>JAQPPZ010003172.1:2965546-5931093 GCA_028583015.1 Wollemia nobilis | reverse complement strand
TAGCAATTTGGAGCTGTGAGGAGGAGGAGTTCGAGTTTGCGTAGTGGAGCTCTGTCGAATTCTCGCTGACACCATGAGTGCACAGACCGGATCTTTGAGTGGCGGAGTCGAGGCGAGACCAGTAGGTGGTCCTTCTCTTTATTGTTTTTTCTTTTGTCTAAGTACAGTTAAAACCGTAGTTAGTTTTTTTTTTTTGAATGTTTTTGTTGTACATTGTGTTAATGTTTGTTATTTTTGCTGTGCATTTTGAAATTAAGGTAGAAACCCTAAAATGCAGTTTTGTTATTGTGCAATTTTTTTATATATATTTTTGTTTATATACACTGCTATACATTTGTTTTTTTGTTGTATAGTTATGTTTTGTTTTTTTGTTTTTGTTTGTATACATTGTTGTACATTCGTTTTATTGCTGTACAGTTTTTTGTTGTCATGTTTTAATGTTTTTGTGTTGTTTTTGTTTTTTAGGTTGTGAAGAGTTGGTATCGTCAGTCGACGATATTTTCTAATGCATGAGATGCGCTGACTGTGGTAGATTGGGATTGGCTTCATGCCCTTGGGCTCAAGCAAGTGACACGATTGGAGCCTGTGGTGGGGGATCGGGCATATCTAACTACCTTGATCAATTTGTGGGATCCCCACACCAACACCTTTCATCTCCCAATAGGGGAGATGACAGTGACTCTGGAGAACGTGTATCAAATTATATGAATTCTGATAGACATGATGTCCATTCAGATGACTCCTCGTGATCAGCGGACGACAGTGTTGACACGATGCTTTGGGCATGCGACGAAGATGGGCGTGGATAGGGCGGTGGAGAGGGCAGAGGGGGACTGCCTGATTGGTGAGATTATGGTGCGGTAGTGGCTAGAGAAGGGCATGTTGGGGGTGAGGCATGCGTTGCTCATGACCCTCATATCCAACATGCTACTTCCCAACTTCTCAAGTGCGAGGTTCCCTTAGAACCTACTTGAGGTAGTGTTCAGACTGGTGGAGGGTCCGACAGCAGTGCCACTAATTATGAGGTGGGGTCAGATGCTACTGGCATAGCCATATACTGTATAGGATTTATTGGCTTTCTGTACTATGTGATTGCTTTGTGAAATGACTTTGCATGTGTAATATTTTTTGTTTGTATTTTTTGATGGTGATGTAAGGATGGAATGTACCATAGGTGTTCTAGAATGTAGTTAAGGTTTTTTTGAGACTCAGATATTTTAACTAACTAGCCAAGACTGTACATTTATCTCACAAGACTTTTGAACAATGTACGAATCAGACTTGATTTTGACCAAGTTATTTCACATCCCTATGTGTGCGATTGAATTTGTTTATGTGGTAGTTGTCAAGATACCACTAGTGTTAGATAGGCTATTAACCAAACCTGTACTGAGGATCACCTAATTAGCTCCACTAACTCCTTTGTTGTATTTAGTAAGATTAATCTATGATGCAATCTAGGATACCATAAGTGACCAGCAGGCTATCCACATGCAAACATTGATTTGTACACAATTTAATGTGATAGATATATCGTCATGGGGGAGGTTTGCCACCAGTGACCAGCAGGCTATCCACCAAACCAGTATTGAGGATCACCTCATGACCTTCCAAATGCTGAGAGTTCCAGGGATTCAAGTTTGACTCCCTTCTTTTCTTCACTTTTATTGGGATACTTGCTCGTATGTAGTGATAAAAATCACTGTTTATTTTTGTTTATTTTTTTTTGAGCAAGGGATTTGAATTTTGAGTGATGAGAATCACTATTTCTTGTGTTTTTTGATGTATGCACTGTGAGGTTTTTGATGTCAAACTTTGGAGTTTGTACTTTAACTTTTTGCAATTTTTTTTTATATTTGCAACTTTTTGAGAACTTGGGATTTTTTTTTGTTTTTTTTGGGGAATTGGGTAGGGAAGATTCTTGTCCTTTTGCCAACTCTCAGCATTCTTGGGGTCATTCGCACAGGGGGATGAGCAAGATAACCTTTTCACTGTATGGTATCCTAGATTGCTTTGCAGGTTTCATCTTTCGTTCACACAACTTGGGAATTTTTATGTGTTTTAACTTGTGTGGGGATGCTACTTAACATGGTGTGATCCAAGTAAAACTCTACCTTTGTAAAAACCGTATGACTTTGTACAGTTTTTGGCTAGAAATCTAAAGACAAATGAATGACGAAAACCCTAAATACATTAGGAGACAACTAACTATGATATGGTGAAAATGTGGATGGCGTTATTCTCGTTGGATTATTTACAGAGTGGACAAATGTGGAAAATGATGGAATTGCCAAGTAATTACAGTCTATGGTGCATTTGACCTGTATGACCAACAAATATGCAATGTATGTATGTGATGCCTAATGCAGCTTATTTTTTTGTGTTTTGATTTTTAAGAGTATGCATGGAAGTGAGATGCAATTTTTTTTTTTGTTATTTTTTATTATTATTTTTTGAATATTCGTTATGGTTGTTTTATCCCGAAGGGGTGCGGACCAAGTGATTCTTTCGGATCCTTGGAGGTTTTGACCAAAGGGATTATGGGTACCTTTGGGGTGTTTTGGGTGACCAAGTGGTTGTGAGAACCCTTGGAGCTTTTGGTTTGACCAAAGGGTTTATGGATACCTTTGGGGCATTTTTGGGGTTGACCAAGTGATTGTGGGAATCCTTGGAGCTTGTGGTTTGACCAAAGGGTTTATGGATACCTTTGGGGAATTTTGGGTGACCAAGCGATTGTGAGAACCCTTGGGGCTTTTTGGGGTGGGCCATGGCTCTTTTAAATGTGGAATGACCTCAAATGATTGATGTTCAAGGGTTCTAGTTCCTTGATTCCATCAAGAGAGGCAAGTCGGTATGTTCCAGGTCCTATTTTATTGTCGATTACATATGGACCTAACCAGTTTACCGTGAACTTGTCCCTTAGATGGGGCGGCAAGTTAGAATTTTGTTGGTTCTCTTTTAATACCAAGTCACCAACCTAAAAGTCCCTCAGGTGAACTTTCATGTTGTATGCTTTCTTAAGTCGCTCTTGGTAGATGCGTAAATGCTCGAGAGCATTGACACGTTGTTCATCGAGTAATGTAAGCTAGTCTAATCGGGCCTGTCGTGCAGTGTAATCATCAATGAACTCTTTCATTAATATGCGTAGGGAAGGTATTTCCAAATCAAGAGGCATGACTGCCTCGGAGCCATACACCAGCAAAAATGGAGTTGCCCCAATGGGCATCCGAATGCTAGTGCGATAAGCCCAAAGAGCAAGTGGTATTTGAATGTGCCAATCCTTATGACTATCTATGACTGTATTTTTAAGGATGGCAACTAGCATTTTGTTTGACGCCTCTTCTTGTCCATTTGCATGTTGGATTTTGTACTTTGTGGTCAAAGCATGCACGTCTTTGTTCTTAAATGACATCTCATTATCCGAGATGATCTTGGATGGAATACCAAAATGACATATGATGTTATGTAAAATAAACTTCGTAATGCGAGGTCCAATCGTAGAGGTAAGCGAAATTGCTTCCACCCACTTGGTGAAGTACTCTATGGCCATTATGATGAACGTGTGATGGCCTGATGATGCAGGGGAGATATTTTCGATTAGATCTAAGCCCCATTGCAAAAATGGCCAAGCCGATTGGATCGGTTGCAAGGCTTGAGAAGGTACATGTGTCAAATTAGCATGGTGTTGACACTTCGTGCACTTCCTCACATACGCGTAACAATCTTGCTCTAAATATGGCCAATAATAGCCCATGCGAAGGATGCACTTTGCGATGGCCATACCATTGAAGTGGCCCTCGCATGTACCATCGTGCGCTTGGGTGATCCCCAAGTGGACTCCTGCTGGTCCAAGCAACGGAGGAGGATTCCTTCATAACATCGACTATACAAAATGTCTCCTAGCAAGGCATGTTTTGTCACTTTCTATTTGAATGATATTTTCACGGCATGCGACAATCCAAGTAGGAGGCTACCTAACTTGAGGTAGTCTCTTATGGGTGTGTACCAATCTTGCTGATCAGAAACCTTGATGGTATGAACGACCAATCCCTCTTGAAGTTCATCTCTAGCAAAAGCTGAGCAAGAAATAACTTGTAAGAATAGCGTTGTGTTTTTATTAAGAGGGGTTGGGGAGAACAAGGACCCCCAGTTGGCATGATTTAGATTATCGTGGATTCGAGAGAACTTATCCTGAGATGGTTCAATCTGGATCAGGTGGATTCGTAGCATTAGTTCAGAGCTTGCACGCTCCATCGTAGATTGCGATAATATTTTGACTTGAATGGTTGTCATATCACCAAAAATATCTTGCAGGATTAGTGACCCCAAGGAGGCCATACTGTCTTCAAAATGATTCGATGATCAAGGGAGTGCTTCGATGTCCTACCAATCAATATTTGCCAGGAATTTATCCACAAGGGCTTTGTAGGACTATAGAACTGGGTATTTATATTGGAATACCCCTTTCACTTGGTTGATAATTAACAACGAATCACCAAAGATGTTCAAGCATTTGATGTTCATGGTGATGGTTGTCTGAAGACCTATGAGTAAGGCTTCGTATTTGGCATTGTTATTGATGCATGAGAAATCAAGTTTAAATGATAGAGGCATTGGAGCCCCTTGTTGTGTGAAGAATACGATTCCTGTGCCACCCCCTTGCTCACATTTAGAACCATCAAAAAATAGGGTTATGTCGGCCTATGACTCAGGCTCATCAGAATCTGGCGATTCTGAGACATGGAAGACCCCATCATCGGGTAGCTCTATGGTTAGAGGCTGATCATCTTCGAGAGGAGCCTCTAATAGTTGATCGGTGATGACTTGACCTGTGATGGACTTATGTCCAATGAATTCGATGTCAAACTCCATCAACAACATGATCCATTTTGTCGTTCGGCTACTATGATAAGTACGACTCATCATGTACCGTGATGGATTCTCCTTAGACACAACATACGTCGTATTGCTCAGCATGTAATGGCATAAATTTTTGGTGGTAAATACCACTGCTAAGCATAGCTTCTTGACGTATGCATAGTTAAGTTCATAATTGACCAAGGTGCGGCTAAGATAATAATTAGCCTATTCTTTATGTAGTTCATTTTTTTGGGCTAGCATGGCGCCCAGTGCCACCTCAGTAGTTGAGATGTATAAATAGAATGGCACTCCTAGTCTAGGTGGTGCCAATACTGGTAGCGAAGCCAAGTATTGTTTAATGTCGTCGAAGGATGACTGGCACTCGTCATCCCAATGAAATGCTACCCCCTTGTGTAATAATTTATTCATGGGTCGGCACTTGTCAGATAGTTGCGCTATGAAGCGCTTGATCGATGCGACCTTACCCTGCAAGGTTCTGAGCTGCTTGATGATGGTTGGGGGAATCATTTCAAGGATTACCTTTAATTTATTTGGATCCACCTCGATGCCTTGTTTTGAGACTATGAAACCCAAGAGTTTTCTAGATGTGATGCCAAATACGCACTTCTTGGGGTTTAGCCTAACTTTGTGTTTGATGAGGCGATCAAGGATCTTGCATAAGTCATCAAGATGATCTGGGCGCAAAAGAGATTTTGCCAACAAATCATCAATATAATCTTCCAAAGTTTTATGCATGTGATCATGGAAGATGTACGTCATAGCACGTTGATAGGTGGTGCCAACATTTTTTAGGCCAAAGGGCATGACCTTATAACAAAATGTCCCCCAAGGCATTGTGAACATCGTTTTTAGTTGATCATCGGGATTGATACGAATCTGGTTGTATCCCGAGAAACCATCCATAAGGGAAAGCATTTCATGGCCTACTGTAGCGTCTACCAATGCGTCGATGCTAGGCAAGGGGAAATCATCCTTGGGAATCGCTTTGTTTAGATCTCAAAAATTGGTGCATATGCGAATCCTCCCGTCAGGCTTTTTGACGGGCACCATGTTGGACAACCATGGTGGGTAATCTACGTAGATGAAAAACTATGCATCCAATAGCTTTTGTAATTCATATTTTACCATTAAGGCCATTGTTGGGTGCATATTACGTAGTTTTTGCTTGACTGGCTTGACTATCGGATCAAGCGTTAGATTATGTGTGACTAGCTACGGGTCTAGCCTCGACATGTCTTTGTAGGACCATGCAAAAACCTCCTTCTTCTCTTTGAGAAGGGTAATGTAATCGGCTTGCTCTTTGAGGGATAGAATTACCCCTAGCTTGATGATTTGCAGATTCATTGGATCAAAGCCGATGTCTACGTCAATCGTCTCTTCGACTGACATGTGGGACCCATCCTCCAATTGGTGTGGAGTTGGGATCAGGTGGATATCATTTGTTGAATTTAGATCTACGTTTGGAACATCGGGTTCCTCTTCAGCATGGAAGATATCCTGAGTTGGTCCTAGGGTGAAATGAAGCATCTCATCGCAAGGCCAGTACTATGATGGGGATGGTGGCGAGTTAACGCAATCCCAGTCTATGGCATCTAGGTTTAGATACAATGGTCATGCTGGATCAGTTGGATTGTGGATGGGGGTGGTTAAGTCAATGGAGATCATGTTGATGAAGTGAATTTGGTCTCCATTACCGTGCGGGTGGTGACTCAAAAATCCTTGGTGATCTTTGTGCTTCGGATTTGGCTCTGTGGGTATTGGCACAAACAGATCGGCCCTATGTGTGGATAGAAGGATAGGGTCTGCCTTTGGCACTATGGCTCTATAGGGTCTCCGGGTGGAAGGTGCTCTCTATATGCCTGAAGTGGTAGATGCATCACTTGGTCCAACTGTGCTTGGTTCAAATGCCACCTATGCCTTGGCCCCATGTTTAGTTGTTCAAACATGTAGTCAATGTCCATGGGGTATTTTTGTCGTTGCATATGGTTGAGATATGCCATCTCAGTCTCATATTCATAATCGCTATAGGAGATCCATAGGCCTTCATTGGCTCTGACAATTGTTTGTGGCATGTGAGGCTCGTTCTATTCGAGCAAGTTGATTTAGTCCCATCGGGGCTGTTTCGCTCTTTGCGGGAGGACCTGATTCTCTTGGGGTGGCAATAACTCATTTGGAGCATTCAATGGGAACATTACCATGAAGTTCTCCTGATAGTCATCTATGGGTGTCACTTGCGAGTGATTGCTATCGAACTCGAAAGGGTCCCAAGGTGCTACCTCATACTCTGACTCGTCTTCGAAAGATCCTTCTTGACCTTGTTTATATCCCTCTTGGAGGTAAGTTCTTGAACTTTCCCCTTTCTTGATCAAAGGGAAGGGGTTGTTGAGGTCAACAAGGTTTGTTGTTAACAATGGGAGATAATCCCCCAATGTGTATGTTGTGTTAGGATTGGCATATGGATCTTGTGCCAACCCATCCTTGTTGCCTAGCCCTAGGCCTTGCATGTTCTCTACCAAGATGTCAAGGGGCAAAGGGTGGTTGAACCCTACTCCTGATTTATCATATGGCATTTTATATCTTGGTTGGCAAAGAACGCGCACTCCTTGTTCATATCTACCCAATCCATATCCGTGCCAATTACATTGGCCAAGGTATTTCAAAGCGAAGTTCGGGTTGGACAAATAGTTGATGTTCTCAGCAAAGGGTTCTTCATCCTCTTCCTCTTGTAGGTAAGGTTTAATGCCATTATCGAGGCCCCCATATACAAAATTTGTCTAATTTAGTGGGTAGCCTAAAGGGACAATAGTGCCGATGGGGAGGCGAGGTCTCCCCATGTCCTGCATGGACTCAAGCGTGGGTGTTGCCACAATGTTCCGCACTAGGTATTCCCCCAGGCCCGTATTGGCCATCTCAACGGTGATCGTTGGCGATTGAGGGGGAGGGAATGGGAGTTCTTCCTGAGTCCACTCCATGTTGGGTGAACCAGGCGTCTCGACTTCCATTCGACTGGGCACCTCTTTGATAGAGATGGTTGAGACTAATGGTGGTACCTCTTCCAAGGGCTTCTTCCCATTGTCCTTCAGTGTGGCCACTATAGGTGGCATCGTTGGTGAAGGAATAGATGATGAAGATGGGACCGGTTGGTGATTTGATGGACTTAATAGTGGGGATGTATGCAAAATTGGGCCTTGTTTGGACGGATTCAACTGAAAGTCCAAATGTGTCGATGGGAGGGTTGACTGTGGCACCAGCTACACCGTATTACAATACTTGAAGGGCTCTAAGTCTATTGGGACTACATGCACTTGCCCTTCATATGTGTACTTTAGGCATTGATGGGTTATCGAAAGGACACACTTCATGTCCCTGATCCAAGGCCGACCCAACAAGATGTTGTAGGCCATCTCACCTTCCAGGATGTGGCACAATGTAGGAATAGTCTTTTGTCCCACTTGGATGGGCAGGATAATTATGCCAACCGTAGAGCATATCGCGTCGTTGAATGCTCGAAGAGTATAGGTGGAGGTCACAATATGATATGTTGGTAGCTTCAGGTGTTTCAATGCCACCATTGTGATTATATTATTGGATGATCCAATGTCCACCAACACCCTCTTAAATGGAATCTCATTGACTCGTGCAATGACGTGCAGGGGTGGATCTGCCACATCACCAGTCATCGATTTCAGTTCATCTTCTCTAAAGGTGATGACTGATTATGTACATCATTTTATATGTCCCACAAAGTTGTTGAAAGAATTTGCTTCGTGGGGCTATAGCTCGATGGCTTTGAGTATCTCCATCAGAGCCTCCCGATGGGGCGATGATTGTTGGATGAGCTCATAGATGGAGAGCCTAGCCGACGTTGTCCTTAAAATTTGGGTAAGTTTAGTCCGAATCATGGCCACTAGTCTAGGTGGGGGAGGTTGTGTAGGGTGTTGTGGAGATTGTGACATTGATGGAACATCTCCTGTAGCTGTAGCAGGGGCAGCTGTGTTTGGGTACCTCTTGCTCCGTGTCACTATGTTTATCATCCCTACATACCCCTACATGGGGCAGTTTTGTGTCACCTCATTTACTTGTAGAGTCTTTGAAGACCTCCATCTGTTGGTTGCTTGGTGCTACGGGATTATCCACAACTAGCATTTTGTTGTCTATTAGGTCCTGCACTAAGCTTTTGAACTTCCAACATGCATAAAGGTCGTGTCCTTTCTGTCGGTGAAATCTACAGTATAGGTCTTCCCTATAGCCCTTGGGTTTTGGTGTGTTGGGGTCTACGGGTCAACTTTATAGCAGGTTTATCAAGTTTGCCATAGAAAAGTGGTCAAACAAGGAGTCTTTAGACTCTGTGAAGGGTGTGAATTGTCACCTAGGGTGACGCTGCTGATTTTGCTCTTGCCTATGATTTTCCTTCTCATAGCTATCAAGAGGAACTGCCTGATAATTAGGCTTTGAGGGCTGTGTCTTCTGTGCAGGATTTGGTATGTTTATGGCAACCTAATTGATTGCGGCTGATTTTGGTTGCGTGGACCCAATTTTGGTGTTTTTGGGCCACTCTTTCTTGCGTGGCTTGGCAATCTCGCCATCCTGTATCTTTATCTCCTCAATTATTCTAGCTTACACCAAGGCTTCCTCGAGAGTTGCATATTGTTGCAGCTGCAATAGCATGGAGATCGACCTTAGGCAACTCTTCGAGAACATTTGGGTCAGGTCGACCATGGGAGGGAGGTAATGTAGCCTTGAAAGCAACGTCCTCCATCGATTTCCATAAGCCACCATGGTCTCTTCCTCATACTTCTTGAGGCTAGCTAGGTTGCTTAATTATGCCTTTTTCTTGGTTTTGAAGGTGAAACGTTCGAGGAACGCATCCACTAGCTAGTCTAGGTTGCTGATGCTATGCTTCGACAACTAGGTAAACCAATCCAAGGTAGGGCCTGCAAACGTGGTTATAAATGTTCTTAGAAGCAAAGCATCATTGTCCTGAATGCCAAAGCATTGACTCAGGAATCTTGTCATGTGCTCTTGGGCATCCTCATCCCCTCTAAAAATCGCCAATTAAGGCATTTTGAAGTGTTCAGGATATGGTGGTGCCGACACTGAAGGATTCACAAGGTGACTGCGAAGCTGGTGTAAAGTGGGATTTTGGGGCCCAAAAGTCTTGGTCTCCATAGACTCTAAGCACTCTAGCAGTGCTTTGTATGCATCAGAAGATTTGATCTCTTCCTCCTTGGTTTGTTCCCGTTGTGAATTACGGGGAACTTGAGGCCTATGGAGGGGTAGCCGAATAGCGCCCCCCTACCTTGGTAGGGCATTTTAGCTCGCTATTCTTCTTGCTCGAATTCCTCATAGGCTTCTTGAGGAGTTCCTGGGCGTGACCTATAAACATGGGTGGGTGCCCGAGGAGGGCGCCCATCATTGGTTCTGGGAGTGGTCTCCCGCTCAGGTCTAGGAGGTCTTAGAGGCAATGCTTGATAAGGTCGTGGAGACCTGTATCGTACCAAGGGGTTATGCCTCTCATAAAGCCCTGTCTTATGTGTATGAGGGGTTGGAATCCTCTCATGCATAGTGTTCTAGAGCAACTCATCCGTCTGACGCTGAATGCGCTCTTTGCTAAGACGATACAGGTGCTCTAACTATTGTTGATCTTGCTCAAGCTGCGTGATTTGTGCTTGGTGGGTGGTATGTTTGGAAAATGCCAAGTAGATTTGTTTTGTCATCTTAGGTCTAGGAGGCCTAGATGCCTCCCCTACATATCTATCTCGGTTGTAGTGATCCGATATCTCTATAGGTCACTTCCCTCTGTCGAGGTTAGCAGCATTCACCCAAGGCTTTGGCCTTAGTAGGTGATCCTGATAAATAGCAGGTGCGGAGGCACATTGCTCCCACATTGTGTATTACTCTTGAGGAATATAGTGGTTTTACTCATGCTCCCTTTCATATATGTGAAAGGGGCGGGCAGAGTTGGCTCGCCCTGTTTGAAGAGCCTTGTGCTCTGGATTTGGCCTATTGTTTCTGATAGTAATGAGGGGTAGAGGAGGGATGATATAATCATGTGGCCCCTCCTTATGGACCTTATGTTGTTCTAGCACTTCCTCGTGTAGTGGCCACTCATAATGAGTGTCTAAGGGGGCCTTCCTGTGTATGTACTCCTCCTGAAAGGGTCTGTGTTGAATGGGAGTGCCCCTCGAAGGGGTGCCTCTATAGTCCTGTTCTGTCATGGTATGATGTGGACTATTTTGTGGGTCAGGCCGCCAAGGTGGTATGACCAAGTCCTTGGGGCTATAACGAAGGTGACTTGTGCCTCCTTGTACACTTTTTGCCACTCTTGCCCATGATTGGGCTTGGCTACGGGTGTACACCATGGTGGTGGTTTTCTAAGGGATACGTATGATTTTATCTTCTTTACGATTTTTTATGCTACACTAAACAAAGGGGACCACGCAATCAAAGAAATGGTTATCTTGTTTATAGATTAAATGTGTGCCCTAAATCTGGTTTAGTGTGTTTTGATTTTTGTTGTGCAAAACCTTGTAATGAAAACATGCATAATGAGGGCTCTTATATCTCCAAAATGGTCGTCCCTTCAATATACCACTGCCAGGTCGTTATACCAAACCTCTCAATATACCTGCTCTTACGTGAGGGAAACTATTGGTACGTGAGAGCAGAATAGTACATGGAACATAGGCGGTACAAAGAATCACTTATCCCCATGCATGGAGAATCACCCCCACTACACTTGGTCAACTTTCGTCAGGATTTACGTCTAGCAATAGTCGTGATTAGGGTTATGTATGCAAAATTCAAGCCAAGGTGGTGATGAAATCCACCGTTGGTCTTGATCAAGTGTTGGGGTTTTACGACCAACTCCTTGATGTTTATATTATCACGTGGTGTGTGTGGTTATTTTTACTTGCGCAAAGAAAGAAAACATGCAGTAAAATTTTCCATGCAAGCAAAGAAATAGAAAAATTATAGAAATAGGAAACATAAAATTACATAGGGTGTTCAGAAAACCTACCTCTTCTCTGCCCACACCAGATGCCCCTAAGTTTCTTCTCAAAAAATGCACAAAGAGCTAATTGTCCCGGGGTGGGACGAATAGTAGATCTGCATTCATCACAGGGTGGGACGAATATGTATTCATCCCAGGGTGACATGAATTCCAGTCTGTATTCGTCACAGGGTGGCACGAGCAGCAGTCCAATGCTTGAAGGATTAACACCTGCAAGAAAAACATAAGATTTTTGATCAAAAATTTGATCTCGATAGCAGGGGATAGAGTCCCACCGTGATCACCACTTAAAGCATGTCTATGGAAGCACTGGCATACCGGGTGCGATGCAAAAAAAAGCATATGTATTAAGGAAACACTAAGTCCTACGAAGATGCGGAGAACTTAAAGTGCATGAAAAGGGAAAATGAACAAAATGAAACGAGATGTAAAGCAAAAGCAAAGGTGCAACCTATTTTATTAATCTTTCTTGAGATCAAGTTACAATACATCTCCCCCATTTTCATGGGCTAGGAGCGTTCGATACAATTTTGTTACACCAACGGACGATACGCTTCCCTTTGGGATCTTTCATGTGCCCACATTCAAAATGGGCGGGCCAAACGTCATCGCCACTTGTGTGAGTGTGTTTGTCATTCCTTGCTGCCCCTCCAGTGTCAAGATCCTATGTACAAAGAAACATCAAACGATTAATAGCACATGCGGATGGAGGGAAACATGCAATCCCCAAGGCCTCCGATTAATGCATACATGAAATAATTAAAACAATGATAAAAAATTATCAGAATGAAATGAAATTTCTATAGAAGCATGTAAACATCATTAGGGACACATTGCAAAAATAACAGTCAAGAAATCTGTTGTATATTTCTAATCGCTTCGTGGTGGGACGATTAGGACTGTCATAAAATGTACAAAAGCGACCTCCCAAATGTCCCATACAGGGGCCTCAAAAACACCTGTAAACTTGGGTTAGGAAAAATGGGGCATTTTAAGATGACCTAGAAGGTTGAATTTTGCATATTTTGTCCAGATTACCCTGTATCCGAAAGCGCTCCCTGTAGGTTAGTAAAAACGTAAAACCATGAAAACACAGTCAAAACAAGTCAGAATGCATTGAAATTTGAATCGTAGCATATATGAAACACACAAAACATGATGACAAAGAAATAGTGAAGAAATATTATGTATATTTCTAATCACTCCAGGGTGGGGCGATTGAGACTGCAATAGTGCGGGGGGCGCCCAGGGGGGCAGGACGCCCATCGTTTGGGGCTTGGTTTTGACACCAATCCACTTGGGATGGGTCCAAAACCTCATAGGGGGTCGTGTCAACAAATTGGGTGTAGTATTATGGCTAATTTTTTAGGTTTTAGGTTCGGATTGCACTCCTAATGTTCACGCAATAACCTCCCTTCCAAAAGAAAGATCAAGGATGTAGGAAGCACAATGAGGGTGAGGGTATAATTCGGCAGCACTCCGTTGCTCCAAATGCTCCTGCTCCATTTTTTTTGGGGTGAGAAGACTCACCATTTTATAGACCTGAGGGTCTCCTTTGAATGTGCATGTAGGGGCGCCACTTGGCCATCATGCCTTCCTAGGGGAGAGAAGATTCCTCCCTGATTAAGGGCTCCATGACTGCCTCTATGACTGCCTCTTTGAGCTAAAAAATGCTCACTCACACTCCCATGCATTGAAGGTGGAGTTGAGTTGCGGATCTGGGCTGCCATTTGTCAAGGTTTGACCTTTTTCCCGTCAAGCCTGCTATTCGCCCCACCCTGGAGCAATTACTGCTAATCGTCCCGGGGTGGGGCGAATAGCAATCTAATCATCCCAAGGTGGAACGAATAGGGAGCAAAGTGCTTGAAATGTGCCAAATTGACTTTTGACCTTCCAAAACTGCTTTGGGAGTGGTTAGGACCACTGTTTAACCTCTGGGGGCTGCCCTAGGGGCTATGTATGCCAATTCGATCAGTGCTTGTCGTCACATAATCAGATTGGTGTTGTTTTGGTGTCTACATCTAGTGCCAGTAAGAAAGAAAAATGGAGATATCAAGCTATGTGTTGACTTTAGGAATCTAAATAAAAATTCCTTAAAAGATAATTATCCTTTGTCCAGTATGGAGCAACTATTACAGGTTGTTGCAGGATAAGCTAGGATGTCATTGCTAGACGGATTTTTGAGCTACAATCAGATTCAATTTAACCTAAAATATAGGTACAAAACAACATTTACTACCCCATGGGACACTTTTGAATACCTTAGAATGCCATTTGGTCTGATGAATGTGGGAGCCACCATTCAAAGGGCAATAAATTTTGCTTTTAAAGGCTTGATGTTTAAAATAGTGGTAGTCTACTTGGATGACATAACTGTCTTCTCTAAGATCCTAAGGATCACTTTGAGCATCTCACTCAAGTGTTTGAAATATGTAAGGAATTTGGCATTTCTCTAAACCCCAAGAAGTGTATCTTTGGAGCAAGGCAAGGCAAGCTATTAGGACATATTGTTTCTAAAGAGGGGATTAATATCGATCCTAAAAGAACTGAGGCTATTGCAAAGATTCCTCTACCAAAGAATTTGAAAGGAGTCAGGTCATTTTTTGGGAAAATAAATTTTATTAGAAGGTTTATCCCAAACATTGCTCAAGTTGTAAAACTGATATATGGCATGATAAAAGAAGATGTCAATATTAAATGGACAAAAGAAAATTTGGATGCTTTCCATAAAATCAAGGATGCAATTACACAGGCCCCTATATTAACATGTATAGATTATCTTAGATATTTTAATATATATTCCTTTGCTTCAGATGACACAATTACTACTTTTTTATCATAGAAATATCAAGAAAATAGTGAAAGGCTAGTGGTATTTATGATTTCAAGCTTAAAAGGAGCTCAACTGATGTATACGATGATAGAAAAATATACCTTCTCAATAATAAAAGCTCTAGAGCATTTCAAAGAAATTTTTGGGTCAAACAAAGTGATAGCCTGCATTCCTTACACAACTATTAAAGATGTTTTTACTCAAAATGAACCTATAGGTAGTTCAGCCAGGTGGATGGTTCACTTGCAGCAATATGATGTGGATTTCAAAGTTGTAAAAACCATTAAAGGATAAGGTTTGGCTAAATACATGGTGACCAAAGAAGATGAAGACTTCAACAATGTAGTTGTAATAGTAAATGTATAATAATTGCTAAAATAGAAGGTTCTGATGATGACTAGTATAAGGATGTTGTAAATTATCTTAAGATATTAACATTCCCAGCTGGTAGTTCTCATAATAGAATGAGGAGCATTAAAAAACAAGCACAAAAGTACTATATTCAAGATACCAAATTATATTGGAGACATTCTAATGGAGTATTATTACTCTACCTTTTTCATACAGAAGTTCCTAGAATCATTGAAGAGTTTCATATCGACTTCTGTGGAGGGTATTTTGCACCAAAATCAACTGTTAATAGCATAATGAGGCCAGGCTACTATTGGCCATCCATGTTCAGGGATGTACATATATTTTTAATAAAATGCCAGAACTGCCAAATATTTTATGGTAAGAAAAAGTTGTCTGCCATACCTTTAAACCATATGGTAATAGAAGCTCCTTTAATCCAATGGGACCTATAATTGATAGGATAAATTAGTCCAAGCTATTTAGGTGGCCATAGATGGATAATAACTACAACTGACTATTTCACTAAGTGGGTAGAAGATGCCCCATTGAAGAGATCAACCACTAAAGTAATTATCATATTTTTGGAGGAAAACATCTTAACCATATTTGGAGTACCCATGAAGCTAGTTACTAATAATGGAAGTAATTTTATTTCATATGAGATGGTATAATTTTGCAACAAATATAGCATTGAGTTGGTACATTCAGCTAATTACTATCCTCAAGGTAATGGCATAGCAAAATCTTCAAATAAAAACCTTATCACCAGAATAAAGAGATCTTCGAGCAAAAATAAAATAAGTTGGGACAATGAATTAAAATTTTCTCAATAGGCTAACATGATTTCTATTAAGAGGGTAATAAGAAAAACACCCTATGAACTACTTTATGGAGAAAATTCCCTACTTACCCCACAAGTAGAAAGGTCTACCTTAGCTTTGTTATTTCAAGACCACAAGAATCTAAATAGCTTGCAAAGGAGAATGGATAAAATTGTCAAACTGGAAGAAGACAGAAGAGATGCTTTCAAGAGAATGACCCAACAAACTTAGAAGATAATTTAGGTCTTTAACAAGAAAGCCAGTGGAAAGCCCTTTGTCAAAGAAGACATAGTGTTATACTGGTATCCGAATAATGATAAACTAGGCAACAAAAATAAATTAGAATCAAAATGGTTAGGTCCTTCTAAGATCATTCAGAAAATAGGCCATCATACTTACAGATTGCAGACCCTACAAGGAGAAGAAATGTAGTTTTTGATAAATGGGCAGTATCTGATAGTGTACCATCCCTGTAATGGAGATCAATTAATATGAACTATTTTTGTCTACCAAAAAAAAGAAAAAGAGAAAATAAGAAAAGTATTTTAGTTGATATGTGTGTCTGCCTTTGCAAAAATTATGCTTTAGTACATTTTAGTCTGTGTCAATGTTTTAGTCAATAAATTTTTGTTTTTAGGTCTGATAATAAGTATTATCAATCTGTTACTTTATTTAGTCTTTTAGGTGACTAGGCTAAAAGTTTTAGGTGATTGGTATTTTTTATGAGTCAAATCCTAAGTTTTTAAACCACTCTGTGTGCGTCCTTATGTAATTCATAAGAACAAGTATAGTTACAATCAACTTGGAATTGATAGTCTATCATGCCAAGAGGTCAATATGTGTGGTCAAGTCAATCAAATATTCTAAGGTTCTCAAGAAAACTTCCACTCTTTTAAATTCAAACAGTTCTCTTGTCCCAGATAGAGCCTATGTTGGGATTCAAAAAATTCCAACTTATATTGCATCCCTAATTTTCAAACAAGGTCAAAATCAAGTGTTTAGGTGATTGTAGGTTGTGGAGGTCTATCTCAAAAAGTCTTATGAAAGTCATGAAGGCCCAAAGAGTCTCCATGGTCATGAAGGTATCGGTATTGGTCATCTTGTGCTTAAATAAATTTAAAAATATCTATTTTACCATTCATATTCATTAAAGCCTCCACTTCATCCATCTTGCCAAATCCACCATCACCAGTTAATAATCATTTCATCACACCTAACCCATTATATTAACTCATATTTTGAGCATTCACTTCATCATTCCATAAGTTCATTATATTCATTAAAATTTGCCCCATTAGTCCAAGTATATTATATTAATTTTTTAAACATATTATATCTGAAGTTTTCCTTTATTAAGACATAACCATGAAAAGTCTTAAACCATTGTATGTGTTTCAACCCTCCATGACCGCTAAGACCACCTCCTTTAATATTTCATTATCCACTTAGGCTTGACCAATAATTTAAAATATCATTAGTCATGAACATTGGGTTTCCTAGAGCTAACCCCTAAAATATTGCCATGACCCTCTCACTTTTTGTACAGTCCTTAGGATAATTGCCATCATCCATAAATCCGCCTAATTTATTCAAATTCCCTAAGTTTTTGAAGGTAACCTCCACATGATAAAACATTTTCTCCTTCGACACCCTGAGTACTTTATTGCCTAAGTCTTACCTTTAGAAAAGTTGCACCTGCATCCATATACCCCTAGTCCATAAACCTAGGGTCAAGGTTATTAATTTTCCTAAGTTCAAAGAAAATTTTTTATTGGCCTACTAATCCTTGGTGGAGAGCAGTGATTGGCTCGCTAGCTAGCAACACAAGGTGGTGATTTATGGATGATAAATGACAAATGAAGCCACACCATAGCAAAGGAGGTTTAAAAATATTAGTTTGTTGGTCTACGATGCATGCTAGTGATTGATTCACCAACTAGCAATGGGTGTCGACGATTGGTTCACCCTCTCCATAATCCCTTACAATTGATCATTGACTATAATATAGAAGAGAGGCCACCACGATGATTTGGATGAAGGAAATGTACTTTGATAGATTATAAAAGTAAACATTAAAATAAATAGGAGTGTTGACTAGTCCACCCACTAGGTCAGATAACTTATTGATGATTAGTTCACCATGACTCAGTAAAGAACAATGATTGATTTGCTACCTTTGTGAAGACTGGTGATTGGCTAGTAGCACCATGGTAGAAAGAAGAAGAAGTTGTACCACAAGCAACTAGGGAAAGAAAAATAAAATAAATCCAATGAGGAAGCTAAAATCTCATTGGTCCACCATTTAGAAAAATACTAGCGATTGATCTGCTAAGCCTTGGTGCAGACTAGCGATTGGATGATGCTAGCATACAATAAACTCCCCTCCTCAACAAGTTGTACCATGAAAGGTGCAAGGCTAAAGAGCATAAATTTTAATTGGTCTGCCAACAAGGAAAATAAGTAGTGATTGGTCCACCAACCTTGATACTTCCTAGAGATTGGCTAGCACTAAAGACAAATGAGGTAGCACCATGGGGAGTCAATTCTAAGCTATACCATGGGTAAGTCAAGTAGAATAAAAAGGGGGGTATACAAAAGCAAATATTATTGGTGTGGCAATTCAAATTTTGATAGTGATTGATTCGCTAAGTCCTAATGAAGTTGGTGATTGGCTAGCACATGAGGACAAATAAGCGGACCCTACAATGGATGAAGTCAAATTCACACCACCTTGTTGGAATAATTTCAAAAAATTTATACCATGATGCCTAAACTTAATGATAGCAGATGATTGGTCTGCCAAGTAATAACACTCATCAGTGAGTGGCATGCTAAAGCTGAAGGAAGTCAGTGATTAGCTCACACTAAAGGATAAAATAAATCCCCCACAATGATGTTATGCACAAAGAGTGCCAATTCTAATTGGGTTTCTAGTAAGGGAAACAATCAACGATTGTTCACTAGCCTCAATGCTTGGTGATGATTGGTAGATGCTAAAAGATAAATGAAACCACACCATAGTAGAGTAAGTATAGAACTATTTTTCCACTAGCTAGCAATACGTGTCGATGATTGGACCCTCCTTTCCATGCCGCACTCGAAGATAAATTAGTGTACATGATGGTGAAAAAAATTAAATAGCACCATGACGAATATTAAAAAGGGATTGACTCAATAAATATGGAGAAGGGTGGGCAAAGAGTTAATCAAGTCACCCTCCATCTCATGATATCCTCAATGGTGATTGACTCGCTACCCTCTTAAAAACTATTGATTGGTCGATGCTATCAGACAACCTAAATGACACCACAATGAATGACATTTTAAAGTTATACCATGGATCGTCAACAGTGAAATGACATCACGCTCTCTATGTAAGATCAAAAATACTTATTTTGATTAAAATTATATTAACTAACAAAGTGTTTTGTCTTGTGAAAATACACCAAAGGGTAATATGGTTATAAAAAAAGGAGAAAGAATTTTTTAAAAGTCTTTGAATTAGACAAAATACATATTTTATGCACATTACTAAGAAAAGGATAGTTGAGGTACGAATGAGAACTAATGACATGCAGACCAAAGTACACTAGGTATGCATACCAAAAGGAATAAAATCTTTTTAAAAACTCTGATTCTGACAAAAATTCAAATCAACGGTCCCTGATTGGCTAAGTAATCATAAGATGATACTATCCATAGTTAAAGTAGTTATGAGGAAGCTAAGTTGGTAGCTGGAAAAACTAAAATAAGTTATAACTAGACAGAAGAAATAACTACAACATAAACCTAACACTCACCCACCAAGTAGGTCCAAGGTGTAGACCAATTGGTTCATCCAAACCCCATAAGGGGGCGGAGGTCCAAGGTTCAAATCTTGGGCCTCGTCGGACTGAACGCTTGTCCCTTTCCTGGTGCTTTTAGTGACGTAAAAGGTTTAAAATGATTGTGGCATGGTGGTTATAGGGGCGGACTACGCGAAGATCTGTGTGGCGGCTTCTAGGGTGGACAACGCAGAATATTGTGGCGGCCATAAAAGTTGGACATCCTGCCCGGATTCGTGGCGGCTACCGATTCCACCATGTAAATTCAAAAAAAAAAAAAACACTCACCCACCAAGATTATAAAATTCTAATTACTATCATTTACATAATTGCAATTGCAATGAAACAAAGTAGCTGAAAATAAACTAAGTAGAAAAAATCGCACAAGATTACTACAGAGAAATGGTAGCCAAAATGAAGCACTGAACATCGACTTCTTGTATTTCCATGATCCAATTTCTAGCTACAGGGTCAGACTTGGAAAAACTCATTAAAGTTGATCCTTTTGAAAAATTCTAGGTTTCTTTTCAAATAAAAAGACTAAAGAGTTTGCAGGGTTGTCTAAGCTAGATAAACGATTTACTCCTGAACAACACTATGATGTCGAACATATAGCTATTTTTAGATACTAAAGAATATAAGAAAATCATCAGAGGCACCCAGTGTTGTTGAAGTCTCTAAATAACAAGGTGCATGCTAATTGAAATGCACCAAGCCCATATAACAATAGATGGGCATGCAATTTAGCCAAGCTCATATGACCATGAGTACACTTCTCCTCAGACTTGTTGTCATGTTAGCATTGGCATATGACCCGAAGGCTAGGGCAATCAAATACCTTGATAATCAAACCTTATTCAAGATCACTCCAAAGAGTATGGTCAAAGTTTTCAACCTCAAGGATGCAACCAAAATCATTGACAAAAGGTGTTAGCAGTCCAAGCACAGATTATGACAAAAACTCCCTTCTTCGCCAGGCTTTTTGACTACAAATCCTAGGTAACATCTTCATTTTCAATTATTATATACTTTGATTTCAACCATGAATTGGGTAACAATAATACATCTAATATTTTTGCTATATGAGTTTACCTAATGTGTCTATTAGCCCATGTTTATTGAAAAATTCAAGGAATAACATCCCAAAGACCATTTGTATTGACACATAAAGCAAACTCTTGCATTAATTTAGAATATTCCACAGTACCACCCTTATTTTCCAAAGGAGATAGAATTGTGTTCAAGTCACCTTAAATAATCCATAGATTACAATTATGAGCCATAATTATGTTTGAAAAAAATATTTTAAGGTCCTTCCAACGTCTTTCATGAGTAACTATAGTTGGAACATATACATTTATAACCTTAACTTTGATGTTTTCCTCTTTCATGTAAAATAGTCTAGGAACCCAATTACTTTTTTTCTTCCAAAAAATATCCATCTTATTTACATTTGTCCTATATTATTACAATACTCCTTGAAGCTTCTATAGAAGAAACTAGTAGACAATAACCCATCTTCCAAATCTTTGTAAAAACATAATTATATTCCTCAATACTTAATATTGTTTGTTGTATTAAAATAAACTCAGGATTTGTTTTTGCTAGAGAAAAAAGGGTTGTGCTCGGGTCCTCCATCCTTGATAAATCACAAATATCTTCTTTAGAGCTTGATATTTTACAAACATATTCAATTCTCATCTCAATTGAGTTGCTATAGCTAGATACCTACATATTTTTTCATAAAAAGTTTGAATTCTTGGTTTTCATTTTATGGATCTTCTTCAATTTTTTTTGTAAATACAAATATTCCAAAATTCATCATCCATATTATTGATATTTTCCTACAATAACCTTCATAATACTAAAGCTCCACCTCTACAATCTATGCACTACATCTTAGTCGAGTAATATTTCCAAAAAAATCACTATTATAGTCCGTTTTACTAGATTTAGATTGTTAGTTTCCTTCCTAAAGCATAAGTGCAACCACAATAACTATAATAGTTTATATGAAAACACATTAATGTTATAAAATAAATCAAATATTATCAATAGAAAACATTAAAGTAAATCTTAATTATTATTTTATTTAGGCAATCAATATTTTCTTGTCAACTTTAGCTAAACTTACTACTTCCTCTAACCATGGAAAAGAGAATTTAACTTCTCAACCCTCAATCAAAATCCCTCTATTGGATAGCCTATCTACATATTTGTTTCCTTCCCTTAATGTATGTGTAAACCTAAATTATTCACTCTATAGCTAGATCTTGTATTTCCACAATTATCTCTTGTATATTCCATGGAGCCTTTGCTTTCCTTAAACTAGTATTTATTACTATTATTGAATTACCTTCCATCTATACTCTGTTCCATTTCATTTGTCTACATATTTTTAACTAGTCTAAAGTATCTCAATCTTCAACTTCATTATTTGTCTTAATTCCACTATTGAAAGTGAAATGCGATAAAATATCACACCTATTATTTCTAATTATTCCTTCTCCTCTTGTTGGTCTTTGATTTCCTTTAGATGCTCCATCAAAATTCAATTTGAGTAGCACCACTTCTAGTCATTTCTATTTTATATTCTTTTCCTTCCTTTTGTTTCTTCTACATCCAACATCATAATTATGTTTGATGCCTTGAATTCATCTATCAAGGCTCTACACTTCATGATTAGGGATTGGATTAGTTGATAGGGTTGGTTTAGACTCCTCTATGGCTAAACAAATCTTCCTTTTCATTACCTCTAAACTACTTTCCTTTCCTTTAAATATTCTTCTATTACTTTCCATCCATATAGTCCAAAGTATTATATCTTTTGACATATCCCAAATTACCTATAATGCCTTACTTTTAAAAGTGTTCTACCATTGCTTTAATCATTCTTCAATTTTCCATTCATCACCATGCATTTACCAAACGTATTAAGAATCCATTACCATAGTTCCCATACTATTGAATAGTGTCCCAAGATATGGTCTATACTCTTATATTTTTTACTTAGAGCACATTGTCAAGGGCCATGAAAACCCATTTTCATTAGGTTATCCCAAGATAAAATTTTGTTATAACCTACAAGATTTACAAAAAAATTGACTTTTGGAATGCTCAAGCTATCCCAAATATGTCTCCATATTATTACACTATTCTTATTTTTTTGGTGCTTTACATTATATATGCTTCTTGTTGTGTATTCTCCAAAGTTTTTCAACTCCTAAATTAGCTTACCATAAACTCCCTTCAAAATAATCATTGTTATTATCTTTCTACTCAATTGCCTCCCAACAACAATTTTCATTATACTTGTAAAAAAAAATTCTTTCCATTTGTATATTCCTTCATGATTCATGTACATAATTTTTAAAACCCTATCACCATTATTATTTTGAAGTAATATTATCCATGGTTTCAAAATTGGATCTCGATTGAGTTTTTTTTATCACACCAAATATCCATCCAAATATAATTTTTTTCCCTAGTTCCCACCACCCATCTTAGACCTTTTTCTTTGGTTGGATAATATGGGGTTGTACTCGAGTCCCCCACCCTTGATAAATTATAAATATCTTCTTTAGATCTTTATATTTTACAAATAGATACACTTCTCATGTCAATTGAGATGCTATAGATAGAAACCTACATCATTTTACATAAAATGTTTGAATTCTTGATTTTTCATTTTCTAGATCTTTTCAATTTTCTATATGAATACAAATATTCTAGAATTCAACATCCTTATTGAAATTTTTCTATAGCAACCTTCACAATACCAAAACTTCACCTCCACTATCTATGCATTGCATATTCATAGAGTAATATTTCCAAAACAAAGCACTATCATAGTCTGCTTTACCAAATATGGATTGCTAGTTTTGTTGTTGAAACACAAGCACCACCATATAAATTATAATAAATAGTTTATATGAAAACACATTATTGTTATAAAATAAAGTAGATATTACCAATGGAAACTATTAAAGTAAATCTTAATCATTAATTGATTCAGGCAATCAACATTTTCTTGTTAGCTTCAACTAAACTTACTACTTCCAATAACCATGGATAGGAGAATTTAACTTTACGATCCTCAATCAAAATCCATCTATTGGATAGCCTATCTTCACATTTGTTTTTTTACCTTATTATATGTGTAAACCTAATTTCTTCAAACTCTTTAGCAATATCTTAAATTTCCACAATTATCTCTTGTACATTCCATGGAACCTTTGCTTTCCTCAAATTCACATTTATTACTATGAGAGAATCACCTTCCATATATACTCTATTCCATTTTATTTGTTTGCATATTTTTAACCCTTCTAAAGTTGCCTAAGCTTCAACTTCATTATATCTTAAATTCACTATTGAAAGCATAATGAGACAAATCTCTCCTCTATTATTTCTAATTTTTTGTCCTCTTGTTGGTCTAGGATTTTCTTTAGATGCTCCATTAAAATTCAATTTAATCCACTTCACATTTGGTGGTTTCCACTTTATATTCTTTGCCTTCTTTTTTCTTATCTTGTACCCAACATCATTATT
This sequence comes from Wollemia nobilis, assembly GCA_028583015.1. NCBI lineage: Eukaryota > Viridiplantae > Streptophyta > Pinopsida > Araucariales > Araucariaceae > Wollemia > Wollemia nobilis. The sequence continues at coordinate 5,906,814 of JAQPPZ010003172.1, read as the reverse complement.
CCTTATAATGACTTGACTCCATCTATCAAGGCTCTCTGCTTCCATATTAGGGACTGGATGAGTTGATAGGGTTGGTTTAGACTCATTTATGGCTAAACATGTCTTTATTTTTATTACCTCTAAACTGCTTTCCTTTCCTTTAAAAATTCTTCTACTCCTTTCTAGCCATACAGTGCAAAGTATTGTATCTTTTTATATATCCCATATTGTCTATAAATCCTCACTTTTATAAGTGCTCTACCATTGCTTTAATCAGTCCTCAATTCTTCTATTCATCACAATGCATTTACCAAATATATTAATAATTCATTACCATATTTTCTAGACTATTGAGCAATGTCCCAATAGATGGTCTATAATCTCCTTATTTTTGCAAAGAACACATTGAGAGGGGCCATAAAAACCCATTTTCATAAGGTTTATGACCTACTAGCCAAACAAACATATTAACTTTAGGAATGCTAGGGCTATCTCAAATATCTCTCCATATTCTAGTGATATTATTATTTTGTTGGTGCTTTACATTATAACCACTTCTTGTTGTGTATTATCCTGAGCTATTCAACTTCCAAATCAATTTATCCTTGGCTTCCATAAAAATAATCACAATAGTTATCTTTCTACTCAATTGCCTCCTAGCATAAATATCTTGTATAATTGTAAAAAATCTTCTTTCCATTTGTATCTTCCTTCCTGATCCTTGTACAATATGTTTCAAACCCTATCACCATATTTATCTTGAAGCAATCTCATCCAAGGTTTAAAAGTTAGATCTAAATTGAGTGGTTTATTATCACATCAAGTATCCATCCAAATATAATTTTTTTCTCCAATTCCCACAACCCATATTAACCTTTAATCATTAGATCAATAGATTTTTTAAACCATTCCAAAGAGCAGAACCATTTGGTAGAGAGAATGCAGTAAGTATTAAACTTGGGTCATTGGGCTCAACATACTTAGAAGAATTCTTACCCATTATCTTTGACTCTCTTTGTATAATCTCCATATTACTTTTCCCCTAAGAGCTAAGTTTGCATTTATAAAAACTCTTAAACCAAGAACTCCCCTAGTTTTATCATCACACACCTTGCTCTAGTTCACCAAAAGAAGTTTTCTTTTATCATGTAAACCTGACCATAAAAAGGATTGCATAATATAGATTAAACTTTTTTCAACTGATTTTGGCATAGTAAATAATGACATAATATGTTGGAATGGCCTGTAAGACTGAATTAATTATTACACTCTTCCTACTAAATATAACCATCTACCTTTCCAAGCTAGCAGTTTATTCTAAACTTTACTAATAACTAGATTTCATAATTCTATTCTTATTCTCCCCTCAAATAAAGGCATCCCTAGATAAGTTGCTAGTAAATTTGCCTCCTCCATTTGGAAGTAACCTGCAAATTTTTGCTTTGATATTAGCTAGAGTATTAAGGAAGTAAATTTTGGATTTTCTCCTTTAAATTTTTTTTTGTGATGCTCTTTTGTATTTATTTAAAAAGTTATTCAAATATTTGGCCTTATTTATCCTTCCTCTTCCAAAAATGGTTGTATCATCTACAAACTACTTATGGGTGATGTTGTCGATGTTATTACTAGCTTAAGTCCACTTATAAGTCCATATTTATAAGCCTATAAGTTCCTACTCAAAACCTTTGCCATAATAATGAACAATAAGGAGATAGAGGATCTCCTTGTCTAAGGCCTCTCTTGGATTAAAATATTTTGTTACTAACGCATTGACCAACACTGAATAAGAAATTGTAGAGACACAAGCTTTAATCCATCTAACCCATTTATTTATGAATACAAACTTTTCTAAAACTTCAAAAAGAAAATCCCATTTAACCCTATCATAGGCTTTACTCATTTCAAGTTTTAAGATCATTGCTTTCTTTTTTTTGAAGTTGTTGAATGTTTAACTTCATGAGCTACTATGATCCCATCCAAAATTGTCTCCCTTTCATAAATCCTCCTTGCTCTTCTAAAATAATTTTATCTACCAATGGCCTCAATCAATTTGCCATCACTTTGGAGATAATATTATGTCATATTACATAGGCTTATGGGTCTAAAAGAATCAAACAATTCAACATATTTTATATTAGGAATTAGGGTAAGATATGTTGCATTTATTTTATAAGGTATATATTGTTTTACCCTAGACTGTTCCACTACCACCAATAAATAATCCTTCACTATATCCCAATTATGTTGGTAAAAAGTTGTAGAGAGCCTATCTGAATGTATGGATTTATCCTTATTAAAATAGAAAAGAGCTAAATGAACTTCTAGAGTAATATGCTCCATAATTTTCCTATTGTCTTCATTCATTATAATTGAAGGTACATCCTAAAAAAATTTATCATTAAGAACTTCAATATCCTTTGATCCTAGAATATTATGATAAAAAGACTTTACGTATTTTCTAATTTCACACTGATCTTCAATCCAAACCCCTTATATTGATTTAATTCTACTAATTTTGTATGTTTATCTCTATACTATAGCCATCCTATGAAAAAATTAGATTTTTATCTCCTTTTAACCAAGTCTTTCTTGATTTTAATCTCCAGAATTTATCTTCCTCACTCAAAATATTATGATATTCACTAAGCAAAACCCTTTCCTATGATCTTGGATTATTATGATAACCTTTTTGGAATTTTTAAAGTTTATATTTTAGTTCTTATTTCTTCTCAAAAATATTTTCAAAAGTGTTCTTGTTCCATTCTTTTAATCTAGATGTCATAGATTTAATTTATTTTGGAAGAGCATACAACCCATCATTTTTTGAAGAATTCCATGTTTATGCTATAATATCAACAAATTGAGGATGGTCTTCCCACATCTACTCATATTTAAAATATGATATTTTACCACTATTTTAACTCTTATTGGTTAGTGATCTGAACCAATCCTTATTAAGGTATTAATTTTAGCACAAGTTATTTCATCTAGCCAATGATTTGAGAGTATGCATCTATCTATTTTTTCTTGCTATTAGGTTTTGGTATCTCCTATTTTTGGCCCATGTATAGTTGTATTCTTTAGACTCAACCTCCCATAGATTATTGTTTTGAGTAAAAGCTGAGACATCTCTCATACTTTGGGTTATTTTCCTAATTCCCCCAAATTTTTATTTTTTAAAAGGAAAAGATTTATTTACTTAACAAAAAAGTACACAACTCTCTAATCAGAGAGATAAAAGTGAACAGAGTATTCTTAAAAATAGAACATGAAGATTAAAAAAGCACCTCATTATTGGAGTCCTCATAATCCTCGCATACCACCCTTGCCCTTCTACTTCTTGATGATTTGGCAACAATAATCAGGGGCTATATTTATTACCTGATTTGCTAGTGTGTTAGCCTCTTTGTTGAATTCTCACCTTACGTATTGATAGGATATTTTTCCAATTATCCTACCTAGTTGTCTAATACTATCTTGAATAATCTTTAGTTGTAAATATCTAAAACTTTATTTTTGGTAAGAGTTATCCGATAGCCAATTTTAAGCCGATTTCATATCCGATAGCCTCTGCCATATTATTAGATGTTGTTCCCAAGATGATCATGTATTTGAGTAGGATCTCATGGGTTCCTATAAGAATCAGTCTTCCTACCGTTGCTTTACAAGGGTTGGACTTGGAGGCACCATCAAAGAAGAGCATCGAAAAACATATGTCAGGTAAAGAATTGTTTGCTCTGCAACCTCCTTGTATTAGGAAAGCTTGGAGATGAAGTTGGTAGGTCATTCTTATTTCTATGGGTGATAGATATTCTTCATACTATTGTTGATAGAAACTAGATTTGATATTTAGGACTAATTATTCTTTTATCCTTCGTATTAGAGTTTTTTTATCCTTACCTTTGCCTTCAAAAATCCTTTGGTTTTTGTCCAACCAGATGTGCCAGATAATAAAATATGGTATAAAGCTCCACAGATATTTTAGGAGAGGATTACTTGTCATTTTACCTTCATATTCTTTGTTCCACTTGGTAAAACATGTGTCTATGGTTAACCTTCCAAAGTAGGAAGTGCCAATAATTTTGGTTATTCCTAACCAAATTGAAATTGCCTTTGGGCATTCAAAAAAAATATTGAAAATTGTTTCACTATTTTGCCTACACCTGTAACAAACATGAGTTCCTGCTATACTCCTATTTTATATATTATCACCTATTAATATTTTATTTTAAGAGACTAGCCATCTAAATATTTGCAATTTAGGTGGTGCTTTATTTTTCCATACCATCGATAGTTTTTTTTTGGTAAACCCAATTTGTTGATGTTGGAATTTTAAATGCACTAAGTATTCCCCATTATTTTTGATGCTACCCTAAATAAGTTTATCTGGAATTTTTGGATGAAGAGGTCTAATTCTTGCCATATGGGACTTAAATAATCCTAATCTCCTTGAAGCTGATATGGAATGGGAGGGGAGATCTAGTTTAGAGTTTCTAAGGTTCAATAAAAAAGTCACATAATTTAAGTATTCTTTGGCTTTCCAAATGATTCTACAATTTGATTGGAGTTCTCTCTCTTAATGGTGTATTTCCTAGGATCGGGTCCTCCCATAGATTAATTGACTTACCATCTCCCAATAGCCAAGAAATTCTATCCTTTATTATGCTCTTTGCAGCCAATATATATTTCCAAACCAACGAGGCTCTAGGAATTTTGTCTATATGTTTGAGCATTTGAATACCTATTTGATTATTTACATACTTGCTAAACTAGTATGCACTGCCATGCTCAATTGTGTTTAAGTATATTCCAAAGAATTTTTGCTCCCAGTGCTTTCAAAACTATCTTCATTTTTTTGATTCCCAGTCCTCCTTGAATTTTACCTCTGGTGGCCATCTCCCAATTGACCAAGTGGAACTTTTTTCTTTCTAATTACCTACCTCCTTGCCATAGGAAGTTGTGTATGATTCCTTTTGCCTTTTTCAAAGTAAAATTGGGAGCATGATATACTAATAGTTGGTAGAGTAGAAGAGAATCCAATGCCAATTTGATCAATACTGCCATTCCTGCAAGATTGAGAATACTATTACTATAATTGTGTATCCTTCTAACCATCTTGTCCAATGTTGGGGTCCAACAGTCTGAGGCTTTGAGGTGGAAGCTCATGGACACTCCTAGATATCTAAAGTGTTTTTATGTGCCAAAACGAAATCCTAGGATAGTGAAAAAGAGTTTGACTCTTATTGCTACAAAATTTTATGTATAGAACTAATTCTTTTGAGTGTTTATATGATCCCCAGTAGCTTGTGTGAACCAATCCAGGAATTTCTTAAATTGCCTAACATTTTTCTTGGTGGCTTCACCTAGAAGAATGATATCATCTATAAATTGGGTATGTGTTACAACTTTACATCCTACTGCAGCCTCTATCCCTATTATTTTTCTTTCTCTTCAAATATGGTTAATTAATCTTCCAAGAGTCTTAGCTAAAATGATGTAAAGGTATGGTGATAGTGGACACCCTTGTCAAATTCCCCTTGTAGCCCGAAATAAATTTGTTGGTTATCCATTTATTAAGAGGGCTATCCATAGTTTTTTTATGCATGCTTTGATCCACTTGATGAGCTGATGTGGAAATCCAAACTTTTGTAGGACATGTTCTACAAAATGTTTACTAACTCGATCAAAGGCATTTGTCATATCAAGTTTTATAACAATTTGTTTCTTTTTTATTTTCTACTGCTGTGGAGGGCTTCATGCACTATTATGATATTATTAGATATTTTTTTCCAGGCATGAACCCCTCTTGCTTTTATGATATTAGTTTATCAAGTTTCTTCTTTATTCTATTGACCAACTGTTTGGTAATAATTTTATAGGAAGAGTCACATAGAGAAATTTGTCTAAATATAGAGAAAGTAGTGGTATTTTTTATTTAGGAATCAATGCTAGAAAGGTGGAGTTTATGGTTCCAATAAGCTTACCTTTCACCCTAACATCCTCAATTATGCGTAGCAAATATTCTCCAATGATGTGTAAGTATTGCTGGTAAAAGTTGTTTGTAAATCCATCAGGTCCAGGAGCTTTATCCTTTGGTAGAGCTATTATAATATCCTTAAGTTCCTCCATAGTGATTGACTTACTGAGATATTATTTATCTTCCAAACTTAATACTAACATTATATGCTACAATAGTATTCCTTGGGAATGTGGGTCACCATTTTCTCTAGAGAGCAGAACTGAGTAATGTTGATTGGCAAATTCCTTAATTTTATCCCTATCTGTAGAAGTGGTTCCTTCATGTTCTATCTCTTTTATTGTGCTATTTTTGGTATCTATTGTGGTGAATTTAGACATACTTAAAATATCATTGTCACACTATCTAATTTCCTATATCACAAGAAAATTTTCAAGCTCTGGTAAACTTACCTCTTTAACCTAAAAATTATAAACTCTAAGGAGACCAGGTTGGATCAGGATACCCCACAATGAGCCTAATTAATAATTGTTGTTTATGCTCAACCAGATTTAGTGAATTATAAGAATTTTTATTTTTGACCAAGCTTTTGAGCAACTCACAGTATTAGCTTCAAGAGTGTAGACCGGTACCTTATCTATTGGGTGGTTATAGTAGAGATTAGAATTGTTATGAAATAGACTAGAAAAGAACACAAATCATGTAATGAACACAAACTATTAACTAGAAAAAGAATGTGCCATTCATATATTTAAATAATGCAACACATAAATGAGAAACATACACACATTGGACAATGAATTGCAAGAAGGAAGAAAATTGAAATCTTGTATTAAACATAAAAAAAAATTACAATATGAGTCTGGCAGAGTGCCAAGATCTCCATGAAATTCAATACAATTGTTCACTCTGTTAAAATGATGTAACAGAATAACTACAACTCTTCATTCTAATGAAGTGGAAAAGAGCCTCCAATTTTTGACCCATTTGTTGGAAATGATCTCAATTGATCTGATACATCCTCTGGAATTCCTACATAAATGGAGGAGAAGAATAAGGCTAGAACAAAGAAAAGATACACTAAGGGAATAATACTGACCTAAAAATAGGGCACTCTAGTATACCTCTCTTGTAGAATTTGGCTATGCAATGCTTGATGCTGAATCTGGCTCTGGATGCTTCTTTTATAAGTTGAGTTGTCAAAATTCTATTATAGATGCTTGGTGCAGGTTCACCCACATGTGTCTTCCTCTACCCTTCATTCCTCACAGTGCAGCAAAATACCAGCTATCCCAAACTGTACAAAATTAGGAATTTCTACCATCCGTCTAAAGACATTTCTAACTTCATGTACTACTGACATTTGGGTTGCTTGGATCTAAAAGAGGATATTTCAAAATTTGGTTATGATATTATCAAAACTGCCTCTATATGGCTATTCATCTTCCAAAAATAAAAAACATTTTTGATTCTTCAAAATTGAAGCCAACTGCCATCCTCCTGGGTTTCATTACTAGCTTGGCCTTGTGACCTTTTATTTTTCTTTCTCCCCTACTACGGTCCCCATGCTTCTATTTGACTCTGATGACTTTTGACTAGATTTCTTAATTTTATCCACTGGACTAGCCCCAACTATGTCAATAATATACATCTAAAATTCTTCGTTGAGCATACCTAGGGCAACAATTCTATCTAGAAACCTCAAAACCTTGTTCTTATTTTCTTTTAGAGTCATATTTTTAATTTGGAAGAATCTTATTATATCAAAAGTAGTTTTTTGCAAGGTGATAAGTTGTTCAGCTAGCTTGTCCTCATTTATTTCATCACACTAAAGATATTGAATGTCACTAATGACTAGCTTGTTGAATCCTTCTACACTAAGTAGCTTGGGAGGATGGGATTTACCTATCCTATCTTGGTGATCATGTCTTGTTCCCCATTATCAAGTTCTTTGACCACAATCTTCCATCGAGGTCTATCATTCACAAAGCTGGTGATCCTTTCATATTCTACTTGATAGCTATGACTTTGGCCATATATTGTGATCACTTGTTTAGATCTAATTTGACCATACTCAGTCTTGCACCTTTCATATATTGGGAAAATGGCTACCACTCTTTTATCTATGTTTCTAAAAGGGAATTTATTTTCTTATTTATTTCCATTATTTCTCCAAAATATTTGCAACAACCATCAATCATATCATCTTCTTGTTTTTATTTTGATGATCATATTCTCTTTGTGTTTCTTTATGAGCAATGAGCCATCAAGCTATTTTCGATGTTTATTTCTAAATCTTATAGATTTTTGACTGAATTTTATTTTGTTAGCTTGTAGTTTGGCATTGTCAGCTTGGACTTGATCCACTTTAGCCGTTAGTTATGCTGCTTCTTTTTTGTAGCAAATATAGCATGTGTTTTTGCCTAGATTCCATATCTTAGCAAGGCTGATGCTCCTCTTATGACTATTGCATCCCTTGTTGTAGGATCAATTTGTAGTGACTGTACATCCTTTGTGGAAATAATTATTATTGTATTGGAAGAAGGAAAAGAGATTTATGAGATAATGGATATTTTTCCTCTACCTCTTGACTAATTTTTTGTTACTCTTCCTTCCAATATTTCTTGGATATGTTCCTCTTCTAAAAGGATGAATTTTAAAGTCTCTTTTCTTCTAGTCAGAATAACACTTACAGGATCACCATGGCTCATTTCAATCCTAGCCTTCTTATGTGTAGGTTAACTTGAAGGGCTCTAAACTTCGATTTGGTAATCCCTAAAAATATTATAAAATCCAACACTTATCTACATCCTTTCCAGAGCCACTATAAAAATTCTTATTCCTCTGTTGTTTATTCTCAAGGTCGTGGGTACTACCTTGGGTATGTTTGTGGCTATTTGTTGCAGATATTATGGGATCATTAATTTTTTGGCTAAATCTTCCATGGTGGGCTGATTTGAAGAGGATGAAACGAGGACAATCTCCTTCCCTTTCCCAACATCTAGAGTGTGATGAGTGGTTGAAGTAGCAAGGGCATATTCTATTGTATAGCCAACTACTTCTACCAATATATTTATTTTCTTAGGCTCTTGAGCAACAATCTCCATGAGAGGATCTCTAAATTCTTCTAGAGGTATAATTGGTATTAATAGGGTTATTTTCTCCACTATAGCCTCACTCAACACTTTTAAATTTGCAGCATAATTTCTTACCATCTTGACTTGAGCATGTGTCATATTTAAATTTTTATTTTTCCCTGTCTTCTAGATCTTTAAATTTTTATTTTTATTTTTGGGCCCACTAAATATTAACTTCAAATGGGTCTTCTCTGTGTTTTGGTGGATCTTTCTCAACTATAATTTTCTTAGAGTGCCCTTGGGGGTCATAATGTCTCCACGTAATTTCAGCAAAGCGAAAAGATTTCATTTTTTACAAAGTTCCAAGCAGACTAGGGTACCCCCTATAAACATAGTGGTCTATGTTACATAGTGTAGTTATCTAGGGGATTCTTGTTTGTTTCCTTATAACTCTTAATCTAGCCACCTTTGCAATATACCTTATAATCTCTAGAGCAACTACTGATTTTGGATAGAAAGTGGGTAAAGCCTTGGGTGGCAGTTTGACCCCATAAATTTTGATATAGGTGAGGTATTCTATGAGGAAGAAATCCCCTGCATATTTTTCTTGTAGAAATTTTACAATCCTTGAGCTCATCCTAAAAGGCTCTTTATTGCAAATGACATAATATATTACGAGGAGAAATCTTCCCAAAAAATTAGAATAGTTGGAGGCACCTTCCTGAATGTAGGGTAATATTTCTCGGATCATTATCTCTGGCACACCTCCTAATTTAGAAATTGCCCTTTAACTCAATTTCCCTACAATCAAGTGAATGAGTAAAGGATTAAGAGAGAAATAAAGTATGACCTCTTGATATTTGGTTATGGCCTTCTATAGTTCCTTAAATTCCCTATCCATCTATCACTGATTAGATTCTTCTACAGTACACTGTGAACTACCTGATTTTATTTTACTAAGCTATTAGAAACATGACTTCCTTCTCTACCCAATTTTGGTATTCAACTCCCATTGCTATGTGAATCATATCTGCATAATATTTTACCCAATTACGCAGTGCAAATTTATGAATGGATAACTGAGTAGATATCAATTGATCATACTCTAACAATTTTGTATAAAAAAGAGGTGTCAAACATGTGTTTGGCTTATGCAGAGACAACATTTTCATCATAGATTAGTGAAGCTTTTTCGATCTAAGATACTTGGCCAATTTTCTTTGGCATCAATTTGTATAGGGCCTTATTTTTGTTGTTCATTATAGCTCTAGTATTTGGGTCGTACGATATAGCCAGCATTGATAAAAGGTCAAAAGAAAAATATACCCGAGGACATAACAATTTGGCAAAATTACTTTTCCATTTATTGCAGAATGGGTGGCTTTCATATTTATCTCTGCAAGCCCTTCGAAAAATACCTCTCAGTAGGTTTTGCAGGCATTGTCATTCTTCTAAGATTGATTCAAAGTTGAACTCTAAAAGGTATTCTTCGCCCCATACTTGCTCAAGGGTGCTTCTCCTTGACAACTTCTTGAATGGCATTTTCTATTCTAGTAGTTCAATTTTGGTTTTGGGGGTAATAGTGCTTGAAGATATCATTTCGCTCTTGCAACTCTAGAACTTCTAACTTTTGCAACTATGCTCAATCCCTCGACACTTTGTGATTTAAGGGGGCTTCTATTTTAGTGAGTTTACTACAACTACTGGCATATTTTTAAACTCTCTTCTGCACAAAGCACCATTAATTTCATACCAATTACCTTTGCATTTCTAACACACTTGGTTCACAACCTCACTTCCTATAATGGTCTAACCTATTGTGAATCTTTGCTTTTTCAGTTGGTTTGCATAAGTGGCCATTGGATTAAGCACTTGTTTAATTTTGAGTCACTCTATTAACTAATGTTGTCTTAAAGTCATGCTTGGGTGGATCTAAGGAAAAAGCTCATACTTGGCATGTGTTCCTACAACTTCCTAATTATTCCTTGGATTATTTAGCAAGATCTTACTTAAATTGGGTGGTTTTTTACTCTACCTATTTTTCTCAGATGTAGGACCCACAAAATCTTTGATTTTAATGTGGCTTCACTTTGTGCATACCATCGGTATATCAATATCTGCCATCTATTTCTCATAGACCAAACATCTATAGCCATTGATATATAATTAGCCGAATGACCTTTAATTCTCTCTTCTCACCAAAAATTTCTATTGAACGCTCTTCATTGCCATACATGAATCGATCAAAGTCTTTTCTTCCATCCATCAAGGCTTGGTTGATTGATTTTGGTGGTCCACTAACTTTCGATCAAATGGCCTTGGATGCATTTATATTTTAAGGGAGATATATATTGGTGTGCTTTGACTATAGGACTTACATATTCAAACCTAGGGGAAAAAATCATGATGTTTCAAACTTAGAAAAATTTATTGCATTTCAAGATCAGAAGGACTTAAGGCGTGAAATGATAAATGTGGTTAGACCATCACAAAAATTTTCTTTGATTTAAGGGTTTTAACCTTAGCTTGGCTAAAATGGCATGAACATGGTAGGAGGTGGTTGTGACATAAATGAAGCCTTAGGCACATTTAGAATTTGTGGTTTAACTTAATTATGACATTAGGTTCATGATAGACCTTAGGGAACTTGATATCATAATTGCAATGGGAAACATGTATAGTTATAACAAGATTTATAACAAAAATTAAAATTTTGTGTACGTTTGTAGCTTCCCTTTGACTTTCACTTTTATTGACTTCATTTTGATTGATGGACTTTAGCCATTTACCTTGTTTGGTTGAAGAGCCTTCAATTGCTTCAATTTGGTCGGGTCAGTCAATATAATTCTTGCCTTTACCACTATTCGATTGAATGCTTTTCATCTTCTTCCTTTGATCGGCTAAAAATTTGGGTCGTATATATTTTTTCAATCAAGAATATCTTGGACATATTTTTGAAGCATGATGCATGGACCTAATTATGACTTAGGAAATTTTTGGCTCAAAAAAGGAATTAAAATGGGAGCGGATGTGATAGAGACCCTCATGATTTCTTTGTTATGATCGGCTTCAACCTTAGGCAATCTGCTGCATGGATATGTGGACTTAGGCTTATGCTTAGGAAGACTAATGTAATAAAATGGGAAAATCACATAGATCCTCACATAACTCTTTGGCCAAATTTCTCACAACTTGGGATAAAGAGGAAACTCTTAGATCCATGGGTTTAGGGTTACATAATTTCACAAACCATGACCTAGGTTGAAAACATGGGAAGGGAAAAATAATTTCGATGACGAAGAAACCATTGAGACCTTAGGAAAAAGAACAAAGTATTACACACCTTGAGTGGAGCATCAACTTTGACCGAGTAGTTTGACTAAGCTTTGATCGATTCGATTTTGGGCCATGCATGGGTGTTCGATTGAAACTAGTTGTACCTCCATTGAGTTCAATCAATTGGTTTTAGATCACTGGTATAGCTTTGGCCAATTTACCTTGAGCCTTTGATGTGTTTTTGGATGATTAGTTTGATCTTGCATTTTTGTCAATATTTTTCATGGGCTTACGAATATCCTTTGATCGAATGCTTTTAGCGCCAAACATGAATATGAGGGACTTTAGGCTGATGAACTTAGACATAGGAAAGTGTTCAACAAAATTTGTTATGTCTATGGGGAAACACATGAAAATAATATTTTCTAGGTGGATGGGGGAATTAATTTTCAGGATGACCTTGGGTGAAAAATGAACATGGGAATAACCTAAGGTTTTAATGACTTGATGGGATGAATTACTTGTGAGGGGGTTTAATTCCTTTTGAACCCTTAATACATGGAAGAATTGATTATTTTGAAGGTTCAAAAAAGAATTAAAGGGGATATGAGAATGGAATGTCTTAAGGTCTTGTTATGGAACATGAATGACAAGGGTGGTTTTCTTTAAATGATGATAATTATGGGTTAAGGTTAGGTGGAATCAAAATGGAGGGAACATGTTGATGGAGATCTTGTAAATTTTAATGAACTTTATTTCATAAGGTTCTAATATGACATGGAATGACTTGAACGAATGGATGTAATGGTGAATTAATAGAATGGATGGGGTATGGAATGATGGAAAGTGAAACTTTGGATTATGGATTATGAAGAGGAGAAACATGGCATTTTGTGGAAAAATGAATGGTACTGTGAGGGGCTTTGTGGGATGGAAATTTAGTGGATGATGAAAATGATGGCAATCATTCTCAAAAGACTATGGTATTTTGGACTTTTTAGTATTCTTGACTGACAAATCTCCCTCTTTAATGACCATCTTTTTGACACTTCTGACAAGAAACCCTTAGGCCCTAGGACTTCACAATACTTTTCAATTTTTGAATTTGGGGGTATTGTCCAAGTTAGATTTTGAGATCCAACATAGGCTTTGACTGGGACAAGTGGTGAAAACCTGAGACACTTGAGAACCTCAAACTCTTCGATTAAATTTCCCTTATAATCACCTAATCTAAACATGATAATTATCTAATAACAAAGAATTGAAGGGTCTATAATCACCTATGTGGACAAAAATATTATGACGTTGATACTCCTAGTCATATAGGACCAAATAATTTCTAATCACCTATATAAAACATATTATGGGACCTTTAATTTCCTAATTACCTAAACTAAAAAAGATAGTACTTAATAACTAAAAAATATTGAACTTAATTATTAGATTACTGAACAGATACACACACCTTTTTTCTTGAAGAAATTCTTTCATTTTCGAACTTTATTTGTCCTCATGGAGAGGATGGAAAATTTTCAAATGTTGGCCATTCATTGGTATGGGCAACCTATCACCCTTCATGTCTTGTAGCTTATATGTATGCTGACCAAATTTTTAAATAATATTTTAAGGACCCAACCCTTTAGGCTCCAACTTTCCTTTTTTCCCTAGCCCATCATTTTTAGGATACCAGTACAATCTATATCTCCTTCAATGAGTGGCATTCCTTTTGCTCTTTTGTTAAAGCATTGTACTATTTTATGAGCTTCTCGGGTCATATTCACTAGAGCTTCTCTTCTATCCTCTTCCAACCTAACAATCTGATCAAGTCTTATCTGTAGTGAATCTAGCTTTTCATGGTCTTGCAGTAGCAAATATAAGGTATTTCTTTCAACTTGTGCAGGTAGAAGTATTTTTTCTCCATAAACTAGTTCATATTTTGGCATTCTAGTGACTCTCTTAACTGATATTCTATCTGCCCATAAAGCATATTTCAATTCATTATCCCAACTCCTTTTATTTCTCCCAAGTGACCTTTTGATTCTTGTGATGAGATTTTTATTAGAAGATTCAGCCAAACCATTGCCTTGAGGATAACAATTGGTAGAGTGGGCTAACTCTATGCTGTATTTGCTACAAAATTCAACCATTTCATATGAGATAAAATATTTCCCATTATCTATCACCAATTTTTTTGGCACACCAAATCTAGTCAAAATGCTTTCTTCCAAAAAAATTATGATCACTTATGTGGTTGATATCTTTAGCGGAGTAGCCTCAACCTATTTGATAAAGTAATCAATGGTAATTATTATCCATTTATGTCCCCCTGAATATTTTGGGTTAATTTTACCTATCACATCTATCCCCCACTATATAAAAGGAGCTTCAACTATTATAGGCTTTAATGGTATGGCATATGGTTTCTTTTTTCCATCAAAGATATGGTAGCTTTGATATTTTCTAATGAATAGGTGAACATCCCTGAACATAGAGGGCCAATAATAACTAGCTCTCATTATGCTATTGACTATCACCTTTGGTGCAAAATGCCCTCCACAATATCTAGTGTTAAATTCTTCAATATTTCTAGGGACTTCTTTCTGAGAAAGACAAAGTAATAGCACACCATTTGGATACCTCCAATATAATTTATAATTCTAAATGTAATATTTTTGTGCTTGATATTTTATGCTCCCCATCCTTCTTTGTGAGGTACTTGCTAGAAAATATAGTGACTGTAAATAGAACATGATGTTCTTAGACCAATCGTCTTCAAAACTATCTATTTTTTTTGTTTTGTTGTGAATCTCCTATCATGACTATGTAATTGAAATACTTTTCTTATTTGGTGGCCATATTCTTAGCCAAGCACCACCCTTTAATAGTTTTTACTACCTTGAATTCAACATCATATTGCTACAGTTTGACCATCCATCTTGCTAAGCTACCAATAGGCTCATTTGTGTAAACACATCTTTGATGGAATACAAGCAATTACCTTATTTGACCCAAATACGCCTTTATAATGTTCCAAATATTTTATCAAATAAATTACCTGATTTTCTATCAGTTGACCTCCTTCATTGCAGTTCTCATGAAGGCTATAGGCACCAATGGTGTCCTCTAAAGCAAATGAATATACATTAAATTCTTTTGAATAATCTAGGTATGTTATTATATGAGCTTACGTGATTGCATATTTTATCTTTTGAAAAACCTTTAAGTTATTTTCTATCCACCTAATATTCCCATCCTTTTTTATCATTTCATTAATAGGTTTCACAATCTAGGTAAATTTTGGGACAAAACTTCAAACAAAATTAATCTTTCCAAAAAATGATCTTACACCCTTTAAGTTCTTTGGGAGAGGGATTTTAGCGATAGCATCAATCCTTCATGGATCAATGCTGGTTTCTTCTTTAGAAACCACATGACCTAGCAACTTACCCTAAGTAGCTCCAAAAATGCACCTTTCAGGATTCAAGGAAATACCAAACTTCTTTCATCTTTCAAGAACTTGGGACAAATGTGTGAAATGATCCTCCAAGTTTTTAGAAAATATTGTTATATCATCTAAGTAGACCACCATGATTTTGAACATAAGCCCTTTGAAGGTAAAATCCATCACTCTCTAGAAGGTTGCACCAGCATTCATAAGCGCAAATGGCATCCTCAAATACCCAAATGTGCCCCATGGTGTGGTGAAGGTAGTTTTGTATATATCTTCTGGATTTATTGCAATTTGGTTATAACCTAAAAATCCATCCAGTAGAGACATCCTGGCTGATCCCACAACTGACTATAGCAATTGTTCTATGTTTGGCAATGAATAATTATCCTTTAATAAATTTTTATTCAAATTCCTAAAATCTACACACAACCTTATGTCACCATTCTTTTTTCTGACTGGAACCAGATTGTCTATCCAATATGAGAATCTAACTTTTCTTATGATTTTTGCATCTAGAAGCTTTAACTTGGTACCTTATTTTAGAGGAATAATGTGCATCATCACATCAATGTTGAAAGTCCTAAGGTCTTTGTAACTCTAGGAAAAATATTCTATATTCTTTTTGAGGAAGTTTATGTATTGATTTCTCTCTTTTTTTGATAAAGACTTGTTGACCTTAATTATCATAGGATCTTACTATGTTCCTATGTTATTATCATCTGCTTTTGATTTTACCACTATATCTGTGTGCTTTGTCAGAGTCATTAAAAATACTTTCTAATGAAATTATTCCTCTTAGGATCTTATTGGTCTTAAGTTGCATTACTTCCATAAGCTCTCCAATAACATCTCTTAATTTTTCTTCATCTCCCTTATCACATAGGACATAGCATAATGGTTTTGCAAAGTCATAAAGTATTTAATATCAACATTACCTTGAAAACCTATAAGTATACAATATTATCCAGCATTGATGGATGATAAATGGAAATTGTTGAGAATCTCTCCCTATATTCAGTATCTATCTTGGGAGAATCTATGTCAGATGCGTTCAAAGCCAATAGATTTGCTACATGGTTCTGACCTCTGGGAATATAAGATAAGTTGAAGGCCAAGGACCTATCTATCTCATCCTATATAGCCTTCTTATACTAATTTAATCTTGGGTGTTTTATTTGGTATTTATATTTTATCTATTGTATTATGAGTTTTGCATCTCCATAGATAGTTAGGTAATTGATTCCCAATTATTTGGTCTTTCTTAATCCTAATAGTAGGGCTTCATACTCAGTTATGTTGTTAGTGCATGGGAACTCTAACTTGTAAGGTATACCAAGATAATTTCCTTTGATGTCAGTCAGGTTAATTCCTGCTCCTACACATGTCTATGATTTGGCTCCATCAAAAGTCATAGTACACATTTTAGATGTCAATACTCTAGTGTATTCAACATCTATTTTGATTGCTATCTATGGATCCATATCTATAACTTCAAGGACCTCATCTAAAAAGGGTGTGTTCCAGATGGAGTAGACTCCCATTTATTTTTCTTTAATAGAATTAACCAAGTTTACTGTGGTATTATTAGTTTTTCTTAATTCTACTGAATATTTATTGAAAGGCTCTCTCCTAAGTGTAACTTGTTCTTTTAGTGTCAAAGGAATAGTGGTATATGGCCAATATAATTAAATATATCCCCCTAATTTTTTGGCCCAATGTTTGCATAATAGTAAATAAAATAAGGGGTCTACATATACCACTGCTATATTCATAACTATTCCTTTCTTCAGGTATTGGTACAAAAATATGAGTAAACCAGTTATTATCCCAACACAAGGTACCTATCTACTATCCATAACTGATAGGGAGGGAGATTATCTGGTGCATATTAAACCCAACTGATCTACCACTTTTTTTGGCATGATATTATGAGATGCTCCACTATCTAACATGTAGTTTTGGATTACATATTGATCCCCTAAATCTGATGTGTATCTAAGGGATATGTAAAATGGCTTGATTGAAGATGGATTTATGGTTATAGGCTTTAAAGTGTTTGCTATTGAGACACTGTAGAAATGGTTACTTGCTTGATGTATCAGGCCAAAGGATTTACACACCTGGTCCCTATATTTTGGGATGGTATTTAATTCACCAAAGGTAATGTTTATTTTTTGCTTTTCTAGTTCTTGTCATACATCAAATTCCAGCTTCTTATTATCCATATTTTTGGAAAAATGTGATTATTTTTTAACTTTATTTTCTATTTCTGCATCAAGGATGAAAAATTATTTATTATTTGGCTTCTTAGCCATTCTTTTTTTATTTTCATTTTATGGATTTCTATTTTTATTACCATCGGTTCTATATGGTTTTGTTCTATTTCTCATATTCACTGCATGAATTCTTTCTAATGATTCTACTTCTTCAACTATGGGGATTATTTTACCCTACTTCATTCTTTTGAATCTATTATATTGAGATCTAGTTAATATTTCTATATTTTCCAATACGAAGGCCTTGAATGCTCCTTTCAATGTGGGTAATTCACTCATGTCCTTTTCGAATTGAACCTCTTTATCTTCATCTTCTTGGGTCCAGCAAAAATTTATCCTTATATCATCATTAGATTCTTCTTCCAAATTAACACCAACATGCATATTGAGATATATACCACAATTGACTGAATTATGGAGAGTGTTGCAAGCTGGATAGTAAAAAAGAAAGTTAGACACTACATTGTCCGAGGCTATCAGGTTTGGAATTGCATCTATATATTTTTATGCCTCCCTTTTTCTCCAACCATTATTGTTATTCCCATTTATGTTACCTTCATCCATGTTATTCCTATTCCAATTTTTGTTAAAATTTCTATTGAAAGGTGGTTTGTTGTCATTCTAGGTTTGAGATAACTTAGCATTCTCTCCTTTTTCCCTCTCAATCCTAAATAGCCTATTTTTCATTGTGTTGAACATTTTGATTAACTGGATCGACAACTTCTCTATGGGGTCTTTTTTAGTTTTCTTTAACAGAGAGAAACCAACTTTCTTGGGATTTTTATCTTTTGGAATTTAACCTAAATCATAAGAGTACGATTTCATTTTCCCACTATCTAACATATCCCTTCCAATTTCAATGGCATTTTCCATGCATTCATCAATAGTGGTGATCCTCTATTGCCTCAACTCATAGTTGAATTCACTAGGGAATGCATTTTTGTAAAAACATATTGACTAGTTATCATTCAGCCTTAGAGTTAGAGGAATCTTATTTCTTATTTTGAAAAATATTATGTTGAATTCTTCTACAAACTCGTTTTCCTTTTGCTTCATGGTTGCAAGTTTTTTTAACAATGACTACTCATTTTTTCTCTCCCCGTACCTTTTGAGAAATGTCTCTTCCATAGTTTGGAAATCAAGGATGTGATTATTTGGGAGGCTATTGAACCAATACCTAACATCTCCTTCTAGGGTTTGAAGGAATAATCTGAGAACTACTTCCTCTTCCTTGACTTCAAGAATATCTAGTGCATACATAAAACTCTTAATATGATCCTCTCCTGCTACTGCACTATTCCCTTCAAACTTGGGTAGGTATTTATGTGCTTTACTAGGAATATCATGTAAGTCTGGATGCAATTGGAAGGGCCTATACCTATTGGTTATCCATACCTAGAGGTTTTGGTTGTTCTGATTATTGTTTTTTGGGGGAAGGTTGGCAATGTTGTCTATAGGAGTAGTGGTAATAGAATTTATAGTAATGCTAACGATATGAGGAGTAGTGGGATTATCCTTATCAGAATTATCTAGAGTATTTTTCTTAACAAATTTCTATTGATAAAATAAGATTTATTTTCATAGAACTGGAATCTTTTGGATATGGGTAAATATCTCTAGGTCTTCAAATTCTTGGAAAATTTATTTACCACAGCTTGTATGCACCATGTCATATCCTTGATTCTTCTATTCTTTGGGTTCATTCAAAGTTGCCAACACGATGGTGTAAAATAATTTCACTATGGCTAAGATTGCTCAGTCTTAATATCCTCTCAGTCTCTCAGATGTGTATAGAGGTATTACAGGGCACGATAAGATGAAAACCCAAAACATAAAAAGACTTACAAAAAATTGTGATGGTAAATTAAAATGTCATTAAGAGATAAACTTAGAGAAATGATATATGTCAACACATAAGTTCATCTCTAGCAACAGTGCCAGAAAATTATTGTGGAAAATTTAGACGTCCTTAAAATGTCATTGTCACACTATCTAATTTCCTATATCACAAGCATATTTGCAAGCTCTGGTAAACTTACCTCTTTAACCTAAAAATTATAAATTCTAAGGAGATTAGGTTGGGTCAGGATACCCCACAATGAGTCTAATTAATGATTTTTGTTTATGCTCAACCAAATTTAGTGAATTATAAGAATTTTTATTTTTGACTAGTAACTTATCTATTGGGTGGTTATAGCAGAGATTAAAAGTTGTCATGAAATAGACTAAAAAAGAAAGAAGAAACCGGTTCATTTATAACCATTAAAATTATGTAATGAATACAAATTATTAACTAGTGAAAGAATGTGTCATTCATATATTCAAATAATACAACACACAAATGGATGACATGCACACATTAGACAATGAATTGCAAGAAGGAAGAAATTGGAATTTTGTATTAAACTTCAAAATATTTTACAATGAGTCTGGCAGAGTGCCAAGATCTCCATGAAATTCAATATAATTATTCACTCTTTTCAAATGATGTAACAAAGGAACTACAATTCTTCATTCTAATGAAGTGATAAAGAGCCTCCAATTTTTGATCTAGCTACTGGAAATGATCTCAGTTGGCTAGATACATCCTATGGAATTCTTGCACAAATTGAGGAGAAGAATAAAACTAGGACAAAGAAAAGATACACTAAGGGAATAAAATTGACCTAAAAATAGGGCACTCTAGTATACCTCTCTTGCAAAGTTTTTCTATGCAATGCTTGATGTTGAATCTGGCTCTGGATGCTTCTTTTATAAGCCGAGTTGCCAAAATTCTATTACAAATGCTTGGTGCAAGTTCAACCACATGTGCCTTCCTCTACCCTTACATTCCTCAGAGTGCATTCCAGTAAAAGACCAGCTATCCCAGACTATCCAAAATTAGGAATTTCTACCATATATCCAAAGTCATTTCCAACTGTCATGTATCACTGACGCTTGGGTTGCTTGGCTCTAATAGAGGAAATGGTTATATTTCAAAAATTGATTATGATATTATCAAAATTACCTCTATCTATATGTTCATCCACCAAAAATAAAAAATATTTTTGATTCTTCAAAATTGAAGCCAACTGTCATCTACTAGGGTTTTATTATTAGCTTGGCCCTATGACCTTTTCTTTTCCTTTCTCCCCTACTGCAAGCCCCATGCTGCTAGTTGAATTTGATGAATTTTGACTAGATTTCTTCATTTTGTTCTTTTTCACTAGACTAGCCCCAACTACATCACAATATGCATCTAGACTTCTTCGTTGAGCGTACTGAGGGCAACAATTCTATCTAGAAATCTCAACTCCTTGTTCTTATTTTCTTTTAGAGTAATTTTTTTAATCTAGAAGAATCTTATTATGTCAAAAGTAGTTTTTGGCAAGGTGAGGAGTTATTCAGCTAGCTTATCCTCATATGTTTCATCATATTGAAGATATTGAATTTTGTTAATGACTAGCCTACTAAATACTTCTACACTAAGTAGCTTGGAGAGACTAAGATTTACCTATCCTATCTTGGTGATCATATCTTGTTATCTATTATGGGAAATTTAGATATCCTTAAAATATTATTATCACGTTGTCTAACTTCCTATATCATAGGAATATATGCAAGCTCTGGTAAACTTACCTCTTCAACCTAAAAATTATAAATTCTAAGGAGACCAGGTTGGGTCAAGATACCCCATAATGAGATTAATTAATGATGTATCATTAAACTTTAAACTCAACCATATTTAGTAAATCATAAGAATTTTATTGTGATCAAGCTACTAATAAAATCCTAGCCTTAGCTTCAAGAGTGCAGACCAGTGCCTTATCTATTAGGTGGTTATAGCAAAGATTAAAATTATCATGAAATAACCATTCAAATTATGTAATGAATACAAATTATTAACCAAAGAAAGAATGCACCATTCATGTATTCAAATAATGCAACACACAAATGGGAAACATACACACATCAAAAAATGAATTGCAAGAAGGAAAACTAATTTTTTATTAAACTTCAAAAGATTTTATAATATGAGTCTGGAAAAGTGCCAAGATCTCCATGAAATTCAATACAATTATTCACTTTGTTTAAATAATGTAACAGAGGAACTGCAACTCTTCATCCTAATAAAGTGATAAAGAGCCTCCAATTTTTTATCCAATTGCTGGAAATGATCTCAGATGACCAAATTCATCCTCTAGAATTCCTGCACAAATGGAGGGGAAGAATAATATTGGGAAAAAAAAGTGATAGACTAAGAAAATACAACCAACCCAAAGATAGGGCACTCTAGTATACCTCTCTTGCAAAATTTTATTATGCAATGCTTGATGCTTAATTATAACCACTATAGCTCCTTTTGTAGCATGAATCACCAAAATTCTATTACAGATGCTTGGTGCAGGTTCACCCACATATGCCTTCCTCTGCCCTTCATTCCTCAAAGTGCATTCCAGTAAAAACCAATTGTCTTATACTATACAAAGGTCGACACTTGAACTTCCTTGGTTCTAATTTTCTCAAAATGAACTCACTGTTCATCTAACCAGACTGTTTTATTAGCTCCTTAATATTTTTTTATGGTGGACCTGGTGTTGACCTCACCTTTTTTGTAGTTAAATATTTAGACTTCTTACCCAAACCTCATACTACGCATCAATTGGTGGTAGGGGGATACACATAGTATGGAAATCCATGAGAAAACAAGAGAATATGCCCAAAAATAAGTTGAATATGATGTATTTACAAGTGGGTTTGAAGAAGAAGGGCAAATATACTGGAGGTAAGGGAGAAGAATAAACTAAAAAAATGAACTAGAGGTACAAAAATTAAGGAAAATACCAACAATAATGTACCTCCATGACTATATTCTATCATGGTGCAGGGATATTTCCAAGGTAGACATATTACTAGATCTTAGGCAATAATCTATCTAAATGATGCTTTCTATATTTTCTAATGTTGCTAAATAGAATTTTCTTACACCATCCATGTTCCTCTTTGTAGCTTCCTAATTGCACACACGACTTCATTAATAATGTTAAAATCTTATCTTTATTCTTGGATGGGTGTTCTTCCTTTATATAGAGCTGAGTTGAGGGATGAGATTTCATCCGTTGACGATTGTATAATTATACCTTTGGATTTTGAAGATATTTGGCTTTCTTTGGGTTGGTATTTTACACATTATTAACTTTGTCCAATACGGCCTGTGAGATTCCATATTTTTCACCAATTTTTCCCAAGTGATTCGAGACCTTCTTTCTTGTTACCTTTGAAGTCTTATAAGTTCTTTGAATCTGAATCTATTTTCACCATGCTTAACATGGCTTAGGATTTGCAGTACTTTCCCCATTCTTAGGACGTTAAAATATTAAGGTGCATTGGGAGACGCTATGATTTTGTTTTCCTATAACCTATGCGATCTACAAAATTTGGAGTGCTCGACTTCTTCAAAACCCAAGTATCTTCTTTGAGCCCCTGAAACACGTTCTGGCATCCTGAACTACTGCTTGATGGTTGTATTATAGAAAATTGATATCATGGTTGGCCTGGCTTATCCACTCCTTATCGTGTCAAATCTTGATTGGTGCTTGGCTGAGTTAGCAAGTCCTTTAAATTAGGTGCTTTTACTCTGTCTACTTTTCTTGGATGTTGGGCCCATGAAATATTTTGGTTTAAAGGTAGCTTTATTTCACACATGTCATTAGCCAAATGATTTTTTTTGCCATCCACCTCTCCCCAGCCTATTATTTCTAGCTATTGATCTCCAATCAGTCGAATGGCCTTTAAATTTATTTTCTCACCAAAATTCATCGATTGAATGCTTCTCATTGTCACTCCTGAATTGATTGATTAGCTTTGACTTTTCATTAAGGTTTCGTTGAATGATCTTGGACACCCGATATCTCTCAACCAAAAAGTTATGGCTATACTTCAACTCTTGGTCGAATGGCCTTAATTGTTTAATTGCAACGAGGATGTTTATGAACATGCTTTGAATCAATAAATATGCATTCGACGTTAGGAGATAAAATTGATCGATTTTGACCTTGGTAGAATTTATTATATTTTGGATTCATGAGGGCTCATGAAAAGGACTTAGGACATAAGGTGATGAATGATATTAGATCCATGTGAAAATTTCCCCTTGATTTATGGGTTTTAACTTTAGCTCAACATAAATGACATACTCATGGGTTAAGGGGTTTACGATGTACTCACACTCCTAGAGAACAAACTTTAGGACATTACCATTACTACATCGATGTTGGACTTAGGTGGGATCAACATGCATAAATATAGCAAGACTTAAAACAATTAAAATTTCATTTACCTTAGTGGACTCCCTTTTTGTCTTGCTTTGACCGATCAATTTCAACCCTTAGCATTGTTCAACTGATGGCCTTGAATCATATTATCTCGATTGATCGATATCTTCAATGTCATTTCATCATTTGACCGAATGAACTTTCTTCTTTTTCCTTTGATTTATAGATGTAGTTTGGGATTTTTCCATGTTCGGTTGAATGGCCTTTTGTCTTCTAGCTTAGATCAGCCAAAAATCTTAGGCCATAAGTCACCTTAGGCCAAAAACACCCTAGCCACCTCTTTTCAAATATAACCTAAGGACTTTAGTATGGCTTAGGACATTTTGCCTTAGGAATTAAATGAAGAATGTAGGTGGACATGATAATGACCCTTATGTGATCCTTCGATCGAAACCTTATGACTTAGGCTTAAATAGGGACCTCTATGTTCATGGGGTTAGACTTAAACACTTTCATGGACCATGTCTCAGATCAAAGGGAATAATTTTGATGACCAAGACACCCTTGGGACACTAGAAAAGTGCAAAATATTTCATATCTTGAGTGGGGCATCAGGTTTGACTAGGCAATTGACTAGGGCTTCGATCGGTTGACTCTTAGGACTTTGCATGGGCGTTTGGCCAAAATAGGATATGCTTCCTCTAATTTCAATGGATTGGCCTAGAATCATTATAGCTTCGATTGATGGACCTTAAGTCTTTGATGTTCGCTTGATCGAATAGCTTGGTCTTCTTCTTAGTGTGACCTAATTGACTTTCCTTTTTGGTCGAATGGTTCTAGAACAAAAATTTGACATGGGGGGGCTTTAGGCTGAAGGGCTTGACTTAGGGAAGCATTTAATGAAACTCACTAGACAAAATGAAAAGCATATGCATTAATGATTTTCTAAGTGTATGGGGTATTATTTTTGAAATGACTTCAAACAAGAAATAACATAGGACTAACCTAAGGTTTTAACATGAAGAACACAAGATTATACTGAGAGGGGCGTGAATAGTATAAGACCACTTTTTACTTTTCTTTCCTAATCAATATTATGCAATCTATAGATAGCAAAATCAACAACAGTAATCAAAGCAATGCACAAAATACCATACATAATAGAGACACCACAATTTACGTGGTTCACCCAATATGGGCTACTCCATGGAGAAAATATTTTACTAAAATTTTCTATATTTTCTAACATTGCTAAATAGAAGTTTCTTGCATCATATAAGTTCTTATCTGTAGCCTCCTAATTGCACACTCAACTTCATTATTGATGTTAAAATCTTCTTTTCATTCTTGTATGGGTGTTCTTCCTTTATATAAAGCTGAGTTGAGGGATGAGATTTTATCCATTGATGATTGTATAATTATGCCTTTGGATTCTGAAGATATTTGGCTTGCTTTAGGCTAATGTTCACATGTTATTAACTTTGGCCAATAAAGCCTATGAGATTCCATATTGTTCACCAATTTTGCCCAAGTGATTCGAGACCTTCTTTCTTGTTGCCTTTGAAGTCTATTTTTGTCATTCTTAACATGGCTTGGGATTTAAAGTACTTTCCCCATGCTTAAGACATTAGGCATTGAGGTGCGATAGGAGATGCCATAATATTTTTTGCTTGTAACCTATACGATCTATAGAAGCTAGAGTGCTCAACTTATTTGAAATTTTTTTATCTGCTTTGAGCCCCTAAAACACATCCTTGCATCCTAAATTGTTGCTTGATGGTTGTATTATGAAAAATCAATATCATGGTTGGCTTGGCTGATCCACTCCTCATTGTGTCAGATATTGATTGGTGCTTAGCTGAGTTAGCAAGTCCTTTAAATTAGGTGCTTTTAATCTATCTATTTTTATTGGATTTTGGACCTATAAAATATTTTGGTTTAAATACGGCTTCATTTCACACATATCATCAGTCAAACGATTTTTTTTGCCATCCACCTCTCCTTGGCCTATTTTTTTTAGCTATTGATATCCAATCGGTTGAATGGACTTTAAGTTTCTTTTCCCACTAAAAGTTGATCAAAATATTCTCATTATCACTCTCAAATTGGTCGATTAGCTCTAGCTATTTATTAAGGTTGTCTCGAATGATCCTGGTTGCTCGACATCTCTCAATCAAATAGTTGTGGCTACACTTCAACTCTCGATCGAATGGCCTTAGTTGTTTAATTGCAATGAGGATGTTTATTAACATTCTTAAACTTAGGAAATATGCATTAGATCTTAGGGAAGAAAATTGATCGAGTTTAACCTTGGTAGAATTTATTATATTTCAGGTTGGTTCATGACAAGAGGGACTTAGGACATGAGGTGAGGAATGAGGTTAGACCATTGTGAAAATTTTCCCTTGATTTATGGGTTTTAACTTTAACTCGACAGAAATGACATACTCATGGGGGAAGGGGTTTACGACGTACTCACACTCCTAGAGAACAAACTTTAGGGCATTACCATGACCACCTCGATGTTGGACTTAGGTAGGATCAACATGCATAGATATAGCAAGATTGAAAAGAACTAAAATTTCATTTACCTTAGTGGACTCTCTTTTTGACTTGCTTCAATAGGTCGATTTCAACCCTTAGCAATGTTCAATTGAATGGCCTTGAATCATTTTAGCTTGATCGATCGATATCTTCCATACCATTTCATCATTCAGTTGAATGACCTTTCTTCATTTTTCTTCAGTCAACAGATGTAGTTTGGGATTTTTCCACGTTTGACTGAATGACATTTTGTCTTCTAGCTTTGGTTGACCAAAAATCTCATGTTGCAAGTCATCTTAAGCCAAAAACACCCTAGCTATATATTTTCAAATATAACCTAAGGAATTTAGTATGGCTTAGTATATTTTAGCGTAGGAAATGAATGAAGAATGTGGGTGGACATGATAATGACCCTTATATGATCATTCTATCAAAGCCTTATGACTTAGGCTCAAAGAGGGACCTCTAGGTTCGTGGGGCTATCTAGCCCACTAATCCTATCCTCATGATAATCTCTTTGTTATTTCAGGTCGCGATGTAGAACCATGCTCTAAGATGATATCTTGGCCAACGATTTAGATCGCCTACTCCCAAGTTTGACCAATGTTGACCATGGTATAGAAAAATGCATTGAGCCACATGGTATAGTACGTGCACTAGCCCATGTATTATAGAACCATGTCGTGAGCCATGATTTGAAATATTGACTTGTTGATTTTGACTGTGTTGACCATGGTGTAGAACATTGCACTGAGCCACGCAGTGTAGAACATGCGTTGGATCACAAAGTATAGAATCGTGTCATGAGCTATGATTTTTATTGCCAACTTGTTAAGTTTAATTGCGTTGACCATGATGTAGAACCATATTTTGGACCGCATGGGGTAAACCCTTATGAGAAGCCACTTCCACTTCCTTGTGCTCTAAGCCGTAATTTAATAAATGCTAAGCGTGAGTTTGACTAAGTTGACTGTGGTATAAAACATGTTGCATTGCACCACAACCATGGTTTGGAGCACTCTTTAGGACTTAGAGAAACTTTGTAAATTTTTCTAAATATGTGGCCTTTTTGAGCCTACAATTCTAAGACCTTGTTTTTAGGGGTTTTATCCTAAAAATCTTAGTAACAATTTCTTTTGACCTTCTCTTGTAGAAAAAGATAATACTATATTTGATTGCAATAATTGCTTAATATTCATAGGAACCCATTGGTTTTGGGATTCTAATTTTATAATTATTATAATATATCTTCATACTCCTTTCTTGAAAAGTAGCCTTTCCATGTATTAGATTTCATGAACTCTTCTATATTCTTATAATTTTTTTGTTTGCTTTATTGATGGGTGCTACTTTATTCACTTTCATTTATTATGCCTTATTGACTATTTTATGCAAAACATGGGTTGGTATGTACTTTATAACCATTTAGAGGAATTGTTGTGAATATTTTATATTCATATTTTTGTTAAAAAAATTTACTCATTTTCTTTGGAAGTGAAATATGATATGGTTAAACTCTAGGTTCTCTTTCTACTAGCTCAAAAACATATTTAGAAGTAAATTAATATTATTTAATTTTAGGAGTATGACTTTCAATGTTAGTCTTATTGTTTTAAACTTCTTCCTTATTCCTAATATTATTTTCCTCTTATTAGTTGAATTCATTCACGTTATTATTTATAATTATTATTTTATTTTTTATTGAATATTTTAGATTCTACTTCTTTCTCTTTCACCCATATCAATGTCAAAAATATGATTATTCACATTATTTTTGTTGTCTTGATTAATGAAAAAAAGGTTGATTACCATGCAATAGAATTCATTAAGATAGGTGAATCCAAAGTGATGGACAAAATTAGAGTAGACACTCTTGCAAGGAGATGTTCATGTCAAGTTTACCATAGTTATTTACCAAATTTGCATATGTCCAAGAAGGCACTACACCTTTGAGTAGAAACAACACTAATACAAACCTAAACTATGTAAAAACAACTAAAATGTTTAAATATAAAGAAGGATAGATTCAAATAGATAGTGGAAATATCTGAAACTATAATCTATAGGGGTAAATGGATAAGATAAAATGCTGGAAATATTTGTGACACACATAACTAATATGGTTATCTCTAGTTAAAACACTTAGAAGACAAATAAAAATTAAGGTAAACAACATAGACGCAAAGCATATTAGTTGTATAAAAAATTTGTAAGAGATAAAATAAATATATGTACTTACCTCCTAGAGATGCTTGATCTTGAATTGATGGTCCTTTACCTTGGATATGTTTTATGTTTAAGGATGTTTGTTTATAATTTTAAATAAATTCATATTAATTGGATAAAGTCCCCCTACCATGACCTCTAGGTGAGGAGGGAAATTGAAGAGGTAATACTAACTAGGAAAAGAGAAGGGAAGTAAAAGACATGAAAATCAATCTTGCAACAACCCCAACTAAGATAGGAATTAATAATATGATAGATCTATTAATTCTTAGAGTATCCTAGAATAATGTTTGTAAGTAGGTTTGTAGATGGCTCCTTTTAGTATCTTTGAATGATTTTTATAAGTAGTTTTATAGATGTTCCAAGTGGTTGTAATTAGGCTCTGTTGGAACAATTTATTGCATCCATAGGATCGAGTTGTCACGCTGCAAGAATTTATTTGAAACCAACGAGCTATTACAGGCTCTGGTCAACCTACCTCTTTATTTTGGTAAGATATTTATTGCTAGGTTTTAAAAGGACCAAAATGGGTAAGGAAACCCTAGTGGTAAACTTAAGATATTACAAGTTTATGCACTTCCAGATTTTAGTTATAAACTACTTTTATAAAATTGACCAAGCAAGGATAACAACTCTAATTATGCCTTATGTGTAGACCGGTGCCTAGATTCATTGGGTTGTTATAGCAATTTTAACAATGCTTTCAAATGAACAGAGAGAATGGGGAAAAGAAGAAATTGGCGCTATTAAACTCATTCGAATATCGTAATAAATCTAATAGTTAACCAATGAAAGAAATGTTCATAACACATTCAAATAATGTAATATATCATGAAGCTACAAACAAAACTAAAGACAATGAGTTGACAAAAATGAAACCCAAAATTGTATTAATTTTCAAAGGAGTTACATGCAAAGTTGGCAGAATGCCATTAAACTCTGTAAAAAGTATTAATACAATGAAGAATTCTTGTTCAAATAATGTAACAAGACTCTTCTACTCTCCCATTCCAATATGGTAACAGGAAAAGCCTCTGGACCTCGGGCTCAATAGATCTGGAAATAATCTCAGCTTCTTGAGCACTATTCTATCAAAACCTGCACAGCAAAGGGGAAGAATGAGGGATGAAAAAGAAAATAGACACAAAGGGGATACAACAACACAACTACAGGGCACTCAAGTATACCTCTTAGCAAGAATTTGCTATCTCTAAAGCTTGATGCTGATTCTGATCATGGCTGCTTCTTTTATAGCCTTTGGTTCTTGATTCAGTTATTTTTGGCCTCATCTGGACCTTACAGTTGTCACCATCTCCTTTGATCTTCTCTGTGTGCTATCCAGTTGTTCTGAACCATGTGAAACTGGACTTCCTATCACAATTTGCTCTTGGTTTGAAGGGAGTTCTCAAAATATGGTGGGCCAGGCATTTTTATTTTATCTTGTGTGCAGACAAATGGTGAACCTATATATATATATATATATATTATTTTTCCTATTTATCCTAGTCATCTGATTTTATCAGTTAGGATCAGACTAGTTTGTTGTAGTGGATTCTTGACGTGAAATAGAGGGGGACCCGACGTGATGGTGAAGAGAGGGAATGAGGTATGGAAAATAGTAGGACGGAATGGAATAGATTACAGAATGGTTATGAAGTAGGTGGGAGCAATGGGAGTTGATTTGTGCATGGGATGGTGGTGAGATGATGCTTTGTGGGGTGAATGGTTATGATGGTCAAGAGAGAATGCCTAGAAAGAGGAGGGTAGTGATAGGTAGGAAGAAGGACAAAATGGAAAATGAGATCTGGAAGCACATAAAATGAATGGAGTGGAAATCATGATGTGCTTCCATAACTATACTCCGTCGGAGTGACCCCTCTGTAACTATATTTCGTCGAAGCATTGAGTGAATAATTTTTTTGTGATTTGAGCATACTCTCACTCTTGCTACGCTTCTTATAGTTTGCAATATAAGAACTAGTTGCACCATCGAGACTTCTTCTCGAAGATTTGAATCTACACTTTACACTCTATCACCATTCTCATGAACAATAATTTTTGCCCACTTTTGTTCGTATTTATCCTTCAAGTTGAGAATATTTTTTGTATAAGTCCATTCTAAGCAGGTTTATTGTTATCGTTGCCCAAGTACGTGATCACGTTCTGAAGATATGAAGAGATCTGATTTGGTTCTCAGGTATCAGATTTGTTACTTGAGCAACTTGCTTTTACTTGACTTGGTACAGTCCGTAGGATTTAGTTTGATTATCTAAATATTTCTTTCCTCGGCTCCTGTCTAAATTTGTAGTTGTTATTAAGCTTTCGATTGTACTTTAGTATGATCTAGTGTCAATGTCATGTGTTTACAAGGATAAAATAGTTTATCTTATGACATGTGTGTCATTGGTTTTACTTTGGATGAAGTACCTCCGTTGGATCATTTAGACCTCAAAAAAACCCACTTAAAAATGCACATCCGTAGATTTTTCCATTTTCGAGTGCTTGTCGTTAGATCCATTCATGGAGGTGTGCATCCATCAATATTTACCAATCTGCACGTTGGTTAGTATGAAAGAGGAAAATTATAGAAATTGATTATCCTAAATTAATGGTGGTTAATTCAATTAAGGCATCTAGGAAAATCATTTGTCAATTAAAATTTGTGCACTTAGGAGATAACTACCATGGGATCTAGATTCATTTTACCTTGCGTTGCCATTGAGATTCTAAAACTTGCATGCTCATTAGTCCAATGATACATAAAATCTCAATTAATTAGATTAATCCTCAAGCATTAGGTCAAAAACCTTAGATCAACAATAATTTGATTTAAAAACTTAGGCCTAAAACTTCATAATTCTTGGCGCATTCATTATTAATCAATGCATTAAACCCATCCATAATCTAGATTTATTAAGATTTAATCGGTGATTAAAGCTTTTAATAATCTTTGATTAAACCACAAGCACTTTATAGTCTGATCATCTCCCTATGCACTCACTGTTAGATCAAATAATGGATACACGCACCCATTGAATTCTTTAGATATGCATGCAGGTTAATCGAAAGAAGGGGGTCATTATCAATGTATTAGACCCTCATTAATCCTGATTATGCATGGAGTTTAACTCTTAATAAAATCCTTTAATTAATCATCCGATAAAACCTTGTGCAATTAACCTTCGAACGCTTTGAGAGTGCACTACCGTTGGATCTAGGTGGGGGTGAGCACTACCATTGAGATCTGAGAAGTTGTGCACTTTTTATTCCAAGGGGGAATCATCTATCATGCACTTAGAACCATGTTAATCATAATTAACCTTGCTTTAACATGCTTTGACCTTAGTTTTACCGATGATTGACTTGTTAATGCTCGACCACTTCGACGAGCGCTTGTCGTTAGATCAAATGGGGATCACACGCTGTCGTTGAGATCTGCGAGATGCATGATATTTATCTACCGCTTAGATGTAAGCTTTTAATGATCAGGCAACTTGGTGCATGCGCTCCATTGGATTAACTAGGGATCGAGCGTTACCATTCAGATCATGTGATTTGCATGATCTTTAACCAAAGGGGTGCATACCCTCATCTTTAAATTACTTGAAACCTTATATTATAATTCTTCTTTAAACCTTGGTAATTTTAAATGCGTTGATTATTCCAAAGGGGGAATGATTAACAATGTGTTTAAGACCCTTATTTAATCATGTTTATCAGGAGTTAATGAGGTTTAATTAAAAATTGATTCGCAAGTGTTTAAATCCTCTGACGTTAAATATCGATTACTTTGAGTAGTGCACATCGATAGATCTTATCAAATTCATGCACTATCGCTTAGATCAAGGAAGTTGCATGCTAGTTACCAAGCTTTGTTGCGATATTATATTTAATACACATCAATTAAACGGGTTAACTAATCTTTTATCGGTACTGCCCAACCTTAGACTTTGACTTTTAAAGACCTTGCACATCTGGGAGCACGCATCATTGGATTAACAAAGATTCACGTGCGCTCATCTAGATCGGTAAATTTGTAAGTCTTTTAACATACGGTTGATGATTTTAAACTTTTAAAATCATCGAATTATTAGCTCTAATCTTGGTTAACCCTTTTAATGAATTTGGTGATTAACTTTCAATTATCTTGATGAGAAACTACCATCGGATTAAGATGGATTCAGGCACTATCGTCGAGATGATCAAACTTGCTTGATGTTTAATTGAAAGGGGTGCGTGACCCTTGATTTTATTTATGCAAAAACTTAGGTTATGATCGATATTTGACTTAACCTTAGAGTGGTTTGTGAGCGCGTGTCCATCTAGATTGAAAGAGTTGCATGAGTTTTATCATAAAGGGGGGCATACCCTCATTTGACCATTTGATTTTTTTATTAGACCTTAGGATTATTTCTTTCCACTTAGGACTGAATATTTTAATTAATTTTCTTATGGACCTTCTTAGTGAATATTTTATTTCTTAGGATTTATAAGTCTTTTAATAATGGAGGAAATTTCAATGGTCATTTCACTTAATGACTAAAAAGGTATTCAATTTAATGGTTAAGGCTATGACTTTAAATTTGATTTATCCTTATTACTTAGGGAAAGACGAACCTTTTTATAATGACTCCTAAGGGCCAAAAATTTAAAGACCAACCTTTCAGAAGTTTGAATGCAATAGAGACCAACAATTTGGGTGAATACTTTGAAACCAAAAGTTCAAATTTGGGGGTATCTGATGTTGAGTCAATTTTGGCTCCAACATAGGCTCTGACTGGGACAATGTGTTGAAAACTTGAAGCACTTGAGGATTCCAGAATCTCTTGGTTTTATTACAAGCTTTGGACAGAATCACAAACTGTTAAACTTGATTAGAAGCAAAAACATAAAACTTTAAACTGAAAATATACAATAAAGAAACAATATATATGATCTTAAAACAATAGAGTACCCAAAAACTATTATTCTCTTCAGTCAACTTAGATCAAAGGATCAAAATTTTAAGATCAGATGCGCTTTTAAAAATATTGTTATGATTGTTCAACAAGGTCTTAGGATATGATTATACACAATTCATCAAAGTCACTTGTTCCATCATGCCTTGGCCTAAGTGTGTGTTAGTGCATTCATTTTGGATTTCTTGATCTTCTAGAACTTTATCATGTTTGGACAATGGTTAAGCCTATTAGGTAATTTCACTCTTAAATATTTTCACCATTTGTAGGGCTCCACTGCCAGTCAAGCATCTATAGCCCTGGTGGAGATGCTACTGATCCCATATGGTTTTACTCTACTGCCAGTCAAGCATCTATAGCCCCGGTAGAGGTTTTCCAAGATATCTCAGACACTAACTCAATCTGCATTATAAATGATTTTCCTTCTCTTTTTGAGAAATATTTTGATGAATGCAAATTGTGCAATGAGTGTGCTTGAGTTGAGGATCAGTTTTTGGCTAAAGGATTGAGTGTAATGATTTTTGGCTTAATAATTTTACCAAAGATAATTTTATCCCTTGGACCCTAAAATTTCTTTTAGTATTGTTTGCAATGTGAGGCTTTGACATGATGGACCAACAACTCTGATTTTACTCTGTTTTATTTCATACCATATGACAATTGCATAAACATTCAAATTTGTAAAATTGTAAGCAACATTAGAATCTAAAATAAATTTCCTCCTCTCCTGCTTGTCTTAGAGAAATAAACAGTAAGGAATACTCTTCTACCTTATAACAAAATGAGAAAACAATACAAACAAAACAACACGAAACAAAACAAAACAACACAACAATATGGAAATTATTTCATGGTGACTGAAAAAACAAAACAACACAACATTCTGACAAAAATACAACTTTATTTATTATATATATATATATATATATATATATATATTTATTATATAGGGCATTTCCTCCCTTCTGACCCCATAGTAAGGGTTGTAAATCTTGAGATGTAGACCATTTATAGGAATTT
Organism: Wollemia nobilis; assembly: GCA_028583015.1. Lineage (NCBI taxonomy): Eukaryota > Viridiplantae > Streptophyta > Pinopsida > Araucariales > Araucariaceae > Wollemia > Wollemia nobilis. Next base: position 5,871,776 of record JAQPPZ010003172.1, on the reverse strand, counting down.
TCATCAGTTCTCCTTCCAAGGTTTGCAACCTATAAGTATTTTGACCAATAATTTGTACTATTTGGTATGGGCCAAGCCATTTAGGTTCAAGATTTCCTTTCTCACCATGTCTGTCATTTTTTGGATCCCAGTAGATTACTATGTCTCCTTCAAATAAGGGAGTACCTTTTGCTTTCTTGTTAAACAATTTCATAGTTTTTTGAGTTTGTTCAATCATCCTGTTAAGAGTTTCTCTTCTTTGTTCTTGTAACAAGGCAATTTGGTCTAACCTTCTCTGTAGAGCATTAGGGTTCTCATGATCTTGCAACAGTAGGGATAATGCTAATTTCTCTATCCTAGGGGGCAATAAGGCTTTTTCTCCATACACCATTTCATAAGGAGTTCTTCCTGTATTTCTTTTGAGTGACAGTCTATCTGCCCACAGAGCAAATTTTAGTTCACTATCCCAACTCTTTTTATTCTTACCCAATGATATTTTAATCCTAGTAATTAAGTTTTTATTTGATGATTCAACGAGACCATTTCCTTGAGGGTAATAATTTGTAGAGTGGGAAAGTTCTATTCCATACTTAGCACAAAATTCTACCATCTCAAATGATATAAAATATTTCCCATTATCTGTTACTAATTTTTGAGGAACTCCAAATCTAGTTAGAATACTTTCTTCTAAGAAATTAATAATAGTTTGAGTTGTAGAGTTTCTTAAAGGAGCAACTTCTACCCATTTTGTGAAGTAATCCATTGTAGTTATAATCCACTTGTGCCTGCCTGATGAGTTCGGATTGATCTCTCCAATCAGATCGATACCCCATTGTGTAAATGGTGCTTCTATGATCACTGGCTTGAGGGGCATAGCTGCCAAATGCTTCTTACCTACAAAAACTTGATAGTTATGGCAATTCCTCACATATTGATATACATATTTAAAAAGGGAAGGCCAATAATAACCTACTCTCATAATTTTGTTAGCAGTAGCTTTTGGTGCAAAATGTCCTCCACAGAAACCATCATGAAATTCTTTAATTATTTTTGGGACTTCTTTTTCAAATAGACAGACTAGTAACACACCATCAGGGTGTCTCCAATAAAGCATACCATCTTGCACATGATATTTTTGTGCTTGCAGTTTTATTGATCTCATTCTATTAGTTGACATGCCTCTAGGGAAAGATAGAGTTTGAAGATAAGCTAATATGTCATCATACCACTTACATTCTACATTATTAGTCCTTCTGATGTCATGCATTTCATCTACTATAGCAATGTTATTAGAGTCTTCTCCTTCTTTATAAGCTAAGTATTTAGCTAAGCCCTACCCTCTTATAGTTTTAACTATTTTGAATTCTGCATCATATTGTAGTAGTTTTACCATCCACCTTGCAGGCTTTCCTAATGGTTTGGATTGAGTAAAGACATCTTTTATAGCTATAAAAGGAATGCAACAAAAAACCTTGTTAGAACCAAATATATTCTTGAAATGTTCTAAGGCTTGGATTACTGCATAAGCATGTTTTTCTAACAGGGTATATTTGAGATGTGCTCCCTTCAAACCTGAACTCATAAAAGCTATTGGTCTTTCATTCTTTTCATCATCCTTTTGAGAAAGGACTGCAACAATGGAATGATCAGATGCAAATGAATAAATATTGAAATCCTTTGAATAATTAGGGTAGGTTAAGATTGGGGTAGTTGAAATGGCTTCTTTAATATTTTTAAATGCTTCCATATTTTTTGGTGTCCACTTTATTTCTCCAGTCTTCTTGACCATATCATTAATAGGCTTGGTCATCTCTGCAAAATTAGGAATAAATCTTCTTACAAAATTTATTTTTCCAAAGAAAGACCTGACTCCCTTAATGTTTTTAGGGGGAGAATTTTTGAGATAGCTTCTATTCTTTCTGGATCTATACTCACCCCTTTTTCTGAAACTATGTGGCCTAGTAATTTTCCTTGTGTGGTTCCAAATATGCATTTCTTAGGATTCAAGGAAATTCCAAACTCCTTACATCGAGCAAAGACTGCAACAAGATGTTCCAAATGATCTTCTAGATTTTTAGAGAACACTGTAATATCATCCAGATATACAACCACTATTTTGAACATCAAGCCTTTGAAAGTGAAATCCATTGCTCTCTGGAAAGTTGCCCCTGCATTCATCAGACCAAAAGGTATTCTCAAATATTCAAAAGTACCCCATGGTGTAGTGAATGTTGTCTTGTGTCTATCCTCTGGATTAATCTGTATTTGATTATATCCAAAAAATCCATCTAACAGGGACATTCTGGATGACCCAACTACTACTTGTAATAGTTGTTCCATATTGGGCAAAGGATAATTATCTTTTAGTGAGCTTTTGTTTAGGTTCCTAAAATCTACACAGAGTCTGATATCCCCATTTTTCTTTCTTACTGGTACCAAATTGGATATCCAAGATGAGAATCTCACTTTTCTGATGATTTTAGAATCTAGCAGCTTCTGCACTTCCTTCTGCATTATTGGATGTAAAGTAGGATTATACTTCCTTTGTTTCTATCTAAAAGGCTTGGTATCTTCCTTCAGGGGTATGATATGTGACATAATATCTATATTGAAGGTTTTGAGGTCTTCATATGTCCAAGCAAAATGTTCTTTATTTCTTTTTAAGAAACTTATGTATCCTGCTTTTTCTTTTTCTGGTAAAGCTTTGTCAATTTTTACTATTTTAGGCTCTTCAACTGTACCAATGTTGACATCTTCAGCTATAGTCTCTTTTAGAAGAGGTTTGTATGCTTTATCAAAATCATCAAATAAAATTTCTAGAGAAACCAATCCTTTTGGTATTCTATTTGTTTTTAGTTGGATTACTTCTACTGGTTCTCCTATTTGATCTTTTAGTTTCTCTTCATCCTCTTCATCACAAATTATGTCAGCATATTGATTCTGTAATATCATGAAGTCCTTTATATCAACATCATCTTGGAAAACCTGTAAGTAGATAATATTATCTGGTATAGAAGGTTTATAAATTGAGATAGTTGGGAATCTATCCATATACTCTATAGTAATTTCTGGATTATCCATACCTGATGCATTTACAACTAGTAAGTCAGCAACATGGTTCTGTTCTCTAGGGATGTATGAAATATTGAAAGCTAAAAATTTTTCAATTTCTTCCAATACTACATTTTGTACTATTTTAACCTAGGATGTTTGGTTTGGTATTTTCCTCTTATCTGTTGGATAATCAATTCTGCATCACCAGTTATAGTCAAGTAATTTATGCCCAACTCTTTAGCTTTTCTGAGTCCAAGTAATAAAGCTTCATATTCAGCTACATTATTGGTGCAAGGAAATTCCAGTCTGTAAGGAATACCAAGGTAATTTCCTTTTATATCAGTCAGATTAACTCCTGCACCTGCTCCAGACTGAGATTTAGCTCCATCAAAAGTCATTGTCCACATTTCTTGTGTCAACACTCTATCGGACTCAACATCAACCATTTTCATGATTTTTGGATCCATATCTTTGGCTTATGGTACCTCTATAAGGAAAGGGTTGTGCCATATTGAATATACTCCCATTCCTTTTTCTTCTATAGAATTTACCAAGTTTATCATGGTATCATCTATCTTAATCAACTCTACAAAGTATTTGTTGAAGGGTTCTCTTCGAAGAGTTACATTTTCCTTATCGAAAATAGGAATGGTAGCATAGGACCAGTCCAATTGAATAGATCCCCCTAATTGTTCTACCCAATGCCTACTTAGTAGTAGTGAAAATAAAGGATCAACATCAACTACTGCAACATCCATCACTATACCTTTCTTGGGATGTTGGTCTAGATAAACTAATAATCCAGTTATTACTCCAACACAAGGTATTTGCCTACTGTCCATTACTGACACGGAAGAAGAATCTCTTGTACAAATTAATCCCATTTGGTCAGCTATCATCTTGGGCATGATATTATGTGAAGCTCCACTATCAAGCATACAATTGTGGATCACATACCTTTCTCCTTCATCTGAATTGTATCTTAAAGAAACATAGAAGGGTCTGATAGAGGATGGTGACCTGGTATCCTGTTGGATTTGTCTAGCAGCATGGCAAGATGGATCTTCTTTTTGTTCAATGAGTCCAAATGCTCTACAGACTTGTTCTCTATATTGTTGAACCTTCATGAGCTCACCAAATGTGATATTTACCTTTTTTTACTAAGTTTTGAACCAACATCAAACTCTATATTTTTCACATCAAGTGGTTTGGTGCATTCTTCTTTAGGCATATCTTCTTCTAATTCTACCAGATCAGGGATTACCTTTTTGGGGATCTTATCAACTTTTTCTTTACTAGCATTCCTGTTTGTGAAGGATTATTTTCTTATTTCACTGGTGGAAGCCTTCTCTGTTCTATCAAGGACTTTTCTGTTCCTTAAGTTCAAAGTATGGGTAGCTTCATGAAGACAAGAACACGACACTTAAATAAAATAAGGAAATCAAATAACACAATGAGATACAAGATTGCACAAATGGATATATTCAATAAAATGGGGGGAGCCAATAAACTCCTTTTGATACAATCTATCCTCAATGAGGGTATTTGATACAATGATTTACAAAAATGCTAGGGTTCTCCGAAACCCTAGCTATAACAATGAAGTGTCTTCAGATTGATGTGTTCTTGCTTCCAACGGGGTGAGTGGGCTTTGGATATCCTATGGCGGGCCACTCCAGCTTCAACAACCATTCAACAATATGTGAAATCTATAGATCTGCATACACAAAAATAGAGAAAGGGGTTAATAACACCTGTGAGGGCTCCACAGTGTGAGGCCCTCAGACATCAGTAAACCCTAACTAAAAATGGATCAAATGGCATGCAAAATCTACAAATCATGTAACAGAATAAAACCAATAAAGATATACCTTGCTTTCATTTTGTTGTTGCAGTTGGCATGGTGTAGCAGGCTCAAATTCACATTTCTATGGTTGCAGCAGGCTCGAACGCGCACTTGGCAGGCTCTGACGCGAGCTTCGTAGGCTCTGGTGTGCACCTACGGGATACAACAGGCTCTGGAGAGCACCTACAGAATACAATAGGCTCTAGTGAGCGCTTCGTAGGCTCTACAGTGAGCCTCGCAAGCTCTGGAGGGCACCTACGGGTTAGGGCAGAATCTGCAGAAGCAGATCTAGGGGGTGGCGATGAATGCGACGGATGGATGGGGGCTGCGACGATGATGGAGGATGAATGGGGGATGGCTGGAACAACAGAAGTCTTGTTGGCTTAGCTAGGGCTTTAGATCTTCAAACTCTATCTCTCTCAGCTTCGCTAGGGCTTCAACAATGACTCCTCCAGGGTGCAACTTCTAATCTCAAGGTTCCAGGGTTTGGGCATTTGCAAATGCCCTTATTTATAATCCAACCTAGGGTTTTCTTAGGGTTTTAGCCTTACACTTTTGATCGTGTGGCTAAGATTAAATTAGATCCTAAGGTTGAGATTACTTTTTAGATGTGGCATGGATTAATGAAGATGGACGGTGGGGATTAGATTGGATCGGACGATTGTGGTTAATTGAGTTTATAAATATATATTTTATAATAAATATATTATAATATAATATAAAATATTATATTAAATATAAAATAATATTAAAATAATCTCAATTGGGTTAGGAAATGGTGGGAAAGGTGGAATTGGGCCAAATAATTGGTGGGAAAGGTGTATGGTGGACAAGTGGGTGGTGGAATGGTTAGGATGGAGGATTAGTGGTTGTAATTTGGTGTCTACAGATGCCCCTTTTTGTACCATGTTGCGTGAAACACAATATGGTGCAAAAATATGAGACACCTATTTGGGCTATGGGCATAGAAGCAACTTCTCTCTGTCGTTGGATTTGAGCACTGATGTTGAAGACAAAAGAATAAAGAATTTTTGGAATTTTGCATAGCTTACCCCCTCAATTGGCGAATGAGTTACGAATGTATCTCACAAGCCAATTGAAAATTTTTGTGCAAATAATTAATGATGTAGTGAATTTGTGCAATTGATGAATGAATGGTGTGAAATGCAATGTGATTGTGGATGATATGAATGATGTAAGATGGCATGTGATTGTGGATGATATGAATGATGTAAGATGTGATACCGTTTTTGCCCCAATGGTGGAAAGGGGGTTTTTGCCAAGTGTAGATTGTCATGATCATGTAAGATGTTATCCCATTGTGGGAGAATCATAATGTAATGTGGTTGCCCCAAACTTTGGGATGATTTGATGTTGTTGAAAAAGTTGCCGCAATGGCATCATTGAGTATGCAAAATATGAAGATGCATGCTGACTAAGTCAATGTAGGGGTGGGGTAGTGACTGTGGAAATTTCTTCACCAATTCCATGATGGAACCAGTCAGTCTACCGGTATGTCCTGTATTTTGACTATTGTCAAATGAATGAGTGTTTGTGAATTTGATTATCCATGTTTTCGTGCCCCATGGAAAAGGACATCAATGATTGCTTGTGAGCAAATTGTTCTTGGCAAGGTTTTCCCTAAAATGTGAGGTACCCAATGTGATTGTGATCTTTGATAATGAGATAATGATGATGATCATGTTGAAGTGTCCTTATTGTAGGTTATTCATCTTACCGAATTGCATGGATTACTATCGCTGCAATCACCAAGTTGATAGGATAACCCACTAGGTACAAGGTTCACTTATTATTGACTTAACAAGGCAAAATATGCTATATGATGAGTGTTATATGAAAGATGATGATGGAAGAATGTGTGATGAAGTCATGCAATGAAACATAAATTGTGGAGTTGATTGATTTGTGCTTTAGCATTTTGTTGGTATTTGTTGCGCTTTGTGGCAAAAATGAGTGATTTAGTGGTTAAATCAACTCCAATATGCATGAAATTTGATGGGATGATGAAGTATATGATGAAGAATTGTGGAATGTTGATTTTGTGAAAATTTGACCTTGATTGTCATGTTTTGTAATGCGATATGTGTTTTTGAAGAATTTGGCCTGTTCTCACAAAATATGCATGCAAAACTATTTGTGTTTTCACAAAATCAAATTTTATGATGTGCATGATGTGTGGATGAAATTTTGTGCAAATTGGATGAGGGGAGCTACTATTTTGAGGGCTTTTGTCTTCATGGTTTTTTGTTGCTAGGTGTGGCTGCACCTGGCGTATTCTGCAGGTGCCCATGCGTGCCTGAGTGCGCAGGTGCACACACCTATGGTTTGCAGGTGTAGGTCATGCCTGAATGCACTAAGGAAAGCTATAAAGAGCTTTTTGAGTGAATCTTTAGGCTCATTCGTGCGTTGTTGACTTTGAGGAGCTGCGTCTGAGGAGTGGAGTGGATTTGTGAGCTTTGTGAGGCTAGTGAGTGTTTTGTGTGTGGAGGCTATGGCGGCGGAGGGCCTTGGTGCTGTCGGTGGAGTGGAGGCACCCTTTGTCCTGGTAAGACAGTTTGTTCCTTGTGCAAAATTTATTTTTTTTTTTTTTTTAATATAGGATGAATACTAAAAGAAATGTGATTGTTGTTGCAGCTGAGGGATATTGAGCCTCGACATCGCTTCTCTCCTCTTGTTTCGGGGATGAGGAAGAAGTTGACGATGGATGAGTGGGAGTTGTTGGGTAGGGTGGGTTTGGAGGGTGTGGCGAGACTTGATGTGGTGAGGGTCAATGAGGGGTATCTCTCGGCCTTGATAGAGATATGGGACCCAGATAGGGGGACGTTCTAGCTATCGACTAGGGAGGCTACCATCATGCTTGAGGATGTGTATCACATTCTCAAGGTGTTAATAGAAGGGGAGAAGGTGGTGGTTGGTCGGGATAAGAAGGTCGAGATGGAGAGGATGTTTGGGGATCGATGGGGGAGGCCCGGATGGGTGATGGAGGTATATGCTACTTGAGCATGTACAAGGTGAAGGAGTTGGATGCACTCCCAACCTTGATCATGTTCGTGTTAGCGAACATAGTGCTACCCAATAGCACTAGTTGTAGGTTCCCTTGGAACCTATTGGGTTTGGTGAGGGATCTATTGATAGACCCTCGAGAGTATGCATGGGCGCCTACCTTATTGGCGTAGTTGTATCGAGAGTTGTATGAGGTGATTCAGAGGGAGAGGAAGGGGATTGGGTGCAGCTTCCTCCTTCAGTGTTGGGCATGGGAGCATTTTGTGGTAGCTCGGCCCGAGGGGTTGCCATGTGAGTCATGGCAGATGGGGGAGCCTTATGCTAGGTGTTGGGTAGTGGTTGAGGAGGTTCAGCCGAGTTGAGAGGTGCACACTGGTCAGTGGTACCATGATATGTGGTCGGGATTGACTCGAGAAGATGTTATATGGAGGTCATGGTGAGGAGCTAGGTGGGATGGTGATAGGAGGTAGCTATGTCGGGTGAGGTAGGCTCGATGGGTGGTTGGGTGGAGGGATGAGGAGGTGGAGTACTTCTAGTACTCATGGGTGTTGAGGTAGTTTGGCTTACCTCAGGGTGTGCCAGATGAGTCGGTGCTATATCGACATCGATGAGATGAGGGGATGCTTCCCTGTGTGGAGCCATGGTGGGTGCAGATGGAGGATGATGAGCAGTTGGAGGTGCCTGATGTGGATGATGTCGGGGTGACTCTAGAGTATGTGGAGTGGTTTGGTGCCCAACTAGTATGGGTACCAAAGGTTGTGGGTGTGGATGCGATAGTGTGGGTGAGGGCTACCTCGAAGAGGACTAGGCCTCAATGAGTGGCTAGTCAGAGATGGTTGAGGGGGTTGGTTGAGCCGACTTCGAAGATGGGGTTGGTGGATGAGGGGAGGGGGATGATGAGGAGATGGGTGAGATCTTTGAGTTGGTGAGGTTGCGGGCTGAGTTGGAGCAGCTTCATGAGGAGCGTGAGACTATGCTCGAGACTCAGAGGGAGTCGAGGGCCACTATAGCATGGTTAGAGGTGGAGCGGGTGGTAGTTGTGGCTAGTGATCAGACGATGATCACGAGGCTTCAGGCAGAGATGTTGGTGAAGGAGCGTCGACATCAGATGGACTTGCGATGTCTATGGGCTAGTGAGGCATACATACATTCTTTGGAGGATGTGTGTATGCAACACCATATTACATTGTCGGATCCTCCCTCTTCTTCTATGGTCGAGTCATCTAGGCATACAGAGTCTAGGCAGAGTAGTAGGCCTAGGGCTCCTACTAGGTCTCAGGAGTCCTCTCATGGACGTTAGGCTTAGTGCTTAGATGCACTATTTTGTATATGTGAGCCTTGGTGCTCCCTTTTGTAGCCTTTTGGCATTTATTGTATATTCGATATATATATATATATACATGGCTTTTATTTGTGTGTTATATTTTGTGTGAATGCAATGTTTATTTTATTAAGTTTGATGCATGTTCTATGAATAATGTTTGAATATTATGGATGTTTAATGCAAGCTAATAATGATGTATATGCCTAATGTTTATATGGATGATGTATGCAAGCTATGTGCTATGGATGATTAATGCAAGTAAATGTATGATGAATCTAAAATGCAAGCTATGTGATGTGTTATTAATGATGATGTGTTATGGATGATTAATGCAAGTAAATGAATCTAAACTATATGGGAGGAATGCATGTTGTTCAAATGATCTTTTATAGTTCAGAAATTTTATTGACCATTTTTGTTGTCCATTGTTTGGCAATCGGGGTACCGAATTTGGTGGTGTTCTGCAACTTGACTCACTATGAAGACATGGTTGTGTATATGGAAGAAGATATGGATGTTGATATGGAAGAAGATATGGATGTTGATATGGAATGAGTACTGCAAAATTTTCAAAGACTCAATCATACTAGTATTATCAAGCAAACTCACTTGGGTTGTCTAACTTTCTTTAGGACCAATGTGTGTGCAAGTGAGGTTCATATACCAAATCTTGAGTGTGACAATGACCCTATCCAATCATGGACCAGTGTGTGTGCATGTGAAGTTCATTGACCCATTATGAGTAAATTGGGCATGACCTGTTATGGAGATGACCCTGAAGCTAGCCTGTCCTTATGTGCGGTCAGAGGTCTCCCTGTTTGCCAAGTAGACATGTCACCCTGCATGAGCTTACTCCACTACCAGTCAAGCATCTATAGCCTCGATGGAGATTCACTCCATAGTCCAATGAGATTGATATTTTAGGCCTTGGGGATGACTACCCATCCTTGTCAGGGACATGTAGTACGATCCTTACAACTTTAGGGATCAAGGGTGTTTTGGATTTAATTTGTTAATTTTGTATAGAGCTTTGGGGAATCAGATTCTCAACCATAGTGTGATGAGAATGTTGACCCTATCCTTACTACTCTATGCTTTTATGTTTATGTTTGGAGTAATGTTGGTAGTGGTGAAAACCACTATTTTTTTGGACTATGTTGCATAATGGGACAAGCGAGGGATATCTCCTTTTCACCTCGAGGTACTACCCAAGTATGGTACTAACCCTCTTTGTCTCATAATGTTTTTAAGATGTGATGGAATGTGATTGGTCCAAGATTGTATTTGGGATCAATCGGCAATGCTCAAGACTTTCTTAGTGTGAAAAGTGTGTTTTTGGTCCTAAAGAAAATCGGACATCCATTTGGAGGTTGTTTGCTACCCTAGTAATGGTTGAGTGACTAAAAATCTATGTTTTTGTGACACGTGATGTGGTTGACATATGAATTTTGTTAAAGTTGCATAAATGTTTCAAACTAGGTACCCCCAATCGTTATAACTTGACTCTTTGTTTTATGGTCATATCATCATTACTTTGCCAGATCATTGAACATGGGATGGGATGAATGCAAATGTATATGCCTAATGCAATGGAATATGTATGATTTAATGAAACCATGCATGAATGCAAAAAGTGAAGATGTATGTTAAATGCCTAAATGTAAATGGAATGTATGCAATGTAGATATGCCTATGTGGATGATGATTTTTTTTTTATAGTAAAAGCCATGTATATAGACATATAATGTGTCACTTTTAACAATGAAATGCCTTTAAATGAAGAACATTAAGTGGTTCGGGGTCCTCTATTCCCTCTAAATCGGCAAGCCTATAAGTACCATTACCCACTTTTTGAGTGATTATGTATGGACCTAACCAATTTGCTATGAATTTGTCATGAAGATGTGGCAAAGCATTGGTGTTTTGTTGGTTCTCTTTGAGTACCAGATCCCCTACTTGAAATTCCTGAAGATGGACTTTAGCATTGTAAGCATGCTTGAGGCGGTCTTGATAAACTCGTAAATGTTCTAATGCATTGACTCACCTTTCATCTAGGAGCGTGAGTTGGTCCAGTCGTGCTTGTCTAGCTGTATCATCATCTATGAATTCTTGCAAGGAAACTCGTAAGGAGGGAATCTCGAGCTCAAGAGGCATAATAGCTTCAGCTCCATAGACCAGAGAGAATGGTGTTGCTCCTATTGGCATTCGGATGCTTGTTCGATAAGCCCAAAGTGCCAACGGAATTTGTGTATGCCAATATTTATGATTTTCTTTGACGAGTTTCTTAAGAATGGCAATCAAGGTCTTATTGGTAGCTTCAGCTTGTCCATTTGCTTGTGGGTAATAAGGAGTTGAGAAACTATGTTGGATATTATACTTCTCGTAGAGTGCTCGAACATCCTTGTTCTTGAAAGACTTACCATTATCCAAAATGATTTTAGAGGGAATGCCAAAGTGACAGATGATATGATGGAGTATGAAATCCATAATTTGAGGTCCTGTCGTATTGGTTAGAGGTATTGCCTCAACCCACTTTGTGAAGTATTCCATGGTGGTTATGATGAATGTGTGTTGTCCCGAAGAAGAGGGTGAGATATTGCCAATTAGGTCCAGGCCCCATTGTGAAAAGGGCCAGAGACTTTGTATTGGTTGTAAAGCTTGTGATGGTACGTGAGTTAAATTGGCATGTGTTTGACATTGTTTGCAATTTTTGACATATGTGCAACAGTCATGTTCCATTGTGGGCCAATAATAACCCATGCGTAATAGGCACTTTGCAATGGCCATTCCACTAAAATGGCCACCACAAGTACCATCATGGGCTTCCTCTATGGCCCTTTGGGCCTCCCTAGCTTCGAGGCATCGAAGCAGAATTCCATCATAACCCCGTTTATACAACACGTCACCCAAGAGAATGAAATGGGCTACCCTTTGCTTGAAAGCATGTTTGGCAGACCGAGACATGTCCGATGGGAGTGTTCCAAATTTTAAGAAGGCTACAATGGGGCTTGTCCAAGACTCACATGATTTCGTGTGGATAAAGAAAACATCTTTTCCATATTTTGGGTCAGTGCGAACAACGATCGCTTTAGAGATTGTTGAGATTATTAGGGGTTGAACCTCTCCTAAGTCATTCTTTGGAATCAAGGATCCAAGAGAGGCCATTGCATCTACAAATCTATTAGTCGAACGAGGTAAGTTATTGATTTCATACCATTCGAATGTTGAGAGCAATTTCATTGCTACTTCATGATAAAGCTTAATGGTAGGTTCTTTGCATTGGTATTCTCTAGTTACTTGTTTGACCACAAGTTGAGAATCCCCAAATATTCGAATACGCTTAATACCCATAGCTATAGCTGATTGAAGACCTAAGATTAAGGCTTCGTACTCTGTTGTGTTGTTTGTACATGAGAAGTCTAACTTGAATGATAAGGGGATAGGAATCCCCTGTGGTGTATGAAAGACAACTCCCGCACCTTGACCTTTCTCGCACTTAGATCCATCAAAGAATAATGTGATATCGACATCTTCCTCGGGAATGACATCGTTGTCTACTTCAGTGACTAAAAATACCGAATCATCTGGGAGCTCAATAATCAAAGGATGATCACTAGGTAGTGGAGCTTCCGCAAGTTGATCAACGATAACCTGACCTTTAATGGATTTTTGGCTAATAAATTCGAGATCAAATTCTGTGAGTAGCATTATCCATTTAGCGGTATGGGTGTTGTTATAAGTGCGAGACATCATATAACACAGAGGATTTTCTCTAGCTATGACATAGGTTGTTTGACTTAGCATATAATGTCGAAGTTTCTTAGTGGCTAAAACCACCGCTAAGCATAGTTTTTCTACATAAGCGTATCTTGTTTCATAGCTTACCAATGTTCGACTAATGTAATAGATTGCTTGCTCTTGATTTTGTTCATTTTTCTGTGCAAGCATTGTCCCTAAAGCAGCCTCTGTAGCTGAGACATAAAGATGAAAAGGGACCCCCGACCTAGGAGGAGTTAAGACTGGTGGTGAAGTTAGATAGCGCTTGACATCATCAAATGCTTTTTGACATTCATCTATCCATACGAATGCTACCCCCTTTTGTAGCAAGTGATTAAATGGCCTGCATTTATCGAAAAGTTGCGCAATGAAGCATTTGATCGATTGAATTTTACCTTGCAAGCTACGCAATTCCTTGAGGTTAGTTGGGGGTGGCATTTCTATGATGGCCTTAACCTTATTTGGGTCCACTTCAATGCCTCTTTTGGAGACAATGAATCCTAAAAGTTTACCAGAGGTAACGCCAAAGACACACTTTTTGGGATTTAACCTCACCTTATACTCTAGAAGTTGATCAAAAATATTTTCCAAGACATCAACATGTTCTTGTCGGGTTTTAGATTTAGCCAAGAGATCATCTACATAGTCTTCAATGATTTTGTGCATGTAATCATGAAAGATGTAAGTCATGGCTCTTTGATAAGTAGCTCCTACATTTTTGAGGCCAAAGGGCATAACCCTGAAACAAAATGTTCCCCAAGGTGTTGTGAATGTTGTTTTATGTTGGTCATCAGGATTTATTCGAATTTGGTTGTATCCTGAAAAACCGTCCATGAAGGAAAGCATTTCGTGGCCTGCACAGGTATCGACAAGAGTATCAATGTTTGGTAGAGGGAAGTCATCCTTAGGACACGCTTTATTTAGATCTCGAAAGTCATTGCAAATGTGTATCACTCCGTTAGGCTTGCGAATGGGTACCATGTTTGACAACCACTCAGGATAGTCAATAGGAATGATAAAATGTACGTCTAACAGTTTTTGTATTTCCTCTTTGACTATGAGGGCTATGGTAGGATGCATTCTCCTAAGTTTTTGTTTGACCGGCTTGGCGTCAGGATGCAAGGTGAGATTGTGGACAACAAGGTCAGGATCAAGGCCAGGCATATCCTTGTAGGACCATGCAAACACTTCTTTCTTTTTCTTGAGGAGAGCAATAAATTGCTCTTGTTCATCGGGTGTTAAACTTTTGCCAAGCTTGACAATTTATGGGTTGTCAGGATCTGAACTAAGGTTCACATCGATGGTATCTTCAATGGACATATGTGAACCTTCCTCAAGTTGATGTGGTGTTGGGATCAGATTAAAGTCATCTAAGATGTTTTCTAATTTTTCTTGCTTATCGTTGTCTAACTCTGCCTGAAAGACCTCGGGACCGTTGGTAAAAAGCGATGGAGGTGAAGGTGGCGGTGAAGGAGGAATGTAGTGGGCCGAAGCCTTTAGCAATTCCTCGGATAGGGTGAACTCCGAAGAGGAGGGTGTGGAGGAAATCTGGTCCAAGTCAATAAGGCTAATGTCAATTGGAATTGGCCTAGCCAAATCGTATGGATTACGGAGTGGGGTAAATAAGTCAATAGGATTCATATTGACCTAGCGGAAGGTAGGATGGTTTGGCCGAATGGGTAGATGGAACAATTGAATCGGAACCGATGTCGAGGCGTGGTATCCCTGTAATAGTGAACGTGAAAACATCAGAGCAACATTTTTTTTTGAAATGTTTTGTTGATTTTTTTTTTTTTTTGAAATATGTACATATGTTACAATTCTTGGCTTATGTGGGTGGCTCAAGGCAGATTACCAGGTGGATCATCTTGTTCTTGTGGAAGAAGCAAGTGAGAATATGGGATGATGGATGGGGAACATTCGGAGGTAAAACTCTTCCTGTTGGGTGATGGGGACAATGGGTTGTGACTCCTCTTCAGAATCATCAGAAGCATTTGACATGACCTCAAATTCTTCATAACTTTCATCGTCGAAATCAAAGATAGGATAGGTGAAGTTGATGGGATCATCTTCGTTTACTTCATCCATGCAAAGTTCTTGAAGGGCTTGTTCAAGAGAAGATGTTGAGGGTAATGGGTGGATGGGGTGATCTTCATCATTGAGTGTAAGCTTTTTAAAGGCTTGCTCAAGAGAAGCGGTGGAAGACAATGGGGTATAGCCTAAACTAGAATGATCATGGGCACCTCTATATGGGACCTCTAAGATATCATGCATTCCTTGCTCATGGGAACCTAGACCTTGACCTTGCCAATGGAACATATTAAAGTATCGAGCTAGAAACTCCTCTATGTTAGGTATGTTGGCATGCCTAGGCTCGTGTGGTTCTTCGGGTGGGTTTGCCCCAGTTGAGCAATCCAACCCTCCATAAACAAATTTAATGTTATTTGGAGTGGCACTCATGTCGTAAACAGTGCCTATGGATAAAGAACGGTCTCGAGGACATCCAAAATCCTTAGTTGTGGGAATGGCTAGGGGTGTAATGGTGACGTCTTGGACCACATACTCACCAATGCTCGGATTAGTGATGTGGACTTTGACTTGGGTTGATGAGGTGGATGGTGAAGGCTCAGGTGGCTCTGGATTGGTTGTGGATGGTGGTGAGTTAAATATGTCACAATATGAAAGTTTGACTTGTGACACATCGGCTGATGGAGTGGGATTGGATGGCGGTGTGGAATTAGAAGATGGAGGATGGGATAATGATGAAATAGAAGAAGTGGTTGTAGAAGAAGGGGTAGATGTGATGTACGATGTGCTAATAGTAGACTGACTGTGACCACATGTACAAGAAGAAATGGATGTTTGAGGAGGTGATGTGATGGGTAGTTCCTCTATGATGGGAGCCTTAGAAGAATATGGAGATGGATTAGAAGAAGGTGGATTAAAAGATGATGTGGGTGGATTTGATGATGGTGCCAAGAATAGATGGGTGGAAGGTAACATGGATTCATAAGGATTTGAAATGAAATTACAATACTTAAAAGGTTCGACATCCACGGGGATGCAATGGACTTGTCCATCATGAACATATTTCAAGCATTGGTGGAGAATTGAAGGAACACATTTCATTTCCCTCATCCAAGGTCTACCAAGGAGTATATTATATGCCATGGCTCCTTCCAAGATGTGAAACATTGTGTGCAACGTTCTGGCCCCTACTTCTATAGGTAAAACAATAGTGCCAACTGTGGTACACAAAGCATCGTTAAATGCTTTGAGGGTGAATGATGATTTGGAAATGTGGGATGGAGGTAATTTGAGGTGGATAAGGGCAGTGGTAGTAATGATATTGATTGATGAGCTGATATCAATTAATACTCTTTTGAATGGCTTTCTATCTATTAATGCCATTATGTGCAATGGAGGGTCCACCGATTCTGAACTCATTGATTTTATCTCAAAGTCGTAGAAGGTAATTGATGGTTCCATGCATGTTCTAACACTCCCTACAAAGTTGTTGAAGGCATTAGAGTCTTGGGATTCTAACTCAATTGACTTGAGTATTTCCATTAAAGCTTCTCTATGCCTAGGGGATTGTTGGATAAGCTCATACACAAAAAGTTTGGCTGATGCCATTTTCAAACTAGTGGTTAATCGACTGGTTAAGGTTATCACTGGCCTTATTGGACGAAGGATGGGTGGATTAGATGGGTTGGATAGATTGATTGGTGGAGATGGATTTGGTGATGTTTGGATGGGAGGTGGGTTCGAAGGTTGTTGAGTATTTTTTTGATTTTGCCTTTGCCCTCTAGTGACCACATGGACTGCTCCTACAAAGTTTTGGTATTGTTGGACATGATTTACTTGATTAGGAGGTGGTTGTTGATTGTTACCTCCTATATTATGTTGGACCTCCCCATGGTTAGGTAGAGGTGTCTGATATATGCCCAAATTTTGATTTTGTGGAGCTAAGGGGTTATCCACGTTAATGGCCCCTAAGTCTATGAGGTCTTGCACTATGTTTTTGAACACATGGCAGGAATTGATATCATGCCCATTTTGTCGATGGTATGGGCAAAACAAGTGCTCTCTATAACTTTTAGGCCTTTTGGTGGGATCATCGGGCCTAATTTCTGGCAAGGCTAATTTGTTGGTCTCATACAACCTTTGAAATATGGATGAATATGATTCCGCTAAGGGAGTGTATTGACGTTGGGGTCGATTGAATTGGCGATGGGTAGGTTGTTCCATAGTTGGCATTGTGTTTTGTACCATTGGTGCTTGGGTTACTGATGGGACCGCATGATAGGAAATTTGTTGTTGCACTAGTTTTTGAGCCATTACGGGCTGGCTCATGACCACTTGATTGACTTGATTAGTTGTGTTAGCCATTGAGGCTTGTGTGGATTTGGTTTGGCCAGATTGATTATTTCGGTATTGGCCCCTATTTTGCCATTCTTTCTTCTTAGGCTTAATGACACCCTCTTGGATTTTTATCTCCTCAATGACACTAGCCTGTGCTAAAGCCTCCTCAAATGTTCTATAAGTATTGAGTTGTAGCATCCAAGAGATGGGTTTTAAGCAACTCTTGGTAAAAAGTTTGATAATTTCTTCCATTGGGAGGGAGAATGGCAACTTTGTTATGACTGCCCTCCAACGGTTTCCAAAATCATAGATAGGTTCCTCATCCCATTGTTTCAAATAATATATATCCGATAAGGACACCTTCTTTTTAATATTAAGGGTGAAGCATTCCAAGAATAGATCTATCAATTGATCAAAAGTATAAATACTATGTGTAGGTAATTGATTGTACCATTCAATGGCATCTCCCCTAATGTTTGAGGAAATGTTCGGAGCATAAGAGCATTATCATCACTAATCCAAAAACATATATGGACAAATGAACTCACATGCTCCTTAGGATCCTCGGTTCCCCTGAACTTGTCAAATTTTGGTATCATAAAATCTATCGGATATGGTGGTGATGGTACCGATGGATGGATTGGTTGATGGATCAGTTGGCTTAATGTAAGCTTTTGGCTCGTTATCCCTGGTGAGTTTTGCATCAACTGATCGATTTGCTTTTGCATTGCCTGGAATCTAAGATCTTCTACTAGAATATGAGGACCTTGGATTATGTGATGGTTGGTTGATGGGTTGGATGGTAGATGTTGGGGTGTGACCAACATGGTGTTGTGGAATGGATTGGGTTGGGTATGTGGAGAAGATTGATGGTTGAAATATGGGGATGATTGATGAGGATGATGATGGAGAAATGGATTGTGTTGTTGGTTAGTGGCAATGTTGATTGGTATGGTGGATGTGTGGAGTGGTGGTGGATTGGGGATGGACACTATGGAAGATTGAGGGACCCATGCTAAATTTTGATTGGTGAGTGGAGGTTGATTTGGAACTCCTTGGGTCATAGGGTCTATGTAAGCTGACTGTTTTCCTTTTGTTCATTGTGAAAGCAATCTGTTGATGAGCCCTAATGTATCCATAAGTTCTTGATTTGACCATGTGTCGAATGATGGGGTTGTGGTTGGATGAGATGATGGATGGGTTGATGATGATGGATGATTAGAAGTACATGGGTATGGTCATGTTGGCTAAGTGAGATGATGGAGGTGTGGATGATGATGGATGAGAGGACATGGGTATGGTGCAAGTTGCATTTGATGTTACAACTTGGAGGCTAGGGACTTGTGAGGCAGCATTGACATACTCCTCATACAAGGGGTTGGTATAGGTGGATGTGAGATAAGTGTTTGGAACACTTGGGCTTTGTGGTGGTTGGCTCATGGAGGAAGGCATACCATATTCATAACTCGAATTAGGATATCCTTGGGCAAGGTAGGTGGTAGCCAATTCGGATTCTTCAAAACCTTCTTGGCTAAGGGGCTCTAAGACATAGTTAGAAGCCTTGTAAAGGGCCTGCACTCTATCCATGTCTATGTAGGTGGTGGTTGTCTCCACATTGTGTGAATGTGTCTCTACTTGAGAGTGGGGTGGATGGGATGATCCAGACAAAGTAGTCTGAACCATATTGGATGGGGCTACCGAAGTAGCGGGCTCATGGGAACTATTTTCCATTAAACTACTTTGGTTTATTATTTTCTTTTGTTGTCATGTTAGCACCATAAAGTAGTTAAACCAAAGATTCAAAGCTTATCTAAATCACACAAATTAACAACTTTTCCAAAATTTAAAGCAAAGAAAACAATCAATCCTAGGTTTCACCTTGTGTGGCTTACCTTGTTCATTAATTATTTTCTTTCATTAATGTGAAGTTCCTTTTAGAATTGTTGGCTTGTGTGTTTTGATGTAACTTAATCTTGTTTAATGAAAAACAAAGGTAAAAACTAAGGCTAGCCAGGGCAACGAGATTCTTGTTGGTAATGACCTCCAACAAGTTTGCTCGAGGGTAGTCCTATGGTTTCTAGGGTAGATATTGGTGGATGGAAATCATGGCCACCGTCACCAAATCTCAAGCAATGGCTGGTGATGAAATCCAACCACTACTGTTAAAAATGTGAATCGTGCAAGTGTGTGTGATTTATTTTATTAGATTTCTTATTCTCTATGGTGTGCAAACAATATTAAATATTACTAACTTCACTAATCTAAATCAGAAGCCAACACAAAGACACAAATTTCACCTAAAGAGTGTAGAGTACACCCTTAAAATCCCCTGCCTACAAGTGATTAAAATCACAAGAGCAACCGGAGGGTTCGTCCACCTCTCTACCAAAGGGGCCAGCCTAGGGCAGGATTACTTTATGCATCAAGATGTTGTTCCTATTTAGATATGCAAAATTAAAGTGATCTTTAACCCTAAAATGCAAAATCTAGGATGCGTTTCTATTTCATATGCACTCAAAAATGCAAACAATCACCTAGATCTACAAATTTTAGGACAAGAAATGAATTTGATATAATGAAACACACACAAACCCTAGATGTAACTTGCTACCGATTCTTTCCCAAATTGCTTAATGTTAAACCCAAAAACAATGAAAAATAGCAGTAGAATGTAGAATATGTAAATCGCTAAATGGCAACCTAGGGTTATGAAACTTACTTGGAAGCCTTAGCTCTGCTCCAAATCACTGCCAGGCATAGTTGAGCGCCTGCATAGGTGCAGCAGAGTGCATGTGTAGGCATAGTAGAGCACCTACGGTTGTCTGTAGACGCTTTCGAATGCTCTATGGATGCTCTTGAATGCCTATGTAATCTCTAAAAATGCTGTAGACTACTTCAAAAACCCTAGCGATGAAATCGATGATCTCTACGCTTCTAAAAATTCCTGTAACAAATAGAAATAAAATTAAGTTAGCAAGGTAGATCTATTAAATAATGAAACCCTTGTGGGGTCCCACCGTGATCACCATTTGTGAAGACAAGAACACGACACTTAAATAAAATAAAATAAATCAAATAACACAATGAGATACAAGATTGCACAAATGGATATATTCAATAAAATGGGGGGAGCCAATAAACTCCTTTGATACAATCTATCCTCAATGAGGGTATTTGATACAATGATTTACAAAAATGCTAGGGTTCTCTGAAACCCTAGCTATAACAATGAAGTGTCTTCATATTGATGTGTTCTTGCTTCCAATGGGGTGAGTGGGCTTTGGATATCCTATGGCGGGCCACTCCAACTTCAACAACCATTCAAAAATATGTGAAATCTGTAGATCTACATACACAAAAATAGAGAAAGGGGTTAATAACACCTATGAGGGCTCCACAGTGTGAGGCCCTCAGACATCAGTAAACCCTAACTAAAAATGGATCAAATGGCATGCGAAATCTACAAATCATGTAACATAATAAAACCAATAAAGATATACCTTGCTTTTATTTTGTTGTTGTAGTTGGCATGGTGTAGTAGGCTCAGATTCACATTTTTGTAGTTGCAGTAGGCTCGAACATGCACTTGGTAGGCTTTGACGTGAGCTTCATAGGCTCTAGTGTGCACCTGTGAGATACAGTAGGCTCTAGAGAGCACCTATGAAATACAATAGGCTCTGGTGAGCGCTTCATAGGCTCTACAATGAGCCTCGCAAGCTCTGGAGGGCGCCTATGGGTTAGGGTAGAATCTATAGAAGCAGATCTAGGGGGTGGCGATGAATGCGGTGGATGGATGGGGGTTGTGATGGTGATGGAGGATGAATGGGGGATGGCTAGAACAATAGAAGTCTTGTTGGCTTAGCTAGGGCTTTAGATCTTCAAACTCTATCTCTCTCTTCTTCGCTAGGGCTTCAACAATGACTCCTCTAGGGTGCAACTTCTAATCTCAAGGTTCCAGGGTTTGAGCATTTGCAAATGCCCTTATTTATAATCCAACCTAGGGTTTTCTTAGGGTTTTAGCCTTACACTTTTGATCGTGTGGCTAAGATTAAATTAGATCCTAAGGTTGAGATTACTTTTTAGATGTGGCATGGATTAATGAAGATGGACGGTGGAGATTAGATTGGATCGGACGATTGTGGTTAATTGAGTTTATAAATATATATTTTATAATAAATATATTATAATATAATATAAAATATTATATTAAATACAAAATAATATAAAATAATATTAAAATAATCTCAATTGGGTTAGGAAATGGCGGGAAAGGTGGAATTGGGCCAAATAATTGGCGGGAAAGGTGTATGGTGGACAAGTGGGTGGTGGAATGGTTAGGATGGAGGATTAGTGGCTGTAATTTGGTGTCTACAGCTTCTAATTCTTCGACCTCTTTAGCAGTTAGGATCAATTTTCATAGCTTTATTTTTTCATATCTAGATTCGTGTGGTCTTTGCAAAATTTTAGTACCTTTTACCACTAAGATCTAGGGATGATGATTGGAAGCATATTTATCAATATTTTCTTCAAAGAGTCTTTCTCTTTATTCATATTCTAAATATCAACAAGAATTTATTCTTATATCATATTCTAAATCATCATTCAGATCTACATTATGTTGTGTACTTAAATATATTCCACATCTCTCTAGGTTATGAGGAGCATCGCTGGCTGAGAAAAAATAAGGAAAACTTTCTATGAGATTAACAAATGGGATTGGGTTTGGAATATTGTTTTAGTCTTTGTCAGATTCTCTCTTCTTCTAGTTATTACTTCCATTGTTCCTGTTCTTGTTTCCTTCATTTGAGCTAATGTTATTTCCCCAATTCCAATTGAAATACATTTTGAAAGGAGGGCGGTTATCAATTTGTAGCCATTTTGGTTGTGATGATTCACCATTATTCCCATTATTTCTTTCTATTATAGATAACCTATTTTTCATAGTGTTGAACATCTCTATCACCTGATTAGTTAGTTTTTCCATGGGGTCTACTTCAGATCTTCTTTGTAAATCTAAGGCTACCCTTTTAGGCTTTCTATTAGGCTGGTTTATTTCTAGAGAATATGGTTTTATTTTCCCACTATCTAACATATTTCTCTCGATATATATCACTTTATCCATACATTAATCAATAGTGGTGGCTTGCTCTTTCCTCAACTCATAATTAAACTCTCTTGGGGAAGCATTCTTATAGAAACAAATAGATTAGATGTCATTTGGTCTGAGGCTTGCAGGGATTTTGTTCCTAGTTTTGGAAAACCTTCTATTGAAATCACTGTCAGCTTCATTTTCTTTCTTCTTCATAATAGATAGTTTAGTTAAAAGGGATTGTTCATTTTTCCTTTCTCCAAACTTTCTCAGGAATACAGTTTCCATTTTTGCAAAGTCTGCAATATTATTGGTTGGGAGGGTGTTAAACCACTCTCTAGCATATTTTTCCAATATTTGCAAGAATAACCTTAGGACTACATCTTCATTTTCTACGTCTAAACTATCCATAGCATATAGAAAACTCTTGATATGGTCCTCACCAGTGATTGCATTATTTCCTTAAAATTTGGGTAAACATTTATGGGCTTTATTGGGTAAGGCATTCAAATTTACAGGTAAAATAAATGGTCTATACCTAGTAGTTCTCCACAGTTGAACATTCTGATTATTTTGATTTTAATAATTTTGTTTATTTTTTTATTCTGATTTTGAAGATTTACCCGAGCCATTGTGATTGTAGAGGTAACAAAATTCTAATTTATAGTAACACCGCCTATAGAAACGATGGGTTGGGTAACTTTAGTATAATCTGTTGAGTGATATAATACAATATTTCTAATATTAGGGTCATGAGACTAAGAAGAATGGGATGTATTATCTACAACAAAATTTAAAACACTATCAACAACAATGTTTGAAGCAACAATATTCTAATTCTTACTTTTCTTTACATACATTCTACTAGTAAAATAAGATTTAGTTTCATATACAATACTTTTCAAAATTATAATTTTTTGATTGTGGATAAATACCTTAGGGTTTTTGAATTATGGAAATAGCTCCTTACCACTTCTCCTCGTATGCGCCAGCACATTCTACTTCTTTCTTGACTTTTATTTTTTGGGTTTGAATAGACAGAGTTGCCAGAATAGGTAGTGCAGAAAGAACAGAATATATGATCAATATTGCTTGATCTTTATACTCTCAACCTCATAGAAGATAATCCTTAGGGAGTTTTTCAAGAAATTTTGAAAAATCAAGAATGCTTAAAATACAATTGAAAACAACGAACAAAAATAAACTAGGAATGTAAAAGATGCAAAAAAATAAATCGTGGGTTCTTTATTTTAATTGGTCGCTTGTTGGTTAAAAATATAGTCATTGAATCCAGGTTTAGGATTTAAAAATTCCTCCTCGATAATGGTGCCAAAATACTGTTTGAACAATTTCTTGCATCCATAGGATCGAGTTGTCACACTACAAGAATTTATTTGAAACCAACAAGCTATTACAGGCTCTAGTCAACCTGCCTCTTTATTTTGGTAAGATATTTATTGCTAGGTTTTAAAAGGACCAAAACAGGTGAGGAAACCCTAGTGGTAAACTTAAGATATTACAAGTTTATGCACTTCCATATTTTAGTTATAAACTACTTTTATCAAAATTGACCAAGCTAGGATAATAATGCTAATTATACCTTATGTGTAGACCGGTGCCTATATTCATTGGGTTGTTATAGCAATTTTAACAACGCTTTCAAACAAATAGAGAGAATGGGAAAAAGAAGGAATCAACACTATTAAACTCATTCGAATATCATAATAAATCTAATAGTTAACCAATAAAAGAAATATTCACAACACATTTATATAATGTAATATATCATGAAGCTACAAAAAAAATTGAAGACAATGAGTTGACAGAAATGAAACCCAAAATTGTATTAATTTTAAAAAAGAGTTACATGCAAAGTTGGTAGAATGCCATTAAACTCTATAAAAAGTATTAATACAATAAAGAATTATTGTTCAAATAATATAACAAGACTCTTCTACTCTTCCATTCCAATACGGTAACAGGAAAAGCCTCTAGACCTCAGGTTCAATAGATCTGAAAATAATCTCAACTTCTTGAGCACTATTCTATCAAAACCTACACAGTAAAGGGGAAGAATGAGGGATGAAAAAGAAAATAGACACAAAGAGGATACAACAACATAACTACAGGGTACTCAAGTATACCTCTTAGCAAAAAAATACTATCTCTAAATCTTGATACTGATTATGATCATGGTAGCTTATTTTATAGCCTCTGGTTCTTGATTCGGTTATTTTTGGCCTCATCTAGGCTTTACAATTGTCCCCATATCCTTTGATCTTCTTTGTGTGCTGGAACTAGACTTCCTACCACAATTTGCTCTCATTTTGAAGGGAGTTCTTAAAATATGGTGGGCTAGGCATTTTTGTTTTATCTTGCACAGAAAAATGGTGAACTTATATATACATATTTTATATATATATATATATATTCTATTTATCCTAGTCATCTAATTTTATCAATTAGGATTAGACTAGTTTGTTGTAGCAGATTCTTAACATGAAATAGAGGGGGACCCAACGTGATGGTGAAGAGAGAGAATGAGATATGGAAAATAGTAGGATGGAATGGAATAGATTACATAATGGTTATGAAGTAGGTGGGAACAATGGGAGTTGATTTATGCATGGGATGGTGGTGAGATGACACTTTGGGGGGTGAATGATTATGATGGTCAAGAGAGAATACCCAGAAAGAGGAGGGTAGTGATAGGTAGGAAGAAATACAGAATGGAAAATGAGATCTAGAAGCACATAAAATGAATGGAGTGGAAATCATGATGTACTTTTGTAACTATACTCCATCAGAGTGACCCCTTTGTAACTATATTTCGTTGAAGCACTGAGTGAATAAATTTTCTATGAGTTGAGCATACTCTCACTCTTGATGTGATTCTTGCATTTGCGATACAAGAACTGGTTGCACCATCGAGATTTCTTATCAAAAATTTGAATCTGCATTTTACACTCTACCACCATTCTCATGAAAAATAATTATTGCATGCATATATTCATATTTATCCTTCAAGTTGAGAATCTTTTTCGTGTAAGTCCATTTTAGTTTTGCCCAGTACATGATCACATTTTGAAGATATGTAGAGATCTGATTCAATTTTTAGGTATCAGATTTTTTACTTAAGCAACTTGCTTTTACTTGATCAGGTACAATCCATAATATTCAGTCTGATTGTCTAAATTTTCTTTCCTTGATTGTTGTTTGGATTTGCAAATGTTACTAAGCTTTTGATTATCCTTCAATTTGATTTGGTGTCAATGTCATTATTGTCTGCAAGGATAAAATAGTTCATCCTATGATGTGTGCATCATTGGTTTTACTTTGGATGAAGTACCTCCGTTAGATCATTTGAACCTTTGAAAAACTCACTTAAAAATGCACATCCATAGATTTTTTTATTTTCGAGATGCATGTCATTAGATCCATTCATGGAGGTGCATGTCCATCAAGATTCACCAATTTACACGTTGGTTAGTCCGAAAGAGGAAAATTTTATAAATTTATTATCCTAAATTAATTAGTGGTTAATCAACCCTTAAGGTGCCTAGGCAAAATTATTTGTCAATTTAAAATTTGTGCACTAGGGACAATGCTTACCATTAGATCTAGTTTATTTCATGTGCTATCATTGAGATTCCAAAACCTGCATGGTCGTTAGTCCAATGATAGATAAAATCTCACCCAATTAATTTGATTAATCTTAAACACTAGACTGAAAACCATAGATTAACAATAAGTTGATTTAAAATACTTAGGCCTAAAACTTCATAATTCTCGACGCGTTCATTATTAATTAATGTATTAAATCGATTCATAATCTAGGTTTATTAAGATTTAATCGATGATTAAATATTTTAATAGTATTTGATTAAAACACAAGCACTTTATAGTCCAATTATCTACCTATGCGCTCATCGCTAGATCAAATAACGGATACGTGTGCTCGTTGAATTTTTTAAATATGCACACGGGTTAATCGAAATAAGGGGAGTTCATTATTAACTTATTAGACCCTCATTAATTTGGATTATGCATGGAGTTTAAATCTTAACAAAATCCTTTGATTAATCATCTGATAAAACCTTGTGCGATTAACCTTTGGATGCTTCGGGAGTACGTTGTCATTGGATCTGGGCGGGGATGAGTGATGCTGTCAAGATATGAGAAGTTGTGCACTTTTTATTCCAAGGAAAAATAATCTATCATGCGCTTAGAACCATGTTAATTATAATTAACCTTGTTTTAAAATGCTTTGACCTTAGTTTTACCAATGATTGACTTATTAACACCTGACCACTTCGGCAATCGCTTGTCATTAGATCAAATGGGGATCGCGCGATGTCATTGAGATCTGTGAGATGCACGATATTTATCTGTTACTTAGATGCAAGCTTTTAATGATCGGGCAACTTGGTGCACATGCTCCTTTGGATTAACTAGATATTGAGTGCTACTATTTAGATCATGTGATTTGCACGATCTTTAACCAAAGGGATGCATACCCTCATCTTTAAATTGCTTGAAACCTTATATTATAATTTCTTTTTAAACCTTGGTAATTTTAAAAGAGTTGATTGTTTCGAAGGGGGAAAGATTAACAATGTGTTTAAGACGCTTATTTAATCATTTTTATTAGGAGTTAATGAGGTTTAATAAAAAATTTATCCTGAGTTTTTAAAACCTTTGATGTTAAGGATCGGTTACTTTGAGTAGCGCACGTCAGTAGATCTTATCAAAGTTGTGCACTACCGCTCAGATCTAGGAAGTCGCATGCTAGTTATCTCTAAGATTTATTTCAAAATTAGCTTTAATACACATTAATTAAGCTTTTATCGATGTTGACCAACCTTAGACTTTGACTTCTTAAATATTGAATTCGGTGAAGCAATGATTCATTGCAATTCAATTAGAATATAAGGATTACAAATATGTTGGTTTGATTAACCAACTTGGTGGTTATGTGTAACCAACTTGGAGAGCGCCTACGTGCGCTATGTTTTTATAATCCCCCCTTAATTCATAGCCTAAACAATAATGGAATATGAATATAAGCATATGCTAACATCCCCCCTTATTACATTATTGGCAAATCCCAATAGTATTGCGAAACATTTCAAATTTGATACGTCCAAGTGCTTTGGTGAAAATATCTGCAACTTGCGCATCAGTGGGAATGTATTGAAGTTGTATATGGTGCTTTGGAACTTCATCTCGAATGAAATGACATCGGGTATCAACGTGTTTGGTACGTTCATGAAAAATTGGATTTTTGACAAGATTCAAAACACCTTGATTGTCGCAAAATAGATGAAGAGGTAGATTCTTTGGAAGGCCCATGTTTGTAAGGATGCGACTTAACCACATTATCTCATAGACTGCTTCACTGGCTGCACGATATTCTACCTCTATAGAAGATAAAGCAACCACATGCTGCTTCTTACTATGCCATGAGATAGGTCCAGATCCCAGATGAAAAACATATCCAGAAGTTGACTTACGATCATCAATGGATCCAACATAATCTGAGTCCATGTATCCTAGTAGAAAAAACTTGTTATTCTTTTTGTACTCTAGGCCATAGTTTGTAGTACCATGGACATAATGAAGAACTCTCTTTGCTGCTTTCTAGTGACTCACCTTAGGTTCCTGCATGAACCTTGAAAGATAGCCTACAACAAAACTAAGATCTGGCCTGGTATTTGTCGGATATAGGAGACTCCCAATCAACTGGTGATAGAGAGTACCATCTACCTGAGGTGATTCATCATATCATGATAACTTAAGTCCTTGCTCCATTGGAGTTGCTTTAGACTTACAGTTAGTCATTCGATATTTTTCTACTAATGTCTTGGCATACTTCTTTTGTGTTACTCTGATATGGTGCTTTTTTTGAGTTACTTCCAAACCAAGACAATAGTGAAGAAGTCCTAGATCTATCATTTCAAATGATTGTTTCAAATCATTTTTCATTGAATCAATCATTTTCTCTGAACTTCCTATTATAATCAGATCATCTACATATAACACCAGAATCACTATATCAGAACCATTGTTCTTAATATAGATATTTGCATCTGAAGGACTTCTTTTGAATCCATGCTGCACAAGGTGACTGTCTATCTTGATATACCAAGCTCGAGGAGCTTGTTTGAGCCCATACAAGGATTTGATCAATTTGCAAACTTTTTGTTCTTGCCCTTCAACCATGAATCCTTCTGGTTGGGTCATGTATACTTCTTCTTGTAAGTCACCATTCAAGAAGGCACTTTTAACATCCATTTGATGCAACTTCCACCCAAACTGAGCTCCCATGGCACAAAGTACTCGAATGGTAGTCATATTTGCAGTAGGGGCAAAATTTTCTTCATAGTCTATGCCTTCTTTCTGAGCATAACCCTTTGCAACAAGTCGGGATTTATGCTTATCAATAGATCCATCTGCCTTATATTTCATTTTGAACACCCATTTGTAGCCTATGGGTTTCTTTCCTGTTGGTAGATCGACTAACTTCCAAGTATTATTTTTCATGAGAGACTGATGTTCTACATCCATGGAAGCCTTCCACTGTGGCTCACCAAGTGCATTTTGAACCGTTGTAGGTTCATTTGCGTCCAATGTGGACATATAAACCCTTTCATCTTCCATATCTTCTTCTCTATCATTTTTTGTATCAACTGACAAATCATCAAAGTGTTGGCAAAGTTCATCAACCTCTGAAGTAGATGCCTCTGCTCTCATTTTTTGAGTCATACTACGAGTACATGGCCTATCTAGAGATAGATCTAGAAGTGAATTCAACTTAGAATCTCTCAAAGTGCTAGTATACCATTTTGGGACTTTCTGCTATTGTTGTTGAAGTTGAACCTCTTTCTTAGGTTCTTCTTCATCTAGGTATACTATTGTAGATGTGTCATTTGATGTGAAAGCTTCATCAAATACAACATCTCGACTTAAGTGTGTCTTCTTGGTCTTAGGATCAATCAATCGATATCCTTTTGAATGCTCATCATAGCCAAGAAAGATACACTGTAGGGTTTTCTCATCCAACTTCTTCCTTTTTTCTTTAGGTATATGCATAAATGCCTTACACCCAAAAATATTCAGATGAGAAATGGAGGGCTTCTTACCACTCCAATATTCTTGAGGAGTCTTTCCTTGTAGAGCCTTTGTGGGAGCTCTATTAAGAAGGTATGTAGCTGTATTTACTACTTCTACCCAATACTATTGCTCAAGATGTGCTCCCTTAAGCATACAATGAACCATTTCCATAATAGAACGGTTCCTTCTTTCAACTACTCCATTTTGTTGTGGAGTATAAGCAGTTGTCAACTGTCTCTTAATCCCATGTGTATTCAAAAATGATGAAAAATATTTGGAGGTATATTCCCCCCTCGATCTGAGTGGAGGGTCTTAATGAAACATCCTGACTCCTTCTCAACCTACTTCTTGAACTGTTGAAAATATAGCAATGCCTCTGACTTCAATTGCAGGAAGAAAACCCACATCTTCCATGAGTGATCATCAACAAATAATTGAAAATACCTCTTGCCACCATAGCTTGTGGGCATAGGACCGCACAGATCACTGTGTACCAACTCCAATGGTTTTGTAGCTCTGGAAGAGCTTGATTCAAATGGTACCCGATGTTGCTTACCTGCTAAGCAATCCAGATAGACTGGTAATGTGGATGAAAGGTTGGGGAGACCTTTAACCATCTCATATTTGCTCAACTCGAGCAAATAACCAGAACTTAGGTGCCCATATCTTCTATGCCAAAGAGAAGTGGCCTCCTTTGTAGTTGTAGACAGAGCAACATGAGGTGTTGAAAGAGCATCTAGAATGAATAAGCCATGTTTGTAGGAACCAATTATGACATTTTTACCTTGGTGGGTTATAAAACATCTCTTCTTGCCTTTCACAACTCAAAACATAACATCCATTCTTTTATCCAACATTTGAGGAACAAACAACAGATTATTGGCTAGTCCAGGGACATAGAGAACCTGCTCTATCTGACATTTTCCATCTGGAAGAGTAACAAAAATTATCCCTTCACCTTTGACTTGGTAGACTTGATTGTCAGCAATGGTGACTGGCTTTCCTTCTTTCTCCTCAAATGTGTCAAACCATGATTTGTCTCCAGTCATGTGCTTACTAGCTCCTGAATCAATATACCATACAACATCTATTTGGGAAGATGAAGTATGAGTCATAAGCACCTTGTGTGCTCTTTTGGAGTCAAAATCTGAATCTACCCCAGATGATTCTGAGTCTGAGTTGGAGTCAGCCATAGCAACATGTCCCTTTGGTTGCTTATGCTTATTTTTGTTTCTCTTTCCCTTTCTTCCGAGAGGATTGATCATTTGGTTGCTTGTTTTTGAACCAACACCTGTTAGTGTCATGATTATTCATATCACAAATCTTGCAATATTTGTCCTTCTACTGATTTTGTTTTCCTTTGCCCTTGGAAGAAGAACCCCCTTTTTGAAACTGACCTTGTTTCTTACCCCTTTGTTGAGTGGAAAGTGCATTGTCTGGCACTTCATATTTCTGAAACTGATTTGCCTCCTCAGTCTGAAGCAAATTTACCAACTCTATAAAGGATACTTGTCTACCAAAAATGTTGAGAGAGGTGATCAACATCTTATATGAATCTGGCAATGCTCTCAAGATGACAGAGTTTAAGACATCATCATCGACTGGCTTTCCCATCGTATTCAATTTGGCTTTCAAGTCTGCCACTCTACAAAGGAATATATCAATTGTCTCTCCAGAATTCATACTGAGAGTATGTAGTTGAGTTTGAAGGTGTAGAATGGTGGACTGATTCTTTCCTTCATACACAGTAATCAAGGCATCCCAAGCTATCTTACTGGTTTTGGCATCACAGATATGAGGTTGAACCTCATATGTAATAGCAAGCAGGAGAAACATGAGACCTCTTTTGTCTTTCTTATCCCAAGCATCTTGGTCTGTTCCTGTTGTTTGAGGATGTGATGTAGTGCCATTCACTACATCCCATAAATATTCCACTTGAAGAATTGCTTTCATCTTTGTCTTCCATGGAATAAAGTTAGAACCTTTTAGCAACTGTGAATCTGAGAGATATTTGTGAACAATGGCCATTGTGAAGGTTCCTTATATCACCAATTGGTCTCCCTTTCTTTATACCTACTGGATCTATACACCGTAACCACTCAATATATACCCGCCCTTATGTGAGGGAGACTGTAGGTATATATGAATAATATACCACTCAATATGTACCCGCCCTTACGTGAGGGAGACTATAAGTACATATGAGAAGCACGATATATTGAACTTAGGTGATACTGAAAGGGCATCATGTTGTTAATGACACCTACCATAGAAATTTTATTTCGCATGCGTGGGGTGTAACTTCCCCTAAACACTTTGGAAAAACCTTCGTCAGGATTTACGCCTAACAACAATCACGATGTGGGTATGAAATGGAGTGAACAATAGAACTGGTTTACCTTATTTCTCCCCGATGATTGATAGAGAACAAGCTCAGACGTCATTTTTGCAGCTATATTAGGCGATGGATATAGTAGTCCAAAGCACGACAACATTACCTGTAAGTGTGGACCAGAGGTATCACAGATACCGAATGTTGTTGTGCAATAAATTGCACAAATAGGTATATAAATTTGGGGTCTTTTCTTTAGATTTTAGTGTATGATTGTTAATGCAAGAAAACAAGGAATTTAAATGCAAATAAACAACCATAAATGCCCACAAATTTGACTACCTTAGGTGTCGGTTTCCACCGAGAATGCACCTATTACAATACCAGTTTTCCAGTTTTTTCAATTGTATTCCCCCTAATTTTCTTAAAAATTTGCAAGTTTTCTTTCCAAATACTAGTTTTCTTTCCTATAGTATTCCTTCCTTTGTCTTAAACTTTTGCACATAAAGAAAGTGTAATATTCCCCCCTCTTTTTGTTTTTGTTGCAAAAGAAACAAGGAGAACAAGGAATAATAGAAAAACCTTTGAAAAAACAACTTATCTCTCCAAAAAAAACTTGGAAAGAAAAAACTAAGGAGAAAAAAATACCCAATAATTACAGCCATAAAAAAAAATTGCTTTAGGCATCAAAAAATGGGCGTTAGGCGTCAAACAACGCACTCAGGGCGTCAAACAATGCACTCAGGGCATCAATCAGTGCACACAGGGCGTCAACAGTGAACAAAGGCATCAACAGCGAATAGGGACATCAAAAATGGGTCACGATGTCAAATGAGTCGCACTGGGTGTCAAAAATTTCAACCCCACGAGAATTGAACCGCGGACCTTGTCCGCTTCATGCCACAGTCTTACCACTCACACCACCGAATGGTTGGGAATGAAAATAGACCCCGAAGGTCTTATCATTCTCCAAGAATTTGAAGAAAAAATAAAGATCTTGGCTTTTATTATCCCACATTCGGTAGGATGGGTGCCTATGTGGGAAATAAAACATGAATCAGGCAACTAGTCAAGTGACTACCTTCGGGAAATCATCCCTTCCATATTTTGCCCTTCTCAACTACCACTTGTCCTTCGTGAACCATGCCTTGTGCCTTGGAAACGCCACGTCATGCTTGTCCACGTCAATCATAGTGATGTAAATCGAGCTGCAAGAGGTCAAAAAAATATACCTCCCAATATGTAAAAACTATGATAAATGGAAATAAAAAGTAAAACCCTCCATTTACATAAAAATTGCAATAAATGAAAATAATCAATAAAACCCTTCATTCACATAAAAACTACAATATATGGAAATAAACCAATAAATATTTTCTTTTTTTCATTCCTGGATTCACTTCCCCCTCTTACAATGCAATACCAAGGGAATATATATCCCCAAAGAAACCCTAAAAGAAAATATTAAAGCTTGAAGCCCTAAAATAAACCCTAAAAGAAAACCCTAAAGCTTAAAGCCCTAAAAATAAAAAATACTATTTTTGGCAAATTAATTTTTTCACCAAAAACTGCCTTTTTAAGTAATCACTATTTTCGGCAAAAAAAATTCCATAAAAATTTGCTTTTTTTAGTAATTACCATTTTTGACAAATTATTTTTGCGTCAAAGAATTCCATTTTGAGTAATAAAAAAATTATTTTAAAACTCCTTTTAAAAAAACCCTCTAAAGATAGGCTCCTGCATCACATAGTGCTTGTCCAGTCACGCTTGTCCACATCAGCCACAGTGCTTGTCTAGTCACGCTTTTGTCCATGCCAGCCAAGGTCTCGGACTACGTGCTCCATCCAGTCTCTATTTATGTGTTGTCTTGGGCCTGCGCCTACGTCCTTTGTGTCCTCTGTCCAGTCTCTACTTCGTGCTCCAGTCGGTCGCGTGGTGACTTCTACTATCTCGGGCTTGTGTCTGCGTCCTTCTGATCGCCAAGAAGTCTACGTCCTTCTGATTTCCAAAAATCAAAGAGGTTGGAGTAGTTAGCTATTCGAACTACCTTAACCAACCAATATTGGTCTGTGGATCTGGTACCATGTTGAATTCGGTGAAGCAGTGATTCATTGCATTTCAATTAGAATATAAGGATTACAAATATGTTGGTTTGATTAACCAACTTGGTGGTTATGTGTAACCAACCTGGAGAACGCCTATGTGCGCTATGTTTTTATAATCCCCCCCTTAATGCATAGCCTAAAAAATAATGGAATATGAATATAAGCATATGCTAACATTAAAGACCTTGCACATATGGGAGCGTGCATCATTGGAGTAACAAAGATTCACGCGCACTCATCCAGATCGTAAAAGTTGCAAGTCTTTAAAATGTGATTGGTGATTTAAGACCTTTTTAAGCATATGATTATTAGCGCTAATCTTGGTTAACCCTTTTAATGAAGTTAGTTTTTAACCTTTGATTATCTTGACTAGCGCCTACCGTCGGATTAAGATGGGTTTGGGTGTTATCGTCGAGATAATCAAACTTGCTCAATGTTTAACTAAAATGGGTGTGTACCCTTGATTTAATTAATGCAAAAACTTAGATTATGACCAGTATTTGACTTAGCCTTAGAGTGGTTCATGATCGTGCGTCCATCCAGATTGAAAGAGTTGCACGATATTTATCATAAAGGAGGCGCATTCCCTCATTTGACCGTTTGATTTTTATTAAGACCTTAGGATTATTCCTTTCCACTTAGGACCGAATACATGGACCCTCTTAGTGAATATTTCATTTCTTAGGACTTATAAGTCTTTTCATAATAGAGGAAATTTCAACGGTCGAATCACTTAATGACTAAAAAGGTATTCAATTCGAAGGTTAAGGCTACAAATTTAAATTTGATTTATCCTTATTACTTAGGGAAATACAAACCATTTTATAACGGCTCCTAAGGACCAAAAATTTAAAGACCTACTTTTCAAAATTTTGAATGCAACAGATACCAACAATTTGGGTTGAAGCTTTGAAGCCAAAAATTCAAATTTGGGGGTATTTGATGTTGAGTCAATTTTGGCTCCAACAGGCCTTAAGTGGTATTAAATTTTATTTATAAGTAGGATAAAATATAGAGAAGTCCTTATAATGAATTATCTAACTATTTCATTGAGAAATATCAATTGTTGTTTGGTAAATTTCTTCTAAAATTCCTTATTTGACACCTTATTTATACTTCTTTCTTTAATCTTAAAAGAGCATCAATTGACTATAAGCATTGTTATCAACCACAATATAGCAATTATTGAGGAATGGATTTAATAGATCCAAAGAATCCAAAAAATAAAAGGATTTAGGAATTTAACTCTATTTCAAAAATAATGCCTACAATAAGCACTATAATTTTTAGCATGTGCATTATTGCTAGGTTTATCAACGGAGATATATTTTTTTTGATGTGGTAAACATTTTTGTTTAGTATATATTTATAACAAAATACAATTAAGTATTATCATTTATATTTTGATATTTTATACTAATTTAGTTAAATTTGTATTACAAATGTATGATTTAGGATGTTTGAGAATGGTTTCAAAATCATAGTCTAAAATGATGAGACTAAAATTGACTCTATTTGGATATTTTTATAAAATATTCATATTTTATACTTTATCAAATTCTTGGCAACTTTTAGGACACACATGCCTTATATAAACTTATTTCAAGGCTACTATATAGAAACCTTATCATGTTATAGGGATAAGATTAGGAATAAGGAAAAATATTAAGGCTATATGGGGCTAATCCTTATCTTAAGGACTATTCACCCTTTCTTGAGAGTTGTTTTCTAAGAAATTAGTTATAAGGACTTACCTTTACAAATTTTGTAATATATGGGATATGATCATGCAATGAAATAAAGTAGCCAATAATTGAAATAACCATATAATATGGAAAAAAAAATCAATCTACAATGCAAAAAAATATAGATGTTCTTAATAATGGATAATTCCATAGAATAATCCTTAAGGATCTAATTACTCCATAAGATCTCCCAACATCATATTTAAATATAATATTTGATATCTCACAACTTGATGATTCTAAAGGATATAAATATATTTTATATACTATCTAATCTAGTACAACTAAATCATGTTTATGTGTACAATAAGAAATATATATCTTAACATAATGTATTATTATAATATCATAGGTTCACAACTCAAGTACATCCTAATCATCTATGTATTATGGGACTATGTACACAACTTGCGCTCTCATTAGAAAAAGGTTTGTCCTTAAAGTGTCTAATATTTTACTAGTAACATATAGTTGATTCTAAGCTTGATCTTTGATTCGTATGGTATCTTCATAGTAATGGTTTTCACTACAACCATACCACACAATTGCTTCTCTTTTCATTCCTTATATTTCCATAGTTAATTTACTTGAGTAATGTAATATATACTGACATGTTATATTCTTTAAAATATATATAATTAAAGCATAATACTTTTGTACCATAATGAATGAAAATATAGTCACAAAGAATACAAATATTTCTAATAAGTTGCATAAATTGAACTTAATGTTGTGTTTCTCATACTTAGACGACTCATGGCATTACTCCATATGTTAGGATAAATTATTACATTAGTTTAATAATAAATTTAGAGTATTGTTTATAATGATCTCCTTGTTAGTAATGATCATCAATCTTAGTGATCATTGATTGTAGCGTTATTGTGTGTATTTAATGACATATTTGAATCAATAATAAAGTGTATGAATTTCCTACATTGGTATTTGAGTAGGTTCTTTCTTGCTTGAAGTTTGAGGGGTGAATTACCTCTTTGGGTATTCTCCTCTCTCCCTCTCTCCATAGTCTTTTTTTATCATTTCATCATTTTATATTGAATCACCTTTTTTTTCTCTCGTAGTCATTTTTTGGGAACATACCATTTGACTGCATGAAGGTCGTGGTATCCATTGACCAGGTTTACTATATAACATAAAGAAGTCATGTTAGTTGATGCATGCTATGGTGGTAAATCCACTTGAAGACTTGATTTCCTCATAGATGTAGATGTCATTGATGGATGTTTATCTATTGATGGAAATATCAAGATTGAGAAGGGCCCTATTGTCAAGAAAGGTGGCAATCAACTCAAATAAGGAAGAGGAAAACACACTATTTGTCCTTAATGGATCTGCTCATACGCTCACATAATTGGATTTTAGGCATCGCATGATATTTTTCCATGTCATAAATGATGAAATATTATGGTGTATTTTCCATAAAGTTTGTGGATTTTTTCAATAATTTAGGAACATAGCTTCGAGCTCTAGGTTCCCCACCAAACTAAGCAAATATAATACCCAATCCCAATATGCATCCCATGACGTGTGTATTACAGTTCACATTATAGTATTGAGGAGTACTATGAGACACTCTCCATCCTACTCACCACCTCCCACAATTTTGAGCTCTCCATTATGACATGTAAATTGCTCATAATTATTTTTATAGCCCCTATTATTATGACTACCATTAAACAATAACACAATCTAAATTAGATATATGCCATATTAGCATAATTTTAGTTGAATCTATGCTACATCAAACAACCAACTTAATCGATGCATTTTTTGCAATGATATAATATCACAAAGGTCAATAGGGGCCACTATTTCAACAATAAGGAGGAGTGCTTTGTTCTTGGATTCAAAGGAGGTGATATAGAGGGGTATGAGTAATGAGTGGTACATTTACAATTATGATGAGATGTTGTGGTTCATGTGGAGCATGGCACTCATGGATAGGAACCACACGACTACACATGATTTTCTACCAACAAATATGGTGGTGTTGCCCTCACATTTCATGATCGATGATCACAAGAGGGAGGCACATCGATTCCTGAGGAAGACCTATGTCATAATTCATAACTTCAAGATGGAAGTAATTCTAGGCCTTGATGGTGATGATGATGATCTATTATATGAAGCCATAAAGTTGAGGTTTGTCATGGTTTTCTAGGGGAGCAACACTAACATGTTTAGTAACTTGTCTTATGAGGACAACATTGACAATTGGACCATGAACTACCCCTATGGAACCAAGGATGATAACAATGAGCACATGATCATTGTGTATGATACCTACATAGCGAACCAAGCATAGCTCAAGGGAGGCAATGCAAAATTATGGATTTTATGAAGTGATGTCAAGTTAGGGCCATATGTACCCAACCAATAATATATATTAAATTTTGATGTTCTAGATTGTGTTTGACACATAGAAAGTATAGATTATTGTGTTAGACTTATCCCTTTTATATGTATGAAGTTTAATTATAAATTTACATGAGGTGATGGTAGAAATTATATATATATATATATATATATATATATATATATATATATATATATATATTAAAACAAAAAATAAGGAGTTGTTTAATATAATATGGGTTGCATGATCAATAGTACCCGACACTCCTCAATCCAATGCAAATGATGAGTTCATCCAAAGAGAGGAAGATATTCATAGTACACATGGTACAATAGAGTAAACCTCATAAGTAGTGATCTACTCTATTACACCTAGCAATTACAATGACTAGTTATCAATGCAATTCGAGAGGATAATAAGGTTACCATAAGGAGACTCCTAGTTGAAGAAGCAAAGTTTGATCAATCCCACTATTGATTGAATACTCTAAGTGTACTTGATATACTTGGCTAACCCAAAGTTTGACCCAAAGGTTATGACCTAGAAGTTGACCCAAAGGTGATGACCTAGAGGTGATCACTAAGAGCCAAAGCCAGAGCCAAGATCCAAGACCCAAAAGCTAAGATCCAACAGCCAAGAGCCTTAGCCCAAGTCCAAATTCGAGTCAGTAAAAGAAGAAGGGAGTTATCAAATATTACCAAATAATGTAATAGGGGGATGTTAGGCTAAATTATTATATTAGTTTGATAATAAGTTTGTAGCATCGTTTATAATGATAACCTCGTTAGTAACAATCATCAATCTTAATGATCATTGATCATAACATTATTGTATGTATTTAATGGCATGTTTGAATCAATAATAAAGTGTATGAATTTCTGACACCATTTCTTTATTATTCTAATACAAATGTATCATAACCGTTATTTCAAATTTGTTAAAAATATTAAATATAGTTATTGATTTTATTCATAACATATATTTGAAACTTTTTTGTTGAGTAAACATTGGTAGCATGGGTCCATAAGTCAAAAAGGCTACAATGTAACATAAGAGTGATAGTCACATAAGAGAATATCAACATTACTTGGGGCACATCATAATAAATTAAAGAAATATACTACTTAGTGGTATACACATCTTTGATGTAAGGTTTCTTTGGGTTGAGAAAACCATGGTATTAAAGAAATACTCTTTCATCAAAATTCACTTGGGATTTAGATATAAATTTATCTATTAGCTCTCAGTTATATAATTATAAGAAGTAAGCCTAGTATACATTGGACCCAAATCCTTATCATGACAATTTGCTCTAACTTATCACTAGGCTAAGTATACTACAATTTATAATTGAAACTTAATATTAAGAGTTTTAAATATTTTTTAACTTTAATACATAAGATTCAATTTAAAACTTGCAATATTAATTTAATGTTGTTAAATAGTAAAATTATAAGTCAACACTATATTTCTAGTACTTATAAAAGTTCAACAATTAAAAACTAAAATTTATTTTATTTTTTATTTATATTATGTAATATTTTTTGTCCTTAATTTTTTCCATTAATATTTAAATAATATCAAGTTTTCCAAATATTTTTTATTGTATCATGATTTTGATTAGATTAAATCAAATATAAAATATAAGGTTGTAATTTAAAAATAAAAATTGTTTTTGATATTTATTTATATGTTTTTCTTTCTTGTAGTGTAAAGAATAAAATAGAAGGCTTTTAATGTCCACGAGGTCAAAGTAGCCTATGAAACAATAAATTTACAAAGAATCATCGTTGCCAACAATAAAATTTGAGCCAAATATTTTTCTTTATGCAAATTTGATCTTTTGCTACTGATTTTGATGATGAAATCTTCCACTTTCTCCTATTTAAACAATTCTTGCAATGATTCCACTACTAATGTATCAACATAGCTAGCTCGAATATCATTATATGCCTCACATTCCAAAATATAATGCTTCTCTATCTCAACTGCCCTTAATGTACAAAAGGTGTGTATCCTCTCTTCTCATTCCTATTTTCACATCTAAGTTGATGTGAGTTGGTCCTCAACTGGGCCATGATGTTTACCCCTATGTAGGCCTTTTGGTAGTGATTATATATAGGGTTAAATTCAACAAATAATGTTCTCTCTTTCTTCTTATCTTTTTTCCCATAGATTCTCTAAAGTTTCTCTTAATAAATGTCTTCATGTCTTATTATTTGGGCATATATCCAAGTTGATATTTCATTTGTTCCTCCACTTGTTTTTCTTTATGTTTTCTTTGTTTTGTCAAGATATTCTCCTATTATAACTTTAGGTCATCTATTTTCATCTATTTGTTAGATTATTTTAGATACCCTAGAATAGAAACCATATCAACTACCTCTATAAGAAAGCTAGTTGTTTTTGCTACAAAAATCTCAAATAAAACTAACTCTTTTATTTTGAATTTGTTTGTAATAAAACATCTATTTATTTTTGATAAGATGGAAAAATAAGGGGTTTTGAAAGGATCCCCAAACCTTATTACAAGTAAGCTAAATTAGAAAAAGTAGAGAAAATAAAACCAGAAAACAAGCCAACGAAAAGAGAGGATCAAGCCCAAAGAGTGGTCCCAACACTTACAACCATAGAGCAACCAAAAAATCCTTCAAAAAGGGGCTAGAAACCCTTAAGCCCACAAGAAAGTAGAAGGTATTCAATCCTCATAATTATCATTTTTAACCATATATTGATTCACCATCCAAGAGACTTCTTTAGCATAAGTAGAAGCCAACTCGATCGATCTGGTTAGAGAACCAAGAAGATCATTAGTAACTTTGCCTACCTACTCAGGAGTCTTTAGTAGGTCCCAGTTCTTCCATGTAGAGTTGTCCTTCTCAGCTAAATAGGGTAGAAGAAACAAACGGGCCAAGGCATCCATACCCATTAGGCCTATACATAATTTACCACCTCCCAAGAGCGCAACTAAAAAAATACACCTTGACTAAGAGCCACCTCATCCTAGGGCACCAAAAACCATGAAGACTGGTCAAGCCAAAGGAGGACTCTAGGACAAACTCCAGAATACTGAGAAGAAAATAAGACTCACTGGGTTTGACATCCCTGGGAAATGATAACCACTTCCAAAAACAAGAGAGAAGCAGGGCGACATGGACAAGAGGTAACAACCAACTTAAGATAAGAGTTTGAAAGAACCACCAAAAAAGGTAATTCAAAAATTTTTCACCAAGAGAACAAAAACTAGGCTTAAGCAACTTCAATACTCAGAGCAAACTCTCTTCTGGCCAACAAAATCAGATCCTAGGGAAAGGAATTCCTCCAAATGGCCAAGTTTTCTTGATGAACACCAATATTGGTAAGAAAATCGATAGCCCTATTCCCTTCCCTAAAGATATGTCTACACTGAACACTTTCAAGGGAGTTAAGAATTCTTCTAGCTTCATCCATCATGTTGCTAATATTCCAGCTAGTGGGACTGGTTCCTTTGAGGGTGTTAATTAAGTTTAAGGAATCCCCCTCGATGATGACCTTCTTCAAACCCAAGGATTCAAGAATGGTCATACCTTGAAATAGGGCCTTGGCCTCAGCAAAATGGCTGGATTGGACACCAATATTCTCAGCATAAGCCATGATGATTTCACCTTTACTATCTCTAATGATCCCACCAACTCCTACCAACCTAAGATTTCCTTTGGAGGCTCCATCAAAATTTAATTTTACCCATCCCATGGGTGGTGGGGCCCATTTAGTTTACAATCTACTTTGATCAACCTAATTAGCTCCATGATCCATTCTAGGAAGGCTCAACTTAGATGCTAGTCTTGCTTCAGTAGAGTTCTCTTTGCTAGAAGGGAAAGAGAGGTAAGAGGTGTTCTCAATAAGGAAATCCAAAATCTTGATTCCCATAGAATGAAATTCTTTGGAGCAATTATTAAAGGTCTTGTTGTTCCTCTCCCTCCAAACACCCCACAGGTAGTGCGAGAGGCTTAATTTCCAAAGAGTGCACAATCTAGGGCTAAAAAAGGGTGGAAAGGACCATTGATTAAAAATATCTATCACCATCTTAGGAAGGACCCAACATATTTCCAAATAACTTAAGAGGAAATTAAGGACTAAAAGAGAAAAGGAGTAGTTCAAGAAGAGGTGTTGGGTAGTTTCTTCATGCTGACCATAGAGGTAACATCGGTTGGGGAGGACCAATCCTCTTTTTTCAAATTTTCAACTGTAAGGATTTTATCTTGAAGAACCATCCAATAGAAAAAATTAAACCTTTGGGATCAGATCTTTATTTCAGATTTTCTTACCAGGTAACCACACAAAGTTCTCCTCAACCTCAAGATGGTACGCATACCTCACAAAAAATTACCTTTTTCCTCTTCACGCCAGATTAGAGAGTCTTCATAGTTGACCTGTCTTATAATTTGATTTCTCAATTTAAGGGATAAGAGGTTTAAACTATCTTCTTTCCCCTAGGCCACTTCAAAAGTCTGAAGATCCTTCCATTTATTTTTGCCTCCCACTTCTTCGATATAATCAACAACTCTATTCCCCCATATTTGAGCAAGCCTGGGTCCCAAAAGGGTGAAGGAGGGATTATCCAACAATGGAGAGTCTTCAAGCCATGGATCTTCCTAGAAACTAATATTTTCCCCATTACCAAGGCTCCATTTAATCCATTTTTTAGAATATTTTTGGCTTTTGCTAAGTTGTTCTAGAGGGCTGAGCCATAAGGTAGAAACTACTCAGATAAGAAGTTATTTCCCCTGATTAAGTACTTGGATTTTAGAATTTGTGACCAACCATTATTCTCATGCTTAATCAAGTTCCAACATTGTTTGGCCAACAAAGATTTGTTCATCTGGGATATTTTCCTCATCCCTAAACCTCCAACATATTTTCTAGTGCACACTTGCTCCCAAGAGACCAGATGAAACCTCTTTTTCTCCTTTGAGCCAGACCACAAGAAGGATTTTTGGAAGTGTTCTAGTTTCTATGCAATTTTGGAAGGGATTCTAAAAAGGGAAAGAAAGTAGATCAAAAGACTTTGGAGAGAGGCCTTGACCAATTGGGATTTTCCATCCTGGTTGAGTAGAGCTCCTTTCCAACCCACCAATTTTCTTTGGATTCTTTCAAGGACAAGATTCCACATCTCTTCCTTAAATCGACCCTTGAAAAGAGGTAGGCCTAAGTAGGTGGATGGGAGGTCCGCAATAACACAATCAAGAATTTTGGCAATGGCTCTTTGTCTAGCCAACGGGGTATTAAGAAAAAAATTTGCTCTTCACAAAGTTGATTAATTGACCCACAACCAACTCATAGCAAATAAGAATTTCCTTGATTACTTTGGCTTGGGGGATGGAGGAGATAGTCGAGAGGAGTGTATCATCAGCAAACTGCTGATGTGAGATTGGCTCCAAGGTGTTAGTTGGTTTGATCCCTTCTATGCCTACAATAGCTTTAATAGATCTCCCAAGGGCCTCCGCAAGGATAATGAAGAGAGAGGGAGATAGGGGATCCCCTTGTCTCAAGCCTCTAGCACTCTTGAAAAACCTAAAAACTTCCCCATTGACAATAACAAAGAAGAAGGGGGTAGAGAAGCATTGCTTAATGAGAGAAATCCAACTGCAATGGAACCCAAAATGGATCATAAATTTTTCCAAAAAGGACCAGGAGACTCTATCGTAGGCCTTACTAATATCAAGCTTGAGGAACATACCTGATTTTCCACTCTTTTCAATAGAATGTAATAGTTCATGGATTTTAATGACTCCATCAAGGATTTGCCTCCCTGGCACAAAACCACCTTGATTTGAGTCAATAATAGAGGGGAGAATAGCTTTCATTCTATTAGCCAAAACCTTGGATAGAATTTTGTATATAGTATTATAGAGGTTGATGGGTCTAAAATATTTGAGATATTTTGCTCCAACACTCTTCGGACAAGGACCAAAAATGTAGAGTTAATATCCCTTGGAATAAAATGAGAGTGTTGGACCTCAACAATAGCTTCAACCACCTCCCTTCCAATAACATGCCAAAAATTTTGGAAAAAAATTACGAGGAAACCATCTAGACCTAGCGCTTTCTCTCTAGCCATAGAGAAAACAACAGTCCTAATTTCCTCCTCTTCAAAGGGGCTAATTAGCCAAGAGTTCATCTCATCTAAAATGAGCTTGGGGATGTTGGCCAACAATCTCCTTTCAGCCAGCAGATCCCTTTTAGGGCTAGGACCCAAAAGCTCTTCAAAGTACCTCACAACTTCATCCCTAATATCTCTCTGATCAACCAGAATGGAGCCATATTCCTTTATAACCTCTTTGATTTTGTTAACACTTTTGTGTTTAAGAGTTGTTATATGGAAGAATTTTATGTTTTTATCCCCATATTTCAACCAGATCGCTCTAGACCTCTGCCTCCAAAACACCTCTTCTTTGCCAAGCGTATTATGGAACTCTACCAACACAATTTTTTCCCTTTCTCTAAGGTCTTCTTGTCTTAAACTCGACTCCAAAAAGGCCTCAATATCTTTAAGTTGACTCTTCAAATCCT
Source organism: Wollemia nobilis (assembly GCA_028583015.1). Classification (NCBI taxonomy): domain Eukaryota; kingdom Viridiplantae; phylum Streptophyta; class Pinopsida; order Araucariales; family Araucariaceae; genus Wollemia; species Wollemia nobilis. The sequence continues at coordinate 5,827,097 of JAQPPZ010003172.1, read as the reverse complement.
CTTTTTGCTAGAAAAGGTGGTCAAAAATAGTTTTATTCCACATTTTCAAATTATTTTTCACAAAGCAAAGCTTTTTGGCAATTTGGGCTAAGAGTGTACCAAAAAATATTTTAGCCCACCAATCCCTAATGTTATCCTCCAAATCACTGTGATGAAGCCACATAGATTCAAACCTAAAGGGTCTGTTGATCCCTCTGATCTCAAGGAGGACTTCCAACACAAGGGGGTTATGATCCGACCCAATATTGGGAAGTGATTTGAGAGAAGTGTTCCCCAATAGTCCCAACCCATCCTCAAAAATAAAAAATTTATCTAGCCTTATTTGAATAGATTGACTACCAGGTCTCCTATTACTCCATGTATATTTACTACCTCTCAGGTCTAGATCCATCAACTAAAATTGATTAACAAAGTTGGAAAAATCCTCCATACCTTTAGAGAACCCCTAAACACCCCCTTTTTTATTTGAGGGATAGAGAGGAGAGTTAAAGTCCCCTACTAGCATCCAACATTCATTTAGAAATGTACCTCTCATCTGACCCAAAATTGACCATAAGGCTTCTCTTTCAGAAATAAAATTGGGAGCATAAATATTGGATAAAACCCATCTCCTTTTAGATTGCTTGCAAGAAAATAAGATATTGATTATTCTGTTAGAGGATGATATGAGAAATCCATCAACTCTTGAAGGATCCCAAAGATAGAGCAAACCTCCAACAGTGCCCTGAGCATGACTTGTAGCAAAATCTACCTCCTTCCAGATAGAGTTCTTAACTCTAAAAATATTATTTCCATCTAGTTTAGTTTCTTGTAGTAGCAAAATTTGTTGGGTTCATTCCATTTAGATTAACATGTAAGCAAATTAAACCATCAAAAATAAATCATGCAAACAAAGAAAGGACACAAAATTTACGAGGTTCACTCAACATCTTGTTGAGCTACATCCTCGAAGAAGCACCAACACAGTAATTCCATTATTCCGGCAATTACAAAATACAATGAGGAAGAACCGCACAACGGTATGGCTGCAACACCCTCTCTCCAACTCCAGCAAACTTCTCATGAGTTTCTCCTCACCCACAAAGCCATAATCACTCCACCGTGATTACAACATGAGCTTTGCACCAAACTCACACATTCCCTTGTAATTCTCCATCAAGGCTTTTTTTGTGCTACTATGCACAATGAGCAATCTGCCACATTGCATCATTGTGCATCTCCAAACACCTCACTGCACTCTCACTACAGTAATACAACCTCTCTACAATCAGCTTACAATGAAGGATTACAATGACAAAAATGCCTCTTGGGCATCCTCCAAGGCATTACCGCCTTCCTGTATGCCATTCCGACATTACACTCCCTAGCAATACAACCCCGTATGCCTACTGGCATTACTACCCAATCATCTACAATAGGTTTAAAAAAAATTTTTTTAAAAAAAAAAAAAAAAATAATTTTTACAAAAAAAAAAAACCCAAATCAAAAAAAAACCCCCCCCAGAAGTTAAGCATTAACCATACAATAGGTATTTATATATACACAACAACATTTGATTTGTTTCAACAAATAACAATAAAATAAATATGTTGTTACATAGGCTGCCAAACAATACCAATCACCACTGTCTTGATACTCAACAAAAAAAACCACCTCGTGATGCTATCTTCGCCATAGCATCTCCAACCTGCCACGGGATCAAGCGTCTCTGTTGTTTCACACCAGATTATCCGAATGACTCAAACTGCCTTTGGCAGCGTCTGCAATACATAGTCATCCATCTATTTATGGAGAATCAGGCTCAATCCCAACAATATCCCACTTGGAGACCGATTCACAATAGCCCACTACACTTCTGCTGCTGCACCACACCGAGGATATTCACCTCCTCCAGATTGTCTCATCATGTTCTGCACCATCAAATTTTTGGATTGATGTCAACCTCACATCTCCTCCTCTGATCAACGAACAAACTGACAATCCACCATTGTTGCAAGTTGAAGATAACCCTTCAACCAACCAAGGATTTTTACCTCCTCCATATTGTTATATCTAATGCTTTGAACCATCACAACTAGATTAGTGTCAACCTTGCACCTTCTCCTTTTGATCACCAAGCAACCTAACAATCTCCAACATCATTGCTCTCATTGCTTTGTCATTCTCCTACTTTTTCGCAGTCAGGAACAATACATTGGAAACTCCACCTTTCCAATTACAAGCTTCCGTATACAGAACCCAGGAAGGGATAAGGGCAAGAGAGGTGGCCAGTCTCATCTTGCAACATATCCAATTTCCTAAGTTCTGAATACAAGCTTAAACCGATTGCTCACACCAGCAATCCATTTCTGCCTTAGCTTCCAGCTCCCACTCAAATAGGAATCCTCCCAACATTAAGCTCTGATACCAATTGTTGGGTTCATTCCATTCAGATTAATGTGTGAGCAAATTAAACCAGTAAAAATAAAGCATGTAGACAAAGAAAGGACACCAAATTTACGAGGTTCACTCAACATCTTGTTGAGCTACATCCCTGGAGAAGCACCAACACAGTAACTCCATTATTCTGGCAATTACAAAATACAATGAGGAAGAACTATACAATGGTATGGCTGCAACACCCTCTCTCCAACTCCAACAAACTTCTCATGAGTTTCTCCTCACCCACAAAGCCATAATCACTCCACCGTGATTACAACATGAGCTTTGCACCAAACTCACACATTCCCTTGTAATTCTCCATCAAGGCTACAAGATTGTTGTGCTACTATGCACAATGAGCAATCTGCCACATTGCGTCATTGTGCATCTCCAAACACCTCACTGCACTCTCACTACAGTAATACAGCCTCTCTACAATCAGCTTACAATGATAAAAATACCTCTTGGGCATCCTCCAAGGCATTACCGCCTTCCTGTATGCCATTCTGGCATTACACTCCCTGGCAATACAGCCCCGTATGCCTACTGGCATTACTACCCAATCATCTACAACAGGTCTTTATATATACACAACAACATTTGATTTGTTTCAACAAATAACAATAAAATAAATATGTTGTTACACAGGCTGCCAAACAATACCAATCACCACTGTCTGGATACTCAACAAAAACAACCACCTCGCGATGCTATCTTCGCCACAGCATCTCCAACCTGCCACGAGATCAAGCGTCTCTGTTGTTTCACACCAAATTATCCGAATGACTCAAACTGCCTTTGGCAGCGTCTGCAATACATAGTCATCCGTCTATTTATGGAGAATTGGGCTCCATCCCAACAAATTTGAGGGGATAAATCATTTCTCATGGAAGAGAGAAGTCTTTATTTTGAGTGGTCATTGAGGCCTTTCATGTTCAAAATAGTATTCTCATATGCAGTTCTTGGGCCTCCTCCATTGGAAGGATTTTGACTCCTAAGTACCAACATACTCTTTTGATTTAACATACCAACGTTATCAAACATTTATGAATCCTTTGTATTTACCTTAATTTTGAGTCTCATATGTTGCTAGTCCATATTTCATATCCACAGAACATCACTGGTAATACTAGTAACCAAAATAAAACATGTAAAGTCTTTTAATCTTATAATTCAACATTTTTGCTTCTATCTTAAAATATAAAAGTCTTCTTCATTTTTCAATTAAGCTTATTATTGAAGTCTAGCCCATGATATTTGTACTTTGTTACTTCTTCTATAAGACCCTCTTCAGAATAATAATTTAACTTATTACGTTTCTTTTTTATTGGAGAAGATCATGATCTTGGTTTTGCTAGTATTTACTTGCATGCCTACCTCCTTGCAAAAGTGCTCTAAGGCATTTAAATGTTATTTCCAACAATGTTCTAACCTTACAAATAAAATGAGATCATCTACATACAAAAACCAATTAACATCATTTCTAGATTTAGCCATTCTTCTAATTTGTTAATTTATAAACCAAATAAGGTAGGAGATAATGGGCATATTTGTTTAACCCTTGTCACTTCAAAAACATTCTAGAAGGCCTTCGTACATTTCAATTTTAGTTTATATTTGAGACCCCCGCTGGCTTGAGGTTTGTACAGTTGTTATCAGACATTTATAAATTCTTTGTATTTGCCTTCATTTTGAGTCTCATATGTTGCTAGTCCACATTTCATATCCATACAACATCATTGGTAGTACTTGTAACCCAAATAAAATATGTAAAGTCTTTTAATCCTATGATTCAACATGTTTGCTTCTATCTTAAAATATAAAAGTCTTCTTCATCGTTTCAGTTAAGTTTCTTATTGAAGTCTAGCCCATGATATTTGTACTTTGTTACTTCTTCTAGAAGACCCTCTTCAGAATAATAATTTAACTTATTGTGTTTCTTTTTATTGAAGAAGATCATGATGATCTTGGTTTTGCTAGTATTTACTTGCATACCTACCCCCTTGCAAAAGCGCTTTAAGGTATTTTAATGTTATTTCAAACCATGTTCTAACCTTACAAATAGAATGAGATCATCTACATACAAAAACCAATGAACATCATTCCTAGATTTAGCCAATTTTTCTAATGTGTTAATATATAAACCAAATAAGGTAGGAGATAATGGGCATATTTGTTTAACCCCTATGTCACTTCAAAAACATTTTACAAGGTGTTCTTACATTTTAATTTTAGTTTATACTTACACAATCTATGAATTGTTGGTCTATGTTTTTATAGTATGCCTAAGTCTTCCACTCTACTCCATAGTTTACTTCTAGGTATCATGCTAAAATCTTTCTCGAAATCCATAAAATAGCAATAGGTTTCTTCATTTTCATTCTATATTTTTCAATGACATACTTCAAAGTGATGAGGAGGCCTATAATCGAGTGTTTTTGTTTGAAACTTGTTTGTCCTTTTGCCCTCTTTGTGTTATCTTCTTCTTGCTTGTCGATTCTACTCTCACAATGCTTCCAAACAACTTTGTAAAGAGGGAATTGACCACAATTATTTGGTATGTTGAGGGATTATCTATAATTTTTACTCTTAAAGAGAGATATTGTCAGACTTGTTCTACAATCCCTTGAAAAATCATATTAAATGATGTTGTTGAATATCCTCTTAATATGTGGTGATAAGTCCTCTTCATTTCATTTTAAATAATATTCGGTGGGTAATCTGTCTCTATTAAACCTTACCTATTCCTAACTTTTTAATACTTTAAAATATTTTAATAACTTAAAATAAATTATTTAATGTATAAAACATTATATTGAAAATATTCTACCTCAATTTTATGTTTTTTAAATATTAATATATAATTTTTATAATTGTCAAAACATTGACAAGTTCCATCTATTTGTTTAATGTCCTTTCTTAGTATAATTTAATATATTATTATGGGAATGTAAGTCGTACGCATCAGGCGCGTGCTCCCTATCTCGAAAGGACGTGGACTTGGAAACATGTCGTCGTCTATTTTTTTTTTTTCTCTCAAAAAGAATCATGTCTTTTTAATATTTTAAAAAGGCAAATTCCATATGACGTAGGTAAAAGCAACCATTCAAGAGTTTTAACGACGTCCCAAAGAGCAAGCGTCCGCAGCAAGTAAACTCAATCCCAACCCTTAAAAAACAAAGTCCCAAAATATTCAGCGGCTCTACGTGTCGTGGGAAGCCCATACCATGCTGACTTAAGCAAAGACGTCAAGCGGCATGGTCCCCAGCTTGAAGTCCCTTCCAGAAACAAGGGGCCGTCGTCCATTATGGGCAGCTAATTCAAATTCAAATAGTAGTTGGGTTAAAGGGATTGGTTACATCTACAGTAATTTTTTATTCTTTTAAATAGAACACTGTATAGTCGTTGATTTAGAAGATTCAGATCAAACTACTTCTTTTGTTAACTAGAACTATCAAGGTTTGAACCTAAGTCTCTTCTTAATAAGTGCCCAATCAAACTAACACTTACCAATCGATTCAACCTTAAAGTTGGTTCAAAGAGTTTTGAGAGGAACACCCGAGTTCAGGGTATAGGGTTTATTCCCCTTGAGTTTTCAGCAGCCTTGTTAAAGTATCGTTGGTTATATTACTTAATGAATTGTAGCTTGGCTTTGTTGTGAGGGTGGCAGTGAACAAGAAGAGCGTAATGACGCAGAGCAAGAGGAAGATGGACGTGACACAGAAGCTCGCGAAATGGGCGGAGAAGGAGACGGTGAAGAAGGCCCCTGCCAAGGGGTCGAAGAAGGGGTGTATGAAGGGCAAAGGGGGTCCCGACAATGGGCGGTGCAATTACAGAGGCGTCCGTCAGAGAACGTGGGGCAAATGGGTGGCTGAGATACGACAGCCCAACAGAGGTGAACGCCTATGGCTGGGCACCTTCTCTACCGCCCAAGAGGCCGCTCTCGCTTATGACAACGCTGCCCGCATCATGTACGGCCCCTGCGCCCGCCTCAACCACCCCGAAACTGAAATCGTCCATGCCCCGATGGATTCTCTCTCAAATTGCTCCCCACCTTTTGTTCCCTCTTCTGGATTTGTTGCACAGACTTCAACCTCGTTCTGTTTGTTTGAGTCCTCTGCAATGGAAAGGGAAATCACCGTAATCCACCAGCTTGCTCTCAACTCTTCTTTCTCTCAAGCAGGCACCTCCGAACCCCCTCAAGTAGATAATAGTAGAATCCCTCTTTTGATAGACAATTCTCTTGATACTGAAGTTCCTTGTCTAGGATCGGAGGCATGGAAAATTCAGGCGTGGAATTTTATGGAAACGGCTAATCCAAATATTGAGGAAATGTTTGATGGAAATCGTTGAGAATTTTGAATGTTGATGGGTATGATCCTCAGCTTGTCAAAATGGATTTGCCTCGTGATGAATCGTGGATGGAACAACGTGAAGATTTGGGTGGACCAGCTACCTCAGAGCGCTTGAATTGCCATGATGTGCAGGGCCTGGGGATTCTTGAAGAGTTCTTTGAGGGATTATAATTATATATATATATATATATATATATATATATATATGTAGTTTCCAACTACACTTTTGCCAGTTGAATAGACTATTGAAAGTCATTCGCCACAATGAAACCAGATGTGCCGGTTTTGACTCTTTGTAATGTACTGATACTGATCCGATATGAACAAGTGAAGAAATGAAAGCCTGGATCCAGAGTCCTTTTGTATCCTGTCCTACAATGTGGCCTCTTGTATTTATAAAAGGTGCTTACCACATGATTAGGAAAATAATATGGTGTAATACAAGTAACAATTTGATGTTCATGGTCATATTTGTTCCTGTCAACGATTAAGCATTGTGTTTTCCCCTCTTTGGCGCAACTTAGCATTGTACACTGCGGGATTTGGATCCATGTGGAAGGGCTGCCGGCATCACGAAAATTTCGGTAGCACCTTTCATGTCTAAATTAAAATTGAAAACTGCACTCGTAGCCGAGACTAGGTGTACGAAGGATTCTGCAACTGCATAGTGGAGCTGCCTGTCCTATAAAGGGGCGGCGACTTTCTACATGTGTTGGCCTTTGTTAGCGATATTATCGCGCCGTCATATCAGACGACATTGCAATTGTATTGATTGGTTACGATAGCTCTATTATCACATTGAATCACAGAAAAGTATTTTATTTTACCGACAAAGTTTATAAAAGTTTTCTACGTTAAAATTAAATTAAATAAATTACAAAAATACAGATATTTGATTTGCAATCAGGTTCAGATAATTCGGGTGGCGTAAAGACTATAATTTTTTTTTTTATATTGGAGCCTGAGCAATAAAAAAGACTATAATTTTTTTTTTTTTTTTTTGTTTATATTGGAGCCTGAACAATAAAAAATACTATAATTTTTTAAATTTATTTAAGGCATGATTCCAAATATTTATCTAAAAGAATAATGTTTTAGATAACTAAATCAATTTTTTTTTTTTTATACATAGAAGAAGGAATAGATAACTAATTCATTTTTTTTATACATAGAAGAAGGAATGGGTAACTACCTTTCCTTTTTGAACAAATGGTCACATAGTCAAGTCACATGATGGTAGTATCACATAGTCAAGTCACATGATGGTAGTATCAAATAACGGTGCTACCACTATAACCTTTATCTCGTTTTGGTAAACATAACCATGAGTACAAGGTCAAGTCGCATTGCTTTCAATCGTAGCATCAAATCATGGTGCTACCACTATAACCCTTATCTTATCTCAGTAAACACGACCCGGAGTGAAGGAGACCCCTGCTGACTTGAGGTTTGTACCGTTGTCATCAAGCTGACGCACACTCAAAGGACTCAAAGACTCAAATCAGACTACGACCTTTGCCTTAGATTGGGCATGCCCACGAGGTTTACACCTAAGTCTCCTCCTAGTAAATGGCCAACTTCTTACCAATCCACCTATCGCTGACTTAATCAAATCATTTTAAAAGAATAATAAGGTGATTTATAAATTTTAAGTAGTGTTGCACCTAAGGAATTGGATCGGGTGCTCTTTGAACTGCCTCAAAATAATGGTTCCATTCAAAAATGATAAAAAGTTGTGTAACAGGGTTCATGCACTTTTTTTGGTCGGGTGCACGAATCCGTACCCGCATCCGTACTAGGTGCACGAGTTCACGAACAGGTACGGCTGAGTCGAACCCCATCCAAACCTTGTCAATCAAGGTTTTTTCAAGCCGAACCCTATGATCATTCGGGGTTCAGCTAGTCGAACCCAACTCAGTTTGGATATTAACATAGGAAAAAACTAATTTTTTAGGTGGGCCCAACCACGCCCAAGCCATACGGGTTAAAAAAAAATTAAAAAGTTGTTGTTACTCACTTTATAAATTAAAAAATTATCTCAACAAGAAGCCTGTAAACTTTAAACAAGCATTAGACTGTATTCTTATTCTAAATAGGGACTATTGATAATTTTAAACAAAGTAGAGACATGGAAGCCTAATCCAAGACCAAGAAGCCAAAATCACTTTCCCATTGTAAATGACAAAAGCTGGGTGTCAATGATCACATGCTTCTTTAAGATTAGAAGTATTAATCTTTGATGCTTATACACAATACAACATACACATAAAATCTTACATAAAGCAAATTTAAAGTCCTTAGTTGAAGGAGTTTTCAAAACTTCTAATATCGTTTCATTCCAATAGAGCATACAAATAGAACATAGTTAGACTTGTTGCTATAGGGCCTAGAAGATGATGATGAGGAATAATGAGAGTCAAATATTAGATATTTTATATTATCTTTGTGCATGTCCACTACTATATAGCATATACTTATAGTATATTGTTATCTCTTGACTCTTCATGACTTGACATCCGCTCATTTTTACATGAATATCATATATTTGTATGCTTTTATGATGTTATATTTAAATATTTTGCAATGTGTATGATTTACCATTTATTTAATTATTTTGCAGTGTGTATAATTTATTCTATTTTTTAATTTTTTTTATAAAATATACATGTATATATATAATTAAAAACTAATCTCATCCACACCAGACGAACCTTATTTTTGGTGAGAACCGCACCCGCACCCGCATCCGTATTCACGATTCCCTTCCGTCGCACCCATACCTCGCACCTAGTAACCTTGATAAAAAATTTAAAAATAGTTCTGACCATGGTTTGACCTCCATAAAAATTTATTTGAAAAAACAAAGAAAAAACCCATGCATGTCAAGATAGGTGTGAGGGTCCTAAGTTTGCCTCCTTGGCAAGAGTACCCCTCTCGTCACTTTCTCTAACGACCTAATAGTATTAAAGTGGATCTTTAAGGTTGATAACCTAATATTAAAGTAGAATTAAAATAAATATTTTTTTAGCATTTATAAGACTATAGAGTTGTTACATAAAAACTTCGAGGTAATAGTGTTGATATATATTTTTTATTAGAACACTTTACAAGGCGGTTGGTCTCAGGTGTGGCGTTAATCTCACATCCCTCACTCACGTAATTTGGGAGGATTTAATTATGGGATAAGGTTTTGATATCATCGCAGAGTTGTCATTACACCAAAATCAGGCGATTGGTCTCAGGTGTGGTAGGTGTGGTAAGTAGTCCCACACCCATCTCTCACCTAATTTGGGAGGATTTAATTCTAGGATAAGGTTTTGATATCATTGCAGAGTTGTCATTACACCAAAATCTGGTGTTAATGTCTGATACAATCTTTGTATTAGAACACTTTACAAGATAGTTGGTTTCACGTGTGTGATGGTTAGTCCCACACTCCTCTATGACGTAATTTGGAAAGATTTAATCCTGAAATAAAGTTTTGATATCATTGCAGAGTTGTTGTTGCATTAAAATATGGAGGTGTTAATGTTAGATACAATATTTATATTTGAACATCTTACAAAACAGTTAGTCTTAAGGTTCAAGGTGACGGTTGATTAGTCTTAAGGTTCAAGGTGACGATTAATCCTCTAAGTCAAATTTTCAAAGTTTGACAATTAATCCTATAATATATAATAATATACAAGAAAAAAATAAATTCAATACAACATAATTGTTTTATCATGATATTGTAATATTTTAATAATTATGTATTTGTAATCGTTAATTTCTACCTTAAAATTAACTTATTTAACTAATTAACCTTGTATTGAAATTTGAATGTTTTGGATAAGAAATTAAAAATATTTTATATCGACAATAAATACACTAGAGGTAACATACAAGAGGATGTGTCCTAGGAAACAACGCAACTGTTTGAGCTTTGGCTCTTCTTCGAAAGGTCCAAAGTTCAAACCACGACATGGAAGATTGTGTGAAGGGATGGGTGCGACATGAGCAAGTGTATGAAGGGTTGAGCTTTGGCTCTTCTTAGAAAGGTTCAAAGTTCAAACTGCGATGTGGACGAGTGTGTGAAGGGGTGGGTGCGACATGAGCGAGTGTATGAAGTGGTGGGTGTGTGTTGAATTCTCTATTGATAAGCATAGCTCTTGACTTTACGAGGGGTCATGGTTGGGAGGAGACTACTCAGCCTTGTGTGTTGGTCATATGGATTTATCATACTAACCAAATAAAAAAAATATATATATAGGTAGATGTCCTTAAACTCATTAAAATAGGTCCAAGGTTCAAACCACGACGTGGACGAGTGTGTGAAGGGGTGGGTGCGACGTGAGCGAGTGTGTGAAGGGGTGGGTCTGTATTGAATTCCCTATTGATAAGCATAGCTCTTGACTTTAAGAGGGGACATGGTTGGGAGGAGACTTCTCAGCCTTGTGTGTTGGTCATAGGGGTTTATCATACTAACCAAATAAAAAACATATAGGTAGATGTCCTTAATCGCATTAAAATTATTAAATAGTTAAGAATAACTATGATTAAAAAAATAATATATTTTTTAAATGAAGTAAAGTATAGGAGTAAAATGATAGAAATAAGAAGATTTTTTTTAATAAATTAATCAAGTAAAGGGTTTTAGATAAATATTAATATAAAGGTGTCACATAACTAATATAGGTTATATAAAAAGCTTGTATAGTTTATATTTAATAGTTTGAAAAGATCATATAATTTATAAAAATATTTAATCTTAATGTCATTATATCCACCATTATTGATGTAATTATATTTTATGTCAGTAAACTAGAAAAAGAGAGTAATGCTACAAAACTGGCTACATAACTGGCTAGATAACCAATTGCAAAACCAACGATGGAACCAATTATGGGTTCGACTACATGATCAACTATAGAAAGGTTTTCAATTTTGTAACATAATTCTACAACAATAAGATCTATGTCACATAGCTAATATAAAAAGCTTGTATAGTTTATATTTAATAGTTTGAAAAGATCATATAATTTATAAAGATTTAATCTTAATGTTATTATATCGACCATTATTGATGTAAATATATTTTATGTCATTAAACTAGAAAAGAGAGTATCTATATTGATTTTCGGTTGGAAAATTATTTATGGTAGAATTTAGTAGTGCTACGAAACCGTCTACATAACTAGATACATAACCAACTATGGAAACTAATTGCAAAACGAACTATGGAACCAATTATGGGATCAACTACATGATCAACTATAAAAAGGTTTTCAAATTTGTGACATAATTCTACAACAATAATATCTATGTCACATAACTAATATAAAAAAGTTTTTATAGTTTATATTTAATAGTTTGAAAAGTGTTGGATCCTTATATATTCTTGTAAATACTTAACACTTCTACTTCTTAGAATTATGAACTTGAGAAACTTGCAAAAATCAAGAAAACAAATCAAGCACACAAATTTGAAGACACAGGAGATTTACGAGGTTCACTCAATCACCTTGAGCTACATCCCCGGGAGAAGCCTTGCAATCCTTGCTTTATTCGTCCACCAAGCCACAAGAGATACAATACAATAGCAACCTTGTTATCCCCTTCTCTTACACAACCTCATCAACAATCTCCACTCTCCAAATTAGGTACAACACAATCACAAAAGTGATTCCTCCCATATGCACTCTCTCAATATGCCTCACACACTCATACTCCTAGCTTCAATCCTTTACATGCATGATTATATAGGTTTATACAACCCCATTTTAGCTCACAATGAGACAAACGAATCAAATGCAGGTTACATATGGTTTGAACTAACTTTGGAAGATGTTAGACCCGTTTTGGAAGTAGTTTCTGATTGTCAAAGTTGGTTGTAACGCTCTCTGTTTCCAATCGCTCTCTATAGGAATGATTCCTCTTTCTCAATCATCCTCTATAGCAACAATCTAGCCACCATAATGCCCCAACAGCCACAAACTAATTTTAGCTCCAGTTGTCCAGACGATTTGAGCAAATGCTACGGAACCACGAGCCAAGCTTGTGGAACAGACCCCAACCCCAACAAAAAGATCATATAATTTATAAAATATTTAATCTTAATGTTATTATACTGACCATTATTGATGTAAATATATTTTATGTCAATAAACTAGAAAAATAAAGTATTTATATCTATTTTAGGTTGGAAAATTATTTATGGTAGTATTTAGCAGTGCTACGAAACTGACTACATAACTAGCTATGAAACCAACTATGGAAATCGATTATGGGGTTGACTACATGATCAACTATAGAAAGGTTTTCAAATTTGTAACATAATTCTACAACAATAAGATCTATGTCACATAGCTAATATAAAAAGCTTGTATAGTTTATATTGAATAGTTTGAAAAAATCATATAATTTATAAAAAAATTAATCTTGATGTTATTATATCGATCATGTAAATATATTTTATGCTAGTAAACTAGAAAAATGGAGTATTTATATTAATTTTATGTTGGAAAATTATTTATGGTAGAATTTAGTAGTGCTACGAAACTGGCTACATAACTAGCTATGAAATCAACTATGGAAACCAGTCCCAGGAGGACACTGCAACAATTTGGGCTTTGGCTCTTCTTCGGAGGTCCAAGGTTCAAACCGTGGCGTGGGTGAGTGTGTGAGGAGGTGGGTATGTGTTCATCAAAAAAAAAACTATGGAAACCAATTGCAAAACCAACTATGGAACCAATTATGGGATGGACTATATGATCAACTATAGAAAGGTTTTCAAATTTGTAACATAATTGTAACATAATTCTACAACAATAAGATCTATGTCATGTAACTAATATGAAAGCTTGTATAGTTTATATTTAATAGTTTGAAAAGATCATATAATTTATAAAAGATTTAATATTAATGTTATTATATATCAATGTAAATATATTTTATGTCAATAAACTAGAAAAGAGAGTATTTATATTTAGGTTAGAAAATTATTTATGGTAGAATTTAGTAGTGCTACAAAACCGGCCAGATAACTAGCTATGAAACCAACTATGGAAACCAATTGCAAAACCAACTATGGAACCAATTATGGGGTCGACTACATGATCAACTATAGAAATATTTTCAAATTTGTAACATAATTATACAATAATAAGATCTATGTAACATAACTAATATAAAAAGCTTGTATAGTTTATATTTAATAGTTTGAAAAGATCATATAATTTATGAAATATTTAATTTTAATGTTATTATATAGACCATTATTTATGTAAATATATTTTATATCAGTAAACTAGAAAAAGAGAGTATTTGTATCGATTTTAGGTTGAAAAAATATTTATGGTAGTATTTAGTAGTGCTACAAAACCGGCTACATAACTTGCTATGAAACCAACTATGGAAACCAATTGCAAAACCAACTATGGAACCAATTATGGGGTCGACTACATGATCAACTATAGAAAGGTTTTCAAATTTGTAACATAATTCTACAACAATATGATCTATGCACACAACTAGATCCCAAATAAATTTGGAGATCAAAATTAATTTTGTTGAGATTAATTTCTAACTAATTTGGTTGAGCCAAATTACTTAGATGTAAATCAAATTTTGTTGAGATCAATTTCTAACTAATTTGGTTAGACCCAAATTAGTTAGATGAAAATAAGATTTGATGAGATTGGTTTCTAACTAATTTGAATTTTGACTAGATCCAAATTATTTAGGATCTTTACCAACTTATTATGGTTGTTATCTTATTTAGATAGAATTGGTTGGATTTCTTTCCAAAAAAATTAGACATGAGATCTTCTACTTTATTAGCTTGTTAATGATTTGTTTTATATAACCTCTTTATATAAGAGAAGACTTATTGCATTATAAAAGGTTGAATATGATATATCCCAACATTGAATATAATTTATCTTTACATTTATTGTGTTGCTATTTGAGTAATATTATGAGTTAAGTAAGGGTGTGGAGATCTCCTTCAGATGCAGCAAGAAAGGTCCCCCTTATTTTCATAAGTAGAAGAGATCCATATCCTGTTAAAGTAAGATTAATGTAGATTTATTTTAGTTTATTGAAATAAGCTAGTTATTCTAGATTTGGGTTTCCTTTGTGGATGGGTGTATATAACACATGCTTTGGTCGAGTTTGTATGTATTCAATTTGACAAAGTATGATGATCGCATATTTAGCCAATCAAAGTACCATCAAATTGAGATTAAACCTAATTTGGTTTATCCCTTATGTTGGAAGAAACGATTTTCATATTCTACCACTTGGTGAAATCAAAAATTGATCTTGAGCAATTGATGGTTGATATATGTGTGAGAATAACAAGGACCCCAAGGTTGGCAAATCTAGGTCCCATTTTGGTTCTCCCCTCAATGTTCAAAGGGGGTTGTTGTGTTGGTTCTATGCTATGTTTTATGAGTTTAATTTAAACAAACATTTGGGGATTTCTAAGTACACCAGAAAGGCTCTCCTTTTTCTAAATAATTTTCTATGACCTAAACCAAACTTAATGCTAAATAAAAATGCAAAAATACAAGGTTAATGCCAAAATATAAGAGCTATACTATATGTTTTTTTTTCAAACGAGTACAAGAAAATTACAAGGTTTTCTCTTTATTTTTAGAGCAAGGGTCCTAGGAAAATTTACAAACAATCTAGCCTAGAATGCAAGCTAAATGCTCTTCATTTTTATTACCTAAAATCAAAGGATAAAAAATTATCTTAAACTTAAACCAAGTTCATTTTTTCCTTTTTAATGTTACAATACAAAAATATAAGACCTAAACTAATGTAAACAACAAATAGAGTTAACTACTTTTTGAAACTATAAAGTGAAGACTTGACACTGCAATTAAAATCATTTTTTTACCAATAAATAGAATCATTGCCTATACCTAACCACCAACAATTTTGTACAGACCTACAAAACAATACAAATTGAAAAAGAAATTAGTTTTAGGGGGTTTGCCAAGTTGAGAGAGGCATTAACCTTTCTATCTTCGATGGTCAGACCACTAGGTTCCTTAGTAAACATTTAATAGAAAAACAATGTATTCAAGTGTATATAGAAGATTACTACTTGTAACATATCAACAATAATTTTATTCTACAAGGGAAAATGAGGACAACAGAGTATAGATCCTTCTAGACCATAGTCAATGGCATATATATCAAGCACGTGACAGTGTAAACAAGCAAAATATGTTATGAAAATAGGGTCAAAGGCCTAAAACCTAAGCAAATCTATGAATGAAAAAATTGCCACATATATTAGAGCAACATTGATTTCATTCTACAATGAAATATGAGAAAGACTATGGTAAGAATTTTGTAAAGGTTTGGGTAAAAGTGTGTGCAAAAGACAATCTCTAGTGTAGTAGAGCAGGAATTATTGTAGAAATAGAGTTAGGAACCTAAACCCTAGGCTAGAATTATAGGCAACAAAATTGCCACCTATAACAGAATGGCAATGATTTTATTCTAGTGGTTGAATAAAAAATTTCAATAAATTAAGATGTTGAGGATATGACTAGGGATGGAGCTAAGAGTGGCTAGAAAGTAGGTGTACAAAGGAAAATCACCAAAAAAACTATAAAAAGAGATTAAACACTTACAAAAATAGAAATGTTAGTTCAAGGGTTAATAAAAATAAAGGAAGCTAAAATAAGTGGAATTTATAGCATAAATATATCATGTTAAATGTTTACTAAGCTAACACAAAATGCAAGTTCAAAAGGAACAAGAAAGAGAAGAATATTTTCAACCCAAGGGTCTTGAGTTGAAGCCTTCTCTTCCCCCCAAATATGGACTTTCTCAAATGCCAAGATAGAAACCAACTACAAGAGCAAAGTAATAGAAGCTTGAGCACTTAAAGAGGTCAAATTGACAGTTTTGTTAGCATGAAATCGTATGTTATGAAGGCTACCCAAAGGTGATAATTTATATAACTTTCATGGCCTTGTGGGAGGAGAAGAGCATTCATGGTGACATGAAATGGGAGGATGTTTTTTAAATTCATATCTTAGAGGAAAAATGAAGTAGATTTAAAAAAGGAAAAACTTTGAAGTTTGAAATCCATTGGGATATGGTGTGGATTCAAGGAAAGATCAAGTAACTAATTGCAAGAGGCTTCAAGAGGGCAAAAAATATGAGATTCAAAGCTTCTATACTTGGCGTAATAAAATCGATATTGATGAAATTGCCAATGTGATTTCATAAGTGATTTCATCATTTTGATCATTGCACATCAAACAAGATGGGAAAGGTCATACTAGACAAGAAAATCAAATTTTGCAAAATCACTGCTATAAAACTGCTATCGGTGTGCAAAATTACTACCAACACTATCATATACTATTTTTCACTCTTTAAGGCATTGATTGTCTTAGGAGTATAGGCATGTATATACTCATTCGAAAGATATTTTTGAGTCTATTCTAATGGTAGTAATCTTGCAAAGTTTTATGAAGATTTGAAATGGTAATTAATGCTCCAAAAATGATACTGCTTGTAAGCACTGACTATTTCAAATTTAGGTTTAGGAAAGGTGGATTTGGTTTAGTTGATTAGAGGGATGATGTATAAGTATTAAGTGGTGGAGGTAATATTGAGAGTAAAAAAATATTTCAAAATTAGGTTTCTATATTTGCCCCTTTTTTATGCATTCATTGTATATAATGAATGCGTTAAAAAAGTTGTAGATACCCCAATTTTGCTGGTGGGAAGATTTTTTGCTGCTTGAAATTCCAATGCAAAGTGCTTGGTGTGAGAATTGATTAATTATGGGCAGTGTAAAAAATTAAAACAAAAATTGCATTCATGTTTACCCCCAGCCTAGGGTTTTGGTAAGAAAGCCAATTTGAGTTGATGAAACTTAATTTGGATTTAATCCATAGGTGAGTGGTGATAAAATAAATGAGGGAGAAGAGGAAAGGATAAAGAGGTGACTTGATTAAGATTAAGGACTTAGACTTGATTGGACTGTTTATAGCCTAGGTTAAGATTTGAGTATTAATTACTAATATTGAAGTAAATGTGAGTGGATAAATAAGATGAAGGAATGGGAGGGGAATGATGAAAAATAAAGAGAGATGAGTGTTCAAAATACCACCAAAAGATAAAAAAAGCGATGATTAATATTAGATTTAGATGATTAAAATGAGTAAGAGTAGGCACTTTTTGGTCTTCTAATTGGTCTATTTAAAGATGTGTAAATGATTGGCCTATTCAAAGGTACATAAATTGAGCAACCTATTTAAAGGAACACATTTGAATTATTGGTCTATGAGGCCGTCCATCTAAGGACATATTATTGACAATATGATAAGAATTTACTTGATTTATGTTTGAGTATTTTTTTTGGATTACTTTTTGGAGCAATATTGATGCCCCCAACAAGGGGGTCATATTAAAGTTTTATAAGTTATCCCTAGTCATTTTAATATGTGTAGATTGGTCCATTTAAGAACACATATGTGCTTGACCTATTTAAAGGCACATAGATGATTCATCCTTAAGTGGTGGCCTCATAGTCTTATTATTGGATAAATGCTTAAATGATGTGAGATGTGTTAAAAGACAAGGTATGTACAAGTTTTGATTCACCCCCAAGCAATGGTCTTTTAGCCTAATTATTAGACGAGTGCTTAAGCAGTGTGAGATGTATCCAAGGACAAGACATGTACAAGTTTTGATTCACCCATAAGTGGTGGCCTTGTAGACTGATTATTGGATAAGCTTTAAGGTGGCTTGAGAGATATTCCCAAGGGGACTTCCATCTTGCCTAGGGGGACTTTCATTTGATAAGATGCAAGATATGTAAAATGATATATAAATATGTGCAAATTAATATTTTCAATTTATCCTTAAGCAAACCTTCATGCTTAAAGGACTTATAATTATTGAAGTCATCCTTCTTGCTTGAAGGACTTGTAATTTGATTCAAAACTTGATCCATTTTTCTTGCTCGAAGGTCTATTTAAGGGCACTCTTGATTTGATTGGTTTATATAAAGACACATATTTGAGTTGATTGATCTATTAGCCATGGAATGCCTCAATTGCTTAGTATGTTTTGATCAATTAGCCCATTAACTTGAGGGTATTATGATTGTGATTTGCTTCTTAGCCTGGAAACTTAGACTAACCCTTTAAATTAATTTATTAATAAATATACCCATTTATTGATGGAATGGTTCATATGTGGGTCTTTAATTATGTGATGTGTGTTTATTATTTTTAACAAATTAATTTTGGTTGGAGAAATTTTGTAAAAAATGGTAAATTTTGGAAATAATTGTAAAATTGTAATGAGTGTTGCTACTAATGTAAGATAATGATATTGACTGTGTTACTTGTAAGGGTTTTTGGTGATTATTAATAATTTAATTTGAAAAAAATAGGACATAATTGAGTAATTGGAATATTTTTTGGGAGAAATATGGTATTGATGAAAATTATGGGTAGATTGGATGGGTAAATGTGAGATGAAATTAGGAGCTTATGAATTGACATAAAGAAATAGATCTATAAAAAATGTGTGGAATACATATAGTGATAGGTTGTGAACTATTGGGGAGTTATTATGTAAATTTGTAGAGGTTTAGAGAATTTTGTAGGACAAGAAGCATTTTTAACAAAACTAATCTATTTTACAAATTAGAGGTACAAAATGAACGATACTTGGTCAATTCAGGCTCAAAATTATGAAATTTGGCCAGTTAAGGCCCAAAATGTTTGAACATGACCAATAAAGGCCCAAAAAATTGAAGTATGACTAGTTAAGATCCAAAATTTTGAATGTTGGCCAATTAAGGCCCAATATTTTTTAACCTGGCTAGTGAAGGCCTAGAATTTTTGGACAATAACTAGTTAAGGCCCATGATTACTATATTATTTACAAAAAAGCATTTGCATTGGTGGGCGAATGCCACAATAATTTATTTACAAATTTTTTTGAACATGACCAATGAAGGCCTATAAATTTGAACATTGGCCAATTAAGGCCCAATTTTTTTTATCATGGCTAATTAGGACTCCAAATTTTAATGAGACAAAATATTTAAATAGACATGAATAAATAAATTAGATAGGTTACATTGATGAAGATGAATATATTTAGTTGATAGAATTAGATCATATATAGATGATTAGATTGGGAGAGATAGATCCTGAAGATAATTAGAGGTAGACAACCTAATTGCTAGAAAGACATTAAGATAGATCCACACTGATAAAGATAGATTGATAAGGATGGATTAATTGCACAAACTTTGATTTTATTTGTAAATGTGGGGATTGGGAGGATCCACTCACATCAATCACATAGTGCAAGTGCAATGAAATATAACCTATCTTGACTAAGATCATTATTCACATAATTGTGGATCTCCTAACTTGATTATATAAGCATTCAAATGAAACAATAAGCATGTGCATGAAATTAAGTAGTTATGTAGACATGCAATTGGATGAATAGACAATCGATGCATACTCAAATGTAGATTCAAATTTAATATCTAGTAAGAGGTAATATATTTAGGAAGAGATGAGGTTAGGAGTTTCACACTTATTAGCTAAGACTTAGGAGGGGTGGGGGCTCCTCATTCATATCATCCCATTCACTTACGTTTATAGGAATAACATATTCTTAGGACTCTTGAAACAAGAGATTGTCTTAATCATCATTTATAGATGAAAATGAAATAATATTTGGATTTTTATCTCATAGTCACTTGACTAGGTTAGGGTTACCACCATAGATTTGTTTGTCATTGACAATATCGGTACAAATGAAAGAACATATTCCTATTTGTATTGTTTGACCCTTTTTAGAGGACAAGCATATGATTCAAGGAGGAAAAAGATGTTTGGATAGGTTTGAGAAAGAGTTTTAATTATTAAGGTAGGTTTGATTAGCAATTTTAAATTGGTTTGTTATCTTTATTTGATCATGGGTTTGATTTTTGAATGGATTATTAGGCTAACTAGATTGAATGTTTAGATTTGAGGTTCTTAATGCATCAATGATTTGAGAAGAGAAAAAATAAGTAGGTGAAAATGGATTGAGAGATGGGCAAAGACTAGCTTTAGGATTGAAGAGGAAAAAAATTTCCCTATCGTGTACGATTTTTGGCTAGATCCGTTGGGATCCGAGGTGAACCATGGGAGTGTGTTATATTCTCTACACTCAGGGATGCCAAAAGTGATGGGTTCACCAAGAATAATTTTAGGACTTGCTCCAACTCTAGGGTGGAAATGTTTGATGTGTCAATTAAGCATACACCTATTGTTTGGCCTTTCTAAACTAAGCTGTGAAAATGAAAGAATAATGCAAGATACACAAGATACAAGAAGACAAGAACTAACCCTAGTATGATTCTTTGATTCGATAATATCTAACCCTAAGATTGCAAAATAAAGTCTTTAATAAATGGTCCAAACCCTAGTATGATTCTTTGATTTGATAATATCTAACCCTAGGATTGCAAAATAAAGTCTTTGAGCAAGGGTCCAAGGGAATGCACAAACAAGATTAAAACCCTAGATGCACACTATATACTTTTATTCTTTTAAGTACCTAGAAATTCAATAAAATATTTTTCCTTTACTTTGTAATCTAGATTTTGGAAAAAAATGAACAAAAGCAAACACAAAACAACCTAAAGATCTATTAGGGTACTTATCTGATACAATAGTTGATCCAAGATTTATCTTGCATCCAAAATATCTAATAGCTTCAAACCTACAAAATAACTTCACAAACCCTAGAAAATTTGATCAATGTTTGGGGGCCTACTTAGGCCTCTATAAGATTGAGCTTGGAGGCACAACAATCAAGCCCCCTTGGTCATTTCAGTTGATCATTCAAAATTAAAATAATATTTGACATTTGGAACATGCACAAATAGAGTAAAAAATATATGTGGTAATAAAATAAAATGCAGATAGGATGGACACAATAGAATGCTAATATGTAAAGTGCAAATCAAGGTTTTGGGGTGCAAAAGCTTACTCTCAAGCCATAATTTACCAAATGTGCATCCTATAAAAGGGGAGTGTGAATATGGCTTACCAAATTCATGCCCTATATTAGTGGGGTACAAATCTAGTTCAGATGCCCTTTTTAGTCCCTAAAAACAAAAAAAAATAGAGTGTAAAACAATGAAAAACGGACTTGCAAATCAAATAATGTAAACATAGAACTTGATGAACTGATGGAGAAATAAAGGAGCAATGAATAGGTGGAAGAAGCACTACAAGAAGGTTGATCTATCCAATCACCAAGGCTCCTATAATCAATCCCCAAGGGTAGCCAACACCAAAGCATAAATAATAAAACAACCACTTGCAATAGAAGGACACTTGTTAGCATGAGAAATGAGCAAGTCAAGAATTATAATCTCTAAAGAAATTGGTTTTGGTAAGAAAGAGAATCCAATCCTCCATTTTTAAGAGGCTTGGAGGGAAAATTAGGTAGGAAATAAAATTTTACTATGGTCAAGGACTTGCCTCAAAATAAACTGATGAGGGGAGGGGTTTTAGTGAGAAAAAAATCCCTAGAATGCCAAATTTATGCCAAATACTTACAGGGGATAAATTTGGTAAGTCAAATTCATGCCTCATATGGAATAGGTATGAATTTAGTAAATCTAAGGAAACAAGGCAAAGGTAGAAGGAAAAAGGGCTCCAAATTGTTGGCAATTTTAGTTGTTTTATGTTGTCATTTATGTCACATAAATGTCCCAAGGTAACATTGAGTTTTGATGACCAAATCATTCATATTTCGGAGAGCATGGATATATACAAGGTTTTTGTGAAAACCAAGGTAGGTAAAATAAAAGGTTTTATTTAAAACCATGGATAGCATATTTGAAATGGGTTTTTCTTAAAACCCATGTTGGCTTTTCGTTTCGTCGAAAAAGGTGCCCCGAAGATGGAGATATTCAATTTTGAATATTTGGTTTAAATTTTAATATTTAAAATTTAATTTTAAATTTTAAAATTAAAATTACCTCAGCATCGACGTCATCATCAAAAAGAAATTAATTTAAAAGCATCGTCGACGTTTAAAAAAGTAAAGGGAAATTGCATATAAATGCAAAGGCTTTTATTTCAAAAGCCTTGGAATCGAATGTAGAGGAGATAAAACAAAAAGCACCAAAATCTTCGTATGGCAGTGTGGTCCAATGGCAAGCGAGGAGAGTGCAAAGGTTTTTTTCTTGCGAAAGATATGAGGTTTGATTCCTACGGGTTAGAGTTTTGAGCAAGAGAATTGGCCCACATTTTATTGACGTGAGCAAGGGGAGAAGGACAAAAGCGCATTCTATGCTTTTTGTCCTATGCGAGCACGTAGCTCGCATGGTATTTGGCACCGCGGTTGAGGATTATTTGGTCAGATACGAGGGTTTAATTCCATCTAAGAGGCAAGTAACATTTTTATTAATAAATTTTTTATTATTGCCTAATTTTGGAGGAATAAGGTGATGAGGGTTGATTTGATTTTTTATTGGAAGGCAAGTTTAAAAGCACTTTTAGAAAAGAAGATATTTTTGGTATTTTCCTTTTATAAAAGTATATCATATTATATATAGTTGGAAAAATTATTTCGAGGGCTATTTGACTAACTCATTTAGAAGGAGAAATAAGGTGTATGTAGAGAGATATTTCTATTTTTGTAAAGGGTTTCAAAGTGAAGGTTGTTTTATTTCAAAGTATGTTGAGTGTGGCAGATTTCCAAAGGGGTTTCTTCACTTCATAAAAGGTATGGGCACATTCTCCTATTGATTGTTTATGGTGGTTGATTTATGAAATATCATTGGAGGGAAAATGATTGCTTGTGGTTTCCTTTTCGAAAGTGGTTGGTTGAATGCATCAAGATTTTTTGAATTGAGAGTTGTGTTTAAACCTTGTGTTATAAGCATAGTGGTTGAAGCCCATTGGTTGTGAAAGAACTTGAGTTAGAAAAGAACATGAGTATCATTGTTATGTGAGATTTGAGGTTGAGCATTGTTGGAAACATTTGAGTTGGTTGATACATACTTGGACTAGGGTTGTGTGAGAGAGAGTTGTCCCTTGTGATGATTAGTCGAGTTGAGTTGATTAAGCCTAGTCAAGTGATGTGTGAAGTGATTGTTCAAGTTCTATGAAACAAACTATTCCATCAGTCTATGTTGAGTTGAGATTGAGGTTAAAACATAGTGAGTCTCTAACAATTCTCTTTATGGTTCTATAAGACTTGAGTTGAGTTGAGGTTGATTTGAATTGAGTTGAGGCTAATTTGAGTTGAGAGTGAGTTTAGAACATATTGAGTCTCTAACAATTCTCCTTATGCTTCTATGAGTTGAGTTGAGATTGATTTGGGTTGAGAGTGAGATTAGAACATATTGAGTCTAAAAATTCTCTTTATGCTTCTATGAAGTGGATTTGAGTTGAGATTACCATTCATTGTTGAGTTCATTTTGAGTACTACTTGAGCATGATTGATTAAGCCTTTGAGAAGGCCTTTGGGACAAATTTGAGGATAGTGTTGGCATAGATTTGAGGACAGTGTTGGGATAAATTTGTGGATAATTTTGGGTAAGTTCTTGGTGAGCTTGCTAGAGCAGATTTGGGCAAGTTCTTGGTGAGCTTGCTAGAGCAGATTTGGACAAGTTCTTAGTGAGCTTGTTGGAGCAGATTTGGACAGGTTCTGTGTGAGCTTGTTATTTAGCATTGGATAGGTTATGTGTGAGCTTGTTATTTAGCATTGGATAGGTTTTGTGTGAGCTTGTTATTCAACATTGGATAGGTTCTATGTGAGATTGTTATTCAGCATTGGACAGGTTCTGTGTGAGCTTGTTATTTAGCATTGGACAAGTTTTTTGTGAGCTTGTTATTTAGCATTGGACAAGTTCTGTGTGAGATTGTTAAGTAGGTTCTGTGTGAGCCTATTGAGTAAGTTCTTAGTGAGCCTATTAATAGAGCTTTGGAGGTGATAGAGTACAGAGGACAAAGTCTCAGTGGATAGAGATCCAACAACCAACACAGTTGAAGACAGATCTGAGTGAGGAGTCTTCAAGTGGAGAGAGGTCCACCAGTCAATGCAACAGAGAGACAAAGTCTTCTAGAAGATCACATAGCCAGAGTAGAAGGGTAAATAGTTCTCCTTTGGATAGATATTCATAAACATTGTAATTGGGAGTGATTCCCAAAGAGATTGATTGAGAAAGTTTTAGTAAAATATTTTTTCCATGGAGTAGCCCACATTAGGTGAACCACGTAAATTGTTGTGTCTCAATTGTGTGTGGTGAATTGTGCTCTTGCTTACTACTGCTATCTGAGTTATTAATGCACACTGCTATATTTGATTATTGTAATTAAGATCATTAATTGATATTTGTTTGGAAAGAAAGTAAAAAGCGATCTTATACTATTCACCCCTCTCTCAGTATAAGCTTGTGTTATTCAATTGGTATCAGAGCGGGTTCCTTCTAAAAATATAACAACTTGAGGGCAAATTCTACAAGAACACAAATGGCTTCATAGAATGTATTATATACAAATAAGACTCCATTATTTGATGGTAACAATTATGCTTTCTAGAGCATGAGGATGAAGAACTACTTGATATCACAAGGATATGAGGTATAGCAAATGGTTGAAAAAGAGTATAAGGTTGAAGGTGATCTCGAGATAGATAATACTATCAGAAAATTGGTTGAGATAAATGCAAGAGTAATGAATTGCTTTTTGAGTGGGCTACGTGAGACAAATTTTACAAAGTTCATGGTATGTACTTCAGCTAATGAAATGTGGACCAAGTTGCAAAATACTTATGAAGGAGATTCCAAGGTAAAGTTGTAACAACTACAAACTCATAGAAAATGATTTGAAGAATTGAAAATGGAAGATTTTGAAGATATTGCAATGTTTTTACTTCGAGTTGATGAGATTACTAACACCATGAGAGGCCTAGGTTTTGAGATGAAAGAATCAGAAGTTACTCAAAAGGTTTTGATATCACTTCCCATGAAATATGATTCTAAGGTTTCAGCAATAGAAGAAACAATGGATATCAACAAGATAACAATAGAAGAATTGCAAGGTACTCTCACAACTTATGAGATGAGGGTAAGTAAGCATCAAGCTCCAATAAAAGATATTGCATTCAAGGCTTCAGAAAAAGAGAAAGGGAAAGTTTTAGAAATAGATAGAGTTTTAGAAAATGATGAGGAATCTAACTTCATCAAAAGGAATAAGGACTCAAGGAATTTTAGGGATACAAGGAAAGTCAGATGCTACAAGTGTGGTGATCTTGGCCACTATGCATACAAGTATCCACATGAATAAAATAGTTATGATGAAAGATAGGGTCATAGAATAAAAGAAGATGGAAAGCACAAGCATGACAAAGATGATAGATACAACCAAAATAGGTATGAGAAGAAGAAAATTTTTCGTAAGGCAAAGAAGTCTTACTACATTGTAGAGGCAAGTGATAGCTCAGATCATAGTGATAGAGACAAATTAGATGAAGAAGAAAGTACATTCTTTGGAATAAGTGAAGAAAGGCAAGAACACCTATTCCTAGGCATTGAAGTTAAAGAAGAGGATAGATCTATTGAAGAAAGACATGAAGAGCTTGCCATAGCCATTGAGCAAGAAAATAGGTACAAGAAGGGTCTAAGGATACTAATTATATGCAGAGATTTTGGGTATATAGATGATGATTGCACATACTACAACAATTGCAACAAGGAAAGTTCATTTGAAAACGAAATCAGCAGTTCTAGTGACAATATCAGTGACAGTGAAAATAAAAAAGTCTCACTTTTGGTAATAGAAAAAGAAGAGGATGAGCTAAGTAAACAAAAATAAAAAATCAAAATGCTAAAATAAGAATACAGGAATCTTGAAAACAAGATTCGAACAAATGTCAAAATCAGAGAAAAACTACTTCAAACAATCAGTAATCTTAGAGAAGAGCTTCAAAATGCAAAAAGGATATAAGAGAGGATGAATGAAGAACTAAGAGTAACCACGACAAGACTTGATACATTAGATGAAAAGGTTCAAAAAGGAGTGGAAACTTATTTTGAGGTTGTATCTTACTTCCAAGAAAAGTCACACTCAAAAGGAAAGGAAGTTCTAAAAAATGAAAGCAAAGAAGCACCTAATATTTGTGAGGAAAGCTCCAAAGTTCCTATGGCTCCAAATATTCAGTTTGGATCTTGTTTTGAGATAGGTGAATCAAGTTCAAAGGGAAAAAAAATTATTGAAGAGAAAGGCAAGGAAGAAACTAAAGAAGAGGTTTTAGATGCTACAAAGAAGGTTCAATAATGCAATGCACAAGTTGAAGATGATCATAAGGATAATGGTCAAGAAAGGTATGAGGAACCAAGGCATGAAAAAAGGGCTTTTCAAGGACATTGTTTTTCTTGTAATGGATTTGGACACAGGGCTATACATTGTAGAATTCATGGATCAAAGAAGTTTGGTTTTGCTAGAAGAAACTTCAAAGGAAGAAGGTATGATTTTTGCTAGAAGAAACTTCAGAGGAAGAAGGTATGATTTTCAAGGACATTGCTTCTCATGCAACAAGATTGGTCATAGATCTTCTCAGTGTAAAGGAAATGAGCAATATGGCTTTGGTTTTAGAGCTACACAATTTAGAAGTCATGGTCATAATGGTCATGAAAATAGAACTTCACAATACAGGGTTCAAGAAAGGAATGGATATGGAAATTATTTCAAGAAAGATTTCAGGATATGGGCACCATCCAAAGGCTACAATATCAAGTGTTTTAATTGTAATAACTTTGGGCATATTGCAAGATGGTGTAGGACTCAATTCCAAATAGGTTCAAGGCAAGGAAGTCAAACAGGTTCAAAGAAAAAAGGTCAAACAGGTTCTAGACAAGAAGATCAAGTAATTAATCAAGAGAAGGATATCAGAAAAACATGGAAGTAAATTGATAGAGGAAAGAAACAAAGTGAGATGGGAATAAAAGTACTCCCACCCCAAAATTAATCACCTCAAAAGAGAAGGGGGTGAGGGGGCTAAACTTAAGAGTCACATATTTTAGCCCCATAGGTGTCCATTTTGCCATTGATGTCAAAGGGGAAGAGATTTGAGTATGGGGGGGAGCATTGAGTTAGGGTGAGCAGACTCCAAAGAGAGTATTGAGTTAGGGGGAGCAGCCTCCAAAGAGATTATTGAGTCAGGGGGAGCAACTTTGATTCTCAAAGATGGTTTTTGTAGTGATTGTGGTTTTTTCTTTAGAGGTGTTGCCATCAATGACAAAGAGAGAGATTGTTGGCAATTTGAGTTGTTTTATGTTGTCATTGAAGTCACATTAATGTCACAAGGTAACATTGAGTTTTGATGACCAAATAATTCATATTTAGGAGAGCATGGATATATACAGGGTTTTTGTGAAAACCAAGGCAAGTAAAAAAAAAAGTTTTATTTAAAACCATGGATGGCAAATTTGAAATGGATTTTTCTTAAAACCTAGGTTGGCTTTTTGTTTCATCGAAAAAGGTGCCCCGGAGATGGAGATATTCAATTTTGAATATTTGGTTTAAATTTTAATATTTAAAATTTAATTTTAAATTTTAAAATTAAAATTACCTCAGCACCGACATCATCATCAAAAAGAAATTAATTTAAAATTTCCGCCAATGTTTGCAAAATTAAAGGGAAGTTGCATATAAATGCAAAGGCTTTTGTTTCAAAAGCCTTGGAATCGAATGCAAAGGAGATAAGACAAAAAGCATCAAAATTTTCGTGTGACAGCATGGTCCAACGACGAGCGAGGAGAGTGCAAAGGTTTTTTCTTATGAAAGATATGGGGTTCGATTCCCATGGGTTAGATTTTTGAGCAAGTTAATTGGCCCACATTTTTTTGATGTGAGCAAGGGGAGAAGGACAAAAGCACATTCTACGCTCTTCGTCCTATGTGAGCGTGTAGCTCACGTGGTATTTGGTACCACGATTGAGGATTGTTTGGGTAGAGATGAGGATTTGGTTCCATCTAAGAGGTAAGTAACATTTTTATTAATAAATTTTTATTATTGCCAATTGTTGGAGGAATAAGGTGATGAGGGTTGATTTGATTTTTTATTGGAAGGCAAGTTTAAAAGCATTTTTAGAAAAGAAGATATTTCTAGTATTTTCCTTTTATAAAAGTATATCATATTATATATCGTTGGAAAGCTTATTTCGAGGGCTATTTGACTAACTCATTTAGAAGGAGAAATAATATATATATATATATATATATATATATATATATATATATATATATATATATATATATATAGTATTAATTAGTTGGAGAGGGGAGGGCTCTGGTCCCTCCCCCCGCTCCCCCTCCCATGGCTCCTAGTTTCGTCCGGCCCTCGGCTCAACCCGAGTCATCCCTCCCGGGGAGTGGTTGTTTGCGATGATCTCCCGGGGGGAGATCCTTCTCCACTATCTGCGCCCCTCCCGGCCGGCTAGGGTTTCCTTGGTTGTTTTTTCGGACTGGTGCTTCCCAGGGATCCCTGTTTGGTTGGGGATCCCTTCCCTTTTTCCCTCAGGCTTCCCCGGGGTTTTTTGGAGGTGATTCGCGTGGATCTGGTCCCCTGCGTTTCTCAGTGCGGTGGAGGTGACGGTTTAGGGTTTGGACAGTTTCCCCCTTTTTCTTGTGAATCCTCGACAGGCTCTGTGCTTGGACGGGATTCTTGGTCCCTGCTGTCGGGATCCTCTTCTATTTTCCCGGGGCGGGTTCCTTGTGGTGCAACTCTCTGGTCACTTCCCGATGGACCGGATCCTCTCCGTGCCGGGCCGTCGGCTTCCTACGAGGATGGCTCTCGCTGAACTGAATGTTTTCCCGGTGGGCGGGATGGTTTCTCCATAGGGCGGGATCCGCCAAATCCGCCGGTTTTCCCGTGAGGCGGGATCCTTTCTTTTCTGCTGGTTTCCCGGATGGCGGGTTTTCCCTATTGCTTCCCACTAGGCGGGATTTTTTGTGGTGGTTTTGACTGCTTCTCACGAGGCAGGATTTTATTGTAACGGTTTTTCTTTGCTTCCTGCTGGGCGGGATCTTCTCGATGGTGGTTTTTGGCTACTCCCCGTTGAGCGGGATCTCCAAAACTACTTTTTTTCTTATTTGTTTGTTTCCCGCCGAGAGGGATTGTTTCATGCTTACTGTTACCACTGGACGAGATTTCGTTTTGGTGTTCAGTTTCAAGGGATTGATGCCCTAGGCCCATTGCTTATGTAATCAGGTTTTGGGATCCTTGTTAAAACCCGCTATAAATACAAACACACACACACACATATATATATATATATATATATATATATATATATATATATATATATATATATATATATATATATATATATATATATATAAAGAGATTTAATTTTTGTAAAGGGTTTCAAAGTGAAGGTTGTTTTGTTTCAAAGTATGTTGAGTGTGGTAGATTTCCAAAGGGGTTTCTTCACTTCATAAAAGGTATGGGCACATTCTCCTATTGATTGTTTATGGTGGTTGATTTCTGAAATATCATTGGAGGAAAAAAGATTGTTTGTGGTTTCCTTTTCAAAAATGGTTGGTTGAATGCATCAAGGTTTTCTGAATTGAGAGTTGTGTTTAAACCTTGTGTTATAAGCATAGTGGTTGAAGCCCATTGGTTGTGAAAGAACTTGAGTTAGAAAAGAACATGAGTACCATTGTTATGTGAGATTTGTGGTTGAGCATTGTTGTAAACATTTGAGTTGGTTGATACATACTTGGAATAGGGTTGTGTGAGAGAGAGTTGTCCCTTGTGATGATTGGTTGAGTTGAGTTGATTGATCCTAGTCAAGTGATATGTGAAGTGATTGTTCAAGTTCCATGAAACAAACTATTCCATCATTCTATTTTGATTTGAGATTGAGTTTAGAACATAGTGAGTCTCTAACAATTCTCTTTATGGTTCTATAAGACTTGAGTTGAGTTGAGGTTGACTTGAATTGAGTTGAGATTGAGTTTAGAACATATTAAGTCTCTAACAATTATCTTTATGCTTCTATGAGTTGAGTTGAGATTGATTTGGGTTGAAAGTGAGATTAGAACATATTGAGTATCTAACAATTCTCTTTATGCTTCTATGAAGTGGATTTTAGTTGAGATTACCATTCATTGTTGAGTTCATTTTGAGTACTACTTGAGCATGATTGATTGAGCCTTTGAGAAGGCCTTTGAGACAGATTTGAGGATAGTATTGGGACAGATTTGAGGATAGTGTTGGGACAAATTTGTGGAAAGTTTTAGGTAAGTTCTTGGTGAGCTTGCTAGAGCAGATTTAGACAAGTTCTTAGTGAGCTTGTTGAAGCATATTTGGGCAGGTTCTGTGTAAGCTTGTTATTAAGCATTGGATAGATTCTGTGTGAGCTTGTTACTCAACATTGGACAGGTTTTGTGTGAGCTTGTTATTCAGCATTGGATAGGTTCTATGTGAGAGTATTGGATAGGTTTTGTGTGAGCTTGTTATTCAACATTGGATAGGTTCTGTGTGAGCTTGTTATTTAGCATTGGATAGGTTATGTGTGAGATTGTTATTCAGCATTGGACAGGTTTTGTGTGAGCTTGTTATTTAGTATTGGACAAGTTTTGTGTGAGCTTGTTAAGCAGGTTCTATGTGAGCCTATTGAGTAGGTTATTAGTGAGCATATTGACAGAGCTTTGTAGGTGATAGAGTATAGAGGACAGAGTCTCAGTAGATAGATATCCTACAACCAACACAGTTGAATACATATCTGAGTGAGGAGGCTTCAAGTGGAGAGACGTCCACCAGTCAATGCAGTAGAGAGACAGAGTCTTCTAGAAGATAACATAGCCAGAGCAGAAGGATAAAGAGTTATCCTTTGGACAAAGATCCATAAACATTATAATTGGGAGTGATTCCTAAAGATATTTATTGAGAAAGTTTTAGTAAAATAATTTCTCCATGGAGTAGCCCGCATTGGGTGAACCATGTAAATTGTTGTGTCTCAATTGTGTGTGGTGACTTGTGCTCTTGCTTACTATTGCTATCTGAGTTATTAATACACACTGTTATATTTGGTTATTATAATTAAGGATATTAATTGATATTGGTTTAGAAATAAAGTAAAAAGTGATCTTATACTATTCACCCCCCTCTCAGTATAAGTTTGTGTTCATCAATTGGTATCAGAGTGGGTTCCTTCTAAAAATCTAACAGCTTGAGAGTAGATTCTACAAGAACACAAATGTCTTCACATAATGGATTATCTACAAATAAGTCTCCATTATTTGATGGTAACAATTATGCTTTCTAGAGAATGAGGATGAAGAACTACTTGATATCACAAGGATATGAGGTATGGTAGATGGTTGAAAAATAGTATAAGGTTGAAGGTGATCCCAAGGTAGATAAGGCTATCAAAAAATTGGTTGAGATAAATGCAAGACCAATAAATTGTATTTTGAGTGGGCTACGTGAGAGAGATTTTACAAAGTTCATGGTATGTACTTTAGCTAATGAAATGTGGACCAAGTTGTAGAATACTTATGAAGGAGATTCCAAGGTAAAGTTGTCAAAACTACAAACTCATAGAAAAATATTTGAGGAATTGAAAATGGAAGATTATGAAGATATTGCAAAGTTTTTACTTTGAGTTGATGAGATTACTAACACCATGAGAGGCCTAGGTTTTGAGATGAAAGAATCAAAAGTTACTCAAAAGGTTTTGAGATCACTTCCCATGAAATATGATTCTAAGGTTTCAACAATAGAAGAAACAATGGATATCAACAAGCTAACAATAGAAGAATTGCAAGGTACTCTCACAACTTATGAGATGAGGGTAAGTAAGCATCAAGCTTCAATAAAAGAGATTGCATTCAATTCTTCAAAAAAAGAGAAAGGGAAAGTTTCAAAAATAGATAGAGTTTTAGAAAATGATGAGGAAGCTAACTTCATCAAAAGGAATAAGGACTCAAGGAATTTCAGGGATATAAGGAAAGTCATATGCTACAAGTGTGGTGATCTTGGCCACTATGCATACAAGTATCCACATGAATAAAATAGTGATAATGAAAAATAGGGTCATAGAAGAAAAGAAGATGGAAAACACAAGCATGACAAAGATGATAGATACAAGCAAAATAGGTATAAGAAGAAGAAAATTTTTCGTAAGGCAAAGAAGTCTTACTACATTATAGAGGCAAGTGATATCTCAGATCATAGTGATAGAGATAAATTAGATGAATAAGAAAGTACATTCTTTGGAATAAGTGAAGAAAGGCAAGAACACCTATTCCCAGGCATTGAAGTTAAAGAAGATGATAGATCTATTGAAGAAAGACATGAAGAGCTTGCCATAGCCATTCAGAAAGAAAATAGGTACAAGAAGGGTCTAAGGATACTAAAATGTTTTATATGCGAAGATTTTGGGTATACAGATTATGATTGCACATACTACAACAATTGCAACAAGGAAAGTTCATTTGAAAATGAAAGCAACAGTTCTAGTGACAATATAAGTGACAGTGAAAATAAAAAAGTCTCACTTTTGGTAATAGAAAAAGAAGAGGATGAGCTAAGTAAAAAAAAATCAAAAATCAAAACGCTAAAAGAAGAATATAGGAATCTTGAAAACAAGATTCGAATAGATGTCAAAATCAGAGAAGAACTACTTCAAACAATCAGTAATCTTAGAGAAGAGCTTCAAAATGCAAAAAGGATAGAAGAGAGGATGAATGAAGAACTAAGAGTAACCACGGAAAGACTTGATACATTAGATGAAAACATTCAAAAAGGTATGGAAACTTATTTTAAGGCTGCATCTTACTTCCAAGAAAAGTCACACTCAAAAGGAAAGGATGTTCTAAAATTTGAAAGCAAAGAAGCACCTAAGATTTGTGAGGAAAGCTCCAAAGTTCCTATGGATCCAAATATTCAGTTTGGATCTTGTTTTGAGATAGGTGAATCAAGTTCAAAGGGAAAATAAATTCTTGAAGAGAAAGGCAAGGAAGAAACTAAAGAAGAGGTTTTAGATAAAGAAAGAAATAAGGAAGAAGAAGGAGATAAAGAATAAAAGAAGAGATAAGGGTGAAAGAATAAGAAAGAAAAAGCTCCAATAGGTCAAAGAAGATAAAAGTAAAATAAACAAAGCAAAACCTTGTGAGGATGTATGCTCGCAAATGGCCAAACGAAGGTTACCCCTCTATAGTGGCCATGAAGCTGTCCTGTAAGGGTGTTATGCTCGTAAATATTGTTAGGTCTAGTGGTACCCACTATGGGTGTAGTACTTACTAATGGCTAGAGAAAAAGAGATATACCTGCTAGGATGTTTGCTCACAAATGGTCGAATGGAGGCTACCCCTCGTGTGTAACCATAAAACTATCTCATATGGGGTGTTGAAATAATATGGTTGATTTACCAAAATAACTACCCGATAGGAGTGTGGTGTGTGCAAAATATGAGTGATCAAAGTAAAGCATAACATGTGTGTGCATGTGCTAAAATTCAAATAGAATAAATGGATATGAAGAAGAATGGTGCATGTGAAGGAGAATGTGTGAACATAGTAATATTCATAGATAGAAGAAAAGAACGTGTATCCTTGTCTTAAAAAAATAGAGGGATAAGACATGCGAGGGGCAAGGATACACGGAAGAAGAATTATATTTCTTGACTTAAAAAAATGTGTGATGATCCTCTTATGCTTTCAAGGTTAAGGAATATAAGAGAAGAAACAAGAAGAAGAGGTGATGGACAAAATGTGAAGATGAAAATGCATGGATATGGGCCCTAGGTTGGGGATTCACTAGGCATCAGAGTCCTAGTGTGAGTGCAATGCATGTGAGCTATGACCTAACTAGGTATCATCACTTGCTATTTTCATAAAATCCTCAAGAATCTATATGATCAAGTAGTCATGCAAATATGAGCAAGCAACAATGCAATTGTATGACAAGAAAAATGCAAGGAACAATATCAAGAAAACATGTAAAATAGGATAGGCAGTCATACAGTATGAAAAAGCAAACCAAATACAATATGACAACAAAACTAAATGTAATATGAATATGCAGAGTGTTAAGTTATGCATAGTATCTCTTTAGATGCATTATGCTCATTGGGTCTTTAAGTTATTTACTATCCAAGAGGCACAAACTTAGGGTGCACCAAAGTTACCACATTGCAAAATAGAGAGGGAGAATGTAGTCCCTCGTTCAAATCATTCCACTCTAAACCTTGATGAGATATATTCATAAGAGGCTCTTGAAGAAAATGATCGATTTGATCCTATGATGAAACATTGATTAGTGATTTCTCACTCACTTTTAGATTTTCAAATTGCTTAGTTATGTGATATGAGGAAACTGAAGGGTATAAATAAATATTAGATTGATCTTGATCAACTAGTGAACAATATTCAAATGGGTGAGGATCACCCAAAATAGTGACAAATTGATTCTTAAATTCAAACTTCAAATATTGGTGAAAAGCAGAAGGGATAAACTTCATCGTATGGATCCAAGGGCATCCAAGAAGAAGATTAAAATATGTAGGGTAAGACACCACATAGAACAAGGTATATAATATCTTAGGTCCAATCCTAAGGAGGAGAGATACAATGCCATAGGCCTCTTAGGACTTGTTGCTGAAAGCTTTGATGATGATATAAAATTTAGTTAAGTTTTCCTATTTTAATCCAAACTTTTGGAATAATTGATAAGTGCATAAATTGAGGGAAGAACCATTATCAATTAGAATCCGTTTGATAAAAGTTTTCCCAATAAATATAGTGATGTAGAGAGAATAATCCATCGTAGATCTGAGGAAGGCATATCATCATCTGATAATATGATATGATGTACCCAAAGAGAACTTACAACATTAGGCATAGCACTAGAGGAAGTATCTTGAGGAACAAATTATTGTCTTAAAAGTTTCAACAAAGCTTCCCTATGAATAGGAGAAGTTTACAAAAGTTCTAAGAGAGATATCTTGGTTGGGGTACTAGATAATTGTTTTTGAATGTCAAAGAAGACTTTAGGCTTGGCTTCAACACTAAAGGTGGATTTTCTACTATCATGCTCCTTTTTTGGATATTCTTCAAAATTAAGGTTGGTTTTGAAGGTGGTTTGGATGAAGAGCTTGTCTCCTACTGAGAGTGTTGAGTCGATTTATTTTATTTTTGTTGCCTTGTATTTATTTCTATCATGCCAACCATATTACCATAGGGAGGGGGTACATTTCAATATGACACTTAATTAGCTTCCTACTAGCCATGCTTAGATAGGGGATCTTGGAAGATTCTTATATCTTGATTAGTTGTGGGTGCTTGTTGAGTAATAGGTTTATTGTTTGTTGGAGGATTAATGGGTCAAGAACCTTCTATAATAAGGCATTCTTCATCAATTAGTTCTTGGACCACATGTTTCAACCTCTTACATTTATTTTTTATGTGCCCCTCCACTCTATAATATTCACAATGTTATACAGGCTTATACCAATCAGTCGTGGTGTGTAGTTGCCTTATGGGAGGCAAATCAATCATATTATTTTCTAAAAATTATTGTAGGACCACATTCATAGGCATGTTGAGTCTTATGAAATTCCTTGGGTGGGGGTTTTTGAGGTTGAAGAAGCACCATATTTTGTAGGGTGTTAACCGCATTGTTAACATGCCTACTATATGTTACCCCATCACCAACTACATGCTTGTTATTATACTACATTTTTATGGTCCTATCTTCTTTTGATTTAAGTTGACCTCTTCTAATAAGGGTTTGCTCTACCCTTCTTGCTAGATCTATAGGTTGATCGAAAGATGTGATAGTTGTAGTTTCCAGTTCATAAGAGATTTTTTCTTGTAAATTTATAATAAATATCTCAAGCATGTCTTGACGAGTTAGGGTATATCTCAAGTGTTCTTGTAAAAAATTAATCTTTAGCTTGTTTCAACATATAAAAATCCTTTTTAATCACATTATTTTCAACATAAGCACCAAATTGTTGAACAAAAATTTCAGCTGTCTCTTCAAAATTCCTTAGAGAATGATTAGGCAGTTAATAATACCACTCTAATGCCATACCACCAAGGCTCTTAGAGAATGTTTTTAGTAACAAAATGTCATCATTTATGATATCATGGTATGTTGTCCTAAGCATTCTTAAATGCTAAATTGGATATTTTATTCCCTTATAGATAGGAAAAACCGACATTGGAAAATGCTTAGGGTAGGGCCTAGAGGAAACGATAGGGTCTATGGGTTGATTGTAAATTTCCTTATAGTTGTAGGTGAAACATGGAGGTTAAAGCATATATATTCTTGAAACCAATTATTTCACCACATTTGTTAAACTTTACATCTTAAGGTTGTTGTTGTGCAATGCCCCTAGGTTCTATAGGAAAGGGGTATAAGTAGGTTGTTGAAAGGGAACTTGACCTATGTTGGATGCATGGAAACTGTTATGGTATGGGTTGTGATATGTGGTATCTTTTTGTGGAGGATAACCAAAATTTAGTGGAACATAAGCATAAATGTTGATATGAGTAGAATGAGAAGGAAATTGAACATAATTTTTATATGCACTACTAGTTGGAGGGACTTGTGGAACCCTCCCAATGTTAGTGGTTACAGTAGTGGCATATGTTGGTTTATGGTAAGGATTGACATGATGTGCAGATTCTAACAATGGATTGGTGTGAACATTCTAAGGAGAAATTATTGAATGATGAGAAGTATCAACTTCCTCAAGTTAGGATTCCTCATCCATAGCTTTATTCAAGGCATCTCTATGATACTTATCAAAACTCTAGATGTGATAAAATGACACTACATGAAAAAATATTTTTAAGGGTGGCTAAAATAAGGTGGTTTTTTATAGCAATAAAAAAATACCCTAATAGACCCCAAGAGGGTGGTTTAAAACCACCCTCTTAGGGTAACCACCTTCTTAGGGTCACCCTAAGAGGGCAGTTTAAAATCGCCCTCTTAGCCCTAAGAGAGTAGTTTAAAACCACCCTCTTAGGTAGGTTTCACTTAAAAAATAAATAAATATTGCATGAGAAATGAACCATGTATGCATATTCTATTTTTTTCCTTGCATCACCATCCTGAATCCTAGATAGTGTACGACCCTAGGAAGTTGTGCACCTTAGTCTACTTGCAATATTATATCAAAATAAAAGACCATAAAGTGTAAATAACAAAGTGAAAAATACCAAAAGATATCTTTTATTGATTTATTTGAAACTCTTGTTACATATCGATCCCTCTTAGGGATACCCAGTTTGATACAATGAAATACAAGTAGAAGTAATGGTGTCCCCTACAAGGGGATGGTGCACTCTATAGGCCTCCTGGTATCACACACGAACTTGTATGAGGGCTTATAGACACCTACTTATCCTTCTTGTATGGAGGGATCTAATGTTTTAAACACTTTGGCTTGGCCTTGTAACCTGTATCCTGTGTACAAGAAACAACAATAGGAGATCAATAGCATAGGCAGTCTCTCGTGATGAGGCTTTATTAGCAAATATAAAGAGCATGATATGTAAGCATAATAATATCAAGATATAGCAAACTAAATGATAAATGCATGAAGAATGAAAAAATAACAGTGCAAATGCATTAAAGAAACAAGATATATGCTAAAACTAATTAATAAAGCAAAAATCAATGAAAGATCTAAGCTAAAACTTGTAAAATAATGTCTAAAACTCTAGGTTGTGATTGCAGATCGCTGTCAAGGACAAAGACCACAAAATGAACCTTCTTTCTCATGGACCAGGTGATGTAGCACTAGATTCCTTGTCTAAATTGATGTCCAAGGGTCGTCTCTATGTTCGTACACTGATTGGCGATGAAGAAAGTTTGATATGAATGGTTGTATAGTTGAAAATCATCGCTAAATCAGGTAGGCTCTACTACTCCTCCAAGGGGTATGGAATCTCTCTCCAATCTGTTAGAGATTCACTACATAAAATTTTGATATTCATGGATCATTTATTTTTCTTGGGAGGGTCTATATGTAGACCTTCCAAGATTCAGATCTAGATCTAGATCTTGGCTTTC
The DNA here is from genome assembly GCA_028583015.1 of Wollemia nobilis. Lineage (NCBI taxonomy): Eukaryota > Viridiplantae > Streptophyta > Pinopsida > Araucariales > Araucariaceae > Wollemia > Wollemia nobilis. The sequence continues at coordinate 5,788,228 of JAQPPZ010003172.1, read as the reverse complement.
TGGAGAAGCCAAGATCTAGATCTGCATGCAACTGATCATCCTAGGAGGAAGGACCAGTCATAAATTTGTATTGAAGGGGCAGTTAAGAGGATCTCTAGGATTTCCACACTAAAAAATACCTATAAGTAATGCAAGTGTAGTTAGAATGCATGATCTGGACTCGTATTCACAACAAGACTATGTTTTGGTGCTAGTCGTTGTCCAGAGCAACGACTAGATCTGGCCACTCTCAACTTCAACGACTAGTGTTTGTGACCACTCTGATTGATAGCGGCTAAGTCTAAATGAGCCAAAACTGCCACTTATGAGCGATTAGGACCATTGCTAGCTCTTAGAAAGGTCCAAGATCAGTCATATGGTCTTTGAATGTGCCCATATGAGTAGTCTCCTAAACATGACATATTTTAAGTGTCTACATATACTCCTTTTTGGGATGCATTGTGGGAAAACACATTGCTGAGAAAAAATAGACCACTTAGGGCCACGTTGTAAGGTGTGTGATGATCATTTATCTGATCAACATTGGATGCCCTAGTCATGCGAAAGGTGTGCATCCTAGAATCATTGCTTCCAATAGGATGGAAGGCTTAAATTTGTAAAAGATTGCACACGTCCATCAGGCGATCGGGTAGCTTTAGTGCTACTATAGGCTTCAGTGCTACTATAGATTTGAAATGAGGAGAGCTACAAAATTAACCATCATATTTTATTTTTTTCCCAGCAAAGGATAAGCTTATGATAGTTGTTGGCAATGATTTGTAAGACGGACACAATTTGACATAGACCAAGTGATCCTTTATTAATTTTAATTATAATTGTTGATATTATGACTACCCCCTCAAACGACGAGTTGATGAGGTAAGCACAATGAATAAAGTGACGAGTCACTTGACCAATATGAATGATTTAGCTCTTTTTAGAGGTTTGCTTTGTTATTGTAGGTAGATCCCATTTCAGGTTTGATTTCAACTCTTTTTAGTAATTGTATATCTCTATCCCACAAAGCGGTCTGGCCTTAATGGCCTTCTTAGAGAATTAAGATGATAGCAATTCCATTTAAGCCTATGTTGAACCACTATGTTTGATGATTTGCTAAAAATATCATAGAAAAATTGAGATAAATCTTTGTTCTCGTGGGGCAGTCCGATCACCATGGCCTTCTTCGATATTGAAGTGAAGCATCTCAATTTAGCTATACCTAATTTACCCTAAATTGCCTTATGGTGATATATTCATCTTGTTGTATTGCATGGAACGCCAATTGCTATGACCGCCAAGTGTATAGAATAAATAACTGAATACGAGGCGCATTCAAGATTTTATTGTTGTTTGATTTTTTTTTGTTATTTTGAATTTTATATTGTTTTTGTTTTTTGATTTATGTGATTTTTTATTGTTTTAGACCGATAGGTATACCTAATAGCCTATTTTGTGTTTCTTCATGGTGAGAAACTATGTTTTTGTATTTTTTCTCTGAAGTCGCTATCAGCTGGAGCGACCCCCAATTGTAATTTTAGGTCATTGTCTGAGTCAGTGGCCAGAAAGTACAGGTCACTGATGCCAGCAACGGTTGAGGAAAAAATGTAAAATATAAAAGAATTTTTTAGGGTTTTGACTTTATTGTTTGCCAGTTGTCAGTTTTGCTTTTGAGCTATGAGAGAGAAATATTGAAAGTGATACCAAACGCTGACTAGACTACCAGACACCATGGCGGACCAGGGTGAGGCATCCATGAGAGGAGTCAGTGACTCACGGGTATCTCTCAAACCCTAACTTATTATTTGTTTTATTGGATAAAAGGAACCTCACTAATTAATTGATAAATGGACCAAATTAAACTAGTTGGCAATGAACCGAACTGGTCAACATGTCTAGGTTTGGCTTAATTGTAGTGGGTTTAGTTTATTTTTTAGATTTTTTCAAAATTTTGATGTTTTGGATGAGGGCGAACGACATTGGCGTGTTGCCTCATGACCGTTGATGATCAGAGTGACACCCAATTAGTAAATAGGGGCCGTTGTCACCGTTAGTGGCTAGTTTGAATTCCAACGGTAAAAAAATTGATCGTTGGCAGCTAGCCATTGTCGGAGTGAGCGGTCGCACACTTTAGCAAAATTTATTGAAATTTTCTAATTTTTTGAATTTTTAATGAAATTAATTGATTTTTTTTGAAATTTTGAAGTGTGGATTTTGATTTTTTTGTATATTCAGGTGCATTTAGCCATTGTGTTTGTAGCCTTAGTAAATTTTTAGGTTAGTTTTACATCATTTTGCATTTTATTACTCTTTTTAGTTGTTAAGTGCATTTAATTTAGGCATTTTAATTTTTGCACTTTTAACTCTTATATGCTTGGGCTCGGGACTCTACTTTGCTTGTGCAGCTCCTATCCCTAATGGATGATGCATATTGGGACTAGTTTGATACCCCTAGTCTTCAGTATGTCACACGACTACCGATGATCATGTTAGAATAGGCCTACCTCATTGCCCTGGCACATAGGTGGGATTCCAAGACTAACACCTTCCATCTCCCTATTGGCAATATGACTATTACACTGGAGAACGTATACAAGATCTTTTAGATCCTTTTCGATAGAGTCCCTATCATTTCCTCTCCCACTGATGATAGAGATGCTATCTTTATGAGGGTATTTGGAGCACATGCAACTACAAAATTTGGTGACTATCATCATGGCAGGATCTTTGTGGATCAGTGGTATCGGGAGGATGTCTTCTCATAATGGTAGACTATTTTGATGTATGTTATATGTAACATGCTTTTACTAGATTTCTTAGGAGTGAGGTTCCCATGGAACCTCCTAGCTATGGTCCAAGATTTTATGGATAGCAAGGCACGTATCATTATGGCTTAGAGGAGTGCACTGCTGGCCCAATGTTATAATGAGATTTATCGAATTCAATGATGGAGATGAGCTAGCATTGCTTGCAACCTACTATAAATCTGGGGTTGGAAGCACATCAAGGTGGACCATCCAAGAGGATTTCCTATCAAGATTACTACCATTGTAGATGTGGCTTAGTGTTACAAAGGCAAGTGGCCTCGAGAGTGTGAGGAGCGCAAGAGTTGGCACCATGTAAGGTATCTTTCTCACTATACAATGACTCTGACTGGTCTACATACCAAGTATATTATATGGAGGCCCTATCATGAATACCCCTCATGGGTAGAGGTAGACATATTTAAAACTTGAACTAGGTGTGACTGATGGGTTATCGATCATAAGGGAGACATCAAAGAGTTTTTCCATTACTCTCGAATGCCTTGATAGTTTAGCGTATAGCAGGATGTACCTCTCCAACTAGTTTTGCACAGGTAGGTTACCGTAGAGAGGGATATCCCACCTTCTTGAGTTATAGCAGTTACATAGGATGATGACCCTCTAGTAATGGATACTGGTATAGTAGATTCTAGGCTTATTGAGGTGTATACCCAGTGGTGGGTTACGTGGCTATGGAAGGGTGGTGGTTGGTTAGGTCAATACTAGGATGAGGAAGCTACAAGGGAGGATCCAGAGGGGCATCGAGTGTGGGCTCAAATAGAGGACTGGGGGTAGGCCGTAGAGCAACAGGTTGTAGAGGAGTAGGTAGCTCCAGAGGAGGAGGAGGAGTTAACTCCAAAGGAGCACGAGTCTCCCCTTCGGACCCAATTACATAATGTAGAGGTAAAGCTTCAAGAAGCTCATACTCAAGTTTTGTAGTACGAGCAACTCAAGATATTTGAGGGGGAGAGGGTCACCCTCCAAACATAGATTGAATCAATGCAAATCAAGATAGATTAGCTCACTTCTAAGAGGGATGTTGCATGAGGATAGGTGGTGCCAATTACTCCCAATGTATAGGGGTCAATAGGTTTAGATCTGTTGAGTGTTAATTTGTCATATTACAAATAATAACACGCAACTTAGAGTCTCGAACAAAAGACTCTTTCTTGTAAAGAAATAATTTATTTTATTTTCCTTCCTTTTATTATTTCTCCAAGCTTCTTCGTGAAACAGATTTTACGTATATAAAAATGAATTTCAATTTAATACATACAACTGATATATCCCAGAATAACTCAAATCCTGCAGATAGCTGTTAACAAGGGGCCTTTGTTGATTCTCAATGAACTTTATAATCTTGAATTGTTTGATTAATCAAAAATAAACAAAAATCCTTTTGATGTTCTAATATTCACAATTTATTCTAAGGTTAACCTGTTCATTTTATCTCTATTCAATAGTTCTGTTATTTCAATGTTAGTCTCTGACATGAAATTAAGCATATCAAGGAATAAAATAGAAATTGTTATTTTTGAGTCAGCTGGAAAATAATGAAGGATATTAAAATGGTTAACGATCTCCTCCCTGCAAAATCCCAAGTTAAGAGATGAAGTCCCCAAAACAACCCAACCGATCAGATCTGTACTAACACACAATCTAATCAGATCAGATGCAAGACTCTAAGGAAAAGAATATAACTGCATCATTCTACCATTCACCTATTGTAACCCATCCCATGGCATAAACAAAATAAATACAAGACAAAATGATACAATGGAAAGATTGACAGTAAAACAATAGTTTTGGCTTCGATCTCCTTTTGATTTTACACACAAAAGTCATGTTACCAAAGAAAAATCCTTTATTTCAATAAATAATGCTTTTTGTTACAGTCTCCAGCCCAGTATCCATCTACATTTCTGCTATTTAACCTTTCTATCGCACGTTCTTGGCTGTTCCATGACGCTTCGTTTCGACTCCCGGGACCCTTCGCTTCAATGCCCGCCTTTTGGTATTCTAACCTTTGCGTGCAATCGTAACGCTCGATCTCTGCGGCCAGTAACTGTTGTTATGAAACGTTACTCCGGTTCTGTCATTTTCGCCACGTGTCCTACGTCTCCTGCACCTTTCGTAATGCTTTCCCGCGAAAATCCCGACAGAATTTGCATTTGGCCTCTTTCATTTCCTAGCCGCGATAACGCGACATGTCACAAAATCGTGACATGTCGCAATATCGCGACATGTTCTTGGTCCGTACGCCCGCAGTAGCTCGTTGTAGCGATATCGCTACCGACTTTGCTTTGCCTTCTTTTCAAAAAGTGGTAGCGATATCGCTACCACTTTGGTTCCGAGCCTTCCTTCGATGAAGTGGTAGCGATATCGCTACCACTTTGGTTCCGAGCCTTCCTTCAATGAAGTGGTAGAGATATCGCTACCGCTTTGGTTCTAAGCCTTCCTTCGATGAAGTGGTAGCGATATCGCTACCACTTTGGTCTCGAGCCTTTGCTTCACGAAGTGGTAGCGATTTGCTACCACTTTTCTTTTGAGCCTCCGCTTCACGAAGTGGTAGCGATTCGCTACCACCTTTCTTTCGAGCCTTCGCTTCACGAAGTGGTAGCGATTCGCTACCACTTTTCTTTTGAGCCTTCGCTTCACAAAAAAGTAGTGAAATGATTACCACTTTCAACCTTGTGCTTCCTCTCGGCAACTTGTAGCGATGGAGAGACAGGTCGCGATTTCGCGACCCTTTCAACACTTAGGCATTTTTCTTCTTTTCTTCATTTTTAGCATCCGGGTCTTTGAGATCTTCCCTAAAACCTGCAAAAACAAAGGTGGGTCCCCACTTCTGGGGTGTGTTGTGGATGAACCACAAAAAATGGTGACTCTCATCGTCAAATGCTCTTGAGCATTTTAGTAAGAACCCAACCTAACACAAATCACAAATTTGAAAACATGGGTTAGCCCGTAATCAATATAACTAATGCCCAAAATCAGAAGTACATGAATTATCAGAATCATCAAGTACTAGCTCGATGTGTGTTTGGAAGTTGTTCAAAATCAGAGCCTGTGGTGCTACTACCTGGTTCATCAAGGGAAATTGGCTGTATGGGCCATATTGTCCCATCCCAGTCAATTGAGACAATCCTGTGCCTGGCAGGTTCATCTGCTGTTCGAGAGTCATTGTTTCCGCATAAGCCAAAGGAAGGGTTGTAACCTGAGGGTTCCTTCTAGTCAACAAAGATGTTAAAGGATCTAAGGCTCCGAAGTATAGTTGCAAGGCAATTGCAGGGTCTACCGCAAAGTGACGAGTCACATTCGTATATAGCTTTTGAAATCTCTGATTGAATGTTCGAATGGGTTCATTGGTTTGTCTTTTGCAAGATACGAAGAAATTTTATGTCATGGAGGGATCTACTAACTGTCTGAATTGACCTATGAACGCAGTTTCTAGCTGGGCCCATGAAGTTATGGACCCTGCTGGCAAATTTTGATACCATTCGTTAGCAATGTGGTCTAGACTAGCAGGGAAAACTCGACAGGCAACATCCTCGTGAGTAACCCCCTGCCTAAACATGTAATATTTATAGATTTGGACATGATATTCTGCTATTGTTGGACCATCATGAATGAATTTGGGTAATCCCCTTTCAATGTTTCTAGGCAAGTCATGGACTGCCCCGAGAATATCTAAAGGGGAACTCTGAGCACCATACCAAAGGGCAGGTGGCTGTTGTTGTTGTTGTTGTTGGGCCATGTTATTCAAATGTGTCAACCCTGTGGTAATAATTGGAACTCCTAGAACTGTGGAGACAGATACAACTGGTGTTACTATCCCACCTGAACTTAAGGGTTCAGGCCCACTAGAGGTACTTGAGTCCAAAGAAATCCCTAACTCAAGTATACTGGGTGGTATTTCAACTTCTAATGTTTTGTTTTTCGGCCTCCTAGCAGTGGGAGAAAGGCTTTGGAAGATAGTTTCCCCTGTGGTTTTAGACCTAGTAGCAATGTACTCAGGTTGGGCCAGCTTGGAAACTCTAGGACTCTAAAAGATTTCTCAACTCTGCTGCCAGATAAAATGTCTAAATGTTACACCTGCAAGCACAATAGGTGGAAACAAAACTACCCACGTTAATTGTTAGAACAAATCAAAATTGCAAAGCAATACAGAAGGCCCTCCTTCTAGCACCAAAATGTTGAGTGTTAATTTGTCAAATTACAAATAATAACATGCAACTTAGAGTCTCAAACAAAAGACTCTTTCTTGCAAAGAAATAATTTATTTTATTTTCCTTCCTTTTTTTATTTCTCCAAGCTTCTTCGTGAAACAACTTTTACATATATAAAAATGAATTTCAATTTAATACATACAACTGATATATCCCAGAATAACTCAAATCCTGCAGATAGCTGTTAACAAGGGGCCTTTGTTGATTCTCAATGAACTTTATAATCTTGACTTGTTTGATTAATCAAAAATAAACAAAAATCCTTTTGATGTTCTAATATTCACAATTTATTCTAAGGTTAACCTGTTCGTTTTATCTCTATTCAATAGTTCTATTATTTCAATGTTAGTCTCTAACATGAAATTAAGCATATCAAGGAATAAAACAGAAATTGTTATTTTTGAGTCTGCTGGAAAATAATGAAGGATATTAAAATGGTTAACGATCTCCTTCCTGCAAAATCCCAAGTTAAGAGATGAAGTCCCCAAAACAACCCAACCGATCAGATCTGTACTAACACACAATCTAATCAGATCAGATGCAAGACTCTAAGGAAAAGAATATAACTGCATCATTCTACCATTCACCTATCATAACCCATCCCATGGCGTAAACGAAATAGATACAAGACAAAATGATACAATGAAAAGATTGACAGTAAAACAATAGTTTTGGCTTCGATCTCCTTTTGATTTTACACACAAAAGTCATGTTACCAAAGAAAAATCCTTTATTTCAATAAATAATGCTTTTTGTTACAGTCTCCAACCCAGTATCCATCTACATTTCTGCTATTTAACCTTTCTGTCACGCGTTCTCGGCTGTTCCATGATGCTTCGTTTCGACTCCCGGGCCCTTCACTTCAATGCCCGCCTTTTGGTATTCTAACCTTTGCGTGCAATCGTAACGCTTGATCTCTGTAGCCAGTAACTGTTGTTATGAAACGTTACTCTGGTTCTGTCATTTCTGCCACATGTCCTGCGTCTCCTGCACCTTTCGTAACGCTTTCCCGTGGAAATCCCGACAGAATTTGCATTTGGCCTCTTCCGTTTCCTAGCCGCGATAACGCGACATGTCACGATATCGTGACATGTTCTTGGTCCGTACGCCCGCAGTAGCTCGTTGTAGCGATATCGCTACCGACTTTGCTTTGCCTTCTTTTCAAAAAGTGGTAGCGATATCGCTACCACTTTGGTTTCGAGCCTTCCTTCGATGAAGTGGTAGCGATATCGCTACCGCTTTGGTTTCGAGCCTTCCTTCGATGAAGTGGTAGCGATATCGCTACCACTTTGGTCTCGAGCCTTTGCTTCACGAAGTGGTAGCGATTCGCTACCACTTTTCTTTCAAGCCTCCGCTTCACGAAGTGGTAGCGATTCGCTACCACCTTTCTTTCGAGCCTCCGCTTCACGAAGTGGTAGCGATTCGCTACCACTTTTCTTTTGAGCCTCCGCTTCACGAAAAAGTAGTGAAATGATTACCACTTTCAACCTTGTGCTTCCTCTCGGCAACTTGTAGCGATGGAGAGACAGGTCGCGATTTCACGACCCTTTCAACACTTAGGCATTTTTCTTATTTTCTTCATTTTTAGCATCCGGGTCTTTGAGATCTTCCCTAAAACCTGCAAAAACAAAGGTGGGTCCCCACTTCTAGGGTGTGTTGTGGATGAACCACAACAGGATCCAGATGCAAAGGTCAGGCACCTATGGGGTCTCTTGGAGGACTGTGATGCTCATATTACAAGAGATGTTGGGTACATTGCATATCTATAGATGCAAATTCAAATGCTATACACCACTCCTCGGGAGAGACCTACAGTAGGGGGGTCACAATGGAGCATGCAGATCACGTTAGGGCAATCATCGGTTCGGCCTAGCTAGAGGACTAGGACCTAGATAGAGCGGACTATAAGGACTAGCTCCCATAATACTCATAAGGATGGAGCTAAGGGTGGAGGCGAGTCTGGGGGTGCAGGCCTAGTTTTATGACTGATGGTTTTGGATTTACTTTTGAGTGTAAGGTCAGATGACCTACACAGTTGTAGCCTGTGGGCAATTTTGTACATTTATGTACTTATGCTGACACACATATATATATGAAATTCTATTTTGATCATAGCTCATTATGTGTATAAATTTATTATTATTGTTTGTATGATGTTTATGAGATGCATATAGATGCCATGTCTATGATATTATGCTATATGATGCGATGTAGTGGTGACATGTTGTAGCGAGATGATAGATGTATGATTAGATGTTATGATCTAGATATGTGGATGCACTATTATGCATGCTTATAATGATGTATTGATGGATGTTCAATGCATGTTTAATATATTAATTATTTATGCATTTAATCTATGTGCTATGATATAATAGATGATGTATGTAAAATGTGATGCATTTTATGGTGATAATCTAATGTAAATGAACCTGTATGCTTTAATCACTTAAAACATAAGGAATGAATGTGATATGAGTTCAAAAATCTAATGGGTGACACCATAGAATGTGTAATCATGATGAATGTAAATAAGAATTAATCATTTAATCATTCAAATGTGAGATGATATGATGTGGTATGTATGTGCTTTCTTTATAAGATTTTATAAATTAAAAGAATTGTACAAAATAGTCAGTGGTCATCTAAATACATTACTGATATTCATACGATAGATGTCCTATTCATGCACACTGTTTAATGAACAAAACATCCTAAAGAAATTTGATGATTTGATTAATGACATGATTTGTTTCTATTTGGGGATTTTTGAGGTTTTCCATGAGACTCAAACACTCTAGTTACTTCATCAAAATCTATATACAAACCATACAGGATACTTGCTCATGCTTTAGTGATGAAAATCACTATTTATTTTGAATTTTTGTTTTATTTTGAGCAAGGGATTTTTGTAGTGATGATAATCACTATTTATTTTGTTTTATCTAGGATTTTTTCTTGTTTTGATGAAAGCAAGGGATTTATTTGGGTAGGGGGGAGCTTTTCCTTTTGCCAATGATCAAAATCCTATACCATGTGCATCACAAGGTGAGAAAGTAAAAATATTTTGCTTAGGATTCCTAGTACCACTTTGTAGTGTTCATATTTTCCTTGTTCCAACTAGGATTTTAGTGTTTTGATTAGTGATGGGATTTTAAAATATACCAGGTGCTATCAAAACCAAACCTCATCTATTAAAATTAAAGATAATTTTCTACAAAGTTTGATAAGATCACTAGGTATGGCTAAGTGATTGGAAAACCCTAGTATATTCCTTATAGCAATAGCAAGGGTTGTGTTGAAAAACACAGCTACACACATGGGTTATGGATGGTGATGGATTTGAAGGTGTATGATTGAAGTACAAACATGGTTTCATTTGTAATATTGTAAACACAAATGTATCTAATATAAATGCAATGGATGCAATGTGCCTAATGCAATGCAACTAATGGATGCCAATGTAAGGTGCATAATGCAAATGTTTTTGTATTTTTAATGTTTTCAATTGTTTTTGAGTTTGATTATTCTGAATGTTTTTTGGAATTTTTGATTTTAATTTTGACCAAAGGGCTTAAATCCCTTTGGAGCCTTTTGTGAGTTGGCCAAAGGGCTTTAATATGCCTTTGGAGCTTTTTGTGAGTTGACCAAAGGGCTTTAAGATGCCTTTGGGGCTTTTTATGAGTTGACCAAAGGGCTTTAAGATAACTTTGGGGATTTTTGTGAATTGACCAAAGGGCTTCAAGATGCCTTTGGAACATTTTGTGATGGTGACCAAAGGGCTTATGATGCCTTTGGGGCATTTTGCAAGTTGACCAAATGGCTTATGATGCCTTTGGAGAATTTTGTGATTCGACCAAAGGGCTTTAAGATGCCTTTGAAGCCTTTTGTGATTTGACCAAAGGGCTTTAAGATGCCTTTGGAGCCTTCTATGATTTGAAAAAAGGGCTTTAAGATGCCTTTGGAGCCTCTTGTGATTTGACCAAATGACTTTAATATGCCTTTGGAGCCTTTTGTGATTTGACCAAAGAGCTTTGAAATGCCTTTGGAGACTTTTGTGAAGTGACCAAAGGGCTTATGATGACTTTGGAGCCTTTTATGAGTTGACCAAAGGACTTTAATATGCCTTTGGAGCCTTTTGTGATTTGACCAAAGAGCTTTAAGATGCATTTGGATCCTTTTGTGAAGTGACCAAAGGGCTTATGATGCCTTTGGAGCCTTTTGTGAGTTGACCAAAGGGCTTATGATTCCTTTGGAGACTTTTGTGATTTGACCAAAGGGCTTTAAGATGCCTTTGGACTATTTTGCTTTTAAAGTTTTCTATTGTTTTTGTAATTTTGAAAATTTTAAATGTTTTTGATATTTTTGACATTTATTTGAATGTTTTTGTGTTTTGTTGTGCTTCTGTGTAAAATACCTTTAGATGAATAATGTTGAGAAGCTTCTGCTCCTCAACACCTTCTAATGATGTTAAGTGATATGTCCTAGGTCCAATCTTCTCAGAGATGATATAAGGACCTATCCAATTGGTCATAAATTTATCTTGTAGATGCGGTGGTAAATTTGAATTTTGTTGGTTCTCTTTAAGCACAAGATCCCCAAACTTAAGGTATCTCAGGTGGAATTTATTGTTATAAGATTGTGTTAAACGATCTTGGTAAATGCAAAGATGTTGAAGAGCATTGATGCAACATTCATCAAGAAGGGTCAACTAATCAAGTCGAGCTTTCTGCACAGTATCATCATTGATGAACTCTTTCAATGTAACACATAATGTTGGAATTTCCAACTCTAAGGGCATGATGGCCTCAGTGCCATATACAAGCAAAAATGGTGTTGTCCCAATGGACATCCGGACGCTAGTCCTGTAAGCCCATAATGCAAGAGGCAATTGTAGATGCTAGTACTTATGATTTTATTTTACCATCTTCTTTAATATGGCTACTATTATCTTGTTTGAGGCCTTTGCTTGCCCATTTTCTTGTGAATAATATGGTGTCATAAAACTGTGTTGAATGTTGTATTTGGAAGTTAAAGCCCACACATTTTTATTTTTGAATGACGAACCATTATCTGATATTATCTTGAAGGGGACCCCAAAGCGATAGATGATATTGTGAAGTATGAACTATGCAATTTGTGGTCCTATCATCGACATCAAGGGGACCACTTCTACCCATTTGGTGAAGTACTTAGTGTCCATTAAGATAAACATGTATCATCTCAAAGACAGGGGAGATGTATTTTTGATTAGATAAAAACCCCACTAAGAAAATGGCCAATCTGTCTGAATGAGCTATAAGTCCCGTGATGGCAGGTGCATCAGATTTACATGATGTTGACATTTAACACATTCAATGACATACTTGTAGAAATACTTCTCCATGGTGGGCCAATAATAATCCATTCAAAGGATGTGCTTAATAATGTCCATGTCATTGAAGTGGCCATCGCATGTACCATCATGAGCTTACAAAATTACCCAAGCTAATTCTTGGAGCTCTAGGCAATGAAGGAGGACTCCATCGTAGCCATGATAATACAATATACCTCCTAGAAAGACATATATTATCACTTTATGTTTGAATGCTTGTATTTAGGCATACGATAGTCCATGTGGAATGATTCCAAGCTTCAAGAAATCTTGTAATTGGGAGAGCCAATCCTGATAAGCTACATCCTCAATAGATAAGATGACTTGCTTCTCCTGTGATTCGATGTACATAAATGCAAATTAAGAAACAACCTTGTGGTGAATGATGGTACCATTTGCCATAGGACCCTATGAGATCAAGGACCCTCAAGGTACCTTCTTCAGAAAGTCTCTAAATTTATAGAACCAGTCATGGTATGGTTCTATATGAATTATGTTGACTAATTCTTTGTTAGCAAAAGCCTCACGCTACATTGTTGGGTGTGAGAGAATTTTCACATGAATGGTAGTGAAATAAGTAGATGGATTATGAGGGATTAAGGATCCCAAATATGTCATAGTGTCTACAAATCTATTTTATGTGCAAGGGATTACCTCAATGTCATACCATTCTAGTTAGGCTAGATAGGTGTCAACAAGCTTCTTGTAAGCTTTTAGGATTAGATCCCTGCCTTGGAACCATCCCTTAATTTGGTTGACTATGAGAAGGGAGTCACAAAAAATATTTACCCTTTTGATCTTCATAGCGATGGCTATATGGGGACCCAATATTATGGCCTCGTATTTAGTATTGTTATTCATGCAAGGTAAGTCTAGCTTAAATGAAAAGGGCATTGGAGAACCTTATGGCATGAAAAACACAATCCTTGCACCACCTCATTGCTCACACTTTGAAAATCGAAGAACAAAGTCATGTTAGTTTTATTTTTAGGTTCCTTGGGTTTGGGTGCTTCTGATAATGCAAATACTGCATCATCAAGAATGACTTGTCCCTTGATGGACTTTTGGTTTATGAATTCCAAGTCGAATTTTACCAATAGCATGATCCACTTTACAATACGTGTGTTATGATATGTCTTGCTCATTATATACTATGAAGGATGTTTTTTGGATATTACATACATGGTATGGCTTAGTATGTAGTGGTGCAATTTATTGATTGCAAATATCACTACCAAGCATAGCTTTTCTACGTATGTGTATCCTATCTCGCAGCTCACCAAGGTGTGGCTGATGTAATATATCGCTTGTTCTTTATCTTGTGCATTCTTTTGAGCCAACATAGTACCCAAAGAAAAATTGATAGCGGATATATATAGTAGGAATGACATGTCTAGCCTTTGTGGATTTAATAATGGTAGTGTTACCATGTACTTATTGATTTTAGCAAATTCTTACTGACATTATTTATCCCAATGGAATGACCCCCTTGTGTAGTAGTCAATTCATGGGTCGACATTTATCCGATAGTTGTGCGATGAATCACTTTATAGATGCTACTTTACCCTGTAATCTTCTCAACTCTTTGATGTTATTGGGTAGGACCATTTCCAAGATATACTTTACCTTTGATAGGTCTACTTCGATGCCTTGTTTAGAAACAATGAACCCCAAGAGTTTTCTAGAAGTTACACCAAAAACGTATTTCTTGGGATTCAACCTGACATTGTGCTCAATTAGATGATCGAAGACATTTTTGAGGGTCTCGACATGCTCTTTACATAGTAATGACTTGGACAGTAAGTCATCGATATAGTATTCTAAGATATTATGCATGTAGTCATGGAAAATGTATGTCATAGTGTACTGATATGTGACACCAAATTTTTTAAGACCAAATGGTATTACTTTGTAGCAAAATGTTCCCCATGGAGTGGTGAACACAGTTTTATGCTGGTCTTTGGGTTTAATACGAATCTGATTGTAACCAAAAAAAATATCCATTAGGGAGAGCATCTCATGACCTACAGTTGCATCTACAAGAGCATCTATATTGGGTAACAAAAATGAATCCTTTGGTGTTGCCTTATTGAGATCCTTGAAATCCAGGCAAATATGGATTCTTCCATCAGGTTTTCCTATGGATACCATGTTTAATACCCATTCTAGATAGTCGATGGGAACAATAAAGACAACATCCAATAATTTTTTAGCTCGTTCTTTACCATCAATGTGATGGTTGGATGCATTTTTTTGAGCTTTTTCTTGATTGGATTCTTTGCGAGATCTAGTGAAAGGTTGTGGAAAACCAATTTTGGATTTAGTCCTAGCATATATTTGTAGGTCTAAGCAAAGAGACTTGGTCTCTCTTTCAATATAGGAATAATGATGGCCTATTCTTCTAGAGATAAGCTTTCTATGAACTTGAATTTATTTGGATGAGAAGGATCATCATCGATGTCCACTTTGAAAGTCTCCTTTATTGCCATATGTGACACCTCCTCAAGATGGTGAGGAGTTGGGATTAAGTGGATTTCATCTTATGGGTTTAAAGGTTTAACTGAATCAGGGTCTAACTAAATCAGGATCTAGACCAGCATGATAAACATCATGTATGCAACCTGGTGCAAAATGGAATTGTTGTAGCATCTCTTCACTAGGGAAGAAATATTTAGGCTCTAGGGGTGAATCAGCGTGATCCCAATAAATAACATCTAATTTAAGACACAATGGTTTTGAAGGATCTATTGGGTTATGGAGTGGAGTGGTCAAATCAATGGAGATCATATTTATGGATGGGATGAAATATCTAGGACCACGTGGGTGAAACTTTACGTTAAATATTTACCTTCCACATCCAATATGAGGCTCTAGGGTATAGGGATATCAGGATCTGGCCTATGGACAAATGAGATGATGGGATCGTTAGGCTGCAACAACTCTCTAAATATAGGCATATCGGGGTTGACCTTGTGATAGATCTCATCTAAAGTGAACGATATTCCCCTAAAGCGAGGGATAGGATATATTGTGTAGAGTATCGCCTTTCTTTCAATAAGCAGATTGACTTACCATAAGTGACAGGGCCCAAGATAAGCCATATCAGTCTCATACTCATTGTCACTATCATATATGAAGAACCCCTCATTCCTACCCATTGGAATTGTGTAGTGACCTGATCATTGATGCCCAAGATAGGCCATTTCAATCTCATCCTCATAGTCACTGTCATATACGAAGAATATATTGTCTATTTCCATTGGGCCTGTGATGTGGCATGCATGTCTAGGTCTAAGGTAGGCCATCTCATTTGAGTGTTCTGACTCATAGCCACTCTCATCTGAGATGTATCTGCTCTCTGTGTTACTTGTCCAAGTAAGGTGTTGTATATACTAAGGCCCGTGGTAGGCCAACCTGACTTCATCCTCATATTCACTAGTGACATACTCATTTTACTCTCACTCATAACCATGACTTGGTTTGTCCTCCCATAGGATGATTTTTTATGGGCATGCTTTGAGAGAGGAATTAGGGTGATACTCATTGGGTGGTCCGATATTGACCATAGCCACCCATTTGTAACCCAAGTAGTTTTTGTTCGAGGGTTTATAGGGATTCTAGTTGATGTCTTCCCTTCACCCTAAGCTCAACATATATAGAGCTACTACCAATAATTCATCATGGCTCTGGATATGATATCCTAGCCCAAACCTATTAGTAGGCAACTGGTATTATGACTAGAATAGAAGCTGATGCCCTTTGCTCGTACAGACCTAAGTAATAGCCATGCCAATGGCATCATTCAAAGTAACTTAGAGCAAAATCAAGATTTGACAAGTAATGGACATTCATGGTGAATGGTTCATCCTCATCCTCTTCAATATATGAATCAATATGGGCATAGTCTAAACTAGCATATATGAAGTTGATTTGGTGAGGGGGAATCCCTAATGAAACCACTATCCCTATTGGAAAATTTAGGACTCTTGGCCATCCCATGTCTTTTGTAGACTTGATAATAGGCATGAAAGTCATGTTATGCATAACCTATTCACCTAGCCCTATGTTGGCTAAGTGAACTATCACCTACGATGTAGATGACGTCATTGATGAAGCAGGAAAGGCAGGTTGAGCTACCTCCTCAACTATGTCTTAGGGATCTTCCTCCTCCATAGGATTCAAAATTTTTGTAGCTATTATAGTCAAAAGTTCTTTAGTCCTTCATCCACTAGGGGTGCTTTTAGCTTTTGAGAGTCCTCCTCCTTGGACATTGTGGGTTTCTTAGAAGCGCTACTAGCTTTAGATATAGGATGTGGTGCCAATGTGGATGGATCACCTCACACTAATTTATACTTACTTTTTGGCTGTGCGGTAGGGGATGAAGGCCTTATGTACAGGTGTGTTGATGGAAGGAAAAAATCCCTCGAAAAGTCAACATGATGCACATATTTAAATAAATCTTCATTCGATAGAACCACATGAACTTATCCCTCATGCACATACTTGATGCATTGGTGCAAGATTGAGGGAACACACTACATGTCCCTTATCTAGGGATGCCCTAGGAGGATGTTGTACTGCATTACCCCCTCCAATACGTGACACATCATGGGGATGGTATTATGCCCTACCTTCATAGGTAGAAAAAATGTACCCACTATGGAGCATAACGCATCATTAGAATCTCTCAATGTATAGGAGGTTGAGATATTGTTGTACCTAGGAATTTTTAGGTGCCCTATAGCATTTGATGTGATAATGTTAATTGACGGGCCCGTGTCGATTAGAACCCACTTGAAGGGTATGTCATTGATGGGCATGATGATATATAGAGGCAGATACTGCTATGGTAGTAGGTACTAGCTTGATTTCATAATCATAGAAATGGATCACAGGATCTTGACACTGTTTGACCTATCCCACAAAATTTGTGAACGCATCAAAGTTATAGGGCTGAAGCTCAATTGATATCAGGATCTCCATTAAAGTCTCCTTGTGTCTTGGGGAATGTTGAATGATCTCATAGATGGATAACTTTACCGATGGCATTTAGAGATTTTGCTCTAGTGTACTATGAAAAGTTACCACAAGTCACACTGGTAGACCTAGAGGATTATTTTGCACCTACCTCCGTTGAGGTGCAGCCAAGATATGAATAGGAGCTATTGGAGGCTCTGGTTGGTTATATCACCAACTCCTTGTTGCCATATTGATTATTTCAACCATTCCAATACATCCCTGAGTGGGCGGTTTGACTTAGACTTGGTTTAATTGAGCACCTTGATCTTTAAGGACCTCATTATTAGGCAACAAGTTTCTAAATATGCCCATATATCTATTATCGGGTGCTAATGAGTTATCAACTTTTAGCTCACCCTTCTTAATCATGTTTTGGATAATGTACTTGAAACCGATGTATGCCTCAATATCATGCCCTTGCTATCTATGATATGGGTAATACTAATCTTCTCTATATCCCTTGGTCTTGGAATGATTAGGATCCCAAAGTTGTACCTCAAGAAATTTGATCCTTTGTGCCTCACTTAGCTGGTTGAATATCTATTACATAAACTCTAATAAATGCATGAAATAGCAAGACAAAGGACTCTTGGTAAACATATAGGTGAGCTCTGTAGTGGGAATACCAAATGGTAATTTCACTATTAACTTCCTCCATCTATTTCCATAGTCTATAACTGGTTCATCATCGTATTGCTTTAAGTTTTACAAATCAGACAAGTTTACCTTCTTCTTGATGCCAAATGAAAGAGTTCAAGAAATGCATTCACTAGTTGCTCAAAGTTGATGATGTTATGCTTAGGTAGTTGGTTAAACCATTCGATTTTTACACTCGATAACATCATGATGAACATTCTCAGCATTAGGGCATCATTATGTTCAAGTTGGAAGCACATGTTCATAAAATTTATGACATGTTCTTGCGTTTCTTCCTCTCCTTTGAATTTGTCTAACCTAGGTATCTCAAAGTTCCTAGGATACGTAGGACTCGATATTGAAGGGCATAATAGTTGGTTGTGTATTTTACTCAAGGTTGGCTTCTACCCAATCACATCCTATTTATTGAGATATTTGAATCTCTCAGTGAGTATTTTATACACCTTCAAAGAAATGATCTCTTGTTCTTGAAGGTTTACACACGGTGGTCGGGGAGGTAATCATGTGTCTTCCTAGTTTAGGTGTCTGTATTCATCCTCCATGACCACAGATGGAGGTTCAAGATATGTCTACTCCTGATCATCCATTCCCACCTATTCTTCATTAAGTTATGTCTATTATGGATCCAAGTGTTGTTGATGCTTTAAGGTATGGTGAGAGCACTCATCTCTTTGTCTAGTGCATCTGTCATGCTGATAATCAGCACATCTATCATGTTGGTATTTCTCACCACCTATATGTAAGTTGGATTGATCTAGCCTATCCACTTGCTCTTCATGCTCTATCTATTCCTCCCTCAAGTGCTTCTCGTGTAGGCGTAGATGCCTTTTTATTCATGCTTCTTGCTCAAGGGGTTCTAAGCATTCATGCTCCATGTGCAATGCTTTCGCTAACCAATGTATGTGGTCATACTGATATGCCACTGAAGGTTCATGATATTGCAACTCTGTGTGATAAGTCTTAATGGATAAACCCCTTGAAGAGGCTCTTGCTATGCTCTTGTCCTTGTCTATTAGGTTGATATTATTTGTGGAGAGTGATCTATGTTCTGTACCCCCATGGGCAGAGGTAGTGCACATGCTACAAGGATGCTTTGAAGCTTCCCCTAGATCATTGGTGTGCCTTATAGTTATGCTATGTGAACTTCCTAAAATAGAATGGGTTGTAGAAATGCTTCTTTGAGCTGGTCTCGAGAGAACTCAATCCAACTCATCAAGTTGTCTAGTATTCCATGACCAATCCTGTGGAGTTCCATTAGCACCAATGAGCTCATGATCTAGGGGTTTCATCCCATATTTTAGGAGGCTAAGAGGTGCTCTTGGTCTATGAATGGGTGCAACTCTTGTGTTTTACCCTCAATGGGCTGATCTGACCTAAGTGTGCCCTGTAAATATTGGGGCCTCATTGCCCCCTCATATCTGTGTGAGGATTAAGGCCTTGAAGCCTCCTCACACCTATATGATGATGGAGGCCTTGAATCCTCCTCATATCTATGTGATGATGGAGGTCTTGAAGCCTCCTCACGTTTATGTTATGATGGAGGTCTTGAAGCCTCCTCACATCTATGTGAATATTGGGGCCTGGAAGCCCCCTCATGTCTATGTGATGATGGAGGTCTTGAGGCCTCCTCATATTTGTGTGATGATGGAGGCCTTGATGCCTCCTCATGTTTGTGTGATGAGGGAGGCCTTGAGGCCTCCTCATGTCTATGTGAATATTGGGGCCTTGATGCCCCCTCATGCCTACTATGAGAGGAACCAGGATATGGCTCTCTAGTTGGGGTTTCTTGAGGAGTTTGTGCATGGGTTTAGGTATCGCCCCTAAGGCTTGTTGAACTAAATTTAGTGACATGGTGTGTAGGTGGATCAACATCATTGTGATTGTGAGTGTGCAGAGCAATAGTTGCCACCTCGGTGTTGGACCGAGGGCTGTTACTCCATGTGTAGACCATGACAATTATGAATTATATTTTTATGTAGATTTCAGAACACACAAACAAAGTAAAAAAGTATTTCTCCTTTAATTTTTCTTGGTGTTCTTAGAATGGTTTGGTGTTTTTTCAAATTTGTTGATAGCTACAATTTAACTCTCATCGTGTTTTACATTTTTTTGATGATATACTTAGATTGTTCAAGTGGATTTCACCTATATACTCGTAGCTCAACAATCGATAGAGAATTTTTGGTCATGTTATCCAACCTATAATGTGTGGTGATGAAGTCCACACATGGTCAGGGAGCACAAGTCCTCTTGGTCCTTGTCCAGTTCACCCGTAGTTAGCGATATACCTCTCCAAAGATATATACGTGCTATATCCCATGGGTTATGATGGATCTTGGAAACCATTATTGGCCAATATAAAATGGTATGTGGGATTTGAGACAACGGGTGGATATGAAATCCACCTCATTGAAATGTACTAGTGGATGGTAATGACGTCCACCTCACTAGCGTTTAAGTGTATCATGGTGTGTGGATGTTATTTTTAGATTTTTGCATAAAGGAAAATAGTGCATCAATAAGCACTCATGATTTTTATCCTATATGCCTAAGAAAAGAACATTTTATTTTTTAGAAAAATGAATATCTAAATATTTCAATGATTTTCAGAGAATGCATTTTACTACTTCATGAAACAATGGACACTAGCCGGGCCCCAAGCAAGCAAGCAAGCTTAACAAACAAAAACCTAGACCGCTGGAGACTAGGACAAACCTTGAAAATAGAGGTTCACTATTCCTAGCAGCGACTGAAAGAAAACTAAGAAAACTAAGAAAACTAAAAATATTCAATGCATTTTTATTTTAGTATTTTTTCTATGTTTTCTTAATTAAATTAAAGTTTCCCTACTGTATTCTAACAAAAAAATATAAATAGAGAAAGTAAAAACATTAGAGAGTTGCCCCAACCTAAAATCCACATACAGTAAAGCACAACCTGGCCTCTATTATTGATTTTCTCATGGTTGCTATCGACCAGAGTGGTTTCTACTGGCTGCTGACTTCAAAAGCGGTTTTTGTCTACTAGTCGATATCAACCAGAGCAGCTAGACCTGCACAAAAAAAAAAACATAAAAATATCAACAAAACAACTGAAAATAGAAAAATAGGTGGGTTCAAGTTTAACCATGATCACCATCTGTACGACCTCGGGAAGATGTGCACCTTAGTTTACTTGCAACATTATATCAAAATAAAAGACCATAAAGCATAAATAACAAAGAAGTGACAAATGCCAAAAGATATATTTTATTGATTTATTTGAAACTCCTGTTACATATCGGTCCCTCTTAGGGATACCCAGTTTGATACAATGAAATACAAGTAGAAGTAATGGTATCCCCCACAAGGGGATGGTGCACTTTGCAGGCCTCCTGGTCTCACACAAAAACTTGTATGAGGGCTTATAGATGCATCCTTCTCCTTATTGTTTAGAGAGATCTAATATTTTAAACACTTTGACTTGGCCCTGTAACCTGTATCTTGCGTACAAGAAACAACAGTTGGAGATTAGTAGCACGGATGAACTCTCATGATGAGGCTTTATTAGAAAATATATGGAGCATGATATGTAAGCATAATAATATCAAGATATAGAAAACTAAATGATAAATGCATGGAGAACTCAAAAATAATAATGCAAATGCATTAAAGAAATCAGATCTATGCTAAAACTAATTAATAAAGCAAAAAACAATGATAGATCTAAGCTAAAACATGGAAAATAATGTTTCAAACCCTAGGCTATGCTTGCAGGGCACTGTCAAGGATAGTAGCCATAAAATAAACCTTATTTC
Source organism: Wollemia nobilis (assembly GCA_028583015.1). NCBI lineage: Eukaryota > Viridiplantae > Streptophyta > Pinopsida > Araucariales > Araucariaceae > Wollemia > Wollemia nobilis. The sequence continues at coordinate 5,766,373 of JAQPPZ010003172.1, read as the reverse complement.
TTATGGACCAGGGGTTGTAGCACTAGATTCCTCATCTGAATTGATGTCCAAGGGTTACCTCTATGTCCATACACTGATTGGTGATGAAGAACATTCAATATGAATGGTTGTATGGTTGAAAATCATCGCTAAATAAAGCAAAGCTCTATTACTCCTCTAAGGGGTATGGAATCTCTCTCCAATCTACTAGAGCTTTGCTGCACAAAATTTTGATATTTGCGGATCATTTGTTTTGCTTGGGAGGGTCCATATGTAAACCTTCCCAGATTTAGATCTAGATCTGGATCTTCACTTCCTAGAAAGATAAGATCCAGATCTGCATGCAACTGACCATCCTAGGGGGAAGGATTAGTCACAAATTTGCATTGAAAGGGACATCAAGAGGATATCTAGGAGTTCCATGCCAAAAAATACCTGCAAGTAATGCAAGTGCAATTAGATTGCATGATCTGGGTCTGTATTCATGACCAAACTATATTTTGGTGCTAGTCACTGTTCAAAGCAGTGGCTTGATTTGGCCGCTCTAAGATTTAGTGACCAATATTTGTGGCTACTCTGATTGATAGTGGCTAAGCCTGAATGGGCCAGAACTACCCCTTGTGCATGGTTAGTACCACTGCTAACTCTTGTAAAGGTCTAAGATCAATCATATGGTATCTTAATGTGCCCATATGAGTAGTCTCCTAAACATGACACATTTTAGGTGTCTATAGATAAGTGTTTCCAAAGGAGAATTAAACATCAGACTACACTCTATTATGTACCTTTAGAGATAAAATGCAAGAATAATCCTCTCTAAACTCTATCCATATACTAAATACCTTGGTGATGCATTGTTGTCATTCTACTTTTCGTATTGCTTACTTTACCTTCATCGTATCTAGTTTCTTTTCTTGAAGACATGGAGCTTAAGTGACTACCTTGCACATATGTTAGGCTTTATATTTAAAAAAAATGGAGAAAAGGGACACACACACACTCTTTGGTTGGAGCTAAGGGAAGCAATGCTGGAGGTAGGAAAAAATAAAGCTTTTTATACCAAGTCAAGTATTCTTTTTATTTGTGAAAAATGTTAGAGCGCTTTGGCCGACATTGAAGCTTTGCTAAAGTGGAGGCCCGAAGTGGTAGTTCGGCCAAATTTTGGGTGAAGTGCCCCTCATGCCGTAGAGATTTTTCTACTAACTAGATGGAGGTTCGCTAAAACTGTGGCTGAAGTGGATGCTTCACCAGGCTCAAGCTCGAAGTGGCAACTTTGACAACATTCTAGGTGAAGTGCCCCTCATGCCTTAGAATTTTTTTCAAGCCCGAAGTGGACTTTTGTTGGCATTGCTTTCGGGGCCATAACTTTTGATCCGCTGACCCGATAACCTATCGTAATATATTGCTGGAAAGCTTGCGAAGAGGTCTGCAATAATGAGACATAAAAATATTAATTCATCCACTTTATCATCCTATTTTAGGGCCCACAAAAATGCCAACACCTCTGCATGCTATTTGCCGATTTATAGTTCCATACTTAGGCAAAATTTTGTCAAAATTTAATGTGGCAAAAATGCCAACAACTACCACCATTGATCCCTTGGTGACCTTACAAGAATGATCTCTGAATGCAGTGACATATCCTTCGTTGTCAAGTTTGCTTGCTAAAATTAAATTTCTCTTGAGGTTTGGAACATGTTGGACATCATTTAAAATTTACTAATTTCCATTTGGCAGCTTCATTTTAATTTTGCCCATGTCAAAAATCCTGCAAGGATAGTCATATCCCAATAGCACCTGTCCATAATCACTTTGGACATACTCTATAAAATATTCATGGTGAGATGTAGCATGAAAAGAGGCTCTAGAGTCTATTACCCAGTAATCACTATTATTATCTAATGATAAAATTAAGGCATCTTGCGGAATTTCACCTGCAATATTTGCTTCCTGATTACCTTGACTCTCTCCGTCTCCTTGTTCGACATTCTTTTTGCTCCAACAATCCTTTTTTAGATGTCCCTTCTTTTTGCAATACCAACACTCAACCTTGCTCTTTCCTCTGGACTTTGATCTCCCTTTAGACTTTCCTCTGCTTGGAATTTTGCCCCTTTCCTTTTGCCTACCTCTGTTCTCCACTGTCAAAGCAGTTCCTGATGATGTTGCTTCTCCTGAAGTCTTTCTTCTCATATCCTCACTGAGGATAACACCAACAATGTCATCAAAAACTAATTTATGTGAACTAGACATAGAATTCCTTACCGCCATTACTAAGTTGTTCCAGCTTTCTGGTAGAGAGCATAAAATAAGCAGGGCTCTTACTTCATCATCAAAATCAATTCCTACCGAGCTCAATTGTAATGTCCCCTTTTCTATGCAATCAGGTGCAGAGCAGATTAGCCTATACATGAGCTCCCGTAGGCTAAGTCGAATGGAGGGGAGCCATTGGAGATATCAAAATCTTTGTCAGTACCTAGAGAGTTATTGATTTATGGTCGTTTAGGCTCATTCGGAGATTTGTTTGATCAGAGTTACTATTTTTAGCCATGTCCATTTTTAGGGTTTCAGTGGACAACAGACAGTGCAGTATTATTCTTCAGTGAAATGGGTGTCCAAAACCATTCACGAATTTCAATTCGGATGGGCAAAGGTTGGAAATTTTAATGGTTGAAGATAAAATTAAGAAAGTGATTATTTAATTTAATTTTGTAAAGTCAGTGACTTTATTTTATTATAAAATCATTTTATACTTAAAAGGGGCCATTTTAAGTGATGACTTAAAAAGTCATTAAGCCTAGGCATAAGGGGGTGAATAAATTAAGGAGAAATAAGGTGGAATTAAAAATTGATAAAATTATATTTGCTCACCCTATAAATTACCTAACCCTAGGTCGACCTATGGAGGAGATAAAAGGAGGTTTTGAGTTCATTTGGAGATATGCGAAGATTATTATTTTTCTCTCTGGTTTTTTGGAGGACTCTCTGGCAGAGCCATTTACAGAGATTCTAGAGCTTGTGAGAGACGACAACCTCTTACATGGACATTGGCTTTGGGGTTGCAAGATTACCCTCAGATCAATCTGGGCATTTCCACACAGGGATTGCAGTTGGACTTCAGTTTTAAAGACTTCTGGAGTTGGGTTACCACACAGGGTCATTCAGAGATTATACAGGGAATATTTGGAGCTAGGACACCACACAGTATTCACATCAGAAGGGTTGAGCCTTCATCATCATTTATAGAGTACGAAGCAGCTAGGGTTTCATCAGCATTTGAGGTATTTGCATTGTAATTTGTGCCCTAGTTTTGATATAAGAATAAAATAATATTTTCAAGAATTTTGGATTGCTCTGTGTTTGTGATTTTGTATATCAAAAATTCACAAAAAATGTTAAGAATTGGAAAACCCCTAGAGAACTAGATAGGGAGGGTTATTACAGTGGTATCAGAGCCCAGGCTCTACCCTGCCAGCCTGTTCAGGGTTCACATTAGGGTTTGGTTGCCGTTTTCAAATCTAGGGTTTCTAGTTTCTAGGTATTGGTGATTTGAATACCCATTTGGTTGTTTTGGGCTTTAAGAGTTATGGGTATTGTTAATTGAGCCGGTCATTCTTGCCAGCCTGTGGAAGCCTCAAATTAATTTTAGATTCATGGCATCTATTAATTACTGGACTAAGAGACAACGTGAGTAGGATAATACCCAACATGAGATAGAATAGTCCCTCAAAAATTTAGCTGTAGTGATGAAAATTTCTCTACCAATAGGTGCTCCTCCGGTCAAGATTGAACCTTTATACACTGAGTTGCCAATACAAGTTGGAATTAAAAGAGATGAGCTTGCTGTTCCAACAAGAAATGATAAAGGAAAACAAAAGTTGGTAGGTAAAACAGTGGCTTCTGAAGTTTCACAGGATAGAGGACTTCCTTGCATAAGCAAGAATCAATTGAGGAGAGGGAACAGGTGTTTCACATGTCACCAGACTTGGACATTCGATCATGTTTGTGAAACTAATTGTGATAGTAATTTGTTGCAGCCATCTATGATTCAGGACAACAGAACAGTTGAATTGATAATTGATGCTTCATCTCAGGAGGTAAACAATATAGTGACTCAAAATGATTTAAGTAGTGATGAGTTGCTAGAAGATAGTTTGTCACAGGACAAATGCATATCAGAGTTTCAGGATGACTCGGTCAAGGAGCAACTTGATGATGAGGACAGAATTGTTGCAGCCTTATCTCATTTTGATGCCACCCATAAGTTCACTCTTCATCATGTTAGAGCACTTCAGCAAAGCTTCAATGTTGGCCAAAGCTTAAAATTGTTAGAGCCTAACATGGAATGGTTGTGGAATGAATTGGGTGTCTTTTCTTGTTTGAAATGAAAACAAAGGAAAAGAAAATTGTGGGTTTGAATAATTTTGTCTTGGGTCTTCATTTCACATAGAAAAATGGAATGCATGCTTGATTCTCCTCTCTAAGTTGTATTTTGCAAATGCTAGCTAGTATGAATTACTTGCCTACCAATGAATAAAGAAGGGAATAACATCAAATGAAAGCCACATTCTACTTGTTAGGGATAAAACCCTACATAGCCATTAAATGGGTAAACCCTTTTATGTTTTAAAGGTATTCTATTCATTTTAATTTTTAAATCAATTTCAATTGTTAAACCCTGTTCTTCTTAATGTACTCAATTGATTGAAAATTATTTAATAACCATACCCATTTATGAAGCTTTCCTTGGGTGGAAATTGATATGTTATGCCCTATTTTGAAGCATTAATCTGGTTTTGATAGACATACCATGCCCTATTTAGAAGTATTATTTTGGTTGTGATTGACATACCATGCCCTGTTATGAATCATTACTCAGGTTGCAGCTGCTATACCATACTATGTTGTGAAATATTTTTTGGGTTTAGTAGAAAAACCCTACCATGTTATGAATCTTTGTTTTGGTTCAAACTACCCTTTTCTAAGGTAGTATCTAGATTGTTTATGAGAATAACCAATATATAAAGCTGAAGCATTCGAATGAAAGCATAAATTTACTCTATTCAATGAAATTTTGAATTGGAAGAATTTTAAAAGGTCTCTAAACTGCTTATCTTGAAATGTGTCATAATTTTGGATATCAGAATAAAAACTTATCTTATTCATAGGGGGTTTGTTGAACCCTATTTTCTATATAATAATTACCTTAATATTAATAAAAGTGTTCATGACAAAACTCTATCTTGTCATTTTTTTTTAAAGCACCGTGATGAAGAATGCTTTGACTCTTGTTTACAAACATAACTATTCATACCCTATTATCCTTATCTGATTATTATAGTTGCACTTGGGTTTCAACATAGTACACCATGTATCCTATTATACATATGAAGAATGTGGAAACCATAGTTGTGTGTCAAAATAGAGAATCATTTCAGAACATGCATCACTAAAAGAAACTACTTTTGACATAAGAACTGTTGGGCTGAGTTAAGTTACTGCAAGTTATACTGACCACTCTCGAAACTTCTAAGTTTTGACTGCAAATGTTAGTTGACTATTCACCTAAAGTTGCATGTAGGGACTATGAACTTGTACAAGCATATAATGACAACAATCATGCATTAAAACAACTTAGATTGCTATAGAATTCAATTGGTCTATGCATGGACAATGACAATTCGATATTTGCAAATTTAGTTGTTCAAAAATATGATTACAATTATTAAATTATATACTAATTTTGGGGGGGTACCTTTAAATTATTTAAGCGAATTATAATTTAAATTTTGAATCAAAATTGCACTCTGTCTAGGCAGATATGTGTCTGGTGTTGTCATCATTTTATGGAAGTGGTTGAGAAGGATAACACTGAAGGCCACTGCCCTGCTTGCCAAACACCATATGACAAGGAAAAAATAGTTGACATGACTATTAATTATGAAAGGTGTTATATAGTATTTTGCACAAAGTGCATCAAATTTGTTGCAAGTGATCAGTTTAGCCAATAGTATTTTATTTGTGTATAGGATGGAAGTAGAATACAGTTACAAAATTAAGTGCTAGTAGAAACCATGTATATATTTATTGCTAAATATTTTTATGTTATATTGGACTAGGCTGATAGATGCTTCTTTTGAGAAGAGGTAAAAGTCACAAAAGTCAAAGTCAAAGGCATATAAAATGCACAAACATCTTAGTAATGTTCGAGTCATTCAGTGAAACCTTGTTTACATTATTGGAATACCTTCACATTTAGCTGATGAAGAGGTATATTGTTGGGTTTGCATTTTAAAAGGATTGAATTTTCATTTCTTAGGTTTTGAGAGTGGCAAGCAGTATATAGTCTTTGAGTTACTTTTCATGCTTTGAATGCACACATAACTAAGCATAGTCACAATGAGTTTGAGACTATGCCTATTAGTTCTGATAAATAGATTAACTATTTTAGTGTTGAGGATTATATTACATTTTGTTTATGGTGAGTTTATTATTGGGCTATTTTTCTATATTTTGAGCATATATATGCATTTCCATATTGACTTCATATTATCAGTGTTTAAAAAACTCTGATTTTGTTAGTATGTTATATCATTTTTACATTGACACTAAAAAACTTTAATTGAATATATTGGTTCTTTGTAGACTCTTGAATGTCGAGAGTTCTTTGGGAAATATGGGAAGGTCTTGAAGGTGTCGATTTCTTGGTCTAATGCTAGTAATCAACATTCTAGTAGTAATCCAATTTCAAGTGTGTAAGTGAAATCATTTTGTGGTAGATTGCATTCTATGTCCTATTTTTGTTGCTTTGATAATGCTTGTAATCAACATTCAAGTAGTGATTCACCTTGAGTATGTAAGTGAAAATTGCACTGTCATTATGTGAGTGAGATCAATGCCCCAGTTGTTGGTTTGAACTTCTTAAGCATTTTCTGGTTGCAATACTCTTGGATTCAAAATTTGTTTTATGTTACTTAAAAATTGGTAATTTTCTACTATCAATTGTACATCCTTGAATAAAACTAATGAAGAAGTCTTGTATAATTTCTTTTGGCATTCATTAAATTCAATTGGGATAACCTAGAATAAATTTTTATTTATTTTTCTTTTTCTACTTTGAGTTGATGTCTGATTTTTTTCCCCATTATTTATTATCAGATATATTACCTACACAAAAGAGGAAGAAGTTATTCATTGTATTCAGGCCGTAAATGGTTATGTATTAGATGGTAGACCATTACGGTTAGTCTTTTCATACTTCAAGCTTTGCACATGTGATTCAAATTATTTTTTATAAAATTCAGTATCTATTTGATCTCTAATTATGTTTTATTTCAATGTCACACATCTGCAGAGCATGTTTTGGCACAACAAAGTATTGCCATGCATGGTTGAAAAATATGGTAAGAGAGGTTGTTATCATGTTAGTGTGAACTATAGTATACATGTCTTGGATGGTGTTCATGATGTAGATAGCTCATATCCTGGTCTATTTTGTTATGAATTGCCATGTTCATGGTGCTTGTTTGTTGGAGTATATTCATTTACTTAGGACTTTGTTTGACATTCAGTAAACTTGTTTATTTATTTTACTTCTTGCAATAATTATTTTTTGCTCTGTGGTTATCTTTTGCTTTCAACTTTTAGCCTTGCAACAATCTAGATTGCTTGTATCTCCATGACATAGGTACTCAAGAAGATAGTTTCACAAAAGAGGAGATGGTTTCTACATGTGCAAGGTATGTTGAAACAGTCTTCCTACTTGTTTCTCTATAGTCTGATATTTTTGAATTAGTTGTCTTTAAATCCTTTATTCATTGGATTAGTTAATAATGCTTTGAAAAACAATGATGGTCAAGTTCCAGAGTGAGGTTTTAAAATGTTGATTCCTTCTTACTCTGATATGATTTGTAGCATATTTTCATCCTATGCAAATTATCAAACTGCAAATATTTTTAGACTTTTGTATTTACCCCCTTTTTGTTGCTATCCTCTAGTTAATGTTTTTTGTTATCATAGTGCTATGACATGTGATGTTTCAAAATATGTGTCTATTGTAACATTGTATTTTGAGATGGACACTTTTTGGCTTGGAATTTTATGTTGAATTTCAACCATGTTCTTTTATCATCTATTTTTATTTATAGTGTCATTTAAGTATATTAAGGGTGCTAAGTTGAAATTTTGTTTGTGTTTCTATAAAAACAACAAAATTCCACAATTCCATGGTCCTACAAATCCTTCTCAATGTCATGGAAGAAGTTATTTACCTCCTCCAAAACTAGAGGTGTCTAGCACAAACTCAACTTCCTCAAGTAAACTATCTGTCAAAATAGCTTCCTCAGTCTATATATTGCTTGCATTTTATTTCCCACCACTGATTCACCTTAAGGATTTTAAAAGTTCTCTAGATGTTCTATAGAATGGATCATTGTAGGTAATCTAATAATACCTCTGAATGGCTTTGTAACTAAGATATTTTATACAATGAGAAGCTTAGTTTTTGAAATTAGGAAAAGAAACAAATTGTAGTGTATAATAATTATATCTAGGTTGTGTGCAGGTGAAATGCAAGGAAAGTGAGTAGTTAAGAAATTTAAGCATATTAACATAAGGAATTCAATGGAAGCCATGGAATACGTGTACCCATGGAAACATTGGACATAATATAGCAGAGGTAATGATAATAATTTTTTTACTGTGAGGGTCTGTGGCCTATTTGATTTTTACAAATCAATATTTTCCCTCAATGGTGTCAACTACCAAAATTTATTTTTCACCTATATTTTATTTAGTTCCACTGGAAATTGCATTAGGTCGCATCCATACATTGACATCACTAACACCTTATTTGCTTTTGTAGATGTCTACAATATTTTGCAATAACAATAATCATCAAGTGTAATTTTAATTCATTTCAAAAATTGATGCCTTCACAGGTTGGCAGGTATGACCTTTTGTTGTTGGTGTTGTGATTTACCATGAGAGATTCACTTGAAGCTTCAATAAGGGAACTGCAAAATTTTGGCTAAGTATTGGCTTGTGCCTTTCTCATCATTACTATGTTCTATGTTGGTTTTGTTCAGATAGGATATCTTGCAAATGGCAATGAAACTCAAGATGCAGTTACACTCAATATTCAAAATGATTGACCTATAATTTTTGTGAAAGTGGCCCTTTGCATGATATTTTTATTCATGTATGTTATCATTTTGCATATTTTTTATTTAATATTTGAGATTCAAATTGATGCAAAACAATTGGTTTTAAAATTCTTCTTGTAGCCTTGCAGTTAATATGGCCAGATTTCATCTTTCTTGGTCTTTTGTATAAATTTATTTTTTAGAGGAAGCTAACCAAATCAACCTTATATTTCTCAGATCGATCACTTCCTATGGAGTGTATCCATTCAAGAAATTGATGGAGGATACAAGGACCTTGCAAAATGGGGTGGAATTGATAAGTAAAAATACCCACATCCATAATTTGAAATAGATTGTATTGTTCCATGCAGTTCCTTTGTAGAATAATTTGATTGTTTTGTATTAGATTTGTCATTATGATTTGCAGGTGTAGTAGGCATGGAAGTGAACAAGGATGAAAGTAAGAAAAAAAATAAAGAGAGGGAATATGTGCATGATCACTCACCCATAGATCAAGTGGCACTAATAGTACCAACGATTGATAATTCGATGGAGCCCATCATGATATTTTGGATATGGGTGCTCGGATTGCTCTCCTACATACTCTTATCTTTTGCCAACCAATTATTTTACTACCAAGAGAACTCGCTCACCATGATCGTCGTGTCTACTCAGATCGTGGTTCTACCCATCAGCTGATTTAAAGACTATTATATATTTTTTAAAGTAAGAAGAAGAGGGCGGTTTTAAACCACCTCTTAGGTCTAAGAGGGTAGTTTTAAACCATCCTCTTAGGTCAAATATAAGAGGGTGGTTTAAAACCACCCTCTTAGATCAAACCTAAGAGGATGGTTTAAAAACTCCCTCTTAGGTCTAAGAGGGTGGTTCTCTTAGACCTAAGAGGGTAATTTTTAACTATCATCGTATGATGCAAACTTTTTACAATACCCTCATAGATAGTGGTTGAATAAATGATCTTAAAGGTCTTTAAGGGTGGTTAAAAACCATCCTTAAAGATTATTATTGGTGGTGTGATTTAAAAATGAGGTTTCCATTGGGCCCCTTATTAGGATCAATATCATTACCAACTTCTTAATTTTCTTCCTCCTCTAGATTATGCTTTTCTCTATGAATTTGATCATCTTATTGAAAAATATCATCAGAATCTAAGAGTATTTGCTTATTCCTAAGGTTGGAAACCATTAGGAGAAGGAGAATAAATTGAGCTAAAAAGGAGCAAAACTAGTGAAAAACACAAATTTTTAAGATGTTTTAAAATATTTTCTGATCTAAACAAACAAAGTTAGTGATATTATTGACATTTTCAAGAGAGAAAAAAGGAAGAGGATTTCTATCTTAGCCACTAAGATATGTGTTCACATCGGGTTCACCAAATATGTAGATGGGGAATCCTACCATATTGCGTATGATTATTGACTGGATCTACTGGGAACCGAGGTGAACCACAAAGGTGTGTTATTCTCTACACTCAAGATGCCAAAATGGATAGGTTCACCAGGAATAGTTTTAGGACTCGCTCCAAGTCCAGGGTGGAAATTTTTGATGTGTCAATTAAGCATACACCTATTGTTTGGCCTTTCTAAACTAAGCTATGAAAATGAAAAAAACAATGCAAGACATACAAGATGCAAGAAGAAGAACTAACCCTAGTATGATTCTTTGATTTGATGATATCTAGCCCTAGTATTGCAAAATAAATTATTTTATCAATGGTCCAAGGGAATGCAAAAACAAGATTAAAACCCTATATGCACACTATATCAAGTGCCTAGAAATTCAATCAAATATTTTTCCTTTACTTGTAATCTAGGTTTTGGATAGAAATAAATAAAATAAAACACCAAATAACATAAAGATCTATTAGGGTAATTATCTAATCTAGTGATTGATCCAAGATTTACCTTACATCCAAAATATCCAACAACTTCAAACCTATAAAATAACTATGCAAACCTTATAAAATTTGATCAACGTTTGGGGGTCTGCTTAGGTTGTTATAAGACTGAGCTTGGAGGCACAACAATCAAGAATCATTGGTACTTTTAGATAACCATTCAAAATCAAAATTTTCTTTGAACTTTGGAATATGCACAAACAAATCAAAATGAATATGTGATAGCAAAATAAAATATAGATAGGATGGACATAATAGAATGCTAAGATGCAAAGTGCAAATCAAGGTTTTCGGGTGCAAAAGCTTACCCCCAAGCCCTAATTTACTAATTTAATTACCTATAAAATGGGAGCATGAATATGGCTTACCAAATTCATGTATTTTATGGGTGGGATACAAATATAGTTCAAATGCCCTTTTGAGCCCTAAAGTAGTAAAACATATAGTGCAAAACAATGAAAAATAGACTTACAAAGCAAATAATATGAACATAGAACCTTATGAGGTGATGGAGAAAGCAAGAAGCAATGAATATGTGGAATAATCACTCCAATAAGGTTGATATATCCAATCATCAAGGCTCCTCCACTCAATCCCCAAGGGCAACCAACACTAAAGCATAAAACAACAAAATAGCCACTTGCAGTAGAAGTGCACTTGTTAGCATGAGCAATGAGTGAATCAAGAATTAGAATATCTAATCATTGGGGTAATAAAGGGAATCCAATCCTCTATTTATAATATATTTGGAGGGAAAAAAATGTGGGAAAAATAAAATTTCACTATGGGTAAGGGCTGATCCCAAAACGAGATGACAATGGAAGGTGTTTTAATGAGAAAATAAAACCCCTAGAATACCAAATCCGTGCCTAGTAATCATAGGACATGAATATAGCAAGCCAAATTTATACCGTATATGGACTGGGCATGAATTTGGTAAAGCTAAGAAAATAATAAAAAGAGAGAAGGCAAAAGGGTCCCAAATTTGCACTTGGTAATCTTGGGTGGCTGGCTAAGGGTCTAAGGAAGAATTGACCCATTTTGGTGGGTCAATTTTCCATTTCTATAATGATGTTGTAAATAAGCAAAGGGTATGAGGTGATCAAAAGTATAGGTCATTCCCATTGTGTTTTGATTTTGGGGTGGGACATTCCTATATTAAGCATTATTAGCTACCTTTGGATCATCATTGGGCAATGGATATTTTAAAATTCCAAGATCTTGGCTTAAGAAATATGGATAATCAGAGCCACTAAAAGACAACTTGACCATTTCTATCAAGTCTTGGATGAGGTTCCTAAGATGCTTATACTTATTGGTTGAATGACTATCAACATGATGGAAATCATAGTGATCTATAGGGCAGAACCAATGAGTATTTTCTTTTTCTAGATATATAGGTTTTATAGGTGGAAGGTTTACCATATTGACATAAAGAAGTTGCATTAGGATGGCCAAGGGAGGTTGGTCTAGTTTAGTGAATTATTACTTGGGTTTTTGTTCTTTGATAAAACCATGTTTTTGAAGGGTTTCTATAGCATTAACATAGTTAACTTGGCATGAGTTAGTGACCTATTATCTATAAGGTGCTTATTATTATTCCAAATATTGGGTATGAGGAATATTTCTACTCCTCTTTAGTAGTTTCAATTTTCAATTGGCCCCTCTTGCATATGGCAATTTCCACACTTTTAGGCATTTCTATGGCATCTTCTAAGGAAGACATATTGGATGTATCTAGTTAGAAGGATAGTTCCTCAATAAAAATTTCTATAATTATGCATAAAAGGTATTTAGGTGGGGGAACATACTAAATCCTCCCCACTAAGGCTTTCCACCTTGCCCAAAAGTTGATAAAATTTTTATATTTTGCTTGTTTGAGATCAAGAAGGTATTTAATTTTGGGTCTTTCTTCGATTTAGATGGAGAGTTGTTTGATGAATATTTTGACGAGGTCTTGAAAGGTTTTTAGGGAATGCTTTGGTATTTGGTAATACCACTTCAAGTCAATATCACTAAGGCTTTTTAGAAAGGTCTTGAGTAACAATATTTCATCATAGAAAATATCACTACATGTTATCCCAAATAGTCTAAGGTTATTGATGGGATATTCATTTCTACTATACATTTAAATTTTAGGGGTCTTAAAATAGGTATGAAAGGGATGAGTATCTATAATAATATCTATGGTTTTATTGCACAAGTCCTCATAGGAGTACTTGTGGTTGGAATATGTTCCTTGCATAGAGGTCATTCATTGCTTTAGTTGCTTCAATTGTAAGGTTAAAGGTTTAAGTTTGAAATAAATTAGATTAGGTGGAACATGAGATATGTGTGGTGGGATAAAATAAGCTTTATATGAATAATATTAAGATTTTGAGGTATATGATGTTGATGATGACATCATATGGCTCATCCCCTAGTTATTTGGATAAAAAGGTTTGATGGATATAGGACAAGCGGTAAAAGGAATAGAGTTTTGAGAAAAATCATATTTATACTAATGGGATTAGAAGAAGTGTTGATGAAAGGATGGGAGATTGAAGCACTAGGAGGTGCATCCAAGTTAGAGATGTAATTGGTGCTTGCTTGGTGGGATGCAGGACAAGTAACATTGACCCTTAATAATTCCTTGAGAGGAGGGAGACATGGATGCATTTGAAGAAATATGGGATATCTTACATCCCAATATTATTGGAAGTAGTCATGATAGGAGGAATAGAACTAGTTGTTGATGCATTAAGGTTTGTGTTTGAGGAGTTAAAATAAAAGGGATGGGGGTTAGGTTGCAAGGGATGATCCATGAGAGAGTCTTCCACCAAAGAAATATTTTACTTATCTTTTCCATCCCCAAGAAAGAAATGTACAACATATCTATGCTCTTAAAAAGAGGGTATCATATGATCAGAGGACCTAAAGACTAATAACTTTGGTTCATCATGTAAGGGGATTAAAGAACCTAAGGGTGTAGCACCCTCATCTTCTCTTTTTAAGTTAGGGTTATCAAGGGTGGGAGGATCTTCATGATCTTCCACTAGAGGTCTAGGATGAGTGGCCAATTGACATACTACCTTATGAGCCACATAGTGCCTTTTGACCACTAGAAATATTTTTAAAGGGAAGAGGATTAATTTTACCAAGTTTCTAAGGTTAGGAATATGACCACTAGATAAGATCAAGGTGAATTTAATTAATTATAAATTGTTTAAAGAGTTGATAAAGAAAGATAAAAATTATTTTGTTCACTTCTATCTCCTTCTCTCTAGATACCAATCTAGTTGGTATAACTTAGGGGGGCTTATCGACATACCTAAACCTTCCAATATATCCATACTTTCAAGATACCCATTGGTACATGGAATAAGTTGGTCCTCTCAATATACATAGTCATACATGAGAGATAATTTTAGATACGTGGAAGATGATAATACGTAGGAATGACCACTTCTCGATATGTGACGTAGTATGATATATGAGAGGGCATGTTCTTTGTTAATATTAATTAGTATTTTCTAACTATATAGACAAAAGTTTATGATATTCTTTAAAGTTTGATTCATTTTATCTTTTTTTATGACTAGGCTCAAGGTATTTTGTGATCCATGGTGGTTTTTACATTGGTTTCACCAAAATATGATAATAATGATGGCTCCAAGGTTGGAAAACCTAGGTCCCCTTTTGGTTCTCACCTCAATGTTTAAAGGGAATTTTTGTGTTAGTCCTATGATATGCTTTACAAGTTTAATTTAAAAAAATTAATAGGGGTTCCTAAGGAGACTAAAAAATATCTCATTTTCTAAATAAGTTTCTATGACCTAAATTAAACTTAATGCTAGATAAAAATGCAAGAATATAAGGTTAATGCTAGAATATAAGATCTATCCTATATGCTTTTTATTTTCAAATGAGTACAAGAAAGATAAAATATTTTCTCTTTATTTTTAGACCAAGGGTCCAAGGAAAATTTGTAAATAATCTAGCCTAGAATGCAAGCTAAATACCCTTTACTTTTATTGCCTAAAATTAGAGGATACAATCTTATATTAAACCTAAACTAAGTTCCTTTATTTTACCCTTTTTAATGTTAAAAAATAGGAATAAAAGATCTAAATTAATACAAACATCAAATGAAGTTAACTATAGAAATAAAATTTTCTAAAACTTCAAAGAGAAGACATAGTACTACAACTAAAACAAAATCATTTCATGTACATAGAATCTATGCTTGTACTTGACTACCAACAATTTTGTATAGACTTGCAAAATATAAAAACTTGAAAGAGAGATTAGTTTTAGAGGGTCTACCAATATGAGGGATAAGTAAGATTCCTATATTGGATTTTAGGATCCCTACGTTCCTTAGTAAACCAAAATTTTGTTGAAAAAGAATCGATTCAAGCATATATAACAAAATCATTGCCTATAACTTATTAGTAGTGATTTCATTTTGTAAGGAAAAATGGGGACAATAGAGTACAAATCCTTCTAGGTGAATATAATAAGTAGGTGGTTGTGTGAAAAAGTAGAATATGCTATGAAAATAGGATCAAAGCACTAAAAGCTAAGCAAATCTATAAATGACAAACCGCCACCTATAATAGAAGGGTAATGATTTTGTTCTATAATTAAAGATGAGGACTAGGGTAAGAACTTGAAAAGTTACCCACGTGTTGTAGGTGAGTTGGAGAGGGTAGGGAAATCCTCCAAGGGAGGTCCCTAGTTTGAATCTCCACCCTACCACATGCACAACAAGTGCCCAAAATCTAATTGATCATGTTGGTGCGATCATGATCGAGCGTGACTCCCAGGTGATTTTAATGGTGTAGAACCCCTTGATTGTGGTTTCTCAAATCAAGGTAGCCCCGTAAGGGGTTTTTGCTAAATTAAAAAAAATAACTTGTAATTTTTTAACCAAAATTTTGTAAAGAAGATATTTTGCAATGTAGAATAATGAGAAATAGTGCACAAATAACATTAGGAGCCTAAAACCTAGGATAAAATTATAGATGACAAAAGCACCACTTGTAGTAGAATGATAACATTTTTGTCTTGGTGGTAAAAAAAAAATATTAGTACATGGAGATACCAAGGATATGCCTAGGGACAAAGTTGGAAGTAACTAGAAAGTAGGTGTCATCAAAAGAACTACAAAAGGAGATTAGATACTTATAAAAAGGGTTAGTAAAAAGAAAAGAAGCTAAGATAAGTGGAATTTATAGCATAAATATATCATGCTAAATTTTAACTAAGTTAATTTAAAATGCAATTTCAAGTAACAAGAAAGGGAAGAAGATTTACAACCCAAGGGTCATGAGTTGAAACCTTCTCTTAACCCCAAATATGAACTTCCTTAAATACCAAGATAGAAATAAGCTATAAGAGCAAAGCAATAGAATCCTGAGAACTTAAAGAGACCAAATTGATAGATTTTTGTTAGCATGAAATTGTATGTTGTGAAGGCCACCCAAAGGCCTCAATTTATAGAACTTTCATGGTCTTTGGGGATAAGAGCATTCATGGTGACATTAAATGGGGGGTAAGTTTTTCCAATTCATATTTGAGAGGACAAATAAAGGATATTTCAAAAAGGGAAATATTTTAAGTTTGAAATTCATTGGGATATTACATGGATTTGAGGTAAGATTAGATAATTAATGGCATGAGGTTTGAAGAGGGTAGATGATCCATGATTTGAAGCTTTTGTAATTAGTTTGATAATATTGATGCTGAAAAAATTGCAATGACAATTTTACACAAGAAAATTTATTGATTTAACCATTGCACATCAAATAGGGCATGAAATATCATACTAGATATGAAAATTAAATTTTACGAAATCACTACTTGGGTGATCAAATCGTTGCTACAAAATCAGTATTGATGTGCAAAATCGCTACTAGCACTATCAATTTTTTTTTTTCACTATTTGATACATTGATTGTTATAAGAGTATAGGCATATACATACTCATTGGAAATCTATTTTTTTAGCCCATTCTAATGGTAGTAATATTATAAAGTTTTATGAATATTTAAAATTAAAATTAATGCCCTAAATATGATGCTACTTGCAAAGAACTAACTATTCTAAATTTGGATTTGAGAAAGGTGGATTTGGTTTGGTTGATTAGAGGTATGATGTGTGAGGATTAATTAGTGGAATTGGTGATCTTGAAAGTTAATAAAGTGTTCCAATATTGGGTGTCTACAATATAACACCATAAGTTTGGCATTATTGTTGGGGAGTTACAACACCATTTATAGTTCATTATTTATCGAGAGTAGTGACTCATGGTCTCTAAAAAAGGATATGATTATGGGTAAGCAGTTCTTCATTGAATATATAGATGGGCAAAGTAAGTAAAAAATGTAGGGACTTATCTTAGATATAAGAGAATCACATGAAGTTAGGTAGAAATTTTAATTTCTAAAAATATGTATTTTTAGAATTTTGCTTTCATTTTTATCAAGCGTATCTTTATTTTTTGTAAGTGTGCTTTTATTTTCCATGTGTGTTCTTTATATCCTACAAGTATTTTATTTGCAAGTATATTTTCTTCCATTTTGCATGTTTATATTTTTAATTTATCCTCAATTTAGAAAATAACTAAGAAACATCCCCATTGACTTTGGGATACCTCATGAACCTCAAAATAAGCTTCTATAGATTGATGAATATAGATATCTATATTGGATTTAGAAATAAAATAATAGGAAGAGATGGGAGAAAGGTCGACATTCAACCTGTGCTTATCCTTATGGTATGATTTTGTATTAATCATATCAAATGTATGAATATACCATTTTTAGAACATAATTAAATGACCTAAAATTTGAAAATCTAATGAACAAAATTCAATATTGAATTTTATGAAAAATATGGTGAATGTTATTATGTACCAGTTTAATGTTTTTCAAACTACATGAAAATAGTCTATTTTAATGTAACTTTAGGGGAACAATTAGATGAATCATTATAACATATTCATATGATACATAAATATCTCAATGTAGTTTTATATTCAATTAGAATCACTCAAATGTGATATTGGAATGAGAGAGTTCTTCCTAAAATAGCAACCATTGGTCTAGCCTAAAAATTGATAAAAGAATAACAAATAAGTATATTTTTAGCATATTTGACATATCCATAAGATGTTTTAATTTTTTGGGGTCTTTTATAGAATTATTTCTTTGAGTCTAGTTTCTAAAACTTTTTGAACCATTCAATTTTGATATTGTATGAAGGAGATCTGACCAAAACACTATATATTCGTCTATTTTTTTAGATGTAATAGGTTGTTCTTTTGTAGATTCAAGGGATAAATAAATGACATAAAATTTTATATTTATACCACTTGTATCCCTATGAATCTACTTTTAATGTTGTATGAGAAAAATATAGTTAAAAGAACACTTATTGGCCTAGGTTGTTCTACTATAAACAACATACTTTTGTTTCAATGAGTTTACACATGTTTTTATGAGGGGTCATGGTCCCCTCATACTGAGTGGGGTTTGAACCTTGGACCTCTCAAAGAGAAGCCAAAACCCTTACCACTACAGTAAGCTTGCAGTTGCTATAAACAACACACTTACTATAATATCTAATCATGAATTTAAACGACCAAATAGATGACATGAAAATTTCTATTTATAAATGAGTTGTGGATTTGAATCCATTTTTATATACTTTTTGAATCAATTTATTTTTACATGGTATGAAGACATTATGGTTAAATAACTATCCACTGCTTCAAATTATTTTTTAACTTAAAAAATTATATTATTCATTAGTAAATCAAATGAAAAGGTTTAAAATGTTTTATGTAATAATATATTGTATAATCTAAAATTATGTGTTCTTTAGTAGCCACACTACTATTTTTATGTATGAATAGCCAAATGTAACCTATAATTATCATAGAATCATTATATCATTCTATAGGATAATTATGTAACAATGCCTAAGATATTTTTTATAATATTATTTGGATAATTAAAATAGGGCTTTCTAATGTAAAAATGATCTTATAGTGAAATTTCATTACACTAGGCAAATCCAGCCCAAAGGGGAATTTTGAGGTGAATTGTTGGCCAGTGCTGAACAAGATGAAAGTACCTAACACTCTATCAATCTATCAAGTTTTTGATGTTGTAAAGATGCCAATGATGCTAATAAGGGAAGGTCTATATCAAAAGCTACTAGTAAATTTGAGACTCCCTACACCATGAGGCTATGATTACCCACCATAATAGAAGGATAATAACTTACACTTGTAACATTTTAAATGGTAGATAAACCTAACCATACCACTTGTAAGAGTCTTGAAGCCATTTTGTTGATAGTAAAAATGGATCCACTATTGGCAAGGTTTCTATCCATACGACTATGAACTCATCCATTGATAGGAATAATGAGCTTATATACCAGATTGTTTTTCTCACTTGACTAGGTTTTAGTATTCCCCAGTACAATTATAAAATAGCACTAGCAAGCTACATGGGGAATAAAAACTTAGGAATAATGAACATAGGAATAATTAAGGAGAAAAAGTGAGCAAATTGGCCAAACTAGACAAAGAAAATAGCCTAGTTCACACTTGTCAAATGAAAAATTGGTAATACCTATATGAAGGCAAATTTGAAGTATAAAAAATTAAGCAAGGAGTAGAGTAATAGAAAAAGAGCACTCAGTGGGCCAAGAAATTTTTGATAAAACATTAAATAAAACTTTGGTTGTTATTTGATCCTAAAAGATTTATCCAAAGTTTTGAATTCTATCAAATAGTTTATTTTTGGGGCTGAAGTGAGTAATTCATTACTCAAGCTACACTTAAATTTTTAAGCTAGACTAGCTTGGTTTTGGACCTAAAAAAGAGGTGAGCCAAAACTTCTCTATGTTGATGTAAGTAGAAACTTCAAAAAATTTCAACAAAGTAAGGGGATTGTAAGGTAAAAATGCATCTAATACTAAGTGCTCCAAAAGATAGTAAGTCAAACTTGCCAAGAAATGATGTTAGCATAGATTTCTATAAATTTTAGTAAAGTGTAGATTCAAAAGTCGAAGGCTACTGAATAGCCTTCTACCTTTACAAACGTGAAATCCAAGCTAAGGAAAGGAAGCATGCCAAAAAAAAAATCCTACTGATGTTAACATGAGTACTCCAAATCTATGGTAAAATTCAAGGCTCATGAGGTATATGGTATTAATCTTGGAATATGGTGAGCCAAAATATTTTATAATGTTAGCTAAGCTTATCAGAGTTTTATCACAATAAAGAAATAGCCTAGACTTGACATCTTCAACATGAAGACTCAAGTTAGCTTCCAAAATATCTATCATACTTGTATTAAGCAAGAAGGGATCCTAGACGGCAATATACACAACAACAACACACCAAAATCAAATATCTCAATGAGAAGGACACCTGGCACCCCAGGAATGAGTAGTTACACCACAGAGAGTATGTCAAAGTTGGAAAGTGATAACCACTTCCATGAAGCATAACAAAGCATCCCATGAATTGCAACCATCTAATAGGTAATGTGTAGAGCAAGTTGAAGAGGCTGAGTAGTTCTAGCATAACCTAGGATCATTTCTAATCAATTTTGACCAATGATTGTATATAGTAGTTAGTTTTATTTTAACCTAGTGAAATCTATAAAAGGAGTAATGCTCCTCATTTGTAAGGGTTGGATATTTTAGTGTTTTTTTATCATAGGCTATATGTTCTAAGTTGATCAATTGCAATATAAAGTTGCTTGAATTACCCTAATTGTAATATAAAAAATTAAAATCTCTTATTACATTTTACACATTTAGCATTTTTATTCACATTGTGCTAGGAGTAAATTATGTTAGGTTTCATGTTTTTTTGCCTTATTTTAATTTGTAGTTAACATGCATTTTGTTAGACCTAAAGCTATTTGGCTTATTAATATTATAATGCTTGAAGTATTGGATGTTATAATATTGTTAAAAGATATGAATATGCTCTGATTGGAGGAAATTCTATCAGGTTTTAAGTTGTTTGGCGTATTTTAATTCAAACTTGAAGTTGAAGTAAATTTTGTAGGCTTAAAACTATTTGACTTTGTTTGATCAAAGTACCCAGAGTTGTTGTATCTATGCCTATGTTTGATTCTTTATAGTTGTTTTATAGAGTCTATAATGATTTACTTGCATTGAGTGGTCTGTGCTCATGCAACTAAAAATAATGTTGTTAGCTGAGTTCCAAACACACTTATGTCAATACCCCTAACTCCTTTATCTCTCTCTTTCTATTTTCTCTTTTACTTTTTCAAGGAGTTAGATTTATTGGAAGGTTGATCTAGGAGAATTTCTATGTCATCCAATATTGAATTTGATTTGGAGTGCATATTTTATACCTAAGTGGATCAGAGGATCAAGAGTTTTTGGCATGCTCAATGGTACAAAAAAAATCTAATTTGTCTCATGAAGAATAATTGATGGGATGGAAGATAAACAATCACCTGATCAGAAGTTAGAGCCACGATGTGCATAAGAGTATTTTACATACCCATATTTTTGGATGATCAAGATTTTGATGAATATCTTGGTTCTTACAAAGCAGATAAAATTCATTCACCTAGAAACTCCACTATTGAAAGAAGCTGAGATTGATAACTATGTTAAAATAATGTAGCTACAAAATCACATGATCACTAGATTGGAAGCCAAAAATATGAAAAATTTATGTAGTTCATTGAGCTATCAACTATGTAGATATAGGAAAGATAAGTCACTTTCACCTATCTGTGTTTTCTCTGTTCAAATCCCCACTCCTTTACAAGCCACATCTTCACAATAACTTACTAGATACCCATATAGAACTATAGTTTTTAACCCCTTAATCTTCCAAATCTCCATGATATTCCTCAACATTCATTGAAAGCTTTGCCCTCCTATAATGGTAGTGGAAATACAACCTATGAACATTGTCAAGATATATTTGCTTTAGCTACTATTCATAATATTATCTCTGAGGATATAATGGTGATATTAATGGCCTTGTATTTTATAGGTAAGGTCTTGGCCTAGTATTTTATAGGTAAGGTCTTGGCCTAGTACCATTCATTAGAGGAAGGAAGTATTAACACTTGGATTAAAATTGCTAAAACCTTTTTCCTATAACTGAATGATCGTGGGGTTCCCTTTTGTCTTCTCACCTAATTCACTTCTATTCAAAGGCATCCCAAAAATAATATCATGGATTTCAAAATCTAGTTTAGTAAAACTTGGATAAGAATTCCTTAGGATATAAGGCCATCACATGTCCAAGCCTACATATATTATCATGTTTTTACTATGTACTTAGATCTTCATATCTGACAATCCAATGATATGAGATTTTACCAAATACTCCAAGAAGATACTGCAACAAAAATGCACTCATATTAATTGGTAAGATTCCTCCCAAAATTATAATGCCACATTTCCTTTAGGTCCAACAACTAGATCAAAAAATTTCACTTCCAACTCTATCAAACCCTTCATTGGATACCTTCCTTGAACCCAAATCCTATTCCCAACATACTATTTTGGTAAGTCTTATACCATCCCTACCTACCTCAAAGCCAAAATAATCAACAAATATGTAAGAGCTAAAAGTTGTGATAAAAAATATAACAAATAAGGTCATAGTAATGGATCAACAAAATGTTGAAAGGATGTATGATGGATATCAACAAAGAAAATACCCCTAAATCTCAAAATACCAGGGGGATTTGACTAGAAATATTACCAGAAAGTAGATTGCTCTAAAAGGACATTAAGAGAAAGAAACATCCTCTACTTGAGAGAACTATTGATTCTTGAAATGTAATGATCTTCATAATGCTAACACATGCATACTCTATCAACACCAATGCCAACTAGTTGTAGTCTATAAAGTAGAAAGACAATAAAAAATGCTTGTAGGCATGGTGATGGATCTAGAGCAAGATCCACTTTCTAAAGAGCCTTTAATTTTTTATTTAGTTTACATATAAATCATATTTGGGAAGAGACCTCTTTTGTCAAATTATTAAAATATAGATGGTCCAAAAATTATCTTGTAACCTCAAAAGAAGTAGAAGAAGGATCATCCTAAGGATTAGACTAATATGGAAGCACCAAAGGCCAACCAAAAACTAAAAGTATGAAAATTTAGCCAAGAATATCCAAGGTAGCAAGCACCGAGAAAGCTACAATATCATTCGATGATCAAGAAGCAAAGGAAAGAAGCTACTCAACAATACCAAGGTATGAAGAACATAAGCTTATACTAAGAGGGGGGTGAACAGTATAAGACAACTTTTTAACTTTTTCCTTTTACTTCAGAAAGCAATGCAATGAACCAATAGAAAAATCAAAGTAGTAATCAAACCAGTATAAAAGTCATCACACAATTGAGACACCAATATAAGGTGGTTCACCCAAGGTGGGCTACTCCACAGAGAAAATATTTCACTAAATTTTCTCAATCAAATCCTTTGGGAATACTTCCCAATTACAATATGTATGGACTTCCTATCCAAAGGAGAATCCTTCCCCTAATCAAATATTTATGAGCCTCCTGCCCAAAGGAGATGTCCTATCCCCCAAAGAAGTATTTATGAGCCTCCTGCCCAAAGGAGATGTCCTATCCCCCAAAGCTCTATAAATGATACTTCAAAAGATCACTACCTCTTCTACCACTAGCAGGTGGAACTCCTTTCCATAGAAGACGTCATGTCCTCCTTGCTATGGATCTAGAGACTTCTGTCCTCACTGATCACCTCCACATTTGCTCATCAACACCTATACTAAACACTGTTAGTCGGTCCAGCACAAGTCCTCTCAAACTCTATCACAAATATGTACCAAAACCAATTCTCTAGTCCAGAAAAAATGTGCTCTCAAATCTCTGTAAGATCTATCCCAATATTAAGCCAAAATCTTGAAAAAATCAATCACAACTACTCACAAGTCTTCACCAAGACTTCATCAAATATTTCCACAAGTTCTTCAACAAGAACCTGTCCAAATCAGTCCACAAGTTCTCCACAAGAACCTGTCCAAATAAGTCCACAATTTCTCCACAAGAACCTGTCCAAATCAGTCCACAAGTTCTCCACAAGAACCTGTCCAAATCTGTCCTAGCAAGCTCACCAAGAACGTGCCCAAATCATCTCAAGCAAGTCTACCAAGAAACTTGGCCAATGTGAACACACAAAGAGAATTGTTAGAGACCCAATGTGTTTCATCCAATCATATCAAATCAATATCATAGAAGCATAAAGAGAATTGTTAGAGACTTAATATGTTCTATCCTTCAACTCTCAATCTCAACTCAAATCAATCTCATAGAAGCATAAAGAGAATTTTTAGAGACTCAATATGTTCTATCCTTCAACTCTCAATATCAACTCAAATCAATCTCATAGAAACATAAAGATAATTGTTAGAGACTCAATATGTTATGTCCTTCAACTTTCAATCTCAACTCAAATCAATCTCATAGGAACATAAAGACAATTGTTAGAGACTCAATATGTTCTATCCTTCAACTCAAAAACAAACTCTTTCTCAAATCAGAATAAAGATAGAAGTAGTATGATTTCACAATATCTTGAACTACAACCCAACATTTTTCAATAATGCAATATCAAGGAATAAACTCCTCCAACATAGAACCATAACTTGCTATCAAACCCTAGCTAAGTTAGTTTTCAAGAACTCAAAGCAATCTCTCTCTAAGCATCAAAAAGGGGTTCAAGATATTTCCAACTTATCTCAAATGGGAATGCTCAACTTAACCACACAACCAAGTTTATCAAGTAAAGTACAACTTGATAAAATCAAATCTCAAAGGAGCAAGCCCAACTCATGTATCAAGTAAAGCATAACTTGATCAACTCAATATCAATGGAAGCAATCTCAAAACCAAAATCTCAACAACCAAACAACTCAATTAGGGTTTCAACAACTTATAGCAATGGCATAAGCTTCTCACTCAAAAACCCTAAATCAAACTTCAAATGCTTCCACTCTCATAAACCAGAATTATGCAATAACTCATAAACTCATCATGATCTCATAATGCATAATCAATACTTCCACTTTTAGAAAATAAGATCCACTCCAAATAAGGAAAATTAATTTAATCCTTTTCACTCCAAACTTATTTTTAGAAAACCATCAATCAATAATAACCATGGAAGAATGTGCCCATACCTTTACTTTGATGAAGAAGCAGAACTCAAAATATGTCACAACACTAACTCTCAATTTGCCACACATTAGAGTTAGCAACAATGGAATAATGCACAATGATTAGAGTTCTAATAACACCTTATCACTCCAAATCATAAATAATAAAAACTCACAAATATACATATAAAAAATATTCCTTCACACCTTATAACTCCTTAATATATCAAAAAATAACTTCAACCTCAAAAATAATTACAAGAGAATATCCACTTAATAACTCCAAAGGCTTTCTAACCCTAATATGACATTAAGCACAATTATTCCTTAAATCCTTATAACTCCTAAAATACATTTACTTCTAAATGCATTTACCACATAAACATTAAGCATCAATAATAACAATGTCAAAGAAATATTTCTATTTAACCTTATACCTACATCCAATTACCTAAAATAATTTTCCAAGTCAAATCAAATATTCCACATTATCAACAAAATATCTTTGACCAAAAATAAATTCTCCAACCTTAGGAGAAGTGTGGAGACACCAACATAAGCACCAAAGTGCTTCCTCCTCCAAATTCATGGCCCAAGGCATCTGCTGTACCACGTGCATAATAATCTATGACCAAAAATGAAACATGCTCGACGTGAATTAATCTCGACACCTCTACCTAGCGAGTGCCTTCGCTCCACTGCCTCCACTGTTGGAACACAAGTGCCCAACAAAAATCTCAAGCACCACTCATCATTTTACCTTCCATTTGCTCATAAAAATTAAGGACAAATAGATTTGTCTTCCTCACAGGCGTACGGAATTGGAACTTAAACACAAAGCAATACGAACTCAAAAATCACAGAGCAATCTAAAATAAAATGTCACAAAGCAATACAAAATTGAAGGTCACAGAGCAATACGAATTCAAAGGTAATCACGCAAATCGGAGGTGTATTGAACCTTAGGAATTAATGCCCTTTAATAGTCTTTTGTATCCCATGCAAGTTGACGTCGACGCTCCTTCCAAACAAACGACGTCGACGAGGTAAGTATTCTACATTGGCATCGCTAAGGGTTTAGAAACCCTTTCAATAATAATTATTAAATTAATAATTATTATTTTATTAATAATAAACTTAACTTAAAACCTTTTCAAAGGTTTGAGTTAATTTATTTATTAATAATAAAAATGGACTTTTAAGGTTTTTTCAAGGAGCAAAAACCTTTTCATTAAGCCAATATGGAATTAATAAAAACCCTTAATGAGTCCAGATGGTTTTAAGAAAAACCTTTAACCTTGTCACCATGGTTTTAACTAAAAACCCATAAAAAAACATCATGGAACTTTCAAGATATTTTTGTCACCAAACTCTTTTTGACATTAGCACAAATTCCTTTTGACATCAATGACAACTCACAAACATGAAGCTAGGAAACATACCCAAAATTACCAACAATCTCCCCCTTTGTCATTGATGGTAAACCACTACTGAAACCACTACTAAAAAAAACTTTCAAGCAACTGCCAACTGTCAAAACTAAAATCAACTAAAAACCATCCTCTGAAGCTTTGCTGCCCTGACTCAAGGCTCTCCCTCTTACTCAAATCTCTCCCTCTTTGTCATCAATGGTAAAGGGTCACCTTTGGGGCTCAGGGCTAAGAATGAGCCTATTAGCTTAGCCCCTCCCCCACATCCTATTGAGGTGATTAATTCTAGGGTGGGAGTAAAACTCCCATTAGGAACTAATCATCATCAGTGTCCATAGTTGCCTTTCCATAATTTTTCCTGATATCCTTGTCCATGTTCCTATTCCTGTTCTTGTTCATATTCTCATCCATGTTTCTATCCAAGCCATTATTCCTATTCCTATCATTATTCCTGTTCCTACCATTATTCCTGTTCTTGTTCATAGCCCTAAACCTGTATCTTGGAACTTCTGCTCTACACCATCTGGTTGTATGTCCTTCATTATTGCACTTAGAACATTTGACAATATTATTCCTTTGAGATGTACCTATTTTCTAAATCCTCTCTGTTGGACCAAACCTGTTCCTATTGTTAACCCTGCAATTAACTGCCTTGTGCCCAAACTGATTACAAGAGTAGCAATACCCTTGAAATAAATTACCATTTCTAAAATTTCCATTAACCTGTCTTGCTTGAGCCCTGCACTATGAAGCCAAGTGTCCAAACCTGTGACATGTAAAACATCTTCCATTGAACTTTCCTTTCCTTGACCTCATAGGTCCTTTAGTATTTCTCCCCTTATGCTAATTCCTATTTTCTAATTTTGTGCTATCTGAATCACCATTTGAAAACTTACTCTCTTCATCTGAACCATATTCTTCTTGGGAGCTCATACTAGATTCCTCAACCTGTTCCTTTTGTTTATTTCCAAAACCAAGACTTGTTTTATCTGTTGTCCTTATTTGATCCTTGATGATTGATTTTACCTTCTTGGAACTTTCTTCAAACCTGTAAAGCTTCTCCTTGTACTCTTTAGTTTCCTTTTTCAAGGAAGCTACTCCATATTTTAACTCTTTACACTCAAGAGACCTAGTTGCCAAATCTTATTTGAGTTCTTGTGTCTTTGCTATAGAGATATCAAGATTCCCTATAAGCTCATATCTTTCATAACGGTATTCATCAAACCTATCAATGAATCTAACATATTTCTTTCTATATTTATTTAACACATCAAGAGAATTAACAAGTTCAGCCTCAAGATATAATTCTCCCTTTTCTGAAACATCCTCTATTTGTTTACCTTTTGAAACATCAATATCATTTTCTTATTTCTTACCACTAGAGGTGCTACCTTCATCTAAAGCCATAAGAAGATATTCCTCATAATTTTCTGAAGCATCCTCATACATAGTATTACCAGAATTCAAACCATCATTTGTACAATCATCCTCAAGGTGACCAAAATTTCCACATCTAAAGCACTTAAGCACAAAAAATCTATTCCTCTTTTCTTTTCCTTCCTTTTCTGTTAGAAACAACATCTCATTTCTATCATCACTTGAAGAACTTCCATCATCACTACTAGAACACTTACTTGCTTTGTTTGTGTAGAAACTTTTCTTATGTTTTTGGAAGTAGGAATGGAAGAAGTTTAGGCCATTTTGGTCTAGAATTTTTTTATTCTGATGAATTGGAAACATGTGAAACAACTAGCATGGGAAACATTTCAAAATTTTATGTAAATATACAATATGTAAATAAATATAATAAAAGCTAAGTGTTGTATAGTTATTGGCTAGAGCAAGAAAAGACATAGCTCTCACACAAAATATGTTTTTGGGAAAGCATACCAAATGTTCACATGCACATTTTAAGGATGGTTGCATAGATCAAAATATCCAAGAATCAACAAAACAACTAAGGAATGACAAATAACCATGCCTTTTCTAATTCAACTATGTTGAAAAGTCACTTGCCATTAGATTTCCATGGGATACTATATGAAAAGGAGGGTTGATTAGATGAGTGACTTCAAAGAATATCCTAGGTAAAGAAATCTATTTAAGAGGGTCCCCTTCTCATCATTTCATAAACCTTGAGCAAATACACTCTTCAAGCAAGAAATTTGTCTCCCCTTTTTAGGTCCAAAATATTCTAGGATTTTCCTCCATAGATTCCATGCCCAATAGGCAAGGCTTATGTTTATAAATTATTTTACTCTTACAAGAAAAAGTCCCTTATGAATCACCAAACTACAGTGAAATTTCACTACACTAGAAAAATCCAACCTAAAGAGGAATTTTTAGGTAAATTACCCCCTAGTGCTAAAAAAAATGAGAGGACATGAAGCTCCTTAAATCTATCAAGTTGTTGATGCTATACAGATGCTAAGGATGCTGAAAAGGGAAGGCCTACATCAACATTTACTATTAAATTTGAGACTTTATATGACACAAGGCTATGCTAACCTATCAAACTAGAAGAATAATAACTTATACTTACAACCTTTCTAGTGGTAGTTGAGCCTGACCTCATCACTGGTAAGAGTCCTAGAGCCATTCTAGTTATAACTAAAGGGATCCACTATTGGAATTTTTTCTATCTATACAATGGCTATGAACTCATCCATTGATAAGAATAATGAGTTCATAGAGGAGATTATCTTCCTCACTTGAATGAGTTTATAATATTCCCTATTGCAATTATAAGAGAACACAAATAATCCACTTGGGGAATAAAAACCTAGGAGTAATGAAGGAGTAAAAGGGAGCAAATTGGCCAAACAAGACAAATAAAATAGTCTAGTGCACACTCATCAAATGAAGAAATATGATAATCCCTATATGAAGGTAAATTTAAAGCATCATAAACTAAGCAAGGAGTAGAGTGAAAAAAAAAGGGCACTCAATGGGATAGGAAATGATTGATAAACCACTGAATAAAAAATTAGTTGTTATTTAAGCTTGAAATATTTATCCAGACTTTAAAATTCTATCAAGTATTTTATTTTAGGGGATGAAGTGAGTAATTCACTACTCAATATGCACTTAAAATTTTAATCTAGACTAGCTTGGTTCTAGACCTGCAAAGGGGCAAGACAAAAATTCTCTATGCTAACATAAGCAAGCACTTCAAAAATATTTGATAAAGTAATGGGCTCACAAGGAAAAAAAGCATCTAAGACTAAGTGCTCCAAAATATAGTAATCCAAACTTACCAAGTGGTTATGTTAGCATAGCTTTCCAAAAGTTTTGGTAAAGCACACAGTCAAAAGTCAAAGGCCAATAAATAATCTTCTACCTTTACAAGCCCAAAATCCAACCTAAGGAAAGGAAGTACGCCCAAAATTATTTTCCTGTTGATTTCAACAAGAGCACTTCAAATATTTGGTAAAATACAAGGATCATAAGGTAGATGATATTAAGCTTGAAATATGGTAAGCTAGAGCATTTTATGATGTCAGCTAAACTTCTCAGAGTTTTGGCATAACAAAGCAAAAAATTGGACCAAAAATTTTAAACACAAAGACTCACGTCAACTTCCAAAATATTTGGAATACATGTATTAGGCAAGAACGGAACCCATAAGGCAATAGATGTAAAAACAATCCATACTAAAATATATTAGTAATACGGACATCTAGCATCCTAAGAATGAGTAGTTACACCACATAATATCTGTTAGAGTTGGAAAGAAACAACCACTTCCATGAAGCATAACAAACCATACCAATAATTGCAAGTATCTGATAGGAAACATGTAGAGCAAGTTAAAGAGACCAAGGAGTACCAAATCAACCTAGGATCATGAGTGATTAATTTTGGTCAATTATTGTATATGGTAGTTAGATTTATTTGAACCTAGTGAAATATATAAAAGGGGAAACACTCCTCATTTGTAAGGGTCAAGTATTTCAATGTTTACTTATTGTAGGTTGTATGTTCTAAGCTAATCACTTGTAATACAAAGTTATTTGACTTAACCCAATTGTAATATGGAGAATTGAAATCTCTTGTGATATTTTACACATTTAGTATTTTCATTCATGCTATGATAGGATTAAATTTTATTAGGCTTCATGCTATTTGGCTTATTTTAATTTGTAGTTGAAGTAAATTCTATTAGGCATGAAGTTAATTGGATTATTTCTATTGTAGCACTTGAAATGTTGGATGTTGTAATAATTTCAAGAGATATGGATATGATTTTATTAGAGGAAAATCTATTAGATATTAAGCTATTTGGCTTATTTTAATATCATAGTTGAAGATAAAGTAAATTCTATTAGGCTTAAAACTATTTTCTTCTTTTGATTAGAGAACACAAGTTTGTAGTATCTATGCTTATGTTTGTTGCTTCATAGATTCATTTGTATAGTGTGTTAGGCTTTGCTTGTGTTGAGTGGTCTATGCTCATGCGACTAAAATAATATTGTTTTCTGAATTTGAGCCACACTCAAATCAATCCCTCTTACCTTTGTCTATCTCCCTCTTTCTCTCTTCTCTTTCACTTTTTCAAAGAGCTAACCTTCTCTAGAGGTTTATTTTAGAGAATTTATGGGTCATCCGATATTGAATTCAATTTAGGGCACACATTTTATACCTAGGAAATTTTGAGGATTAAGAAATCCTATGATACTTCTATGATGAATAATTATTGCTTAATAATACTATGGTTCTATAGAATAATTTTGTAGTATTGGTTACAACTATTAAAAGTTTGATTTTCTAAATTACAAAATATTCCTTCTATAGGTTACAATTACTATTAATTTCATGTTGCATATACAAGGAACATATATTTAACATATATCAATATTGCATGTGCTTATTAAGTTCATCAAACATCTTATATGAGTTATAGTTAATGTATATCTCTGCCCATAGTTGATCATGATTTTTATATAGATTGTTCTACTGTAGATCATTTTTAATACATTATCTAAATAACATCTATAAGAAATCATAATAGTATGGCAACGTTGGTACACATCATAACCTATATGAATGATACAAATAAATTTATTCTTTTTGATGCATTGAGGGTTTCCATAAATAAAAAGTAAAAAATAAAAAATGAGGGTTTTATAACAAACCACAATATGTGGTAAGGGTGTCCCTTCTAGAAAAATCAATATATAAATTCCTAAAAAACCACAATATGTGGTAGGATGCCCTCCCAAAATTTAGATTTAGTTTATTTTATTTTATTTTCTTTTTATTGATGTATTAGATGATCTTGTATGCTTGCATTTTTCTCAATAATAATCATTTGTATTCAACATCCCCTATCCTCACATGTTCATTTTTCTTCTATTTACAATTTTCTTCCACACTTGTTCCTTTATTTATTCCTAATCCATTTATTCTTCTTAATTCACATCTTATTCTAGATACCTTATACAATTCTTATCTCCCTTGTATTAATTAAAGAGAATCCCATAACCATACCCTATATCTCATGGTTTATTTTTTATTTATGGATATAGGAATCATTAATAAAATGTATATAAGTGGGATTATTTTATTGATATCATGTAGGACTCACATTGGGGACATTAATTGGCTTCACAAGAAGTTAATGAAAATTAATCTAACAAGATATTTATTTAGAGTATATTAGAATATATTTACCATAGGCTATATTAGAGTAATATAAAAAAGAAAAATTAGTACTTTAGAATGAATAAAACTTGCTACTTATGTTCTCCCTATCCAATATAGTTAAAATATTGAATGCTTAAATGTACTAACTAGATTCTATAGATTTTTTTTATATCTTGTCATTCCTTTTTGTTTTAGGGACTTTTCTTGAGCTACAACATGCTTGAGATAGATAAAAGAGATTGACAACTTGTGGAGATGCAAGTCTACAAAAATTTAGTTAGCATATTTATTGTGGTTGCTAATAACATCTATTGTTGTAACATATGCTGCCACATTCTATTTTTAATAAAAAAATAAGACTATCAATTTTATGTCTTGCATATTATTCATCTATGTTAGGTTCAATCATTTATTGATAACTATTTCACTATAATAAATTCCCTTTGCCTCACATCATGAATATACTCACAATAACTTGGATGATCATTATCATTACAACAACCATTAATTTGTACTTATATACCTATGTCATTATATGGTCATTTACCTCATTTTATGTAGTTTCATGCCCATGACCATCATGTGTGCTTCTTACATCTACCTTTATACATTTAGCATCCCATGATGTATCACCTTTATATCAAGATTTGTTGCCCATTTTGTGTACTTTGTATGTTCTTTTCACTTCAAAAAAGAAAAAATAAAAAAGAGTTTAATGAAGAAAATCCTCATGGTGTCATTGAAAAAAGTTTGTTCAAAAACCAAGTTTCTAATAGGAAGACTAAAAAAAAAACATTATGGCTACTCCATATAGGTCTTCTCTTATGGTTTTCTATGCAACATCATTGGGAGACCAATGCAATCTTAGTTAGGGTAAGGACACTACATGTGCATCATTTGTGTTTTTCTGATATTTTGTAGATATTATTTATTTTTGATGATACTAGTCATAAAAGTAATTATTAAAGATCTCAAATTAGATTGGGGATTTTACTTTTCCCTAACCTAGAAGGATTTTCTAGTTTTTCAATAGTTCATTGTTCCATAATTCTGAATGATTGTGGATAAAACATGTCATAATAGTCACCTATAAAAATATGTCTACAAAAATTATCCTATAGAAAGTCACCTAAGGAGAGCATTGTTGTTTATATCTTATTCATAATAGAATGAAAAATGAATATATTAAATCTCAAAAAGTCTACTCAAATTGATCTAAAGCAAGCTTAGTTTATAGGAAAAAGATGATTTTACAACTAGTGTTGGTAAAAAGAAATACCCAAAGACAAGACATTTGCTAATATGTTTAGTAGTCTATTTTTTATATTTGGACTTAATAATTTGGTTGTTATATATATATTTTTTGCAATATTATTTTTGCAGTGGTACTCAAATTATAGTATGGTGGTAATTATTACAATATGGTCTATTTTTTTTATGAGACTACCAATATTTTTGTAAAGAATTTTTTTATAGGTGTTGAAATAAAGACACACTAGATCAATATATATTTTCAAAAAAAAAATCCATTAGATTGAAAACCATAAGGGATGGTCTAATGGAGCAACAAGTTGAAAACATATAATAGGAACCCTAGTGGTATAAGTACAAAAAATTTAGATATTTAAGGCCATGGATTTTTCTAGCAATGGAGTATATTACATTATTTGGTACAAGCTAATATGACCCCATGGTACCTTCATGGAACATATTGTAAATATTATATTATTGTTGTGTCTTAGTTTAGTGAATAATATTTTATGTAATGTAATAATTTACATAAAATGCACTAGTGTTATGTAAGTGTGTATGTGCAGGAAATGCACAGGTGTCATGTAAGTGTGCAAGTGTTATGTGAGTATATGTGTACAAGTGTCTTATATGTAAGTGTGCACAAGTGTCCTTAGATTAGAGTGTGCTAAGTGAAGAGTCATGTCTAGGTGTGCATACAAGATAGAGTCATGTGTATGCAAGTGTCAAGTAGAGAAGCCAAAAATCATGAGACTTGGTATAAGGAAAGGAATACTTAGGTATAGAAAGAGTCATTATACTATGGCTATATAGTATCCTATAGATAAGAATTAATGGAACATCAATAATCATTCATCAAGTGTAGAAAATCAAGTGCTATATTGTAAGAGAATGAGGAGCAATAAAGTTTACATATATTTGAGCAACTAATATTGTAAGTTGTGTTGCATGATTTGTACATGTATGATTCAAGTTGTTTACATTCATATTGATGCTCATTAATAATTTTAGTTGATATATTATAAGCCTTGACATACATATTAGTTGGCTCATACTATTTTTTTTACATCAAAATATTCTATAAGGAATAATTACAATACCGTTTCAATATTTTGTAGATTTGCATCATTTGATGAAGCAAATTTGATGCATTAAGAGATACCTCAACATGATTGTGTTTTTTTGGGACTAACAAAATCATTAGAAGGGGGTAGATGGTGAGTCCCAAAATTATCACATTTTTGGACTAGCTTTGGCATGATATTCCATCTTAAAAATACCATTATGTGATAATTTGTAGATGTGTAACTTCAAAAATAGATTAAATTTTACATCAAAAAACTAGAGTAAGAGAGAATTTATAGGGTTTCTAGGTTGAGAAGTCATTTATGGTAGAATTTAGTAATGCTACAAAACCAAATATGGTAGTTATAGAACCTAGATATGAAACCAATTATGGAACTAGATAAGAAACCAATTACAAAACTGGATATGGGACCAACTATACCTAATTAGCTCCCAAATAAATTTAGAAATGGAAATTAAATTTTCTGAAATTATTTGCAACTAATTTGGTTGATCAAAGTTTTTAGATGTAAATCATATTTGTTGAGATTAATTTCTAGCTGATTTGGTTGGATCTTAATTAGTTATATGAAAATTGTATCTTTTGAGATTGGTTTACAACTAATTTGGCTACATTTAAATTAGCTATAATCTTTAATACTTTTTGTGGTAGTTATATCCCTTATATAGAACTAGTTGGATTTTTTTACAACTAATTTAGATTTGAGATATTTTCCTTTTGTAGGTTAATGATTTTTTTTGTATAGCTTCTCTATAAAAAAAAAGGTATATTGTATTATAAAATGTTGAAGATGATATATCCAAGCATTGAATATAATTTCTCTTCTATATTTCTCTTGTGTTTTTATTTAAGAAATATTATGAGTTAATGTTATGGAGATATGATTTATATGTAGCAAGGAAGGGACCCCTTGTCTATATATAGGAGATATCCCTAGACTATTAGAGTAGGAAATTTTATTTTAGTTTCATTACATAGGTCAATAAGTAATGTATATTTGATTTATTTAATTGAAATAAGTTTGTTAGGATATATCTAAGTTTTCTTCATTGATGGGTGTATATAGCACATGCTTTGGTCAAGGTTTGTATATACCTAGATTGATAAAATATATTTAATCAGTCAAATTATTGTCAAACAAAGATTATATTTGACTAGGTACATTCCTTATGCTAGAAGAAACACTTTTTATACTATACCATTTAATGGAATTAAATTCTAGTCTTCAAAATTTGATGGTTGATATGTGACCCCATCACATTTATCAAGTGGTCTTGTGTATAAGTATGTTTTGGCATGGAGCAATTAATAGAAGGAAAATGATCAATATCAAGGCATTCAACAACATTAGAAGCGACTATTGGGTTTTATAATATCTAACTCTGTATTTCTTAGATGTATAGTCTAGTTACATTGTTAGATCTATATGCTAAGTTGTCTTAGATTGTGTACTATATTAGGAAAAATTTTGAATGTGCAAGAAATTAAATTATATATAGCCTAGGTTAGCATGTATTGTATGTTTATCTTCATTTTAGATTTATTGATCTAGTTGGTAGTTATAAGTTTATCTGATTTGTATTCTTTGATCTATTTGTCTTTATTCCAAATATATTTATTTAATTATAATTATAGGTATTATTGTCTCATTTGAAATTAAAGGAAAGAGTGTATAAAAATGCTTTTCATTATTTTAATTTGACGATTTAGAAATACATATTGCATATTCAAATAAAACATTTTTGTTTTTTTCTAGAGAAAAAGGGTTTGTACTTAGGTCCACTACCCTTGAAAAATCACAGCTCTCTCCTTTAGATATTGATAAAAACATCTCAATTGAGTTGCTATAGCTAGATACCTACATATTTTTTCATAATAAGTTTGAATTCTTGATTTTCATTTTCTAGATCTTCTTCAATTTTCTTTGTAAATAAAAATATTCTAAAATTCAACATCCTTCTTCTTGACATTTTCCTATAGCAACCTTCACAATGTAAAAATTCTATGTCTACTATCTATGCACTACATCTTAATAGAGTAATATTTCCAAAATTTATGCTATCATAGTCCACTTTACCAAATCTAGACTATTAGTTACCTTCTTGAAGAATAAGTGAAACCACAAGAATTGTAATAAATAGTTTATATGAAAACACATTAATATAATTAAAAATAGAAAATATTACCAATGAAAATTATTAAAGTAAATCTTAATAATTATTTGATTGAGATAGTTAACACTTTCTTGTTAGCTTTAGCTAAATGTACTACTTCCTCTAACCATGGAAAATAAAATTTAACTTCATGATCCTTTATTAAAACCCCTCTATTGGCTAGCCAATTTGTGTATTTGTTCTCTTTTCTTAGCGCATGTGTAAACCTAATTCATTCAAAATTTGTATCAAGGTTTGTATTTCCACAATGTTTCTTTCATATTCCATGGAGCCTTTGCTTTTCTCAAAATTGCATTTATTACAATTAGTTAATCACCTTCCATCCATTACTCTATTCCATTTCATATTTTATCATTTTTTTAACCCTTCCAAAGCTACACAAGCTTCAACTTCATTATTTGTCTTAAATACACTATTGAAAGAATAATGTGACAAAATATCATCCCTATTATTTATAACCATTCCTCCTCCTACTAGTCTTGGATTTCCTTTAGATGCTCCATCAAAATTCAATTTGACCAACTCCACTTCTGGTGGTTTCCATTTTATATTTTTTGCCTTCCTTATATTTCTTCTATACCTAATATCATAATTCCATTTGATGAATTGACTCTATCTATCAAGGCTCTCTACTTAAAAATTAGGGATTGGGTGAGTTGATATAGTTGGTTTAGACTCCTTTATGGCTAAACAAATATTCCTTTATATTACCTCTAAACTACTTTCCTTTCCTTCAAATATTCTTCTATTCTCTTACAACCATATAGTCCAAAGTATTATATCTTTCAATGCATCTGACATTTTTTGTTTACACATCACTTTTAAAAGTGATCTACCATTTCTTTAATCATTCTTCAATTCTACCATTCATCATCATGCATTTACCAAACATATTGAGAATCCATTGCCATAGTTACTAGACTATTAACTAGTGTCCCATGAGATGGTCTATACTCTCATCCTTTTTACATATAACACATTGTGAGGGGTCATGAAAACTTATATTCATTAGGTTATCCTAGGATAAAATTTTCCTGTGACCTACTAGCCATACAAGCATTTTGACTTTTGAAATGCTCGAGATATCCAAATATTTTTCCATATTATTGTGGTATTCCTATTTTTTTGGTGCTTTACATTATATACACTTCTTTTTGTGTATTCTATTGAGCTATTCAACTCCCAAATCAGCTTATCCTTAGCTCCCCTTAGAATAATCATTGTTATTATCTTTCTTCTCAACTACCTTTTAGCAATAATGAGCAATATACTTGTAGAAAATATTTCCATATGTATCTTCCTTCCTAATAATTGTACATAATATTTGAAGTCCTATCACCATATTTATCTTCAAGTAATCTCATACATTGTTTCAAAATTATATCTAGATTGAGTGTTTTTTATCATACCAAGTATCCATCCAAATAGATTTTTTTTTCTTCACTTTCCACCACCCATATTAGACCTTTAATCACTAGATCAATTGGTTTTTTAATTTTTTCCATAGAGTAGAACCATATTTTAATGATAATGCAACAAAGATAAAGCTAAGTTCATTGGGCTCAACATACTTAGAATAATTCTTACCCATTGTCTTTGAATTTCTTTGCACAATCTCTAAATTAATTTTCCCCTTAGAGCTAAGTTTGCATCCATAAGAACTCTTAAACCAAGACATCCCCTAGTCTTATCATCACACACCTTGATCCATTTCATCAAATATACCAAAACTGACCGCATAATATAGATTATTAAACATTTTTCTACCAATTTGGACATAATATACAAGGACATATAATATGTTGAAATAACCCATAAGAATAATTTATTTTACTTTGGTCTATAATGCCATTACTTATGATTATACGCTACTTTTAAAGATGTTGATTAAGATTCTAAGACATATATACCTAGAATGGTATTATTAGATACCAAGAAACTTCCTAAAGAGTTTTAAGGAGTTAGTATTGTAGAAATGGAAAATTGACCTACCCAAACGAGTCATTTTCCTTAGATTTATTTGGAGGCTCTCAAAATTTCTAAATGCAAATTTGGCCAATTTTCTTGTATTTTTGCTTTGTTTTTCTTAACCTTGACCGAATCCATGCTCGATAAAAGGGTGTGAATTCAGAAAATTTAGATTTTTTCTCTTAAAAGGTCTAAATTTGGGCTGACCTATTATGACATCGACTTGGCCAAGATGAAATTTTGTTTTTTTCCATATTTTTAGCCCTCCAAACCCTCAATAAATAAGAGGGATTAAATCCATTTTGAGGGAGATAGAGGAATATTTTTTTTAGTGTATCTAGATGTTAAGTGATCTCTCGTACATTCTTCATCTAGTGCTCTTGGTGCTTTGGTGTTCTGCTTTTAGTGTGCTCTTTGTGATTTGCAAGTGGAGGAGCCTTGACGATGAACTTGTCTTCTTAGAGGAGGAGAGGTCTTCTACCTTTGCTCTTGCTTCTTCCACAAGCTTATCAGGTTGTTCCTTAACATTTACTAGTCTCTTTAGTAATTTTATTTTTATATTCTAGTTGCATTTTTATCTTTGTTTTGGATTTTAAAGCACTTGTGTGAATCTGCATCCCATATGCTATAGGGTGTAGATTCGATAAAAACA
This sequence comes from Wollemia nobilis, assembly GCA_028583015.1. Taxonomy (NCBI): domain Eukaryota; kingdom Viridiplantae; phylum Streptophyta; class Pinopsida; order Araucariales; family Araucariaceae; genus Wollemia; species Wollemia nobilis. The sequence goes on along the minus strand of JAQPPZ010003172.1, from coordinate 5,726,935 downwards.
CTATTTTTTCCTATTGGGTGTTTTGTTTCTATTTTTCCTTTATTTATTGCATTCATGCTCAGTAATCTATAGGGTGCAATTTTAATCTAGATAGTATTTGGGGTGGATTTCATATTCAAACCATAGGATCTCGATTCGCTTGCCTATTGTGTGCTATTTCATTTCTATTTTCATGTTTTGGTTTTCACCATTTTGTTTTCCTTGCATTTTCATATCATATTAGCTTGGGAGCAACTATCTTATCCCGCAAACCCTAGATTTAAAATTCCATATGTTAAAATGTGACTATGAAAGATGTTTATATTTTGAAACAAGGTAAAGAGGAAAGTTTTTTGAGTTTATATCTCATTGGAAAAGTTTAGTAGGATGATTGAGATATACTTTACCTCCTCGAGACATGCTTGAGATATTAATTAGAAACTTACAAGAGCAAATATTTTTTGAAATGGAAACAACTACTATAATCTCTTTTGACCAAGGAATAGATCTGGCAAGAAGGATAGAGCAAAACCTTATTCAAAGAGGTCAAATTAAGCAAAAGAAAGAAGATATGACCACAAAAATTTAGTATAAGAACAAGCATGTAGTTGGTGATGGGGTAACAAATAGTAGGCATGCTAACAGTTTTGTTAACACCCTATAAAAGATGGTGTTTCACCAACCTAAAAAACCACCACCAAGGAATTTTATAAAACTCAACATGCCTATGAACATGGTCCTACAAAAACTTTTGGAAGCAAATATAATAGAGTTACCTCCTATAAGGTAACTTGGTACCATGAATTTGGTATAAGCCTAGCCAACATTATGAGTATCATAGAGTGGAGGGGCACATGATAAACTCATATAAGAGGTTAAAACATGTGGTTCATGACTTAATTTACGAAGATCACCTTATTATAGAAGGTCCTCAATCTAATACTCCAAAAAAAAATCAACCTCCCACTCAAAAAGCACCCACAACTAATCAAGACATGGGAATATTCCAAGATCCCCTACCTAAGCATGGGAAAAAGATAGCTAATCAAGTGTCATATCGTAATGTACCCTTTCTCTATAACAATATGGTTGGTATGATAGCAATAACTACAAGGCAAAAATATCAAGCATAATTGGCTCAACTATCTCAACAAGAGATAAGTTCTACCTCCAATAAACATTTTAAACCATCCTTAGTTTTGAAGGATACCAAAAATGGAGCACAAGAGTAGAAAACCCACCTTTAGTGTTGAAACCATAATCTAAAGTATTCTTTAACATTCAATAGTAGTTAGCTAGTACCCCAGCTAAGATCTCCCTCTTAAAACTTTTTCAAACTTATCTTATTCATAGGGAAGCCTTGTTGGAGCTTTTAAGACAATAATTTGTTCCTCAAGAGATTTCTCCTAGTGTTATAGCTAATGTTGTAGGATCTCTTGGGATACATAATATCATATTTTTAGATGAAAATATTCCTTCCTCAGACTTGCAAGGGGATTCTTCCCTCTACATTACTACGTTTATGGGAGAAACATTTATAAAAAAAAAATTGATAGACAATGGTTCCTCCATCAATCTATGTACTTATCAAATTTTCTAAAAAGGTTAATTAAAGGAGGAAGATTTAACTAAATCTGATATCATCGTCAAAGCTTTAAATAATGAGTCCCAAGAGGCTTGTGGTATTATATCCATCCCTCTTAGGGTTAGACCTAATATCTTAGATATCTTATTCTATGTGGTGTCTTGCCCTACATTTGTTAATCTTCTTCTTGGAAGCCATTGGATTCATGCAATGAGGGTTATCCCTTCCACTTTTCATCAATGTTTGAAGTTTGAATTTAAAGATCTACTTGTCATCATTCTGGGTGACCCTCATCCATTTCAATATTTTTTAATGGTTGAGCAAGATCAATATGATCTTAATTTATGTCCATCAATTTATTCATCTCATATCACTATGCAACTTGAAAATATATAAGTGAGAGAAGAACCACTAATCAATGTTTCATCACAGGATCAAGTCAATCCTTTTCTTCAAGAACCTCTTTTAGATATTGCTAAGCTACCACCTTCATCGAGGACTATGGGTTTATCCTATAATAAAGGTGAAATAGTACAAATTGGCATGTGTACATTCATCTTCACAGGAGTCTCCCTCAAAGAAAATATTTATGGTAGCAACCCTTTTCCTGTAGAGAAATATTTTACCTATTGTTACCTATCCAATGATTTCCCACTTCCCAAGAATATCCTATCTAGCATGGGATATATAGGTAAAGGTTTGAGTCCAAGAGCCTTTGGAAGTTAAGATTTGGCTTGGACTATGTGGCATAGGCTACATCTCTAATAAAACACAACCTTTACCATTTTATGATGATGATCACCTTATTACTTATGCCAAATGTTTGAATCATCAAGGCTTGGAGTGGAGTGATGAGGATGAGGGATCACTTTATCCCACTAACATGTTATTTGCAATGTTATAACTTTGGTGCACCCTAAGTTGGTTCCCTCTTGGATGGTAAAGAACTTAAAGAACTAATGAACATAATGCATCTAACGAGATACCAAGCATAACCTGGTACTCCATATTTTCATACTGTATTTAGCTTAGCTTTCATATTGTATTTGGTTTACTTATGCATACTGCATGATTTCCTATCATATTTTGCATGGTTTTCTTGACATTCTATTATGCATTTTGTTTATCACATAATTGCATTGTTGCTTGACCATATTTGCATGATTGCTTGATCATATAGATTTTTTGGGGACTTCGTGAGGATGGCAAGTGATGAAACCTAGTTAAGTCTTAGCCCATGCATTGCACTCATAATAGGGCTCTGATGCCTAGTGAATCACCACCCTAGGACCATATCCATGCATTTTTCATCATTGCATTTGCTCATGTCATTTCTTATTCTTCTCTTATCTTCTTTTATATTCCTTGAACTTGAAAGTATAAAATGATAATTATTTTCTTTCTAAGTCAAGGGATATAGTTCTTCTTCTGTACATCCTTTGTCCTTGAAAATTTTAATCATTTCTTATCTTCCCCAAGACAATGGACATGTGTTCCTTCTTCTATTTTCTTTTGCTTTTGCTTTGCTCACATCTTCTCCTTCTTGATATTTCACCTCTTGAAGGGTCCTCATGGAATAGGATAAATATCGTATGAAAATTATTTATGATACTTATATGACCACTGAATAGCTTACACACACCTCTTAGCTCTTAAAATTTCACTAAGGATGCACACATACACTACATGTCGCTTGTTGCTCCCCTCTTTCTTTTATATTTTTCTTCTAACACACACACACACACTCACCTTGCTTTTATCGTGCGTTGCTCTACTCATACATATTTTGCACACTCCATACCCCTATAGAGTAGTACTCATTTTTGGCAAATAAATCTCATATCTTCATCCCATACATGATAGCTTCATGGCCACATGTGGGGGGTAGCCTCCATCTCAATCATTTTCAAGCATACATCCTATCAGGTACCTCTTCATCTATGGCCACTAGCAAACACTACACCCATGGTGGTTATCACTCCATATTTAACCATATGTATGATAGCTTCATTGCTACAAGTGAGGGGTAGCCTCAATTTGGTCATTTGGGAGAGTATATACTCATAGGATTTCACTCCTATTTTCTTTTATTTCTCTTTCATTTGTTGATATTTTGGAGCTTTGTTTTTTTGCTTCTTCATTATCCTTTTGTTTTGTTTCTTCTTATTTCTTTATTCTCTTCTATTCATACATGCATTTTATCTTGCATCCACGTTGCACCGCACTAGTTAGTTTCACTCACACATTTCATTTAGTTCACTTTTTGTACATTGCATTTGTCATGTTTGTGATCATGCTTAAAAAACAAAAAAAATAAAATGCAAGTAAAACCTAATATTTCCTTTTTATCTTTTTCTCTCTCCTCTTTCTTCCTTTTGGCACCTTTTTTTCATTGTTTGTTGCTATGTTTTCTACTGATTTAGCCATTTCGAGTTTCCTTAGGAATTTGGCATTCCTTTAAAAATCAAGGGGTACCCTAGCCTGAGAGGCGTTAATGTCTCTAATGCCTTGATTTATGTGTAAAATATTAAAATTTCCATAATGAAATTGTTTTGGCATCATCCCTTTCTTCTAAATTGGCCACCCCTTTTTTGTTTTCTTTTGCATTTACCGCTTTTCGTCCATAGGTGTCTACATCATTCTTTGATGCATTTATTAGGTCATGAATGCATCAAAGAGGGGGGTAAAATATAGACATGGAAAATTAACCCATCCAAATGAGTCATTTTCCCTTAGATTTCCATGGAGGCTCTCAAAATTGCTAAATGCAACTTTGGTTCCTTTTTCTTGTATTTTTGCTTTGTTTTTCTTAACCTTGATCGAATTCGCACCTGGTAAATTATGGGGTATGGATTCATACAATTTAGAATTTTTCTCTTAAAAGATCTAAATTGTGGACTAACCTCTTATGGCATCGACTTGTCCAAGGTTAAATTTTATTTTTCTTGCCCTTTTAACCCTCCAAACCCTCTATAAATAATAGGGATTGGATCCCTTTTGAGGGAGATAGAGGAACCTTTTTATTGAAAATTTTTGTATGTTAAGTGATCTCTTATGCAATATTCATCTGGTGCTCTTGGTGCTTTAGTGTTCTACTTTTTGGTGTGCTCTTTATGATTTGCAAGTGGAGGAGCCTTGATGAAAAAATTGTCTTCTTGGAGGAGGTGAGGTCTTTTGTATTTGCTCTTGCTTCTTCCACAAGCTTATTAGGTTCCTTTGCATTTACTAGTCTCTTTAGTCATTTTGTTTTTAAATTCCAGTTGCATTTTCATCTCTATTTTACATTGTAAACCCTCCTAGGTGAATCCACACCCTTTTTTCCATAGGGCATGGATTCGATGAAAACTCTATTTTTTCCTATTGGGCATTCTGTTTCTATTTTCACTTTGTTTACTAAATTCATGCTTGATAATCTATAGGATGCGATTTTGGTCTAGATAGGCTTTAGGGTGGATTTTCATCCCCAAACCCTAGGTTCTTGGTTCATGTGCCTGTTGTGTGTTGTTTCATTTCTATTTTCATGCTATTATGGTTTTCACCATTTTGATTTCCTTAAATTTTGATATCGTATTAGCTTGGGGGAAACTATCTTGTCCCCAAAAACCTATATTTTAAATTGCACATTTGCTCATTATTGTGTTCATTCTATTTGCATTTCATCCATTGTTCCATGTTTTCTTATTTTGTTGTGTTTGTTCCAAATATCAAAGATCATTTTATTTTTGAATGATCAGCTAAAGGTACCAAGGGGATTTGATTGTTGCACCTCTAATCTTAGTCTAATAGTGGCCTAAGCAAACCCCCAAAAACTGATCAATTTTTCTAATATTTATGAATTTGTTTTGTAGGATTTAAAATTGGATATTTTGGATGCAAGTTAAAGATAGGATCAACTGTCAGATTCGATAAGTGTTCTAATAAGCTTTTAGGTTGTTTGGTTACTTTTTGGTTTGTCTTGTATTATTTCTTCATAGCTTAGATTATAGAAAGACCAAACATATGTGATTGCTTTAATATATATATATATATATATATATATATATATATATATATATATATATATATATATATATATATATATATCAAACATCTCCACCTCGCACTTGGAGCAAGTCCTAAAACTATTCTTGGTGAACCTTTCGATCCCCAAGCCCCCAAGTGTAGAGAATATAGCACACCCCCATTATCATCTTGGATCCCAGTGGATCCGACTGAGAATTATATGTGATAGGGAAATTTTCCCCCTCTACAAGTATAAATGTTTTTCAAGTAGCTTTTAGTATACATTGAGGATAAGGTCACCATTAATGACATGTACCAACTTAAACAATCTAAACATGAAACTATGGATAATTTTCTAATAAAATGGATATCCTTGGTAAGGAGACTATCATATGTTTTCCATAAAAGTATTTGATTAATATACTTATTTCCAACCTTCATGAGAAACTAGCCTTCTTCTTAGAAATAACTAATATGTCTTCTTACAAACATATAACATACATGATCAAATGAGTAGAGATAACTCTCTTTAAATAAGAAACTAAAGACTAAAACCAATAACGAGGAAGATAAATCCTCTTTTTTCAAACCACAAAGGTCAACATAAGAATAAACACATTATTGGTGATAGGGTTATTGATTCTAGAAAATTCAACAATGTTAATGCTTCTTAAAAATTGTAAAGGATTATCCTAGGAAATTTAACCCAATAGAAGCCTAAATTAAATACACAATGATAAAAAATACTCTTTCTACTATTCTAGAACAAATTCTCAAGGCCAAAATTATATAATTACTTCCTATCAACCTTGTTGAACCTGGAAGGGAGAAAGCTCATTGGTTTAAACCAAATGAGTACTACACCTTCTATTGAGTGAATGGTAATGCTACAAATGTGTATATGGGGTTTAATAATGTAGTACAAGACCTAATTTATGAGTTTTGATCCTAATGCAATCATTTTATTGGTATTTATAAAAATCTATTATTGAATTATACTAATCAAATGAACAAAATGCAATATATAATATCTATTATCATAATGTACCAACTCCCAATCAATGAATGGTCATTAATGTTAATATCTCTTATATTTATTATGATTCACATATATATTTTATCACAAGCAACAACAAGGGAAGATAATCCATATAGTCCCTAATAAGTTATCCCTTAGGGCCTCCTTTGGTTTCTTTGATCCAAATAATTTAATCAAAATGAAAGACCTTCTTTGGTTATTCAATAGCAATATATAATATAAATAAAGGATGTTTATAATTTGACTTAGAAAATTTAAAATAGCCTAGCTAAAATTTACATTGTTTAACTCCTTAAATATTCTCCCACCTATCAAGATATCCTTATCAAAGTCTTGAGTGAATGCATAATTCCTCAAAATCCAAATCCCAATAAGTTTTCTTCTATTGTTAGATCAATTGGGGTAAATCATACTAATATATTTGTATATGAGGATGACATTCCCTACTTCTATTTGAAATATATTCATCCTTGTATATCAAATGCTATATCAATGAAAACTTCATTAAGCAAATTTTAGTTGATAATGACTTTGAATTTGACTTGTCTAAAATTAATCTTTAGAGATATGGCCAAGTGATTTGGTACTTTGATAATGGAGAATGTGAGGCTAATAGTACAATAGTCGTAGCAATAAAATTAGGGCCCAAAAATCATCATATCGTATTCTATGTTATTCCTTGTAATCTATATTACAATATTCTTTTTGATAGGCCTTGGATTAATGAAATGTATGCCATATCATCTAATTTACATAAGTGTATTGATGATGAATACAAATATCAAACATAAAACATTCCTACCAACATTGATCCCTTCAAATATTAAAATGTAATTGAATTTCAAAATAAAAAATCTAACCTCTATCCTCATCCTACTAATACTAATGTCCCTTTAAATATTTTTTCTAATTTTACAATCTCATCTACTGATCCTTCATACTCCTAATATTTAGTCATTAGTGCATTGGAGTAACTCCTCAAAACTAAAATACTAACAAATAAAGGTCAATGGAAAATAATAATAAACCTATTATCACTAATAATGATCAATACTTAGACAATGACCAAACCTTTATGGACCTAGCCAAGTTTCCTTCTTTCCTATAAACACTAGAGTTAGATCCTAGTAGAAAATGGAAAATAATAGTGATAGGGATTTTCTCATTTATTTTTTTTATATCTTATAATGATGATAAATATATGGAAACAACCATTATCTAGCTAAAATATAGTATGCCTCATGCTTCTTGTCAAATTCATATCCCATATTGAAGCAAGGGCTGGTTAGTATGGTATATCGAGGTAAAGACTTGGGTTTATATGAATAGGGTATTAAGTATCCCTTTCAAACCAAAGTTTGTTTAGGGTTTTGTGGGATAGGATATATTCCTATTCATAATGAGACCTATCCTAAATATTTTGATGAGGAAGAAGCATTTGATAATGAAGATCATTATGACAGTTTCTCTAGCCAACACCATTTCTTTGAATGGATTGGAGGGTAGTGATAATGGTTCACATTCCATTCATATAAATCGTTATAACTACTTATTTACATGACATGTTAGGATAAATTATTTAACCCTAGAATATGCTAAGCTAATCATTGATGAAGACTCTTGTAATTAGGAGGATGCAAAATAAAATTTTCTACTAAGCACTCAATCAAGTTAATAGAGTTATCTAGATCAAAATAAATTTTATTTTAGGGGATATTTTTCCCAATTTTATAATATATAATGATCACAAAACTATAATAGCAATCAACTATCTATAGAATCATATTTTTAAATCTTATATATCCTACTAAATACTCAATTGGAAGATGATCTCATGCTTTGATTGAAGAAACAAAAGAATGTCAATATTGGGACATAGGATTATTCCAAACTCTTTAATTTAGATAAATTTTTGACCATGATATAACACAAAGAATGCATGAATATACTAAAATTATTTAAAGATATTTTTCTTGGTCATATAATAATATGCCTTGTCTAGACCCTTATTTGGCAGTACACCATTTAGTTATCACTCATGGTGCATAACTTGTAAAGCAAAAAGTACAAAAACCAAATTCTAAGGTCATCATCCTTATCAAAGAGGAGCTATAGAATATCCTTGATGTTGGATTTATTAAATTTTTAGGCTATTTTTATTGTATTTTTGAAATTTTTCTAGTAGTTAAGAAGAATAGAAAGATTAGGATATGTACAACATTTTGGGACATTAAAAAAATGACTTTTCTCTTCCCAATATTGTCATGATTATCAATTTTATATTAGTATATTAAATATTATCATTTATAGATGGATTCACATGATATAGTTATATCAAATAGCTCTTGAGGGCTAACACAAATTATCTTTCACTACACCATGGAGAATCATTTACTATTAGGTTATGCCCTTTATATTAAAAGTGTAAACACTAAAATCATGTCAATCCGATTAGGTGACTGAAAGCATTGGTTAATTGACATAATATGGCCCCTTTGGGCAACCATCAGAGGTTTAATAGTGGTCCTAACCACTCTAAGAAGGCTCTACCCAAATTTTTGGAGGTTTTGGGCCACATATGCATGATCCTACCACCATGGTATGGTCACAATTCATGGTCATCCCACCTAGGGATGGTGGCAAAGTGGTCATCCCTGGGTGGGATGACCATAAGGTTTGACTCCCAAAAAGTCAAATTTTGATAAATGACACCCAAAAAATACCATTTATCACTCCTATTCAAGAATGCAAGACCTAAGGGTGTACAATCCTTATGACATGCAGCAAAATGGAGGCCAAAATGGGAGATTCTCTTCCCCCTCTAATGCATGCTCAGTTTTAGACAAGTGGTGCCTCTTGCCCTACAAGCCCTTGCATGCCCATTTTCCCAAAGGCTTTCTTCGGATATAAAATGGATCTATTTTCCACACAAAATATAGAGAGGAGTTTTGAGACATAGCAACTAAGTGCTTCTAAGATTTTCCCTCATCTTTTTGTGCCTTTTTCCCTCAAAATCTCTACCTAGCGAAGGAGGTTTGCGAGTCATCTAGGAGGTGCAATTTGTTTGCAAAACCAAACCAAATGAGTGAATTTCACCATAAAATTTGATGACAACACTATTAATGAGGGTTTTGACCAATTCACAGAGGAATTTGGGATAAAATAAGTGTAAAATTGGTGGACGTACCACCTCAGGATAGTCCTTAATCTATGATAGTCACCACCGTCCTACCCAGGTATGGTGGCATATATGTTCATGATTTATTTATTGTTTTTTATAGTCATATTATAGGGTAGTATATGAACCCTCTATCCAAATTTCATGTCTTTTGGAGTCATATTGAGCAAGATATTACATTTTTAGTGTTTTGCAGGCTTTCGGGGACCATCTAAAGATGCACCTGGATCTGTGACTGATTTTTCTAATATGACCATATGGTTTCTCTTAAAATCATGTTTTATGCAAAATTTCAAAGTTTAATTTTTTTTTAATGTGTTTTTCTCTATAAATTGCTTGTTTTGGGTTTTGTAGGCTTATCGAGCGCACTACAAATGTGCCACATCATCGGATACAATTTCTAATTTTTTTCAATTAGATCTTCCCAAAATAATTTATTATACATATTTATGCAATTTCAAATAATTTGGAGTTGTTTCATATAGGTAAATTGCATATTTACACTTTCCAGCTTATAGCTACATGTATGGCTTTTGCATGTTTCACATTGTACGCACTTGCTATTTGACAAATCTAGTTTCCTTGTGTGTAGGTGCAGGTATTATAGTGAAGGAGAAGGGAATAATAGATCTGAATAGTGAAGAAAAAAGTGGTGGTATCATAGGTTCACCCACCTAAATTGTGGGTATGAGGAAAGAACATTGGAAGTGTACACAAGCTTGTTTGAAAGGATTTGATCCTTGGGCACCCATCATTTTGTAAACAATTGTATCACACTAAGATCCCTCAAGGGGATTTTTATTGTAACCATGTTCTGATTTACCAAATGAAATAAAGAGAATAACACCTTTTTCTTGCACTTATTTGGCTTCTATGGTTGCTTAAATCTATCCTTTTGTAATGCTTCATTAATACAGATATAGATGCATATTGTTTAACACTCTTAGGTGCACAATTTTTTACCTAATTCAATAGAAATCATGATGGTACCCTATCCCTATTTATTTAATTTAAGGTTTAACCCTATTTTTGCTTGCTTTCTGTTGCAAGTGTTGGCCATTCTGGCCTAAAATTGTCTTTGGACTGCCGACCGTCCCACCTTGGGATGGTCATCAAACTGGACACCGTCCCACCCTAGTACAATCACAAAATAAGAGCTTTTCTACTCCAAAATCCAGAAATAGTAGACTTATAGTCTATTGAGGTAGGTACAAAAACCCTTTGTTTTTATTTCTACTATTCAAAACTGCTGAATTTTGGTTTTTCTTGCCTCCCTTGATTGCTTGAAAGGTAGAAATATAGGTTCACTTTTCTATAATCACAAAAACAACAAAAATCATAATAAAAATTAGAAAGGAACTAAGTAGAAATGCATCTCTATGGTTTGATTTCTTGTAGCCTACCCAATGGGTAGGTTCTCATTTAGGATTTGCATCTTGTAGGTTACTTTTTATCTAGATTTTTCTAAAAGTAAAATGTCATTTCTTTGCATTTAGTGAAATATCATTGAGTACTTCATTGTTTAATTTATTTGGGCCTAAAAATAACCTCATACATCATGTCTTATTTTTAACATCAGCAGCATTGGGCTATCACATCTAGCCCGTTTATCAAGACCAATAGTGGATGTCATTACCACTTGGTTGGCTCACTTGAAAAAGTGTCGTCGAGACCCATCCATGGCAAATGCTGATCCAATAACTATAATATCCATGCAAAATAGCACACACCCCTCTTTGGAAGGGTGTATCGCTATGCATGATGTGAACGTGAGGGTTGGTAGTACCTATGCTACCTCGTTGAGTATGGACTTCACTACCATATTCGACTTGTGTGAGTATATAGGTGAAATCCTTTAAAAAATTTAAGTATATCATCCAATGAAATTCAAAACACATGACACAAGGTATTATTTACAAACAACACATTTGAAACACACAAAAAAGTTTAGGAATTCACATCTAAAACTTAAAAGAGATAATTACTTGTCTTATTGAGTGTTTCCTTTCTTGTATGCTATTTCATTAAGAATTTGTAAAAAAGATAATCATCAGAGAGTAAAAATAGTGTGTACCTATAGCCAAGACCAATCGCAGGCAGACAATGTAGAGAGTGGACTAGGAGACATAAGTCGTCTCTGCTTTAGCCCCAAGAATTTGGTCATACCTCCTTGGTGAGCCTCTACTCACCCAAGTCCTAGAAAAGTGGGACATGAACAAAACCTACAAGGGATCCCTATGTAGGACACCCCTATGGGTGATGGACCTTATGTAGAAGAGTGTTCCTAGTATGTAGAAACATCACATGTCTTCTTTATGAAAGGCAATAGTGCATTGAGGTGCAAGTAGACAAAGCGGTGTTGTGCATCCACATACTTGATAGGTCTAATACACAAATTTATGGGCCAGAGCATAAATTCACACATTGGATAGAGCATATTGATCATACTCTACCTCTGCATCACCCTGATAGGGTCCAATATCCTATACAATAGGATGAGTATGATACTTATCTCACAAGGTGAACAAACTCTGCCCTTACCTTCCTCATCCATGAAGGAAGGCATGAGGAAATCCCAGATGATCCTCAATATTAGTATACCATGTAAGAATTATGTGCCTCTATGTCCATTGAGTATAATGAGCATATTTATAGGCCCAAACCTCCAATAAATGCGACTACCCTCGATCGAGGGAAGTGCACGATGGATATCATAGATTATCTTGAACGAGGTTGGCCTCAGAGTGAGACTCCTAGGCCTCCTAGGCCTTGCACAGTGGAAAAAATCAATCAATTTATTGTAATATATGTAGAATACCAAGATCAATTCAAGTATATTCAGTGAGACAAAGAGCAACTAGACCGCTTGCATCAGCTTGAGAAATAAATAATCAAACAAGAGACCAACGAGTTGTTCCAAATTACTTTGCATAAGAGGGTCCCTACCCATAGAACATATAGACAAGATGTCCATTTGAGGCAACCTATGCTCATTTGAAATAGGTCTCCTAGGACTTATCCAATATTGCTTCTACGACCTCCTAGACCAAATTGGGACTTGCCTCCTAGGCCAAACATAGGGTGCACACCTTAGGTAGCTACCCTTATCTATAGACTAGCTTAGGAGACACCCTATTGGGCTTATGCCAAGAATGAGCTAGAGGTGGGGTGACACACCACCACTTCAAAATAGGCCTAAGGTTCCTCGACCTCCATTGCAAGATAAGAGCAAGAAAGAGGAGATAAAATCCTCTCATGCATTTAAGGTACTGCTAGAGTGCTTAGAGTTAGTAGATAACAAGACCTTTGGGCCTAAATCTCAAAATACCACCTTGCACCAACTATACTAATCCTTCAGTGCCTACCCCTCCCTATCCAAAATAGTTTAATATGCCTCAATTGGCTACCTTTAAGGGAGAAGAAGATGTGTAGGATCATGTTACCAAGTTCCTAAGCCAATGCTTTGGCATCCAAGATAACGATGTTTTTATTTTATGAAAATTCGTGACTACTCTCTTTGGCCCAACCACAAAGTGGTTTACCCAAATCTTGAAGCATAGCATCCACAATTTTGATCAACTCATAGATGCGTTCCTAGAATGCTTCACCTTCAATACCAAGAGGAAGGTGATGCTGGCTGATCTCACTAGGTTGAAACAATATGACGATGAGTCAATAGAAAATTATGGCAATAGGTGGTGACCATTGCTTTCCAAGATGTTGTATCTATTCCCCATATTGGAGTTAACTCAAATTTTTTCCAAGAGCTACCTAAATCCAATCTTATTTTTATTGTAACTGCAACAATATCTGACTCTTGAAGATGCCCTAATGCAAGCTAGAATTATTGAGAACATCAAGATTCAAGAAGGAGAAATTGCAAAGCCTCACAAGGAGTTCAATAAGAATTCTAAGAATAGCCCAGCATAACCTAAGCTAGTAGTAGTCAATCAAGTTTCCATTAGCATCCCAGGGCCAACGTAGACTGCACCGCCTCAAAAGCCCAATTATCAGGCCACACCTAGGAACTATAACAAGGAAAACAAGAATAATCAAGGGCAAAATTAATAACGTCACCCCAAGAAATATTTCATGCCCATTTTAGATTCTATGGATTCTTTGTTTGAGCACCTCTTGTGACTAATTCGATCAATCTAAATGAGAGTCAACCTATTGACTGAAATGCACCAAAGCCCAAAGGATACCAAGAAGACCTATATTGTAAATTTCATAGGTAAAATTGGCATGACATAAAAAAGTGCTATAAGTTCAAACATTTGGTGCAAGACATGATTAATAGGAATGCCCTTTAGGTATACAAGACTATCATGCTAAACAACCAACAAATGGATGTTTTTAAATACCCATTACCTGCCCATGTGGAGTAGGCCAAGCCAGTACCCCAAATGAATGAGGTTCATCATACACCCCCTTAGCAAGGGTATGTCGTTATGATCAACATCATAATGAGGAACAAGCAGTACCCAAGTCCAGTCACACCACCTGCAGCTCAAAGTGATGTTCCTTCAACATCATAGCCTCTACTTCCTCTAATGTCAAGCCTCCCACCTCGATCGGTGGTCACAATTAAGAGCAAGATCACTCAGAGCTTGAGAATGACATCTACCCAACTCTCCATCTATAAGCTCATTCAATAATATCCACCTCATAGAGAAGCTCTAATGGATATCCTTAATGCAATCAAGCTATAGCCCTAGGAGTCTAACTCCAATAATTTCATGGGGAATATTCGGTAATGCATGAAATCAATGATTACCTTTCGAGAAGATGAGCTCAAAATGGTTCCAAATTATATGGTGGATCCTCCTTTGTACATCATCACATGTGTAAATAGAACACCCTACAAGAGATTGTTGATAAATACTGGCTCTTCCAGCAAACATCATCACTACAATAGTTCTCAAGCATTGCAAGCTCCTGATATCCCATTTTTTTGCATCGACATACACCCTTCGAGCATTTAATGATGCCCTATGCTCAATAGTTGGTATAATAGTCCTACCCATTTAGGTAGGAGAAAAGACTATATTGACACTGCACTACATCTTGGAGGGTGAGATGGCATACAATATCTTATTGGGCAGATCATGGATTAGGGACATGAAGTGTGTCCCTTCCATCGCTCATAAGTGCCTAAAATACACCTATAAAGGGCAAGTTCATGTCATCTCCATAGACCTAGAACCCTTCAAGTACTACAACATGGTGCATTAGATCCTTGAGTCAACCTTGTCATCCACCCATCTAGATTTTCAACCGAATGAATCTAGCCAAGGTTTGACTCCATCACCATCACCTTAATTCAATCCATCATCATCTCATACCATGCCATCCTCATATTTGGCACCCCTAGACATACCTTCATCATTGGTGAATCCTCCATCGAAGGACACAGGGAAGAGGCATGTTTATGAGAGCCCTCTGACTGTATACACCATTTCCACAAGCAATATTCCTAGCCTAGTGGATGAGGAGCTATCTCATGAGGCAAATTTTGAATCAATTCAAGCCCTGCTCCTAGCTCCTCCTTCTCACCCACAGGTTATAGTGCACCTAGATACCATCAGATTAGGAGAATACATGGTTAGGAATATCACAACCGCCCCTGCTATCGAGTTAGTGTAAGATATGGGTCAACCTTATCTTCCCATAGGTATGATTATGCCTCTTGGAATTTCTCCTAATTAGATGAATTTCATTTATGGGGGTCTCAACTATGGCATTATGCCTTATCAATAGTAGGAAGAGGATGAAGAGCCTTTTTCTGAGGACATCAATTACATGTCCAACCCTGACTTCACCATGAGGTATCTTCACCTTTGTAATTGGTATGATCATGGGTTGGGATTGTATGAGCAAGGAAACCGAGTTCCTTATCAGACATAGTATCAAATGACCTATGATAAGTCTATTCTAGGGTAAAATAAGCCTATTCCCCTCGACGCCCTCATATATAGTCTAGAGTGCATGACCCTAGACTTTAGAGATGAGCTTACGCATGATCCCTGTGCCAAACCTAGTAGAATCTACTCACTAGAAGACTATTTTCCCACACCCATGTGTCATCAAGAGATACCTTGTGATATTTCTCGATCTTACGAGAGAGGTAAAAATTTGCATACCCTTCCACACGATAGTGAGGAAGAAGATCAAGGGTCTCCCTATGAGTAGACATCTGATGATGTGTTGGATTATGAGGTGGCATCCATTGGCTCCTCTAGTCTGCATGTTGAGTATGCATAGATTGTTCCATTAGATGATGAGCATGATATTTATTTGCATATATTCCCCTTGAATGACCCTATTTGGCACCAGTTCCTCCCTGTAGAGGGTCAAGTCCACCCACAGCCACACTGACCACCTCTGGTCATTCCACCTCTACCACTTAGGGGAAATCATCCATCCATAAACATGATTTCCGTAGACCTATTTGAGCCCATGAGAGATCCAGATAACCCATTGAAGCCACTACACCTCAAATTGGGGGTAATTGACTTTGATCGAGAATATTCTCCCCCATCACCTTTTGAGTACTAGTCTTGCGATGAGATGTTACAATCATCCCATTTCTCTCCAAGTCCTACTTAGAATGTCTTCCATGTTTACGAGGAACTTGAGGTTCCAATTGATGATCTAAACCCAACAGATGACATCCACATGATCCCTAATCCCCACCAGTTGGAGGAGGGGTCACATATGTCAATCAAGCAAATGATTGACATAGACATCGATTCAGATCCTGAGAATCCTCAATGTATCAAGTTAGGGGAAAGTTTTTCCCTCATTGAGTAGGTCGATTACATAACCCTTCTCATAGAGAAAAAGGAGGTCTTTGCATGGTCCTACAGTGACATGCCAGGCAAGGGTACAACACCTATCATTTGTCATTCATCTTCCTCAAAAGCCATCTCATCATTACCTGTACTTCTCATACACTATATCTTGGATAGGCTAGATGACCTGAAGTCACAAGTGATTCAATAATAAAATGCTTTACAACATATCTTGTATTGAATCACAAGCCTCGAGTTGTTTTCAAGTCATTCAAACTCTCAACCCCTAAATTTTGAGGACTAAACCCCTCCATTACAGTCCATTTTCAACCCTCAACAAAGCATGAGGTAAAAGTACTAAGGCCATCACCTACAATGATAATATATCTATTTTTCAGAGCCCTTAGCATCGATATTTAATCTACTATATGAGGTGCAAGCAATCATGCTTCCCCTAATATGTCCACTAAATCCTAATAAGTGTAGATCAAAGCCACACAGGCAAAATAAATATTGTCTTTACCATCGATAAATAGGCCATGATATCTAGACATGTTACATCTTTTGAAATTTAGTCTAGGATATGATCGATAGGCAAGGACTTTAGATAGGAGTATTCCAAGACTCTTTACCTTCACATGAAGTAAACACAACACTTGGCCATCCAGTCAAACAACCTAATCAAGTGTGCATTACTCCACCTTCCCATAGGTTTGTGGATATGATCAATGCTATAACAGAGTAGAAGGAACACCACAGTCAATATACGCAACCCACGATATCCTCCAATATTTCACCTTCATTCGACTCACCCCAAAGGGATGCTGGCACTACACAAGTTTACACCTCATAGCAGGGTGGGTCAATTTTCACCATCCCCTTTGGCCAAGCTAATCATAGTGCATCAAATACATGGTACAATAAAGGCATGTAAGGTACTACAGCTTCCTCGTAGGCAGTCTAAGATCAACTAGGTTACCCCAAAATACTCCAAGGGTATCTACATACTGCTTGGTCAACCCAAAATTCCCCTAGGAAGTCTAGGTACTTGGCATTTTAGAGTCGCTCATATGTGTCTAGCACCGAGACTGTACACTAGTCATCATTCACAATCTATGTTGTTCGAGTCATCATTCACATCATTTCATCTTCCACTTATCATTTCTACCTACATTTCCCAATTTTTATATTTGTGTCCATTCCCTTCACTTAGCCATTTGTTCTAGAGTATCATTAGGATTTTTGGTCACTTAGCTATCTCTAGTTTTATTTTTAGATTTTGTAGAAAGCTATCCTGATTTTTAGAAGGTAGAGTCTTGCTTAGATTGTACCTTGTATATTTCAAAATCCCAACATATTTTCACAACTAATATATCCAAGTTTTGCATAATAAAAGATGAAACCTACAAAGTGGTCTAGATTACCTTAAGTGAAAAGTTTATATTGATCATCCCCTTGGGAGAATGGTTCAAAAATACTAAGAATTGACAAAAGGAAAAGCTCCTCCTTACCCAATTCCCCAAAATAAACAATGGTTTTCACCACTATCAATAAGCAAAATTCCAAAAAGCAAAAATCAAAAGCAAAATAAATAGTGGTTATCACCACTCCCCAAATCCCTTGCTCAAAGAAAACAAAATACAAAATAAACAGTGATTATCATCACTAAGTATGAGCAAATATCCCTAAAATAAAATAAAATAAAAGAAGGTAGTATTGAACTTGAATCCCTAAAATTCTTAGTATTTGACAAACCATTAGGTGATCCTCATTATAGGTTAGGTGGCATCAAGCCTACCTAGAAATTGTGATATCCTTATGCATGATGATATGTCTATCACATTAGCATTTTGCATGTGTATAGACCAATTTTTGCATGCAGATGAGCTAGCTTCTGGTAGCCTACACTACTTAGTAGTCTAATCCAACTACGTATAAAACCTAGGATCATGCTATTCATAGGGTGATCTTCAGTACAAATGGGTTGCATCAATCCTATTTGGCATTGGGGTAATCTTATGTGTATCACAAAATGAACTCACTTGCACACATAGGGATATTGAGTATCTGGGTCATCCTAGCAGATTCATACCTTGTCAAAAAGTATTGCATGGTTAGTATATAATTTTTGACTAGTTGACTAGAGTGTTTGAATCTCATAAAAACATCATAGATGTTTCATAACATCCTATTATTCATTCCAATTTATCACATGTATGTCAATTTACATTTTTACAAATCCATTACATAGTCTCATGACAACATTACACATGAATTGATGAATTCTATACAATCTATGGTGCTAACATAGTATGTCCTATAGTATACATATTTCATCATCTAGATCAATACATCATCCATATCATTACGCATCCATGCATATACATACCATTAAATCAAATCACATTACAACATATGCATACATGATAAACATCCATCATCATATCATAAAGCAAATAAATACATTGCATACATCTCATTAAATAGCAGGAAGCAAATAATGACAAACACAAAAAATCTCATATATATATATATATATATATATATATATATATATGAGACAAAAATATACCTCATAATCCTTGAACTTCCCATAGGCTACAATAAAGTGAGTCCTTAGACCTCACACCCCCAAAGCAGCCCAAAAAGGCACCAAAAAGGGTCCAAAACCCACCAAAAACAAGTCAAATCTGATGGAATTCACTCAAGATCAATATTAAACTCAAATTGCTCATGGATGAATGGAAAATTCTTTACTTCAATCCCTAAGAAGGCCATTGCAATCGGACCACCCCACGGAAATGAGGTATTCAATTCATTTCTTCAATGAAACCTCAACAAAATCCTCACAAAAATGCTCCAATTTTCAATGAGTAAAACTGGAGGAAACCCTAACAAAGTCATATGTGTCAAGCAACTCATTGCTTTTATCATTGGTCATTCCATCCTCAACTCATAACTTGAGGGGGTATTCATTCTTAACAAATTCATAATCACAATCAACAATTAAACAGTCAATCTTGCAAATTACGTTCGTTCAACGAATCATTGACAAAGATAATCACGCTCCTGCTTGGGAAAAACAACAAGCAAAAATTTCAACTAAGAACATAATAGGGCAGATGAACCTGCCTATTGGTACACCTCAAAAGTTACAAAAAAACTTGCTATTCTCTAACACCTAGGGTTATAAGTCCTCTGAGCATACCTAGAAGCTGAGGAGAAACCAAGAACAATTTCTTTACTGAGTCAGGAGCAAGGATTCAAGAATGCATGATATTTCCATGATTGGGGCATCTAAAGTTGGTTAGGCAATTGAATAACCTTAATCATTTAGAATTTTATTCATCTATTTTTGCTCAGCACTGTGTTGCACACAATGCATCTCAAAAAGGGGCATCTGTAGACACTAAAATCATGTCAATTTGATTAAGCGACCAAAAACATTGGTTAATTGGCATCATATGGCCCCATTGGGAAATCCTCAAAGGTTAAATAGTGGTCCTAACAACTCTAGGAAGGCTCTACCCCACTTCATGATCATCCCACCCTGGGATGGTCATAGTTCATGGTCATCCTACCTAGGGACGGCAAAGCGATCGTACTTGGTTGGGACAGCCACAAGGTTTGACTCCAAAAAATTCATATTTGGATAAATGGCACAAAACTACCATTTATCCTTCCTATTCAAGCATGAAAGACCTAAGGGCACATAATCCTTATGACATGTAGCAGAATGGAGGCCAACATGGGAGATTCTCTTCCCCCTCCAATGCATGCTCAGTTTTAGACAAGTGGTGCCTCTTGACCTACATGCCCTTTAATGCCCATTTTCCCAAAGGCTTACTTTGGCTATAAAGTGGATCCATTTTCCACAAAAAATATAGAGAGGAGTTTTGAGACATATCAACGAAGTGCTACCAAGATTTCTTCTCACCTTTTTGTGCCTTTTTTCCCTCGAAATATCTACCTAGAAGAGGTTTGCAAGTGATATAGGAGGCACAATTTGTTTGCAAAACCGAACCATATGAGTCAATTTCACCACCAAATTTAATGAAAACACTATTAAGGAGGGTTTTGACGAATTCACAGAGGAATTGGTGATAAAATAAGTGCAGAATTGGTGGTCATCCCACCCTAGGATGATCCGTAATCTATGAAAGTCAGCACCATTGTACCCAAGGATGGTGGCATATCTATGCATGTTTTCTTTAATTTTTTTATAGTCATATTCTAGGGTAGTATATGAACCCCCTGTCCAAATTTCATGCATTTTGGAGTCATATTGAGCAAGATAATGCATTTTTAGTGTTTTACAGGATTTCAGGGACCATCTAAATTTTCACATGGATTTGTGACTGATTTTGTTAATATGACCATATGGGTTCTCTTAAAATCATATTTTATGCATATTATCCAATTTTCATTTGATTTGGATGTGTTTTGGTCTAGAATTTGCTTGTTTTTGGTGTTTTGTAGGCTTAGTGGGTGCACTACAAATGCACCACATCATCAGATGCAATTTCTATTATGTTTTCAATTATATCTTCCAAAAATAATCTATTATACATATTTATGCAATTTCATATCATTTGGAGTTGTTTTAGATAGGTGCATTGCATATTTACACTTTCTAGCTTATAGTTGCATGTATGGCTTTTGCATGTTTCACATTCTATGCACTTTATGAGTTAAGGTTATGGAGATATCATTTAGATGTACCAAGGAAGGGACCCCTTTTCTATATATATAGTAGATATCCCTAGACTATTAGAGTAGGAAATTTTATTTTAGTTTCATTACATAGGTCAATAAGTAATCTATATTTGATTTATTTAATTGAATTAAGTTGGTTAGGATATATCTAAGTTTTCTTCATTGATGGGTGTATATAGCACATGCTTTGGTTAAGGTTTGTATGTACCTGGATTGATAAAGTATATTTAATCAATCAAATTATTGTCAAACAAATATTATATTTGACTAGGTACATCCCTTATGCTAGAAAAACACTTTTTATACTATACCATTTAATGGAATTAAAATCTAGTCTTCAATAGTTGATGGTTGATATGTGACCCCATTAAATTTATCAAGTGGTCTTGTGTGCAAGTATGTTTTGGCAAGGAGAAATGAATAGAAATAAAATGATCAATATCGAGACATTCAACAACATTAGAAGCGACTATTGGGTTTTATAATCTCTAACTCTATATTTCTTAGATGTATAGTCTAGTTGCATTGTTAGATCTATATGATAATTTGTCTTATGTTGTGTACTCTATTAGGATAAATTTTGAATGTGCAAGAAATTAAATTATATATATAGCCTAGGTTAGCATGTAATGTATGTTTATCTTCATTTTAGATTTATTGATCTAGTTGGTAGTATAAGTTTATCTAGACTTGTACTCTTTGATCTATTTGTCTTTATTCCAAATATATTTATTTAATTATAATTATAGGTATGATTGTCTCATTTGAAATTAAAGGAAAGAGTATATAAAAATGTTTTTCATTATTTTAATTTGATGATTTAGAAATAGCTATTGCATCTTTAAAGAAAACATTTTTGTTTTTTGCTAGAGAAAAAGGGTTTGTACTTAGGTCCACCACCCTTGAAAAATCACAACTCTCTCCTTTAGATATTGAGAAAAAATTCAATTCTCATCTCAATTGAGTTGCTATAGCCTGATACCTACATATTTTTTTATAATAAGTCTGAATTCTTGATTTTCATTTTCTAGATCTTCTTAAATTTTCTTTTTAAAAAAAAATTCTAAAATTCAACATCCTTCTTCTTAACATTTTCCTATAGCAACCTTCACAATACAAAAATTCTATCTACTATCTATGCACTACATCTTAGTAGAGTAATATTTCCAAACTTTATGCTATCATAGTCCACTTTACCAAATCTAGACTATTAGTTTCCTTCTTGAAGCATAAGTGAAACCACAAGAATTGTAATAAATAGTTTATATGAAAACACATTAATATAATTAAAAATAGAAAATATTACCAATGAAAATTATTAAACTAAATCTTAAACATTATTTTATTGAGATAGTTAACACTTTCTTGTTAGCTTTAGCTAAACGTACTACTTCCTCTAACCATGGAAAAAAAAATTTAACTTCATGATCCTTTATTAAAACCCCTCTATTGGCTAGCCTATTTGTGCATTTGTTATCTTTTCTTAGTGTATGTGTAAACCTAATTCATTCAAAATTTGTATCAAGGTCTTGTATTTCCACAATGATTCTTGTATATTCCATGGAGTCTTCGCTTTCCTTAAAATTGCATTTATTACTAGTAGTTAATCACCTTCCATACATTATTCTATTCCATTTCATATTTTATCATTTTTTTAAAACTTCCAAAGCTACACAAGCTTCAACTTCATTATTTGTCTTAAATCCACTATTGAAAGAATAATGTGACAAAATATCATCCCTATTATTTCTAATTATTCCTCCTCCTACTATTCTTGGATTTCCTTTAGATGCTCCATAAAAATTAAATTTGACCAACTCCACTTCTGGTGGTTTCCATTTTATGTTATTTGCATTCCTTAGGTTTCTTCTATACCTAATATCATAATTCCATTTGCTGAATTGACTCCATATATCAAGGCTCTCTCCTTCAAAATTAGGGATTGGATGAGTTGATAGGGTTGGTTTAGACTCCTTTATGGCTAAAACAATCTTCCTTTATATTACCTCTAAACTACTTTCCTTTCCTTTAAATATTCTTCTATTCCCTTCCAACCATATAGTCCAAAGTATTATATCTTTCAATGCATCTGATATTTTTTGTTTACATATCACTTTTAAAAGTGATCTACCATTGCTTTAACCATTCTTCATTTCTACCATTCATCATCATGCATTTACCAAACATATTAAGAATCCATTGCCATAGTTCCTAGACTATTAACTAGTGTCCCATGAGATGGTCTATACTCTCATCCTTTTTACATATAACATTGTGAGGGGTCATGAAAACTCATTTTCATTAGGTTATCCTAGGATAACATTTTTCTATGAACTACTAGCCATACAAGAATTTTGACTTTTGAAATGCTCGAGATATCCAAATATTTTTCCATATTATTGTGGTATTCCTATTTTGTTGGTGCTTTAAATTAAATCCACTTCTTTTTGTGTATTCTCTTGAGCTATTCAACTCCAAAATCAGCTTATCCTTAGCTCCCCTTAGAATAATCATTGTTTTTATCTTTCTTCTCAACTACCTTTTAGCAATAATGAGCAGTATACTTGTAGAAAATATTTCCATTTGAATCTTCCTTCCTAATAATTGTACATAATATTTGAAATCCTATCACCATATTTATCTTCAAGTAACCTCATACATGGTTTCAAAATTATATCTAGATTGAGAGTTTTTTATCATACCAAGTATCCATCCAAATAGATTTTTTTTATCCACTTTCCACCATCCATATTAGACCTTTAATCACTAGATCAATTGATTTTCTAATTTTTTCCATAGAGTATAACCATATTGTAGTGAGAATGCAATAAATATAAAGCTAAGGTCATTGGGCTCAACATACTTAGAATAATTCTTACCCATCGTCTTTGAATTTATTTGCACAGTCTCTAAATTAATTTTTCCCTTAGATCTATGTTTGCATCCATAAGAAATCTTAAACCAAGACATCCCCTAGTATTATAATCACACACCTTGATCCATTTCACCAAAGGAAATTTTCTTTTGTCATGTAATCCTCACCACAAAAATGACCACTTAATATAGATTATTAAACCTTTTTCTACCAATTTTGACATAATATACAAGGACATATAATATGTTGAAATAACCCATAAGACTAATTTATTTTACTTTGGTCTATAATACCATTACTTATGATAATACACTACTTTTAAAGATATTAATTAAGAGTCTAAGATATCTATACCTATAATGGTATGATTAGATACCAAGAAACTTCCTAAATATTTTTAAGGAGTTAGTATTGTAGACATGGAAAATTGACCCACCCAAATGAGTCATTTTCCCTTAGATTTCCTTGGGAGGCTCTCAAAATTGCTAAATGCAACTTTGGCCCATTTTTCTTGTGTTTTTGCTTTATTTTTATTAACCTTGACTGAATCCATGCTTGATAAATTACGAGGTATGAATTAAAAAAAAATAGGTGTTTTCTCTTAAAAGGTCTAAATTTTGGGTTGACCTCTTATGACATCAACTTTGCCAAGATGAAATTTTATTTTTTTCCACATTTTAAGCCCTCTGAACCCTCTATAAATAATAGGGATTGGATCCCTTTTGAGGGATATAGAGGAATATTTTTTTATCATATTTAGATGCTAAGTGATCTATTGCACATTCTTCATCTAGTACTCTTGGTTCTTTGGTGTTCTGCTTTTTAGTGTACTCTTTGTGATTTGCAAGTAGAGGAGCCTTGACGACAAACTTATCTTCTTAGAGGAGGAGGGATATTTTACCTTTGCTCTTTCTTCTTCCATAAGCTTATCAGGTTGTTCCTTCACATTTACTAGTCTCTTTTGTCATTTTGTTTTTATATTCTAGTTGCATTTTTATCTTTGTTTTGGGTATTAAAGCTCTTGTGTGAATCTGCATCCCATTCGCTATAGGATGCAAATTCGATAAAAAATCTATTTTTGCCTATTGGGTGTTTTGTTTCTTTTTTTCCTTTGTTTATTGCATTCATGCTCAGTAATCTATAGGGTGTGATTTTTATCTAGATAGGATTTGGGGTGGCTTTTCATATTCAAACCATAGGATCTTGGTTCACCTGCCTGTTGTGTGTTGTTTCATTTCTATTTTCATGTTATGGTTTTCACCATTTTTTTTCCTTGCATTTTCATATCATATTAGCTTGGTAGCAACTATCTTATCCTGCAAACCCTAGATTTAAAATTCCATATTTTATCATCATTGTGTTCATTTTGTTTGCATCTCATTCACTGTTCCATGTTGTTTTATTTTAGTGTGTTTTCTCCAAATCTCAAAGATAATTTTATTTTTAAATGGTCAACTAAAGGGAACAAGGGGGCTTGAGTGTTGCACCTACAATCTTAGTCTAACAATGGCCTAAGTAGGTACCCAAACATTGATCAATTTTTCTAGTTTTGTGAAGCTATTTTATAGGATTTAAAGTTGGATATTTTGGATAGTTAAAGCTAGGATCAACCATTGGATTAGATAAGTGTTCTAATAATATTTTAGGTTATTTGGTTGCTTTTTGGTTTGTCTTGCATTATTTCTTCATAGCTTAGATTATAGAAAGACCAAACATAGGTGATTGCTTTAATATATACATCAAACATCTCCACCTCGGACTTGGAGCGAGTCCTAAAACCATTCTTGGTGAACCCTTTGATCCCCAAGTCCTTGAGTGTAGAGAATATAACACACACCATGATCACCTCAGATCCCAGTAGATCTAGTCAAGAATCATACATGGTAAGGCAATTTTCACCCTTTACATCTTTGGTGAACCCAATGTGAACACACATCTTAGTGGCCAAGATAGGGAGCCTCTTCCTTTTTCTTTTCTTTTGAAAACTTTAAGCAATACCACTAATTATGTATGCTTAGAATAAAAAATACTAAGGACATCTTAAAAATATTTTGTGTTTTTGCTAGTTTTTAGTTTTCCTTCTTTTCTACTCTATCCTTTCTCTTTCTCCTAATGGCTCCCAACCTTAGGAGTAAACGAAGGCTTTCAAAATCTGATGAGATTCTTCACTAAGATGATCATATTGATAGAGAGAATCATAATCTAGAAGAGGATGAAAATTAAGAAGATGGTAATGACCTTGATCCTATTAAGTGATCCAATGGAAACATTACCTTTAGATCATTTGATCATATCTAAAATTTCTACAAGTATCATATAGATGCCCTAAATAAGGCTATGGATGATAAATATTGACTCAAGGAAGCTAAGACTTCTCATCATCAAATAATTTCTCCTCAGAATGTTCACACTAATTCATTGCTTGAATCTTCACATTATGTTAATCATTTTTATAAACCCACATATGTCACTACTAACACCACAAACATTGGAAGGATTTCACAAGTTCCTCCAACTAGTAGTGAATATCAAGATTATGATCAATTTCCTCTTCATTCTACTCATCTCAACATTCATGCTTTTGTTCCACCACATGTCAATTATCCTCAATAACAAGATAGTGTTATTATCTCCAACATCGTCCAAGTTCTCTTTCAACAATCTACCTAAACCCCTCTCTTGCACAAAAAAAATCTTGATGTGTAAATTTTAACAAGCATGGTGAAGCAATTGGTTTCAAGAGTGGATATGATACAACCTCCAAGATTCACCTATAGTTATAGATAAATGTGCAATCAACCCTTAGACCCTTTTGTCACTTCTAGGCCCTACCCTAAGCATTTTCCAATATCAATTTTACATTTTATAAGGGAACAAAGGATCCAGTTGAATATTTAAGGATGTTTAGGATAACATTCCATGATATTATATATGATGATATGTTGTTTCTAAAATTTTTCCCTAAGAACCTTAGTGGTATGGAATTGGAATGGTATTATTAGTTTCCTCATCATTCTTTGAGGAATTTTGAAGAGACAACATAATTATTTATTCAAAAATTTGAGGCTTATATTGAGAAAATGTGACTATGAAATATATTTATATGTTGAAACAAGGTAAAGAGGAAAGTTTTTTGAGTTTATATCTCATTGGAGAAGTTTAGTAGGATGATTGAGATATACTTTACCTCCTCGAGACATGCTTGAGATATTCATTGGAAACTTACAAGAGCAAATATCCTATGAAATGGAAACAAATATTATAACCTCTTTTGACCAAGGAATAGATATGGCAAGAAGGGTAGAGAAAAACCTTATTCAAAGAGGTCAAATTAAGCCAAACAAATAAGATATGACCATAAAAATTTAGTATAAGAACAAGCATGTAGTTGGTGATGGGGTAACAAATAGTAGGCATGTTAACAATGTTGTTAACACCCTACAAAATATGGTGTTTCACCAACCTCAAAAACCACCACAAAGGAATTTCACAAAACTCAACATGCCTATGAACTTGGTCCTACAACAGCTTTTGGAAGCAAATATAATAGAGTTACCTCCTATAAGGTAACCTGGTACCATGAATTTGGTGTAAGCCTAGCCAACATTATGAGTATCATAGAGTGGAGGGGCACATGAAAAACTCATGTAAGAGGTTAAAACATGTGGTTCATGACTTAATTTATGAAGGTCACCTTGTTATAGAAGGTCCTCAACCTAATCCTCCAAAAAACAATCAACCTCCTACTCAACAAGCACCCACAACTAATCAAGACATGGAAATATTTCAAGATCCCCTACCTAAGCATGGGCAACAGATAGCTAATCAAGTATCATATCATAATGTGCCCTCTCTCTACAACAACATGGTTGGTATGATAGCAATAACTACAAGGCAACAAGCTCATGCACAATTGGCTCAACTATCTCAGCAGGAGATACGTTCTACCTCCAATAAACCTTTGAAATCATCCTTAGTTTTGAAGGATATCAAAAAATGGAGCACAAGAGTAGAAAATCCATCTTTAGTGTTGAAACCACAACCTAAATTATTCTTTAACATTCAATAGTAGTTAGCTAGTACCCCAACTAAGATATCCTGATTAGAAATATTTTAAACTTATCCTATTCATAGGAAAGCCTTGTTGGAGCTTTTAAGACAACAATCTATTCCTCAAGAAATTTCTCCTAGTGCTATAGCTAATGTTCTAGGCTCTCTTAGGATACATCATATCACATTTTTAGATGACAATATTCCTTCCTTAGACTTGCAAGGGGATTCTTCCCTCTACATTACTACGTTTATTGGGAAAACATTTATCAAATGGATTTTGATATACAATGGTTACTCCCTCAATCTATGTACTTATCAAATTTTCTAAAAATGTGAATTAAAGGAGGAAGATTTAACTAAATCCGATATCAGCATCAAAGCTTTCAATAATGAGTCCTAAGAGGCCTATGGCATTATATCCATCCCTCTTAGGGTTGGACCTAAGATCATAGATACCTTGTTCTATGTGGTGGCTTGCCCTATATATGTTAATATTCTTCTTGGATACCCTTAAAATTCATGCAATGAGGGTTATCCCTTCCACTTTTCATCAATGTTTGAAGTTTGAATTTAAGGATAAACTTGTCACCATTATGGGTGACCCTCATCCATTTCAATATTATTTAATGGTTGAGTAAGCTTAATATGATCTTAAGTTATGTCCATCAATTTCTTCATCTCATATCACAAAGCAACTTGAAAATATAAATATGAGAGAGGAACCACTAATCAATGTTTCATCACAGGATCAAGTCAATCCGTTTATTCAAGAACCTCTTTTAGATCTTGCTAAGCTACCACCTTCATTAGGTACTATGGGTTTACCCTATAAGAAGGGTGAAATAGTACACATTGGCATGTGTACCTTCATATTCACAGGAGTCTCCCTCAAAGAAAAAATTTGTGGTAGCAACCCTTTTCTTGTAGAGCAATATTTTACCCATTTACCTATCCAATGATTGCCCACTTCCCAAGCATATCCTATCTAGCATGGGATATATAAGTAAAGTTTTTATGCCAAGAGCCTTTGGAAGTTAAGCGTTGGCTTGGGCGATGTGGCGTAGGCTACATCCCTAATAAAACACAACCTTTACCATTTGATGATGATGATCACCTTATTACTTATACCAAATGTTTGAATCATCAAGGCTTGGAGTGGAGTGATGAGTATGAGGGATAACCTTATCCCACTAACATGTTCTTTGCAATGTGATAACTTTGGTGCATCCTAATTTGGTTCCCTATTGGATGGTAAAGAACTTAAAGAACTAATAAACATAATGCATCTAAAGAGATACTATGCATAACTTGGTACTCCGCATTTTCATAGTGCATTTAGCTTAGCTTTCATATTGTCTTTGGTTTACTTGTGCATACTGCATGATTGCCTATCATATTTTGCATGGTTTGATTTACATTCTATTATGCATTTTGTTTATCATATCATTGCATAGTTGCTTGACCATATTTGCATGATTTCTTGATCATATAGATTTTTTGGGGATTTTGTGAGAATGGAAATTGATGAAACCTTGTTAAGTCTTAGCCCACATACATTGCACTCATACTAGGGCTCTGATGCCTAGTGAATCACCACCCTAGGACCATATTCATGCATTTTTCATCATTACATTTGGTCATGTCATCTCTTCTTCTTCTCTTCTCTTCTTTTATATTACTTGACCTTGAAAGTATAAAATGATCATCAGTTTCTCTCCAAGTCAAGGGATATAGTTCTTCTTTTGTACATCCTTTGTCCTTGAATTTTTTTTATCATTTCTTATCTTCCCCAAGACAATGGATATGTGTTCCTTCTTCTCTTTGCTTTTGCTTTTCTTACATCTTCTCCTTCTTGATCTTTCATCTTTGATGGGTCATCATGGGATAGGATAAATATCGCATGAACATTATTTATGATACTCATACGACCACTAAATATCTTATGCACACCTCTTAGATCTTAAAATTTCACTAAGTATGCACACATACACTATCTATTGTTTATTTCTCCCATGTTTCTTCTATATTTTTCTTCTAACACATACACACACTCACCTTGCTTTTATCGTGCATTGCTCTACTCATACATATTTTGCACACACCATACCCCTATTGGGTAGTACTCATTTTGGAAAATCAATCTCATATCTTCACCCCATATAGGATAGCTTCATGGCCACATGTGAGGGGTAGCCTCCATCTCAATCATTTGTAAGCATACATCCTAGCGGGTACCTCTTCATCTTTGGCCACTAGCAAACACTACATCCATGGTGGGTATCACTCCATATTTAACCATATTCATGAGCCTAACACCCTTATATGATAGCTTCATGGCCACAAGCGAGGGGTAGCCTCCATTTGGTCATTTGGGAGCATACATACTCATAGGGTTTCACTCCTATTTTATTTTCTTTCTCTTTCATTTGTTGACCTATTGGAGCTTTGTTTTTTTGCTTCTTCATTCTCCTTTTGTTTTATTTCTTCTTATTTCTTTATTATATTCCATTCATACATGCATTTTCTCTTGCATCCATGTTGCACCACACTAGTTAGTTTCACTCACACATTTCATTTAGTTCACTTTGTTGTACATTGCATTTGTCATGTTTGTGATCATGCTTAAAAAAAATTAAAATTAAAATGCAAGTAAAACCTAATCTTTTTGTTTTGTCTTTTTCTCTCTCCTCTTTCTTCCTTTTGGCACCTTTTTTTGTTGTTGTTTGCTGCTATGTTTTCTTCTGAGTTAGTCATTTTGAGTTTCCTTAGGAATTAGGCATTCCTTTCAAATATCAAGGGGACACCCTGGCATGAGAGGCATTAGTGTCCCTAATGCATTAATTTACATGCAAAATATTAAAATTTCCATAATTACATTGTTTTGGCATCATCCCTTTCTTCTAAATCGACCACCCTTTTTTTTCCTTTTGCATTTACTATTTTTTGCCCATAGGTGTCTACATCATTATTTGATGCATTTATTAGGCCATGAATGCATCAAATAGGGGGTAAAATATAAACATGGAAAATTAACCCATCCAAATGAGTCATTTTTCCTTAGATTTTCATGGAGGTTCTCAAAATTGCTAAATGCAACTTTGGTCCCTTTTTCTTGTGTTTTTGCTTTGTTTTTCTTAACCTTGATCGAATTTGCACTTGATAAATTATGGGGTATGGATTCTTAAAATTTAGAATTTTTCTCTTAAAAAATATAAATTGTGGGCTGACCTCTTATGGCATCGACTTGGCCAAGGTTAAATTTAGCCCTCCAAACCCTCTATAAATAATAGGGATTGGATCCCTTTTGAGGGAGATAGGGAACCTTTTTATTGAACAAATTCTAGACGTTAAGTGATCTCTTATGAAATATTCATTTGGTGCTCTTGGTGCTTTAGTGTTCTACTTTTTGGTGCGCTCTTTGTAATTTTCAAGTGGAGGAGCCTTGGTGACAAACTTGTATTCTTGGAGGATGAGAGGTCTTCTGCCTTTGATCTTGCTTCTTCCATAAGCTTATTAAGTTCCTTTGCATTTACTAATCTCTTTAGTCATTTTTTTTTATATTCCAGTTGCATTTTTATCTTTATTTTACATTTTAAACCCTCCTATGTGAATCCGCACCCCGTTTGCTATAGGGCATGGATTCGGTGAAAACTCTATTTTTGCCTATTGGGCATTCTGTTTATATTTTTCCTTTGTTTACTAAATTCATGCTCGATAATCTATAGGATGTGATTTTGGTCTAAATAGGCTTTGGGATGGATTTTCATACCCAAATCCTAGGGTCTTGGTTCATGTGCCTGTTGTGTGTTGTTTCATTTCTATTTTCATGCTATTCTGGTTTTCACCATTTTGTTTTCCTTAAATTTTGATGTCATATTAGCTTAGGGGAAACTATCTTGTCCCCAAAACCCTAGATTTTAAATTGCACATTTTCTCATCATTGTGTTCATTCTGTTTGCATTTCATCCATTGTTCCATGTTGTCTTATTTCATTGTGTTTGTTCCAAATATCAAAGATCATTCTATTTTTGAATTATCAGATAAATGTACCAAGGGGGTTTGACTATTGCACCTCTAAGTTTATTTTAATAGTGGCCTAAGCAAACCCCCAAACACTGATCAATTTTTATAAGATTTATGAATTTGTTTTGTAGGATTTAAAGTTGGATATTTTGGATGCAAGTTAAATATAGGATCAACCATTATATTAGATAAGTGTTCTAATAATATTTTAGGTTGTTTGGTTACTTTCTAGTTTGTATTTTATTATTTATTCATAGCTTAGATTATAGAAAGACCAAACATAGGTGATTTCTTTAATATATACATCAAACATCTCCACCTCGCACTTGGAGCAAGTCCTAAAACTATTCTTGGTAAACCCTTTGATCCCCAAGCCCTCGAGTGTAGAGAATATAACACACCCCCATTATCATCTTGGATCTGACTGGATCCAACTAAGAATTGTATGTGATAGGGAAATTTCCCCCCTCTACAAGTATAAATGTTTGTCGAGTAGCTTTTAGTATACATTGAGGATAAGATCACCATTAATGATCTATACCAACTTAAAAAATCTAATAATGAAAGTGTGGATAATTTTCTAATAAAATGGATATCCTTGGTAAGGATAATGTCATATGTTTCCCATTAAAGTATTTGATTAATATCCTTATTTCCAACCTTCATGAGAAACTAGCCTTCTTCTTATAAACAACTAATATGTCTTCTTTCAAACATACAACATACATGATCAAATGAGTAGAGACAACTCTATTTAAATAAGAATAACTAAATACTAAAACAAATAATGAGGAAGATAAATCCTCTTTTTCAAACCACAAAGATCAACATAAGAATAAACACGTTATTGGTGATAGGGTTATTGATTCTAGAAAATCCAACAATGTTAATGCTTCTTAAAAATTGTAAAGGATTATCCTAGGAAAGTTAACCTAATAGAAGCCTAACATAAAATACACAAGGATAAAAAATAATATTTCTACTATTCTAGAACAAATTGTCAAGGCCAAAATTATATAATTACCTCCTGTCAACCTTTTTGAACCTGGAAGGGAGAAAGCTCATTGGTTTAAACCAAACGAGTACTACACCTTCTATTGAGTCAATGGTAATGCTACAAATGTGTATATGGGGCTTAATAATATAGTTGAAGACCTAATTTATAAGTTTTTATCCTAATGCAATCAATTTCTTGGTATTTATAAAAATCTATTATTGAATTATACTAATCAAATCAACAAAATACAATATATAATATCTATTATCATAATGTACCAACTCCTAATCAATGAATGGTCAGTAATGTTAATCCCTCTTATATTTATTATGCTTTACATGTCTATGTTATCACAAGCAACAACAAGGGAATATACTCCATATAGTCCCTAATAAGTTATCTTTTAGTGCCTCCTTTGGTTTCTTTGATCCAAATAATTAATCAAAATGAAAGACCTTCTTTGGTTATTCAATAGCAATATATAATAGAGATAAAGTATGTTTATGATTTGATTTAGCATATTGAAAATACCCTAGCTAAAATTTACATTGTTGAACTCCTTAAATCTTCTTCCACATATCAAGATATCCTTATCAAAGTCTTGAGTGAATGCACAATTCCTCAAAACCCAAATCCCAATAAGTTTTCTTCTATTGTTAGATCAATTGGGGTAAATCATACTAATATATACTTCTATGAGGATGAAATTCCCTAGTCCTATTTGAAAGATATTCACCCTTGTATATCAAAGGCTATATCAATGAAAACTTCATTAAGCAAATTTTAGTTGATAATGACTTTGAATTTGACTTGTCTAAAATTAATCTTTAGAGATATGGCCAAGAGATTTGGTACTTTGATAATGGAGAATGTGAGGCTAATAGTACAATAGTCTTACCAATAAAAGTAGGTCCCAAAAATCATCATATTGTATTCTATGTTATTCCTTGTAATCTATATTACAATATTCTTTTTGATAGGCCTTGGATTAATGAAATGTATGCCATATCATCTAATTTACATAAGTGTATTGATGATGAATACAAATATCAAACATACAAAATTCCTACCAACATTGATCCCTTCAAATATTAAAATGTAATTGAATTTCAAAATAAAAAATCTAACCTTTATCCTCATCCTACTAATACTAATGTCCCTTTAAATAATTCTTCTAATTTTACAATCTCATCTACTGATCCTTCATCCTCCCAATATATAGTCATTAGTGCATTAGAGTAACTCCACAAAACTAAAATACTAACAAATAAAGGTCAATGGAAAATAATAATAAACCTATTATCACTAATAATAATCAATACTTAGACAATGACCAAACCTTTATGGACCTAGCCAAGCTTCCTTCTTTCCTACAAACACTAGAGTGAGCTCCTAGTAGCAAATGGAAAATAATAGTGATAGGGAGTTTCTCATTTATTTTTATAGAGCTTATAATAATGAAAAATAAGTGGAAACAATCATTAACTAGCCAAAAAATAGTATGTGTCGTGCTTCTTATCAAATTCATATCCCATATTAAAGCAAGGGTTGGTTAGTATTGTATATCGAGGTAAAGACTTGGGTTTATATGAATAGGGTATTAAGTATCCCTTTCAAACCAAATTTTGGTTAGGGTTTTTTGGGATAGGATATATTCTTATTCATAATGAGCCCTATCCTAAATATTTTGATGAGGAAGAAGCATTTAATAATGAAGATCATTATGATAGTTTCTCTAGCCAACACCATTTATTTGAATGGATTGGAGGGTAGTGATAATGGTTCACATTCCATTCATATAAATCGTTATGACTATTGATTTACCTAACATGTTAGGATAATTTTTTTAACCCTAGAATATGCTAAGCTAATCATTGATGAAGACTCTTGTAATTGGGAGGATGCAAAATAAAATTTTCTACTCAAGTTAATAGAGTTATCTAGATCAAAATAAATTTTATTTTAGAGGATATTTTTCCCAATTTTATAATATATAATGATCACAAAACTATAATAACAATCAACTATCTATAGAATCATATTTTTAAATATTAGATATCCTACTAAATACTCAATTGGAAGATGATCTCATCCTTTGATTGAAGAAACCAAAGAATGTCAATATTGGGACATAGGATTATTCCAAACTCTTTAAGTTAGGTAAATTTTTGACCATGATATAACACAAAGAATACATGAATCTACTGAAATAATTTAAAGATATTTTCTTGGTCATTTAATAATATGCCTTGTCTAGACACTTATTTGGTAGTACACCATTTAGTTATCACTCATGGTACAAAACTTGTAAAACACAAATTACAAAAACCAAATTCTAAGGTCATTATCCTTATCAAAGAAGAGCTATAAAATATCCTTGATGTTGGATTTATTAAATTTTTAGGCTATTTTTATTGGATTTTTGACATTGTTATAGTAGTTAAGAAGAATAGAAATATTATGATATGTACAACATTTTGGGACATTAAAAAAAGGAATCTCTACTTCCCAATATTGTCATGATTATCAATTTCATATTAGTGTATTAAATGTTATCATTTATGGATGGATTCACATGATATAGTTATATCAAATAGCTCTTGAGGACTAACACAAATTAGCTTTCACTACACCATGGAGAATCATTTACTATTAGGTTATGCCCTTTAGATTGAAAGTGTAGACACTAAAATCATGTCAATCCGATTAGGCGATTGAAAGCATTGGTTAATTGGCATCATATGACACCTTTGGGTAACCCTCAGAGGTTTAATAGTGTTCCTAACCACTATAAGAAGGCTCTACCCAACTTTTGGGAGGTTTTGGGACACATAGGCATGACCGTACCACCCTGGGATGGTCATAATTCATGGTCATCCCACCCAGGGATGGTGGCAAAGCGGTCAACCTTGGGTGGGACGACCACAAGGTTTGACTCCCAAAAAGTCAAATTTGGACAAATGACACCCATAAAATACCATTTATCCCACCTATTCAAGAATGCAAGACTTAAGGGTACAAAATACTTATGACATGCAAAAAAATGGAGGCCAAAATGGAAGATTCTCTTCCCCCTCCAATGCATGCTCAATTTTAGATAAGTGGCACCTCTTGCCCTACATGCCCTTGCATGCCCATTTGACCAAAGGCTTACTTTAGCTATAAAGTGGATCTATTTTCCACACAAAATATAGAGAGGAGTTTTAAGACATAGCAACAAAGTGCTGCCAAGATTTCCCCTCACCTTTTTGTGCCTTTTTCCCACAAAATATCTACCTAGAAAAGGAGGTTTGTGAGTGATCTAGGAGGCACAATTTTTTTGCAAAACCAAACCTTAAGTGAATTTCACATTAAAAGTTTATGAAAAACTATTAAGGAGGGTTTTTACCAATTCACAAAGGAATTGGTGATAAAATAAGTGCAAAATTTGTGATCGTCCCTGTTGGGACTGAAACTGAAGGGATGAAATTTATTGATACAAATGGTTACAATATATAGGCATAAGCCTATATTCAACACATGACACTTGTCAAGAGAAACTGACAAGTGTCAAGGTGAAGGCATAGTGCACTTTAACTCTAAAAAAACAAAACAAGTCAACATTAGGTAACATTCCCCCTTAATGTTGACTTCTCTAAAAAACAACCTATCATCGTCTCGTATTGCTGATTTGGTCTAGGCTCGTGCTTTTTTTTTCTTGGCTCTCCAACTGTGAATAATGCTAGATTCACTGTGTATACATCTCGGTCTATTGCCTCAGGGTCAGCCACTTCCATGGGTCTGTTGCCACTGGGTCAGCTGTCTAAGTGCCTCAGGGTCATCATGGGTGCCTTAGGGTCAGCCACTTCTGGGTTTGTTGCCTCTGTAGGTCATCCTCAGAGGATGTTGCCTCTCATAGGTCACTAACTAGATTCACCATAAATATCAAATCCTTCCTTATGGTGAACTCAATCTACAAGGTGTCGGTCTCTATCGAAAATGCACCTAATACAAAGGAAAAACGAGCCATATAAGAGTGTCGATCTTTGTCGAAAATGCACTCAATACAATAAAATGAGCCATAGATGCCAAATATGGAGAAGAAGAAAAGAAGAGAATCTTCTGAAGTGTCTTTGTCTGTAGTCTTCAAAAGTAGATCCAAAAAAACCTCGGATAGAGTCTAGGGTGTCTATGTCTGTAGTCCCTAGAATAAGTGTCCTTATGGTGACCATGTAATCCCACCGAAATACATGGGTAACCAGCCACTGCATTCGCCAAGTGTATAGAAAATATCACTAGGTACAAGGATCACATATAAAATTACCTTGGGAGTGTCGGGTACAACAGAAAGTGCACTCCAAGGTATAAAAAAACTTTAAGGCTAAAAACTCAATTGAAATAGCCTCAAAAATACAATATGACACCACCATTGTGTCCATCGTGGAAAAACGTTTCCAACGACTATAAATACCCCTATACTTGGGTTTGAATGGGGCCTTCAACTTTCTGAAAAAATAATAGCATGCCTCTCTAGGCAACAATAGACAACATCGCTTAATAGCGGCATCGCTCTCAGCGTAATAAAAATAGTCTTGAACATTACATTGGCCATATTTCGGCCATTTATCATAGTTTTAATATTCCCCATACCAATAAAAACAAGTGGTTCCTACCACTTACTTAAAACTTGCCTTTAAAGAAAATACCCCTTCATTTTTAAATAAAGCATCCTTGGTCTAGCCCCATCATCATTTTAAAAATAAAAAACCTCCACATCAAAAAATAATGCCCCACTACCAGATTGATGTTAGCGTACTTACTATGCTTTGTCTTTATTTAATTATTAGACAGACTATTGCTCAGACTGTTGCTCTGTTACAACAGTTCAGTTCAGCTGTTGCGTCGGTGTTCTATTCCTGGCTGTTACTCGATGTATTTAAACAATGCTGCAATAATACAATCTAGTTCATTGCATTTCACATGGCATCAGAGCCAGACCGCTACGGGATTTTTTTTGCAGTGAAAGCGTGAGGAGAAAAATGCTGGAGGCGGTTGCTGTGGTGGGAGCAGATTGCTATTTTTTTCTGAAGGTTACTGGTTGCTGCGACGAGATTTTTTTAACCACGTTAACGCGTGATTTTTTTTAAAATCCACGCAATTGCGTGAGTAGCACAGGCAGCCGAGCGACCCCAGGACGCAGCAGCACCCGCGCTAGCTGTAGTGCATGGACGTCCATGACGTCTGATGCAGCGGGTGCCACCAACGTTGACGCGAGGGCTGGACAGTGCGCCAACCCCTGCATGGATCGTGGGCCACGCAGGCACCACATGGGAGCGGTGACGTGCCCGCGGCAGGCGGACTTCATCACGTGCAAACGCACGAGGGGAGGACCCCCCCCATCACTGGCTGGAGCGCGCTCTGCCCACGCAGGCACCACATGGGAGTATGCGGACAGAAGTCCACGCCCAGTGTGGGAGCAGGCGGACAGAAGTCCCCCCCCCCGTGTTGGTGGAGACGGCGCGCAATCGTGTGCGCTCCCCAACGCCACCCCCCCTCCCCCCCGTGTGAGGGAATTTAAAATTTCCCTCTTGCATGGGGTATAAACCCTCCCCCCCTCTTTGCGTGCAGCACGCGCGTGAATCAACCCCCCCCCGCGTGCAGCGTGAAATGCGCGGCCGTGAATTTAAAAAAAAAAAATGGCAGGCAGTGACGCGGATGGGAAGAAGGCTGCCACAGTGGGCACGGGAAGCGGGAAGCAGAGAGGAGGCCGCGATTTGCAGTTGGAGCAGGCTGAGGTCCTCAAAAATGAGGGGGTCCTTTCTCCTCCCAGATCAGCCCACGGGCTCACTGGCAAGTGAGCTGCGTGGTGGGTTCCGGGAACCCAACAGTCGAGGGTTCAAATCTCGCCGACTCCTCCCAAGGTATATTTTTTTTTCAAACGTTTTTTAATTATTATTATTTTTAGTTAAATTTTTTAATTTTAATTTATTTTTTTAATAGTTTTTAAACTTTATAAATTAAAATTTATTTTTAATTTATTTTTTAAAGTTTTAAAAACTATATAAATTAAAATTATTTTTTTTAACTTTAAATAAATAATAATTATTAAAATGCTTTTTTAAAGAAAGCCTTTTAAGGGGGGATATTTTTTTTCAAAAAATCAAAGGGGGATAGTGAGTAATTTTTTGAAAAATAGCAATTTGGCAAATTGTAAAAGGTGCATTTTCGACTGTGACCGACACCTTGTGGGTTATTCTTGTGGGCATTTTTTTATGTTGTATGTTGCATATTTCATTTTTGCACTATAACATTAAAAACATAAAATCAAAACACTCCCTAAGTCCCCGAAATAATTAAAACCCATCCGTGTAATTTATTGCACTGCAGCGTTCGATATTTGTGATACCTCTGGCCAGCACTTATAGGTAAAGTTGTCATGATTTGGCTACTGTATCCGCCGCCTAATATAGCTGCTACAACGACGTCTGAGCTTGTTCTCTATAAATCTTCGGGGAGGAATAAGTACACCATTTTTGCATTTTTTACTCCATCCACTACCCTTTATCGCACTTGTGTTTAGGTGTAAATCCTGACGAAGTATTCTTCATAGTGTTTAGGGGAAGTTACGCCCCATGCATGAGAATAATCTTCTATGGTAGGTGCCATCAACAAGGCGATTCCCTTTCAGTACCGCTTATGTTCCACGTATCATATGATCTCTAAAACTCACCTATAGTCTCCCTCACGTAAGGGCGGGTGATTTTTGTTGATCTTTCTAAATACCTATAGTTTCCCTCATGTAAGGGCGGGTATTTTGTACGGTATATTGGCCTAGCAAAAGGTATATCTAAAGGGGGACCAATTGGTGATATAAGGAACCTTCACTATGGCCGATGTTGCAAAGTTGATGACTGATCCGCATCAGTTATTGAAAGGTCCAAATTATACACCATGGAAACATAAGATGAAGGCTATTCTCCAAATGGAAGATTTGTGGGATATTGTTACTGGAGTAGCAACTAGGCCTTCACCAACAGCAGGATCCACAGGTCCTTCAGCAGATCAGATAGCTTTTGACAAGAAATACAGTAGAGCAAAGGTGCTCATTTTGTTTGTTGTTTCAGATGAAGTGCAACCTCATATAGCTGACAAAGCAAGTGGTAAAGAGGCATGGGATGCCCTTAGAACCATCTATGATGGGAAGAATGAATCCACCATTCTTCATCTTCAACAACAACTTCATAACCTGAGTTTGAGGCAGGGTGAAACAGTTGAACTCTTTCTGTGCAGAGTGTCTGAGTTGAAAGAGAAATTGAGTTCTCTGGGAGATACTGTGGACGAAAAGCTTCTCATTTCACTTGTGATGAGAGCTTTACCTTCTTCATTTGATATGTTGATAACCTCCATCCAGGTGTCTCAACGACAAATTACGTACATCGAGTTGGTCAATCTGCTTCAACAACAGGAGGCATGCCAACTTCACAAGGTTGATTCTTCCAATACAGCCCTATACACCAACAGGCAGGGTTCTAGGAAGAAATGTAATGGGCAAAAAGGAGGCAACTTTCAGAAAGGAGGAAATTCTCAACAAGATACAAAAGGAAAAGGCAAACAACCTCAACAGAAGAAGAGGTGGTGCAAGATCTGTGAGAAAGACAACCATGACACCAACAGGTGTTGGCATAAGAACAAGCAAAAAGGCCAAAACAAACCACAAAATAAAAACAAGCAACCCTAGGTGAATGTTGTTGTTGAAGAATCTGACTCAGATTCTGAATGGGCACACAAGGTGCTCATGACTACCACAGATTCCACATAGAGGGATCATATTTGGTATGTCGATTTTGGAGCTAGAAAACATATGACTGGCGACAGATCGTGGTTTGAATCATTTGTGGCCAAAGAGGGCAAACCTGTCACCATTGCTGATGATAAAACCTACAAGGTTTAGGGAGAGGGTATAGTTTTAGTCACTCTTCCTGATGGCAAGTGTCAGATTGACAAAGTCCTCTATGTTCCGGGATTGGCCAATAATTTGTTGTCAGTGACACAAATCCTGGATAGAAATATGGTTGTCAACTTTCGTGTTGAGAATGGAAAGAAGTGTTGTACTATTA
Organism: Wollemia nobilis; assembly: GCA_028583015.1. Classification (NCBI taxonomy): domain Eukaryota; kingdom Viridiplantae; phylum Streptophyta; class Pinopsida; order Araucariales; family Araucariaceae; genus Wollemia; species Wollemia nobilis. The sequence continues at coordinate 5,685,598 of JAQPPZ010003172.1, read as the reverse complement.
CCAGGAAGGGTAAACATATTGCAACAACTTCATATAAGCACGGCTTATTTGCACTAGATGCTATCTCTACTCCACATGTTGCCATGACTGTCTCTACCAAGGAGGCAACTTCCCTATGGCACAAGAGATATGGGCATCTTAGTTCTGGCTACTTACTTGAGCTCAGCAAGTATGAGATGGTAAAGGGTCTTCCTTCCCTTTCTCCACATTGCCGATGTGCTCCGATCGCTTGGTAGGAAAGCAGCATAGAGTACCATTTGAGAAGATCTCTACAAGAGCACGAAAACCTCTGGAGTTAATTCACACCGATCTGTGCGGTCCTTTCACACCCAACAGTTGTGGAGGGAAGAGGTACTTTCAGTTATTCGTAGATGACTACTCACGAAAGATGTGGGTTTTCTTTCTCCAACTAAAATCTAAAGCTTTCACATTCTTCCAGCAGTTCAAGAAATCCGTTGAGAAGGAGTCAGGAGCTTCTATTAAAACCCTCCGCTCAGATCGAGGGGGAGAGTTTACCTCTAATGAATTTTCTGCATTCCTAGATAAGCATGGAATCAAGAGACAGTTAACAACTGCCTATACTCCTCAAAAAAATGGAGTTGCTGAGAGAAGGAACCGTTCTATCATGGAAATGGTTCGTTGTATGCTCACAAGAGCTACTCTTGGGCAACAATATTGGGCAGAAGTTGTCACCACTGCAGTGTATCTATTGAATAGGGCACCCACAAAGGCCCTAAAAGGAATGACTCCATAGGAAGCATGGAGTGGTCGAAAACCCTCCATATCTCATCTACGTATTTTTGGATGTCACGCTTTCATGCACATACCGAAAGAGAAAAGGAAGAAGCTAGATGAGAAAACACTGAGATGTATTTTTCTTGGTTATTCTGAGCACTCTAAAGGATATCGGTTGATAGATCCTTTGACCAAGAAAATTCATATCAGCAGAGATGTTGTCTTTGATGAAGCTTTCACATCACAGAGCACATCTAAAGTACACCAAGATATTATGGAATCTAAGGAAGAGAAGATTCCTTCGTCAACACAGACAGGAGGTCCTTCTACATCTTCTTCAACTCCACCGAAGAAGAATCCTAAATGGTGTACAAATACAATCAGAGATGCAAATTTATCCACTCCTCCCAATATGAATTTGGATAGACATCATACACGCAGTATGGCTCAAAAGGAAAAAGAAGCCAGAGAAACTGGTGAGGTTGATGATATTTGTCAATCTTTTGAGGAACTTTCTGTGACTCCAAGTACAGAAGTAGAGGATATGGATATTGATGATGACAGGGCGTTCATGTCTACCATAGATAGTCTTGAACCTGCATCAGTGCAAGATGCTCTTAGTGAGCCTCAGTGGAAGGCCGCTATGGATACAGAGTATGAGTCTCTAATGAAAAATAAAACTTGGAAGCTTGTTGATCTACCGCATGGAAAGAAGCCCATTGGCTGCAAATGGGTATATAAAGTCAAGTACAAGGCAGATGGAACAATTGATAAGCATAAGGCCCATCTTGTTGCAAAGGGCTATGCTCAAAAAGAAGGCATTGACTATGAGGAAACTTTTGCACCTACTGCTCGGATGACCACAATTCGGGTTATGTGTGCTATGGCAGCATAATATGGGTGGAAAGTTCACTAGATGGATGTCAAGAGTGCCTTTCTAAATGGTGATCTCCAAGAATAAGTCTACATGACGTAGCCTGAAGGATTTGAAGTGGAAGGCCAAAAGCAGAAATTTTGCAAATTGGTCAAATCCTTGTATGGTCTGAAACAAGCTCCTCGAGCTTGGTATATAAAAATGGACAATCACCTTATGCAGCATGGATTTAAGAGATGTCCATCAGATGCAAACCTCTATTTCAAGAAACAGGGTTCTGAGATAGTGTTGCTTGTACTCTATGTGGATGATCTGCTCATAACAGGGAGTTCAAAAACTATGATCTCTACTGTCAAAAGAAAATTGTGCAAATATTTTGAGATGACAGATCTCGGACTTCTCCATTATTGTCTTGGTCTGGAATTCAGCCAGAAGGAGCACTCCATCAAAGTGTCTCAGAAAAAATATGCCAAGACATTGCTGGAAAAATATCACATGACTGATTGCAAGCCAATGGCAACTCCGATGGAGAATGGACTTCAGTTATCATGATATGATGACTCACCTCAGGTAGATGGTACTCTCTATCGACAATTGATTGGGAGTCTCATATATCTGACCAATACTAGGCCAGATCTCGTATTTGCTATCAACTATATTTCGAGGTTCATGCAGGAACCTAAGACCACTAATTGGAAAGCAGCAAAACGTGTTCTTCACTATGTCCGTGGTACTATGGAATATGGCCTAGAATACAAGAGGAACAACAAATTCTTCTTGCAAGGATACACGGACTCCGACTATGCCGGATCATTTGATGATCGCAAGTCAACTTCTGGATACATTTTTCATCTGGGATCCGGTCCTGTCTCTTGGCACATCAAGAAGCAACAGGTGGTTGCTATTTCATCAACAGAGGCAGAATATCATGCCGCACGTGAAGCTATGTGCGAAGTGATATGGTTACGTCACATTCTGACAAGTATGGGCCATCCATCAAAATCTCCAATACACTTGTTCTGCGACAATCAGGGTGTTCTGAACCTCGTCAAGAATCCAGTCCATCATGAAAGAACAAAGCACATTGACACACAATGTCATTTCATTCGAGATGAAGTTCCAAAGCATCGAATTCAGCTTCAACGACATTCCCACCGATGCTCAAGTTGCGGACATTTTCACTAAGGCACTTGGACGTGTCAAATTTGAATTGTTTCGCAGCTCACTTTGTATTGCACAATGATGTAAGGGGATGTTAGTAGTCTAGTATAGCTATTAGTTATTACATTACCCAAATAATGTAATAAAAGGGGATGTTAGCGTACTTACTATGCTTTGTCTTTATTTAATTATTAGACAGACTGTTGCTCTGTTACAACAGTTCAGTTCAACTGTTGCGCTGGTGTTCTATTCCCGACTGTTACTGATGTATTTAAACAATGCTGCAATAATACAATCTAGTTCATTGCATTTCACAATTGATACCAAAAAATATTTTAATAAAAAAAATTCCCACTATGACTTAAAAGAAATTGCATGACTTTGGGTGTGCTCCTCCGGCCCGAAATACCACTTCCCGTACTTCTTCATGAATTTTGAAAAGTGAAGCTTCACGTTAAACAATGTGCTTCGGGCATCCAAAATCCCTGAATTATTTGCATATTTTTCTATCACTTGACGGATAATTTCCTCGCTTGAACGAGCCCAAACGATGCCTGCTACTGCCATTCTGCTAACACTGCAACAATGGAAGCATTGAAGCTGCTCTGTTTTTTGTCTTTCATTTTCTGAAGACAGCGCAGCCCGAGACGGCAAAGGCGGTGGTGCACTAGTGGTGAGGGTTTCATCGTCTTTGACTCCAATGCAGACATCATATTTAGAGTGATCATGAAATAGAAAGCACGGTATGCAATCATATTAATTTTTATAACTCCCAATATAAGATACAAAGGAAGCTCTACAGTAAATTTAAGCTCATATGTGGGCACTAAAAATGCCGGTCTTCCACCAATTATACCATTAGATACATTTGATGATAAAACGAATTCCAAAATTATCATAGCAGTTGTAAATGGAGGTGAATTTTCTACACGATGAGGCCTTAATACAGTTTCAATGGCAAAGAAGCAACCTACAACTGTTGCATTAAAGCCTGATGAAATTCCAGAAGCTACACCACCTGCAACAAGAGCTATTCTTCTTTCCTTGTTGTTTTGCATCATTTCAGAATATCCATAAGCACATGATTTTCCTATATCCACACTTGGGTCTTCTGGTCCTAATGAGCAACATGTTCCTAAAGTGACGACAGCTTGAATTGCCTTAGTTGTTGGGCAAAATCTTGCTAATAGATCAAAACTCTACCTTTGATGAGGCCTTGACTACTTAATCTAGTCGATTATTTCTAGTAAACCATGCATCACACCAATAATAACTCCACCAATTAATGGAATCAACAAAATACGGTGCCATGTATCTGCAAGGTTTTGTGATCAAAACCAAGCAGCACCTTCCTGGGGTGTCCCTGCCCATGCCCATTCATGTATTATATGAACCCCATGATTGAAGGTAGCCATGCACAACCCCGTAGCCACTCCAAGCAAGCACCCAATTAGTAGTAGAACCCATTCTAGAGGGGCACCCTCAACAAGCTTGTCTTGGGAGCCCAAATTCCTCGAAGAAGGCAGCCTTTCCCTCAACAAAATCTTCCTGATCAATCCCCTCCTATTGCTAGATTTCCTTCTATCCAAATTCCTAGAAAAATATCTTGCTAGCATATCCTGGATCGGGCCTCGGTGCCTTTCTTAACCATGATCTTACCTAGGGTTTCAATTTCTTTAGAAAATTCATCAAAGGCTGGAAAATTTTTGACAATAAAATTAGACAAATGGACCTGTTCTCCCCTCAGACTGACACCAACTGCAAACTGGGTGTTTAACTAAGCCCTTGGCCATGGTGGATTGCTGCTTAAATAAGCCCCATCTCATACAAAACCAGCCCCAAAATATTTGAAATTTTTGCGGCATGGAACCGTGGAGATCCCACCCTATTGGAAAATTGTTTCCATGGGGAAACAATGTATGAATTTTTCTCTACTATTCTTCTTTCCATACCGCACCTGCTACAAAATTTTGCTCTTCTGATGCTTCTTGAGCTCCACCAAGTCCCACAAAAAATTGTTCTACTGGCCCTCCGTCATGTCGAAATCGAGTTCCACAATTCTGGTTTTTAACAGAGCTTTAAGTCTGTCAAGTCTCGCATCGTCATCTTTGCTGAATAGGGTTATCAGCTGCTTGAGGAAATGGAGGCAGTGGATCACCTCAACCTTGGGAAGTACCAGGTCATCGAGTTTCTGCTCTTCTGTGATGTCTTCCTTAGATTTCATGGAATTTTTTATGGTAGCAGACGACGAGATTTGGGAATCTGAAAGGGAATTTCCATCCGATGATGGCTTGTTCTTCTGCACCCTGAGTTCCTCTTCCTTGCACTCCTCCTCATGGATTATCTCGATCTCCATCTGCTCATTTTTTGATTTCTTAATGAATTTTCTATTGCCAAAGTTGGACTTCAAGCGCTTCCACTTGTGCTCCAGCTCCTTCATCAGTCCAGCAAACCCGAAGGGCAGGCGTCTCACTCCACTGCGCATACTTCATTGTGGGACCCACCATCACCAACAGGGGTTTTATTCGGTTTGATTAGGGATTTCATGTCCCGGTCAAGGAAAAACAACAGCAGAGCTCCTTCAACAATGGTGGGCAAACTGCTCCAAACAGAGAGCGTTGAAGCTTCAACAAACAATGATCTCCATAAAACTGGAAAAAATGCATAAGACAAAAATAAATAATAATCTCCTCTATATAGTTATTGATACAAGGGTCCACGGCCATTCTAGGAAGTAGATCTAGAAAACCAGGTTCTCACACAACAACCACCAGGGCAGATTCAAAAACACACAACATCCGTTAGATCTAAAAACCTAAAAAAAAAATTCTAAATTTTTTTTCCAAAATTTTAAAATTCTTACCATCTGGTTTCTAATCCATCAAATGATGGAGAGCATACTCCCTCGGTAAAAATTTTAAAAAATAGGAAAAAAAACAAGGGGGAGGGAGGATTTCCATGAGGGAAATCCCCCCTCAAGGGTTTCACAGGGCAGGGAAAGCCTGTTCTGATACCAAATGTTGGGATTGAAACTGAAGGGATGAATTTTATTGATACAAATGGTTAAAATATATAGGCATAAGCCTATATTCAACACATGACACTTGTCAAGAGAAACTGACAAGTGTCAAGGTGAAGGCATAGTGCACTTTAACTCTAATAGTCCCACCCCAAGACGGTCCCCAATTTGTGACAATCACCACCGTCCTACCCAGGGATGGTGGAAGATATGTGCATTATTTCTTTACTATTTTTTATAGTCATATTCTAGGGTAGTATATGAACCTCCTATCCAAATTTCATGCATTTTGGAGTCATATTGAGCAAGATATTACATTTTTAGTGTTTTACAGGCTTATGGGGACCATCTGAATATGCACATGGATCTGTGATTGATTTTGATAATATGACCATATGTGTTATCTTAAAATAATGTTTTATGCATAGTTTCAAAGTTTCATTTGATTTGTATGTGTTTTGGTCCATAAATTTCTTATTTTGGGTTTTGTAGGCTTAGCGGGCGCACTGCAAATGCGCCACATCATCAGATGCAATTTTTGTTCTATTTTCAATTAGATCTTCCAAAAATAATTTATTATACATGTTTATACAATTTCAGATCATTTGGAGTTGTTTTATATAGTCACATTGCATATTTAAACTTTCTAGCTTATAGTTGCATGTATGGCTTTTGCATGTTTCACATTGTACGCACTTGCTATTTGATAAATATGGTTTCCTTATGTGTAGGTTCAGGTCTTATAGCATAGGAGAAGGGAATACAATATCATAACAATGAAGAATGAAGTGGCAACATCATAGGTTTGCCCACCTCAATTGTGGGTAGGAGGAATAACATTGGAAGTGCACATGAGCTTGATTGAAAGGACTTGATCCTTGGGCACCCATAATTTTATAAACAATTGTATCACACTAATATATCTTAAGGGGAAATTTATTGTAACCATGTTCTGATTTACCAAATGAAATAAAAAGAATAACACCTTTTTCTTGCACTTATTTGGCTTCCATGGTTGCTTAAATTTGTCCTTTTGTAATGCATCATTAATACATATATAGATGCATATTTTTTAACATTCTTAGGTACACAAATTTTCCCTACTTTAGTGGCAATCGTGGTGGGACCATATCCTTATTTATTTAATTAAAGGTTTAACCCTATTTTTTCTTTCTTTCTGTTGGAGGTGTTGGTCGTTTTGGCCTAAAATGGCCTCTAGACTGTTAACCGTCCCACCCTGGGATGACCATCAAACTGGCCACAATTCCACCCTAGGACGGTCATAAAATAGGAGCTTTTCTACTCCAAAATCAAGTAGCAGTAGTATTAAAGGCTATTGAGGTAGGTAAAAAAATCCTATTTTTTCATTTTTGCTATTCAAAACTATTGAATTTGGTTTTTCTTGCCTCCCTTGATTGCTTGAAAGGTAGAAAGATAGGTTCAATTTTCTATAATCACAAAAACAACAAAAATAATAAGAAAAACTGGAAAGGAACTAAGTAGAAATGCATCTCTATGGTTTTCTTGCTTGTAGCCTACCCAATGGGTAGGTTCTCATTTAGGATTTGCATCTTGTAGGTTACTTTTTATCTAGATTTTTCTAAAAGTAAAACGTCATTTCTTTGTATTTAGTGAAATATCATTGAGTGCTTCATTGTTTAATTTCTTTGGGCCTAAAAATAACCTCACACATCACATATTATTTTTAACATCAGCAACGTTGGGCTCTCACATCCAACCCGTTGATCAAGACCAAAATTGGATGTCATTATCACTTGATTGGCTCACTTGAAAGAGTATCATCGACAACCATCCATGGCCAAAGTCGATACAAGAACTATCCTATCCATGCAAAATAACATGCACCCCTATTTGGAAGGGTGTATCACTATGCATAGTGTGTTGGGTGAGGGTTGGTATTACCTATGCTACCTTGTTGAGTATGGACTTCCCAACCATATTCAGATTATGCGAGTATATAGGTGAAATCCTTTAAAAATTTGAGTATATCATCCAACGAAATTTAAAACACGTGACACAAGATCTTCTTTACAAAAAATACATCTGAAACACACAAAACAATTTAGGAATTCACATCTAAAACTTAAAAGAGATAATCACTTGTCTTATTGAGTGTTTCCTTTCTTGTGTGTTGTTTCATTAAGAATTTGTAAAGGATATAATCATGTAGGGTTGATAGAGAGTAACAATGGTATGCACCCACAACCAAGCCCAATCATAGCCAAAAAATGTAGAGAGTGGACTAGGAGACATGAGTCATCTCTGCTTTAACCCTAGGGATTTGGTCATACCTCCTTGGTGAGCCTCTACTCACCCAATTCCTAGAACAATTGGACATGAACAACATATACAAGGGAGCCCTATACGGGACACCCCTATGGGTGATGGACTTTTCTGGGAGAGTGTTGTCGGTATGTAAACACATCACTTGCCTTATTTGATGAAAGATAATAGCACATTGAGTAGCAAGTATATAGAGAAGTGTCACGCATCCACGTACCTGATAGGTCTAACACACCCATTTATGGGCCAGAGAATAACTTCACATATTGGGTAGATCAGATTGATTATACTTTGCCTATGCATCACCTTGATAGGTTCTATTAGCCTAGAAAATAGGATGAGTATGATACTCATCGCTCAGGGTGAGCAAACTCACCCTTCTCTTCCTCATCCATGAAGGAAGGCATGAGGAAATCCTAGATGATCCTCAAGAGTAGTATACCATGCAAGAACGATATGCCTTTGTACCCATATAGTATAATGAGCATATGCCTAGGCCCAAACCTCAAGTAAATGCAACTACCCTTGATCGAGGGAAGTGCACAATGGATATCACAGATTATCTTGAATGAGGTCAACCTCAGGGTAAGACTCCTAGGCCTCCTAGGCCCCACACAATGGAATAGATCAAACAAGCGGTTGTAAGATATATGAAATACCAAGAGCAATTCAAGCAGCTTCGGTGAGACAAAGAGCAATTAGACCGCTTACATCAACTTGAGAAAGAAAGAATCAAATGGTAGACCAACGAACTGTTCTAGATTACTTTACATGAGAGGATCCCTACCCCTAGAACATATAGACAAGAAGTCCATCCGAGGTAACCCATGCTCATTCAATATAGGTCTCCTAGGCCTTATCTAGTGTTGCCTCTATGACCTCCTAGGCCAAATCAGGACTTACCTCCCAGGACAAATATAGGACGCACACCTTAGACATCTACCCCTATCTATATACTGGCTCAGGAGATGTCCTATGGGGCTTATGTCAAGCATGATCCAGAGGTGGAATATTTAGAAATGCCTTATCAAGTTAGGGGGGTGACACGCCACCACCTCAACATAGACCTAACGTTCCTCGACCTTCACCATAGGATAGGAGTAATGAAGAGGAGATCAAATCCTCTGATGCATATAAGGTACTACTAGAGTGCTTAGATTTAGTAGATAACAAGACCTTTGGGGCTAGATATTAAAATTCCACATTGCACCAACTACGTAGTCATCCCCTTCATCCTTCGATGCCTATCCCTTCCCATCCAAAATATTTTAAGATGCCTCAATTGGCTAACTTTAAGGAAGAAGAAGATGCACAGGAGAATGTTACTAAGTTCTTAAGCCAATGCTTTGGTATCCAGGATAATGATGCTTTGCTTTTGTGGATATTCATGACTAATATCTCTGGCCTAGCCACAAAGTGGTTTACCCAACTCCTAAAGCATACCATTCATAATTTGGATCAACTCCTATATGCATTCCTAGTATGCTTCACCTTCAATACCAAGAGGAAAGTGACGCTGGTCGATCTCACTAGGTTGAAATAATATGATGATGAGTCAATAGAAAATTATGGCAATAGGTGGTGAGCATTGCTCACCAAGCTATTGTATCTACTCCCCATGTATAATTTGACTCAAATATTTACCAAGAGCTACCTAAATCTGATCTCCTTATTGTTGCAACTGCAACAATATCCAACTCTTGAATATGCCCTAGCACAAGCTAGAACGATTGAGAACATCAAGATTCAAGAGGGATAAATTGCAAAGACTCACAAGGAGTGCAATAAGAATGCTAAGAATAGCCCAGTACAACCTAAGCTAGAAATATTCAATAAAGTTTCCATTAGCATCCCAAGGCCAACGTAGACTGCACAACCTCAAAAGCCCAATTATCAGGCCACACCTAGAAACTATAACAAGGACAACCAAAATAATAAAGGGCAAAATTAATAGCGCCATCACAAGTGATAGTTCACACCCATTACAGAGTCTATTGGATCTTTGTTTGAGAACCTCTTGGTAGCTAATTCTATCAGTCTACCTGAGAGTCAACCTATTGACCCAAATGCACCAAAGCCCAAAGGATACCGAGAAGACCTATATTGTAAATTTCATAGGCAAAATGGGCATGATGTGCAAATGTGCTATAAGTTCAAAAATTTGGTGCAAGACATGATCGATAGGAATGCCCTTTAGGTAGACAACCCTATCATTCCAAAAAACTAGTATATGGGTGTTTTTAAAGACCCATTATTTGCCCATGCAGAGCGGGCCAAGCTAGTGCCCCAGGTGAATGAGGTTCATCATGCACCCCCTTAGCAAGGATATGTCAACATGATCAGCATTGTAATGAGGAATAGGTGGTATCCAAGTCCAGTTGCACCACCTACAGCTCAGAGCGATGTTCCTTCAACATCGCAACCTCTACTGCCTCTAGTGTTGAGCCTCCCGCCTTGATTGATGGTCACAATTAAGAGCAAGCTCGCTCAGAGACTAAGAACAACATCTACCTAACTCTCCATATATGAGATCATTCAACAATCTCCACCTTATAGAGAAGCTCTAATGGAGATCCTTAAGGCAATCAAACTACAACCCCAAGAGTCTAACTCCTTAATTAATTTTGTGGGGCATGTTCGACAATGCATGAAATCGATGATTACCTTTTGAGAAGATGAGATCAAACTAGCTCCAAATGATATGGTGGATCCTCCCTTGCACATTATCACATGTGTAAATGGAATACCCTATAAGAGAGTGTTTATAGACACTGTATCTTCTAGCAACATCATCACTACAATAGCTCTCAATCATCTCAAGCTCTCGACATCCCATATTATCACATCGACATACACCCTTCGAGCATTTAATGATGCCATATTCTCAATATTCGGTACAATAGTCCTACCCATTCAAGTAGGATAAAATACCATACTGACACTACACCACATCTTGCTGGGTAGATCATGGATCAGGGACATGAAGTGTGTCCCTTCCATCACTCACCAATGCCTAAAATACACCTATGAAAGGTAAGTTCATGTCATCTCCTCAGACCTAGAACCCTTCAAGTACTACAAAATGGTGCAGAAGATCCTTGAGTCAACCTTTGCCATCCACCCATCTGGATTTTCAACCAAATAAATCTAGCCAAGGTCTGACTCTATCACCATTACCTTCATTGAATCCATCATCATCTCATACCATTCCATCCTCATATTTGGCACCCCTATACATACCTTCATCATCAGTGAATACTCCATTTAAAAACATGGGGAAGAGGCCTATTGATGAGAGTCCTCCAACCATATCCACCATTTGCACAAGAAAGATTCCTAGCCTAGTGGATGAGGAGCTACCTCATGAGGTAAATGATGAATCAATTCAATCCCTACTCTCGTCTCCTCCTCCATAGCCACAGGTCATAGTGCATCTAGCTACCATCATATTAGGAGAATATATGGTTAGAAATGTCACAACCACCCCTACTATCAATTTGGTGCAAGATATGGGTCGACCTTGTCTTCCCATAGGCATGATTGTGCCTCTTGGACTTCCTCCTAATCATACAAATTTCATTTATGGGATCTCGACTATGGCATTGAGCCTTATCAATGGTAGGAAGAGGATGAAGAGCTATTTTTTGAGGACATAAATTACATGTCCAACCCTGACTTCACCATGAGGTATCTTAACCTTTGTAATTAGCACGATTATAGGTTGAGATTGTATGAGCAAGGCACCCGAGTTCCTTGCTAGCCGTAGTATCAAATACCCTATGACAAGTCTAGTCTAGGATACAAAAATCCTATGCCCCTCAACGTCCTCACATATAGTATAGAGCGCATGACCCTAGACTTTAGATATGAGCTTGCGTGTGATCCCTTTACCAAACCTAGCAGAATCTACTCACTAGGAGACTATTTCCCCACACTCATGGGTAATCAAGAGACACCTTGTGATATCCCTCAATCTTATGAGAGAGGTGAAAGTTCACATACCCTTCCACATTATAGTGAGGAATAAGATCAGAGGTCTCCTTATGAGTGGACATCTGATAATGATTCAGATTATGAGGTGGCATCCATTAGATCCTCTAGTCTCCATGTTGAGTATGAACGAATTGTTCCATTAGATGATGAGCATGAGGGTTATTTGTGTATGTTTCCCTTGAACGATCCTATCTAGTACAAGTTCCTCCCTGTAGAGGGGCAAGTCCACCCATAGCCACATCGATCGTCCATCCATAAAAATTATTTTCGTAGACCTTTTTGAACCCATGCAAGATCCAGATAACCCATCGAATCCACTATACCTAAACTTGGGGGTAATTGACTTCAATCAGGAAGATTCTCCTCCATCACCTTTTGAGTACTGGTCTTGCGATGAGATGTTACATTTGTCCCATTTCTCTCCAAGGTCTACTCAGGATGTCTTCCATGCTGAGGAGAAACTTGAGGTTCTAATTGATGATCTAAACCCAGCAGATGACATCCACCTAATCCATACTCCCCACTAGTTGGAGGGGTCACATATGTCAATCAAGCAAATGATTGACAAAGACATTGACTCAGATCCCAATAATCCTTAATGTATCAAGTTAGGAAAAATATTATCCCTCATCGAGCAGACTAATTACATAGCCCTTCTCATAAAGAATAAGGAGGTAATTGCATGGTCCTATGATGACATGCCAGGCATGGGTACACCACCTATCAGTTATCATCCAGCTTTCTCAACAGCAATCCCATCATCACCTACACTGCTCATACACTATATCTTGGATAAGCTAGATGACCAAGAGTCACAAGTGAGTCAACAACAAAATGATTTACAACATATCTTGGATCAAATCACAAGCCTCGAGTTATGTTTAAGTCATTCGAACCCTGAACCTCTTAATTTTGAGGACCAAACTCCTCCGTTATAGTCCATTGTCAACCCTCAACAAAGCATGAAGCAGAATTACTAAGGCCATCACCCACAATGATAATATACCTATTTTTTGGAGCCCTTAGCATCGATCTTTAATCAACTATATGAGGTGCAAGCAATCACTCTTCCCCCAATCCATCCACTGAACCCTAATAAACATATATCAAAGCTACACAAGCAAAAAATATATTATATTTACCATTGAAAAATAGGATATGATATCCAGACATGTTACATCTTTTGAAATTTAGTCCAGGATATGATTGAGAGATAGGAACTTCAGATAAGAGTCTTCCAAGACTCTCTCCCTTCACATGAAGTAAACACAACACCTTACCATCCAGTAAAAAAGCCTAATCAAGTGTGCATTTCTCCACCTTCCCATGAGTTTGTAGATATGATCGATGCTATAACAGAGTAGCAGGAACACCACAGTTGATATACGCAACCTATGATATCCTCCAATGTTTCACCTTCATTTGACTCACCCTAGAGGGATGTTGGCACTACACAAGCTTACATCTCATAGCAGGGGGGTCAATTTTCACCATCCCCTTTGGCCAATCCAATCATAGTGCATCAAATACATGGCACACTAGGGGTATGAAAGGTATCACACCTTCCTCCTAGGTAGTCTATGACCATCTAGGTCACCCCAAAATGCTTCAAGGGTATCTACATACCGCTTGGTCAACCCATAATTCCACTAGGTGGTCTATGATTGTCTAGGTCACTCCAAAATGCTCCAAGGGTTTCTAAAAACTGCTTGGTCAACCCAAAATCCCCCAAAGACATATATAAGCCCTTTGGTCACCCAAAAATCCCCAATGGCATTTACTAAGCCCATTGGTCACCTGTATATACATATATATTAAACAAAATCTAAAAACATTATCAAAACATCAAAAATACAAAAATATTTCACCATATCAAATTGCATACCATTGCATTATATCATCTCTTGCATTAGGTATACTCATCATTGCACTTGGTATTTTAGAGTTGCTCATATGTGTCTAGCACTGAGACTGTACACTAGTCATCATTCATAATCTATGCTATTCAAGTCATAATTCATATCATTTCATCTTCCACTTATCATTTCCACCTACATTTCCCACTTTTTATATTTGTATCCATTCCCTTCACCTAGCCATTTGTTCTAGAATATCATTAGGGTTTTTGGTCACTCAACCATCTCTAGTTTTCTTTTCAGATTTTGTAGAAAGCTATCCTGATTTTTAGGAGGTAGAGTCTTGCTTAGATTGTACCTTGTATATTTTAAAATCCCAACACATTTTCACACTAATAAATCCAATTTTTGCACAAGGAAATATGAAACCTACAAAGTGGTCTAGGTTACCTTAAGTGAAAAGTTTATCTTGTTCATTCCCCTGTGCGAATGGTTCAAAAATGCTAAGAATTGACAAAAGGACAAGCTCCTACTTACCCAATTCCCAAAAATAAACAGTGGTTTTTACCACTATCAATAAGAAGAATCCCAAAAAGCAAAAATCAAAAGCAAAATAAATAGTGTTTATCACCACTCCCCAAATCCCTTGCTCAAAGAAAACAAAATACAAAATAAACAGTGATTATCATCACTAAGTATGAGCAAATATCCCTAAAATCAAATAAAAGAAAAGAAGCGAGTACTAAACTTGAATCCCTGGAATTCTTAGCATTTGACAAACCATTAGGTGATCCTCATTATAGGTTAGGTGGCATCAAGCCTACCTAGAAATTGTGGTATCCTTACACATGATGATATGTCTATCACATTAGCATTTTGCGTGTGTATAGACCAATGTTTGCATGCGAATGAGCTAGCTTTTGGTAGCCTACACTACTTAGTAGTCTAATCCAACTATGTACAAAACCTAGGATCATGCTACTCATAGGGTGATATTCAGTATAGATGGGCCGCATAAATCCTATTTGGTACTAGGGTAATCTTATGCGTATCACAAAATGAACTCACTTGCACACACATGAATATTGAGTATTTGGGTCATCCTAGCAGATTCATACCTTATCAAAAAGTCTTGCATGGTTAGTATATAATTTTTGACCAGTTTACTAGAGTTTTTGAGTCTCATGAAAACCTCATAGACATTCCATAACATCCTATTATTCATTCCAATTTATCACATGTATGTCAGTTTAAATTTTCACAAATCCATTACATAGTCTCATGACAACATTACACATTGTAGACACCAAATCCTAGCCACTTGTCCACCATCCCCCTTTCCCACCATTCAATTGGCCATTCCATGCCTTTCCCGCCATCCAATGGCCCACTTTAGCCCTTTCCCACCATTTTTCGACCCCTATTTGACTTATTTATATTTATTTTATATTATTTATATTTAAATATAATATTTTATATTATATTTTAATATATTTATTATAAAATATATATTTATAAGCCAAATTAACCTCAACCATCCGATCCGATCTAATCTCAGTCGTCCATCTTCCTTAATCCATGTCACACCTAAAGTTTAATATCAGCCTTTGGATCCGCTTTAATATTAGCCACACGATCAAAAGTGTTAAGCTAAAACCCTAAGAAAACCCTAGGCTTGATAATAAATAGGAGCATTCTCAATGCTCAACCCTTGGAAAACTTGAACGTTGGAGCTTTAATTTACTTGTGAGATCTAACCTTGCTTAGAGCTAGTTTCTTGTGAGTAGGTTGTGCCCTAGCCTATCCTTCCCCAAAAACCCTAGTTTGCCCTAGGATTTCCTGATTCCAGCCATCTTCGTAGCCCATTCCTACCACCACCATTGTCTTTCATCCATCGAGCCCTTCACATCCCTCCAATCTACTTCTGTAGATCTAACCCTAATCTGTAGGTACTGTCAAGCTCCTGCCTCATCCCATAGGTATTATAGAGCACCTACTGCATTCTATAGGTGCAGCATAGTGCCTATTATCCCCATAGCCATAGACCAAAGCTTATCACATAAGATCATCAAGTGTCATCGGGCACCCTGCCATCAATCTACAATGGAGCAACATAACAACAAAGTAAGTATTTTATGCATTTTTATTTGATGTTATTTGGATTCTGCATATTTTGTTTATTCAGATCTAGGGTTTTTAGTTTACATTTCTGAGGGTTCACACTATGGAACCCTCATTTTTTTTGCTAATGACTCTATGTTTGTTGTATGTGTAGGATCAGGTAGCATTAATCAAGGATTGTTGAGTAGTTGTTGAAGCTAGAGTGGCCCGATTACGGATAACCAGAAGCCCACTCATCCTGTTGGAAGCAAGATACATTGAAGACACTACTTGTTTTGTAGCTAGGGTTTTGGAGAACCCTAGCACCTATATTTATTGTATCAAAATAAGTTCTTTTGAATAAATCAATTGTAACAAAGGAGTTTCTTAGCTCCCCCCATTTATTGAATAAAATCATCTTTTGTGCAATTTATTGTTCATTCTAAGTTATTTATTTTCATATTTGCTTTAGTGTCATATTTTTGCTTCACAAATGGTGATCATGGTGGGACCCCACAAGGGTTCTACTTTTTAATTTACTTTTTTGTACTAATTTCATTCTGTTGTTCCATTTTATAGGGTTTTCTGGAGTAAAAAACTAGCTAAAATCATTAGTTAGGGTTTCTGGAAGGTCTTGTGATAGTTTTTAGAAGGTGCACAGGTGCTCTATGACACCTATTGATCCCCATAGGTACCCTACTATGCCTACATATGTGCTCTTACTATGCCTACATAGGCACCCAACTGCACCTAGCAGTGATTTGGAGTAGAGCTTAGGCTTCTGGGTAAGCCCTACAACCATTCTATTTCAATTTTTGTTTCTACGTATTTCATTATTTCACTATTTATTTTTAGATTTTAAGCTTAAAATGAACATACATTAAGTAATCTAGAAATAAATTCATTTTAGATTGCATCTAGGGCATCTGTGCATTCATTCATCACATATTTTGAGTTTTCTATTTTGAAAAGAATTGCAAATTCAAATAATTCTTGCATCTTTTTGTTTGCATTTGAAAGTAAAAAGCATTAATTAGAATTTGCATCTTAGGAGTTAAGGGTTGCTTATTTTACTTATCTAAGTAGGAACAATACTTAAATGCAAAAAGTATTCCTACCCTTGGGTGACTCCTTTGGTAGAGAGGTGGATGAACCCTCCGGTTGCTATCTAGGTAGGGGGTTTTAAGCGGTGTACTTCACACTCTTTAGAAGAAATTTGCATTTATGTGTTGGATTCTAATTTAGATTTGTGAAATATGTTACCTTTAACATTGTTTGTCCACAATAGAGAACAAAAAAATTTAAAATTAATCACACACAAGCATGATGCACTCTAAATAGTAGTAACTGGATTTCATCATCGGTTATTGCTTGAGATTTGGTGATGGTGGCAGTCATTTCCATCCACCAATATCTACCCTTAGACACCTTAGGACTACCCTCGAGAAAACTTGTTGGATTTCATCACCAACAAGAATCTCGTTGCCCCATCCAACCATAGTTTTTCACCTTTATTTTTCATTAAGCAATATTAGGATACATCAAACACACAAAACTATCATTTCTAAAAGGAATTTACACTAAAAAGAGATAATCAATGAATAAGGTAAGCCACACAAGGTGAAACTTAGGATTGATTATTTTCTTTGTTTCTAAATTCTTTAGCTTTATTTTTAGTTTTGGAGATTTAATTTGACAATCCTAAAATTGCATTTTGATTTAATTATTTTATGGTTCTAACTCGAAATCAAACAAAGGTATTAAATCAAAATAATTTAATGGAAAATATAACAAACATACCCGCTACTTCAGTAGCCAACCCTTCCAATTCTATCCAACCTAGTCCATCTAGGCCCATTTACCCATCTCTCCCACAAGAGGGATCCCTTCCCCAAAACATTGAGCAACCATCCATCCAAATTGACATGGACAAGGTAGAGGCCCTCTATAGGTCTTCTAACTATGTCCTTGAACCCATTAGCCAAGACTATGTTGCACAACCAGAATTGGCTACATCCTGTCCATCCAACCCCACCCAAGGATATCCTAATTCTGCCTATGAATATGGTATGCCCTCTTCTCCTAGTCCATCCCAACAAAACCCAAGTGTTTTTAACACTCATCCTCCATCTGGCTATACCCAAATCTATTCCAATCCTTTGTATGAGGAGTATGTTAATGCTGCCTCATAGGTACCAACCTCCCAAGTTGCCACATCAAGTGCAACTTGCTCCATGCCCATTTCCTCCAATCCATCCACATCCATACCTTCATCTTCTAATCTATCTACAACCTTGTCAATTTCTTCTATGTCCGAACAAGAACTTCATGACATATTGGGTCTCGTGAACAGATTGCTTCTACAACATCAAAATGCTAGACAACAAGTTCATGTAAATCCTACGCTTCCTGTAGTTTCAACCCAACCAACCATGGCCAACCAAAATTCCACTTGGGTACCCCAATATTCGGTGGTATCCATCCCCAATCCACCTCCAATTCAAAATCCAACCCCTCCAATCATAATTTCTTCTGGCCAACCCAATCAATTCTTCCAAAATCTTCCTCCTCATCAATCTTCTCCTTCTCTCAACCATCAATCTTCCCCCCATCAATTTCAAACCAATCAATTCCATCAAAACCATCTAATCACTCCCCAACATTTTTCTTCTAGTCCATCTCCAAATCATCAGGTTATCCAAGGCTTCCACATTCCTGGGGAAGATCTTAGGATTCAGGCCATGCAAAAACAAATAGATCAGTTGATGCAA
Organism: Wollemia nobilis; assembly: GCA_028583015.1. Lineage (NCBI taxonomy): Eukaryota > Viridiplantae > Streptophyta > Pinopsida > Araucariales > Araucariaceae > Wollemia > Wollemia nobilis. The sequence continues at coordinate 5,666,785 of JAQPPZ010003172.1, read as the reverse complement.
AACACTCTTGGCATGTCAAGCCAAAAATCAACTTTAAGCCAATTGATCCATCAACCAATCCATCCTTTGGTACCATCACCGCCATATCTGGTAGACTTTACATTATCAAAGTTTGACAAATTTAGGGGAATCGAGGACCCTAAGGAGCATGTTAGCTCATTTTTTCATGCATGCTTTCGGATTCAAATTGATAATGCTCTCATGCTTTAAATATTTCCTCAAACATTAGGAGGAGATGCCATAGAGTGGTTTAATCAGCTACCAACTCATAGTATTTATACTTTTGAACAATTGATTGACCTATTCTTTGAGCATTTTGTCCTAAACATCAAAAATAAGGTTTCATTATCATATGTATATGCCTTAAGACAATGGGATGATGAACCTATCTATGACTTTGGAAACTGTTGGAGGGTAGTCATTACCAAATTGCCATTCTCCCTCCCAATGGATGAAATCATCAAATTATTTACCAAGAGTTGCTTAAAACCCATCTCTTGGATGCTTCAGCTTCATACCTATCATTCATTTGAAGAAGCCTTAGCACAGGCTAGCATCATTGAGGAGATAAAAATCCAAGAGGGCATAATTAAGCCTAAAAATAAAGAATGGCAAAACAAGGGCCAATTTAGAAGCAATCAATCAGGCCAAAATAAGTCATCACAAGCCTCTTCGACTAGTCCATCTAATCAAGTAAATCAAGTGGTGATGAGCCAGCCCATAATGGCTCAACAACCCATGCAACAACCACAACAAATTGCTTATCATGCGGTCCCCTCGGTAACTCAAGCACTCACGATACAAAACATAGCGCCAACTATGGAAAACCCCTCCCGTCGATAATACGCTCAACCCCAATGCCAATACACTCCTTTAATGAAGTCGTATTCTTCCATCTTTCGAAGGTTGTATGAAACAAACAAGTTGGCTTTACCCAAAATCAAGCTCGATGACCCTACCAAACGTAGCAGAAGTTATAAGGAACATCTATTTTACCCATACCATAGGCAAAATGGTCATGATATCAACACTTGCAATATTTTTAAGAACATCATTCAAGACCTCATAGACTTGGGGGCCATTAAGGTGGATAACCCCCTAGCTCCACAAAATCAGAATTTGGGAATTTTTCAAACACCTCTTCCCAATCATGAAGAGGCCCAAACTAATGTAGGAGGTAATAATCATCACACACCTCCTAACCAAGTTAATCATGTCCAACATTACCAAAATTTTGTAGGAGCAGTCCATGTGGTCACAAGAGGTCAAAGGAAAAATCAACAAAATGCCCAACAACCAAATGCACAACCTTCAAATCCACCACCCATTCAAACCTCTCCAAATCCATCCCCACCAATCCATATTTCTAGTCCACCCAATCAGCCCATCCATCATCCTCTAAGGCCAGTAGTATCCTTAAGCAACTGGTTAACTACAAGTTTGAAAATGGCTTCAGCCAAATTGTCCATATATGAGCTCATCCAACAATCCCCTAGGCATAGAGAAGCCCTAATGGAAATTCTTAAATCCATTGAGTTTGAAGCTCAAGACTCTAATGCCTTCAACAACTTTGTAGGGAGCATTAGAACATGCATGGAGCCATCCATCACCTTCTATGACTTTGAAATAAAGTCAATGACCTCAAAATCCATAGATCCTCCATTGCATATCATGGCCCTGATAGACAAAAAGCCATTTAAGAGAGTCCTAATTGATATCGGCTCATCCATCAACATTATCACTACCACTGCCCTTAGCAACCTCAAACTTCCACCTTCCCATATTTCCAAGTCCTCATTCACCCTCAAAGCATTTAACGATGCTTTGTGTACCACAGATTGGCACTGTTGTTTTACCCATTGAAGTAGGGGTCAAAATATTGCATACTATGTTCCACATCTTGGAAGGGGCCATGGCATACAATGTACTCCTTGGTAGACCTTGGATGAGGGAGATGAAATGTGTTCCATAAATTCTCCACCAATGCTTGAAATACGTTCATGATGGTCAAGTCCATTGCATCCCCATAGATGTAGAACCTTTCAAGTATTGTAATTTCATTTCAAACCCCTATGAATCCATGTTGCCTTCCACCCACCTATTCTTATCCCCATCATATTCGAATCCATCCACTTCATCTTCAAATCCATCCACTTCATCTTCTAATCCATCCACATCTTCTTCCAAAGCTCCTATTTTTGAGGAGTTACCCATCACCAAACCCCCTCAATCATCCATTTCTTCTTGTACATGTGGTCAAGGTCAATCCACTTTCACCACATCATCCACCTCAACCACTCCTTCTACAACCATTTCTTCTTCATCATCATTGCCTCATCCACCTTCTTCTAATTCCAAGCCATCACCCAATATTTCTCCATCAGCCGATGTTTCACAAGTCAAACTTTCAGATTGTGAAATATTCAACTCCCCACCACCTTCCATGACCCCCTCCAATCCTGAGCCATCCATTTCCACATCATCCACCACCTCATCCCAAGTCGAGGTCCACATCACTAGTCCTGGTATTGGTGAATACATGGTCCAAGATGTTACCATTACCCCTCTTGCCATCCCTACAACCAAGGATTTTGGTCACCCACATGACCCTCCTTTAACCATAGGTGTTGTCTATGATATGAGCTCCACTCCTAATAGTATTAAATTTGTCTATGGAGGGATTGATTCCTCAATTGAGGAAAATCCACCCGAAGAACCAAAAGAGCCAAGACATGCCAACATACAAAATATGATGGGATTTCCATCTCGTTACTTCCATATAGTCAATTGGTAAGGTCAAGGTCTAGGTTCCCATGAACAAGGGATACATGACATAATTGATTTCCCATATCGAGGAGCACATGATCATTCAGGCTTGGGATATACCCCACTTTCCTCAATCGCTTCCCTTGAGCAAGCCTTCCAAAGGCTTAGCCTCAATGAAGAAGACAAAGCCCCCTTCCATTTTCCTCAACCACTTCTCTTGAACAAGCTCTTCAAGAGCTTAGCTTCAATGAAGAAGAAGACCCACTAAATTTTTCCTACCCACTTCTAGATTTTGATGATGAAAGTTATGAAGAGTATGAACTTATGTCCAATGCTTCTAATGATTCTGAAGAGGAATTTCAGCCCATTGTTCCCCTTACCCAACAGGATGAGTTTTACCTCAAATTATTTCCCATCCATCAACCCATATTTCACTTGCTTCTTCCACAAGAACAAGCTGACCCACCTGGTGAACCACCCCCACCTGAGTTCCATTGAGCCATTCAGCCAAGCCAAAATTTGTAACATATGTATATAAAAAAAATAAAAAAAATAAAAAAAAAAAAAAAAATCAAAATATTAAAAAAAAAAAAAAAATTTCTTTGCATGTACATAGCATTTAATTTCATGTTTTGTTGTTGCTATCCAGGGTTAACAAGATTCAACATCGGTTCCCATCCATTCTTCCAATCCATCCTCTCCTACTAAGTCAGTATGAATCCTATTGACTTATTCACCCCACTCCACAATCCATACAATCCGGCTAAGCCAATTCCAATTGACATAAGCCTTGTTGACATGGACCGGATTTCTTCCCCACCCTCCTTTTCGGAGTTCATCCTATCCAAGGAATTGTTAAGGGCTTCTACCAACTACATTCCTCCTTCCCCTCCACCTTCACCTCCATATTCTACCAAGAATCCCGAGGTCTTTCAGGTAGAGTTAGATGATGATAAGCAGGAAGAGTTGGATGACATCTTAGATGACATTCATCTGATCCCAACACCACATCAACTTGAGGAAGGTTCACATATGTCTATTGAAGATACCATCGAAGTGAACCTTAGTTCAGATCCTGACAATCCCCAAATTGTCAAGCTTGGAAAAAGCCTATCATCCGATGAACAAGAGCAATTCATTGCTCTCCTCAAGAAGAAGAAAGATGTGTTTGCATGGTCCTATAAGGATATGCCTGGTCTTGACCCTAGTCTTGTGGTCCACAACCTCACCTTACATCCCGATGCCAAATCGGTCAAACAAAATCTTAGAAGGATGCATCCTACCATGGCCCTCTTAGTCAAGGAAGAACTTCAAAAACTTCTAGATGTCAATTTCATTGTTCCTATTGACTATCCTGAGTGGCTTTCAAACATGGTACCCATTCGTAAGCCTAATGGGTCGATACACATTTGCACTGATTTTTGAGATCTTAATAAGGCATGTCCTAAGGATGAATTTCCTCTTCCAAACATTGATACTCTTGTCGATACCTGTGCTGGCCATGAAATGCTTTCCCTCATGGATGGTTTTTTAGGATACAACCAAATTCGCATAAATCTTGATGACCAACACAAAACAACATTCACAACACCTTGGGGGACCTTTTGTTACAAGGTTATGCCCTTTGGCCTCAAAAATGTAGGAGCTACCTATCAACGAGCCATGACTTACATCTTTCATGATTACATGCATAAGATTATCGAAGACTATGTGGATGATCTCTTGGCTAAATCTAAAACTCGACAAGAGCACATTAGTGTATTGGAAAATATTTTTGACCGACTTCTAGAACATAAGGTGAGGTTAAATCCCAAAAAGTGTGTCTTTGGTGTTACCTCAGGTAAAATTTTAGGATTCATTATCTCCAAAAGAGGCATTGAAGTGGACCCAAACAAGGTCAAGGCCATCATGGAAATGCCTCCCCCAACTAACATTAAGGAATTGCATAGTTTACAAGGAAATATTCAATCAATCCGATATTTTATTGTACAACTTTCTGATAAATGCAGGCCATTCAATTACCTACTACAAAAGGGGGTGCCATTTGTATGGATAGATGAATGTCAAAAAGCCTTCGATGACATCAAGCAATACCTAGCTTCTCTACCAGTCTTAGCTCCTCCTCGTCTGGGGGTCCCTTTCTATCTTTATGTCTCAACAATGGACTTTGCTTTAGGGACAATGCTTGCACAAAAAAATGAACAAAATCGAGAGCAAGCCATTTATTACATTAGTCAAACATTGGTAAGTTATGAAACCCGATACGCTTATGTAGAGAAGTTGTGCTTAGCAGTGGTTTTTACCACTAAGAAACTTTGACATTATATGCTTAGCCATACAACTTATGTCATAGCTAGAGAAAATCCTCTATGTTATATGATGTCTCACACTTACAATAACACTCGTACCGCTAAATGGATAATGCTCCTTACAAAATTTGATCTCAAATTTATCAGCCAAAAATCCATTAAAGGTCAGGTTATAGCCGATCAACTTGTGGAAGCTCCACTACCTAGTGATCATCCTTTGATTATAGAGCTCCCAGATGATTCAGTATTTTCTATCACTGAATTAGAAGAAGATGTCATTCCAGAGGAAGACGTCGATATCACCTTATTCTTTGATGGATCTAAGTGCGAGAAAGGTCAAGGTGTTGGAGTTGTCTTTCATACACCTCATGGGATACCCATCCCTTTATCATTCAAGCTAGACTTTCCATGCACAAATAACATTGCAGAGTATGAAGCCTTAATCTTAGGTCTTCAATCCACTATAGCTATGGGCATCAAGCGTATTAGGATATTTGGGGATTCTCAACTTGTTGTCAAATAGGTAACCAAAGAATACCAATGCAAAGAACCTACCATTAAGCTTTATCATGAAGTAGCAATGAAATTGCTCTCAACATTCGAATGGTATGAAATCAACAACTTGCCTCATTCGACTAATAGATTTGTAGATGCGATGGCCTCTCTTGGATCATTGATTCCAAAATATGACTTAGGAGAGGTACAACCCCTAATAATCTCAACAATCTCTAAAGCAACCATTGTCCATACTGATCCTAAGGATGGAAAAGACATTTGCTTTATCCATTCGAAACCATATGAGTCTTGGTCAAGCCAAATAGTGGCCTTTCTAAAATTTGGAACACTCCCATATGATATGTCTCGGTCTACAAAATGCTCTTTCAAGAAAAAAGCAACCCATTTTATTCTCTTGGGGGATGTGTTGTATAAACATGGTTATGATGGAATCCTTCTTCGTTGTCTCAAAAAAAGTGAGGCTCAAAGAGCCATAGCTGAAGCCCATGATGGTACTTGTGGTGGTCATTTTAGTGGGATGGCCATTGCAAAGCATATTTTATGCATGGGTTATTATTGGCCCACAATGGAACGTGACTGTTGCAACTATGTCAAAAATTGTAAGCAATGTCAAGCACACGCCAATTTAACTCATGTACCATCACAAGCTTTACAACCTATCCAAAGCCTTTGGCCCTTTTCACAATGGGGCCTAGACCTAATTGGAAAAATTTCACCTCCTTCCTCGGGACAACATACATTCATCATCACGGCCATTGAATACTTCACAAAGTGGGTTGAGGCCATTCCTCTAACCAGTATGATAGGACCTCGAATTGTGGACTTCATACTCCACCATATCATCTGTCATTTTGGTATTCCCTCTAAAATCATTTTTGATAATGGCAAGTCTTTCAAGAACAAGGATGTTCGAGCACTTTGCAAGAAATATAATATCCAACATAGTTTCTCGACTCCTTATTACCCACAAGCAAATGGACAAGCTGAAGCTACCAATAAGACCTTGATTGCTATTCTCAAGAAACTTGTTAACAAAAATCATAGAGACTGGCATACAAAAATCCCTTTGGCACTATGGGCTTATCGAACAAGCATCCGAATGCCAATAGGAGCAACACCATTTTCCTTGGTCTATGGAGCTGAAGCTATCATGCCTCTTGAGCTCGAGATTCCCTCCTTGCAAATTTCTTTGCAGGAATTCATAGATGATGACACCGCTAGACAAGCACATCTTGACCAACTCACTCTTCTTGATGAGAGGTGAGTCAATGCACTAGAACACTTACGAGTTTATCAAGACCACCTAAAGCGTGCTTACAATGCCAAAGTCCATCTTCATGAATTTCAAGTAGGAGATCTTGTACTTAAAGAGAACCAACAAAACACCAATGCTTTACCGCACCTTCATGACAAATTCATGGCTAATTGGTTAGGTCCATACATAATTTCCCAAAAAGTGGGTAATGGTACATATAGACTTGCCGATTTAGAGGGAGTGGAGGAACCCGAACCACTTAATGTTATCCATTTGAAGGTATTTTATTGTTAATATGATGTTTATATGTATATATATACATGGCTAAAAAAACAAACAAACAAACAAAAATAGATCATTCACATAGGCATGTTCCCATTGCATACATCTTGCATTTACATATAGGCATATTTACATGCATTTTTCACATTACATTCATACATAAATTCACACATATTCCATTTGCATTCATTCCACATGCATTCCACTACATTTTACATCCCATATGCATTCCACTACATTCATTCATATTGCATTCATCCCATCCCACGTTCAATGATATTTTATAGTAGTGATGATATGGCCAAATAAAAAAGTCAAGTTTCCACAATTGGGGGTACCTATTTTTGGTATTTATGCAATTTTCTCCAATATCATAAGCCAACAATCCCATTTTTCAAAAATCATAAACCCCAAGTTTTCAGTCACTCAACCACTACTAGTGTGTCTAGCAACCTCCAAAAAGATGTCCAATTTTCTTTAGGACCAAAAGCACTTTTTCACATTAAGAAAATCTTGAGTCTTGTCAACTGATTCCAAAAAAATCTTGCACCAACCACACTTCTTCACATCTTAAAAATATTTTGAGTCAAAGAGGGATAACACCATACTTGGGTGGCACCTTGAAGTGAAAAGGGTATTCCTCGCTTGTCCTATCATGCAACATAGTCCAAAATAAAAAATAGTGGTTTTCACCACTATCACAGTTGCTCTCCAAATATAAACACAAAATATAGAGTAGTAAGGATAGGGTCACATTCTCATCACACTTCGGTTGAGAATCTGATTCCCCAAAGCTCTATCCAAAATTAACAAATTCTATGCACACACCACAGATCCCTAAAGTTGTAAGGATCGTACTACATTTCCCTCAGAAAGTTATGTAGTCATCCCCAAGGCCTAAATATCAGATCATTGGACTATGGAGTGAGTCTCCACCAGGGCTATAGATGCTTGACTGGTAGTGGAGTAAGCTCATGCGGGGTGACATGTCTCTCTTCCAAAAAGGGAGACCTCTGACCACACATACGGACAAGCTAGCTTCTTGGTCCTCTCCATAATAGGTCATGCCTAATTTACTCATAATGGGTTAATGAACTTCACGTGCACACACATTGGTTCTTGATTGCCTAGGGTCATTTTCATGCTCAATATTTGGTACATGAACTTCACTTGCACACACATTGGTCCTAAAGAAAGTTAGACAACCTTTAGTGAGTTTGGTTGATAACACTAGTATGTTTGAGTCTCTAAAAATCCTTCAGTATTCCATATCAACATCCATATCTTCTTCCATATCAACATCCATATCTTCTTCCATATCAACATCCATATCTTCTTCCATGTCAACATCCATGTCTTCATCATGGATCAACCCGCATAATGCCACCAAGTTTGGTGCCCCCGATTGTAAAACAATGAACAAAAATGGCCAACAAAATTTTGAACTATAAATGATCATTCGAACATCATGCATTCCTCTCATATAGTTTAAATTCATTATTCATATACATTCCATTGCACTTGCATTAATCATCCATATAAGCATTATGCATACACATCATGATTAGCTTGCATTAATCATCCATAAGACATTCATAAAACATTTTCATAAAACATGCATTGCATACACATAAAAAATTCACACAAAATATAACACAAACATAAAAGCCATGTATATATATATATATATATATAATATCACATGTACAATGAGTGCCAAAAAGGCTACAATGGAGCACCAAGGCTCATATACAAAAGTGCATCTAAGCACTAAGCTAATGTCCATGAGAGGACCCCTGAGACCTAGTAGGAGCCCTAGACCTAGAACTCTGCCTAGATGTCATATGCCTCGATGACTCAGTCCTAGAGGATGATGGAGGATCTAGAAAAGGAATGTGATGAGCCATGCACAACTCCTCCAAAGAGTGTGCATATGTCTCACTAGCCTGTAGTCATCGTAATTCAATATGATGTTGATGCTCTCTCACCAAAATCTCTACCTAGAGCCTCATGACTATCTCTTGATCACCTACACTAGCCCCATCTACTAGCCGCTCTACCTCCATCTAGGCTATGGTAGCCCGTAACCTAGCTATGACCACATCTCATCCTACCAAAGACTCCCTATGAGCCTCTAGTGTAGTCTCTCACTCCTTGCAGAGCTGCTCCACCTCAGCCCATAACCTAGCCACCTTAGAGATCTCCCCCATCTCCTCATCATCCTCCCTCTCATCCTCTACTACCTCCACCTTGGGAGTCTACTATGATGCTCCCCTTGATCTCCTCTAACTCATCGATCAATGAGACCTCATCCTCTTTGGAGTCATCCTCGACTTCGTAGCTATCGCATCCCCACCCATCACCACCTTTGGCACCCATACTGGTTGGGTACCAAACCATGCTGTATACTCTAGAGTCACCTCACATCATCTAAATATAGGACCTCTAGCTACTCATCATCCTCTATCTGCACCCTCCATGGCTCTGCACATGGAAGCCCCACCTCATCCCACCGATGTCGATACAACACTGGCTCATCCGGCACACCCTGAGGTAAACCAAACTACCTCAACACCTATGAGTACTGAAAGTACTCCACCTCCTCATCTCTCCTCCCAACCAACCATCATGCCTATCTCACCCATCATAGCTTCTCCTCATCACCCTCCCACATGGCTCCCTACCATGGCCTCCATATCACCTGAGCCAAATTCAACCCTACCCACATATCCCTATACCACTGGTTGGTATGCTCCTCCTGACTCGGTTGCACCTCCTTAGCCACTACCCATCTCCTAGCATAGGGCTCGCCCATCTGCCATGCTTAGCAAGGTAACCCCTCTGGTCGAGCTACACTAAAGTGCTCCCACGCCCAACACTGAAGAAGGAAGCTACATCCAATCCCCTTCCTCCCTCTCCGTGTAATCTCATATAGCTCTCGGTATAACTATACCAATAAAGTAGGAGCCCATGCATACGCCCTTGGATTGGTGAGTAAGTCACTCACCAATCCCAATAGGTTCCAAGGGAACCTACACCCCATGCTATTGGGGAGCACTATGTTCGCTAACATGAACATGATCAAGGTTGGGAGTGCATCCAACTCCTTAGCCTTGTACATGCTCAAATAGCATATCCTCCCATCTCCCATCCTCACCTCCCACCATCGCTCACCAAACATCTTCATCATCTCTACCTTCTTATCATGCCCAACCATCACCTTCACACCCTCTACTGGCACCTTGAGGATGCGATATACATCCTCAAGTGTGATAGTAGCCTCCCCAATCGGTAGCTAAAAGGTCCCCCTATCTGAATCCCATCTCTCTATCAAATATGAGAGGTACCCATCATCCACCCTCACCACATCCAATCGAGCCACTCCCTCCAAACCCACCTTCTTCAAAATGTCCCAATCATCCTCTGTAAGCTTCTTCCTCATCCCAGGAATGAGAGGAGAGAACCAATGTCGAGGCTCTATCTCCCTCAACTGCAACAACAAACATTTTACATTAGTATTAATTTAAAAAAAAAACTTCAAAATTTTTGCACAAAAAGAAAAAGTGTTTTTCAACATTACCAGGGCAAATCATGCCTCAGCTCCACCAGCAACATTCTCTCCCTCTACCGCCATAGCTCCCATGCATATTTCCACTAACCTCACTTCCCTCACCAATCCACTCCACTCCTCAGGCGTAACTTCACAATCTCTCAAACGCACAAATGAGCCTCCAAATCCACCCTACAAGCTATTTATAGCTAAGCAAGCACACTCGAGCGTAGGGTGGCACCTACGGTCCACAAGTGCATGGGCACCTACAGGCGCACCTAGTGTAGTCGGCGCCTATAGGATACCACAGCATAGTAGGGCACTTGGTGCCAAAATTACATGAAGACAAAATTGATCAAAATAGTAGCTTACCTCCTCAAAATTTCACCAAATTTCATCCACGCATCATACACATCATAAAATCATGTTTTGTGAAAACAAGAATCATTTTGCACACATATTTTTTGAATACGATGCAAATTTGTAAAATACACAAATCGAGTTACAAAACACATCAAACGATTCCAAATTTTTACAAAACTGACACTCATCTCCTCTACTCCATATTTTTCATCATCCCACAAAATTTTGCAAAAATTGGAGTTGATTTGACCATCGAATCAATTGTTTCCATCTAAAAAGTGCAAAATCAACCACTAAAAGCTCTAACATTTACAAATCGACTCCAACTTTGGTGACATCATCACATTCCTTCTATCACATTCTTCCATCATCATAATCTACCATCAGTTCTTCCAACATGTGTCAAATTTACAAGTGAATCTCGTATATAGTGGTTTATTCTATATACTTGGTGATTGTAGCGATTTGCATCCATGCAATTCGGTAAGATGAATGAATTACCATAAGAACACTTGGTCATCATCATCATCACTTATCTCCTTGATCGAGATCACAATCACATTTGGTACTTCACATTTTGAGTGAAACCTTGCCAAGAACAATTTGCACAAAAGTAGTCATTGATGTCCTTTTCCATGGGGCAAGAAAACATGGATAATTAATATCACAATCACTCATTCATTTGACCATAGTCACAAGATAGGCAAGCTTAGTAGGTTGATTGGTTCCATGATGGAATTATATGGAGAATATTCCATAGTCACTACCTCACCTACGTTGACTTTGTCATCCTGCATCTTCATAACTTGCATACTCAATGATGCCAATAAGGCATTTTCTTCAATAGCATCGAATCACCCCAAATTTGGGGTAACCACATTTGATTTTGATCCTCCCACAATGGGATACATCTTACATGATCATGACATCTACATTTTTAAGAACACAAGCTTATACTAAGAGGGGAGGTGAACAATATAATACCACTTCTTACTTTTATTTCCAATCAATATTATGCAATATAAATATAGTGATATCAACAATACTAATCAAAGCAATGCACAAATCACCACACACAATAGAGACACCAATTTAATGTGGTTCACCCAATTTGGGCTACTCCGCGAAGAAAATATTTCACTAAAATTTTCTCAATCAATATCTTGGTAATCATTTCCCTATTACAATACTTATGGATCTCTATCCAAAGGATACATCAATCCCCTAATCAAGTTCATGGATCTCTATCCATAGGAGAACTCCTTTCTCCTTAGCTCTAATTTGTGATCTTCTAGAAAAATCATTGCCCCCACTACTCTAGCTAATGGATCTCTACCCATTGAAGATACCTTTCCTCATTGCCCTACCTAATGGATCTCTATCCACCAGATACTAACATCCTCTATACTCTATCATGTCTAAATATCTATCTCAAATTTGCACTAAACATAGTCCTTCGGTATAGCAAAAATTTGCTCAATATCTATCTCTAGTTTGGCATAAACCTGACCTCAAATCTGTACCAAAATTTATCCTTGAATCTATACTAAACATAGTACTTCGGTCTAGCACAAATCTATCCTCAATATTTGTCCTTTGATCTACACAAACACAATCCTTCGGTCTAGCACAAATATATCTTCAATATTTGTCCTAAAAGGCTTGACTCAATCTCAAATCAACTCTGTTGGATATGCCCCAAACCTTAACTCAATGTTTGAACAAGTCAATCAATCAACTCTGCTCTCAAGTCTTCTCAAAGACTTGTCTCAAATCTACCTTGTAAGCTTCCACAAAATCTCACACTCATATTTCCACAATTCCTCTCTAGAACTTGTCCAAATCTTCTCTACAAGTTCTCACTAGAACTTGTCCAATCTCATAGAAATATAAAGATAATTATTAGAAACTCAATATGCTTCACATTCATCACAATGCTCAATCACTTTAAATAACTCTTTTTATAAACATATAGATAATTATTAGAGACTCAATATGCTTCACATTCACCTCAATGCTCAATTACTTTCAATCACTCTTTTGGAAACATATAGAGAATTGTTAGAGACCCAATATGCTTCACATTCACAAATTCTCAATCACTTCCAATCTCTATTTTATCACAAAAAAATATAGATAATTGTTAGAGACTCAATATGTTTCACACTCATCAATACTCAACCTCTTTCTCAAATTAATTTAGAATATAGAATAATTTTTTCATAGAACTTGAGCTATCACTTCACACATCCACTTGACTAGGCTCAACCAACTCTACTCAACCAATCACTCAATGAAATAATCCTTGCTTACAAACCCTAGTCCAAGCATATGAACACTCACTCAAAAATTTTCCAACAATTCTTATCAACCAATCTCACATAACAATGATACTCATGATCTTTGCAAACCCTAGTTCAAGTTCTTCACTCAATCAATAGCTTCAACAACAATGCTTATCAAACAAGGTTTTATCAACAACTCTTTTATTCTAGAAAACCTTGAAGCATTACACTCAACAATGCTTATAAAACAATCTTCACATATAGCTCAACAACTCAATAAGGAAACCTAATTAAGTCCTTTTCACTCCAAAGTTATTTTTCCAAAAAACCAACCAATCAGCTCAATCAAGGAAGAATATGCCCATACCTTTGTTTGATGTTAAAGTGACTTTAAAAAAGCTATCTCATTTACAATTAAACTTTTACCAATATTAAAGTGATTAGATGATAGAAATATTCTTCATAAACATTACATAAAGTAATAGCATCCACATACACCTTATAACTCCCTCTTTATTCAAACAATATTTTTCTTCGAAACTATACCTCAAATGAATATATCTCTCAATAATTAAATAACCTCAATCCTTATTCCAAGTATTTAATTGTACAAGAATAACAATATAAATTATCCCAATGACAAATTTTCACTCCAACTAATAATTTCTATCAATGTAAATGATAAAACCTAAACACAACTTTCATTAGTAATTTTTTCAACGTCTCCTCAACCTTAGCACCTTTTGATAAATCAAAGGCTTGCCATACTTTAGAACATACCTTTAGTTTTTGGTATTGGTTATACACACCTCTCTAACCTGCGTACATTTCACGCTGAGACTAATAATGCATCTGCACCTATTCCTTTTGGTTGGTTGTGGTTGGGCTTCGTTCTACCTTGGTTGCTATGTCTTTCAACACTGTTGCACCCTCCAATGATTGCAGCACTCTCACATAACTACTGCACTCTCACATGACTGCTACACTCTCACACAATTGATGTGCTCACACAAACACAGCATCTTATTTCCACTATTGTGCCTTTACTTAAATGTTGTGCTTCTTCTAATACAACCCTTTCTCACAAATGTAGCACCTTCTAACTTTTGTGCTCCTTCCAATGCAACCCATTCACAAACATTGCATTGATTGTCGTACTTCTTCCAAAGTGTTTGCTTAAAATTCCTCAACAAGGAGACACCAAGCACAATGAATCTCAAGTATTCCTCATGCAAAACTGAATCGTTGTTTTTACCCACACAACAAAACTGAGGCTTACTGATATCTCTTGTAATAATATTCAGAAAACATTCACCGAATTCCCATTTATTCTCATCAGATCATAATTGCATTTGTGCCAAAACCAAGGAAAACATTATGTGTGTATATGCATGATTTGATGGTAAATCATACGTTAGCACCCTCATTATCATCTTCTTTTCATGCATGGATAACATCTTCAAGATAGATGTTGGCACTTTGCTTCAACCCTAATGTGTGCCCACAAAGGTTTACCAGAATTAATTAAAGATTATTTTCCTTTTCTTTAAGGTTTAAAAATTAAACCTCAACCTTTGCTTTCCTTTGATTTTAAATAAAAACCTTTTTAATAGTTCATCGTGGTTTTAATAAAAAACCTATTGAATATTCAACATTATCCTAAGTTCTAAATTCTAGTATTTATTAAATAGCATATTTTGGTTGGTCATTGTTTGACCAAAAAACCTTTTTCAATTATGCTTCATATACAATTAAAAATAATTATTATGAAACTCTTTTGAATTTTTGACGTCAACAGTGGTTCATTCCTTGACATCAATGACAAATTCACTTCTTGACATAAATGACAACTTCACTTCTTGACATCAATGACAATTTTATGGACTCAAAATTTACAACACATTTAACACAACCCCCTTCCACCATTGGGGCAATGAATAACACAAGCTTATACTGAGAGGGGGGTGAACAGTATATGACCACTTTTTCCTTTCCTTTCCCAATCAATATTATGCAATGTATAGATAGCAATATCAGCAGTAGTAATCAAAGAAATGTACAAAACACCACACACAATAGAGACACCACAATTTACGTGGTTCACCCAATGTGGGCTACTCCACGAAAAAAATCTTTCACTAAAATTTTCTCAATCAATCTCTTGGGAATCCTTTCCATATTACAATTTTTATGGATATATGTACAAAGGAGATGTTGATACCCTAAATCAATTTTATGGATCTCTATCCATAGGAGAACTCCTTCTCCTTTGCTTTGGTTGGTGATCCTCTAGAAGACTATTACCTCCACTACACTGGCTTGTGGATATCTCTCCACTAAATACTCTTATCTCCACTCAGAAGACCTATTCTCACTACCCTGGTTGATGGATCTCTATCCACTGGAGACTACTATCCTCTTTGCTCTATCACCTCCAGAGCTTTATCTCAAATCTACACTAAACACAGTCCTTTAGTCTAGCACAAATCTGTTCAACAATTCCACACAGAACTTGCTCAAATCTCCTCAACAAGTCCACACAGACTTTGCTCAAATTTTCTCAACAAGTCCACATAGAACTTGCTCAAATATGCTCAAAAATTCCACACAAAACTTGCTCAAATATGCTCAATAAGTCCACACAAAACTTGCTCAAATCTGCTCAACAAGTCCACACAAAACTTTCTCAAATATGCTCAACAAGTTCACATAGAACTTGCTCAAATTTGCTCAACAAGTCCACACAGAACTTGCTCAAATCTGCTCAAGTCCACACAGAACTTGGTCAAATATTCTCAACAAGTCCACACAAAACTTGCTCAAATCTGCTCAAAAAGTACACACAAAACTTATCCAAATCTCATAGAAACATAAATAGAATTGTTAGAGACCCAATATGTTCTATACTCAATGCTCAATCACTTTCTCAACTCAAATCAGAATATAGAATAATTTGTTTTATGGAATTTGAACAATCACTTCACACATCCACTTGACCAGGCTCAACCAACTCTACTCAACCAATCACTTAATGAAACACCCCTTTCTCACAAACCCTAGTCCAAGCATATAACCACTAACTCAAAATGTTTCCAACAATGCTCAACAACTAATCTCACATAACAATGATATTCATGTTCTTTTCAAACCCTAGTTTAAGTTCTTTACATGACAACCCACTTCAACAACAATGCTTATAAAACAATCTTCACATAACAATGATACTCATGTTCTTTTCAAAATCCTAACTCAAGTTCTTAACATAACCAATGGCTTCAACAAAAATGCTTATTAAACAAGGTTCTAATCACAACTCTTTATTCTAGAAAATCTTGATGCATTAACTCAAACACTCTCAAAATGAAACCCTAATCAAGTCCTTTTCACTCCAATATTATTTTCTAGAAAACCAACCAATCAATTTTAACTTTGGAAAATGTACACATACCTTTTTCTTGATGGTGAAGGAATCTTCTAAATCTGCCAAAATCTTAAACACTTCTTGCCAAGCTCAAAGAAATTATAAGGTGATTAATTTCCTCAAATTACAATGTAAACATTAAAACATACATACACCTTATCACTCCATCTTTAATAAAACATTCATCAACATTTACAAAAAGTAAATTACCACTTACACCTTCTAATATCCCACTAATATTCAATGCACTCTTCTTTACAAAAACAACCTAAGATAAGAAGCTCCCTTTATCCTTTTAATATTTAAATAAATCAATATGCCAAAACACTTTATTAAAATAAAACTTAACACCTTATTCCTCCAACTAATCAAAAATCATTTCCAACTAATAAACCTTTCATGCACCCTTTTAACTCCAAACTTTAACCAACACACAAAAATTAAACTTCAAAATTACTTACCTTGCATTGGAGGGGAATCGAACACACAATGCAGCCTCAACTAGTGCCCTAGCTGCAACTCCCAATGCCACACAAGCTAGGCACTTTCTTGGGGATAAACAAGCACCACGTGCTCAAAACCTTCCCCGTTCACCTTGCATAAAACGTGTGCCTTCCTTGGTGCTTAACACCAATGCAACTGCCACACACAAAAATGTTGTCATCGAGTTTCGAATACAAACCTTCCTACGCCTAACACTATCCTCTTTGCCACTAGGCCACTTACCTCATTGGCGCTTGGTCTTTTGGTGCAAGTCCCCTTGACGTTATTCATTGGTGCTTAAACAAAAATGTTTGCTGCTCTTTCTTCCTTATCAATTCAAAAAACTATTGCACGCTTTGATTATCGAGCAAAATGATAATTTCAAATGCCTTTAAGGCATAGCTTATATACCAAACTTCTTCCTCCATGCATGATTTCGGCGCTTGATTTACCCTCAATGGTTTTTGGACGTCAGCACTCGAATTACCTTTGGAGCTTTATTAATTTATAAAAAATTTAAATTCTTTTGAATTTAAATTATATAATTAAATCTTTAAACCCTATGGTTTTATTTAAACCATATTTCACTTTGCACCTTGGTATAAATAATATTTATTTATAAAATTTAAATTCATTTTGAATCTAAATAATTTATCAAATAAATATTAAATCTCCCTTTAGATTTTTAGATAAACCTTTTTGGATTTTTATGAAAACCATTTAACTGATGCTTCCACATAATATTTAAAAATATTATGGAGCCCTTTGCCTTTAACCTTTGCATTTTCCTCTTGACCTTTGACTTTATTAGAAGCTTCTTCCTGAATACCAATGAAAACTTTGATAACTTATTTCTTGACAAATTTTTGGATATTAATGACAACTTCCTTTCTTGACATCAATGGCAACTTTGACTTGAGCACTC
Source organism: Wollemia nobilis (assembly GCA_028583015.1). Lineage (NCBI taxonomy): Eukaryota > Viridiplantae > Streptophyta > Pinopsida > Araucariales > Araucariaceae > Wollemia > Wollemia nobilis. The sequence goes on along the minus strand of JAQPPZ010003172.1, from coordinate 5,648,630 downwards.
AAAATGTCCAACAATCTTCCCCTTTGTCATTGATGGTAACCCAAAATATTTTTACTTAAAACTTGACTTCTTCTTTTGTTCTGCTCCCCCTGGGGCATTTCTCCCCTTGGCTTAATGCTCTCTTAAAATACCTAGTCTCTCCCCCTTACTCAAATCTCTCCCCCTTTGACATCAATGACAAAGGGTTACCTTTGGAGCTCAAGGCTAAGAATGAGCCTCTTAGCTTAGCCCCTCCCCCACATTCTCTTGAGGTAGTTAATTTTGGGGTGGGCGTATTTCTACTCCTAGAAAGCACTGTTCTTTACCTTTATCCTCTTTCCTTCTTATATGATCCTTCTAATTCCTTTGATTTTTTCCTTACATGTACATGTTCTTGTTCACATCCTTATTCCTGCTCATGTTCCTTTTCATATCCATGTTCCTATTCCTATTCCTATTCTTGTTCATACCTATTTATGGAATATTTTCTCTACACCACTTTGTTGTGTGTACCTATTTTTGGAATGTCTGCTCTACACCACTTTGTTGTGTGACCATCATTGTTTCACTTATAACACTTAATGTTATTATTCCTTGGAGGTGCAACTATCTTATAATTTCTCTTAGTGAAGCCATATCCTCTTCTACCATGAACCCTGTAATTCATTTCCTTGTGACCAAAATGATTACATGAGTAGCAATACCCATGGAAAAGTTATTTGTTTCCATATTCCTATCTTTACCGTGTACTGCACTGTGAAGCCATGTGCCCAAACTTGTAACATGAAAAACATCTTTCATTGAAGTTTTCTTATCTTGACCTCATAGGTCTCTTAGTCTCTCTTGACCTTTATAGATTATTGTTCCATTTGTATCTTCTTTGTGCATTGTTCCTATCTTTATTGAACTCTCTGTTTTCCAACTCATCCTTAGATGTCTCACTTTATTTTACACTATCTTCTTTTGAAGTATCTTCATCTGATTTTTCTTCTCCTCCAAAACTTGAGGATGATCCTTGTTTCTTTTGAGCTTGTTCAAAACCAAGGCCAATTTTGTTTTATGTAGTCTTTTGTGTCTTGATGAACTTATCCAAGTTATTTGAGCTATTTTTGAACCCTTTCATATTGATCTTGGAGTCTTCCAAATCTTATCTTAGTAGTGCCACTTATTGTGCTAACTTCTCACATTCTAATATCTTTACTTCTAACTTATCATTGAATCTTTTTGCCTTAGCCTTTGATTTTTCTAAATCCTCTATAAGCAAACTTCTCTCTTCATCATATTATTGGAATTGAATTTCAAGTTTAGAGTTTTGATTTCTTACCTTCATTACTATTTCAAGGGCATATATAAGTTCTCCCTTGAGATCATATCCATACTTTTTTGAATATTCCTCTAATGATTTACCTTTTTTTGCATCTTCATTTTCTTTTGTCTTGTCTTCTATGAAATCACCTTCTTTATCTTCCAATGCCATTAGAAGATTTTCATCTGGTCATTCAAGTGTATCTTCATATTCATCATCACTAAAACTATAACCATCATTTGTACAACTATCTTCAATATGTCCAAAATTTACCACATTTAAAACACTTGAGAATGATTGGGGTCCTTTTCTTAACTAGTTATTTTTCTTCAATCATAAATAGGACTTCATCTCTATTATTGTCTGAAAAACTAGCATCACTATCACTTGAGTACTTACTTGCCTAATCCACATAGTAGCTTCTCTTTTACCTTTGAAAGAACTTCTTCCTTGTCTACTTTGTCCATCCTTGCTTTTTTTGTGCCTGTATATTTTTTATTCCCTATTTCTATGATCTTGTTTTTCTTCACCATTGTTGTTCTTGGGTTCTTTACAATCTATTGCAAAATTTCCATACTTTCCATAATTTAAATATTTAATTGATCTTAGATCTCTAGATATTCTATAGTCCTTATCTATTCTACTATAGTTAGCTTCTTCATCACTGGATGACTCATTGCTTGATTCTGACTTCTTACCCTTTTTCTTATTGATTGCTTTAAATGTTGCTTCCTTCTAGGGAATAGGATATTTTGTTCTTATCTCAAATATTATGATAATACAAAGAAAATTAACTCTTATAAAAGTATCAGCATCCATTGATACTTCTATAGGAGAAACTTGTTCACTAAATATTTTTGGAAGAGATCTTAATACTTTATCACAAACATCAGATTCATCAATCTTCATTCCAAGTTCTTGAATACCATTTACAACCTCATTAATTTGAAGTAGATATATTTTTCTCATTGTTCATTATTAATGCTTCAAGTTGTCCTTTGATATTTTACATCTTTGCTTTCTTAACACTTTTATCTCCTTCATATGTATTTTGCAATTTATCCCACATTTCTTTTGTAGTTTTACAATACATAAATTTCATAGACTTTGTTCTACGCAAACCTCTTATAAGTGCATTAATTGCTTTTGAATTATAGTTTTGTATAATATTACCTTCCTTATCTATAGGAGTATTTATTAAGGGATCATATCCAAATTCCACTGCTTCCCAAATGTCATTACCAAGTATCATCAGGTAGATATTCATCATCATACTCCAATACATATAGTCACTTCCATCAAATACTAGTGATGAATTATTTGAGGACACCTCATTAGGATCCATGTGTTATTTTTAGCTTTTCCTTAAAGATGTTAAACTCTTCTGAAGGAACCTGCTCTGATACCAATTGAAGAACACAAGATTATACTGAGAGGGGGGTGAACAGTATAAGACCACTTTTTACTTTTCTTTTCCAATCAATATTATGCAATATATAAATAACAATATCAAAAGTAGTAATCAAAGCAATGTACAAAAAACCACACATAATAGAGACACCACAATTTACGTGGTTCACCCAATGTGGGCTACTCCACAAAGAAAATATTTCACTAAAATTTTCTCAATCAATATCTTGGTATTCCTTTCCCTATTACAATGTTTATGGATCTTTGTCCAAAGGAGATGGTAATCCCCTAAATCAAGTTCATGGATCTCTATCCATAGGAGAAATCCTTCTCATCTACTATGGTTGGTGATCCTTTAGAAGACTACTACCTCCACTACATTGGCTTGTGGATCTCTCTCCACTGAAGACTTTTGTCCCCACTCAGAAGACCTATCCTCACTACCCTAGCTGAAGGATCTCTATCCACTAGAGACTACTGTCCTCTCTACTCTATCATATCCAAAGCTTTGTCTCAAATCTATACTAAACACAATCCTAAGGTCTAACACAAATTTATTCAATAAGTGCACATAGAACTTGCTCAAATATTCTCAACAAGTCCATGCAGAACTTGCTCAAATTTGCTCAACAAGTCCACGTAGAACTTGCTCAAATCCGCTCAACAAGTCCACATAGAACTTGCTCAAATATGATCAAGTCCACAAAAATTTCTCAAATATTCTCAACAAGTCCACACATAACTTGCTCAAATATTATCAACAAGTCCACATAGAGCTTGCTCAAATCTGCTCAAAAAATCCACACAGAACTTGCTTAAATCTACTCAACAAGTCCACACATAACTTTCTCAAATCTGCTCAACAAGTCCACATAGAACTTTCTCAAATCTGCTCAACAAGTCCAAACAAAACTTGCTCAAATCTTCTCAACAAGTCCACATAAAACTTGCTCAAATCTGCTCAACAAGTCCACACAGAACTTGTCCAAATCTCATAGAAACATAAATAAAATTGTTAGAGACCCAATATGTTCTATACTCAATGCTCAATCACTTTCTCAACTCAAATAAAAATATAGAATAATTTGTTTTATGGAACTTTAACAATCACTTCATACATCCACTTGACTAGGCTCAATCAACTCTACCCAACCAATCACTTAATGAAACATCCCTTTCTCACAAACCCTAGTCCAAGCATATAACCACTAACTCAAAATATTTCCAACAATGCTCAACAACTAATGATATTCATGTTCTTTTCAAACCCTAGTTCAAGTTATTTGCATGAAAACCCACTTCAAAAAAAATGCTTATAAAAAAATCTTCACATAATAATGATACTCATGTTCTTTTCAAAACCCTAACTCAAGTTCTCACACAACCAATGGCTTCAACAACAGTGCTTATTAAACAAGGTTCTAATCACAACTCTTTATTACAGAAAACCTTGATGCATTAACTCAAACACTCTCAAAAGGAAACCCTAATCAATTCCTTTTCACTCAAAACTTATTTTCTAGAAAACCAACCAATCAATTTTAACTTTGGAAAATGTGCACATACCTTTTTCTTAATGGTGAAGGAATCTTCTAAATCTGCCAAAATATCAAACACTTCTTGCCAAGCTCAAAGAAATTATAAGGTGATTAATTTCCTCAAATTACAATGCAAACATTAAAACATACATACACCTTATCACTCCATCTTTAATAAAACATTCATCAACATTTACAAAAAGTAAATTACCACTTACACCTTATAATATCCCACTAATATTCAATGCACTCTTCTTTACAAAAACAACCTAAGATAAGAAGCTCCCTTTATCCTTTTAATATTTAAATAAATCAATATTCCAAAAAACTTTATTAAAATAAAACTTAACACCTTATTCCTCCAACTAATCAAAAATTATTTCCAACTAATAAACCTTTCATGCACCCTTTTAACTCCAACTTTAGGTAACACACAAAAATTAAACTTCAAAATTAATTACCTTGCATTGGAGGGGAATCGAACACACAACGCAGTCTCAACCGACACCCTAGCCGTGGCTCCCAATGTTGTGCAAGCTAGGAACTTTCTTGGGGATAAACAAGCACCACGTGCTCAAAACATTCCCCGCTTACCTTATGCAAAACATGTGCCTTCCTTGGCACTTAACACCAATGCAACTGCCAAAAACAAAAATGTTGCTCATGTTTTGAACATAGACCTTCCTACGCCTAATTTTATCCTCTTTGCCACTAGGCCACTTGCCTCATTGGAGCTTGGTATTTTGGCGCAAGTCCCCTTGATGTTATTCACTGGTGCTTAAACAAAAATGTTCACTGCTCTTTCTTCCTTATCAATTTAAAACACTATTTCATGCTTTGATTATCGAGCAAAAGGATAATTTCAAATGCCTTTAAGGTATAGCTTATATACCAAACTTATTCTTGCATGCATGATGTCGACACTTGATTTACCCTCAATGATTTTTGGACATCGGCACTCGAATTACCTTTGGAGATTTATTAATTTATAGAATATTTAAATTCTTTTGAATTTAAATTTTATAAATTAATTCTTTAAACCCTATGGTTTTATTTAAACCATATTTCACTTTGCACCTTGGTATAAATAATATTTATTTATAAAATTTAAATTCATTTTGAATTTAAATAATTTATCAAATAAATATTAAATCTCCCTTTAGCTTTTCATATAAACTTTCTTGGGTTTTTATGAAAACCATTTAACTTATGCTTCCACATAATATTTAAAAATATTATGGAGCCCTTTGCCTTTAACCTTTGCATTTTTCCTCTTGACCTTTGACTTTATTAGAAGCTTCTTCCTGAATACCAATGACAACTTTGATAACTTGTTTCTTGACAAATTTCTAAATATTAATGACGACTTCCTTTCTTGACATCAATGACAACTTTGACTTGAGGACTCAAAATGTCCAACGGGAAAAAATGGTATCACATTTTACATCATTCATATCATCCATATCATATCACATTTTACATCATTCATATCATCCACATAATATCACATTTTACATCATTCATATCATCCACATCATATCACATTTGCATAAAAAAACCTTCATCCATTAGGGCAAACATAGACACATCATATCACATTTTACACCAACCCCCTTCGCATCGTTGGGGAAAAAATGGTATCACATCATTCATCATTTGCACAAATTTTTTAATTGGATCGTGTGATTCATACGTAATATCATTCACCAATTGAGGGGGTCAACTATGAAAATTCCAAAATTCTTTATTCTTTTATCTTCAATAGTGTTGCTCAAAAATCCAATGAGAGAGAGAAGCTACTTTTGCACCCAGAACCCAACCAGGTGTCTCATGTTTTTGCACCATATTTTGTTTCACGCAACATGGTACAAAAAGGGGCATCTGTAAACACCAAATCCTAGCCGCTTTTCCACCATCCCCCTTTCTCGCCATTCAATTGGTCATTTCATGCCTTCCTCGCAATCGAATGGCTTACTTTAGCCCTTTCCCACCATTTTTTGACCCCTATTTGACTTATTTATATTTATTTTATATTATTTATATTTAAATATAACATTTTATTATATTTTAATATATTTATTATAAAATATATATTTATAAGTCGAATTAACCTCAACTGTATGATTTGATCTGATCTTAGCTGTCCATATTCCTCAATCCATGTCACACCTAAAGTTTAATATCAGCCTTTAGATCCTCTTTAATATTAGCCACACGATCAAAAATGTTAAGCTAAAACCCTAAGAACACACTAGGCTTGATAATAAATAGGAGCATTCTTAATGATCAACCCCTAGAAAACTTGAATGTTGGAGCTTTAATTTACTTGTGATATCTAACCTTGCTTAGAGCTAGTTTCTTATGAGTAGGTTGTGCCCTAGCCTATTCTTCCCCCAAAACCCTAGTTTTCCCTAGGATTTTTTGATTCCAGCTATCCTTGTAGCTCATTTCCACCATCGCAATTGTCATTTGTCCACCGAGCCCTTCTCATCCCTCTAATCTACTTCTATAGTTTTAGCCCTAATCTATAGGTTTTGTCGAGTGCATGCCTCATCCCACAAGTGTTGTCGAGTACCTGCTACATTCTGCAAGTGCAACACAATGCCTATTGTCCCCATATGCACATATTAGAGCTTGCCACATAAGATCATCAAGTTTCACCAGGGCACCCTGCCATAAATCTATAATAGAGCAACAAAATATCAAAGTAAGTATTTTATGCATTTTATTATTTGATGTTATTTGGATTCTACATGTTTTGTTTACCCAGATCTAGGTTTTTAGTCTGCATTTCTAAGGGTTCACACTGTGGAACCCTTATTTTGTTTGCTAATAGCTTTATGTTTGTTGTATGTGCAGGATCAAGTAGCATTTATCAAGGATTTTTGAGTATATGTTGAAACTAGAGTGGCCCGATTATGGATAACCAGAAGCCCACTCACCTTGTTGGGAGCAAGATACATTGAAGACACTACTTATTTTGTAGCTAGGGTTTTGGAGAACCCTAGCATTTGTAATTGTTGTATCAAAATAATTTTGTTGAATAGATCAATTGTAACAAAGGAGTTTCTCAGCTCCCCCCATTTATTGAATAAAATCATATTTTGTGCAATTTATTGTTCATTCTGAGTTATTTATTTCTATATTTTCTTTAGTATCATATTTTTGCTTCACACACATGAATTGATGAATTCTCTACAGTATATGGTGCTAAAATAGTATGTCCTATAGTATACATATTTCACCATCTAGATCAATACATCATCCATATCGTTACACATCCATGCATATACATACCGTCAAATAAAATCATATTACAACATATGCATACATGATAAACATCCATCATCATATCATAAAGCAAATAAACACATTGCATACATCTCATAAAATAACAGGAAGCAAATAATGACAAACACATAAAATCTCATATATATCTATATATATATGGGGTAAAAATATACCTCATAATCCTTGAACTACCCGTAGGCTACAATAAAGTGAGTCCTTAGACCTCACACCCCCAAAGCAGCCCAAAAAGGCACAAAAAAGGGTACAAAACCCATAAAAAACAAGTCAAATCTGATGGAATTCACTTAGGATCAATATTAAACTCAAATTTCTCATGTATGAATATAAAAGTCCTTACTTCAATACCTAAGAAGTCCATTGTGGTTGGACCACCCCATGGGAACGAGGTATTCAATTTCTTTCTTCCATGAAACCTCAACAAAATCCTCACAAAAATGCTCCATTTTTCAATTAGTAAAACTAGAGGAAACCCTAACAAAGTCATATGTGTCAAGCGACTCATAATTTTGATCACAGGTCATTCCCTCATTGACTCGTCGCTTGAAAATGTAGTCATGCTTAACAAATTCATAATCATAATCAACAATCAAACACTCAATCCTGTAAATTGCATTCGTTCAATGAATAATTGACAAAGACAATCACGCTCCTGCTTGGGATAGACAACAAGCAAAAATTTCAACTATGCACATAATAGGGCATATGAATCTTCCTGTTGGTACACCTCAAAAGTTACCAAAATACTTGGTATTCTCTAACGCCTAGGGTTATAAATCCCTTGAGCATACCTGGAAGTTGAAGAGAAACCAAGACCAATTTCTTTACTGAGTCAGAAGCAAGGATTCAAGAATGCATGCTCTTTCCATGATTGGGGTATCTAAAGTTGGTTAGGTAATTGAATAACCTTAATCATTCAAAATTTTAGTCATTTATTTTTTCTTAGTGCTGTGTTGCACACAACACATCTCAAAAAGGGGCATCTATAGACACTAAAAGCATGTCAATCCAATTATGCGATCAAAAGCATTGGTTAATTGGCATCATATGGCCCCCTTAGGCAACCCTCAAAGGTTTAATAGTGGTCCTAACCACTCTAGGAAGGCTCTACCCCACTTTTGGGAGGTTTTGGGCCACATAGGCATGATCGTCCCACCCTGGGACGATCACAGTTCATGGTCATCCCACCTACGGATGGTGGCAAAGCAGTCATCCCTAGGTGGGACAGCCACAATTTTTGACTCCCAAAAAGTCAAATTTGGACAAATGGCACTCATAAACTACCATTTATCCTACCTATTCAATAATGCAAGACCTAAGGGCACATAATCCTTATGACATGCAGTAGAATGGAGGCCAAAATGGGAGATTCTCTTCCCCCTCCAATGCATGCTCAGTTTTAGATAAGTGGCGCCTCTTTCCCTGCATGCCCTTGCATGCCCATTTGCCCAAAGGCTTCCTTTGGCTATAAAGTGGATCCATTTTCCACGCAAAATATAGAGAGGAGTTTTGAGATATGGAAATTAAGTGTTGATATTTCCCCTCACCTTTTTGTACCTTTTTCCCTTGAAATATCTACCTAGTGGAGGTTTACGAGTGATCTATGAGGCACAATTTTTTTTTAAAATTGAACCATATGAGTGAATTTCACCATTAAATTTGAAAACAACACTATTAAGGAGGTTTTTGACCAATTCACATAGGAATTGGTGATAAAATAAGTGCAAAATTGGTGGTCGTCCCACCCTAGGATGGTTCCTAATCTATGATAGTCACCACCATCCTACCTAGGTACGGTGGCATATCTGTGCATTATTTATTTAATTTTTTATATAGTCATATTCTAGGGTAGTATATGAACCCCTTGTCCAAATTTCATGCATTTTCGAGTCATATTGAGAAAGATATTGTATGTTTCGTGTTTTGTAGGCTTTCGAGGACCATATGAAGATGCACATGGATATATGACTTATTTTGTTAATATTACCATATTGGTTCTCTTAAAATAATATTTTATGCATACCATCCAAGTTTTATTTTATTTTAATTTGTTTTGGTCCATATATTGCTTGTTTTGGGTTTTGTAGGCTTAGCGGGCGCACTGCAAATGCGCCACATCATCGGATGTAATTTCTATTATGTTTTCAATTATATATTACTAAAATAATATATTATACATATTTATGCAATTTCATATAATTTGGAGTTGTTTTAGATAGGCACATTGCATATTTACACTTTCTAGCTTATAGTTGCATGTATGGATTTTGCATGTTTCACATTCTATGCACTTGCTATTTGACAAATCTGGTTTCCTTGTGTGCAGGTGCAGGTCTTACAGTGTAGGAGGAGGGAATACAATATCATAATAGTGAATAAAAAAGTGGTGGCATCATAGGTTTACCCACCTCAATTGTGGGTACAAGGAAGAACATTGGAAGTGCACACGAGCTTGTTTGAAAAGACTTGATCCTTGGGCACCCATCATTTTATAAACAATTGTATCACACTAAAAGCCCTTAAGGGATGTTTATTGTAACCATGTTTTGATTTAGAAAATTAAATAAAGAGAATAACACCTTTTTATTGCACTTATTTTGCTTCCATGGTTGCTTAAATCTATCCTTTTGTAATGCTTAATCAATAACATATATAGATGCATATTGTTTGACACTCTTAGGTGCACTATTTTTTACCTACTTCAAAAAGATACGGGTTTTACCTATCAATGAGTGATGACATATATCTTTCATGATCTAATACATGACATTATGGAAGACTATGTAGATGACCTTATTGGTCAATGAATCAAACATGAAGATCATGTTCGATAACTTAGACACATTTTTGAGAGGCTATGGGAATATCACATATTCCTAAAAAATTAAAAGTGTATCTTATAGGGTGATGTTGGAAAATATCCTAAAATTTATATCTTATAGGGGCATATAATTAGACCTTGATAATGTATTATATATCACTAATATGCCACTACCTCAAATGTTTACTCAATTTCCTAGACTTTGAGGCAAGATTGAGGCCGTTAGAAGGTTTATTTCTTAGCTTGTTGATAAATGCCAACCTTTCACCAATCTATTATGTAATACACATGTCAATTTGTATTTAATGACATAAAACCTTATCATATGTCACCTCCAATGATTATCCCACCTATTTATCTCAAGCATTTATTTTTATACATAGTTGCAACTAACTATGCCACAAGGGACATGTTGGTCCAACATGATGAACAATATAGAGAAAGGGTTATATTCTACATTAGCCAAACCCTAGTTAGTTATGAGGTCAATATACACCTTTAGAGAAACCTTGTTTAGATTTGTCTCTCAAAATATTAGACATAATATACTTAGGAATAAGACTTTTATCACCATAAGGGTAGAACCTTTACGTTATCTCATGTTGAAACCTAATATTTCAAGAAGAACCACTAAATGGGTCATTAATATTAGCAAATTTGATTTATATTTTGTTAGTCACAAGACTATGAAAGGTAAAATAATTACCTACTAAATAACAACTACACCCTTGAAAGTAGGCCAAACCCTTATGGTGGATTTTTACAATGAGTCTATCTTTCACATAAGCCCTAAGAAATATCAAAGGGACTCTTTGACCTTGTGATTTGATGGTACAAAATTCATATAAGGTGTAGGGTAGGATTCATTTTAGTCACTTCTCAATAATAATTAAGTAGAGTTTCTTTTATACCAATAATATAGTAGAGTATGAAGTCCTTATCTTAGGACTTATGCTACTATGACACTAAATGTTAAGGTACTTAATAATCTTGGAGACTCATAATTGATACTCAACCAAGTAAATGGTGTGTATCAAACCAATGATGATACTTTGAATTTATATAAAAATATTATCAACCAATTGATGGATACTTTTGAAAAAGTCACTATTGATGCTATCCCTAGGTCCAATAATCATCATGTGAATTCTATGGATTCTTTCACATCTATGACTCAACTAAAGCTTATGATGAACAAGATACATTTATCATTAGTCAAATTAGAGATCCCATAACTTTAGAATCTTTTAAAAACTCTTTAGAGGTCTTAACCCTTTAGCCTACCTCATCCCCTTGCCTTTGGTATAATATTATCTATGATCACCTCAAAACTAGAACTTTACCTAAAGTATTGAAACATAATGATCACAAAAATATTAAGAAAAATGCCTACAAACATATCATTATAAATAGTATCTTATATTATCACATGCTTGATGGTAGTTTACATAGGTTCTTAGACCAAACTAAATAACAAAAGGTAATCAAGAGGTCTATGATGGATCTTACGATGGGAACTTTAGTGGTGTTTCCATTGCTAAGAAAGTCCTTAAGATGTATTATTATTGACCTTCCATGGAGAAATACTCTTACAATTATATAAAGTGTGATAACTACCAAAACATGACAACCTTATTGATGCCCTTCCCAAGCTATGCAAACCATTATCTCACCTTGTGATAATTAACACATATAGGTAAATAATAAAATAATATAAATAATAAAATAATATGCTTCTAAAAGTGTTAAAGTATTTTTGCTTTGGCTTCTTGATTCTCTACATTGTTTGTACCACCATTCTCTGTGTTTCTAACATCTATTTTACCACCACTTGGGTGCCAATAATGTTTCCTTCTCCCATGGCCACCTGTGCAACCAGTTGTGGTCCCTATTGTACCTATGTAGCATTCCAACCTTGTGGCTACCCTTACCCACTCACTTGCATGCCACATTACTACTTTGAAATCCATTCACAATTTCCTACAAACATATTGCTACCATTTCTTGGTTGTTGTGTAGATCCATCACTCACAAACTTTCCCTATGCACTCATGGAAAATCTTACATCATGCATTGTCTAGCATACTTTATCCAAAATTCTAGATGTTAATTTGTCATTGATGTTAGTTGTCTTCCATGCACTTATCTAGTGCAATTTTCCTTGATAAGTCTCACTACCCACTTCCTATAGCAACATCGTCCAGATCTAGGGCCCTTTTTTGGTTTCTTTATGAGAAAAAATGGCCTAGGCCTTTTTAATCTAGTATGCACATCCTTGTAGCAATATTGAGCTAGACTCTATTCTTTTGATTTGCATTATTGGGCCCATATCATCCCATGCATAGTTGCTTCCTCATGAAGTGGCCTTCTCCACATCTATGATCATGCCATCCTCTATAGAAGCATGTGGAGGAAATTTTCCTATGGATAAAAAAACCTCCATTTGGCCCTCCTTTGCTTGAGGCCATTGTTACTACTCTAGTTATATGTTAAGCACCACCATAGAGCATGCAAATGTACTAACTCTACTCATAATCAATGATGGCCTTCCCAACACCCACCTATAGTTATACCAACTTCTAGCAACACTTTCATGGAATCACTACTATCACAATGCCACCATAATTTTTTTTACATTGTTTCTCTTTCCCCTATTCTACCACCCTCTACAATGCATCTTTCTATTTTTTGACTTACTTTTCCATGGCATGCTTCTAGATCCCAACAACTTCCATGGCCTCCTCTTCCCCATGTGGATCCCTCTTGTGCCACTTGTGCTTGAAGTTCCTCACCCATGTCAAGGACGATGACTTTGTATTTATATCAAAGCATGCATCCCAGCTATGAGTTCCCATTAGTATTATTGTGACTTTTCTACAACATATCAGACTTCCTACTAATGCATTTCTATGGTTTTTTTCCATTTGGTGTTATGTTTACGAGCATGTGAACATATGCTTCTATTCCAGAAGCTTATTATTTTATTAATTATATTTTTATATTATTTTATTATTTACCTATGTTTTTTTTCCTTATCACATTGGCCTTTTTCTATTTGAGAGCTAGACATTATTGGAAAAATCAATCCCATATATTCTAATGGATTTAGATTTACTATCAATGTTGATACGTCATTATATGGTCTAAAGCCATGTCTTTGGCCTCTACAACTAAATTCTAGATCTTCAAATTTATCCATAATTAAATAGTTAATAATTATGGCATCCCTTCTATAATTATTTAAGATAGTGATACACCTTTAAAAAATAAATACATTCAAAATATTTTTGTGAAGTATTACATACGACAAAAATGGTATACACATTGTTACCCTCAAGGAAATGACCAAGCCAAAACCTTTAATAAAACTCTTATCAATATTCTTAAGGATCTAGTCAATAAGACTAGAAGATATTGGCATCTGTAGTTATACCTAATCCTTTGAGTATATCATACTAGTGTTAAATCCCCACTGGGATGACACATTTTGCTTTGGTTTTTAGCATCAAAATATTTTTTCCCTTTGAAATCAAGGTCCCATCCTGGATTCTTCTATAGGAGATGAGAATCATCTTGTCTACCTCAGTCAATTAAAATTGTTTGATAAAAAATAGTTTCATGCCCTAGAGCACCTAGGTGTCTATCAAAAAATACTCAAGTTAACCTATGGAAAAAAGGTAAGATCCTAATATTTTGAGGTTGGTAATCTAAATCTCAAAGAAAACCAAAATAACACCAATTCCAAAACTAAGCTTAAGGAAAATATTAAGCTCAATTGGATAGGTACATACATTTCCATACCAAGTATGGATTTGGTGCATATTACCTCTCTACACTTGATGGTAAGGAACTTAAAGAGACTATGAATATCATGCATCTAAAAATATATTATGTCTAAAATTTTAATTTATCTTTTGTTGTTTGGTTTTATCTTGTATACCTTTGTAGCATGCCTTCGTGTATACCTATTGTCTATTGCTATTAAACTAGTATGGACCAATGAGGATATGCAAAGGATTATCCTAGGTTATTTTTTTACTAGGTGTCTATTACAAGTAAATTCCTATTCATTTTGTTGTATGAACAATCCAAAGGAACAAGCATATTATATAATAAGAGAGTGTAAATATAAATTGTGTAATCCTCCCATGTATTTTCCTCTAAAGAATGAGTGGGTATCATCAACATCCCATATACTTATCCACAAACCATTCTCTCTCATATCTAATATTTCCTTTAGGTCCATTCTAGCTTCCTTATATTTGAGAATAGGAAATAGAACACTTATCCCTCCACTTAGGCTCATTCATCCAAAATGACAGGTATGCAAACTATCTTGATCTAGTTATTGGAAAAGGATTATTCTAGTTAAGGTTAGTTTATTTTCTCCTTTTTACTAGGATTGTAATACGGTCCAACATAAATCTTGCTCTTGCCTATCTTCATCAAAACCCTTAATTCTTCCAAAATCACTAAATCAAAATATTACCTAAATGTAATTTATATTGCTTTGTACCTAAGTATAGAACATAATGTTCTATTCCTTATGTGCAAAGCATTTGAATTATAAGAAGGAACATTCATAATTTAAAAATATACTTTTTCCATCTTTTAAAATGTTGTTGATCCTTATTGCCTTGTACATAAATAAAGGATCAAGATTGGTGACTCCTTTTTCTTAAGTACAAGGCACTAGGATCATAAGAAAGTAAATCAAGTATAATATTTTCTCATCTTAAAATTTATTAGTCCACCAATCTTGTATATTTATATTAAAAAAAATGGATTAGAACAAACAATTCCCTAGTTATACACAAAGATTTAATATTGATAGGTATGGGAATGTTGAATAATTAATGCACCCCTATTTTTTTTATCTCAGTATATCTCTTCACCAATATTGATGAATTCACAACTCATCATCCTTACAAATTTACACTTAATACAGGAAATGAGATAAATTATTCATGTTCTTAGACTCAAATTTTTAATGTTGATGAGTTTTAACATTCTATAACCAATTTATTTTCTCTCATGAATTTGACCTATTTATTATAAAATGATGTTTCTAGTATAGGATTAGTATTTTTTTCATTTTTATAGGAATATAATACCAATGGATGTCTTATTTATGTTTTATGCTATCAAATATTTAATCCTATATATCTTCTTGTTAAAACTAGTTATTCTTATTGCTCTATACCTAAGCTAGGGAAACAATATACAAGCTCCCTTACTTAGGAATAAAGCATAAAGAATAATAAGCAAGAATAATTAGTTAAAAATCTTGCCAAATATCAACATAATTTCTCTACTATCATGACCCTCCTTTTAATGACCATTTTCCATCACATGATGAATACTATAATTTTTTACAAGTGTTCATGATGGCTAAACCCTTCCATTATGTCTACATTTACACTCTAATCCCTAAAAAATATTTATCCTCTTTCCCATCATATTGGGCATGTAGGACAAAAATGACTAATTTGTCATTCCTAGGAACAAAGTATGTTACAAAATAGTATGATTATTCCTTGTTTATATTATTATTCTATATGAATTTTAAGATGTAAAATGATCCTTTACTTTTTATTTCTTAAAATTAATTATCTAACATTATTTGGTTATAATATAGGATCATAATCATCATCCTCATTTTTTTGACATGATGCATATTGTGATATTCATAGGTATCAATGGCAACACAACCCCCTTCCTTGATCCATTTTGTCTGGAAGGATTATAAAAATTCTAGTAGTATCTCAAAATCCTAGTGACACAATCCTTAACACCTTGTATAAATTTATGTCACACCCATGATACACTTACCTCTTGATAATAAAATATTTATCCTTATATTATATTAGTTTTATACTCATGCAAAATGTTAGATGGACTCAATTGGATATATCAACCACCTCTTGAATATCACTCAAATTGTAAAAGACACATATAAGCATGGGGAAAATATGAATCCTATATTAATAAATTATCTTCCCTAATTATTAATTGGGGTTCATTCATTATCCTCTCAATTTAAATAAATAGTTTAATACCATCTAACACATCTCTCATCACACATCCCATACTCAAGGACATTTGTCTTGAGGTAAATCTATCATCATTTGGCACATTAAATATTCTCAAGAACATTTTTATTAGGATAGGTCTATCATCATTTGACATACCAAAGGTCCACAGAAAATATTTATCTTGAGAAAACTCTATTATATTTTGGCACATTAAAGTCCTCTAAAACATTTATCTTAAGAAAATTATATTTCCATTTGGCATATCAAAAGTCCTCAAGGACGTTTGTCTTAATACAAACATAACACCATTTGGTACATCAAGAAGCCTCAAGGACATTTATCTTTAGGTAATTCCATCATCATTTAGCATATCAAAAGTAATTAAGGATATTTGTATTAAGTTAGTTCAATATCCTTTATGGTAGGGAAAAAGTTCTCAATAATATGTATATTAAGGAAATGATTTTACCTTTATGTCAATATAAAAGTCCTCACAATTATTTTTCTAAGAGTATATATATTTTCTATCTATAGATACCTAAAATTAGATAACCCATTTTACATAGATATTTAAATAAAACTAATAAAATAATCAAGTTAAACATAGCAATTAATCCAACCCCAAGAAGTACAAACAAAATTTAGCAATGGCAAATCCACCAACTTAGAGAGAATCTACCCTAAAGAAAATTTGCTTTCAACCCAGTGTATTTGTAAACAATTCAAAATTTCCCCACCTCCACTAGACTTTACTTCTAATGATCAAGTGCATGAATACATTGGATTATGAATATGCCTAGTGGTATATTCATTTAGGTAACGTATTTATATCCAAAAACTAAAACTCTAAGTTGTGCCTATAGAGGTCTACTAGGGTAATTTGAATTTGAATTTGAATTTTTTATTAATGTCCATCGATGACCAAAAGAGGTCAATAGGACTATACAGTAAGACATATACAAAGAAACGGGAGTTCCTAATGCAGCTCTAGAGAAAATAAATTATGAAAAATAGTAAATAGGATGACATATGATATACAAGATCTGTGGATCAAGGATTACTCCCAACATTCAAGGCTGAAGATAAGTGAGTGATGTAAGAGTTTTATGTTGTCGTAGATGTTCTTTGTTGATGACGAGTTGATCTTGTTGTATATTTGTGATCACCTTGGCACTTCCTGGTCATGCCCTCTGGAGGTTGGAAGAATGAAGTGATAAGTCGGGATCTTGTTATCTTCCGCAAACTGTTACTAAGTAGTTCTTTCCTGAGATTTAATAATTCTCGAATGAAAAGGACAATGCATCTCTGATATTCATAATTAATCTAATATTTTAGTGTATGTGTGTCTCTGAATAAGCAATAATATCTACATTGTATCTCGTAGTAGACAAGACATGTGAAAATGAAATGCTCCTCGAATTCCACATCAATACTGCACAATATACAAATACGTTGATCTTTGGGGAGGTGATGATCTATCTCAATACGCAGCTGGTGGTAGCAAACTCATAGCTGAGCTAGAGGAAACCTGAGGCTGTGTAAAATTTGTATCAAGTCATATTTTGTAGTAGTGATCAATCCATTCTCTAGTTGGAGATAAAAGTGAGAGTAATGGAGCAGTTTTGGTGAAAGATATTCCTTTGGATCAATCCAAGTAGTTTTTATATATGCTGAGTAAGTCTCATCTTGAATATCCTTATTGGAGTATGGTGCATTGATTTATGCTTTAGTAGGAGGAGGTCTCATGATGTCTAGGCCAAGATATTGAAGTAGAGTAGTAGTCTGAGCATACCAGCAATTCATGACCCCTTGATTTGCCAACTATATTGAGGATTGTAATTTCTAGGGTAATTGTTTGACTGACCACCTTCAAGTGTAGAGGATCCCTAAGAAATGAAGGAAGGGGATGGATTCTCTTCCACTACCTAAATTACCCTAATAATCCTAAATTAGGAGGTATAATTATCCAATCATCCAACCAACCAATCAATCCATCCAACTAAACTAGCTAGCATGCCAACCACCCTGTCCCTCCCATTTGGGAAACTCTAGGAGGACAAAATCCTATAAATTGAACCCTCAAGGGAGCATTAAAAAAAAATTTCTTACAATGAATTTTTGCCAAAATTGTAATCAAACTAAACAAGTAGCGAAGTGCTACCAAAATTCCCTCATGGAATCATCAATGATTTTGCTCCAAAGGATGAAAAGGAGGCATCTTGCACTTGAAATCCTAGTGATATTCTTATATCATATATTATGGTTTTCTTTTTAATAATCATTAGTGTTTTCTTTTTATGATTCATATTCATAACATGCACTTTTATATTCTATGTTTTCAAATCTAACCACCATTTTTGTTAGAAGTCTCTTCTATTTTAGTCCATAGGTATCTTATAAAGATCTTGCATTGTAGGAACAACCACCAAAACTCCTATTACATGAGTAGAAGATATCCCTAGCTACCCCATGGTTAGCTTTTCCACTCCATTTATGGATTGTAAAAATCCATTGACTAAACTTAATTCAGGCGATGTATTCACATAGTGTGGACATGCTCTTATCCTGTTAAATTAATAGTCATTGTTTGTTTCAATCCCCATAGTGAATCTATTGACCAAACCTATTATAGGTGATGTATTTTCCACATCTATAAGAAGCCTTAGATTTTTAGTCATCTGTCATCCTAGAATTTAGTTCAACCAGACTTTACCCTATGCATTTTTTTGATAATAGAGGAGTTATTTGTGTTTTAATATATCTATGATCAATTTATTTCAGTCATAATAGTGAATCTATTGGCTACAAAATTTCTAACTGGTGTATTTGATATAGATTTATTTGCATCCATATTAAAGGTAAGGTCACATTTATTTTTTATAAACAAAGGGCCTGACTATGCAAACCAAGAAGAAATGATCTCTTTTGTTTGAATATCAAATACACTCCCTATTTGAATATGTCAAATAGAACTCTTTCAAATGGAAGATTCGTGAATACCTTTATTTGAATATTGGTGAGTAGTGTTTGTAGCCTTAGATTTATTCATACAATAGGGCTCAACAAGTAATATTTGGAAAGTTAGATATTGTCATCAAACCTTATGATAACAAAGAATGGGAAGCTATTGGGACCATAGTTCTACCAGTAAAAGTAGGGCCTCATATTTTGAACACAATATTTTACGTGTTACCATGTGAGCTAAACTCTAACCCTCTTTTAGGGTGATTTTGGATCCATGATATACAACTTGTCCCCTCAACTTATCATAAATGTGTCAAATTTGAGTATCAAGGTAAGTTATACAACATAGTAGTTGACCATGATCATTTTTCCTATTGTTAGAACATCCACCCTAAAAATCCAAATGCTCAAATTTTCCCTTCACTGAATAATTCTCATCCCTTCATTGATGACACCTTAAGGTCTAATTCACCTAGGAAAACAAGCATCCACCAAGAAGAAGAAAAAATAGTTAGGGTATGAAAAAGGAAAGAAAAGATATAAGACATACACAACATAAAGCTTAATAACCAATATCATGAGTTGTTAGCCTTAGACTTGGTTAGGTTACATTCATCACCTCATGCTTTTGTATTGACTTCTAGGCAAGGAACAATTGTACAAATAGGATCTTGTAATTTCATAGCAATAGGAATAATAGATAAGGAAAGAATACATGGGACTAATACACAACCCATAGAGTGGAGGTATACCTCATGTTTTCTTTCTAATATTTACCCTATTCCCAAATAAATCCATTGTAACTTTGACTACATAGGAAAAGACCTAGGGTTTTAAGGACAAAGAATCAAGAAGCCTTTAGAAACCATAAATTATCTCAAGCATTGTAGATTGGGGTATTTCATAGCCATTATAGAATCATGTCTACTTCTTTTGATAGTGATGATGATGAAATTTGGTTGTCCTCATTTGAACCACCAGTAGAAGCAACTTTGACAACATGTCTAGATTAGGACAAGGATGAGGAAGTTGAACCTCTCCCTTTTACCTATTTGTATCTCCTTTCACAATACACACAAATCAATGCTATCAACATTGAGCCTATTGAGAAGATATGACAATACTCCTACGATAGCTTCAACCATGAGCATAGACCATCTTTAGTGTATGAATATAAAGATATCATATCTCATTCAATGTCTAATATTGTATCAACATTGTGTATAAATTATTATGAGGTGAAAAATTTATCTCACCCTCCTCTTAGGGATAACGATAATGACACCAATTAAATGGGATCTGAGTAGAGGATCAGGATTTGAGCAGAGGAGCAGGATTTAAGCAGGATTTATGTGGGATCCATATTGTGAGATGAAAGACATCCAACTCTAAGTCATGAGTGGTATAATTTTAGGAATGAGTGAGTTGAGGTTTAGCGGGTGCGACGAGAGTGAGGGTTTGAATTTTTTGGCCAGGAATCTCAGCCAAGGCGGCAAATGTAGAGTAGGTATAGAAAGGGTAGGTGGTAACCTCAAGCATGGATCAAGAAAGGATCCAGAGGAAGGCAATCAGGCTATGGAAAATTTGGATGCGGGTATCATGTGGGGGCTGGAACCTCCTCAAAAAGACCCTGACAAAAAAGATACAAAGGACAATGCAGGGTCCAATAAGAAAGGAGGTTCTCTCTCTTCCATCCCTAGTTCCAATAAATAATAAAATTTTGGCCTCGACAAGTTCCATGAGCCCTTTTCATTCAATGGAATAATTCTCCCTGGTAGGCAAGTTTTTGGGAGGTAGGCCGGACATGGAGACTATCATGGCTTGGGTGATGGGTAAATGGTGATCGGTAGGCAGCTTGGATTTGCTAGCTCTAACTCGAAGGTTCTTCATTATCCATTTTAACAATATGGAGGATGCTAACCACATTTTAATAGGAGGTCCTTAGTTTTTGGGCAAAAGGTATCTTTTTCTAAGACGATGGGGTGAAGATTTCGACCCTAAAAAGCAAAATATTAACATTGCTCCTATTTGGGTTTGTCTCTCAAGTCTACCTGCCTAGTTCTTCAATGAATATTAGCTATAGAGCATAGTTAGAACTATAGG
This sequence comes from Wollemia nobilis, assembly GCA_028583015.1. Taxonomy (NCBI): domain Eukaryota; kingdom Viridiplantae; phylum Streptophyta; class Pinopsida; order Araucariales; family Araucariaceae; genus Wollemia; species Wollemia nobilis. Next base: position 5,627,165 of record JAQPPZ010003172.1, on the reverse strand, counting down.
GGATCTTATCTTAATTGACTATGCGACCTTGGCTAGGACAAGGATGACTCATGCACGAATCTATGTAAATGCTAATTTGGATAATGAATTGCCAAGGTTTGTGGAGCTAGAGTATGGATAATACTATTGAAAATAGTCGGTATAATACAATAACAGACTGGTATTCTATGCAGAATGCAAAAATCAAGGACATCTATGCAATCAGTTCCCTAACCTAGCAATGAATAGAGAAAAGCAAAAGCAGGGAATGCTAGATAGAGGAAATTTGAGGAGTTTCCCTAGCAAAGGCAATTTCAATCAGGAAAAATATGTCTACCAAAAAAATAAAATAGAGGGTGTAGGGTCCCAACAAGACAAAGGAAAAAAATAGGTTTTTGGCAACCAAAATACTCAGGTAAGTTCCAGTCCTCTAGTTTCAAATAAATTTTTAATTCTATCCAAAATGGGAGTAGGAGGATTATTGGAAGACATGGAAGCCCAGAACCTTAAGGCTAACCTTTCTAACTCTCTAGAATCCCCATCCAAGTCAGGATCCTCAAACTCTAATGCTAAAATTATTGTAAGCCCCGTGGGCATCACAAAGCCAAACCCTAATGACCGATCTCTATAATCCCCATCCAAGTCGGGATCCTTAAACCCCAATGCTAAAAATACTTCAAGCCCAGTGGGCATCCCAAAGCCAAACCCTAATGTTGAAGAACTTAGGAAGAAATTTGAGGCATTGGAAAATAAAAAATCTCATCTCCCTAACATCATCACTAGGAGCCAGGTGAATCCTACTGAGGGGCCATCCTGTAGACCAGGGAAATACAAGAAAAAAGGAGAATATTTGGATGTAGGGGTGGATATGTGTGAAAATATTTAGGCTGAGGAATATGGTAGTCCAATTTTACAACAAATTGCATCTCCCCAGTTTAGTCCTAAACAAACTAGGAGCACTATGAAGTCTCCTATATATTTTGGTAGTGAAAAAAGAAGAGGGAGAATATCAAATGCTGAGCATCAAAAAATTAAAACTAATAATGACATTGCCAATGGAAAATAGAGAACCTTTTTTCAACAGGTTATTTCGGGTTCTAAAGACAACAAATTAGGAAAACCCCCTCAAGGGATGGGGAGAGGAATAAATCCCAAACAATCTAAATGAAATTCCTCTCATGAAACGTGAGAGGCCTCAATGGCCTGCCCAAACACAGGTAAGTCAGTGCAATAAGAAATCAAGTGAATCCAACTATTATCATGTTGCAAGAAACAAAAACTAATGAGATTCAGTCAAAAAAAGTAGCAAAAAAAATTTGGAATCAAGGGGAGATGGTTTACCTTATGACTTTTTGGGATCCTCAAATAGTAGAAGGCACCATTATTCTGAAATATGATAGGGTTCTTAGTGTTTTATTTAAGGAAATAAACAATAGGTCATGGATACTTTCAAATATTTATGCCCCGAATTCAATTCAATGGAGAGCTCTACTGTGGGAGTACTTAGGTAATCTGAGTGAAATCTTCCATAATGTCCCCTGGATTCTGGCTGGGGATTTTAACACTCCTCTTTACGCTTCAAATAAAATGGGTGGAAAAGGACCACCTATGAGAAGCATGGATGAGTTCAATGAACTTGTGAACTCCAACATGTTGATGGATGCAAAAATTAGAGGAGGGAATTATACATGGAGCAATCGACGGATAGGGTGTCATGTCATTCAAGAAAGGCTTGACAGGTTTTTTCTATCAAAGGAGGCTACAACTCTATTCAGTGATTCTACCCTGCAAGCCCTTCCTAAAATTGCCTCTGATCATAATCCCATTTTTTTGGATATCCCTAACTCTCTATCCTTCAAGAAACCTTTCAGATTTCAATCTATGTGGATCAAACATTCTAGTTTTAGAGATAACTTAATTCAGTGGTGGTAGTAGCCTATCAGGGGTAGTGCAGCTTTTAAACTTGTTGGAAAATTAAAGTTTGTTAAGGAAAAGCTTCGAACTTGGAACAAAGAGGTCTTTGGGAACCTATTTGAAAATAAAAAATATGTTGTTCAAAGTTTGGAGATAACTGATCAGAGGATTCAACATGGTGATGCTGGTGAAACTACTAGGTAGGAGGAACGTTCAAAACTAGTAGAGTTTCATAACATTTTGGCCTATGAGGAAATCTATTGGAGGCAAAAATCAAGGGCTATTTGGTTGAAATATGGAGATTCAAATTCTAAGTTTTTTCACGTCACCACACTTAGAAACAGAAGCAATAACAAGATAAAAGTTTTAAAAAAAGCAAATGGTTCTATTACTCAGGACTTAACAAAAATCAGAAAGGAGGCAATAACTTATTTCAATTCTATCCTTAGTCAGGAATCGTAGTGCAATGAGGAGGCTAAAGATATTCTCTTGAAATCCATTCCTAGTATAATAAATGAGGATATAAACCTTAAGCTTCTAGCTCCCTTTTCTGATGAGGAAATTAAGGAAGCCTTGTTTAGCATGGAGCTAGACAAATCCTCGGGACCCGATGGCTTTCCCCCTTATTTATATCAAGCTTTTTGGGACATCGTAAGTGAGGATGTAATTTCTATTGTTAGATAATTCCAAGAAATCAATCATATCCCAAAAGGTCTCAACTCTACTTTTATTTCTCTAATTTCGAAGAAGCAAACCCCTGAATCTATGGCTACTTCAGGCCAATTAGTCTATGCAATGTTTCTTACAAGATCCTAACTAAAGCCATTGCAAATATAATGAGATATGTTCTACCCTGCATCATAGATCTATGCCAGGGAATCTCTATCCAGGGTAGTTCAATCTTGGATGGAGTTATCACAGTTCATGAAGCTCTACACTCTATACATAAGACTAACAGGTCTGTTTTTGCCCTCAAGCTTGATATGAACAAAGCATTTGATAGGCTAAATTGGGACTTTCTGATTTTTGTCCTCCTTAAGTTTGGTTTTCACCACCAATGGGTTAATTTGATCAAAGAATACATTTCTAAAGCATGGTTCTCTATTCTGGTTAATGGAACAACTGTTGGTTACTTTCAAAGTTGCAGAGGAATTTTGCAGGGGGACCCTATCAGCCCTATGTTATTCATCATTATGGTAGAAGCTTTAGGCAGAACCATAAAAAATATTTGCAGTTCAAGGATAATATCAGGAATCAAGGTAACATCTCTCACTAAGGCTTTTTCTCACCAATAATTCATCGATGATACCCTTCTATTGACTAAGTCATCAGTGGTTGATGTCAAAAGAATTAAATACATCCTACAACTCTATGAGGACGCTGCTAGTCAAAAAGTTAATTTTAGTAAAAGCAAGTTATATTTCTTGAACACCCCTATTCAGAGGCAAGGAAGGATTGTAAAAATTTTAGGGTGTGATATAGCAAACCCCCCCACTTCATATCTTGGTCTCCCTCTTTTCATTGGTTCTCCGAGAGAGTCAATGTGAGACAGGGTTATTGAAAGAATTCAAAAAAAAATTGTTGGATGGAAAGGTCATCTTCTATCTCAAGCAGGAAAGTTGACCCTCACTAAGGCCTCTCTTCAGAGCATTCCAGTCTATTTCCTCTCCGTTTTCAAATCCCCTGTGAAGGTTTTCTAGAAAATTGAGAAACTCCAAAAAGAATATTTATGGACTAGATCAGAGGAGAAAAAAAGGATACACCTTGTAGGATGGACCAAAGTGTGCAGACCCAGGGAAAATAGGGGCTTAGGTCTAAGGAGAATTGCTCATATAAATTTAGCTTTACTAGCTAAGCAGGCATGGCACCTCATTTCTCATGAATAAAATGAATGGATAGCTATCATCAAATGAAAGTATCTTCAAAATATGGAATTTCTAAGTGACTCAATTCCAATCAGAGGTTTTGCTTTTTGGAAAGCAATTCTCAATTGTAAGGAAATCATCAAAAAGGTTTAATATGGGTTTTAGGCAATGGTGAGAGGATAAATTTTTGGAATGATAGGTGGGCTAAGGATGAACCACTGATGCAATATCCTAACTTAGCCCAAATCAAAGATATCATAGAAGAACTCATTGGCAGAAAAGTCTTTGATTATATGGTTGAGGACAAAGGAAGAATGAAGTGGAAACAAATAAGGATTCAAGGATTTCAAGTGGAATCAAATGATCTTTATAACATTCTCGGGCAACAATTTATCCCCATGAGACCCAAGGAAGATCAAGTGACCTGGGCTCCTACGAAAAATGGGTAGTTCACTGTTAAATCAACTTACAAGCTTCTACTTGATGACGAGGATTTTGTCCTCCAAAAGGACTTAGTTTGGATAAAAATTTTAATTCCAAAAATTACAGTCTTTTCATGGCTTGTTATCCAAGGAAGAATTCTAACCATTGATAATATGATGTGTAAAGGTATTTTTATTACTAATCGCTATTATCTATGCAAGGCTAATTGGGAGACCATTTATCACATTTTCCTTGAGTGCCCTTTTTCTTTGACTGTCCTAAGTGGGTTCTTTTGGGCCTTTAATATTTCCTAGGTTAAACCAGCCACTGTACTTGATTTGTTCATCTAGTGGCATTGCCCCTTTTTAAGCTAAAGACTTAGATACATGGGGAAAATTTGTCTCAATCACTATCTTTGGTAGGTGTGGTTAGAAAGGAACCATAGAGTCTTTAATGAGTCTATCCATGATCATCAAACTATCATTGCCAGAATCCTATCCTTTGCCAATGAGAATGTGAATGTTATCCCTTTTGATAGTTGTAAACCTCATCTATAGGAGACCATGATTGCTAAATCTTTAATATTAACCTTGTTAGATGATTTTGTGGCTAGGATAGTCAACCCTAGACCCAATGTTAAGTGGTCCCCACATCCTACGGGTTGGTTTAAGCTTAATTTCGATGGAGCAGCTAAGGACAATACTGGCAGAGCAGGTGCTAGCGGCATTGTGTGAGATCATAATAGAAATATGATGCTTGTGTTTTCTGAATATTTGGGAACAAGGACGAATAATGAAGCTAAAGCTAGAGCTATGTGGAGAGGCCTTCAAATGACTCAAGACTTAGAAGGCAATTTTATTGTAGAAGGAGACTCTATGCATGTTATAAATATCCTCAATAATTGGAAAACACCTCCTTGGAGGATTAAAATTTTTTTTGAAGAGGCTAGGATCCTTTTCCAAGGAAGACAGGACAGAAAAGCCCAACATGTCTTTCGAGAAGCTAACAAATTTACTTATAAGTTGGCCAATTTGGGTGTCGATGGTGACAAACTTTTCAAATGGGAACATGGTATCCCAAGTGAAGTAGAAGAGATTATTCAACAAGAATGCCAAGAATGATAGTCAAATTTACCAACAAGGAAGACACTATAAGTTTTAAGGCTATAAGTGTTCCTATATCTTTTTTGAAATGGACTCATAATAAAAATTATCCGAGTTGTCAGTCTTGGTGAATGTTGCTTGGAAATACCACAAAGACTAATGGGGATAGTCACATGTCAGATAACATGGCTCCTAGTCATCTTAGTAATTTGAGGTTGGTTGATAATCACAGGGCAGGAAAGAAACAACAATATAAGACTTCGAACTAGAGCCATGTGGACCACCAGATAGCCATCGCCATAAATCTAACCAACAGGTTCACTTCTCCAAGGTTGATTGTCCAAGACGGGATGTGGTCCCAAAGCATGTCATATATGGAAGAAAGCAATTACCAAAGAATTATTAAGAGTAACTATCAATACAGAGCTTGTGGGAGTTTTTTTTAGTACTCTGTTATGTGTGTTTGCAGCTTTTTGTTTCTCCACTATTTCAAGGAAGGGATCCGTGTCTGTTTCTTTTTTTTAATTATGATGCAAGTGTGTTTTCTCGGGGTATACCCAAATTTTTTTATGGTAAGTTTCTTTTTGATAACAGGCTATGTGCCTTACCAGACGTAATGGCTTTGGTGGCATGTAGATTTTACATATATAGGATCCTTAGTAAGGAGATGTTCATCAATAGCCTTGGGCTGATTTTTGTAAAAGGTTTTGGGTCAACCTGTAAAACCCAGTATTAATGCTATAGTATCTTATCTACAAAAAAAAAATGATAATGACACATCTCCTTTTGGTAATATCCCTATTGAAGGAACTTCTTTAGGCATACATCCCTTACAATCATTTAATATGGAGCAACAAACTTTAGAGGTTCATGAGCTACAAATTCTAGGGGTTATACCTGCTCCTCCATATTATGAAGATGAATCCAACATCCTAAAAGAAAAACCATAGATATTTGGTAAAGGTCCTAAATTTGGAAGAAATGGAAGAGTATATGAATCTCTTAACCAAATACTATGATATATTTGCATAATATTATATGAACATGCTTGGATTAGACCCATTTTTAGTTGTTCATCACTTAGTAGTTAAGCCTAATGCTTAGCCAGTGAAACAAAAATTATGAAAGATGCACCCAAAATTCACTTTGCTAGTCAAAAAGGAAATCCAAAAACTTTTGGAGGTAAATTTCATCAAAGCTATCAATTATTTTAATTGCACATTAAACATAGTCATGGTTGTCAAGAAGGTATTGTGCAAGCATGCATAGACTTTTGAGACATCAACAAATTCTATCCTAAGGATGATTTTCCTTCAACAAACATATAAATGATTTTCAATTTATTTATGGGTTGTGGAATTCTATCCTTGATGGATGTATTTTTTGGTTACAATCAAATTCACATAGCACCAAAATATTAAGCCAAAATAATGTTCACTACTCCCTAGGAAACCTTATGTTATGAAGTTGTGCCCTTTGGGTTGAGAAATATTGGAGCAACTTATCAATGTGCCATGACATATATCTTTCATAATATGATACACAATATTTTTTTAGATTTTGTAAACAACCTTCTTGTATGATCAATGAAAAGAGATCATGTCAAGGATTATAAATGGTCTTTTGAGCAGCTTGAAGAATATAAAGTTCATTTAAAATACTCCAAATGTATATTTTGGGTGACATCTAGCAAGTTATTAGGATTTATGGTGTCTAAACAAGTTATTGAGGTAGATCTTGGTAAAATATCGATAACAAATGACATACCATCTCTTCAAAACTTAAAAGGACTTAGAATTTTTCAAGGTAAGCTCAAGTAATTAGGAGATTTATATCCCATTTGACAGATAAATTCCAACCCTTGTCAAAAATATTATGGAAAGGTATAAAACTTAGTTAGGATGAGGAATGTCAAATAGCTTTTGATGCCTTAAAATCATACCTCCTAACTCCCCTAGTCTTCATCCCCCCTAATCCCCATAAACTACTATTGTTGTATATAACAACAATAGTTCATGCTTTAGGTATCATGTTGGCACAATATGATGAAAAACATAATAGAATGAGTTTTCCACTATATTAGTAGAACTCTTACTAGCTATGAAACTCGATATACCCCTTTGGAAATGATGTACTTAGTGTAGACACCTAAAACATGTCATGTTGAGGAGGCTATCCATATGGACATATTTTTAGGTCATATGACTTATCTTGGGTCTTTCCAAGACCTAATAGTGATCATGACCACTCTAATAGGGCAATATACCCCTTTTTAGAATGGATTGTTATACCCAAAAGTGGCCTCCAAGCCTAGTCACTCCACCCAGGGATAGCCACACCTGTAACAAACTTAGGCTCCCCGAGCTAAGCCAGATCCATTATAGAGAAACTTGTGCATAAAAACTAACCATGAGAAGCTTTCATAAATGATGCTTGGGTTGCCTAGATATTAACCGAATCTTGATCTTGGCTTCCCTTGTAAGCCAAGATTGTAATTGGGAAGTATTATAAAAGGAGCCCAAAAACTTCAAGTAAAATAGATATGAGATCGAATAGGAATGCAACGAAGTGCTATCGATTTGAGTAACAGAGAGAACATTCTCTCATAATCCATGAATTTCTATTCAAATCCTATCATGAAGCTTGCATTCGCATCAATGGAGTTCTTTGGAGCTTGAAAGTCAAATTCTACCATTGTGCATCATCAAATAATCTAAATTCAAGTCAATTCTAGCGATTCAGTTGTGTTTCAAAGAGCAAGACCCTTAAACATCAATTTGATAGATAAATTAGACATCACACCACATCGAGCATGATTAACAGGCTCTCTATTCAATAGTCACTTCACCTCGAAGTGTCTCTCAGGCATAGTCGCTAGACCATCTAACGGCTAACAAAGTTGATTGTCATACCCTGTTATGGCCTCTCAGTGAAATTTTATTTGTTGTGTTTTCTTAGTTAGATTATATTTAGCAGCATTCAATTTGGTTTCTAACATAGTTTAGCATAATTTCATTCAATTTTGCATGCATTTATTTACTATTTTAAGCATTTTCCTTTCATTTTCTTATTATGGAAATGGACCTCATCTTGAGAGGTTCCACATTTGCTACTAATTTCTTGTAAGTGCTTTTGTGTGCAGATATTAGGTTTCCATAGGAGCTAATCATCATAAATATCCTCCAATATTTACATCATCAAGAGGAGGTCGCAAATAAACCCTCCATAATCAGTTTTGAGAGAGCAAATATTTTGCAAATTATACCTACCCTTTAGGTCTCATTTTGTAATTTGGATAAAATTGGTGTAATCCCTAAGAGGGATATTTTGTAAAGATAATTTTTAAATATCAATGATAAGGAAACCATTTTGTATATTTATTTTTCATTTGATGATTACATAATTTGCATTTGTCAATTTGGTTTCATATTACATGTTTATTTGTATGGTTTTTGCTACTCTACAGTGGCGATCATGGTGGGAATTTTTCCATAATTCATAATCTATTGAAAATGTTTACTTATCTTGGCTTTCTTGAATTGTAGGTACAACCACTCTAGGCTAAAATGGCTCACAGTCTCAACCATCATACCTTATGATGGCCAGCAGACCTAGCCATCAGACCCTATGATGGCCACCATATCCAACCACTTTGCCCCTTGACAACCTCAGAACAAAGTTCAAAAATCAAGCAGGAAACAACTTCATCAAATTTTGGCTTCACCTGTGAGTATTTCTATACTTAATTTTATTGTTTTTTACTAAAAAATATAGATTTGCAATTTTAATTGAGAAGTTTAGAAAAATTCTTAAATTTTAAGCTTTCTTCCTATGACTGCTCTTGGGTCCAATGGCCTCTACTACTGGACACTTTAGGGTACAATGCCCCCTATTTTTTATTACTTTGGGGTTAGACAACCTCTACTAAATACCATCTTACACATATTCAGCCCCTGTTTGGCTGCTTGTTTAACTTTGCTTGCTTGATGCCTGTTTAAAAGCTAAAATCATTTAGGGTTTGCACTTTCAAATTGTCTAAAACTAAAATGTTTTAGAAATTTGAAACATATTTTATGCATTAGAAAAAAATAATTGATTGCTCCATGTTACATTTTCCTTTTTGCATAAAATAAAAAGAACCCTCACACACTACGTCTCAAACTAAACATCAATAAGTTGGAATTCACACCCAACCGCTAATCAAGACTAACAACAATGGCCTTTATCACCGCCTTGTTAGCTTTCTTGTGGTTCTTAGCACCTCATTTTGTCTAATGCTAGTTCCAAGAACTATCATAGCTAAATAATATAGCATGCATCTCTTTTTGAATAGGTGTATCATTGATCGAGGTGAACTGGGTGAGGAACTAGTAGGACCTAGACTCCCTCACTAGATTTGGACTTCATCACCAAATCTCGGTGGGTTTCATGACCTGGACTTCATCACCAGGCTTGTGTGTGAGAGGAAATAGGTGAAATCCATTCAACTTGAGTATTACATCAACAATATCAAAAATTTTAACAAGAGAAAAGCAATAAATCAATGAACCAAAACACACAACCATTTTAAGAAACACAAAGAATCTTTAACAGAGAAAATCATCCTATATAATTTGTTTGTTTCCTTATTGAATACATAATAAACATAAAATATTCACAACACATAGCCATGCCCAGTCATAGGCTGAGGCTACATGCAATGCACAAGAAGTTCTAGAATGCCTTCGATACAACCCAACATATTTACTTTTACTTGAACGGTATTCTAACAGCCGTCGCAGAGATAATTCCACACATGGGGGATCTGATCATTGAGATACCCCCACTAGGAGGACTTCTATGGGATTTCCCAATGATCTATAAGAGGATATTATTAGACCTCGTCCATATCATGCTTCTTCTATACAAGATCCACCCATTGAGGGGCCAAGTAGAGGGGTTGCACGTATTCGTGTACCCAACTAATTCGCACTCCCATCTGAGAATGGGGTGAGATACATACCCTTACCTAGTCTAGATAAGGGATTTACTCCTCCTGATCACCCTTGGTTGAGTCATAAGCTAAATCATCTAGATAGGTATGGCCCTAATGCAGCTTATAGAGCACCTTCCTCCATCCATACTCATTCTAAGGGTGGGTGCGATGAATATTTAGTACATATTATCCATACGTGCGAAGAGTTTTCTACTCGAACATGCCATACTCCTATGCCATCCTTACATGAGGATAATATTCCTAGGGTCGAGCATAGATTTAACATAGCTGTAGGCCCAAAATGGCCACATCCTTAGAAAAATTTGAAAAATTATTCTAAAGTAAAGAAATCTCCATTCTGTTGAAGATATAGAGTATTATGGAGTGGATCCATGCAAGACAGTTCTATTTTGCTCAACACTTAGTGCTTTTTGCATACATCTGCAAAGTGTTCTATTCCACTCGGTATCTAGTATATTTGGCAGCAGCTTCGTGCGAGGTTACTAATTAGCAAATCTTTTAAGTTTTGATGATGTCAACACACTATAAAGTACAGACTAGCGATTCTTTATTTCGCATGCTCTAGCGACTAAGTACTAAGAATCTACATTTTGCTAAGTTCCAAGACTAATTATAAGCGAAATAGTGATAAGTTCCCTATAGTTTGGTAAGAAGCACTTGAAAGGAAGTAAAGGTAGCAAAATGGCACAAGGGACATTTTGCACTACCTTTTGAGCGGATTGGTTATTTTGTAGTCAAACTAAGTCAAAGCTGATGGAGTGAGTTTTGAGGAGTAGATTGCGATTGGTTTTCAAAGTTGAAGACACTAAGACTTAAAGGTTTTAAAAGGCTAAGTTGAGTAGATTGATGATAAGTTGTATTATGCTCACCACTTAGTGCATTTCTCACTTAAACTCAAATCTACTGGTTGAAGCCATCAAAGCTGATGTCAGCATTAGTTTTGAGTGTATTGGTGATTTGTTTCTCCCCCACTAGTTTACAAAGCATTACTGAGATTAAATCATAGCCGTTCACTAAGAGCATCAATGGCAGATATTTTTCTGACATTGTTATAGCATATAAATGTAGATTCTTGGCATATTGAAGAACAATCAATTTGAGGTGGGAAGATGAAGCATTCAAGGATTTTCAAGAACCATGAACCATAGTAGTTGCAGATCTACAGTGGAGTGGAGTTCTAAAGAACAATGAGCGATCCATATCTGGTTTATAATGACTTGAGGCTCAACTTATATAATCAAACTAGCAAGTTACAGAGTCGAGCTGCCATGGAGGATGACTTCCAGCAGATTTCTTGGACTCAATGAGCAAATAAGATAATTCCAGTGTAGATCTCTACTGATCTATCAAATTCTAAATTCTTGTAATGTCTCCTTGAATTATTTTCATTGTAAACTATAAATAGAGGTCAAACCCTCGATTTTAAGGGTTGGATCTAGTGTGTTTGCTTGCCCTATTGTGTAAATATTTTTTGCAAACTAATGGAAGGAGCATTACTCGGATTTTTGACTTGAGACTTGTTATCTTTGATATATTTCATTAAGAGGTCCAAAGCTATGAATTGCATTTCTATGAATGTCATAGCAGTTAGTTCATTCCATTTTCTTTGGATTACTAGTTGTTAAGGTAGTTGAAATATGTTCATAGTTATATCTATGTTGGCAGGAAGTTTATTTCTATAAATTCTGATTATTGATCTATTCTGCTAAATTGGATTGTCAATATATTGGATATTGGAATTACTTCTTGGGATATATCTCTATTTTTTGCTTTATTATATGAATATTTCATGGTTTTGGGTGTTGCTAATCTTGAGTGTGGGACACTGGAAGTAGTTTGTTGGAGGTTTTCCTGTGGATGCCTATGTTGTTAACCCTATCTGACCATTGTTGATGCATAATTTCTCAAACCCTAAACCTTTTTCTAATCTTATTCCTCAAACCCTTATTGATATTAATTGATTCAGCATCTTATTAAGTTGAAAAGGAACCAACCTGCTCTGGAGGTTGGATTGAAGTAGTCTTTGGTCCATCCAATGTTGAGTGTTGAGTTGTGACTATCGGGTGCAAGACTGGATAGAAAATTGGAAGATAGATAGTTGTAGTATTGAGTAAAACTTGATGACAATTTAGTGCCCAACAATTTTTGGCATACCCGATGGGACCTGTTTGTAAGAAATACTAAAACCCATCATATGCTTTATTATTTTATCTTTACCCAGAGGAATCAATATTTGGTGAATTTTCTTGACCTTACTAAGTAGTGATTAGCAAATTCACCTTGAGACTCCCTGGTCTGTAAACCCAAAAAAAATTATCCCTATAGATCATGATTTTTCATGTATACCAGGTCATTCAAGAGGAATAACCCAGATTCCTTTTTCTATTGTGAGCTACCTTATAGAGGGTCTACTTTTATAAGGAATTTAAATCAATATTTCCATTCAAAATAAAATCCTCCTAAGGAGAATCCTATAGTTAATCCAACAACACCTCCAACAGGAGTTACACTTGGAAACATGGCACAAAATGCAGTTCCAAATAAGCCCTTGCAAAAGTACCCTAGTTGGAACACAACTGGCCCCCTTAGACTAGCCCAAATGCATGAAATTCCCCAAGCTATGTCTAAGGCCATTCCCACCTATGATGGATATGGTAAAACTGCATATGAGCACTACCAAGATATTTTGAATCTGGCAGCAATACACAATATAAAAATAAGGATGTTATTATCAATATCCTAGCCCTGTATTTTAGAGAAAATATTTTACATTGGTTCAGAACCCTTGAGGATAATACTATTACCTCATGGGCAGCATTGGTTGAGCCCTTTATTGAGAAATTTAATGAGTCTATTGATTCTTATTTCCTCCTTAATTAGTTCACATCTATGCAAATTTTAGATTTTAATTTGAGGTTTAGCAAGACCTGGAAGAGAATTACCCCTGTATCTAGACCAGCTACAAGCCTTGCTTACATGTATTATATCAAATCTATTGGATCATATTTAGGCCTGAAAATCCAACAATATGGGATGGAGATCTTTCCATATGTTTATAATATGGTTGTTCATGCAGAGAATGTCCTTATAAATATGGTAAGATTACCCCCAAAAGCTGTGTTACCCTACAATTTGGAAACCACTAATGTCCAAGTTCAAACATCTGATCCATCTTATATGGACCCTCCTCCTTTGTCATCCCCATTTCCACAAATGACTCCCATTCCTCAATCAAAATTTCCATCTGTTGCAGCTCCTTTCCCTCCACTTCCTTCTCAGATTCCACAAGAATATTCTACCATCCTTGATATATAGAATACTTTGAAAACTCTTAGCAACAAGATGAATTCAATAGAAAAGAGAGATATGGAGAGGTCTCAACAAAGGAGATTTCCTTATATGAATAAATATCAAAGACCTAGTCCTAGCAATAGTACTGGGGTCAAAGTAAATGCAACATATGAAGAGCCTGAGTGTTCTTCAAAAACAAGTCTAGTGAATGTATGGTGTTTAGTGTGCAATGATCCTCATGACTCACAATCTTGTGTTATGTACCAACACCATGTATAACAGGCTATGGATAAAGTAGAAAGAAATAAAAAAGGAAGAGTGAATATTCTATGGCATCCAAAGCATATCATGGTTGGAAAATATCTTGATGAGGATGGACCTATTGATATCATGACAAGGTCAGTCAAGAAAACACTGCAAGTTGATCCATAGAATATGGATCAATTTTAGGTCCCCTCTTAGAAGAAAAAGGATCCACCTCCCCAAAGCAGTGATACTTTCCCTATCCCTAAAACCAAAGAAAAAGAAGTTGGTCTTCCCAAGAGATTTTATAAAGAAACTAAGGTATATAGAATGAGTTCCAAAAATGAAGCCCAAGAGAGGCTTAGGTTTCCTTCCATTACCAAAAGGTAGAGAATTGAGGTCACTCAATAGTATAAAATAAAATACGATGAGCTAGAAAGAAGGCCTGAGAGACCTACCTCTGCTATGTTAGAATACAATATTGTGGAAAAAATAAAGAATATACCATCCAAAGCTAGTCTATGTGATATCCTCTTCATTCCCAGCCAAATAGACCTACTAAAAGCCTCCTTGAAAAAATGTCCACAAGAAAAGTAGGCCACCACAATTATCAGCATACCCTCTGAAAAGAAAGAAATGTCCCCTACCACTTTAAATAATAAACCCCCTCTTTTTATATCTCTCTAAGGATGGAAGGTTGGGTGGTCTACAATTGTATGATTGAATTAGGGGCATCTACTACAGTCATGCCTAAAGTAGTTTCTCTGGATATAACCAAATTTGGGTGAAGAATGAATATCAATATAAAATAGCATTCACCACAAAATGGGAAACCTTTGCATATCAAATAATACCTTTTGGTCTATCTAATGTAGGAGCCACATTCCAAGGAGCAATGTACTATGCTTTTGGGGAGATGATTAACAAGGTCATTCTAATCTATTTATATGATGTGACTATGTTTTACCACAATAAGAAAGACCACTTGGTACACCTAGAACAAGTCTTCCAGAAGTGCAAATAATTTGGCATCTCCATCAATCCTAAGAAGTCATTTTTTGCAATTCATGAGTCAAAGTTGCTAGGCCATGTGGTCTCAAAATAAGGTATGGCCATTGATCTAGATAGAATCAAGTCCATTCTTGCTCTTCCACTGCCTGTGAACAAGAAAGCTCTACAGTATTTCTTTGGTCAGATAAACTTTATTAGGAAGTTCATCTTTGATTTTGCTCAGAAGGTGAAGCCTATATCTAAATTATTGAATAAGGATGCAGATTTCAAGTGGACTAAGGTAAGAAAGCAAGCCTTTGAAATTATCAAGAAATCCATTGCTACAAATCCAATGCTATTCAATCCATACTTCAACAAATACTTCATTCTTTATGCTTATGGATCTGAGGAAAGCTATGCATCAGTGCTCATCCAGAAGAATGATGAATGAGAGGAGCACCCTATATTCTTTTGGAGTGAGACTCTTCATGAATATCAGGTTAAGTATAATTTCATTGAGAAACAAGTATTTTAAGTAATGAAATCATTGAAAAATTTTAGGTAATACTTGGTTCAAAGCAATACCCTATTTTATATGGTTCATCCGGATGTAAGAAGCTTTATTTTACAAGGATAACTGGGAGTTAAGAGAGCTGGTTGGATTACTAAGATCCAAGAATAAGATATGGAAATCCATCCTACCAATCTGGTAAGAGGTAGATCCTTGTGTCAAGGTCTAACAAAAGTAGCAGTTTTAGTAGAAGTGACAGCTTGTCAGTCAACAACAGATGATCACACTAGAGAATTAGATGCAGGTGAATCAGACTGAGTAGATAAAATGACTAGGTATTTTTAGACTGGGGTATGTCTTTATAATATTAATGCATCATAGGGAAGAAGTTATAGACTTCAATATTTGAAGTATGTATTACTGCCAGAAGGTCTATACAAAATAAATCTTGATGGAGTTCTCCTTAGATGCTTGAAATATTATTGGCAACAAAATGTCATAGAGGAATTTCATGGAGGGCTATCTGGAGGACACTTCTCAGGAAGGGTAACAACATCAAAAATTATTAGGGCAGGCTATTACTAGCCTACCATATTTTTTGACACCTTAAAAGTCACTAGAGCTTGTGATAAATGTCAGTGGCATGTAGGGAGAACAAGGAATGCATCATTTTCCCTTAAGTCAATTCAAGTGGAAGAACCCTTTTAGCAATGGGGCTTGGACTTCATAGGAGTTATCAATCCATATTTATCAGTTGATCATAAGTACATTCTAATTGCTACAGACTACCTCACCAGATGGGTAGAAGTTATTCCTATAAAGAAATCATACCAAGAAGTGGTGATGAATTTCATGGAAAGCTTGATTACAAGGTTTGGTTTTCTAAAATCTTTGTAAGTGAAAATGGATCAACATTCATAGGATCCAAATATATTGAGTTTACCAGCAAGTATGGAATTACCATAAAGAATACTTCAAACTACTAACCCTAAGGAAATGGACTTGCAAAATAAACTAACAAGAATATGTTGATAATTTTGAGGTCATTAGAGGTTAATAAGAGAAGTTGGCACCTATTGCTAGATTAAGCTTTACGGGAAGAAAGAATCACTATTAAAAGTTCCATCAAGACCTCCCCTTATGACTTAGTATATGGCAAAGAGGTATTTTTTCCTATTCATTTGGATATTTTGGCACTCAAGCTGATAAAAATAGAAGAGGAATATAAGTAAAATCTAGAGGAAACAAGGTTGACACACTTGCTACAGTTAGAAGAGAAAAAAACTCAGGCATATGAAGATTTTCAAAAGCATTCAGTTGACATCAAGGTATGGTTTGACAAGAAGGTAAGGTTTAGAAAGTTCCAAGTTGGATATTTTGTACTCAGGTGGAATGTTGAAAGAGCTAAACCAAGACATCATCAAAATTTTGACTCCTTCTGGGATGGCCCTTTCAAGATAGTAGAAGTTAAGGAGACCAATATTTTCTATCTTGAAGATCTTGAGGGAAACATACAGTCGATTTCGATCAATGGTTTTCACCTTAAACTCTATTTTGATTAAGCTAAGCTCATTGTAATATATATATATATATATATATATATATATATATATATATATATATATATATATATATATATATATATATTGTACCATATCCTTTCCATTTTATTTCAAGTTTTCATTTTTGATAAAATGCTAAAAAATATATATATATAAATTGAAAAAATTACAAAATAATTTATGTTAGCAAAAGGGCAGCAAGTTTTCATTTTGCCCTCAAATGTACTAAGGCAATAGTGGAATGATGCATTGAGTTTCAATCCGCTATTAAAAGAGACTAAGTGACAGTGGATCATGAAGAGAGTTCCAATCCACCAAGTTCATGACCATTGTTGAGTGAAAATTAGATCCTGTGCCATGCCGCTTCCAAAAGAAGAAATATTCACAAGTTAATATGCAAGTCTCCCACACCACTCCAAAGGAAAATAAAAGAATGAATGATGTCACAAGTTTAGAAAGGTGTTTGAGTTTTAGCTAATTAGAAAGCAGTATAACATCTCCAAGCCATTTTTTAGTTATATTTCACTTTCTATCAAACTAAATAAACTCAAAATTCATACCCAAAGTGCTCCGTCTCCAACCCAAAACAAATTAGCACAATGGGCAGCTCCCACAATATTTTTCTCTAGAGCACTAGATAGTCAACAATAAAAGAGAAACAAAGGAGAGCTAAGGTTTAGTGGGTGCGACGGGAGTGAGGGTTTGAATTTTTTGGGCAGGAATCTTAGCCAAGGTGGCAAAGGTAGAGCAGATATGGAAGGGGCGGGTGGTAACCTCGAGCATGGATCAAGTGAGGATCCAAAGGAAGTCGGTCAAGCTATGGTATATTTGGAGATGGGAATCACCCAAGGGCCCGACCCTCCTCAGAAAGACCCTAAAAAAAAGATACGAAGGACAATACGAGGCCTAAGAAGTGGCTGTATTTTTCTGACTGTTAGAGGAAAAATAAAGGAGGTTATCTCTCTTCCACCCCTAGTTCTATTAAATAATAAAATTTCAGCCCCGACAATTTCCTTGAGCCCTTTTCTTTCAATGGAAGAATTCTCCCTAGTAGGCAAGTTTTTGGGAGGTAGGCCGGACATGGAGATTATTAGGGCTTGGGCGATGGATAAATGGTGATCGGTAGGTACCTTGGAGTTGGTAGCTCTAACTTGAGGGTTCTTCATTATCCGTTTTAACAATATGGATGATGCTAACCACATTTTAACAGGTCCTTGGTTTTTGGGCAAAATGAGCCTTTTTCTCAGATGATGGGGTGAAGATTTTGACCTTGAAAAGCAAAATATTAACATTACCCCTATTTGGGTTTGTCTCCCGATTCTACCTGCCTAGTTCTTCAATGAATATTGGATGTAGGGCATAGCCAAAACTATAGAGGACTTGATCTCCATTGACCATGCGACCTTGGCTAGTACAAGGATGACTCATGCATGAATCTACGTAAATGCTAATTTGGATAATGAATTGCCAAGGTTTGTGGAGCTAAAGTATGGATAATACTATAAAAAATAACCGGTAGAATACGATAACAGACCGACATTCTATGCAGAATGCAAAAATCAAGGACATCTATGCAATCAGTGCCCTAACCTGGCAATGAATAGAGAAAAGCAAAAATAGGGAATGCTAGATAGAGAAAATTTGAGGAGTTTCCCTGGTAGAGGTGATTTCAATCAGGCAAACTATGTCTACCAAAAAAATAAAAGAGAGGGTGCAGGGTCCCAACAAGACAAAGGAAAACAAAAGGTTGTTGACAACCAAAATATTCAGGTAAGTTCCAATCCTCTAGTTTCAAATAAATTTTCAATTATATCCAATATGGGAGTAGGAGGATTATCAAAAGACATGGAATCCCAGAACCTTCAGGCTAACCTTTCTAACTCTCTAGAATCATCATCCAAGTCAGGATCATCAAACCCTAATGCTAAAATTATTGTAAGCTCTGTGGGCATCACAAAGCCAAACCCTAATGCCCAATCTCTAGAATCCCCATCCAAGTCGGGATCCTTAAATCCCAATGCTAAAAATAATTCAATCCCAATGGACATCCCAAATCCAAACCCTAATGTTGAAGAACTTAGGAAGAAAGTTGAACCATTGGAAAATAAAAAATCTCATTTCCCTAACATCATCACTAGGAGCCAGGTGAATCCTACTAAGGGGCCCTCCCGCATACCATGGGAATATAGGAAAAAAGGAGAATATTTGGATGTAGGGGTGGAGATATGTGATACTCTTCAGCATGAGGAATATGGCAGTCTAGTTCTACAACAAATTGCCTTCCCCTAGTTTAGTCCTAAAAAAACCAGGAGCACTGTGAAGTCTCCTATAGATTTTGGAAGTGAAAAAATAAGAGGGAGAATATTAAATACTAAGCATCAAAATATTAAAATTGATAATGACATTGCCAATGGAAAATAGAGAACCTTGTTTCAACAGGTTATTCCGGGTTTTGAAGACAACAAATTAGGAAAACCCCCTTAAGGGAGGGGAGAGGAAGAAATCCCAAACAATATAAATGAAGTTCCTCTCATGGAACATGAGAGGCCTCAATGGACTACCCAAACATAGGGAAGTTAGTGCAATAAGAAATAAAATGAATCCAACTATTACCATGTTGCAAGAAACAAAAACTGATGAGATTCAGTTAAAAAAATTAGCAAAAAAAAATTGGAATCAAGAGGATATGGTTTGCAAATCAGCCAGAGGAGCGTCTAGAGGCCTTATGACTTTGTGGGATCCCCATATAGTAGAAATATGACATGGTTCTTAGTGTTTTATTTAAGGAAATAAATAGCAACAACTCATGGATCCTTTCAAATATTTATTCCCCGAATTCAATTCAAGGGAGAGCTCTACTGTGGGAGTACTTAGGTAATCTAAGTGAAATCTTCCATAATATCCCCTAGATTCTAGCTGAGGATTTTAACACTCCTCTTTACCTTTCAAACAAAATGGGTGGAAATAGACCACCTATCAGGAGCATGTATGAGTTCAATGACTTTGTGAACTCCAACATGTTGATGGATGTAAAACTTAGAGGAGCGAATTATACCTGGAGCGATAGGTGGATAGGGTTTCATCTCATTCAAGAAATGCTTGACAGGTTTTTTCTATCAAAGGAGGCTACAAATCTGTTCGATGATTCTACCCTGCAAGCCCTTCCTAAAATTACCTCTGATCATAATCCAATTTTTTTGGAGATCCCTAACTCTCTGCCCTTCAAGAAACCTTTCAAATTTTAATCTACGTGGATCAAACATTCTAGTTTCAGAGATAACTTAATTTAGTGGTGGCAGCAGCTTGTCAGGGGTAGTGCAGCTTTTAAACTTGCTGGAAAATTAAAGTTTGTTAAGGAAAAGATTCAAAATTAAAACAAAGAGGTTTTTGGGAACCTCTTTGAAAATAAAAAATAGGTTGTTGAAAGTTTGAAGATAATTTATCAGAGGATTCAACATGGTGATGTTGATGAAACTACTAGGCATGAGGAATGGATAAAACTAGCAGAGTTTCATAACATTTTGGCCTGTGAGGAAATCTATTGGAGGCAAAAATCAAGGGCTCTTTGGTTAAAATATGGAGATTCAAATTCCAATTTTTTTCACGTCACCACGCTTAGAAACAGAAGCAATAACAAGATAATTTTTTTTAAAAAGTAGATGGTTCTATTACTAAGGACTTAATAGAAATCAGAAAGGAGGTAGTAACTTATTTCAATTCTATCCTTGGCCAGGAATCATAGTGCAATGAGAAGGCCAAAGATATTCTATTGCAATCCATTCATAGCATAATAAATGAGGATATAAACCTTAAGCTTCTAGCTCCCTTTTTTGATGAGGAAATTAAGGAAGCCTTGTTTAGCATGGAGCCAGACAAAGCCTCGGGACCCGACAACTTTCCCCCTTGTTTCTATCAAGATTTTTGCGACATTGTAAGTGAGGATGTAATTTATGCTATCAGAGAATTCCAATCAAGCAATCATATCCCAAAAGGTCTCAACTTTACTTTTATTTCTCTAATTCCTAAGAAGCAAACCCCTGAATCTATGACTGACTTCAGGCCAATCAGTTTGTGCAATGTTTTTTACAAGATCCTAACTAAAGCTATTGCAAATAGAATGAGAGATTTTATTTCCCACATCATAAATCTATGCCAGGGAAGCTCTATCCAGGGCAGGTCAATCTTGGATGGAGTTATCACAGTTCATGAAGCTCTACACTCTGCTCATAAGACTAACAAGTCTATTTTTTCCCTCAAGCTTGATATGAACAAAGCATTTGACAAGCTAAATTGGGAATTTTTGATTGTTGTCCTCCTTAAGTTTGGTTTTCACCACAAATGGTTTAATTTGATCAAATAATGCATTTCTAAAGCATGGTTCTTGATTCTATTTAATGGAACAGTTACTGGTTGCTTTCAAAGTCGCAGAGGAATTCGACAGGGGGACCCTATCAACCCCATGATATTCATCATTTTGGCAGAAGCTTTAGGCAGAACCATAAAAAATGCTTGCAATTCAAGGCTAATATTTGGAATCAAGGCAACATCTCTCACTAGGGCTATTTATCACCAATAATTCATCGATGATACCCTTCTATTGACTAAGGCATCGGTGGTTGAGGCCAAAAGAATTAAATACATCCTGCAACTCTATGAGGACGTTGCTGGTCAGAAAGTTAATTTCAGTAAAAGCAAGTTATATTTTTTGAACACCCTCATTCAGAGGTAAGTAAGGATTGCAAAAATTTTAGGGTGTGATATAGAAAAGCTCCCCACTTTGTATCTTGGTCTCCCTCTTTTCATTGGTTCTCCAAGAGAGTCAATGTGGGACAGGGTTATTGAAAGAATTCAAAAAAAACTTGTTGGATGGAAATGTCAGCTTCTATCTCAAGAAGGAAAGTTGACCCTCACTAAGGCCTCTCTTCAGAGCATTCCAGTCTATTTACTCTCTATTTTCAAAGCCCTTATGAAATTTTTCTAAAAAATTGAGTAACTCCAAAAATAATTTTTATGGACTAGATCAGAGGAGAAAAAAGGATACACCTTGTAGGATGGACCAAAGTGTGTAGACCAAGGGAAAATAGGGGCTTAGGTTTGAGGAGAATTGCTCATATGAATTTAGCTTTACTAGCTAAGTAGGCATGGTGCCTCATTTTTGGTGAAGAAAATGAATGGACAACTATCATCAAATGAAATTATCTTCAAAATATGGAATTTCTAAGTGACTTAGTTCCAATCAGAGGTTCTGCTTTTTGGAAAGCAATTCTCAATTGTAAGGAAATCATCAAAAAATGTTTAAGATGGGTTTTAGGCAATGGTGAGAGGATAAATTATTGGAATGACAGGTGGGCTAAGGACGAACCACTGACGCAATATTCTAACTTATCCTGAATCAGAGATATCATGGAAGAACTCATTGGCAGAAAAGTCTCTAATTATATGATTGAGGACAGAGGCAGAATGAAGTGGAAACAAATACGGATTTAGGGATTTCAAGCAAAATTAAATGATATTTATAACATTATCGAGCAACATTTTATCCCCATGAGACCCAAGGAAGATCAAGTGACCTGGGCTCCTACGAAAAATGAGCAGTTCACTATTAAATCAAATTATAAGATTATGCTTGATGACGAGGATTTTTTCCTCCAAAAGGACTTAGTTTGGATAAAAATTTTAATTTCAAAAATTGTAGTCTTTTCATGGATGGTTATACAAGGAAGAATTCTAACCATTGATAATATGATGCATAAAGGTATTTGTATCACTAATCGATGTTATCTATGCAGGGCTAATTGGGAGACCATTTATCACATTTTCCTTGAGTGCCCTTTTTCCTTTACTGTCTTAAGTGGGGTTTTTTAGGCCTTCAATATTTCCTAGGTTAAACTAGCCATCATACTTGATTTGTTCGTCCAGTGGCCTTGCCCCTTTTCAAGCCAAAGACTTAGATACATGTGAAAAATTTATCTCAATCACTATCTTTGGCAGGTGTGGTTAGAAAGGAACCATAGAGTCTTTAATGAGTCTATCCATGATCATCAAACTATCATTGCCAGGATACTATCCTTTGCCAATGAGAATGTGAACCTTATTCCTTTTTATAGCCATAAACCTCATCTACAGGAGACCATGATTGCTCAATATTTAAGATTAATCTTGTTATATGATTTTGTGCCTAGGGTAGTCAATCCCAGAGCCAATGTTAAGTGGTCCCCACCTCCTACGGGTTGGTTTAAGATTAATTTTTTTGGAGTGGCTAAGGACAACCCTGGCAGAGCAGGCACTGGCAGTATTGTGTGAGATCATAATGGGAATATGATGCTTGCATTTTCTGAGTATTTGGGAACAAGGACGAACAACGAATCTGAAGCTAGAGCTATGTGGAGAGGCCTTCAAATGACTCAAGACTTAGAAGGAAATTTTATTGTAGAAGGAGACTCTATGCATGTTATAAATCTCCTCAATAATTGGAAAACACCTCCTTGGAGGATTAAAACAATTTTTGAAGAGGCTAGGATCCTTTTCCAGGGAATACAGGACAAAAAATCCCAACATGTCTTTTGAGAAGCTAACAAAATTACTGATAAGCTGGCCAATTTGGGTGTCGATGGTGACAAAATTTTAAAATGGGAACACGGTATCCTAAGATTATTCAATAAGAATTCCAAGAATGATAGTCAAATTTACCAATAGGGAAGGCATTGTAAGTTTGAAGGCTAGGAGTATTCCCCTCTTTTTTGAAATGGACTCACAATAAAAATTATTCGAGCTATTAGTCTTCGTGGATGCTGCTTGGAAATACCACAAAGATTAATGGGGACAGTCACATGTAAGATAACATGGCTCCTAGTCATCTTAGTAATTTGAGGTTGGTTGATAATCATAGGGCAAGAAATAAATGACAATATAAGACTTCAAACCAGAGCCACATGGACCATCAGATAGCCACTACCATAAATCTAGCCAGCAGGTTCACTTCTCCATGGCTGATTAGCCAAGACGAGATGTGGTTCCAAAGCATGTTATATATGGAAGAAATAAATTACCAAAGAATAATTAAGATTAACTTTCAATACAGAGCTTGTGGGAGTTTTTTCAGTACTTTGCTATGTGTGTCTACAGCTTTTTGTTTCTCCATTGTTTCAAGGAAGGGATCCGTGTCTATTTCTTTTTTTTATAATTATGATGTAGGTGTGTTTTCCTGAGGTATACCCAAAATGTTGTATGGGAATTTTATTTTTTGATAACAGGCTATGTGCCTTACCAGATGTAATGGCTTTTGCGGTATGTATATTTTACATATATAGGATTCTTAGTAAGGACATGTTGATCAATAGCCCTGGGCTAATTTTTGTAAAAGGTTTTGGGTCAACCTGTAAAACCTCGTATTAATGCTATAGTATCTTATCTACCAAAAAAAACATCTCCAATCCATCAAGAGGAATGATTTCAATTTGAAAAACATGAAAACGGATAGTTTCTATGGTGGTTGCATTAATGGCAAAGGGTATGCATGCAATAGCAATTAAAAATGCTCTAAATCATAGAATACATTCATTCAATAAAAATAGTGTCTACTAAGTGGAAAGAGCTAAAGAATAGTAGAGCATTGTCTACAATGCCAGAGAACATTCTAAAAAAATTCTTGTGGAAATGGCCTCCAAAGACACTCAACAAGCTGAAACCTCAACAAATGAGGAAGTGGGCACTTACATTGACAAAGTGAAAGCCATGGCCAACATCGAGCTGGTCCTCACAGAGAGAACAAAGCTTAGAAAAAATATCAATGACAGATACAAGAAAGGTGTAGCTTTGTCACCCCAAGGTAAATGTGTTGTTCACTCCTTATATTTTTATATCTGTGATTCATTTCATCCTTGTCTAGATTTGATAACGACCATTGTCAAATTTTATGACCCAAGAGTAAAAGCAGTAAATATGGCAAAAGGTAAAACCTTATTTAGTATCACTGTCAAAGCTTGTCATAACCTTTTCATCCTAGGGAGAGAGCTACATGTAAGGCCAAAAGAGTTCAAAACATCCAAGAAAACCAGGGTATTACTCTTTGCAGAAGCATGCTCATGAGGGTGAACCTTTCAAAAAATGGGTTTATAATCAATTCAAAACCATTAAATCCGGTAGAGGATTACCCAAAATTCCAATTCCCATTGAGAAGTTCATTTATCCATAGCTCTATTCCATGCTATCTTGTATGGAGGGTTTAGATTCATATTGACTCATGACATATTGGCAAATATCCACTGCATATTGTATTTCCAATGAAAGAATGTATGAGGAAGATGCAGAAAAGAAGGGTGTGAAGGTCATTTACTTTGACTGGCCAACTTTTCTAGATAAAATAATACATGAGCAATTAGTGAGAATGAAAAGAGATTTTGATGCTCCCTCTTTTCAACATTGTTCAAGCTTTGTTTGGATGTTCTTTACTATTTTAAGGAAAATGATGCCCTGGATTCCAATCAAGGAAAAGAATGATCAGGGAGACCCCATTCCTATATACTACTAGACTTCTCATCTGAGGAGCACCGAGTCTATTTATAAATTTAACTTGGAATTTTTAGGGCTAGAACTAAAGATAATGTATGGGAAATGCCCTAGGCTACCACCGCTGGTCAAAAAATTGTTAATAATAGAGGGTTCCAAAGAAGGATATTGGTATGTCCTTACAAAAGGCATGGTCATTAGACTATATGGCTTCACTGGTAAGCCTTTTTTGCTTCCTCATTTTGTTACAAACATATTATTAGCCCTAGAATATTTTAGGCAAGCAAAGTTCATTAATATGAACTATGGCTTTGGAAGGAAGAGAAGATGTTTGTTGACCTACCGTAGTTTTGATGACATAACCATCACCAAAAAGGGTCAGGGTGAACAAATCGACCAATATCTGGATAGGTTGGGCCTATTCTACATCCCTCAAAGGTGGAGATATGACCCGGATGATAAATTCCACAAGAGTAACATCACCCTTAATGGAGAGAAGGCCTAAAAATTTGAGAAAACCTCAAGGTTTCATTTTGAATAGGGTAGAAATAATAATGAAAATGCTCCTTTAGAGTGGAATGTTGCCAAGATGGAACAACTTCCTCCATGGTTAGATTTCTATGAGTAGGTTGTTGATTTTGATTCAGATAAGAATAAAAACCATCAGTTGCAGGAGTCTACCATCAGAGAATTTGAGAGTAAAAAGAAATGGAATGAATCCAAGATAGTAGACTGGTGGAGGATGAGAGTGGAAATTGGTAAAGAGAAATCCAATTTTGGACTAGTAATTGACAATGATTTTTTTGATAGATATGACAAGAATATCACAACTTGGAAAGCAAAGGACCCAAAGAATATAGTGCTAATTTATAAGAAGCCACAATGAGGTTCAGATTCCCCATCCCCACCTTCAGAAGAGGAAACTCAAGGATAAGGGATTGCTAATCCATTAACTGCTACTAAAGTTCTGAAAACATTTTAGCCTTCAACTGAATAATTAGAGAATTTTCCAAAAGGGGCATAGTTAATGAGTAAGATGTATTATTTTGATGAGAGGGTTAGTAGCACAAAATTCATTCAGACTGTAAGTAGACCCAAGCACCTAGCCCTAGGTGGAGAGTTATCTACCATAGAAATAGATTGGAATTAGAAGGATAAAACCTTTGTGTTCACACCGGTAAGTTTCACCACTACAATGATGGTGGAGCTCAATCCTATTGCTGAAGAGACATTGTAGGAGGAACCATTACAGGAAGAGATTTCCAGGGATGACACAAAGAATGATAAATCAGTAGCCTTGCAAGTTTTTAAAATAAAGGCCAAAAGGGCACCAAAAAGAGCTCAGAAGGAATTTTATAAAAAGTGGAAGATGGATAAGGAAAAATGGTTGAGAAAATCCCTATTTTAGCTATATAAGAAGTACAACCAGTGCAACAACAGAGTACAAAGGTAGCTCCATAACACCCTACATCTATAGGTGAAGGTATAGCCTCTATCCCTTCTTCTCATTCTCCTCCTCCTTTCCCAAAGAAAATTACTTCCCCTTATAAGTAAGAGATTACAACAAAAGTGCCCTCTCCCCCACACAGTTCACTATTTGTTTCACCAGTAAATACTGAGGGCCAAACCAACCCATCTCCTCCAAATTCCCCCAAAATTCCTCCTTCATAATCTTCTATAATTCCATATTTGCCATTGCAACCTCTCCCATCATCTAAAAAGTAAGCTATTTTATCCACACCCACTCACCCTTCTATAAGTTTTACTATAGTTTCCATGAGTTTGCCAATTACAACAACAAAAATAGTCACAGATTCCACTATAGTCATTTCTACCAAGACATCTTCAGCTGCTTATTTTGATCCTACCTTATATCTTCTCCTCCTCCTCTTGTGAGTTATCCTACACTAGAAACTTTGCAAAAGGAGAAGGAAGCTTCATAGAATATTCAAGATTTTTGGGCAGAGAAACTATCCAAACCTTCCAAGAGGATGGCTATGAAGAGAAGAACCATGTCTGTTGATCCAATTTCTAGGTAGAGGACATCTAGATCCATCATTCCTCTAGTAAGCAAGCTTGAGACTAAAATGACTACTCAATACTACCATTTGGAAGAATACACAAAAGAAATTGAGCAGTTACCTACTGAAGATGAGTTGGTTATAGATAAGGCCCACTTGGACACTTTCTATGTCAAGGGTGATATACAAAGAGAAAGTGGAAAGCTAGAGAGGACAATAGAAAAGCTTGAAAAAATAGTCACCAACCAAAAACAGATAGAGAAAGCTCTCAGAAAGGAGGCAAAGAACTGGTAGGAAAAATTTCAAGAGGCCAATAAGCTCAAGGAGCAAGTAGAGGAGCAAAAGAAGAAAAATTAAGAATAAGCCAAAGAAATACAGATCTTGAAGCAGTAGCTTTAAATTGAAAAGGCAAAGTCTTCAGGTTTCTCTAAGGCAGGGTTGAAGAAAGTAAGGAAAGAACTATTGTCTGAAGTTCTAGAAAAATGCTTAGAGTTATAGCCCATTATTGATTACATGGATGATGCCAACCACCTACTTCAGAATGTTCAGGAAGATCTAGATAGCTTCATTGGAGAACTACAACCTATGGTGGTTCTAGATGAGTAGATTTATAAGTTGGTAGATAGCAAACTCAGTGAGAAGGCTAAGACTATTCCTAACAAAGAATGGAATATTTCTAGAGTTGATACCAGAGTTGTAGTGAAGAAGCACAGATCGCTCTAAAAGGCTTGGCTAATGTTTGATAAGGTTGAGAATATGATCCGAGATGTAGTGGACATAAATAAAGAAATGATTCAAAATAGCTTCAGAGGGTTATGGATGGAAGATAACACTCTATTATTAGTAGAAGATATTAAGAAAAGTGTAGCCAAGAATCTCAAATATGAGTTTGAGGTTGATGCTCTGGAAGAGCCAATTGATCAAGAGCAGGTTTCACAAATGATAATTAATTTAACTAGGATTCAAGATCTAATGGACGACTTGGTAAACAAAGGAAGTGCTACAAATTATGATGACACTACTGAGTTGGAGTATATTCACAAGCAGCTCAAAGAGATTTCCAACCCCTCTAAAGTAGTTTGGAAATAATCTTTACAAACCCTAAAGCTGATGGTGCAGTTGTTTGGAAAGGATGTTGAAGAGGAGAATGAAAAATAACAAGAGTCACTTGAGGAAGAAGAAGTTGAGCAAGAGCAGGAAGATAATGCTGAAGAAGAAGCTCAGTAAGAAAGTGAAGAACCAAATAGAGCTATTGTGGACTTGCAAGAGACACAAGCTTAGAATATTTTTGTTTTGCACATTTTTGTAGTCATATAGAAGTATTGCATTTTGTGTTGTTCTATTTTGACTCAGATACTATCAGAGGACTGCAATAAAAGCATGAGGAAAGAGATGCAGAGAATGACAACTTTTTGTGAAGGCATTCATATTATTTTTTTGAAGAAACTTTATAAATAGAACATTACTTTATTTTTGTTTAAGCATTGGTGCAATTTTGAAGGAGTGATGGAGATATTTGTGTTTCTAGCATGATCTCGATATGAATGTTTATCCTCTAGGATGTTTCATAAAGTTTTTAGAGGGTAATGATCATATGGAAATTATTCTTTGAAGCATTTTTTGAAGATTAGATTTTTTGACTCCTGATGCCCAATGGATAAGACTTTGAATTTGATGGCTTTGCAAGTAAATCCACCTAGTATGTACTAGAATGTAGGCCCAAAATGGCCACATCCATATAAAATTTTAAAAAATTATTCTAAGGTAGATAAATCTCCATTTCGTTGAATATATAGAGTATTATGGAGCAGATCCGTACAAGAAGGTTCCATTGCGCTCAAAACTTAGTTCTTTTTACAAACATCGATAAAGTGTTCTATTCTGCTTGATATCTAGTGCATTTGGCATTGGCTTCATGCGAGGTTCCTAATTTGTAAATATTTTGAGTTTTGATGATGTCAGCATGTTATAAAGTGTATATTGGTGATTCTTCTCTATTCCATGTGCTCCAACAACTAAGTGCTAAGAATCTGCTTTCTGCTAAGTTTCAAGACTAATTATACGTGGAATGGCTACAAGTTCCCCGTAGTTTGGTAAGAATTTTAGAAGCACTTGAAATGAATTAAAGGTAGCGAAATGGCACAAGTGATATTGTGCACTACCTTTTGAGTAGATTGGTAATTCCATGGTAAAACTAAGTCAAAGTTGATGGAGTGAGTTTCAAAGAGTGGATTATGATTAGTTTTCAAAGCCATAGATTCTAGAAGGACTTAAAGGTTTTGAAAGGCTAAGTCGAGCGAATTGATGATAAGCTATATTTAGCTCAACACTCAGTGCATTTCTCATCGAAACTTGAATTAGTTGGCCGAAGCCATAAAAGTTGATGTCAACATTATTTTTGAGCGAACTGGAAATTTGTTTCTCTCCATAGCCATTCACTAAGAGCATCAATGATAGAGATTTTGATAATATTGTTATAGCATATAAAATAGAATTCTTGGAAGATTGGGGAACAATCAGTTCAAGGTGGGAAGATGAAGCATCTAAGGGTTTTCAAGAACCAATAAATAAAGGAGTTGTAGATCTACGATAGAATGGATATCTAAATAACAATGAACGGTCCAAATCTAGTTTATAATGGCTTGAGGCTCAACTACCATAATCAAACTAGCAAGTTGCAGAGTCGAGCTGCCATGGCGAATGACTTCCAATGGATTTCTTGGACCCAATGAGAGAATGAGATAATGCTAGCGTAGCTCTCTGCTGATCTATCAAATTCTAAATTCTTGTAATGTCTCCTTGAATTCTTTTCATTGTAAACTATAAATAGAGGTCAAACCCTCAATTTTTAGGGTCAACTCTAGTGTGTTTGCTTGCCCTACTGTGTAAATATTTTTTGCAAACTAATGGAAGGAGCATTACTTGAATTTTTGACTTGAGATTTGTTATCTTTGATATCTTTCGTTAAGAGGTTTGAAGCTCTTAATTATATTTTTCTCAATGTCGTAATGGTTAGTTCATTCCATTTTCTTTGGATTACTAGTTGTTAAGGTAGTTGAAATATGTTCATAGTTAGATATGTGTTGGTAGGAAGTTTATTTCTACAAAGTATGATTATTGATCTATTCTACTAAATTGGATTGTCAATATATTGGATATTGGAATTACTTCCTAGGACATATCTCTATTTTCTACTTTATTATATGAAGATTTCATGGTTTTGGGTGCTACTAATCTTGAGTGTGGGACACTAGAAGTAGTCTGTTGGAGGTTTTCCTATGGATTCCTATGTTGTTAGCCCTATCCAACCACTTTTTATGCATAATTTCTCAAACCCTAAACCCTTTTCTAATCCTATTCCTCAAACCCTTATTGAGCTTAATTGATTCAGCATTTTATTAAGTTGATAAAGAACCAGCCTACTCTAGAGGTTGTATTGAAGTATTCTTGGTCCATCCAATGTTGAGTGTTGAGCTGTGACTATTGGGTGCAATCTTGGGCATAAAATTGGAAGACAGATAGTTGCAGTATTGAGTAAAACTTGATGATAATTTAGTACCCAACAATAGATTTGATTGATCGAGGTAAGAGGGTAGCCATCCCTACTATGCAAACTAAAATAGCCAAAACCCCTCGTATTGAGATGAGAAGTCATAGGCCACATACAATGGATCGAATAGATCGACTACCTAGGCCCAACACCAGTCAGAGAGAGTAATTGATCCAATCCCAATTGGATGATTTGCACCATGAGTGAGAGTATTTAGATCATGAGCACGTAGAACAATAGAGGCTACACCACTAACGATTGTACGAGCATAGACTACATGAGGAGAGAATCCTAGAATAAAGATTGTACAAAGAGCAATCATGTAGGGTAGCTCATGATGAAATTCCCATGCCTAGCACTTATCAACAATAACTCAACATGAGGCATACTATGCAACATTAGGAGTTGCCCTCTAGGCCAACTAACAACCATCCTCCTCCTGCCTCTATTCATCAGTCTCAACCAAGATAGCACCAAGCACCAAATCCACCAGAATATGAGGTCTACGAAGAGATAGAAGTAGATGACTAGGATCAAGCGTATCCTAAGTCACTTTGTGAGGATGTGGTAGATGATTACAATCCACCACCTCAGTCAAATAGGAACCTTCCACCTCCTCCTCCCAGGAGACCACTTTAAGAGAATGATATTATCTCATCTCAGGCATATAAAGTCCTCATAGAGTGAATCCAATCGCTAGAGAAGCAAGGAGCGGGTTATCAAAAGCCCACATTATGCAAATTGTACAATCAACCCCTTGACCCATCAGTTCCTTGTCCTACTTACCTAGAGCATTTTGAAATGCCTAAGCTGGAAAAATTTAGAGGGGATGATGATGCCCAAGAACATGTCACAAGTTTCATGAACTTGTGTTTTCAATTACAAGATAATGATGCTTTGTTATTAAGAACATTCATGATAACACTCTCTGGTACAGCCTTAGAGTGGTATAACCAATTACCTCGACATAGCATCTCTAGCTTTGAATAACTAGAAAATACCTTCCTTGAATGCTTCTCCTTTGGATTCAAGAAGAAGGTAAACTTAACTGACTTGTTGAACTTACGATAATTTGATGATGAGCTAGTTATGGACTATGGAAATAGATGGTGAAAGATAATGTCAAAACTACCTTTCACCATTCCTATTTTAGAATTAACATGAATGTTTACCAAGAGCTGCTCAAAGCACATATTACTTCTTTTACAATTGCATAGTATCAAATATTTGAAGAGGCTTTGGTACAAGCCAAAGTTATTGAGGACATTAAGGTCCAGGAGGGAGACATAAAACTTCATAAGGAGTGGAATAAAAATCCTTATAATAATCATCATCAAGCAAAATCAGTGGTTATGAATCAGATTGTTTTAAATGTTCCTAAAGTGAAAAAGTACAACAATAGCCTAATTATTAGGCTCAACCCCCTTCAGTGCAATACAATAACCAATGCTAATGAAATCAAGGTTATGATAAGCAACATCATCCTCCTCGCACATATACACCATTGCTTGAGTCTTTGGCATCTCTTTTTAATATATTATGTGAGGCTAAGGTGATTACCTTACCTAAAATCTACTTGATAGATCCTACTCACCCAAAGCCTAAAGGGTACAAAGAGGATTTATATTATTCTTATCATAGGTAAAATGGACATGATATACAAATATGCTATGGTTTCAAAAACCTAGTATAGAACATGCTTGATAAGAATCAATTACAGATTGATAACCCTCTCACCCTGAATAATCAATATATGGGAATCTTTAAAGATCCCTTGCCCACCCATGAGGTCAAGGGTAATCAAATGAGGTAGGTCAATGAGATACATATGGATCCACCCACACATGGGTTCATAGGTATGATAAACATTATAATATAAAATAGAAGGTACAATCAAGTAGAGCCACCTATGGCTCCCATTTGAATACCTTCTACACCCCAACAAGGGCCAATTCAAAACCCATTGCTAGGTCCACCATCACAACTAGTGATTACCATTAGAAATAGGCTTACTCAGAGTCTACATATGGCATCGACCAAGCTCTCTATTTATGAGCTTATTGTACAATCCCCTAGACATAGGGAAGTGCTCATGGAGATTCTTAAATCTATCGAGCTTCAACCCCGAGATCCTAATGCATTCACTAACTTTGTGGGGCATGTCCAAAAGTGCAAAGAGCCTATGGTCACCTTCTATGACCATGAAATTAAACAAGTACCAACCAATGTAGTGGATCCTCTATTACACATAATCACTTGCATAAATCAGATACCTTACAAGTGAGTGTTGATTGATATAGGCTCATCGATCAACATAATAATGATGATCGCTTTAGAACATCTAAGCCTTCCAACATCACACATAGTGGCATCTACTTTCACATTGTGAGCATTCAATGATGCATTATGCTCAATGGTTGGCACTATAGTCTTGCCTATTCAGGTGGGACTAAAAACCATTTCCATATTATGCCATGTGTTGGAAGGAGCGATGCAATACAACATATTGCTCGGTCATCCCTAGATCTGAGACATGAAATGTGTTCCTTCTATTTTACATCAATGTATTAAATACATTCATGAAGGATAGGTTCATGTCATCCCATCGGATGATGAACCCTTTAAGTATGTCAATCAGGTTAGCAATCTAAGGGAGTTTGTCTTACCATCAATGCATCTAGATATCAGACCTAGTTCTCCCATTAAGCATCTAGAGCACAAACCTAAAGTAGCATGTGCTGATCCATCCACCTCAGTGCTACCACCATCACCTAAACCAGTAGCTACTTTTGATAAACCTTCATCATCATCTGATCCTCAGATCAAATAGAAGTTGAAAGCACCCATGGTAGATGATCCTGAAGTCATCCCCAACGTCTCTACGATAGAGATTCTGATTCCCATGGAAGAGGAAGAGATACCTACCACAATGACATGATGGAGGATGTACCTCAACCTACATCCCCCACCTCATCGATGGGATCATCCACACCTCAAGTGACTATTCATTTAGTCAACCCCAGGCTCATCGAATACTTGGTACAAAATATAACTTTTACACCAATTATTGAGTCCATGCAAGACATGGGGAGACCTCATGCTCCTCCCTTGCCCATTGGAATGGTGGTACCCCTAGGCATACCACCCAACCAAACAAATTTCATATATGGGGGTTTTGACCAAGCCATAGATCAATCTCCAGTTATCAATCATGATAATGAACCATTTACATGAAACATCTACTATATGTCAAACCCTAACTTTGCTCTAAGATACTTCTACCATTGCCATTGGCATGATAATGGCTTAGGTATTTATGAATAGGGTATCAGAACACCCTATCTACCACAATATCAATTGCCTACAGATAAATTTGGTTTAGGATATTCCATCCGCATATCAGATGAGTTGTTGGTCGATTTCCTAGAATGCCTAAGCCTAGGATTTGGGGAGGACATTGATGAGAATGAATACATTGACCCCAACCCTTCATTTATTGAGGGATCATTTCCCAATCACAATGGTCGCCATAGAACCTCCTAAATCATATCATGAGACCAATCAAGAAGAGGAATCTAAACTCAATGATATTCCTAAAAATTATTGGGTGGATGAAGATGATGAGTATGAGGATGAAATAAAAATTACATACTTAGGTCCTACCTACCTTCATCATCTCAATAACTATATAGGAGATATTGAGCCTACTAGACCCCCTATTGACATAGATGACATCTATCATAGGGTATTTCCTCCTCCACCTAATTAGAGATAGTTGCTCTCACTTGAGGACCCAATTATCCTATCTACTCCTAGAGTGGACCCAGAGATCCCAATGCCTCCTAATCCACATCTAGAGCATCTAGAGCAATCAATAATCAATAGGTCCTACCCCTACGGTCATGGAGATCACCAACCATCCATCAACATGATTTCCATTGATTTAACCACATCCCTTCACAATCCAAGTGACCCCTCAAAGTCATTGCACCTCAACCTTGAGGCCATTGAATTTGATCATGTTGCATCACCACCATCACCTGAGGAGTTCTTACCATGTGAAGAAATGTTGCAACCATTTCATTTCACTCTAGGCCATACTCAGGATGTTTATAATGTTGAGGTCAAATCTGATATGATAGATCATCCAAACCCAGTGGATGACATCCACTTGATCCCTACACCTCATCAGCTTGAGGAGGGATCCCATATGTCAATTGAGGAGACTTTTGATGTGGATATTAGCAATGATCCTAACCATCCTAAGAAATTCAAATTTGGATAGATTCTATCTCCTAAGGAGTATGCCATCCTCATACCTCTTTTGATAGAGAAGTTTGATATATTTGCTTGGTCATACAAATTTGGGTCAAGCAAAATCTCAGAAATATGCACCCAACAATCACCTTAATGGTGAAGGATGAATTATAAAAGTTGTTGGATGTAGAATTTATTCAGCCCATCGACTATCTAGAATGGGTATCAAACATGGTACCCATAGGTAAACCTGATGGGAGGATCTGTATTTGCATGGATTTTAGAGACCTCAATAAGGCAATGCCCAAGGATGCATTCCCATTACCTAACATAGATGCTCTTGTAGATGCAACTATTGGTCATGATATGTTATCCCTTATGGATGGATTTTTAGGCTATAATCAGATTTGGGTCAAACTCGAAGATCAACATAAGATAACCTTTACCACTCCATGGGGAACATTCTGCTATAAAGTTATGCCATTCGGTCTTAAAAATGTTGGTGCCACCTATCAGTGGGCCATGACATATATTTTTCATGATTACATGCATAAGATACTAGAATATTACATAGATGATTTTCTCACCAAATCATTATTGTATGAAGAGCATGCAGAAGTTTTGCGTAAAGTCTTTGATCACTTGATAGAGCATAATGTCAGGTTGAATCCTAAGAAATGTATTTTTGATGTCACATCAGGAAAACTCCTAGGATTCATAGTCTCCAAGAGAGGGATCAAAGTAGATCCTACAAAGGTCAAAGTAATTCTAGAAATGCTTCCCCCATGAACATCAAAGAGCTTCATAGCTTACAAGGCAAAGTAGCATCCATCAAATGCTTCATAGCACAATTATCGGATAAATGTCGACCCATGAATCGACTACTACACAAGGGGGTCCCATTCAATTGGGATGAAGAATGTCAAAAGGTCTTTGATGAGATCAAATAGTACCTAGAAACACTACTAGTGTTAGCTCCACCTCGACCAGGTGTGCCTTTCTTGCTATACATTTTAGCCATAAACTTTGCTCTGGGAACCATGTTAGCCTAGAAGAACAAAGAAAATAGAGAACAGGCTATCTATTACATTAGTCACACCTTGGTCAGTTATGAGCTGAAGTATGCATACATTAAAAAGCTCTACTTAGCAGTGGTGTTTTCTACCAAAAAGTTGTGCCACTACATGCTAATTCATACCACGTATGTCATATCAAAAGAAAATCCTTTGTGGTACATGATGAGTCACACGTATCATAATACATGAATCATAAAGTGGATCATGCTATTGATAGAATTTGATCTTGAATTCATCAGTCAAAAATCCATTAAATGTCAAGTCATAGCTGATCAATTAGCAGAGGCACCTCTTTAGGATGACAAGCCTCTCATGATAGAATTACCTGATGATGTAGTGTTTGCACTATCTAAATCACTTGAACTTGAAGAACTAAAAAATAAAGTAGACATGACTTTGTTCTTTGATGGTTCCAAGTGTGAGCAAGGGGGTGGTGTAGGGATCATGTTTTTCATACTATAAGGAGCTCCTATGCCCTTGTATTTTAAACTTAATTTCCCTTGCACCAACAATAATGTTGAATATGAGGCTCTAATATTGGGTCTCCAAACAACTATCACCATGAAGATTAAAAAGCTTAATATCTTTGGTGACTCCTTGCTCATTGTAAACCAAGTAAAAGGTATTTATCAATGTAGATGTCCCATATTGAAATCTTACAAAGAGCTTGTGGACACATTACTAGCCCAACTAGATTGGTATGACATCGAGGTAGTCCCTCGTACATCTAATCACTTTGTGGATACAATGGCATATTTGGGATCCTTAATCCCTCAGAATCCTTCCATCGATTTTACTACCATCCATGTTAAAATGCTCTCACAATCAATGATGTTGCATGAGGCTTCAAACAATAAAGAATCAGTCCACATGATTCAGATAGAACCAAATCATGAGTGGTTCTACAAAGCACAAGACTTTCTAAAATAGGCATCCTAGGGGTCCTTGATCTCGTAGGGTCCTTCAGATAATGGCATGACCATTCATCATAAGGTTGTTTCCCAATCTACATTTGTGCATAATGAATCACAATGGGAACAAGTTGTTCAGTCAGTTGAAGCTCAAGCTTATCAGGATTGGCTCATCCAATTAAAATATTACCTAAAACTTGGTAGTATCCCTCAGGGATTATCACATGCCATAAAATGAGCATTTAAATAGAAAGTGACTAGGTATGTCTTGCTAGGAGATATTCTGTATCATCGGAGCTATGATGGACTCCTCCTTCATTGTCTCGAGCCCCAAGAATCTGCTTGGGCAATCTTGCAAGCTCATGATGGTACCTGTGGTGGCCATTTTAGTGGTATGGCTATCATCAAGTGCATCCTCAGAATGGGTTATTATTGGCCCATGATGGAGAAGGATTGTTGCTCATATGTCAAGAAGTGCGTAAAGTGTCAGCATCATGCTAATCTCTCACACCTACCATCTCAGGCCTTGCAACTGATTCAATCGACTTGGCCTTTTTCTTAGTGGGGATTCGATCTAATTGGGAAGATCTCTCCTCCATATTTGGGCTATCACACATTCATTATAATGGCTACTAAGTACTTTACCAAATGGGTGGAAGCAATCCCTTTGACCACTATGATTGGAGCTCGTATTGTGGAGTTCATACTCCATAATATTATATGTCATTTTGGTATTCCATCCAAAATAATATCGGATAATGGAACATCATTCAAGAACAAATATGTGTGGGCTTTAACATCCAAATATAACATTCAACACAACTTTGCAACACCATATTATCCACAAGCAAATGGGCAGGCAGAGGCCTCTAATAAAACTGTAGTTGCCATATTGAAGAAAATCATCAAGGAGAATCATAAGGATTGGCACCTTCAATTACCTCTAGCTTTATGGGCTTATCGAACTAGCATTCGGACACCCACTAGGGCAACCCCATTTTTTCTAGTATATGGTATTGAGGCCATTATACCCTTGGAATTAGAAATTCCATCATTACGAGTCTCATTGAAAGAGTTCATCGATGATGACACTTCATGACAAGCTCACCTCGATCAATTGACCCTTCTTGATGAATGATGAGTGAATGCTCTCGAGCATCTACATGTTTATCAAGATCATCTTAAATGAGCTTATAATACTAAATTCCATCCAAGAGACTTTAAATTTGGGGATCTTGTGCTTAAAGAGAACCAATAGAACTCAAACCTACTACCTCATCTAAGAGATAAATTTACGACCAATTGGTTAGGTCCTTTCATCGTAACAGAGAAGATAGGACCTGGAACTTATCACCTAACTTCTCTAGAAGGTGTTGAGGAGCCCGAACCTCTCAACATTCTTCATCTATGGGTATTTTATACTTAATTCATAAAACAATCAAAATCACAAAAACAACAAAAATCATCAAAATTCCAAACAAATAGAAAACATAAAAACACAAAAACAATACAAAACATTAAAATACAAAAACATTTACATTATGTTATCATGCATTTCATTATATGCACTCATTAGTTGCATTGCATTAGGCATATTCATCCATTGCATTTGCATTAGGATAGGTTGTGTTTACATTCTTACGAATGACACCATGTTTGTATGTCAATCATGAATCCACATATCATTATCATTCATATTTTCCTTGTGAGTAACTATGTTTTTCAACACAACTTATGAGTTGCTATAGGGTGTATACTAGGGTTTTCTGGTCATTCAGCCATCCCTAGTTATCTTTTCAGATTTTGTAGAAAGCTATCTTGGCTTTTAGAAGGTAAGGTCTAGTTTTGATAGTACCTTGCATATCTCAAAATCCCAACACAATTTTACACATTAACAATCCGAGTCTGAACAAGGAAGGATGACACTACAAAGTGGTCCTTGTCACCTTAAGTGAAAGGTTTTCCTTGCTCATATTATTATGTGCATGGTCTAGAATGTTGAGAATTGACAAAAGGACAAGCTCCCCCTACCCAAACAATCCCTTGCTCTTCCACAAAATGAGAAAATTCCCAAAACAATGCAAAATAAATAGTGATTTTCATCACTAAGAAAATCCCTTGCTCAAAAAAAAATAGTGGTTTTCACCACTAAGCATGAGCAAGTATCCCAAGCAATCAAAAGAAAAGAAGGGGGTAACGAGCTTGAATCCCTAGAATCTTCAGTATTCAAAAGCCATGGGGTGATCTCCATTACAACAATGGGTTGAATGAAACCCGCCTGGCAATGGAGTAGCCTTATGCATGGTGATATGTCTATCACATTAGCGACCTTATTTTGTATAGACCAATGTCAGCTTATGGATGAGCTAGCTTTTGGTGGCTTGTATTGCCTAGTAGTCTAGTCTAACTACATCCAAACTCAGGATCATGATGACCATAGGGTGATCCTCATTACAACAATGGGTTGAATGAAACCTACCTAGCAATGAGGTAGTCTTATGCCTCATCTAATATATTCACTTTGCACACACAGGGATAGTGAATATCTGGGTCTTCTTAATAGGCTTGTATCTTTCAGGAGTCTTGTGTAGTCATTATACAACTTTTGATCAATCAACTAGGGTGTTTGAGTCTCATGGAAAACCTCAAAAATCCCCTCATAGCAACAAATCATCTCATCAAACAATCACAATTTTCCTTATGAAATTTTGTTTATTAAGGGGTCTTCATAAAATAGGATAGATACTAGATGGATATCAACAATGATATTTAGATGGCCACTGACTATTTTATGCATACCTTTTAGTTTACAAAAGCTTATAGGGAAAGCCCCTACATTTCACATCATTTCATCTCACATATGCATGTATAAATGTATAATTCTTATGATAAGGGTTAACATTTTAATTCATGATTTTTATACATTCTGTGGTGTCTGCCATTAGTTTGTTAAACACAAATTAGATTCATTTATTATGTTTTAAATGATTAAAGCATATAGGTACATTTGCATTAGACCATCCACATGAAATTAATGCATTACATACACATTATATCCACCATATCATATAACATAAATTAAATGCATAATCAATGAAACAAATCTAAACATGCATTTAACATTAAATATTACATCCATATACACATACATAGTAGTACATCCATACATCTAGATCATAGAATCTAATCATACATCAATCATCTAACTATTGCATGTCATTAGTACATCACATATATAGAATAATACATCATCATATAAGCATTACATCTATAAATGCATCCATAAACATAAATCAAAACCATAAACACATGATGAGTCATAAAGAAGATCTCATATATATATGTGAAAATAAAGTACATCATGGTACAAAATTGCTTGTAGGCTACAACTATGTAGGTCCTCAGACCTTACACTCAAAAATGATAAATACATAATGATACATCAAGTAGGGCCTACACCCCCAGAGTCACCTCCACCTCCAGCCTCATCTCTATGAGGTCCTAGAACCACTAGCTACTAATCTCTCTGATCGAGAAGCTGACCTATGACTAGGTCATACTGATGACTACCCAGACTCACTATACCTACTCCACTAGGAGCTCCCTACTATAGACCTCTCTGGAAGACTACCCCCATGTAGCCTAACTCGAGTCTCTAGATCAATAATATATTACATTGATCTATATTAGGTCATAATCTCCTCTAGAGGCTCCAGTCTCCTAATTTATGTCTCCACCTGATGTTGCTAGCCCTTGAGTGGCTAGAGTAGAAGGTGTACCCTAACCTACAGTCATTACTAACTACTATAGAGCATCTTACTCTGCTATCCTAGCATCCTTTAGTTTGCATATATGTATAATAGTCCCTCTCTATTGTAACCTTGTCGATCTCTATTTGGGCTATGGCTAACTGAGCCTTGAGGAGATCTCTCTCCTCATAGTACCCCTACCATAGTTGTTGTCTAGTGCTCAACTAACTATGGATAATAGCGAGATTCATATCTCACTCTGCCAACCACCCCTGTGTAGTCTACAATTATGCTCATAGATGGGCTACCTCATCATTTGAGGCATCCTCCTCACCCTCCTCCTCAACATGAGGCCCCTCTACCTATCTTGTAGTCTATTCCCATTCACCCTCTATCCTATGATGCACTCATCACCATCATCACCCTCCTTTGCTATCGCTATCGTAGGCCTACCCATAGCACCACCTCCCTACCATAACTAGGTAACCCACCAAGTATCATACTCTACATTGGTCCTTGGGTCAGCTAGTCCTATCTCTGCTACTATAGGGTTCTCTTCCTCTACTAGTGCCTCCACTTGAGGTATCTCTATTTGTGTCTCATCACTATAGTGGTGATAGAGTATTGGATCCTCTAGAACATCTTGGTAAATGCCAAATTGATGAGTCACTTGAGAGTAGTGAAAATACTCTCGCTTAGTGCCATGATGTCCTATGACCCATCTACCACATCTCACCCTAGCCAGATATTGTGTAGCCTTTTTCTAGTTAGGGCAATCCAAGTAAGGCCTCTAGATGACCTAATCTAGTTGTAGCCTATCCAATGACCCAGTGTAGTGCACAAATCTACCTATCTCTAGCTGGCTCTGGCCAATATCCTGATCCTATGACCATCATGTTGCATATCCAATGTCCTCGTTCCCTAGCTAAGCTTGAGGTACCAATAATACTATGGTTCAATCCACATGGAGGTACTCCCAGTGTGCCTCCTATGCTGTATCTCATATAACTCATCATATAGATGTGCTAATAATGTACTCCCCCATGCCATGATGATCGGCTACTCTAGGTCACACTCCAATAGGTCCTGCACCATGTCCAGGAGGTTCCAAGGGAACCTCACTCTTGATGAGTCTGGTAGTAAGATATTGGAGATGATATACATCACCACAACCTACCATCAAGAGAATACATCCTCCTCATACCATCCACTAACTAGGACCCCACCATGGTCTATATCTATCAAAGCCTCATCCACCCTCATACCAAAAATCCATTGTAGAACCCTCGATCGATCCCAAAGAGGAGTGGAGGTAATGGCTCATCCCTCAATAGGGATCCTATAAATCTTATACACATCCTCTAATGTCATCGTCATCTCACCAGTCAAGATATGGAAAGTGTTGGTCTTATTATCCCAACGATGAGCCAGGGCCATGAGATATGCCTGATCCGACATCACTATTGGTAGGTGCACAACCTGTTTGAGGTCGATCACCCCAAACCATACCCAATCATCATCATTGAGCTCTCTCTATATATCCATGAATAATTTGGGTTCCCTAGCTTGGGCTATCAAATTCTGATGCCCAGTCATGTAAATCAACACAACAATCAAAAAAATATAATCAAAATTAAAAAAAAATCAAAAAACACAATTAAAACAAATAAAAATTAATTTTTTTTCTAAAGTTGAGAGGCTGCTCTAGGCCCCGATGACCACCAAGTGCGACCGTTGGACCATTGGAATTCAAATATGTCCATACCCCATGACGACCCCCTTCCCACCAAAGGGGAGCCACTCTTGCCTAGGACGACCTCGCAATGGCACCTACATGGGGTCACTTCCCATCCTAAAAATGCTAAAATAATTCTAACCTACCCTACTAAGCTAGCCTAATCTACATTCCTAAGCTAGGGTGAGGTTCTTTACCTATAGTTTAATGAGGTTCATTTAACTCATTACTTAGTGAGGTTCATTTTAATTTTCATAATTTATGAGAGAAGGATTGAGAGTTCTACCTTAGGAGCTCTGGCTCCTCCACTCGTGGATGCCTCTGGCTGGTCTATCATGGTTGTCTATCGCAATTTTAGTAGCATTCCTTATCATAATATCTCCCTTCTACCTCACAACTCACTTTTCTCTCACTGCCAGCTATCACAATGACATTAAAAATTGGAAAATTTGCTTTTATATTTTCTAAATTTCTTGATCACCCTGGGGTGGAGCGATCACATTTCGATGTGATTGTCCTACCCTAGGATGACCCCAAAATTTGTAGATCATGGCCATTGTACCCCAGGATGACCTCCAAATGGCAATAAATGCACACATTTTGTCAGCATCATGAGCTTTAATTTGGACATCTAACAACATCTAATGGTCCACTTTCATCAAAAAATTCTAACTGCCTCATACCTAGTAATTTACCCTATACACTTGGTGGTTGCAGCGACTTGCTATCCATGCAATCTGGTAAGATGAGTAAATTACCATAAGGCCATTTGAACCAAATCATTCATTGATGAATCGAAATATCTTCACTTCAATCCCCAAGAAGGCCATGCGATCGGATTGCTCCATGGGAATGAGGCGTACATTTCATTCTTCTATGAAATTTCATCAAATCATCGAACATAGTGATTCACCTCAAGCTTTAATTGAATTGCTATCATCTTGATTCCCTAAGAAAGCCATGTGGTTGGACTGCTCCATGGGATAG
The DNA here is from genome assembly GCA_028583015.1 of Wollemia nobilis. Taxonomy (NCBI): domain Eukaryota; kingdom Viridiplantae; phylum Streptophyta; class Pinopsida; order Araucariales; family Araucariaceae; genus Wollemia; species Wollemia nobilis. The sequence continues at coordinate 5,583,494 of JAQPPZ010003172.1, read as the reverse complement.
AGATGTACAATTACTAATAATGGTTGAAATCATAATTGTAATAGGACTTTCCCTTTTACATTTGTTATCATCTTGCAATGCTCAAGCAAGTCATCTTGGTCAAGCGACTCATCACTTTCATCACTTGCCATTTCCTCATCGACTCATCGCTTGAGGGGGTAGTCATAATCAAAGAATTCATAATCAAAATCAATAATTAAACACTTAATCATGCAAATTGCATTCATCCAAGAATCATTGCTAACAACTATCATAAGCTTCCCTATTTTTTGGGGCAAAAAGCAAAAATGATAAACTAAACCTTTGTCAGTTTGAACTAATGGTCCATGTAGCTTAACAACGCTACCCGAATACCTTCAGATTCATCAAATTTTTACACAAATTAAGTCCACCAATTTGTTGGAGGTAATGATTCAAAGATGCATGCTCTTTCCATGATTGGGGTATCTAAAGTTGACCAGATCAATGAACATCAATCAACCTACAATGTGATGTTAGGTTGTCTATTTTTGCTCAGTGTTGTGCTTTCACACAATGCATCTCAAAAAGGGGCATCTATAGACACCTAAAACATATCATGTTGAGGAGGCTACCCATATGGACACCTTTTCAGGCCATATGACTCATCTTGGGCCTTCCCAAGACCTAACAGTGGTTCTAACCACTCAAATAGGGTAATCTATCCCTTTTCATCCTAGACCATCATACCTAGGAGCGGCCTCTAGCGGCCACTGGACCCTGTGATGGCCCCCAAGCCTAGCCACTCCACCCTGGGATGGCCATACCTATAACAAACTCGGGCTCCCCAAGCCGAGCCAAATCTATTACATAGCAACTTGTGCATAATGATTAACCATGAGAAGCTTCTATAAGCGATGCTTGGGATGCCTAGATCCTAATCGAATCTTGATCTTGGCTTCCCTTGCAAGCCAAGATGCCAATTGGGAAATCTTATAAAAGGAGCCCAAAAACTTCATGAAAAAGAGAGATGAGATCAAATAGGAATGCAATGAAGTGTTATCGATTTGAGTAATAGAGAGAACATTCTCTCATAAGCAATGAAGTGCTACCCAAATCCCACCATGAAGCTTGCATTCGCATCAATGGAGTTCTTTGGAGCTTGAAGGTCAAATCCCACCATTGTGCATCATAATTCACCTCGAATTCGAGCCAATTCCCATGATTCAACTGTGCTTCAAAGAGCAAGACCCTTGAACATCAATTTGATAGACAAATCAGATGTCACCCCACATCGAGCATAAAGAATAGGCTCTCTATTCAGTGATCGCTTCACCCCAAAGTGGCCCACAGGTGCAACCATTGGACCCTCTGATGGCTAATAGAGCTAGCCATCATACCCTATGATGGCCTCTCGGTGACATTTTATTTTCTATGTTTTCTTAGTTAGATTAGCTTTAGCAGCATTCAATTTGGTTTCTAACATAGTTTAGCATATTTTCATTCAATTTTGCATGCATTTCTTTACTATTTTAAGCATTTTCCTTTCATTTGCTTATTATGGAAATGGACCTCATCTTGAGAGGTTCCACATTTGCTACTAATTTCTTGTAAGTGCTTTTGTGTGCAGATCTCAGGTTTCCATAGGAGCTAATCATCATAAATATCCTTCAATATTTACATCATCAAGCGGAGGTCGCAAAGAAACCCTCCATAATCAGTTTTGGGAGAGCAAAGACTCTATGAATTACACCTACCCTTTTGGGTCTCATTTTGTAATTTGTATCAAATTGGTGTAATCCCTAAGAGGGATATTTTGTAACCATTTTGTAAAGACAATTTTCAAATATCAATGAGAAGGGCACCATATTTTGTATATTTCTTTGTCATTATGGTTACATAATTTGCATTTGTCAATTTGATTTCATATTACATGTTTAGGTGTATGGTTTTTGCTACTCTACACTTAGTGATGGTCTTTGCTTCTCAACAACTAAGACATTACATGCTAAGTCACAAGATGTACATTATAGCCAAGGTTGATCCATTGTGATACCTTATGTCTAAACCCTACCTTTTAGGTAGGATAATAAAATGGGTTGTGGCACTTAATGAATTTGGTTTAGAATTTATTAGTTAGAAACTGGTTAAGGGACAAGTGATAGTTTATCAACTAGCCATAGCCCCTTTACTAGCCAATCATCCCCTAGAGATTGATTACCCCAATTATATGGTATGTACTCTTGAGGTATCACAATAGGATTCCTAGAATCTTTTCTTCGATGGTGTGATATGTGTTAAGGGAGTAAGAGCAGGATTAGTCCTAGTATCACCATAAAAAATAGTAATTCCCTTGTCCTTTAAGCTTCAACTCTTGTTTACTAATAACATGGATGAATATGAAGCTCTTATCCTTGTACTACGAGCAACCTTCGATCTAAAAGTCACTAGCCTCTTCATTTTTAGAAAATTTCAATTAATATTAACCAAATCAATGGAATTTATCAAACTAAAGATGATGAAAAAACTATACAAAAATATTATGGATAACTTGATGGCTTCCTTTTGTTAGAGTTATATTACCTTATTTGGTAATTAATTGATTCTCCTAAAGTAGATTAGTTTTACTTTCTACCTAGGTTAGTTTTTATATCGACATTTGTTATGTCAGCAAATATTCTTGTTAAGGATATTTGTTAGTTGTTTCTTAGCGCTATTAGTTCATTTGGTTAGCGCCTATTGTTAGCCTTAAATTTTTTGTATCTATTTCATACAACATAAATATTATATTATTATCTATTCTACCTAATATGGTATCAAAGCCAGCAAGGGCAGGCTCCGTATTTGTCATGGGCTGCTCTTCATTTACAGATCTAAATTCACTTTGTGGACATCTCTGTCTAGGTAACTAACGGTGGACTGTGTGGTGGACTGCAACATCGCATTGTAGCCACAACTTGATGCCACTCCTGGATCCACAAATTCCTAAGCGATTTGGTGATCACTCTAATGAGGATTGAAGATTTGGTACCCACCATTGGAGAAAAACTCCCTAGACGTTGGCTTGTAGGCCGATGATCTGACACAGACAGCCAGTAGCCAGACAGTAGATCTGACCTAGTAGATCTGGCCCTCGGGACACATTGAAGATTTGAACCAGTGCGACTGACGACTTTGGACACTGACACCTGGACGTGACTCAGCTGAAAACCTAAGGTGCACATGATATGGACCAGATAACCTAAGGGAGGTGACCTACATGGTAAGAATGTGGACTCACAAATTTTGCACTGACACCTGGACGTGACTCAGCTGGAAACCTAAGGTGCACATGATATGGACCAGATAATCTAAGGGAGGTGACCTACATGGTAAGAACGTGGACTCACAAAATTTGCTGACTAACATTTTTCAACCATGAACATACAAAATTTGCTGACCAACATTTTTCAACCATGAACATCAAGGAGGGATACAAGGTAGCAGCATTTATAGTAAGGGAGACATTTCTTAAGGCATGGGTTTTTCTTTTTAAACCCTTTTTTGTACCCCAGCAAGTCCCATGTGGGACTAAAATCTACAAGTTATTGCAGCTTCAACATCCATCGCCGATCCTGTCACAATCGACATTCGAGTAATGCAACCCTAAGCGTAGATCTAGCTGTAGATAGCCAGACAAACAACGTTGCTCCTCGGTGGTAGATTCAACCATGCCCACGTACCATCGCTAACTGCTGGAGAAATATTGTAGTGGAGGTGATTTGAGGGAGATGCCAATTGTGATTAGTGACCAAATGCAAGCAAATACGCGGAGATGCGATGCATGCAGAAGGTTTATCGGTGACATTGCCTAGCATTTAATTAAAGTCATCGTAGCAGATCTAATACTTGATATTACCAATAACAATCTTTTTCATTACCATTGCAGAGGTTGATGCTGGAAAATATCCCAAAAAATCTTGCTCAATTTTGCAGACTGCGAATGTTTTACGGGCCACTGGAAAAATATTTGCAAGCACAGCCTGCATACCCAATCTCGTAGACAAAAACTGTAAACCTAGTGGCTAAGAGGCGAAGATGCGGTGATCGTGTTTTGATATCAGGTGAATATTGGAGACCCTACAATTCCCAGTAGAAGTGTTATAGGTGAGACTCCCTTACACAATCCTGCACTCTGTTACAATGGTGGAAGAAATTGCATATTGCCACATCTACGACAAAAGAACCAGATCGATAGATGCGCATTTGGAAAATGTAGTTGTGATTAAAACAAAGGAGATTGCTTGCATATTTTCAATTTCTTGTATAAGTCGTAGATCTCACGAAGGATATGGCTTGCTCGATGACAATTTGGTCGACCACAGAAGGAGATCTGTTCACTTGACTAACGTCCATCTGCACCAAGTGCATCCATGTTGCAACGATCGGCCATTGTGCTGCATAATATAGCGGCTTTTGACATCCTTCCAGGATAAATAGCAGGTGATTATGCTATATAGCTTGTGGATGATCAAGGTGTTGTCGTAGCAGAGGCATAGTCGCAGGAGAACAACCACTCGACAGAGGAAGAGCAGCTCGATTGTGGCAGCCGACGCGCCACCTACTCCCACGGGCTTGGAAGTAGATAATAAGGGGACCCTTTACTTAATTTTCAATGAGCGGTGATAGCTCATATGGTCAAGCTATAGAGCGCTAAGGTACGAATCTGACAAAGTTCAGGGGTTCAAACCCCATAGACACCTAAAAAGGTAATATTTTTTATTTGCAAATTTTTATAATTTTGTTTAAAACTTTTTTAATAATTTCATATTTTTTTTGTTTTAAAATCAATTTTAAACTTTATTGATTTTTACAAAACCAAAATTATGTTATTATTAATTAAATTTTTTATTCAAAATTTATTTTTGCAATAAAAACAAAAACAAAACAAAAAAGTCAATTACAAAGGGAATTTTTTTTGCAAAAGGCAATAAGAACCATAACAATCATCCTACTCACATCTCTTTCTCAAGGCTTCATAAATAGCAAATTTATTTTTTGTTTGAAGTATTTATACTTGAGGGGGGATTTTTTTGTGGTGACATTGTTTGTGATTTGCCTTCAAAAGAACTCTTTGTACAAGTCTTCAAGGCTTTATTTTTGCAATCTTTTTTTTTGCACTAAGGGGAGATATAATTTTGCAAAAACAAGGGGGAAGACTTATAAGGGTGCATTTTCAGCAGTGACTGACACCTTAGTCAATTATTTTTGTAAAATTTTATTGTAAAAAGATGTATTCTCGAAAGTGACTGACACCTTAAAAATGAGAAGATCAAAGAAGAAAACTATCCCAAAACAAACTGATGTTGCTAAATCAGTTAAAGACCCATACTTTCCACCAGATATGGATGGGCTAGATTTTTATGAGGAGGGCACATTTCTCACACTAAACAATGGTTTAGTAGCCCTACTTGATGATTCTGAGTCTTGTAAAGACCTTCAGGAAAATGGTGCTCGACTCACTATTGGTGTTATAAGGGGCATATACCTATTATTTGTTGCACTTGACCATGCCCAACGTAAAGTGAAATTGGAAATAAATGAGGAAATAGAGGTCAAACCCTTAATGGTCGATGCTTGTAGTGACACAAGTGACCTTCAGCCCATGGTGGTGAATGCTTGTTGTGACACATGTGACCTTGAGCCCATGATGTGAGATTTTAGGTAAATAGGAACAAGGCATTAAAACTCCTATAATGCTAAATTTTAGGGCAAAGAATGAAGGACTTGGATATACTGGACATGCAAGTACCAGTAATACCATGTTTTTAAAACCTAAATCTCCTACAGCTCCTAAAAATAATTGTTGCAGTCATTGTGGAAAGACAAGACATGTTGCAGCTAGATGTTGAAAATTGCATTCTTGTGATTCATGTGGACGTATGAATCAGTATTCTTCTAGTTGTTGGTACAAAGTGAAAATGACCAACAAGGTTCATATTGATTGTGGATGGACATATCTCACACAATGGACCATGATGAAAGAAATGGTGTATGGCTTCTACCAAAAAGGTAAAATCTATGGTAGACCCTGAGGAAAATCCAGTGACATACAAAGTGGCAGTCCCAGAGGCAATGACCCAAAGACATACCTAAAGACAGACCCAGAGACAGAGTTCCAGAGGTAGATCTACAGGCAGATCTAGAGGTAATGATCCAATGGTAGATTATAGGTAGATCTAGAGATAGACCCATAGATACACATCTAGAGGTATGCTTTGAGCCTGAGCCAGAGCCAGAGCTATAGCCAAATCCAGACAAAGCAAGAGCCATTATTCTTTCATTTCTCTTCTTCTTCTTCATTGTATTGGTGTAGTTATATACTTTACCCAAATATTGTTGTATAGAGGGATATATATGTATTACCCAAATAATGTAATAAGGGGGGATGTTAGAGTTATATTACCTTATTTGGTAATTAATTAATTCTCCTAGAGTAGATTAGTTTTACTTTCTACCTAGGTTAGTTTGTTTCTATCCTAGGTTAGTTAGTTTTTATACCGACATTTGTTATGTCGGCAGATATTCTTGTTAAGGATATTTGTTAGTTGTTTCTTAGTGCTATTAGCTCATTTGGTTAACGCCTTTTGTTAGCCTTAAATTATTTATATATATTTCATACAACATCAATATTATATTATTGTCTATTCCATATAATACGTTTGAGAAGGTAACCAAATATGGTTCCATGCTCTAGTAATCGCCAATTAGATGAAATGGTTGTTGCTACATTACTTAAGCCTCTAGAGTTAGATATCAAATAAGTGACAATTATCATCTACTATATTAGACAACCAACAACATTGTAATCTAGTTAAGAAACATCGGCTACATTTTCCATTGAACAAACACTAATCCTTGATGCTTGGTATAAGTAAATATACAATTTTCTTAAAGATGGTATTTTGCCTAAGGGATTGAACTGCAATGAGAAAAATAATCTTAGGCAATATGCCTATTGATTTATCATAATTGGAGACATCCTCTATAGTAAAATATTTTATGGTATTCTCTTAAGGTGCCTCAATATGGACAAAGTCTAAATAGGCATTCAAGATGCCCATGAGGGGTCATGTGGTGGACAGTTCAATGGAAGTACCATTGCTAAAAAAATCCCATTTGTATGGGTTATTACTAACCTACTATGGAACAATATGCTTGTAATCATATAAAAAAATACAACAAATATCAAAAGTATGCTAACCTAATTCATGCACCATCTCAAGAGCTTTAGTCTATCACATCCCCTTGGCCCTTCTCTACATGGGGGTTAGATATTATAAAAACAATAAACCCAATGTCATTTAATGGACATAAGTTCATCATTACAACAACTAGATACTTTACCAAGTGGGTAGATATCATGTCTTTAGCCTCTTTTTTAGTGTTTAGGTCTCCAAATTTATTTTGAATTAGATCTTATCATAATACAACATTACTAGCATGCTTATATTCGATAATGACACTTCTTTTAAAAATAGGATGTAGTCAAACTATATGCTTAATTCAAAATTTAGTATAAGTGGTCCACCATATTACCCATAAGGTAATGGGTAGTTTGAAAATTCTAATAATACATTGATCAAAATCTTAAAAAAACTTGTAAGCAAAATTGGTAGAGATTGGCATTTACAACTATATCCTACTTTACGGGTATATTTCACAAGTATGAGAACCCCAATTGGTGCTACACCCTACACCTCGGTTTATGGAACTGAGGCAATTTTCCCATTTGAATTAGAAGTATAATCCCTTAGAATCCTTGTAAAGGGTACAACAATTGGTTATGAGTATTACCATGCATGGGCTTAGCCAACTCGATTTGCTCAATTAAATGAAGACTCATGCCTTATAGCACTTACATGTGTATCACCAAATACTTAATAAAGTATATGGGAAACAATTCTAACTTTAATTCTTTGAATTAGGAGACTTAGTTCTTAAATAAAACTAGAAAATACTAATGCAAAGGAATACCTTAAGGATAAATTCAAACCCAATTGGATAGGTTCCTTTATCATAACAACCAAATATAGGTTAGGTTCATATTGCTTGGTCACTTTAGATGGTAATGAACCTAGATAATATATCAATATAATGCATTTAAAAAGATACTATGCTTGAATATACATGTTTATATAATCATGTGCTTGATTGCATCGATTTGCTTACAAGTGTTCAATTCACTTGTTTGTGTTCATATAACTGATTGCTCGGATGATTATTGCACACAGAGTTGGGAGATTTGCATGACCAGTGATGATATTAATTAGGATATTACATTGCACTTATCTAGGTAGCTTAGGTAGTGGGTCTTCCTAGAGACTCTTCTTGTTCACACATCTCTTTGGTTTCCCATAATTATCACCTTTCAACCAATTTGCTAGATCATCATGCTGACTTTTGACACTACATAAGCATATTTCACTTTAAACAAGAGGTAATATAAGTTATCAAAGTTATCCTCTGCTTCATCTCCCATGCTTCTTCTTTGACATCAAAATACTCTCATTTGATTCATCTCCACACTTAGGAGATGCAATTTGTAGGATAATTAAATGATGAGTGCTTAAACATTCTTAGGCACTTGGTGACATAGGATTATTCTATCAAAAGTATATTCTTAGTGTAGGGATTTATCAAATAATAAATTTTTGCATTCCTTAATTTGATTCATCTCTATACTAGATAAGGATATTTTCTAGGATTATTTGATAACCAATAAGTGTTTGCTTCAAGCATCCAATGGCATGAGATAACCCTATCAAATGTCCTTCCTTAGTATAGAGGTCTATTAGAGTTATCAAAACTTTCTTCTCTTCTCTCCCCATATATTAGGTCAAGTGATGCAAATAGTGATCCCCCATCTATCTAAGACCTAAATAATTTCTCGTTATTCTATCAAACAAATGTGTTAATGGGAATTATCATATTTTTCTTCCTCATAAATGTCACCTGCATTGTTTGCATTTCCCATAAAGTCACAAGGGTTTATTTCGTAATGAGGCCACAAAAAAACCTAGCTAGAAAATATTATAATATGAATTACAATTGTAGTAGGTCATTAGGTTAGAAAATCTCCTCTATGATTCCCCAAAACTCCCCTTTAATTTGTGCAAATATGTTTGAAAATGCATGATTTTCTATCATACATAAAAATTGTAACAAGTCATAATGATAACCTATGATCAATTTGTGATTCATTATTATATCTAGATAAGATTTTATATGGAGTTATTTACCACTTGGTAAGTGATAGCATTCCTATGGATCCAATAAGAGAATAATAACTCTATCAAATATTTTTCCTCAATATAAGGTTCTATCATATATTAAATTTTATTGATTGGCATATTCATCATTATACCTAATATGATTGCACATATGCATAGACTACATGTCTTGAATCACTATTTACCTTACTCCACTGGTATGTAATGATTACCTTCTTCATATTATGTTAGGGATTGTATGCTAGTAGACATTATATTTTTTCCATCGCATAGTCTTTTCGAGGAGGGAGTAGAAAAACTAATTTCATGATTGAGGTGGCTTTGACATAAAGTTACATTCTCATCATCTTCCTCCCAAAAAATACATAAGCTTATAGCATCTAAGGAAGTGGAGAATGAGAATTATTTTCTATTTGAATAATTTTGAAGCTCCAAAAATATTTTATTGGGAATGATTTTTGTTTCTTCTCTTTCACTAAGTAGAAATGAGGCATTGGTCATATATCATTTATTATTTGATCATTTTTGTCAATATTGTATGCTTTCATTTATGCATTGACTATGTGTGCATATAGAAACCAGGGGATCTTGTGATGAGGTGATGATGACCACTAGTTAGTATAGCATTTGCATGCATTGCATTCACACTAGGTCTCTAATGATAGTAAATCCCCACTCTTAGAATCATGTATATACTTTATACTTTCTATCACCTTTGTCTAGCATGATCTGTTTGTTGTATTTAGCATACCTTCATATTACACATCAATTTATTTCATTGGTTTTATCCCTTGTACCAACTTTAACAAATATTTTAGCACATAGAGGGTGTTATTTGTTAGGTTGTTGTAGGTAAACAAAATCATGATCTAAATCACCCTCCCTAAGTCTATCCTAGTATTCTCAAACTCTTTTTTGTGGTAATAGCTTGTTTTCTAAAATTAATGCAACTTCGGTATACCCACAAAATGAGTTGCTATAAGAGAGAATCAAATAGATAGTTATCAGGATGGAATGAGGAGTCCAAGCTATACATATCATTATAGAATTTGGATCCTAAATGCTAATAACAAATTAGTAAAATACATAATGATTCTCATGTTTTCTTACTTGCAATGGTTACTTATTTCATGCTTTGATTCATGTATGCACTAGACAATAAAATAGCAAGAAATTAGTCAAAATGAAAACACCCCTCTACTTGCCAAATGATGTCATCCCCTAAGTTGTAGGGATGGATAACTATAACATTTTATGAAATCTTTATTTATTCTGAACAACTCTCTTTATTTTGAGGCCTCTTATTAATGCTTGCCAAATGATGAATGGGAAAACATATCTTCTTATAGGCCCTAATAAGAGTTTCAAATGACCAATATTATTTCAAATAGATATTATCATCTATAGCAACATATTTTTAAGGATGATTTGACATCAATTCTTTTGAAGCATGCTAAATGATAAAAATATTGTGACATCAATACTACTGATGGCAAGATCTTATACTTAACATAATATAAATTCCTAATAATCTAAATAAACCCTAAAATTGGGGGCATAAAATGTACAACAATAAGGACATAAATTATCTTGATGTGGCAAAATAAGTAAATATATCATGTGGATATTAATTGTCCTTAAACACTACATCATATGGACATTGATTATCCTTTAACACTGTATTATATAGACATTGACTATCCTTAGTAGCACATTATTAGAACATTAACTATTCATAAGAATTATACCATATCAAGAGATTAATTGTCCATAATCATTGTACCCTATCAAGATATTAACCATCTATAAACATTGTACAATATTAGGACATCAATTATCAGCATATCAAAAAGGGACATTAATTACCTACAACACAACAATTTATCTAAGCTCTTGTCTATTAATTAGGCTAGAAGAGTTACCACTTAGTAATAAATATTTTATAGGACATAAATTATCCTATGGAATGGAATAGCTAAAAATGCTATCTATCATAGTCAACTAAGCAATTATTCAATTATCAGACTAAGAGGCCACTTCTTAGGGTCTATTGACAACATAAAATTAATTTATAAGGTGCTATTCAAATAGCCTTTAAAATTAATATACGTATAGATATACATGTATTATAATATATAGTTGCTAAAAACACTTTCATTCTCACTCATGACTAGATGTTGGTTCTCAAACCTTACTTTTTCACAAATAAAACAAATTTGTGAAAAATCCTTCTTTCTCTTCTAACCCATGACAAACCATACCAAAAATATTTGTTAACATCATTTAACATGAATAAACTCTCAAAATTCTAAAGTCAAGACATCTTGAAATTTTACAAAATTTATTTTGGACCCTAACCGTAGTGTTAACTCAATTACTTCAACCTTTTCGAAATTAAATTTTACACATATATTATCCTTCACACTAATCTTACATCTCTTCATAAACTAACATTCACCATTTTGCATCTATTTATCACATTATTATTTGACATTCATTTGTTTGTGAAATTATGTCAAATACTTATTAAATATTTTTGATATGTTGATTTTTCAAAACAAAATTAATTTGGTAAAAATGTTAAAAAAAAATCAAATTTCTACTCATCAAGACATACAATAAAAATCATCTAACATCATCAAAGTATCATACCATTAGTTTTTTCATCTATGCAATTTACACAAATTTCCGTAACATATCCACTAAACATCATATAATTAAACCCATAAAAAATAAAAAAATTAATATATATACATCATAATCAATTTGATGTGCCACAATATGCCAAAATTGGTACACTCATATCATGTTAGTAGGTTTGAAGCATCTCATACAAAATTGATATTCTTGCACCACTAAAAAAAAACCAAAATGCTAAGAGCATCGCACACGTAGCCCTAGGTCTCTAACCCACCCTTATCTAGGTAGGGAGAATGGATTGATTGCTATGATGGCCAAGTCACTAAAATCATCCTAAAACATGAACGAGATTGAGTCCTTGAGGGAGACAATTGCCTCTATTCTAGAGGAACAATTGCATAGTACATAGCTCTATAGTGGGTTCTCCTCACCACCTCTACTATATACTAATCCTATAGACTAACTATTTGGTCAAATAAACCTCTAACAACTATTTCACTACTCTCAGTCTCAATTGTAGTTTTTTTAATGAATCTATGTAGGCGTTTATGAGGGGTCTCAATCCCCTCATACTGAGTGGGATTTGAATCCTTAATGAGTTTACACAGTTTATTATGAGGGGTCATGGTCCCTTCATACTAAGTGGGATTTGAATCCTTAATGATTTTACATAGTTTTTTATGAGGGGTCTTGGTCCCCTCACATTTATTTGGATTTGAATCTTGGACCTCTCAAAAATATGCCAAAGCTCTTACCACTGCAGTAAGCTTACAACTACAGTATCAAGTGTAGTTGCTTTGTCTATGATGTCATATTTCTTGACCTACATCTGCTCTCTTTATTTAGTCCTAATATCTCTCCAAAATGGCTTTGTCTCTTTCTACTAAATCTATGTCTTGTGCTACTAGTGCTTGATCCAACTATCCATGTAATAACTCAATCCTCCTCACTATAACCTCCCTCTCCTACTAGGATGCCTCCTTAGTAGTCCTATTAGTCCCTACATTGGCATCATGAGATATAGCCAGTGGAGGTAGAATCAAATCTCAAGATGAAACTAATCCATCCATTTTTCTATGATAAAAATTATCTTGTACTATTTGTATATGATGGTGCGCCAACCTGCTTAGTCTTGATCCCATCTACAAATACCTAATAATCAATGTAACCCAAGCAGGACAAATTTGATGGTACCACTAAATATACCCTAGGCAAATCCTACATCATCCAAACTAGGATATATAACATTAGGATCATCCATGTCCTCCTCAACAAAGTCCTTGAGATTAGAAAAATAACCAAAGCCCATATGCCTCTCCTAGGTAACCTGTTGGAACCACTGCTCTCCTAACATAGGAATCCCCTAAACTAGGCCAAACAATATTTAAACCATATTAGGATGATAGAGTTCAAACACTCCCTATGGTCCCTATAGCCATCTAATCCTTTGCACCCTAGCTAACTCAAAGCTAGCAGTTTCCCATATTGCATGATCTCTCTAGGGGCACCACACTATATAATTAGGCTAGAGGTCATCAATCACCCTCTGAGTTGGCATCATCACTACCCTGAAGGTTCTCCTACCTATATTATGGGAATGATCCCACCTAAAACCTATAGGTACATATGGATCTTTTAGAACCATAGGTAACCCAATAGGTCACCTCACAACTATGCTCTCCCATGTGCAAACCTATAGCAAAAGACAATATACCAGAGGCTTCCCCTTATTACAAGCCATAAGAGGAAGAATCCAGTAGAGCCTGTATAAGATAAAAGGTCCTTAAGAAAATCATATACGATCATCCTTTACTTGGGTAATGATATCAAATAGCCCCCAATGTAACAATATTTTGTTGGTATCTCCAACCAACAATCCTAAAACCACAATGCATAATAACTCTACCAATTGATCTAGTAATCCTACTTGGAACAAGGCATTGATATCAATGTCATAGTGCCTCAACTCAAAATGACACCCATAAGTAAGCCTAAATATGACTTAATCTTTATGGCTAATATGTATATCAACACCTTGTATAGACATCTATAATATCCTTTAGGCATCCTCCAAAGTAGTTGTCATCTCTTTAGTAGGAAACAAAATGTATCACTCTAAATACCATCACTCTGCCAGTGTACTAAAAGGGGTATGGTCAATCTTGATGGTAGGCATAGTCATGAATTGCACTAGACCCATCACATCAAGTACATCTTGATTTGTAGGTGTCATAGCAACCACTGTAGATTGTAAAGTGTGAGAGCATCACTCTCTATGCTCTAACACATCTAATACCTGCAACCAAGCTAAAAAAACAACACAAAAATCAAAATTAGTCAACCTATAAAAATATGTTCTAATTATTAATGAGTACACCAACTAGGAGTGAATTTTACAAGTGGTAAATTTACCAAAAAATGTGAATCTACTGACCCATGAAAATTATGAATACATCACCTCTTTTAATATTTAAGTAGGTATATTCATGCTTGTGGGATGAATATGTCGACTATGATGTCTTGAAACTAAAAAGATAAAAAAATAAAGAAAATTAATGGATGAAAAGAGCTCATGCCTCTATCAGGCCCCTCCTATGCCTACTTCACCTTGAAATATATTTAGTCTATAAATTTGTCATCTATATTGTGCTATTTTGTAAACCTTGGTTTTTTCTCCATAGCCCTCTCTCTCTCATGCATAGTAAAATTGTAATTTACCCATGGCCTTTTAACCTATTTTACTCTAAATTTGATATAATTTATCTTATGTTAATATCTCATATAGCCTATTTGAGTTCCTTCATGACTATAATGTGTCCCTCAAAAACTTGATGGGGTACCCAAGCTGGGGGTAGTAATCGGTTTAGGACCCTTCTTTAGTTATAACAAGAAAATTACCTAGTAAAATCTTGGAAATATTTTTGCTTTTCCTAAAAATAATATTTTGATGCATTTTGCTCTGTATTGATTAATTGAAGCTCAGTCATCATGATTTTCTAAAAAATATAAGCATCTACAACTATTTTTGACTCATTTATTAAATTTTAAAATGCATCAAAAAGGGGATAAATGTATCCATCTTAGGATTGTTGAATCAGAGGAAAATATATTTACAAAATATTTGAAGCAAAATAATTACCCAACCCCAAGAACCATAGATAAAATTTCGTAGTGGCAAATCTTTTGAATCAGAGCAAAATTTGACCATAAAAATTACCCAACATGAAGAACCGTAGATAAAATTTAGTAATGGAAAATTCATTGAATCGGAGTAAATTTTCTTTAAAGAAAATCTATTTTCACTCAACATATTCACAAACAATTCAAATTTCCCCTACCTCTACCAAACTTGACTTCTAACAGTCAAGTGCAAAAAATACACTAGATTACAAATAGACCTAATGATATTTTCTAGGCAACTTATTCATACCCAAAAATCAAAAATCTATGTTACAACTATAGAAACCTACTAGAGTGCAAATCATGCTTTATTGATCACTTATAAGAATATATTATCATCGAGAAGGGAAGTAAATGGATTCCTTACCATTGTCTAACTTGCCCTAATTAGCCTCAATCAAGAGGTATAGTCAGTCAACTAGTCATCCCAGCAAACCAAACTAGCTAGCATGCTAGCCACCTCACCCCTCCCATTACGAAAACTCTAGAAGAGTCAAATCCTATAAATTGGCCCCTTGGGGAAGCATTCAACAAATTTCTTTCACAATAAATGTTTTTCCAAAATAACAATCAAACTAAACAAGTAACGAAGTGCTACTAAAATTCCCTCGTGGAGTCATCAACAATTTTGCTCCAAAGGAAGAAAAGAAGGCATATTGTACTTGAAAACTTGATGATATTATCATGCATTTTGATTTTCTTATCAATTATTATCAGTGTTTTATTTTTACAATTCAAATTCACAACACTCACTCTTATATTCTATGTTTTTAGATCTAACCACCATTTTTGTTAGAAGTTTTTCCTGTTTCAATTCATAGGTGTATTAGGAAGCTCTTATAGGATAGGAACAACCACCAAAATCTCTATTGCATTAGTATAGGATATCTCTAGCTACCCCATGGTTGAATTTTCCATTCCATTAATAGATTGGATGAATCCATAGACCAAACTTATTTTAGACAATGTATTTACATAGCATGACCACACCCTTATCTTGTTAGATTAACAATCGATATCTATTTGAATCCTCAAAGTGAATCCATTGATTAAACCTATTATAGGTAATGTATCTACAATATCTCTAAGAAGCCTTAGATTTTTTGTCATCCCAAAATCTAGTTCAAATAAACATATCCCTTTGCATATTCTTGATGATATAGGAGATCTCTATTTTTCAATATATCTATCATCAATTTAGTTTATTCATAATAGTGAATATTCTTGCTATAGAATTTCTAGTTGGTTTATTCACTACAGATCTCTCTACACCCATATCCAAGGCAAGTTCACCTCATTTTTCATAAACAAGGGGCTTGATTGTGCAAGCTAGGAAGAAATAATCTTCTTGCTATTTAGTAGGTCCCTGAATCATATTTTCCATATTTTTGTAGGTATTCATGAATCTACCAGTTGAAAGAGTTCAAGTTGGTATATTCGCACAAGAAGTGTATTTGAATGTAGATGATGTATTTGCACCAAACATGAAAATAGGTAAGTACTTCAAATTTTTTAGTTTTCCAATTCATATCATAGATATTTCTATTTTATTTTGCTTTGTTGTTTCTCTTTTTAGCATAACAAAATAAATAGAAATCTTTATATTAGCTAACATCTTATTTTGCTTTATTAGGCATTCAAAACATAATATCGCATTTAGCCTTGCATTAGGTTAAATTTGTGTGATTTCATCCTTCATGCACACTTGTCTTCTTAAGAAAAGAAAAAGAAAAACTCCCTTTTGTAACATTAATAGGAAATCATCAAAAATCAAATTGCATATAGGATAATACTTTGTCTTTTGCATCATTATTTTTCATATTGCATTGCATTGCACTCTCATATTGCATATTAGATCCTAGGATAGATTACCAAACCTAGGTGCTTATCAAAATTGAACACATCAAAATAGATTAGGGAATCTATAAATCCCTTGGTGAACCCAAATCTCTCCCACTAAAGATAGCAGTAAACACATCCAAAATCCAACTAATCATTTATATAAAAAAAAAATTACAAGTATTATCTAAATTATATTATCATGTTACTTGTATAACATCATTATAACATAGTCAAATAGCATCATCATCCATCAAATCATAATTAAATAATTATCATGATCACCATTATAACATCATTACCCATCAAATAATATCACATAATCTCTCATCATCAAAATTTTCATCATAAAATAATATAATCATGAACAATAAAATACAATTAATAGACACACAACATAATAATTAGAACCATGATTTAAAATAATTAAATATATTTATACAATGAATTGTTGTACATTAAGAACCAATATAGTACATCATCCATCATTATGATAAATAGTGGACCACCTAGAAAATTGGTCCTAAGAGTAAGGAAGTGTGGCTTAATATTATGATCTAATATTAAGGTATTCTCATCATGCTCCTCCTCCTCCCTATGGTGATGATATCATAATTGAGTGCTACAAATATCAATTGATAGTTTACATATACCACATGTCCTCAATTTTATATGACTAGAAGATGGTAGTTATTAATCTATAAGAACCATAGTGTGGTAGATTATGCATTGGTGGGTTGAACATTTGATATTTGTTGTAATATCCTCTTAAATTGATGTTACATATATATGTGCCCATATTAGCTCTACCACATGATTCCACTACATCATAGCCATGTGATCTAGAAGAGTCTAAACTAGTTGTAGAGGGGGAAAAGTACATTGTTGCATACGATTCTCGATAATATTTGATGGGAGCTGAGGTGACCATGGCAGTGTGTTATATTATCTACACTCAAGGGTTTAGGGATTAAAGGGTTCACTAGTAATGGTTTTAGGACTCGCTCCAAGTCTATTGATGGAATGTTTGATGTGTATATTGAATAAACACATATATTTGGCCTTTCTAAAAAGCTAAACTATGGAAATAAAATGACAATTTAATACAAGCATAAATGCAATAAGATAAGAAACTAACCTTAGAATGATTCTTGATTTTCAATAATAACTAAAATCCTAACTTACAATAAAACATATATTTTTTCTTTTGAGCAAGGGTTTTAGATAATGCACAAACAAAATTAACCCTAGGATGCAAACTATATGCTTTTATTCTTTCAAATGCCTAGAAATAAAATTTCAAGTATTTTCTTTTTCTTTTATGATCAAAATATGAAACATAAAAAAAAAAAACAAAAACACTCACCAAATAGCCTAAATATCTATTAGGGTACTTACCTAATTTAATGGTTGATCCTAGCTTTAACTTGTGCCCAAAATATCCAAATAGCTTCAAACCTGCAAATACTTTACAAAACCCTAAAAAAATTGATCAACATTTGGGAGCCTACTTAGGTCGCTATATGACTAAGCTTGGAGGTGCAGGATTCAATTCCCCTTGGTCCTTTTAGCTGAACATTCAAAAATAAAATTATCTTTGACCTTTGGAACAAGCACAAATAGTATAAAATAGATATGCAACACTGAAATGAAATACAAACAAAATGGGTGCAATCGAAACCTAACATGCAAGATGCAAATTAGGGTTTTGGGGAAGCAATAACTTTCTCCTATGCCCTAATTGACCAAATGTTTGTCCTTTAATGGATGGAAAAAAACTTGTCTTGCCAAATTTACACCTTGTATGGATGGGGTGTAAATTTGGTTCAAAGCACTTTTTGGGTCTTCAAAATGCCAAAAAATGCAATGCTTTATAGTGAAAAACAAAGCTAATGACTAATAACGCAAGTAAAGAAACTGGTTTGTTGATGGAGGAAGTAAGAATAAATAAGAATATGAAGGAAGCACTTCAAAATTGTAGACTTATCCAACTTTCAAGACTCCTCCACTTAATCCCCAAAGGAAGCCAACACCATAGTAACAAAACAACAAAAAAATAGCAATCCCATAGCAAAAGAGCACTAGTTAGCAAATCAGGATTAAGGTTCTCTCTATATAAAACATCTCTAGATTCTATATGGGTGGAAATATGGAATTCAATATTCTATTTAGAAGATATTTTGAGGGCTAAAGGGTGGAAAAATAAAATTTCACCATGGTTAAGATACGACATCAAAACAGGCCAATGAGGGATGGGATTTTTGGAAGAAAAAGCCCTAGAATGTGAAATTCATGCCTTGTATGGAACAGACACAAATTTGGTAAGGCTAGGAAAAAAGAAAAAAGGAAGAGGGAAAAAGGGTCCCAAATTTGTGCTTGTCAAGTTTAGGTGGCTTCCTAAAGATCTAAGGAAATATTGACTCATTTTGATGGGTCAATTTTCCATGTCTACATTTTTCCCCCTTTTTGATGCATTTATGGCCAAATAAATGAGTCAAAGAAAGATGTATATCCCTATGGGCAAAGAAAAAAATAGTAGTCACCCAAGTTCAGTATCTCCTGGAATATGTCAAACTATCATTAGACTCAATCAAATTGAAAGAGTTCTATCTCCCCCTTCTCCATAGAGACCCACATGATCCTCCTAACCCTCTCTAGATCCTCTACATCCTCCATTAATCTAGGGTGTAGACACCATAGTTGTCATATAATCTTGTACTCTTGAAGCTCATATATCACCCACTTCCCTAGTGGTAAGATTCTAGCATACATCCTTAGGACCCGCTCGAAGATCTTGGACCACCTGTATATTATTTGTCACTCTAGGTTGGGTAGTGGTCCTGACAGTGCATATGATCTCCTAACTGCTTTGTGCTCCTATCACCACACCTAGAGTAAGGTCATACAAGCTAACCATGTATGTCATTTGTACACAACATTGTACAATGTCTTATACATATAGGCCAGCACATATGGGCCCCATGCAAACTACATATATTGGTCCTACATGTCTGCCACTACTCCTACCACCATTCATGGTAGGTTTCACCTACTCATATGGCACACTAAGGATCCTACTACCACCCCACTGAGCATAGTCATAAAATCATCAACACCACATAACCTCACCAACTTGTCGATAGGTATCTGATTCTCTTGAACCTAGTGGGCCTAGTTCCCTGATAATATTTGTAATATAGACTACTACCCTTATTCCCTATAAACTATTCTCCCCCTGATTAGGATGTGTAAGATGTGCCACACATCCTCCAGTGTGGATGTCATGTTCCTTGTCAGTAACTAGAAGGTCAACGACTTTGGGTACCATCTCTTTGCCAGCACTGTCAGTAGTATTCTTTCCACCTCCACCTGGGGTATCTCTACCAGATGTAATAGCCCCACCACCCCTAGAGTGTCCATCTCTATCTGTGCAAGCCCTCGTAGCTCCTCCTCCAAGGAACTCGATCACCATTCCAAAATCTCTAGTACATCATGTTGCAACCAAACATCACAACAAAATTTTAATTAGTTCACCATAATAAATGCAAATAAAAATAATAAAATAAAGCAATTAATTAATCAACACCTAAGATTTCTTGTCTTGTCTCTCCTTTTCTTTTCCTCTTTGTTTCCTTATCTCTGGAAAAATCATGCCCCATTCTCTTTGGGTTTGATTTTACCCTCTTTCTTTTGTTGAATTCACACCCTATGCTTGTAAGGCATAAATTCATGAATTCATACCCTGTAATTCTGAGGTGCAACTTTGGTCACTGTGATGAACCAACTAAAATCATGGTCGACCCCCAAAATTGTGTTGGGGTCATGCAAGGTGAATTCTTCTAAAAAGATAAATAAATGCTTAAAATTACTAAAAACCTAATCTAGCCTAGTATGGATGAAGGATTTTAGTCCTTACGTGTATTTGCTTTGTTGTTGCATTGACCTCGTCCCTCGTAATGGTTGAATGGTGTGTGGAAATTGCCATTTATATTTTCTCTAGAGATTTTTTTCTTCTCACGTGGTGAAAATGAATTCATTTTCATCCTCCCCTCTTCTTATACCCCTTCCTTTTTCTTTCTTATTTACATTTTTTATCCTATTTCTCTCTGTTTTCTACTCTCTTTTCTTTTGCATCAATCCTTTTTGAGTTTGTTCAATAATTTCACATTCCTTATAAAACTCGAGGGGGCACCCCAACTTGAGAGGCATTAAAGTTCCTAATGCCTTGTTTTGCATGTAAATTTTGAAGTTTCTGATATGACATCATTTTTACACATCCCTTTTTTGTGTTCATCATTCTTTGTCCATAGGTGTCTACATATTTCTTTGATGCATTTATTAGGCCATAAATGCATAAAATAGGGGGAAAAATGTAGACATAGAAAATTGACCCACCTAAGTGAGTCATTTTCCCTAGAACCTCAAAGAGACCCTCAAACTTGTCAAAATACAAGTTTGGACCTTTTCCCCACTTTTTCTCTTTTTTCCCTAGTTTTATCGAAATTGTAGTCACCTAAGTATGGGAATGATTTTGGCAAGTTAGGGTTTTCTCTTAGAAAAACCAAATTTTGAGTCAAACTCTAGGATGTCAGCCCTCCTTTAGGTTTGTCTTTTTATTTTCCCACCCTTTTGCCTCCAAACGCCTTATAAATAAAGGGTTTTGATCCTCTTTTCTCCTAGAAGTGAAGTTTTAGAATTTTTTCTAAGTGATTTTCAAGTGCTAAATGATTTTTAATTAACGAGTTTCAAACAATATCAAGTGTCTTTTAGTGTTCTTTTGTTGCTATGTTGTTGATTTGTTGCTCCTGGTGGATAATTATTGGAGCCTTGAGGAGGATTCGACCATATTGTAGAGGTCTTCATTCTTTTGACTTTTATTTTTCTACCACCATGTATTTTAATATTTCTAAATCATCCATTATACATTTTATATTTTGTTTTTGCATTAATTAGTTGTTCTTCCACTTTTGCTGCAAAATCATGCCCTATCCATACAGGGCATGATTTTGGTAGATCCAAAAGTGTGGTCACCCCTTATGAGGCATGATTTTGATTTCATCAATTTTGGGGGTAAATTTTCACTCCCAAATCCTTAATATATGTTTGCATGCATTATATAGGTCATATTATTGTTTATTTTTTACTGGTAAAAGGGGTTTTGAAAGGATCTCATAACATTTTAAATAAAAATACTATTACAAAAATATCTAAGGTAAAAAGATGTGGGAGTGATAATCTTGGCTAGGAAGCCCAGTAGAACCTAGCTAACACCCTACAGAAGCCAAAGCAAAACATCAAAACCATCCTAGAAAGCCCACACAGGGGTAGGACCTACAAACTAGAAAAGGACCCATGTAGGGGCAGAAACATCAAACCAAAGGAAATCCAACGCAAGGGCAGAGATAACAAACCCAAAAAATGGGATACCCCCATAATAGAAAGACATCCAAAATGCCTGATTAGGCATTCGACCCTTAACCATTCTTCACAGAGCCTACTCCTACCAAGATTTTGAATTCCTTAAGGATCTCATACTAATACTTGTATTCCCCCAGTAGGGAGTCTGCCTGAACCAAGAGGTAAGTGATGGTCTTAGCCAACCACCCAAGAGCCTTGATGAGATCCTAGATTTCCTGTATTTGCCTACGGTTAGAAAGGTTTGGATAATTTGTCACTCGAGAGGATAGCAGCGAAGCTTGATCAGAGGTCCCTTATTTGGGGATTGATCTTATCACTATCTTATCCTTCTTGACCTATAAAGACAAATATTCATCCAAAATATCATTGATAACAAGAGGGACCTTATGTTTGCTACACCCCACCTTGTCCTGAAGGGGGTAGCATCGAGGCTAATATTTCTTAGTTTTGAGGGTGTCTTCCACTCTGGCTGTAAAGCCTAGAGTGCAATTTGTATGAGGGGTCATTGGGACATCTCCCCCTGCCTCTCCCTAAGGATAGAAATACCAATAACTATGAGAGCAAGGTTGGTAGGTCCAATCACCCTATAATCCTGCTCTATGACCATGGAATTAAACAAGACAAGGTGGAGGTCTTGGTGGAGGGGGAAGAGGAGATTCCCATATTCACATTTAGGATTGACCTTTCCATTGATAGAAACATGTACTCGAGGATGTTTATTGTTTTCTTCCCCCAAATGTGGTTAAAAAATGCAAGATGAAAACTATGAAGAATAGTGCTCGGGATGTCAAGAGTAAAGTATTACAGCACTATAATCATAACTGTGTCCCACATCTTTGGTAAATTTTCTCTAACTATGCCACCTTTCTCCTTTCTAAGGAACTCTCCTCTATCCATAAACAGTGTTAATTCTCCTTGAAGGGAATGTTTTTCATGATTGATGATTTCCCCATCATTGGGGAGGCCAATGACTTCAACCAGTAAGTCCACTATGATAGTAAATCTCAACCCTCTAAGGACAACATGTCCTTCATTCCAAGTATGAATGAAATCCATAGATAAATTTGGCTCATTCTTGTTGAAAATCTATAGAAAATTGAGGAGGTCGTGGTCTCTAAAAATATCTTCAACCAAATGAGTGAGCTAAAGGGAGGTTGGTTCAATTTTTGCCTTGGTGGAAGGGAAACTCAAAGGTGATAGACAAAGCTCGGGAGGATAGCGATGATGAGAAATCAACTAAATTTTAAAAATGGTAATGAAGCTACAGGGACACTCTAGAAAAAATTGACACACAAGGCAACTCATGTCCCACGTCGTCCAAATCATGCAAAAAAAAATAGACATGGGTAAAAGGAAACACTAAAAAATAGGGAGGGCTAGATGGAGGTGAACGAGGGTGACACCAAGGACAAAAAAAAGGGTGGGCCAAGTCAAAACATGATGAAGGGGATAACCATACTTGTTGGACAAATAGATGTGATAGAGACGTGTGGTGAGGTTGACGATAACGAAGGTCGAGGGGCTACTAGAAACAAGGAAAACAAATTGATAAGGGATACTCGATAGCGGTGTAAAACAAAAAATCACATCACCCAACTAATAATGATTAAGATGCAAAAATTCAACGAGTTTTAGATGAAAACAAGGAAAAAAATGGGACAACCAATGAACTTCAAGACTATGGCAGTGACCAAATCGAGGACAGAGATGAGGGAGCCAATAGCCATGACCACGAAGCAAGAGCTCATGCCAAAAATTCCTAAGTTCTTGGTCACATATCAAAACCAGGTATAAAACAGGTTGACATGCTATGATTTCCATGGCTTGCTCTATTGAGGGTGATGTCCTCTCGGTTTCACTTGTATGAAGTTGAAGAACACAAGCTTATACTAAGAGGGGGGTGAACAGTATAAGATCAACTTTTACTTTTCTTTCCCAAATAATATTATCCAATGTTATCAATTGCAATATCAATAGCAGTAATCAAAGCAATGCATAAATCATCACACACATGAGAGACACAAATTTAACGTGGTTCACCCAATGTGGGTTACATCCACGGAGAAAATATTTCTTCTAAATTTTCTCAACAAATATCTTGGGAATCAATTCCCTATTACAATGTTTATGGACCTCTATCCAAAGGAGATCTCAATCCCCAATACTCTGGTTTGTGGATCTCTCTCCACAAGAGAACTCTATCCCCTTTGCTCTGGTTTGTGGATCTCTCTCCATAGGATAACTCTATCCCCTTTGCTCTGGTTTGTGGATCTCTCTCCACAGGATAACTCTATCCCCTTTGCTCTGGTTTGTGGATCTCTCTCCATAGGAGAAATCTATCCCCTTTGCTTTGGTCTCTCCAAAGCCTACTTTTGATTCTATCTTAAATCTACACCAAACCCTATCACAAGGCTAGCATAAATCTACTCCAACTCTTATCACAAATATCTACCTTAAATCTACACTAAACCTTATTACAAGGCTAGCACAAATCTTCTCTAACTCTGCTCATAGATCTCTATCTCAAATCTGCACCAAACCTTATTACAAGGCTAGCACAAATCTGCTCTAACTCTATCTCAAATCTACACCAAACATATTTAAAATGCGAGGACAAATCTACTCTAATTTGCTTCAAGTCTTCTCACAAGACTTTCTCAAATCTACCTCAATGTTACTTCAAGTCTTCTCACAAGACTTGCTCAAATCTACCTCAATGCTACTTCAAGTCTTCTCATAAGACTTGCTCAAATCTACCTCAATTTTGCTTCAAGTCTTCTCACAAGACTTGCTCAAATATACCTCAATGCTGCTTCAAGTCTTCTCACAAGACTTGCTCAAATCTACCTAATGCTGCTCATAAACCTGCTCAAATATTTCCAAATCTTGCATACAAATAATGCTTATATCTCTTTCAAAAATACTTTCTTCAACTAGGTAATTCAAACATATTCTACTTAGAATTCGTTTAACCTCTAGAACATATAGAGAATGATATGCACTATCAAATACCCAATATGTTCTTCACATTCACAAATCTTGCATTCATCTAATCCAATATCTACCTCTTGCAAAATCCCTTTCAAATCAAATCAAACTAGTGTATAACTTTGCTTCACAAAACTGGTCTATCTTTCTTGCAAATTTTCTCTCAAGGATCAAACACAATAATGCACAAATTTCCTTCACAATATTGATCTCAAACACTTCACAATTACTTTCAATGTCTTTCAAACCAATGCTCAAAATGTTTCACAATGATGTACAAACTTGATCTCAACCCTAGCTCAAGTATTTCTAATCATGAAGCACAAGTAGTTCTCAAACCCTAATGCAATTATTTCCACTTTCTCTCTACAATGAAGCACATGTAGTTCTCAAACCCTAACTCAAATATTTTCAACAATGCATACCAAACAACCCTTTTATCTCCACCTTATGTTTTAGAAATACTTGCTTAACCAGACATCTTAGAGAAGGAATAATGTCAACATACCTCTTGATTTGCTTTGATGACAAGATCCTTCAAAACCTGTCTCACAATGTTCTTTCAATCTTATGCCACTTCAAAGGTTAGTTATCATAGCACTTTTTCAACCATCCACATAAAAACCTTTTGTGCAAAATAATATTGGTTTACAACTCCTTCAAACCCTTTTTCACCATGCAAAAATTACACACAAAAATCAACCATAACACACCTTATAACTCCTACTTGTAAAAACCACATGCAATTTCAATTTTATCAATCAAAACCCTAAGTCACATAACAAAGTTTAAACCACTTTCATCCACCTTTTATCTCCAAATTTAAAGTTATATTAACTTTATAGAACCACACAAAAAATCTGAATTGCATACAATGTTGGATTTTAAAACATCATCCTTATATCTCCCTAGGTCAACACTATGCAATTTTTCAAATTAAAAATTAAACCTTGTTTCCCTAGATCGAGCACCAAGCAATACCACACTTTAATAATAATTAAAAAAATTATTATTTACCCTTACCACTTCTATCGTTGCCATCATCATGAGTCAAACTTGTGACCTCATGGAGCCCACGCTCTAGCACGAGCTAGAGTGCCAACTAGGCTGGCCCACCCACTGGGAACAAAGGTGCACCAAAACTATTTTGTATTTCTTCTACCCTATCAAAAATCAAAACGACTACCATTGGGTTTCAACCATGAGACCTATCTATTACAAGCACCCTATGCAGGACCCACCTACCACCTGGGCTAGTCACCTAGCTAGAACCAAATGTGTATAATTCCCTTTTACTTCATTATCTTCACCTTGGAAGTCATGCTCCTTCAACTACTTTGCAAAAACTCCCTCCAAGGGATTCAAACCTATGATCTATTTTGCACCAGTGCCTTAGCGCTACCCCTACGACCAGCTATGCTAGCCTTCCAGTTGTGTCCTCTTGACCAGCACAACATTTTTGACCAATCTGACTTCTTCATCGAAAAATGTGCCCTTCGTCTTCTTCTATTCATCGACCAAAATGCATGAGCGGATTATTCGATTCACATGCACATTCAATTCAATTTGCCAAGGTTTTGAACCTTTATTTATATGCAAGTCGTGTCCTTCCTTGCCATGACGTCGACGCCTCCCATTGAGGATTTTTATAAAATATTTCAATTGCCTCCCTTTAAATTTTGGCACCCAAAATTTTATGAAATATTTAAATCTTTAAAAATATTAAATATTATAACCTTTTTCCTCTAAGCCCATGGTGGTATTTTAAGTCCTTTCTTTTTCAAACTTTTTCCCCAATATTATAATATTAAAATATTATAATATTATCTCTTTTGGGCCTTAGTTACTTGCTTTCTTTTTGAACCATGGTCTTAAAACTTAGGCCTTCAACCTTTTAATCAAACACTTAGAACTTTGTCCCAAACCTCTTTGGCTTATAATATTTAAAGTAAATATTATAACCTTTTATTTTTATCAATTCCTTGTATTGGGATGAACCTTGCCTTGCATAATTAACCAACTTATAAACCTTATATTTTTGCCATACCAAACTATCTTTGACATCAATGACAACCAATGACATCAACCTATGCCATCAATCCTTTGACATCAATGACAACACAATATACTCAAAATTTCCAACAATCTCCCCCTTTGTCATTGATGGCAACCCTTTCTAAAAAATTCCTTTTCCAACCACTGGATTCCAAATCTGCTCCCCTAAGAAACTGCTCCCTCTAACTGAATGCTCTCCCCCTTACTCAAATCTCTCCCCCTTTGACATCAATGGCAAAGGGACTCCTTTGGGGCTAAATATAAGACTCTTAGCTCAGCCCCCTCCCCACCTCCTCTCCTTGAGGTGATTAATTTTGGGGTGGGAGTATCTCTACTCCCAACATACAATGCTCTTTTTCTTTGTCAACCTTCTTTTTCAACACTTTTGTAATCATACCCTTTTGATCCTTTTGAGTGTCCCTATTCTTGCTTGACTCTGGAAGTTCTGGAAACTCTGTTCTACACCACTTGGCCTTATGCCCAAGATTATTGCACTTGTAACACTTAATGTTGTAGTTCTTGGAAGGTGTAAATATCTTGAAGTTCCTCTTGGTGAAGCCATAATCATTTCTATCATGAACCCTGTAGTGGATCGCTTTATGACCAAAGTGATTACATGAGTAGCAATACCCTTGAAAGAAATATCCATATTTGAATGAGTTGAAGTTCCTCTTAGTGAAACCATACTCCTTTCCATGAACCCTGCAATGCATAGCTTTGTGACCAAAATGATTACATGAAAAACAATGCCCTTTGAAAAAATCTTGTTTTGAAACCTCTGGTCTCTTAGTCCTTTCTTTGCCTTCTCTGTGATGATCCCTGTTTCTTGTTTGTGCATTGTTTCCTTTCTTAGTGAAGCTTCCATTCTTCAACTTATCCGTATAAGTCTTAATTTCTTCTTCACTCTCTTCCTCTGAAACTTCCTCTTCTTTTGAGCTTGAGCTTGACCCTTCTTCTTGTTTCCCTTGTCCTTCTTCAAAACCAAGTCTTATTTTGATAGATGAAGATCTTTGTGCATTGATAATTTTATCCAAAGTTTTTGAACTTTTCCCAAACTTGTTTAGCTTATCCTTAGAATATTTCACTTCCATCCTTAGAGAAACCACTTCATGTTCTAATATTTCACACTCTAACTCTTTTACCTCTAAATTTTCAACCATGACCTCTTTAAATCTCCTTGCCTTAGATTTTGAGTTTGTGAGGTCTTGTAGAAGCTTTTCTTTTTCTTCCTCATGTTCTTGAACTTGAGCCTTCAGTCTTGAATTCTACTTTCTAACTCTTTTCAACTCTCTAAGAGCAACAATAAGTTCTTCTTCTAGATCAATTGTGCCTTCTTCTTCATTTTTTGAATCTTTCTCTACTTCTTGGTCTTCAAGAGCATCTTCATACTCTTCAACTTTATCTTTAATAGGAGCATTTTCTTCCTCTTCTATTGCCAAAAATAGAATCTCTTCTTCTTCACTATCTGAGAGTCTTTCATCATTGTCACTTGAAGCATTGCTTGCCTTTTTAACATAGAAACTCTTCTTGTGCCTTTGAAAGAACTTCTTTTCATGCTTACCTTGACCATACCTATTTTTCTTTTCATGCCTAAATTTTCCTTCTTCCTTTTTCTTATAATCTTGTTTCTCTTCATTGCTACTGCTTTCGACTTGTGGATAATTAGATGCATAGTGACAAAAATTACCACAATTAAAACATTTCATAGTCTTCATACCTTTGTGTTTTCTTGAGTCCTTATTTCTTCTCACATAGTTAGCTTCTTCATTACTGCTTGACTCACCACTTGATTCTGGTTTCTTATCTTTTGTCTTCTTTGAAGCTTTGAAAGTTACCTCTTTCTTGGAATTGTGATCTTTTTCTATTCTCATCTCATAATCTATGAGAATTCCATGTAACTCATCCATAGTCAACTTATCAATATCTCTCATCTCTTCTATAGTTGAAACCTTTGCATCATACCTTATAGGGAGTGATCTTAATACTTTCTGAGCAACACTGGAGTCTTCAATTTTGAATCCAAGTCCATGCATGGTATTAACAACCTCATCCATACGAAGTAAGTATTTAGCAATATCTTCCTCATCTTCCATCTTCAAATCTTCAAACCTTTTCTTGTGGTTTTGTAGTTTTTCCAACTTGACCTTGTTATCTCCTTCATATGTTTACTTCAATTTATCCCATATCTCTTTTGCTGATTTGCATTGCATAACTTTCATAAATTTTGCTTCACGTAATCCACTTAAGATTCCATTCATAGCCTTGGCATTATTCACATGTAACTTCTTACCATCTTTATCTGTGGGAGGAGTAGTTGTAGGTGTGAACCCATCCTCAACAGATTGCCATGTCTCATATCCTTGTGCCATCAAGTAAGTCTTCATCCTTATACTCCAAAAAGCATAATTGTTCCCATCGAACAATGGAGCCTTATTTGATGAAGATCCATTATGAGATGCCATCTGTGTTCCTGTAATATCTTCCTTCAAGTTGTTAGACTTTTTTGAAGGAACCCGCTCTGATACCAATTGAAGAACACAAGCTTATACTGAGAGGGGGGTGAACAATATAAGATCAAATTTTACTTTTCTTTCCCAAATAATATTATCCAATGTTATCAATTGCAATATCAATAGTAGTAATCAAAGCAATGCACAAATCATCACACACATGAGAGACACAAATTTAACGTGGTTCACCCAATGTGGGTTACATCCATGGAGAAAATATTTCTTCTAAATTTTCTCAACAAATATCTTGGGAATCAATTCCCTATTACAATGTTTATGGACCTCTATCCAAAGGAGATCTCAATCCCCAATACTCTAGTTTGTGGATCTCTCTCCATAGGAGAACTCTATCCCCTTTGCTCTAGTTTGTGGATCTCTCTCCATAGGAGAACTCTATCCCCTCTTCTCTGGTTTGTGGATCTCTCTCCATATGAGAACTCTATCCCCTTTGCTCTAGTTTGTGGATCTCTCTCCATAGGAGAACTCTATCCCCTTTGCTCTAGTTTTTGGATATCTCTCCATAGGATAACTCTATCCCCTCTACTCTAGTTTGTGGATCTCTCTCCATAGGAGAACTCTATCCCCTTTGCTCTGGTCTTCTCCAAAGCTTTCTCTTGATTCTATCTCAAATATGCACCAAACCCTATCACAAGTCTACCACAAATCTTCTCCAACTTTGCTCACAAATATTTATCTCAAATCTACACTAAACCTCATTACAATGCTAGTAAAAATCTACTATAAATCCTGCTCTCAAATATCTATCTCAAATTTACACCAAACCTCATCATAAGGCTAGCACAAATTTGCTCTAACTCTACTCACAAATATCTATCTCAAATCTACACAAATATTTAAAAGGCTAGCACAAATCTGCTCAATTTCTTCAAGTCTTCTCACAAGACTTGCTCAAATCTACCTCAATGTTGCTTCAAGTCTTCTCACAAGACTTGCTCAAATCTACCTCAATGCTGCTTCAAGTCTTCTCACAAGACTTGCTCAAATCTACCTCAATGTTGCTTCAAGTCTTCTCACAAGACTTGCTCAAATCTACCTCAATGCTACTTCAAGTCTTCTCACAAGACTTGCTCAAATCTACCTCAATGCTACTCATAGAACCTGCTCAAATATTTCCAAATCTTGCATACAAATAATGCTTATATCTCTTTCAAAAATGCTTTCTTCAACTAGGCAATTCAGACATATTCTACTTAGAATTCGTTTAACCTCTGGAACATATAGAGAATGATATGTATTATCAAATACCCAATATGTTCTTCACATTCACAAATATTGCATTCATCTAATCCAATCTCTACCTCTTGCAAAATCCCTTTCAAATCAAATCAAACTAGTGTATAACTTTGCTTCACAAAACTGGTCTATCTTTCTTGCAAATTTTCTCTCAAGGATCAAACACAATAATGCATAAATTTCCTTCACAATATTGATCTCAAACACTTCACAATTACTTTCAATGTCTTTCAAACCACTGCTCAAAATGTTTCACAATGATGTACAAACTTGATCTCAACCCTAGCTCAAGTATTTCTAATCATGAAGCACAAGTAGTTCTCAAACCCTAATGCAATTGTTTCCACTTTCTCTCTACAATGAAGCACATGTAGGTCTCAAACCCTAACTCAAATATTTTCAACAATGCATACCAAACAACCCTTTTATCTCCACCTTATGTTTTAGAAATACTTGCTTAACCAGACATCTTAGAGAAGGAATAATGTCAACATACCTCTTGATTTGCTTTGATGACAAGATCCTTCAAAACCTGTCTCACAATGTTCTTTCAATATTATGCCACTTCAAAGGTTAGTTATCATAGCACTTTTTCAACCATCCACATAAAAACCTTTTGTGCAAAATAATATTGGTTTACAACTCCTTCAAACCCTTTTTCACCATGCAAAAATTACACACAAAAATCAACCACAACACACCTTATAACTCCTACTTGTAAAAACCACATGCAATTTCAATTTTATCAATCAAAACCCTAAGTCACATAACAAAGTTCAAACCACTTTCATCCACCTTTTATCTCAAAATTTAAAGTTATATTAACTTTATAGAACCACACAAAAAATCTGAATTGCATACAATGTTGGATTTTAAAACATCATCCTTATATCTCCCTAGGTCAACACTATGCAATTTTTCAAATTAAAAATTAAACCTTGTTTCCCTAGATCGAGCACCAAGCAATACCACACTTTAATAATAATTAAAAAATTATTATTTTCCCTTACCACATCTATTGCTTCCACCATCATGAGTCAAACTCGTGACCTCATGGAGCCCATGCTCTAGCATGAGCTAGAGTGCCAACTAGGCTGGCCCACCCACTAGGAACAAAGGTGCACCAAAATTATTTTATCTTTCTTCTACCCTATCAAAAATCAAAATGACTACCATCGAGTTTCGACCATGAGACCTATCTACTACAAGCACCCTACGTAGGACCCACCTACCACCTGGGCTAGCCACCTGGCTAGAACCAAACGTGTGCAATTCCCTTTTACTTCACTATCTTCACCTTGGAAGTCATGCTCCTTCAACTACTTTGCAAAAACTCCCTCCAAGGGATTCGAACCCATGACCTATTCTGCACCAGCGCCTTAGCACTGCCCCTACGACCAACTATGCTAGCCTGCCAATTGTGTCCTCTTGACCAGCACAACATTTTTGACCAATCTGACTTCTTCGTCAAAAAACGCGCCCTTCGTCTTCTTCTATTCGTCGACCAAAATGCACAAGCGGATTATTCGATTCACATGCACATTCAATTCATTTGCCAAGGTTTTGAACCTTTATTTATATGCAAGTCGTGTCCTTCCTTGCCATGACGTCGACGCCTCCCATTGAGAATAATTTCAATTGCCTACCTTTAAATTTTAGCGCCCAAAATTTTATGAAATATTTAAATCTTTAAAAATATTAAATATTATAACCTTTGTCCTCTAAGCCCATGGTGGTATTTTAAGTCCTTTCTTTTTCAAACTTTTTCCCCAATGTTATAATATTAAAATATTATCTCTTTTGGGCCTTAGTTACTTGCTTTCTTTTTGAACCATGGTCTTAAAACTTAGGCCTTCAACCTTTTAATCAAACACTTAGAACTTTGTCCCAAACCTCTTTGGCTTATAATATTTAAAGTAAATATTATAACCTTTTCTTTTTATCAATTCCTTGTATTGGGATGAACCTTGCCTTGCATAATTAACCAACTTATAAACCTTATATTTTTGCCATACCAAACTATCTTTGACATCAATGACAACCAATGACATCAACCTATGCCATCAATCCTTTGACATCAATGACAACACAATATACTCAAAATTTTCAACAGAAGGTCCCTGGGAAGCTCTTTTACCTGCCAAAGGTCATATTATTGTTGTTTGCATTTTTTTTTTGCATTATTTCATTTCTTTGCATCCTTGCTTGTTCATTTCCATAAAATATCAACTATAACTTTTTCTTTTGAATAATCAGCTAAAAGTACCAAGGGGGCTTGATTGGTATACCTTCAATCTCAATCATCTAGCAGCCTAAGTAGGCCGCCAAACATTGATCAAAGCTTCTAGGATTTTGTGAAGTTGTTGGATATATCGGGATGCAAGTTAAAGCTAGGATAAATCTCTAGATTATATAAGTATCCTGAGTAAACTTCTTAGGTTATTTTTTTATTACCCTTTGTCCATTTTTGTTCTAGATCTAAATCATAAACAAAGGAAAAATATTTTGATTCGCTTCTAGAAATTTGAAAGAGAAAAATCATATAGTTTGCATTCTAGGGTTAACTTTGTTTGTGCATTCTCTCAAACCCTTGTTAAAAATAAAAATATTTATTTTATTGCAAGTTAGGGTTTAGTCATCATTGAAAATCAAGAATCATCCTAGGGTTAGCTTCTTGTCTTCTTGCATTAATGTTTGTCTTGCATTGTTTTATCATTTTCCATAGTTTAGACTTAATAAAATCCAAACATAGGTGTTCATTCAATATACACATTAAACATCACCATACCAGACTTGGAACAATTCCTTAAACCATTCCTGGTGAACCCTTCGATTCCCAAGCCCCTAAGTGTAGAGACTATAACACACCCCCACGGTCACCTCGGCTCCTAGTGGATCCAATCAAGAATTGTATGTGGCAAGGTAGTTTTTCCAATCTACAATATGTATATATCCTGAGTTCAAATCTCCATATTGATATGGATGCTCCCACAAAATGCAATCCATTGTTGATATGACCTAATAATAAGGTTAGGATATGATATGGGCACAACTTGGTTTAACATAAGATATGAATGTATATATATACATACATACAGACACATCTATATCCTTAGGATATACTCATATGATTTATCTAATTTACCATAGCTCCACAATTCTTTAGATATATTTCTATTTATTTATAATTGGTTATATAGGGTTTTAAATATGCCAAAAAAATTGTTACATCATGATAATGTTATCATGATATTTCAATAAACAATATTATCGTGGTATTACAAAAATTATATTATCATAGGATGTGTTTTTACGGGAGTTTTTAGCACAATTATGGAACTTTTAACTTAATTCATGATAATATGGTTACTCTCCATTACCATTGATCCATAATGCCTTGTACATCATTAATTCTATTTTTAATTGTTTAATAAGTTATATATGGATTTTCTTAGGGGCCAATCAAATAAAAATTTTAAAACATTATGTTTTCTATTATTGTTAATTAGGAAATATACATACAATATTTCCATGGATCATTCCCAACTTGCATTTATATCAAAGATACTTTTTAGCTTCCTCAAAGTTTTAATTTTCCTTTGTTATATCCTTACACTTTTGTTAAGAGGTAAAATATTCTTGGGTCAATTACTTTACAAAAGGTTAATTTCTTCAAGAAGAAGATCAATACCATGCAGATTATCTCCCATACCATTTACTTATCTTTAAATATGTTTGCATTTCTAAGATACTATACCCTATCAATAATTAATGGACATCAAGAGTAATCTTATTATCGATCCAAACTTCTATCTATTTTATGTGGATCCCTCTTAATTAAAATATATCTTCACCTTTGTCAATATCAATCTTGATACCCTTGAGATATATCCTAGACTGTGCATAGTCATTTATTGAAGTCCCATATGATTACAAGTAGATCAAAAGAATTTTGCCCTTCCTATTTTGAAAAATACCTTCTCAACTAGCTTTTCTAGTGTTTCCTATATAATCACCATCAAACTTAAGTTCAATGAAACCAACTTTTAAGCATTTTCATTTTACCACAGATTGTTGTAGATCCTTTGCACTAACTCGATTGTAACAAGTTGCCCTCACTTTTATATTAAATCCTATAACAAAGAGGACAACACATATTTTATATATTTGATACAAATAATAATTTATAAGCACTTTATGAGATGGACCAATATGAAACCAAATTTACTAATAGTGTGTTCATTTTAAAACCAAAGATTCCAATGATTAATAGTAATATCAATGCACATAATAATCAATGCTTTAATTTTGAAATAACTAATCCAATGTTTCATCAAATATTCCAATATTAATGGAGCATCACAACACAAATTTATTTTTGAGAAAGTGATCCTAAATAATAGGAGTAAAAGACTATTTACAATATGATTTTATATTTTTGTCTTTTCCTTCCATAAAATACACCTAAAAGGTCCATGACATCTTGTTCATTATAAATTGTGACCACTTGTAATAATTTTGCTTTGGAATACTAACCAAAGGAACATCAAGGAATTAGGAAGGGTCTCATATGACTAAATTTTCTTACAAGGAAAATTCTTTGGAGCAAGAATCGACCACCTTTTAAATTAGTTTTAAATGAACTCATCCTTCCATGAAATTTTGGTGAATAAAACTCTTGAAGCATCATTTGGATATCCAATAATATTACTAATGGAATCTAAGATATACATCTAATGATCACATTACCTTAGATGTCGCATTAATGTCTCTACAACCCAAAGAGACCTTCACTAATGGTTGTCATTGAAAAGACTTCAATGATTAGCAAACCAAAAGTTCATAGAATCCTTCCATTGACTATCCATTTAAGTTGTTTCTTAATTAATTAAAAACTTTCTTATATTAAGTTTCATGTTATCAATCCCCTAGATAAAATTTTATTTTTAAATACTTATAAAATTCATTGAACCTATATATATTTTTAAGTAATGTTTCTGCCAAATTCTTTCCTTGATCTTTGAATGATTTCCAAGCAAGTTTTCTCCAAACATCGAGTTCATAAATATGTAACTTCACAAGCTTGTTCATTCTATATTATTTCTTGTACAAACTTCATTCCATTTGTAAGGAGGAACCTAGACTCCTTTTAATATCCTTTAAAATAAAGTATCTTTATATTTTTTAAAATTTAGAGGTATGGTCTATTAAAATCTTGAAAGTAACATCATATATAGTGGATAGATTGTTATGTGGCCTTTATAATAACATGCATTTCTAACCAACAAAATGAGATAATATTCCATGCTATCTAAAATAAATCCCTAAATATCCTTCTTATTTATTTTACTAGAAAAATAATGCCTAGATATGTATGGTACTTTTCCAAGTCTAAACCCTAAAATATTCATAAAAATTTATTGCAAATGAAAGGAAATGCTTATAAAAAATATTCTATATTTTATTAGATTTATCAACCATTCAACTCTATTCTCATTGCATGATGTAATTAATTTAAATTACATGGCCTCACTAATTAAAGTATAACATTAAATAAGAATGTCATCAAAAAATCAAAGACAAGATTTGGAGGGAAATTTTTTGCAACCTAAACACATTAGATTTTGACGTGATTTCTTTCTAATTCCTATACAAAAATAAATAAAAGATAAGGAGATAGTGGGTCACTTTAGCAAAGTCCACGTGTGGTTCAAAGGATCTCATAGGGGATCCATGATCAAAGAATCATAATTTGAATTATTTTAGAGACATTGTATCCATTCAAATTAACCTTCACAAAAACCTTTATAATAGGATATCATATAAAAAATCTAGCAAAACCTATCATATGCTTTAATTCATATAATTTTACAAGCATATTTACAAGCATGCCTAGAATTTTTTAAATATGAGAGAGAATGTATGGCCTCTTGTGCAATTACTATACCACCAAGGATTTATTTTCCATAAAGCAAACCACTTCATTCCTTTGAGATAACACAATCTACAATGCCTTCCAACCTATTTACCATAATTTTTATAATTATTTTCTAAATCATATTATAAAGTGTTATCAAATGTCACCTTTATTTGAAACCTACATGATAAATGTGTAATTGATATCACTTATTATAGCCTTCTTTTTTCCTAGCCTTTTCTAATATAGA
The DNA here is from genome assembly GCA_028583015.1 of Wollemia nobilis. NCBI lineage: Eukaryota > Viridiplantae > Streptophyta > Pinopsida > Araucariales > Araucariaceae > Wollemia > Wollemia nobilis. The sequence continues at coordinate 5,546,213 of JAQPPZ010003172.1, read as the reverse complement.
CAACATTTAACTCTTTATCATAATCCAAATTTCTAAAATAAGATTGTCTGAAATCCATTAGGCTAGCCACCTCATCAAGTTAGAAAGAGAAAATTTCCTTAGATGGATTCTCTATTGAAATATTTCTCATTGAGATTTTATTTTATCTCCATGTGATTGGAAAAATATTTTCAAAAGGATAACATTGATCCTTATTATCTTGACCAGCTTTTGAAAGAATATCTCTAAAATATTTGACACTTTCCTTCCTAATATCCTATGCTTATACAACACTCCTTTGATTGTAATTGAAATAGTTTTGATTTGATGAATCAAAGAATCTATTTTGACAATAGCATGGAAAATTTTAGTATTTCTACCACTTATTTTAAGCCATCTCTATTAACATTTGTATGTTGAATATGACTCATATTTCAATAATATATTTATGATTATTACCAAGCAATAATTTTCTTGTACATAAATGAGATGGTCCATTCCATTGATTTTCACTATTCTTATAAAGCATTAAGTTGGAATTTAATTTTTACTATCCTCTAGACAAGTTGCCAAATTATTTTATATTCTAGATATCTTCTTTTTTGTTTGTGGAAAACACCCTAAATGGGATGCCACTATTAGGTAAGTCCCAAGGAGGCAGGGGTATCTATTCCACCAAAAATGCCAAGGGCTTGCACCTAGCCTACCCCCTTCGGCACACTCAATGAGAATGTCTAAAACAACAAAAACAAACAAACACAAAAAACACAACATAAAAAACAAAGACAAACAAACAAAAAAAACCACACAAAAAAAAAACCACAAAACAAACAAAAACAACATAAAAGCATAAAAACAACAAAGAACTCAAAAAATAAATAAATAAAAATAAAATAAAATAAAAAATAACAACAAAACACATAAGAAAACCATAAAAACAACAAAACAAGGCATAAACACATAAAAAAACCAAAAACACAAAAAAAAAAAAGGAAAAAAACACAAAAATATACAAAACCACCAAAAAAATTTGAAGTGCAAGAGGGGCAAGACAGAGCTAGTTGGAAACCATCCCCAGAAGGTTGGATTAAAATTAATACTGATGGAGCTGCAAAAGACAATTCGAGTAAAGCTGGAATTGGAGTGGTTTGTCAGAATCATGTTGGAACAATGCTCTATTGGGAACTGCAAGGCTTGGGAAGAGCCACAAACAATGAAGCAGAAGACTTAGCTATCAAATCTACTTCTATTTTGGCAGTAAAACAAGGTCACAAGAGGATAATCCTAGAATTAGATTCTCAAATAATGGTTGGATCTCTAGATTGCATGAGGAAATTTGCTTTGAAAACATGGAGGTTGAGGATTCTTGTCACTCAAATTAAGGAATTATGGAGGAAATTAGATGATGTGATTCTAGTTTATGTGAGTAGAGATCTAAATAAAGTGGCAGACTTCCTAGCTAAGATGGTTACTGAGAAGGAGGTAGGGGTTCAGTGGCACGGTGACATGGCTATTGAGGATGAGATGATTAGGCAGGTTGGTGAGCAAATCCAGTGCTTAGCTAATTTGGATAACCATTCTAGAAATACTATTTAGGAGATTTGTGCTTCAATGTAGATCTTCTTTTATAGTTATAAATAGGTGAACAGTCATTGTAGAAATATGGTTTAAGCGATTTGGCTCCAATGCAAATCTTCTTTTACTGTTTTAAACATGTGTTTTCTTTGGCTAAGGCTGGGAAAAGTCTCATCCCAACTTGTAAATGATATTTGTTTTAATACAAGTTTTTTTTTAAAACAAAACCATAAAAAAACAACACAAAAATAAAATTGTACAAAAAAACACACACCCCTCGAAAAACTAAAAAAAAAGGAAAACAAAAAAATAGAACACAACTATGACCTTTCTAGGCTAAAATAATTTTAAGGAAAGAATCAACAAAGGAAACATAACAAATAAATTATTGATATAGGGAACTAAAATACCCTCACCAAACCAAAGAGAAGCAAAATCAAAGAAAAAAGAAACTAGAAAACTGTAGTACTAGAGCCATCCAAAGAAATGATAAAAAGTAGAGATTCCCTTATTTGTGAAGCCCACAATTTGGGAGGGTGGTCGTAGCAAGTAATATTACCTTTTTCCAATGCCCAATTAGCTAAAGCATCAGCACTTCTATTCTATTCTCTGACCACATGATTGTAATCAACTTTCAAAAAATCCATTTGGATTAATTGAATCTTCTCAACAATTCTTTTTATTCTCCAATCAACCTTATGATTCTTAGAAGGATTCTTCAGAATATTAATCATGAGTTGAGATTCAGATTCAACCAACACCTTTTTCCATCCAACCTTAGTAGCCTCTTGAAGGCCTTTGAGGATACCATACCCCTCAGCAAGGTTATTGGAAATGATACCCAAATTCTCAGCAAAAGTGAAAACTAGGGAACCATCAGAAAGCCTACCAATTCCTCTTGCACTAGCTTTTCCAAGGTTCCCCCTAGAGGCTCCATCGGTATTGAATTTTCCATAATCCTTAGGAGGAGGTTTCCAATTCCTTGTTCTTTCCATATTGCAATTACTCACATTCCCTTTAAGCCAGTTTCCCTTAGAAGAGTTAATCTTCAATATTTGCATCACTTGATCCCATCTTTGGTGGGATTTTTTGGGGTGATTAAGGAGTTGTTGGACTTATTCAACTAAGTTGACAATGGTCTTTTTCCAGATATAATGAATATCCTTTATTTTTTCCTGTAACTTGTTAACCATGTGGCTCCTTTAGTCAAGGTTCCCTAGGACCCTCCCACCCCCCTTCCCATGGCGTGTGGTTTTGCTTATGTTGCATCCTTTATTTCTTTTGGTTTCCTTGTAGTTCTACCTCATATGCAAGGGGATTTTTTGGCCTATGGAGATCCTCTGATTTGCTAATCCATTTTCCAGGCCCTATGAGGGATGTTGTTTTGGGTGGAATTCATGTTCTCCTACATCCCTGCATTTATCCCAACCCTCCTTGGGCAGGATGATCCTTCGTGGCATTTCCTCTGCTCCATCTATCTTCTCAGGGTGGATTTCTTGCCTAGAAATATTGTATTCCAGTTTTTCCTTGGCGGGATACTGGTTTATGGTTTTCCCCTGAGCAAGATTTTTTGAATTGTATTCTTCCTACATGGGCAGGAATTTTCAAATTTCCTACTTTGGGCAGGATTTTTAAATTTCCTATTTTGTGCAGGATTTTTAAATATTTTTGGTTTAATTTTCTTGCTTGGGCATGTTTCTCTATTTTTCCTACTTTGGGCAGGATTTCAATGTACTTTTCCATTGTAAAAAGGTTTTGGGACCTCTTTTAAAAGCCGCTTTTAATGAAATTTTACTTACCAAAATAATATCCTTTCTTTTTTGATTGAAAATTTGGTTGTTCCTTTCATTCCATATATTCCAAGGTAGAATGGTAGAACCCATCCAAACTAAATGCCTAATGAAATGATCAACACCCTCTTGTTTAGGCTAATCCCTATAAATTTTTTCAAAAGTAAAAAAATTGGACCACTGTAAGCCAAGTAAGATGGCCATTCTCCTCCATAGCTCAGAGGCTAAGGACACTCAATAAAAATATGGTTAAGAGTTTCCACATTCTCTCCACACATTTCACATATAAAAGGGCCATGAAAACCATGTTTCATAAGTTGCTCACCAATTAGCACCCTATGATGCAATAAAGCCAAGTAAATAACCTCACCTTAGGCCAAAGCTTTTGAGCCCACAACTAAGAAAATATGTCATAAGAATGGTTGGTATTATTATGGCATAAGGCCAAATAACCTTAAGCAACTGAATACTCACCCTTAGAAGTGTTGTTCCATCCAAAATAATCTTTATCATTGGACCAAGAGGATATCTCATATGCAGGATGCGTTGGATGTCTTGTCTTTGCATTTATAGAATTTGAATAGTCCGGTCCTCAATAGGGATCCAATATCTACCAACCTCTAAATTACCAGTATGGTATCGACAGTAATTAGCCACATTTATCCAAGATATCTATTTGTTTCAATTTGTAATCTAATTCATGGCCAAGATCCAACATTGTGCGATGTTTTAGATAGGCCAAAGGACATTTTATTGTATAATTTATTTATCATTTTATAATATAATCACAATGGGCCATGGTTAGCCTTGTTATCGTTAAGCCTTATTTAATATTTATAATTAACCTAAAGCTCATTTTTTTTCAATGAGTTTACACAGGTTTTTATGAGGGATCTTGGTCCTCTCATATTGAGTGGGGTTTAAACCTTAGACCTCTCAAAGAGAGGCCAAAGTCTTTACCATTGTAGTAAGTTTGTACATTTCCTAAATATCACTTGTTATGTTAGCTTAGGTTAATCTTTATGTTGTAATTTGGGTTATTGATATTCATATAAATACCCCCTCACACTCGTTTTCTCATTGGAGTGTTGTACAATAATATATGTGGATACTGATTATTCATGTTTCCTATAGGTATCCACCATATATTTTTCTTTCATTTTTTTTATGCTTTTTTTATAATATTTGAGTGGATGGATTTCTTCTATTTATATTTAAAAAATATTGTGAATTATAACATCGTTTCAGACTGGATATGAAGTTGCCTCACTTGGTTATGCAAAAATATTTTTTGGATCCTATGATTTTTCTTTGAGTTCTAGAACAACCTTATCCTCAAAGTCTCATAAGTTATTTCTGCATTAGAGGCAAAAGAAACTTCTTATCCTTTTTTTAGTTGAAAAGTGACTTATATTACTAAAATAATTATAAATACATTAATCATAAAAAAAAGTGGGTGTTATAGAAGCACACCCTGAAAAGTCAAACTAGGAGTCCCCCCATAATCCTATACAAAATTATGGGGATTAAACACTAAAACACAATCTTGAGATTAAACAAACATATAGTTGCAAAGGAAGCGGGAATTTCTAAATCTTTGGGAGCAATAAACATAGCACCAGTAGAAGGAGGGGGATCTTTATTTGATGGATTACCCCATCCATCTTGAAGATATAGTTCTTTAGGTATAGGCTTCAATCTAGATTGTCCATCAAGGTGTTTTCGCTTTATCTGTAATCCTAGAGTGTCTTCAGTCATTGGAACAATCATTGATTCCATTCCTAATGAAGGAGGAGGCCAATCCTCGATTCCCCATCCTTTAACTTTAGTGCTAATATATAGCCCCATCCTTATACCTAATGGGATAGGGGTGGGGTAAAGATCCATCCTCTTGTATGATCTTGAGAGTGGTGTTGACATGGATAATTGCCTAAAATTCTACTTGGCCTGGGGCTACAAAATACTTGAGACAGTTATTTGGGACTCTACCTTCGACCTATAGGAGGAGGTTGGATCTGATTATAAGGTAGGAAAATATGGGACTCTAAACACTAAATAGGGGGTATTTTACCAATGATTGAGCAAAGTCTGCAAGAGCCCTAGCTCTAGAGCCACTTTGCTAGCTTGGACCTAAATCTATAACAACAAATTGAAATAAATCATAGTTTTTGTGTAAGTAGAGAAATCTATAGAAATACTCAAATTAGAAAAATAGCATTATTACAAGATTTTCAAATGTTAAAAAAAATCTCTATTCTAAAAATTTGCTAGTATTAATCAATGCTTGAAGGTATGCCAATCCTATCCCCTAGGAGAATCATATACCAACAAAATAGTTTGGGTCTGAAAGGTCTAAAGAAGTCATGAATCTAGGTACAAGTTGTGTAAGCTCTTGGGAAAAACTATAATAGATGCTTGACGGTCTCCCTATGCTAACAAAAGGGGTATTTTAGATTTCTCATCCCAAGTGAATTAATCATTCTCCAACTAGTAATACCTAAAAGAGAAAACACTAGAAAAAGTGGGCCAGTTTGGACTCTAAAGCTACACCCCAAATAGAGGAGAATTGGTACTATCAATCCTTGTTAAATGACTAAATATGATAACAAGTATTGAGTGTGGGAATCATAAGCAAATGAGAGGAAATCCATGAGTACCCATTGTATAGTTTATACCTTTTTAAGGGAGTATCTAAATTCCATGTACAATATTTCTACCATGGACACGTACATTTGACTCTAATTTTATGGAGCATATCATAGGGGGTCACCTTCTTAACTGCTTTGAAGGTCTCTTTGTTCTGCTCTAAGATATTAAAGTGGGACTTGGCTTCAGGCCAAGAGAGCCAATTTTTGGTGCAACTAGAAAAAAGGTCTAACATAATCTTTATCCCTTTGTAAAAAAATATAGGGATTTAATCCAAGGGATTTTATCTAGAGTTTGATCTTGGTGCATGACAATGGGGGACCACCAAATTTACTAGATATTTATATACAACCCATTGTGTAACCTGTTTCAATTCCATTACAACCAAGACTTAATTGCCTCCCAAGCCTTTTAGATGCTTTTGGTAACCAAAATTCCCTAAATCTATATAAGCACTTTTATAACTAGAAGAAAGGGAAACCCAAGCTCTTTCTATTATTTTCTATCATAAGGAATGCCTAAATATAGTTTTGGAACAAATGTTTCTAGGCTTCATTTCCCTACGTAACTTTGATGATCCATTTGGTACAAATAGTTATCCCTTACCTTTGGGTATCTAGAAGATCCAATCCTCCAGATTTTAATAGGAGGAAACAAAACTCCCAAGCCACTCTGTGAAAACCCTTTCTTTCTTCTAAAGAAATCAATAAAATTCATGGATAAGTTTATCTAGTTTTTGATAAGAGACTTTGGAGGGGGTCCAACATGAAGAATAATAGACATGGGTAGATGCCAAAATCTTAGAACACACTTGGAATTTGTCAACTAAAGAAAGAGGCTTGGAAATCCACTTGTATAACTTATGTCCACCCTATCTAAAATGTATTTCCATAGTATTAAGGACAAGGACTGGAAGGCAAAGGGAAAACCTAAGAACCTAAATATTTCTTCATGTTGGATCCATTTTAAGTTACAACAATTGAACCAAGTAGGTTTGGGCAAGAAGGATTATCTATAGCATTGGTCTTTTTGCCTTTGAATGCTACAACCTAAAGCTTCATAGAACATGATTAAGCATTAAATGGCATTCTCAATGTTACCTTTCTCTTCAACAAGAGTAAGAAAGGATTCATCTACAAAGTGCCTATTGACAAGCTACTATGAAGTGTTTGAAAGGGTAATCCCTTCCACCCTCCCCTTGGAAACAACCTCTGCTAAAATATAACCAAACCCTAGCTAGAACATATAAAGAAAGAGCAATAAGGCACTCCTGGTGAATAGATCTATGAAGGCCAAAGGGTGAGGATTGTCTGTCATTAATTTAAAGAAAATTAGAGGTATAATTATAGAGAATTTTAACTATGCACAAAAGGTAGGGCCAAAACATAGAGCCTAAAACACAAGGATGAAGGGTCATTCAATCTTCTCATAGGCTTTAACAAAGTCTATTTAAAAAAAATGATCTTCTATTGGGATTGTCTTGCTGATTCTATCCCTTCCCAGAGAGCAGTAATGTTGTCTAAGATATATCAACTCTTAATGAAACTAGTTTATTATGGTCATATAATCAAGGGTAGAATATTCCTTACCCTAAGAGTGATAGATTTGGCTATGATCTTATAGGATACATTGAGGAAGGTGATGGGTCACCAATTACAAATGTCTTCAAGGTCTCCTAATTCAAGTATGAACTTAATATTACCCCTATTTATCAAATAATCTAAAGAACTGGTCTTAAGAGCTTCTAGACACACCCAGTGTAGATCTATCCCTACAAAATCCCATAAATATTTATAGAATTCATAGGGGAACCCATCATAGCTCGGAGCCTTATAATTAGCCATAGAGAAGACTACAATATTGAGTTCATATTGTCATAGGGGCTATCACAAAAATTGTATTGTGAGGTAGAGAGACAACAAGGAACCACACTGGCACACTACTAAATGGTATCATCTTGAGCTAGGGAAGGATCTTCAACTTTAAAAACATTCTAATAATGTTGGAAAAAGGCCTACAATATTTTAGGTAGTTTGTTTTATGGATCCATTTGATTTTTTTTGTAGTGTCTCTTCCTCAAAGAGACTAAAAAAATTCCTTCAAAACATTCTCACCAACTTTAAGCCAATGGTATCTAGCTTTAAGCTAGGCCCTTGGGCTGCATGAGCATCTACTATCTATTTTTGTTGTTGAAGATTGGCTACTCAAAGTTGTAGAGAGAGTGAAAACAACTAAGTTTCCAACTCTAGGGTGGTATGTTAGAGGTCGAAGGTGGTGGAATTGTATGAGAAATAGTGAAAGAGGGCCAGTTAGCACCCATAAGTGTGAAGGAAGTGAGTGGTGTGTTTAATCACATTATTCAACCAGATAATCCATCCATTGGGAATGATTGGACATGTTTTAAATTCCAAATGTGTTGAATGTGAGCAATTGAAGCCTTACAAGTGAGCAATGATATGTTATAGTAAAAATAACTTCTCAGAGTTGACCCTCACATCCTAACCATTCAATACAAAAGTGAATAGGTGAGTGTTCCAAGAGTACAACATCAAGCAATGGTTCTACTAGTATGGAGAATTATTTAATAAAATTACATATAGATTGCCTAGATAACATTACCCAATTAAGCGATCTAGCATGCATATTGGACCATGTGTGCCATAAGTATTGGCATAAAAGTGACCCAAATTGGATCGTAAAGTACCAATTTATTGCACATATGGAACCAAGTCATTCATTCACCCATGGTCCAATGCATCTTGTGGCCTCCACTTTTAACTACCACCATCTCAATAATGTTAAAATTGCCACATATAAGCCAAGTGAAAAAGAGTATGGAATCTAAAATCTAGAGCCATAAATGGGCTCGTTCAACGATGTCATTGGAAGCATAGTCATTAACTACCCCAAGCGTATGGTTATGAATATTAAAAACCATCAACAATTCATGATAGGTAGGGTCACATCCATGAGCCACTAGGTGGGGTTGCCAACAAGGAGATATGAAGGTGGAAACTCCACCTCAGCTTGACTCATGGTCATTGTGGTGTAAATGGCTTATTGGCTAGATGACTTGACAAACTACTGATAACAAGGACCCTATAATTTTTAGCCCTTACAAGTATAGGATACCAATATCTAGGAATATCTATCAAACTTCATGCACCACATATATTTACACTTGGAGTTTGTAAGATCCTAAACATTCTAAAAGAGGAATTTCATTAGGAAAGGGAGTCTAATGACATATAATCATTGTCAAGGAACTCTGATGCCCTACAACTATTAATGCCTATAGTATTGGGTTTATAACTCCCCTATTTAATATTGGAGAGGTGAAGCCTTTTCTCTGGTAATAATTTTCCTTCTTCTACCTCTCTCCTTGAACCATGAGAATAGCTAGAACTCATTGAAGGAGACTGAGGGGGGAGCTTTCTTGGGTGGTAGGCTTGAAAACTGTTAATAAATTTTGAACCTCCTTGTATCGCTCCAAATTTTTTGCATCCTTACCTTCAGGCTATAGGATCCATGCCCGAAAGGGGGATGCAAGAAGGATGGGACAATACCTCGGACTGAGAGGCCCTTTGAAGGTCCCACCTCTCGGGGGAGGGGTATAAGGGTGAATTTTCGACGGATGGTGGGTTCACCAGGAAACTTTTGAGTGGCAATTTTCACACCTAGGTTGAGAGAAGGTTTGATGTGTTCATTTTTTGCTTTAATCATTCAATTCCTAGGTTTGGCCAAAATGAATCTAAACTATTCTATATGACAATATTGATTTTTATGAATACAAAAAACATGAATAAATTCTAAACACATAGAATATGCTAAATAGGACAGAACATTCTGGATGTCTAATGAAGATTCTAAGTCTTGTAGCAATCCAAATTGTCTCAAATCATACGTAATCATCTGGAATTGCACGAAATTGTCTTAGATCACAGTTGGTCATCTGAGATCAGACGCGATCGTTGTCGATCTGACGAATTCATCAAAAGAATTCGTCAGAAACCTGCAACTATAGAAACAGATACAAAATACCAAAAATGCAACTGCAAAATCAAGGAGAAATGATAGAAATAACAGTGGACTTGCCCAAATGATAAATCCAGATAGCAATTAAAAAGGAAATGCATCAATTTGACAATTTATTTTGACTTTATCATGCATCTATACTAAATGAGGTGAACTCCAGGATGCATAAATATAATAACTAAGATAATGCATAAATAAATGTAGAGAAACGATAAGAAAATGCAAACTCTGGGCTCTGATTGCCCCCAATATGGACTACAGTTGAGATCACCTCCAATCGTACGTGATCATCATCGATCTATGACAGGATCATCCTTGTTGTGGCTACTCCACAACACACCCCAAAATTGGGGACCCCCTTTTTGCACACTTTCCAAGAAGATTGCAGTGGCCCAAATATAAAGGAGCAAAGAAGAAAGCAAGAAATGAAAAGTTGTCGTGATTTCGTGACATGTTGCTCCGTCATAGCCAAAAATGAAAAGTTGTCACAATATCGCAACATGTTGCTCCGTCGCAGCCAGAAATGAAAAGTTGTCACGATTTCGTGACATGTTGCTCTGTCGCAGCCAAAAATGAAAAGTTGTCGCGATATCGCGACATGTCGCGTTTTTGCGGCTCAGACAAGCGAAGCACAGTGGAACGAAAAAGTGTCATAATTTTATGACATGTCACGTTTTTGCAACCAAGAGCAAAAGAATGCAGCATGATGAGAAAATGTCACGATTTCGTGACGTGTTGTGAAATCGCGATCAAAGCGGTCAAATGGAATAAGATGCCAAAAACGTCACGATATCGCGACATGTCATGAAATCATGGTTCATAGAGGAGAGAGAAGATAAGGCACCAGAATTGTCACGATATCGCGACATGTCATGAAATCATGGTCAAAGCAGTCAAAATAGGGCAAGGAGAAAAAACGTCGCGATATCACGACATGTCAGGTTTTCAAGGTAGGAAAGTGAGGAAGGAATAAAGGAAAGAAATTGTCGCAAAATCGTGACAGGTTGCATTTTCGCGATCTGTCGATGGCAATGGAGATGAAGATAGAAAGTGTCACGAAATCACGACCTGTCGCATTTTCACGATTTGTGGTGACCTGCAAGCCAAGCAAGGGAAATATGTCACGATATCACGACATGTCAGAGTTTCGTGACCCAGAGCAACCAAAGTGGATATAGAAGAAAAGTGTCACGATTTCGCGATAGAAATCAAGAAGATGATGCAAAATGAAAAGGTTTCATGATTTCGCGACATGTCGCATTTTCATGGCTAAGTGCAACGAGATAGCCCGAAATAGAAAAATGTCATGATTTCGTGATAGGTTGCATCTGCACAACTCAAAATAGAAAAGCGTCATGATTTCACGACAGGTTGCATCTGCATAGCCCAAAATAGAAAATCATCATGATTTCACGACAGGTTGCATTTGCGCGGCCCGGAGACAAAAAAATGTCATGATATCGCGACATGTCTCATTTTTGTGGTACAAGAAGAATAACAAGGCTGCTGACAAAAAAATGTCATGATATCGCGACATGTCTCATTTTCACGGTACAAGAAGAATAACAAAGCTGCATGGTATAAAACGTCACGATATCGCGACATGCTATCTTTTGTTGCGGTTCATGAAGGTTCGTTATAGATTGTGCAAGGAAGCGTTGCACTTGTCACAGAGGCGTAGGGGTTATGATAACGCTTTAGGATCGACGGTTACAGTTCGTAGAGAAGACCGAACGTTTCACGACCAAGCAGAAAGCCAGAATAATGAAGGAGCGAGAGACAAAACGAATCGATCTGGAAGATGAAACGAAGCGTCACAAGGCAAAGCAAAGAGCCGTAGCAGAAAGTTTAAAGGCACAAGCGAAGACAAGCATAGGGGTCGAAAACCGCTGGGAGCAGGGTTATAGAGCTGAGGGTGATAAGCCATTCTGGGCCTGCTTTGGAGTGCTTTTCTTCCACTTTTTTTGGTTTTGGAGAACCAGATGTCTGCTATTGTAAAATGACAAATATTTAATGTAGATAATATTTCAGAAATTTGCATCTTATGGGCAAGAAAGAAGGAGTCATTTTTTGCATGCAAGATTAAATGTCTATTTTCCCTTTTCAGATTTTAGGCTTGTAAATGTAGTTGATACAAGTTTTTTCTTGGTTGCTGCATGCGAATGCTTAAATCTGAAAACCTCATTCAAATCCTTAGGAACCAACACTTAGCTTATCATGATTGTGCATGTTTTGCAGGTCCAATAGGTTAGGTTGCATGCATGGAAACCTCATATCTTCGGTTTTGTCAAAATAGGATAGCATCATACTAAAGGCATTTTATTTTTATTTTTTTTGCACTTTACTTTTCCAGAAGCTGTTACTTTATTTTAATTTGCAATCATTAAAATTAAAAAAATGAAAAATTCAAAATCCCAAAACAGTTGCACCAGGGCATAGGTAATATTGCAGACTTCAAATATGCATATTAAAATTTCACTTTCGGAATTATTAGTATTTTCATAAATTCATCGAAGTTGTTGTTTTATTGCATATCTTTAAAAATCCGAAAATAGAAATTTTCATTGTTGGGCCGATTCACATTTGTTTATTTTGGTTCAACGAACAATCATTAAAGTTTCATGATAAAATAAACCAACATTGCCCCTTGTTTACAGTTACTTGCAATCACTAAGGTGTTCCAAGCATTTAAATTGAATATTATTATTTATGCATATGAATGTTTGTTCATAAGAACCTTGGAGAAATAACTAATTTCTTTGCAAGAGAGAGTTTCTTGTCAGAGACTCTAGTTGCGTGATCATTTTGTTATAGGGCAAAATATCCACTCAACATTTTGGCGCTAGAAGGAGGGCTTGAATTGGTTTATTTCATTGTGATTTAAATGCTATAGGGATTTAAATTTTGAATATTTCATGCCCTATTGATTATTATCTTTAGCCCTATTTTAACAATACAACTTTGTACTGTTAAAAGGAGGACATGAATTGCTATGCACTGTTCTAATGCTTTGATTTTTCATACAGGAATAATGTGATTTGATTAGATCTAAAAAATAAAATAATAAAAAAAAATTGTATTAAAGTTATATTCTTGAAGATTCACTAATGGCTATGTTTACACCATGGATGCCAGGTAGCCCATTGAACATACCGGGAGTTCAACATTATTTTCCCATTGGTGTTGAGATATGTCTTCCTCGATTTTTTTCTAACTTGACAAATACTACAGAAGAACACATTTGAGCATTCAAATTTTGTGCGAATCACTTAACAAGTTGGTATGATGATGTTGCTTGTAAAATGTTCCTGTACACCTTGGACAAATTGGCATATGATTGGTTTACAAGTCTACCTTTAGGGTCTATCACTTCTTGGGCTCAACTAGAGGCAACATTTCTTAATCAATTCAACAAAAAGCAAGTTGACCCAGTCCACATGTACGAGCAGTTTTTCACTATTAAAAAAGGACCAAGTGAAAATGTAAAATCATTTTCTGAAAGGTTCTTTGGATTATATACTCAATTAGTGACATTTTATGTTCTTCAAGAAGAAGTGGCTCTCCAAATATATGTCAATGCTCTTGACCCACTCAATTCCACATATTTGCGAGGGATGCCTCAAATCACATCTTTGTCACAAGCCTATACTCAAGCAATGGCAATTGAGCAACAATTGAGTTGTCAAAATTACGGTGTGGGTTTTGGATCATATAATTTTCAATCATCTAATACCTCCCTCACCCACCCAATGATTTATCCACCTCAACCAAGTTCAAGTGTGAATCAATTTCAGAATCAACAATCATTCCCAAGCTTCAATCAATTTCAAAATCCTCAACCTACTATGCAAGATCAACCATCTTTCTTAAGTATGAATCAACTTCAAAATACTCATCTTGATTCAAAATATGTTTCTAAAATCAATTTCAATGATTTTCATAATAATATGATTTTAGGCAAGGGAGGAGTACTAGATCCAACTAGTATTGAAACATGTGATAGATTGGGAACCCTTGACTCACCAAAAGATGAATTCTATGAGGATGAATCTGAAGAATCAGATATGTCTCACACCCCTATTGATGAAACTTCCTTTGATATGCCGAATAAGGAAAATTTGGATGATATTGTTGAAAATGATGGCCAAGAAAATCCACACCTTCCAAATTATGTTAAACTTGAATCATGGGTTACAAATGTGGACTATGATAGCCTTATCAATTTGAATACAAGCAATAACCCAATTTTGGAAGTAATTGAACCATCTAAGGAAGGTGAAGGTGAATTTGATGAGAAACATGTTGATGAATTGAAAGATGATGAAGAAGTAGTTGAACGTCACCACTTGACTTTGGAAGATGATTATTATGATGCTTGGAAGAAGTGGGAAGGCTACACTCACTCCAAAATTGCTAATGAAATTTGTGTGCCTATTGATATGCAGGATAATACAATTGCCCTTTCATATGAGGATATTACAAGTCCTGTACAATCTGAGAATGTTTTGGAAGAAGGGTTGGAATCTCATCAAAGGTTGGAGAAGGATAATGATTCTACTACCATGGATAAAGGAGAATCAATTTATTTTGTCCCCCTTGAGGGGCAAGAAATCAAAAATCTTGATCCACATATTGTTTCTACAATGTCTATGCCATCTCAAAATGATGAAATTACAAAGCCTAAGTGGTGTGGGTTTGATACTATTGATGATCCTAATGAAAATATGGATTTTGAGGCAACTCAAGCCATTGATCAGGGAAAGGTGTCACGCGACACATATCTTGAAAAATTAGGCTCTTGTTTTGAAAAAGATGGATGCATGTTTGATTGGGTGCCTAACTTTGGTGTGTGTTTTTGAACAGGTGTTGGATGATGAAGAAGACAGTGAGGAAAAAGAAAAATCTACTAACACTCATCAAGTTGTGGTAAATTCTAATCATGATGGGTTGAGTATGGGTGAAAAGGTGAAATCTTTACCTTTGGTAGTAGCTACAAAAATCTTAAGTGATGGGTTACATGATGTCCCTTTGGATGCTAATGTCATTAATGATGAAATGTCAAATCTTGGTGATGTTTGTCAAGTTTTGATTGATTTTGATTGCTTTAAAATCTCGAAAAATAATTTGAATTCAAAATTGTTAGAAATAGGCTCTTGCTTACAAAGTCTCATTTTGGATAAAGAGAGCCTAGTTCTAAATCATGAATCAAACTATGAAATGGATACTTTAAAGAATAGACAAGATAAAATTGAATACCAACCATTGTCTAATCAATTTGATTTGAATCCCACCTATGGTGTTGGTAATGGAACTAAATCTAATGGGTGGGGTGAGCAAGGTAAGTTAAAAGTTGTTGCATGGTGTGGTCTGATCTTGTGTTGGTTGGGTTCCTACAACATTTGGCATGCGTATCATGTTATATTTTTGTTGAAATGTTCTAATCATGTTTGGGATCCAGGAAAGTAATAGTCCAAGCTTTGCATCATCTTGTACTATATTGTATATAGATTTTGGTTTTGATTTTTGGGTTTGTGTCTTCAAGTTTCATTTTTGGGATTGCATTTGGGTTTGAATTTAAGTTGTATGTTGGTCCTTAGGACACTTTTTGGTTTGTTTTTTTTTTTTTTTAAATTGAGATGTCAACTTATGCCTAAGATCAGGAGAATATGAAACATTGGAATTGTGTTGTAGAAGGCTCCACAAGTAACACAAACATTTTAAATAATATCGTTTGAATCTTGTGATGCATGAAGTAGTCGGCTTTACAAATTTATGGCAACATAGGTGGATACTCCATCCACAATTCAGAAAAGCAAGGCATTCATATTACATTCCACTTTGCATATACATGCCATCTTAGGTGCATATGCATTTCAGATACAAATCATTAAAGTGTGTCAAATCCTCTTAGGATTATGCTATAACATAAATAAGAAAAAAATCCTAAGGTTGGGAACTGAGGCCCGAGATATCTAGAACCAAGCACATTTTATACACATTAAAAATGATCTTGAGCAAAATGATCAAAACCTTGCTTGGAAGAAAAGGTCAGGCGAAAGAAGTATTTCATGTCTATCCTATTATGCAACATGATCCTTAAAACAGTGGTTTTTACCACTCCCATAAAGCTTAAAGCCTAAAATCATAGTAGTAAGGATAGGGTTAAATCCTCATCGAACTTAGGTTGAGGATCCAACTCCCCAAAGCTCTGATTTTACCTACATGGAGTAGTAAGGATAGGGCATAATTCTCATCTCGCCTAGGTTGAGAATCTGATTTCCCAAAGCTCCTATGTCTCATTTCATCATAAATCTTGGATTGGAAGGATCGTACTACATGTCCTCTGCAAAGGATGGGTAGTCATCCCCAAGGTCCAAGAAATAAAAACTAAATATTTCCCATTTCATATTTATATTGGATTGGAAGGATCGTACTACATGTCCTCTGCAAAGGATGGGTAGTCATCCCCAAGGTCCAAGAAATAAAAAACTAAATATTTCCCATTTCATCTTAATATTGGATTGGAAGGATCGTACTACATGTCCTCTCGCAAAGGATGGGTAGTCATCCCCAAGGTCCAAGAAATAAAGAAATTAATCTAAATCATGGATTATGGGGTTAAGTATGCCCATGCGTGGCAGCATGTCTTGTCTAAAAACAAGACCACTGACTGCTCAAACAGATAGACTAGCCTGACCATTTCATCCATAACTGGTTAAATCATTTTGCTCAAAGTGAGGTAATGAATGCCAGATCAAAATAGTAAGGATAGAGTTAAATTCCCATATCACTTAGGTTTGGAATCTGATTCCCCAAAGCTCTGATTTCACTTTCACTTGCACATAGGTTCAAGATAGGTGTGACTCATAACCAACTTTGGGATCTAATAAATCAATTCATTATACATATAGTTGATCCTAAGAGGGTTTGATAATTTTAAATATTTGTATATGATATTAGAAGGTTTAAAAGCTTTTATAAAGTAGATAGTTATATCTCTAGCCCATTAATTAGGCTATGCAAATCATTCACAACCTCACATATGCATTCGTGTAAAACTGACAATGGAATGTGGATCAATTTCAAACGATAAAGAATGGAACACACTGCACACACCGAGCTAATACTTAGTGATTCTAATGGTTCATGTATTTTTGATCTATCAGCATTTGGTTTTATGTGTTGACACTTATGTCTAAGCTTGTGTATTTCAAGTTAGGTTCTCACCGAAATGCTCAGGAGCATTTCCCATCAGAGTCACCATTTGTTGTGGCTGCTCCACAACACACCCCAAAATTGGGGACCCCCTTTTTGCACACTTTCCAAGAATATTGTAGTGGCCCAGATATAAAGGAGCAAAGAAGAAAGCAAGAAATGAAAATTTGTCGCGATTTCGCGACATGTTGCTCCGTCGCAGCCAAAAATGAAAAGTTGTCACGATATCGTGACATGTTGCTCCATCACGACCAAAAATGAAAAGTTGTCGCAATTTCGCGACATGTTGCTCCATCGCAGCCAAAAATGAAAAGTTGTCGCGATATCGCGACATGTCACATTTTCGCGGCTCAGACAAGCGAAGCACAGTGGAACGAAAAAGTGTCACGATTTCATGACATGTCATGTTTTCGTGGCCAAGAGCAACAAAATGCAGCATGATGATAAAATGTCACGATTTCATGACGTGTTGTGAAATCATGGTCAAAGCGGTCAAACAAAACAAGATGCCAGAAACGTCGCGATATCGCGACATGTCATGAAATCGTGGTTCATAGAGGAGAGAGAAGATAAGGTGCTAGAATTGTCGCGATATCGCGACATGTCATGAAATCGTGGTCAAAGCAGTCAAAACAGGGCAAGGAGAAAAAACATCGTGATATCGCGACATGTCAGGTTTTCACAACAGGAAAGTGAGGAAGGAATAAAGGAAGGAAATTGTCGTGAAATCATGACAGGTTGCATTTTTGTGATCTGTCGACGACAACGAAGATGAAGATAGAAAGTGTCGCGAAATCGTGACCTGTCTCATTTTCGTGATTTGTGGCGACCTGCAAGCTAAGCAAGGGAAATATGTCACGATATCGCGACATGTCAAAGTTTCGTGACCCAAAGCAACCAAAGTGGATATAGAAGAAAAGTGTCACGATTTCACGACAGAAATCAAGAAGATGATGCAGAATGAAAAGGTGTCGCGATTTTGTGACATGTCACGTTTTCGTGGCTAAGTGCAGCGAGACAGCCTGAGATAGAAAAACGTCGCGATTTCATGATAGGTTGCATCTGCATAGCCCAAAACGAAAAAGCGTCACGATTTCGTGACAAGTTGCATCTGCACAGCCCGAAATAGAAAAACGTCGTGATTTCACGACAGGTTGCATTTGCGCGGCCCGGAGACAAAAAAATGTCGCGATATCGCGACATGTCTCATTTTTGCGATACAAGAAGAATAACAAGGCTGCTGACAAAAAAATGTCGTGATATCACGACATGTCTCATTTTCACGATACAAGAAGAATAACAAAGTTGCATGGTATAAAACGTCGTGATATCGCGACATGCTATCTTTTGTTGCGATTCATGAAGGGCCATTACAAAATGTGCAGGGAAGTGTTGCACATGTCACAGAGGCATAGGGGTTATGATAACGCTTCAAGATCGATGATTACAGTTCGTAGAGAAGACTGAACGTTTCATGACCAAGCAGAAAGCCAGAATAATGAAGGAGCGAGAGACGAAACGAATCGATTTGGAAGATGAAATGAAGCGTCACAAGGTGAAGCAGAGAGCCGTAGCAGAAAGTTTAAAGGCACAAGTGAAGACAGGCATAGGGGTCGAAAACCGCTGGGAGCAGTGGTTACAGAGCTGAGGGTGATAAGCCATTCTAGGCCTGCTTTGGAGTGCTTTTCTTCCACTTTCTCTGGTTTTGGAGAACCAGATGTTTGCTATTGTAAAATGGCAAATATTTCATGTAGATAATATTTCAAAAATTTGCATCTTATGGGCAAGAAAGAAGGAGTCATTTTTTGCATGCAATATTAAATGTCGATTTTCCCTTTTCAGATTTTAGGCTTGTAAATGTAGTTGATACAAGTTTTTTCATGGTTGTTGCATGCGAATGCTTAAATCTGAAAACCTCATTCAAATCCTTAGGAACCAGCACTTAGCTTATCAGGATTGTGCATGTTTTGCAAGTCCAATAGGTTAGGTTGCATGCATGGAAACCTCATATCTTCGATTTTGTCGAAATAGGATAGCATCATACTAAAGGCATTTTATTTTTTTATTTTTTGCACTTTACTTTTCCAGAAGCTGTTACTTTATTTTAATTTGCAGTCATTAAAATTAGAAAAATGAAAAATTCAAAATCCCAAAACAGTTGCACCAGGGCATAGGTAATATTGCAGACTTCAAATATGCATATTAAAATTTCACTTTCGGAATTATTAGTATTTTCATAAATTCATCGAAGTTGTTTTATTGCAGATCTTTAAAAATCCGAAAATAGAAATTTTCATTGTTGGGCCGATTCACATTTGTTTATTCTGGTTCAACGAACAATCATTAAAGTTTCATGATAAAATAAACCAACATTGCCCCTTGTTTATAGTTACTTGCAATCACTAAGGTGTTCCAAGCATTTAAATTGAATAGTATTATTTATGCATATGAATGTTTGTTCATAAGAACCTTGGAGAAATAACTAATTTCTTTGCAAGAGAGAGTTTCTTGTCAGAGACTCTAGTTGCATGATCATTTTTTTATAGGGCAAAATATCCACTCAACACATCCAAAATCGTCTGGAATCACCTGTGACGATCTAGGCTTGCTCCAGCTAAAGAACAGTAAGATTCTTGAAAGAAAACTTGAAATATGCAATGCAAACAAAAGTATGAAGGTGTTCTAAGGCACAAGGAACTAAATTTATAGGGAAATCCGTCACCTAGGGGGTTCAGGGGGGATAAACTGAGAAAGTCCCAGTTTATATAGGATTAGGGAGAGGTTAGGAGGTTGGAGATCATCCCAATTTGGGAGATCTCCAATGGGGGAGACTCTAACTGCGCAGACACGCTTTCTGCCCAGGTTAGAGAAGCTGTTGAAACAAAAGCTAATTATGAAAATTCGGTTTTGGGATGAAATCGTTTGATGTTCTATTCTAGATGAATTCGTTAGATTTGGGATGATTTCATCTGATCTGCGACGATATCATCCAATGGTCAAAACAAATCCTAAAAATGGCATGGAAAACAAGGGGAGCGGTTAACGGGCGGTTTGGGGTTAAAATTCAAATTTTTATCTTTTTACTAAGGTTTAACTGTGCCAATTTTAGGGTGCTACATTTTTCCCCCTCTTTAGCAAATTTTTCGAAGAAAATGTGTTAAAGATGAGTTTCTCCAGTTTTACGAGAAAGCAAAAATTTACTCAATTTTTTAAATGACGATTCTAGGTCAAATCGTACAACTGCTTACTATGGTTCCCCCTCCGTGTTTTTACCCAAATCGAACATTTGAGGTAAAAGCGCGAAAAAGCAAAATTGAAAAAAATGTTGTTGATTTAAAATAAAATTAAGAAAATAGGGTAAAAGCCTAATTCATTTTTACTGTTCAATTTTATTGGTTTTAGAGCTCTGCAGAGAAAAAGAAAAAAATTATGATGATATGACTTGTGTATATATGTTGTATTATGATGCTTTAAGTTTTAAATTTTGGTGATTGATGATTCATGTAATTATGTCGTTTTGGAAATAAATTATAATTTTTATGTCATGGCATAATCTTTGTAAATGAAATAATCTGATGTGAATAAATTGGTTGTTTTGTGGGGTGTGATTTGATGAAAAATAAAAGAGACTTCTAACAATAATTTCAAAGGACATTGTCGTTGTTATAGACCATTTCATGGAGTCGTCGCTCGCTAGGTTGTCAAGCTAATCCCAATATAGAAATATTGTGAAAAGTAAAAGAGTGTTTAAGAGACTGTCTTAAGACTTTGTGTTGTAATGATAAAAATGATGGTGGTGATGATTTGTTTTCAGATTTTCATAAAAAATATTATGCATGACATATGAAAGAAATATGATTTTTCCTAGGCATAAATTCCTAAGTGTGAAAAATTTTGAATAAGTCCCTAGGAACTATACCATCATTGCAAAATTGAATGTTTGACATAATGACATGAAAATAGAATAACTGTTCGTTCTTTTTAAAGCTCCATTGTGTAACATAATGATGTAAGTCATATATTTTTATGAATTAAAAATGAAATGGGAAATAAAATAAGAACAATGGTTTGCACTAGGCATAGAATTATGGGTATAGACTTATACCATCATCCCAAAATCCAAAAAAGGAATTTGATATTTTAGTTTTATTGCATGATTGATTTTTGATGTTGAGATAAACAGAAAATGAACATGACTTTATTTGCGAGGTTTTTGTTGAAGATGTGAAAGAAAATTTTTGTTTGTTTGGAAAAACATATATTTAATTGTTTTTATGCTAAGCAAATGTTCTTAAATAAGAAGCTGAAATGATGCGAAAAGAATTGCAGAGATATTTTAAATTATCTCAAAGACAAAAATGTAGATTTATAAGGAACCCTCATGTGCAAATGTGAGTTCATTACCGATCTTGATTTATCATGATGATACAAAATCTCTCAAATACAAATGTGTGTGCAATTGTATTGTTCATTCACCAATTTTGAGCAAGAAAATTTGATACAAGTAATTTGACTTAACCAAATAAGGGTTCATTGACCATGATTTATATGCATGTAACCATACCAGACTACTATGTAAGTCGGGTTATCAAGAGCTAGCTAATCCATAAGCAGATATAGGTCTATACAAAAGAAGGTCGCTAATGTGACAGACATATCACCACGCTAGGAATTACCCAAGGCCAAGCGGGTTGGGCACAAACCACCTGTTATGGGGCTTACCTCACGGTTTTCGAATAATTGAGAATTCTAGGGATTCAAGCTCATTCACCCTTCTTTTCTTTTCAAGGGGTAGGGAAAGGGATTTATTGCATTTTGCTTTTTCTTTTCTCTTTCTCTTCTTTTCTTTTTTTTTTTGTATTTTTGTTTGGAACTGAGATAGTGTTGAAATATTGTTGCGATGGTACAAAATGATATTTTTCTTTTTCTCTTTTGCTTTGACTTTTTCGTTTGCTTCCTATACTAGGGATACTTGCTCGGATTGGTTGTAGAGCAAGGGATTTTTATTCTGGGTAGGGGTGAGCTTGTCCTTTTGTCAATTCTCAAATATTCTAGACCATGTGCATGATAGGATAGCAGGGGAAACTTTTCGCTCAAGAAACCACTTCTACTATGTAGCATTATATCGAATTTGCAATGAAATCATTTTAATGTGAACAGATGTACTTGGTTTAAGTAAATAACAAGATCAATTCTTCTATGCTCAAAACTTTATTTAATTTAACTGTGGACTTTGATATAAGAGAGATTAATAATCATACCAAATAAAATCAAGATATTTATGCATGTGAAAGTGAAAGTGCGGGATTCCAAATAAATGCTAATTTATCCAAAATAATTGAAAATATAACTGCAATACTTCAAGAATTGACAGGTACAAAAATAAAAGATGTTTTTGAAGATTTTTGATGATTTTGAAGTGTTTTTATATTTTGATTTTAAGTTATGAATGGAAAGAATAAATACTATTACTATTTTTTTTTGAAATTTTTATATGGATGACGAAAATGAAACAATATGCAAAATAACAATATATACAATGATGAAATGACCATATTTTATGCATAATAGCGTTTGAGATGCATAATGTTCATAGGTTCTTTAAGATCTTTACCATCTAAGGTAGATAATTTGTATGCTCCTGAGCCAAATTTAGCAGTGATGACATATGGTCCAAGCCAGTTGGGCTCAAATTTACCTTTAAGGTCTTTAGTTGCATTAGTATTTTTTTGATTTTCTTTTAAGACAAGGTCACCGATCTCAAAGGATCGATGATGAACTTTCTTGAGATATGCTCTCTTAAGCTTGTTTTGGTAGGCACGAAGATGCTCCAAAGCATTGATGCACTTTTCATCTAGGAGTTCCAGCTGACTAAATCGGCCAGCACGATATTCATCTCCTACTTCAGTATCTTGAAGTAGTAGAGCCAAAGAAGGAACTTCTAATTCAAAGGGAAAAACTGCTTCAACACCATAAACCAAAACAAAAGGTGAAGTACCTGTGGGGGTGCGAACACTAGTTCGATAAGCCCACAAAGCAGGATATAATTGGATGTGCCAATCTCGACCAGATTTATTGACCAGTATTTTGAGGATTTTGATTAATGTTTTATTGGATGCTTCTACTTGGCCATTACCTTGAGGATAATAGGGGGTGGACCAACGATGTTGAATTTTATATTTTTGACATAATTTCTTGACATCTTTATTTTTGAAACAAGTTCCATTATCCGAGATGAGATTTGCAGGAATTTCGAACCTACAAATAATTTGATTAAAAATAAATTTGGAAACTTGGGTTCCAGTGCAAGAAGCTAAGGGCATAGCTTCAACCCATTTCGTGAAATACTCGATGGCGGTTATGATAAATTTGTGTCCATCAGATGACATAGGGTTGATTTTTCCAATGATGTCTAAGCCCCATTTTGAAAAGGGCCAAGGAGATGAAATAGCCTGTAGTTCTTGTGCAGGGGCATGGACAAGGTCAGCATGTTTTTGGCACTTGTCACAATGGCACACATAATCATGTGCATCATTCTCCATGGTAGGCCAAAAATATCCTATCCTAAGGAGCTTCTTAGAAATGGCGCTACCACTAAAATGTCCCCCACAAGATCCATTGTGGGCTTCACTCAAAGCTGATCTAGATTCTTCTAGATTCAAACATCTCAGTAGGATGCCTTCAAAATATCTCCTATACAAGGTATTACCAATAATCACGAAGCGACTTGCTCGTCTACGTAATAACCGACGTTGGTTGCTATTACAACCTTCAGGGAAGGTCCCATTTTGAAGAAAATTAAATATATTAGTGTACCATGATTTAGGAGTAGTTTCATTGATTAGAAACACATCCAAAGGTTCTAAGCATGATTTATTTGAAGTGGGTTCCTGGAGTCGATGAATAATGATGGTAGCATATTCGTCATCTAACTCCAAGGGCAAAAGAGATGCAGCTACAGCCATAGCATCAGCCGCACGGTTGCTAGTTCGAGGAATAGCTTCCAAGGTAACTTGATCAAATAAAGATAATAATTGTAGGACATATGCTTTATATGGGCGTAATTTATCATCTCTGGTCTGATAAACATCATTGATTTGATTTATGACAAGTTGAGAATCAATGAAAACCAATAAATTTTTAATTTTTAGTGCCAAGGCGGCTCGTAATCCAAGGATTAGAGCCTCATATTCAGCAGTATTATTAGTGCAAGCAAACATTAATTTAAAGGATAGAGGTATAAGATGTTTCTGTGGAGATATTAAAATAATACCTGCACCAGCCCCACTCATGCATCGGGCTCCGTCAAAGTATAGGGACCATTGCTCAGGATGGTCTGCCTCTAATTTAAGGCATTCATCAGGAAACTCAATGATGAGGGGATGGGTAGACTCTAAGGGTGCAGCAACTAATTGATCTGCTATGATTTGACCTTTAACGGACTTTTGTCCTATAAACGTGAGTTCAAACTCGCTTAGCGCAAGAACCCACTTTGTTGTGCGACTAGATAAATAAGGTCGACTCATGAGATATCGCAAAGGGTCGAATTTGGCAATAACATATGTTTTCTGACTGAGCATATAGTGGCGTAGTTTCTATGTAGAAAATACGACTCCTAGACATAACTTCTCTAATACTGTATAGCGAGTTTCATAACTGATTAAGGTTTTGCTAATGTAATAATTAGTGCGCTCTTTCTTCTCATTATCAAGTTGAGCTAACATAGCTCCTAAGGCAAAATCTGAAGCAAAAATGTACAAGATAAATGGGCGATCAGATCTAGGTGGTGAAAGCACCGATGGTTTAAGAAGATATTGTTTAAGGATTTCAAATGCTTCCTGACATTCGTCATCCCAATGAAAAGAGACATCTTTCTTAAGAAGCTTAAGAAAGGGTCCGGTTTTGTCTGCCAACTTATCAATGAAGTGGCGAATAGCTTGAAGCTTACCTTGTAGACTTCGTAATTCAGATATATTTGTGGGTGTGGGCATATCAGTGATAGCCGTAATCTTGAGAGGGTCAATTTCGATGCCACGTAAAGAAACTATAACCCCCAATAATTTACCGGACTTAACTCCGAATATACATTTAGCTAGATTTAGTCGGATAAGATATTCCCTTAACCGATCAAAGACTTTTCTCAAGTCATCTAAATGATCATCTTCTTTGATGGAACGAGCTATAATATCATCTACATAATCATGTAGAATATCATGCATCATATCGTGAAAGATATAAGTCATAGCTCATTGATAGGTTGCACCTGCATTCTTCAAACCGAATGGCATCACTTTCCAACAAAAGGTCCCCCAAGGGGTAATAAAGGTTGTTTTAGCCTGATCTTCAGGAGCTATCCTGATCTGATTATAACCAGAGAATCCATCCATTAGGGATATCATTCCACTCCCAACGGTAAAATCAATGATCTGATCCATGTTGGGAAGAGGAAAATCATCTTTAGGGCATGCAACATTAATATCTCCGAAGTTTGTGCAAACCCTAACTTTGGTAGCTTCTTTCTTAGTTCATTGGAACTACATTTGAGATCCATTCAGACATAATCAATGGCTTGTATAAAAATAACATTTAAGAGTTTTTCTAATTCCCCTTTGACTAGTAAGGCCACTTTAGGATGCATTTTTCTAAGTTTTTGTTTAACAGGTTTAGCATCCGGATGGACTACTAGGTGATGCATAACTACAGAAGGGTCTAATCCTGGCATATCCTCATATGTCCAAGCAAAGACGTCTTCATATTGTTTAAGAAATGCAATGTATTTATCTTGTTTTTCTTGACTCAATTCTGATCCAATGTTGATTATGTGAGGGTTATCTTTGGTTCCAATGTTAATTTTTATGACATTTTCTACTTCCATGTGTAGATCTCTCTCAAAATTAGGCGAGGCGGGTGAAACGCCCAATTCTTGTAATTCTTCCAAGGTTAGCTTGGATAATTCGTCTTGAGGAGTCGTGGCCTCAAGCTGGGCTATACTAGGTATAGAGCCATCCAAATAAAATCCGTTATATAACAATTCCTCAACGGAGACGTCATGGAAGATATCCCCCTCCAACTCATCATCGGATTCAACAATCATCTCAGGGTAAGCTATGGATAGCATATTACATGTAAATGGGTTATTCCTTAAACACAAAGCATCACGTTCATCCAAATAATCTTGGTAAGATATGAGATGGTCATCATCCTCAAATGGGAAGGGCTGACCTTTACTAGGAAATAGGCCCACACCACATCGGGCAGGCCATGGTTCTACCTCAAAAGGTTCTTTCATACCATTTTGGGAAGGTCCCAAACCTTTCCCTTTATATCCCAATTTAAGCATTATAGGCTTAGCTTTAACATACTCATTAGTAAAATAACAGCGAGCATACCCATCATAATGAGTCTTGATGTTTCTAGGTATTCTTCCCCAGTCATATCCCTTATAAATAAAAGCACAGCTCCCGACTTGGTAGATACTTCCCATAGGTTGTGGGAGGCCCAAGGTACGAGGAGAGGGTGGCAATTTATTTAAAATATGGGAATCTTGCATAGCAACGTTTGTTTTTTTTGATACAAGAATTTTAGATAAATCGGGTAAGAGCTCATCAGTAAGAGCGTAAGAGGTAGAAGGATCATTTCCTATGGTTTCGGATGCAGAAAACATGCCTCTAATAGGTGTAGACGTTGTAGAGATGTCTATGGATGGATCTATAGGTATGGAAGTTATAGGAGTAAAACAAGAAGCATTGGTTGTGGGTTTAGGATCTTTTTGGGGTCCTAATGTGGTTTGTTTGGAAGATGGTTGAACTATATGTAGAGGTGTAGTTGATAGAGTAGATGATGTTATGGGTGTGTGTTTCACACGTTTAGACGGTTGATGAGAATTAGGATGTGTGGATGATAAAGCAGGGCAAAATTGAACTCCAACAGGTTCTGCCAAAGCACACATATCAAAGGGTCTAGGATCACCATGAATGGTAACCAACCGATTCTTAAATTTGAATTTAACACATTGATGTAAAGTTGAGGGAACATCTCACATCGCGTTGATCCAAGGGTGACCCAAGAGTATATTGTACGATGCAGGGCAATGTACAATAAACACGGTCATGTCTAAGGTTCTTGGACCAACTTGCAATGGGATAGTAATAACTCCACACGTTTCTTGTGTTTCGTCATTGAAGGCTTTTATGATCATATCAGTTCTTTTCATTTCGTCACTTCTAAACCCAAATATTTGGTAGAAGTCAAAAGTGCAAATGTTTAAAGATGAACCATTATCAATCAAGACTCGTTTTACTGGTACATCTCCTATTAGGGCGAGTAATATATAAGGGGTTATCCTTATGTAAACTATGTTGTGGTATATCTCTATCCCGAAAGTCAATGCAATCGACTTCACGAGTTATGATAGTATTGGACATGGCTTCAGGTTGAATATTTTGTGGTACCATCATCTGGCTTAATGTGAGCATTAATTCATCCCTATGTGTAGGAGAAGATCTTAAAAGGTCCAAAAGGGAAATTCTAGCTGTAGTATTTGATAATTGTTCCTTAATATTATAAGGAGGCTTAGGTTGAACATTAGGCGCATGATTCCCTTTATTAGGAAGTTTCAAAACAAATGGAGTTGATCCATCATTCTGAGTTTGATCTTGTTGAGAATTTTGAGCCTGTTGTCGAGTAACAACTCCGATGGTACCTACAATATTATTTTGAGGATGATGAATAGGTCTTGGTCTAGCATTTATGGCTTGTTCATTAGAAAGTAATTGGTGAGACGATGGTCGAGTAGTGACTCTTCTTGGAAATGGTTCTTCTGGAACCATAGAACTTGTGATAGGTTGAATAGGATCTGATTCATCTTCAGAACTATTTGATTGATTTGAGGTGATTTCCATGTCACTTTCAGTCTCATATTCTGTATCACTAAGATCAGGTGTCCGAATATTATATAGAGGTCTGGTCGTAACCATGGATAAAGTTGTGTCAAAGATTTGTGGATCATGAGTAGGTGAATGTCCACTAATAGTTCCTACATATCGGGTAGGAGGGGGAACATTATGATGCTCAATTTGATTAGCCACCTCTTTACCATGCTTTGGTAAAGGATGTTGAAATATGTCCAATGATTGATTGGCATTCTGATTCTGATTTTGGGGGATGTTCTTTTGAGCATTATTAGGAGGATTTTGTTTAGGTTGAAAGGCTTGTACCTCCATCTCATTGTTATCAATTAAATCTTGTATTTTATGTTTTAATATTTTACAAGAGTTGGTAGCATGTCCAGGTCCTCTATGGAAATCACAGTGTAAATCAGCTCTGTATCCAGGTATAGTTGGATCAGGTTCCCGGATATTTGGTAATTGGATCAAACCTCGTTCTAATAATTGTGGGAGAATGGTTGATAAAGGTTGATTTAACCTAGTAAATTCTCGAGGTGGTTTATCAGGAGGTTTCAGTATAAATTTCTCTGTTGTTTTTGCAGCATTAATAGTAGCGATATTTCTACTATCAGTGACTCCATCACCCACAACTTGTTTATTTTTATATTGATTTTTGGATGTTTTCTCATCATCTTTCTTTTTAAGTTGACCTCTCCTAATAAGAGCATCTTCCACTCTTCGAGCTAAATCTATAGCTTGATCGAAGGTGGTCAAGGTAGCAATTGATAACTCATAGGATAGTTGTTCTTGTAAATTATTGATAAAGATATCCAACATTTCCCGATAAGGTAACACAAAGTGCAATTTTCCTATCAACTGTCTCCATCGAGCTAGGAAATCAGCAAAACATTCATCTTTGTCTTGTTTTAGGTTGTATAAATCTTTAATGGTTACATGCCTTTCAATGTAGGCACTAAATTGATGAACAAAAGACTCGACGGTTTCTTCGAAATTCCTCAAAGAATGAGTGGGTAGTTGATAATACCATTCTAATGCCATTCCTCCTAAAATTTTTGGGAACATCTTTAGTAATAACAAGTCATCATGTGATATGTCATGACATGCTATCCTAAACATACGAAGATGCTCTATGGGATCTTCGGTTCCTTTGTATATAGGTAGGACAGGCATAGGAAAGTGTTTAGGGT
The DNA here is from genome assembly GCA_028583015.1 of Wollemia nobilis. NCBI lineage: Eukaryota > Viridiplantae > Streptophyta > Pinopsida > Araucariales > Araucariaceae > Wollemia > Wollemia nobilis. Next base: position 5,516,879 of record JAQPPZ010003172.1, on the reverse strand, counting down.
ATGGTTGTGCTACAACTATAGGATCTAGAGGCTGACTACACATCTCTCGATAATTGTACGAGGGACGGTAGGGATCTATCTGGTCCATGCGGGAGACTAACTGTTTCACCATGGCTTCCAGATTACTAGTTTGTCCACCATATTGGTTCGGTGGTATTTGAGCGTATGATGGCATGACGTAAGGATTGGATGCTATATTGCTATTATGCAAATGGTTGGTAGGAAGAGTATTATGAAGAGGATTTGTTGTAGCATTATGTTGTATCCCAGATTGTTGGAAATTGGTGTTAGGTTTTGCTTTAGGCTTTTGTTGATTTGAGGTATGTTGATCAATAACTTGGCGAAATAGAGAAGTGAATGAAGGTTTCTTTTGTGTGGGAATAACCCTAGGCTTGGTAACAGGCACTCTAGGTGGTTGGGTAACTTGTTGTTGTTGCATGTTCTAGATTATAGCGGCCATATCCAAATTGGATGGTCCAGCTTGATCACTTTCTTGATCAACGAAGGACAAGGGATTAGTGCGTGTGTGATATATGTCTTCTAGGGTTGCTTGAGTGTCACTAATTTGATCCTTGTCCATATGGACTGCTCTATTAAGGGTGCCAATATTAGTATTGAGGAACTTCCAGAAATGTTCCATGTTCTCAAAAGTAACAGCTCCTTCCAGAGATATTTTAGGAGATGAGGATCCTTCCTCTCTAACAGTTTCTCTTTGTTCATTTGCGCCAACAAACTCTTCTTCTTGTTGGTCTAGTGTTCCTTCTTCCTGAATTGGGTCTTCAGGAAGGACATCTGGTTTATTTATTGGTCTTCCTAACCAATCTTCTTCTACTTCAGTCTGTTTTCCATTCCTAAGTCTAGTCATTATGCTTAAATTTAGATTTTAGCAAATATATATATATATTTTTTTTTTTTTATATATATATATATATATTTGCAACAAATTTGGGGAGGTATATATTTTAATTATATACCTACTATAATACTTAAAAGAAAATGTTTTGATTTTTTGTTATGTTTTTGTTTTGTTTTTTGTTTTGTTTTTTGTTTTTATGATTATAAAGACAACAAACAGCACACTAAATGCAAGAAATAATAATAATAAAAGAATGGCTTAGTTTTCTATAAATAGTTTATAGATATCATTAATAGGATCAAGTTCATCAGGAGTCATGAAATGCTCCTCTTCAAATTGAAAATGGTTTTTCAGGAATTTGACAAAGTGTGCTATGGTGATGTTATCTACTTCTGACTTCGACTTGTAAAAATAGAGCTCATGGCAATACTCTCGATATAACACAGCTCTAGGAACTCTATTCCATCTCTTTCTATCCGTAAGGACGACCTCTTGATCCTCTATACGAGATAGAAATTTATGTACTACAACTACATTGTCGAGGTATTCCTCAAAGGTGTACAACTCAGAAGACACAAGGGCTCTTTTATCTGCTAACCACCTATGGCAAGCTCTCTGAAGCTCATGATACAAGGTCACTTGATCAGGATCCAGGATTCTATCTAGGACAAACCTCTTGATTTGCTCTAAGTTCGGTTGATCTAGATTCAATGATATTCAATCTCCTATTAAGTTCGTCCCATAAAGGTTGAACCCTATTTGTTTGAGGTACTCTAAGTACAGAAGTAATCTCTATAGCTGCTAATTGATTCTCAACATTAATGGTGATAGCTCATCTTTTATTATAATCTACCATCTAAATATGATATGCAATCCTACTTGTTTGTCTGATGATTCTAAATGCATTTATGTTTTGTTGTTTTTTGGATTGTTTTCAAAAGGTTTTTGGTTTTCACGTCGGGTTCACCAAAATGTATCGCTCCAAATTTTTTGCATCCTTACCTTCAGGCTATAGGATCCGTGCCCGAAAGGGGGATGCGAGAAGGATGGGACAATACCTCGGACTGAGAGGCCCTTTGAAGGTCCCGCCTCTCGGGGGAGGGGTATAAGGGTGAATTTTCGATGGATGGTGGGTTCACCAGGAAACTTTTGAGTGGTAGTTTCCACACCTAGGTTGAGAGTAGGTTTGATGTGTTCATTTTGTGCTTTAATCATTCAATTCCTAGGTTTGGCCAAGATGAATCTAAACTATTCTATATGCCAATACTGATTTTTATGAATACAAAAAACATGAATAAATTCTAAACACAGAGAATATGCTAAATAGGATAGAACATACCTGATTTCGGATGTCTGATGAAGATTCTGAGTCTTGTAGCAGTCCAAATCATCTCAAATCATACGTAATCATCTGGAATTGCATGGAATCATCTCAGATCGCAGTCGGTCATTTGAGATCAGATGCGATCGTCATTGATCTGACGAATTCATTAGACGAATTCATCAAAAATCTGCAACTATAAAAACATATACAAAATACCAAAAATGCAACTACAAAAGCAAGGGGAAATGATAGAAATAACAGTGGACTTGCCCAAATGATAAATCTAGATAGCAATTAAAAGGAAATGCATCAATTTGACAATTTATTTTGACTTTATCATGCATCTATACTAAATGAGGTGAACTCCAAGATGCATAAATATAATAACTAAGATAATGCATAAATAAATGCAGAGAAACAACAAGAAAATGCAAACTCTGGGCTCTGATTGCCCCCAATCTGGACTACAGTTGAGATCGCCTCCAATCATACGCGATCGTCATCGATCTACGACAGGATCATCCAAAATCGTCTGGAATCGCCTACGATGATCCAAGCTTGCTCCAGCTGAAGAACAGTAAGATTCCTGCAAGAAAACTTGAAATATGCAATGCAAACAAAAGTATGAAGGTGTTCTAAGGCACAAGGAACTAAATTTGTAGGGAAATCCATCAGCTAGGGGGTTCAGGGGGATAAACTGAGAAAGTCCCAGTTTATATAGGATTAGGGAGAGGTTAGGAGGTTGGAGATCATCCCAATTTGGGAGATCTCCAATGGGGGAGACTCTAACTGCGCAGACACGCTTTCTGCCCAGGTTAGAGAAGTTGTTGAAACAGAAGCTAATTATGAAAATTTGGTTTTGGGACGAAATCGTCTGGACGTTCTGTTCCAGACGAATTCGTCAGATCTGGGATGATTTCGTCTGATTTGCGATGATATCGTCCAACGGTCAAAACAAATCCTAAAAATGGCATGGAAAACAAGGGAAGTGGGTAACGGGTGGTTAACGGGCGGTTTGGGGTTAAAATTCAAATTTTTATCTTTTTACTAAGGTTTAACTGTGCCAATTTTAGGGTGCTACACTCCTACTCAAATTAATTAACAATTACACCAATCAAAATATTTGGTGGTATATGGATGGCCAGTTTGTGCTACAACTGGTAGATAGTTTTAGGAAAAAATTAGTGGGGTTGTCAGAGCTAGTAGGCCTATCAGTTCCTGGTAGCTTAGCAGAGTAGACCAGGATAAAAGAGGGTACCTACATCAAACACTGCCTACACTTAGAGGCACCTAAATCTAGTGATGCCTACATCCATAGACACCTACACTTAGGGGTATCTACATCCAATGGTTCCTACATCCAATGACACCTACATCCAATTATGCATACATCTAGGGTTGCCTACACTCAGGGGAATCTACATCCAACAGTGCCTACATCCAGCAGTGCTTACACTTAGGAGTGCCTACATCTAGCAGTGCCTACACTTAGGAGTGCCTACATCCAACGATACCTACATCTAGGGGGCCTACATTCAGGTGCACCTACATCTAGTTATGCCTACATGTAGGGGTACCTACACTCAAGGTCACCTACATCCAGGGGTTCCTACACTTAGTTTGACCAATTTTACTGGTGCTTAGTTCCCAGTCTAACTAGTTGACACCTAGTTCCCAATTTGACTAGTGTCAACTTCCCAGTTTGATTGGTGTACAGCTTGAAAAGCACACAAAGATTTTTTTGAAGGAAAATACCATGAAATTTTTTGTTAAAAAAATTATTTAAATCTTCTTCTTTCACGAGTTGTACAGATTCTTTAAAATGTAAATATTTTAGATGTCAACAATAGAAAATATTTTGTAGTTCTGTAAATCTAGAAAGTAGGCAAGCATTTATGTAACAAGTCTATAGATTTAGATGTTAAACAATAGGAAATTATTTTGCATTCCTACAAATCTAGAAAGTGGGTGAGAATTAATATTTAGCAGTTCTACAGATTTAAATATCAATAGCGGGAAAATATTTTGCAGTTTTGCAAATCTGGAAAGTGGGTGAGAATTAATATTTAGCAATTTTACAAATTTGAACATCAACAATGGGAAAATATTTAGCAGTCCTTTAAATTTGAAATTGGATGAGGATTTATGTAGCAACTCTACAAATCTGGAAAATATGCAGGAAAATCTATAGTCTTGCAGAGATAATTAATTCAAGTGGAAAATAGAAGAATGAAAAAATATCTCTCGTCTATAAAAGAGTTTTTCAAATTCTTTCTGTTGTTGGTTGATTCTATCACTTGCTAATTTGTGTAACATTATGGGAAATTATACAAAGATCATTTAACTATATTTTGTGTATCTCCAGTTTTATTGAATTACATGTGGTATTGGCCCTTGGTTCACACCAACCTTACCTCTTGCAATTGATTCATGATTTATTTTATATTTTATATTTGCTATATTGTGTCTCATATGGAGTTTTAGGTGGATCAATCAGCCCCTTTTCTTTTGGTGCTATCACCTCTTTTTCCTCTTTATTTCTAGTTGTTTTGTTGTGTTCTTATTTTCCTCTCTCCCTTTTCTCCTGCAAGTTTTTTTGTTTTATTTTTATGAGAGTTAGCTCTCCTTGGAGGTCTTTCCTCTCAGGAAATTCCACACGAGAGGAAAATTACCATGTTGATGCTATACATGGGTGCATATGTAAGCATATATTTTTAGACATCAATAGTTTTGGCACACTCGGTGGGATAGTTCTACAGTTTTACTATGAAAATATCTACACAGATCTTATTTATATTTTAAATCAATCAAGATTCGGTATTTGTTTTGATTGTTATTTTCTGGCTAAAGCATATTTAAAAAAACATGTGGTGACTCTACTGGTTCTAGATCCTTGATTGCATCCTCATTTTTATGAGGGGTGTGTCTACAAGAAGCGGTTCAAAAATGGAATGTAGATTCCAGTTTTAACAATTCTAGTTTAATACCTCGAGAAAAAGAAGAAGGGGAAGGACTCAAGATCAATTTTCTACACCACCTCCTACTAGCTCCTCTCCCTTTACTCAAATGATATATTGTTCTATTTCATTCATGGCTCAAAGGCCACCTAGAGTCTATCCTTCTTTTAATTAGGGTAGTTCATTATCCCTAATAGCACATAATGATATTCTAGTATCAACCCTTAAGGCTATGTCTTATTATACTAGAGAAAAACTCAATCACTCCTATGGAACATCTCCAAGACATGGTAAATATATGCTCAATACATAATGTTACTGAAGACAATGTGGTAGTTAGACTATTAGCATCTTCTTTGAAGGGTAAAACCCTTTAATTGTTTAGAAGTCTTATTTTTCACACCATTGCAAGCTGGTATGACTTGGATTATAAGTTTATCAAGCAATTCAAGGTTAAATTAGATAGCTTTCACTCATGGAGCAGTTGACTACAATCAAAAGAACTCCAAATGAGCAGATTACATATTTCAATTTTATATTCCAAAGGACATGGAACATAGTACCCATGGAGGTAAGTCCAAGTGCACAATATACTTTTTTGTATTTCTTGAGAGCCTTGAGTTCTAACATAGGTATGAACATCCAAACTATGAGAGTCAATACATTACCTGATGCATATGAAAAGGTTGTCCAAGCTAAAAAATTTATAGTGCAGTGTGGTAGTATTACCCATAGGCCTCCTATGCCTTTATTTTCAAATGTGACTATACCCAACCCATTATCCTCTCAAGCTTCTACTAATATTCTAGTAGTTAATCCATTTCTAATTAATGAGAATGCACCTAGCACTTCTAGTCAATCAAATGACCAAATGAATGATCTATTGAACTTGGTCAAAACAATGGACAACAAGCTCAATAGTCTAGAGAAGCAGCAAAATCAACCTCAATAGAGGTATTTCTAGCCATACTACCCTCCTTATCATCATAGACCTCCATATCAAAATTATGCACACCCAACTAGGCCTTTACAAGCATTATTCCCTGTTGTTACCAACCAAAATAAAGCCATAATGCCTAGGCAAAACAACTTAGTAGAGCAACAAATATGGTGTTTGCCTTATTAATTACCTCATGATCCAAATGGTTATGCATATGGAAATAGTAATATATATTTAGTGGCACAAGATCCTAGCTATCATACAATGGAACAATAGCAATATCAGCATCCTTCTACATCAACTCCTAACAACAATTTGATGTATTGGCAAGAAAATGAGCATTGTGTAGTGAATCATACTATGGGTAATCAGCCTAAGAAGCAAGTGTAGTCTGACTATAATAGTAGGTCTAAATGGAAGGTTGTAACTGATAGTCCTTCTATATCGCAAGTAACCATATACCCTCAACCTCCAAGTACCAATGTCAAATAGCAGCCTACAGTCACACTCAAGGATACTCCAAATTGGAGAAATCAGTAAGCTAGAATTCAACAACCTATTAGAATATGGTAAAATAGGTCTACTTACCCGATTGTTGAGAGGTCAAGGAATGATTGGACTGCCAAAAAACATAGAAGAATCATCCTATCAACTTGGTGGATAAAATGAGGAAGACTATCTTGCAAGTTTTTATGTGTGATGCTCTTACACTACTAGGATAAATGGCTTTCCTCAAAGAAGATCTGAGTCACATATCTTTAGCACCTAAAGAGATTAAAAATCCTACTGAAGAGGCTAAAAATCTGATGCAAATGGTACCTAATTATGTACAGGCACAAACCAAACCTCCTACTATTCTTGATACATAGCTTGATGAGTGGGCAAATGTGTTATATGGATCTGATCCATATGATAATTTTTAAGAGTTGGTGTTGGTCACGAATCTACCTAATCATAAAATATATGCACCCTAGACCCGACCAACATTGAAAGGCCGAAGGAGAGAGATGTCCTTCGGGCCAATCTCTAGAGAGGGTTGGTTCCCTTACTAATATAATTTGGTTTAAAGCTTAGGGTAACAGGAAAGAGATGGGAAATGATAGAAAGAAATGGGAAATATGGCTATGAGCCAGATATGAAAGGTGGGGATAAACTAACAGCCAAAATTCACATCAAGTGTTAATTAGCATGAAATAGAAAGAAAGGCATAGGAACCACTCACAGTTTGTAGAGATAACCTCCAAGAAGCATTTCAGTATTCATTCCCTCACCAGTAGTAGTTAAATTTAGATGCAGAATTTAAAATTAGCTAATAATGGACATGAACATAATAAGAAATGATAAGTAGAAAGTGATCAAACACAACACTACTCAAGGAACCAAAAGCCGAATGTCTTTCTATTGATGCAGAAAACTCAAAGTGTTTTTCTGCAGAATGTCTATCCTCCTTCATTACATTAAAATGCTTAGTATTTATAGAGGATTTCACCTCTATCATTAAATGCACATACAAAAAAAATGTTGGCTAGTCAAAAATTAGCAAGAGCAATTCTCTCCTCGGTAATGGCGATGCTCGGATCAGATCATTCTTCAGGGAGCAACGATCTGGTTTTTATGGAGTACGCCTGGAAAATCAGCAGAGATGGATGATGGGAAAAATGTTCCAGGTGTCGGTGCATCAAAACTCAGCAACATCATGTGGCAAATAGGAGCTTGGATATTAAATTTTGGGCACCACTCCATCATCCTATACCTCAAAATCTTACCCTCACCAATGGAGACCCAATGAACATTAACTTTATTTGGAAAAGGAGCAAAATCACTAGAGGCACCTTGAAAATGAACCAGATCATACCAAAATTAGGGACGTAGCATTTAATCTTGGCAACCTTTTAGCCAAAATTTTGGAATGTCGCTCTCATTGCCCCAAGCATTAAATTTCATCAATCTCTGTCCTTTCTCAAAAATATCTGCAACAATGACGCTTCTAAAAGTAACTCTACTGAGAGAGAGAGGTAAAACTTGGTTTCACCCATGCAATGGGGTGAAAGGCCCTTTTCATAGCAATCAAGGGCGAAAATGATTTACTTTGTTGATGGTTACCTTCAAAGCTAGAATTTCACCCTTCATTTTGATCAATTTTACCTCATGACATCATCTTGCTTGAATTATAGGCAAAAAATGAATTTCACCCTCAAAAGAGGGCGAAAATGATTTTCGCCCCAAGTTGGGGTGACTTTGACTTTGACCAACACTTGCCTTTGCTCCAATTAATGCTTCTTCGATACTTTCACCTAGAAATACCTTGAAATGGAGTTTCACCCCCAAGAAGGGTGAAAATACATTGCACCCCCTCCCTGGGGTGACTTTGACTTTGACCAAAGCATTGTCTTCGCCCCAATGCTATCCATTAAATGCTTTCGCTCCCAAATCATCTTAAAATAGGATTTCACCCGAAGGAAGGGTGACAATGACTTTCGCCCCCTTCCTAGGGTGACATTGACTTTGACCAACACCCTCTTATTGTTTTCACCTTCAAGCTGAGCGCCTTTGCTTATCTTCACCCCGAGTTTGACTTTGACCGCATGAAGAAAATGCACTTAGTTGCTTTCACCCCCAAGAGGGCACTTTTCCCTATTTTCACCCCTACTTGGGCGAAATTACCCCTTTTCACCCCAAGGGGGGCGCTTTCATTGTTTTCGCCCCAAACTCAGGTGAAATCACTTATATCATAGTTTCGTGAGCGAAACCCCTTGGAGCTTCCATATTTTAAAATATTTTCCTGATGCCTTGCTTCTTAGATGTTTTTTAAGGGTGCATTCATTCCCTTGTATTTTGCCATGGCCACAATTCATTTTGTAGCAAAAATTACAACAACCTTTATTCTTCCTTAATGTTTTGATGAAATCAAAAAAAGAAGGAGCAAAACTTTATATTAAAATGATTATAGCAAAATGAAGACTAGCACAATCATTGCATTATTTATCTTTCACATTTACAATCAAAATTTTAGTGTGGCAAAACTGCCAACACTTTTGGCGGCTCTCGGGGTATTCAGTTCTTCTGGATGCAATCGACCCTAGGCCTTCATCCATTGGGCTCAACTGTCACCATCGTTGGCTGCATCAGGTGGTACATTTGATTTTATAACCTCCTTCTTCCTTCTTTCCTCTTATGCCTACTTCTCTTGTTCTTCTACAACTACTTTCTACTCTGCTTCCTCCCGTGCTTGTGCTTCTTGCTTGGTGAGGCTTTTGTTGGTAGTTTCATACACGATAACTACCTCAGCCCAAGAATCTAGAGTGAATGTAGAGAGCGTACTTAGTGAATCAATGATAAAATGTAGTTGTTGGACATGATCCATGCTGATGCGATTAGCTCTTTGTTGGAGTTCCAATAGGGATGATTCGATGTGGGTGAGCCTCTCCATGTATGGCAAAACTTGTTCCTCTGTGATTGGCTCCTCCTAGTTGTCGATCTCTGAAGTATCTTCTATAAAATTTTTCCAGGCTACCTTCAACTCTTTCATTGGAAAAATCTCCCCATCTTCATCCATGAAGCTCAGAAACCTAACATCGGCTAGAGCCTCAAAATAAATGAGCAAAATGCAACGCTCTTGTTCGAACATAGTCATCAGCTTTCAGCCTTCTCTCGCCAACTCTAACTTGGAAAATAAGTTACACAACATCATCCTAGCCTTGGCCCAACCATGATCCATCCCGCTCATCGGCTTAACTTGGAAGTCAGACTAAGCCAACGCCTAAATTTTTAGCACCATTTCTAGTTTTGGTTCCATCTATTCTTCAACATACTCCAACGTTCGATCACCAAGAAAAATCACTATCCGAGCCTCATGAATATACAATAGAACTTTGAGTGCTTCTTTTGCCAATGTCACATAATATTTCATCAAATGGCGATGAGTTTCTTTGATTTTCTCCTTGGAGAAGCCCATTGATTGTGTGGCTTTCTCAACTAGTTATTTTTATAGAACTTCAAGCTGGGCGGTCAATGCTTGCACTTGCTTCTCTGCTCCTACCCAAGCTATCTGGTATCCCTTGGCTTCATTCTCCAACTCTTCTACCCTTCACTGCCAGCGCTCTGCCTCTAATTTCATTGTTTCCAGCTGGTCCCTATTTTTGGCTAGAGCATCATTCAACTCAATAATCTTCACCTCAACCTCAAAAAAGCTTTTCTTATAATGCTCATCATGCAAGTAAAGAGAGCTCATATCCACCTGTATATTCCCCAACTTCTCCATGGTATCAATCTTCATCAGGTCCTCTATAATGACTTCATAAGTGTAATCACTTGGAGTCATTTCTCCTTGAGGCTTCTAGACCTGGGGAATCATTTTTACAGTATGAGACTCCATAGCTTCGGGGTCAAAAGTGACCTTCTTCAATGTCTTTTTTGGAGCCTGAGCTTCTCTTCTCTTACGACTCTTCAGCCACTGTGATGAACTTTGTCGGGCTTGACTCATCTTTTCTGCAATAGGATGCTCTGGCACAATCTCCATCTTTGGCTTCGGTAGCACCTGCAACTCAATAAAAGGAGCAGGAGGAAAATGAGCCTGCTGAGGTTTTGGCTTGGGAAGGGAAGTGGAAATGGGAATGGTTGGTGGAATAAAAGTGGTTAAGGGAATGAAAGTGAGGGTTTCGACTATAGTTACACTCACTTGAGGAGGAGCTTGTGTACTTATAACCATGGTAGAGATTACTAGAATGGAGGATGAAGGGAGCGAAAATGGATTGGGACCAGATGCAAAAGAACTAAAAGAAAGGGAAATAGTAGAAGTGGGAATAGAAGAAGAGGGAGCATCGGTGACTGGGGACTGGGAAATGGGAAGTGAAATGGAGGTGGAGGGTATACCGAATGGAGGTGAGATGGAAGCAATAACTACGAAATGGGGTGCAACAGTCACCGAATGCTCAAGAGAAAGGGAAGAGGGTAGAGAAAATGTACCTTTAGGCTTTGAAACCTTTTGAGCCAATGATGAGGGTGGTTGTGACACTAGTTCACCCTTGTCTTGTTCCTCCTCTACCTCCTTCTCTAGATCTATAACTTCCATGTGTTGGCCAAGCTATTCTACCTGAACCAAAGGAGGATTTCCTAAAATGTCAGCCTGTGTGGCTTCAACTGTAGGAGGAGGGTTCGCACTTAATGAAGAAACTGCACCTGTTCTTGGCTTCTTGGATATCTTAGAAAAAGGGAGTACCTCACGCTTGCTCTTCTTCTTCTACTGGAGTTGCACTTTCGATGATAACTGTTTCTCTTCTTCCACAAGTGGCACTTCCTCAACCACTTGTTGCTCCTGTCCGACCATGATCTCTTCATTGTCAGATCTTTGAAAGGTCTGAGGTACAATCTTAGCGAAAGAGATTGGTTGATAGTTATCATAGTATTCATCATATACATCTAAAAATGCATCATCCATTGCCAGGCCATAAGCTGACCTAGTTTTCCCTCTATGGGCCCTCATAACCCACTAGTTAGTAATTTTCTCCTCGGACCAAGTGGGCAACTATTCTTTCATTTTTCCAAACAAACCTAGAGGAGGAATCTGGTGCTTGTGAACTGTAGGGTTATACTCAACCTCCATCTCATAAAATTCATGCCATGGTGGGAATATCATCATCTACTCAACATGCCATTCGAGATCATGCCCCTCTAGATTATTTCTCATCTACCCAATATTCACCCAAGGGCAACAATGAAAATTTTTGGCTTTAATCAACTCCGTGAACCAACCCAAAGGGTCATACTTCCACCATTGAGGTAACTCCACCATACCCATGTCGTAGAGCGCTTCATTAATCAATTTATTCTAGCCAACCTGGTCTATTTCAATGCCACCAAAGTGAAATGGCATGGTGCATGTAGTCTTCTTGCCTCATCCTACCCCATAGATGTCATTGATGTAGTCGTTCTGATGGACAACTTCCATTGCAAAGAGACGCTCGATAGTAAAATATGAAAGGAGAAATGACTTGCTAGTGAAGCCAAAAATTTGCACCACGATGCCCTACATCAACAAGAAAATATCTCCTTTCTCCTTAGCAATAATTTCTTCCCTCATTACCCTTGGCACTCTCTCACATGTGCTAAAAATAAGTTTGAGGATGGGGCCCAAAAACATGCGATTAAAATTGTAAAATGACTCCCTCCTGGACAAGCTTGGAGTCCATAAATAAATTGGTAGCTTCTTATCTACCTCATCAACTTGCTTGACTGCTATGAAAGAAAAATGTTGGTGCATGTGGAAGAAGAAATACCAGGCCAAAAATGAAGTATGCCTGAATAAAATTGCTCCTTCACTTTGTATCCTCTCCAACTGGGTGTGCATTGCTCGAGCCACATAATCTACCCAATCAAATAAAATGGGGTTTGTGCTTGCTTGCATGGTTATTGAGGCATAAAATTCCACCTATAAAATACATTGTACCAATATCGCTTACCATTTGTACACTGTGGTATTGGTAGGAAGACTAGACACCCAAGCCAACATGGAAAACATATCTAGGCTTTTAAACTCTATTAGGGGCTTTGACAAAGTTAATAATTATCTAAACTGGGGTGCCTTTATCAGTTGGTTCTCCATGAACTGGTACAATGTCACAGTTGATTGGTACCTCTCTTCTTGTTCCTTGAGATTCATATTCTTAAATATGACATCTAAGGAAGGCTTCACCCCACAAGCAAATGCCTCTCTAACTATATTGGGTGAAATGGTGAATAATTTTTCTCCCTTCATATTATAGATGACCCTTGTTGTAGGTTGATAAAACTTTGAAATCACCATTACCAGCTCGAGGTAAGTATGAATAGGTGTACACAGGTACCAGGAAATTTGTGCATGATAAGCAATAGTTAACGGGATTTTCAGCGTCAAACCTTGCTTGACAATAGTCTCCACGTCCTAGCACAATTTTTCTATGCCTTTGTTCGAAATAGCACAATCTCCAATCTGAGCCAATGCATCAGAATATGGGTCAAGCTCTATATTTTCATTCCTCCTAGATTTTTTAGCTTTTTTACCTCCTTGTGCTTTCTTTGGCTTCACAACTTTTTTTGATTCGATAACTTTCTTTCCCATCCTCGTACGATCAGATTTACTACAACAATCTGAGAATCCTACAACAAAGTAGTAATTCGAGGCACTGAAGGATAATCTGAAATGCTTCAAAAAATAACTTTGATCCTTTCTTCAACTGCAAGCTGTATTTAAAATATTTGCTCTCAACTACCCAGTTAAATGTAGGTGGTGCACTTGATGAGTTTGGGTGGATGTGCTTTCCTTGGTTCTCTCACCCAACACATTTTTTAATTAGAACTTAACTATCAATAATGCCCTTGCACTATGAATCTTCCTTGAACTCCATACTCAGTTACTTTTATCTTGAAAAGCGCAATCCAGGTATTTAACGACTCACTCCGAGAATGAAAAATGCCACGTGTGAGAGATGGGCACTTTTTGGGGGTAAAAATAATTAATCTTGCTACCCGATGACGTAAAAAAATGCGTTTTCTGGATTTGCCAACAAAATTGATGCATTTAACTGAAGTCTTCCTTAAAAATTTTGCCCACACTAGCGAAAACGTCAATTGGGTGCACCTGTTTAGCTAAAAACATCCTAGGGCAAAAATATTCATGCAACTTACACTCCAAAACTACTCTTCTACTTGCTTCTTGGTGAAATTACATGCTTTGCAATCCTTTTAAAATAAGTCATCTCTGATTTTACCCCAAAAAAGCTTTTTGCTAAAAGCAAGCTTTAACTAAGAGTGCTTTGCAGAAAAAGCAAGCGAAATTAACTTCGCCTCCTTCTTTACCAAACTTAGCGCTGCCAACTAGAGTTTTAAAAAGCATGCATTTATTTTTAATTTTTTTGCTAGCAGTTTTGCTCCAAAAACATCTTCGGGGAAATACTTTCAGGGTTTCGCCCTAAAAATAGAAAAAAAACATGGCAAATCTTCTTTGCGGGGCAAAAATAAATTTTTGTATCTTTTACCTTTTTGCTTTTCCTTTTTTGCATTTCTCTTAGTTTCCCCTTTTTTCTTTTCCTTTTCCCTTTTTTTCTTTATAAAACACTTTTAGGGTGAAATTACATTTTACTTAGTAAAGACGTGATTTCGGGGTGAAAACACTTGCTCGAGATAGAATTAAATTCTCTCGATAAAAATATTTCATCCATTTTTTTATATCATTTTAAAAATACTTGACTAAAAATAAAATAACATAATAACTTATGTACATATATACATACTTGATCAGAATTTTGTCACTGATGGTAGGCCTTCAAATGAAGACCATTTACGGGAATCGGTAGTGCACGACCATCCATGTCCTGCAAATAAAATGAGTTGACCTGATTCACGCCTAAGATCTGGAATGGACCCTCCCATATCACTTCAAACTTGTGATGCTTGCCAGGCTTAGCCTTGTTTTCATTCCATTTCAGCACTAGATCACCTACCTCGAATGACTTCTCAAAATTTTTCTTGCCAAACCATTTCTATGTCATCCGAGCATGTTCCATGAAGGTATTGTATGATTTCTCCCTCTCTTCCTCCAACTGTAGAAGTTGAGCCAACCTCGTGCTCATGGGATCAGACTCATCATCTTCACCATACAACAAGTGCCATGACTGAAGAGCCGACAATTCAATATGAACGGGTAACACCGCTTCTTTGTCGTATACCAAGGAATAAGGGGACGTCTTGATGGATTTCTTCATGGAGATACGATCGGCCCATAATGCTTGGTTTAGGAGCAAGTGCCAATTGTGCTTGTTATCTCCAAGGGTTCTCTTTAGAATTCTCAACAAATTCTTGTTTGTGGACTCAGCCAAGCCGTTCCCCTGTGGATAATAGTTAGATGATATCTTCAAATAAATCCCATACTTACCCATGAATTCGTTGATCTTGGCACCGATAAAGGGAGTCCCATTGTCTATTATTATTGCATCCGGTATGCCAAAATGAGTGATTAAACCTTCAAGGAAAGAGATAACTGTTGCTTGATCTACCTTCTTGGTCGGGATTGCTTCTGACCATCGAGTGAAATAGTCGGTTGTCATCAGGATGTATTTGTGTTCGATAGAGGAATTGGGATCAATGACCCCAATAAAGTCTAAGCCCCATTGCTGAAATGATGCTTCTACTTGAATCGGATGAAGGGGTAATGATGCATTCTTGCTTCTACCAATATATCTTTGGCACTTGTCATAATTTTGACTAACTTTGAAAGCATCTACAAAGAGAGTAGGCCAAAAATATCCTACTTTGATGATCTTCAATGCCATTGGCCTCCCTACATAATGGCCTCCTGATAGACCAGAGTGAAACTCCTCTAGGATTCTTTGTTTTTCTAACTCTATGACACACCTAAGAAGTACTCCATCAATGTTTCTATGGAATAGTCCATTTGGCATCATCATGTACCTAAGGGCTTGAAGTCTGAATCTCCTTCTCTGTGAGGCATTAAGGTGTGGAGGACATCTTCCTGAATGGAAATATTCGACAAGGTCCTCTATCCAATCATGATCATCCACAGAGCGATTAGCAAAATTGCTTACTAAATCTTCAAGTTGGAAAACCATGGATTCAGATGCAATACTTTTTGCAAGCTCTTGACATAATGCTCGACCTCGAACTAGCTTGGTTGGATGGATTTCAATATCATACTCCTAGATTTTAGAGACCCAACCAACTCTCTTGTCTCCAAGCTCTCCTTGAATGATGAAACTTCGGACATCTGGATGAACAACATAAACTATTGTTTTTCTTTGAGAAACAAAATGCTGAAACTTCTTCAAGGATTTCATCATCACATATACTTGCTTTTCAATGAAATTATATTTTTCTTCATGTGGTTGGATGACTTGACTCAAGAAAGCAATCGGTCACTCATCTCCATCATCTCCCTTCTACGTAAGAACCATTGCATAGCTCTCTTGCTCACCAATGACATACAGGATAAAATATTTTGAGTAATCAAGGTTCACTAAGATCGGGGCTTGAGCAATCCTTTCTTTGATTTCCTTGAATACTTTCTTCCTTTGCTCAGTCCATTTGAACTCAACATTTTTCTTTAATAGCTCAGTCATCGACTTTACCACTTGGGTGAAATCTACAATAAACTTTTAAACAAAGTTTATCTACCCAAAAAATGATTGCAAATCCTTCTTGTTGGCTGGCAATGGAAGCTTCAGGAGAGCCTCAACTCTAGCTGGATCTATAGCCAAACCTTCTTTCAAAATAACATGGCCTAGGAGCTTTCCTTATTTTATCATGAATATGGACTTCTTCGGGTTGATTGATATTCTAAACTCTTGGCACTTTTCGAACACTTGTCTCAGATGTAGACTATGCTCCTCCCTGTTGTGAGAGAATATAGTCATGTCATCCAAATAAATCACAATAACATGATTTAACAACTCATCAAAAGCTATGTCCATCACTCTCTGAAAAGTTGCACCAACATTTGAGAGACCAAATGACATCCATTGATAAGCAAAAGTTCCCCATTTTGTGGTGAACACCATTTTATATTGGTCTTCATCTTTGACCCAGATTTGGTTATAGCCGAAGAATCCATCTAACAAAGAGAATCTCTGAGCACCAACAACTACATGAAGAATCTGATCAATTTGTGGTAGTGGATAGTGATCCTTCAGAGATGCCTGGTTTAAATTTTGAAAATCCATACACAGGCGAATATCTCCATTCTTCTTTCTCACGGGGACCAGATTTTCTACCCAGGTAGAGTGCTTAATTGGGTAGATGATTTTGGCTTCCAACATCTTCAGTAGTTCTACTTTCATCAGGGTTTCAATCTTGGGATTAACCGGTCTCTACTTTTGCTTGAAGGGTTTCACTCCTTCCTACAACTCAATGGTATGCTGGATCACATCTTTATTGTAGCCTTTCAAATCTTGGTAGCTCCAAGTGATAATGTCTGGGTACTCATGACATAATTCTTTAATCTACTCTAGCTCTTCCTAAGTGCAATCAGTGCTAACTTTGATCGACTTCTCGGGTCCCAACTGTAGTTCAGTGTACTCCTTTTCGTCCACTTTGATCTTATGCTTTTTAGCTCTATCATTTTTATCAAAGAGACTCTCAAGTGTAATCAATCCCTTTGGGATATGATTATTCTATAATTGGATCAAACCCTCGACTTCTTCCTCATCAAGTGTTCTTTCTTCCACATTACTAGCTTCTCTTATCAAAAAATTTATGATCTATTCATCACTATCAAACACTTGCTAGAAGATATTTTTTTCAGGGATTGAAGGTCTATAAACTAACCTCACAGTCTTGGGCTTTCTCACCACATGCTCAACTAGGGAAAAATTAGCACCAAGGGATGCCAGGAGATCGGCATGCTTGTTCTGCTCCTGCGAGATTGCTTGGATGTTCAATGTTGTATAAGCCTCGAAGAGGTCCCAAAATTTATTACGGTACACCTTCAGGTAATGTTGCTTGGAAACACACTTACTGGTTACCTAGTTGACGATTAGCTCAAAATCTCCAAAAATCTACAGTTGTTTGATCTCGAGCTTCTCTACCTTTTTTAGACCCAAGTAGAGTGCTTCATACTCGATGGCATTGTTTGTACAACTCTAGGTCAGTCGGTAAGAGTACATATTTTGTATGCCATAGGGAGAAATGAGAATGATCCCTACTCCTGCACCATTCTTACATCTAGCACCATCAAAGTACAACTTCCATAATTGATCAAGGATAGGATCTTCATCATCAAACACCTTCACTTCAACTTTTTTAGGCTTAGTAATGGTGTAACAACCGATTTTGGTCTCCATCATGGCATTAAAATCGAGCATTGAAAACTCATCTTCTGTCCGAAGCTCATCCAGAACTTCTTCCATCAAATCTAATTCCTCCAATTCTTCGATCATCAAGTTGATAGAATTCATGGGTTTATCTTCTTCTTCAATCTTCTCTATGTGATAAGTTGAAGGCTTCTCATTATAAATATAGATTCTCCTCCCTTTGATAGGAATCTCCAAATGAGAATAATCTAGAGAAAGGTAGCCTCCCAACTTGGTAATGAACTCCCATGATAGGCACATGCTAAAGTATGGCTCTAGATCAACCACCACCACCTCTTGGATCACAATGATCTGAGGTATTTTATGCAATATAATGGGGATGTCTTTGATGACCCCCACTATCCTCATAGGGGTTCCATCTAATTACAAAATTCCAGGGCTACTCCTTGTATATTCCATACCCATAACATCACAAACTACCTTTGGCATGATAGTCATTGCAGCATCAAAGTCGATCATGCAATTGTGCACAATCCAACCTTCCATCTTGAGAGACAAGTAGAAAGGGGTGGTCTATTATTTCTAGTGGTAGAAGTCATCAATGTTTGAGCTAACACTATCTGAGTCAGATTCTTCCCCTTATCTTTCACAAATTTTAATGATTCTTGCAACAAGTCCACTTGTCCATGCAATTGTAGTGCATCATAGAGACTCACCTTGGCTGGAATCCTCTTCAATTCTTCAATAATGTTATATGTGGATGCACTAGACTCTTTTCCTTCATTGGTAGCCTCATATCTACTCTGATACTATTGTGTAGCTTCTACCCTCTGACGCTTGGTCAAGGATGGGTATTTGAGCTTTTCCCTGGCTTGTTCCTCCATTTTAGCTTTTGCTTGTGAAGTTGAAGCCTTTTCTTGCACTCTTTCTTTTTCTTGTAGAGGTAAAATATATTTTAGTATAATAGGTGCATCTGGCTTGGGTGTTGGAATAGCTACCTTTTCTTGCACTTGTTTTTTCTCACTTTGCACCTTTGGATCAGTAGGTACCTTCAGGGGCTCCATCTCAACTGGGTCCATGGTGATGGGTTTTCTTCCAGCTCTTGTGAGAACTGAAACTTGCTCTTCAGAAGGGACCATGAAATTATGATCGACTTCTATGATCATGTTGATTTGACCACCGAAAGAACTCTCTACCAATGTCTGCATGTAGTTTAGGTGAACCATGCAAGTTTCCTCACCATGTGGATCATTGCACGTAGAGCACCAGTATGCTTTGTCTGATGTGCTAACTTCTTCATTTGCCAATATAGTTAAATTTCTCTCAGGCGCCTTGCTGGTTGAAGCTACTTGCTCCTTGGTGATCGATGATGGTTGAAATATCCTAGGTTGGAAATATCTTTAGCCTACTTCCTTTTAATAATTATGATCTCATTACCCATCGCTCTTATGGCCGAGTTCATTGACTACAACTCTTTCAACACCTTTTCTTGTGGATCAAGATTTGAGGGTGTTGGAGGAGCTAGTAATGGAAGAGGTATAGGTGGATATGGTAGTGCTGGGACTAGAACTAGAGTGGGTAACTA
Organism: Wollemia nobilis; assembly: GCA_028583015.1. Lineage (NCBI taxonomy): Eukaryota > Viridiplantae > Streptophyta > Pinopsida > Araucariales > Araucariaceae > Wollemia > Wollemia nobilis. The sequence continues at coordinate 5,497,419 of JAQPPZ010003172.1, read as the reverse complement.
TGGAATGGTTGGAGTGGGTAGTTGAGGGATATAAACTATCATCATGGTTTGAGATGGACTTGGATTCCATGAAGGGATTGGATACATGGGGGACATGGGCAAGGGCTGAGAAGATGCATTAGCGTACAAATACTATGGAAGATCAAGAAAAATAGGCATTACCATTTTTGGTGGAAGCTTACCAATAGCAATCAGGTCAGCTTCGACCTTTTGTGCAGTAGAATATAGATCAAGAAATGTGTTGACATTGGACTATCGGATGGCCATACTGATGTCGGAGTTGAAAGCTCGAAGGTAGTAAAATGATGCTTGCTCAGGAGTTGATCGAGAGACCATCAGGAACTCTATGCCAAGTTTGGGTGAACCTGACATTGAAGTCCATGATTTCCTCTTGTGGATGCCTCTGAATGGTGGTAAACTGATGCAATAGAGAGAATAGATCCACTTGTTCATTGAAACCTTTGATCAACAATTCAGCCAACTGGTCCTAGGTGGTAATGGTGGTAGGTTGTAACGATCGATACCAGTAAAGCAACTTACCTCTGAGAGAGAACGAGCAATATTACCATTATATCCTCATCTGTGATGCTATGGATCATCACCAAGGTAGCCACATCTTGGACATGCTCATAAGTCATCTTCCTCGTACCATCATAAGTAGGCAAAGCCTTCATTTTTGCTTGTAGAATCAGGTTTTGAGCTTGTAGATTTAGAGGTCCAGAGTGGTTCCATGCTGGGAACTACCTTGGTGGTTGTGGTGGTAGATTTTGAGCCATTTGGACTGGAGTGTTTGGTTGGGGAGGAAGAAAACTAGTGGTTGTGCTAGCAGGACTCAAAGGAATAGAGAACACACCAACTAACTATGAAGATGTTACACTTGATGGGACAGCTAGAGTGACTATCCTAGGATGTTCTCCTAACACTTGGGTGTCAAGTTCATAAAACTCAATGGGATCTTCTAGATTTTTGGCCTTCGATCTTGTGATCATGAAGAAAGCTTTCACTCACTTCACGTTTGGAGGCTTTTGGGTAAAGTTGAGTCACTATATGTTCTAACCATACAGTACAAAGGTGAACATCAAACCTTAATACTATTCAAAGTGTGCTAAAACTATTGACACCTATGGTGATTTTTCTAGATAATAGCAAGCCAGAGATTCACCAACTCGGGCTCCCTTAAACTATGGAGATGATTTGTCCCATCGGGCATGCCAAAAATTTGGGTGTGTGAAATCGAATATATTTTTCAAAGTGGAACCTTTTAGGGTCCCACTGGGTGCCAAAAACTATTGGTCATGAATCTACCTAATCATAAAATGTATGCGCCCTAGACCCGACCAACATTGAAAGGCCAAAGGAGAGAGATGTCCTTCGGGCCAATCTCCAGAGAGGGTTGGTTCCCTTACTAATCTAATTTGGTTTAAAGCTTAGGGTAATAGGAAAGAGATGGGAAATGATAGAAAGAAATGGGAAATATGGCTATGAGCCAGATATGAAAGGTGGGGATAAACTAACAGCCAAAATTCACATCAAGTGTTAATTAGCATGAAATAGAAAGGAAGGCACAGGAACCACTCACAGTTTGTAGAGATAACCTCCAAGAAAGCATTTCAGTATTCATTCCCTCACCAGCAGTAGTTAAATTCAGATGCAAAATTTAAAATTAGCTAATAATGGACATGAACGTAATAAAAAATGATAAGTAGAAAGTGATCAAACACAACACTACTCAAGGAACCAAAAGTCGAATGTCTTTCTATTGATGCAGAAAACTCAAAGTGTTTTTTTGCAGAGTGTCTATCCTCCTTCATTACATTGAAATGCTTAGTATTTATAGAGGATTTCACCTCTAAAATTAAATGCACAATACAAAAAAATGTCAGCTGGTCAAAAATTAGCAAGAGCAATTCTCTCCTCGATAATGGCGATGCTCGAATCAGATCATTCTTCAAGGAACAACGATCTAGTTTTCATGGAGTGCGCCTAGAAAATCAGCAGAGATGGATGATGGGAAAAATATTCCAAGCATCGGTGCATCGAAACTCAGCAACATCACATGACAAACAGGAGCTTGGATATTAAATTATGGGCACCACTCCATCATCCTACACCTCAAAATATTACCCTCACCAGTGGAGACCCAACGAACATTAACTTTGTTTCGAGAAGGAGCGAAGTCACTGGAGGCACCTTGAAAATGAACCAGATCATACCAAAATTAGGGACGTAGCATTTAATCCTAGCAACCTTTTAGCCAAAATTTTGGAACATCGCTCTCACTGCCCCAAGCATTAAATTTTGTCAATCTCTATCCTTTCCCGAAAATATCTGTAGCAATGACACTTCGAAAAGTAATTCTGCTGAGAGAGAGAGGTAAAACTTGATTTCACCCATGCAATGGGGTGAAAGGCCTTTTCATAGCAAGCAAGGGTAAAAATGATTTGCTTTGTTGATGGTTGCACTCCAAAGCTAGAGTTTCACCCTTCGTTTTGATTAATTTCGCCTCATGACATCGTCTTGCTTGAATTACAGGCAAAAAATGGGAATTTCACCCCTAAAAGAGGGCAAAAATGATTTTCGCCCCAAGTTGGGGTGACTTTGACTTTGACCAGCACTTGCCTTTGCTCCAATTAATGCTTCTTCGATACTTTCACCCAAAAATACCTTGAAATGGAGTTTCACCCCCAAGAAGGGCGAAAATACATTGCGCCCCCTCCCTGGGGTGACTTTGACTTTGACCAAAGCATTGTCTTTGCCCCAACATTGTCCATTAAATGCTTTTGCTCCCAAATCATCTTAAAATAGGATTTCACCCAAAGGAAGGGCGACAATGACTTTCACCCCCTTCCTGGGGTGACATTGACTTTGACCAACACCCTCTTATTGTTTTTGCCTTCAAGTTGAGCGCCTTTGCTTATCTTCACCCCAAGTTTGACTTTGATCGCATGAAGAAAATGCACTTAGTTGCTTTCGCCCCCAAGAGGGCGCTTTTCCCCGTTTTTCACCCCTACTTGGGCAAAATTACCCCTTTTCACCCCAAGGGGGTGCTTTCATTGTTTTCACCCCAAACTCGGGTGAAATCACTTATATCATGGTTTCGTGAGCGAAACCCCTTGGAGCTTCCATCTTTTAAAATATTTTCCTGATGCCTTTCTTCTTAGATATTTTTAAAGGTGCATTCATTCCCTTGTATTTCACCACAACCACGATTCATTTTGTAGAAAAAATTACAGCAACCTTTATTCTTCCTTAATGTTTTGATGAAATTAGAAAAATAAAGGAGCGAAAATTTATATTAAAATTATTATAGAAAAATGAAGACTAGCACAATCATTGCATTATTTATCTTTCGCATTTACAATCAAAATTTTAGTGTGGTAAAACTGCCAACAGGTGGGCATGGGGATTTACTATATCTTGGAGGATAAGAGCATGATGCTAGAAGTCATGAAAAAAAAACATTAAATAAAAGGTGTGTGCAAGGTGAATTTTGATGGAGCTAAGTGTAAGAAAGGTGTTGGTGTTGGTGTAGTTGTCACCTCTCCTTCTGAGGAGACATTCCTTCAACCTCTAGTTTAGCTACACTAACAACATCTACAAGCAGAGAAAAAAGGTGTGAAACTACTATAGATTTTGGGTGATTCAGGATTGGTAGTGTAGCAAGTGAAGGGTGGTGTGTTGTTAATAATAAGCTTTCAAAAGCATACAAACACAGAGTGTTGGACCTACTTGAAGAATTTGATACATTGAATATCCAAATAGTCCCTAGGAAGAGCAATCAAGAAGTTGATATGATGGCAACTTTGGGGGCACAATATGAGCTACCTATTGTTTTTCTATGTAAGAACAACAATAATACTTTGTTCTCCATCAAAAGCTTACGAAATGAAATCCCTTTCAAAATTGGGGTTGGTTAGAGTAGGGGCTTTAGAAATAGTAAGGGTAGGTTGTCGTAGTTTCCTTTCCTGTTGTGTTCCCTAAATGTTTCGACACACCTCTTGCTTCTTGTGAAGCATGTTTTGTTTTATTTTGTTTTGTTTTGTGTTGGTTGTTTTATGCAATTCTTGTTATTTCGTAGAGATTATTTCCAATAGTTCAATTTTTGTGTAGTTTTTTGTTCTATTATGGAGGTTATTTCTAGCAATTCTATCTTACAAAGTAAGTGAAGAGTTTTGTTCTTTTTAAAAATCTAAATATGATCAATGAATCTATACCCAATGGATGCTAAGGCTACTTAGTCTTCTGGGTTCTCTTCACATTGCAAGCATGTGTTCCTTGTGAGTCACCAAAATGTTAATAAATTTTAAGCCTCCCACTCAAATTTATTAACGGTTGCCCCAATAAAAAAATTTGGTGGTATGTATAGGACCAATTTGTGCTACAAATGATAGAGAATTTTAGATAGCAAATAGTGGGGTTGTCAAAGCTAGCAGGCTTGTTAGTTCCTAGCAGCTTGGTAGAGTTGACCAAGACAAAAGAGGGCACCTACATCCAAAAATACCTACACTCAGGGGCACCTACATCCAGTGGTGCCTACATCCAATGGTGCCTACATCCAATGGTGCCTACACTCAGGGGTGCCCACATCCAATGATGTCTACATCCAGCGATGCCTACATCTAGGGGTGCCTACATCCAACGACGCCTACATCCAAGGGTGCCTACACCTAGGGGTGCCTACATCCAACGGTGACTACATCTAGTAGTGCCTACATCCAACGACACCTATATCCAAGGGTTCCTACATCCAGGGGTGCCTACATCCAGTGATGCCTACATCTAGGGGTGCCTACACTCAAGGGTGCCTACATCCAACGATGCCCACACTTAGTTTGACTAGTTTGACTAGTGCCTACTTCCTAGTCTAATTGGTTGATGACTAGTTCCTAGTTTATGGTACCTACTTCCAAGTTTGATTGGTGTACACCTCGAAGATCACACGAAGACTTTCATAAAGGAAAATACCATGTAATTTTTTATTAAAAAATTTATTTAAATCTTCTTCTTTCGCGAGCCATCTAGATTATTTAAAATGTAAATATTTTAGACATCAACAATGGAAAATATTTTGTAGTTCTACAAATCTAGAAAGTAGTCGAGCATTTATGTAGCAAATATACAGATTTAGACGTCAAAAGATGGGAAAATATTTTGTAGTCCTACAAATCTGGAAAGTGGGTGAGAATTAATATTTCACAATTCTGCAGATTTGAACGTCAACAACGGGAAAATATTTTGCAGTTCTTCAAATCTTGAAAGTGGGTGAGAATTAATATTTAGTAGTTTTGTATATTTGAACGTCAACAATGGGAAAATATTTAGCAGTCCTACAAATTTGAAAGTGGTTGAGTATTTATGTAGTAGCTCTACAAATCTAGAAAGTAGGAGGGAAAATTTAGAGTCTTGCAAAGATAATTAATTCAAGTAGAAAATAGAAGACCGAAAAAAATGTCTCTTGTCTATAAAAGAGTTTTTCAAAGTCTTTTTATTGTTGGTTGATTCTATCACTTGCTAACCTTTGTAACACCACGATAAATAATACAAATATTATTTTAACTATATTTTGTGTATCTCTAGTTTGGTTGAATTACATGTGGCATTGGCCCTTGGTTCACACCAACCTTACCTCTTGTAGTTGATTCATGATTTATTTTACATTTCATATCTACTATAATGTGTCTTGTGTGGAGTTTTAGGTGGATTAATCAACCCCTTTTATTTTGGAACTATCACCTCTTTTTCCTCTTTATTTCCAGTTTGTTTTTCTATTTCATTGTGTTCTTATTTTCCTATCTTCATTTTCCCTTATAAGTTTTTTTTGTTTTATTTTTATGAGAGCCAGCTCTCTTTGGAGTTTTTTTCCTCTTAGGTAGTCCCACATGAGAGGAAATTCCCATGTTGATGCTATACTTGGGTGTAGATGTAAGCATAATTTTTTAGACATCAAAAAAAACTATGATGACTACTTTTGGGACACAACTTTGCCTAGGATGAGGAGCCTCTTTGGTAATCACTTTCACCAATCAAGGCCCTACAACTATTTATTCATTCACATTTTTTGAAGGCTTTGTATATAAAGTGGATATCTTCCCTATTATATTGGATTATTGAGCCTTAGTTGTATTAGATTACATATTTTTGTGGCCTCCCATCATGGTTCATACATCCTCAAGGGATTGATGGGGTGATATAGTTGTTTTCTTGGGATTGGATTTAGCTTATTATGGGGTATAATAGGATAATCTTTGACCTTGTGGCCAAACACTTGACAACAAAATCAAGTATTTGGTAGGTTGATATAAACCACTTGTTGAGAATAATGGAGTCCCCAACTTAGATCTCAATTGAATCCTTGAGTTCTTTAGATAAACTTGCTTTTGTGGGTGAGCATGGAAAAAATTATTGGCTTTGACCAAAATAACATACCCCAAGGCTATGCTATGTCATTAATGAAAGGCCAAAGGGGGAGGGGAAGACTAAGTAAATCTACCCAAAATAGGACCTTCGAGGTTTTTTCCTTTGAAACTAAAAAATCTTGGGTCCATGCAGAAAATACCAACAAGGATCTTGATAAAGATGCAAACTCAAACTTAGCAACTTTATTGAAAAACAATAATATATTGACAAACAAGAGATGGTGAATAAGATGTTATCCATAAAAACTTATCTAAACAACCTAACTAATGGCTAATTTTAGGCTAGCAAGAAGCTAACTAAATAAGGAGTTGGAACTAATCCTATATCTAGAAGATGCTAATAAACAATCTAATTCAACGTAAGCTTTAATGTGGAGTCTCATATTTTACATTGTAAGAAAATAACAATAAAATAATCCCAAGTCTTGATAAATAAACCTAGCTAGATGTTCTCATCATATCTCCTCACAATAGAAGTATTGTACTCTAATGCTTTATATAATAATACAATCGACTTGATGTGGAAGAACATTGGCAATCTAATGAGTTGGCATATTGAACAATTGAACAAGATCTAGCAAAAATTGTAAATCAAGTACCAAGTTGACAGAAGTATTGATGATGTCAATGATGCCAAGAGGTGCCTTATCTGCAAGACATAACTTGGTCAAAATTCTATTGCCAAACTAATAAGGAGGGGGGATTCGATGAGTACCCATGGCCTTTTGTTGATGTTGTTGACTCTTTTGCACAATTTGAATCTACCTAGATGAAAAATGCTGCATTGAAGATGGTTTATCAATGTCAGGAGGAAGTGTAGCAAGAGGTGTTGGTCTAAGCACCAAAATATAAATTGTGTGTATTCATAATCAAAGGATACCCTTGCAAGTGGTTCATGTGGTGCCCACTATTCCTTTGATTATGACCTAACGATCATTGGTCAATCCTTGACGTCTTACAAAAAGAATATGGCCGATAACTTTTGCCTGTCTAAAGGTGACTAAGTTTTAGAAATGGAAGTCAATCAAACAATATTTTATAAATAGTGGTGACAGAGCATCACCCTTTGAATTATTATCAAAACATGGCATATGGTTTTTACAATCATTCGTGCATTAGTATTGTTGCAAGGCATCACGCTAAAAAAACACCAAGATTTTGGAGTTAACACTATGAGAGAGGAGTCTAAAATAATTCAAAAGAGGAGTAAGTTCGTCATAATAGAATTAAACAACTAAATATGGTATTTAAGTAGTAGATCTAAACTCCATTTTACATCTAAACTTGAGCACAATGCCTTCATTATAGCCAAAGTATACTACAAAATTCATCAATCAAAAAAGTATTGGTTGATGTCTATTATAGACTACAAAATTACCAACAAGGTGGTTGATATGGGTCTTAACAGATAAACAGTAACCAATTCAATGGACAATATTATAATGTCTAAATTCCCATGTTAAAATTTGTCAATAATTGTAGCTAGTGCATGATAAAACTAATCATTGAATGTCTTATGCCAACAATCCATTCAAACAAGAGCTACAACTTGTATTTCACAACTAGTTGTGCCCTCTTTAATCTTCATGCTCAATGGATAGGTTTATTAAAATCTTAGAATACCCTAACCAAAAATAAAATAAATGAACCCAATCCTTGATAGGAACCTGCTTTGATGCCAGTGGTAAGGATGCAAACTCCAATGTAGAAATTTTATTAAATAATAATATTATATATGCAAACAAGATATGGTAGATGACTTATTATCTATGACAACTTATCTAAACAATCGAACTAATGGCTAACTTTAGGATAACAAGAATCTAAAGAAGGAATTGGAACTAATCCTATTTCTAGAAGATGTTAATCAACAACCTAATCCAACATGAGCTTTAATATGGAGTCTCACATTTTACATTATAATAAAATAATAATAAATTAATTCTAAGTCTTGGTAAATAAAGCTAGCTAGATGTCCTCATAAAATCTCCTTATGAGCCATGGCTCATGCCCATAGATTGCCTTTGCATGTACAAAATCCACAAAGCAAAAGAGAAAGAAATGTCTGGTTAAATTTTGAATTAGCTCAAGCTTGAATTTGTGAGGAACCCAATCCTAGTTAACCTAGGACCACAAGATAGCTTCATTGAGAATATGTCCCACAATACCTAACCAAAGCATAAGATTATAGCCACTTGCAAGCATTGTCAAATTTTGGTAATGGCAAAATCACAACAAGAGATAAAAATTACCTCATGCACTACCTTTGCTATGAATTTCTTGGGTCATTTGATAGGTGCCATCTTTGTCTATCCTTCCACTTGCATTGTTAGTGATAGTCATTGTCCTACCAAGGTTAGGGGTCATTTTAAACCAAATATGATCGACCAAAATACATCATACAACCCCTACTTCAAAACAAGAATAAAATCACACCAGAGCACTCTTAAACCTTCCTCATAAGTCATTTTTTTTGTTGTTATAGATGTCCCTTATCCTAGTTTTTATCATCCATCTTTCTAAAAACATTTGAGAAATTTTACCTTGCCACTTTCAAAAAGGGTTTCAAAAATACAAAATAGAGGTATTAGGGTCTAATAACTTTCTTAAAAAAATTATCTTAAAATTTTGTTGTTTTTAACTATTTATGCAACCTTTTTTAATTTAAAAAATTACTGTTTGGCATGCTCAATTTTAAATTTATTTTTTTACACTTTCACACACATTCACAGCTTTGACTTAGCATTTTTTCAATAATGAGTGACGCCTTTATTCAAGGAGAAGGGACACACTCTTGTCTAATGGAAAGATCTTCTATTGCAGCCAGTAGAATGCCCACTAAGGCATGGGATCCAAAGAGAGCAAAGTCTATGCCACAAAAAAAGTTCTTTTTTTTTAATAGGTTATATGTGGCTTCTATTGGGGGCCACTCCCATCACAATACCAAAATATTACATTTGTTGTAGCATACATTTTTATCATGACTTTTTCATTTCTTTTTCTCTTAAATATATTCTTCAACTTCCTCAAAGTGTTGTTTCCACAATCAACTCCTTGACATCATTTTGATTAAGACATAAAATCTCACTTGGCCAGTTGCCTTCTAAAATTTGAATTTCATCGAGATGAAGATCAACACCATAATTCGCTAATTTATCTGCTACTCGATTTCCTTCTCTATAAATATGCTCACACTTCCAGGAGATTGCCTCTAGTAATAGACAATGAACATCAACAATAATACTATTTTTTATCCAGTCTCCACATCCATTTTTGTTAATAGCATTGATGATAATTTGTGAGTCCCCCTCAATTGAAATATATTTCCATCCTTTTTCTATTGCAATTTTAATCCCTGTAAGAAGTGCCCTAGCCTCTGCATAGTTGTTAGTTGAAGTTCCATATGATTTTGAATAAGTGAGGAGAATTTTGCCTTCACTATTTCTAAAAACACCACCTCCACTAACTTTTCTTGGATTTCCTTTAGAAGCACCATCAAAATTAATTTTGATAAACCCAATTTCTGGACATTTCCATTTTACCATAGATCGAAGTAGATCCTTTGTTTTAATTTCATTGTCGTAGATGACTCTTCCATGTATGTTCAAATCCTGTAGCCAAGTTATTAGCACCTCTTTTTATTTTTCTGCAATTGAGACTTCCCATGATGAGCACCATATTTTTAGACATTCTGCAAGAGAGGCACTAATACGGTTCCAAACTTGGGCATGATTTTGATATTTATTTTTAAAAATTCTATTATTCCTTTCAAGCCATAAATTCCAACAAATAATGGTAGGGCCAATCCTCCAAAGAATACATAATGCTTTAGCTTTATTATAATTTATCCAACATTTTATCAACTCTTTCAATGTTGATGGAGCTACCCAATATAATTTCATATTTTTAAAAAATAACCCCAAATGGTGTGAGCAAATGGACAATGAAGAAGTAAATGGTCTGACGTTTCTAAATCCTTCTCACACAAGGACATCGAAGGGTCCATAATATCCTCTTCTTTGTAGACTCTCTCCGGTAAGAATATTACATTGAACTGCTAACCAAAGAAATGTTGAGGCCTTAGGGAGAGCCTCTAATGACCAAACGTTCTTCCAAGGAAAATCATTGGGAGAAGGAAATTTTGATTGTTCTAAATCCTCATATCCCAACTTGATTGAGTATCCCCCATCCTTTGATAAATTCCAAACCAACTCATCCTTTCGTGTAAAAATTGGTAAATAAAACTCTCGAAGCATATTTTGAAGTTCATCTACAATTTGTTTGAGTTCCTCTCCTTCAACCAGGTTACTAAAAGAAATCCATGTTCTAGAGTTTTTGCTCATAATAATATAATATTTGACCTTTGGACCTTTACATGCTATGCATGCTTGAGCCAATGGTTTCCATTTTGAGTCAGAGATAAGAGGATAAGGCTTCAACCAAGCATCAGACCAAAAATTTGCATAACTCCCCTCATTGATTGACCATCTAATATGTTTCTTTATCAAATGCAAACTCTCTAATATGAAGTTCCATGTTGATGATCCTTTGGGTAGAGTTCTTTTCCTAAACAATTTCATTGCATCAAGAGAACCTATATATTTTTGAAGTAATATTTTTACCCAATTCTTTCTTTGATCTCTGAATAGTCTCCACCCAAGCTTTGCTCCTAATGCCAAATTCATAAGTCTACAATTTTGCAAGCCTGCTCCTCCAATATTCTTTCCTTTGCAAACCCTATCCCACTTACAAAGAGGAAACCTAAATTTTTCCTCACAACCTTTCCATAGAAAGTCTCTTTGAATTTTATCCATTTTTTATGCAATACCTATTGGCAGTCTTGAAAGTGACATCATATAAATAGGAATGGATTGCAAAGTAGTCTTTATGAGTTGTAGCCTTCCTACCATGGTTAAGAACTTACCTTTCCAACCTACCAAGCAAGCTTTCATTCTATCCAAAAAAGAGATCCAAAGCTCCTTTTTATTCCCTTTATCAGACAAAGGAATACCCAAGTAGGTTGATGGAAATTTTTCAATTTTGAACCCTAAAATATTCACAATAATTTGTTGTAAATCTAGGGCAGTATTAATGAAAAAGATCCTGGATTTTGAAGTATTTACCAACTGTCCAATAGCCTTCTCATAACATGATAATATTGATTTGAACTCCATGGCCTCATTGACTGAGGGATGGCCCAAAAGAAAAGTATCATCAACAAATTGGAGATGAGATTCAAAGGGACCATTTTTTGCAACTTGAATACCCTTGATTTTTCCTTCCATTTTTGCCTTTGAAAAGGCTCTCCCTAATGCTTCTTCCAGAATAATGAATAGATAAGGAGAAAGAGGATCACCTTGATGAAGTCCACAAGATGACTTGAAGTACCCAACAGGAGAACCATTGATCAAAATAGAAAATTTTGCAGTGCTATAACAATATTTAATCCACTCACACCAACTATAATCAAAGCCAAAATTTCTGAGAATAGCATGTAGAAAATTCTAGGAAACCCTATCATATGCTTTGTTCATATCTAATTTCAAAAGCATACCTAGTTTTTTCATAGAATGAAGAGAATGTATGGCCTCTTGTGCAATAATTATACCATCAAGAATTTGTTTACCCTGAACAAAGCCACCTTGTTCCTCTGAGATAAGACACCCTAGAATGCCCTTTAACCTGTTTGCCATAATTTTTGAAATGATCTTATAAATCATATTACAAAGGCTTATTGGATGAAAGTTATCAAAATATTTTGTGTCATATTTCTTGGGAACCAAGGTAATAAAAGTAGCATTGATCTCACTTATTATAGCCTTTCTTTTTTGAGCCTCTTCAACTGCATCTAACATATCACTCTTCAATAAATCCTAAAATTTTTGAAAGAAAATTGCAGGAAATCCATCGGGGCCAGGTGCCTTGTTAGGATGGAAAGAGAAAACTGCTTCATGGAGCTCCTCCATAGAAATCTTCTTCATCAAGCTTTCATTTTGTCCCTGAGTGATAAGTGATGGAATATTTTGCAGAAGTTTTTCTTGTGCCTCCTTATCTTGCCTAGAATCTGATAAAATATTTTTGAAATAATTTATTGCTTCCTTCCTTATATCTTCTTCATCCTCAATATTTCTTCCATCTGGAGTTATAATATTTTTAATATGACGAACAAAAAATTGTTTTTGTTGTAGCATGAATTTTTTGTATTTCTATCTCCTTCCTTGAGCCATTTCTCTCTAGATTTTTGGAACCAATATGACTCCTCCTTCTTCAATGCATTATGATAATCATAAAGTAATTATTTTTCTTTCACATAAGAATCCTGGTCCATTCCATTAATTTCTACTATCTCTTGTAAATTTTTGAGCTTGGATTCAATTTCTTTTTTTCTTTAAAAATGTTACCAAAATATTTGACATTCCATATCTTCATTTGCTCCTTTAAATATTTCAACTTTTGAACAAACTTGTACATACATGATCCTTCAAATTTTGATTCATCCCACCATAACATAACCATCTAGAAAAAATCAGGGTCTTGGAGCCACATAGACTGGAAGCAAAATGGCTTTGGATGACCATTGTTAGGTGACTCACAAGTCAAAAGAATGGGTTTGTGATCTGATCCTGCTCGCAATAAAATATCTGAAGAGATTGTATACTTTGTTTGCAACCATTTATTGGATAACAAAAATCTATCTAGTCTTTCTGCTATATGATTTTTCCCAATGCATCTATTATCCCATGTGTATTGAAATCTTGAGGGACTAACATCCCAAAGGTCATTTGAATTGACAAATGAAGCAAAATCTTGCATTGATTTCGACCATCCTAGAATGCCACCCTTCTTTTCCAAAGGAGATATAACAGTATTAAAATCACCCCCAAGAATCCATAGATCACAATGAATCATCATTGTATTTGACAAAAATATACTAAGGTCCTTCCAACATCTTTCATGAGGAGTAACTATAGTTGGAGCATATACATTTATAACCCCAACTTTGATGTTTTCCTCTTTCTTACAAAATAATCTAGCAACCCAATTACTTTTTGCTTCTAATAGTTGTCCATCCCATTTGCATTTGTCCCATATTATTGCAATACCACTTGAAGCTCCTGTAGAAGAAACTGCTAAACAATCACCTGCCTTCCAAATCTTCTTAAAAGCATCCTTACATTCCTCATTACTTAATTTTATTTCTTGTATTAAAATAAACTTAGGGCTATAACAACCTATTAATTCCTTAATAACTCTTTTTTAGGGGTTTTATTCATACCCCTAATATTCCATGATATCATTTTCATCATCAACACTTTTTATTTTTATTAGTGGGCTTAACCCCACTTCTTGTTAACACCTGTGATATTTTTATTTGGCTTCCCAGATCAATATCCTTTTGAGTTTCTTTTTCTCTTTTTCTTTCTGTGATAGCCTTCCTCTCCTTCTTCCATTCTTGCCACCACTCTCATCTTCATCAATCTCTTCCATTTTTTCATATTGTTCAAAATGGGACTTATCTTCTAAATATTTATGTTGCCCTAAAGAGTCGAAAGTGCAAGGAATAGCCTCAATAATATTTTCTTCTTTATGTTGCCTTGAAAACTCTAAATTGCATAGATGATCCTCCATAGTCATCACTTTCTTATGTTGTACTGAAATACCTAAATTTCCTTGGATATCCTCTACAAGATTTTCTTTACTATACTGCTCTTGAAATCCTAAAGTGCAAGGAATACACTCCGTACTACTTTCATTTTTTTGTAAGGAGAATATTTTAAGCTACTTGAGGATAATAAAGGTGATTTACCTAGATTAAGCTTGACCTCCTTCACCTCATTTGCTTTAAAATTTGTCTCCCCATCTTCCTTTATATTAAAATTTGTCTTCCCCTCTTCCTTCGCACCTTTAGCTCCTTTTATATTTGAACTTGCGCATTGTACTTCCTCATCTCCCATATCATTTTTTCCTTCTAATGACTGATTCGAGTGAACTGTAATGGCCTTCACCATCTGATGATGTAGAGGGATTTTTCTAGCCACTTTCTTAGGAGTGGAAAATCCTTGATTTGACCTAGCTTCTCCTGTGATATGGTCTCCTTGTTTCAAATTGAAACTACCCTCATGCCCAAAAAATTCCATCTCTTCCTCCATTTTCACTTTGCAGTCTCTTGCCATGTGCCCAGTTTCATGATATTTGCGACATCGAAATGCAATGTTTTCATAATCCACTTGTTGATCCCATTCTCTTGATTCAGATTTAATCCTAATCGATTATGGTAAAGGATTAGAAATATCCATGGCAACACATATTCGAGTGTATACAACATGCCTTCTCTCCTTAGTAGTTGGTCCCTCCTGGATGAATTCACCTAGGGTATTACCAATATTCTTCAAAACCTCCTTATTGATGAGTTGATAAGGAAGTCCAAAAAGCCTAATCCATACTGGAAGCCTTTTAATAGTTTCTGTGTCCACAGAAAAATTCTCACTCCAAGGTCTTAAATATAATGCATCTTTACCCCTAAACCATGGGCCTCCATCCATTATTTTATCCCTTATTTTTGAACTAGAGAAAATAATGAGAAAAAATCCTTTTGGAAGAAAAGTCATGGAGTAATTTGAATTCAATCCCCATTTCCACTTAATCCAATTTTGAATCTCAGAAAAACCTAGCCAATATCCATGAAACTTACAAATTAACCCTCTGGTTTTAAGAATCATTATATCATGCTCAATCATCTCATCCTTGATAATCACTTCTAGCGTAGAATCTGCTACCTGGACTGGGTTTTCCATAGATTCTCTCTTCTTCTTATTGCTAGGTAGGGCATCCAAACTTCCAACTTGGCCATTCACACTTTCAGTAAGCACTTTCACAAATGACTTTCTTTCCATGTTACCTAAATTTTTTGCACTCACTGTCGGCTGCACTCACTCCTGGCTCGTGCTTGCACTCGCTACCGATTGCACTCGCTCCCAGCTCACGTTCGCACTCGCTACCCATTGCACTCACTCCTAGATTGCGCTCGCACTCGCTACCAGTTGCACTCACTCTCGATTGGCTTGCATTTGCACTCGCTACAGGTTGTGTAATTCCTAGGATTCACAAGCAGAGTTCATTTTTAGCATTGATACTTGCAATACTAAAAAATATTTAATCACCCCTTCATTTTGCTTCATAAATGATGTTGTAGAAAAGTAGTTTAAAATATTTGCAAAGAAGAAAATGGCACTAGTTTGATTCATGCCATTCCTTTTTTGGAAAGAAATTTTTGGATAATTATATTTATTATCAAGTCATCATTGTGTGCAGTGGCATAATGGCTAGCAGAAAGTGGTTAAGAGTTATGGGTTGTGTATTTGAACCATGCACAAGCTATTTTTCTTGTTGTTGATGGAGAAACCTATGTGTATGGAGTATTGGATTCCCCTCCCAAAGGTAGCCATGGAAATATGGTTAACGCATCAATCTTAGCATGGCTAGACCAAAGTTAAAATATCTTTAATGATATCTTGTAAAGATATGGTGTGCTAGCCTTTATGGAGGTTGATGTGGCATCCTCACATGCCATATTTTCCATATTTTTTTATATATTTAACCCCTCCAACCAATTAGAGAAAGATAAGTGTCAAAATTTCAATGCACCAAGTGATGAGTTTTTATAAAACTCTCACTTTAATCAAAATCAAATCTAGGGTGAGGTTTGTAGGTTGTATATGTTAGGAAAGGTGTATGTAGTTTTTGGTAGTGTGGGTCCTAACTCATTCTTGTGGGAAAAGTATATCACACTTACAAAAAATCAAGTTACATTCTTTGTAGAAAATAAAATCACACCTTGCAAAAAATAAAACTTGTAGAAAATAAAATTATGCTTGTAGAATATTAAATCACATTTGTATGAAAAAAAATTAATTTAAAAATAAACCTAAGCCTAACTATTGCTTACATTTTATGAGAAATTAAAAAAAATCAACAAAACATACTAAGTTAATACAATTACTAATGAAAATAACAAAGCATAAAAATAGTCCAAGGTTCAAACCCCACTCAATATGAGAGGATCCGGACCCCTCATAAAAACCTATGTAAAATCATTGAAAAAAACAAAGCATAAAAATAAAATGTACAATTATGAAATTAACAAAAACAAAGAAAATAATAGGCATACTAAAATATTTAAAATACTGAATTAAAATCTTGCTTAAAAAATAAAGAAAATAACCTTTCCACCTCACTTAGGGGTGGGCCCTTGAGGTCTTGCTTAAAAAAATAAAGAAAATAACCTTTCTATCTCACTGAGGGGTGGGCCCTTATCCCCCAGTTGAGTGGAAAAGAGATTAACTCGGATTTGAGAAATTAATTAGAACTTCTTTATTTAATTGAAACCAACATTACATGCTCAAACCAAGTAAATTCTTGAAAAACAAGAATATGCAACTACATATATAAAAAGCCTTTCTTTTATGTAGAACAAGAAAAGAAACCCCTTTAGTTACAAGCTTACTACAGTGGTAAGGGACTTGGCCTCTCTTTGAGAGGTCCAAGGTTCAAACCCCACTCTGTATGAGGGGACCACGACCCCTTGTAAAAACCTATGTAAACTTATTATAAAAAGAACCCATTTTTTTATGTTTATAAGCATATTTACAAGCAAATTAATTAATAGTTGCTTATCAATTAAATTATCTATCAAGGTGACCGTCCCAAAAATGGTGTATTTGCCTATTTGTTTATTCTTGTCATTTTTTTTAAACTTCCATGTTGTTGCTATTACCGAAGTTGCAATCAAAATTATTATACATTAATTTACTTGGAATCTTATTGCATAGCCATAGGAAAGGAATGCGCATTTTGTTTATACACAAATAAAATCTACTTGTGCTAAATATATTTCAAATTAAAATGCATAAATAAAATTTGTTCTTATGAGTATTAAAGGCTAATATCTTCTAGGTCTGAGGGCCAGGCCAGTTGGTCAAAGCACTCATGTGAAAGTGTGGAGACCCTACTTTGAATCTTCAAGACTCATAGTACCAAAGGGCGTATTGTGCCATTATTGTTGACTACGTTTAAAGGTTTACTTGACACAAATAGAGGTTATAGTGGTATCAAGGAGTAGGACTCAAACCCACGATGATGCAATGATAAAATGTTAAGAGTTATTAATTCATCTAGTATATGAAAAAAAAGGCTAATCTCTTTCCACATGGATTCGCAAGGAAAATTATTTTATTTTATATGAAACCTAGCCAATCCATATTTTATGCATATGGAATTTATATTGTGTTCTTATGTGGTGGTTGTGCAACTTATCCTATATTACAAGCCACCTTTTTTTTGTCTCACGTGAGGTTGTGTTTTTGTCTCACATGCCAAGTTGTTTTTGTCTCATATGCCAACTAATCCTTCTTATGCTTCATATTTATTGATATCATCATGTTTGTTGTTGATGTCATCATGCTTGGAGTTGTTCTATGTTGTTATCTAATATTTTGTGCTATTCTTTAGTGTTATTATGTGCTATGCTCTTATGCTTTTGTGTTGTTCAAGAGTTGGCTTGTGCAACTTTGGATATGTGTTGTGTAACTTCATAGTTGGATTATATAATTTTAGAATTGTTTTGGGACTACTCTAATGTTTCTCTATAAGCTTTGAGATTTTATCTATAGACCTACAAAGTGCCAATCTCCCTTTTCATTCCATGATATTGTCAATTAAATAATAAAATTTGCATTTATTCCTAAAAAATCATATATATGTAGTCTATTCAACTTAGTATTGTATTTCTCCTTTTTACTATGCTTAATTATAATATATATGGAAACTATAATCTAATCCATAGTTAAGTGACACAAAAAGAGGCTTAAAGATTGTACCAAATGAGGTTTTTTATCTCCTCGTCACCAATGAAGCCCAGGTGGCAAAAAATGAATGGAGGTCACTAGCAAATGAGCAAACGACACATGGAAAGTTGTCATTTGGCATCTTATTTCTAAGGTTTGAGGCTTTAATTTTCAAATATTTGAGGACTATTAGGGCAAAACTTTTGGAGGCCATTTTTTTCACTTATGAAATCATTTTGAGCCTATTTTTCAAATCACGTTGTTGAGCTCTATGCATTAGCAGCATTAGTCTAGAGACCTATTTTAGTTTTTAGGGTCATATTGTATGGAAGACTCCTCATGCCTTATTGCTCTAATTTGAAGGGGTAAATTTACTTTATTCTATGAAACCAGAGTATTTGGCCTAATTTTCTGGAGATACAAATGGAGTTGTGATAGTTGTAGATTTTGAGTATTTTGAAGGCTTGTAGAAAAAGGATTATGGATCTGCTTTTGTTAATCCCTCTTCCTTCTTTGGGTAATTGATTTAGCTTATTCATGGAGATCTAATCCTTCATGACCTCTTCCTTTTTTATTCTTTGTATAGGTACTCTTAGAAGTTTGTTACAACTCATCCCTTAAGCAGGTTCATGCAAACCCTTTTTTGGTGATTGAAATTAGCCCGCAAGCAAGAGGATGTCTTCAAATTAGGTGATTCATGCCATGAATAGGAAAGTATTATTTTCAAGACATAACTTATACGACAATGGAATATTGAAAGAGCTTATCTCTAAAGGAGATTGTGATTTTGAATATTCTTATTCAATTGAAATCTTAGTAAAATTATTTCATGGTTATGTATAGGAGTGTCGAACAATAGTAGTGGTGACTACAATCCAACCTAAGGAGACTTTTGTATAGGAAATATTTTTACAGCAGTAGATTTCATATGATGATAGGGATCTATATGAATCTACCTAAAAATACGAAGGTCCATTAGAGCATCCATTATGGGGGGGTGAAGTTATTATCACTCATGTCACCTCTTCTTTGTCTCATAGTTCAAATTATGGGAGTGTTGAATTTATAATTTGATTCATGGCCAAGAGTCAATATTGTGTTATGTATTAGATAGGACTAAGGCCATTTCGTTATGCAATGTATTTAATATTTTGTAATATTTTATTATATAAGCCTAGTGGGACATGGTTAATCTTGTTATGGTTAAACCTTATTTAATATTTGTAATTGACCTAAATCCCACTTGTTATTTCAGTTTAGATTAAACTTTATGATGTAATTTAGGGTTTTGTATTGGTATAAATACCCCCATTGCACTCCTCATTTCTCATTGGAGTGCTATGCAATAATATCTATTGATAATGATTATTATGGTACCTACAAGCACCCACCATAACTTTTATCTTTCTTCATTTTTATACTTTCTATATAAAATTTGAGTGGATGGACTATTTCTACCCATTTCTAGAAAATTGTATGAATCATGACATATTTCTCCCTTTAGATATTTCAATTTTTGAACAAAAATCTATGTACATGGTACTCCAAACTTTGTTTCATCCTCCTAAAACATAGCCATTTAGAATAAATGAACCACACATACTAAAAATAAAATGGATTTAAATAACCATTGTTGAGAGGATCTCATCTCAAGATAACTATTGTATGATATGATCATATTCATAATAGAATATCTAAAGAGATTCTACACTTTCTTTGTAAGCAACAGCCTAGCAACAAAACCATTATTTTTTTTTTATTATATAATATCCCTTGAGATGGCTATTATCCCATCTATATTGAAAGTTTAAAGGAGTGGCATCCTGAAGTCTATTTATATTGATAAAAGAAGCAAAGTCCTCAATTGTTTTAAACCAGAAAGTGTTACCACCCTTGTTTTTCAAAAGAGATAAAACTATATTCAAGTATCCCAAGTAATCTAGAGCTTACAATTATGAATCCTCATTTGAATTAACATGGATACAATAAGATTATTTTATCATATATCTCAAATATCAATTATATTTGGATCATAAACATTTATGACTCAATTTTTTTTATTTTCTTGTTTTTTCTAATAAGACTTACAATACAATTGTTTGTTATTCTACTTATAGTCCATCCCATTTGCAATTGTCTTAGACAATTACAATACCTCTTGAAGCTACCATAGCTAAAGTTGTTAGATAATGCCCCAAATTTTAAAAAAAATTAAATGAATATCTATATTTTTGCTACGTATTTTTATCTTTTTTGGGATTATAACAATCTATTAATTCCTTGACAACTCCTTTGGGTTGTATTCCTCTTGTAGATATTTTAACATTGTTTTCATCATCACTTTTTGTTTTATCGGTAGACTTTATCCCACTTTTTGTAAATATATATGATATGTATTTTTGGCTTCCCACTATTTTTGCTTCAAAAATCGAATCAAATATTTCTTTACATGTTTGATTCCTTCTAAATTTGAATTTGCACATTCTAATTATTCATCTTTTATGTCCTTCTTGGATTTTCCTAATGTTTGCTCTAAATAAACCATCATGATATTTTCCATTTGTTAAGGTATAGGGGATTCCTTTTTCACCTTTTAAGGAGTGGAAAAAACCTTTTTTTGATACATATTCAGTCATACTTTGATTCCCTTAATTCAACGCTAAGTTTATCCCATGAACAAAACCTTTCCCCTATTTTTTGACCATTTCAATTTCACAATATCTTGTCATGTTTGTGGTCATATGGCATATATGGCACTAGAATAAAAAATATATATAGTCTACTTTTTGAACCTATTATATTGATTTAGATTTTATCATTGTTGATTTGGCAAATGTTTTGAAATATCCATGGAAATGCATATTTACATATGTATATCTAGCTTTTGCTTCCTAGAAGTCAATTCCTCCTTAATGAAATTCTTTAGAATATTACCAAAATTTGCTAAAACTTTATTATTGATAAATTAAGAAGAAATTATAAATGGTTAGCCACACTAGAACCATTTTATGAGTTCTTTTTTCTCTAAAAATATCACCCCATGGTCTAAAATAGAAATCAACCCTCCCCGTTAACCATGGGTTGCCACTCATTATTTGTCCTTGAATTCTAAATTAGAGAATATGATGGTAGAAAAATCCATTAGGAAGGAAAGCCATCAAATATTGTGAATTTAATCCTCCAATTCTTCTCAAAGCACTTTTGAATATTTGAAAAATAAGCTAAGATCCATTCAAGTTGTATAATAACCATCCACTTTTAAGACCCAAAATACTATGCTTGATCAACTTATATTTGACAATCATTTTATATTAATTGTATATTGCTTGGATGGTGATTACCATAGATTAACTCTTCCTTTTATTTTTAATCAACAAAATAAAACTTCCTTCAATTGAGGCATCTTTACTTCTAACTAGGGCTTCATTAAATGATTTTAAAATTCTTAAACAATCTTTTCTCATTAAAATTCCTTCATCCTTTGAAATTATCCTATGTTTATAAGAAGAAGAACAAGAATAAAATTAGTGTCATTGGATAGCAACCAACTATTGCTAGAAGAATAAGAAAACTAGCAATGAATAAGGCTCTAAAAAGATAAAGGGGTAATTACTTATTTTGGTAAAAGACTATTGAATTTGTATGACACATATGGACTAGTTATTTATAACAATATGAGTATGTGGAAGAAGGTTGGTACATATAAATTAAAACATACATTGTGGAAATTTTTATAAACTATGTCATTTATTCACATTAAAGCTTGTTAATGAATATAATGAAGGTAGATATGTCTTCCACCCATATACCTAAGAGTCATGGATCCAAAAATAAGAAGGCGGAGGAAGGTCAACAAGATCCAGAATTCATGGCAAAAAATAAAATCAAGGTTGAGACAACTCCCACAAGGAGTTCACAGTGCCTCAAAAACAAGGAAGTTCAAAATCAAGGAAAAATGCAGGATGTTCTTGAGGATGATATGGACGATCCAGTGGAGAAGATTCTTCAAAGATATGTTATCAAGACCACATCAAGCATGATTTTTCACCTAGAGAATGCCATGAATGTGATTGTGGGAGAAATTTCATAAATAAAAGAGCATAGGAATGCTCTACATTTCTTGTTTTTCTATGATAATTTCGTAGATGATACTCCTGATGTTTTTGAAACTAAATCGAAGGATAAGGATGACAAAGTTGTGGAAATTGTGAAAGACATATTCAAGGATATCCTGAAGGATGATGTTAAGGATAATGCTAAGGATGCTAAGAAATATGGCAAGGATTACTCTATTATTGCCTAATAGGCTTTTGTGGCATACCCTTACTTTTTTGTCCCTTTTGGGCTTTTCCTAGTTCTTGTTTAGTTTATTTATGTTTTCCTTACTATTCCGAGGTCTTCAAGGATGTTTGCTAGTTTTTGTGGTCTATGCATCCTTTTTTTTTGATGATGTAACAAGGTGATAGGACCCCTTTCAAATGCCCTCATAAATATAAAAACTTTAACTTACCAAAAAAAAATAATGAAGGTAGAGGTTGAGGATTCCCCAACAAAACTAAAATCAATCAATAAGTTTTGGTTTAAATAAAAAATATCATCAAAGATAAAAGTTAACAAACTGAAAAAATGTAGTGTAATGAACAACAACCTTTAGTGAAGATAAATGTTCTCATGACCTAATAAAGTCATTTAGTCTTTAAGGAAGCAATAAAATAGAGTCTAAGAGGGAAAAGAAAAAACTAGAACCAAAATCTATGATTTAACTAACATGATCCTACTCTTAGTTACTGCATCTCTGTGGGCTAACTAAGGGATCACCACTATTGTCTTATGAATGGTTCCATAACTTTAATTGGAGTACACTAGAGCCTTCTTGTTCAAGGTGCAATGATGCATAAGAAATATTGGCTATTGTATTTACACAACTTCTTTCGAGGGCATGTGTCCCTAGCTATTGCATTCTCACAACTCCTAGGCTCATGGCTACCTGGGTATTGCATTCACGTAACTCCTACCAGGATTGAGCTTTAAATTATTGAATCAGGTCCACAAGAGATTCTAACCACCCAAGACAAATTTAGCATAAAATCTTGCACTTTAAAACATAAATTCAAAGTAAAGCTTCAAACATCATATCATATCCAAGCACATATAATCCAAGGTGCTATAATAGATAAACAATGATGCCTCTTAAATAAATACCATAATTACCTAACCCAAATGCTTATCATAAGCTTAAAAATACTAATCCCTATATCATAAAGGATATAACATAGGAACCAAGTGTTAAAATTTAATATGGATTCCTACAATTGTTAGAACTTAATATGACGCAAAGCTAATTAACACACAGACAAATTCCAGCCAATTTCATTAACAGAGGTCTTTAATTTTGGAAATACAACTGTTCCATTCAAAAATGGCCAAGCCCCGAATACAATGTATGCGCGCCTTTTTATCCTCGGCCCCAACTTCTTTCCACATCATTACACTAAGTGCGGGCTTCCCTCTAACCACCCGCACGAAGGTTCTACTACCACCTGCAAGATGCTGCCAGGTGCCCCGTATTATCATGGTCTGGGGTGGTGGAGTGCGCTGTGGCCGCCTGTCAATCCTTCCGCCAAATCATCATTCAAAGGGATGCACCACAGCCGCTTGTAGTTCGTTGCCACGTGTCCTTTTGCCAGAGCCCCAGTAATCGCTGCATATTCTAGGACCACCTGTAAATTGATGCCACGTGTCCCACGTAATGGTCTTCTGCAATCGTCGGCTGGTCAAGCGTCGCGAGCGCTTTGTCGCGATATCGCGATGTGTTTGCCTTTTTGTGCCCTCTCTCCTTTTCGGTCATGATATCGTGACCATTCTACCTCTCGACGCCTTTGCCCTCAAAGCGTCATGATTTCATGACCATTTGGCACCCTATCACCTTTCCTCCGAAGGTGTCACGATTTCGTGACCACCTTGCGCCTTTAAGCCCTTACTCCGAAAGTGTCACGATTTCGCGACCATTTCACGCCCTTGAGTCTTTGGCCCGAAAGCGTCGCGATTTCGTGACCACTTTGCGCTGTTGAGTCTTCGCATCGAAAGCGTCGCGATTTCGTGACCACTTTGCGTTTTGGAACCTTGCCTCCGAAAATGTCACGATTTCACGACGTCTTTGAGCCTCAGAGCTTTGCCTCCGAAGGTGTCGCGATTTCACGACCATTTTGGTGCCTTAGAACTTTTCCTCCGAAGATGTCTTTGTGCTTTCAAGTCTTGCCCCCCGAAAGTGTCACGATTTCGCGACGTCTTTGAGCTTTGTCTTCGAAGGTGTCACGATTTCGCGACCATTTTTGTGCCTTAGAACCTTTCCTCCGAAGATGTCTTTGTGCTTTCAAGTCTTGTCCTCCGAAAGTGTCATGATTTCGTGACGTCTTTGAGCTTTGTCTTCGAAGGTGTCACGATTTCGTGACCATTTGGCACTCAAGTGGCTTTGCCTCGGAGTTGTCGTGATTTCGTGACCAATTAGTGCCCAAGCTGCTCTTCCCCGAAACTGTCGATTTCGTGACCATTTGGCGCCTTGGCCTCTCCGCCCCAAAAATGTCATGATTTCGTGACCATTTTGCGTCCAGACCGCGTTGCTTCAAAAATGTCACGATTTCGCGACCATTTGGCGCTCGAGCGGCTTTGCTTCAAAAATGTCACGATTTCATGACCATTTTGCGTCAAGGCTGCTTTGCTTCGAAAACGTCACGATTTCGCGACCATTTGGCGTCGTTGTCTGAGTTTCGCACCTCGGCCCTTTTCATCAAAAAGCGTCGCGATATCGCGACAGTTTTGGCACTTGGAGAAAAAAACATTTTTGGGTGATGCAAGATTGCTTCTTCGCCTCCGGATGCTCCTGCATCAGACACCCGGGGTGGGTTTGAGAAGTGACCTTCACTTCTGATCTTTTCGAGGTAGACCCAGACGATCAACCTCAGCCTTTGATAACCAAGTCGCATCTTCTATGGGCCTGCCTTTCCACTTGACTAAATACTCAGAGTAACTTCTGTTCCTAGTACTTCGGCCCTCACGCGTATCCAGAACTTCCTCTATCTCGTCCGCAACTGGGATGACTGCTGGAATGCTCCACAAATCTGGACTGGGTATCTCACTGCTTTCTCCTTCATGATACTCGACCAAATCTGAGATGTTAAACATGGGGGAGATGTTAAGTTCGCTTGGTAGCTCCACCTCGTATGCATTGCCCGAATCCCGTTTGCCAATGATCTTGCATGGCCCAAATTTCTTCATTTTTAGTTTGTTATAGGTCTTGGCAGGAAACCGCTCCTTCCTCAGATGGACCATGACAGAATCTCCTATTTGGAACTCTTTAACTCGGCATTTTTGATCCGCCCTTGTCTTGTACTGAGCATTCATCTTGGCAATGTGTCTTGTCACTTCCTCATGCACTCCCTTCAGGTGTTCGGCAAAGTCTTCTACCTCAGCACTGCATTTCTCCCTCGTATCTATCCTTCTCAACTCTGAAGCATTTCTTGGGCTGCTCCCATAGATGATCTAGAATGGTGATTTATTTGTACTCCGATTGACCGAGTTGTTATATGCGAACTCAGCTTGTGGCAGAACTAGATCCCATCCCTTGGGCTTGTCCCCTACCAAGCATCGTAGTAGGTTGCCCAAACTCCTATTAACCACCTCTGTTTGGCCATCTGTTTGGGGGTGGTATGCAGAACTGAACTTTAAATCCGTCTTCAGTTTCTTCCACAGGGTCCTCCAAAAATACCCTACAAACTTGGTATCCCTGTCCGACACAATGCTTCTTGGTAGCCCATGAAGGCGTACCACTTCCTTAAAGAACAAACCAGCTACATGGACCGCATCGCTAGTCTTCTGGCATGGGATAAAGTGAGCCATTTTCAAAAATCTGTCCACTACCACAAATATGGAATCGTGTCCCCTCTGCGTCCTGGGCAAACCAAGCACAAAATCCATACTAATATCTTCCCACGGTCTTTCAGGTATAGGTAGCGGTTGATACAAACCAGTAGGCTGCCTCACACCCTTTGCCATCTGGCATATCCTACAACTCTGCACAAACTTTGCCACATCCTGTTGCAATTGCGGCCAGTAATAGTTTTCACTAACAAGTGAGATGGTTTTGTCACGACCAAAATGTCCAGCTAGACCTCCACTGTGCTTTTCCTTGATGATATTCTCTCTCATTGAGCTCCTCGGGATGCATAACTGGTTCCCCCTGAATAGCATTCCCTCTTGAACCAGGTAATTCAACCACTTAGTCCTGTCCAACGTAACAGGCACAGTGCAGGCTTTCCAAGCTTCTACGAAATCGGGGTCTGCAGGGTATAAGCTCTTGAGCTCAGCAAACCCTACAACCTCCACTCTCATTTCCATCATCAGAAATTGCCTCCTACTCAATGCATCTACCACCCTATTGGATCTTCCACTCCGATGCTTCAGCACAAAGGTATAGCTCTGCAGGAACTCTACCCATTTCAGGTGCCTTTGATTCAATTTTCCCTGACTGTTAATATACTGCAGCGCTTGGTGGTCGGTATAAAGAACAAATTCTTTTGGCAACAAATAGTGCCTCCATTTCTTGAGTGCTTGAACTATGGCATAGAACTCCTGATCATATACCGAATACTTCCTTCTAGCATCATTGAGCTTTTCGCTAAAATACGCAACAGGCCTACCCTCTTGGCTCAATACGGCTCCTATGGCACTGCCACTTGCATCGCAGTCCACCTGAAACACCTTATTGAAATTTGGAAGTGCTAAGATGGGTTGCTCAGTGACCTTCTTCTTCAGCATAGCAAAGCTTTTGTCTGCTCCAACTGTCCACTGGAATTCCTTCTTGTTCCCCTTCATTGTCTCCGTAAGAGATGCGCAAATACTGCTGAAGTTTCTAATGAATTTTTTGTAGAAACTGGCCAGACCATGAAATGATCTAACCTCGGTCACACTTCTTGGAGTAGGCCATTCTAGGATAGCCCTCACCTTTTCGGGGTCCATTTTGAGACCATTTGCTGAGATAACAAATCCCAGGTATACCAGCTCCTTCTTCACGAAGTTGCACTTCTTTAGATTAATCAGTAACTGCTCCTCCCGCAGTTTCTCAAAAACCCTCCTGATGTGCATCAGGTGCTCCTCTAGGGTTCTGCTAAAGATCAGGATATCATCCAAGTAAACAATAACAAATTTGCCCAAAAATTCCTTCAGGACTTCATTCATTAACCGCATGAAGGTACTCGGTGCATTGGTAAGCCCAAATGGCATAACCAACCACTCATACAACCCCTCTCTGGTTTTAAAGGCTGTCTTCCACTCATCCCCTTCTCTAATGCGGATCTGATGGTAACCACTTTTCAAGTCAATCTTTGTGAAGTACTCAGCTCCACTTAAACAGTCCATGATATCATCCATCCTTGGCAGTGGGAATCTATATTTGATGGTGATTTTGTTAATTGCCCGAGAGTCTGTGCACATTCTCCACTCTCCATCCTTCTTGGGTGCTAATACTACTGGTACTGCACATGGACTAAGACTCTCCCTAATCAGGCCTTTCTTCAACAGATCTTGAACTTGCCGATTCAACTCTTCAGTTTCCACAGGCGTCATTCGATGTGCAGCCTTGTTTGGCAAGCTCGACCCAGGCACCAAATCTATGTGGTGACTGATCTTCCTAACAGGTGGTAAACCTTCAGGAACATTATCAGAAATGATATCTGGGAATTCCTCTAACAGTCCCATGACTTCCCCTGGAATTGCCTTGCATCCTTCTTCCCTAACCCTGGGGATTATGGCATAGCACATATGATCCGGCTTCAGGCCTTCCAAGAATCTTCTGCCATCAACTAGACAGACTCGTGCACTGCTGCATACTTTCTCATCCGCCTCCTTCAGGGGTTTTAACTTATGGCGAACTCCATTCTTTGACAAAGAATATGTGTTGGCTCGACCATCATGTACAGCACTTCGATCAAACTGCCAGGGCCTCCCAAGCAACAGGTGACATGCATCCATAGGCAAGATGTCACATAAGACCTCATCTCGGTAAGTTCCAATATTGAACTTCACCAGACATTGCTCACTTACTAACACCCGATGGTCCTTTTGCAACCATGCAATTCGATAAGGGTGCGGGTGTTTTCTCCTCTCCAACTGTAGCTTGGCAACCATTTCCTCTGAAACCAAATTGTCAGTGCTTCCATTATCGATGATGATGTTACATACCTTGCCTGCGCACTTGCATCTTGTTCGAAATAGGTTGTTCCTCTGGTCTGTCTTTTCCTCTTCATTTAACAAGACTCTTCTGATGATCATTGCTTCCCCTCTTTCTGCCTCCTCTGAGTGCTCAGACTCTACACCTTCGTCTGCTACAATAGCTCGGGCCTGACCCTCAGGTCTTCGATTTGGCCTCTCTTGATGCTGCGGGCAGTTGTATGCCCTGTGTCCTTCTTCTTCGCAGTTGAAGCAGGTTCCTCGAAAGACACCTCTTCCAAACCCTCGCCCAGGCCTACCTCTTCCTCTCGGGTAGTTGTTGTTCTGATTGCGTGGGCGTTGGTCATCCTCCTCCTTCACTTCTTTCTATTTTTGGCTACTGCTAGCTTCACCAGTTTTCCCCACATCTCTGTACCTTCCACCATTGCCTCTTCCACCAGCTCTTCCACCCCTGTCCTTCCCTCTCTGCTTACCATCAAACCTCCTATTCAGTTTCTCCTCCACTTTTAATGCAAACTGATATGCATCCTCCACCGTGCTCATTCTAACCAGCCCCAACTCTTCTTGAATGCTGGTTCGCAATCCATTGATGTAACGTGCGACCTTCTCCTTATTCGCCTCCGAATGGCCGATTCTGATTGAGATTTGATAGAACTCTTCCGTATATTCCTTGACAGACTTACTAGCCTGTCGAAGACTCTGCATCTTTCTTAACAAATCCAACTCATAATTTGTAGGGATGAACTGCCTCTTTAATTTCTCTACCATCCTATCCCACCTGGTGATCCTTTCCTTTCCCCTCCTGTTCCTTTCCAGCTGCACTCCTTTCCACCAGATGCTAGCATGTCCCTTC
This sequence comes from Wollemia nobilis, assembly GCA_028583015.1. Taxonomy (NCBI): domain Eukaryota; kingdom Viridiplantae; phylum Streptophyta; class Pinopsida; order Araucariales; family Araucariaceae; genus Wollemia; species Wollemia nobilis. The sequence goes on along the minus strand of JAQPPZ010003172.1, from coordinate 5,468,083 downwards.
AGCTTGGTTTTTGCGAACCTGATCCGACTTGGATCTGAGATCTCTTCGTACTCAAAATACTCCTCCATGTCGTTGATCCAGTCTATCAACTCCTCAGGGTTGAGGTTCCCAGAGTAAGTAGAGACATCAAATTTTGGCTTCTTCCCGATCTGGGAGATGGCCCTATACAACCTAGCCTCTGCTGGATCCAAGGCTTCCTCCTCATCGGATGGAACCTCTTCTTCCCACACTTCATCTTCGCTGGGTTCCTCCCTTCTTGGCTCGACTCCTCTCCTAATTTCCTCTTGCAGGGCTTCAACTTGCCTCTGTAGGGCTCTCAAATTGACCTCCTCCCTTCTTGCTCGTCTATTCCTCATACCACCATGGTCTCTACGTGGAGGCATCCTGTTCGCTTCCTTGCACCCACAACCACGATCCTGGCGCAAACTGCCTCACTGCTGGCGATCGATTTGCGCACTCAGAACCCGCTGGCTCTGATACCACTTGATGCAAAGCTAAGTAACACACAGACAAATTCCAGCCAATTTCATTAACAGAGGTCTTTAATTTTGGAAATACAACTGTTCCATTCAAAAATGGCCAAGCCCCGAATACAATGTATGCGCACCTTTTTATCCTCGGCCCCAACTTCTTTCCACATCATTACACTAAGTGCGGGCTTCCCTCTAACCACCCGCATGAATGTTCTGCAGCCACCTGCAAGATGCTGCCAGGTGCCCCGTATTATCATGGTCTGGGGTGGCGGAGTGCGCTGCGATCGCCTGTCAATCCTTTCGCCAAATCATCATTCAAAGGGATGCACCACAGCCGCTTGTAGTTCGTTGCCACGTGTCCTTTTGCCAGAGCCCCAGTAACCGCTGCACATTCTAGGACCACCTATAAATTGATGCCATGTGTCCCACGCAATGGTCTTCTGCAATCACCGACTGGTCAAGCGTCGCGAGCGCTCCATCGCGATATCGCGACGTGTTTGCCTTTTTGCGCCCTCTCTCCTTTTCGGTCGCGATATCGTGACCATTCTACCTCTCGGCGCCTTTGCCCCCAAAGCGTCGCGATTTCGTGACCATTTGGCACCCTGTCACCTTTCCTCCGAAGGTGTCACGATTTCGCGACCACCTTGCGCCTTTAAGCCCTTACTCCGAAAGTGTCACGATTTTGTGACCATTTCACGCCCTTGAGTCTTCGGCCCGGAAGTGTCGCGATTTCGTGACCACTTTGCGTTGTTGAGCCTTCGCATCGAAAGCGTCACGATTTCGTGACCACTTTGCGTTTTGGAACCTTGCCTCCGAAAATGTCACGATTTCGCGACGTCTTTGAGCCTCAGAGCTTTGCCTCCGAAGGTGTCACGATTTCGTGACCATTTTGGTGCCTTAGAACTTTTCCTCCGAAGATGTCTTTGTGCTTTCAAGTCTTGCCCCCCAGAAGTGTCATGATTTCGCGATGTCGTTGAGCTTTGTCTTCGAAGGTGTCACGATTTCGTGACCATTTTTGTGCCTTAGAACCTTTCCTCCGAAGATGTCTTTGTGCTTTCAAGTCTTGTCCTCCGGAAGTGTCACGATTTCGTGACGTCTTTGAGCTTTGTCTTCGAAGGTGTCGTGATTTCGTGACCATTTGGCACTCAAGTGGCTTTGCCTCGGAGCTGTCATGATTTCGCGACCAATTGGCGCCCAAGCTGCTCTTCCCCGAAACTGTCATGATTTCATGACCATTTGGCGCCTTGGCCTCTCCGCCCCGAAAATGTCACGATTTCGTGACCATTTTGCGTCCAGACCGCGTTGCTTCAAAAATGTCGTGATTTTACGACCATTTTGCGCCCGAGCGACTTTGCTTCAAAAATGTTGTGATTTCACGACCATTTCACGTCAAGGCTGCTTTGCTTCGGAAACATCGCGATTTCACGACCATTTGGCGCTCGAGTGGCTTTGCTTCAAAAATGTCGTGATTTCGTGACAGTTTCGCACGTCGGCCCTTTTCATCAAAAAGCGTCGCGATATCGCGATAGTTTTGGCACTTGGAAAAAAAAATATTTTTGGGTGATGCAAGATTGCTTCTTTGCCTCCGGATGCTCCTACATCATAATACTACTATCTAAATAAAATATTTCTCAAAACACTTTAATGTAGAAAACCCAGATATCATTAAACAACATAATCCTTCAATTTGTATAGTAACTAAGTTTATAAAACTCAGTGAACATAGCTTTTGATTCCAATATTCTATATATCCAAAGCTTTATGAAGTCATCCACCGAAGATCTTTAATCCATCTAAGTATCTGCAAGATTTCTTATGATGGAGAATCCACCCACAACTTATGAGGTATACTTAGGGATCGGGATAGCTATATATGCGATGTAACTTAAATCATGCCACTATCTATTATGTAAGAAACCATGAATAAAACATAAGCAAGATACAAGAAGATAATCCCATACTTCTATTTATAATAATCCCTTAAATCACAAAAGCCTCAAGAATCATTTATATTAGTTTCTCTTTCAAAACGAACATGCATAAATCCATGATTCCTTAACTATCATAAGTCTCAAGAATAAATAATAGTTTTTTTTCAAAACCAACATGCATAAATCCATTATTCCTTAACTATCATAAATCTCAAGAATAAAAAATAGTTTCTCTTGCAAAACCAACATGCATAAATCCATGATTCCTTAACTATCATAATTATCAAGAATAAAAAATAGTTTCTCTTTCAAAACCAACATAAATAAATCCATGATTCCTTAACTATCATAAGTCTCAAGAATCAAAAATAGTTTCTCTTTCAAAACCAACATGCATAAATCCATGATTTCTCAACTATTATAAGTCTCAATAATAAAAAATAGTTTCTCTTTCAAAACCAACATGCATAAATCCATGATGTCTTAACTATGACAAGTCTCAAGAATAAAAAATTATTTCTCTATCAAAACCAACATGCATAAATCCATGATTCCTTAACTATCATAAGTCTCAAGAATCAAAGATAGTTTCTCTTTCAAAACCAACATGCAAGAATCCATGATTCCTTAACTATCATAAGTCTCAAGAATAAAAATAGTTTCTCTTTCAAAACCAACATGCATAAATTTATGATTCCTTAAATATCATAAGTCTCAAAAAATCAAAAATAGTTTTTCTTTCAAAACCAACATGCATAAATCCATGATTCCTTAACTGTCATAAATCTCAAGAATAAAAAATAGTTTCTCTTTCAAAACCAACATGAATAAATCCATGATTCCTTAACTATCATAATTCTCAAAAATAAAAAATAGTTTCTCTTTCAAAACCAACATAAATAAATCCATGATTTCTTAACTATCATAAGTCTCAAGAATCAAAAATAGTTTCTCTTTCAAAACTAAGATAAACATTAAAAACCTAAACAAGATAATCTCATACTTCTCTTATAATAATTCCCTGACTTGCATGAGTCTTGAAAAATATTTTTTAAGTTTCTCTTTCAAAACCAAAATTAAGCATTCAAACCCCAAGCAAGAGAATCCCATACTTCTCTTATAATGATTCCCTAACTCACATGATTCTCGAAAAACATTATTTAAGTTTCTCTTTCAAAACCACATTTAATCATTCAAAATCGAAGCAAGAGAATCCCATACTTCTCTTATAATGATTCCCTAACTCACACAAGTTTTGTAAAACATTATTTAAGTTTCTATATCAAAACCACATTTAAGCATTTAAAACCCAAGCAAGAGAATCCTATACTTCTCTTACAATGATTCCCCAACCCACACGAGTTTCGAAAAATATTCAATATCAAAACAAGAGCAACAACTTAATAATATTACTCTTAAGGTTCATTTCTTTAATAAATTAGCATAAAGTGCTAAACTAGATTAAAGAAAGATACCTTATGCTATCAAAATAATTAGATGTTATCAAAGTATCTTACTAACATGATAAAACCAAAGTACTTTACTAATCAAGATATAATCTAAGTACTTTAATAAACAAAATATCACGAATGTACTTTGTTAAACCCTAAAATCAAAGCACTTAATTAACAATATAAAATTCAAGCACTTTATTAAACAATATAAAATCAAAGCACTCAATTAAACAACATATAAATAAGGTGCTTGATTAAACAACATATAAATCAAAATATTATTCATGCCTAAAACGACCCATGACACTCAAATGAAGAAAAAGATTCACAAAACCTTAAAGCAAAGCACAAAGAAACAAACTTGCCTACAACGATCGATATCACAAACTTGAGAAAAATGAAAGCTCAAAACCAAGACCCACTCATGAATCGAGGGGACTATGCTACAACTACACCCAATGAGCTAACATAAGCATCTGAAAGAACGTCCTTCAATCGATGATCAAGAGGATGCCTCTTGGAATGCTACCAAGAACAACCTCACAAGCAAGACAAGGGGTCAAAATACCTAGGCACCCAAGGAGTGATCCCTTAGAAAATAGAAATATATTTCCATGACAAATGGAATACATTCAATCAATAATAGGAGGTCATCCAATTGATAAACAGAGGAACAAACACACAGAGAGGGTGAAATCACATATAACAATAGGCCCACAATCTAAGCACTCAGCCAAAACATGTGCATACCTTGAAAGCACAAAAAATATATTACTCCAAAACAAAAACACCTGAAGACTACCTAGAGATAAATCTTAGTTGATGTCTCTCATACTTTTTTCCCTAGATAGTTGTCCTCCATAGTTCGCCCATTTTCAAAAAATGATCCCCCAAACCACCTTTGGGCTATCTACAAATAGCCTTTGAAGGCAAAAGTGGCAAAAGACTCATGAAACTAACATCAAACAACATCGCTCAAGATCTTTTGCCCATTCCCCCCCCCCCGCACTTTTGACTCTCCAAGCTGGCCTAAGAGGATTCCTACCATGAGTAGAAAAGTTGTATTTTCAAGACATAACTTATGCGATGATGGAAGATTGAAAGAGCTTATCTCTAAAGGATATTGTGATTTTGAATCTTCTTATTCAATTGAAATCTTAGAAAAAGTGTTTTGTGGTTACGTATAGGAGTGTCTAATAATAGCAGTGGTGACTACAATCCAACCTAAGGAGACGTTTGTATAGGAAATATTTTTGCAACAACAAATTTCATATGATGATGGGGATCTATATGAATCTACCTAAAAATACAAAGGTCCACTAGAGCATCCATTATGGGGGGTGATGTTATTGTCACTAATGTCTCCTCTTCTTGGCCTCATAGATCAAATTATGGGGTTGTTGAATTTATATTCTAACTCATGGTCAACAATCAATATTGTGTGATGTATTGGGTAGGACTAAGGTCATTTCATTATGCAATGTATTTAATATTTTATTATATAATCCTAGTGGGACATGGTTAACCTTGTTATGGTTAAACCTTATTTAATATTTGTAATTAACCTAAGCCCACTTTTTATGTCAGTTTAGGTTAATCTTTATGATGTAATTTAGGGTTTTTGTATTGGTATAAATACCCCCCTCACACTCCTCATTTATCATTAAAGTGTTGTGTAATAATATCTGTGGATAATGATTATTTATGGTGCTACAAGCACCCACCATATCTTTTCTCTTTCTTCCTTTTTATATTTTCTATATAAAATTTGAGTGGATAGATTGCTTTTGCCCATTTGTAGAAAATGTTATGAACTTTGACATATTTCTCCATTTAGATTTTTCTAATTTTAAACAATCATCTATGTACCTGGTACTCCAAACTTTACTTCATCCTCCTAAAACATAGTCATTTAGAAGAAAACAAGGTTTTGAAACCACACATACTAAAAATAAAATGGATTTAAATAACTATTGTCGAGAGGATCACATCTCAAGATAACTCTTGTATGATATGATCCTATTAATAATAGAATATCTAAAGAAATTCTACACTTTGTTTGTAAGTAACAACCTAGCAACAAAACCATTCCAAAATTTCTATTATTATAAGATCCCTTGAGATGGCTATTATCCCATCTATATTGAAATTTTTAAGGAGTGACATCCTAAATTCTATTTATATTGATAAAAGAAGCAAAGTCCTAAATTGTTTTAAACCAACAAGTGTTACCATCCTTGTTTTTCAAAAGGGACAAAACTATATTCAACTTTCCCAAGTAATCTAGAGCTTAAAATTATGAATTCTCATTTGAATTAGCATGAAACAATAAGATTCTTCTATGATTTATCTCAAAGATCAATTATATTTGGATCATATACATTTATGACTCAATTTTTTGAATTTTATCGTTTCTTCTAATAAGACTTACAGCACAATTGTTTGTTATTCTACTTATAGTCCATCTCATTTGCAATTGTCTTAGACAATTACAATACCTCTCGAAGCTACCATAGCTAAAGTTGTTAGACAATGCCCCATATTTCAAAATGTTTTAAATGAACATTTATACTTTTGCTACCTATTTTTGTCTTTTTTGGGATTATAACAACCTATTAACCTTGACAACTCCTTTGGGTTGTATTCCTCTTGTAGATATTTTAACATTGTTTTCATCATAACTTTTTATTTTATCAGTAGACTTTATCCCACTTTTTATAACTATATATATTTATGTATTTTTGGCTTCCCACTATTTTCGCTTCAAAAATCAAATCAAATATTTTTTATAGGTTTGATTCCTTCTATATTTGAATTTGCACATTCTAAATATTCATCTTCTATGTCCTTCTTGGATTTTCCTAATGTTTTCTCTAAATAAACCATCATGATCTTTTCCATTTGCTAAGGTATAGGGGATTCCTTTTTCATATTTTAAGGAGTGGAAAAAACCTTTGTTTGATACATATTCAATCATACTATGATTCCCTTAATTCAATGCTAAGTTTATCCCATGAACAAAACCTTTCCCCTATTTTTTGACCATTTCAATTTCACAATATCTTGTCATGTGTGTGGTCATATGGCATATATGGCACTAGAATAACAAATATATATAGTCTAATTTTCGAACCTATTATGTTGATTTAGATTTAATCATTGTTGATTTTGGCAAATGTTTTGAAATATCCATGGAAATGCATATTTACATATGTATATCTAGATTTTGCTTCCTAGAAGTCAATTCCTCCTTAATGGACCTCTTTAATATATTACCAATATTTGCTAAACTTCCTTATTGATAAATCATGAAGAAATTATAAATGGTTAACCACAATAGAACCATTTTATGAGTTTTTTTTCTCTAAAAATATCACCCCATGGTCTTAAATAGAAGTCAACCCTCTCTATTAACCATGGGTTGTCGCTTATTATTTGTCCTTAAATTCTAAATTAGTGAATATGATGATAGAAAATACATTAAGAAGGAAATCCCTCAGATATTGTGATTTTAATCCTCCAATTCTTCTCAAATGACTTTTGAATCTTTGAAAAACAAGCTAAGATCCATTCAAGTTACATAATAACCATTCACTTTTAAGAAGCAATATACTATGCTTGATTAGCTTATATTTGATAATCATTTTTCATTATTTGTATATTGCTTCGATGGTGATTACCATAGATTAAATCTTCCTTTTATTTTTAATCAACAAAATAAAACTTCCTTCATTGAGGCCTCTTTATTTCTAACTAGGGCTTGCTTAAATGATTTTTAAATTATTAACCAGCCTTTTCTCATTAAAATTCCTTCATCCTTTGAAATTCTCCTATGGTTATAAGAAGAAGAAGAAGAAGAAAATTAATTTCATTAGCTAGAAGCCAACTATTGCTAGGAGAATAAGAAAATAGACAATAAACAAGGCTCTAAAAAGATAAAGGGATCATTAGTTATTTTTGTAAAAGACTATTGAATTTGGATGACATATATGGACTAGTTATTTATAACAATATGAGTATGTGGAAGAAGGTTGGTACATATAAATTAAAACATACATTGTGGCAAGCATTATAAACTATGTCATTTTTTCACATTGAAGCTTGTTAATGAATATAATGAAGGTAGAGGTTGAGAATTCCCCAACAAAACTAAAATCAATCAAATAAGTTTTGGTTTATATAAAAAATATCATCAAAGAGAAAAGTTAATGAACTAAAAAATTTAGTGTAATTGACAACAACCTTTAGTGAAGATAAATGTTCTCACGACCTAATAAAGCCATTTAGTCTTTAAGGAAGCAATAAAATAGAGTCTAAGAGGAAAAAGGAAAAACTAGAATCAACATAAATAAATCCATGATTTCTTAACTATCATAAGTCTCAAGAATCAAAAATAGTTTCTCTTTCAAAACTAAGATAAACATTAAAAACCTAAACAAGATAATCCCATACTTCTCTTATAATAATTCCCTGACTTGCATGAGTCTTGAAAAACATTTTTTAAGTTTCTCTTTCAAAACCAAAATTAAGCATTCTAACCCCAAGCAAGAGAATCCCATACTTCTCTTATAATGATTCTCTAACTCACATGATTCTCGAAAAACATTATTTAAGTTTCTCTTTCAAAACCACATTTAATCATTCAAAACTGAAGCAAGAGAATCCCATACTTCTCTTATAATGATTCCCTGACTCACACAAGTTTTGTAAAACATTATTTAAGTTTCTATATCAAAACCACATTTAAGCATTTAAAACCCAAGCAAGAGAATCATATACTTCTCTTACAATGATTCCCTAACCCACACGAGTCTCGAAAAATATTCAATATCAAAACAAGAGCAACAACTTAATAATATTACTCTTAAGGTTCATTTCTTTAATAAATTAGCATAAAGTGCTAAACTAGATTAAAGAAATATACCTTATGCTATCAAAATAATAAGATGTTATCAAAGTATCTTACTAACATGATAAAACCAAAGTACTTTACTAATCAAGATATAATCTAAGTACTTTAATAAACAAAATATCACGAATGTACTTTGTTAAACCCTAAAATCAAAGCACTTAATTAACAATATAAAATTCAAGCACTTTATTAAAAAATATAAAATCAAAGCACTCAATTAAACAACATATAAATAAGGTGCTTGATTAAACAACATATAAATCAAAATAGTATTCATGCCTGAAACGACCCATGACACTCAAATGAAGAAAAAGATTCACAAAACCTTAAAGCAAAGCACAAAGAAACAAACTTGCCTACAACGATCGATATCACAAACTTGAGAAAAATGAAAGCTCAAAACCAAGACCCACTCATGAACCGAGGGGACTATGCTACAACTACACCCAAGGAGCTAACATAAGCCTCTGAAAGAGCGTCCTTCAATCGATGATCAAGAGGATGCCTCTTGGAATGCTACCAAGAACAACCTCACAAGCAAGACAAGGGTTCAAAATACTTAGGCACCCAAGGAGTGATCCCTTAGAAAATAGAAATATATTTCCATGACAAATGGAATACATTCAATCGATAATAGGAGGTCATCCAATTGATAAACAGAGGAACAAACACACAAAGAGGGTGAAATCACATATAACAATAGGCCCACAATCTAAGCACTTAGCCAAAACATGTGCATACCTTGAAAGCACAAAAAATATATTACTCCAAAACAAAAACACCTGAAGACTACCTAGAGATAAATCTTAGTTGATATCTCTCATACTTTTTTCCCTAGCTAGTTGTCCTCCATATTTTGCCCATTTTCAAAAATTGATCCCCCAAACCACCTTTGGGCTATCTACAAATAGCCTTTCAAGGCAAAAGTGGCAAAAGACTCATGAAACTAACATCAACCATCGCTCAAGATCATTTGCCCCTCCCCCCCCCCCACTTTTGACTCTCCAAGCTGGCCTAAGAGGAGTCCTACCATGAATAGAAAAGTAGTATTTTCAAGACATAACTTATGCGATGATGGAAGATTGAAAGAGCTTATCTCTAAAGGATATTGTGATTTTGAATCTTCTTATTCAATTGAAATCTTAGAAAAAGTGTTTTTTGGTTACGTATAGGAGTGTCTAATAATAGCAGTGGTGACTACAATCCAACCTAAGGATACTTTTGTGTAGGAAATATTTTTGCAGCAACAAGTTTCATATGATGATGGGGATCTATATGAATCTACCTAAAAATACAAAGGTCCACTAGAGCGTCCATTATGGTGGGTGATGTTATTGTCACTAATGTCTCCTCTTCTTGGCCTCATAGATCAATTTATGGGGTTGTTGAATTTATATTCTAACTCATGGTCAACAATCAATATTGTGTGATGTATTGGGTAGGACTAAGGTCATTTCATTATGCAATGTATTTAATATTTTATTATATAATCCTAGTGGTACATGGTTAACCTTGTTATGGTTAAACCTTATTTAATATTTGTAATTGACCTAAGCCCACTTTTTATGTCGGTTTAGGTTAATCTTTATGATGTAGTTTAGGGTTTTTGTATTGGTATAAATACCCCCCTCACACTCCTCATTTGTCATTAAAGTGTTGTGCAATAATATCTATGGATAATGATTATTTATGGTGCTACAAGCACCCACCATATCTTTTCTCTTTCTTCCTTTTTATATTTTCTATATAAAATTTGAGTGGATGGATTGCTTTTGCCCATTTGTAGAAAATGTTATGAACTTTGACATATTTCTCCCTTTAGATTTTTCTAATTTTAAACAATCATCTATGTACCTAGTACTCCAAACTTTGCTTCATCCTCCTAAAACATAGTCATTTAGAAGAAAACAAGGTTTTGAAACCACACATACTAAAAATAAAATGGATTTAAATAACTATTGTCGAGAGGATCACATATCAAGATAACTCTTGTATGATATGATCCTATTCATAATAGAATTCTAAAGAAATTCTACACTTTGTTTGCAAGTGACAACTTAGCAACAAAACCATTCCAAAATTTCTATTATTATAAGATCCCTTGAGATGGCTATTATCCCATCTATATTGAAATTTTTAAGGAGTGGAATCCTAAATTCTATTTATATTGATAAAAGAAGCAAAGTCCTCAATTTTTTTAAACCAACAAGTGTTACCACCCTTGTTTTTCAAAAGGGACAAAACTATATTCAACTTTCCCAAGTAATCTAGAGCTTAAAATTATGAATTCTCATTTGAATTAGCATGAAACAATAAGATTCTTCTATGATTTATCTCAAAGATCAATTATATTTGGATCATATACATTTATGACTCAATTTTTTGAATTTTATCGTTTCTTCTAATAAGACTTACAGCACAATTGTTTGTTATTCTACTTATAGTCCATCTCATTTGCAATTGTCTTATACAATTACAATACCTCTCGAAGCTACCATAGCTAAAGTTGTTAGACAATACCCCATATTTCAAAATGTTTTAAATGAATATTTATACTTTTGCTACCTATTTTTGTCTTTTTTGGGATTATAACAACCTATTAACCTTGACAACTCCTTTGGGTTGTATTCCTCTTGTAGATATTTTAACATTGTTTTCATCATAACTTTTTATTTTATCAGTAGACTTTATCCCACTTTTTATAACTATATATATTTATGTATTTTTGGCTTCCCACTATTTTCGCTTCAAAAATCAAATCAAATATTTTTTATAGGTTTGATTCCTTCTATATTTGAATTTGCACATTCTAAATATTCATCTTCTATGTCCTTCTTGGATTTTCCTAATGTTTTCTCTAAATAAACCATCATGATCTTTTCCATTTGCTAAGGTATAGGGGATTCCTTTTTCACCTTTTAAGGAGTGGAAAAAACCTTTGTTTGATACATATTCAATCATACTTTGATTCCCTTAATTCAACGCTAAGTTTATCCCATGAACAAAACCTTTCCCCTATTTTTTGACCATTTCAATTTCACAATATCTTGTCATGTGTGTGGTCATATGGCATATATGGCACTAGTCTACTTTTTGAACCTATTATGTTGATTTAGATTTAATCATTGTTGATTTTGGCAAATGTTTTGAAATATCCATGGAAATGCATATTTACATATGTATATCTAGCTTTTGCTTCCTAGAAGTCAATTCCTCCTTAATGGACTTCTTTAGAATATTACCAATATTTGCTAAACTTCCTTATTGATAAATCATGAAGAAATTATAAATGGTTAACCACAATAGAACCATTTTATGAGTTTTTTTTCTCTAAATATATCACCCCATGGTCTTAAATAGAAGTCAACCCTCTCTATTAACCATGGGTTGTCGCTTATTATTTGTCCTTAAATTCTAAATTAGTGAATATGATGATAGAAAATACATTAAGAAGGAAAGCCCTCAGATATTGTGATTTTAATCCTCCAATTCTTCTCAAATGACTTTTGAATCTTTGAAAAACAAGCTAAGATCCATTCAAGTTACATAATAACCATTCACTTTTAAGAAGCAATATACTATGCTTGATCAACTTATATTTGATAATCATTTTTCATTATTTGTATATTGCTTGGATGGTGATTACCATAGATTAAATCTTCCTTTTATTTTTAATCAACAAAATAAAACTTCCTTCATTGAGGCCTCTTTATTTCTAACTAGGGCTTGCTTAAATGATTTTTAAATTATTAACCAACGTTTTCTCATTAAAATTCCTTCATCCTTTGAAATTATCCTATGGTTATAAGAAGAAGAAGAAGAAGAAAATTAATGTCATTAGCTAGAAGCCTACTATTGCTAGGAGAATAAGAAAATAGACAATAAACAAGGCTCTAAAAAGATAAAGGGGTCATTAGTTATATTTGTAAAAGACTATTGAATTTGGATGACATATATGGACTTGTTATTTGTAACAATATGAGTATATGGAAGAAGGTTGGTACATATAAATTAAAACATACATTGTGGCAAGCATTATAAACTATGTCATTTTTTCACATTGAAGCTTGTTAATGAATATAATGAAGGTAGAGGTTGAGAATTCCCCAACAAAACTAAAATCAATCAAATAAGTTTTGGTTTATATAAAAAATATCATTAAAGAGAAAAGTTAATGAACTAAAAAATTTAGTGTAATTGACAACAACCTTTAGTGAAGATAAATGTTCTCACGACCTAATAAAGCCATTTAGTCTTTAAGGAAGCAATAAAATAGAGTCTAAGAGGAAAAAGGAAAAACTAGAACCAACATAAATAAATCCATGATTTCTTAACTATCATAAGTCTCAAGAATCAAAAATAGTTTCTCTTTCAAAACTATGATAAACATTAAAAACCTAAACAAGATAATCCCATACTTCTCTTATAATAATTCCCTGACTTGCATGAGTCTTGAAAAATATTTTTTAAGTTTCTCTTTCAAAACCAAAATTAAGTATTCAAACCCCAAGCAAGAGAATCCCATACTTATCTTATAATGATTCTCTAACTCACATGATTCTCGAAAAACATTATTTAAGTTTCTCTTTCAAAACCACATTTAATCATTCAAAACTGAAGTAAGAGAATCCCATACTTCTCTTATAATGATTCCCTAACTCACACAAGTTTTGTAAAACATTATTTAAGTTTCTATATCAAAACCACATTTAAGCATTTAAAACCCAAGCAAGAGAATCATATACTTCTCTTACAATGATTCCCTAACCCACACGAGTCTCGAAAAATATTCAATATCAAAACAAGAGCAACAACTTAATAATATTACTCTTAAGGTTCATTTCTTTAATAAATTAGCATAAAGTGCTAAACTAGATTAAAGAAAGATACCTTATGCTATCAAAATAATTAGATGTTATCAAAGTATCTTACTAACATGATAAAACCAAAGTACTTTACTAATCAAGATATAATCTAAGTACTTTAATAAACAAAATATCACGAATGTACTTTGTTAAACCCTAAAATCAAAGCACTTAATTAACAATATAAAATTCAAGCACTTTATTAAACAATATAAAATCAAAGCACTCAATTAAACAACATATAAATAAGGTGCTTGATTAAACAACATATAAATCAAAATAGTATTCATGCCTGAAATGACCCATGACACTCAAATGAAGAAAAAGATTCACGAAACCTTAAAGCAAAGCACAAAGAAACAAACTTGCCTACAATGATCGATATCACAAACTTGAGAAAAATGAAAGCTCAAAACCAAGACCCACTCATGAATCGAGGGGACTATGCTACAACTACACCCAATGAGCTAACATAAGCCTCTGAAAGAACGTCCTTCAATCGATGATCAAGAGGATACCTCTTGGAATGCTACCAAGAACAACCTCACAAGCAAGACAAGGGGTCAAAATACTTAGGCACCCAGGGAGTGATCCCTTAGCAAATAGAAATATATTTCCATGACAAATGGAATACATTCAATCGATAATAGGAGGTCATCCAATTGATAAACAGAGGAACAAACACACAAAGAGGGTGAAATCACATATAACAATAGGCCCACAATCTAAGCACTTAGCCAAAACATGTGCATACCTTGAAAGCACAAAAAATATATTACTCCAAAACAAAAACACCTGAAGACTACCTAGAGATAAATCTTAGTTGATATCTCTCATACTTTTTTCCCTAGCTAGTTGTCCTCCTTATTTCGCCCATTTTCAAAAAATGATCCCCCAAACCACCTTTGGGCTATCTACAAATAGCCTTTCAAGGCAAAAGTGGCAAAAGACTCATGAAACTAACATCAACCAACATCGCTCAAGATATTTTGCCCCTTCCCCCCCCCCACTTTTGACTCTCCAAGCTGGCCTAAGAGGATTTCTACCATGAATAGAAAAGTAGTATTTTCAAGACATAACTTATGCGATGATGGAAGATTGAAAGAGCTTATCTCTAAAGGAGATTGTGATTTTGAATCTTCTTATTCAATTGAAATCTTAGAAAAAGTGTTTTGTGGTTACGTATAGGAGTGTCTAATAATAGCAGTGGTGACTACAATCCAACCTAAGGAGACTTTTGTGTAGGAAATATTTTTGCAGCAGCAAATTTCATATGATGATGGGGATCTATATGAATCTACCTAAAAATACAAAGGTCCACTAGAGCATCCATTATGGGGGGTGATGTTATTGTCACTAATGTCTCCTCTTCTTGGCCTCATAGATCAAATTATGGGGTTGTTGAATTTATATTCTAACTCATGGTCAACAATCAATATTGTGTGATGTATTGGGTAGGACTAAGGTCATTTCATTATGCAATGTATTTAATATTTTATTATATAATCCTAGTGGGACATGGTTAACCTTGTTATGGTTAAACCTTATTTAATATTCGTAATTGACCTAAGCCCACTTTTTATGTCGGTTTAGGTTAATCTTTATGATGTAATTTAGGGTTTTTGTATTGGTATAAATACCCCCCTCACACTCCTCATTTATCATTAAAGTGTTGTGCAATATTATCTGTGGATAATGATTATTTATGGTGCTACAATCACCCACCATATCTTTTCTCTTTCTTCCTTTTTATATTTTCTATATAAAATTTGAGTGGATGGATTGCTTTTGCCCATTTGTAGAAAATGGTATGAACTTTGACATATTTCTCCCTTTATATTTTTCTAATTTTAAACAATCATCTATGTACCTAGTACTCCAAACTTTGCTTCATCCTCCTAAAACATAGTCATTTAGAAGAAAAAAAGGTTTTGAAACCACACATACTAAAAATAAAATGGATTTAAATAACTATTGTCGAGAGGATCACATCTCAAGATAACTCTTGTATGATATGATCCTATTCATAATAGAATTCTAAAGAAATTCTACACTTTGTTTGTAAGTAACAACCTAGCAACAAAACCATTCCAAATTTTCTATTATTATAAGATCCCTTGAGATGGCTATTATCCCATCTATATTGAAAGTTTTAAGGAGTGACATCCTAAATTCTATTTATATTGATAAAAGAAGCAAAGTCCTCAATTGTTTTAAACCAACAAGTGTTACCACCCTTGTTTTTCAAAAGGGACAAAACTATATTCAACTTTCCCAAGTAATCTAGAGCTTAAAATTATGAATTCTCATTTGAATTAGCATGAAACAATAAGATTCTTCTGTGATTTATCTCAAAGATCAATTATATTTGGATCATATACATTTATGACTCAATTTTTTGAATTTTATCGTTTCTTCTAATAAGACTTATAGCACAATTGTTTGTTATTCTACTTATAGTCCATCTCATTTGCAATTGTCTTAGACAATTACAATACATCTTGAAGCTACCATAGCTAAAGTTGTTAGACAATGCCCCATATTTCAAAATGTTTTAAATGAATATTTATACTTTTGCTACCTATTTTTGTCTTTTTTGGGATTATAACAACCTATTAACCTTGAAAACTCCTTTGGGTTGTATTCCTCTTGTAGATATTTTAACATTGTTTTCATCATAACTTTTTATTTTATCAGTAGACTTTATCCCACTTTTTATAACTATATATATTTATGTATTTTTGGCTTCCCACTATTTTCACTTCAAAAATCAAATCAAATATTTTTTATAGGTTTGATTCCTTCTATATTTGAATTTGCACATTCTAAATATTCATCTTCTATGTCCTTGGATTTTCCTAATGTTTTCTCTAAATAAACCATCATGATATTTTCCATTTGCTAAGGTATAGGGTATTCCTTTTTCACCTTTTAAGGAGTGGAAAAAACCTTTTTTTGATACATATTCAATCATACTTTGATTCCCTTAATTCAATGCTAAGTTTATCCCATGAACAAAACCTTTCCCCTATTTTTTGACCATTTCAATTTCACAATATATTGTCATGTGTGTGGTCATATGGCATATATGGCACTAGTCTACTTTTTGAACCTATTATGTTGATTTAGATTTGATCATTGTTGATTTTGGCAAATGTTTTGAAATATCCATGGAAATGCATATTTACATATATATATCTAGCTTTTGCTTCCTAGAAGTCAATTCCTCCTCAATGGACTTCTTTAGAATATTACCAATATTTGCTAAACTTCCTTATTGATAAATCATGGAGAAATTATAAATGGTTAACCACAATAGAACCATTTTATGAGTTTTTTTTCTCTAAAAATATCACCCCATGGTCTTAAATAGAAGTCAACCCTCTCTATTAACCATGGGTTGTCGCTTATTTTTTGTCCTTAAATTCTAAATTAGTGAATATGATGATAGAAAATACATTAAGAAGGAAAGCCCTCAGATATTGTGATTTTAATCCTCCAATTCTTCTCAAATGACTTTTGAATCTTTGAAAAACAAGCTAAGATCCATTCAAGTTACATAATAACCATTCACTTTTAAGAAGCAATATACTATGCTTGATCAGCTTATATTTGATAATCATTTTTCATTATTTGTATATTGCTTGGATGGTGATTACCATAGATTAAATCTTCCTTTTATTTTTAATCAACAAAATAAAACTTCCTTCATTGAGGCCTCTTTATTTCTAACTAGGGCTTGCTTAAATGATTTTTAAATTATTAACCAGCCTTTTCTCATTAAAATTCCTTCATCCATTGTAATTCTCCTATGGATATAAGAAGAATAAGAAGAAGAAAATTAATGTCATTAGCTAGAAGCCAACTATTGCTAGGAGAATAAGAAAATAGACAATAAACAAGGCTCTAAAAAGATAAAGGGATCATTAGTTATTTTTGTAAAAGACTATTGAATTTGGATGACATATATGGACTAGTTATTTATAACAATATGAGTATGTGGAAGAAGGTTAGTACATATAAATTAAAACATACATTGTGGCAAGCATTATAAACTATGTCATTTTTTCACATTGAAGCTTGTTAATGAATATAATGAAGGTAGAGGTTGAGGATTCCCCAACAAAACTAAAATCAATCAAATAAGTTTTGGTTTATATAAAAAATATCATCAAAGAGAAAAGTTAATGAACTAAAAAATTTAGTGTAATTGAAAACAACCTTTAGTGAAGATAAATGTTCTCACGACCTAATAAAGCCATTTAGTCTTTAAGGAAGCAATAAAATAGAGTCTAAGAGGAAAAAGGAAAAACTAGAACCAACATAAATAAATCCATGATTTCTTAACTATCATAAGTCTCAAGAATCAAAAATAGTTTCTCTTTCAAAACTAAGATAAACATTAAAAACCTAAACAAGATAATCCCATACTTTTCTTATAATAATTCCCTAACTTGCATGAGTCTTGAAAAACATTTTTTAAGTTTCTCTTTCAAAACCAAAATTAAGCATTCTAACCCCAAGCAAGAGAATCCCATACTTCTCTTATATTGATTCTCTAACTCACGTGATTCTCAAAAAACATTATTTAAGTTTCTCTTTCAAAACCACATTTAATCATTCAAAACTGAAGCAAGAGAATCCCATACTTCTCTTATAATGATTCCTTAACTCACACAAGTTTTGTAAAACATTATTTAAGTTTCTATATCAAAACCACATTTATGCATTTAAAACCCAAGCAAGAGAATCCTATACTTCTCTTACAATGATTCCCTAACCCACACGAGTCTCGAAAAATATTCAATATCAAAACAAGAGCAACAACTTAATAATATTACTCTTAAGGTTCATTTCTTTAATAAATTAGCATAAAGTGCTAAACTAGATTAAAGAAAGATACCTTATGCTATCAAAATAATAAGATGTTATCAAAGTATCTTACTAACATGATAAAACCAAAGTACTTTACTAATCAAGATATAATCTAAGTACTTTAATAAACAAAATATCACGAATGTATTTTGTTAAACCCTAAAATCAAAGCACTTAATTAACAATATAGAATTCAAGCACTTTATTAAACAATATAAAATCAAAGCACTCAATTAAACAACATATAAATAAGGTGCTTGATTAAAAAACATATAAATCAAAATATTATTCATGCCTGAAATGACCCATGACACTCAAATGAAGAAAAAGATTAACGAAACCTTAAAGCAAAGCACAAAGAAACAAACTTGCCTACAACGATCGATATCACAAACTTGAGAAAAATGAAATCTCAAAACCAAGACCCATTCATGAATCGAGGGGACTATGCTACAACTACACCCAATGAGCTAACATAAGCATCTAAAAGAACGTCCTTCAATCGATGATCAAGAGGATGCCTCTTGGAATGCTACCAAGAACAACCTCACAAGCAAGACAAGGGGTCAAAATACTTAGGCACCCAGGGAGTGATCCCTTAGCAAATAGAAATATATTTCCATGACAAATGGAATACATTCAATCGATAATAGGAGGTCATCCAATTGATAAACAGAGGAACAAACACACAGAGAGGGTGAAATCACATATAACAATAGGCCCACAATCTAAGCACTTAGCCAAAACATGTGCATACCTTGAAAGCACAAAAAATATATTACTCCAAAACAAAAACACCTGAAGACTACCTAGAGATAAATCTTAGTTGATGTCTCTCATACTTTTTTCCCTAGCTAGTTGTCCTCCTTATTTCTCCCATTTTCAAAAAATGATCCCCCAAACCACCTTTGGGCTATCTTCAAATAGCCTGTGAAGGCAAAAGTGGCAAAAGACTCATGAAACTAACATCAACCAACATCACTCAAGATCTTTTGCCCCTTCCCCCCCCCCAACTTTTGACTCTCCAAGCTGGCCTAAGAGGATTTCTACCATGAATAGAAAAGTAGTTTTTTCAAGACATAACTTATGCGATGATGGAAGATTGAAAGAGCTTATCTCTAAAGGAGATTGTGATTTTGAATCTTCTTATTCAATTGAAATCTTAGAAAAAGTGTTTTTTGGTTACGTATAGGAGTGTCTAATAATAGCAGTGGTGACTACAATCTAACCTAAGGAGACTTTTGTGTAGGAAATATTTTTGCAGCAACAAATTTCATATGATGATGGGGATCTATATGAATCTACTTAAAAATACAAAGGTCCACTAGAGCATCCATTATGGGGGGTGATGTTATTGTCACTAATGTCTCCTCTTCTTGGCCTCATAGATCAAATTATGGGGTTGTTGAATTTATATTCTAACTCATGGTCAACAATCAATATTGTGTGATGTATTGGGTAGGACTAAGGTCATTTCATTATGCAATGTATTTAATATGTTATTATATAATCCTAGTGGGACATGGTTAACCTTGTTATGGTTAAACCTTATATAATATTCGTAATTGACCTAAGCCCACTTTTTATGTCGGTTTAGGTTAATCTTTATGATGTAATTTAGGGTTTTTGTATTGGTATAAATACCCCCCTCACACTCCTCATTTATCATTAAAGTGTTGTGCAATAATATCTGTGGATAATGATTATTTATGGTGCTACAAGCACCCACCATATCTTTTCTCTTTCTTCCTTTTTATATTTTCTATATAAAATTTGAGTGGATGGATTGCTTTTGCCCATTTGTAGAAAATGTTATGAACTTTGACATATTTCTCCCTTTAGATTTTTCTAATTTTAAACAATCATCTATGTACCTGGTACTCCAAACTTTGCTTCATCCTCCTAAAACATAGTCATTTAGAAGAAAAAAAGGTTTTGAAACCACACATACTAAAAATAAAATGGATTTAAATAACTATTGTTGAGAGGATCACATCTCAAGATAACTCTTGTATGATATGATCCTATTCATAATAGAATATCTAAAGAAATTCTACACTTTGTTTGTAAGTAACAACCTAGCAACAAAACCATTCCAAAATTTCTATTATTATAAGATCCCTTGAGATGGCTATTATCCCATCTATATTGATAGTTTTAAGGAGTAGCATCCTAAATTCTATTTATATTTATAAAAGAAGCAAAGTCCTCAATTGTTTTAAACCAACAAGTGTTACCACCGTTGTTTTTCAAAAGGGACAAAACTATATTCAACTTTCCCAAGTAATCTAGAGCTTAAAATTATGAATTCTCATTTGAATTAGCATGAAACAATAAGATTATTCTATGATTTATCTCAAATATCAATTATATTTGGATCATATACATTTATGACTCAATTTTTTGAATTTTATTGTTTCTTCTAATAAGACTTACAGCACAATTGTTTGTTATTCTACTTATAGTCCATCTCATTTGCAATTGTCTTAGATAATTACAATACCTCTTGAAGCTACCATAGCTAAAGTTGTTAGACAATGCCCCATATTTCAAAATGTTTTAAATGAATATTTATACTTTTGCTACCTATTTTTGTCTTTTTCGGGATTATAACAACCTATTAACCTTGACAACTCCTTTGGGTTGTATTCCTCTTGTAGATATTTTAACATTGTTTTCATCATAACTTTTTATTTTATCAGTAGACTTTATCCCACTTTTTATAACTATATATATTTATGTATTTTTGGCTTCCCACTATTTTTGCTTCAAAAATCAACTCAAATATTTTTTATAGGTTTGATTCCTTCTATATTTGAATTTGCACATTCTAAATATTCATCTTCTATGTCCTTCTTGGATTTTCCTAATGTTTGCTCTAAATAAACCATCATGATATTTTCCATTTGCTAAGGTATAGGGGATTCCTTTTTCACCTTTTAAGGAGTGGAAAAAACCTTTGTTTGATACATATTCAATCATACTTTGATTCCCTTAATTCAATGCTAAGTTTATCCCATGAACAAAACCTTTCCCCTATTTTTTGACCATTTCAATTTCACAATATCTTGTCATGTGTGTGGTCATATGGCATATATGGCACTAGAATAAAAAATATATATAGTCTACTTTTTGAACCTATTATATTGATTTAGATTTGATCATTGTTGATTTTGGCAAATGTTTTGAAATATCCATGGAAATGCATATTTACATATGTATATCTAGCTTTTGCTTCCTAGAAGTCAATTCCTCCTTAATGAACTTCTTTAGAATATTACCAATATTTGCTAAACTTCCTTATTGATAAATCGCGAAGAAATTCTAAATGGTTAACCGCAATAGAACCATTTTATGAGTTTTTTTTCTCTACAAATATCACCCCATGGTCTTAAATAGAAGTCAACACTCTCTATTAACCATGGGTTGCCGCTTATTATTTGTCCTTAAATTCTAAATTAGAGAATATGATGATAGAAAATACATTAAGAAGGAAAGCCCTCAGATATTGTGATTTTAATCCTCCAATTCTTCTCAAATGACTTTTGAATCTTTGAAAAACAAGCTAATATCCATTCAAGTTGCATAATAACCATTCACTTTTAAGAAGCAATATACTATGCTTGATCAGCTTATATTTGATAATCATTTTTCATTATTTGTATATTGCTTGGATGGTGATTACCGTAGATTAAATCTTCCTTTTATTTTTAATCAACAAAATAAAACTTCCTTCATTGAGGCATCTTTATTTCTAATTAGGGCTTGCTTAAATGATTTTAAAATTATTAACCAGCCTTTTCTCATTAAAATTCCTTCATCCTTTGAAATTCTCCTATGGTTATAAGAAGAATAAGAAGAAGAAAATTAATGTCATTAGCTAGAAACCAACTATTGCTAGGAGAATAAGAAAATAGACAATAAACAAGGCTCTAAAAAGATAAAGGGATCATTAGTTATTTTTGTAAAAGACTGTTGAATTTGGATGACATATATGGACTAGTTATTTATAACAATATGAGTATGTGGAAGAAGGTTGGTATATATAAATTAAAACATACATTGTGAAAAGCATTATAAACTATGTCATTTGTTCACGTTGAAGCTTGTTAATGAAGATAATGAAGGTAGAGGTTAAAGAAAAAATAACCTCTCATATTCCCTTGGTCATCACAAAAAATGCCACCCCCACCAGCTTTTCCAGGATTCCCCCTGGACGCACCATCAAAGTTTAGCTTGACAAACCCTTTATGGGGAGGTTGCCATGTGATAATAGTATGATTCCTAACATTTTTATTATTCTTGATTGGGCACCATACACTTTTATCGTATAAATGTTGGCCCAACCATTTTCTATCCAAGGGTTTATCCCAATCCTCCCACTTCTTGATCAAAATGGATTCGAATACCACTCTCTGAATAGAAAGTCAGGTTCGAGATTGGAAAATTATTTCTTCTTTAAAAATAATTTTATTTCTCTGAAATTAGATCATCCATATAATGTAAGCGGGGGTCCACTCTATTATGGTTCTCATATAATACGGATTAGATTTTTTTCCAACCCACTCCACTATCTGATCCCTAATAGATTAAAAATTGAGGGGTTTTCTCTAGGATTTTGCAAAGTCTTGCCAGAGAGATTGAGCAAAGGGGCACGAGATGAAGATATGGTTGGTGGTTTCAGATTTAGCTTCAAAATTAGGGCATCTAAAGGGGCTAGAATAGCCTCTCTTCATCAAGTTATGACCAGTTAGGATTTTTTCTTGCATCACCAACCAAATAAAAATAGAGATCTTAGGTCAAACTCTTTTCCTCCAAATTTTCTACCAAATTCTATTACAATTTCCATTGGAGTTAGCCTCCATAAGGAAATTATAAGCTTTCTTAGTAGTAAAGTTTCCATCTCCATTACTCCCCCAACACAACATGTTTGAGCCCTTATAGAAGAAAAACGTCCTTCCAAATATGATTCCCTAGATATTACATTTATCAACATTCTTGATTTGACCAGGCCAAGACTGAGGATCTTTCCAAACATGCAACGCAACCCTACCGATCTCATGGGGAATGGGATGGTCCTAAAAATAGTCCTTGACTTGGTTCCAACCCTCCTCTTCAAAGGCCTCCTTCAAACTAGATAAGGATTTATCTTCTCTTAAAGAAGCATAGTGGTTCCACGCATCCTCCCAAAAGAGAGCTTACCTTCCATCCCTGATCTTCCAGAAGGTAGCTGAATGCACCCACGCACTATGGGACATCAAGCTGAACCATAGAGAAGACCTCGAAGAAATGTTTTCAAGCTTGATCACCTCTTTCCAGTCCACCTCAAGGATATATTTTTATCTAAGAATTTTGGCCCAAAAAAGGTTATCTCCATTGCAAAATATTCAAAATAGTTTCCCATTAAGGGCTTTGTTGAAGATTTGAAGGTCTTTGATACCAAGGTCCCCCTCCTGAAGACGTTTGCAAATTTATTTCCAATCAACAAGAGACCATTTCCTTTCAAGATATGGACCACCCCAAAAAAATCCTTTTGAATTTTTTGGAGCTATTATAAAACCTTTGCATGCACTAATAAAGCAGAGAAGAAGTAGACCGGGAGCGCTTGAAGAAAGAACTTGAGAAGGGTTAATCTACCTGTTGAGGAAATCCATTTGAAATTCCATACCTACAACCTCTTTCTAAATTTGAAAATAATTTCATTCCAATCTATATTCATATAAAGGAAATACCAGGTACTTAAACGGAAGAGAGGACCTCTCATAGTTGAGAAACCTAGAAATATTCACTTGGACACAAATAGGGGTATTGAAGAAAACCACTTTCATATTCTGCACATTGATGGCTCCTCCAGAGGCATCTAGATAATCCTCCAAAATTTCCTTAAATCTACGAGCCTCCCTAAGAGTGGCTTCCCCCATAATCAAAGTATCATCCATGAACTGGAGGTGGGAAATTGACTGCTCATCCCTTGCCACAAAAACACCCTTCAAGAGACCAAGGCTCTTATCTTTTTGGATTAGTCTCCCAAGACCTTCCACAAAAATAATAAATAGGTAAGGAGAGAGATGATATCCATGCCTTAGGCCTCTAGACGGAGCAAAGAAACTTGTAGAACCATTAACCAAACCTGCCACTATGATCGAGGAGATACAAACTTTCACCCACTAAATCCAATCATGATAGAAACCAAAGATTTTCAAAATATTTGAAAGGAAGGTTCGATTAACCCAACCATAAGATTTAGCTATTTATAGCTTAATAAGCATCGCCCTATCTTTTTTGTACTTCATGGAGTGGACAATTTCTTGAGCAATGAGGATGCTATCCAGAATTTGTCTGAATTGCACAAATCCACCCTGCTCCCAATAAACGATAGAGTCAAGGATCTTCTTAATTCTATTAGCCATCACTTTAGCAATAATTTTGTAAGCAATATTACATAAGGATATGGGTTTAAATTTCTCCATACGAGTATCATGATGGTTCTTAGGGCTAAGAGTTAGGAAGGTGGAGTTAAGGGTTCTCAACATCTGCTTAGAGTGACGAGCCTCCTCAACCACCTGATAGATGTCATCCTTAACGATGTCCCAATAGCACTAGTAGAAATCAATGGGAAAGACATCAAGCCCAGGATATTTCCCTTTCTTAAAGCTAAAAATAGCATCTTCCACTTTTTCCAAACTAACAGTCTTAATAAGACTTTCATTTTGCTCTCGAGAAACCTTCAGGGGAATGGCAAACAAGAATCTTTCTCTTGCTTGAACTCTATCAATTAGAGGTTTAGTTAGAATGCTTTTGAAATAGTTTTCTACCAATAGGCCAATCTCTTGAGGATCCTCAGTAATCTCTCCCTCAGAGTTAGTCAATCTAGAAATTTTATTTAGATTCCTATGATGGATAGTGGTTCTATGGAAGAAGACTGAGATCCTTGACTTTTGTTTACAAAATAGTTATTCCTTTAACTCCTATTCATCTACTCATCTACTGAGATCCTTCTCATGGATAAGGTCCTCTGTAAGCCCTTGGGACTCCACCTGGCATTGAAGAAGAATGGCATCCTTGTCCAAGGCTTCCCTTTGTTTGAAGATATACCCAAATACTTGCTTGTTCCAGATCCTGATTTTCATCTTGATAAAACTGAGTCTTTTAGCTAGCAGATATATGTGAGTTCCCCACTTTGGCTTCCCTTCCCTCCACCATAACCTAAATTTCTCTTATAGGTTAGGGTTAAGAAGCCACATGCTTTCAAATTTAAAGGGAGACTGTTTAGGGCAAGTAGAAATATGCATACTTATGGAAATGGGCCAATGGTTTGAGAGAGATTTTGGTAAGATAAAGGACTTAGTGATAAAGGATACCTCAAGGCAACTCTCTGTAACAAGGAATCTATCCAATATCTCAGCCACAAAGGCCTTTCCATATCTTCTATTATTCTAGATGAATTGCCCCTCTTTTGGGATCACATCAGTTAAGTTGAGGTTGATTGAAAGAGCTTATGTCCAAAGGAGATTGTGACTTTGAATCTTATTATTCAATTGAAATCTTAGCAAAAGTGTTTTGTGGCTATGTATAGAAGTGTCTAATAATAGTAGTGGTGACTACAATCCAACCTAAGGAGACTTTTGTGTAGGAAATATTTTTGTAGCAGCAAATTTCATATGACGATGGGGATCTAGATGAATCTACCTAAAAATACGAAGGTCCACTAGAGCATCCATTATGGGTGTGGTGATGTTATTGTCACTAATGTCTCATCTTCTTGGCCTCATAGGTCAATTTATGGGGGTGTTGAATTTAAATTTTGGTTCATGGCCAATAGTCAATATTGTGTGATGTATTGGATAGGACTAAGGCCATTTCATTATGCAATGTATTTAATATTTTGTAATATTTTACTATATAATCCCAATGGGACATGGTTAACTTTGTTATGGTTATACCTTATTTAATATTTTTAATTGACCTAAAGCCCACTTGTTATGTCAATTTAGGTTAAACTTTATGATGTAATTTAGGATTTTTGTATTGGTATAACTACCCCCCTTACACTCCTCATTTCACATTGGAGTTTTGTGCAATAATATATGTGGATAATGATTATTTATGGTACTTACAAGCACCCACAAAATATTTTATCTTTCTTCATTTTTATACTTTCTATATAAAATTTGAGTGGATTGATTGCTTCTTCCCATTTCTAGAAAATGTTATGAATTTTGACATATTTCTCCCTTTAGATATTTTAATTTTTGAACAAACATTTATGTACATGGTACTCCAAACTTTGCTTCATCCTCCTAAAACATAGCCATTTAGAAGAAATCAAGGTTTTGGAACCACACATACTAAAAATAAAATGGGTTTAAATAACCATTGTTGAGAGGATCACATCTCAATATAACTCTTGTATGATATGATCCTATTCATAATAGAACATCTTAAGAGATTCTACAATTTATTTGTGAGCAACAGCTTAGCAACAAAACCATTCCAAATTTTCTATTATATAAGATCCCTTGAGATGGCTACTATCCCATCTATATTGAAAGTTTTAAGGAGTGGCATCCTAAAGTCTATTTATATTGATAAAAGAAGCAAAGTCCTTAATTATTTTAAACCAACAAGTGTTACCACCCTTGTTTTTCAAAAGAGACAAAACTATATTCAACTATCCCAAGTAATATAGAGCTTACGATTATGAATCCTCATTTGAATTAACATGAATACAATAATATTATTCTATCATTTATCTCAAAGATCAATTATATTTGGATCTTATA
This sequence comes from Wollemia nobilis, assembly GCA_028583015.1. Classification (NCBI taxonomy): domain Eukaryota; kingdom Viridiplantae; phylum Streptophyta; class Pinopsida; order Araucariales; family Araucariaceae; genus Wollemia; species Wollemia nobilis. The sequence continues at coordinate 5,440,790 of JAQPPZ010003172.1, read as the reverse complement.
CATTGATGACTCAAGTTTTTGAATTTTAAGAACCAACATACTATGCTTGATCAACTTATATTTGATAATCATTTTTCATTATTTGTATATTGCTTAGATTGTTATTACCATAGATTAAGTATTCCTTTTATTTTTAATTAAAAAAATAAAACTTCCTTCAATTGAGGCATCTTTACTTCTGACTAGGGCTTCCTTAAGTGATTTTTAAATTCTTAACCAAAATTTTCTCATTAAATACCCTCACCCTTATCAAAAATCATGGTTGGAATCGAGATGTCAAAAACATTGGTCATAAGAATCTAAGAAAAGGTATGGACGATCGAAGGTCCGCGTAGCAACAAGCAAAGTCTGCCTCATTGCGGCTTTCAACATTTTATGTGGGGGTTTGGTGTCGATCGTCTGTTTCCCTACTTTTCCAGTTTTTGATTTTGCATTTTTCCTTGATAGATTATTTCCTGCCCTCCGCCCATCCTCCCGTCACTTCCTAGGGCTAGTCGAGTGCCTTACCTGAATCCCAAAACCAGTTCATGCTAGCGAAATGATTCTCGTAGGCAATCCCCATGGCGATGCACTTAGATATTGATAGTTGCAGCAGAGATGTCGAGGGCTTCGTCAGGCCTGGCACCATGGCCAAGCAAGGGCTCCATATCCCAAGCGAGGTTCCAACAATAGGTGGTAAGTCATCCTTTGCTGATTTGCTCCAAAAAAAATGAATTCCTATGTCATCTATGGCCAGTGAATTCATCACGCAAGGGAATAATGTTCTATGCCCTAAATCCCTCATGGAAAACTATGAATCCCAGGATACCAACTCCTTGGTAGGCAAATTCATCGATGGGCGACCCAACTTAGATGTTATTCGTAGATGGATGGCTTCAAAATAGAAAACCCTAGGCAACTTGGAGATCTCGGCAATGACAAGGGGTTTTTTCATGATTCAACTCAATTCCCATGAAGATGCAGAGCACATCTTATCCAGAGGGCCCTGGTTCTATGGAAGGCAAAGTATGTTCCTCAAAAAATGGCAACCAAACTTCAACCCCAGCTCTTAGAACATCAATTTCTCCCCCATCTGGGTTAGACTTCTAGATCTCCCAACCCACGTCTTCTATGAAAATGCCTTTCTTGGTCTTTCTAAGGCGATCGACGGGCTTATGGCTATCGATTCGATCACCCAGGCAAGAACCTGGCTAACCCATACCCACATTTGCATGAATGTGAACCCAAAACGTCAACTTCCAGACCACCTGAACCTCATATATGGTGACTTCAACTAGAAGCAACCACTCTTCTATGAAAACAAGCTAGCTTTTTGCCCTGAGTGCCAATCCCAAGGCCATATTCAGTCGTAGTACCCCAAACTTTGAATCTTGCCACAGTCAAAACCCGCCAGGGACCAGTCAAATAATATGCAACATCAACCCCCTCTTGTCTTGTTGATAGCCAGCAAAGCTATTTCCAGACCCCCTTCGGGTCCGCTCAATCGTAAGACAAGTACCTTTGTTCCTCGAATAAATAAATTCAATCATTTGCATATTTTTATTATTAGTGAGGATTGTGAGGAAGGCGAGATCTCGGTCACCTTTGAACCAACGACCATCCTCTCACCCCCTCGACCTCCTCTGGTCAACCCCCTATCGCCCCCATCCATAATCCTTCCCCCATACTCGGTGCCCCCACTTCCCCAATAATCCCTCAAGGCCCGCCTCCCCTCTCTCCTCCTTCATCCCCCCACCTGGGTCCTAAATACCTAGCCTCTCCTGTGTACTCAGACTCTGTCTCTACTGATGACGAAGATAAGGACCAGTCATCCCCTGAGCAAAGTAGTCCCAGGATAACTCAGAGCTCCAAAAAATCCATGATGGATGTAGGAGGGAAAAAATAGAGGAATACCCTTTGATTCGGACATAAGGAACAAAAATGCGACTGAAGATATAGCCAATGGAACCCAGAGAACACTATTTTAGGAAATAGCAAACAATTCCAAAGATGAAAGTCAAATATCCAAACCCCCTACTCAGCAAGGAAAAGTGGGCAAGAGAATTTCCAAGAGTTTGAAATGAAAGTCCTCTCCTGGAATGCGAGAGGCCTAAATGGGGCAGCCAAATAGAGACTGGTCATAGCCATGAGGAGAGAACATAATACAACAATTTTTCTCATATAGGAAATAAAACTAGGTTATCAATGGTCCCCTAAAATTGCTAGAAATATTTGGCAAAACTATGATTTCATTCATTTCCTGGCTTATGGGATATTGGGAGGGCTCTTGTGTCTCTGGAATCCTGCCAAGCTCTAGGGAAACCTTATTTCGAGCCACGATAGGGTAAGCAACATCCTGTTCCAAGATACTGAATCCCAAAATTCTTGGGTGATGTCAAATGTCTATGCCCCGAACACATCTATGGGCAAAGAAGCTCTGTGGAAAATACTCACTTCAATGAGGCAGGTATTCAAAGGAAATCCCTAGATCCTAGCAGTGGACTTCAATTCTCCTTTGCACCTCAAGGACAAAAAAGGAGGGAACAACATCACTCATAGAGATACTACAGACCTAAGAAACTTCATTAATTTTAATGCTCTCATGGATGTCCAGCTTCAGGGGTCCCTCTTCACTTGGAGAAATAGAAGGAAGGGTACCAATCTAATCCAAGAGTGCGTAGATAGATTTATGCTTTTCCAAGAAGCCCTCCCCTGCTTTGGGGATGCTAGTTTGCGAGCCCTCCAAAATATAGGCTCTGATCACAGTCCCCTCATCCTGGAATAAGATTATAGACCATAGTTCAAGACCCCTTTTAGGTTTGAAGCAATGTGGATTCACCACAAGGATCTCAAGGGCTTGATACAGTCATGGTGGAGTCAAAAATTATTGGGGTCTGTTATTAACTAGGTAACCCAAAAACTCAGGTTCATAAAAGGGAACTTGAAAAAGTGGAATAAGGAAACATTTGGGAACATCTTCGAAGATAAACAGTAGGTCAAACGGTTCTTGCCCAATTTTTTCTAGATCTTCTGGGACATCATGGGGCAATATCTTTCTAACACCATTAGGAAAATGCAAATCTCTAGGTCCATTCCTAGAGATGTGAATTCCACCTTCTTGGATCTCATCCCCAAAGGGGTCAATTCTTGATCCCTCTCTGATTATCGACCCATCAGCCTGTGCAATGTCATTTACAAAATCCTCACCAAAGCCCTGGTGTCTAGGCTATCCAACATTCTTTCATCCATAATTGACCTGTGTCAGGGGAGCATAGTCAAAGGACACAATATTCTTGATGGGGTCATCACCATCCATGAATTGATCCATTCATCCTAGGTTTCAGACACGTCTGCCTTCTTCCTCAAGTTGGACATGAACAAGGCCTTTGACAGAGTCAACAAGGAATTCCTCAGCCAAATCCTTCTCAAGTTTGGGTTCCATGAGTCCTGGATAAACCTGATCTACAACTGCATTTCCTCTTCTTGGTTCTCTATCATGGTAAATGGGTTTGTTGTCGATTACTTCTTGAGTTATCAGGGCCTGAGGCAGGGTGACCCTCTGTCCCCCATTCTGTTCATCATCCTGACAGAGAGTTTGGGGAGAACTATCAAGGAGGCTTGCTCCTACAGTCAGCTTTTCGAGATCAGGGCAGCATCCAGGCTTCCCCCCACCACTCACCAGCAGTTTGTAGATGACACGTTGATTGTTGCTAAGGCTTCAATAGCAGATGCCAAGGTGATCAAGGATATTCTCAACCGCTTCGAGGAAGCTACTAGCCAGAAAATCAATTACACTAAAAGAAAGATGTTCTTCATCCATACCCGACAAAAAGATAATGCAAGATCACTAGAATCCTGGGATGTTTCATCTCTGAGTTCCCGACAACTTACCTCGGGCTCCCCATGTTCCATGGTAGGGCCCAAAAAACCATGTGGGAAAATGTGGTGGACAAGATCCGTAACAAGTTAGCTAGGTGGAAATGGGCCCTGCTCACCAGTGCAGGGAAGGCAACTTTAGTCAAATATGTCTTGCATAGCATCCCCACATATTTCATGTTTGTGTTCAAAATCCCAGCCTCAGTGGGAGAAGCCATTGAAAAAATTCAAAAGCAGTTCCTTTGGTCTGGATCGGAGGCCTCAAGAAAGCTCCACCTAGTAGCTTGGGATAAAGTTTGCTCCCCCAAAGATTAGGGAGGTCTTGGTCTGCACTAAATCTTAGTTGCCAACCTAGCTCTCCTAGCCAAGTAGGCTTGGAGAGTAGTGACTAAGGCCAATATTGAATGGGTAAACATCATGAAAAGAAAGTACCTTCAACACCAGGCCTTCCTCTGAGCGCATCCCCCATGCAATGGTTCCTATTTCTGGAAATCCATCACTCATACCCAAAACATCATCCTCGAAGGGTCTTCCTGGAAGCTGGGGAATGGGGCCAACATCAACTTCTAGGAAGATACCTGGGTCAAGAATTCCCCCCTCATCAGCAATCTAATTTTGATCCCTGCCAGGCATTTGACTAATAGCAGATTCAAGCTCAGGGTTGCAGACTTCATTTCCTCCAGCCTGAAAGCCTAGGAGTGGAAGAAGATCAATTTCAAAATAATAAATGAACCCATCAGGGAAGTCGTGAAAGGGATTCAGGAGATCCAACGATCAACTTTCCTCCCTCGTGTCAACAGGAGAGATGAGCGATGTTGGAAAGGCACCAATGATGGGAATTTCTTGGTCAATATTACGGCCCAACTTATTGAGAATATGGGTTCTTAGGGCACCCCTAGTTGCGAGAAGGTGGTCGCTAATAAGGTGTGGTTCAAATCCCTCATTCCCAAAATTACGCACTTCTGTTGGACGACCATCCACAATAAAATACTTACTAGGGATAATCTCATGTGGTGAGGGATCATGGTGCTGAATAGATGTTTCCTATGCCTTCAGGCCTAGAAATATGTTCACCACATCTTGATGGATTGCCCCTACTCCAGAAGTGTTTTCTCCCTAGCCACCCAAAGCTTTTAGGTTAGCTAAACCTGGACAAACTCTGTCAAAGAGTTTATTTTCCAATGGCATAAGCCCTTCAAGCATCCCAGGCTAAGATTTTTGTGGGAAGTCCTCATCCATCACATCTTTTGGCATCTCTGGTTGGAGCGCAATAGGCATATTTTCAACAAAGGCCTAGAACCTGCGAAGCTGTAGCTACCAGAGCCCTTGCTTACGCCACCAAAAATTTTGGACTCATACCTTATCAGGCTAGCCCTACTTTGAGGATTAAATAATTGCTTTGTTCCACCTTCAATATTCCCTAGGATCGCAGTAAGTCTCAGAAACCCAGAAAAGACAAATCTCAAGTCACTTGGGTCCCTCCCCCCCAAGGTTGGCTCAAGGCTAACTTCAATGGTGCCTCCAAAGGGAACCCAGGCAAAGTGAGAGCAAGAGGGGTCTTCAGAGATCATAGTGGCAAAATCCTTAAGGCATTTATTGAAAATTTGGGGTCCCAGACCAACAACTTCATGGAAGCTAAGGCCCTCTAGAGATGTATTGACATTTCCAAAAACTTGGCAACCCCTGTCATCTACGAAGAGGACTCGGAGATCATTGTCAAACTTGACCAAAGAAATGCAACGGTGGGAAAAATATAGAGAAAATTATCCAGGAATGCCAACTAGGCCTTTGCAACAGCAAGCAATCCCATATCAAGCATTTTTTCAGGGAGGCCAATCAAGTGGTGGATACCTTGGCAAACAGAGCAATCAAAGAGAGCTCCCTCACCATTTAGGAAGACAAATTTCCCATAGAAGTCATCGAGAAAGTCAACCTGGATAATGAAAAAAGATCAAACACTTAGCTCTGTCGAAGTAGGAGGGTGCCTCTTCTCTAACATTTTAGAATATTCACAAAGGGCAATCATTAGTGGCCAAATTTTACTGTGGTTCTAACCACCTAAAAGGTGTCTCTTTGACACCATCGGTCAGTTTGTTTTGGTTTAGCTCACCTGTTAGTTTTTGTTGGTTTTCGACTATGGTGCTGGTGTTTTTGCCCTGCATTACGAATGCAAATGAACTATTGTAAATTGGTGTTTTTGGCCTGCATTTCGAATACAGATGATGTTCTTGTAAATAGGAGCGGGTCCCTTCAACCCGTAAGTAAATAAATTTTACTTTACCTACCAAAAAAAAAATCTCCTTAAAATTCCTTCATCCTTTGAAATTCTCCTATGGTTATAAGAAGAAGCAAATTAGTGTCATTGACTAGAAATCAACTATTGTTGCTAGAAGAATAAGAAAACGAAAAATGATATAAAGGTAAACTGGCAGGTAAGCCTATCCTAAAATATTTGTGTAGCTCTATACCATATTTTGTCATTTGTCAGATCTGGTTGGACAGAAACTAGAGGATTTTTGAAGGAAAAGGTAAGGACAATAAAACTCTAATACAAAGGATAAAATAAGAATTAGTCCTAAATGTCAAATCTAGTTTCTATCAATAGTAGTATGAAGAAGATCTGTCACCCACGAAAAGAAAAATGATCTACCAACTTAATCTCTAAGCTTTCCTAACACAAGGAGGATATATATCAAATAATTCTTTGTCTGACATATATTTTTCAACACTCTTCTTTGATGGTGCCTCTAATTCCAACCTCGATCAAGCAGCGACAAGGGGACTAATTCTTACAGGACCTCGTGAGATCCTTCTCAAATACATGATAAGCTTGGAAACAACATCTAACAACATGGCAGAGGCTATTGGATGTGAAATCAGCTTAAAATTGGTGGTAAAGCAAGAAATCTCTCAATTCACAGTTTACGGGGATTTTGAACTGATAATAACATCTCTTTCCAAAAATAAAGATTTTAGATCTTTACAATTAAAGATTATTCAAGACAATATTAGACAACTAGGTAGGATAATTGGAAAAATATCCTATCAACACATAAGGTGGGAATTCAACAAAGAGGCTAACACACTAGTGAATCAAGCAATAAATATAGCCCTTGGTTATTACCACCAAATCATCAAGAAGCAGAAATGCAGGGGTGGTATGCGAGGATGACGAGGACTCTAATAATGAGGTCATTTTTTATCTTCATGTTTTGTTTTTTAGAATGCTTTGTTCACTTTGATCTCTCTAATTAGAGAGTTTTGTACCTTTTTGTTAAGTAAATAAATATTTTCCTTTTAAAAAATAAAGGTTAATGAAAAAGGCTCTAAAAAGATAAAGGGGTCATTACTTATTTTGGTAAAAGACTATTGAATTTGTATGACATATATGGACTAGTTATTTATAATAATATGAGTATGTGGAAGAAGGTTGGTACATATAAATTAAAACATACGTTATGGCAAGCATTATAGTCTATGTCATTTATTCACATTGAAGCTTGTTAATGAATATAATGGATGTAGAGGTTGAGGATTCCCCAAAAAAACTAAAATCGATCAATATGTTTTGGTTTATATAAAAAATATCATCAAGGAGAAAAGTTAACAAATTAAAAATTTAGTGTAATGAACAACAACCTTTAGTGAAGATAAATATTCTCATGACCTAATAAAGTCATTTAATCTTTAATGAAACAATAAAATGGAGCCTAAGAGGGAAAGGAAAAAACTAGAACCAAAAGCTATGAATTAATAAATATAATTCAAAAGGCATAAAAAGATGTAAAATTCCAAATCTAAGAAGAAAAAAGATAGTTTTCTAATAGATGTATGGTATATGAATTATGTAACGTAGTATAGAGATTCTTACAAGAACCAATAAATGGGAGGAAAGCAAAAAATTATATAAACAAATGGTACAAAAAGAGAAATATATTAATACAAGATACAGTGAATTATTAAAATTCCATTAGTTCAATCGATTAAATTCCTTGACTTTCAAGAAGGAGACCAAGGTTTGAATCTTGCCAAATAATATATGCATAATTCTCAAGTTGGAATACTACCATGTGGTGATGATGTAATTCAAGTGGTGCCCATTTAAATCCCACATAACCCATTAAAAATATGCATGGGATGAACTAATTAATTTAGGAAGACATAATCCAAAATAATTTTAGAGGAAACTTCAACAAAAGAAGAAATAAATATAAAATAAAGTTAGGACAATACCATTTGTAGATTACACAAAGTAATTATATAAGTGTGATCAAAAGAAATATGATCCCCCCATAACCAATACAATAATAATATTGTTTATTGTTAGTAAATAATCAATATTGATATTCAAATCTCTAATATATCATGGAATAAGCCATTCTCCAGGATCACAAATAATATATCAAAATGGAGCTTTCACATATGTTTATTCCATAACTCAAACAATAACACAACTCACAATGTATTGAAGAGGATGATAAATTTATTATAATACAAAATAATGCACTACAATCTGATACATACAATCTATCTTGCAACCTCTACATAAAGCCCTTAAATGGAGTCTCTTGATCATTCATATTTAACTAACTCGTCACTCCTCAAACTCACGAGAGATATGACTCCTCATATTTCTCATAGGAGATATTTTATTAACCTCCTAATAATGACAAAACCTAATGATTACATCAAATCAAATATTTACAAGATAGTTACAAAGTATTTACAAGGTACCAAATAATGTAATAATCTCCAACATATACCTTTAAATATGTTAAGGAAAGGTATTAAGAAGTTGGGAACAAGAAAGGATTAGAATATGGATGGATTGCAAGCATAATATGTAAATAAGGAATATATGACTTAGTACTATACATCAACATGATATTTGATGGTGTTATTAAGCATGATTTTTTATTGTATTGGACAATAAGTTTAAGTATACCTCTTCTTAAGAGTGATGATGTAAACAATCTCACAAATTATTGAACCAATATGGTCAATCTTCTAGTTGCAAATATACTTGGAAGTATGGTTAAGTATAAAATCTATAAATCAATAGAGAAACAAAGAAAAAGGATAAATGAAAAAAGGGAGAAGAACAAGTAGGATTTAGACCAAAATACAGGAAAATACATCATTGCATCAAATTGATACATATAAATGAAAAATTATAGAAAGAAAAGGGGAATTTATTATTGTTTTGTTTGCTTCAAAGGTAAAATTCAAAGAGACTTTCTATGGAAAGGTTGTGAGGAAAAATTTAGGTTTCCTATTTGTAAAGATAGGGTTCGCAAAGGAAAGAATATTAGTGGAGCGGGCTTGTGGAATTTCAGACTTATGAATTTGGCATTAGGAGCAAAACTTGGGTGGAGATTATTCAGAGATCAAGGAAAGAATTGGGTAAAATTATTACTTCAAAAAAATATAGGTTTTCTTGATGCAATGAAATTGTTTAGAAAAATAAATCTACCCAAAGGATCGTCAACATGGAACTTCATATGAGAGAGTTTGTTATTGATAAAGAAACATAATAGATGGTCAATCAATGAGGGATTTATGCAAATTTTTGGTCCGATGCTTGGTTGAAGCCTTATCCTCTTATCTCCGATCGAAAATGGAAACCATTGGTGCAAGCATGCCTAGTATGTAAAGGTCTAAAGATCAAAGATTATATTATTATGAGAAAAAACTCCAGATCATGGATTTATTTTAGTAACCTAGTTGAAGGAGAGGAACTCAAACAAATTATAGATGAACTTCAAAATATGCTTGAAGAGTTTTATTTGTCGATTTTTACATGAAAGGATGAGTTAGTTTGGAATTTATCAAAGGATGGTGGATACTTGGACAATTTGGGATATGAGGATTTAGAGCAATCAAAATTTCCTTTTTCCAAAAATTTTCCTTGGAAGAACGTTTGGTCATTAGAATCTCTCCCTAAGCCTCAACATTTCTTTGGTTAGCAGTTCAAAGTAATATTCTTACAAGAGAGAAAGCCTACAAAGAAGAGGATATTATGGACCCTTCAAATGTGCCTTGTGTGAGAAGAATTTAGAAACTTCAGACCATTTACTTCATCATTATCCATTTGCTCACACCATTTGGGCTTATTTTTTAAAAAACATAAAATTATATTGGGTTGCTCCATCAACACTAAAAGAGTTGATAAAATGTTGGATAAATTATTTCAAATCTAAAGTGATATGTATTCTTTGTAGGATTGGCCCTGCCATTATTTGTTGGAATTTATGGCTTGAAAGGAATAACAAAAAAATTAAAAATAAATATCAAAATCATGCCCAAGTTTGGAACTATATTAGTTCCTCTCTTGTAGAATATCTACAAATATGGTGCTCATCATGGGAAGTCTCAGTTCAAAAAAAAAAAGGTGCTAATAACTTGGCTACAAGATTTGAACATACATGGAAGAGTCATCTATGACAACGGAATTAAAACAAAGGATCTACTTCGATCTATGGTAAAATGGAAATGTCTAGAAATTGGGTTTATCAAAATTAATTTTGATGGTGCTTCTAAAGGAAATCTAGGAGAAGCTGGTGGAGATGGTGTTTTTAAAAATAGAGAAGGAAAAATTATCCTCACTTGTTCATAATCATATGGAACTTCAACTAACAACTATGCAGAGGCTAGGGAACTTCTTACATGGATTAAAATTACAATAGAAAAGGATGGAAATATATTTCAATTGAGGGGGACTCACAGATTATCATCAATGCTATTAACAAAAATGGATGTGGAGATTGGATAAAATATAATACTATTGTTGATGTTCATTATCTATTACTAGAGGCAATCTCCTGGCAGTGTGAGCATATTTATAGAGAAGGAAATCGGGTGGCTAATAAATTAGCAAATTATGGTGGTGATCTTTATCTTGATGAAATTCAAATTTTAGAAGGCAACTGGCCAAGTGAGTTTTTATATCTTAATCAAAATGTTGTCAATGAGTTGATTATGAAAACATAGTAATTCAAGGAAGTTGAAGAATATATTTAAGAGAAAAAGAAACGAAAAAACTATGATAAAAAGGTATACTTCAGCAAATGTAATATTTTGGTATTTTGATGGGAGTGGCCCCCGCTAGAAGCCATATATAACCTATTATAAAAAAGGGGTATGGTACCTAGGGATAGGTGTATAGTGATGTGATATTGTATTGTATATGGATATTATGGATAGTTGGCATGGACCATACATAACCCAAGATTCATTATATTGGAATATTTTATTATAATAATGTGATGGATGAAGGTTTAGGCGTCACCTAGTGCTAGGATTGTAACCTTCCAAAAATGGTATTTGATGATAGATATATAAAAAGGGATATTTTCATTGTAATGATCAATCATGCATCATGTCGAATATTCTTTGTAATCATCTTGCCCATGAAGCGACTTATAATACTTTTCCCTCTCTAAGTGGTTCTCTCATCTTAGGAGATCTTGTGGAGTTATTCCTTCCTTAAGGAGTATTATTGTTGTTTCCTTACCTTAAGAGCATTATATATTTTTATCTATTTGTATGGATTTATATTCAAGGATGAATTATTGATATTTTAATAAATTTTTAGAAGATTATGTTTGTGACAATAAAGTCTCATAAAAAGTGGTTGTAGAGCAACAAATTTAGTGAAGTAGGAATTGTTTTTTTAGATTTGTAGAAGTTTGTGTAATTATTTCTAGAAAAATATCTTATTTTATAGGATTTTTATATACACATACAAATTTTCACTTTAGATGATTCTTATATCATCTTGTTTAGAATTTAAAAAAGCTTCAGAATGAGTGGTCATATAAAGGAATTCAAGCAATGTTGAGAGAGATGACCCTATGAAGTCATCTGTCTAGACTATGGGCAATGATAATTTTTCAAAAGAACAAAATTTAACATATCTTTTAGTCTGGGTAAGCAATTCAAATATCATTTAGTGTGTTTTGAAGGAAATTTCTAGGTCTACTTGTTTATGTGACATTGGATATTGGAATTGGTGAGGTAATTTTTTAAATGAAACCTAGTTTTGATTAAAAATTTTCATGAGGCTAATGGAGTAACAAAAGTTTTTGTAGCACCCTAAAATTGGCGCAGTAAAACTTAGCAAATAATTAAAATTACATTAGTAATAATTCAAATTCAAATTTTAACCCCAAAACCGCTCCCAAACCGCTTGCTGCCCGTTTCCTCATTTTTCGTGCCATTTTTAGAGTTTGTTTTGTCCGTTTGACGATATCGTCGCCGATCAGACGATATCGCCTCAGATCGAATGATTTCGTCTAGAGAAGAACGTCTAGACGATCTCGTCCCAAACCGATTTGTGCATAGTTAGCTTCTGTTTCAACGACGTCTCTAATCCGGGCAGAAGCGTGTCTGCACCGTTAGAGACCTCCCCCATTGGAGATCTTCCAAATTAGGATGATCTCCAACCTCCTAACCTCCCTCCTAAGCCTATTTAACCTTAGGACCCCCTCTTGGCATTCCCCCCGGCTGAAATTCCCTGTAACACGAATTCTACATGCATTAGACTATCTTAAACCACCATTTGCATTTGTATTTTTCCAAGTTTGTTTGCAGGAACTTCATTGTTTTTCAGCCGAAGCAAGCTCAGATCGTCGCAGACGATCCTGTTCAATTCGAGATGATTTCGTACCAATCCGAGATGATTTCGACTGTAGTCAACATTGGGGGCAATCAATGCCCAAGGTTTGCGTTTTCTCACTTTGTTTGTTGATTTATCCTACATTTAGTTAAATTTGTTATTATTCCTTATTGTTCCGCATCTTGGAGTTCACCCATATAGCTTAAGTGCACAATGAAGTCATAATTTGTCATTAGAACGTCATAATCTACTTGAATTTTTATTTGTGATTATCACCTTAGCATCTATGTTGCCATTTTACACCATTTTTCTCTCGTTAGAATAGTTGCATTTCTGGTATTTTGTATCTATTTCTCTCGTTTGTGTGTCTCTATATGAATTCGTCGATCTCGATGATCCCGTCAGATCTCGATGATCCTCTCAAATTCCAGATGATCTGGATCGCTTCAAAAATCAGAACCTTCATCGTACATCCGGATCGTATGGTTCTTTAATCTAGCTTATTCTTTCTATTTTCTGTCCAAATCTATTTTTTGTATTTATTTAATTTGCATTTTCATAATAGAACACTTAGATTCATCCGGCCAAACCTAGGACTTGGATGTTTAAAGATAAAACCGAACACATTAAACACATTCCCAACCTAGGCGTGGAAACTGCCACTAAACGTTTCCCTGGTGAACCCCACCATCCGTCGAAAAATCACCTTAATACCCCTCCCCCGAGAGGCGGGACCTTCAAAGGGCCTCTCAGTCCGAGGTACCATCCCATCCTTTTCCCATCCCCCTTCCGGGCGCGGATCCTTTAGCCTGAAGGTAAGGGTGCGAAAAATTTGGAACGATACATTTTGGTGAACCCGACGTGAAACTAAAACCTTTTGAAAACAAAAAAACAAAAAACATAGATGCATTTAAAATCATTAGAAAACTACTAAGTTGCATATCATGTCTAGATGGTAGCTCCTAAGAAAAGATTAGCAGCTACTATAAATGTTGAAAACCAATTAGCAGCCATAGAAGTTAATTCTGTGCTTAGAACATCTCAAACATATAGAAACCCACCTTTGTGGAAAGAACTTGATAGGAGACTAGGTATCATTTCATCTAGATCAACCGAACTTAGACAAATCAAGAGGTTTGCCCTAGATAGGATCTTGGATCCTCATCAACTCATTTTTTATCATGAACTTCGGAGAGCCTGCCATAGGTGGTTAGCTTATAGGAGAGCTCTTGTGTCTTCATAATTGTTCACCTTCGAGGAATACCTCGAGAACGCAGTTGTTATACACCAATTCCTAGGTCATGTAGAAGATCAAGAGGTCATTCTTATGGATAGGGAAATATGGAGGAGAGTTCCTCGAGCTATGTTATATCGAGAGTATTGCCACGAACTCTATTTCTACCAACCAGAGTCTGAGACAGATAATATCACTATAGCACTTTTTGTTAAATTCTTGAAAGAAAATTTCCAATTTGAAGAAGAACACTTCATGACTCCTAAAGAACTCGAGCCCATTAATGACATTTATAAATTATTTATAGAAAACTAGATCATTGCTTTCATTATTATTTCTTGCATTTATTGTGTTGTTTGTTATCTTTATAATATTGTTACAAAAACAAAAAATAGAAAAACAAGAAAAATAGAAAACATAACAAAAACCCAAAACATTTTATTTTAAATACTATAGTAGGTATATAATTAAAATATATACCTTGTTGCATATATATATATATATACAAGTATATATATATTTGCTGAAATTTAAATTTAAGCACAATGCCTAAACTTAGAAATGGTAAACAAACTGAACAAGAAGAAGAAGATTGGTTGGGAGGCAAAACTACAAACCCAAATGTCCTTCCTGAGGATCCAATTCCGAAAGGAGAAACTCTAGAACAGCCAGAAGATGACCTGGGTGAAGACAATGAACAAGAAGACAATCTTAAAGAGGAAGGATCCTCGTCCCCTAGAATAGCTCCAGATGGAACTATTGCTTTTGATAACTTAGATCATTTCTGGAAATTTTTCAATAATAACATTGGTGCTCTTAATATGGCAGTTCGTATTGATAAAGGACAAATTAGTGACACTCAAGCAGCTATGGAAGATATGTTTAACATACACACTAATCCCTTGTCCTTTGTTGATCAAGAAAGTGATAAAGTTGGACCATCCAATAGAGATATGGTCACTATGATTCAGAACATGCCAAAACAATAGGTTACCCAACCCCCTAAGGAACCCGTTATTGAGCCTAAAATCATTCCCACACAAAAGAAAACTTCCTTCACCGCTTTACTTCGCCAAACTATTGATCAATATGCTTCAAATCAACAAAAACCTAAAATGAAGCCAAACACCAATTTTCAACAATCTGGGATACAACATAATACAACTTCAAGATTTCTTCATAACACCCTTCCTACCAACAATTTACACAATAGCAATATAGCATCTAATCTCCATGTCCCTCCATCATATGCTCACAAATCCCATATTAATGCCCTACCGAACCAATATGGTGGGCAAACTAGTAATCTGGAAGCCATGGTGAAACAGTTAGCTTCGCGCATGGACCAGATAGATCCCTACCGTCCCTCGTATAATTATCGAGAGATATGTAGTCAACCTTTGGATCCCATAGTTGTAGCACAGCCATACCCTAAACACTTTCCCATGCCCGTCCCGCCTATATATAAAGGAACCGAAGATCCCATAGAGCATCTTCGTATGTTTAGGATAGCATGTCATGATATATCACATGATGACTTGCTATTACTAAAAATGTTCCCAAAAAGTTTAGGAGGAATGGCATTAGAGTGGTACTATCAATTGCCCACTCATTCTTTGAGAAATTTTGAAGAAACAACTGAATCGTTTGTCCATCAATTTAGTGCCTACATCGAGAGGCATGTCACCATTAAAGATTTGTACAACTTAAAACAAGACAAAGATGAATGTTTTGCTGATTTCTTAGCTAGATGGAGGCAGTTGATAGGAAAACCGCACTTTGTGTTACCTTATAGGGAAATGTTGGACATTTTTATCAATAATTTACAAGAACAAATCTCTTATGAGTTATCAATCGCTACCTTAACCACCTTCGATCAAGCTATAGACTTAGCTCGAAGGGTAGAAGATGCTCTCATTAGGAGAGGTCACCTCAAAAAGAAAGATGATGAGAAAACATCCAGAAATCAGTATAAAAACAAACAAGTTGTAGGTGACGGAGTCACTGATAGCAGAAACGTTGCTAATATCAATACAACGAAGACAACAGAAAAATTTATATTAAAACCCCCTGATAAACCTCCTCGAGAATTTACTAGATTAAATCAACCTTTATCAACCATTCTACCTCAATTATTAGCATGAGGCTTGATTCAATTACTAGCTATCCGGGAACCTGATCCAACTATACCCGGATACAGAGCCGATCTACACCGTGACTTTCATAGAGGACCTGGACATGCTACAAATTCTTGCAAAATATTGAAACATAAAATACAAGACTTGATTGATAATAATGAAATGGAGGTGCAAGCTTTCCAACCTAAACAAAATGCTCCTAATAACGCTCAAAAGACCATTCCCCAAAATCAAAATCAAAATGCTAATCAATCATTGGATATATTTCAACATCCTTTACCAAACCATGGTAAAGAAGTGGCCAATCAAATCGAACATCATAATGTTCCCCCTCCTACCCGATATGTAGGGACTATTAGCGGACAATTACCTGTTCAGGATCCTCAAATATTTGACACAACTTTATCCCTGGTCACGACCAGGCCCCTACATAATTTTCAAACTCCCGATCCTAGTGATGTAGAATCGATACTGAAAGTGAAGTAGGCATCACCTCAAACCAATCGAATAGTTCTGAAAATGAATCAGATCCTATTCAACCTATCACAGATGCTATGGTTCCATAAGAACCATTTCCTAGAAGAGTTACTACTCGACCCTCTTCTAATCAATTCCTTCCTAATGAACAAGCCATAAACGCTCAACCGAGACCAGTTCAACGTCTTCAATATAACATTGTAGGTACCATCGGAGCCGTTACTAGACAACAGGATCAAAACTCTCAACAAGATCAAACTCATAATGATGGATCAGCTCCATTTATTTTGAAAAATCCCAATAAAGGGAATCATATGTCTAATGTTCAACTTAAGCCTCCTTACAATATTAATGAACAATTATCCAACACTACAACCATAATTTCCCTGTTGGATTTGTTAAGATCTTCTCCCACCCATAGGGATGAGTTAATGCTTACATTAAGCCAAATGATGGTACCTCAAAATATTCAACCCGAAGCCATGTCCAATACTATCATCACTTGAGAAGTCGATTGTATTGACTTCCGGGATAAAGATATCCCACAACACAGTTTACATAAGGATAATCCCTTATATATTATCGCTCTAATTGGAGATGTAGTTGTTAAAAGAGTCCCGATTGATAATGGTTCATCTCTAAACATTTGCACTTTTGACTTCTACCAACGGTTTGGCTTTAGAAGTGATGAAATGAAGAAAACTGACATGATTATCAAAGCTTTCAATGACGAGACACAAGAAACGTGTGGAGTCATTACTATACCCTTGCAAGTTGGTCCTAGAACCCTAGATACAACCGTGTTTATTGTACATTGCCCCGCATCGTACAATATACTTTTGGGTCACCCTTGGATCAATGCGATGCGAGCGGTTCCCTCCACTTTACACCAATGTGTTAAATTTGAATTTAAAAATCAGTTGGTCACTATCCATGGTGACCCTAGACCCTTTGATATGTGTGCTTTGGCAGAACCCGTTGGAGTGCAATTTTGCCCCGCTCCGTCATCCACACATCCTAATTCTTATTTTTCATCTAAACGTGTGAAAAACACACACATAACATCATCTACTCCATCAACTACACCTATACATTTAACTCAACCATCTTCTGAACAAACCACACTAGAACCTCAAAAAGATCTTAAATCCACAACCAATCCTTCATGTTCCATCCCTATCATTTCAAAACCTATAGACCCATTCATTAACACTTCCACATTATCAACATCTATCATACCTTCCACATCTAAAGATATAGGGAATGATCCTTCTACATCTTATGCTCTTTCTGATGAACTTTTACCGGATTTATCCACAATCTTAATATCAGAAAAAACAAATGCTTTTATGCAAGATTCAATTCTTTTAAATAACTTGCCACCATCTCCTCGTACTTTGGGCCTCCCACAACCTATGGGAAGTACTTACCAAGTCGGGAGTTGTGCTTTTATTTATAAAGGATATGATTGGGGAAGAATACCCAGGAATATCAAAACTCATCATGAGGGATATGCACGATGTTATTTTACTAATGAATATATTAAAGCTAAACCCATAATGCTTAAAATGGGATATAAAGGGAAAGGCTTGGGACCTTTCCAAAATGGCATGAAAGAACCTATCGAGGTAGAACCATGGCCCGCCCGATGTGGTGTGGGCCTATTTCCTAGTAAGGGTCAACCCTTCCCTTTTGAAGATGATGATCAACTCATATGTTATCAAGATTATCTAGATAAACAAGATTCTTTGTGTCCAAAGAATCAGCCATTTACATGTAATATGCTATCCATAGCTTACCCTGAATTGATTGTTGAATCCGATGAGGAGTTGGAAGGAGATATTTTCCATGATGTCTCCGTTGAAGAGTTGTTACACAATGGTTTTTATTTTGATGGTTCTATACCAACTATAGCCCAACTTGAGGCCACCACTCATCAAGACAAATTATCCAACTTAACCTTAAAAGAATTACAAGAATTGGGCGTTTCACCCGCCCCACCTAATTTTGAAAGAGATCTACACATGGAAGTAGAAAACGTCATTAAAGTTAACATTGGAACTGAGGATACTCCTCACATAATCAATATTGGATCAGCATTAAGTCAAGAAAAACAAGATGAATACATTGCATTCCTTAAAGAATATGAAGATGTCTTCGCTTGGACATATGAAGATATGCCAGGTCTGGACCCTTCTGTAGTCATGCATCATCTAGTAGTCTATCCGGATGCTAAACTTGTTAAACAAAAACTTAGAAAAATGCATCCCAAAGTGGCCCTGCTAGTCAAAGGGGAGTTAGAAAAACTCCTGAATGTTATTTTCATACAAGCTATTGATTATGCTGAATGGATCTCGAATGTAGTTCCAATCACCAAGAAAGAAGCTACCAAAGTTAGGGTTTGCACAGACTTTAGAGATATTAACGTCGCATGCCCTAAAGATGATTTTCCTCTTCCAAACATGGATCAAATCATTGACTTTATCGTCGAGAGTGGAATGATGTCCCTAATGGATGGATTCTCCTGCTATAATCAGATCAGGATAGCTCCTAAAGATCAGGCTAAAATAACCTTTATTACCCCTTGGGGTACCTTTTGTTGGAAAGTGATGCCATTTGGTTTAAAGAATGTCGACGCAACATATCAACGAGCTATGACTTATATCTTTCATGATATGATGCATGATATCCTACATGATTATGTAGATGATATTATAGCTCACTCTATTAAAGAAGATGATCATTTAGATGATTTGAGAAAAGTATTTAATCGGTTAAGAGAATACCTTATTCGATTAAATCCAGCCAAATGCATATTCGGAGTTAAGTCCGGTAAGCTATTAGGGGTTTTAGTTTCTTTACGTGGTATCGAAATCGACCCTCTCAAAATTGTGGCTATCACTGATATGCCCGCACCTACCAATATATCGGAGTTACGAAGTTTACAAGGTAAGCTTCAAGCCATCCGTCGCTTCATCGATAAGTTGGTGGACAAAACCACTCCCTTTCTTAAGCTCCTTAAGAAGGATGTCCCTTTTAATTGGGATGATGAATGTACAGAAGCTTTTGAACTTCTCAAACAATACCTCCTTAACCCACCTGTGCTTTCACCACCTAGACCTAATCGCCCATTTCTCCTATATATTTTAGCTTCATATTTTGCTTTAGGAGCTATGTTAGCTCAGCTTGATGATGAGAAGAAAGAACATGCTAATTATTACATTAGCCGAACCCTCATCAGTTATGAAACCCGTTATACAACATTAGAAAAATTATGTCTAGCAATCGTATTTTCTATGCAAAAATTACGTCATTATATGCTCAGTCAAAAAACTTATGTCATTGCTAAATATGATCCCTTGAGGTATCTCATGAGTCGACCTTATTTATCGGGTCGCACAACAAAGTGGGTTCTTGCTCTAAGCGAGTTTGAACTCACGTTCATAGGACAAAAGTCTGTTAAGGGTCAAATCATAGCAGATCAATTAGCTGCTGCACCCTTAGAATCTACCCATCCCCTCATCATTGAGTTTCCTGATGAATGCCTTCAATTAGAGGCAGACCATATTGAACAATGGTCCTTATACTTTGATGGAGCCCGATGCATGAGTGGGGTTAGTGCGGGTATTATTTTAATATCCCCGCAAAAACATCTTATACCTTTGTCCTTTAAATTAACATTTGCTTGCACTAATAATACTGTCGAATATGAGGCTCTAATCCTTGGATTACGAGCTGCCTTGGCATTAAAAATCAAACATCTGCTAGTTTTTGGTGATTCTCAACTTGTCATAAATCAAATTAATGAAGTTTATCGGACCAGAGATGATAAATTGCGCCCATATAAAGCATATGTTTTGCAATTGTTATCCTTGTTTGATAAAGTTACTTTGGAAGCTATTCCGTGAACTAGCAATCGTGCAATTGATGCTATGGCCATAGCTGCATCTCTTCTGCCCTTGGAGTTAGATGACGAATATGCCACCATCATTATTCGTCGACTCTAGGAACCCGCTTCAAATAAGTCATGTTTAGAACCTTTGGATGTGTTTCTAATCAATGAAACTACTCCTGAACCTTGGTATACTGGATATAATTGATTTTCTCCAAAATGGGACTTTCCCTGCCAATTCTAATAGAAACCAACATCGGTTATTACGTCGACGAGCAAGTCGATTTGTAATAATTGGCAATACTTTATATAGGAGATCTTTTGAAGGTATCCTATTGAGATGTTTGAATCTAGAAGAATCCAAATCAGCTTTAAGTGAAGCCCACGATGGATCTTGTGGAGGACACTTCAGTAGTAGTGTCATTGCTAAAAAGCTCCTTAGGATAGGCTACTTTTGGCCTACCATGGAAAAGGATGCACATGATTATGTGCGCCATTGCGACAAGTGCCAAAAACATGCTGACCTTGTCCATGCGCCTGCACAAGAGCTGCAGGCTATTTCATCTCCTTGGCCCTTTTCAAAATGGGGCTTAGACATTATTGGCAAAATTAATCCCGTGTCATCCGATGGACACAAATTCATCATAACCGCCACCGAGTATTTCACGAAGTGGGTTGAAGCTATGCCTTTAGCTTCCTCGCACTGGAACTCAAGTCTCTAAATTTATTTTTAATCAAATCATTTGTAGGTTCGAAATTCCTGCAAATCTCATCTCGGATAATGGAACTTGTTTCAAAAATAAAGATGTTAAAAATTATGCTAAAAATATAAGATTCAACATCGCTGGTCCACTCCCTATTATCCTCGTGGTAATGGTCAAGCAAAAGCATCTAACAAAACCTTAATCAAAATTCTCAAAAGAATGGTCAATAAAACTGGCCGCGACTGGCACATTCAATTATATCCAGCTTTGTGGGCCTATCGAACTAGTGTTCGAACTCCCACTGGAACTTCACCTTTTGTCTTGGTTTATGGCGTTGAAGCCATTTTTCCCTTTGAATTAGAAGTTCCTTCTTTGGCTCTACTACTTCAAGATACCGAAGTAGGAGATGAATATCGAAATGGGCAGACTCAGTCAGCTGGAACTTCTAGATGAAAAGCGCATCAATGCTTTAGAGCACCTTCGTGCCTACCAAAACAAGCTTAAAAGATCATATGCCAAGAAAGTTCATCATCGATCCTTTGAGGTCGACGACCTTGTTTTAAAAGAAAATAAAAAAAATACTAATGCAACTAAAGACCTTAAAGGTAAATTTGAGCCCAACCGGCTTGGACCATACATTATCACCGCTAAATTTGAATCAGGAGCATACAAATTAGCTACCTTAGATGGTAAATATTTAAAAGAACCTATGAATATTATGCATCTTAAGCGATATTACGCATAAAATTTGGTCATTTCATCATTTGTACATATTTTGCATGTTGTCTCATTTTAAATATATATATATATATATATATATCAAACTGTTTAAACAAAAACAAATGAAAAAAATAAAAAAAGTCAAAACAACAATATTATTGACTCTTTTGAAACCCAAAAAAATAAATAATAAATAAAGAAGAAAGAGAGAGTCAAAATTATCAAACTCTTCACAAATATTTGTTGTATATATTTCTTCTTCAAGTATTGCCCTTATATTTTCAAGTTATTTTGGATAAATTAGCATTTATTTGGAATCCCCCACTATCACAAACACAAAAAAATAAATATCTTGATTTTATCTGGCATGATTACTAATCTCTCTTATATCAAAGTACACAAAATTCAATTAAATAAAGTTTGAGCACAGAGAATTGATGTTGTTATTTACTTAAACCAAGCATATCTTTTCACAATAAAATGATTACATTTGTAATTTCCATGCTATGTTACATAGTAGAAATGGTTCTTGAGCGAAAAGTTTCCCCTGCTATCCTATCATGCACATGGTCTAGAATCTTTGAGAATTGGCAAAAGGACAAGCTCACCCCTACCCGGAATAAAAATCCCTTGCTCTACAGCTAATCCGAGCAAGTATCCCTAGTATAGAAAGAAAAGAAAAGTTCAAAAGAAACAGAAAAAGAAACAAGTTATTTCAGCATTATCTCAAATATCAAGTCACAATACAAAAATACAAAAAAAAAAAAGCAAAAGCAAAGAAAAAGAAAAAAAGAAAAGCAAAAGCAAAAGCAATAAAATCCCTTTCCCTACCCCTTGAAAAGAAAAGAAGGGTTGATGAGCTTGAATCCCTGGAATTCTCAATTATTCGAAAACTGTGAGGTAAGCCCCATAACAGGTGGTTTGTGCCCAACCCGCTTGGCCTTGGGTAACTCCTAGCGTGGTGATATGTCTGTCACATTAGCGACCTTCTTTTGTACAGACCTATGTCTCGCTTATGGATTAGCTAGCTCTTGATAACCCGACCTACATAGTAGTCTCGGTATGGTTATATGCATCTAAATCATGGTTAATGAACACTTATTTGGTTCATTCAAATCACTTGTATCAAATTATCTTGCTCAAAACTTGGTAAATGAACAATGCAATTGCACACACATTTGTATTTGAGAGATTTTGTGTATCATTATGATAAATCAAGATTGGTAATGAACTCACATACGCACATGGGATTCCTTATAAATCTAACTTTTGTCTTTAAGATACTTTGAAATATTTTTGCAAATTGTTTGGAATAAATTCATTTTCTTCTTTGAAAGAACAGTTGTTTAGTATAAAGACAACTACATGCATTCTCAAAAAAATCAAAATCATTTTCCAAAACATGCAATCAAGTTACATTTATATATAATTTTTGACTTTCGCGACGATGGTATAGTTCCAAAACCAAAATTGGAATTTTATGCCTAGTGCAAGTCCTCATCTTCATATTTTCTGACTATTTCAAAAATTAAAAATCAACCATGCAATAAAACTATTATTTTCTTCTTTGGATTTCACGATGATGGTATAAGTTTATACCTAAATATTCTATGCCTAGCGCAAACCATTGTACCAATTTTATTTTCCATTTATTTAAAATCATAAAAACATATGACTTAAATCATTATGTTACACAATTATGCTTTAAAACAAACAAACACCTATTCTATTTCATGTCATTATGTCAAACTTCAATTTTGTAATGATGGTATAATTCCTAGGGAATTATCCAAAAAATTTATCACACTTAGGAATTTATGCCTAGCAAAAGTCATTTTAAAATATTTCATGCATAATATTTTCATGGAAATCTGAAAAACAAATCATCATCATCATCATCATTTGCATCATCACAACAAAGTCTTAAGACAGTCTCTTAAGCACCCTTTTACTTTTAGCAATATTTCTATACTAGGATTAGCTTGACGACCGAGTGAGCGGCGACTCCATGAAATGGTCTATAATAGCGACAATGTCCTTTGAAATTATTGTTAAAAGTCCCTTTTATTTTTATCAAATTATCACATCACAAACAACCAACTTGTTTACATCAGATTATTTCATTTAAATTTTAAAAAAAGCATGACATTCAAACCATCATATTTCCAAATGGCATAATTACATGAATCATCGAATCAATCAATCAAAACATTAAAGCATCATACAAATACATAAGACAAGTCATATGATCAAAAAATATCTCATCTATATATATCTCAATAATATATGTACATCATCTCAAAACTAGATTGGTATGCCACAATCTATACCTAGGCATACTCAATCCCCTATCAAAAATAATAATAAGCACTATAATCAATCTGTGCAGTGCAATCTGTAGCAGCTAGCCTCGAGAACCCCTCGAGCTCTCAACCTCATCTCCTCCCCCGCCCTGAGGTGGACGAGGTGGCCCCATCATAGTCCGTGTGGTGCTATGAGTCCTGGACTCTGATCGTGATGATGTCCTCGATGACCTCATCCCGATAGGCTCCGTAATATGGGCCGACAGCGGTAACCTCTACCCCTCTGGCACCATATGGTGGTATAGTGTCCGATAGAATGTGACCTGGGCAATAGCCCATGCTAGATCCCGAGTGCTCGCCCTCTCGCTCCATGCTCTGAGGCATGCTACCTCATCTCTGAGCCATGTGGCCTCCTCTCGATGTCGTGCAACCTCATCCTGTAGAGTCTGCACCTCTGCCTAGAGACGGACAGTCTCCACCCGAAGAGTAGCCATCTCACTACTCTCTCCTATGTCCACACCCTTGCCCTTATCGGGCGATGGTGGTCTCTCTCTCCATGGAGAAGGGGGTCTCTCCTCCCTCCTCTCCCACTATCATGGCCTCTGCTGAGCTCGTGGTCTCCTCTCCTCTCTCCCGTCATGACCCCGTGCCACCTCAATGGCCGCCTGGCATCGCCTCCCCATCCGATGCACAACTATGTGAATCGGACCCCGAGCCCTCATCATCCGAGGAGGGCGGATGCCTGTGTACTAGGCATCGTAGCCGTCAGCTACCCCTACGTCGTCCCCATCCACCGGCTGAATGGGGGCATCATCTATGTTTGAACCCCATAAGCGCTGCATATCTGGAGCCCCGCTAACTGTAGTGTTATCCTAGATAGTCCGAGAAAACTCGTAGTCTCTGAGGGATGGGATCCCCTGCTGTAGACCGAACTGCCTCAAAACTCGGTCATAGCGATGGAGCTCCACCTCTCCCCTCTCCATCCTTAGCCAACAGACTCGCCTGATGTGAGCCAGCTCCTGTCCATCCTCGGCCCACCCTGGATGATCTCTCCAAGGCCTCTAGGTGATCTGGTCGGAGACAAGGTCATCAAGTAGTCTCCGGGACATTGGCAGATCTATCCACCATTGTGACCCTCTCTGGAGCCACCAGTAGAAAGCTCGGGGCCTCTCCCCATCAATCCCTATTAGTGGGAGCCCTACCGGCCTCCGCACCATGATGTGCTCCCAGCACCAAACCAGTAGTAGAGATGTCATAACCAGACATCGACCGCCCTTGTATACGACCCCATGCAGGATCCTATACAATCGACATAGTACAAAGCTCCCCCAAGCAAACCTCTATCCATGGTCTCTCATGTCATAGACCACATCTCGTCGCAGCCATGGTACTCGCATCCACTCGGATGGCATAGCAAAGACCACCTACAACCCCACCCAAAACCTCGTGTCGGCCTAGATGCCCTGCATCTTCCGTAGAGATTCGATGTTCACTCCGCCCTTCTCCAGGGCGAAGCTCGGATCTCCGCATAGTCGCATCATCACGTGGCCCCGATTGGCCATGGGAGTGATTAGCCATCCTTGTATGGGGATCCTCAAAATCCTCCATACATCCTCTAGTGTGGGAGTCATCCCCCCCATCGATAACCGAAAACAGGAAGAACCCGGATACCACCTCCTCCGCTAGGGCCATCAATAGCCCCATATCTCGTAGAAACCTGTGGCATCTCTCGCCACATGCCGCAAGCCAACCTGAGCTACCTGATCTCGCTCTACCCGAGATAGAGCGGCCAAGTCATCCCTCAACCCATCGTATTTCCATTCTCTCGCTCTTTAGTAATCCTCTCTGCAACATAAACAACAAAACAATAAAAATCATTAATAAAACAATGATTAAAAATGCAAGTAAAACAAAGTTCAATTTAATAAATGATGATATCATCCACTATTGGATGATATCGTCCCAAATTTGAGCAAATTCGTCTCTGATTTTGCCAGTCGAAATCGTCCCTTTTTTGACGAAATCGTCCCCATTTCATCGATTTCGCCCTTGGACGAAATCGACGATATCGAGACGATTTCGACGAAATCGAGACGATTTCGTCTCGACGACGTCGACGGCCCAAAAATGGCCGCGATGCTCAAAAATTATCAAAATTTAATCTAAAAAGCATGAAATTCAAAATTCAAGCCTTCTAAACTAAGTTTAGACCCTTACCCGTAGCCCGCGCCGGACCTCTGTCGATCTGTGCGCTGTCTCGACCATCTTGTCTGCAGAGCTCCAGAAACCAGAAAATAAAAAATGAACAGTAAAAATGAATTAGGGTTTTTCCCTATTTTTCTTAATTTTATTCAAAAACAATTAGCAACAAATTTAATTTTGGCTTTTCCGCATTTTTACCTCAAACGTTCGATTTGGGTAAAAACACGGAGGGGGCATCATAGTAAGTCGTCGTACGATTCGACCAAGAATCGTCGCCTAAAAATGGGAATAAATTTTTGCTTTCTCGTAGATCGAGAAGAACTCATCTTTAACGCATTTTCCTCAAAAAATTTGCTAAAGAGGGGGCAAAATGTAGCACCCTAAAATTGGCGCAATAAAACTTAGCAAATAATTAAAATTACATTAGTAATAATTCAAATTCAAATTTTAACCCCAAAACCGCTCCCAAACCGCCTGCTGCCCGTTTCCTCATTTTTCGTGCCATTTTTAGAGTTTGTTTTGTCCGTTTGATGATATCGTCGCCGATCAGACGATATCGCCTCAGATCGAACGATTTCGTCTGGAGAAGAACGTCCAGACGATCTCGTCCCAAACTGATTTGTGCATAGTTAGCTTCTATTTCAACGACGTCTCTAATCCGCAGAAGCGTGTCTACGCCGTTAGAGACCTCCCCCATTGGAGATCTTCCAAATTAGGATGATCTCCAACCTCCTAACCTCCCTCCTAAGCCTATTTAACCTTAGGACCCCCTCTTGGCATTCCCCCTGGCTGAAATTCCCTGTAACACGAATTCTACATGCATTAGACTATCTTAAACCACCATTTGCATTTGTATTTTTCCAAGTTTGTTTGCAGGAACTTCATTGTTTTTCAGCCGGAGCAAGCTCAGATCATCGCAGACGATCCTGTTCAATTCGAGACGATTTCGTACCAATCCGAGATGATTTCGACTGCAGTCAACATTGGGGGCAATCAGTGCCTAGGGTTTGCGTTTTCTCACTTTGTTTGTTGATTTATCCTGCATTTAGTTAAATTTGTTATTATTCCTTATTGTTCCGCATCTTGGAGTTCACCCATATAGCTTAAGTGCACAATGAAGTCATAATTTGTCATTAGAACGTCATAATCTACTTGAATTTTTATTTGTGATTATCACCTTAGCATCTATGTTGCCATTTTACACCATTTTTCTCTGTTAGAATAGTTGCATTTCTGGTATTTTGTATCTATTTCTCTCGTTTGCAGTGTCTCTGACGAATTCGTCGATCTCGACGATCCCGTCGATCTCGACGATCCTGTCAAATTCCGGACGATCTCGGATCGCTTCAAAAATTAGAACCTTCATCAGACATCCGGATCAGGTATAGTTCTTTAATCTAGCGTATTCTTTCTATTTTCTATCCAAATCTATTTTTTGTATTTATTTAATTTGCATTTTCATAATAGAACACTTAGATTCATCTGGCCAAACCTAGAACTTGGATGTTTAAAGATAAAACCGAACACATTAAACACATTCCCAACCTAGGCGTGGAAACCGCCACTAAACGTTTCCCCGGTGAACCCCACCATCCGTCGAAAAATCACCTTAATACCCCTCCCCCGAGAGGCGGGACCTTCAAAGGGCCTCTCAGTCCGAGGTACCGTCCCATCCTTTTCCCATCCCCCTTCCGGGCACGGATCCTTTAGCCTGAAGGTAAGGGTGCAAAAAATTTGGAACGATATAGTTTTATAAAAAGGAGGATATAAATATTAAAGACTAGTTGATGAAATGCAAATTTCTATGTTTTAGGAAGTCTAATTAGCAATTCAATGTTGATAACTCTTTAGATGGATAAGCTTTTAGCTAGTGGATATATTTTTCAAAGGACTACTAAAAATAGTCATGGAGTAAAAGTTTCCCTTGGGAAGTTGTTGAGCATGCATTATTGAGCAAATGGGATCTTAAGTGCAAGGATAATGTTGGATTTCACACCTATTTCCATTAATTAATAAGAGCAATCCATTCACTCAAATCTTATGCAGTAAATGTAAAAAACGATAAAAGATAGATGTAGATGATGGGTACCTTTAAGCACCAGATAATCACTATATTATCCATAGATAAGAATCACGACACTCAGATGCAACAGATGGAGTGTTGGGTATATTTATACCAATGCCAAAACCACAATTACATAAACATATTAACCTAAGTTAAAATAACAAGAGGGTGTTAGGTTAATTACAAGTTATAAGTTGGGTTTTACCATAACAAGATTAACCACAACCTATAGGGATCACGTAATTAAATAATATACAATAAATTAAAGATATTTATATAATTATTGCCTATATGCCTATAGAATATTACACCATACAATGTCAACCTTGGCTATAAGTTATATTACACTTCAACACCCCCTGATAATATGAACTAAGGGGACAAGGAGATAATACATTAGGTACAATAACATCTTCCCCCCATAATATATGCTCTAGTGGGCCTCCTTACTTGAGGAATTCTTAGCTAAACCCCTTTATCATCTAGAAGTTTTATTATGTGAAGATGCCTCTGCACAAGAATCTTCTTAGTTTGGATCGAAGTTGCTATTGCAAATATTATATACTCCTACACATGCACAAGGACCAACTTCTCTATAACTCTATATGAGGAATACAGACCAAGAATTCCCCCTCGTAAAAGCTTCTTCAATCTTCTATAGTCACATAAGGAAAGACTCATAAGCATGAACTTCAATTTTATAACACACTTCACCTTATTAAGAAGCTTTGACTTACCCTTAGGCTTTCTTATTTCCACCACCAAAAGAGGCTTTACATGAATCTATTTGTGAGAAGAACCATTAAAAATTTCCAAGAGTACCTAGACAAAAAAATAAAAAAATAAAAATAAATCATGAACAATTACCTCTTCATGTATAAAATAAATAAATAGCCCAATCATCTGATAGGAAGAAGGATTGACTAAAACATATTCTAAATTATTTTCTGTATGTCTACAAAAGACCTAGCAGATGCTACAAATATCTTAAATCCAATTATATTTTCCTTGAATATGGATCAAATATTTTGATTGCATAATATACTATAAATTTACCTCTTTGAGTGAGGACAATATGTCTTAAAGACAATCACACAATGAGACATCCCTCCAATTGTAGTAAGTCCTTGAATGAATGGCACCAATGCAAAGGCATAAAAAAAATTATGATTTGAAAAAATGGGCTTAAAACACTTGCGTATGCAAAAGTTGTGGTCTTTAAAATTTTGTCCTTCAAAATAGCCCTAGAATGACATTTTTTAAAAACATCAATTTTTTAAAATTCCTTATGATTTTTCTATAAGAAATAAGTTCATTATTTTCCTCACATTAGAAGGTAGAATGCCCTTATGCCATGCCCATGTAGTCGAACTAACTCCATCATTGTTTGGATCCAAAGGTGTGTCTTCTCTATGAATAAGGTTGTTGCAATCCAC
Source organism: Wollemia nobilis (assembly GCA_028583015.1). NCBI lineage: Eukaryota > Viridiplantae > Streptophyta > Pinopsida > Araucariales > Araucariaceae > Wollemia > Wollemia nobilis. The sequence goes on along the minus strand of JAQPPZ010003172.1, from coordinate 5,411,147 downwards.
AATAGTAAAGAGTTCCAACCATTTAAACAAACATGATGTGTGAGATTTGAACTAAGACAAATGAATATGCCTCATTTTCCATTATTTGTTGAAACAAAAATTGACTTTCTATGAAGAAGTTAGAACTCCTTTTTAAATTCAAAGCAACAATACTTCTTTTGTTATAAGTGGTTTGAATCTATAGAAAACATGTCAAAATTATTCCAATAAGAATGGAACATAACATAGAGTAAGCTTAATTTTAATTGTATTCATGTTAAGAGTATTGTTTTATAACAACAAATGGTAGCACAATCTACGATGAAGCTTGCAGCATAGTAGCAGACCTGGCAGCTGACACAAACATTGATGGAATATTTTTGTTTAATTCTATATCTTCTTCTTCTCTACTTATATTTATGTCATTCGAGCTTCTCCAAACCCTTAATTATCTGATAAACTAGTTCATGATATGAGGAGGAAACTAATTTGAAAATTCTTGTTTAGGATTCAAATTCAAGACATTGGACAAAAGAGATAGAGGAGTAGGATTTTTGGTGAAGCTTGAGCTATGATGTGTGACTAGAGAGCCTGGTCATCCTAGGTTGAACATGAGATGGCCTAAAAAGCTAAACTATCATGTAGAGAGTTGAAAGTGAAGGACAATTCATAAACAACAAACCCTAGCAGTTATAAAGTACGATGGAAGGATTCTACATTTCTTAGAGTGGAGGAGGATTCAATTTGTTTTACAATCTTGAGATCTTTAGATATGGCAAAAGAGTAGCAAGTTCATCTAAAATGTATCAATGCTTCAAATCCTTACCATGAATGCGATGAATATTATTTCCAATAAATTGTTGAAGCAAAGTAATATTAGTAGAAAGAAGATAATGTAAGCCACGAGCAAGCCCTACTAGCTAGTATTGAATGAAATTCGTATTTGAAATCCCTAATGGGAAGTCATGATGCCCTAGTTGGAAGAATGGATGCCCAAGTTGAAGATAAGTAGAAGAGCAAAAATATGGTAAGTTCGATCTAGGTAGCAAATGTTACACCAAAAGTGACTATCAAGGATGAGATGATTGAGAATGATATAAGGGTTTTGAAAAGTAGAGGATTAATATGTAAGTTCCATGGATCCTGGTCAAGGTTTTTAGAGAGTCAAGATTAGATCAAGTGGAAGAGGGGATTGAATTCAAATTACTTTGTGACTTTTCTTCCTAAAGGATTTTTCCTTATTATCTTTTCTAATTTAGAAATTATGGATAAATATTGAGTGGTGGCCTATGGTTTAGAGGGAAAATACCCTTTTTTTAAGATCAAAGAATTATTATTTTTTATTAAGATAGAAACTATTAAGAAACTTTCAATTTGGGTTAGGATTTCTAGACTTCTATATCAACTTATCAATACAGATATTTTGAAAAATATTGAAAATATCCTAGGATATTTCATCAAGGACTAACTATTAAGGAGTGGAAGCATGCTATATATACCAATATATGTGTTGCTATAGATATTTCAAAACCTTTACCACAATCCATTAAGATTAAATATGAATCAAGAGAATAGGATCAAGTGAATTATGAAAATATAGCATTGCATTTTCGTAATGTTATGAGACTACCCACTTGGCAAGAGTTTGCAAAGTGAAAACTATGAAGAAAGAGAAAACTTTGGTCATGAGTTAAACTTCAAGATAAAGCAAGGAAATTATACATTACTATAAGGTAGATCAAATCAAGGATATCCACTCCTAAATAAGGGGTAAAGAAAGTCTATCTATAATATCTTATTGCAAAGACCACCATAGTTCACTTGGATCAACCGTTAGAAGAAACAAAGAAGGATATAAAGGATGAGAAAGCATAATATGTAATTTCAAGTTCAAAAGGAACTAAGGATACAATTGAAGATGTGGAGGAAAATCCTAACATAAAGACTACATAAGAGTTCAAGATCTTTCCAGGTAAATCATCTTCATTTTTCTCAAGTAGTATATAATCATCTCCTGGTAATAAAAGTGAAAGTGGTATAGAGGTTATCCATTGCACTTTAGGATTTTAAGAGCAACACAATAAAGAAACGAGGATGGAGAAAGTTTGTAATTATTTAGGGATTTTAGGGTAGAATAAGAAGGTAATTGCTTTGTAAGAGCATCCTTGAATTTTAGGGTTTCTAGAGAAATATAAAGAAGAATGTGCTTTTGAGGTTATTCCTTGCTCTGTAGATCCTTCACAATAAGACAAACCTATAGATGAGAAGTTTTACTTTGAGCAATGTGAGAAGATTGAAGAGATTGACAAAGATGAAAGTATTACTGGGAATGAAAAAAAAAAGAGGAAGACCCAAAAAGAAAAAATAAAGAGAAAAATAAACCCAAAGAGATATTGATGTGAAAAACAAAAACAAATATTGCAAGTTTTAAAAAGAAGTGAGGCCAAACCAATAAATAAAAACAAAAAATAATAATGAAAACAATATCTTGGAATATTAGGGGTATGCATAAAAACCCTAAAAAGAGGTGATAAGAAACTCTCAGGTTGTTATAGGCAATATATTTATCTTTATAGATATGGAAACCGGGAAACAAATATTTTAGCCATTCACGGTCTTGAATTTTATCTTGACAAAATTTAAATTTCGGAAGGAATATGTATGAAATGATATAAAGGAGTTGATTGTGGAAACTTAGCAATGAGGAAGATGGTGAATCTCTTTGATAAGAAAGGCAAATGAAGAATATTTTTGATAGAAAGGCAAGTTGGATATGGTTTAATTAATTTGATAGAAATATAATGAGAGCAATGTAATGTTTTATTTTTGTAATGGGAGTGGCCCCCAATAGAAGCCACACATAACTTATTATATCATCTTGAAACATAGAGTGAGCTTAAATTCCCCCCCTCCAAACAAAAATGGAGAAAAAAATGGGATCTTCCCTTTGCCTCTTTTGCCAAAGGTGCTTATAAATCTTTGAGAAGTAATTTGTCCTATAAGTCAAAATAAAGATAAAATAATCCAAACAAACATTTTGTGTGACGAAGTAATAATTATCCATACCTACATTAGTACCATGTTGGATTTTATTTTTAGTAATGAATAGGAGTAATTGATTAACTCAAATCTTATATAGAAAATATAAAAAAGGACGAAAGAGAGATATAGATGATGGGTTTCCTTAAGCATCAAATAATTACTATATTATTAGCATATAAGAATCACAACACTTGAGTAAGTGCAAAAATGAGCTCGAGCACAACCTGAGAGTGAGTGCAGCAGCAAGTGCAAGTGCGATTCGAGAGTGAGTGCAGCAATAAGTGCAAGCACAAGCCACGAGGGAGTGTTGGGAGGGAGTGTAGTAGCGAGTGTGAGTGTGAGCTAGGAGTGAGTGCAAGCATGAGATAGGAGTGAGTACAAATAGAAGTGAGTGCAAGCATGATATGGGAGTGATTATAGCCGAAAGCAAGTACGAGCACGAGTCGAGATTGAGAACGAAGTGTGAGCAGGATGTAGAAAGCAAAGTGTGATCCAATTAATGAAAATCTAGTATGATCTAGGAAGAAGTGCGATCTAAAAGGGAGTGCAAGCCAAGATTTAGTCATGGTAAAAGAGCAACAAGTTCATCCAAAGTGCATCAATGCTTTAAATCCTTACCACGAATGCATGGAACATTGTTTCCAAAAAATTGTTGAAGCAAATGAACATCAAGAAAAAGAAGATACAAGGGCTTTTACGAGCCAAGAGAGAGTACAAGCTAGGAGCAAGTGTGAGGTAGGAGAGAGTGCAAGTTGGAAGCGAGTGCAAACCGAGAGGGAAGGTGAGCCAAGAGGGAGTGCAATCCAAGAGAAAGCCTTGTTAGCTAACGTGGAAGAAAAGTCATATTTGAAAGCCCTAATGGGAATTCAAGATGCCCTAGTTGGAAGTATGGAGGCCCAAGTTGGAGATAAACAAAAGAGTGAATATATGGTAAGCTTGATCCAGGTAGTAGATGTTACACCAGAAGTGAGTATCAAGGATGAGATGTTTGAGTATGATATAATGGTTCTTAAAAGTAGAGGGTTAATATGTAAGTTCCATAGATCATGGTCAAGGATTTTGGAGATTCAAAACTGGATCAAGTGGAAGTAGGAATTAAATTCAAATAACTCTGTGACTTTTTTTCCTAAAGGTTTTTATCTCATTGTCTTTTCTAGTTCAAAAATTAGAGATAAAATAATGGTTGATGGCCCATGGTTTAGGGTAAGAGATGCACTTTATTTGAGACCATGGAATAATTTTTTTTTGTTGAGACAAAAACTATTAAGAAGCTTCTAGTATGGGTTAGGCTTTTTGGACTTCTATATCATGTTTTGAATAATATTGGAAATACCATAGGGGAGTCAAGGAAGGACTAACTACTAAGGAGAGAAAGCATGCTATATATACTCGAATATGTGTTGCTATGAGAGGAAACCCATAACAATTTAGATTTTTAGAGCATAATAAGAAGGTGATTGCTACAAAAGAGCATCCTGCACTTTAGGGTTTCTAGGGCAACATAAGTAAAATTGTGCTTTTGAGGTTATTCCTTGCACTTCAAATAATTCAGAATAAGGCAAACCTAAAGATGATAAGTCTTACTATGAGCAATGTGAGAAGATTGAAGATATTAATGAAGATGAAAGTATTATTGGGAATGAACAAGAAAGAGGAATACCCAAGAAGAAAAAACAAAGAGAAAAAGAAACCTAGGGGGATATTGATATGAGAAAACAAAAGCAAATATCACAAGTGCTAATAAGAAGTAGAGCTAAACCCACAAAAAAATAATAGTGAAAATAATATCTTAGAATAATAGGGGAATGGATAAGAACCCTAAAAAAGGTATTAAGAAATTATGAGGTTGTTATAGACAAGATATTTATAGATATAGAAGTTGGGCAACAAATATTTTAGCCATTAGCGATGTTGAATTTCATCTTGGCAAAATTTAAATTTTAGAAGGCATCTGATATAAAAGGAGTTGATTCTGGAAACTTAGCATTTTGAGGAAGATGGAGATTGATAGAAAGGTAAATGAAGAATATATTTGATTGAAAGGTAAAGTTGGATATGCTTAAATTAACTTTTTAGAAATGTAATGAGAGCAATGTATATTTTATTTTTTTAATAGGAGTGGATCCCAAAAGAAGCCACACATAGCTTATTAAAAAAAAAAGAACCACAACACTCTAATGTAATGGATGGAGTATTGAGGGTATTTATACTAATACCAAAACACCAACTATGTAATCAAGTTGACCTAAACCAACATAACAAGAGGGATTTAGGTTAACTACAAGTTATAATATGGGTTTAACCATAGCAAGATTAATTGCAGCCCATAGAGATTGCATAGTTAAATAATATATAATAAAATAAATACATTTGTAGAGCATAAATATTGTCATTAGTAGATTTTCAATCACCAATTGATCCTATGTAATTTGCATTAAAGTATCCAAGCAACTATAAATGATTAGATTGCAATGATTGCTCGTAGACCCATACAATATTACACTTTACAATGTTGATATTAGCCATAAGTCATATTACACTTTCAACATCTCTCAAGGGCCAAGAAGAGGATAAATTAGTGACAATAACATCTTCCTCCAATAATGGATGCTCTTGTAGGCCTCCTTACTTAAGGAAATCTCAATTGAACTCCCTTGTCTTCTAGGAGTCTCATTATATGAACATGCCTATACACAGGAATCCCCTTAGACTAGATCATAGTCATAATTGCTAATGTTAGATACTTTTGCAGATATACAAGGAACACCTCTTATATAACTCCATATGAGCAAGACAAACCAAGAATACCCCCTTAAAACCTTCTCCAATATTCTATAGTCACATAAGGTAAGACTTGGAACATGGCTTCTTTTACAACACACTTCACTTTATTGGAAACTTTATCTTGCCCTTAGGCTTCCTAATTTTTGCCACTAAAAGAAGCTTTGCATCAACCTTTTTATTAGAAGAGCTATTACATAATTCTAAGAGTACCTAAAAAAAGAATAGAAGAAAGCAGAGATCATGAAGGGTTAGATCTTCATGCATAAAATGAATCACTAGCCAAAGTGTCTAATAAGAACAAGAAGATTTAACTAAAACATATTATAAATAATTTTTATGTATGCCTATAAAACACCTAATAGTTGCTTCAAACATCATAAATCAAACTATCTTTTCCATGAATATGGACAAAAGATTTTGATTTCATAATATACTATAAATTTGCCCCTTTGAATTGGGAAATAGGTCTTGAAGACCATCACATAATCAAATGTCCCTCGAGTTATATAAATCCTTGAACAAATACCACCAATGCAAAAGGCTCAAAAGCTTGAGCAAGTTTTAAAAATGGGCTCAAAAATCTTATATATGCAAAATTTATGGCCTTTAGAAGTTTGCCCTCTAAAATAGCCCAAGATTTATGATTTTGAAAAACATCAAATTTTTAAATTCCTTCTAATTTTTTTGTAAGGAAAAATAATAAGAAATAAATTTATTCTTTCCCCCTTACATCAAAAGGTAGAATGCCCTTATGCCACACCCATCTAGCCTAACTACCACCGTCACTACTCAGGTCCATAAGCATGCTCTTTTCATGAAGTAGGGCATCACGATACATAATAGTAAAGATATCTAAACATTTAAACAAACATAGTGTGCAATATTGAACTAAGGCAAATGAATATGCCTCATTTTTCTTCTTCCATCCAACGCACCAAAGCTTCCAAGTAGGAAAAAAATAACATAATTCTCCCTCCTTTGCAATGACACCAAGTCCTCTTTATGAGGAAACCATGTTTGACTCTTTGTCAAGAAGTCAAGGCACCCTTCTAAAGTCAAAACGATAATATTTATTCTACCATAAGTGGTTTGAATCTACATAAAATAGGTTAAAAACTTTTCAATAATAATGAAACATAACCTAGAGAAGGCATAAATTCTCCAAAAAAAATCAAAATAACTAGAGAAAGAAAAACATTGGATCTTCCCTTTATAAATATTTGAGAAGTAATTCATCTTAGAAGTCGAAAGAAAGATTGAGGGCTTCAAACAAACTTTCTACATGACCAAGTGATGATGCTCCATACCTACATTGATACCATGTTGGATTTCATACCTATTTCCAATAATAAGTACAAGTAATTCATTCACTCAAATCTTATACAAAATTTGTAACAAATGATAAAAGAGAGAGAGATGATGGGTGCCCTTGAGAACCAAATAATCACTATATTATATATAAATAAGAATCACAACTTTGTGGTACAATGTATGGAGTGGTGGGAGTATTTATACCAATACTAAAACCCCAAATACATAAACAAGCTAACCTAAGATGACATAACAAGAGAGCTTTAGGTTATTTACAAGTTATAAGGTGGGTTTAACCATAACAAGGTTAACCATGACCCATAAGGATCACATAATTAATTAATATACAATAAATTAAATACAATTTTACAATCATTACTTGTAGACCTATACAAGATTACACCATACAATGTTAGCTTTGGTCATAAGTCATATTCCACTCTCAATAGAAAAAAAGATAGATAATTTCATGGATACCATCAAGGGCTATGAAGAAGAAACAAAAATGGTCAAGGAAGATAAGGAAGGGAAAACTAAGGATGATAATGTACAAGATAATGGAACCACACCTCTGGTGAGTGATAAGCAAGGGAATGGTCATAATAATTTGTTTCCATCTAAAAAAATTATTTTGTAGGTTCATGGAGATATTTAGAGGAAAAATATTATTATTTTCATAAATCTTATTAACATGTGTAATTTCATCAATATTAATTTGGCTAAGAGGTTGCATGTTCAAGCAAAGAATATTATGGACATATAACTTGTAAGTGAGAATGTTTAGAGTTTTTAAGCTATGAAGATAACTATAGATAAATATGTTTTACATTGAAATTTTTATGGCATGACTACAAATGATGTGTATATTGTTCTTGGTTATCCTTGGATTTATGGGCTTTGTAACATTAATGTGCAAAATAAGTTAATGAATCTATGGTACTAAAAAAAGAAGATAACATATCAACTTAAGGAATAACTATTCAAAGGGAAGCAAGAATAAGTTATCGTAGGGGATCTTATTGAGAAGAACCAATAGAAGAATAAAAAACAAAGTCTACGGAATAAGCAACAACATAGTTTAAGGATGATGCATAAGAAAATTTCAAGGAAACACATTAGAAGAGCACAAGGAAAAACCAAAAGAATAAGATAGGAAAGAATTTAAAACAATGGAACAAAAGATTGAAGAGTCAAAGGGAGTAGAGAATTGGGATAAAGTTGTAACATATTGCCATCTACATCACTGTGAGTATTAAAAATCGTGGAGGTATGGCATAAGGCATCGATACTATTATGGACTTACACGAAATAAAAAAGAAATTACATATACTAGTACATGAATGAAAAGAAGCAAAAATTATGGTCATAGTAGTGTAGCGAAAGTGTAGAATTACAAAGAGTGATCATTATGGATATTAAAGTGGATTAGTAGAAACATGAAGATACGAGAGCAAAAATTATGACTATTAGAGTGATAAAGACCATCACCAATCAAGATTTCATTGGATGGATGACCAAGATTGGTACCAATTGTCACCAATGCTTGAAAGATCGTATCATTTGGTTTCTTCTTGTATTTAAAGGACACAATATTTTTAAGGGGAGGAATGATATGATAACTATGGGTAGGTATATAGGAGTGTGGTATTATCTTATATATGGGTATTATAGATAGTTGGAATGGGCCACACATAACCCAAGGTTTATTGTATTAAAATATTATATTATAATAATGAGCTGGATAAGGGTTTAGGATTCAACTAGGGTTAGGATTATACCCTCCCCAAAATAGCACTAGATGAGGGTTATATAGAGAAGGGATATTGTCATTGTAATGATCAATCATGGATCATTGCAAATATTATTTGTAATGTCTTTTCCCATGATGTATCTTATGAGACTTTGTCCTCTTTAAGTGACATTCTTATATTGGAAGATCTTGTGGGCTTATTTCTCTCTTAAGAAGTGTTATTGTTATTGTCGTACCTTAAGGGTAATCTATATTTATCTATTTATGTGGATTATATCTATGGATGGATTCATGATATTTTAAAACATTTGTAGAAGATTGTGTTTATGATAATAAAGTTTCATAAGAAAAGGCCTTTGATATGATTATAGAAGTAAACTTCTGAGTATAATGGATGAAATAGATATACCAAAAAATATAAGCCTTAGTTCATACACTTATGAGGAGGTTTAAACCAAAATAAAACACAAGTAGATCCTTTTAAAATTCTTTAGGAGTGACATAGGAGTTAAATAAGGTTGCTTGATATTCTCTACTTTATTTGATTAATATATTGCCAACTTAGAAACTTAGCTAAAATTTAAAGGCAATGGTTGTTTTCATTTGGACATATATATGATGAAGCTTCTTTTGCATCTAAATGATCTCATTTTAATTGCAAGAACAACACATGGTTAAGAGAGCATTTAAAGGTCTTCTAATGATTTACAAAGAAATATGAATGCAAGTAAATACAAAAAAAAATCAAGAGTTTGGTTTTTTTCACCCATAGATAAAAAAAATAACTAATTTTTCATTTTCATTGGGTCTCTTAGAAGAAGTTATAAAATACAAGTATATTAGGGTAAATGTTAATAACAAGGTTAGCTAGGAATCATATAGAATGATGAGAATTTTACGAGGATAGAGAGTACATTTGCATTGAAATAGGGGTAAAGCAGCGAAATTATGGGATTGATAGAATGTACGAGTCTTATTAAGGTTACTAGTTGCTCTTATAGTACTTTATGAGTGTGAAGTTAAAAATATATAAAAATGTAAAAGGAGACTAATAAAGAGAATTGATTATAAGTAGATTCAAAATAATAGCTTTAGTTCTATGGAAAATATTTTTATAAGAAATAAGTATTTTCCTACATAGATAATAACCATGATTTATTTTTTATTTTTTGGCTACATAGGGAATCAACAATAGTCTCTGTCATATTATCCCCATGAGCATTGGGGGTGCAACGCAATGGTTCGGGCTTTGGCTCTTCTTCGGAAGGTCCAAGGTTCAAACCGCGACATGGGCGAGTGTGTGAGGGGGTGGGTGTGTGGTGGCTTTGTGTTAAATTCCCTATTGATAAGTATAACTCTCAACTTTAGGCGGGGTCATGGTTGGGAGGATACGAGTCATGGTTGGGAGGAGACTGCTTAGTCCTGTACGTAGGTCATAGGGGGTTTTTCACAATAGCCAAATCCAAAAAAAAATATTATCCCTGTGAACAATAACCATGATTTATCTATTTTTTCGGCTACATAGGGGAATCGACAACAATCTCCGTCATATTATCCCCATGGGCACGGTTTAAATCCAGAAAGCTACCACCATAGCCCCCACCCCACCTCGATAAGATTTTTACTGCAAGTGAGGGGGATCCTGGAGGAGCTCAGGATTGGAATTGTCAACCTCAAGACCATGATTTGTCTTTTATATTACTTGAAAAATATTAAACAAATAGACACAAATAAATGACCAAAAGCTATAATAAGAGAAAATTAAAATTAAAAAATATATGGATAAAATAAAACAACAAATGAATAAATACGTAAGATATTGACTTGATTAAATATCCAAATGATAACAAGGATATAAAGGCTTATGTTAAGAAAAATATTTCATATATGAACAATGTTAATATATATATATATATAGAGAGACATCAAATGGAGATCAAAGATACTTATGGCTCAATTGAAGATTGATTCACATCAACTTAAATATAGGTAAGATAGAAGTTAACATTCACATCAACTTAAATATGGGTAAGATAGAAGTTAGCAAAAGAGCAACGAAAGAACAAAATATATGCCTTCTATAGTTAAAGAAAAAAACATTTCTCTAACAACAAACTTTATATATAAAATGTTTGAGTAACCAAAAACAAATAAAGAAAACTTTATGAATGAAGTTTTTGAGAATTAAAAAATAAATAAAGCAGAAAAATTTATTATCAAAATCAATAGTAAAAAATTAGCACTTCAAAAACAAAAAAGAGTGATGGATCAATTTTTATAGTTGAGACATATAGATGATGTACTGCACACCAAGGTTTAAATTTGAGTGGCATGTGGGGATATTGTAACTTGTGTAAAGACATAATCAAACTCTTTAAAAAAAATAAAAAAACAATTGTGTAAAGACCTAATCAAACTCTTTTAAAAAAATAAAAAAAATAAGTGAGATAATGTATATTAATTAAGAATGTTATATTTTTAAAAAGTTTCATAAGCTATTTGACTTTCTCAAGTTAAATAATTTTTACGTCAAGAGGTGTTCCTGCAATGGTAGACAAGGGGGTGGGAGGCAAAGAGGTCATACATGTCACGTCGTAAACAATTTTTATTTATTTATTAAAAAAGCCGACATTAACAAAAATATTTAAAATATTTAAACTAAAACAACCGATTAACCAATCGTTGCAAACATTTAAAATATTTAAACTAAAACAGCTGACCAAATAATGTATATTTTAAATATTTTAACTAAGATATTTATAAAGGATATATATCTAAAAACGTCTAGAGTTATCAATCCTGAGGCACCTATCTTGGAGATCACGCCTCCAAGAAATGAGATAGACGCCTCAAGATTGATAACTCTCGATGTTTTTAGATATATATCTTTTATATTTAAGCTAGTTTATTCTTTTTTATAAACAAATTTTTGAAAATAAACATTGATACTCCAAGCAACTCAAGTGCATGAGTGAAGACTTCGAAACTCCAAACATGAAGTCTGAGAGTGAAGACTTTGATATTCCAATACGAAGTTTAAAGTTCAATTTTAAAAGTAAAACGTGAAATAGTTTTTAATATCCATGAGGCCAAAGACTATATGAGAGGACCCTCATAAAAGATGTTGTTTACCTAATATATAATTATGTAACCATTCTCTAATTACTAAAGCATGATGTACAATCTTTCCCTTCATAATTTGAACTTTGGACCTTTATTTAGAATTTGAAAGTCTCCACTACTAGACCTACTATGGTTGTACTTTACAAAAATTAAAAAAATTAAACCATTTCTTAAAAAAAAAAGATTACATCAATGAGGCCTTTGTTCAATGGTTGAGACATATAGGTGATGCAACTCACACCAAGGTCCAAATCCCAACTGTACCAAAAAAGACCATGCGCTTGATGCAACTACTTAATGTGACCTAAATAACAACCCTTTCAAAACCTTGTCTAACCATGTGACCTAAATAACAACCCTTTCAAAACCTTGTCTAACCATTAATAAAAAATACTGCGCATAAAACTTAAATAAATACAAGATTAAAGGTCAAATAATTTTTAGTTAAAATTATTTAACCTTCAACTAATTCTTTTAAACTAAAATTATAAAATTCAGTTGGCTTTAACATATACTAAATAACTTTTATATATATATATATATATATATTCTTTAAAATAATGTGAGCTAAATGACAACCCTTTCATGACCTTGTCTAACCATTAATAAAAAATATTGTGCATAAAACTTAAATAAATAAAATATTGAAGGTTAAATAACACCTTCAACTAATTCTTTTTAACTATAATTATAAAATTCAAATGGCTTTAACATATATTAAATAAGTTATATATATATATATATATATATATATATATTCTTTAAAAAAAAGGATTGAGTCCCCCACCTTTGATAAATCACTCTCTTATGTGAAGCTTGAGAGTTTATAAATATATTCAATTCTCAATTCAATTGAGATGCTACAACTAGATACCTACACCTTTTTCTACAAAAAGTTTGAATTTTTTATATTCATTTTTTAAATATTTTTAATTTTTTTTTTTTAAAATACAAATATATATTTTTAGATTTTTTTTGGATATTCTTTAATTGTTTCCTTAACCATCCTTTCTTTATTAAGAATTTCCCATCAATCATGAGCTTCTTTTTTTAAAAGATAGAAAAAATTACAACTCAAAAAATGATCAATATAAGAATCTAAACTTCATCTATGGTTCTGTAGCATTAATGTCATCCTTTCTAGTGAAAATTGATAATTCCATGATCTCAATCCTCAAAAAAATCTTAAAAGAAGCTAGGGTTGTGGAAAGAAAAAAAAATTAAGGTTTTTTAAATTTTTGTGTCTTTTTTTTTAACTTCTCTAATTCTTGCTACCACAAAACAATTTAAATGCAAAACAATCACTGATTCATTACAAACTTTGCATTAATCCATTACCAAGCTTCTTCTTCAAAAGGTTCAACATTGTTTTTTTTTAAACATGGTGGCTAGCCCCCACAATGATGAGACCACAATAATGAGAGCATGCTATTCCGTCTTTTATGGCTGCCATCATATTTTGCACTGTCTTTAACATTGTTGTATAAAATGCTATTACTATTATTATTGCGAAGATAATGCTGATTTTTTTTTTACTGTAAATAAGATATTGCAACTCAAACCTAAATTACTTCTATTTACCAATAATTTTCAAATTACATCTCTTTACAAATAATCTTTTCAGTAATCTTCTACTTTAATAGTCTGTTTATTCGCAAATCTCCTCTACCTTTCATCTTCTCTGGTTCTTCACGCCCTGCCATAATAATAATAACCAAAATATTAAAATTTGGATGGTTTTATAATATAAAAAAAACTAACCATCGTTACCTTATTCAAAAACTACTTTCCTTTTCTTCACATATATTTAGCTACTTTTTTATTATAATATAAATATATATATTAAAAAACAAACCTTATACAATGCATGTTTACACGATGTACAAACCACGTGCGGACTCAAGCCATAAGATCCTCATCTTCAGCGGTATCTTGACAATGTGAACATCCCTCTGGTAGGACATCACATAAATTCAAACACAATTTATACTTGAAAAAAAAGAAACCCCCAATTTTAATTTCAATCCCTACTCCGAAGGGGTTTAAAAAATTGCCCTTGACGACTTGGAGCGCCTGAAATTTGCTTCTTAAATTGAGTGACATGCGAAAGATTTGAAATTTGACGTTTACGAACTGAAGAAATGAAATAAGAGATGTAAAAAGTTGTACTTTCTAGTCTAACTTTATTTCTAATTCGTCAAAGGAAAGGATGGACATGGAGAAGCAGGAGGACAAAGAGGAGCAGAAAGAGAAAGGGAAGGCGCTTGGTGGGGCGCTGTTCGATCTTTTCAGAAATGTGTCATCACTCGTCCAGGGCGAGCTACAGGTACTTCTTCATTTGTGAATTTTTGGTGTAGTTGAACTGAACAAATTTCGATGGAATAGAAATATTTAGAATTTAGCCCTTAAGCCAGATGATGTTGAGACTCGATTGTGCATTTTTAGTTGAATTTGAAAGGAGATTTAAAAATAGCCATTGCTTTATATCTACCCGTTGTATTTGAATCCTATACACCCCTGGATTTTAGAGTTATGTAGTTCACTATGAAGATTATCCAGTAATAAGTTTGGGCACCACTGGCTGCAGGATTCGATTCTTGATTAATTTTATTGTTGTCGTGGTCGTGGTCGTCATCGTTATTATCATTTGGATAAGCTGTAGAGGAAATCTGCCACGATCCCTTTGGGGTGGAGGGTTATGTTATCCCGTTAAGTGTGACTTTCTTTTTCTTCTTTTGGTAAATTGCTAAGCATCCTCATTCACCTCTTCTTAAAGGTTGTACGCTAACCGTCATTATAAATTGTGGTTAGCCATGGCATTTCTTTTTTTGTTAAGATGCTATACATTTTATGAGCTCGGATGAAATTTCCAATTGTACAAAGTTCACTGTGAAGCCCTTGGTTGCATGATGTCATGTGTGTCGACAATTTGTCTGGCGTGTGTGTGATAATGCATACGCATTTCAAGTTTTTAGAGTTGCATTATTTTGGAACTTGTTACTTTGAAGTTTTAATCGGTCATCCAAATTTGTCTGTCAATCAATTTAGTACTAAAGATGCTGCACACTGTATTATCTTGAATACACAGAAGCACATAGAGAAGGCCAGAATAGATATGAATTTTAATTCATCCCAGTCACGAGCTTTAAGTTTTAACTAAGTAATTTTTATGAAAAATGCAGAATTATTATCTGAATAAGGAAATAAATCCTCGACATGGCATATTTGTGCTTACTTGTATTATCTGTATTTGATGATTACGCGGTCCGTTCCTTGATGAATTTAAACATCCAATAAGTAGATTTCCCTTTTGCAAAAGCTTTTGAGATAAGTTATGCAAGAGCTGAAATTGTGTTTGTCACAGATCTGCTATAAGAGCTAGCATATTCTGCACTAAGAACTTAAATTTTCGGGGAATTGAAGCTATGCCACAAGCTCATCTGTTATATAGTTAGGCCCTTGCAATGGTATTTGAAACAGATAGTACCATTTTGAAGAGTGCTTAGAATATGACAGGTTGTAGAAAGAGATAGACTAATACTTCTAGCAAATGTTAAGATAATCAGTAACGTTATGAAGAATGTGAACCAAAGATGTACAAATTAGGACAGTTAATACTTGCTATTAAGATTTTTTTCATGACTAGTGAGACCCTAATGGTAGTTCAAAGCATGGTTACAAAAATCCCGATTTAACCTCGATCCGATCTGATTTTTTCTGATTCAGCAGGGTTTTCGATTCAAATCGCATCGGAAGTAAGATTTTTGGAAAAGTCGTTGATTTTTCCCAAAAAATTGTGATATGCATGGAAAAAGTTTTTTTTCAATGAAAAATTTCATTTTTTCGTTTTTTTGCCGATTTTCCTCGATTTTTTTTTGTCGATACCCGATTTTTCCCAATTCTTTTTCCATGCCAATTTCAATCTGATTCTGATTTTCTCAACTATTGTTCCAAGTCAACAGTCTTTTAGTTTTTGAGTTATATAATGTTATTTATAGTCTAGGCCTTGTTTGAATTCCCTAAAAGCAAGGTTCCACGAGCTTGGGGACGGGGGGACAACAAACCAAAATTTTTTTTTTTTGAGCGACAAACCAATTTTAGGGGACGATTGGTATAATAGTATGATTTTTTTAGAAATTTAGAATAATCTACAGATTCTACACACAACAAAAATGAAAAATACTAAATACTAATAGTTTACAACAAAAATAATCTACAACAAATATATTTAGAACTTAGAAACCATTAGATTCTTAGAATAATTTAAAAATTAAATTTTACAACAATTGTCAAAATGAAAAATAGCTGCAAAATTACTAATAGTCTCAATGCTCATTTACAAGTTACAACAAAAAGAGTGAATTACAAAGAGAACAAACATACAACAAAATAGTGAAATCGGAAATTCTAATAGTCTCAATGCTCTTTTACAACAAAAATACTAAATAGTTTCATTTGTTGAGAAATGTAGCTCGGACAGGAACTTCTTGCACAGGCTTCAGTATGAACGTGCTAGAAGTGGTTCGAGACATTTAGAGGATGATATGGCATAGTGGGACCCACAACGGAGAGTGGGAGAATCTACATGGCACTTGGTGTATCAGTTCAGGAGAAGTACCTCATGTCAAAGTCAAGTTGTGTCTTAGGTTTAGATTTCCTATTATTTCATTTTTTCTCTCATTATTTGTAAAGTGACCACTTAGGAAAAGTGGGAACTAATTCTATTTTGTAATTCACTTTAGAAGGGGTGAAAGTCTTTTCTCTTGAAGTTGACTTAGTCTTAGGAGTCTAAAGGAAATGTTCTAGAACATTCATGACTTAGACTAGGATTTAATCTGGTCCGTACATCTCAAGATGAGATAGGATCTAATCTTGACCGTACATCTGAAGATGAGATATGGGCGGCTAGGATTAAAGAGATTAGGGTTCTGTTCAAGCATAAAAGGTAGACAAGATGAAGAAAAAATATAGATATATACTTTGAAGAGGAGCAAGAGAGCAGGAGAAGGGCAAGAGTGCTTAGAGGAGAAGAAGAGCAGATTGTTGAAGAGAACTGCAAGATAAGTAGGCCGTACAACAGGCCATGCATAGGCCGTACACCTTCAGATCTACAGGTCGTGCATCATCTTCTGTTGATGCTTGAGTGTGCTTCAGGGTTAAGAGGAGAGGAAGAGTGATTTACTGTCCAGAAAAGGCAGAAATAGAGCAGGCCGTCCTGCTGTAGCTGTACTCTTTTGTACAGACCGTTCTTTTGCTTCCGCTGTTCATTTTCCAGCTATTGTGTAATTGTTGCATGTTCAGAAATTTATTTGTGTCTTTAAATAAATTTAAGATCTGATTTATTTAATAGAAGAAACATAGGACAACAGTCATCTAGGCTTTGGAAAATTTACATGGTATCAGAGCTACATGTGATTGAGATCCTCAAGGGTTTACAGTAGTAGATCACTGTTGGATAGAAAGAACCAACAGTTAGAGGGTTTCATACTTTTGCTTGAAGGACTAAGCTTACTTGCAGGACAATTTTTGAGTCTTTCATATCAGATCTGAAAGTTTGTGCAGTAGATCTCAGAGATGGCAGCAACTAGCCTCAGATTTGAGGATAGATTGGAAGGTGCCTCCAATTTCTTGCCCTGGAAAGTCAGGGTAATGTTCTTATTGGAAGAGAATGATCTCTGGGATATTGTCAAGGATGTTGTGACTCCGCCTACAGATCCGCAGCAGTTGGCAGCTCACAAAAAGAAGGTAGTGAAGGCCAAGCGGATGATCTTGGATGCAGTGAAGGATCACCTGATTCCTCACATATCCGAGAAGACTAAGACAAAGGAGATGTTCGATGCCCTGGTTAGCCTCTACCAGAGCGAGAACATAAACAGGAAGATGATATTGCGGAACAAACTCAGATCTATAGAGATGACCAGATCTGACACCGTTACCAGTTACTTGATGAAGATCACGCAGATTCGTGATCAATTGGCAGCAGTTGGGGAGAAGGTTGAAGACACAAAGTTGGTGAACGTGGCACTAAATGGTTTCTCAGCTTCATGGGAACCATTTGTCAAAGGCATTTGTGCTCGTGAGCACCTTCCCACCTTTGAGAAACTGTGGGATGATTTTATCCAGGAGGAGACTCGGATGGAGTCAAAGGCCAGCAAGAAGGGTGGTGACGATAACCTAGCCCTCATTGGGCAAACCAAGAAGGGTAGAGGTAAAGGACCCAACAAGGGTAAGGTAAAGAGTGAGGAGTCAACCTCACAGTCAGGGAAGAAGGACTTGAACAAGATCAAGTGCTTCATTTGTCATAAGCACGACCATTATGCATCACAGTGTCCAGACAAGAAGAAGGGCAAAGGGAAGCAACAATAGACGCAGGTAGCAGCCTCCGCAGAAACTCAGATGAGCGAGTTTGCTGCCAAATTCGAGAAGGATTTCTCGTTGGTCTCTTGCCTTTCTACCAGCACGGTTCCGAGGGATGCTTGGTATGTGGACAGTGGGGCATCTCGGCACATGACATCAGCCCGACAGTGTTTTACCAGTCTACAAGAGCAGGACTCAGGGGTTCAGGTTGAGCTTGGTGATGATGCCAAGTATCCAGTTGAAGGAATTGGTACCATTCCTTTTCGACTCTAGTCAGGGAACTCTTTAGACTTTGATGATGTTCTGTTTGTTCCAGGTCTCAGGAAGAACTTGCTTTCAGTTTCGGTTATGGAGGATAAGGGTTATGCAGTAGAGTTCAAGAACCAACATGTCCTTATTAGATCGAAAGAATCTAGCCCAGAAACAACACAAGTGATAGGGGTTAGGGAAGGCAATCTATACAGGTTGCAGGGTGAACCTGTTCTAGCCCTAGTTCATAGCAGTAACAACTTGTGTGAGTTGTGGCACAAGAGGATGGGGCACCTGCATCATAGAGCGTTGCCTATTCTGAGGGAGATAGTCACAGGTCTTCCAGAGTTCAGCATTGAGCAACAGGGAGTATGCAGAGGGTGCACGCTTGGCAAGCATGCCAAGGTTGTTTTCCCAAACAACGAGCATAGGTCTAAGGAGATACTAGATCTAGTACATTCGGATGTTTGTGGACCGATGTCAGTAGCATCAATTTTAGGTAGCATGTACTATGTTTCCTTTATTGATGATTTCTCTCGCAAGACATGGATCTACTTCTTAAAGACCAAGGATGAAGTCTTTAGCAGGTTTCAGGAGTTCAAAGCTCTAGTTGAGAATCAGACAGGGAAGAAGATCAAGGTCTTGAGATCAGACAATGGGGGTGAGTATACCTCCAAGGAGTTCGATGGTGTCTGCAAGCAAGCAAGAATCAAGAGGGAGTTGACTGTTCCATACAACCCACAACATAATGGGGTTGCAGAGCGAAAGAATCGATCCATCATAGGGGCTGCTAGGGCCATGATTCATGACCAGGGCTTGTCGATGTTTCTTTGGGCAGAAGCATGCAACACAACAATCTACATCTAGAACAGGTGTCCTCACAGGATCTTGGAGGACAAGACACCAGAGGAGGCATTCATTGGTGTGAAGCCAGAGGTGAGTCATTTCCGCATCTTTGGATGTCCAGTTTATATCCATGTTCCGGTAGAGAAGAGGACCAAGTTGGAGCCCTCCAGTAGGAAGGGTTTATTTGTAGGTTACAGGTTCTATATTCTAGAGCAGAGGAAGACAGTAGTGAGCAGGGATGTAAAGTTTGAGGAGGACGTTGCATCCAGGAAGTCCCATGAGCCTATTCCAATGACAAAGAATGAGGAGTAGGAAGCTCCGAAGGTTGAGCCAGTATCACCAAAGACACCAGTGGTTTCCAGTTCAGGACAGCAACCTTCAGGTGAGGAGGAGGAGACATTAGCCCCTTCCAGTTCTATCAGGAGACCTCGATGGCTCACACAGACATTGAGGGATGCTCAGGAGTATGTTGAGGCTCCTAGCAACATGATTAGGGAGAGCAGACCTCCGAGGAAGTTTCCAAACTACATGGCATTGATGAGCAACATCATAAATTCAGAGCCTTCCAGTTTTCAGGAGGCAGCAGACCAACAGGTTTGGCGGGATGCCATGGTGGAGGAGTACACCTCCATCATGAAGAATGATGTTTGGGACATAATGCCAAGACCGAGGGGAAGTCAGTTGTGAGTTCCAGGTGGCTCTACAAAATTAAGCATGCTGCAGATGGCAGCATCGAGAAGTTCAAGGCAAGGTTTGTGGCGAGAGGGTTCTCCCAAAAAGAGGGAGTAGACTATGAGGAGACTTTTGCTCCAGTCACGAGGTACACTTCCATTAGAGCAATTATATCTTTAGCTTCATTTATGGGATGGCGGATTCATCAAATGGATGTGAAGACAACTTTCCTTAATGGGATCATTGAGGAAGAAGTGTACATAGAGCAGCCTCAGGGCTTTGAAGTAAATGGGAAGGAGTCCCATGTTTGTAGGCTTAAGAAAGCCTTATATGGACTCAAACAGGCACCGAGAGCATGGTATTCTAGGATAGATGGATATTTGCAGAGTGTGGGCTTCGCCAAAAGTGATGCAGATCCTAATCTATATTACATATTTGTTGGGACTGATCTGCTCATTTTGGTGCTATATGTAGATGACTTGTTTCTTACAAGTGCAGAGAAGCTCATTGCAGGGTGCAAAGCAGATATGGCAACTGAGTTTGAGATGAAGGACATCGGCATGATGCATTACTTCTTGGGTTTGGAGGTTTGGGAGAGACCAGGGGAGATATTCCTCGGGTAGGGTATGTAGTTGAGATCCTGAAGAGGTTTCGGATGGAGGACTGCAAACCTATGGCCACACCCATGATCACTAATCTGAAGAAGGTGACAACTTCAGATTCAGAGTTGGTGGACCCTACGTTGTACAAGCAGCTGATAGGATCCTTGATGTATTTGGTCAACACTAGACCAGATATATGTTTTGCAGTGAACACCTTGAGTCAGTTCATGGTGGAGCCAAGGCAAGAGCATTGGGTAGCAACAAAACATGTGCTCAGATACTTGAGGGGCACAATGGAGTATGGTCTGAGATATCTTGGAGATGGTGAAGTGAGGTTGCAGGGGTATACAGACTCAGATTGGGCAGGCAATGCAATAGACAGGAAGAGCACCTCAAGGTGTTGCTTTAGCTTGGGATCAGGCATGATATCCTGGTTCAGCAGGAAGCAGACTTCCGTGGCACTTAGCTCAGCAGAGGCCGAATACATGGCAGCCAGTTTTGCTAGTTGTGAGGCCATCTGGCTTCGCAAGTTGCTTATTATATTGATTGATCAGGAGTTGGATCCCACGGTGATATACTGTGATAATCAGAGTTGTATCAAACTCTCTGAGAATCCAATATTTCATGACAAGTCCAAACACATAGAGATCAAATATCACTTCATACGAGACAAGATTCAGAAGGGAGCAATAAAGCTCCAATATATTCCCACAGATCAGTAGGTAGCTGATATTCTGACCAAGCCCTTAGTGAAAGGGAAGTTTGAAGCATTCAGAGACAGACTTGGATTGGTGCAGAATTCCTTCCTCGCTAAGAGGGAGTGTTGAGAAATGTAGCTCGGACAGGAACTTCTTGCACAGGCTTCAGTATGAACGTGCTAGAAGTGGTTCGAGACATTTAGAGGATGATATGGCATAGTGGGACCCACAACGGAGAGTGGGAGAATCTACATGGCACTTGGTGGATCAGTTCAGGAGAAGTACCTCATGGACAAAGTCAAGTTGTGTCTTAGGTTTAGATTTCCTATTATTTCATTTTTTCTCTCATTATTTGTAAAGTGACCACTTAGGAAAAGTGGGAACTAATTCTATTTTGTAATTCACTTTAGAAGGGGTGAAAGTCTTTTCTCTTGAAGTTGACTTAGTCTTAGGAGTCTAAAGGAAATGTTCTAGAACATTCATGACTTAGACTAGGATTTAATCTTGTCCGTACATCTCAAGATGAGATAGGATCTAATCTTGACCGTACATCTGAAGATGAGATATGGATGGCTAGGATTAAAGAGATTAGGGTTCTGTTCAAGCATAAAAGGCAGACAAGATGAAGAAAAAATATAGATATATACTTTGAAGAGGAGCAAGAGAGCAGGAGAAGGGCAAGAGTGCTTAGAGGAGAAGAAGAGCAGATTGCTGAAGAGAACTGCAAGATAAGCAGGCCATGTACACCTTCAGATCTACAGGTCGTGCATCATCTTCTGTTGATGCTTGAGTGTGCTTCAGGGTTAAGAGGAGAGGAAGAGTGATTTACTGTCCAAAAAAGGCAGAAATAGAGCAGGTCGTCCTGCTGTAGCTGTACTCTTTTGCTTCCGCTGTTCATTTTCCAGCTATTGTGTAATTGTTGCATGTTCAGAAATTTATTTTTGTCTTTAAATAAATTTAAGATCTGATTTATTTAATAGAAGAAACATAGGACAATAGTCATCTAGGCTTTGGAAAATTTACATCATTCCTATGGAACTTCTGTTGGCTATCACTATCAAAATCTGTATTTGATGAGCTGCCCTCATCATCTGAGTGAAGAGCCTCCAATGGAACTCCAACCAACCCTCCTGACCCTGATCCTCATCAATCTGTTCTGCATCCTCTGGATCAACATCCCATGATGTAGCTGGAGATTGCTTGTACTCTGGCTTAACTCTCTCACGAAGGTGAAGAGAGCTATGCATTGCAACTAGCTTCTCTTCTTCGCGAGAGGTAAGCCTGTTCCTCCTCACATTGTTGATAAAGCTGTATGTGGACCAATTCCTCCCAATAGCAGAGGAACTAACAACTTGTGAAAGAAGCCTAATTGCAAAATGTTGCAAGTTAGGTGTGTCATCCCCATATAGCTACCACCATCCAATGGGATTATTTTGGGCAATGGTAGCCCTATCCTCTATACACTTTGGTTGGCTAAAGCAAGGGCCTGTAATATTTAGAAATTGGAGCCACTCATCTCTAAGTTTTGAGCCCTCCAGGGCACTCAAAAATCCTTGTCTTACCTCTAGATCTTTATAGGGAGCCACTCTCCTAGGCCTAGGCTCATACCATTTTGAGTTTACTGCATATGCTGCCATATGAAGGGGGGTGTTCATCCTATCCCACCTCTGTATAATAGGTCTAAATGTTGGCCTCATAGAATAATAATGATGGATCTCTAGCAGAAATGACTTTTTTTATCTCCCCTAACATGCTGTCAAAAGTCTCATAGATCTCTCCTAGATTAGGAGAATCTGTATCAACATATCTGATGACTGCAACAATTGGCGCAACAAAAGACACAATGTACCTATAAGAAATAGAAATAAAAATAAAATTAAAAATAACTTAGACTAAAAATGAAAAATCATAAATGCTAAATCAATGAATCATAAACAAAAAATATAAATATGAACCAAATCTTAACTTCAACATTTCTTACTTGGCTTGAGTCCACCAACTATCTTCCAATACTTTATCTTTGATTTTCTTTCCCTCCTTTGTCCTTGATTCCAACCACCTCTTCCACTCCGTGCATACTACCATGGACTGTAAAGCATCTTGCACCTCAATCATCCTCTCCAATAAAATGAAGAAGGTGTCGTATCTAGTATCTCCTGGTTTGTTGAACTCCTTTGAGAAGGACCGAAATAGGGCTAAGGAAGTGTGATGGTTGCAAATGAAGATTTGCAAGTCTCTGGCTTCTGCAACCATAGCCCTCACCCAATCTATCCTCCCAATGTCCTTCAATGCATTATTCAATGCATGAACACAACACGTGGTCCAAAAAATTTGAATGTTCTATCATTTGCCCCACACACTGGCAAATAGGGGCTGCATTTGTAACTACATGTAGTGTACAACAAAAAAATTTAGAATAATTTACACAACAAAAATGGTGTCATTTAAACAACCATATAGATTTTGATTTTCATAAGAAAACAAAAATTATCAATTGATTACTTGTACAACATTGGAGGGTCCAACCTCCTCAATAGCCTCCTTCAATAGGAGGTACTGGAACTCAACATCCTTTCTTTTCCCCATACAATCAATGGCTCGAAAAAAATAGGGACCTACTGAACATGTGACAATGGTATTGATGAGTGGACGTTGACGAATGTCAGTCCACCCATCCATGATGATAGAACATTCATTCATCAACCATGTGTTCCTCAAGTGCTCCATAACCAAACTGCATTTGAAATATTGTTTTTCCAAGAGAGAGGTACGAAGCTTAGTTTCTCCAGGTGCTGGATATGAAGGCCCTGCCTTGTCTATTTTTTTTAATGCTTCCTTGAAATAGGGGGAACGTGCAATATGGAAAGGAAGCCCATGTGCAAAAAATAATTGTGCTACAACATCATCTACTTCCTCTTTTGCTTGCACATTAAAAATCTCACTTACAATTCCTTTTTTCTTTGAGGGCAGCGGTGGCATACTAGAGGTTAGGGTTGATTCTCGTGGCTATTTGGAGAAGGCTCGAAAGTTACCTCTAGATGATTGGCCAACTTTAGGGAAAGGCATGCCTAAACCTTTAAATTTGGCCTCTTGCACAAGCCTATTGGCTTTAGACACTTATACCCGGATCATTTTTTTTGCAGGCCTTAACCCTTGTTCCTGCTTTATTAGTGAGATGAGATTCAACCCTAGTATAGCTGCCCTTAAACTTAGTTTTACAAAAATTACACAGCCATGTTCTTGAGCCCCCAGGAATTTTTTTCCCTTGGTCACAGTCGGTTACAAATTGCAGCAAAGTTTTTTTAATATTGAATGGACCCTTGGCATATTCTTTTAATAATGGTGATGGACAATCAAAACTAGTCCTAGAAGCAGTGTTGTCCCCTTTGGAAGTTTGAGGTTGGATGGTAGAGGCAGAATCCCTAGCAGCATGAATATTTTGGTTTTGATTCTCACTTTGGTATTTCTCCATTAATGTTAAATGTGTCTGATTCACTGTCTGCTCATGTTGAATTTTGAAAGAAAAATATGAAAATTTCAAAAGAGACTTGAATGAGGTAATGAAAAGTGGAAAACTTCAAAACAAACTTGAATTTGTTGCTGCCTGCTGTTGCTGCTTCTTGTTGCTATCCCTGCTCTTCTTCTTCGTTGCTGAAAGCTTGAATGAGTGTGTTTGTTTTAACTTTTAACTTTTTAACTTTTTCTTTTAACCTGATTATTGCTGAAAGCCTCGATACTTGTTCTTGTAATTTTCTTATGGTGGAGGCGAAGGTTGTAATGAACAAACACAAGATCATTCAACTTTTCTTGTGTAACAATAAACAATCTCTTAAAAAAAAAATCTAAACCCTAAACCCTAGTTTGTGTTAGGAGGTGAAGTCAATATCCAGATCTTCAATGTTCTTCAGCAGAGAGGTGCATGGTGGTGCATTTTATAGTGATCCTTTCCTGAAAAATATGTCCGTACAACCGTGGTAGTTGTTGGTGATTATCGGATTCCTTCAAACTTCCAAAAATCCGTTGTTTGGATGCGTTTTAGGGTTTTCTTTGGTGTGGTAGTAGGTAGGCAAACCTCTCTCTCAAGCTTGGAGGAAGAAAAATGAGAGAAAACAAAAAAACACTATTTATTGCCTTTTCCTCTACGCGTGTAGCCGTGGGCGATTTTTTTGCTATTTCGATATTTTTCCGATTTTTTCGAAAATATTGGCGATTTTTTCAAAAATGCCTATTCTGATCCAATTTTAATTGGGTTTTGTTAGAATCGCAATTTTCCGACCTGAATCGCGATTTTGATCTTATTTTTGTAATAGAGGTATGACCTGTCACCTTCATTGTACTGTCTACTTGCTTCATTGTACGACTTGTCACCTTTACTGTACGACCTAACAACTTCATTGTACGACCTGTCATCTTCATTATACGACTTGGCAATTGCCTTGGACGACTTGATACTAGGCTAAACAACCATGTGTGATAGACTTGGAAAGAATACAACTAATAGATTGAATCTACTCTATAGCAACAATTGTTAGTAATAATATGTACAAAGAACACACAATGGCAATAATAGATAATGAATGAATATGAGTAGATCTTGTATTAACAATAGCCTGTACAGTGAAATATGTACAACATTATCTTACATATCCTAGGCAGAATATCTCCTTCAGGCATACACAATAGAATGCTTGTGTGAATGTATCTATACTCTCGTAAGATGTTGATGTGTCTACAGTACCTAGTACCTCTCACATCTACCATCTCTCGTGTGTATGTGTGTATCCATGTGTATGCCCAAAATGAATGGGGGGCTACTATTTATTCTATGGGTTGATAGTTACAAGCAACTACCACCCCGACACCTCATCTCCTAATTGGGTGATAACTACCCTTGCATGACTACGTTTGCACATAACTCAACTCATTATTACATGCATTATTACAATGTGCGACTTTATTCAAATTACAAAACAAAAACTATTACATCAAAATTACATTGTGCATGTACTTTGACTTCCAGTGCACTTATTTCTATTTCTGACTTGTTTGTTTTCTTTGTTGAGGTGGCACGCTAGAACTAGCATCTACATTGCCCTCCCCTCTAAATTGGTCGATGTCCTCATCGATGACCATCGCTGCTCTTGGGGACTTTGGCTCTTTTGAGGTTGAGACGATGAAATAGGAACTCCTTCAAGCTCCTGGATTTGCAGCTTTAAGGCTTCGGTTTCTTCTTTCAACCGCTTGGCATAGGCTTGGTAACAAGCCCAATGGAAGCCATAATGATGTGACTTTTGCTTGAATTCAACTAGCATAGCCTTCAACTCCGTCTCCCTTCTTGCTGCTTCAACTTCCTCACAGCTACTGCCAACTGCTCATCATGCTCAACAATTAGTTGACCTTGGTGAGCAATCTCTTGCATCTTCATTTCTATAGTTTGCTTCCTCATTGCACACTCTAACTTCAACTGACCAATCAACTAATCTTGTTTTTCTTGCACTTACCTCATATCCTCCATCTCTTTCCTCAACTCAACTAGTTTTGCTTCAACATCCTTTTACTCTTGTCAAAGTCGCCCTTCCACCCTCAACACTTGGCTAGCCAACTTTTCGTCCTGCTTCAGATTACAAACCGTTTGCTGAAACGTCTCTAATCATGTTGCTAACCACTGAATGAGATATGCCTAAAATTTCATTTTGGCATGACTTTACCAAATCGGGTGCAAGCTTCACATACTTGACACCTAGAAGTTCAGCATATGGCGTCATATTTCCTTCATCAACATATACACGTGGTGGATGTCGATAGAGTACTTGAATTCCTTCTAGCAGATTCTTGATTCCCAACATTGAATTGACATTGCTACTGCTAGCTCCTAGATCCCATGGCTGCATTTGGTAGATTGCTGCAAACTTTTTCATATGCTCATCATCATGAGCCCAATGCACCAGTTTGCTCAACTCATTCTCCAATCTCAATTGACATAGTTGCCAGCCTCCAACACATCAGACTTTGAACTCACTGTGAATTGTATCAAACATTCCAGTCGCCTTCTCAAAGAATGTGTCAACCTGTTCATTGATATTTTCCCCATCTTAAATTTGGCACTTTGATGATGAAATGCTCACTTGTCTCCTTTGCTAGTTCCATATCCGTGTTATCTTCGGTGGTAGTCTCCTCCACCCCACCATGACCTATCAGGTTGATCTTCTATTTGGATGCTTTCACTTCCTGAATCTTTTCTTCTGCATTGGTATTTTTCTTCGCTATTTCCACCGTCTTCTTTCTTCTCTCAGTTTCTTCCTAAGACAGTTGGCTACTCTAGCCCTTCTACCAACAACTGTATTTTGATGCAGTTTGCTTCCCCTTCTCTCTCTCCTCCGACAGTTGAAATTGGTGCCGTAGCCTATGTTGTTGTAGATGTGAACTCCATCGGTGGTCCCTCATCCAATGAAGGCGATCCACATCAATCCACATCATTTGCATATTGTCTCAACAGTGTTGTGTTGTAACTTTCCGGTGTATCAAAAATGTCCACCTGTATTGGAACATCACTAGCAAAATCTCCTCCTGGTGATTCATCCAATATTGGTGATGTTCCCACCGCATCAATTACAGTTTGAACTTCCTCATCTACGTCTCCAACTATTATTGTTTTATGTGTTGCTGTGTGCTGCTATGTAGTTCTTCCCTCAAACTATTGTGCTGCCTTCTCTGCACATTGCATATCTTGTGCAATAGGTTCTTGTGACTCTGGGTACTATCCACTTGCGATAGCCTTTCTTGAAGCCACTCCTTTGGTACCTACCATGGTACCTGTAGTTCCTCCTTGCATAACCTGACTTCTTGGTTGTGTTGGAGCTTCCCCTTGCATTGCCTCCTGCAACATTCCACACTTCTTAATTTGTTGACCCTCCACCACCTTCTGAACATTGCCACCATTTGTCTCCCTTGTTGTGGCTTGTTGTGGCTTGTTGTGGCTTGTTGTGGCTTGTTGTGGGGGTCCTTGACTCTTTGGCTGTTGTTGTTGTTGTTGCCATTGATGTTGGGGCTGTTGTTGCAGTGGAGCTCCCATTTGTTGCCATTGCTGCTCCAACCTTCTTTGCCTTTTCTCCTTTCTAATGATCTCCTTAGCCTTTGGAAGCTACTCCTCAACTCCATCGGATTCCTTGCTTATTTTAGCTATAGCATTCGTCATGTCACTTGATGCTTCCTGTGCCTTTTTCTTCTTTGGGGCACTTTTCTTCTTTCTCGGAGTAGTAACTCTCATTAATGGTACCACGTATCCATTTGAGAATTGTTGGTGCATGCTCTTGAATAGTTTTAGGAGCAAGCTGAAGCTTCTCCTGCAATATTGCATCCAAAATCAAAGCAATGACATGGAAAGTCATTGAAAAATTCCTTATATGCATCAAAAAACTTTGAATATAGTCTGACAAAAACGCAACCCAATCATACAGTTCTCCGACCATGATTCCTTCCGTGTATGGTATGAGCCAAGTGGGCATGTCTGAGGCTTTTTGATCACCAGACAATCTAGACATTATCACGTTCATTGTACATCACAACTCATTAGACTTCAAATGCTGCATCTTGAATTTGCAACTTCCATGCTTTTTCAACCTAGCCACTTCTTGCAGACTGAGATTGGTAACTTTATCCACAAAATTCGTCAGCTGGTAATGCTCCACTTCTTTCATTGGCCTAGTGGAATTCAAAAATCAAAAAATTCTCTGGAAATTGCTTGGGGAGGACGATACACGAACTTGCCTATTACCAATCATTATTCTACTCTGATTTTGATCAACATCATACATTTGCAACATCTCCAACAGGTATGGTTTGAAGAAGTCCTTGTCAAGGTTTGGTACCTACATAATAAATTGCACTTCTACATTTAAAAATGTGATCTTTAGTGGGTGATCTATTGGATGTTCCAACCGCTATGTCCTACAAAATTCTTCGGCTGGTGTTATACACATTGTCTTCCAAGGGGATTTACATCCTCTCCTTCCCCTTGCCCTTCTCTTCATAACCTTGTCATTCATTAGGGGTGCCAATCCTTGTCCTTGATTTGGACTCCGCTTCGTGTTACCTCATTCTCCCTCGCTCTGCATCCATGCCATGTTCTCTCTCTCTTGCACACACGCAGTCAACTAGGCCTCTCCAAAGCCAACTCTGATGCCTTCCCCACATGTGCGAGGTCTTGCTTGCAACATAGCCTCAGGGGGAACCTCCTCTGTTGTTCCACCTGTTCGATTCGCTTTGAATCTGTGGCCTTCTTTACATCCTTTTTGCAGTCACTCTCCTTGGCTTTAAATTTTGCCAACCTTTGACAACTCTTGGTTTACGACCTCCTACGATTCAGCCTCTTGCGATACAACCTCTTGCGGTACAACTTCTTGTCATATGACCTTATGTTGTACGACCTCTTGCCATTCGACCTCCTGCTGCAAGGTGTCTTGTCGTACGACCTCCTGTTGTAGGGCTTCTTGTCGCACGACCTCTGTCGTATGACCTTCAAATGGGATAGTTTTGAATGGCCTATTGTTATACAACCTTCTTGCTGTATGGTCTATCTACAGATTGCGTGCAAAGTGTCCCCACTCTTGACATATTCGATTTTGAATGATCGGCCATCCGTCTGAATCATATTGCAATCAACCTTGTCTTCTTGCGGATTGATTTCCTTGTTGTGGCTGCCTTCTTCCTTGGTGGTTGTTCTTGTATCCACCACTTAGTGCTCCTTGTCCACTCTTTGAAGTGCTCGGTTTCTCTTCCTTAGTCTCCTTTTGCACCATTAACATCTGATGTCTGGTGCTTTTGAGATTGAATGGACAATCAACAACAACATGCCCCACAACTTCACATATATTACAAAATGCATTCTTTGGACAATTGACATTGGTGTGTCCTGATTTGCAATTAGAACACCTTATGTCCTTTTCCTTCTTCTCCGCCTTCACATCATTGATCATGCATTCCAGGTCTTTTCTCATGGTTTGGATTGTTGCGCTCAAGTCATCTCTATCTCTAATTGAATCGTCATCTTGGTAATGGATTGCGCTTCTTCCCACTGTTGCGGTTGCCCTCATTTCGCTTTCTAGCTTCAGTGTTCTATCAAAAGCCTCTTGATAGATAGTTGGTGGAACTACCTCTATTTTCTTCTTATATAGCGATAGCAATCCATCTAGGAACCATCGTTTCTATACCCCATCCGTTGGCTTTGCTTTCATTTTGTTTATAAGTTACTTCAAATGATGATTATATGATTTGATATTCTCATCATTTGCTTGGTTGAATAATGATCTCTGTGTCATCATGAAGCAAATTTGAATTCCTTATTGAATTTAGTCTTCAACTCTTCCTATCTTGTTAAGGGTTGTCCTCTTTTAAAATGCCAAATCATTGCAATTCCACTCAATGTGGCCGAAAACAATCGTAATCGCGATCCTTCATCATCTACTCCATTTGCTTTCCATATTGTCTCCAAGTTCCTATATGGCATTCTGGATCCTCCTTCCCATCACCCAAAAAGTTTTGGGCACTTCTGCTTGGCCTTAGTTGTAGCAGTATTGGCCATTGGTGGTTGCTCGTCCTCACTTGACGATCCTATGCTTGCAAACAATTTTCGATCGTTACTTTGTGCACCTACACTTCGTGACCTCCTTCGCGAATACACGAGTGTCGGTTTTGGTCTCTTGAGCACTCTCCTGCGGTTGCCCTTGTGCTTGATTCCCGTCCTGCACACCTCTTAGCACTCTCCCATGCACTCGTGCAGATGTCACAATTTGTTCTGTCTCATCTTGTGCATGCTCCATGTTTATGCCTTCTTCACAACTTGTGCAAACGTTCTCCTTGGCTTGGACCACATTTGCTTGATGCGCCTCTAGTTGTGCTTTTTCTATTGTTAAAAGCAACATTTGCCAGCTCTCGCTTTCCTCGTTTGAACTATCCTCCAATTGAGGATTCCAAACTTTTGCTACTTCAAACTCTGTTAGTATTCTTTTTGTTTGTAGTTTTTCATCAACAACATGCATGTCTTTGTTTTACTCAACACTCCCATGTACTTCTCATGCTTGTGCAATTCTTCGACTTCTTTGTATTGGCTGATTTCCCAATCTTCCACATCCAAGTCTCTCATTTCCTCGTAGTAAGCTATCTGCCATCAACCTCCACAAGCTTTACGCAGTACTAGTTCAAATTTCAAGATGACAATGATGCCAAATATAGCACAATGGTTGTATTCCACCCTTTGGAGGAACAATTCAGATTGACAGATTCAATATTCAAGTTTGTAATAATGAGGCTATACGGCCTGCATCATATCCTTGCCTTTGACTGCCTTGTTGACTGCTTCAAACAACCCAGTCTACAAATAGGATGGCCTGCCCTTTTCTAGATGGTTAACACTCACTAGACGGCCTGCCTCAATTCTTGACAGCCTAGGCTCTTCGCCGTGTGGCCTGTCACCTTCATTGTACAACGTAACAACTCATTTAATGGCTTGCCAACTTCAATGTATGACCTGGCAACTTCAATGTATGACCTGGCAACTTCATTGTACAACCTAGCAACTCACTATACGGCTTGTCACCATCATTGTACGACCTGGCAATTGCCTTGGATGGCTTGACACTAGGCTGAACGACCCTGTGTGATAGATCCTGGAAAGAATACAATTGTAGATGCGAAATCGAACAACACCAAACAATAAACTTAAATAAATGAACAAATAAAGTAGAATAAACACAAATAATTGCACAGAAATAAACTTTTATTCTTATTGTCGGGTGGATCTCTGATATTACAACCAAGTGTACCCCAAATGGGGGTTTACAATGCTTTATTATCCAATACAATGATTTCAATATGCCAGGGTTCTTCGAAACCCTAGCTAACAAACAAAGGGTGGTGTCTTCACGCTCGACTTGATCTCAACAGTAAGGTGAGTGGGCTTCAGATATCCATAGGCCGGACCACTCAAGTGCTTCAACAACTTCCAATGAACTTGATCCCTAAACCTACAAACAACAAACAACAATAGAAGGTCAATAATATCTGCGAGGGCTCCACTATGTGAGACCCTCAATAAGAAAACTACTAACCCTTGTTGCAGAAATGAAGCTATAAATAGATCTAAAGAATAAAAAATAAACACAATAAATAAATTACCTTGTCACATTAATTCGTTGCTCTCTGTTCTTCGTCGTTGTTGCAGGATTTGGTGCGCAGATGCCCTAGCGAAACCCGAGGGATTTGTTAGACTGCAGAACTAAGGTTGTGAACGCTCGCGGGAGCTCGACGATGGCAGGAGGCGCCCAGGGCTCTCAGTGATGAAAGGAAGGCACCCAGAGGCACTCGGCGATGGTAGAAGGCGCCCAGAGGCACTCGAGGATGAATAGGTGACGCCTAGAGGCACTCGGGGGATTGGAGCAGAATCTGCAAAAGCAGATCTGGTTCGTGCGAGGTGGGCGACGACGGATGCGGAAGTAACGACAAGCGAGAGCGAAGGTGAGGATGTGTGGATGCTTGAGGACTTAGGGATTTCGAAAACTTAGGGAACTGAGGACTCAAAAAACTCAGGGAAAACTTAGGGCCAAAGACTTAGGCGTTGAGTCGTCAAAATGACTCCTCTTTATAATCTCTCCTAGGGCATGTTAGGGTTTCAACGACACAATTTGTGTGGTCAAGATTAAAACATGATGGAGGGTGGAGATTAAATCTGGGCAAGTGACATGGATTAAGGTGGGTGAATGGCTGGGATTAAATTGTTATGGATGGCTGGGATTAATTCATATAAATATACATATATTTATTAAATATATATAAATAAAATATATAAAATATTATTATTTGAATATATATTAAACAAATATATATAAATATATATAAATAATGGGTAAATGTGGCGGGAAACTATGGATGGATGACAAGTGGCTAGATTTTGGTGTCTACAACAACTAACAGATTGAATCTACTCTACTGTAGCAATCATTCGTAACAATACATACAAAGAACACACAATGGCAATAATAGATGATGAATGAATATGAGTAGATCTTGCATTAACAATAGCCTGTATGGTGAAATATGTACGACATTATCTTACATATCCTATGCAGAATATCTCCTTTGGGCATACACAATACAATGCCTATGCGAATGTATCTACTCTCTTGTATGTGTGTTGATGTGTCTACAGTACCCAGTACCTCTCACATCTACCATCTCCCATGTGTATGTGTGTATCCCCTAAATGAATGAGAGGGGGTACTATTTAATCTATGGGGTCGGTAGTTACAAGCAACTACCACCCCGACACCTCATCTCCTAATTGGGTGATAACTACCCTTGCATGACTACATTTGCACATAACTGAACTCATTATTACATGCATTATTACAATGCCCGAATTTATTTAAATTACAAAACAAAAATTATTACATCAAAATTACGTTGTGTGTGTACTTTGACTTCTAGTGCACTTATTTCTATTTCCGACTTGTCTGTTCTCTCTGCTGTGGTGGCATGTCAGAACTAGCGCCTACAGTGATTGATGGAATTTGATATGCTTAACATGGCTGGTTCGAATGACCTACAATCTCTCTTTTGATTTCTAGGGACTCATCCCCATATAAATTGATTTTGAATCTTAAAGTGATGTGGATCAAGGATGAATCATTTCTTGATTTGATTTTCGTAGGATTGGAAGAAGCAAAAATGGTCAGACACACATGTACAGATTGTCAGAAAAATTGAAACACATAAAGGCAAACTTGAAAGACTGTTACAAAAATAAATTTGGAAACATCTTCAATAGCATAACAAGCAAAGAAAGACTGTTGAAAAAAGTTTAAGAACAATCTCAGAAAGCCAAATTCATAGATGATCTCATCCCAAAAGAGAAAGAAACATTGAAAGACATAGGCCTACTCTTAGACAAGGAAGATTTGTTTTAGAAAAAGAAATTCCATGAGACATGGCTGAAGACTGGTGATTGCAATACAAAGATTTTCCATGTGGCAATGATTGCAAAGAGGAACATTAAGAAACTCTTTGGAATCAGCAATGCTCAAGAGTCTTGGATGGATGATCGGGGCAAGGTCAAAGTTATTATTCTAGAGCACTTTCGAACATTGTTGACATTCGAAGGTGGAAATAGGGCATGAACACAATGAAAAGTCTTGAAAAATATTTCATTGATCATTGAAGATGAACAAAACTCAGTGCTAGAGATGGTTTTCCAAAGAGGATGTTGAAAGTGTTCTTTTCGAGATGAAGAAAGAAAAATTGTCAGGCTTAGATGGATTCCTCAAATCTTCTTCAAGACTTTTAGGATGTTGTAAAAAAGGAAGAGGCCGCAACTGTCAATGAGGCAAGGAAAGCTAAACAAATGCTTAAACAATTTGACTAAACCTTTCCAGCACTCGTTCCAAGAAATGCCAATGTCAAAACATGTGGCAATTATAGGCCAATCTCCTTTGGTAACACAATCTTCAAAGTCATCAGAAAATGTATAGCTGAGTGGTTTAAATTAATACTGCTATCAATTATATTCTCTAAGCAAGTGGGTTTCATTCGCAGAAAAACAAACCATGCATGTGGTTTTTAACAGTTCATGAACTCATGCACTTGAATTTGGAGAGAGGAAAGGAGAAGGTATGACTATGAAACTTGACATTAGCAAAACCTACTACAAGGTAGAATTGGACTTCCTTTGAAAGTTGTAGACAAATTCAGTTTCTCTCAGGACTGATTAAGATGGGTGAATAGGTGTATCTTAGGAGCATACCTTTTATTCCTGGTAAATAGTACATCCCAACTTCTTCATGTCTTCTAGAAGGAATCCACAAATTAGATCCTATTTTTCTATACCTGTACATAATTCTGACTGAAGCATTAGAGAGAAGCATGAACACGATTGTCGATAGTGGAAACCTAAAGGGCTTAAAAGTAACATCTAATTTCCTTGCCTTGCCTCACCAGCAATTGTGGATGATATGATTCTCATGGGTACCTTAATTAGGGAAGCCTCCTTTTTAAGCTAAATCAATATTGAGAAGAAAACTTGAAGAAGGGCAAGGTATTCTTAATGTCGAAGAATCTTAATAGAGGAGAATAGGAATAGCTATTGAGTGTGGAAGGTCCCAAGTATATATTTGGGAATTTCCTAATTCTTGAGTTGCCACAATAAGAAGTTTTGGAAGGAGGTCCTCCAATGAATTAGATGTAGGATTGTGACATGGAAGGGGAAATTACTTTTCCCTAGCTGTTAGAACCCTCCTTGATACAAACTGTAATTCAAGCAATGCCAATCTATCTATTCTCTGTCCTCCAAGCCCCAAAATGCATCATTAAGGAGATTAAAAACATTTTGAGCAGCGTATTTGGTAGTGTATGGAAGATTACTTAAAGCTTCTTCTCATTAGTTGGAAAATGGTGTGTAGACCAAAAAATAATGGCAGTTGACTCAAAGCAATGAATCAAGCATTGGGCAATGAAATCATTTGGATAATCTATGCCAACCATTCCTAACCTCGGAGAAGGCTGCTCAGACTAAAATATCTCAACTCCTCAGCCCCAGATTTTTTTTCATATCAATAGCCTTAGGCAAGGGATCATGGATCTAAGTTTAGATCCCATTGTTGGCTGCTTTTGCTAACCCATTTGCATTGGTGTTTCAAGGGCAGACCTTGTGTTCACTTTGAAATTATACTTGTATTGCTTAATGCCCCCTTTTTGAGCATACCAAAGTGGTTGCACTAGGAGGTGTTTTAATGGCAACAGTCAGATGGATTGTGAACTGTTATTTGAGATGTATTTTCATGTCATTGGACATTCTAATTAGCACATGCCATGAGAGCCTTTAAGCCTAGAGACACTTACCTTAGCGTGGAGTGGGGACCTACAGGAAAATGTATTGTTAAAGAGGTTTACAATTTGGCATTGAAGGGGGAACTTAAAATATTGTTATGGAATTGAAAGGGACTACCACATGCTGACACTTTCCTCTTCATAGCTTCATTAGACAAGATCTTGATTCAACAAAGAATGTAGAAATATGGTTGTCAGGGGCCATCCTATTGTATTATGTGCTTTAGAGAGAAGGATTCTCCGATATTACATTGTGACTTTGCACACAGAGCCTGGAGTTGGTTTTTGTAGAAGATGGACATTTAATTGATAATGCCAAGTGACTTGGAAAAATGAATTAAATTTTGCCTAATCTTAGGACAGGAAGAAAACCTCCAGAAAAAATGTGGATGTGGTCTAACGATAATCCCATGAGCTGTCTGGATAGAGTGTGATGCTAGAATATTCAGGGAAGATAAACTATCAATAAACCATATTACCCAAAGGCTTGAGGTGGCAATTCTGAAAGTGATAAGGGAAGGACAAAAGGATTGAAGGCATAACTTGATATGACCAAAAAGTGCCAAGGAACTGGGCCATTCAACCTGATCACTTTAAATGGACAGAGAAGGCCTTTCTGAAGCTCCTAAAGGTGAGGGAACTAATGCTGGTTATATGGTAGGAGGTAGACAGTAAATCAGGTATTGCGAACAATACTAATAGTTGTGGCACATCAACCAAACATGTCTTTCGTGTGGATGATGGGCATCTTGCTAGGCCTTGTCTCTCTCAGTGTGTCTGGGTGTAGGAGGTGGTCCCTTGACAACTGGCTTTGGTTGTTGTGGGGGCAGCTGCTATGGAGCAAAACGGAGGTTCTCCTTATTAACAAAAATCAAACTCTACCATTTATCAATGCGAATCTCAGAACCCATAAACGTAGCAGTAGAAATATTATACATAAGAGTAAATCAAGTTGCGATAAATGAGTAAAATGTTTCGCCACTCAGGGAGGGCACGTCTCCGCCGTGAAGGCAATTGCGACAATCGCAGATGAAAGAATATAAAAACGAATATGATAGATGATTTTCAAATAAAAGATCTAACCTAATAAATATGAATTATTTTCACATGGAAAACCTAGCCGACAGGCTAGGTTTGGTATGTAGCATGACTCCCCTCCTCGGAAAGCTTTGTCCTCAAAGCTGGAAATGACTGGAAGATACTTTCAGATTCCCAGGTTGCATCTTCTTCAGGTAAATCCTGCCACTTGATGAGAAATTCCTGGATGTGACGAAATCTGAGTCTGCGTGTTCTAGTTTGTAGCACTTCTTCTGGTTGTAGATAGATACGCCCTTCTTCATCCAACACTGGTAATTCCGATTGAGAGTGCACTTTCTGGCCAATCACCTTTTTGAGACAGGAGACATGAAATATTGGATGTATGCGAGAGGATTGGGGTAACTCCAGTTGATATGCTACCTCGCCAATGCGATGCACAATTCTATAAGGACCATAGAATCGTGGTGCCAACTTCTGACTGGATTTGAGCTTCAATGATAGTTGCTTGTAGGGCTGAAGACGTAAGAATACCATATCACCAATATTGAATGTTCTTTCTGAACGCTGCTTGTCCTGTTGCTGCTTCATACGATTTTGTGCTTGGACCAAATTATCTTTCAAGATAGTGAGCATTGCTTGTCGCTTCTGTAACCAATCGTCGACTTGGGCCACTTTGGAAGATCCTGGTACATAATCGGCTATTGTTGGTGGCTTTGTTCCATATAATGCTTCAAAAGGAGACATCTTAGTGGAAGAATGGTAAGAAGTATTGTACCACCATTCTGCCAATGACAACCATTGACTCCATTGATATTGTTTATCCTGAACAAAACATCTTAGGTAGGTACCCAAACATTTGTTAACTACCTCCGTTTGACCATCTGTTTGTGGATGGTATGCAGAAGACATATTTAATTTGGTACCACTAAGTCGAAACAATTCTCTCCAAAAATTGCTAGTAAATATGGGATCACGATCACTTACAATATTTTTGGGCATTCCATGTAATTTAAAAATTGAATCCATAAATACCTTGGCCACTTTGCTTGCTGAAAATGGATGTTGTAAAGCCTGAAAATGAGCATATTTGGAAAGGCGATCAACTACCACGAAAATTACTGTTTTACCTTCCGACTTAGGAAGACCTTCAATAAAATCCATGGAAATATGTTCCCACTGGCGATCCGGAATAGGTAACGGTTGAAGCAATCCTGGTGATTTGATTGTTTCTCCCTTATTGCGTTGGCACACTTCACATTCAGCTACCCATTGCTTAACCTCTGCTTTTAATCCTTTCCAACAAAAGGATTGTTTAACCCGCATGTAAGTTTTCAAAAACCCTGAATGTCCTGCTGAAGGAGAAGCATGTGACTCCTCTAGAATCTGTACTTTGATTGGTGAATTGTGAGGGATGTAAATGCGATTTTTCTTACGTAATATTTGGTCATCATATGTGAAAAGAGGGTATTTAGAGGAACCCATAGATAATTCTTGAATTATTTGAGTTGTTTCACTGTTGGACAACCATGCTGCTTGTAACTGAGACACCCACTGTGAACATGGTCCTGAAATGGCATTAATAACTACTTCATCTTCGTATTTTCTAGATAATGCATCCGCTGCCACATTTTCTTTCCCTTTCTTATATTCAATCACAAAATCATATCCCAATAATTTAGTCAACCACTTATTTTGTTCGGGATACGAGAACCTTTGTTCTAAAAAATGTTTGAGACTGCTGTGATCGGTTTTAATAATAAAACGGCTATTGATTAAGTAATGCCTCCATTTTTCCACTGCATGTAAAATAGCC
The DNA here is from genome assembly GCA_028583015.1 of Wollemia nobilis. Classification (NCBI taxonomy): domain Eukaryota; kingdom Viridiplantae; phylum Streptophyta; class Pinopsida; order Araucariales; family Araucariaceae; genus Wollemia; species Wollemia nobilis. The sequence goes on along the minus strand of JAQPPZ010003172.1, from coordinate 5,372,009 downwards.
AACATTTCTTTTTCATAGGTGGATCTACCCAAATTTTTTCCTGAAAGTTGTTTACTTTCAAATGCCAAGGGATGACCCTCCTGCATGAGTATTGCACCAATACCTGTTCCTGAGGCATCGCATTCAATGACAAATGGTTTTTGAAAGTCTGGAGTGGCCAAAACTGGAGTCGTACACATTGCCTCCTTGAGAGCCTCGAAGGCTTTAGTAGCTACTACTGACCATTGAAAAGCATCCTTCTTGGTGAGAGCCGTGAGAGGACCCGCAATTTTACCATAGTCACGCACAAATTTGCGGTAATATCCCGTGAGACCCAAAAAACCATGAAGTTTCTTGATGGTTTTAGGCAAGGGCCAATCTTGTATTGCCTTAATCTTATTGGGATCTACCTTAACACCTTCGTGAGATACTATATGACCGAGGTACTCAACTTCTTGAACACCAAAGGAGCATTTAGATCTTTTGACAAACAACTCTTCTTTGCGTAGGATATGGAGAACTCTGTCCACATGTACTAAATGATCTTTCCATGATTTACTATAGATGAGTATGTCATCAAAGAAGACTAGAACAAATTTTCGTAGGAATGGACGAAACACCTGGTTCATGAGACTTTGGAATGTAGATGGTGCATTAGTGAGACCAAAGGGCATGACCAAGAATTCATAATGACCTTCATGAGTTCGAAAAGTTGTTTTGGGGATATCTTCTTCCCTAACTCGGATTTGGTGAAACCCTGAACGTAAGTCTAATTTGGTAAAGAATTTGGCACCATGTAATTCATCTAGTAAATCATCAATGACAGGGATAGGAAATTTATCTTTGATCATGATTTTGTTGAGAGGACGAAAATCAGGACACATACGCCAAGAATTGTCTTTTCGACGAGCTAAGACTACTGGTGAGGAGTAAGGGCTCGTACTATGACGGATGATGCCATGGTCTAATAGCTCTTGGACAATATTTTCAATTTCTATTTTCTGGGGTTGGGGATATCGATACGGACGACCATTGGGTGGAAGACTACCAGGCACTAGATGTATGGCATGGTCATGAGATCTTTTGGGAGGTAATCCTTTTGGTTCTTGAAAAACCTCCTCATAGTTAGCCACAATGATTTGGAGATCATCTTCTTTGATTTCAGGAATATCTTGGTCTAATTTCTCTATGCAATTGATTCGGGCTATGAATCCCCCACCATATTTTCTTAATATCTTTTCCATGCTATGTGAACTTACAACTTTTGATGGAGGTGTGGGTAGTCCTTGAAGATGAATAGTCCTCCCATTGGCTTGCCATTCGACAAAGCGATGTTTGTGGTTAAAACCCACTATGGTTTCCAATTGTTCCATCCATGCAACGCCTAAAATAACTTCCGAATTTCCTAATTCCATAACAAAAAGAGGACCTTGCCAAGTATACGTACCCATTTGTAATGAAACTGAAGATGTCTTACCTAGACAGTGAGAAATTTCCCTGCTTGCAGTTCTGACTTGAAACCGATCTTGATTAGAAGAGAAGACGTGCAACCCCAATGTCCTTGCAAGTTTTGCATCAATGAAGTTGTGAGTACTTCCGGAATCAATTAATACTGTCACCCTCTGTTTCCGAATGAAACCTGCCACCTTGATTGTATGGTGAGAGGATAACCCCATGAGAGCATGTACTGAAATAGTCATGGTATCCTCCTCAGCGACAACTTCGTCTTGTGCATTTTGGTCCTCAACTGGGAGATCCTCAGGTGCGTCATACTCCTCTATTTCTTCTTCTTCCTTGTCGGCATATTCAATCTGAAAATTTTGTCGTGGTGTACATGCTTGGTCTTTTTGATGTTGAGTGCGACATTTGTAGCAGAAGTACCGTGACGGTTGATCATTTCTGCGGAAAGAGTTGTTGCGGAATGGAGGTCGCCCATATGAATCACGTCGTGTGGATGGGCCTATGTGCGCCTTTGTCTCCACCAAATCAGCAATCCTTATACACTCATCCAACTTGGATGGATTGTGTAGGTCTACTTCAACTTTAATATGTGCTTTTAATCCATTTCGAAAAGCCGCTACTACCACGTCCTGTTGTAGGTCTTGTGCATAGGAAAGCATACTGGTGAATTCTGAAATATAGTCCCCTACGGATCCTGTTTGCTTAAGTGACAACAATCGTACTGTGTATGAACCTGTGGGACCTTTGTCGAATCTGTGAAGAAAGGCTTTTTTGAAAGTATCCCAATATAATGCATATTGGGGATCCTCACGTTTATACCATGTAAACCATTGATAAGCTTCAGTGCCAAATTTGGTTGCTGCAAAAGGGACTTTGTCCCCTTCCTAGAATTTGTAGAATTCTAAGATGCCTTCCATTTTTGCAATCCACCCGCGTGGATCCTGGCCTTCAAAGGTAGGCATGTCAATGCGTGGATAATTGACTCCATTTGGACCTCTTGGTTGGGAGTGAACATTGTTTCTATCTTGTTCCTCGTTACTTCTCTGTCTCTGGTTGTTATTTTGATAAGGTCTGTTAAAACCTCTTTGTTGCTCCCTATTTTCTTCATTACCCCCATCCTCAATATTTTGGTGACCATTGTGATTCAGGGATTGACTATTTTGACCTCTATGGTGTGTATAGTCGTCATAGTAGACATCCGTACTCCAATGATTGGAACTAGAAGGATTTGGTTGGGGCGGTTTCCTAGATGCGTTGAAGCTTGCAGTCATCATCTGAAGATTTACTATTAACTCTTTTAACACCTCATCATTGATCACTGGACGATTACTTTCTACTTGGGTGACGTTCTCATGTGCGGAATCTGGAGAGGAATTGGATGCCATTGGGCTGACCACTGGATGACTCGGATTAAAACTACCAATTCCGGATGGAGAAGGAGAATTTTTTGTACCTTGGCTTCGACGAGCTCTTCTTGCGTTGTTGTTGGGAGTTTCCGAGCTTGTTAATCGTCCGTCAGATCCTTTGGTCCAACTTCTGCTCATGCACCTTCCAAAATCTCCTGCTTAGGAGCCTTTGAGCTTCAAATTTTTGCAAAAATTTGTTAAATTGTGCCAAAAATTTGGTTTGTATTCCGCTGAATTGTCACTCCAACTGCGACGCGGATTTGAATGTTTTGTTTGGCTCACCTCCTTTGACAACTTTGAACAGTTCTTTGACAACTTTTGACAATTTCCTTGACAACTTTTCAATTTTCTTGACAACTTCCCTTGACAACTTTTCAACACTTGTATTAACAAGTTGACACTTAACCTTGAATACGACACTCTAATTTTGACCACCGTGGACTATGTAGAACCACGCGACCTAATACTGGACACGACACAACTGTGGACACGACACGGAATGCGAAGGACTAGCTAGATTGCGGACAAGACAACAAAGACGACAGCTGGAATGCAGACAAGATAGCAAGATGACAGCTGGATTGCGGACAAGACGACAGCTGGACTGCGGACAAGACAGCGAAGACGACAACGACTCAACACACGACACAACATAGCGAGGAGAATGACCACGAGACCCGAGACGGAGATGGAAAGACACGACAGCGACCAACAGCGACCAACAACGACTCGACACAACACAGGGAGGAGAATGACCACGAGACCCGAGACGGAGATGGAAAGACACGACAACGACCAACAACGACTCGACACACAACACAACACGAGGAGAAGGACCACGAGACCCGAATTAGCATAGCACATGTGGGACGTGACAAGATCGGAGGAACCAACGACGACGCGCGAGAGAAGCCACTAATGTGACCGAAGTCACACTTCAATAGACGCGAACTGCGTCTTTTAAACCGCTCTGTTGCCCCCCCACAACGAATGTGGGATAATTCCCTGCTGAAAAAAAAAAAAATTATAAATTTGATGCGAACCTTAGGTTTCTATAAGAGCCGGGTTTTAATAATACGTTTTGATTGGTTCGCGATCCCCGGGTGTCAAATGCACTGTTCTGCGGTGAGTTTGGACGCGAAAGGCGATTTGGATCTTCGAAGTGGATGCAGTACATGATCTTCGTGTAGTAAAATTAGCTACTGTGGCAGACGTAGTTGCCACATTCGTGGTTCAGTTGGAAGTAACAGGTGTGACTCTGCAGTTGGGAGTAATGGGTGTGACTCTACGCCCAGAATTGTGTGTTAGTTTGAACAGCGGAAAGATTGTCTTCAAGAGCAACTGGGTGATACCACTTGGAGCAAAACGGAGGTTCTCCTTATTAACAACAATCAAACTCTACCATTTATCAATGCGAATCTCAGAACCCGTAAATGTAGCAGTAGAAATATTATACATAAGAGTAAATCAAGTTGCGATAAATGAGTAAAATGTTTCGCCACTCAGGGAGGGCACGTCCCCGCCGTGAAGGCAATTGCGACAATTGCAGATGAAAGGATTCAAACGAAGATGAAAGATGATATTTTATTAAAAGATCTAATCTAATAAATATAAATTATTTTCACATGGAAAACCTAGCCGACAGGCTAGGTTCGGTATGTAGCATGCTACATCTGGTGGTTGCAGGTCACCATACCAACAATGTGGTAGTCAATATTTGGCAAGCCATGGTGTGCACATGATTGGTGTGAGTTAAATAAAGAGTACACAGGTCAAGAGTCTACCCCCTTTTGGTGCCCATATCCGTCCATGTTTTGAGCAGGACATTTCCATTTATTGCTGTTTTCATTAGACTCAATATTTTGATATTTTGGAGCTATAGTAATGTTTGAGGTTGCTGTGAACTAGTGACCCTTTTGTTTGTAACAGCTTATGAATTCTTGACATTTCAAATGCTAGTGTAAGACCTGTCCCCAGGGTGTGTGTATCTGGAACTACTCAAGGGAAGGAAGCTTACATTATATCATAAATAATTGTCAAAAACCCTAATGTGATGTTAGAGGTCGGCTTTGCAAGAGAGACAGTAATATGTAGAGGTTATTTGGTTAATGAAGAATGGCCTTAATAATATAATAAGATGAACTATAAGGATGAAAGGAGGCCATAATGGTCAAAACTATGGGTTTGGTGGGCTAGTAAAATGTGTGGACCTATGATGGAGAATGTACTTCCATGTTTCACTCAGTTTAAGACCATCTCTATTGAGGTTATCATGGTGTTTTTCAATTTCAACTGCCTCTTGAATGTTGCATTTTAAGAAGTTATATTCTTTAGCCAAAATCTGTTTGTTTTTAATACATATGTGACTTGTTTTGGATGAATGTTCGGCAATGGCTAATTTTGCAGTCCTGTTATGTTGTAAATTTGAACCATGTTTTCTCAGTCATGTTTTAATAGACCTTCCAGTTTCTCCAATGTAGGGTCTTCCACATAAACAAGGAATAAGGTAAATGCCTTTATAGAGTTTGTGATCAACCTTCTCTTTAGCTCTATCAAGAAGACCTTGAAGTGTTCGTACAGGAGCAAATAACGTCTTGGTTTCACTTTTCTCAGGATGTGAGCAATGCCTTCGGCAATCTCTCGGACATAGGGTAGTTTTGAATCTCTTTCCTCTTTATCATTGTTCTTGTGATGTTCTGCCCTGTGCAATGCTCTATTTTTTTTGTGATGTTGAATACCCATGATTTTTTTTGGATATCCAGAAGATGCGATTTCTCTATTTTGAGGTGTTCCTTGTATGCTATCCTGTGCCCTTTTAGCCAAAGCATAGCTTCTTTTTGGGTTGGATGACGTTGTGAGTCTGCTTTGAGATATAGTTCTGTGTGTGTTTTCTTTCTATATACAGCATGTGCCAGGGTCCCATCTATCTTCATGATCATGACATCCAAAGATGAAATTCTACACTCTTCTTCTAGTTCCCTGGTGAGTTAGATGTTCTTTGAGAGGCTGTTGAGATGGTTGAGAAAATTATCGAATTTTGTTCTTCCGTGTGGCCAGATTGATAAAATATCATCAACAGATCTGTCTCACAATCTCAGTTTTAGTACATAACAAAAAATTGCTCTTTTTTCAAAATCTTCCTTAAACAAATTCAAGTGGTGAACCCATGGCAACTCCTGTTTGCTTATGAATTTCATCTCTAGAATTGAAGAAGGTGAATTTGAGACAGAGCCTAACCGGTCTAGGGGCCCTTTTGTCTGATATCAACCCTAAGATATTTTGTTGCTGTTGTTGACCTGTAAATCTAGGCAAATGGAACAAGTGGCAAGCATAGGTTAGTATAGGATATAGAGACAGTGGTCATATCATGTATTTGTTCGTCTGTTTTATAGAAATACACACATATACATACATATCATTTAGGATCAAACGAGTATCTACCAAGGACACTTTGTGGGCTGTGGTTTTATCTTTCATTTTGATATGGTTATGTGGGTGGGGGATCCTGATTCAATACCATTTAAATGATTACATACTGTCATCTAAATCTTTTTTTGTGTGCAAGTCATTTTAGTGAGAAGAAAGATACCACATTGAGAATGTGTCTACTTTATAGATCTTAAAAAAAATAAGACAAATGGATTCCTTGGCTTGAAGCAACTGATTAATACCCCTAAGGAACCATGTCTTCTCTAAAATACGTTTGCTCCTTTAGATATTTCATCTTTCAAACAAACCTGTACACTCATGATCCTTCAAAATTTGCTTCGCATAATATAACCATTTGGAAGAAATCAGGGTCTTGGAGCCACATAGTCTGAAAACGAAATGGCTTTGGATGACCATTACTGAGTAAATCAAATCTCAAGAGAATGGGTTTGTGATCTGATCCTGCTTGCAATTAAATGTCCAAAGAAATTGTATACTCTTTGCAACCATTCGTTGGATGACAAAAATCTATCCGATATTTCTGCTATATGCGTTTGCGCAATGTGTCTATTATCCCATGTATATTGAAAACTTGAAGGAATAGCATCCCAAAAGCCATTAGAATTGACAAATGAAGCAAAATCCTGCACTGATTTAGACCATCCAGGAGTGCTGCCCTTCTTTTCCGAAGGAGATCAGTAGATCACAATTCTGAATCGTCATTGTATTTCACAAAAATATGCTAAGGTCCTTCCAACATCTTTCACGAGGAGTAACTATAGTTGGAGCATGTACATTTATAGCACAAAATTTGATGTTTTCCTCTTTCCTGCAAAAGAGACCAGCAACCTAATTACTTTTTGCTTCTAGCAAATGTCAATCTCATTTGTGTTTGTTCCATATTGTTGCAATCCATCTGGAATCTCCTATTGAAGAAACTACTAGACAATCCCCCATCTTCCAAATATTTTTGAATGCATTCTTACATTCCTCATTACTTAATTTTCTTTCTTGTATTAAACTAAACTCAGGACTATAATAACCTATCAATTCCTTAACAACTCTTTTTTTAGGGGTCTTATTCATACCCTTAATATTCCAAGATACCGTTTTCATCGTCACTTTTTATTTTTATTATTGGGCTTAGCCTCACTTCTTGTTAACACCTGTTTTAGGTTTCCCAAATCGATATCCCTTTGAGTTTCCTTTTCTCCATGTCCTTGCTTTGAAGCTCTCTGTCTCTACAGAAGATTCTCACCCCATGGTCTTAAATTTAATGCATCTCTCCTCCTAAAACATGTGCCACGATCCATTATTTTATCCCTGATTTTGGAATTTGAGAATTGGAGAAGAAGATGAGGAAAAATCCTTTTGAAAGAAAAGTCATGGAGTAATTTTAATTCAATCCTCACTTCCACTTGATCCAATTTTGAATCTTTGAAAAACCTGACCAGTATGTTTGGAACTTAGATATTAACTCTCTGCTTTTAAGAACCATTATGTCATGCTCAATCATCTCATCCTTGATAATCAGTTTTGGTGTGCATCTGTTACCTGGATAGGGATTATCATAGATTTACTCTTCCTCTTGTTAATCAGCAACTATCAAAAAGGCTTATTGACATTCACGTTTTTATAGGTCTTCAGTTTCAATCACCCAGTTATTCAGATATTAATAACAGAATCTGAACTCCAAATTGGTATTTTCAACTTAGCTTGAGGTTGAATTATTTGTTTTCAGTGGTCTTCAATACCTATTAAACTTGATCTCAGTTGGATTGCTTCAGATTCAATGCTCAGTTACTATGAATATTTATAAATTTATTATTGCTTATCTTCTACTTGAGCTTTGATTTCCGACCTGCAAGGGCATGTAGCATAGTATACTTAATAAGTTAATGATCATTAGTAATCAAAAGCTTTGTTATGGGGCACATTTTTTCTGTGTGTGTTCCTTTTAAATATATTCATAATCACTTACCTTGTGCCTAATCACAAATTCTTGTGTGTACCAGTTTGGCGTACAACAAATTATCGTGCTATAAGAGTAGTTGTTTCACAAACTTGCAATATGGTAGCACAAGATTGTAGGACAATGGGCATTTCCACGTGTAAATATTCTAAATTCAATTAAGATTCATGCTAGTAGCGCTTTCTGTTAACATGTTGAAATATTGCCTCAAGATAACAATTTTGAATAAATATAAACCATCAACCTCTTCTATTTTTCTGAACAAAAAGTGAATTTACTTAGTGAAAAGCAATTGACAATGAGGTAGTATATGTGGTCCTTGGTTTTTGATGAACTTAATAAAACAAAACTTATCTAAAAATGAGGGAAGAAAATGTGGTGATGTTTTGCCTTGAATATATAAGTATGAATAGATCAAGGAAAAAGGTGAAAGTAGAAGCAAACAAATAGATTGTTCAGAATTTTAGGATACTATCAACTTCTTAAAGGAGGACTTTGTTACCAGCTATTACGTACACAAATTTAAATGAAACCATAATAGCCATTTTGCAAGTCATGTAGGTGGAAAAATATATCATGTTATGTAACAATAGACATATTAGAAAAATATGAGAAAAGGCCTAGATAAATATGTAAAATAAGTGTTGATGGTTTGGATGGTCCTTTTGAAGGAGAATTGGAGAAGGAAGAGGACAAACATACTGGTTTGATCTGTGTCATATGATGTCATTGATATAATGACATTAGCAGGAGGACTGACAAGACCCTTTTGACCTGAGTTTAATCAAATTTTCAAAACCTAAAATGGTACAAAGCAAAACATCGTATATAATATGCATTACAGGGGCATGCATCCTCATTGTTCTATAGCCTAGTGCAAGTGCTACCATGGGGATGAGGATATAAGTGGAATGTCCAAGTCATCTTTTGTCCTCTTCCTTCTCCAATTCCCCTTCAAAAGGACCATCCAAACCATCATATGACACAGATCAAACATACTGGTTTGATCTGTGTCATATGATGTCATTGATATAATGACATTAGCAGGAGGACTGACAAGACCCTTTTGACCTGAGTTTAATCAAATGTTCAAAACCTAAAATGGTACAAAACAAAACATCGTATATAATATGCATTACAGGGGCATGCATCCTCATTGTTCTATAGCCTAGTGCAAGTGCTACCATGGGGATGAGGATATAAGTGGAATGTCCAAGTCATCTCCTTTGACAAGGGACAGCTTGGGGACATCCTCACTATGTCCTCCCAAGCCCGTCCCCATGGGGATGTGTAAGGGATGGCCAGGCCCCACATAGGGTAACAACAAATTAGAAGCAAAACTTAACAAAAGCCTTCCTAATTAAACCTAATGCTTTTCTAAAAATCTAAACCTAAGATAAATGTTTTTGAGTTGCTTTTATGCTTTTTGTGGGCCTTGTTGGACAGGTGATGGTACTGATGAGGCTGAAGCTCTGTTTGAATTTCTAGAGGCAGATGATTGATTAAAACCCATTTCAGCCTTTATTGGCATCTTTTTTAATTTTAATTTTATTTTTATATCATTTGTGATGTAGTAACATTACAAAACCATATTTTACAGGTAGATATAATATGGAGTACACCTGAAATTATGAACGTGCTATATTTTCATTTTCACATTTTGTCTATCACTATCAAGGAGAAAATCAATTATTACTTCAATTTTTTCTACTATAATTTTTAATGTATATATCCCATACCCTTTTTCCTAAGTTTTGGGGTGACTTGCAGTTGTCTCCCTTCTATTCCCTCATTTTGTTGTCTCTGAAGAGAATTTACAGAAACATATTCTAGAAATAATGCAGAAATAATAACTAAGGAAATAATGACACCATTCAATGCACATATAACACACAAGATTTACCCTGGTTCACCCAATTTGGGCTAGTCCAGCAAACAAGAGTCTATCCTCCTTGATATATTATTCTCTCTCTTGTCCCCAAAATGGGACATTACAATAATTATATAAGGAAACTCATACAACCCTAAACCACCAAGTGGTATTAGGGTACCGTGGATACAACACCATGGGCTAAACCACCCACACCCACTAACCACCCACCAACCGTGGGAATCCCGGGGGTCGCTCCAAAAGTAGCGATAAAAGTAGGTGAAAAGTAGCGATAAAAGTAGGTGAAAATTTCGCCGCCGGCTTCGCCGGCTTCTCTCGGCTGGCTTCGCCGGCTTCTATCACTTTCACCGTATCCGAGGGCGTCCCCCTACGCACCCCGAGCCATCACCTATTACGTAATCACCTTTACCGTAGCCGAGGGTCCTTGGGGGCCTTCGGCCCCCCCGGACCCCCCCTACCCGTCGTCTTTTGCGTTGTAGTGCCTGTCGTACAATTCTTTTTCGGCAAAGAATGAGACACATCCAACATTCTCCCACTTGTTGAATACTTTGCCAGACCCATTTCAATTGAACAGAATCTAAACTTTTCAGTGCTTACAGCCTTGGTTAAAGCATCTGCAACATTTTCCTTGGTGTCTACCTTTTCCAGCAACACTTTCCTCTGTTCAAGCATGTCCCTGCAGAAATGGAACTTTGTATCAATGTGCTTCGTTCTTGAATGGTAAGCAGGGTTCTTTGCCAAAAATATGGCACTCGATCGTCACAGTTTATCTTCACAGACTCCTTGAAAGAACCCAATTTCAGCACATAGTCTTTGCAGCCATACGACTTCCTTACTTGCATCAGTGGCTGCCATATACTCAGCTTCAGTAGTTGAAAGAGCAACAATAGTCTGCCTCTTGCTCATCCAACTAATGGCCCCTCCGAACAAATTGAATACATAAGCACTAGTAGATCTTCTCCTGTCCAGATCTCCAGCCCAATCTGCATCAACAAACCCTTCTATATCCAATTGTCTATTTTCTTTACTCGTACCCTCATAGCAGATTGTAAAATCAGAGGTGCCACGCAAATATCTGAACACCCTTTTCACAACAGTCCAATGCTCTTTACCAGGTTTAGACATATATCTACTCAAGACTCCCACTGCATGGGCAATGTCTGCTCTAGTACAAACCATGGCATACATTAAACTACCTACAGCATTTGCATAAGGAATATGTGACATTTCCTCTACCTCTTCTTCTGTTTTTGGACATTGTTCAGCAGACAATTTTTCACCTAAAGAAATAGGTACCTTCACCGGTTTGCAATCCTGCATATTGAACCTTTTCAACACTTGTCTCAACATACTTTTTCTGATCCAGCCACAACTTTCTCGTTAGAGCGATCTCTTTTTATTTGCATACCCAATATAAAATTTGCAGGGGCCAAGATCCTTCATGTCAAACTGCGATGCCAACTGAGACTTTACTTCCCTAACCAGTTTCTTGCTATTTCCAATTAGTAACATGTCATCAACATAAAGAACTATAATGACAATTACATTACCAATTTTCTTTGAATACACACAGTGATCAGCATTGCTACGAACAAAACCAATTCCTAAAACATAAGTATCAAATTTTTGGTACCACATTCTAGGTGATTGTTTCAGTCCATACAATGATTTCTTTAACTTACATACTAGATCCTCCTTTCCTGCAACAGTGAAACCTTCAAGCTGCCTCATATAGATTTCTTCCTCCAAATCTCCATGAAGGAATGCAGTTTTCACATCCATCTGTTCTATTTCAAGATCAAATGCAGCAACCACAACTAACATAAATCTAATTGATGTTAGCTTTGCAACGGGAGAAAAAACTTCACCATAATCAATTCCTTCAACCTGGGAAAAACCTTTAGCAACCAGGCGAGCTTTATATTTCTCCACTTTACCTTCAGCATTATGCTTCTTCTTAAAGATCCACTTGCAACCTATTGCTTTCCTACCACTTGGTAATTTCACTAAATCCCATGTTCTGTTCTTTTTCAGGGACATCATTTCCTCATCCATGGCCTCTTCCCAACGGTTTGCCTCTCCAGAATTAATAGCTTCTCTAACTGTTCTAGGATCTTCATCAATAACAGATAGTACAAAAGAAGTAGGAAAAGCAGATGGACCTGTACCTTTCGGGTTGCCTCCTTTCCCGTGTTGATCTCCTTACCACGGGTGTATGAACCTCTTCTTCATCCTCTTCCGGATCCTCACCCGTATGCTCCTCTTCCATATCCTCATCTGTATGCTCCTCTTCTAGATCCTCTACTGTCCGATAGTTTTCCATGAGATCAAATTGGACCGTTCCGGGTTCCTCTTCCGTAACTACCTTCCCGGAATCACCGATCATCTCCCTAAACACCACATCTCTACTATACACCGTACTTTTAGTTTTTGGATTCCAAAGCTTATATCCTTTAACACCATCTTTATAACCAATAAAGATACATTTAACAGCCTTATTATCTAGCTTACTTCTTTTCTCCTTTGGAATATGCATGTATGCATCACAGCCAAAAACTCTGAGATGTGAAATAGATGGTTTCTTACCAAATAGAGCTTCAAATGGAGTTTGATCTGGCAATGCTGATGTAGGTGACCGATTTCGCAAGTAGCATGCTGCACTCACTGCTTCTGCCCAGAATTCCTATGCCAAACCTGCACCACTGAGCATACTTCTAGCCTTCTCCATCAGTGATCTGTTCAACCTCTCTGCAACTCCATTCTGTTGAGGTGTATATGGAGTAGTCTTCTGTCTTGCAATACCACATTGCTTACAAAATTTCTCAAATATATTAGAACAATATTCCCCTCCATTATCAGACCTCAACACCTTAATCCTTTTATCAGTTTGATTCTCAACAAGTGCTTTAAATTCCTTAAATTTTTCAAACACTTCATCTTTGCTCTTAAGAAAGTAAATCCATGCATATCTTGAAAAATCATCAACAAAGGAAGCATAATACCGTGATTTTCCAAGAGACGGCATAGGAACAGGACCAAAAATATCATTGTGGATCAAATCTAGTACCCCACTAGATCTTGTGGCACCAGATGGAAAACTAACCCGATTCTGTTTACCATAAATACAATGTTCACGTGAACTCGGAAGACATTGAGTAATTAGGGATACCATGAACCATACCTTTTGTGTACAGGGTACGCAATCCCTTTTCTCCAATATGTCCCATCCTTTGATGCCAGAGTGTTGAGCTTTTATCAGAATCAACCTCGAGAACAGTTGAGCTATTGCACTCATTTGTCATAGTGCTTCCCAATAGCTTATACAATGTTCCAATCCGAACTCCCCTTGCCAACACCATTGATCCACGAACCATTTTGCATGAATCCTTGCCAAAACTGACATTCACTGCTGCATCGGCCATTTTGCTTACCGAAATCAAATTTCTAGCAAGTCCCGGAATATGCATCACACCTGGTAGGGTCTTAACCCTACCATCCTGCAGCAAAATTTTCACTCTTCCACGACCCATGATTCTGAGTGGTGAATCATCTCCCAATAGTACCTCCCCTCCATCATATCTTTCATATTCATTGAACCACCCTCTATGAGGAGTCATATGAAAAGAGGCACCAGTATCAATCAACCAATCATTTTTATCTGATCGTGTGGAGCACGATGAGCAGGATGCCAGATATACATCCCCTGCTTCATCAATGGATTTATTCATCTCTGTGGAAGTTGATTCATCAGAATTTTTTCCAGACTCAGCTTTCTTTGATCTGCAATCCTTCTTCATATGACCAGGCTTGCCACAATTCCAGCATTTTCTCTCAAACTTCCCCCGAGACTTGGATCTACCTTTAGACTTAGACCTATCACCATATCTAGATTTGTCCTTCTCCTTGGCACGCCCTCTCACTGTTAGGGCTTCCTTAGATGTGCCCTCCATGGCTTTTCTCCTCATATCCTCAGATAATAGAGATGCCACTATATCTTCAAACTTCAATGTGGATGAAGTTGTACTACCAATTGCTACTACTAAGTTATCCCATGAATCTGGTAAAGAGCATAACAAAGTAATGCATTTATCTTCCTCACTCAACTTAATTTCTATAGATGTTAGTTGACTTACCACTATATTGAATGCATTCAGATGATCTGCAACCGAATCCCCGTCATGCATCCTAAGATTGTACAGTTTCTTTCTGAGGAATAATTTGTTCACTAGGGACTTCGATTGATACAAAGCCCCTAACCTCTCCCAGAGATCCTTTGCTGTAGCTTCTCCCGAAACATTGATGAGCACCGAATCTGCAAGACACAGTCGAATCAGACTCCTTGCTTTTCGATTCATCTTCTCCCAATCTTCATCGAAAGTACCCGTAGGTTTTGTTGTTTCTGAAATAGCAGCCCACTGATCTCTGTCCACGAGCATATCTTCCATCTTTAACTTCCATAGCTCAAAACTTTTGCCGTCAAATTTCTCGATCTCTATCCTTGAATGATTTCCTAACATTTTTCCTTCAAACTCCTTCTGCGTAACTCCCACTCCAGAATAGGTTTCCTCTCACTCCTAGAAACCCTAGATCTTCTTCAAACGGATTTAAACCCTAGCAATAAAGGCGTCCCCCTATGGCTAATGACTTGGCTCTGATACCAAATGAAGAGAATTTACAGAAACATATTCTAGAAATAATGCAGAAATAATAACTAAGGAAATAATGACACCATTCAATGCACATATAACACACAAGATTTACCCTGGTTCACCCAATTTGGGCTAGTCAAGCAAACAAGAGTCTATCCTCCTTGATATATTATTCTCTCTCTTGTCCCCAAAATGGGACATTACAATAATTATATAAGGAAACTCATACAACCCTAAACCACCAAGTGGTATTAGGGTACCGTGGATACAACACCATGGGCTAAACCACCCACACCCACTAACCACCCACCAACCGTGGGAATCCCGGGGGTCGCTCCAAAAGTAGCGATAAAAGTAGGTGAAAAGTAGCGATAAAAGTAGGTGAAAATTTCGCCACCGGCTTCGCCAGCTTCTATCACTTTCACCGTATCCGAGGGCGTCCCCCTACGCACCCCGAGCCATCACCTATTACGTAATCACCTTTACCGTAGCCCCCTCGGACCCCCCCTACCCGTCGTCTTTTGCGCTGTAGTGCCTGTCGTACAATTTTTTTTCGGCAAAGAATGAGACACATCCAACAGTCTCCTCCACTAGGGAACTTGGTATAACATAGCTAGCTATAAACTTGCTTTAGGCATTCCTTGCTCTCCAGAATGAAGCTCAAGGTTAAAGTTGGACAATCCACTCATGATAAGAGGCGAACCATAATTTATGAAAGCAATATAATATTCCCAAGGCATTCCTTGCTTGTTTTATGTGGAACATTTTCACTTTTGTTTGTTAAAAGTTAATGCATTGCAAATTAGTAAACTTGGATGGTCTGGTTGTGTTTGCCATGGTTTGTTAAACTTGTTGTATTCATGCTTTTCCTTTTCAAACTATAATAGATTGCTTGCCTTATGCAAGAAAAAATAAAGTATCTGCAGATTTTCTATCCTTTTATTGAAGTCTCTGATTACCATGGTTCTTGTTAAGTATTTAAATTATGTTATCACTAGGTTGATAGTAAGTTCCTGTAATAAAAAATAATTTCCCAATCTGTTTTGTGTATATTGTTTGTTTTTTTTTTAGTTAGTTATATGGGATTGAAACAGGTCCTACCCGTATTACATCATGACCACATAGTGGTATTACAACAATTTGACAATTATGCATGTATCGCTTGACAAGATTCTAACCTAGATCTCCTCCTTGAAAGTTGAAGAATGTAACTGGTTGAGCTAATGCCATTTGATTGTTGTTTGTTATATCCATTTCCAATTAGCTATTTTTTTTTTGGCCCTGCTCCCTGTTTTTAGTTTCCAGATTGTTATTTTTCAATCAGTCATTCATTTCTTGTATCCAGCATTGGCTTATATTTTTCCGTCAAGATCAGGCATAGTAATGTTCTTTGCTGCATGAAACCAGATCTTGCATTTGAACACACTATTGTCTGTCAGAGAGAGAGAGAGTTAAAAGAAATGACTTTTGTGCGTGCAGGGCACAAATAATCTGCTGGAACTTATTGAAAAGATGAATTTAAGAACAGCAGATGAATATAACAACTTTGGAGACATTGCTGCAGGTCTTTCTGTTTTTGTTGAGCAACTGAAGATGAAAAATGAAAGTTTCCATGAATACATCCAGCAGATCGATGAAATAGATCAGCAAGTGACAGAGCTTGAAGCCGTTATTTCTATGCTTGACAAGTACAGTTATACGTTAGAGAGTAAAGTTCACTCTATATATGGTGATTTACGGCCAAAGTGATGAGAAAAGAACGATGGATGAGTAGATTCATATTTTCAGTAAATTATTGAGGGTGTAAATTGGTATTTTATTGGTTGCCATGCCTTTTTTGTGCTTTATTTAAAATGTTGAAGCTTTTTATTAAGATAATACAACCCACAAAGAAACTAATGCACTTGTCTATAGGCATTGCATGCACAAGTGGTGAATGACATCAGATTGCTCTCAGAATTTATCTGTAACTTCTATGTTCCAGGCATCATCTAGCCTATACTAATATCTTCTGAAGGAAACATTTTGTCCGAGAAAACAATATTCAGATATGCACTAACGATGATTACCACAGACGGTAGTGTACTAGATCTTGATATTTGTCCAAGATTAGCAATTGGTACATAGCGGTGCAATGCTGTAATATAAATTTAATCTGTCAGAAATTAAATACAGAAAGAGGTGGTGCTGCAATGCACATATAAAAAAAAAAAATCCGGTTTAAATGCCATAGATATGATCAAATAGATCATAAATCATAATAGAGTTGTTTTTCTTAGCAATAGAATAAACAAAAAGGATTGGATTTGTGAAATTGATTGAATCTAAAGCAGCCATGTTTCATCAATCTTGAAACTTGACATCCCCAAATATGCAATACTAATTACAGGGATGTCCTGCATTCCCTCTCCCCCTTAACCTCAACTCCAACCAAAAGAAACAAAACATAGTGGATTTGTAAGATTGATTGAATCTAAAGCACCCATGTTTCATCAATCTTGAAATTTGACATCCATCCCCCAGACATGAACATTTGTAAGATTGATTGAATCTAAAGCACCCTTGTTTCATCAGTCTTGAAATTTGACATCCATCCCCCAGACATGAACATGCTTAAACTAATTACAAATTTACATGTTATCCGTAAAAATTATTATTAAATAAGAGAGTTCTGCCTGACCATTTCCATGGGATTCTCAAATGAAGTCACCAAACACTAAGCTGCTTGGACATAGATAGGATAAGTAGATTTGGCATTCATTTTTATTACAAATCCAAATCACTGAGTTGCATCTGTGTAGAACCCTTAAAGATTTCGTTGACTGTATAGGCCTATCAAAAGTATGAGATGCAGCACATCATCAGTGGAGGCTCCCAGTGGCCTTACCAAATAGAATGCCACACTTTTGAAGCACCAAAACTGCATCATCCTCCAGTTATCTTCGCTAAAAAACATTTCGTCCTCCCTTAGGTGCTCGACTATGCTGTAAAGCATATGTTCCATGAAAAATGCTCCAAATGGGGTCCATCTAGTTAATTACCATTATTTCCATGGCTTCACTATAATGGATCTGCAAATATCCAACACACGAGGGACAGCACCAAAGACAAAGGATCAATGGTTAACATGGCTTAATATGTTCTTGATAACCCACTTAAAGACTAATGATTTACTGATTCAAGGATCGCAATACTTAATAATAATGCTTTGATGATTCATTCATTACAAGTTCCTTAAAAAACCTTTTAGATGAAAGCATAAGCTGATTGTATGTGTATAAACCAAGGAAACAGGGTTCGCGCACCCAGTTGGCTGGGTGCGCGAACCTGCACCCGCACCCGCACCGGGTGCGCGGGTGCGGGAACGGGTGCGGCTGGGCCGAACCCTAGCCGCACCCTATCTGACAGGGTTCGGCTGGGCCGAACCCTGCGGCCACATAGAGTAACTTTTTTAAAAATTATTATTTTTTTCAATTTTTTTAAAGCCAAGGTGTGGCTGGGCCCACCTAATAACTAAAAAATAATAATAATAAAAAAAAAAATTATGCATTTCAATGCCCAAATAGGGAAAGGTTCCTAAAAAATAATAATAAAAAAAAAAAAATTATGCATTTCAATGCCCAAATAGGGCAGGGCATTTAAATATTAACTTTTTAAAAATATTAACTTTTTTAGTTATTAGGTGGGCCGTGGCTATAAAAAAATTGAAAAAAAAATTAATTTTTTAAAAAGTTAATATTTTAAATTTTTAAATTTTAAAGTTTTTTATTTTTAATTAAATTAATTTTATATTTTAAAGTTTTTTACTATTTAGTATTTAGCCCATACGGGCTTTAAAAGAAAATAAAAAATATAACTTAAAACTAAAACTAAAAGTCTAAAAGTTAAAATTTAAAAACTATTTTTTTAAAAGTTTATAGTTTATAGTTTAAACTTTATATGTTAAACTTTTTAGTTTTTTATAATAAAATTATAAATATTAAATTATAATGTATAAAGTGGACTCCAATTCAGTGTAAAGTGAATTGGAGTCCACTTCTATATAAACCATTCTATTAGGGTTTTTACTTCATTTTAACTATTTGCACAAGTGAAAAGGCAAGAGACGACACTTCCGACAGAGACAAACAGGCAAGACTGAGACTTAGACTTTGGACAACAGATAAGAGACAAGAAAGGCTGAGACACAGACTTCCGACAACACTATATTTGATGTTATTTTTGTACATGCACTATTTGACATCCTGTTGAATATCATATATGGTTTTATGATGCCAATGTGTATGATTTATTTATTTTGTAATGTGTATGATTTATAATTTATTTTATTATTTTGGATTATATATATATATATATATTAAAAATTTGTCGTACCCACACCCGACGAACCTTATTTTTGGCAGGGGTCGCACCCGCACCTGCACCCCCGCACTTGGTAACCTTGGTATAAACATTCCTGATGCTTTGATGATTTATTCATTACAAGTTTAAAAACCTTTTATATCAAAGCATGGGCTGATTGTATGGGCATAAACATTTTTCACTCTCCCAAGTAGCATCCTTTTGTAGTAGCATTTTTTTGGACTTGGTAAAATATAATTTATGAGTTTGATCCATTTTCCTTGCATAACACTAGCATAAGTTATCAAGATTGTATACATCAAAAGAATATTACAAATCTTGGAGGTACTTGGGGCTTCATTTGCATTTTTAAGCATCTTATAAGGCCCATATATTCTCAATGTCATCTTGTTTTTTCCTTCTCTTGCATGAATGCTTGCTCATGACGAAGGTCATAGCTATTTTAGTTGCCGGGTTGGAATGTGAAGGATATCGATATTACATTTAAAGGAGAAACACATTGTGAGAAGCACTTTGCATACCTAAACTTAATATTGAAAAACCTTATTTTGAATTCAAAATGGTTATCAAGATTTGGGATGCAATTTTAATGCTATAAAATTGACAATATTGGTAGGGATAAGTATATTTGTAGCTGGCCAAGTTGAAGGTTGTTTTTGGTGCATAATGCTTCTTGCTGCCTAGGAGGCTTTACCTGTAATGCCCTTGTAAATATGGATGCTTTTGCATAGATTCTCCACTCTCACATGCCCCTTCAATAGGTTGCCCTTCTCATCTTATCAAGAATATCTTCAGTTGGTTACTTCTTTGTTGCTATTTTTTAAATTTGTAATATTTCTTCACACTTTAGAATGGTGGGCCCTTTCTTATTTGCGATTAGAAACTTTGTTTGTTCCACTACATATTAACAAGCTGCTCTTTAATATAAGAGATATGGAACACAATAAATTTTTAATTTGACTAGTGAATCAGGGCATAAGCTATCTCTCCCTCCTTCACCCTAATGTTATGGTCTTTACTATATGGTTTGAAGCTTTAGCTTGCTTTTGTTTTCAAGTTAGTTTGTCTGTATGGTCATAGGTGAACAAATATTGTGTCACCAGCTTTAAAGTTTTTTTTTCTAATGTGTGTTCATCCATTCTATTTTTTTTTTTTGTGTTCATCCATTCTATTGATAGCAATAGATAAACTATCCTGAGAAAATTAACAATAGCGTGCACTTCTTGGAGTGTCTTTGGATACTAGGGATCAACTTCTCTGATTGTTAAATAATTTGAAGAAGTCAATTAATCACCATGTAGTGCTTTAAAAGAAAACACGTCAATTGATAAGTGGTTAAATGTGTAGTATCAATATTCAGCTAGGTGAATCTTAATCCATTTACTTTGTCTATAGATACTGTGTCACCAGCATGAAAACTTCTTTTGCAATGTATGTGTTCATCCATTCTATTTATATCAGTAGATAAACTATCATGAGAATATTAACAATAGCTTGCGTTTCTTGGAGTGTCTTTGGATACTAGGGATTAAATTCTTTGTTTGCCAAATAATTTGAATAAGTCAATTAATCGCCATGTAGTGCTTTAAAAGGAAACACATCAATTGACAAGTGGTAAAATGTGAAGTATTAATAGCTAGGTGAATTTATTTCATCCGTTTACTTTTTCCGTCAAATATTGTGTCACCAATATGAAAGCTTCTTTTGCAATGTGTGTGTTCATCCATTCTATTTATAGCAATAGGTAAACTATCTTGAGAATTTATAATAGCTTGCATTTCTTGGAGTATGTTTTTGGATACTAGGGATCAAATTCTTTGATTCTCAAATAAGTTGAAGAAGTCAATTAAACACCATGTAGTGCTTTAAAGGAAAACACATCAATTATAAGTGGTAAAATGTATAGTATCAATATTCAGCTAGTTGAATCTATTTCGTCCATTTACTTTGCCTATCACCAATTTATATTATCAAATGTTCTTCAATGCATTTGTTAATTGTTTTTGGACCATGTGTTTGAGGATGGTAATTAAAGCTTATATTAACTAATATTTCTACTTGGCAGGGTGACTTGCCACATGCTTTCAAAGAACATTTGATTGTGATTATATATGATTTAGTTTGGGAATTTATGGAGACGATATATTTTTCATGATCAGTTTGCTAGAGGGGAAACATGTTTTTTATATTTATTTTTCTCTTTTTTATTCATTTGACAGAGTCCATATATATTTGCTACCATTTTTCACTTGGAATATTAAATGGCTACATGAGAGTAGGTGGTATTACATTTTTTTGCTTTGTTTCCTTGAGTCTCATTTGGTTACAAATTTGAACTTACCATTTGCATGTGAGGCTAATAAGGGATTTTGGTGTTAGGTTTGTATGTGTTGCACATACCAACATGCCTTGTTGTTGGTATAAAGTATAAACTAGCCTTCTTCCAATGGATTCTTTATAAAGGTCAAATTCCTATATAGGAAAATTCTAATTTTAAAAATAAATTAAAATGTTCTTCGTGCCACATCAATTCTCATTTTTGTCTATCACTTGTTTAGATTAATTATTAATAGAGTATTCCTCTTTAATTCCTTGATCCATGATGATTGAATCATATAAATTATATTAAAGGTTTGATGGGTTTCATCTTTGCAGGAAAGTGTACTAGCTACCATGTTCTTCCTTGTTTATCTAGAATGTCAACATCGAATGCTTAAGGTTTTCGAATGTATTTTTTCAGATAAAGTTCCTTCTTATAGGTTTTTACTTAATTTGTTTCTTGATAGATATTGCTTCTATGTGTGATTGCATAGTTGGTAACACGTTTGTAATGTATACATATATTTTGCTTTTATTATATATTAATTTTTCTTCTTTCATAAGTGATGGGCCTTCCATCCATTATTATGACTATAATTCCTTTTCCAAAGGTGTCAACCTTAACTATAAATGACTTTAACAATCAATAGTAACTAAAACCAACATAGAAGTGAGGCTCTTTTACTTAATGAAATATTTGGTTTGCATTGAAGTGAGTCTTTTAATTATTGACGGGCTTGGTTTGCTTTGTTATTTTGATGGACATCAATTGTCAATGTTAAGGTATTTAGTAGTTAAAAAAAAGAGTCTTAAGTATCCTCTAAGCTTCTTTCATACCCCCATTTTGGCCAATTCGTGAAGGCCTATACTTTTTAACCTTAATATTGTTGGTCCTTTGGTAGGACTCACATCAATGACATGCTCAAGCCTTTATTTTGTAAAAGTCTTTGTGATAGGTCTTAAAAGAATACTTAGTACCTTTTTGTGGCTTGTTGATTTGTGTCTCAAAGTAATAGTGTTTGTATATATTTAATTGATTATACGATGTTGAAATGAGTCATATTTAGATCATAACATGATTATCATGGTATTTTTATGAACCACATGATTAAGTTATTATAGTAAGATTGATTTATATTAAGGGGCTTTTCATGTTCTAAATTTCAAAAAATGGGATATCTCCATTTAATATATTCTTTTCGAAAATGTGACCTTTGTATTGAATTTTCCTCATTTCTTGGGGATATGCCATTTAACATTCTTATAGTTCAATGTTTTTTGAACACTTTTCTCATTTGTAGTATAGCGGTATGCAAAAATAGGTTATTATACTCCTAAAATTATATCAAGTCATGTTTATGAAAAATAATTCCACATTGTCTTAGTGTTGTGTTTTTATTGTTAAGTTTTTGACTAAGTTGGTTTTCTATAGTATAAGCTGATATAGGATATGTGGGCTGTATTTTCAAAGGATATCTCCATTTAATATATTCTTTTCGAAAATGTGACCTTTGTATTGAATTTTCCTCATTTCTTGGGGATATGCCATTTAACATTCTTATAGTTCAATGTTTTTTGAACACTCTTCTCATTTGTAGTATAGCGGTATGTAAAAATAGGTTATTATACTCCTAAAATTATATCAAGTCATGTTTATGAAAAATAATTCCACATTGTCTTAGTGTTGTGTTTTTATTGTTAAGTTTTTGACTAAGTTGGTTTTCTATAGTATAAGCTGATATAGGATATGTGGGCTGTATTTTCAAATTGATGTCTAACTTTGTGTCACATTTTGGGCTTGGTATCAAAGTATTATGTTTTTGTTTATGACAATGTAAAAGGGATGGGGTCCTTTCAAAAATCCCTTCCTCCATAATAATAATAATAATAATTCCATATTTCATTCACTAATTTTAAATCATAGTTTCTTATCAAATTTACACATTGGACGTGTTTACTATTTGGAATATTTAGGAACTCTTATGAAGGATCATCCTATAGTCTTGGTGGCCTTGCTTGTTTTTCTATCCATAATATTGAGGTACTTGTGGGATAAATCAATATGAGAATTTTCTTGTTTCTTGTTAATTTGTACATTTTAAGTGTATTCAGCCATCCGAAGATTGTCATGATTGCTAAAGAGAAAATATCCCCTTACCTTTGTAGTGTTATAATTAGACTTGACTTTGTTTTGTTGTTTATTTGACTTACATTTTGGAAGCCTTTTTCATCTTTTCTATCTATTTATATTATTCCATTATTTTTTTTGGTTTGCATTTATGAGATTATATAAATAGTTCATTACATGAAAAAAGACTTTCTTGAAATTTGATGTTGAACTTTTGTATTGAAGTTCTCTTGAATAACCATCTTGTGTTCTTCTTGAACATGTTACAATGTAACACTAGCAACTATGAATTTTATCTTAAGATTGTCCAGGATAATTAATATGTTTGGGAAAACATACAACACAAGGCGTGGCTTATTAATATGTTTGGGAAAACATCCAACACAAGGTGTGGCTTTCCAATTTAAATTTGACCACTTCTTTGGGTCCTATTCTGTTGTTGGATTTAAGAACTTCTACCTTTTTCTATATAATCCTCTCCTCAAAAGATGTTTTGATATAAAAAATTGAGTTCAATACGATTGGTGGATCATAGTGGAGGATTTAGGGTTTGACACCATTTAAGGTCTTATGAGATTCTATTTACAATTTGTCTTTCATAATGTAGTTGTGACAAATCTATAAGGGAGGCTAATGGATCCTAGATTCCATCCTACAAACAGTTGGTGTTAGAGATTAAAGACAACAAAAAACATATTGTAATGGCCAAGAATATTCTTTATTCTCTTGCCCAAGAGCAATGAGCCAAGACACATAAGATGAAAGCAAATGAGGTGAATGGATGCATTTTTTGTATTATAGAGAAGCCAAGAATTGTGACAAGTGTTGAATAAATTGCAAAAAATATTATGTATCTCTAGAAGTGTGCTTTAATTTACAAATCCATGGAAGTTAGAACGACTTTCAAGCTTATTGGCAAATGAACCAAAAAGCTTGGAGTATGAGGGGGATACGGAAATAACAATTAGGGTCTTTGAGGGTGGATCCTATTTCCACAAAAGATACGCTAATATATGAAGTATTGGTAAGTAGAATTTATTCTTGGTTTGGATTTAGTGTATTACTCTCCTACTAATGTTTTGAAGGAAAAATTGGGTAGCCATTGGAAATATGCTAGATGCATATCTAGGCACCTCTCATTAATTTTGATGAGAAAGTTTTTGCTTATCACAAATCTATATGGAAATGCAACTAAACAAACATACCTAGAAGTGATTGGGTCTTGAGTTGGAGAATTTGAATGGAATTAGCCATTAGGGACTGAGGCAACTTTGTTTCAATATAGAGAATACCATGACTATGGGTATCCTTTTAGAGATTGCCTTTTATTGGTTTATTATTCTTGAAGCAGATCCCTAATCCTAAGAGAGTGGCAATGATGAACAAGCATAACCGTCTAATAGGGTGCAGGTAACCAAGAACAATTAGATAATTGATTTTTTACCATGATAAGGTAAAATGGAAAAGGCAAAAGAAACAGGTGGGGCCATGGACACAGATTGATTAACCAATGTGGAAATCACAAAACATATCAAGAGAATTATTAGAGAAGTTGAATGAAGACATGGACATAGTGGTACAACCTTGATATGATTCGTATTAGTTCAAGAGGAACACAAAAGAGCTAAAACCAATGGAGTCACTAGGAAAGAATAATCTTTATGTTTTGATAGCCAAGAATAGCTACAAAATCCATCAAGTCAAAGGTAGCAATAAGGTGAATTTAATGGAAAGTTGATTAAAAGGAGAAGAGATGGCGGGAGCGGGATCCAACAACAATGGTGGGAGCGAGATCCAACAACAATGGCAGGAGCGAGATCCAGCAGCCAGGGTCGATGCATGTTGCAGGGGATCCAAAATTAGGTAAGAATGAGAATGGGGGGTTCCTGCGGGATGGCGTATGCGGATCCCTAGGACAAGGAGTCCCTCAACAAGCCTGTCAATGGCCCCAAACCTGAGAGCCCTAAAAAATCCTCCTATACCCAGATCACCTCGGGCTAGGTGATCCTTCCCAAAACTTCAAGTGCGAATCTATCCCTGGTGGGAACGGACATTACCATCCCAACAGATGTTTTTTCCAAATACATATCTGGGGCCTCCTATTCTCTGGTCGAGAAGTTCGTCGGAGGACGTTCAAACATGGAGACCATAAGGCACTGGGTCTTATCCAAATGGAAAGCGACAGGGAATATGAAGATCATTGCCCTCTCAAGGGGCTTCTTCATCATCAAAATCAATAACCGGGATGACTCCAGCCGGATCCTCACAGGAGGACCCTGGTTTCTAGGTAGGAGAAGCCTGTTCCTCAGGCGATGGGCGACATAATTCAACCCCAACACCCAGAGCATAAACTTCGCCCCTTTTTAGGTCCGGATCCTAGACTTGCCATTTCACCTCTAGCAAGAGGATGTTTTAAAAGCAATTACAGGGGCTATCGGCATGCTGGTGGCTTTTGATCCTGCAACCAAGGTGGGATCCAAAATGGTTCATGCCC
Organism: Wollemia nobilis; assembly: GCA_028583015.1. NCBI lineage: Eukaryota > Viridiplantae > Streptophyta > Pinopsida > Araucariales > Araucariaceae > Wollemia > Wollemia nobilis. Next base: position 5,345,919 of record JAQPPZ010003172.1, on the reverse strand, counting down.
ACATCTGCATGAATGCAAACCTTGAATCCGAGCTCCCATCTTTCGTCAACCTGATTTCTAGCTCCTTTAAATGGCTCCAACCACTGGAATATGAAAATAAGCCAGCTTTTTGCGCTCAGTACCGTATGCAAGGGCACCTTCAAAACCAGTGCCCTCTCATCAAGCCTCCAGAGGAACCTGCAGATGATGGCTCCTTCTCGAAGGCTCCCAACAAGAGTAAATTCCCCCCTCATCTCGTCCTTCCCTAGGTATGGCTGCCCCAACCCTCAGGCGAGCAGACACCCTGTATGGCAAGAAAAGAAGTATCCTCCAGCTGACAAAGGGAAGCGGCAGGTTGACCCTCATCCGACGCCAGATTTTGACTAGGTATGTACCCATCCCGACCCTAACCCTGAGTTTGTTCCTGAAGAGACGGTCTCTCCTGTGGACCCTTCCCCATCGCTAGTTGTTCCTGCAGACCCGCCCTTGGTCAACGATCCCCCAACCCCCTCAACGACCTCCTCTGAGGATCCTTCTCCGCCCCCTAGTCCCGATCAAGGCAATCCCCTCCCCGAGTCTGGTCCTGTCCCTGGTCTTACCCTTGGAAGCCTCCCCGAGAATCCCTCCCCCCCCAACCTCCTGACCCCCCATATCCTCTTCCGCCATCTATTATCCCCTTTCCCCTCCAGAGTCCTCCCTCCTCCATGGATGTCTCCGATCCTCTGTCTGAGCAGTCCGATGGTGATGATGAAGGCAACCCGCCCTTTTCCCAGTTAGCCCCGGAAGGCTTCAGTCCCAAGAGAACCCGCAACAAAAGATTCACCACTGAATTTGGAGTGACAGGAAGAGAGGGCGGCTCTCCCTGAGTGATCATAGGAGAAAAGAGGTAGAAGATGCCATTGCTAATGGACTTTAGTCTACCTTACTGTTAGATGCCCTCAATATGCTAAAAGAAGAGCCAAAGAGATCCAAACCTCCTTCCCATCAGGGGAAAGGAGGCAAAAAGCCCCCCAAAGGTGCCAAATGAAGATCCTCACATGGAATGTGAGAGGGCTCAATGGAGCCCCCAAGAGACGCATTCTAGCCCATCTTCGAAAAGAACACAAACCTTCCATCCTCATTCTTCAGGAATCAAAGCTAGATGAGTCTGCCTCACCCAGAATAGCCAAAGTAGTGTGGAGCAATGGTAAATTCCTGTTCACCTTGACCCAAGGATCTTCTGGTGAACTAGTGTGTATGTGGGACCTAGCCATAGTCGAAGGGAGTCTAATTTTGTCCTCCAGAATCGTCAACATAATGTTCCACAACATAGCTTCCAACCATACCTGGATCCTATCCAATATTTACGCCCCCAACAACCCGTTGGAAAGGGCATCCTTGTGGGACGAGATAAGCCTCATGCGAGACTCATTCAAATCTCTCCCGTGGATCCTCGTTGGAGACTTTAACACCCCCTTATTCCCTTCAGATAAACGAGGAGGATCCTCTTTGATAACCAAAAGTATGGAGGAGTTTGGGGCATTCATTGACTCAAACGAGCTCATGGATGTCCAACTGAAAGGGGCAAATTTCACTTGGAGCAACAAGAGGGCGGGATCTAACCTCATCCAAGTTAAATTAGACAGGGTCCTCTTGTCTAGAGAAGCTATCCCGTTGTTTGTTGATGCAACCCTCCACTCCCTCCCCAAGATAGGATCTGATCATAATCCCCTTCTATTCGAAGTTGGTAGACCTCCCCCTTCCAAGTGCCCCTTTAGATTCAAGTCAATGTGGTTTCACCATGCAGACTTCAGATTGCAAGTGGCACAGTGGTGGCTCCAGCCTTTCAGAGGATCCCCCTACGGGAAACTCCATTAAAGCTTAGGTTCCTCAAAGATAAGCTCAGGGTATGGAACAGGAAAACCTTCGGTAATATTTTTGAAAACAAAAGAGCTATAAAAGAGAAACTGGAGATCCTAGAACGCAAATTCCAGGAGGGCTCTCAGGATCTCGATTCCAGGGAGGAAGAAGGCAGACTCCTAGCAGACTACCACAACGCTCTGGCTAGGGAGGAAACCTACTGGAGACATAAATCCAGAGCCTTGTGGCTCAAGGATGGTGACTCGAACACCAAGTTCTTCCATGCCTCTACCCTTAGGAAGAAGCTCCAACAAAATCTCAGAACTCACCTACAGTGATGGCAGAACTTCCAGGGATGAGTTTGAGATCAGGGATGAGGCTTCCAGCTTCTTCCAATCCCTCCTAGGCACCCCGTCTCAGTCCTCCCCCTAGGAGGCCAAGCTCCTCCTAGAGCACATCCCTCACTCCATTTCCCCTGATACCAATAAAATGCTCATTAGCCCTCTCTCTCCCGATGAGATCAAAGTAGCCCTATTATCCATGAAACCTGATGCTACCCTCGACCCGGACGAATTCTCTCCCCGCTTCTTCCAAGCTTTCTGGAATCTGGTCGGAGCTAAGGTTTGTGCAGCTATCAGAGACCTCCAGTCCACCGAGGTCTTCCCCCATGGAATTAACTCCACTTTCATAGCCTTGGTCCCCAAAATCCAAACCGCCAAATCCTTGTCATACTTCCGCCCTATCAACCTCTGCAATGTCCTTTACAAAATATTAACCAAAGCCCTCGCGTCTAGACTCAAGAAGATACTCCCCCTCATCATAGATACCTTCTAGGGGAGCTCGATCAAAGGGAAAGTAATCACTGATGGGGTTATCATAATACACGAGGCGCTGCATTCCGCCTCCCTGGCTAAGAAACCAGCATTCCTCCTCAAGTTGGACATGAACAAAGCGTTTGATAGAGTCAACTGGGAGTTCTTGGTCAAGGTCCTCCTCAAATTTGGGTTCCACCCATCCTAGGTGGGACTAATCAAAAGATGTATTTCTTCCCCATGGTTCTCCGTTCTGGTCAACGGGTCCCCCACTGGCTTCTTCCCAAGTTCCAAAGGCCTTAGACAGGGTGACCCCCTGTCCCCGATCTTGTTCATCATTTTGGTCGAAGCCTTGGGGAGAACCATTGCAAGCGTAGCCAGGAGTGGGCTTATATCGGGGATCAAATCTGCCATTGGCCTTGCCCCTGTCACTCACCAATAATTTGTGGATGACACTATCTTGGCCACCTCAGCCTCGGTAGCCTAGGCCAAGACTATCAAACACATCCTCCAGCTCTATGAGAACGCAGCAGGGCAGAAGATCAATCTCCTTAAGAGCAAAATCTACTTCATTAACACACCCTAGCCTAGGCAAGTGAAAATAGCTTGGATCCTCGGATGTTCCTCGGAGGTCCTCCCCACTACCTATCTTGGGCTCCCCCTGTTCTCGGGTTACCCCTCCAAAGCCTTGTGGAACAACGTCATCGAAAGGATCCAGAAGAAGTTGGCCTCCTGGAAGGGCCACCTCCTTTCCCAGGCAGCCAAAGCAACTCTCACTTTAGCCTGCTTGCAGAGCATCCCGGTCTACTTCATGTCGGTCTTCAGGATCCCTGCCTCGGTCAGTGCAAGAATAGAGCAGATTCAGAAGAGATTCCTTTGGTTCGGGAGTGAAGAGAAGAAAAGGATCCCGTTGGTGTCCTGGTCCCTAGTATGCAGACCCAAAAAGGAGGGTGGCATCAGTCTCAGGAGGGTCTCCCAAATGAACCTCGCCCTCCTGGCCAAGCATGCATGGAAATTTTTCACCAACAACCAAACTGAATGGGTTCACATAGTCAAGAGGAAATACCTCCAAAACCATCCCTTTCTAAGTGACCATCAACCCCAAAATGGGTCGGCATTCTAGAAATCCTTATCCCAGACCAGGAACCTCATTCAGAAAGGCACCAGATGGCTCTTAGGTGATGGGAGCACCATCGACTTCTGGAAATATAGATGGCTTCTTGACAAGGCATTAAGCGAATACAGGGTCCTACGGGTCCTCAAACCCACCTTGGACACCTCCAAAGGTAGCAAGGTAGCCAACTTCATTACCAGGCTCATCGAAAAGCCAGCTTGGGATCCCATAGAAGATGCCAGGTTCCCGCTCCAAGCGGCCACCCTCTCCATCTTACTCAACTCAGTCATAATCCCAACAGGAGAGGTAGTAGATAGGGCCATTTGGCAAGGCACCGATGCTGGATCCTTCTCGATTAAGTCAGCCTACTCCCTCCAGGAGTCATCCCAGGCGTCCCTCTTCCTAGTCAACCTAGTGTGGAAAATGAAGCTCATCCCCAAAATAAGCTTCTTCTCCTGGACGACCATCCAAAACAAAATCCTTACCATCAAAAATTTGGCCAAAAGGGGATTCGTGATCCCAAACCACTGCTTTCTATGCCTGTCAAGCTGGGAATCTACAAACCACTTGTTTACTAGCCGTGCTTTCTCCTCTACGGCCTTGGGTCACCTTCTCCAATATTTTTGCATTCAATGGGCCCAACCCAGCTCCATCCTAGATCTATTTTCTTAGTGACCGGATCCCTTCCACCACCCCAAGCTTCATTCCCTCTGGAACCTCTGCCTCCCCCACCTGATCTAGCAGATTTGGTTGGAGCGTAATAGCAGAGCTTTTTCCTCCTCCCAGATATCCTCTCACCATTGCGAGCAAAGCCATTGCCTATGCTTTTGAGAATATTCACCTCTTCCCTCCTTCCCCATATACCTCACAGGTGAGCGAGCTAGCCCTCCTCTGCCCTCTAGGCATCCCTGCAGATGTCTCGGATCCCCTCCCTAATCCCATCCCCAGAGCCAACCTCAGGTGGGTGGCGCCCACGGATGGATGGGTTAAGTTGAACTTCGATGGAGCTTCCAAAGAAAATCCAGGGCCCTCTAGAGCAGGCGGGGTCATCCGCGACCATGAAGAGAATATTATTTTAGCTTATGCTGAGTTCCTGGGTACCCATACTAACAACTTCACTGAAGCCTTGACGCTTTGGCGAGGGCTGTCTATCCTCTAGGAGGATCCCCAAAGAGCCATCATCGAGGGGAACTCCTTGAACATCATCAATTTCATGACCAAGCAGAAGGATCCATCTTGGAAAATTTTCAACATCATTCAGGAAGCCAGGACGATCTTGTAGAGTCTTCCCCAATCATCCCTCTGCCATACCTTTAGAGAAGACAAAAAGCTTGCAGAATCCATGGCTAACATAGCAGCCTCATTAAGGGGAATCAGGATCTGGAGAGGTGATTTCCCCAAAGAACTATCCGTCGTGGCTATCCAGGAAAAAATCAGTTGTCAGGATGCTGAGTCCCAAGAAGTTGTCTCCTAGTGTCAAAAACCAGTGGGCCTCGTTGACTCTGATGAGGGGCTCTTCCCCGGTCCTTCGTGTACCACTTCGATAAACTCTACAAACTCCACTATCAGGATCCTCAAGTAGTTGGTCCGGAAGCGGGGTGAGGGTTCTGATCAGGAGGATATCACCAAAGTATGATGTGTTTTGGTTCTAGGCATGGGAGTTTCCCAGCATGGCTGGTAGTGGATGTATGGTTGTTCTCTAGTTTTGGATGTATGGTTGTTCAAGTAGCTATTTTTTGTATGTTTGGCTGGTTATGACTTTCGGCTTCTATTTCCTGGTTTCCCAAACAGACCATGGGTCTGTTCTATTTTTGTTTACTTGCATAGGTAGCATTTAAGGTTTCAAGGCTCTACCTATCATTCCGATGCTTCGACCCCTGTTGTCATAAGGTTCTGGGATCCTATTAAAAAACCCCTCTTGTATATAAAATCTACTTATAAAAAAAAATAATCTTTATGTTTTATCTAAATTCGTTTAGGAGAGGAATCAACATTAGGGATGCAAGAGAATTTAGAAGCAAATAAGGAAACCCTTCTCTAGTAGATAAATAACTATCTTTTGTATTCCTAATCAACTTTTGCTATTGTTCAAGAAACATTTCATGCTTTCAATAGGGTGGAAAGTGTTCTTGAAACCTAGTTGAAAATTAAATAAAAAAGTTGATAGAAGATGTAGAATAAAAGCTTGTAATTAAACTTCTTAAAAAATAAAGAAGTTGATAAAAGAAAGGGAGTATGTGACCAATCTTCTTGATGTTAAACAAATCAAGTCTACGAACAATGAAGGGTGGGAGGGGTAGGGGAAGATGGGAAGGAATAAGAGAGATTAGTAGGGAAATAATAAACAAATTTAGACCTTGATTTCCTCTTATCCACCCATATATAATGATAATTTAATGAAATGTTAGAGAGCTAAGAGACAAACTAAAAAAACTATTGTTAAATGCCATATTTAGAAGCATAAACATTTGATATTTATTTTGTAGGGGATTAAGGTTTCTAAATCATAAGCAAATTAGATTACCACGAAATTATGGAAGCAGGTGATTCTTTGCTATCAAGTCACATGGTTGGTTAGGTCTCCTCATCATATAGGACCAAGGAATTTTTACTTATTTGCAGCATATGAACATAAATATGATCTATTTTTGAAGAAAATCATTATTCCTACTTACACTTACGATTATTAATTTTTATGCTTTCTTAGGTATCCAAAAGAAGGTTAATGTTTTGGTAGGATTATCAACGATTAAAGTAGAAACAAAGGTCATCCTTGGAATGTAGGAGATGATTTTAATATAATATTTGAGAAGATGGGGGGTTTAAATGTTTAGATCAAGTTAGTTTCCTCCTCTAAGAGAATATTCATAAATGGAAGCTCATGGTGTCTCCTTTAATCAATGAAATTTTTACTTTAAACAACAAAAGAATAGGAGTTTCTCGTTTTACAAAATATTTACAATTTTTTTGAGTGATAATTGGTCCTCTAAAAGGCTTGATCTTGATATTTATTTTAGATGTGGCTCATCTAGAAGTGATTTTCTACTTGAAATAAAAAATGATACTTTTTTTTGAGATGATATGGATTGAGGAAACTTTTTTACATGATAAAATAAAGCATCGATGGAATATTATCCTATTCCAAAAGTTATATTTTTTAAGATTCAAGCCTAAGAAATGTAATTTCATAAAATTTTCCAAAATAAGAAAAGGTCCAAAAGACTTTTTCTTCTTATCAAGCTGAAATTCAAGAGAATTGGAGTGTTGCAGGAAAATTTGGAAAATAGGCTAATGAAATTGAATGATTAGCAATTCTAGTGAGAATCATGTGGGGGTGAAGGTGCAAGGCTAAATGGTTGGAAACTGGGGATATAAATACCATAGTAGTCCATAAAAGAACAACTAACTTGAAAAGTCAACCCTTGATCAAGGAATAAAATGGATGGTTTTGTAGCAAATTATATGAAAGAAACCTGCTAGGAAGATATCTATTTCTTTGAAACCTGGTCAAAGATAATTGAGATAGAGAACTTTTTTGAAGAAAAAGGTTTAGTAATATTTAATATAATAGAAATATTACGAGGCTGAAAAGTGTGTAGAGAGACCAAACAAACTGGCATGTAGCGCTTGCAACGCTACATGCTGGTTGGGTGCTACCTACACCACAAGCAAAACTAAGGATGTTTATTTAGCGTGTGTAACACTATATGTTAGTTGGGTGCTACATGCGCCATAATTGCAATATTCTAGTTTGAACCATGGCCTATGCTAGAATTCCACAAGGGTAAGAATTCCAATCAAAATAGAAGCTCTTCTTCAGCAAAGCCAAAAGAACCAGAAAAAAAACTTGGTTTGTAGTAATTTGCAGCAATATGTAGAACAAACATAGCCAACATGCTTAGTCTATATGATCACCCTTTATGTTCTTAGAATTCTTGCTTTTAAGCTTATGTGAGTTGTAGAAGGATGCCTTCATTGGCCTTTCTATCTGCTAGATGGTTCCTTTTCCTAGGAATGTGATGCCAATTAATCTGATCAAAAATTTCCAAAATATTATAGACTTGATTCAACAACTAGAGTAGAATAGACTTGACCTCTTGTTTTCTAGAAAGAAACTATATGATCAACTTAGAGTCCCCATAAACTGAAAGAGTTTTGATGTTTTATCTTGCTGCAAGAGTGAGACTAAATTTGTAGCCTATCAACTCAGCTACATTGTTGGTGGTCTCTCCTAATTCTAGAGTGTGGTCCTGACCATAAAAATCCTCTAGTAGTAAGTTATTCTAGGGTTAGACTTTGAAGCCCCATTAAATAATAGAGCCAAAAAATTGAAACATAGTTGAGGCATTAGACTGTTGATAATAGAAGTGCTAATTAGATCTTAAAGATTCTAATTTTTGAGGATACACAAATTAGCTCTAGAAAGAACACTTTGATATTGCTTGGCTTTAAAATGAGCTCTGACATTTTCCATGATAGCATGATTAATCTTGCATATCAAAACAACCCTCTAAGTTGATTTATCTTCAAATATTCGGCAGTTCCTATCCATCCATATATACCACATGCAAAAATAAGGAATTGAAGACCACACATTTTTATGAGGCTTACCTTAAAAGGGTCCATGCTAATTTTTATTCCAACTTTTAGTGTAAGACTCAAGATTTAATCTACTTCTAATTCAAACTCCAAAGCTAAAAGTAAGATTCAGATTATAGTAGCTTCCTCACATTTGAAAAATAGGTGGACTTGAGTTTCACATCCTTTAAAGCATCTAGAAAAAATATTGGGGATTAAAATACCTCTTTTAAAGAGGTTTTCCCCAGTTAGAATTTTGTTTTGCTAAACCAACCATTAAAAAACTATTTATTTTTGGGGTGATATTTTGGCCCCAAATATAGTTCAAATTTTTATGTAGAGGCTCTCTTCTCTATAAATAAGTGCCAACCTTGATTAAATAGTTGCTTGAAGAGTTGATTTTACCTCAAATGAGATAGTCTTCATTGCCCAAGTCTATGGGAAGAATTCCAGTGAATTACTTCTAGACCTAAGACCATTTTCTTTGTTTTTCTGCATCGAACCCATGAAGTTGAATCCATTTTTGCTGATTGCCTTCCCAAGTGATGAGATGGGCATATTTGTTGATTTTAAATTCAATCATGAACTGAAGAAACTCATTATAAATGAAAGAAATTAAGGGATTTTTACCCAAAATAGGTTCATACCAACACTTGATACTATTATCATTTTCTAGGCATCAAGGGATGCCATCCTTAATAATACAAATTGATTTAACAATCAATGCCCAAAATTAAGAAATACCTAGTTTTTGATGGATATATTTGAGCAATAGCATGCCATGATTGCCTTCATCATACTTGTGAGTAAGAACTCAAAAATTCATTAGAGGGTTTATTAAATTCCAAACAAGTTTGGCCCCAAGAGCATTGTTTATAATAGAAGTAGATCAGATACCCAAGACCCCTTGACATTTTTATTTTATCACTTGAATTTAACTAACAAGATGGAATTTCTTCCTGTGAGATTTACTTTCTCCATGCCAAAGAAAGTTCCTAATTATTTTGTGAAGTTCCTAGAGGATTGAGTTGAAGAATGGTAAATTATAAGTTGGTAGATAGACAAGCTTGAAATAACAAATCAAATCAAAACCAATCTGCCAACAAGACTAAGCTACCCATTACTATGTCAAAATTTCCACCAAATTAAACCAACAATTAGAACTCTTTAGCTTGAAACTTATAGGCACCCTTGTATATTTAAAGGGGCGAACTCCACCATAACCAAACTAAATTATTTGATCAAAGCTCCTATTTTCAGCTCGAGAAGTGTTGATAGTGTAAAATCTACACATGTTGATATTAATAGTGACTCTAGAGGCATTAAGAAAGAGGTCTATGCAAATTTTAATCCTTTTGATATTTAGCTTGAAGGCTTCCCCCATAATTATAGTATCATCAACAAATTGGGCATGAGTGTTTGTATTTATAGCGGGTTTTAACAAGGATCCCAAAACCTGATTACATAAGCAATGGACCTAGGGCATCAATCCCTTGAAACTGGACACCAAAACAGAAATCCCGCCCAGCGGTAACAGAAAGCATGAAACAATCCCCCTTAGCGGGAAACAAACAAATAAGAAAGAAAGTATTTTTGGAGATCCCGCCCAGCGAGGAGTAGCCAAAAACCACCATCGAGAAGATCCCGCCCAGCAGGAAGCAAAGAAAAACCGTTACAATAAAATCCCGCCTCGCGGGAAGCGATAAAAACCACCACAAACAGTCCCACCTAGCGGGAAGCAACAGGGAAATCCCGCCATCCGGGAAACCAGCGAGAAAGAAAGGATCCCGCCTCGCGAGAAAATCGACGGATTTGGCGGATCTCGCCTGTGGAGAAACCATCCCGCCCATCGGGAAAACATTCCATTCAGCGAGAGCCATCCTGCAGGAAGCCGACGACCGACACGAGAGAGGATCCGACCCATCGGGAAGTGACCAGAGAGTTGCACCACAAGGAACCCGGCCCGGGAAAACAGAAGAGGATCCCAGCACCAGGGACCAAGAATCCCGTCCAAGCACAGAGCCCGCCGAGGATTCACAAGAAAAAGGGGGAAGTTGTCCAAACCCTAAACCGTCACCTCCACCGCACCGAGAAACGCAAGGGACCAGATCCATGCGAAAAACCTACAAAAAACCCTAGGGGGAAGCCTGAGGGAAAAAGGGAAGGGATCCCCAACCAAACAGGGATCCCTGGGAAGCACCAGTCCGAAAAAACAACCAAGGAAACCCTAGCCGACCGGGGAGGGCGCGAGATAGTGGAGAAGGATCTCCCCCTAGGAGATCATCTGCAAACAACCACTCCCCGGGAGGGATGACTTGGGTTGAGCCAGGGACTGGGCAGGAACCAGGAGCCATGGGAGGGGGAGCAGGGGAGGGACCAAAGCCCTCCCCTCTCTACTTTCTTCCCTCTCCATCTCCCGTTTATCAAATTGGGCATGAATGATCTCCTTGATCCCAAAAACAATCTTAATTCCAATTATTTTGTTATCCCTTATTTCAATAGAGAGATCTACCCAAAGCGTTAGCTAAAATAATATAAAGATAAGGAGATAGGGGAGAAACCTTGGTGCAAACCTCTAAAATATCTAAAGAATATTGTAAAACAACCATTGATGACATGATCAACTCAAGGGTCTTTGATGCAACCAAAAATCCACTTGGAAAGAGATAAAGGAAATCCAAAAGCACTAAGCACCTGAGCCAAAAAATTCATATCCACTCTATCAAAGGTATTGACCACATTAAGTTTAACCATGATATATTTTTTTTATTCTTTGTTGCTAGTATGTAAGACCTCATGGACAACTACAATGTTGTCATATAGTTGCTTGCCAGGGATGAAATATCCTTGCTCATCAGAGATAAGTTTATCCAGATGATTCTTGATTATGGTGGCTATGATTTTGGTCATAAATTTATATGAAGGGTTACACAAAGAAATATGCCTGAATCTATTGAAGGTTGAAGCATTCTTCTTCTTTGGATTAGAGCTAAAAAAGTAGACTTAATAGCACTAATTAACTTACCTTTTTTACGAGTGTCCTCGATCATCTAAAGAATATTTGCAGCTACCAGATTAAAGAATTGATGGTAGAAGATATTAGTGAATCCATTCAAACTAGGAGCTTTATCCTTCATAGAGTTGAATATAATATCCTTAATTTCTTCCAAAGTGATTATTTGGGAAAGAGAATTTTTGATTTCCTTAGTTATTACTTTAGGTATGTTTTGTAGGAGTGCAACCCGAATAGCATGATTTACATATAAATTTTTTATAAGAAGATTCATAGTGGTCAAATGCAACTTATTTGATATCCAAAAAATTGGAGACCTTGTCACCATTTTCAAGATGAATCACCCTCAAGCAAATAGTCAAGTAGAAGTCACTAATAGAAAACTAGAAAATATCTTAACAAAAACAATAACCTCTCATAAGAAGAATTGGATGAGCAAATTACCAGAAACCATTTGGGCATATAACACTACATGGAAATCCACTACGGGTTTCACACCTTATGAACTAATTTATGGTGAGAAATATTTTTTTCCAATAGAATTTGAGTTGCTAACACTTTGTACATCTTTGGAAGTTGGTATTGAATTGTCGTAGGTACAATTGGACAAATTTTTGCAACTAAATGCATTAGACGCATTTCGATTGGAGGCACTTCACCAAATGAGGATTATCCAACAACAATGAAATATGTGGCATAATAGTCACATTAAACACAACAAATTTGAACCAGGATATTAGGCATTGTTGTTTGATTCTCGCTATGCTGACTTTCTTGGCAAGTTACAAACTTGATGGTTAGGACCTTACCAAATCAAGGAAGTGTTAAAAAATGGAGTTGTTTGCCTTTATCCTATTGATGACTCAAGGAGGAAGTTAGTGGTAAATGGGCATCGGTTAAGGGTGTACCATAAACCATTAACAAAGGAGTTTACAAAATATTTTGCACAGTCAAATTTATATGTGATGGAAGAGACTCTCTTCCACTTCAGATTCAGAGTGATTTTCAAAAATTTCTTGGAAAAAATGAATAATTCAATAGTGAAAACCTTTCTAAGGTACTATTGAATCAAGGCTTACATGAAAACCGGTCTTCGACTTGTTTTTTTTTTTGAAATACTCCCATTGTATAAATTTTACTTACTGCACATTTGTAATATTTTTAAAGGTTTCAAGAGGCCTACAAAATCATCAAAGTAATCTATGAGATGCATGATAAGCCTTCAAGACAATAAGGTATGTATTTCTTGAATTTTACTCATAGTTAGCATTGACATTGCATGTATGATAATTAAATATTTGGCATAACTATTTATAAAATTGGTAAAATATGAAATACCCTACTAAGCATCTTAAGAGATACCCTATCCTACCTTCAGTAAAGCAAAAATAAGATTTGGAAGAATGAAAAAAAGGTAAAATAAGATGCTTTGGTAGATCAGGTGCTCTAAAATGACCTTGCTTTGGAACAAACAGAGCTCCAAATTAATGTGCCATAAAATAATCAGGGAAAACTTTTGAATTTGCATATGCACGAGAAAATGGAACGGGCGCGCGTTCAAAAATAAATAAAAAATAATTTTTTTTGGATGCGATGCTCGAGATGCCACTTCATTTGGTCGATCCTCATTCGATGGTTGGCATTACAACATCTATTTTCTAATCTAACGGTGGACATCCAATGTAGGCACAATTCAAAAACTTACAAGTGGCTACCATTAGAGTTTTGTCACAATGACATGCTCCACGATGTCCCATCGAGCTTTGTAATCATATGCTGCTTTGGAGCCATGTGACCACTTCGTTTTGAGGTAGACATGAAAATGAAAACCAATGGTGATGGTACCACAAAGTTTGAAACACACAAATTACATCATGCAATTAGGACCATTGATATGACGATCAATTATCCATGATTTTGCATGGGAAAGGGTCTCATCAACATGATGAGTGGAATTTTTCCAACTACCACACTCCATCCATGTATTTTTAAAATTTTTTGATAGGCAAATCATAAATTGACACACATGCCGATGGTGCATGGGCAATGATGCAAACTTCATGCATGAGTTTTTCAAAAGGGTTCGTGCTATATTTTGGAGCTTGTCACCATGCTCAGGAATGATAAGTGCGTGAATGCTTTGCAATCATAAAATTGATTGCCCCAAAAATCATACCTTAGTTTGTAGATAAAAAACAAGTACAAAGAAATTACAGTCTTGCAAACTAAAGTGAGGGATTTATGCCTCATAGCGGAGCAAATGGTGCAAAGCAGAAGGCTTGCAATACTTTATAGGTTGTTCCTCAAGGAGAAATTTTACAAATTGAAGGTAATGAGCATATGCTATAATCTTTCTTATGATCTATCCTTTGACCAATATTTTGTTGATGCATATTTGCAAAGTCTTGAGGAACAGAGGAATTTACTATGCAAATTTTATTTACATAAATTCATAGTAGTGGAGGATGTGCAATTCATGCCACACATTTACACAGGGGATGTGTAGCTTAGGTTTTTTACCTCCACATTAAACAATCAGATATACTGATAGTAAGAATAGAGGCAGTATAAAACTATGGAAGTAGGACTTGGACTCCTGCTTAGGCATGACGAGCCCAATATAGCAACCCTAATCAACCAATATTTCTCTTTGGTGGGGAGAATGAATATTAAAGCCACTTATCTTTAAAATATTAGGGAGAGTATGGCTAGTTTTTAGAATTTTTATAGGGAGATTTTTGATAACGCAGTGGCAGTATGCAGAAGCAAATGGGATGAATTACCAATTTCTCTAAGGAAAAGAGAGTCCATTTCATCAACAAATTTAAAATGGTTTTTTAGGAGGGCAATAAAAATGGTAGAGGTGATACTTGCAATGAATCATGAGTGGATAGGCCTTCAGTTTAGGCCACCCACTGTACTCACATCGATGCCCTATTATTTTGATTCAGACCCTGAACCAAAACAACAATTTCAAAATTGGTTGGCAAAAATAAGGAGAAACAAGGGATACCATTCAACAGATCACAAATTTTGGGAAAATTTGCATAGAGAGTTGGACTTGAACACTACTATGACCAATCAAAATGCATGAGGACATGCATTAGGCTAAGTAGGGGGAATTATGAGACACTCAAATGTCTCATTATTTTAGCTTTGTTAACATGAGAAACTACCATTTTTGACCAATATCATAGTTAAACTACCAAATATTTTTATTATTATGCATTAATATGTTAATGTTAGCATGATGAAATGATAAGGAATACTACCTTGTTATTCAGATAGTTTTTTGTATTTTTTGTGATTATTTTACATGTTTTTAGTAGTTAAATAACATAAATAAGACATTTGGAAAAGTATCATCAATAGAGTTTTGTTGAAATCTAATTGCTAAAAATATTTGAAGTGTTTTCCTACCTTAGAAACTATTTTTGGATGATGTGGTATTAATAACTCCACATTGCAGCAAAAACAGGGCAACCAACTTGCAAAAATAGAACCTGTAGGTTCTGCTCTAGAACATCCAGGCAACAACCTGTAGGATAATTGGAGGATGAATATGCACACCTAATTTGGGGTCTAAAATGCCTTGGGAGCATGAAACAAGGAAAAAGGAGTGTAACCAATCACCAAAATTTGACCCAGATCAAACTATTCCAAGCATTTGCATTTGATAGATGTTTAGTCAGATGTTCCAGAGCAGTTGCAAAACATGTTGTAGAAAAGGCTGAACTCACTGTTTAGCTAATTTCAAAGGAAAGCAAGCAAAGTGGCACGTGGATAAAAAATACCAATCATGTTAGAACTATTCCAAGCATCATCCACAACATTTGGAGGTAAAAAAGAGAACAACTGGTTGCAACAAAATTTTATCCTAATTCTAGATAGAATTTGTTGACTGTAGCTCAACAAATAACAAATTGATAGCAAGGAGATCATAATGTAACTTTCAACCATAGGCAAGATAAGTGGGATACTTTGTATAAATATTCATGTCTACCTACATTGAAAGATAATAGAAAAATAAGGAAATAACAATAGAAATTCATTAGGAATTTTTTAGAATTTTTGTAATAGAGTAGAAAAGTCAATAAAGTGCAATTTGTTTCTCAAAGTAGACTTCCATGATTGTTTGATTCCATAAACATAGAACTTGGTAATTTTCACTCCTACTGGATCTAGGAGCAAGGGCCTACTCTTGGGGCTAGTGGAAGGACCTCTGTAACATAATTACAAGTTTTCTTATTTTATGTTATTTTTCTTGTCAAAAAGTTACAGGTTTTATTTTGTTGCTATTTTTCTGTAATTTGTTGCAAATCAGTAAATACCCTATTTTTCTTTGTTTTTCCCTTGTTCCATGTGTGAATATTTTCATGTTATTTTCAACTAGTTGACTTTATTTTTTCTTGTATTTTTCATTTTTGTTAATGCAATTTCATTCAACATTTCATTACAATTTTTAGCATTTAATTTATGTTTCAACATTCTAGTTTAAGCAACATTAATTTCCAGCATTTGTCAATTCTATCATTTTCATTCCAACATTTTCATTTTTTGTCATTTCAATTTAGCAAGTGTATATTAGTTTCATTTTTCCTTCAACAAAGTTAATTTATGTAATTAAATAGGTTTTCATTCTACAAATGAGTGCTAGCTAAGTTTACTTCCTGTAAAGACATTGTGATTTTTAGTTTTTAGACAAGTAAGTTCCATTATTTTTGAATTGTAGATCCATAAACATCCTTTATCGTATATAGCCTTGGACATCGCCTTGTATTGGCAAAATGAATTAAATTATGAGCATAAACAATACCCATCAGTGAGTCGAGTGGTCTCTAGAAGCACTAGCTGCACTCATCGACTCATAACTTGACATCTCTACACTAGCACTGGTGGGAAGATCCTTGGGGGCATAATACTCCTATACCATCTCTTGTATTTAAGGATCACTCTTACGTTATCCATCCCTAAATCCACATATAGTGGGTCATCTAGGTCCTTCACCCATTTTTCCACCTTAAGAGCATCTCTAACTCTTGATGGGTCTCTCTTCACTCTCTTGAACTAGTAGTCCCCAAGGTCCAATGTATGACCTATGCCCATGCTTGTAGTGTTAGCTCCACCTATATTTTGTTGGCCACTCCATGTTGGGCAATGGCCTTGGTAGTGCATTCGATCTCTGGACCACTATGTGCTCCCAAAACCACACCTAGAGAAAAGTCATATAGATAAGCCCTATCTATCGCTTATACACGATGTTGTGCAACATCCTATACAAGCAGGTCAACACATATGGTCAATATAACTCCTTGATCTTGCATGTCTGCCACTACTCCCACCAATGCCGATGGTAGATGTCACCTACTTGTGTGGCACGCCAAAATTATTGCCACCACCCTACATCGTATGGATGTTAGTGCTCTAACTCCATATCAGTGTGGCATCTCATCGACATGAAATCCACTTTGATGGATCACATGTGTTAGGTCCCCTGACATCATCCTAGATGCCATCATCAACAATCATACCATGTAAATAGTCCTCTCTCTAATTGGGATCCTTAATATGTGCCACACATCCTCCAGTGTGATGGTCATCTTCCCTGTCAGTAATTAAAATGTGGATAATCATGGATACCATCTCTCCACTAGAGATATCAGTAGTGCCCAATTAGCCTCAACATGAGGCATCTCTTCCAGATGTAGTAGCCCCACATTATCTAGTGTCTCCTTATTTGTCATTGTGAGCTCTATCATAGCCTCCTTGAGTATGCTCGACTGCCACTCTCCGCTCTCAAGTACATCTAGCTACGCAATCAACATAAAAGAATTAACACATTTCATTAGACTCATTAATTAAAAAAGGTAGTTTTCACAAAATTTATCAAATTCATGCCTCAAAATGATAGAGAGTGAATTTGGCATGGCCACTTGACAAAATTTGCGCTCCATGATGATTTTTACAAAAAATTACTCAAAAAAAAAATTGCTAACAAAATTCAACTTTTTTTGCAGGTAAAACTTAAATCTAGTCTAATCTAGAAATGGGGTTTGATATGCATATTTGCCCAATATGTAGTAGTGTCTACATTGCCTCTCACATCAACAACACAGTGATTTGGGATCACCATTCCCATTTTTCTTCTCTAAAACTCTTTTCTCCTCCTTGCATGGTGAAAATGAGCTCATTTTCCCCCTTTTCCTCTTTTCTTCTCTCATTTTCTCTCCCTTTCTTCTCTCTCCTTCCATTATTTTTTATATTTTCTCTTTCTCTTCTTTGATTTTCTTGTTTTCCCTTCCTTTTTGCATCTTTTCGAGTTTTTTTTCCAAGAATTTCACATTCCTTCTAAAACTTGAGGAGGCATCGTAGCCTTAGAGGCATTAATGGAAGTAATGCCTCAATTTGCATGAAAATTTGTGGTGTTCAAGATATGTTAGGATCCCATACTAATGTTATTTTGTAATTCTCATTATTATGTAATGACCCACTTCCAAAATGGGGGGATTCTATTATAATGTTATTTTGTAATACTTTGTAATGTATGTGGCAAGTAAGACACCTAGCCAATTGGTGCCATCGCATGTAACCGTTATCAAGATTGTAATCGATGTTTGGTAGAAGATACTAGTTGGAGTGGCATTTTGTATGTA
Organism: Wollemia nobilis; assembly: GCA_028583015.1. Classification (NCBI taxonomy): domain Eukaryota; kingdom Viridiplantae; phylum Streptophyta; class Pinopsida; order Araucariales; family Araucariaceae; genus Wollemia; species Wollemia nobilis. The sequence continues at coordinate 5,327,931 of JAQPPZ010003172.1, read as the reverse complement.
AGCCAACTCTTGAGACTTTAGGTAGGATTACATGTAGCTTTATCTTTAAAAGACATGAAGCCATGTATGAATGTATCTTTTTGCAAGTTAATGAAATATTGAAAGAGGTTGCCCCCTCGAAGAGGCCTGCAATTTTGAGTTATTTATGAGATTATTTCAATTTTGTAATTACTTTTTACATAGTGTTATTTTGTTATTGCATGTGTTTCAGTTACCTTTATGTATTTTGTGTTTGTGAGCTTTATTTCAATAGTAGGTTCCTTACAAGATAACACCCCTTTTTTGCATCAATTCTTCATCCAAACCTGACCATCCTTTTTTATGTGTTCGTCAGTTTTGCCCATAGGAGTCTACATATTTATTTGACGTATTTATTTGGCCATAAGTTCATCAAATACAGGGTAAAATATAGACATGGACAATTGATCCATAAAAATGAGTTAATATTTCCTTAGATCCTTAGGAAGCCACCCAAACTTACCAAGTGCAAATTTGGGATCCTTTTTCCCCCTTCCTTTGTCATTTTTCCCTAGCCTTACAAAATTCATGCCTGGCCCATACAAGGTGTGAATTTGACTTGCCAAATTCATGCCTTATAATTACTAGGCATGAATTTTTCATTCTAGGGATTTTTCTCTCAAAAACCCCTCCCCTCGTCGACTCATTTTGATGTCAACCCTTTCCCGCGGTGAACTTTCATTTTATTACCCTTTAGCCCTTCAAACCTCTTATAAATAGGGGGTTGGATTCTATCTTTCATCCCATATTGATATAGAAAAATAAATTCTCTTGAGAATCCTAATATTGACTTGCTCATTTGCCAACAAGTGCTCTTCTGCTATGGGATTATTATTTTGTTATTTTTCTACTTTGGTGTTGGCTACCCTTGGGGATCAAGTGGAGGAGTCTTGACGATTGGAGAGGTCTATCATATTGGAGTGCTTCCTTCATATTATTATTTCTCCTTGCTTCCTCCATTAGCTAACCATGTTATTCACTTGTATTATTTATCATTAGCTCTATTTTTTGTTGTTTTGCATCATATTTTTTGGTGTTTTGGGACCCAAAAAATGTATCTGAACCAAATTCATACCCTGCCCATATAAGGTGTGAATTTGGTAAACCAAATTCACAACTCCTCATTATAGGGTACAAATTTTGTCAATTAGGGCTTGGAGGTAAAGTTTTGCTTCCAAAAACCCTAATTCGTTGCTTGTATTTTAGTTTTTTATTTATTGCATTATGTTTCATTTCTTTCTATTGTTGCATGTCCATTTAATATTGCTTTTGATTATCACAAAGGTTAAATATCATTTTATGTTCATATGGTCAACTAAAAGGACCAAGGGGGCTTGACTACTGCACCTCCAAGCTCAATCATATAGCGACCTAAGCAAGCCCCCAAATGCTAATCAAATTTTCTAGGGTTTTGTAAACTATTTTGTAGGTTTGAAGTTGTTTGGATATTCTAGACATAAGTTAAAGCTAGGATAAACCATAGAATTATGTAAGTTTCCTAGTAGGTATTTAGGCTATTTGGTGAGTGCATTTGTTCTTTTCTATTTTAGGTTTTGATCATAAAAGGAAAATAAAATATTTGATCTTTTATTTCTAGGTATTTGAAAGAGTAAAAGCATATAGTTTGCATTCTAGGGTTAGTTTTGTTTGTGCATTCTCTTAAACCATTGCTCAAAAGAAAAAGATCTATTTTATTGCAAGTTAGGGTTTAGTCATCATTGAAAATCAATAATCATTCTAGGGTTAGTTTCTTGTTTGCTTGCATTTTTATTTGTCTTGCACTATTCTTTTAATTGTTCTTAGCTTAAGCTTTAGAAAGGCCAAATATAGGTGTTTGTTCAATATACACATTAAACATTTCCACCGTGGACTTGGAGTGAGTCCTTAAACTATACCTCGTGAACCCTTTGATCCCCAAGCCCTCAAGTGTAGAGAATATAACACACTCCTATAGTCACATCAACTTCCAATGGATCCAACCAAGAATTGTATGCGACAGGGCAATTTTCCCCCTCTACAATAAAATTTAATTAAAACATAGAACAAATCTATATTTTAAGCTTACCAAAGCATTATACATAAAGCTTTAATAAAAACATAGAATAAAACTATATTAAAGCTTACCAAAGCATTATACATAAAGCTTAATCAAAACATAGAATAAATATATATTAAAGCTTAACAAAGCATTATACATAAGCTTTAATTAAAATATAAAAAAAATCTATATTTTAAGCTTACCAAAGCAGTATACATAAAGCTTAATTAAAACATAGAATAAATCTATATTAAAGCTCACCAAAGCATTATACATAAAACTTAATAAAAACAAAAATTAACGTCCACGTGAGAAATAAGCTTTATATTTTGAAGTCTTTGTTTGCCTTGTTCATTATACATAGCAATTTATATTTAATACATAATAAAAACCACTCCCATTCCATGGTGACATATAATTATTATGGGTACTTCATATTATACTTGATTTACTAAGGTAATAAGCTACCACTCAAGTAAATAGAAAAATATCCAAATTTACTAATCAAACATAGCCATTTTTATCCATAATGTAAAACATAAACAAGCATGACATCATATCAATATCCTACACCATTGTTTTATCCTAAGAAGGGAGGTATTTTTAAGATAGTCCAAGCTATCGCCAACCCTGTTGAGGAGGCTCATTGCACAAGCAACATCCCGGTCCAATGGTGTAGATATGCCATTAGTAATTCATATCAACACATAGTTTATTATCCATAAAGAGTTCTGCCAAGTAGGGGTGTTACAGTTTGTGCCTTTATTAGAGAACTTATCTCTTTTTCATGATGTTTTTTTAACCTTTTGTGTTTATGTCTACTCAATCTAGGGGTTTGGTAGTGCTCCTCTCCTAATTTTCTATCAAACCTTTGCAGAGATGTTAGATCCTCCAATTAATGTGGAGCATGGAGGTTCTATGAGTCCTTGGATGTTACAAAAGGAATATGGGTGTTTTTCGTTTCAATAATTAAATAAGATGTTATAAAAGGAAAATGGGTATTTTATTTTCAATAGTTAACTTAGATTTAAATAAAATAAATGAGTTAGTTTATATTTATTCATTCTTAGAGTGATATACATTGATACAAGGGGTTAAATTTATAATGGTCTAGATGTTACATAAGAACTTTTCTAATTTAAAGAAAGAGTTATATTTTATTTTCTTGGATATAAAAAGTTAGAGAACCCTATTTGTATCTTTTGGTTAAATGATAAAGTTGGGATGTGTTACTTTGTATGAGAAAGGAAGAGAGTTGTTTTGGAAAAGAATTCTAATGATTCCCTTATATTTGAGTAGGTAAAGGAATCATTAGAAAGAGAGAAATATGGGATTCTCTCCTTGGATGTTTTAAATGCTTTGTTGCATGATTGCTTGCATATTGCATAGAGAATAAGAGTTTCATTGCATTAAGATTTGTCCTAATCCCTTAGTTTCTTCTAAAAGTCTAGGAAGATTGTTTTCATGAAGAAGATCGTGAGGAAAGAATGGTGTAGAGGACCTTTGGGTGGAATTGTTCTAATATTCTTGGGAAGAAAATGTTGCTATGAAAATGTAAAGTTTAAGATGTAAAACTTCGTTTAATTCTATTCCCTTATTAATAAGGCTTGGAGCCTATTTATAAAAGAGATGCTTCAATTTTGTGCAATGATTGAGTAAAGAAATGAGACAAATATTGATTCCTTTGAATTAAGTTATTATTTTGAAATCAATGGAAAATTATTAGTAGTTTAAATGAATGTTTTATGATTATGTTAGAAGATAGTTAATGATCTCCTTACTCATGCTCAAAATTTGGGTTGAAGTTTCCTTGTCCTAGCCTCATGTGATAGTATGAGCTCTATCATTTTAAATTTAATATGGTGTTATGGGCTATGCACTTTGATTTTTGTTACTGCACTTTATGGTATATTAGAGAGAGATGTTAATTGTTGTTTTAATATGAATATTGTGAGGGGATTCTTGGGTTTGGAACAGGACCTTTGCTCTGAGGACCCTTAAATTAAAAATGAATCTAATCATGGGAGGAGTTGCAGGAATGTAATAAATAGGTGGATGTGAGTTCTAGGAGTTATGATAATGCAATAGCTAGATACTCACAAATTTGGAAGGAGTTACGAGTATACAATAGCCAAATTTTCATGATTGATACACCTTGAATGGTGAGGATTAGATGGTTCCATGCTATGTAGTTAATGGAATCAATTATGAGTCAATTTTGGTGGTACCATAAATAGTAGGGTTTAGGTAACCATATTCATTATGAGTGAGGGATAATGACCTTAGTTATCCCACGGAGGTGTGGTAACTAAGCACAAAGGCTTTACGCAAACATAATCTTCATAGATGGACTTATGGTAAGGTTAGGGAATAGGCATCCCCTTTTAAGTGATATGGGCCTTAAAGGATAATCCTTATGTTGTGGTAAAATTATACCATACTGGTGAAGGCATGAGAAAGGTGGGGGGACCACTTTGGCATCCTTCTAAAAAGTAAGTTTTAGTAAGGTGAACCCCAAAAAAAATATGATGTTGGCCACTCCTATCCACTTGAGTGTCATATGCAATGACATAAGACTCAAAATGTGGTGAAGCCTTGATAATTTTGAATTAACATTGGGACTTCTTATGAACCTTATGATAAAAAAATGTATCTCTCTCATGGGTTGGTTTGGTGGGTTGTTACATACACCCCAAAAAGCACCAAAATTAGAAAAAAGAAAAAGGGAAAAAATAGTACTAACACCAAGCTCCAATATTAAATGTTTAATTTGTGAGAAATTATGACACATACTTAAGGAGTGTTGGTACAATATATTATCATAATATTCTTCTAAGAACCATTCAAAGAAATCATTTGGATATAAGTATACGAGTTTATATTGACAAAAGAGAAATGCACCTCATTTCCAACATGGCAATGTAGCTAAGGAAGCTAATTCTGATACAAAAAAATAAGATTATGTCTATTGCATTTAATTTATTAATGCTATTTTTATGTCTAGACCAATTTTGTACATTTATTTAGGAGCTACCAGACACATGACATGCTAAAAGAAATGGTTCATGAGCATTGATCATTGATTATATCATGGACAATTTAATCTTAGTGATAATTTGACATACAATCTAGCTAGAATAGATGATGTTCATTTTCATATTGAAGTATATACTTGTTGCCATACTCAAATTTTTTACATGCCTTACCTCATAAAGAACTTTATTTTATGAATTAGTTGGTTGGTCATAATTCAATGTAATTTTTTTTGAAAATAGGTGCAAAAAAATCTATCTCATTTGTAAGAAATCCATAAGTTAAATTATCATTGCTTGTGCTATTAGCATAGGCAAAATATTTCAACTTGCAATTGTAATGCAAGACAATAAAGCATTGGATACAAAAATAGATGAAGATACCTCATTATGGAATAGGTGATTTGGACATCTAAGCTTTGGCCATATGAATTCACTCATACTGATGAAGCCTCATGACCTTTGTATGAGTTGTTTGACCAAAAAGTAGCATCAAGCCCTATTTGGTTCAATTAGTCATAGAAGACTAGTCCACTCAACTTGGTATATACTGATCTATGTAGACCCATGGATTTGAGTTTTAGTGGCTATAGATATTTATAACTATTCATTAATGATCATAAATAATGGATGTGGATGTATTTCTTGAAGACAAAGGATGAATCTTTCCACTATTTACATGAGTTAAAAGATTACATGGAGAAGATTGTTGGTCATTCCATTTTTATACTCCACTTAAATTGAGGAAAAAGTACACCAGTAATAAATTTTCTACTTTTCTAAAGCAACATGATATAAAATAACAATTTATGACTACCTACATACCTAAAAAAAATCGAGTTGTAGAGAGAAAAATAGTACTATTTAGATTGTGTGATGGATGTTGAGTGATCCAAATTTAGAGCCAATATTTTGGGTAAATGTTATTCATATTGTAGTCTACTTTTTGAATCATGCACCCACACTTCCACTGAATGATTTTATGCCTAAAGAAGCATATATGGGAAACAAACCCTCCATGCCACATATTTGCAAATTTAGATGCATTGCATTCATGTACATTTCAAAGTAGAATTGGATGAAGTTGTAAGAAAAAGACAAGTAATATATATTTATTAGAAACAATAGTGAGTTGAAGGATTATCATCTCATGGATCATAACACAAAGAAGATGTATATCAATAGAAACATGTTTGATGACAAGAATGAGTGTATCTCTTCTTCTAATCCACACACTATTGATAAAACACCTATTGGTTTTTATCTATTAATGATGATAAAGCCCATAAAAAAGAGAATTTTGGTTTTGATGAAGATTATGAAGTTGTTATTGATGAAGCCAAGGATTTAATACCATCCACTTTGAGTAACATTCATAGGCCCAAGTCGTATCTTAGTATAGTTCATGATGTAAACTTAGATAATGTTTTAGAGACATTCATTTTTTGGACCAACAACTAAGAGCATAGTTCAAAATGAGGTCAACCTATCCCTAATGATCATGGCAGTGAAAGGGTATAAACCTTCAATGGTTCACAAAATGTTTTTTCCAAAGGAGTGGACGAATGCCATGAATGTTGAGAATTAAGAATTGATGAAGAAAAAGATGTGGCAACTTGTTAATATTCCACTAGCAAGAAAACCACTGGATTCATATGGGAATTCAAGATCAAATACAAATCTAAGAGGAGCATCAATAAATAAAAATCAAGACTTGTTGTGAAGGGTTATGCATAGAAGGAATAAATTTATTATGATGAAATTCTTACCAAAAATGAAGATGAAGATCATGGTTATGCTGTTTGGATGGAATTTTCATCCAATGGATGTGAAGAGTGTATTTCTCCATTGTGACCATAATGAATAAGTCTATATAACACAATTAAAAGGATTCACCATACCTAGTTAGGAGAAGGATCATCAAATCTCTTTTATGGACTAATGTAGGACCCAAAGCTTGGTATATGAATATTGATGAACATATTTTATGACATGCATTTTATTGTAGTCCTTATAATTCAATAATATACTTCAAAAGGCAAGGAAGATACATTGTGATCATCATTTTGTATATCAATATTTTGGTCATTATTGGGATTTTAGTGAAGGTAATTGAAGAGACAAAAAATATTTAAGTGTTTATTTAACATGCAAAATCTTAGACTAATACATTATTATCTTGGATTGAAGTTGTGAAAAACTAAGAACCATGTGTCATATCATAAATAAAGTATTCCAATATATTGCTCAAGAAGTTTTGAATTATAGATTGCAATCACATTGAAACTCTAATAAAAGCAAGGTTGCAACAATCCTAACATGATCCATATCTATAAATGAATGTAACTCTCTATCACAAGTCAATTGGGAGTATTATATATGTAGCATGCACTCAAATAGACATCAACTATGCCATTATCTATCTTTCAAAGTTCATGCAAGAACCAAACATATTCCACTAGAAAGCAACAAATTAGGGTTATGCATAAGAGGTAGGACCCGAAAGGTACTTGTAAAAAATGGCTAATATATTACGAAAACCCGATGAATCCTAGAAAACTGCATGTATGATGACATGGCGAATTACCTCAAATTTTCAAAAAAAATTGGTAAAAAATGGTGAAATTCAAAGTTCTGATCGAACCAGGTGAGAAAGGAGTTTGGCGACGTAAGACATTTTCCAAATATTAATCTGGTCCGTAACTAGATGCATAATATGATCTGGTCCGTAACTGGATGCATAATATGATCCGATTTGACGATGTAAGAAATTTTCCAAATCTTAATCTGGTCCGTAACTAGATGCATAATATGATCTGGTCCGTAACCGGATGCATAATATGATTCGGTTACAAACTGGATCATATTATGCATTCGGTTACAGATCAGATGCATAATATAATCTGATTATGAACCGAATGCATAATATGATTCGACCTGTAACTGGATCATATTATGCATCCGGTCCATAACCGGATGCATAATATGATCTGATCTATAAACGAATCATATTATGCATCTGATTATAGATCAGATCATATAATGCATCCAGGTACGAACCGGATGCATGATACTATCTGGTCGTGACTAGATGCATAGTTTGGTCCGACCACATACCGGATGCATACAATAATCTAGCTATCGATCGACAACATAAAATGATCTGGCTATCGACTGGATGAATATTATGATCTGGTCTTAATCGGATGTATAATATGCTCTAGTTTCATCTACCACGTGTCACACATTCAATCAATAACACCGCATGTCCAATACGATGCTACCACATGTCAACCCTATTTCTCAATCTATAAAAGGGCATCAACTATCATTTTTTCCATTTCTTTTCTGTGTCTACTACAACCAGAGCTAACCTTTTTGATCAACCTTTCCGTTTCGATTCCCAATCCTTTTTCTTTGACTTCCAACTTCTTGCGATGGATACCTCTTCCACAATCATACCAAAATTCAAGAATTTTTTGTGCACTTTGATTTCAGATCTGATAACAACTCCAGGGATGAAATTTTAGTGGATCAATAACGTAGGTTTATCAAACCTCATTTCCATGCCACAATTTAGAATAGATAAAGTTCTCCTACAAAATATTATATCTGGTTATGACCACAACACGACTACAATGAACCTTAAAGTATGAAATAGAAATATGGTAATCAACATCACCCCTGGAGATATTCACAGATTGACAGGTCTTCCATTCATTGGTTTTACTCAAGTGTCGACGAGGTTGCAGCTTTCTCCAGATGACAAAGCACACCTCGAAAGAAATTACGGTCTTTCATCGAAAGATTTGGCAGGTATAAATCTTGTTAATTATATTTTATTAATTTTCAATGTTTCAAATTTGTAAATTGACATCTAATTTTTTTATGCAGCTTTTGCCGCCAAATCAAAAAGAGGTTTATCAATCAACGATGTGAACCATCAAACTTTGAAGGCCATTATCAAATTTTTCCAGGCCAGACTTATTCTTATGGGAAGACCAAAAATTCCATTTTGGGCACTTGCTTATATTGTTCAGTTTGAGAAAAATCAAAAGTTTGATTGGTGCACTTATATTTCGGATCGAATCAGGTCCGAGTTGCACACGGTCCAATTGGCAACCAACAAGACTCAACCCATTGTGGGCACTGTAAATTTTATTTTAGCTTTATATTTTGAGTGTTTTCATAATTTGTTGACTACTCCTATACCAAATGTAGTGCATGCAACACTACAGTCTATTGCCATGTCAGCAGAGGAATTGAGGGTAATAACTACATCATTGTCCTTGACATACTATTTTATAGTTTAGCACATTCCCTTTTTAATTTTTCTTTTCATCTATATGCAAGAGAAGGCAAACAATACAAGGAGTAAATAGATTGCTGCCACTAGGGGTCACAGGCTAGAACAAACAGGTGATTCTGAAGACACGAGCTCTGAAGCAACACCTGGTCCTATGTAGAGGTCACACAAACGTTCTAGGCAAGTAGCTACTCCTGGGGTTTCTCGTACACCTAGGTATGCACAAAATGTGCAAGCCAAATGTAGTGTGGCCAACCCCTCCCCCAATGTAGGACAATTGCAGTGCATTTCATCATCTTCAGGTAAATCTATGTGTAGTTAATTTAAATTAAGATATTTTTTTATTTTAAGCAAAATTCTAACAAAATGTTTTTGACTATTTTTAGTTGATTCTCATGTTCAAGTAGTAACATCACAAGTTAGAGGGCATATGCCGCCACCACCTCCACATGCATCACACTCATCGGTTTCACCACTTCCACCCAATTAGCAACAGGCACAGTCACAACCTCCGATAATGCCTATGCGAGGGCAAGTCGGTGTTGGAAAACAATTGTTTTCACAGAGATCACAGGGCACTACACGAAGTTCTGGGCATGGGTTTTCACACCCACAGAGATCACACATGCCAGCAACAAGTTTTGGGTATGGATGGTCTCAATTTACATTTTCTACAAATTCACAGGAACCAAAATATTCTGGATAGGAATTGGATGATATTCCACTTGATGAGGATTTCATGTTGTAGGGCAACATTGTAGGCTTCAAGGCAACATATGTGCTTAAAGATATAGCACAAGAAGAAGCCCCTGCAGCTAAGCAGACATCAGTACCACCCGCTCAAGGAGACAACCCTCATCCTCAGGGTCCTCAAACTGAGGATGATGTTGTCAATTTTAATGAAAATGTTTCATTGGCTGAAAGTATCGAGTCAACAATTAAGGAGTTTGTGTTGAAATATTTGCAGGAGTTGAAAGAATGGGAATATCGGGAAAAGGTCCTTATTAGGGAAATTAATGCCCGATATAAAAATTATGAAAACATGGAATCTATTTATTCTTTGGTCAAATATGAACCTGAAAAGCTTGATGGCCTGCTAAAACAGGCTACATCAGGAATAGTTAAATCTGATTTTACTTATGATGATGATGTGTTAAATGTTGTTGTTGGTAGATTGGAGAATGTTAATGTTGAAGCCCAAGCATTTTACAACCAATGGGCTTCTAATAAGGACAGGGTTGTAGTTGTTGAGGCTGCAAAAGAATTGGCTGAGGTAAAAAAGTTATATGTATTTCAATTTTCTATTGCATTTAAATTTTTATATTTCTTGAAAATTTGTAATAATTTCAATATATCCCTTTCAAATTAAGTTTTCAATTTGTTTTTGCAGTCAAATTTTGAAAATTTGAAAACACAGGTTAAGAGCATGGATGTCAATATTCATACAACAAAGACATGTTTGATGAAATCAATGGAAATAAAAAAAAATGCAGGCAAAGGTTTTAGAAAACAATCGTTTAAAAAAATACATCAAAGAGAAGCTGCAAGAAGATCCAGATAAGGTGCTTGAGAAAATGAAAGAAACACTTCCAACAATACTTGAAGATCCAAACAAAGAAGAAGCAACATGTGTGTCAAGTATTGTGAAAGTACGTGACAACCTTTGTTAGAGTTGGAGCACTTCCAGAAGAGAGTGTCACAGAAGTTGATAAAGGAAAAGAAATGACAACTCCAACCACTAGTGAAGCATCCAAGCACCAATCAAATGATTGAAAATGTTGAAAATGTTTTTAAAATACTGTAATATAATTTGAGTTTGAAATTGGTATGTAATATTTGAGACTTGAGTTGGAAAATATTTTTAAAAGACTACAATATTTAATTTTTGTTTGAAAATGTTATGTGATATTTGGGTTTAAAAATGTTTGAACGATGTAATATATTTCTTTTTGAACTAGTTAATATGAAATTTTTTGTTTGAAAATGTTATGTAATTTCTGTTTGAAAATGTTATGTAATATTTGAGTTTGAAAATGTTATGTAATATTTGAGTTTGAACTAGTAAAAGATTGCAATATCTAATTTGGGATTGAAAATGTTATGTAATATTTGAGTTTGAAAATGTTATGTAATATTGGGGTTTAAAAATGTTTGAACGATGTAATATATTTCTTTTTGAACTAGTTAATATGAAATTTTCTATTTGAAAATGTTATGTAATTTTTGTTTGAAAATGTTATGTAATATTTGAGACTTGAGTTTGAAAATGTTATGTAATATTGGAGTTTGAACTAGTAAAAGACTACAATATCTAATTTGGGTTTGAATATGTTATGTAATATTTGAGTTTGAAAATGTTATGTAATTTCTGTTTGAAAATGTTATGTAATATTGGGGTTTAAAAATGTTTGAATGATGTAATATATTTCTTTTTGAACTAGTTAATATGAAATTTTCTGTTTGAAAATGTTATGTAATATTTGAGTTTGAAAATGCTATGTAATATTTGAGTTTGAAAATGTTATGTAATATTCGAGTTTGAAAATGTAATTGAGTTTGAAAATGTTATGTAATATTTGAGTTTGAAAATGTTATGTAATATTTGAGTTTGAACTAGTAAAAGACTGCAATATCTAATTGGGTTTGAAAATGTTATGTAATATTAGAGTTTGAAAATATTATGTAATATATGGGTTTATCATTGTCAAAATAATGAGAGTTGAGAAATTTTCTATCAAATCAATTCATGTTTATCATTGTCAATGAAATGAGAGTTGAGACACTAAGACATAAACATACAATTTTACAATCTACAAAAATGATATAAGCCATGTAATTTTAAAACAATATAAATCTGGAATAATATTGAGAAATCTGCTATCAAATCAATTTGTGTTTATCATTGTCAATGAAATGAGAGTTGAGACACTAAGACATAAACATACAATTTTACAATCTACAAAAATGATATAAGCCATGTAATTTTAAAACAATATAAATCTGGAATAATATTGAGAAATCTGCTATCAAATCAATTCGTGTTTATCATTGTCAATGAAATGAGAGTTGAGACACTTAGACATAAACATACAATTTTACAATCTACAAAAATGATATAAGCCATGTAATTTTAAAACAATAATGTGATTTAAAACAACAATTCTATGAAATCATATAAATTTGGAATAATATTGAGAAATCTGCTATCAAATCAATTCGTGTTTATCATTGTCAATGAAATGAGAGTTGAGACACTAAGACATAAACATACAATTTTACAATCTACAAAAATGATATAAGCCATGTAATTTTACAACAATAATGTGATTTAAAACAACAATTCTTTGAAATCATATAAATCTGGAACAATATTGAGAAATCTGCTATCAAATCAATTTGTGTTTATCATTGTCAATGAAATCATGGAAAATTATCGCTATGGAAGCTGAAACATATCAGCTTGTCCAAAATCATTATGAAGCATAGCAAAAATCTATGTCTCCACCATCTGATCACTAAAAGCATCAACATCGTTGTTATCGATCGTATTCGATGTTCCTCTTCTGTCTACCAAGGAACTCCAGTGTTCCAACGCTCTATCATACGAAAATGTATCCAACTGATATGAAGACACATAAATTCTTAAACAATTTTCTAAATTATTGTCGAGTCTGTTGTAGAGTTTAGATTTAACAAAAGAAAGTGCACTAAAAACTCTTTCATCTTTGACTGACCCCAAAATCATTGTTTCACATAATTCATATAAACGAAAGTATTCACTTATTGTATCTTTTAAGATTGTGCTTGGATACAATTTTTGCCACAAACGTGCAGTGGAACCAATCTCATGGACACTTGTCATAAGTGATGTCTGCACTACCATTGTTCTTCCAAAATGTGATGACTATTCTTTCAAAAGATCACTGCTGAGTATACCTTTAATTTCAACACCATTGACTTCCACACTCTTACTAAAATGGTCAATGAGGTTACCCATATATTTAATAAACAACTCATTTGCAGAATTGTATTCAGTACAAGGTCCCCAAAACATGGGGTTAACCACACCCATGGACTCGAGCAACTCATCTCTCTAAAACCGTTCTCTTATCTCACCTATCAAATATTTTGCTATGTTTGACAAATTACTCTTTGTTTTCTGTATTACAACATGAAATCTATTGTGTGTTACAGGAACTTCTTCAAAATCTTCCACAACTATACTTGATTGCCTTTCAAAACAATAAACAGGTATCACCTTTTCATGAACATTAATACAAAGATGATCATTGATGTCAAACTTCAAGAAGCTTTTTGGATTGTTCATGTTTATCAATGTATTCCAACTATCAAATACAAGTTCTGTAAAATCAGCATTAGACACATATAATGTATCAAGAAGCACACATATTTGTTTTCTCATCCTCATAAAATCAACGATATAGATGGATCTCTCTTGTGCAATATTAATTAATTTGTTCATTTATTTTAACATTGGAAGAATACCACATAAGGTCAAAAGTGTTTCCAAGTTAGTCAAATGGAACAACATATCTTTTGCCTTATCAACTATTCTGCGATTTGCATGCATAAACCCAGTCAATGATTGATATTCTACCAAAACTCTATGAGTTGGTTGATACAGTGAAATCCATCTTGTATCCACATCTTTTAACAATTTTTTGCCTTCTGTAACTCCTAGTGCAAACTGCTGAAACTCTGCAAATATTTTGGGACTTAATGAGAAATAAGAATGAATATCATGAATAAGGTTTTCTACTTTAGCAACATTTGAAAATGTGCTCACAATTTTATATGCAAGATTAACTCTATGAGCCATACAGTGAATGGGGATCATATATGGGGCAACTGTGGTTTGGAGTCGAACACAAAGACCAGACCTGTGACCTTGCATAATAGCAGCTCCATCAGCTCCAACGCAAATTAACTTTGTTGCTATGTCTATATCATTCATTCCTGCAATATTCTTTAAAATTTTCACAACAACATTATAAATATTTTATGCATTTGAAATTTCCAACATCTTATGTAATCCCAACAAAATATGCCTTCTTATATGATTTTGAAATGTGTACACATGCATGCAAATCCAAGATGTGTTATCCATAGTGGTTACCTCATCAATAGAAAGTGAAATGAATTTGGCAAGTTTTACTTGCTCCCTTAGGTCTTCTTTCTCAACCAAAGATAAACATTTTGCCATTTCCCAACCACTTCGGTCTGACCAATGAGAACTAGGAAGTTTTTGCACATTTAAAAGGCATAATAGCTGCATTGGTCTACCTTTCTTGAGAATATTGTAAACAACGACAAACTACATACTTTTTGAAGCTAAAATAGTCTTATGTATTTTATGAAATTGGGCTCCAATTGTTCCACCTTTCTCAACAAGAGATTGTTGTTGCTTTAAGTGATTGTCATATTCTATAGCATATCTTAAATGCATACATTCTGATGCATCCTTCCACTTAACTTCTTTACTAACTTCACCATTATTTTTTGTAACTTTTACATAAGATTTGCCAACATGTTTTTCAATTGTATCAATCTTGTTTTGAAGCCTATGATCCTTACCAAGTCTCCAACTGCAAATTTTGCATCTACATTATTTTTCATCGATTTGGTTATCCTCAGTCATGACAGGCTCTAGCCAGGGAAATATTTCTACCCATTCTTTCCTAAATCCCCTTCCAAGTATCCAGAGAGACACTTTTTTTTTTTGGAATTTTTGGTTGAAGATTCAAATGAAGCTCGTAATGATTTTGATTTATCACTTTCATTTTCAATTGTGATGTCATTTTGCGTGTTGTCTTCAAGTGTTTGTTGGATGTCATTTTCAAAAATAATTTCAATAAAAGGCATCTCTTGTTGGGGAATATCTTCAAGTGGAGGCATATCAGGATCGATAGGGTATTCTGCATAGTAGCATACCATAATATTTTTTATCATTCTTGGATAAAAAATTTTACAAAAAATATTCAAATCGTCAATCAAGCACATACTAGGAAGACAAAAATCATTTGTACCTTGAATTTGCATGGATGTTGTTGGCTCGTTGCATTTTGAAGTCTGGCTAAAATATTTGAGGATACTCTTTTTAGCAGATTATTGGTGCCCTTCTTTCCATCACTGGGTGACATTTTACTTGTTACGAAAAATAAAATGTTAGAGAGGGTGTACTTTCTGGAGGCCTTAAGATAATATTGTAAATAGAATAAATAATTGTTTGGGTGGTAGATTATACATACTTTTTTCCTGCCATTCTTTATAGTGATTTTATCAGTTTATGCCACTGGTTCATTTTCTAGTGAAAGCACTTTAACTGGGAAAAAGAGCATCAATATGTCTTTAGAGAACCAAAGCATTTACTCATGTATAATCTTAGCAAGGAAAATAGATCTGAATTGAAACTAAGAATCAAAGAGTTTTAAACCATTCAAAACATGGCAAAACAGAGAAAAACATGGGAATAGAGCAATGACATTACAAATGTAGAAGAGGGCTCCGATATTGGTGTGGAAAGGATTGAAAAATCATTAAATAAAAAAAATATGCAGAACCTGATAAAATAACATGCAAAACATGGCAAAATAAAGAAAAACATGGCAAGAAGAGTAGTGACATAGAACCTGGTGTGAAAAGAGATCCAATGCAATCTAGGATCCAATTAAAAAATGTTTCGATTGCAAAACTAGTTCTGACCGACCCGCCTGATTGAACGACAAGTTCCAACTGTAGAAGTGGTTTTGTATAGCTGTAGAGGAGGTTCCTGCTGTAGAAGTTGTTTCATCCGGTTGTAGAATTGGATATGGCCGATCGTAGAGATATAACCTTAATTCACTCTATCTACATAAACACAGATCACAAATGATGGGGACTTATTTAGCAAGGAAAACATGTAACCTTAATTCACGCTATCTAAACACGTCTCACAAAATCGACCATAATTATCTAAAAATGATATTTGAGATTTGAGTTTACCGGTTAAAAATGTTTCAATTGTAGAGCTTTGTTCCATCCGGGTGCACGATAGGTTCCGGATGAATTTTGGTTCTATACGGGTGCATGACATGTTTCGTCTGAATAGTGGTTTCGCCTACGTGCATGATAGGTTTCGATTGAATAGTGGTTTCACCTAGGTGCATGAAAGGTTCTATCTGAATAGTGTTTCTGTTCGGGTGCACGATAGGTTTTAGCTAAAAAGTGGTTCAGACGGTTGCAGAACAGGTTTCGATTGTAGATGTGGTTCTGTCCAGTTGCATAACAGGATCCGAATGTTAAAGTTGTCCTTCCAGTTGCAGTAATGGTTGGGAATCCGATAGGTTGTAGAAATGGTTTTGACCGAATGTAGGATATGATACGACCGGTCGTAGAAAATGAAATATTTATCGGGTATAGAACAAGGTCTAAAAATGAAAAATGTATACTTGGGGTGTTAATTATATATAGAGGTATACTTGGCGAGTTTTGCAAGATAATTTATAAATTTTAAAATTTTAGGGCGAAGAGGGAACTTTATTTAGGCGGGATTACTTGCAATTTTTTCAAAATATTCATAATACTCTCATCAAAGGACAACTAGCTAACACCTAAAATTTATTTTTTCCTTAAATTTTTGACAAAATGGTTGACGTCCGGGTCGAAAATTTTGCAAATTTGAATTTTCGAAAATGCTTTTTTTCGCCCTAATGGCAAAGTTTCCCCGCTATGCATAACCCTGCAACAAATAGAGTAAAGTATATCCATGGTATGATTAAGAATAATCTAGAGTATAAAAGGAATGATCAATTATTATTGATATATTTCATGAATGTGGACTATGCATGATTCATTGATGATAGGAGATTCACTTTTTAGATATGTATCCTTTTTAGGATCTAGTCTGATTTCTTGGGAATGTAAGAAGCAATGTTTTGTTTCTTATTCTTACACTAAGGCCAAATATTACACTATAAGAGTTGTCTATGAGGTGATATGGTTATATTGCATCTTATTAGCAATGAGAATCCTAGAAAAGAAACCAATGATCACGAGTTATGATAATCAAGTCATAAATATTGATTAAAATCCAAATTTTTACGAGCACACAAAACACATTGATGTTCAATATCATTTTTTAACATGTTCAAGAGCATGACATACAAATCTAGTTTTTTCCAATAGAGGAGTAATGTGAAATATTTTGATAGTCTTTTGAACATGTGAAAATGAATAAATCTAGATATTTTATTGCATGTATTTTGATTGAGAAAATATGTAATAAGGGTAAGGGAATGTTGTGAATATTATGTGTTGATGATATCATAAGATAGCTACAAGGATTATGGGTAGCTGAGAAAGTATATACAACTCCAAACCTCATACATTCTTAAACACACATGTATATATTCTTCTATCACATCAATACATAGGTTTATCATAGTTCATGAATCACTTCTATATTTTTCTAACAAAAAAAGACCTTTAAATCATATAATATGCCATAAAAACCTTGAAAATAGTTTATTTTTTTTAATTTGAATCCAATAGATCCATTAATAATATGTATCACTAATCTAATAGTTAAGGGGTTTTCACCTATGCATTGAATATGCAATTCATTAGGCAATGAATTAATGAATTTACTACTATGAAGTGTAATTGATTTGCTAATCAAGGAGGTGCTAAACTATGCATGACATTGGGTAATAGGTCAATGAATCTATTGCTGCCATGTGATATTAATTAAATAAATAAAGAAGTAACACATGTTCATTGACTCTAATATTGGTTAGATAGACAACTAGCCAAATGGAAAATAATTGGTTGTGAGTTGGCATTTGGGTATTATCTCTTTACTCCCTTATATACTAAAAAAATGGTATATGAACTCCAATTGGATACCATGTTAGATAGGACTCTTGCCATATTGGATACAACTTCCTTTATACTATATCCAACTAAAAATAAAACAATGGGGTGGGGGTTTGAACCCTAAGCATCCTAGGCACCATATCTCAATATGTGTCAAGCTATCTATTCAAAATATGGACCACATAGTAACACAAAATAACTAGATGTATAATCATGTAATACATGGTTGAAAATGGGTTGTTAGGCTTTTTCAACATTCACACCTATATTACAACCAATAATGCATCCACCTAAAAAACAACAAGACATGGATTTTGAAACTAGATCCTTCTAGATGACAAAGCTCTATACTCCATGCAATGGCCACATGAGTAGCATTATCAAGAAGAATAAGTACATTGTAAACTATAAATATGAATTTATAAGCTTGATGAGATAGGAATGTACCCTCACATTCTCATGCAAACAACCAACACTTTTATAAGCACACTATATGTCTCCTTAAAAAACACCAAGACTATAGATTAAACCCATGATATTTCGCTAGTTATAACCTAACATAATAGACATATACTCTTATGTCATGGAACATAATGGAGGCTAATATTATCCTATAAAATCCTTCTTCATCATGCGTCCACATGTAGTGCCATGCCTTTCATGTCATCATCCATGTGACCACCTAAAAGGGGAATATTCCATGGAGTATTCCACATTTTAAAATTTGAATTTTAAAGTTTGGAGAAGAAGGAAAAAATAATCAAACACAAAAAAAGAGGCATCTAATGATGAAGTCTCAAAAAATGATAAATTGGGACCCCTCAATTTATATAAATAATTTAGAAATGCTAAGGACTCATCAATTTCTACCACATTTTTTCCTATATAGCATTTTTATAGAACTTAACATATTAGGCTAGCCTCTCTTATTGAAGTAATATAAAATTTATTCGACAATTATAACACCTTTGCTATGTATAAAGTCTACCTAATAATTTTATTATAGTTAGGGTGATAAAAAAATTAACCTCTTCTTCTTTGCTTTGAAACCATGTAAACTAACCTCTCATATATGTTACACTGGTTCAAAAAAAGTCCAAAGTAGAGGTCAAAATGGGTAATTTAAAGAAATCATAAAAGATAACTAATGTGTGCAAATAAAATTAGGAAATTCAATACACTATTTTTAGAAAATATTTTTTATAGTATGGACATCATTGGAATAATTTATCACAAGAAACTAATTAACCAAATGAATGGATGTCAAAGGATAAAAATCTGAGCCTGTAGAGAAATTTCACTACACTTGGCAAAGCTTGCCAAAGATAAAAAGTCTAAGCTAAGTTATCATCCAGAGTTAAATAATGAGAGGGATTCAGGACCCATCAATCTTTCAAGATGCTATGAATATACCAGAGATGCTTATAGAGGAAGCTCTCAAATTAAAATTGTTAGCAAGTTTTAAACTCCCTACACCATCAAAATGGAAAGGAAATAATTTAAATTATTTGTGGTGGTAGCTAAGACAAATGTTGCCTTGAGTAGAATTCCTATAGCCTTTTCTGTGGTAACTAGAAGGGATCCATATTTCCATAAATCGTCCCTCTAGTTTGGTACTGAAGAGAAAAGGAGATCCCTCATAGTCTCTTGGGAGTAGGTCTACTCAAAGAAAAAAGTGGGTGGTTTAGGTTTCAAGAAATTGAGGTAGATGAATAAGGCATTAATGGCTAAAAAAGGCTAGAAACTCCTCAAGAAAGAATATGTAGGCTGAGTTCATATCCTTTTTTCCAAATATCTTAGGCGAGAATGAAATTTTCTTGAGGATTCTAACCCTCCCCCAGGATCAACTTTTTGGAATAGTCTCCTTAAAACTAGAACTCTTATCCAAATATGTATAAGATGGAAACTTGGCAATAGATCTAAAATTAACTTCTAGATATTTCCTTGGTTATTAGAGTCTCCCTTTATTGGTAATCATAACCTTGAAATCCTTGAACCCTTGACCTTTCAAATCTTTGGGCCAAAATTTTTAGACTTTATTGAAGTGGTTGATGGAAGAAAAATATGGAAACCTTTCATTGGCCTAGACTTAAATTAAAGAGAGGAGGAAGCTAAAAGACTTTTATCTAGTATATTGAGAACCCAAGTCATCAAGAACTCTAGAATGGATGACTCTATGATATGAAAGTAAGAGAAAAATGATCTCTTCTTAGTTAAATTAGCCTACTACCTAGCAAAAGGTGAGAATGAGGGCTGGTTCTCAAGTAAACAGGATTGGATCAAAAACCTTATACCAAAAATAATTTTTTTTCTTTTGGATAGATCTTTAGAATAAGATTATTACTATAGATAACCTTAAAAAAGAGGAATTATCATCTTGAATAGATGCTACCTTTGTGAAGAAAAAGGGGAATATATACAACATTTATTTATGGAGTGTCCCTTCACCCTAGGTGTGTTTCACTCTCTCCTGAGGAACCTCAAGGTTTTCTGGATGGTTTAAAATAACATGGCTAATTTGTGTTGTTAGTGGATCCCTAATTTCTCTAGAAAAAGGCTTTGTACACTCTAGTCTCTAAGTCTCCCCCATTTCCTATGGGGTTTATAGAAAGAACAAAATAATAGAGACTTTAAGGATGTCAAAAAGGGTGTAGAATCAATAGGAAGCAAAATTATTGAAGCAAGCATAGAAAATGTCTTAGTAATTCCTTTCAATAAATTATGGGAAACTAGGGATGAGATTATACTCACAAAAACTCTGGGTCTCCCTCTAGGAAATCCTCAGATGGAGGATCTAGAAAGAGCAGAATGATCCCAAATTATATGGATATCCCCTCCTTCAATATGGATAAAACTCAATTTTTATGGGGTGGTCAAAGGGAATATTGGGATTGCTTGAGCCAAAGGTGTTATTAGAAATGAAAAAAGTGAAATTCTTCTTGCCTTCATGGAAAAATTGGGGGTACAAACTAGTCACTTTGTGAAAGCCAAAGCCCTATTTTATAGACTAGATCTTCTTAAATCCCTAGATTACAAAAAAGTGATTATAGAAGGAGACTATGAATATCGTCAATAACATAAATGGTACTCATCCTCCTAGTTGGAGTAATGAAAATTTTTAGAGGAAGTTAAAAGAAATATCCTACTTCTTAAGGATTCCCAATTTAGGTATGTGTAAAGGGAAGGAAATATGGCAAAAAATTCAATGACTAATCTTGGTATCCAACATGAAGCCCTTACAATTTGGAGGGAAGTATTCCCCTAGGTTATCATTCAGCTCTCCCTAAGAGATTCACATTCCATCTCCATTGGATCCTAATTCTTTCGACCCCCCTTTGGATTGGAAAGAGAGAGATTCCAATATGGATTGTGCTTCTCCTTATCCTATTATTGAATTTCATGTCATTGGGGAAGTCTTCATCCTTTTCATTCCTAGTGTAATTTTTTGGTTGGGTGGAATATTCAATTTATTTTTTGGGAGGCTGAGTTGGAACCATTTGACCCCTCCTAGATATGAATTTACTTTTATCAATGGCAAGAGGTATTTTACTAAGGGTTTTACCACTTGGAATCTTTGAAGATTCACCTTTATTAGAATGGAGGGTTTCCTTATTTTTGAGATCAACTATGATTTTGGGTTGAGCTGGATCTTCTTAGACCCCACTGCATATATGTGGTAGCATTTGAACCCTCCCCTTGTTATCTTGAAATGTATTATGGTTTTGGCCCATGCCACCCTTATCATGATAGCTCCTTTAAAACCTAACACATCTTGTAATCATGCTATGGCTATTTTGAGAGTATATTTACCACCATCCCAATCATTCCTTCCACATTCCTTATTTGCATCATCCCACGTGTTATAAATTGTTGTCTTCAAGAAAAATCTAAAGTTTTTTGGGGGAATACTTATTGGACTGGGATGCATCCCCTTCCATGCTCGAAGACACTTTTGGAAACTTATGAGAAATAGAAAGATGGTAGGGCAATCATGAGTGTAGTTATCATTATGGTATTTTTATCCTCTCTACAATTCTTCATACCCATTCACTTTCAACTATCCTTCTCTTAGTTCACTAGAGCTATCACAATAGAAGGAAGGAGAGGAAGCAAAAAATGGTTGATGAAGAGAAAATATTTGAACCGGCTGCTCTCACCCTTGATAAGTATGTGTGGGAAATATTTGAAAAAGGGAGATTTCTATAGTTTCTTAAAAAAATTAATAGTCATGACAGAGATCTTTCCATTGAAATGGATCATTCATGGCAAGATGATAAATTTAGATCCAAAGGCCTAGATTTTACCATCAACATCCCTATCATCTTTGAGGTTTTTGGCATACCCATTACCAAAGAATGTATCAATAGGAAGAAGCACTCCTTGGCCAAGGAGCTCAAAATATTTAGTGGTAAAGGGGAAAACCTTAACAAGTTCTAGAACTAGATTCTCTATGAATTCCACCCATATCCTTGGGAAAGATTGACCATTTGTCATGTCCCTAATTTCTCACCTCAATCATACTTAATTTTTGTTTAAGGTTAATACTATAGCAACCATTTATAAGAGCTCAATTAAACCCTAAAAAAGTGCATCTAAAATTCTTATCTTGGCTTGTGAGAACACCCATCCCTACTACTTCATAAGTCTATTTGTGAAGTAGCACTAGGTCCATCTCTTTTTCATCAACTTCCTCTTGTGATCTTTAGCAAGTAAGTTGAAACTACATTTTTTTTCACTTGAAATGTGAACATCTACTCTTCATTCACCACACAAGTCTATTAGTGCATGAATTCCTAAGAGTTAACATTAATCTCTACTCTTTACTCGAATCCTTTAGAGAAAGAGTACTAAATGCTAATCACAAATTCCAGTCAACTCTATCCTAGAATTCATTTATAATTCCAAAATCCCAACGTTATTTCTTCTAACGTGAATCAAGGAAATCACAAAACTAGAGCTCGTTCATCCAAAAATCTTCTCAAAACTCTTTTATTAAGAATAAATTACCAAAAATATGGGTGCTTTCTAAAGTCTTACCTAAAGCTCAATTTTGCCATACTCATGCGAAATAAGATCACAAAAATTAGAAACTAGTTTCATTTCTAATTTAAAACTCAGTGCAATGCTGAAAAAGGTTAACCAATCAAGACCATAATATGATACACACTTCTTATTATATATATCTTATTGGAAAATACCATAGTGAACCATACACATAATAATTTCAACCCATAACACATTATCCTTTTAAAATAGCATTACAGTTTTACACAGATAACTTACACCAAGCTATCATATGATTAGATAATGTAACCAATCGTTACACTCTTTAATACATAGTTACCCTGACCCTTCCATTTCTTCAATAAGTAGTATAACATCCTTTCTAAAATTAGGTATTACATTTTCATTGACATTAGCATATCAATATAATAACTAAAAAGTTGTCAGCTATTTTTATCAGCGCATCTGAGAACGAAGACAAAGTATATCAACATCACGTCCTTTATTCAGATCTTTGATAAGTTCCACCTGCTTCTAAAGTTATTGAACTAGAGATATAACTACTACTTCCATTCGCTGCCCACATCTTCTCACTAAGCGTTCATATCTACCGGTTACTCCACAAACCACCAAGAAATATTTTCTTGTGATGGGATTAGAGATGACTTCATTTCCAATATCAATGCAGATCATTGTGCACATAGATGCAAGACTCAAAACACATTCTTTCATGCAGCAAAATCCAAATGAAACATGCTTCCAAAAATGCTATATTCATCACTCCATTCTTTTCTAAGTAAACACTTAGGAATTAAGGAAGCATACTAATATTATCTTTTTAAAATAAGAACTATTGTTTCTAGATCAACCATTCAATTTTCACATATATCAAAAATAACAACAATTCTTACGATAGTTGCTTCTACGTTCAACACCATTAAAAAGCATATAAAACCAGTCTAATACTCTTCATTTCAATTTTGTTTATTCCAAGTTCATAATGACTGGGTATAATATATTTACCACAAGCATTTCTATCTTCTATCTTTCATAATATAAATGCCAACAATTTCAAATAATAACAACCACATAAGAAGGAATACAAATCGTTATTATCTCTATTCTAAATATACTAGAATTCCCTCTATTATTTAATTCTTAGTTCCACAAATATCCCAGAACATAGATCGAGGAGCACAAGGGTAAATAGATTATCCCATAACTTCAATCATTAACCATTAATACGTAAATCCATATTTCTTTCAAAAAAGTATCATCTATTATCAAGAATATAAGGTTATAAATCATTACCATTTTCTTTCATTCAAAGCTTCTTTCTACACACACAGTAAGATGCATAAGTAAAGTAAAGAAAAAATATCCATATTCCTATTCTTCTAAACTCCTTAACACACTAGTGAAGGAAAGATAACAATCAAACCTTATTCTAGTCACAAAGGATAACTTTGACCATCCCTTTCTAGCTTGGTCAACTCAGCATCACGTGCTCAAATATAACATTCCAATATATAGAGGAATTAGTCAAACAAACTCATCTACAAACAAAATAATATCCAAAACACTTGCCTTTTTAAAGATGAACTAAATAGCAATAATTAACCATCACCAATATTAATCTATGGATGATAAAAAGTTGAAAGTAAACTGAAATAAGTTTCTTCTAACCATGACATAGAATAAAACAATTATTCTATCACAAGCAAGAGTTGAGGTTATCAAACAAACGAATGCCCAGCTCCGGTAGAAAACATCCATCTATTCCATTCTTAACAAAATAGATCAAGTCATTATTTTTTAAAGTTACCAGCCAGTTCAATAGTTCATAGGGTTACCTAGCTTTGTTTACATCTCTACTTAGCAAGATATTTGTTACACTTGATTTCTATTTTTTCCTTTCACTCTATCCTTCTATCTTTCCTTGTTTTACAAAAAAGAAGAAAATCTAGAACCACCAAACAAACCCGAATTTCCTTTTTCTATCAACCAACATATGGCATCATTCCATTACTTGGTTTAATGACCAGCTCTACAAATTAATTACTCCACAACTCTCTATTTTCCCCACTCACTTCCAATACAGAGAAAAATATTCTAGTCGATGACAAGGTAAGGTCTATTGAATGATCCACTACAATCATGGTGCCAACTAAAACTAGTAGTTTCAAACATTTACTAACATAGAAATCGAACATATAAATAACAATAACACCAAATAAACTTATAATATAGATTTTTTAAAAGTTCAATGCTCTTACTTTTAATATTTCACAACAACATAAGAAGACAACATCCATTTCTTTCATTTTTAATGCTATTATTCTATCTTAAGTTCCTTCATAAAGAAATCATTATACAACTACAAGATCAAGATAATTTTAATATTTCTTTTCTCATGCAAATCATGTTATGCATCTTCATGAAAAGAGCATTTATTCATGTTGCCCCTTGAATAATCCGATGAATTACCCATCACATCATTTTCCAAAGGTATTATTTTCTTGGTGGTTAGTTCTTTCTGCCACCAAACGAAACTTGTTTTCTGCATAAGTGCAAAATCTATTAGTATCATAATATTATTATATGAGATATAAATTATTTAGAAGAAAAACATAAATTAATCTATCATTCTAATTTAAAGATACTTCACACTTTTCACATGATAAATGTTTCACATAGCAAAATAATAGATAGTCCAACATCTTATCAGCAAAACAATCAACAAAGCATGAAACCATTCTAAAATAAAAAGTCTGCAAAGGAAGGGTCATGACATCCTCCACCCCTTAGGCTTTATATAATCCCTTGTGTAATACCAAAGTTTAATATTAAAAAATATTTACATTGCATTTTCAAACAAGAAAGGGAAATATTTCTTCATGTTTGCTACTTTTTCCCATGTAGCATTTCTCTCGGAGTAGCGGTCCCACTAAACCTTGCATTGCTCCAAAGTTCCTTTCCTCATCGATTTGGGTCGTAACTCAAGGATTATTACTGGTCAAACCTCTATAGCCTCTGGATTCACCATATACAAATTAAAAAAATCCCACACATGTTCAGGATTAGCAATGTACTTTCTAAACAAAGAGATGTGAAAAGTATCATGAATTTTGGATAAGTTGGGTGGTAAGGCAAGTTGGTATGCCACAGGACTAATCTTCTCCATAATTTTAAAGGGTCCCACAAAACAAGGGTCAAATTTTATGGAATTAATAGCACTCTTCTTCGACCTTGTCCTCAAAAATACTCTGTCACCTACAACAAAGTCCCTTGGCAATCTCTTAAGATCATTATAACTTTTCTGATGGTCTGAGGCTTCTTTTAGCCTTTCCTTGATTACCATTAATTATTGTTCCATCAATTTAACCATGTCTAGTCCAAACACAATCCAATATTCTAGATTGTACCATGATAATGGTGTTTTGCACCTTCTACCATACAAAGTTTTGAATGGATCCATGCCTAGGATCGAATGGTGACCATTATTGTAGGTAAATTCTACTAAATGTAGGTAATACTCCCATTGAGTCTTACAATCCATACAATACATGTAAATAATATCCTCTAATACATGATTTACTCTTTTAGTTTAACCATTAGTTTATGGGTGATAAGCAAAACTGATATTTAACTTAGTACCAATGGCACGATGCAAGGTTTGCCAAAACTCAGATGTAAATCTTGAGTCTTTATCTGATATAATTACCTTCAAAAAACCATGAAGCTAAAATATTTCTTTGGAAAATCTGTTAGCCACAACCATAGCATCATCTTTGGTATTCCTAGGTATAAAGTGCACAATCTTTATCAATCTATCGACCACAACTAGGATTGCGTCATGTTGAAACCTATTTTTAGGAAACCGTACAATGAAAACCTTTGATATCACCTACCATTTTTGCATGGGCACATCATGTGGATATAAAAAGCCAATAGGGTATATGTAATCTGATTTTACTTTTTGACATTCCAAGAATTGAGCAATAAATTCAATTGTCTTTCTTCATTCCTAACCAATAGAAAGTTTTCTTCATATTTTCTCTCATTTTTGCTCCACATGGATGGGTAAAATAAGGAGATCTATGAGATTCATTCATGATCACTTTTATCAAATTTCTAGTTTCAAGAATCACTACCCTATCCATCCTTGATTCTAAAGTCCTTGTTTTCATCTGATTTCCTTTCTATCCTTTCCTAAATTTGATTGCGATATGGATCCTGATGCTGCATTTCCCTGACTTGTTCCATCAAATCAATGTGGATGTGAGACAAAACAACTATGTGTCTCCTCCTACTTAGTGTATCGGTGACTTTATTCTCCTTTCCCTTTATATGCTCAATATCAAAATTATATTCAGCAAGAAATTCCATCCACCTTCTCTACATAGCATTCAATAAAGGTTGAGTAAATATATATTATAGAATTTGATGATCTATTATCAACTCAAAGGGTCTCCCTACCAAATAATATCACAAACTCTTGAGAGAAAATACAACTGCTACTAATTCTAGATCATGGGTTGCATAGTTAACCTCATGTCAATTTAGTTTCCTTGATCCATAGGCTATTAATATTCCTTCTTGTGAGAGAACTCCTTCCAAACCTTCCAATGAAGCATATATACAAACAAAAAAAATCCCCTGAGGATCGGGTATATTTAGTATAGGTGGTGTAGCAAGCTTTTTCTTAAGCAGAACAAAGGCTACCTCACATTTATTTGTCCACCTAAATTATTTCCCTTTCCTTTGAAGGTTAGTTATTGGAGAGGTTATATTGGCGTAATATTTAACATATCATCTATAGTAACCAGTCAAACCCATGAATCTTAAAACTTCTATCACATTTTTGGCAATGGCCAATTCAAAATAACCTCTATTTTCTTAAGATATACTGTGATTCATCTTTCTGATACAATGTCCTAGGTACTATACTTTTGGTACATAAAATTCACACTTGGACAAGTTCCCATACAACTGATTTTTTCTTAAAAACTCTAGCACCATCCTAATATGTCTGTCGTGCTTTGATATATCTTGGAAATATATCAATATGTCATCCAAAAATACCAGAACAAATCTATCCAAGTACTTCCCGAAGATACAATTCATCAAGTTCATAAATACTACTAGAGCATTCATCAGACCAAAAGACAAGATAGTAAAATCATAGTGTCCATAACAAGTTTTAAAGGCTATCTTATGAGTATCCTCCTCATGGATCCTCAATTGGTGGCATCCCAATTTCAAATCAATCTTTGAAAAGATTGTAGTATTTTTGAGCTGATAAAAAATATCTTCAATTATGAGCAGAGGATATCTATTATTGATAGTTGTCTTATTTAGTATTCTATAATCTATGCATAATCTCAAGGAACCATCATTATTTTTTATAAAAAGCATAGGTGCACCCCATGGTGACACACTTGGTCGGATTAATATTTTTTCTAGCAGTCCTTGTAGTTGTACCTTCAACTCTTGCATTTCTATAGGATTCATTCTATAAGGAGATCTATGAATGGGTTCTATTCTAGGTTGAAGCTCAATTGTAAAATAAAATTCCCATTTAGGGAGTAATCCAGGTAAATATTATGGAAATACATCCCTAAATTCCTAGAGAATTGGGTATTTTTTGAATACCTCTTCCTTATTTTATTTCTCAATTTCATTTATCTTGACTACATAGACTGTTCCTCTCTTTTTAATGGCTTTCTTGAGTTGTATTACCAAGAGGATTTTGGGTTGGAATACCCCTTGTAGGCTGTACACCCTTCGTACATCCCTACCATCTTCTATGTACTCAATCCATCTGTCTTAAAAATTGATTATTGCTTTATGTGCTTGCAACAAATCCATTCTAAAATTACATCAAAGGCATGCAAAAGCGCTACATACAGGTAACCTATTGCCATTACACTAGGTAAGGTAGCTAATTCCATAGGGTAAAATTGATTTACAGAGTAGGTTTATCTTGAACCATACTCGACTTTCCACCCATATGCCAAGATTTTTGGCCTTTATAAAATATCTTTAACTAAACTAGTGGAAACAAAACTATCTGTAGCACCACTATCAACCAAAATTTTAACATACTTACCAAAATCCTTACCCTTTATCAATAGAGGTGTGGCTTGACCATCCAAATCTTGATTCCTTATTATAGCATAAATATTGTGCATGGGTTCCTTAGATGTAGATTTCTTGTACATTGGTTCCTTTTCCTTTGAACTCATTCTTGCTCTTTGTGGGTAATTACTGGTATAATGTGGTCCTCTATAAAGAAAACAACCTTCTTTCAATCTTGGATGTTTTTTTTGTTTCTATCCTTATTTTTTTGCATGTGGAGAATTAGTGTGTCCATGTGATGGTCTATTGTTACCATTGTTATGGTTATTGGATTTACGATTCTTTCCTTAGAACCTCCTTTTGAACTTCCCCTACTTCTGGTTATTTTTTCTATCATGCTTAGAGGAGATTTTGTTTGGTTGTTCTTTTCCCACTTTATAAATCCTACGCTATTTCTTTTCCTTCATGCTTCTCTGCCCTGCTCATGTAAACCTTCATAGTTAAAATAGGGTTTGAGATATGTTTCAACTTTTTTGACCAAATCATAGGCCTTATATAGAGTAATAGGTTCACGTATATCTATGATCTACTCCTAGTATAAACTTATGAATCTTACCCTATTCTAGGATCTACTCCTAGTATAAACTTATGAATCTTACCCTATTCTAGGATCTACTCCTAGTATAAACTTATGAATATTCATTTTCTTGTATAAGCAGGTACACACTTCAGCAACTTGACAAATCTTTGATAATATTTTCCCACTATCCTAGTTCCCTGCAAAAGCTTAGTAAACTCCTCAAACTTCTGTGAATATAAGTGCTCCATGAGAAATCTTTCTTTAAATTCTACTACAAATTATTCCCACTTTAGATTGATTGTTGCTGCTAGTTTCCAATCCTTACTAAGAGTTTCCCACCAATCCAAGCCATCTCCTTGCAAATGCAGTGTAGAATAGGATGTTTGAGTGCCAAAGGAAAAGTTATTCATATTAAAATAGGTTTATATCTATTTCAACCAAGCTTTGGATTTATCATCATATTCCTCTCTATTAAACTTGATAGACTTCAAATGTTTCATTTACTTTCCCAACTCAGCCTCAATTTGAATCCTATCCCGTTGTGCCTTAATAAGGGGTTCATTTACCTGTCCCTTATTAAAGTTCCCAGCCCGTGTTTTTTGATTTAGCATGACATCCAACAACTATTTTTGTGTTTCCATCTATTCCCAAAGTAGTTACACTATTATCATGATATTATCTCCTTCATTACTAAGATTCTCTCTTTCATTTCTAGGGTTCTATGAACCTACATCTAGGTTTTTGTTCTCTACATTAGTCCATCGTATCTACCTTATCTTTGGGGCAACACTTTCTCTTCTTCTCTTTGGTGGCATTGTCCCTAGCCATACACAAAAGGGATAGTAGAAGTTAGTTAACCATCACTTCTTTGGTTGGTTTCTCCTATCATCAACTAAATTTATAGCTATCATAAATAGTTAGATTAGTTTAACTTTTAGCAGATTTTTTTAATAAGGTATAATCCTTTTATAGGTATATTTTCTATTACACCACCAAAATTACTTTTGTGCAATGAGCCTATTTCACTATGAAACATGCTTGATACCAAATATCATGTACCTAATTTCTCACCTTGATCATACTTATTTTTTTAAGGTTAATACTCTAGAAACCATTCACAAGAGCTCAGTTAAACCCTAAACAAGTCCATCTAAAATTCTTATCCTAGCTTGTGAGAACACCCATCCCTACTACTTAACAAGTCTATTTGTGAAGTAGCACTAGGTCCATCTCTTTTTCATCAACTTCCTCTTGCAATATTTAGCAAGTAAGTTGAAACTACCTTTTTGTTCTCTTGAAAGGTGAAGCTCTACTCTTCATTCACCACACAAGTCTATTAGTGCATGAATTCCTAAGAGTGAATGTTAATGTCTACTCTTTACTTAAATCCTTTAGATAAAGAGTACTAAAAATTAATCACAAAATCTAGTAAAATCTATCATAGAATTAATTTATAATTCCAAAATCCCAAACCATGAAACTAGAGCCCATTCACCCAATAATATTACCAAAACTATTTTATTGAGAATAGATTGTCAAAAGTATGGGTGCTTTCTAAAGTCTTACCTAAAGCCCAATTTCACCATACTCATGTGAAAGAAGATCACAAGAATTAGACACTAGTTTCATTTCTAACGTCAAAAATGGTCAACAAATCAAGACCATAATATAATACACACTTCTTAATATATATATATATATATATATATATATATATATATATATATATATATATATATATATATATTAGAAAATGCCATAGTGCACCATACACATAATAATTTCAACCCATAACACATTATCCTTTTAAAATAGCATTACCGTTTTACATAGATAACTTACGGTAAACTATTGTTTGATTAGATAATGTAATAAATCATTATACTCTTTAATAAATAGTTACCACTGACTCTTTCATTTCCTCAATAAGTGTTATAACATCATTTTTAAAATTAAGTATTACATTTTCATTGATATTAGCATCTCAATACAATGACTCACAAGTCATCAACTATTTCCATTAGCGCATCCGAGAATGAAGACAAAGTATCTCAACATCACGTCCTTTACTCAGATATTTGATAAGTTCTACCCGCTCCTAAAGTCATAGAACTAGAGAGATATATACTACTTCCATTCACTACCCACATATTTTCACTTAGAATTCATCTCTACCGGTAACTCCAAAAACCATCGAGAAATATTTCCTTGTGATGGGATTAGAGATGGCTCCATTTCCAATATCAATGTAGATCATTGTGCACATAGATGAAAGAATCAAGCACGTTCTTTCATGCAAAAAAATCCAAAGGAAATATGCTTCCAAAAATGCTATATTCATTACTCCATTATTTTCTAAGTAAACACTCATGATTTAAGGAAGCATACTAATATTATTTTTTTAAAATAAGAACTATTGTTTCCATATCAACCATTCAATTTTCACATATCTCAAACATAACAACAATTCGATTCTTTTCTTAAGATAGTTGCTTCTACGTTCAACATCATAAAAAAGCATACAAAACTAGTCTAATACTCTTCATTTTAGTTTCGTTTATTCAAGGTCATAACGACTCAGCATAATATCTTTACCACAAGCATTTATATCTTCTATCTTTCAAGATATTAATGTAAACAATTTCAAAGAATTGCAACCACATAAGAAGAAGAAAAACCATCATTATCTCTATTCTAAATATACTAGAATGTCCTCTATTGTTTAATTCTCAGTTCCACAAATCTTCCAGAACATAGATCTTCCAAGGAGCATAAAGGTAAATAGAATATCCCATAACTTCATTCGTTAACCATAGATACGTAAATCCATATCTCTTTAAAGAAATATTCATCTATTATAAAGAATATAAGGTTATAAATCATTAGCATTTCCTTTCATTTAGAGCTTCTTTCTACACACACAGTAAGATGCATAAATAAACTAAATAAAGAATATCCATATTCCTATTCTTCTAAACTCCTTAACACACCAGTGAAGGAAAGATAACAATCAAACTGAATTTAGGTCATGAAGGATAACTCTGAACATCCCTTTATAGATGGGTCAACTCAGTCTCATGTGCTTGAATATAACCTTCCAGTCTATAGAGGAATTACTCAAAAAAACTCGTTTACAAATAAAATAATATCCAGAATGCTTACCTTTTTAAAAATAAACTAAATAGCAATGATTAACTATCACCAATATCAATATTTGGATGATAACAAGTTGAAAGTAAATCAAAATAAGTTTTTTCCAGTCACAACATAGAATAAAACAATTATTCTATCATAGGCAAGAGTCGAGGTTCTCAAACAAATGAATTCCCAACTCTGGTAACAATAAAACAACCATCTATTCTATTCTTAACAAAACAAATCAAATCATTATTTTTCAAAGTTACCACCTAGTTCAATAGTTCACAAGGTTACCTGGTTTTATTTGTGTCTATACTCAATAAGATATCTATTACACTTGATTTTTGTTGTTTCCTTTCGCTCTATCCCTCTATATTTCTCTATTTTCCTAAAAAGAAGAAAATATAGAACCACCAAACAAACCCAAATTCCCTTTTTCTATCAACCAGTGTTTGGTTTCATTCCATTACCTGGTTTATATTCCAGCTTTGTAGATGAATTAATCCTCCAAAACTCTCAATTTTCCCCACTCGCTTCCAATATGGAGAAGAATATTATAGCCGATGACAAGGTAAGGTCTATTGAATGATCCACTACAATCATGGTGCCAACTAAAACTAGTAGTTTTAGACATCTACTAACATAGCAATCGAACATATTAATAATATTAATACCAAATCAACTTTAATATTACTTTTTTAAAAGTTCAATGCTTTTACTTATAATATTTCACAACAAAATAAGAAGACAACATCCATTTCTTTCATTTTTCATGCTATTATTCTATCTTAAGTTCCTTTATAAAGCAATCATTATAAAACTGCAAGCTCAATATAGTTTTAATATTTCTTTTCTCATGCAAAACATGTTATGCATATTCATGAAAGGATCATTTATTCATGTTTCCCCCCTGAATAATCCTATGAATTACCCATCACATCATGTCCAAAAGGTTTCTCGGTGGTTAGTTCTTTCTGCCACCAAAAGAAACCTATTTTCTGCACAAGTGCAAATTCTATTAGCAACATCATATTCTTATATGAGATATAAATTATTCAGAAGTAAAACATAAATTAATATATCATTCTAATTTAAATATACTTCACACTTTTCACATGATAAATGTTTCACATAGAAAAATAATAGATAGTCCAACATCTTATCAGCAAAACAATCAACAAAACATGAAACCATTCCAAAATAAAAAGTCTACCAAGGAAGGATCATGACACCATTACCATAATGGAATTCTTAACACTAGAATTCCACTTTATTGTAGTGAGAAGTTTCCACTTAGCTTTCCTATACCATCTTCGACAAAAAAAAGATGAACATCTTGGCATTCTTGTTCAAATCAATGGAAATAATCATAAAACATGTCTAGAAAGGGGATGCATCGGTTGCTCTACATCAAGGGTTGTTGAAAATGTTTGACCATGTTTCTAAAAAAGGTGACAAGGGTGGGGTGGTAATCCTAGGCCTTGACTATGAGAGTCCCTCTAACTTTGAGAGGAAAACCAATTCCTAGGAGGATTTTGGTAATGAGGAGGAAATATTACCCTCTCTTGCTTCCTCTGATTGCACTCCCTCTATAGAAAGCATTGTGGTGCTAATCCAATTAAGGAGGAGGTGAATATCAATAAGGAATCAGGTTTGGGGTTTGAGTTGTTGGATGCTTCTAGAGGCACAAAAGAGACTAAGAGGTATTCCAAGCATCTAAAATTAAGAGCAATGAAAGAGGAAAAGTCACATCCATAAGTTGTTAGGATACTATCCTAACATTAATTAATAATAATAATAATAATAATAATACATGTTATCCTATGGTTATATTAATAAATAATATAATAATTAATTATATTAATTATTATATTATTATAAGATTAGGGTTAGGGTTAGGAAGCATGGTGACTCTTCACTCATAACCCTAAAGGGGTATAAGAAACTATGTGATTCTATCATTTAATATATCCATGAATATAAAATATAATATAATGTTTTGAAGGGACTTACCGACAATATCAAAAGGCGATTATTTTAGATTTAGGTTATTTATTATTTATTTATCATTTTATGTGCTAGGAACCCTAGGTTCCTACCATCTGGTATCAGAGCCTTATCGATCCAACCACATTGGTCAAGGAAATGAAAAATGACATTGCAAAAATTAGAAGAATGATTGAACAAAAACAAAAAAAACAAATGGAATGTTCTTATCGTATTATACAATATTTAATGGAAATGCAAGAGGAGACCCTAGCCATGGAATCTCAAGTAGAGGAGGATCCCATAGCCATGGAATCCCAGGTGGAGGAAGAGCCCATAACCAGGGAATCCTAGAGGGTACCCATTGCACTCCCCAAGAACAAAAAAAATCCAAACCCTAAAAATATCTCCAATATTGTTTGCAATATCTCCAATGTTGTTTGCAATGTTCTTTTTAATGCAGAGAAAGAAACGAAAGTTTCTAAAAATTACAATGCATATCAAAGTGGAAGCCAACCTAGTATCACCTATGCAAACAAAATAGAGGCTCAGGTGCTCAGTATCATAAAGTTATTTCCATTGCACTAACATCCACTAAAGCTCCTTATTTCTCTCCTTCACCTGGTGCTACTAAAACTGTTTCTCAAAATTTAGGACGTCCAATCCTCGTGAAGGGCATCATTTCCAATGAGGTTACATTTGAGTATTCTCATAGCTCCAAATTAGTTGCAGGTGAATTTTAGATTGCAAAATCAAAAGAAACAAAATCTAAGGAATGCAGCCCTGCCCGTCCGCATCCATGGCGACCTCTGCCATTTCCCATTTCCTATGCAGTGTCAATGATCCTTATTTGTAGAATTGTTTGGTTGTAGTTGAATTCGTATTTAAAAATTATAAAGTACCATTACCATCCTTTCTATTTGATTGAAATGGTCGCTCGACTTGGTGGTAATTCAAACAATTGGGCACATAAAGTGAAGGACTTGTCAAAATTTTCTGAATCTACATGTGAGGACCAACGCCATGCACTGTCATTCATTCTTAGTGACATTCAGTATGAATCCTTTCATCATCAATTTTTGGTTTTAAAAAATGTGGACAGTATAAAATAGTGGTTCACGTATTTAATTTGGTTCACAAAAACTTGGAACAAATCACAAATAATGGACAGAATATAAAGCTTTGTGAGCGTCCATCTCAAATTCAATGCCATATTTTAGAGTTTTGTTGGGTAGATTTTCATCAGTAACTCAAGCTTACTCTTCTTCGAAAGAGAAATCGAGCCTGAGATATAACAAAACATATGTGTTTAAAAATGTGAGGAACCATAGGCTTTATGGGAATCACATCATCGAAGCCATGTTCAAAGCCTAAGCCCACCATTACCATCCAAACTAGGAGACCAGTGCTGATGAATGATCTCTCAACTTCAAAGATGAAATCTAGCAGCAACTCGGTCCAAAAATTGCAGGTCAACTGCATACCACACCAACCACACTGCCAAGCTAGATGACTACTCAAACGTAAAATAAGAAATTAAAAACAAAAATACATTTGGATTCCCTTAAATTCTAAGTGCCATGAAAAAGTTCTTCCTTACAAGCTCTCACACTCATGTGTTGCGAATGAACGTCAAACATAGTAGTTGGTTCTAAAACACATCGATTAAGTTATGGGTGATAATATCTATTATGCGCATACTCTACCATACATGGAGAACGAACGAGGGATTTGTCTATTCAAAATATTTTTTTCTATCTATTCATGGATTTCATCCTAGGGATGTCTTTTTGTGGCATCTCATGATCATTGAAAATTTTGAACGAGTTTGAGAAGAAAATATTAATGGAGGTGCCAATAGAGCATTAGTTCAATGATAACATATAAGTTATGGGATACACTAAAGTTGAATCAGAATGACAAAAAATTATCTCAAAAATAATATATCGTAGCCTACGTGCAGAAAAGGCCGCCCTTTTTTGTTGTGGTGAACATTAGTTATTACCGGTGTTCATCAATAATATTTAATATGGACTCTTATATCACTGGTGGTTAAAATCAGTAAAGTTAAAAGAGAATATTTCTAACTATTGTCTCTTCTTATAATGTTAAAATGGAAGCTTTTTGTATACAATTTAGAAGGACAATTAGGTACCTATATCATATTTTGTCTACGTTCAAAAAAAAAAAAAAAAAAATTGAATTGAAAATTGTTCCATTTTGTTTGGATACGAGATGAACTTAAAAATAAGATGATATAAAGACTAATGAGTAGTGACTACTAATGGAAATGATTATTGTTGATATATGGGCCTGTTTTCATTTCATTGAAAGTGTACGTAGTTTGCAGGTATTATGTGTACAACTTACCGACATGTAAGCTTACAAGCATCAAGCCACATTGAAGAAATTCATAGGCACATGGCACTCAAGTTGGTAAGAGACACTTGGTAGATGGCCACACTTAACAAATTCATAGAGCCCTTTTATTTCATCAAACATACTATGGAGGAGAATCACACAATCAAATTCACCAACTATCACGATCACAACTTAGAAGAAAGACCATCTCCATAGAAGATTGCACATCATGTTTGTCCTATGCACTAAATAATATAGAGCACTGTTATTCTAAAAAAGAGGGAGTTCAATACCTGTCATACTCATTTTATAGCATTCCTCGCTTGTTGCCTTTTCCTAGGACCACATTGGAAGTCCTCAAAGAATTTACCCATAATATTGGGGGTTGCGGGAGGTGTGATTCTGACACTGGCTGCCTTTCTCCTTGGAGTTCCAAGTAAGATATTATATCAATCTTCCTTGGGAAATTCAAATCCTATTAGAACGGGCATAGAAACTATACGAGGAAGAAAATGTTATGAATATCATGGATTGGACAGTTAGGGGAAGTTACTCCTACGAAGAAGCCATAAGATGCATTTGCATTGGGCTTCTGTGCATACAATCTGATGCAAAAATCCATCTAGATTGTGCATAGACGTCACGCAGGTAGCCATTGACAGAAAGAAGTTGTGAATAAACGAGAAGTGGCCGATGTTACTGTGCATTATAGGTGACAATTGAGTTATTTTTTTTAAAAAGACAAACTTAACTACAAGAAGCCTGTGATGTTGAGATTGGCAAACTTTGTAGAAGCATATTTCCAAATTTTTCTAGCTTTGATGACAAAGCTCTTCAAAGAGGGATGGCATATTAGGATACTATCCTAACATTAATTAATAACAACAATAATAATAATAATACATGTTATCCTATGGTTATATTAATAAATAATATAATAATAATAATAATACATGTTTGTTGTTGGACCTACAAAGGTAGCACACCGAAATTATTTATGCTAACCAAATTAAAGTACTTCAAGGATTCCAAAATAAAAACTCAGAAGGTAGAAGTAGGCCAAGATTTCTTGGAGCTAATGTTAGCATAACTTCTAAAAGTCATAGACAAGTACAAAGAAATGTGAGAAGTAGTCAATAGCTTTATATCTATACACTACTATACCAAATGGCATTAGCTAAGATTTCAATAACTTTGGAATAATGCAAGCAACTTACAAGGAAGCAAAAAAATTAAAATAAAGTAGATCAACAACCCAAATCACTAATGCTAGATTCAAAGTGGTCTGGCATAGTAGAACTAAGCAAATAAGTCCAAAAAGTATAAGGTGTAGTAACAATAGTCCAAAAAGTGAGAAATACGACATCAACATTTTGGACCAAAGAAACTCAATGTAGAGGATACTTGGCACTCCAAAAATTGGTGGCTATTCCATGTAACATATATCAAAGGTAGAAAGTGATAACCACCTTTAAGCATGATAATAAATATCAAGAATCATAATTTTTTAACAAGTTCATGCAACATAAAATGAAGAGGTCGAGTGGTGCTAGCTCATCCTAAGATTGTGCTAATCAATTTTGGCTAATAGTTTTTGTAATAATTTATTTTATTTTAGGTTAAGTAAAAACTATATAAGGATCATAGATCCTCATTTGGGAGGGTTAAAAACTTTAGTGTTTGCCTTTTTGTGAGTTGAGGCTCTAGGATGTGCTAAAAGATCAAAGATTGTTTGGCTTCCTTTTGTCTAAGTTCATGTAATACTTTCAGTAATACATTACACTTTTAAAATTCCATTTTAGATTTAATGGTAGTTAAATCTATTAGGTTCAATGTTGTTTGCCTTATTTCAATGTAGATTGGATTAAATGCTATTAGGCTTGATGTTGTATGGATTATTACTCTTGGGGTGTTTGGGTGTTGAATGATGTGATATTTGCACTCTTGATATTTTTGTTAGTTTTGGATGGATCAATTTTGTTAGGTGAAATAACTATTTGGGTTATTCATCAAAATTTCTAGAATATAGGATGCTATAATTTCTATTATTAACTTAAATGAGCTTTGATAGAAGGAAATTTTGTTAGAACTTTGGTTCTAGTAGATAGTTTATGTTTTATTGACTTGCATTATTGCTATTAGCTATATTATGTCTGCTTCAATCCTATTTATAATCCTTTCCCCCAATTTTTATCCATTTTATTTTGTATTTTTAATATTTTTACAAGGATTTGATCTTCTCTAGAGGTTGATCTGAGAGTAATCATAGGTTATCCAATCTTGACTCTAGCCTAATGCCAACCAAACCATCAAGAGAACCTATCAATGAATATTTCTATTGATTTAGTTGACTGCTATGGCATAAAATATTTCTTGTGATACAATCTTAAAATAGGGTTTTTGGTAAACCCTAAAATGTTTCTAAACACAAAATATTTCCCAAATTAATTCCAAAAATTCACACTGCTTGTGTAATTAGTGTAGAAGAATATACATAAAAATTTGAGGTTGAGTAATGAATATTCCCACTCAATATGATACCATGTTAGGTTTATCAATATATTCCAGAATATATGGAATCAACACATTATCCAACAAAGAAAAGATAACACATATAAGCACAACACAAAATGAAAAGTACCTTAAGACACCAAATAATCTCACTAACGAAAGAATAAATATTTTCAACCTATGAAAGAATGGTTGGGCTTAAGGGTTATAAATACTTAAATTACAAGTGAGCTTATGCTAAGGTTAAAGAACTAACCTTAAGGTTTATTATTATAATATAATAAATCCACATATATAAGGTGTATAGTAGCCCCTAGGGCAATATACAAATGAATACAATACAAGACTACTTGTTGCCTCAAGTGAAGATTTACACCGCATATTTCAACACCTTTTTTATAGAATATTTTTAGATATTATTCTTATTATAGAAAGTCTCAAGTGTAGTAAAATAGGTTTTATCCCCTTGGTTATAGGATTTTAATATACATGAAAGGGTCATATGTGACAATGGAATTAACACAAAGGATTTGCATTGATTTGTGGTAAAATTAAAATGTTTAAGATTTGGATTTATCAAAACTAGTTGATGGCAATTCCAAAGGAAATAATCTATAAAGGAAATCAAGGGAAATGTGGTGGAGGTGTTTTTTTTTTAAAACATTGAAAAAAAAGTGCAACTAACTCAAAATAATATGGATGTTCGATGACAACTATGTGTAGGCTAGGGCACTTATTATAGAGAATAAAATTACCATTGAAAAGAATATAAATATATTTCAATTTAAGAGGTTTACAAATTATTATGGATGTTAGCAAGAAAATGGGATATGGTATTGAATGAAAAATAATATTATGTCATATGTCTATTAACTATTAGTAAATGTAGTATTTTGGGCATGTTAGAATATTTCTAAAGAATACACCTAAGTAGCAAATAATTTATCCAATCATAGGGTCAATATTTGTCTTAGAAAAACTAAAATATTTGAAGACAACTAGCCAAGTGATATTTTATCTCTTAATGATAATGCTATTTTTTTGATTAGGCAAGAGAAGGGGTTTAAAGGATCCCCAAACCTAATACATATGGGATTGAGAAATAGCAAGAGACAATGCATCATTCTTAGAGAAAAAAATCCTTAAGCAAAAGAACATATTAGATATAAAACCAGTATCAAAATCCCCAAAAGAAAAACAAAGTGGGGAAAAGAACTGGTTGCAATACCCAAAGGGAGATCACAAGATACCATAGAGAAAATTTTTGCCTTCTAGGGAGACCCCACACACTGAAGGAATATCTCCACATATTCCACCAAAAAATAGCGTGATACCTTGAGAATACAAGGCTCCCAATCAACTAGCACCCATTGTACATGAGGTACCTACAGATGACACCAAATCCCTGGCAACAAGAAAACATCAGAAAACAAGAGGCTCTAAAAAGCATAGGAAATATCCCCCTGGCCTCCTAAACTCCTATAACCAGCATCCATGCCTAACCATGATCATCCTTAATTGAATTATAAAGACTCTGAGGAAATTTTATCATCCAAACCATAAGGCCTTGTTGTGATAGCCCAATATTCACCATCAGATCCTCCACTTTGTTTCCTTTACAAAAAATATGCTTATTTTGAGACTTCGATCTCAAACAAAAAATTTTGACTACTTTTGCCATGATATTTGCTATCTTATAGTGGGGGGTGCAAGACTTCTTGACAATATTAAAAATATTTAATGGTGCACCTAGTACATCCCCTTTATAATTTCTAAGTATACCATATACTGTAGCAAGACCCAGGTCGCCCTTAGAAGCACCATCAAAGTTGAGTTTAACCCAACCCATAGGAGGAGGGGACCAAAAAATAGAGGATCTCAAAGAGTTATGAGGTGGGTTATTAGACATAGTTTACTGAGGAAAACCAACCTTGATCTCCACCAAGGCTTCATCAAGGATACCACCATGCAGATCCAGGAAACAAGAGGTCACATTATCCATAGAGGATCCAATAACTCTACTAAAAATATATTTAGGATCATGCTTTGAGTTCTTGAAGGCTCTTTGATTACGCTCCCACCAAATGCTCCAAAATAAATGGGGGAGAAAGAAGATCCATAATTTGATCATGTGGGGAGATTTAAAAGGCAAAGTCCATTGCAAACAGACCTCTAAAATAGAATTTGGTAAGACCCAATGAAATCCTAGGTATTAAAAACATGGGCTACCATTGTAGCGAAGAAGAGACACTGGAAAAAAATGTGGAGGCATGATTCTTAAACAACCTCACAGAGATAACACCCATTAGGTAAACACATACCCCTCCTGTGGAGATTCTCAAGAGTGAGATATCTATTCTTCTGTATGGCTAGCCAATAAAATATATTTACTTTGGGGGTCATATTATTCATCCAAAATTTACCAGGAAGATACCATTGAGGAGAGTTAGAGTCGATGAAGAGGTAGGCTGACTTGACTGAAAATGAGCCCTCACTTTATCCTTTCCAAATGAGAGAATCCTTAGTTTTATGAGTTTTCAAAACCTGGAGCTTGAGTAAATTTGAGATGGCAACCCAATCGCTAGCTTCCTCCCTATTGTAGTTAGAGTTGGGGACTTATTTTTAGATTCTTCTGCCTCCCACACTTGTAATAAAATACTCTACTTTAGACCATCCAAGTCTATGGGTAAGAGGTTCTACTGGTGATAGGTTGGTATCCTGGATTAGCGGGTGCTCAAGGAGCCATGAATCCCACCAACAATGGATTTACCATTACCCGTGATCCAATGAGCACTAAGAGCTAAATTTGATCTAAATTTACTCACGCTCTACCAGAATGTGGACCCCTCTTGGGGAAGGGGATTAGTGAGAAAACTCTCTGAGTGGATCAAATACTTAGTTGTGATGATTTTCACCCAGTCATAATTATGATTGATCAAAATTTTCCATCCTTGCTTTAGGATTAGGGATTCATTCATCAAATGGATGTTGCGCAAGCCTAACCCACCTTTTTATTTCCTCGTACAAGCTTGGTTCCAAGAGGCCAAGTGGAACTTCTTGTGATCCTAAGGTCCCATACATAGAAAGATATTTTGAATCCTCTCTAATCTTGTCAACAATTTCAAAGGTAATTTAAAAATAGATATAAAATATACCAAAATACTTTGTAAGATAATTTTGACCAAAATAATTTTACCTTCTTGGCTAAGCAAAGCCCCTTTCCAACTAGCAAGATGTCGCTGCATCTGTTTGATCATCGGGTATCACAAACACTCCTTCATTCTTCCAATGAAAAGAGATAGGCCCAAATAGGTGGCAAGGAACTCAACAACTCTACAACTAAGGATATCTACAATATTTTTCTACCAAGCTTGGGGGGTATTCATAAAAAACAAGCTTTTAGAAAGACTTATTCTTTGACTAGCCATATTTTCATAGGCAAAAAAAATAGAATTCACATCTCTAGATTGGAAAAAAGAGGCCATGAGTGACAAGAGCGTATCATCTATGAGCTGGTGGTGGGAGAGCGAGTCCAAGGAAAGGATTGAATTGATACCTTTAATCTCAGGATTACGAGAAAAGGATCTCCCCAATACCTCAACCATGAGAATAAAGAGGTAAGGGGAGAGCGGGTCTCCTTGGCAAATCCCCCTAAGGCTTTGGAAGTACCCAAATAGGGCTCCATTGAAAAACACTAAAAATTTTACTGATGAGACATAGGTCTTAATCAACTTGACCCAACTCTAGCTAAAACTAAAATTTTCAAGCACCACAAACAGGAAATCCCAAGATACACGATCATAAGCTTTGTTCATATATAACTTGAGAAACATTCTTAACATTCTAATTTTCTATGTTGAATGGAGGATTTCATGCACAACCACAACCCCATACAAAATTTATTTGCCTGGTACAAAACTGCTCTGAGCTTTGTCAATCAAAAATGGCATGAATGTCTTCAACCTATTAGCCAAGGATTTGAAGAAAATTTTGTAAATAGTATTGTAGAGGCTGATAGGATGGAACTCTCCAAAGTTATTGGCTTTAGAAGATTTAGGAATGAGAACCAAAAATGTGGTGTTCACCCCATATGGCAATGAATTAGAACATTGAGCTTCCCTCACCATGTCGTAAACTTCCTTCCCAACTATATGCCAAATTTTTTGGA
Source organism: Wollemia nobilis (assembly GCA_028583015.1). Taxonomy (NCBI): domain Eukaryota; kingdom Viridiplantae; phylum Streptophyta; class Pinopsida; order Araucariales; family Araucariaceae; genus Wollemia; species Wollemia nobilis. The sequence goes on along the minus strand of JAQPPZ010003172.1, from coordinate 5,283,834 downwards.
AAAACAATGGAGAGAAACTATCTGAGACTAGTACTTTTAGTGCACCCATAGCAAAGGTGGTCTCTCTTATTTATTCATATTTTAAGAGAACTTCAAGGAAATCATTCATATCCTACATTACAAGCCTGGGAATAGCTTGAAACAGAAAATTTTCAGCCCCAAAGTCTCTTCTATCTTTAGAACCTAATAAGGAATTGAAGTATGAAGTTGCCTTGGTTCTGATATCCAGTATATCCACAAATATGGTCACATCCTTCCTATCTATCTCATGGATATAATTTGCACTCATATACCTCAAAGTTGAGACATGAAATAATTTGGTGTTCCTATCACTTTCTTTAAGCTAGAGGGCACGATAAAATTTATCTCCATAAATTTTCCTCCCTACCAAGGGTATTATGAAGTTATGAAAGCAACTTCTTCTCATTAAATCTTATCTCACTCGAAAAACCCCCATTTTCATTTTTTGCATTCAAGCATGTGAGTTGATTTTTTAAATCTTGCTTCTTCACAAAGATATCTCCATAAACCTCTTTGTTCCAATGTTTAAGTATCCCTTTTACTAACTTGAGTTTGTTTGCTATTTTTAGTAGTCCAATGCCTGGGAAAAATTATGGCCACTAGTATTTGATATTTATTTCTAAGCCTGAGTGGGAGCACCACATAGCTTCAAAGTGAAATGGTTTTGGGAAGAACTTTTCTTGTTGAAGGGATTCCATCCATAACGGATTATGATGACCTATATTTGGCAAAGCATTTAAAATGGCATCACCAAAAAATGGGAGGCTCTACTTTAAAAGAAATACTTTGTTCAACCTAGTCAAAATGAGCTACTCCCCAATTCGATGATTTCTCTAGGTGAAGTGGGCACCTTTCAAGTCCAGATCCATCAATTCTCCTTGGCTAACAAAATTTGCAAAGTCCTCCATGCTTCTTTCATAAGGGGAATTACCCCATTTTTATTGGATGGAAATAGAGGTGAATTGAAGTCACCTACTAAAACCTAGGCCTCCTCTTTGAATCCTTCTCTCATTTGTAGAAGTGAGGACAAATTTTTTTTCTTGCTAGAACCAGAGTTTAGAGCATAAATATTTGACATGGCCCATATCTAGTTAGTTGACTTGCAAAAAAATAACAAATTGATAACTCACTCAAAAGAGGAGATCACATATCCATCAAAATTTGATAGGTCCAAAAACAATAGAACTCCAGAAGATCCATAAGCTAAGATTGCAGCAAATCCATCATTCTTCTAGATGGAATTTCTTACTGAATAAATATTGTTACTCTCAATCTTGGATTCTTGTATGAAAATTATGTCTGGGGAGTAGTCATTTTTGAGAGAGGATAGTAACCACATTTTTGAGGATCCATTAAATTCTCTGATGTTCCAAAAAAGGAACTTCATTTGCGGGTTGTAGATTTACTTTCAGCCATGAGTGGCTGTGAAGATCAACTGAAGGCTTCTAGCTTCAATTGTTTGCATCCTGAGTCAATGCTATTGTCAACCTTCAGTTGTGTTTGAGAACCGTTGGCTATTTTAAAATCTACTTCCCTTTTCCTTAAATATTTATTCGATGGTTTGCCCATCTTTTTATCAACCCCAAAATCAACTTTTTTATGGTTTCTCCTAGTTTTGGGGCTAGGATAACTATTCATGATGGGATTGGAAGAGGGGAGTTTCTTAAAAATAGAGAGTAAAATTTATTACAGTTTTGGCTCTTCCATATGTAAACTTTTAAAGGAGTTGAACAAAACCAGATATTTATGGTTTACCTCCTCTAGAAAAGCCCCCATGCAATGATTGGTATTCATGTCAGGAGTTCTAATACCCTCCTTTTGAACTAGTTCCAAAGTTAAACTCTACAAAATATCCTTAGGAACACCCCTTAAGTATGTTGTAAGACTTAGTGGGGAGAGTGGGGAGGCTTCCCATCCTTGACCTGGCCCATCTCCTCTTGATGGGGCTCCCCATCCTCAACCTGGTTTGTCTTTTCTTGAAGAGGCTCCTCAACTTTAGGCTGTCCAAACACCATATGAGAAGGTTCCCCATCTTTAAATAGTTCCACCATCGCCTGGGATGACTCCCTATTTTCACCCAATCCTACCTCTATCAAAGGGTTGATCTCCACACATGAGCCCTAGGGTAAGGACATCCCTGAAGGAGAAATAAGAGCTTTCTCACCTTCTAATCCAGGAGGAGGGGGGTTAACTTCTGCTCTTTTCTCCAAAGAGGTCATTTTTTTAATCTAAATTTCCTTACCCTTTCTTTTCCTTCTAGGAGTAGCTGAGGCCTTCTGGTAAGGACAAAGATTTTGATTGTGACCTCAAATACCACATAAATGATACTAGCAAGGCATGTTCTCATACTCCACTAGATGAATCCAATAGCTCAACTTAGAGATGAGCTCTAATGAGTTTGGTAGCTCCACTTCAATGTTGGTTAGGATGCACAATATCGTATAGTTCATCTGATATTTAGACATTGTAGCCGCATCTAGGGAAACCAACTCCCCAATGTCTCTGGAAATTCCTTTCAGCACATCATAACACCAGTAATGCATAGGAAGACCTGGCAGTCTAACCCAAAGAGGGAGAAGGTTTTTGAGTGTATGGGTTGAAATATGTACCCCACTTGCAAAGAAATAGACCCCTCCTACCAAAAAACCATGGCCCTTATTCTAAACTACGTTTGGAGTCTTCATCGTAGTTGATTTTGATAAGAAAAAAAAGACCTAGGGAGTGTTGCAATGTCTATAGAACCTAGTGGTTTCCATTTGGTCAAGGCCCATTTTCGAATAGACTCCAACTCTGACTTACTACCCTGGAATTTTCCAATCAGGTCCCAAGAACTTTCTCTACTGTTTTTATTGATGATATCACTAGGGATCCACAATTTGTGATTTTTTGAGGATAAATCATACCGAACATGCTTCCCATACCCATAGCTAATTATAAAAGCATAAAAGTTTGAGGAATATGAAAAATATCTTTGATAAAGATGTAGATGAAGAATATATTTGATAAAAGAGAAATATAGATGTGATTCAATTGACTTGACAACAACATAATATTTTGTTATTTTAATGGGAATGTATTCCAATAAAATCCATACAAAGCTTAGTTAATAAAATAAATAAATAAATAAATGAATAAAGAGGGAGACTTGGATAGAATAAAATATCTCTAGGTGGGTTGGAAAGATAAGTTCTTAAGCATGGGTAGAATATTTGATATAATAAATGACATATTATAATCTATCCTTATATACGATGTCATTCTTGAGATTACTAGAAATTACTAGCTCTATATATGAAAATATTCAAGACTATTTTATTTTTAAAGGATGCGAAGAAAAGTTTTTTTTTAATTACAAATAAGATAAGGTTTGTAAAGGAAAAAATGGGATGGGTAGGCCCACAACATTGTAGATTGATGAATTTGGAATTAGGGACAAGGATTAGTATTTTATTATTTGACATAAAGGAATAAGTTAGGCAATTGTGACACTTTAAATATTTATAGGCTTCATGGTTATACAAATATTGTTCAAGAAACATGCATTTCCTAGAGGGGCCACAACATGGAACTTTGTATCAAAGGGATTTTTATTACACAAGAGACATATTAGGTGGTTTATTAGTGAGGGTGATTCCATGTTTTTTTGGCATGATGCTTTTCTTCTTATTTACAATATGAGATGATAATGGTTGGTCTAGGTCTCTTTCGCTTGAAGAGTTTTGAAAGTTAAAATCTATATTGATGTGAGTAACAACTCTAGGCCTAGGATTTTTATTGATAATCCGGTTGAGGAAAAGGGCCTTAATAAGTAGTAGAGAAATTCAAAATACATTGTTAGAGATATATTTTCCATCTTTCCATGGAGATATAAGTTGCATTAAAATATATCAAAAGAAAGTGGATACTTGTCTAATATGGTATAGAAGTTTTTGAAATAATCTAAATTCCTTACTCCCAAGGATTTTCTAGAAGAAGATTTCATTAGTGGGATGTTTTCCAAAATGATGGAGATAAATTTATCTTCATATACTCAAAATCATATATAAATTCAACAAACAGTATGTAGATATTAGGGCACTTATGTTAGGGATCAGTATTACCATAAAAAAAGATGTATATATACTTCAATTGAGAGTGATTGACATATTATTATTGTTATAAATAAAAATAAATGTAGGGATTAAATTTTTTATAAAATTAATTTTTATGTCCCCCAACTATTGATGGAGGCAACATCTTGGAAAATTTAAAATATACATAAAAAGGAAAAAGTGTGCAACTAATTAGGTCATGATATTGTTCTATGAGGTAACTAGATAAGAGTGGTTCTTTATTTTAATAAAAATGACATCAGGTATTTGATAAAGAAAAAGTAGTAGCCTTAGAATAAGAATAAGTACTAAGGATTTATCTTTAAAAAAAGGCAATATGGGAGCATTTTATGAAAATTTTGCTTGGGTATGGTCTACATGACCCAACACAAAAATGCAATGTTTGATATTTGATGGGAGTGACCCTCAATAGAAGCCATGCATAGATTAATTTTTTTTAACAAAGTCTAGAATATAACAAAATAAAACCAAAAGAACTTCTAAAAGCAAATTGGATTAGAAAAGTTAATGAAATCAAATAAAGAATAATTAAAATTGAATTATTAATGTTGAGATTTTAAAAATAGATTTTTTGAAAAGCAACTATCTTGAAAGGAATAACAAATTTTATTAAAATATCCTTGATATATGAAATTCAAATAATATAATAAAAAGTATTAAAAATGAAATAAACTAAAAGAAAAATAAAATAGGTTACACTCAAAGTAACAAGCTTATTGGAATGTAAGTGGGAGGCAAGCCAAGCCTTCAAAGTTCAAGCTCTAGATATTTAAATAGATAAAAAAATAAATTTTATCAAAGGGAAATAATGAATGACAATATATAAATATCATTTAAAGAATCCCTATCTAGAAGTAAGGATGCCCTAATTAAGGGAAGTAATATTTTGTCAATCAAGAACAAAAGGATGACAAAAGGATGAATGAACTATAATAATCTATATTTAGGAAATAATCATACACCAAATTGATTATGAAGGATGAGATGGTTGAAATTAATATAATGTTTCTTAAACATTAAAGGGATATTATATTGATTTTTTTAGAGATTTGAAAGTGGATTAAATGGAAGAGGAGATTGAGTTCATTCAATGAATTTCCTTTGAAAAGGATTTTTCTTTCAATATTTTGTCTAGTTCAAAAATAAATTATAAAAATATGGGTGGTGACTTGTGGTTTAAAGGGGAGATGATGTGTCATTAATTACATGGAGTGAAGGTTTTTCTATGAAGATGAAAACTATGGAAAAAATTATGGTGGTGGTTAGGATTTTTAGATGACTATAATAGTTAATCAATAGGAAGACTTTAAAGAATATTGGTAATACTCTAGGGGATTTCATATAGAAGGGGTCAACTAGTGAAGAGCAAAATTATATTGTGTATACTTGAATATGTGTTGCCATGCGCATTTAAAAACATTAAAAAAATATGTTAGATTAAATTTGGATCAAGATAATGGTATCAATGTTAGGTACCCAAGATAGTTACTTAATATAATATTGTATATTGTATTGACCCATAAATAATTATTGAGTAAGGAAGGCCACATGTCAAATTAGAAATAGGTAGGAGAATAATGTCATAGAATCATAAATGTAACCATAAAGGAATATTGTCATATGTAACCATCAAGGAATATTGTCATATTATTATGCACTTTGTAACTCATGGAAGGTGAACCACCACTTGGGTGATCTTGTAACTCATAGAAGGTAAGCCATTACACTCTTGTATAAAGAGAGATGTACCTCTATAGTAAAGTGTCATTTAGATGAAGTATTATTGTAGAAGTATTGGCTCGTGGCTCATGGAGATAGATATCTTGTGTAGTGGATTTCTTCCAATAAGGAGCATTGTACAACATTGCCCTACCTCAAGGGTATTATCAATCTCTATTTTATTGTGTAGAATTTATTATGCAATTTATTTGTGGATGTATGTTGAATATTTTTGCATATTGGTAAATAATTTGTGGTAATTAGAAGATATATTCATAACATTTGGTATCAGAGTAGCAATTCTAGCAAAGTGGGGTTGTTTTTGTAGAGCTAGGATACATTTTTTCAAAAAAATATCATATTTCGCAAGAGCCATATCTTTTTTTTAGTAGTCATTTTCAAAAGTTTTTTGCATCATTGTGTAGATATTTTTGAGTACTATAAAAAATACTGCTCATTTTTTAAATTCTGATAAGTATTGAGAAAGTTATGGTTGTTTGAAGTTAGCTTATTTGTATTGTTATTTGGCCGTGCACATTTGTTTTCAAAATAAAAAAAAAATGTATTAATTTTTTTAGCTATAATTTTCAAAAATATTTTGGTACCAACACATAGATTATATTGAGTACTATAAAATATACTACTCATTTGTGAAATTTTGATAAGTATTGAGAGAGTCACAATTGTTTGAAGTTGGGTTGTTGAGGCTGTTTTTTGGCTGCATGATTTTTTTTTCAAAAAGAAAAATTTGTATTAAGTATTTTAGTAGTCATTTTCAGAAGATTTTTGCACCATCATGTAGGTTATGTTTTGTACTACAAAAACTATTGCTCATTTTTTAAAATTTGTTAAGTACTGAGGGAGTTACAATTGTTGCAAGTTGGTCTTTTGGTGCTATTTTTGGGGCTACACGAAAAATTCATGCAAAGGAAAAAATTCATAACTCTCAATCTGGATAAGTAGATCAGTTGCCATTTGTTTTGTTTTGAATAAAATCTACAAATTTAATTGTTTGAAGAAAGAAATAGATAGGATCTCAAAATTCTAATTTTTAAGAAATTTTGATTATTTAAAACCCTAGCTACTTTGAAACAAAATACAAAATATGGCATTGCCAATATTCAATGGAAAAAATGATAGTGATGCTTGGAAATGGTGAAAACTTTATAAGTCTTCAAGATCTTATCTTTTTTGGAGATGTGATTTTTATCTTTGTTTACAAGGGCCAACTTTATCTTGGTTTAAGGAGTTTGCTAATGCCCGTCAACCTACATACACATGGGAAGAATTTGAAGTTGCATTTTTTAGAAAATAGGGATCAAAAGAACATGGTGATAATATGCAGGCTAAAGAAACTACACCTTATGTGTCAGGACCAAATAGTGGTGAAAAAAAATTATTTGAATGTAAATAATTTATTTTGCAAGTTCATGGTTGCATTCAAAATAAAAAAATTATTGTTTCCATTAACCCTAGCTGCAAATATACTTTTATAAATATGTCTTTGACTAAGAGGTTGCAAGTTCAAGAAAAGAAAATCAAAGACATATAACTTGAGGGTAAAAATATTCTAATTTTTGAAGATTTGAATTTCACCATGGATAAATATGTTTTACAAGTAGATTTTCATGCTACCGAGATGAATGATGTAGATATTTTCTTGATTATCCTTGGTTGCATTATTTGGTTACTATTAACATTAATGTGTAAAATAAATTCATGAAGGTATGATATTGAAAGAAGAAGATAACATTACAAGACATTTCTTAGTGTAAGGAAAAATAGGTAGCTATTGTAGGGGAACAAAGTGAAGAATAAATAAAATAACCTAAAATAGAATCTCAGAAGGAGGCAGTAATAGAAATCAAGAAAGTAAAAGTAAGGAAGAATAAATGGATGAGAGCATGACAAAAGAGCACAAAATAGAGGAACAAAAGATTGAAGAGTCAAGGAAAGTAGCACATAGGGCTAAGATTGGATCATATCACCATTTGCATCACCATGAGAGATAAAAATCATGGGGACTTGGTACAAAGCAACAAAGGAGCTATGATGGACATACATGAAATCCAAGATTTAATTATGGAAATTCAAGTGGTATAAGGGTATATCAACATCAACAAGAAATACCACCAATCAAAGTTTCACTAGGATGGATGATTGAGATTGGTACTAGTACTTTGCATGGCTCAAAAAATCATATTAATTAGCCTCTTCTAATGTTTCAAGGATGAAATATTTTTTAATGGAGATGGAATGTTAGGTACCCAAGATATGTACTTAATAATTTGATATTATATTGTATAATGGTATGAGCCATAAATTAACTATTAAAAAAAGACCACATGCCAAATTAGAAATAGGTAGGAGAATAGTATCATAAGGAATATTGTCATATGTAACTGCAAGGAATATTATCATATCATTATGCACTTTGTAACTCATGGAAGGTGAACCACCACATGGGTGATATTGTAACTCATGGAAGGTGAACCATCACACTCTTGTATAAAGAGATATGTACTTCCATTGTAAAAGGTCATAGAGGAAGTATTATTGTAGAAGTCTTGGCTTGTGGAGTGGCTTCCTTTCAATAAGGAGCATTGTATGGTGTTTTCCTACCTCAAGGGTATTATCAATATTTATTTTATTGTGTGGATTATTATTGTGCAATTTATTTGTGGATGCATGTTGAATATTTTTGCATATTGGTGAATGATTTATGGTAATGAGAAGAGAGGTTCATAAAAATTAATAATTAAATTTTGAATTTTTTGATTAGGTGGAAGAAGAGGTTTTGAAAGGGTCCTCAAATATTTTAAAAACCACAAAATGGGTTTTGTAAGGGTCCCTAAACCTTTTACAATGGAAAAAAAGCCTAAAATATGAGACTACAGAAGAAAAACAAAAGAACAACAAAGAAAAATAAGACATCTAACAACAATAGGATCCTAGAAGTAGAAAGAATATAATAGAAGCACTAAGGAGAAGGTTGGATACCCCAATATCTAAACCAAACTATTATAACAAAAGACAAAACTAAGACATGAATCCTAAAAAGAGACTCAAGATCTATGATTACAACCAAAATCTTGTTCAAACTTAAACCAAAATTTAAAATTTTCCTACCCAAACCAGGAAACACATTCCTAGGGGAGGTAGGGATTTCCCAATAGCCTTGCAAATTCCTATTCAAACTTGAATAAAAAAATCTAAAATTTTCCTATGGGGGTCTCCCTAGATTCAAACTTCCATGGAAAAACTATAATTACTTACCCAGATCCACAAAAGTAGGGTAGCTCGATTAGATCTCCATGAATTTTAGATCCATAAACCTAGTGTTTACCTACCAGAGCTTCCCTGAATCCATGAACCTAAGGTTTTCATTTATCCCAAGAGGAGGATATAGAGCCATAACATAGGCAAAAGGTAAATAGAGCTGACATATTTAGAAAACTTTGAATCCATAGTCACTAACAAAAAAATTCCACCTAAACTAAAGGATGACTAAAAATCAAGCAGACCCAAGGGTGGGTTTGCACCTTCAACTAGAGACATGGAGACAAGCCCCTAGTATTACTCCTAGGAAAATAGGACTTGAGGATGCAAGCATCCACAGGGTCCTCCCCTCCAAGTGGGGAATATGAAAGCACACCACAACCTAAAGGTATGATACCAACAAATTGAACACCTCCAATATTTTCTTGATAGGTCTTCTTGAGAAACCTACTCACATTTGAATTTAAAATAAGAGGATATTTTCCGCCTAGGTCACAGGTCGAAAAAGGATCCCAAATAGCCAAAATATCGCTCACTTCTATATTTAAAATTTTAAATTTTCTCCTGCCTAACATAAAAGCCATAAAAGGATTTACTTGTACGAACATTTTAGGATCCATGAACCTTGGATCCATGTTCTCAAATAGACCAGCTTTAGGACTAGCAACTAGACCACTAACAACTAGATTCTCGCTCACATCAACATTTAAAATTTGAAATTTTCTATTGCCTAGCGTAATGATTGTACAAGGGAATGTATGCAAGAACATATGAGAACCCACAAATACAGGATCCATGTTCTTAGGTAGATCAAGTCCAGGACCAATAACTATACCATTAGTAGTCGGGATCTTGCACACATCGACATTTAAAATTTTAACCCTATTCTTGCCCAATATAAAAAATGCAAAAGAGATTGCTTGCAAGAACATCTTAGGACCCATAAATACAAGATCCAAATTATCAAGCCAAACATCTCTAGGATAGACAGTAAAACCCCTAACAACTATAATTCCATTCACATTTGAAATATTACAGTTAAAGGTTACAAATATTTTGAAACCAAATACATAGTGAGGGATTACAAAGTGAAAATAAAGTAAAAAGAGATGAAATATTTTGGTTATGATATAAATGCAAGTATAGATCAAGGATATCATATTGTAGTAGAATATGACTTAGATCAAGGATTTACTAGTCTAAAAAAAGCACAAAGAAATAACCTCTAAATTATCAGTCCTTCACAATAAACTCTTGAAGAAACTAACAAGGATATATAGGATGAAAAAGTGTGATGTGAAAGTTCAAATATATAAGGAATTAAATTTTGTAAGAAATATTTAAAGTCAATATTCAAAATAAGAGAGTCAAAAAGATTAAGTTTGACCTAGTTAAATAATATTCAATCTTTTGAAATAGTAGAAATTAATATCCTTGAAATAAAAACAAAATTTTGAATTGGAGATCTAATCTAAAGCTAATAAAAAATTGATTAAATATCCTAAAGCTTCTAAAGAAACTAGATGGATTGAAGTTAAGAAATATTGAATCCCCATGGGATAGAGTTAAATAAAAATTATTTTATCTAAGTATGTAGTGTAGAGGGGGAAAACTGCACACCGTGTACGATTCTTGATTGGATCCGCTAGGAGCCGAGGTGACTGCAGTGGCTGTTATAACTCTACACTCGATGAAAAATGAAAAGGGTTCACAAGGAATGGTTTTAGGACTCGCTCCAAGTTTGAGGTGGAAATTTTTGATGTGTCAATTGAGCATACATCTATTGTTTGGTCTTTCTAAACTAAACTATGAAAATGAAAGAACAATGCAGGACATACAAGATGCAATAATACAATGACTAACCCTAGTATGATTATGCAATTCAATAATGTCTAACCCTATGATTATAAAATAATTTTTTTGAGCAAGGGTCCAAGGGAAATACACAAACAAGATTAAAACTCTAGATGCACACTATATGCTTTTATTATTTCAAATGCTTAGAAATTCAATCAAATGCTTTTCCTTTACTTGTAATCTAGGTTTTGGATAGAAATGAATAAGAGAAAACACCAAATAGCCTAAATATCTATTAGGGAACTTATCTAATCTAGTGGTTTTTCCAAACTTTATCTTGTGTTCAAAATATCAAATAGTTTCAAAACTAAAAAATAGTTTCACAAACCCTAGAAAATTTGATCAACATTTGAGGGTCTGCTTAGGTCGCTATAAGACTAAGCTTGGAGGCATAGCAGTAAAGCCCCCCTTAGCCCTTTTAGTTGAATTTTAAAAAGAAAAATTGATCTTTGAACTTTGGAATACACACAAACAAATGAAAATAGATAATAACAATAAAATAAAATGTAGTCAGGATGGGTATAACAAAATGCTAAAATGCAAGGTGTGAATTAGGGTTTTTGGGGTGCAAAACTTGCTTCCAAGCCTTAATTTACCTAATTTGCACCCTATAAAGAGAAAGCATAAATTTGATCAACCAAATTCATGCCTTGTAATGATAGAACATGAATTTGGTTTAGATGCCCTTTTCGGGCCCTAAAACAACAAAAAATGAGGCACAAAACAACAAAAAATAGACTTAAAAAATGACTAACATGAACACAAAACATGATGAGATGATGAAGAGAGCAAGGAGCAATGAAGATTTGGATGAAGCACTCCAAGAAGTTTTATCTATCTAGTCACCAAGAATCCTCCACTCAATTCCCAAGGGCAGCCACTATCAAAGCATAGAATAATAAAATAGCAATTTGGAGCAGATGAGCACTTGTTAGTATGAACAATGTCAAGAATTAGGAACTATAAAGAAATTTTTGGGATCAAGGAGGGAATACAAACCCTTATTTATAAGAGGTTTGGAGGGAAAAATAGGCGGTAAAATGAAGTTTCACTAGGAGAAAGGCCAACCCAAAAATGGGTCAACAAGGGGAGGGGTTTTAGTGAGAAAAATCACTAAAATACCAAATTAATGCCCTATAATTATAGGATATGAATTTGGTAAGACAAATTCATACCCCATAATCATAGGATATGAATTTGGTAAGCCAAATTCATGCCCCATAATTACAGGACATGAATTTGGTAAGCCAAATTTGTGCCTCATATAGATTGAGCATGAATTTGGTAAAGCTAAGGAAACAAGGCCAAAGAGGAGGGAAAAAGGGTCCTAAATTTACACTTAGAAATTTTAGGTGGCTAGCTAGGGATCTAAGGAATAATTGAATCATTTGGGTGGGTCAATTTTTTATGTCTACATTTTGCCCCCTCTTTGATGCATTTATTGCTAAATAAATGCATCAAAGAAAGATGTAGACTCCTATGGAAAAAAACAAAAAGGGGTAGCTAGGTTTGGATAGTACAGTGATGAAAAAGGAGGTGTTAACCTGATCATCACAAATTTGCACATAAATCGAAGCACTACTACCATTAATTCCTCTAAGGCTAGGGTGTCCCATCAAGTTTTGGAAGGAATGCCAAATTCCTTTGGAGACTCAAAAAGGATGGACACATAAAAATAAGGTGACAAACAAAGAAAAGACACACACATCATATTATATATATATATATATATATATATATATATATATATATATATATATATATATATATATATATATATATATATATATTTTATCACAAACATGGTGAATGCAATGCAGAATGATCCTAACTAAGATGCAATGCAAGCTATCATGCAAGCTAAAATGAATGCAAGGTGGAATGCACAAATGAGTGGATGGAAAAAGAAAAGAAAAGATAAAAAGAAAGAAGAAAGAAGGAAACAAACAATGAAAGAAGAGAGAATTGCAGAAGACAAAGAAAGAAAACACCTCAAAAGGTCAAAGAAAATGAAAGAAAAGAAAAATAGTGAAACCCTATGAGGATGTATGCTCACAAAATGTTGAATGGAGGTTACCCCTTGTTGGCAATTTTGGGTACTTTGGGTACATTGCCTTTGCTCAAGTGTATAAGTTGTCATTGATGTCAAGAAGCTCTTGAAGGAATTTTATTTGATGTCAAACAATTTGTTTTGATGAAGGTTACAACATGAAAATTTCAAAGGTCTTTTGTAAACCCCAAGTTGGCAGGTTTAAATATTACAGGTGGATGCATTAGTTTAATGCATTTGGGTCCAGGAGGAAGTATTTATTTAAATAATTAAAAACCTTATTAAGGTTCCTTTTAATTATTTTTAAATAAATATTTGTTTGCATTGGGTTCTCCTAACCCATGGTGCAAATGTCTTAACTATGATGGTGCTATGTTCTAAGATTGTGGGCGCTATCCAAGACCTCCACCGACGTGTTAAACTCCTCGTCGACATCAAGAGTTTATGGGAAATATGCATATAAATCTCCCACAATGAAGTTCAAATATTTATCCCATCTGCATTTTCAAAAAGTTTTGCTCGCTATGATTTCGTGATCTGATGTTCGATTTCTTCCTCGCTATGATTTCGTGATCCACTGTTGGGATATTCGCCGTTCATTTTTGTATCTGTCGTAAGGTTTCATCATCGTCATTTGTGTCAGAAGACAGGGAGTCCTGTTGTTTATTTTAGCCCTGGCACAGAAGGTACAAGGGAAACAGAGTGAGGTTTAAACCTCATCAGACGCATTTGGCACACCGATAGTGGCTAGGCTGTTGGCATGCTACCCGAATGGGAGGTTTCGTGTTCGAATAATGCGAAAGGGTTTTTCTTCGTTGAAGTGGACACAGTAGGTGGTGTTAGAGTTCATGCGCAATTTATCCATAGCACGATTTTTGGTGTTGGCCAAGGTATTTTCAAAATTAATTTTTGCTAGTGTATTTTACGGATGGAGAAAGTTTATTAGAGAGAAAAACAGCTTAGGAGTTATAAGGAGTTTGAAGCTTGCTTTATTTTGATAAAATATTCTTTTGAAAGTGTTGTTTGCATTATCTTATTGCATTCTTATGAGAGATAAAGTTTATTGTTTGATAAGACTATAAGGGAGAAATAAGGTGTATAAGGGATACATATTTCTTGTAATGTTGAGAGTGCTTTTGGTTGATTATGGAAATGAAAGCATGATGTTTTAAGGTTAGAATTGCTTCTTGTGTGAAGTTGTGAAACCTTAAGTGGGCCGCTTTGAGATTGACATTAGATTTCATTAAATTGGTTATAATAAAACTATTCTTTACTTTGTTAAAGTGTTGGACTTACTCCTTTGTTGATGATTTGAAAAGTTGTTTTGTGCTATTGAGATTTGAGTTGGTGGATGCTTTTTGTTCAAATAATGTTGGAGAGAAAAGGAGTTCTACTTGTTTCCTTTTTTGATGTTGATTGTGAAATGCTTCAAGGTTGTGTTTTGAATTGAATGGTGTTGATTGAACCTTGGTTGATAAGCATTGTTGTTGAAAGCCCTAATTGATGGTGAAAAGAACATGAGTATCATTGTTATGTGATTCTTTGCATAGTTGGCAATTGTTGGGGTTTCATGTTCTTGAAAGAAAGCATTCTATCCTATCCATTTCAGATATTGAGTTGAGTTTTAAGATTTGAGATTGAGATTGAGCTAAGTTGATTTGAGTTGAGTTTTGAGATTGGGAGTTGAGTATAGAACATATTGAGTCTCTAACAATTCTCTTTATGCTTCTATGAGTTTGACAAATCACATTGGGTCTATAACAATTCACTTTGTGATTTCCTACTAAGAAAGTTTTTCTTGGTGAGCTTGCTGAGTTTTTGGATAGGTTTCGGTGGGGACTTGTGAGCAGTTTTTGGACAGGTTTCAGTGGGGACTTGTGAGCCGTTTTTGGATAGGTTTTGATAGGGACTTATGAGCAGTTTTTGGACAGGTTTCAATGGGGACTTGTGAGTAGTTTTGGACAGGTTCTAGTGGGGACTTGTGAGAAGATTTGGATAGGTCCTAGTAGAGGATTTGTGAGTTGAGTTTGATAGTTCTATCAAAGAACTTGAGGACAGAGGTGCACTAGTTCTATGAGAAGAACCTGAGGACATATTTGGCAAGTCTTTGAGAAGGCTTGTATGCAGAGGATTGATTTGTTCAAAGAGTTGGACAGATATGATAGACAGAGGAAGAATTGTAGTAGACTGATTGACTGTGTTTGGTACGAGTTCTTGAGCTTACGTGGACGTGATCATAGAAGGCGAGAGGTCTCTTAGGCTAAGCATTGAGGACAGGATGTCTTCGGTGGAAAGGAGTTCCACGTGTTGGCAAGAGGTAGAGGTAGTTGATCTTCTGAGGGATCATTTATAGAGCAGAGGGGAAGGTATCTCCTTTGAGCAAAGGCTCATAAATTTTTATCGGGGGAAGGTATCTCCTTTGAGTAGAGGCTCATAAATTCTGATTGGGGGAAGGTATCTCATTTGAGTAGAGGCTCATAAATTTTTATTGGGGGAAGGTATCTCCTTTGGGCCAAGGCTCAAAAACATTGTAATTGGGAAGGATTCCCAAAGAAATTTGAGATAAATTTTAGAGAAAATTTTTGTGGACGTAGCCCAGCCATTCTGGGTGAACCACGTTAAAATTGGTGTCACTTTGTGGATGATATTGTGCATTGCTTTGATATTGCTTTGGGTATATTGCTTTACTATTTTGAAGTATAATGGAAAAAGTAAAAAGAGGTCTTATCTTGTTCACCCCCCCTCTCAGTATAAGCTTGTGTTCTTCAATTGGTATCAGAGCGAGTGCCTTCGAAAAGTTTAATAGCTTGAAGGAAAAGCTAGTAAAGAACACAATGGATCATTCAAGTGGCAATGCAACACCTATTCTTGATGGGTCGGATTTTGGTCTTTGGAGTGCAAGGATGAAGGTTCATCTAATGGCACTTGGGAATGAGGTTTGGTAAGTGATTGAAGATGAGTACACTATTCCTGAACATGGTCCTAATACTAAAGAAGAAAGGCTCCTACATCACAACAATTCAAAAGCAATGAATGCAATCCTGAAAGGCTTATAGAAAGCATATCTCACCAAAGTGATTCACCTGCAAGACAACTAGTGAAATGTGGAATCGAGTTGAAGGTGGTTCATACGAGTGATACAAATGTCAGAAAGGCCAAGTTGAGACACTTCAAAGGTATGTTTGAACAACTCAAGATGAATGATGATGAAAATATTAGTGACTACATGCTTTGTATGGATGAGGTTGTTAACTCCATGAAAGACTTAGGTCTTGAGCTTGCTGAAAATGATGTTTGTGATAAGATTTTAAGATATCTTCCTAATAGATTTAGTGAAAATATTTCTACTATTGAGGAAGCTAAAGATTTGGATAAGTTGAAAAAGGATGAGCTCCATAGTATACTTGCAGCATTTGAGTTGAGAACTCAAGTGAAGGTTGATGTCAAGAAAGAGGCAGCTTTCAAAGCTACCAAGAAATCCAAGGGTAAACAAATTCAAGATAGTGATGAGTCTTCTAGTGATGAAGAGGCATATTACAGCAAGAAAGGCAAGTTCTCTAGAAAGCACAAAAGTATGAAAAATGTAAGATGTTTTAATTGTGGAAAGTTTGGTCATTATGCTACTAACTGTATTGTTCCCAAGAATGAAAGTGATGAAGATAAACAGGATTCTAAGAGCAAGGATTCTGAAAAGCACAAGCATCACAGGGAAAAACAAAGATGAGCACAACAATCAAGGAAAGAGGTATTCTCACAAGCACAAGAAGAGTTTCTACCTAGACAAAGCAAGTAAGTGTTCTAGTAATGATAGTGAAAGTTCTTCAAGTGATAATGAAAATGAGATGTTGTTCATATCAAACAAGGAGGAAGAACCAAAACATAGATTCATTATCATGAAATGTCTTAGATGTGGAAACTTTGGTCACCTTGAGGATGATTACACAAATAATGATTTGGTTTCTAGTATGTATGAGGATGCTTCAGAAAACTATAAGGAAGATGCATGTATGGTTTTTAAAAAGGGTAGCACCTCTAGTAATAAGAAATATAAAAAAGGCTTTGATGATTCAAAAAGCAAACAAATAGAGGAAGATATAGAGAAAGGTGAAGTAGATCTTAAAGGTGAACTTATTAGTGCTCTTAGTGCTTTGAAAAAGTAAAGAAAGAAGAATGCTAGACTCAAGGATAAGTTAGATGAATGTTGTATGGAGAGAGATGATCTTATAGAAAGTCTTGACTTCTCTATAGCTAAGACACAGGAACTCAAGGATGAGTTAAAGTCTAAGGTTCTTGAGTATAGTGAGTTAGAATAGAAAATGGCTTCTTTGAAAGAGGAAACTAAAGAGTACAAGGATAAGCTTTACAGGTTCCAAGATAGCTCCAAAAAGGTTAAGTCACTCATCAAAGGTCAAAGAAAGACAACAGATAAAACAAGCCTTGGTTTTGTTAAGCCACACAAGGAACAAGTTGGAGAGTCTAGTAAGAGACTCCAAAAGGAAGAGAGTTATGATGAGGAAAGTATTTTAGAAAAGGAGTCCTTAAATGATAGATGCATAGAAACAAAAAACAGAATTCAGAATGAGAAGAAGTTTTCAGAACCTAAGAGGTCAAATAAAGGAAAGTTTCAAGGCAGATGTTTTGCTTGTCACAAGTTTGGTCACATGGCTTCACATTGCATGGCTCAAGTGAAGAAGGTAAATGACAGTTTTAGAAGTGCTAGTTACTTTCAAGGGTATTGCTACTCTTGTAAACAGTTTGGGCACAAGGCAGTTTATTGCAAGGCAAATAACAGGAAAAGGTTTGGTTAGAACAGGTTTGGTCAAAACTGGTGGATTCAAAGATCAGGTTTACCTCAGAGAAACAACATCGTCAAGTGTTTCAAGTGCAACAATGAAGGTCACATAATTAGATAGTGTAGAGCTGAAATTATAGAATACAAGAACAAGAACAGTGGCATGATCAAGTCCAAGGATCAAGGCATGGACAAGAACAGGGATGAGAACAAGAACAAGAACAATGACAAGAACAGGAATATGGGAAAAGAGTTCAAGAGAAGGCCTGACAAGGAAGTTATAGACACTGATGGTGATCAGTGCCTAATGGGAGTTTTACTCCCACCCCAAAATTAATCACCTCATCAGGAGGTGGGGGAGGGACTAAGCTAAGAGGCTCATTCTTAGTCTCGAGCCCCAAAGGTGACCCTTTGCCATTGATGACAAAGGGGGAGAGATATGAGTAATGGGGAGAACTTTAGAGTAAAGAGGAGAGCTTCAAGTCAGGGGGAGCAAAACTTCAAAGGAAGATTCTAGTTGTGGGCATAGTTGGTCAGTTGTTAGCACAATTGGTTTTAGTTTTGGCTCTTGAGAAGTGTTTTCAATAAAGGTTTGCCATCAATGACAAAGGGGGATATTGTTGGCAATTTTGGGTACTTTGGGTACATTGCCTTTGCTCAAGTGTATAAGTTTTCATTGATGTCAAGAAGCTCTTGAAGGAATTTGATTTGATGTCAAAAATTTTTTTTGGATGAAGGTTACGACATGACAGTTTCAAAGGTCTTTTGTAAACCCCAAGTTGGCAGGTTTAAATATTATAGGTGGATGCATTAGTTTAATGCATTTGGGTCTAGGAGGAAGTATTTATTTAAATAATTAAAAAACTTATTAAGGTTACTTTTAATTATTTTTAAATAAATATTTGTTTGCATTGGGTTCTCCTAACCCATGGTGCAAATGTCTTAACTATGATGGTGCTATGTTCTAAGATTGTGGGCGCTAGCCAAGACCTTTGTCGACGTGTTAAAATCCTTCGTCGACGTGTTAAACTCCTCGTCGACATCAAGAGTTTATGGGAAATATGCATATAAATCTCCCATGATGAAGTTCAAAGATTTATCCCATTCGCATTTTCAAAAAGTGTTGCTCACTGTGATTTCACGATCTGATGTTCGATTTCTTCCTCACTGTGATTTTGTGATCCGCTGTTCGGATATCCACCATTCATTTTTGTATTCATCATAAGGTTTCATCATCGTCATTCAAATCAGAAGATAGGGAGGCTTGTTGTTTATTTTAGCCCTGGCATAGAAGGTACAAGGGAAACAAAGTGAGGTTTAAACCTCACCGGATGCCTTTGGCGCACCGGTAGCGGCTAGGCTATTGGTGCGCTACCCGAACGAGAGGTTCTACATTTGAATAACATGAAAGGGTTTTTCTTCATTGAAGTGGATGCAGTGGGTGGTGTTAGAGTTCATGCACAATTTCTCCATAGCATGATTTTTGGTTTTGGCCAAGGTATTTTCGAAATTAATTTTTGCTAGTGTATTTTGCGGATGGAGGAAGTTTATTAGAGAGAAAAATATCTTAGGAGTTATAAGGAGTTTGAATCTTGCTTTATTTTGATAAAATATTCTTTTGAAAGTGTTGTTTGCATTATCTTATTGCATTCTTATGAGAGATAAAGTTTATTGTTTGATAAGACTATAAGGGAGAAATAAGGTGTATAAGGGATAAATATTTCTTATAATGTTGAGAGGGCTTTTGGTTGATTATGGAAATGAAAGCATGATGTTTTAAGGTTAGAATTGCTTCTTGTGTGAAGTTGTGAAACCTTAAGTGGGTAGCTTTGAGATTGACATTAGCTTTCATTAAATTGGTTATAATCAAGCTATTATTTACTTGGTTAAAGTGTTGGACTTACTCCTTTGTTGATGATTTGCAAAGTTGTTTTGTGCTATTGAGATTTGAGTTGGTGGATGCCTTTTGTTCAAATAATGTTGGAGAGAAAAGGAGTTCTACTTGTTTCCTTTTCTGATGTTGATTGTGAAATGCTTCAAGGTTGTGTTTTGAATTGAATGGTGTTGATTGAACCTTGGTTGATAAGCATTGTTGTTGAAAGCCCTAATTGATGGTGAAAAGAACATGAGTATCATTGTTATGTGATTTTTTGCATAGTTGGCAATTGTTGGGGTTTCATGTTCTTGAAAGAAAGCATTCTATCCTATCCATTTCAGATATTGAGTTGAGTTTTAATATTTGAGATTGAGATTGAGCTGAGTTGATTTGAGTTGAGTTTTGAGATTGGGAGTTGAGTATAGAACATATTGAGTCTCTAACAATTCTCTTTATCCTTCTATGAGTTTGACAAATCACATTGGGTCTCTAACAATTCACTTTGTGATTTCATACTAAGAAAGTTTTTCTTGGTGAGCTTGCTGAGTTTTTGGACAGGTTTCGGTGGGGACTTGTGAGCATTTTTTGGACAGGTTTCGGTGGGGACTTGTGAGCAGTTTTTGGACAGGTTTCGATGGGGACTTGTGAGCAGTTTTGGATAGGTTTCGATGGGGACTTGTGAGAAGATTTGGACAGGTCCTAGCAAAGGACTTGTGAGTTGAGTTTGATAGTTCTATCAGAGAACTTGAGTATAGAGGTGCATTGGTTCTATGAGAAGAACCTGAGGACAGATTTGGCAAGTCTTTGAGAAGGCTTGTATGCAAAGGATTGATTTGTTCAAAGATTTGGATAGATCTTACAGATAGAGGAAGACTTGTACTAGATCGACTGACTGTGTTTGGTACAGGTTGCTGAGCTACTGTGGACGTGATCATAGAAGGCAAAGGTCTCTTAGGCTAAGCATTGAGGACAAGAGGTCTTCGGTGGAAAGGAGTTCCACATGCTGGTAAGAGGTAGAGGCAGTTGATCTTCTGAGGGATCATTTCTAGAGTAGAGGGGAAGGTATCTCCTTTGAGTAGAGGCTCATAAATTCTAATTTGGGGAAGGTATCTCCTTTGAGCAGAGGCTCATAAATTCTGATTGGGGGAAGGTATCTCCTTTGAGTAGAGGCTCATAAATTTTTATTGGGGGAAGGTATATCCTTTGGGACGAGGCTCAAAAACATTGTAATTGGGAAGGATTCCCAAAGAAATTTGAGATAACTTTTAGAGAAAAGTTTTGTGGACGTAGCCCAGCCATTTTGGGTGAACCACGTTAAAATTGGTGTCACTTTGTGGATGATATTATGCATTGCTTTGATATTTCTTTGGGTATATTGCTTTACCATTTTGAAATATAATGGAAAAAGTAAAAAGAGGTATTATACTGTTCACCCCCCCTCTCAGTATAAGCTTGTGTTCTTCACCCCTCACTAGTGACCACAAAGCAGATCCTGTAAGCGTGTTATGCTTGCTGAGATGGATAGGTGGAGTGATACCCCCTATGGGTGTAGTGCTCACTAATGGCCAAAGAAAAGAAGAGAGATACCTGCTAGGGTGTATGCTCACAAATGGTCAAATGGAGGTTGCCCCTTACTTATCACCATGAAGCTATCCACTATGGGGTGCTAAAATGATATGATTGATATTTCCAAAGTGAGGACTACCCGATAGGGGTGTGGTGTGTGCAAAATATGAGTGATCTAAGATAAGCATAACCTATGTGTGCACATGATGGAAAATAAGGAGAGGAAATAGATATGAAGAAGAAAAAAAGTTTATGTGTGCACCCTTCTCGAAGAAGATCAAGAAAGGATAAAGTATGAACAACAAGCAAGATTTACAAATGAAAGGAAGAACATGTATCCTTGTCTTGACAAGAAAGAAGAAAAACATGCAAGGACAAGGATACACAAAATAACTATATTCCTTGACTTGGGGAAGATAAAAATATGATCATTAAAACTTGCAAGGTCAAGGAATATAGAACAACATGAGCGGATGCAATGAGATGAGCACTAGGTTGGGGATCCATTAGGCATTATAACCCTAGTGTGAGTGCAATACATTTGAGCTATGACCTAACTAGGTGTCATCACTTGTCATTGTCATGGAATCTCCAAAAAACTATATAATAAAATAATCATGCAAAGATGAGCAAGTAAAAATACAATTGTATGACAAGCAACAATGCAGGGAAAAAAATGTTAGGTAAAACATACAAAAATATGATAGGCAGTCATGCAGTATGAACAAGCAAAAACAAATGCAGTATGAGAACTAAACTAAATGCAATATAAAAATGTAGAGTGCCAAGTTATGCATAGTATCTCTTTAGATGCATTATATTCATTGGTTCTTTAAGTTTTGTACCATCCAAAGAAGCCAAATGATAGGCCCCTAAACCAAACTTGGTTGTTATGATAAAGGGGCCTAACCAATTGGGCTAAAATTTGCCTTTGATATTTGATTGAGCATTGGTGTTATTTTGGTTTTCCTTGAGGACAAGGTCCCCAACCTTAAAATAATGATTGCAAACTCTCTTGGAATAAGATTGCTTGAGCCTACTCTAATAGGCTCGCAAATGCTCTAAGGCATGAATATGTTTTTCATCTAGTAGTTCTAATTGGTTCAAATGATCCAAGTGATACTCATTGCCGACAAAAGCATCTTGCAATAAAATGCATAATGAAGGGACCTCTAACTCGAATGGGAAGACCACCTTTGTCCCATAAACCAATATGTATAGAGAGCCACCTATAGTATTTCACACACTAGTGTAATAGGCCCATAAGGTAGGATAAAGTTAGATATGCCAATCATGACTAATATTACCAACCAACTTCTTGAGGATCTTGATAAAATATTTATTGGATGCTTCGACTTGTCCATGATCTTGAGGGTAATATAGAGTTGACCACCTATGATGAATATTATACTTAGCATAAAGTTTATGGATATCCTTGTTCCCATTATCAAAGACAACCATCGAAGGAATACCAAACCTACAAAGGATCTATTTAAATATGAACTTGAAGACCTAAGTTCCAGTAACCATAGCCAAGGGTATGGATTCAATCCATTTAGTGAAGTACTCTATCACTGTTATGATAAAATTGTGACCATCAGACAACATTCGGTTAATCTTCCCTATAATGTCCAATCCCCACATGGAAAATAGCCAAGGGGAAGAAATATCCTGAAGGTGCTAAGAAGGAGCATGAAAAAGGTTGTCATGGTGCTAGCTCTTACCACAACATCAAAAATGATCACATGCATATTTCTCCATGGAAGGGTAATAGTACCCCATTTTAAGGAGCTTTTTGCCAATAGAATTATCGCTAAAATGGCCTCCACATGAATATTCATGAGCCTCACTAAGAGCTAGCTAGGCTTCATTGGAGTTAAGGTATTGTAAGAGGATGCCTTAAAAAGAATGTTGATACAAAGTATTGCCAATTATAATGAATCAATACACTCTTTTGTGTAAAATATTACACTGATTGTGATCTAAACCATCAAGAATTGAACCATCCTTAAGGAAATTAAAGATGTCGGTATACCATGGCTTATATGGGGAAGCTTTGATGATCAATTTTTTTAACAAAATAAGGTAAGAACTGAGCAATGCAGTCTCTTGAAGTTGTCTAATGATAATCGATGCTTGATAATCATCCAAAACCAAAGGAAACAACGATGCAACAATGAACATGACATCCACATGGTAGTTATAGGATCTAGGGATAGGCTCTATTGTTACTCGATTAAAGGTAGAAAAAATCTTGGTGACAATATCCTTATAAGATTTTAGCTTAACATCTCGAGTTTGATAAACATCATTAATCTAACTGACCACAAGTTGAGAGTCACCAAATATGGAGAGAACTTGCAAAGCTAAGGCTACTCTAAGACTAAGGATCAAGGCTTCGTACTCAACAATATTATTTATATAGGAGAACCAAAGCTTGAAGGAAATGGGGATGAGCTATTTTGTGGGATAACTAGAATGACTCTAGCACCAATGCCCTTCACACATCGGGCTCCATAAAACATAAATTCCAAGACTCTAGCTCTTCAGCCTCTATGTTGAAGCACTCATTGAGAAACTTGATGACAAAAGGATGGATAACTTCTAGGGGAGTGGAGAATAACTGATTAGTGATCACCTAACCCTTGATAGTCTTTTGACCTATTAAGGTTAGGTCAAACTCACTAAGGGCCAAAACCCACTTAGCGGCTTGACCTAAAAGGTGGGGCTTAGATATTAAGTATCACAAAGGATAAAAATTTGCCACTATTGATGTCTTATAGCTAAGCATGTAGTGTCCTAGTATCTAGGAAGAAAACACCATAGAAAGACAAAGCTTCTCTAAGGGAGTGTACCAAGTTTCATAGCTGATCAAAGTTCTACTAATATAGTAGATAGCTCACTCTTTGTTCTAATCATGATGTTGTACCAACAAGGCTCCCAAAGCATGAGTTGTAGCTAGTATGTAAAGCATCATATGCTTACCAGGCACAAGAGGAACTAAGATAGGTGGGGAAGTGGAATATTCTTTGAGTGCATAGAAAGCCTTTTGACATTCATCATACCACTTGAGCATGACATCTTACTTAAGAATCTTAAGAAAGGGCTAATACTTATTGACTAGATGGGCTATAAATCAATGTATATCTTGAAGCTAACCTTACAAGCTACACAATTCAATCAGGGTGCAGGGAGGAGGCATGCTAGTGATAGCTGCTATTTTAGTGGGATCCACTTTAATACCTTACCTAGAAATGATGAAACCCAAAATATTTCTAGATGTGACTCCAAACACATATTTGGAGGGCTTAAGATGAACTCTAAAATATAGAACCCATTCAAAAATCTATCTCATATCATGAAAATGATCTTGTCGATGTATAGAGCGACCCAAAATATCATCCACATAATCTTATAAAATATCATGCATCATGTCATGAAAAATATAAATCATAGCCCTCTGATATGTGGCACCAACATTCTTCAAGCTAAAAGTCATGAGTTTATAATAGAAGGTGTCCCATGGTGTGATGAAAGCTATCTTGGCCTGGTCCTCAAGGGAAACATGATCTGATTATATCCTAAGAAACCATCCATGAGTGAAAGAATGCCATATTTGGCGATGAAATCTATAATTTAATCTATATTGGGTAAGGAAAAATCATCCTTGGGACATGCTAAGTTTATGTCCTAAAAGTCAGTACATATCCTGATTGTTCCTATTTTCTTAGTCACAAGAACGATATTGGAGATCCAATTAGAATAGTCAATAGCCTATATAAAACCAATATCAAGAAGTTGTTGGAGCTCCTCTACCAAAAATATAACCTTAGTATGCATCTTACTAAGTTTTTGCTTAACAGACTTAGCACTAGGGCGGACTACCAAATGATGCATAACAAGATAAGGATCAAGCCTTGGCATGTCAGCATATGACCAAGCAAAAACATCATGAAATACTTTCAACAAATTGGTCAGCTGATCCTACTCCTCCATGGACAAGGTTTTACCTATCTTAAGGATTCTAGGGGTCTTCTCATAACCTATGTTAACATCTATGATCTCTTCAATGAGAATGGGTAACTCATACTCAAGATGAGATAGGGTAGGAGTTGCTCCTAGTTGCTCAAGTTCCTCAAGAGACATAGAACTAAAGTCCTATTGAGAACTAGAAGACTTAACCTATGTAGCGCAAGGGACTGACCCATCAAAGGAGATGCCACTACGAAGGACATCCTCATGAAGCATGTCACAAGGAGTATCATATTAAACATACTCCTTTGGGGTCACAACTAATAGAGAGGGAGAGGGTGGGCCCTCATCCTCAACACTCCACTCCAAAACACTTGATGAGATATCCTCAGAAGAGGCTCCTGATGGGAAGGATTGACTTGATCCTGTGATGAACCATTTATTAAAGATTCCTCTCTCACATTTAAATTTTTAAATTACATAGTTATATGAGATGAGGAATCTGATGGATATAAATGAATATCAAATTGAGCTTGTTCAACTAGTGAACAATATTCAAATGAGTGAGGATCACCCAAAATGGTGATAAATTGATTCCTAAATTTGAACTTCAAACATTGGTGAAAAGTAGAAGGGATAGCCTATATCATATGGATCCAAGGACATCCAAGAAGTAAATTAAAAGATGTAGGTCAAGACACTACATAGAATAAGGTATATAAGATCTTGGATCTAACCCTAAGGGAGAGGGATACAATGTCGCAAGATTCTTGGGACTCATTGTTGAAAGTTTTGATGATGTCATCAAATCTAGTTAAATATTCCTCTTTTAATCCAAACTTTTAGAAAAATTGATATGTGCATAAATTGAGAGAACCATTATCAATTAGAATACTCTTGATAAAATTTTCCCCACTAAATGTAGTAATGTAGAGAGAAAAATCCCCCCATAAGTTTGAGGAAGAAATATCGTCATACAAGAATGTGATATGATGTATCCCAAGAGAGCTCATAACATTAACCATAACACTAGGAGAAATGTCTTGAGGAACATATATTGTCTTAGAAGTTTCAACAAAGCTTCCCCATGAATAGAAGTTTGTAAAAGATCTAATATGGAGAGCTCGATCAGGGTACTGGCTAATTGTTTTTGGATGTCAAAGGAGACTTTAGGTTGCGGTTTTAACATTAAAGGTGGGTTCTCTATACTTGTGCTCCTTTTTTGGGTATTCTTAAAAACTAAGGTGGATTGGATGAAGATCTCATATCCTATTGAGAATGTTGAGTCTATTTATTCTATACTTGTTGCCTTGTAGTATTTGCTATCATACCAACCATATTATCATAGGGAGGTGGCACATTTTGATATGACACTCAATTAACTGCCCGCTAACCATGCTTAGGAGGAGGATCTTGGGATATACCCATATCTTGATTAGTTGTGGGTGCTTGTTGTGTAGGAGGTTGATTTTTTGTTGGAGGATTAGGTCAAGAACCTTCTATGACAAGGTGACCTTCATCAATTAGGTCTTGAACCACATGTTTCAACCTCTTACAAGAATTTTTCCAGTGCCCCTCCACTCTATGATATTCATAATACTGACTAGGCTTATACCGATCAATCATGGTATCTAGTTGCCTTATGGGAGGTAACATAATCATATTAGCTTCCAATAGCTACTTTAGGACCACATTCATATGCATGTTGAGTCTTGTGAAATTACTTCATGGGGGTTTTTGGGGTAGGTTAAGCACCATATTTTGTAGGGAGTTAGCAACATTGTTAACAAGCCTACTATCCATTACCCCATAACCAACCACATGTTTATTCTTATACCAATTTTCAGTGGTCCTATATTCTTTTAATTTAAGCTGAACTCTTATTATAAGGGCTTACTCTACCATTCTTGCTAGATCTATAGCTTGGTCAAAATATGTGATTGTTGTAGTTTCAACTCATAAGAGATATGTTCTTGTAAGTTTCCAATAATTATCTTAAGCATGTCTCGAGTAGGTAAGCTATATCTCAAGCATCCAACTAGACTTCTCCATCAAGACAAATATTCTAAAAAGCTTTCATCCTTGGTTTGCTTTAACATATAAACATCCTTCATATTAATTTTTTTTTCAATATATGCACCAAATAGTTGAACAAAAATTTCAGCTATCTCTTCAAAATTTCTCAAAAAATGATTGGGTAACTGATAATACCATTCTAATGCCATACAACCAAGGCTCTTAGGGAATGTTTTTAGTAACAAAATATAATCATATATGATATCATGGCATGTTGTTCTAAAAATTATTAAATGATCAATGGGATCTTCCATTCCCTTATATATAGGTAAAATTAGCATTGGAAAATGCTTAGGGTAGGGCCTAGAGGCAATGATAGGGTCTAAGGGTTGATTACACATTTATCTATAGTTGTAGATGAAACTAGGTGACTGAATCATATCTACTCTTGAAACTAATTGTTTCACCATATTTATTAAGCTTTTCATGTCAAGGTTGTTGTTGTGCAATGACCCTAGGTTACCTAAGTGTAACATCCCCTCCATCATGCTACTTTTATATCTACTATTATTTTTAGAATAAGGTACTATTGATGGACTTTGTGAGTGTAGGAGAAGATTTTAATATCAGGATGACAAATCAATAGCTTTGAGAGCCCTCCTTCATATAGAAATAAATGGGTAGTCTGTGTGAGATAAGGTGGAACATGATGTAACATTCCCCCTTGTGAGTACATGGAAGCTCACATGAAGATAACATCATGTAGTTGCATTCATCTAGTTAATTTTGCATATATGAAATATGTGCTTATCTCGTTTAATCACCGGTTGTCAAGAAGCACTAATGGATTTGTTTTAAAATATACAATAAAGAAATACTTTTCCAAAAAATATAATTATATAATAAATATAATAATATTAATAATAAAAATAATAAAAGAAAATCATGATAATATGAGATGAAATATAATAATCATTTATAGGATAGACTAAAAAATATAATGGTAGCATACAAATTAATAATGATATTAATTAAAGTAATTATGAATAAACAACACCCCCAAATGGTGTGCCATTGGAAAATATTATTGCATGAGTGTTTCTCCACCTATCCAAATGTGAAGATTATAAGATTATTATTAAAGAAGAGGAACGTAGGCTAGAGGATCATCTTATTCTTCTTCTTGTTGGGCTGTGTGGTGGAGTTTGTTAAAAGGCTTCTGACGAGCATGCACTGTTGAGCTATCAAGAGGTCAATTTCTTGAAGCTTTCTATTGTGACTGTGTTCTGGAACGTCCTCCTACCTTATTATTACATAGTGTGTGAATGTGATGTTATGGTTTGACTGTGAATTTTTAAATAACAAGAGAATAATGGATAGTCTAAGATTTAAAAATTATTAGATTTTTTAATCTAAAGCTCATTAAATGATTGAGGAGATTTAAGGTTATGGTATTTTGTGATCCTCTTTGGTAAAACAGTACTTTGTTTGAATGAGAATTTGGTATTAATATGTAAAAAATAAAATATTGGTGTGAGATATTTTTGGTTTTGCATTTGTTAATGAGAATATAGGTTAGATTATATTATGCATTGCATGAGAGGGGGTTGACTGACCTAGAATGCATCTCCTATTTCTTTCCCCATCGTCATCACCCGAAAGCACCATAAAGGAGAGCATTGAAGTCAATGACTAGGACATCAAAGCATGGGCGTCAACCAAGCTTAGAAATTTTCTTGTAAAGAGTTATTTAAAACTATCCGACATCATGTTATAATAGCCATATATAGTATATCATTTGTAAATTTGAAGGACACCTTTAAACACTGTTCAAAATATTTTACCAATAAGAACGTTTTTAAAAATAATTGGATTTTACAAACAAAATATTATCTCTTGTTTTAATTCAGACTAGCAGTATTCAAATAGATGAATACCTTCCTTTTTGTAAATATTATGCTTTCTAAATAATAAAAACAAAAAAATTCTAGTAATATGGATTTATATTTGTATTGTGACTGCCTAAAGTATGTCTTTTTATAAGAGTAAAGTAGCCATTTGGTAGAAAATAAACGAGTCTTATATTATCTAGCAGACACCTTTTGCTTGATCAAATAATAATGGAATTCAATCTTTGGTTTGGTCTGGTGTAGCTCGAAGATGTCTAGTTGAATGAATAGCACTCTTTGACATTGGGTTTATTTAATATTTGGTTTTAGGTCTCTTGGCCATATTCAATGGAAGGAAGGGAATTAAACTCCATCTTCAACACTGGTCGAAGGATTGTTATAAGCTTGTAGAGTTGGGAACTCTTTTTCATAACACAAATATAGTCTGATGCATGAGGAAATATTTTAGAACTCAGTTTATACATGTGTTAATTGAATGATTACCTGATCAAACTTCTCATATCTATGACACTATAGATTTTGGGCTTATTTAAACCCATAGACAAGGGTGTTTGTTTCGTATTGATTAATTTGGTAGTAAATATTGGAATGAAAACTAAATCACTTATTAAACTCAACATTGCCGAGATATGTGTACTTTTGTGAAGGTTGGTAGCCATCATTCGTATAGTGTTAAAAAGGTTATCTTTTATTGTGATGCAAAAAGATTAAATGCATTAATGCTTTAGTTTTTCGAGAAAATCTAGATGTAGCATTGTAAGTTCTATGATATGCCAATATGTTATGATTCAAAAAAATGTCTCATACCTTTTTAAGCTTATCTCTAAACCAATGAAGTTAAACTATTATCTTTAATTGATGGAAATTATCTAAGTACTATATTAATTAAGACCCTTCAACTATAACCATGCTAAAGATATAGTAAACCATTAAGATACCTTATGACTTGCACTGTTTAGCTCCGGATTCTAGTAGGTTTCAGGAAAATATAAAACTTATAAATATTTGTTGACGAATATTAAATTCTTAAGGAAATGATTTTGTCATCATTATGTAAGTTTGAAATGTGTAAACATAAGGATATAGTTATGCATGAAAATATTTTATGGTGAGAGATTAAAGGATTGGAAGTTACTTCAATTTATTTAAGTTTAATATAAACTTTGAATTTTTGATATTATAGTAAAAGTTAGGCCAGGATGATTATGTTAAAAATTAAGATGAGTCTATGTTTAAACTTGATCCAAAGGAGTTACAAGCCATAAATCCGTGTCAAGTTATTTATTTATTTAGTCTTTTGACTCTAATAAAATTTAGGCTAGAATGATTTAAACTAGTGGGCGTATTAATTTATTTGTGTGTGACTTGGGAAATAGTGAATGCATGTTTTTTTTTAAAAGGATTTGGAATATAGTGAATAGGAGATAAAATGTATCATGTAGTATTATTGTAAGAAATTTGATTTATAAATCTTAAATTTCTTTACATATAAGATATTTAGGAAGAAAATAAGAGATGTTTGGCTACTTTCTTATAGATAGTAGTCTTTCTAATGATGGAATTTTCAGCAAGATAGATCATAATGATTAATCAATTGATTATCGTAGAGTTTATTTTAAGAAATATAAGATTAATAAAACTAGTTTGGTATTAAGTGATGATTTGAGAAGATGTATATTGATATTAAAACCAAGGATGCATGCAAAAGATATTGTGTGATGGTATGTAGGGTCAACTAAACCTCAAATATAAACTGACCTCAATTTAACCCAACCATCGAGAAGGATGGTAAACCTAAAAGGTAAACCAAAGATCATACTACTATCTACGACGATAGAAATAAATATTATAACCATCGAGGAGAATGGTATACCACTATTATGAACTTCCATTGAGTAGGATGAGAATTCACCCAATACCTACATTTGCAAGAAGGACAAATGTTGTGAATCATATTCAATCATTTTATGGTAATTTTTCCTAGGATGAGAGGTCCTATTACCATAAAAAAGTAATGAGGGATGGTATGGGACATCCTCTCTAGACTAATATATGATTAGTACATGAGGGTATTCCATGTTCTATGCTTGAATGGGAAATCGTTAGCAGACTACCAAAGGGTTTCAGGATTAGCTTGACCCTGGAGCTAAAAGGTCTAGTGAGTGTTGGTATGGGACAACACTTCGTCATTTGCAACATAGTCTGTGATACCTAGTCCTAAGCCAGAGAAATGGTGGGCCCTAGTTGAATCTAGAGAATGTAGGCATTCAAATAGGCACTAGGTATTTTAAATGCTTTACCATAGCATGGGAATGATATACAATATGTATACCTTGGGCAAAAATTCTAGGACAAAGATCCTAACCTTACCATGCTTAGGAGTGAGGAATTATGCATCCACCCTTTTAGGTGTTATGGGCCCTGGAAGTGCAACTCCATGCCATGAAAATAGACCTCTAGTAAAGGAGATGAACGTATTCACAAAATGACACCTAATGTGGAATTTGGCTAATGTTGAATGTTTAAGGGACCGTCTATAGTGGTCAATTACCTTGAAATGAATATCCTAATACCTATGTACTAATTAATTATTAGGTGTAAATTTTTTCAATGAGTTTACATAGGTTTTTATGAGGGGTCCTGGTCCCCTCATACTAAGTGGGGTTTGAACCTTGAACCTCTCAAAGAGAGGCCAAAGACCTTACCACTATAGTAAGTGTGTAGCTATTTGTTGTTGGGTGTAAATTAAACTTACTATGTTTGAACACAAAAATTTACTTTGTTTTTTTGGAAAACTAGGTGAGTTAGACTTGGGATGTTATAGTTGGTATCAGAGCCTAGGTTGTGAAAATCTAGGCCAAGTAAATTGATATAGCTCTTGTTGCATCCAAGCAATTGTGATCTCTTCCAGAAATACTGCTTTGGCTCAACAAGATGCACTTGCTAAAGGTCCGAGAAAGGGACTAAGGAGACTCATAAGAGAGTCATAAAGAGTAGCCAGGGAAGAAGCGTCCTGTAGACTTGTTCGAAAAGACAAAAAACCTATAGTCAACAAAAACCCTCAAAGAGAGGATAATTTGGCTAAAATGGTCTAATTTTTGCAAGAACAGATGAATCAGTAGCAAGAACATATGGAACTACAAAGGGTTAAATCATAGGAATAGATGAACCAATAGAGAGAACACATGGAACTACAGAGAGTCCAATTGACTAAAAAAATGGAGTAGCAAAAGGCACAAATGAATCAACAATAGGAATTGATTGTCTACTAACAAAAATTGATCGAAAGTTTATCAAAGTGAAAGGATCCAGAGGAGAGTCTAGGTGATGTACCCGAAGGTTCCAATCGAAAGAAAGTTGGTATAGAATTGAAAAATAATTTAAGGAAAATTGACATCACCAAATTTTATGGCAAGGGTGATGGAGAGGCGGTCAAAAACTTGTTAAGTGAAGCTGAGGGATATTATGCTATCAATCCTCTCTCATATGAGTCTAAGATAGAATAGGAAGTGGCTCACTTGGTAGGACCAGCAATGGACTGGTGGATAGTGTACAAGAAAAACAAGCATATCGAGGCTACAAACATTGCTTGGGATACATTCCTAAAAGAATTCAAAGATAAATTTTTGACTCAACAATTTTATATGGAAAAATTTAGAGAATTCACTAATTTAAATCAAGAGAACATGACTGTCATAGAATATTATTAGATATTTGTACAATTGTTGAAATATATACCTAAATATGATCAAAGAGAAGAACTAAAGGTACAAAAATTTCTTATGGGGCTACATCCAAGAATTGGGTCTCTCATTGGCCTGGTGAAACCAAAGGATTTATCAGAAGCTTATGATACAACTCGATTCGAGGAGCTAAGCCAGAAGAACAAAAAGGCTTATTACTAAAAAATAGAAAGGGAAAGAGATGAGGCTAAGAAAAGAAAAGATACTAGAGCTACAAAAGGGTCTAAGGATCAGTATAAAAAGTTCAAAGGTAGAGACCGTTACAAAAAAGATGATAGAAATAGAGGAATATTTTAGAATAAGGGTTGTCAAGACAAAAAGAACTATAGAAATGATCAATAATTTCTCTACACAGAATTCAATAAGGGAAACTACATCTCAAGTCAGGAGTGAAGAAGATAGAAATAATAAGGATCCCATTGAAGGATGTTCTATATGCACTGGAGCTCATTACGCTAGCAAATAGCCACATAGAGCATACAGAAAGAAAGCAGCTGAGGAAGCCACACAAAGAATATATGCAACAACATGTAACTCTACACTTACTGGTCAAGCTACACTGTTTCTTTTAAAAGGGAGAATTTTTGAAAAAGATGTTTGTATTTTTATTGATAGTGGAGCTACTGATAGCTTTATTTTTGTTACTTTAATGAAATATATATTGAAAAGTCTTGGATATATGGAAAATGGGTGGAAGGTTGAATATGGGTTAGGATAGACCTATACTATCAATCAGTGTTTATTTGATCCTCAAATCACCTTACCTTAGGGAAAGACCAGATGGCATTTATATGTAGCTCCATTACATGCCTTTGATATTATTTTAGGTGTAGTATGGCTTAGGGCACATAAGGATCTATTAAATTTTGAGGAAATATGGGTAGATTTTACTAATGATACTAAGCAATGAGTTTGACTCCATTGTGGTTGAGACTCATTCAAACCACATTATCTATATGCTATGCAAGTATAGAGAGCATTAAGAAAAGGATTTTGGATCTATGTTGTTAAATTGAATAAAAAGGAAGATACTCAATCTAATTCAGGTCTGTATCAATAATATCCAGTATTTAATGAGTTTAGGGATGTAATTTCAAAAGACTTATCAAGTATACCACCTCAAATAGGATCTGACTTCTCAATAGAATTGTTACCTAGTGTAACACCAATTGCTCAAGCCCCCTATAGAATGGCTCCCATAGAATTACAAGAATTAAAGACCCAACTTTAGGATTTATTTGAAAAGAGGTATATTAAACCAAGTGTGTCTCCATGGGGTGTTCCAGTTCTCTTTGTAAAGAAGAAGGATGGATCATTGAGATTATGTATCGATTATAAAATGCTTAACAAAATAACAATTAAGAACAAATACTCGCTAGCAAGAATTGATGATCTCTTTGATCAATTGAAAGGAGCTACAATATTTTCCAAAATTGAACTTAGGTCAAGGTATCACTAGTTGAGGATAAAAGAGGAAGATACCCAAAAAACTGCTTTCAGGACCAGATATGGTCATTATGAGTTTACTGTTCTACCCTTTGGTCTAACAAATGCTCCTGTGGCATTTATAAATTTAATGAACAGTGTGTTCAGGGAGCACTTAGATCGATTTGTTCTAATATTTCTTGATGACATACTAATCTACTCCAAGAGCAAAGAGGAACATGATCAACATATGAGAGTAGTTCTGCAAATTCTCAGAAAAAATCAACTATATGGAAAATTATCCAGGTGTGAATCCTACACTCCTCAAGTATAGTACTTGGGACATGTAATTTCTATTAAAGGAGTTGCAGTAGGCCCCAAGAATATTGAAGCTATAATAAGTTGGCTTGCACCAACTAATGTATCCCAAGTAAGAAGCTTTATAGGTATGACTGGGTATTATAGACGATTTGTAAAAGGATTCTAAAAAATTTCCCATCCTATCACCAATATTCAGAGAAAAGGAAAAGCTTTCAAATGGACTAATCAATGCGAGGAAGCCTTTAGGGTGCTCAAGGAGAAGTTAAATACAACACCTATTCTTAAAAATTCTAATCCAAATAAGTCATTTATAGTCTGTACTGGTGCTTCCATGGAAGGCTTAGGAGGAATTCTGATGTGAGAAGTAGTAATTGCCTACGAGTCTAGGAAACTTAAAAAGCATGAAGTGAATTATGCTACTCATGACTTAGAACTGGTTGTTGTGGTACATGCTCTTAAAATTTGGCAGCATTATCTGTTTGGAAAGTCATTCGAGCTTAAAATTAATCATCAAAGCCTTTGATATATCTTTACTCAACCATTGCTGAATGCTAGACAACAACGATTGATGAAATTTCTCATTGAGTATTGGGATTGAGTACATTAAAGGAAAATAAAATAAGCTAGTTGATAATTTAAGTAGAAGGAGGTATATAGCTACCATGACTCAATGTTGGTTTGGACTGGGAAGTTATATTAAAGAATTGTAGAAGACAGATGGATTTTATCTAAAATACAGAGCACAGGTCGAGCAAGGACTTGCTAGGGAAAAGGATTTCAAAATTAAGGAAGGTCTATTATATTTTAGAGACCTATTAGTCATTCCAAATAATGAGAATTTGAGAAAAGCTATTATTCAGGAAGCCCATTATGCTCCATACTCCACACATCTGGGAGGGGTGAAAATACGAGAGAATTTGAGAAAGGATTACTATTGGCCAGGTATGAAAAGGGATATAACAAATTTCATTGCCAGATGTTTAGAATACCAAAAAGTTAAGATTGAGCACCTACATCTTGTAGGTCGATTATTTCCTTATGAAATCCCTATGAAAAAGTGACAAGTTATTTCCATGGATTTCATAGTTGATCTACCAAAAATTTGGTTCAAAAATGATACCATTCTGGTTGTGGTAGATAAGTTAGCTAAGGTAGCACATTTTATACCAGGTAATGTGCAATATGATGCACCTCCTATTGCTCAAAAATTTGCTTGAGAGACAGTGCATTTATATGGCTTTCATGAAGTAATCATATCTGACAGAGATTCTAGATTTACGTTAGAATTATGGTAAGCTTTCCACCAAGCATAGGTTACAAA
Source organism: Wollemia nobilis (assembly GCA_028583015.1). Lineage (NCBI taxonomy): Eukaryota > Viridiplantae > Streptophyta > Pinopsida > Araucariales > Araucariaceae > Wollemia > Wollemia nobilis. Next base: position 5,247,854 of record JAQPPZ010003172.1, on the reverse strand, counting down.
GCTCAAAATTAGCATGACTTATCATCTTGAGCCTTATGGGTATATTGAGAGAGTCAATCAAGTTCTATAGGACATGCTAAGAATGTATTGTATGGACCATCAAAGCAAGTGGGAGAACTATCTTTTCTTGGTTGAGTTTGCATACAATAATAGCTATCATGCTACACTAGGCATAGCTCCATTCGAGGCCCTGTATGGGTTAAGGTGTAGAACACCTTTATCATGGGATAATATAGAGTATTGGGTAGTGATCAGTCTAGATACTATAAAAAAAATGGAAGAACAATTAAAGGAGATTCACCAAAGGCTTAAATAAGCCTTGTATCAACAAAAGAGCTATGCAGACCTTAAGACCTTAATAGAACGCCAAGATAATTATCTATGGGAGACAGAGTATTCTTGTGAGTCAAGCCAACCAAAATTTCAATAAAGTCCACCAAAATCAACCCTAGGTTAGGACCATTCAAAATCATCAATAAAATTAGTCCTGTCACCTATAAATTGGCCCTACCACCCAATTTGTCTAAGATCCATGATACTTTCCATGTGTCTCTACTCCACAAATATGTGGCTGATCCTTCACATGTATGGAATGTTTCTCACTTGTAGATGTTAGATCCCCAACACATTGAAGTCTGTCTTATCTGAATCCTCAATTTCAGAACCAAATAATTGAGAAAAGAGATATAGATAAGTGCAAGATCCAGTGGGACACTATTCAGATAGAAATGCTACATGGGAAGATGTGGTTTTTATGAAAAGGCAATTTCCATATTTTTTAAAACTGATATATGTCTGAACTTTGATAGATATACATATATATATATATATATATATATATATATATATATATATATATATATATATATATATATATATATATATATGCATGTCTTGGTTTTGGCATGCATGTTTATAGTTTTGAATGCTTTGATATGATGATGCATAAATGTTTAAACATTGCAGTATATTTCTAATGCAAACACAAGGACCGTGTTTAATATTAAATGGGGAGAATGTAACATCCCCTCCATCATACTACTTTTTTGTCTATTATTATTTTTAGAATAAGGTACTGCTAATGAACTTTGTGAGTGCAGGAGAAGATTTTAATATCAGGAAGGCAAATCAATAGCTTTGAAAGCCCTCCTTCAAGCAGAAAGAAATGGGTAGTCTGTGTAAGGTAACGTAGGACATGATGCAACATGGCCCCTTGTGAGTACATGGAAGCTCACATGAAGATACCATCATGTAGTTGCATTCATATAGTTAATTTTGCATATGTGAAATATGTGCTTATCTCGTTTAATCACTGGTTTTCAAGAAGCACTAATGATTTTTTTTTTTAAATAAACAATAAAGAAATACTTTTCCAAAAAATATAATTATATAATAAATATAATAATAATAAAATAAAATCATGATAAAATAAGATGAAATATAAATAATTATTTATAGGATAGACTAACAAATATAATGGTGGCATAAAAATTAATAATGATATTAATTAAAGTAATTATGAATAAAAAATACCCGCAGACGACATGCCATTGGGAAAGATTGTTGCATGAGTGTTTCTCCACTGTCCAAATGTGAAGATCATAAGATTACTATTAAAGAAGAGGAGAATAGGTTAGAGGATCTTCTTCTTCTTCTTGCTGGGCTATGTGGTGGAATTGGTTAAAAGGCTTCCGACAAGCGTGCATTGTTGAGCTATCAATAAATCAATTTATTGAAGCTTTCTATTGTGACTATGTTATGGAACGTCCTCCTACCTTATTATTGCATAGTGTGTGAATGTGATGTTATGGTTTGACTATGTATCGTTCCAAATTTTTCGCACCCTTACCTTCAGGCTAAAGGATCCATGCCCGAAAGGGGGATGCGAGAAGGATGGGACGGTACCTCGGACTGAGAGGCCCTTTGAAGGTCCCGCCTCTCGAGGGAGGGGTATTAAGGTGATTTTTTGATGGATGGTGGGGTTCACCAGGAAACGTTTAGTGGCAGTTTCCACGCCTAGGTTGGGAATGAGTTTAATGTGTTCAATTTTAGCTTTAATCATCCAAGTCCTAGGTTTGGCCAAATGAATCTAAGTTGTTCTATATGAAAATGCAGATTTAAATGAAGACAAAAAATAGATTTAAATAGAAAACACAGAGAATAAATTATGTGAAGAAATCCATACCTATTTTCGGATGTCTGATGGAGGTTCTGATTTTTGAAGCAGTCAAGATCGTCTGGAATTTGACAGGATCGTCTCCGATCTGACAGATTCATCTGAGATCTGACGAATTCGTCAAAGACCTACAATCAAAGAAATGGACACAGAATACAAAAAATGCAGCTATGCTGATAAAGGAAAATGATGTGAAATGACAAAATGATGTTAATAAGATAATCCCAAATAGAAATGCAAGTAAATTATCATGCTTTAATAGCTAATCATGACTTTATTATGTACTTAAGCTATATGGGTGAACTCCAAGATACAGAATAGCAGAAAATAACAATAAACTGATCTAAATGCAGAATAAAACAACAGACGAGAAGAGAAAAATGCAAACTCTAGGCAGTAATTGCCCCCAATGTTGACTGCAGTCGAAATCATCTCGAATTGGGACGTGATCATCCGAGATTTGTATAGGATCGTCTGCGACGATCTGAGCTTGCTCCGGCTGAAGAATGACAAAGTTCCTGCAAGAAAATCTGAAAAGCACAAATGCAGATAATGATCCAGGGTATTATAATGCACGCAAAGATCGAATTACAGGGAAATTCAGCCAGGGGGATGTCAAGGGGGGTCCTAAGGTTTAAATAGGCTTAGGAGGGAGGTTAGGAGGTTGGGGATCATCCCAATTTGGGAGATCTCCAATGGGGAGGGTCTCTAACGGTGCAGACATGCTTCTGCCCAGATTAGAGACGCCGTTGAAACAAAGGCTAATTATGAAAAATCAGTTTTGGGACGAAATCGTCTGGACGTTCTTCTCTAGATGAATTCATCCGATCTGAGGCGATATCGTCTGATCGGTGATGATATCGTCCAACGGACAAAACAAACTCTAAAAATGGCATGGAAAATGAGGAAACGGGTTGCAGGCGGTTTTGGGGTTGAGATTTGAATTTGAATTATTACTAAGGTAATTTTAATTATTTGCTAAGTTTTACTGCGCCAATTTTAGGGTGCTACATTTTGCCCCCTCTTTAGCGAATTTTTTGAAGAAAATGCGTTAAAGATGAGTTCTTCTCGATTTACGAGAAAGCAAAAATTATTCCCATTTTTAGGCGACGATTCTAGGTCGAATCGTACGACAACTTACTATGGTGCCCCCTCCGTGTTTTTACCCAAATCGAACGTTTGAGGTAAAAACGCGAAAAAAGAAAAAAATTTAAAAAATGTTGTTAAGTGTTTTGAATAAAATTAAGAAAAATAGGGAAAAACCCTAATTCATTGTTACTGTTCATTTTCCTGGTTTCTAGAGCTCTACAGACAAGAATGGTCGAGACAGCGCACAGATCGACAGAGGTCCAATGCGGGCTACGGGTAAGGGTCCAAACTTAATTTAGAATGCTTTAATTTTGAATTTCATGCTTTTTTAGATTAATTTTGAATGATTTTTGAGCATCGCGGCCGTTTTTGGGCCGTCGACGTCGTCGGGACGAAATCGTCTCAATTTCGTCGAAATCGTCTCGATATCGCCGATTTCGTCCAAGGGCGAAATCAGCGATATGGGGACGATTTCGTCCAATAAGGGATGATTCCCTCTTGCGAAATCGGAGATGAATTTGCTCAAATTTTGGACGATATCGTCCAATAGTGGACGATATCATCATTTGTATGAAATTGAACTTGTTTTACTTGCATTTTTAATCACTGTTTTATTAATGATTTTTATTGTTTTGTTGTTTATGTTGCAGAGAGGATTACTAAAGAGCGAGAGAATGGAAATACGGTGGGCTGAGGGATGACTTGGCCGCTCTATCTCAGGAAGAGCGAGATCAGTTGGCTCAAGTCGGCTTGCAGCATGTGGCGGGATATGCCACAGGTTTCTACAGATATGGGGCTATTGACAGCCCTAGCAGAGAGGTGGTATCCGGGTTCTTCTTGTTTTCGATTATCGACGGGGAGATGACTCCCACATTGGAGGATGTATGGAGGATTTTGAGGATCCCCATACAAGGATGACTAATAACTCCCATGGAAAATCAGGGCCATGTGATGATGCGACTGTGCGAAGATCCGAGCTTCACCCTAGAGAAGGGCGGAGTGAACATCGAGTCGCTACGCCAGATGCCTGGGGCATCTAGATTGACACAAGTTTTGGTTGGGGTTGTAGGTGGTCTGTTGCTATGCCATCAAAGTGGATGCAGAGTACCATGGCTACTGACAGATGTGGTCTATGACATGAGAGACCATGGGTATAGGTTTGCTTGGGGGAGCTTTGTACTATGCCGATTGTATAGGATCCTGCATGGGGTCGTATACAAGGGCGGCCGATGTCTGGTCATGACATCACTACTATAGGTTTGGTGCTGGGAGCACATCATGGTGCGGAGGCCGGTAGGGCTCCCACTGATAGGGATTGATGGGGAGAGGCCCCGAGCTTTCTACTGGTGGCTCTAGAGAGGGTCACAACGGTGGATAGATCTGCCAATGTCCCGGAGACTACTTGATGACCTTGTCTCCGACCAGATCACCTGGAGGCCTTGGAGAGATCATCCAGGGTGGGCCGAGGATGGACAGGAGCTGGCTCACGTTAGGCAAACCTGTTGGCTGAGGATGGAGAGGGGAGAGGTGGAGCTCCACCGCTATGACCGAGTTTTGAGGCAGTTCGGTCTACAGCAGGGGATCCCATCTCTCAGGGACTACGAGTTTTCTCGGACCATCCGGGATAACACTACAGTCGGTGGGGCTCCAGATATGCAGCGCTTCTGGAGTGAGGACGTAGATGATGCCCCCATTCAGCTAGTGGATGGGGATGATGCAGGGGTTGCTGATGGCTACGATGCCTGGTACTCAGGCATCCGCCCTCCTCGGATGATGAGGGCTCAGGGTCCGATTCACGTAGTTGTGCATCGGATGGGGAGGTGGCGCCAGGCGGCCATTGAGGTGGCACAGGGTCACGGTGGGAGAGAGCAGAGGAGGCCACAGGCTCAGTAGAGGCCATGGCAGCGGGAGAGGAGGGAGGAGAGACCCCCTTCTCCATGGAGAGAGAGGCCACCATCGCCCGATAAGGGCAAGGGTGTCGAGGTAGGAGAGAGTAGCGAGATGGCTACTCTTCGGGTGGAGACTGTCCGTCTCCAGGCTCAGGTGCAGACTTTGTAGGATGAGGCTGCACGACACCGAGAGGAGGCCACACAGCTCAGAGATGAGGTCGCATGCCTCAAAGCACGGAGCGGAGGGGCGAGCACTCGGGACTTAGCATGGGCTATTGCCCAGATCACATTCTATCAGATGCTATACCACCATATGGTACTAGAGGGGCAGAGGTTACCGTTGTCGGCCCATATTGTGGAGCCTATCATGATGAGGTCATCGAGGACATCATCATGATCAGAGTCCAGGACTCATAGCACCACACGGACTATGATGGGGCCACCTCGTCCACCTCAGGGCAGGGGAGGAGATGAGGTTGAGAGCTCGAGGGGTTCTCGAGGCTAGCTGCTATAGATTGCACTGCATAGATTGATACATAGTGTTTATTATTATTTTTTGATAGAGGATTGAGTATGCCGAGGTACAGATTGTGGCATACCGATCCAGTTTTGAGATGATGTAGATATTGTTGATATATATATAGATGAGATATTTTTGATCATATGACTTGTCTTATGTGTTTGTATGATGCTTTAATGTTTTGGTGTGATTGATTTGATGATTCATGTAATTATGTCATTTGGAAATATTATGGTTTGAATGTCATGCTTTTAAAATTTAAATGAAATAATCTGATGTAAACAAATTGGTTGTTGTGGTGGGATAATTTGATAAAAATAAAAGGGGACTTCTAACAATAATTTCAAAGGACATTGTCGCTATTATAGACCATTTCATGGAGTCACCGCTCACTCGGTCGTCAAGCTAATCCTGGTATAGAAATATTGCTAAAAGTAAAAGAGTGCTTAAGAGACTGTCTTAAGACTTTGTTGTGATGATGCAAATGATGATGATGATTTGTTTTCAGATTTCCATGAAAATATTATGCAGGAAATATTTTAAAATGACTTTTGCTAGGCATAAATTCCTAAGTGTGATAAATTTTTTGAATAATTCCCTAGGAATTATACCATCATTGCAAAATTGAAGTTTGACATAATGACATGAAATGGAATAAGTGTTTGTTTGTTTGAAGCATAATTGTGTAACATAATGATTTAAGTCATATGTTTTGATGCATTTAAATAAATGGAAAATAAAATTGGTACAATGGTTTGCGCTAGGCATAGAATATTTAGGTATAGACTTATACCATCATCGCGAAATCCAAAGAAGAAAATAATAGTTTTATTGCATGGTTGATTTTTAATTTTTGAAAATAAACTGAAAATATGAAGATGAGGACTTGCGCTAGGCATAAAATTCCAATTTTGGTTTTGGAACTATACCATCGTCGCGAAAGTCAAAAAGTTATATATAAATGTAACTTTATTGCATGTTTTTGAAAATGATTTTGATTTTTTGATAATGCATGTAGTTGTCTTTATACTAAACAACTGTTCTCAAAGAAGAAAATGAAATTATTCCAAACAATTTGCAAAAATATTTCAAAGTATCTTAAAGACAAAAGTTAGATTTATAAGGAATCCCATGTGCGTATGTGAGTTCATTTCCGATCTTGATTTATCATAATGATACACAAAATCTCTCAAATACAAATGTGTGTGCAATTGCATTGTTCATTTACCAGTTTTGAGCAAGATAATTTGATACAAGTGATTTGAATTAACCAAATAAGTGTTCATTAACCATGATTTAGATGCATATAACCGTACCAGACTACTATGTAAGTCGGGTTATCAAGAGCTAGCTAATCCATAAGCTGACATAGGTCTGTACAAAAGAAGGTCGCTAATGTGACAGACATATCACCACGCTAGGAGTTACCCAAGGCCAAGCGGGTTGGGCACAAACCACCTGTTATGGGGCTTACCTCACAGTTTTCGAATAATTTGAGAATTCCAGGGATTCAAGCTCATCAACCCTTCTTTTCTTTTCAATGGGTAGGGAAAGGGATTTTATTGCTTTTGCTTTTGGCTTTCACTTTTGCTTCTCTTTTTTTTTTTTTTTTTTTTTGTACTTTTTTTTTTTTGCTGTGATATTTGAGATAATGCTGAAATAACTTTTTTCTTTTTCTCTTTTTCTTGAACTTTTCTTTTCTTCCTATGCTAGGGATACTTGCTCGGATTAGCTGTAGAGCAAGGGATTTTTATTCCGGGTAGGGGTGAGCTTGTCCTTTTGTCAATTCTCAAAGATTCTAGACCATGTGCATGATAGGATAGCAGGGGAAACTTTTCGCTCAAGAAACCACTTCTACTATGTAGCATAGCATGGACATTACAAATATAATCATTTTATTGTGAAAGGATATGCTTGGTTTAAGTAAATAACAAGATCAATTCTCTGTGCTCAAACTTTATTTAATTGAATTTTGTGGACTTTGATATAAGAGAGATTAGTAATCATGCCAGATAAAATCAAGATATTTATTTTTGTGTTTGTGAAAGTGAGGGATTCCAAATAAATGCTAATTTATCCAAAATAATTTGAAAATATAACTGCAATACTTCAAGAAGAAATATATACAACAAATACTTTTGAGGAGTTTGATAATTTTGACTCTCTCTTTCTTCTCTATTTTTTTTTGGTTTCGAAAGAGTCTATAATATTGTTGTTTTTACTTTTATTTTTGTTTGTTTTTTGTTTAAACAATTTTATATATATTTTTAAAATGAGACAACATGCAAAATATATACAAATGATGAAATGACCAAATTTTATGCGTAATATCGCTTAAGATGCATAATATTCATAGGTTCTTTTAAATCTTTACCATCTAAGGTAGCTAATTTGTATGCTCCCGATTCAAATTTAGCAGTGATAATATATGGTCCAAGCCAGTTGGGCTCAAATTTACCTTTAAGGTCTTTAGTTGCATTAGTATTTTTTTGATTTTCTTTTAAAACAAGGTCGCCGACCTCAAAGGATCGATGACGAACTTTCTTAGCATATGATCTTTTAAGCTTGTTTTGGTAGGCACGAAGATGCTCCAAAGCATTGATGCACTTTTCATCTAGGAGTTCCAGTTGATCGAGTCTACCGACTCGATATTCATCCCCTACTTCGGTATCTTGAAGTAGTAGAGCCAAAGAAGGAACTTCTAATTCAAAGGGAAAAATAGCTTCAACGCCATAAACCAAGACAAAAGGTGAAGTTCTAGTGGGAGTTCGAACACTAGTTCGATAGGCCCACAAAGCAGGATATAATTGAATGTGCCAGTCACGGCCAGATTTATTGACCAATATTTTAAGAATTTTGATTAAGGTTTTGTTAGATGCTTCTGCTTGACCATTACCCTGAGGATAATAGGGAGTGGACCAGCGATGTTGAATCTTATATTTTTGGCATAATTTCTTAACATCTTTATTTTTGAAACAAGTTCCATTGTCTGAGATGAGATTTGCAGGAATTCCAAACCTACAAATGATTTGATTAAAAATAAATTTAGAGACTTGTGTTCCAGTGCAGGAAGCTAAAGGCATAGCTTCAACCCACTTCGTGAAATACTCAATGGCGGTTATGATGAATTTGTGTCCATCAGATGACACAGGATTAATTTTGCCAATAATGTCTAAGCCCCATTTTGAAAAGGGCCAAGGAGATGAAATAGCCTGTAGTTCTTGTGCAGGGGCATGGACAAGGTCAGCATGTTTCTGGAACTTGTCGCAATGGCGCACATAATCATGTGCATCATTCTCCATGGTAGGCCAAAAGTATCCTATCCTAAGGAGCTTTTTAGCAATGACACTACCACTGAAGTGTCCTCCACAAGATCCATCGTGGGCTTCACTCAAAGCTGATTTGGATTCTTCTAGATTCAAACATCTCAAGAGGATACCTTCAAAAGATCTCCTATATAAAGTATTGCCAATTATTACAAATCGACTTGCTCGTCTACGTAATAACCGATGCTGGTTCCTATTAGAACTGGCAGGGAAAGTCCCATTTTGAAGAAAATCAAATATATCCGTATACCAAGGTTCAGGAGTAGTTTCATTGATTAGAAACACATCCAAAGGTTCTAAGCATGACTTATTTGAAGCGGGTTCCTGGAGTCGATGAATAATGATGGTGGCATATTCGTCATCTAACTCCAAGGGCAGAAGAGATGCAGTTGTGGCCATAGCGTCAGCCGCACGATTGCTAGTTCGAGGAATAGCTTCCAAGGTAACTTTATCAAATAGAGATATTAATTGTAAAACATATGCTTTATATGGGCATAATTTATCATCTCTGGTTTGATAAACTTCATTAATTTGGTTTATAACAAGTTGAGAATCACCAAAAACTAGCAGATGTTTAATTTTTAGTGCCAAGGCAGCTCGTAATCCAAGGATTAGAGCTTCATATTCAGCAGTATTATTAGTGCAAGCAAATGTTAATTTGAAGGACAGAGGAATGATGTGTTTTTGTGGAGATATTAAAATAATACCTGCACCAGCCCCACTCATGCATCGGGCTCCATCAAAGTATAAGGACCATTGTTCAACATGGTCTGCCTCTAATTGAAGACATTCATCAGGAAACTCAATGATGAGGGGATGGGTAGACTCTAAGGGTGCAACAACTAATTGATCTGCTATGATTTGACCCTTAACAGACTTCTATCCTATAAACGTGAGTTCAAACTCGCTTAGAGCAAGAACCCACTTTGTTGTTCGACCCGATAAATAAGGTCGACTCATGAGATACCGCAAGGGATCATATTTGGCAATGACATACGTTTTTTGACTGAGCATATAATGGCATAATTTTTGCGTAGAAAATATGACTGCTAGACATAATTTCTCTAATGTTGTGTAACGGGTTTCATAACTGATGAGGGTTCTGCTAATGTAATAATTAGCACGCTCTCTCTTCTCATCATCAAGTTGAGCTAACATAGCTCCTAAAGCAAAATCTGAAGCTAAAATATATAGGATAAATGGGCGATCAGGTCTAGGCGGTGAAAGCACAGGTGGGTTAAGGAGGTATTGTTTGAGAAGTTCAAAAGCTTCCTTACATTCGTCGTCCCAATTAAAAGGGACATCCTTCTTAAGAAGCTTAAGAAAGGGACCGGTTTTGTCTGTCAGCTTATCGATGAAGCGACGGATAGCTTGAAGCTTACCTTGTAAACTTCGTAACTCAGATATATTGGTAGGTGCGGGCATATCAGTGATAGCCACAATCTTGAGAGGGTCGATTTTGATACCACGTAAAGAAACTAAAACCCCTAATAGTTTACCGGACTTGACTCCGAATATGCATTTAGCAGGATTTATTCGGATAAGATATTCCCTTAACCGATTAAATACTTTCCTTAAATCATCTAAATGATCATCTTCATTAATAGAGCGAGCTATAATATCATCTACATAATCATGTAGGATATCATGCATCATGTCATGAAAAATATAAGTCATAGCTCGTTGATAGGTTGCACCTGCATTCTTTAAACCAAATGGCATCACTTTCCAACAAAAGGTACCCCAAGGGGTAATAAAGGCTATTTTAGCCTGATCTTCAGGAGCTATCCTGATCTGATTATAACCAAAAAATCCATCCATTAGGGACATCATTCCACTCCCAGCAGTAAAGTCAATGATTTGATCCATGTTTGGAAGAGGAAAATCATCTTTAGGGCATGCGACGTTAATATCTCTAAAGTCTATGCAAACCCTAACTTTGGTAGCTTCTTTCTTGGTGACTGGAACTACATTCGAGATCCATTCAGCATAATCAATAGCCTGTATAAAAACAACATTCAGGAGTTTTTCTAACTCCCCTTTGACTAGCAGGGCCACTTTGGGATGCATTTTTCTAAGTTTTTGTTTAACAGGTTTAGCATCCGGATGGACTACTAGGTGATGCATGACTACAGAAGGGTCTAAACTTGGCATATCTTCATATGTCCAAGCGAAGACATCTTCATAGTTTTTAAGAAATGCAATGTATTGCTCTTGTTTTTCTTGACTTAATTCTGATCCAATATTGATTATGTGGGGATTATCCTCAGTTCCAATGTTAATTTTAATGACGTTTTCTACTTCCATGTGTAGATCTCTTTCAAAATTAGGTGGGGCGGGTGAAACGCCCAATTCTTGTAATTCTTTTAAGGTTAAGTTGGATAATTCATCTTGAGGAGTGGTGGCCTCAAGCTGGGCTATAGGAGGTATAGAACCATCAAAATAAAAACCATTGTGTAACAACTCTTCAACGGAGACATCATGGAAAATATCTCCTTCCAACTCATCATCGGATTCAACAATCATTTCAGGGTAAGCTATGGATAGCATATTACATGTAAATGGCTGATTTTTTAGAGGCAAATCATCACGCCCATCTAAATAATCTTGATAACATATGAGTTGATCATTATCTTCAAAAGGGAAGGGTTGACCCTTACTAGGAAATAGGCCCACACCACATCGGGTGGGCCATGGTTCTACCTCAAAGGGTTCTTTCATACCATTTTGGAAAGGTCCCAAGCCTTTCCCTTTATATCCCATTTTAAGCATTATGGGTTTAGCTTTGATATATTCATTAGCAAAATAGCATCTAGCATATCCATCATAATGTGTCTTGATGTTTCGGGGTATTCTTGCCCCAATCATATCCTTTATAAATAAAAGCACAACTCCCGACTTGGTAAGTACTTCCCATAGGTTGTGGGAGGCCCAAAGTACGAGGAGATGGTGGCAAATTACTTAAGATAATGGAATCTTGCATAGAAGCATTTGTTTTTTCTGATATAAGAATTTTAGATAAATCAGGTAAGAGTTCATCAAAAAGAGCATAAGATGTAGAAGGATCATTCCCTATATCTTTAGATGTGGAAGGTATGATAGATGTAGATAATGTGGAGGTGTTAATAAATGGGTCTATAGGTTTTGAAATTATAGGGATGGAACATGAAGGATTGGTTGTGGATTTAAGATCTTTTTGAGGTTCTAGTGTGGTTTGTTTAGAGGATGGTTGAGTTAAATGTATAGGTGTAGTTGATGGGGTAGATGATGTTATGTGTGTGTGTTTCACACGTTTAGATGAAAAATAAGAATTAGGATGTGTGGATGATAGAGCGGGGCAAAATTGCACTCCAACAGGTTCTGCCAAAGCACACATATCAAAGGGTCTAGGATCACCATGAATGGTAACCAACTAGTTTTTAAATTCAAATTTAACACACTGATGTAAAGTGGAGGGAACCGCTCGCATCGCATTGATCCAAGGGCGACCCAAAAGTATATTGTATGATGCAGGGCAATGTACAATAAACACGGTTGTATCTAGGGTTCTAGGACCAACTTGCAAGGGTATAGTAATGACTCCACACGTTTCTTGTGTCTCGTCATTGAAGGCTTTGATAATCATATCCGTTCTTTTCATTTCATCACTTCTAAACCCAAATCTTTGGTAGAAGTCAAAAGTGCATATGTTTAAAGATGACCCATTATCAATCAAGACTCGTTTAACAGCTACATCTCCAATTAGGGCAGTAATATATAAGGGGTTATCCTTATGTAAACTATGTTGTGGGATATCTTTATCTCGAAAGTCAATACAATCGACTTCTCGAGTGATGATAGTATTGGACATGGCTTCAGGTTGAATATTTTGAGGTACCATCATTTGGCTTAATGTAAGCATTAACTCATCTCTATGGGTAGGAGAAGATCTTAACAAGTCCAAAAGGGAAATTCTGGCTGTAGTATTGGATAATTGTTCATTAATATTGTAAGGAGGCTTAGGTTGAACATTAGACATATGATTCCCTTTATTGGGATTTTTCAAAACAAATGGAGCTGATCCATCATTCTGAGTTTGATCCTATTGAGAGTTTTGAGCCTGTTGTCTGGTAACAACTCCGATGGTACCTACAATGTTATATTGAAGACGTTGAACTGGTCTCGGTTGAGCGTTTATGGCTTGTTCATTAGGAAGGAACTGATTAGAAGAGGGTCGAGTAGTAACTCTTCTAGGAAATGGTTCTTCTGGAACCATAGAATCTGTGATAGGTTGAATAGGGTCTGATTCATTTTTAGAACTATTCGATTGATTTGAGGTGATGTCTATTTCACTTTCAGTATCCGATTCTACATCACTAGGATCCGGTGTTTGAATATTATGTAGGGGCCTGGTCGTGACCATGGATAAAGTTGTGCCAAATATTTGAGGATCCTGAACAGATAATTGTCCGCTAATAGTCCCTACATATCGGGTAGGAGGGGGAACATTATGATGTTCGATTTGATTAGCCACCTCTTTACCATGTTGTGGTAAAGGATGTTGAAATATGTCCAACGATTGATTAGCATTTTGATTCTGATTTTGGGGAATGTTCTTTTGAGCATTATTAGGAGCATTTTGTTTAGGTTGGAAGGCTTGCACCTCCATTTCATTATTATCAATCAGATCTTGTATTTTATGTTTCAATATTTTACAAGAGTTTGTAGAGTGTCCAGGTCCTCTATGGAAATCACAATGTAAATCAGCTCTGTATCCGGGTATAGTTGGATCAGGTTCCCGGATAGCTGGTAATTGAATCAAGCCTCGTGCTAGTAATTGAGGGAGAATGGTTGATAAAGGTTGATTCAATCTAGTAAATTCTCGGGGTGGTTTATCAGGAGGTTTCAATATGAACTTCTCCGTTGTTTTCGTTGTATTGATATTAGCAACATTTCTGCTGTCAGTGACTCCGTCACCTACAACTTGTTTGTTTTTATATTGATTTCTGGATGTTTTCTCATCATCTTTCTTTTTGAGCTGACCTCTCCTAATGAGAGCATCTTCCACCCTTCGAGCTAAGTCTATAGCTTGATCGAAGGTAGTCAAGGTAGCAATTGATAACTCATAGGATATTTGTTCTTGCAAATTATTAATAAAAATATCCAACATTTCCCTATAAGGTAGCACAAAGTGCAGTTTTCCTGTCAACTGCCTCCATCTAGCTAAGAAATCTGCAAAACATTCATCTTTGTCTTGTTTTAAGTTGTACAAATCTTTAATGGTTACATGCCTTTCGATGTAGGCACTAAATTGATGGACAAAAGATTCAGTTGTTTCTTCAAAATTTCTCAAAGAATGAGTGGGAAATTGATAGTACCACTCCAATGCCATTCCTCCTAAACTTTTTGGGAACATTTTTAGTAATAGCAAGTCATCATGTGATATATCATGACATGCTATCCTAAACATGCGAAGATGCTCTATGGGATCTTCAGTTCCTTTATATATAGGCAGGACGGGCATGGGAAAGTGTTTAGGGTATGGTTGTGCTACAACTATGGGATCCAAAGGTTGACTACATATCTCTCGATAATTGTACGAGGGACGGTAGGGATCTATCTGGTCCATGCGAGAAGCTAACTGTTTCACCATGGCTTCCAGATTATTGGTTTGCCCACCATATTGGTTCGGTAGGGCATTAATATGGGATTTGTGAGCATATGATGGAGGGACATGAAGATTAGATGCTATATTGCTATTGTGTAAATTGTTGGTAGGAAGGGTGTTATGAAGAAGTTTTGAAGTTGTATTATGTTGTATCCCGATTGTTGAAAATTGGTGTTTGGCTTCATTTTGGGTTTTTGTCGATTTGAAGCATATTGATCAATAGTTTGGCAAAATAAAGTAGTGAATGAAGGTCTCTTTTGTGTGGGAATGATTTTAGGCTCAATAACAGGTTCCTTAGGGGGTTGGGTAACCTGTTGTTGTTGCATGTGCTGAATCATAGTGACCATATCTCTATTGGATGGTCCAGCTTTATCACTTTCTTGATCAACAAAGGACAAGGGATTGGTGTGTATATTAAACATATCTTCCATGGCTGCTTGAGTGTCACTAATTTGGCCTCTATCAATACGAACTGCCATATTAAGAGCACCAATATTATTATTGAAAAATTTCCAGAAATGATCTAAGTTATCAAAAGCAATAGTTCCGTCTGGAGCCATTCTAGGGGATGAGGATCCTTCCTCTCTAACATTTTCTTCTTGTTCATCTACAACAAGCTCATCTTCTGGTCTGTTCTAGAGTTTCTCCTTCCGGAATTGAATCCTCAGGAAGGGCATTTGATTTTTTTGTTTTCTTTCCTAACCAATCTTCTTCTTCTTCTTCTTCGGTTTGTTTACCATTCCTAAGTCTAGTCATTGTGCTTAAACTTAGATTTCAGCAAATATATATATATATATATATATATATATATATATATGCAACAAGCTTAAGAGGTATATATTTTAATTATATACCTACTATAGGATTTAAAATAAAATGTTTTGGTTTTGTTATGTTTTTGGTTTTTCTTGTTTTTATAACAATATTATAAAGGTAACAAACAACACACTAAATGCAAGAAATAATAATAATGAAAGCAATGATCTAGTTTTCTATAAACAATTTATAAATATCATTAACGGGCTCAAGTTCTTCAGGAGTCATGAAATGCTCTTCTTCAAATTGAAAATTTTCTTTCAAGAATTTGACAAAAAGTGCTATAGTGATATTATCTGTCTCAGACTCTGGTTGGTAGAAATAAAGTTCGTGGCAATACTCTCGATATAACACAGCTCTAGGAACTCTCCTCCACCTTTCCCTATCCGTAAGAACGACCTCTTGATCCTCTACACGACCTAGGAATTGGTGTATAACAGCTGCATTCTCGAGGTATTCCTCGAAGGTGAACAATTCTGAAGACACAAGAGCTCTCCTATAAGCTAACCACCTATGGCAAGCTCTTTGAAGTTCATGATAAAAAATGAGTTGATCGGGATCCAGGATTCTATCTAGGACAAACCTCTTGATTTGCCTAAGTTCAGTTGACCTAGATGAAATGAGATCTAGTCTCCTATTAAGTTCATCCCACAAAAGTTGGTTTCTATCTGTTTCAGGCACACTAAGCACAAAATTAATTTCTATGGCTGCTAATTGGTTTTCAACATTTATAGTAACTGCTAGTCTTTTCTTAGGAGCTACCATCTAAACATGATATGCAACTTAGTAGTTTTCTAATGATTTTAAATGCATCTATGTTTTTTTTTGTTTTTGTTTTCAAAAGGTTTTAGTTTCACGTCGGGTTCACCAAAATGTATCGTTCCAAATTTTCTGCACCCTTACCTTCAGGCTAAAGGATCCGTGCCCGGAAGGGGGATGCGAGAAGGATGGGATGGTACCTCGGACTGAGAGGCCCTTTGAAGGTCCCGCCTCTCGGGGGAGGGGTATTAAGGTGATTTTTCGACGGATGGTGGGGTTCACCAGGAAACGTTTAGTGGCAGTTTCCACGCCTAGGTTGGGAATGAGTTTAATGTGTTCAATTTTAGCTTTAATCATCCAAGTCCTAGGTTTGGCCAAATGAATCTAAGTTGTTCTATATGAAAATGTAGATTTAAATGAAGACAGAAAATAGATTTAAACAAAAAACACAGAGAATAAATTATGTGAAGAAATCCATACCTATTTTCGGATGTCTGATGGAGGTTCTGATTTTTGAAGCAGTCAAGATCGTCTGGAATTTGATAGGATCATCTCCGATCTGACAGGATCGTCTGAGATCTGACGAATTCATCAGAGACCTGCAATCAGAGAAATGGACACAGAATACAGAAAATGCAGCTATGCTGATAAAGGAAAATGATGTGAAATGACAAAATGATGTTAATAAGATAATCCCAAATAGAAATGCAAGTAAATTATCATGCTTTAATAGCTAATCATGACTTTATTATGTACTTAAGCTATATGGGTGAACTCCAAGATGCAGAATAGCAGAAAATAACAATAAACTGATCTAAATGCAGAATAAAACAGTAGACGAGAAGAGAAAAATGCAAACTCTGGGCAGTAATTGCCCCCAATGTTGACTGCAGTCAAAATCATCTCGAATTGGGACGTGATCATCCGAGATTTGTATAGGATCATCTGCGATGATCTGAGCTTGCTCCGGCTGAAGAATGACAAAGTTCCTGCAAGAAAATCCGAAAAGCACAAATGCAGATAATGATCCAGGGTATTATAATGCACGCAAAGATCGAATTACAGGGAAATTCAGCCAGGGGGATGTCAAGGGGGGTCCTAAGGTTTAAATAGGCTTAGGAGGGAGGTTAGGAGGTTGGGGATCATCCCAATTTGGGAGATCTCCAACGGGGGAGGGTCTCTAACGACGTAGACACGCTTCTGCCCAGATTAGAGATGCCGTTGAAACAGAGGCTAATTATGAAAAATCAGTTTTGGGACGAAATCGTCTGGACGTTCTTCTCCAGACGAATTCATCCGATCTGAGGCGATATCGTCTGATCGGCGACGATATCGTCCAACGGACAAAACAAACTCTAAAAATGGCATGGAAAATGAGGAAATGGGTTGCAGGCGGTTTTGGAGCGGTTTTGGGGTTGAGATTTGAATTTGAATTATTACTAAGGTAATTTTAATTATTTGCTAAGTTTTATTGCGCCAATTTTAGGGTGCCATAGACTATGAATTCTTAAAATAACAAGAGAATAATGGATAGTCAAATATTTAAAAATTATTAGGTTTGTTAATCTAAAAATGATTAAATGATAGAGGATATTTAAGGTTATGGTAGTTTGTTATCCTCTCTGGTAAAACAGTACTTTGTTTGAATGAGAATTTGGCATTGAGATGTAAAACAATAAAATATTGGTGTGAGATATTTCTAGTTTTGCATTTGTTAATGAGCTTATAGGGTATATTATATTATGCATTGCATGGGAGGGGCCCGACTGACCTATAATGCATCTCCTATTTCTTTCCCTATCACCATCACTCAAAAGTGCCAGAAAGGAGAGTGCTGAAGTCGATGACTAGGACATCGAAGCATGGGCATCAACCAAGCTTAGCAATTTTCTTATCAAGAGTTATTTAAAACTATCTAGCATCGTGTTATAATAGTCAGGTTTAGTACATCATTTATAAATTTTAAGGACACCTTTAAACATTGTTCAAAGTATTACCAAAAAGAATGTTTTGAAAAACAATTGGATTTTATAAACAAAATATTATCTCTTGTTTTAAGTCAGACTGGCAGTATTAAAATAGACGAATACCTTCTTTTTCGTAAATATTATGCTTTCTAAATATTAAAATAAATTCCAATAATATGTATTTATATTTGTATTGTGACTACCTAAAGTATGTTTGTTTATAAGAGTAAAGCAACCATTTGGTAGAAAATAAATGAGTCTTAAATTATTTTGTAGATGCCTTTTTCTTGATCAAATAATAATGGAACTCAACCTATGGTTTGGTCTGGTGTAGCTTGATGATTATGTAGCTAAATGAATATCACTCTTTTAAGTTGGGTTTATTTAATATTTTGTTTTAGGCCTCTTGGCTGTATTCAATGGAAGGAAGGGAATTAAATTCTATCTTAAATACTGGTCAAAAGATTGTTATAAGCTTGTAGAGTTGGGAATTTTTTTTCATAGCATAAATATAGTCTGATGTTTGAGGAAATGTTTTAGAATTTAGTTTATACATATAATGCTAATTGAATGCTTACCTGATCAAACACCTCATCTCTGTGACTCTGTAGCTTTTGGGCCTATGTAAACCCATAGACGAGGGTGTTTTTTTCATATTGACTAATTCGGTAGAAAATAGTAGAATGAGACTAAATCACTTATTAAACTCAACATTGTCGAGATATGTGCACTTTTGTGAAGGTTGATAGCCATAATTTGTATAGTGTTAAAAAAAATAATAGTCTAGTATTTTATTGTGATGCAAAAAGGTTAAATGCATTAATGCTTTAGTGTTTCGAGAAAACCTAGATGTAGCATTGTAAGTTCTACGATATGTCAATATTTTATGATTCAAACAAATGTCTCATACCTTCTTAAGATTGTATTTGAACCAATGAAGTTAAAATATTGTGTTTGATTGATGGGAATTATCTAAGTACTATATTAATTAAGACCCTTTAACTATAACCATGCTAAAGATATAGTAAAGCATTAAGAAACCTTCTAACTCACACTGTTTAGCTTTGGATTCTAGTAGATTTCAGGAAAAGATAAAACTTCTAAATATTTGTTGACGAATATTAAATTCTTAAGGAAATTATTTTGTCATTATTATGTAAGTTTGAAACATGTAAACACAAGGATATAGTTATGCATGACAATATTTTATGGTGAGAGATTAAAGGATTGGAAGTTATTTCAATTTATTTAAGTTTAATATAAACTTTAACTTCTTGATATTATAGTAAAAGTTAGGTCAGGATGATTATGTTGAAAATGAAGATGAGTCTATGTTTGAACTTGATCCAAAGGATTTATGAGCCATAAAGCCGTGTCAAGTTATTTATTTATTTAGTCTTTTGGCTCTGACGAAATTTAGGGTAGAATTATTTAAATAAGTGGGCGTATTACTTTATTTGTGTGACTTGGAAAATAGTGAACACATGTTTTTTTTAAAAGGATTTGGAATATAGTGAATAGGAGATAAAATGTATCATGTAGTATTATTTTAAGAAATTTGATTTATAAAGCTTAAATTTCTTTACATATAAGATATTAAGGAAGAAAATAAGAGACGTTTTACTATTTTATTATAGACAATATTCTTTCTAATAATGGAATTTTCAGCAAGATAGATCATAATGATTAATCAATTGATTATCTTAGAGTTTATTTTAAGAAATATAAGATTAATAAAACTCATTTGGTATTAAGTGATGATTTGAGAAGATGTATATTGACAATAAAACCAAGGATGCATGCAAAAGATATTGTATGATGGTATGCAGGGTCAACTAAACCTCAAATATAAATTGACCTCAACTTAACCCAACCATCGAGAAGGATGGTAAACCTAAAAGGTAAACCAAAGATCATACTACTATCGAGGAGGATAGAGATAAATATTATAACCATAGAGGAGGATGGTATACCACTATTATGAACTTCCATCGAGTAGAATGAGAATTCACCCAACACCTACATTTGTAGGAAGGGAAAATATTGTGAATCATATTCAATCCCTTTTTGGTAATCCTACCTAGGATGAGAGGTCCTATTACCATGAAAAAGTAACAAGGGATGGTATGGGACATCCTATCTATAATAATAGGTGAGTAGTACGTGAGGGTATCCCATGTTCTATGCTCAAATGGGGAATCGTTAGCATACTGCCAAAGGGTTTTAGGAGTAGATTGACCCCAGAGCTAAAAGGTCCAGTGAGTGTTGGTATGGGACAATATTTAGTCATTTGTAGCATAGTATATGATTCTTGGTCTTGAGTTAGAGAAATGGTGGGCCCTCGTTGAATCCAGAGAAGGTGGAAATTTAGCTAGGTACTAGGTAGTTTAAACACTATACCCTAGCATGATAATGCTATACAATATGTATACCTCAAGCAAAATTTTTGGGATAAAGGTCCTAACATTACCATTCTTAGGAGTGGGGAACTATGTGTCCACCCTTTCAAGTGTTGTGGACCTTAGAAGGACAACCCCATATCGTTAACATAGAATTCTAGTAAAGGAGATGAACATGTTCACAAAAAGGCACCTAATGTAGGATTTGGCCAATCTCAAACATTTAAGGGACCATCTACAGTGGTCAAGTACCTTGAAATGAATATCCTAATGCCTATGCACTAATTAACTATTGGGTGTAAATTAAACTTACTATGTTTGAACGAAAAATTTTACTTTGTGTTTTTGGACAACCAGGTGATTTAGACCTGGGGTTTACACTAAGGGAGGGGTATAGGTAGGTTGTTGAAAGGGAACTTGGATTATGTTGGAGGTACTAAAACTATTATGGCATGGATTGTGATATGTGGTATCTTGCTATGGAGGATAACCAATATATGGTGAGACAAAAGCATGAATGTTGAGATTAGTTGAATGAGAAGGAAATTGAAAAAATATTTAGATGCACTACTAGTTGGAGGAACTTGTGGAATTATTCCAATGTTGGTGGTTACAGTAGTAGCATATGTTGGGTTGCAAACAAGATTATCATGATGCAAATATTTGGTCAAGGGGTTGTTATGAACATCTCAAGGGGAAATGGTTTGATGATGAGATGTTCCAACTTCCTTGATTTGGGCTTCCTCTTCCATAGATTTATCCAAAATATATTTATAATGTTTGTAGAAATTCCAAATATGTTCAAATGATTTAAAGATAAGGTTCCCATTGGGCCCCTTAGTAGGATCAAGGTCATTGTCAACTTCTTCATTTTATTCCTCCTCTAGATTATGATTTTCTCTATCAATTTGATCATCATCTTGGAAAATCTCATCAGACTCTAAAAGCCTTCATCCACTCCTAAGGTTGGAAGCCATTAGGATAGAGAGACAGGATAGAGTGAAAAAGGAATAAAACTAAAGACCAGTGAAAACACACAAAAAGATCTTTAAGATATTTTTTAAATGTTTTATGATTTACATAAATAGAATCAGTGGTCTTATTTAAGTTTCCAAAAGAGAAAATGAAGAGGCTTCTTATTTTTGCCACTAAGATGTGTCTTCACTTTGAATTTACCAAATATGTAGAGGGGGAAAACTATGCACTGCATGTGATTCTCAACTGGATCCATTGGGAGTTGAGGTGATCATGGTGATTATTATAACTCTATACTCGGTGGGAAAGGAAAAGGGTTCACCTGGAATGGTTTTAGGACTTGGTCCAAGTCTAGGGTAGAAATGTTTGATGTTTCAATTGAGCATACACCTATTTTTTGGTATTTCTAAACTAAAATATGAAAATGAAAGAACAATGCAAGACATACAATATGCAAAAATACAAGGACTAGCCCTAGTATAATTTTGCAATTCAATGATATCTAACCCTAGGATTGTAAAATAAAGTCTTTGAGCAAGGGTCCAAGGGAAATGCACAAACAAGATTAAAACCCTAGATGCACACTATATGCTTTTATTCTTTCAAATGCTTAGAAATTCAATCAAATTCTTTTCCTTTACTTGTAATCTAGTTTTTGGATAGAAATGAATAAGAGCAAACACTACAAGGTTATGCATAGAGGCTATTTACCACCAAATTAGCTAAAATTAGTATTTTTGAAATTTGGAATTGGCTAATATTTGAGACCTTTGACTAGGGCCCATTAGCTAAAAAATTTTGGGTGCAAATTTTTTTTGGGTCGATTCACCCCAATTTTATAATAATTTGACCATTTTAAGTTTAAATTTCCAACATTGCCCCTAATAAAAGTGAATCTTCTACATGTGTTTGGACACTATTCACTTGGATTTCAAAATTGATTCACCAAATTTTTATAAATACATTTTGGGACTGAACCCTTATGCATAACCCTGAAACACCAAACAACCTAAAGATATATTAGGGTAATTATATGATATGAAGTGTTTTTCCAAGATTTATCTTGCATCTAGAATATCCAATAGTTTCAAACCTACAAAATAGCTTCAAAAACCCTAGAAAATTTGATCAGAGTTTGGGGGCCTGGTTAGGTCGCTATAAGATTGAGCTTGGAGATGCATCTGTCAAGATCCCCTTGGTCCTTTTAGTTTATTGTTCAAAATAAAAATTGATCTTTGAACTTTGGAACATGCACAAACAAATGGAAATAGATATGTAACAGTAAAATAAAATGCATACAGGATGGGTATAACAAAATGCTAAAATGCAAGGTGCAAATTAGGTTTTTGAGATGCAAAACTTACCCCCAAGCCCTAATTTACCAAATTAATTCCCTATAAAGAGGTAGCATGAATATGGTTGACCAATGTGCCCTATAAGGATGAGGTATGAATTTTATTTAGATGCATTTTTAGGGTCTTGAAACAACAAAAAATAGGGCACAAAACAACAAAAAATAGATTTAAACAATGACTAACACGAACACCAAACCTAATAAGCTAATGGAGAGAGCAAGGATAAATGAAGAGGTGGATTAAGCACTCTAATAAGGTTGATCTATCCAGCTGAAAAGACTCCTCCAATAAATTCCCAAGGGTAGTGTTGGGTGGTATTTTCACCCGATTGTGAAAACACACTATCCGATAGGATTTGGGTTCTAAATCCTCTCTTGAAAAGAAATTAAACAAATAACTTCTCCAAGGTCTCTACTATATTAGCATTTTACATCTGTGTATTAATAATCTCAAATAAAGATATTCAATTTAAATGCTTGGAACACCTCAATGATTGCAAGTAACTGTTAACAAGGGGCAATGTTGGTTTATTTTATTGTGAAACTTTAATGATTGTTTATTGAACCCAAATAAAGCAAATGTGATCTGACCCTTATATGACCACATTGTAACTTCAAAGTGGAATTTGATGAAATGCCATAAAATAAAACTCCTTCAATGAAATTGGAATTTTCATGAAGGGAATGTCATCATCGACTCATGAATGAAAAATAAAAATGAAAATGAAATTCTGGCCCTGGAAATGGAAATTTTAAAATGCGTATTTAAAATCTGCAATACAACCTAGGCAATGGTGAAACTATTTTTTTGTATTTTGGAATTTTTTAGTTTTTTATTTTAATGACTGCAAATTAAAATGAAGTAACAGTTTCTGAAAGCAAAGTGCAGAGAAAATGAAAAAATAAAAATGTAGAGAATGAAAATCAAATGCATTCAGGATGATGCAATCCCATTCTGACAAAACCGAAGATATGAGTTTCCATGCATGCAAGCTAACCTATTGGACCTGCATGACATGCATAATCCCCATAGACTAAGTGCTAGTTCCTAGGGTTTTGAGTGGGGTTTTCAGATTTAGACATTCGCTTGGAGCAACCAACATAACTTGTATTTTACTCCACCTATAAGCCTAAAATTTGAAAAGGGGAAAAATAGACATTAAATATTGCATGCAGAAAATAACTCCTTTTTTGCTAATGAGATGCAAATTTTTGAATACTTTTGCATTAAAAGTATGTCATGTTACAATAGCAGAATTTATGGTTTTTCCTAACCAGTTTGTGGAGGAGAAACAACATTAAGCAGGCCCAGAATAGCCTATCACCTTTAGCTCTGCAACCCTGCTTGCAGCGATTTCCGACCCTTGTACCAATCTATGCTTCTGCTTTTATACTTTCTGGCAATGCTCTCTGCTTTGCCCTGCGGTGCTTCGTTTCATTTCCCAGATTGCATCATTTCGTATTCCCCATCTCATCATTGTCTTTGACTTTTTGTTTGATGTCTAAACATTTGATCTTCTCTGTGAACTGTAACGCCTCTGTAGCCCTTACACTTTTATGCCATGTGTTCCATGCTCTCTACATGTTTCGTAACTGCCCCTTGTAAATTACGACCAAAAATAGCATGTCATGATATCATGATGTTTTTATGTATGTAGCTTAGCTTTTCTTCTTTCATCGTGAAAATGAGACATGTCGCGATATCATGACATTTTCTTGCATGTAGCTTTGCTCTTCTACCTGTATCACGAAAATGAGACATGTCACGATATTGTGACACTTTTTTGCCCATAACATTATCTGCCTTCATGCCCAATGAAAATAAGACATGTCACGAAATCGTGACAATTTTCTGTCAACGGGCCGCACAAATGCAACCTATCGTGAAATCATGATGTTTTTCTGTTTTGAGCCGCGAGGATGCAACCTGTCATGAAATCATGATGCATTTTCATTTTGCTATGTTTTTCTGTACCTGGCCATGAAAACGTGACATGTCACAAAATCGTGACATGTCATGAAATCGTGGCACCTTTTCATTCCATACCACTCGACTGCTTTCTGTCATGAAATCGTGACGCTTTTCTCTTTTGCACCATCTTGCTGCTTTCTGTCGTGAAATAATGACAATTTTTTGTTCGGGATGTCTCGCTGCTTTCTATCATGAAATCATGATGCTTTTCTCTTTTACACCATCTTGCTGCTTTTTGTCGTGAAATCATGACAATTTTTTGTTTCGTACCACTCGGCTGCTTTTTGTCACGAAATCGTGACGCTTTTCTCTTTTGCACCATCTTGCTGCTCTCTATCACGAAATAGTGACAATTTTTTGTTCCATACCACTTGGCTACTTTCTATCGTGAAATCACGACACTTTTCTCTTTTGCACCATCTTGCTGCTTTCTATCATGAAATCACGACAATTTTTTGTTTCGTACCACTTGGCTGCTCCAGGTCGCGAAAACATGACATGTCGTAAAATCGTGACATTTTTTCCATCCTGCTACATTTTGTTACTCCTGGTCGTGAAAACGTGACATGTCATGATATTGCGACACCCTTTTCATTTTTGGCCGCGACGGAGCAACATGTCGCGATATCGCAACAACTTTTCATTTTCGGTCGTGATGGAGCAACATGTCGTGATATCACGACAACTTTTCATTTTTGGCCGTGACGGAGCAACATGTCACGATATCATGACAACTTTTCATTTTCGGTCGCAACGGAGCAACATGTCTCGATATCGCGACACTTCTCTTTTGTGAAATTTTGCTTTTTTCTTTGATCTTTGGCCTATGGACCATTGCAATTTTCTTTGAAAATAGGCAAAAAAGGTGGGTCCCCAATTTTTGGGTGTGTTGTGGATTAGCTACAACAAATGGCGACTCTGCTGTCAAATGCTCTTGAACATTTTGGTGAGAACCCAACCTAGAAGTATACAAACTTGGAAACATGCATTAGCACATAAGAAATATAAACAAATGCCAATAGATCAAAAATACATGAATCATCAGAATCATAAAGTATTAGCTCGGTGTGTGCAATATGTTTCATTCCCTATCGTTTGAAATTGATCAACATTCCATCATCAGTTTTATATGAATGCATATGTGAGATTGTGAATGATTTGTGTAACCTAAGAAATATGCTTAGAGATTTTGCTTTTATAAAGGCATAGACCTTCTAGTATCATACACAAACACTCAAGATTTATCAAACCCTCTTAGGATCAACTATATGTATAATGAATTGCTTTATTAGATCCCAAAGTTGGTTATGAGTCACTACTATCTTGAACCCATGTGCAAGTGAAAGTGAAATCAGAGCTTTGGGAAATCAGACTCCCAACCTAATCGAGATGGGAGTTTAACCCTATTATTACTACTCCGATTTGGAGTTCATTACCTCATCTTGAATAAAATGATTTAACCTGTTATGGATGAAATGGTCAGGCTAGTATATCCATATGAGCAGTCAGTGGTCTTGTTTTAGACAAGACATGCTGCCACGCATGGGCATACTTAACCCCATAATCCCTGACTTAGCTTTATTCATTCTTTTATCTTTTTTTTTTTTTTGGACCTTTGGGATGACTACCCATACTTGCTAGGGACATGTAGTATGACCTCTCCAATCCAATATTAAGACAAAATGGGAAATATTAGTTTTACTTTTATTGCTTGGACCTTTGGGATGACTACCCATCCTTTGCAGAGGACCTGTAGTACTATCCTTCCAATCCAAGCTTTATGATGGAATGAGACTTAGCAACTTTACTTCTTGGACCTTAGGGATGACTACCCATCCTTACTAGGGACATGTAGTACGATCCTTCCAATCCAAGATTTATGATTAACTGAAACATAAAAGCTTTGGAGAATCAAATTCTCAACCTAAGCGAGATGAGAATTATGCCCTATCCTTACTACTCCATGAAGGTCAAATCAGAGCATTGGGGAGTTGGATCCTCAACCTAAGTTTGATGAGGATTTAACCCTATTCTTACTACTCTGATTTTAGGCTTTAAGCTCTGTGGAAGTGGTAAAAACCACTATTTTAAGGATAATGTTGCTTGATAGGACAGACATGAAATATTATTTTTGCCTCACCTTTTCTTCCAAGCATGGTTTTGATTATTTTGCCCAATATCTTCTTTAATGTGCATAGAACGTGCTTGGTTCAAGATTGTTCGGACATCAGTTCCCAACCTTAGGATTTTTATGTTTTATGTTATAGAATAACCCTAAGAGGATTTGACACTTTTCAATGATTGTATTGGAAATGGATATGCAACTAAGATGGAATATATATGCAAAATGGAATGCGATATGAATGCATTGCTTTTCTGAATTGTGGATGGAGTATACCACCTATGTTGCCATAATTTGTAAAACTGACAACTTCATGCATCACAAGTTTCAAACGATATTATTTAATGTGTTTGTGTTACTTGTGGAGCTTTCTACAATACAATTCCAATGTTTCATACTCTCTTGATCTTAGGCATAAGTTGACATCTCAAAAAATTTTCCCTTTTTTTTTTTATATATATATAAAAACAAACTAAACATGTCAAATGAAATCAAACACACAACTTAAATCATGATTAAACTAACAATCCAAAAAATGAAACTTGAAAAACACAAACCCAAAACCAAAACCAAAATCTATATACAAATGTACAATATGGTACAAGATGAAGCAAA
Organism: Wollemia nobilis; assembly: GCA_028583015.1. Classification (NCBI taxonomy): domain Eukaryota; kingdom Viridiplantae; phylum Streptophyta; class Pinopsida; order Araucariales; family Araucariaceae; genus Wollemia; species Wollemia nobilis. The sequence goes on along the minus strand of JAQPPZ010003172.1, from coordinate 5,220,228 downwards.
GCTTGGACTATCACTTTCCTGGATCCCAAACATGATTAGAACATTTCAGCAAAAATATAACGTGATGTGCATGCCAAATGTTGTAGGAACCTAAAAAAAACCATATTAGACCAAACAATGCAACCCATTTCAACTTTCCTCTCTCACCCCACCAATTAAATTTAGTTCCATTAGTATTCTCATAGGTGAGATTCAAATTTTCAAATTGACTAGACAATGATTGATATTCAATTTTATCTTGTCTATTCTTTAAATTGCAAGTTTCATCATTCCATTCATGATTTAGAAGTAGGATTTTTTATCCAAAATGAAACTTTGTAAGTAAGAGCCTATTTCTAAACATTTTAAAGCCAATTCATCTTCCAAGTTTGTAGGCCATTCAAACTTGTGTAACAGTTTGCAAGCATCTAGGATATTTACTAAATTAGGATCATTAACAGTTTTTACCCTAGATTCAATTAGCAATTGTTGATGAATTTGATTTAACAATTCAAGTGCATCAACTTATTTTCCATTCATTAAAACAATATTATCAAAGGTGTGATTAGAAATCATACCCTATTTTTCATTCACCTTTAATGACATTTCATCATAAACATCAATCCAATTCAAAATATGGTCATGCAAATTTTCACCTAAATCTTGGATGTTTGAACACAAAAGGTTAGACTCTACCTTTTGAACATTTTTATTTACCAAAAATTGGTGAGAAATCACAATTTCTGCTTTTACCTCATGGTCTTCATATTCTTCATTGATTACTTGTTCATTAAACATACCAAAATTGGGCACCCAATTGAAAACATGCCCATCCTTTTCAACCCTCAAATATTTTTGGTCAAAGTGTATGTCAAGTAATCTGTCTTGATGATCCTTCATTTGAGTTGTTTCCAATTGATCAATCTCTTTGTTATTTGGTTCCAATTATTTGTTCCCTATCCATGGTATCTCTTCATGTGAATCCTCAAAATCATCATGCAAACTTGTATCCACATCTTCAATGAATTTATATTCAACATGATCAAATTTTGCAACCTTCTCAAATATTGTGAATGTGGGGTCTTCGTATGACGTAGAAGTTTCAACATCTTGCATATCAAGTGAAATGTGAGTTTCATCTATAGGGGTGTGAGAAAAGAATGCATTATCATATCTCCCCCAACCATTGTAAAAATTGTCATCCAAATTCATGGAATGGAATTCCATGATGTTTGTGGCGTGATATTTTGATTCATTTATCAATTCTTTTTCTTCTTTGTCCTTGGTGATAGGATCATTATAATCTTCCAAAATTTGATGAGATTTGAAACTCTCTTCCAAAACATCCTCAAATTGTACAAGAGTTGTAAAGTCTTCCTTTGAGTAGGCGATTATGTTGTCCTGTATATCAATTGGCACCCAAGTTTCATTAGTAGTTTTGGATTGAGTGTAATCTTTCCACTTCTTCCAAGCATCGTAATAATCATCTTTCAAAATCAAGTGGTGACGTTCAACTACTTCTTCAACATCTTCCATTTCATCAATGTGTTTCTCATCAAATTCATCTTCACCTTCCTTAGATGGTTCAATTATTTCCAAAAGTGGGTCGTTTCTTGAATTCAAATTTGTAAGGCCATCATAATCCACATTAGTAACCCATGATTCAATTTTATCATAATTTGGAGGGTGAAGAATTTCTTGATCTTTAATTTTACACATCTCATCAATAGTATCTTCCAAGAACAAGTGGTGAAACTCTATCATGTCTTCAAATTCATTTATTGGTTTTTCTCCAATTTCACTTTCAACCACTTCATTCAATTCTATGGTAGCTTCCGTCCTATCACATATTTCAAACATTGTTGAATTTAGAACCCCTTCATCTAGATAATCGTGTATCTCTATGAATGAGATCATTTCTGCATAATCTTCACTAGCGGATGTTGGTTTAGCACTTTGCACCTCCCCGTGGACTACATCTAAGGTGGTTGTAAGATTTGGATATTCAAATTCATCCCCTTGATCATTTACCTTATATATCATTGGAGTGGAGGGTGCTATATTTGATGGTTGGTGTAGGTTGGCATCAAAAGAACAATCTCTCATATGAACATGTTGTGCCTTTTCTTCTTCAAGACCTTGTCGTTCTATCTCTTCTAAGATTTCATGGATTTTCTCTAGAGACAAGCCACCCATTTTTTCCTCAATGAGTGAAGCAAGCGTGGGGTGTATGGCTCCAAAGTATAATTCTATGGCTTCCTCTTCTAACGTGTTAAAATTTTCCCACATTTGGGAGTGCAACTCATGAAATCTTCCATTGAATTGACTCAAGGATTCATTAGGCTCCTTACATATGGAGGTAAACTGATTTTTCAGGATTTCTAAGTCAACCTAATTACCAAAATGGTAAATATAGGCTGCTTCTAGTTGTATCCAAGAAGTCCTAACCTCCATGGGTAGTTGGATGTACCAAAAGAATGGTTTATCATCCAAAATGTATGCAAATAACTTACAAGCCACCTCCTCATAGAAAATCTGGAATTTACATAATGTATCCTTGTAGACATACAATTTTTGCAAGTATCCTAGTGGCACATCTTGATTAAAACATCGTAGAAACTCTAATAACAATTTAGGAATTTGATAGGGTACCACAGGTATAGACAAACCCTTATAATGGTCCTCCATTATTAATACCGTTCTTTCTCTTAGAGACATCATTTCAGCTCTCAGGGATACAATGTGCTCCTCAAATGTTGCCATTAGTGAACTCAGAATATAACTTTTAGAACCAAATATGTTGAATACTCAACCTGCAATGTATAAAAAATCAAGTTAGCATCAACTAAGAGATGTATTCATTAAAATCAAATGAAAGTAACTGTTAGTCAAGACCAAAATTTTCAAAATTAAATCAAATCACTTTATTTCTGTATGAACAATCAGAAAAGCATTAGAATAATATACAACATACCTGAATTGCTTAAAATAAAGTAAACCAATTCAGGCCGTCCTTTTAAAAATCTGCTGAGAGTTAGAGGACTAAAGATAACAATCAACAGGGCATGAAATATTCAAAATTTAAATCCCTGTAGCACTTAAATTCCACTAAAATAAACCCATCAGGCCCTCCTTCTAGCGCCAATCTATTGAGTGGTATTTTCACCCGATTGTGAAAACACACTCTTTGATAGGATTTGGGTTCTAAATCCTCTCTTGCAAAAAAATTAAACAAATAACTTCTCCAAGGTCTCCGCTATATTAGCATTTTACATATGTGTATTAATAATCTCAAATAAAGATATTCAATTTAAATTCTTGGAACACCTCAGTGATTGCAAGTAACTGATAACAAGGGGCAATGTTGGTTTATTTTATTGTGAAACTTTAATGATTGTTTATTGAACCAAAATAAAGCAAATGTGATCTGACCCTTATATGACCACATTGTAACTTCAAAGTGGAATTTGATGAAATGCCATAAAAAAAAACTCCTTCAATGAAATTGGAATTTTCATGAAGGGAATGTCATCATCAGCTCATGAATGAAAAATAAAAATGAAAATGAAATTCTGGCCCTAGAAATGGAAATTTTAAAATGCATATTTAAAATCTGCAATACAACCTAGGCAATGGTGAAACTATTTTTTTGTATTTTGGAATTTTTTAGTTTTTTATTTTAATGACTACAAATTAAAATGAAGTAACAGTTTCTGAAAGCAAAGTGCAGAGAAAATGAAAAAATAAAAATGTAGAGAATGAAAATCAAATGCATTCAGGATGATGCAATCTCATTCTGAAAAAACCGAAGATATGAGTTTCCAAGCATGCAACCTAACATATTGGACCTGCATGACATGCATAATCCCCATAGACTAAGTGCTAGTTCCTAGGGTTTTGAGTGGGGTTTTCAGATTTAGACATTCGCTTGGAGCAACCAACATAACTTGTATTTTACTCCACCTATAAGCCTAAAATTTGAAAAGGGGAAAAATAGACATTAAATCTTGCATGCAAAAAATAACTCCTTCTTTCTTGCCAATGAGATGCAAATTTCTGAATACTTTTGCATTAAAAGTATGTCATGTTACAATAGCAGAATGTCTGGTTTTTCCTAACCAGTCTGTGGAGGAGAAACAACATTAAGCAGGCCCAGAATAGCCTATCACCTTCAGCTCTACAACCCTGCTTGCAGCGGTTTTCGACCCTTGTACCAATCTGTGCTTTTGCTTTTATACTTTTTGGCAATGCTCTCTGCTTCACCCTATGGCACTTTGTTTCATTTCCTAGATTGCATCATTTTGTATTCCTCGTCTCATCGTTGTCTTTGAATTTCTGTTCGATGTCTAAATGTTTGATCTTATCTGTGAACTGTAACGCCTCTGTAGCCCTTACACTTTTATGCCACGTGTTTCGTGCTTTCTACATGTTCTATAACTGCCCCTTGTAAATCGTGACCAAAAATAGCATGTCGTGATATCACAATGTTTTTATGTATGTAGCTTAGCTTTTCTTCTTTCATCACGAAAATGAGACATGTCGCGATATTGCGACATTTTCTTGCATGCAGCTTTGCTCTTCTACCTGTATCACAAAAATGAGACATGTCGCGATATCGCGACACTTTTCTACCCACAACCTTGTCTGCCTTCATGCCTAGCAAAAATAAGACATGTTGTGAAATCATGACAATTTTCTGTCAACGGGCCGTGCAAATGCAACCTATCACGAAATCGTGACATTTTTCTGTTTTGGGCCGCGAGGATGCAACCTGTCGCGAAATCATGATGCCTTTTCATTTTGCTATGTTTTGCTGTACCTGGCCGCAAAAACGTGACATGTCACGAAATCGTGACACCTTTTCATTTTGTACCACTCGGTTGCTTTTTGTCGCGAAATCACAACGCTTTTCTCTTTTATACCATCTTGCTGCTTTTTGTCACAAAATTGTGACAATTTTTCGTTCGGGCTGTATCGTTGCTTTCTTTCATGAAATCGCGACGCTTTTCTCTTTTGCATCATCTTGCTGCTTTCTATCATGAAATCGCAACAATTTTTCATTTCGTACCACTTGGCTACTTTCTATCGCGAAATTGTGATGCTTTTCTCTTTTGCACCATCTTGCTGCTTTCTATCGTGAAATCGTGACAATTTTTTGTTCCGTACCACTTGGCTGCTTTTTGTCGTGAAATCGCGATGCTTTTCTCTTTTGCACCATCTTGCTGCTTTCTGTCGTGAAATCACGACAATTTTTCGTTCTGTACCACTTGGTTTCTCCAGGTCGTGAAAACGCGACATGTCACGAAATCGTGACATTTTTTCCATCCTGCTGCATTTTGTTACTCCTGGCCATGAAAATGTGACATGTCGCGATATCACGACACCCTTTTCATTTTTGGCCATGACGGAGCAACATGTCGCAATATCGTGACAACTTTTCATTTTCGGCCGCAACGGAGCAACATGTCGCGATATCGCGACAACTTTTCATTTTCGGCCACAACGGAGCAATATGTCGCGATATCACGACAACTTTTCATTTTTGGCCGCGACGGAGCAACATGTCGCGATATCGCGACACTTCTTCTCTTTTGTGAAATTTTGCTTTTTTCCTTGATCTTTGGCCTATGGACCACTGCAATTTTCTTTGAAAGCATGCAAAAAAGGTGGGTCCCCAATTTTGAGGTGTGTTGTGGATCAGCCACAACAGGTAGTCATCATCAAAGCACAAAACAACAAAAACAACAATTTGAATCAGATGAGCACTTGTTAGAATGAACAAAGAGCAAGTCAAGAATTATGATCTCCAAAGAACTTTTTGGGGTCAATGAGGGAATACAAAACCTTATTTATAATATGTTTAGAGGGAAAATATGCAAGAAAATGAAATTTCATCAAGGGAAAAAGCCGACCCCAAAACAGTGTTAAAAATTTGAGCATGTTGTGTTGTCATTGATGTCAAAAGGTTTAATGTCCTAAGTTGATGGAAATATTTGTGAGAATATTCTTCATGGTGGCACATGAGGTATAAGGTAGCAAGAAGAAAGGAATTCCTCTCCATGGTGTTTGAGAAAGAATTTATAAGTCTATTTGATTTACCTTGATGGTAATTTTGCAAAGGTTAATAATTATTTATGGTGGCAAAAGTTTCTCCTTAAAGAAAAGGCCCAAAAGGATTTTTAATATTTAAATTATAATATTTAAATCCATAGGATTTAAATTATTATAATTAAATATAATATATTTTTCAAAGCACCAAATGTGATTTTCAAAGCACCGACGTCAAAGGTTAATGCTATCGAAAGCATATTAATATTGCAAAGGTTAAGGGGGAAAATGTTGTTCGATCATCGATTAAATATAGCACCTCGTTCGTCGATCGATTCACGGTAGGGAAAGGTGGAAAACATTCTTTTTTGAAGTTTGAGGTAGGAGGAAAATAAGGAGTAGAGGCTCCATCTTCACATCCCATCTAGGTGGGTAGCCTAGATGGCTGTGGTCGCAGTGCTAGAGCATAGCAGCTGACAGGTCTCGTGTTCGAGATGCGGCGGAGGTAGTGGAAGGTTTTGCATCATGGTTTTTGTTTTGCATGGAAGAAGGTGTGTTAAAGGAAGGAAAGTGTCCCTTTGATTTCATGTGGGTGGCTAGCCCATGCGGTGGCCTAGCCATGGCTAGGGCGTGGGGCCAACAGGTAGTGTGGGTTCGATTCTCGACGGCAGGCAGCAACAAAGTTTTTTTTAAAATTGATTTATGCCAAAGTCCAAAGTTTATAAGGTATGCGCCTAGCCTAGGGAGTCATAAGGAGTTTTTGTGATGATTTTATTTTTGCAATAAAAGGGGTTATGAAATATTTTTTCTTGTGCAAGAATTAAGTGGAGTTGTTTGCTAGTGCTTTGGAGGAAATTTTTGAAGTGGTGATTTATTTATCTTTTGGAAATGCATTAATGACAAGTAGGAGATATAAGGTGTAAATGAAATATTTTGCTTATGTAATTGGTGATCTTTGTTGATGAAATTTTATTTGCAAGGTTAGGAGTTATAAGGTGTAAAAAGTGGTTTGAATTTTATGTGTACCTCTTGCATCGTGAAAATAATTTTTGTGGGGTTGTGTTGAATGTTAATGCATTTTCCTTGAGATCAAAAGAAGGGTCCTAGAGCATCTTTTTAGATTTCATTGAGCACATTTTGGAAGGAATATTCATGTGGATGTTTTGAAATAGAATCTTGCTATCTAACCCTTGAAGTGGCACAAGAAGAATTGGTTGTTTGTGAGATAGGTTTTAATGACATATCTTCATCAAAGAAAATAAGAGGTATGGGCACATCATTCCTTGTTTAAAGTGTTTTGTTGAAGTGAATGTTTTGGAACATAAGGTGGAGAGAAAAGGATTGTTTGATAAGCATTGTTGGAAATATTTGAGTTAGGTTTTGAAATCTACATTGTGCATCCTTGTTGAAAGAAAGTGGAAACACCTGTGTTAGGGTTTGTGAGCAAGTTGTGCTTCATTGGTTGAATGATTGTGTGAAACTCTTGAGCATTGGTTTTGAGTGATATTGAAAGTGAATGTGCAAACATTAGAAATCAGATTTGTGAAAGCAAGTGTGTGCATCAAGAAGATAGGTGTCATATGCTAGACTAGATCTATCTTTAAAAGAGCAATAAATGTGAGACATGTGAAAGCGATAGACTTAATGATTGAGTAGAACATATTGAGCTATTTGCAAGTGCATATCATTCTCTATATGTTCCAGAGGTTAAAAAAATTCTGAGTAGAATATATTTTGTTTGAAGAAAGCATTTCTAAAAAATATATAAGCTTTGCTTGTGTGCAAGGTTTGGAAATATTTGGTACAATTTTGTGAGTAGTATTGAGGATAGATTAGAGCAAGTCTTTTGAGAAGGCTTGAGGATAGAGTTGAGCAAGTCTTTTGAGAAGGCTTGAGGACAGATTTGAGTAAGTTTTTGAGAAGACTTAAGGGTAGATTTGAGCAAGTCTTTGAGAAGGCTTGAGGGTAGATTTGAGCAAGTCTTTTGAGAAGGCTTGAGGAGATTTGAGTAAGTCTTTTGAGAAGGCTTAAGGGTAGATTTGAGCAAGTATTTGAGAAGGCTTGAGGGTATTTGAAGAAATGGGTTTGAGTATTTTAGAAGGCTTGAGGGTATATTTGAGCAAGTCTTTGAGAAGGCTTGAAGGTAGATTTGAGAAAGATCTTGAGAAGGCTTGAGGATAGATTTGAGAGTATATTTGATCAAGCTTTGTGTTAAGGCTTGGGGATAGATTTGTGAGCAGATTTTGGTATAGATTTGTGAGTAGAGTTTGGTGTAATTTGTGAGCAGAGTTAGAGTAGATTTGTGCTAGACTTGGGATAGAATTTGGTGTAGATTTGAGATAGAGTTGAGAGTAGGATTTGGAGGTGATAGAGCAAAGAGGATAATAGTCTCTAGTGGATAGAGATCCATTAGCTAGAGCAAGGGGAAAGAGTTCTCCTATGGAGAGAGATCCACAAGCTAGAGTAGTGGGGGTAGAAGTCTTCTAGAAGATCACAACCAGAGTAGAGGGGATAGAGTTCTCCTATGGAAAGAGATCCATGAACTAGAGCAAGGGAAAAGAGTTCTCCTATGGAGAGAGATCCATGAACTAGAGTAGAGGGGATAGAGTTCTCCTATGGAGAGAGATCCATAAACTAGAATAGAGGGGATAGAGTTCTCCTATGGAGAGAGATCCATAAACTAGAGCAAGGGGAAAGAGTTCTCCTATGGAGTGTGATCCATGAACTAGCTGGGAAGATAGAGTTCTTCTGTGGAGAGAGATCCATGAACTAGTTGAGGAGATAGAGTTCTCCTAGATCAAGTTCCATGAACTAGAGAAAATGGGAAAGAGTTCTCCTGTGGAGAGAGATCCACAAATCAGAGCATAGGGGATTGGTGTCTCCTTTGGATAGAGGTCCATAAACATTGTAATAGGGAATTGATTCCCAAGAGATTTGTTGAGAAAATTTAGTAGAAATATTTTCTTCATGGAGTAGCCCACATTGGGTGAACCACGTTAAATTTGTGTCTCTCTTATGTGTGATGATTTGTGCATTGCTTTGATTACTGCTATTGATATTGCCATTGATAATATTGGATAATATTATTTGGGAAAGAAAAGTAAAATTTGATCTTATATTGTTCACCCCCCTCTCAGTATAAGCCTGTGTTCTTCAATTGGTATCAGAGTGGGTTCCTTCGGAAGAGTCTAACAACTTGAAGGAAGAGGTTACAGGAACACAGATGGCATCTCAGAATGGATCTTCATAAAATAAGGCACCATTGTTTTATGGGAATAATTATGCTTTCTGGAGCATAAGAATGAGGACTTACTTGATGGCACAAGGATATGAGACATGGCAAGCAGTTGAGGATGGGTTCACACCTACAGCTAATCCTCCCATAGATAAATATGGTAAGCTCTTGCATGTGAATAATGCCAAGGCTATGAATGCAATCTTAAGTGGATTACGTGAAGCATAATTTGTGAAAGTTATGCATTGCAAATCAGCAAAAGAGATTTGGGAAAAATTGAAGCAAACCTATGAGGGAAATAAAAAGGTCAAGATGGCAAAACTACAAAACCACAAGAAAAGGTTTGAAGATTTGAATATGGATGATGAGGAAGACATTGCTACATACTTACTTCATGTGGATGAGATTGTTAATACCATGCGTGGACTTGGATTTGAAATTGAAGAATCCAATGTTGCTCAAAAAGTTTTAAGGTCACTTCCCACAAGGTATGATGGAAAAGTTTTAGCTATAGAAGAGATGAAAGATATTGAGCAATTGACTATGGATGAGTTACATGGAATTCTCATAGCTTATGAGATGAGAATAGTAAAGGATCCCAACTCCAAGAAAGAGGTAGCTTTCAAAGCATCAAAGAAGACAAAGGATAAGAAGCCAAAATCAAGTGGTGAGTCAAGCAGTGATGAAGAAGCTAACTATGGTAGAAGAAACAAGAAGGACTCAAGAAAGCACAAAGGTATGAAAATAGTGAAATGTTTTAATTGTGGAAATTTTGGTCACTATGCATCTAATTGTCCAGAAGTTGGAAGCAGTAGCAGTGAAGAGAAATATGATCATAAGAAAAAGGAAGGAGGAAAATCCAGGTATGAAAAGAAAAATAGGTATGGTCAAAACAGGCATGAAAATAAGTTCTTTCAAAGGCACAAGAAGAGTTTCTATGTTGATAAGGGAAGCAAGGCTTCAAGTGATAGTGATGGAAGATCCTTAGATAGTGAAGAAGAAGAAATTCTATTTTTGGCAATAGAAGAGGAAGAAAATGCTCCTGTTAAAGGTAAAGTTGAAAAGTATGAAGATGCTCTTGAAGACCAAGAAGTAGAAAAAGATTCAAAAAATGAAGAGGAAGGCACAGTAGATCTAGAAGCAGAACTTATTGCTGCTCTTAAAGAATTGAAAAAGGTTAGAAAGAAGAATTCAAAATTCAAGGCTCAAGTTCAAGAATGTGATGAAGAAAAAGAAAAGCTTATACAAGACCTGACAAACTCAATAGCTAAGACAAGGAGATTTAAAGAAAAGTTAGAGGCAAAAGTCTTAGAATGTGAAAAATTAGAACATGAGGTAGTTTCACTAAGGATGGAAGTGAAAGTATCTAAGGACAAGCTACACAGGTTTGGGAAAAGTTCAAAGACTTTGGACAAGATTATCAATGCACAAAGATCTTCATCTATCAAAACAGGACTTGGTTTTGAAGAAGGACAAGGAAAACAAGAAGAAGGGTTAAGCTCAAGCTCAAAAGAAGAAGAAGTTTCAGAGGAAGAGAGTGAAGAAGAAATTGAGACTTATGAAGATGAGTTGAAGAATAGAAGCTTCACTAAGAAAGGAAACAATGCACAAACAAGGTACATGGATCATCACAAAGAAGAAAGGACTAAGAGACCAGTGGGTTCAAGGCAATATTTCTTCAAAGGACGTTGCTTTTCATGTAACAGGTTTGGTCACAAGGCTATGCATTGTAGGACTCATGGAAAGAAGGAATATGGTTTTACCAGGAAAAACTTCAAATATGGACATCTCTTTCAAGGGTATTGCTACTCTTGTAATCGATTTGGTCACAAAGCAATCCAATGCAGGGTTCATGACAAAAATGAGTATGGCTTCACTAGGAGGAACTTCAAGATATTTGTACCTTCTATGAACTACAACATTAAGTGTTACAAGTGCAATAATCTAGGGCATAAGGCCAAGTGGTGTAGAACAAAGTTTCTAGAGCTTCCAGAAACAAGCAAGAATAGGGACACTCAAAAGGATCAAAAGGGTATGTTGAGAAAGAAGGTTGACAAAGAAAAAGAGCATTGTATGCTGGGAGTAGAGATACTCCCACCCCAAAATTAATCACCTCAAGGAGAGGAGGTGGGGAGGGGGCTGAGCTAAGAGTCTTATATTTAGCCCCAAAGGAGTCCCTTTGCCATTGATGTCAAAGGGGGAGATATTTGAGTAAGGGGGAGAGCATTCAATCAGGGGGAGCAAATTTGGAATCAAATGGTTTTGAAAAGAGAATTTTTAGAAAAGGGTTGCCATCAATGACAAAGGGGGAGATTGTTGGAAATTTGAGCATGTTGTGTTGTCATTGATGTCAAAAGGTTTAATGTCCTAAGTTGATGGAAATATTTGTGAGAATATTCTTCATGGTGGCACATGAGGTATAAGGCAGCAAGAAGAAAGGAATTCCTCTCCATGGTGTTTGAGAAAGAATTTATAAGTCTATTTGATTTACCTTGATGGTAATTTTGCAAAGGTTAATAATTATTTATGGTGGCAAAAGTTTCTCCTTAAAGAAAAGGCCCAAAAGGATTTTTAATATTTAAATTATAATATTTAAATCCATAGGATTTAAATTATTATAATTAAATATAATATATTTTTTGAAGCACCAAATGTGATTTTCAAAGCATCGACATCAAAGGTTAATGCTATTGAAAGCATATTAATATTGCAAAGGTTGAGGGGGAAAAATGTTGTTCGATCATCGATTAAATCTAGCGCCTCATTCGTCGATCGATTCATGGTAGGGAAAGGTGGAAAACATTATTTTTTGGAGTTTGAGGTAGGTAGAAAATAAGGAGTAGAGGCTCCATATTCACATCCCATTCGGGTGGGTAGCCCAGATGGTTGTGGTCATAGTGCTAGAGCATAGCAGCTGACAGGTCTCGTGTTCGAGATGCGATGGAGGCAGTGGAAGGTTTTGCATCATGGTTTTTGTTTTGCATGGTGGAAGGTATGTTAAAGGAAGGGAAGTGTCCCTTTGATTTCATGTGGGTGGCTAGCCCATGTGGTGGCCTAGCCATGGCTAGGGTGTGAGGCCAACAGGCAGCGTGGGTTTGATTCTCGATGGTAGGTAGTAGCAAAGTTTTTTTTAAAATTGATTTATGCCAAAGTCCAAAGTTTATAAGGTATGCACCTAGCCTAGGGAGTCATAAGGAGTTTTTGTGATGATTTTATTTTTGCAATAAAAGGGGTTATGAAATATTTTTTTCTTGTGCAAGAATTAAGTGGAGTTGTTTGCTAGTGCTTTGGAGGAAATTTTTGAAGTGGTGATTTATTTATCTTTTGGAAATGCATTAATGACAAGTAGGAGATATAAGGTGTAAATGAAATATTTTTCTTATGTAATTGGTGATCTTTGTTGATGAAATTTTATTTGCAAGGTTAGGAGTTATAAGGTGTAAAAAGTGGTTTGAATTTTATGTGTACCTCTTGCATTGTGAAAAGAATTTTTGTGGGGTTGTGTTGAATGTTAATGCATTTTCCTTGAGATCAAAAGAAGGGTCCTAGAGCATATTTTTAGATTTCATTGAGCACATTTTGGAAGGAATATTCATGTGGATGTTTTGAAATAGACTGTTGCTATCTAACCCTTGAAGTGGCACAAGAAGAATTGGTTGTTTGTGAGATAGGTTTTAATGACATATCTTCATCAAAGAAAATAAGAGGTATGGGCACATCATTCCTTGTTTAAAGTGTTTTGTTGAAGTGAATGTTTTGGAACATAAGGTGGAGAGAAAAGGATTGTTTGATAAGCATTGTTGGAAATATTTGAGTTAGGTTTTGAAATCTACATTGTGCATCCTTGTTGAAAGAAAGTGGAAACACCTATGTTAGGGTTTGTGAGCAAGTTGTGCTTCATTGGTTGAATGATTATGTGAAACTCTTGAGCATTGGTTTTGAGTGATATTGAAAGTGAATGTGCAAACATTAGAAATCAGATTTGTGAAAGCAAGTGTGTGCATCAAGAAGATAGGTGTCATATGCTAGACTAGATCTATCTTTAAAAGAGCAATAAATGTGAGACATGTGAAAGTGACATACTTAATGATTGAGTAGAACATATTGAGCTATTTGCAAGTGCATATCATTCTCTATATGTTCCAGAGGTTAAAAAAATTTTGAGTAGAATATATTTTGTTTGAAGAAAGCATTTCTGAAAAAGATATAAGCTTTGCTTGTGTGCAAGGTTTGGAAATATTTGGTATAATTTTGTGAGCAGTATTGAGGATAGATTAGAGCAAGTCTTTTGAGAAGGCTTGAGGATAGAGTTGAGCAAGTATTTTGAGAAGGCTTGAGGATAGATTTGAGCAAGTCTTTGAGAAGGCTTGAGGGTATATTTGAGCAAGTATTTGAGAAGGCTTGAGGGTATATTTGAGCAAGTCTTTGAGAAGGCTTGAAGGTAGATTTGAGCAAGACCTTGAGAAGGCTTGAGGATAGATTTGAGAGTATATTTGATCAAGCTTTGTGTTAAGGCTTGGGGATAGATTTGTGAGAATATTTTGGTATAGATTTGTGAGTAGATTGGTGATATTTGTGAGCAGATTTAGAGAAATTTGTGCTAGACTTGGGATAGAATTTGGTGTAGATTTGAGATAGAGTTGAGAGTAGGCTTTGGAGGTGATAGAGCAAAGAGGATAATAGTATCTAGTGGATAGATATCCATCAGCTAGAGTAAGGGAAAGAGTTCTCCTATGGAGAGAGATCCACAAGCTAGAGTAGTGGGGGTATAAGTCTTCTAGAAGATCACAACCAGAGTAGAGGGGATAGAGTTCTCCTATGGAAAGAGATCCATGAACTAGAGCAAGGAAAGAGTTCTCTATGGAGAGATTCCATGAACCAGAGTAGAGGGATAGAGTTCTCCTATGGAGAGAGATCCATGAACTAGAATAGAGGGGATAGAGTTCTCCTATGGAGAGAGATCCACAAACTAGAGCAAGGGGAAAGAGTTCTCTTATGGAGTGTGATCCATGAACCAGCTGGGAAGATAGAGTTCTTCTGTGGAGAGAGATCCATGAACTATTTGAGGAGATAGAGTTCTCCTGGATCAAGTTCCATGAACTAGAGAAAAGGGGAAAGAGTTCTCCTATGGAGAGAGATCCACAAATCAGAGCATAGGGGATTGGTGTCTCCTTTGGATAGAGGTCCATAAACATTGTAATAGGGAATTGATTCCCAAGAGATTTGTTGAGAAAATTTAGTAGAAATATTTTCTCCATGGAGTAGCCCACATTGGGTGAACCACGTTAAATTTGTGTCTCTCTTGTGTGTGATGATTTGTGCATTGCTTTGATTACTACTATTGATATTGCCATTGATAATATTGGATAATATTGTTTGTGAAAGAAAAGTAAAATTTGATCTTATATTGTTCACCCCCCTCTCAGTATAAGCCTGTGTTCTTCAATTGGTATCAGAGCGGGTTCCTTCGAAAGAGTCTAACAACTTGAAGGAAGAGGTTACAGGAACATAAATGGCATCTCAGAATGGATCTTCATAAAATAAGGCACCATTGTTCGATGGGAACAATTATGCTTTCTGGAGCATAAGAATGAGGACTTACTTGATGGCACAAGGATATGAGACATGGCAAGCAGTTGAGGATGGGTTCACACCTACAACTAATCCTCCCATAGATAAATATGGTAAGCTCTTGCATGTAAATAATGCCAAGGCTATGAATGCAATATTAAGTGGATTACGTGAAGCAAAATTTGTGAAAGTTATGCATTACAAATCAGCAAAAGAGATTTGGGAAAAATTGAAGCAAACCTATGAGGGAAATAAAAAGGTCAAGATGGCAAAACTACAAAACCACAAGAAAAGGTTTGAAGATTTGAATATGGATGATGAGGAAGATATTGCTACATACTTACTTCATGTGGATGAGATTGTTAATACCATGCATGGACTTGGATTTGAAATTGAAGAATCCAATGTTGCTCATAAAGTTTTAAGGTCACTTCCCACAAGGTATGATGGAAAAGTTTCAGCTATAGAAGAGATGAAAGATATTGAGCAGTTGACTATGGATGAGTTACATGGAATTCTCATAGCTTATGAGATGAGAATAGTAAAGGATCCCAACTCCAAGAAAGAGGTAGCCTTCAAAGCATCAAAGAAGACAAAGGATAAGAAGCCAGAATCAAGTGGTGAGTCAAGCAGTGATGAAGAAGCTAACTATGGTAGAAGAAACAAGGACTCAAGAAAGCACAAAGGTATGAAAATAGTGAAATATTTTAATTATGGAAATTTTGGTCACTATGCATCTAATTGTCCAAAATTTGGAAGCAATAGTAGTGAAGAGAAACAAGATCATAAGAAAAAGGAAGGAGGAAAATCTAGGTATGAAAAGAAAAATAAGTATGGTCAAAACAAGCATGAAAATAAGTTCTTTCAAAGGCACAAGAAGAGTTTCTATGTTGATAAGGGAAGCAAGGCTTCAAGTGATAGTGATGGAAGATCCTCAGATAGTGAAGAAGAAGAAATTCTATTTTTGGAAATAGAAGAGGAAGAAAATGCTCCTATTGAAGGTAAAGTTGAAAAGTATGAAGATGCTCTTGAAGACCAAGAAGTAGAAAAAGATTCAGAAAATGAAGAGGAAGGCACAATAGATCTAGAAGTAGAACTTATTGCTGCTCTTAAAGAATTGAAAAATGTTAGAAAGCAGAATTCAAAATTCAAGGCTCAAGTTCAAGAATGTGATGAAGAAAAAGAAAATCTTATACAAGACCTAACAAACTCAATAGCTAAGACAAGGAGATTTAAAGAAAATTTAGAGGTAAAAGTCTTAGAATGTGAAAAATTAGAACATGAGGTAGTTTCACTAAGGATGGAAGTGAAAGTGTCTAAGGACAAGCTACACAAGTTTGGGAAAAGTTCAAAGACTTTGGACAAGATTATCAATGCACAAAGATCTTCATCTATCAAAATAGGACTTGGTTTTGAAGAAGGACAAGGAAAACAAGAAGAAGGGTTAAGCTCAAGCTCAAAAGAAGAAGAAGTTTTCAGAGGAAGAGAGTGAAGAAGAAATTGAGACTTATGAAGATAAGTTGAAGAATAAAAGCTTCACTAAGAAAGGAAACAATGCACAAACAAGGTACATGGATCATCACAAAGAAGAAAGGACTAAGAGACCAGTGGGTTCAAGGCAATATTTCTTCAAAGGACATTGCTTTTCATGTAATAGGTTTGGTCACAAGGCTATGCATTGCAGGACTCATGAAAAGAAGGAATATGGTTTTACTAGGAAGAACTTCAAATATGGACATCTCTTTCAAGGGTATTGCTACTCTTGTAATCGATTTGGTCACAAAGCAATCCAATGCAGGGTTCATGACAAAAAGGAGTATGGCTTCACTAGGAGGAACTTCAAGATATTTGTACCTTCTATGAACTACAACATTAAGTGTTACAAGTGCAATAATCTAGGGCATAAGGCCAAGTGGTGTAGAACAAAGTTTCCAGAGCTTCCAGAAACAAGCAAGAATAGGGACACTCAAAAGGATCAAAAGGGTATGTTGAGAAAGAAGGTTGACAAAGAAAAAGAGCATTGTAGTTTGGGAGTAGAGATACTCCCACCCCAAAATTAATCACCTCAAGGAGAGGAGGTGGGGAGGGGGCTGAGCTAAGAGTCTTATATTTAGCCCCAAAGGAGTCCCTTTGCCATTGATGTCAAAGGGGGAGATATTTGAGTAAGGGGGAGAGCATTCAGTCAGGGGGAGCAGTTTCTCAGGGGGAGCATATTTGGAATCAAATGGTTTTGAAAAAGGAATTTTTAGAAAAGTTTTAGAAAAGGGTTGCCATCAATGACAAAGGGGGAGATTGTTGGAAATTTGAGCATGTTGTGTTGTCATTGATGTCAAAAGGTTTAATGTCCTAAGTTGATGGAAATATTTGTGAGAATATTCTTCATGGTGGCACATGAGGTATAAGGCAACAAGAAGAAAGGAATTCCTCTCCATGGTGTTTGAGAAAGAATTTATAAGTCTATTTGATTTACCTTGATGGTAATTTTGCAAAGGTTAATAATTATTTATGGTGGCAAAAGTTTCTCCTTAAAGAAAAGGCCCAAAAGGATTTTTAATATTTAAATTATAATATTTAAATCCATAGGATTTAAATTATTATAATTAAATATAATATATTTTTTGAAGCACCAAATGTGATTTTCAAAGCGTCGACATCGAAGGTTAATGCTATCGAAAGCATATTAATATTGCAAAGGTTGAGGGGGAAAAATGTTGTTCGATCATCGATTAAATCTAGCGCCTCATTCGTCGATCGATTCACGATAGGGAAAGGTGGAAAATGTTCTTTTTTGGAGTTTGAGGTAGGTAAAAAATAAGGAGTAGAGGCTCCATCTTCACATCCCATCCGGGTGGGTAGCCCAGATGGTTGTGGTCGTAGCGCTAGAGCATAGCAGCTGACAGGTCTCATGTTCGAGATGCGATGAAGGCAGTGGAAGGTTTTACATCATGGTTTTTGTTTTGCATGGTGGAAGGCATGTTAAAGGAAGGGAAGTGTCCCTTTGATTTCATGTGGGTGGCTAGCCCATGCGGTGGCCTAGCCATGGCTAGGGTGTAGGGCCAACAGGCAGCACGGGTTCGATTCTCGGTGGTAGGTAGCAACAAAGTTTTTTTTTAAATTGATTTATGCCAAAGTCCAAAGTTTATAAGGTATGCACCTAGCCTAGGGAGTCATAAGGAGTTTTTGTGATGATTTTATTTTTGCAATAAAAGGGGTTATGAAATATTTTTTTCTTGTGCAAGAATTAAGTGGAGTTGTTTGCTAGTGCTTTGGAGGAAATTTTTGAAGTGGTGATTTATTTATCTTTTGGAAATGCATTAATGACAAGTAGGAGATATAAGGTGTAAATGAAATATTTTTCTTATGTAATTGGTGATCTTTGTTGATGAAATTTTATTTGCAAGGTTAGGAGTTATAAGGTGTAAAAAGTGGTTTGAATTTTATGTGTACCTCTTGCATTGTGAAAAGAATTTTTGTGGGGTTGTGTTGAATGTTAATGCATTTTCCTTGAGATCAAAAGAAGGGTCCTAGAGCATCTTTTCAGATTTCATTGAGCACATTTTGGAAGGAATATTCATGTGGATGTTTTTGAAATAGATCTGTTGCTATCTAACCCTTGAAGTGGCACAAGAAGAATTGGTTGTTTGTGAGATAGGTTTTAATGACATATCTTCATCAAAGAAAATAAGAGGTATGGGCACATCATTCCTTGTTTAAAGTGTTTTGTTGAAGTGAATGTTTTGGAACATAAGGTGGAGAGAAAAGGATTGTTTGATAAGCATTGTTGGAAATATTTGAGTTAGGTTTTGAAATCTACATTGTGCATCCTTGTTGAAAGAAAGTGGAAACACCTATGTTAGGGTTTGTGAGCAAGTTGTGCTTCATTGGTTGAATGATTGTGTGAAACTCTTGAGCATTGGTTTTGAGTGATATTGAAAGTGAATGTGCAAACATTAGAAATCATATTTGTGAAAGCAAGTGTGTGCATCAAGAAGATAGGTGTCATATGCTAGACTAGATCTATCTTTAAAAGAGCAATAAATGTGAGACATGTGAAAGCGATAGACTTAATGATTGAGTAGAACATATTGAGCTATTTGCAAGTGCATATCATTCTCTATATGTTCCAGAGGTTAAATAAATTCTGAGTAGAATATATTTTGTTTGAAGAAAGAATTTCTGAAAAGGATATTTGGTATAGTTTTGTGAGCAGTATTGAGGATAGATTAGAGCAAGTATTTTGAGAAGGCTTGAGGATAGAGTTGAGCAAGTCTTTTGAGAAGGCTTGAGGATAGATTTGAGCAAGTCTTTTGAGAAGACTTAAGGGTAGATTTGAGCAAGTCTTTGAGAAGGCTTGAGGGCAGATTTGAGCAAGTATTTTGAGAAGGCTTGAGGATAGATTTGAGCAAGTATTTGAGAAGGAGGTAGATTTGAGAAAGCTTTGAGAAGGCTTGAGGGTATATTTGAGCAAGTCTTTGAGAAGGCTTGAAGGTAGATTTGAGCAAGACCTTGAGAAGGCTTGAGGACATATTTGAGAGTATATTTGATCAAGATTTGTGTTAAGGCTTGGGGATAGATTTATGAGCAGAGTTTGGTATAGATTTGTGAGCAGAGTTTGGTGTAGATTTGTGAGTAGATTTAGAGTAGATTTGTGCTAGACTTGGGATAAAATTTGGTGTAGATTTGAGATAGATTTGAGAGCATGCTTTGGAGGTGATAGAGCAAAGAGGACAATAGTCTCTAGTGGATAGAGATCCATCAACTAGAGCAAGGGGAAAGAGTTCTCCTATGGAGAGAGATCCACAAGCTAGAGTAGTGGGGGTAAAAGTCTTCTAGAAGATCACAACCAGAGTAGAGGGGATAGAGTTCTCCTATGGAAAGAGATCCATGAACTAGAGCAAGGGGAAAGAGTTCTCCTATGGAGAGAGATCCATGAACTATAGTAGAGGGGATAGAGTTCTCCTGTGGAGAGAGATCCATGAACTAGAATAGAGGGGATATAGTTCTCTTATGGAGAGATATCCACAAACTAGAGCAAGGGGAAAGAGTTCTCCTATGGAGTGTGATCCATGAACCAGCTGGGAAGATAGAGTTCTTCTATGGAGAGAGATCCATGAACTAGTTGAGGAGATAGAGTTCTCCTGGATCAAGTTCCATGAACTAGAGAAAAGGGGAAAGAGTTCTCCTGTGGAGAGAGATCCACAAATCAGAGCATAGGGGATTAGTGTCTCCTTTGGATAGAGGTCCATAAACATTGTAATAGGGAATTGATTCCCAAGAGATTTATTGAGAAAATTTAGTAGAAATATTTTCTCCGTGGAGTAGCCCACATTGGGTGAACCACGTTAAATTTGTGTCTCTCTTGTGTGTGATGATTTGTGCATTGCTTTGATTACTGCTATTGATATTGCCATTGATAATATTGGATAATATTGTTTGGGAAAGAAAAGTAAAATTTGGTCTTATACTTTTCACCCCCCTCTCAGTATAAGCCTGTGTTCTTGAAATAGGTCGACAAGGGGAGGGGTTTTAGTGAGAAAACCCTTAAAATGCCAAATTCACACATCGTCATTACAGGGCATGAATTTGGAAAGCCAAATTCATGTCCCGTATAGATCGGGTAAAAATTTGATAAAGCTAAGGAAACAAGGCCAAATGGGAGGGCAAAAGAGTCCCAAATTTGCACTTAGCAAGTTTAGGTGGCTAGCTAGGGATCTAAGGAAGAATTGACTCCTTTGGGTGGGTCAGTTTTCCATGTTTGCATGTAGTATGGTCATTTTTATTCCAAAATTTCTAATATGTAGGTGTTTGAAGTGATTTTTCTATTTTGTAATTGTAAAATATTTGGGGCCCTTTCAAAACCCCTTTATTTACCTTAATAAAAAATAATTAAAAATAAAAATATTCTAGATATTATCCCTTGCATGAGGAAGCATGATAGAGAAAACAATATGAAAAATATGCATTACACTTTAGGATTTTAAGGAAGTGATAAAGTAAGTACTATGAAGGTTGAAATTGTAATTTAGGCTCTCTAGGGTAACATAAAAGATGAGTTATTCCAAGGTTATGTATTGCACTTCAAGTTCTACAAAAAATAAAATTCTATAAATGTTAAATTATTAATAGTATGGAAAAATTGAAGGTGTTGATGAACATAAATGTTGGACATTTTGAGTCAAAGTTGTCATCAATGTCAAGGAACGAAGTTGTCATTGATGTCAAGGAATAAGCTACCATTGATGTCAAAAGGTCAAAAGGAACAATGCAAAAGGTTAATGAAAAAGAGCTTCATAATATTTTTAATATTATGTGGAAGCATAAGTAGAAGGGTTTTTATTAAAACCCATGATGGCAAAATAAATGGTCTTTTATTTAAAACCAATTGGATAGACCTATGGGAGTTAAATAAATTATATTTAATTATAATTTCATTATATATTAATTTGTAAGTTAATTTAATTAACCTATGGTTATTAAATTAATTATAAGTTAATTATAATAATGTTATTATTAATTAAATTATAATTACCCTAAGGTTAGGGTTGCAAGGCAATTAAATTTGCATCGACGTTCAAGTTTAAAGGTGGCAAATGATATATAAACTATATGCCTTAGTGGCATTCGAATTATCCTTCGTTCGAACAAGAAAAAGAGGCAAGCGTGTGTTGAAGAGAATTCATGTGAGGAAGAAGACAAGGTTCTTGTCTTAGGCACCAATGAAAGGGGATAAGATCATCGAGGGCTAAAATCCCATATCCACCTAGGCAGCGTGGCCTAGTGGCAAGTGGTCGAGGGCTAAGGCGTTTGGGCGCGGAGTGACCCATGATCGATTCACGGTAGCAACATTTTGGTGTGTTGTGTTTGAAGCGTCGAAGGAAGCGACGCGTGATTTTTTGGCTTAGGCGCAAAAGGGGAGGAATATAGAGCACGTGGTGCTCTTTGCTCCCTAAATGAGCGCCTAGCACATGCGACAGCCAAGACCATGGCTAGGACGCACGGGGAGGCGACGTCAAGGGTTCGAGTCTCACCAAGGCGGAGGTAATAAATTTTTGTTATATTTTATAATGCCTAAGGTTTGACATAAGATTCTAGGGAGTTAAAAGGGGTAAATAAAAGGTATTTTATTTGGTCATTATTTTGAGTAATTGGAGAAATAAGTGGATTAAAGTGTTGGTTAGATTTTGAGAGGATTTCTTGCCATTGAGTTATTTTGAAAAGGTGATTGTATTGACATTATTTTTTATGTTGGATATTATTTTAACTAGGAGATTATAAGGTGTATTTGGTCAATTATTTTTGTATATGTTGATGAATGCTTTCTTTAAGATGGAGTGATAAGGTGTATGTATGTTTTGATATTTGCATTGTACCTTTGAGAGAGTTTATCATCTTATAACTTCTTTGAGCTTGGAAAAGAAGTGTTTGTGGTTGTGGCAGATTTTTGAGGTTCCTTCATCATCAAGAAAAAGGTATGGGCACATTCTTCCATAGTTGAGTTGATTGGTTGGTTTTCTGAAAACAAGTTTGGAGTGAAAAGGACTTAATTAGGTTTCCTTATTGAGTGTGTTGAGTTAATGCTTCAAGGTTTTCTGGAATAAAGAGTTGTTGTTAAAACCTTGTTTGATAAGCATTGTTGTTGAAGCCATTGGTTAAGTGAAGAACTTGAACTAGGGTTTGAAAAGAACATGAGTATCATTGTTATGTGAGATTGTTTGATAAGCATTGTTGTTGAAGCCATTGGTTAAGTGAAGAACTTGAACTAGGGTTTGAAAAGAACATGAGTATCATTGTTATGTGAGATTGGTTGATAAGCATTGTTGGAAATATTTTGAGTGAGTGTTTATATGCTTGGACTAGGGTTTGTAAGCAAGGATTGTTTCATTGAGTGATTGGTTGAGTAGAGTTGGTTGAGCCTAGTCAAGTGGATGTGTGAAGTGATTGTTCAAGTTCTATAAAATAAACTATTCTATATTCTAAATTGATTTGAGAAAGTGATTGAGCATTGAGGTGAATGTGAAGCATATTGAGTCTCTAACAATTCTTTGTATGTTTTTGAAAGAGTGATTGAAAGTGATTGAGAATTGTGATGAGTATAGAGCATATTGAGTCTCTAAAAATTATCTTTATGTTTCTATGAGATTGGACAAGTTCTAGTGTGGACTTGTTGAGCATATTTGAGGTAAGTCTTTGAGAAGACTTGTGGATAGATTTGGGTAAGCTTTTGTGGAAGCTTACAATACATATTGAGAGTAGATTTGGATAAGTTCTTGTGAGGACTTATTGAGTATATTTGGACAAGTTCTAGAGAGGACTTGTGGATAGATTAGTGTGAGATTTTGTGGAATCTTGCAAGGCAGATTTGAGATAAGTCTTTGAGAAGACTTGAGAGTAGAATTGATTGATTTGTTCAAACCTTGAGTTAAGGTTTGGGGTAGATCCAATAGAGTTGATTTGAGATTGATTCAAGATTTGAGTTAAGGCTTGAGGATGGATATTGAGGATAGATTTGTGCTAGACTGAAGGACTATGTTTAGTATAGATTGAGGATAGAGATTTGAGGATAGGTTTGTGCTAGACCAAAGATAGAGATTGAGCAGATTTGTGCTAGACCGAAGGATTATGTTTAGTATAGATTTGAGATAGAGCTTTGGAGGTGATAGAGTATAGAGGATGATAGTATCTAGTGGATAGAGATCCATTAAGCTAGGGTAGTGAGGATAGGTGTCTTTAGTGGATAGAGATCCATTAGCTAGAGTAGTGGGGGTAATAGTTCTTCTAGAAGATCACCAACTAGAGCAAGAGGAGAAAGGAGTTCTCCTATGGATAGAGATCCATGAACTTGATTAAGGGGATTGGTGTCTCCTTTGGATAGAGGTCCATAAACATTGTAATAGGGAAAGGATTCCCAAGAGATTGATTGAGAAAGTTTTAGTAAAATATTTTCTTCGTGGAGTAGCCCACATTGGGTGAACCACGTAAATTTGGTGTCTCTATTGTGTGTGGTGATTTGTGCATTGCTTTGATTACTGCTATTGATATTGCTATCTATACATTGCATAATATTGATTGGGAAAGAAAAGTAAAAAGTGGTCTTATACTGTTCACCCCCCTCTTAGTATAAGCTTGTGTTCTTCAATTGGTATCAGAGCGGGTTCCTTCGAAAGAGTTTAACAACTTGAAGGAAAAGCTTACAAGAACACAATGGATTCTAAGAATGGATCATCAGATAATTCAGCACCAGTATTTTATGGAAGTGATTATATATATTGGAGTATGAGAATGAAGATTTACCTGATGGCACTTGGCAATGAAATTTGGGAAGTCAGTTGAAAATGGATACATACCACTAGTTGATCCACCTACAGATAAGGAAGGTAAGCTTCTACAACATTACAATTCAAAAGCAATGAATGCAATTTTGAGAGGTTTGCATAGAACAGAGTCCATAAAAGTTATGCATTGTCAAGATGCAAAAGGAATGTGGGATAAGTTGCAAAGTATATATGAAGGAGATAAAGGTGTCAAGAAAGCAAAGATACAAAATCTCAAAGGACAACTTGAAGAGTTAAGAATGAAGGATGAGGAAAACATTAGTACTTATCTACTTCGAGTTGATGAGGTTGTTAATGCTATGCAAGGACTTGGACTTAAGGTTGAAGAATCAGATGTTTGTGATAAGATCTTAAGATCTCTTCCAAAAATATTTAGTGAAAATATTTCTGCTATAGAAGAATCAAAGGATGGTGATTCTTTGACAAGAGATATGTTGCTTGGTATTCTTACAACTTTTGAGTTAAGAACAAAAGAACCTAATCCCCAGAAGGAAGCAACCTTCAAAGCAATCAAGAAGACAAAGGGTAAGAAGTCAGAATCAAGCAATGAGTCATCCAGTGATGAAGAAGAAAATTATGGTAGAAGGAATAAGGATTCAAGAAGATTTAAAGATACAAAATATGTTAAATGTTTCAATTGTGGAAAGTATGGTCACTATGCAACTGATTGTCAAGAAGCTAAAAATAACAATGATGAAGAAAAATAGGATCACAAAAACAGGGAATCAGAAAGATACCGACACCAAAAGAAAAGCAAGGATGGACAAAGCAGACAAGGAAAGAAGTTCTTTCAAAGGCAAAAGAGGAGCTACTATGCAGATAAGGCAAGTAAGTACTCAAGTGATAGTGATAATAGTTTCTCAGAAAATGATAAAGATGAAGTCCTATTTATGATTGAAGAAAAAGAGGTCAAGAAAAGGTCACCAATAATTCTCAAGTGTTTTAGATGTGGTAACTTTGGACATCTTGAAGATAGTTGTACAAGGAATGGTTATAGTTTTAGTGATGATGAATATGAGGATACACTTGAAGGACTAGAAGAGAATATTCTAATGGCACTAGAAGAAGAAGAAGGTGATCCTACAGAAGACAAGTCAAAAGAAAATAAAGATGTAGACAAAGGTAAACAAATAGAGGAAGAATCAGATAAAGAAGGATATGATCTCAAGGGAGAACTTATTTATGCTCTTGACATAGTAAATAAGGTAAGAAAGCAAAACTCTAAACTTGAGTTTCAGTTTCAAGAATGTGATGAAGAGAGAAGAATGCTTATAGAGGATCTAGACAAATCAAAGGCTAAGACAAAGAAGTTCAAGGATAAGTTAGAAGCAAAGGTCTTAGAATGTGAAAGGTTAGAACAAGAAGTAGCCCTACTAAGGGAAGATTTAGAAAAGTCCAAGAGTAAGCTACAAAAGTTTGGAAAGAGCTCAAAGATTGTGGATAAGATGATCAAGGTACAAAGAAGGTCAACAAATAAAATAGGTCTTGGTTTTGAACAGACTCAAAAGAAATAAGAAGAGAAGTCAACCTCAAGTTCTGAAGGAGAAGAAACTTCAGAAGAAGATAGTGTAAGAGAAAGTGAGACATCTGAGGATGAGTTGGACAATAGAAAGTTCAACAAGGACAGGAACAATGCACAAAGAAGAAATAGATGGAACAACAATCAGAATAGGTTAAAAGAGACTAAGAGACCAATGAGGTCAAGACAAGGAAACTTCAATGGAAGATGTTTTTCATGTCACAGGTTTGGGCACATGGCTTCACAGTGCAGGACACATGAAAGATAAGAAAATGGGAATTTCAGAAATAGGTAACTTTTCCATGGGTATTGCTACTCATGTAATCAATTTGGTCACAAGGCAATGAATTGCAGGGTTCATGATAGAAAAGGATATGGCTTCACTAGGAGAAATCCTAAGACATTTGCACCTCCAAGGAATAATAACATTAAGTGTTATAAGTGCAATAATTATGGACACACAACAAAGTGGTGTAGAGCAGACATTCTAGAATCAAGTATGAACAAGAACAGGAATATAGATATGAATATGAATAGGAACAAGAATAGGAACATGAATATGAATATGAACATGAATAGGAACAAGAATATGGAACATGGACGGAATATGGAAAAGAATAGTCAAAGGAATCAAAAGGATCAGATAAGAAGAAAAGAGGATAAAGGTAAAGACCAATGCTTATTGGGAGTAGAAATACTCCCACCCTAGAATTAACCACCTCAAGAGGAGGTGGGGGAGGGGCTAAGCTAAGAAACTCATTCTTAGCCCCGAGCCCCAAAGGTGACCCTTTGCCATTGATGTCAAAGGGGGAGAGATTTGAGTAAGGGGGAGAGATTTGGTATTTGAGTAAAGAGGAGAGATTTGAAAAGAGCATTGAGCCAAGGGGAGCAATGTCCTAGGGGGAGCAGAACAAAGAAAAGGTTAAGTTTTTGGTAAAAATAATTTGGGTTGCCATCAATGACAAAGGGGGAGATTGTTGGACATTTTGAGTCAAAGTTGTCATTGATGTCAAGGAATGAAGTTGTCATTGATGTCAAGGAATAAGCTACCATTGATGTCAAAAGGTCAAAAGGAACAATGCAAAGGTTAATGGCAAAAGAGCTTCATAATATTTTTAATATTATGTGGAAGCATAAGTAGAAGGGTTTTTTATTAAAACCCATGATGGAAAAATAAATGGTCTTTTATTTAAAACCAATTGGATAGACCTATGGGAGTTAAATAAATTATATTTAATTATAATTTCATTATATATTAATTTGTAAGTTAATTTAATTAACCTATGGTTATTAAATTAATTATAAGTTAATTATAATAATGTTATTATTAATTAAATTATAATTACCCTAAGGTTAGGGTTGCAAGGCAATTAAATTTGTGTCGACGTTCAAGTTTAAATGTGGCAAATGATATATAAACTATATGCCTTAGTGGCATTCGAATTATCCTTCGTTCGAACAAGAAAAAGAGGCAAGTGTGTGTTGAAGAGAATTCGTGCGAGGAAGAAGACAAGGTTCTTGTCTTAGGTACCAATGAAAGGGGATAAGATCATCGAGGGCTAAAATCCCATATCCACCTAGGCAGCATGGCCTAGTGGCAAGTGGTCGAGGGCTAAGGCGTTTGGGCACGGAGTGACCCATGATCGATTCACGATAGCAACATTTTGGTGTGTTGTGTTTGAAGCGTCGAAGGAAGCGACGCATGATTTTTGGCTTAGGCACAAAAGGGGAGGAATATAGAGCACGTGGTGCTCTTTTCTCCCTAAATGAGCACCTAGCGCATGTGGTAGCCAAGACCATGGCTAGGACGCATGGGGAGGCGACGTCAAGGGTTCGAGTCTCACCAAGGCGGAGGTAATAAATTTTTGTTATATTTTATAATGCCTAAGGTTTGACATAAGATTCTAGGGAGTTAAAAGGGGTAAATAAAAGGTATTTTATTTGGTCATTATTTTGAGTAATTGGAGAAATAAGTGGATTAAAGTGTTGGTTAGATTTTGAGAGGATTTCTTACCATTGAGTTATTTTGAAAAGGTGATTGTATTGACATTATTTTTGATGTTGGATATTATTTTAACTGGGAGATTATAAGGTGTATTTGGTCAATTATTTTTGTATATGTTGATGAATGCTTTCTTCAAGATGGAGTGATAAGGTGTATGTATGTTTTGATATTTGCATTGTACCTTTGAGAGAGTTTATCATCTTATAACTTCTTTGAGCTTGGAAAAGAAGTGTTTGTGGTTGTGGCAGATTTTTGAGGTTCCTTCATCATCAAGAAAAAGGTATGGGCACATTCTTCCATAGTTGAGTTGATTGGTTGGTTTTCTGGAAAACAAGTTTGGAGTGAAAAGGACTTAATTAGGTTTCCTTATTGAGTGTGTTGAGTTAATGCTTCAAGGTTTTCTGGAATAAAGAGTTGTTGTTAAAACCTTGTTTGATAAGCATTGTTGTTGAAGCCATTGGTTAAGTGAAGAACTTGAACTAGGTTTTGAAGAGAATTTTTATGTGAGATGTTTATAAGATTGATTTTTGAAGCATTGGTTAAGTGAAGAACTTGAACTAGGGTTTGAAAAGAACATGAGTATCATTGTTATGTGAGATTGGTTGATAAGCATTGTTGGAAATATTTTGAGTGAGTGTTTATATGCTTGGACTAGGGTTTGTAAGCAAGGATTGTTTCATTGAGTGATTGGTTGAGTAGAGTTGGTTGAGCCTAGTCAAGTGGATGTGTGAAGTGATTGTTCAAGTTCTATAAAATAAACTATTCTATATTCTGAATTGATTTGAGAAAGTGATTGAGCATTGAGGTGAATGTGAAGCATATTGAGTCTCTAACAATTCTCTGTATGTTTCTGAAAGAGTGATTGAAAGTGATTGAGAATTGTGATGAGTATAGAGCATATTGAGTCTCTAACAATTCTCTTTATGTTTCTATGAGATTGGACAAGTTCTAGTGTGGACTTGTTGAGCATATTTGAGGTAAGTCTTTGAGAAGACTTGTGGATAGATTTGGGTAAGCTTTTGTGGAAGCTTACAATACATATTGAGAGCAGATTTGGATAAGTTCTTGTGAGGACTTATTGAGCAGATTTGGACAAGTTCTAGAGAGGACTTGTGGACATATTAGTGTGAGCTTTTGTGGAAGCTTGCAAGGCAGATTTGAGACAAGTCTTTGAGAAGACTTGAGAGCAGAATTGATTGATTTGTTCAAACCTTGAGTTAAGGTTTGGGGCAGATCCAGCAGAGTTGATTTGAGATTGAGTCAAGCTTTGAGTTAAGGCTTGAGGATGGAGATTGAGGATAGATTTGTGCTAGACCGAAGGACTATGTTTAGTATAGATTCGAGGATTAGTTTGGTAGATTTGAGGACAGGTTTGTGCCAGATCAAAGATAGAGATTGAGCAGATTTGTGCTAGACCGAAGGACTATGTTTAGTATAGATTTGAGATAGAGCTTTGGAGGTGATAGAGTATAGAGGATGATAGTCTCCAGTGGATAGAGATCCATTAAGCTAGGGTAGTGAGGACAGGTGTCTTCAGTGGATAGAGATCCATTAGCCAGAGTAGTGGGGGTAATAGTTCTTCTAGAAGATCACCAACCAGAGCAAGAGGAGAAAGGAGTTCTCCTATGGATAGAGATCCATGAACTTGATTAAGGGGATTGGTGTCTCCTTTGGACAGAGGTCCATAAACATTGTAATAGGGAAAGGATTCCCAAGAGATTGATTGAGAAAGTTTTAGTAAAATATTTTCTCCGTGGAGTAGCCCACATTGGGTGAACCACGTAAATTTGGTGTCTCTATTGTGTGTGGTGATTTGTGCATTGCTTTGATTACTGCTATTGATATTGCTATCTATACATTGCATAATATTGATTGGGAAAGAAAAGTAAAAAGTGGTCTTATACTGTTCACCCCCCTCTCAGTATAAGCTTGTGTTCTTCAATAAAATTGTTAGTAGAAATAGAAAAAGCAAGAAAACCCTCATAGCTAGAACAAAAGAAAAGGAAACTTTGAGGCATGTTAATTTGGCAAACTAAAAACAATATCACAAGTGTTAAGAAGAAGTGGGGCTAAGCCTAGTAATAAGAATAAAAATTGACGATGAAGATGACATCTTGGAATGTTCAAGTTATGAATATGACCCCAAAAAAGTGTTATCAAGAAATTAATAAATTATTATAATGTTGAATTTATTTTCATATATTAAAAAATAATAGGTAGTGAGGAATGTAAGAAATTATTTAAAAGGATTTGAAAGATGAAGGATTATCTAGGTATTCTACCTATATAATATTTAAGTGATAATGAAATGGTGTGGGACAATTACATAAGGCATGGACAATTGTTAGAAGTAAGAAACAATTGGGTTTCTAGTGTTTTTTTGTATAAAAGAGGAAGATATACAAATTGGATTCATGAATGTATATTATCCAAATACAATCATTATTTGAGATATATTTTGAAAGGGTGTAGTTTATTCCTATCAATTTCAATGAAGAATTACAATCTTTGAATTCTCCGAAAATATCAACATGGTTTTATATCCTTTAGAAAATATGGATAGTAATTTTGATTGATCTAGATCAAAGGAGGATTGTATTTTCTTTGTCACTTTAAATGGTCTTTGGGATGTTACTTCAATATTTCAATATACATGGCATATTAAGCATATTTAATAAAATTATTAGATAGTATTTTAATATCCAATAGTTGGCTACAAAATTTTCTTACAATATCTTTATATATTTTGTTACAAGCAACATCAAATCATAAGCAATTTATTTTAATATGTGATCGACTCAATAATTTTTATCCAAATCCATTTTATTTTTAGTCTATGTGGTTTTAATACAATAATTTATTCCAAGCGCCTATTTTGTCATAGGATAAAATAAATTTTGGAAGATTATAGGTGTATAGGTTTTTGAGAAAATAAAATATATAAATGGGTAAATCAAGATATGGAGTATCAAATTCTTTGGTAACATATGTTAAAGAAATGAGAAAATTAAATTGAAGAGCAAGGATTTATAAAAGATAGTAGAAATTATGGGAGGTATTTTTCTCTTTCTACCCCAAGAAGTCACTCAGTTTTGGTGGATTTTTGTAATTTTTTTAAAATATTGAGATATTTAAAAAAATGATATGTTGGTTATGGTTAAAGAGTAAAAAAAATAAGGCTATAATAAATAAAATTAATGCTAAATTTATTGCATTGGTTCCAGGTAAAGGTGATAGAAAATATTTTGATGATTTTTTTCCCTTATGAATTTATAACATGATCTACTTTAAAAAATAATGGCAAAATGACTGAAAACGTATTCTATATTTTATTATCATGGATGAAAAAGGTGGAATTATTCATGGTAATTAGATCCTTGATAGAAAAATAATTGCACAATACGCACTGCATTGTCTTTGATCCATTAAAAACTAAGAATGCTTGTAACATTGCATATGAATTAAGTGTAAAATAGGATTTATTGGAGTTTTCCATATGATATTCTTATAAAAATTGGTATTAATTAAGGTTGGTGTGAAATGTTTATATGTTGTTACAAAATTATAGAATATTTTATTTTAATCAATGGATCCCTAATGGAATACTTGAAATCATCTCACAGTCTTCACTAGGGTGACCCATTATCTAATTATCCTTTTGTTATTCTTGTTGAGGCTCTAGGAAGAGATTTATCAAGGTAAAACTAGAAGATTCATCAAAGGTATTTATGTTGTGACACATGGTCGCTTTTAATTCCATATCTACTTTGTTGATGCGACTTTTTTTATTTACCCTTCAAATACTAAGGCTAGGGAGTTTAAATTAATGTTATCATGCTACGAGAAGTTCCTAGATGATAGAATCCAAGACCTTGTTATCAACAGTTCCCTTGAGCTAGGGTCTAAAATTAAAAAAAAATTATAAACATATCTTAGGCATTACCTTCTCTAGTAAAATAAATACGAAGAATATTTGGGATCCAATTTTGGATAGAATGAAATCTTGTTTGGCTAGTTGGAAAGGTAAGATCCTAATCATGGCTAGAAAACTTCAAATAATAGAGGATATATTGTAATATATTCATATATGTATGAAGCCACTTTCAAAAATACCAGCAATCATAATATCCAATTTTGAAAAGTTCAGAGTTATTTTTTGGGGGAAGGATGAGGAGAAATTTAGATTTTTGCTTTGCAAATGAGATAAGGTTCCTAGAGGAAATAATATTAGAGGGTTGGATTGCAAAACTAAATATATATGATCTTGGAATTAGGTGTAATAAGTGGATGGAGTTTCCTCAAAGATTAAAAAAGGATTGGACAATGATGTTACTTCAAAAATATATAGGTTATATGGATGCAATAAAATTGTTAAGCAAACCTTGTCTAGGGGTAAATAACTAGAATGATATATATCAAAGAGTTTAAGTTTGATTAAAGGGCATATTATATGGCTCATAAATAAAGGAGGTTCTAAAAAAATTTGGTTTGATGCATTATTCAAATTGAAACTAATTGGCTTGGGTATGTTTTACTTTTAGAGTCTCAAATAAAGTAAAACATTATATTGATATGAGCAACAATTCCATATCTTGGATTTCTATTAGTAATTTGGTTGAAGAAGAGAACTTCCAACAAGCAATGGATGAAATCCAAAATATACTTAGGAGTTATATTTGATCATATTTTTATGAAATAATGAGTTAGTTTGAAATATACCAATATATGGTGGATACTCTATCAAGTGGGGATATAATGCTTTAAAGCAAGAATTACCGCATCCAAGGATTTTGCTTGGAATAGTGTTTGGCCAATTGAGACCCTTAAAATTCTTACAAGTGATGATTTAAAAAGAAAAACATATCATGGACCTTCTAGGTGTGCCTTACTAAGAAGATAAAAAACTTTAGATCATCTACTTCTTCATTATTCCTTTACTTCCACCATTTGGGGATACTTGTTCAAAAAAATAAAAAATCATTATGTTTCTCCAATGATATTACTAGAATAATTGATGAAATATTAGATAAATTATTTCAAATATAAAGCAATAAGTATTATATTAATGATATCTCCTACCATAATTTATTGGTAATTTTAGATTGAAAAGTAATAGAATTTTTAAAATAACTCTTAGAGTTGCACCAAATTTTAGATTTGTATTGTCACCTTTATTTCAAAATGTTTACAAACATTGTGCTCATCATAGGAATATTTTTTATTTATTTGGATGATGTGAGAAACCCCTATGACCAACACTTCATAGGAAGTTTTAGTTATATAAAAATATGTGTTAGCCACTTGATTATAGGATTTGAAGATATATGAATGGACAATATGTGATAATGAAGTTAATGCAAAAGTTCTATACTGATTCATGGTAAAATAGATATATTCAAACATTTGGTTCATCAAACTCAATTTTGATGGTGATTCTAAAGGAGAACCTAAGAAAGATACACATGATCTAATTTACCTAATATTAGATATATTATTTTGTGTTTTGATAAGAGCAAAACCTAATGGAAGCTACATACATATTATCAAAAAAATGATAAGGTTTTCAACATAAATAAATTAAAAGAGGTAAAATATCTTACATAAATAATAAGATAATTTTTTGTAATGGGTTTGGGACCAATGGTGTAAATAAAGGATTTTCATGCTATAAACCAAAGTTCCAATCCCATAGACAAGGATATATCAAACAATACGTATTTGGATATATCAAATATACATTTTTTGAGAGAGTAAGTGCAAACATGGGGAGAGTCTCAACTTTATATTTCTTAAACTAGGTCTTTGGATATATCAAATATTGAAGGATTCTAACAACTAAATGTTAGGTAGAAAGGAAAATAAGTCATTTATAGAGTCTCTAGCTAGAAGTAAGGATGTTCCAATTTGAGAGAAAATAAATAACAAATCATTGATAATCTTTATCATAATATTAAATATTCCACTAGAAGTGAATCTTAAGTATGAATGATTAAGCATGATATAATGGTTCTTAAAAGTAGAGGTTAATATGTAAGTTCAATAAATATTAGCTAGTTTTTTTAAGCTTAAAAAGTCAACTAAATAAAAGAGTTGATTTAGTTCAAATTATTCAATGAATTTTATTCTAAGAATATTTCTTTCTCATTATCTTATCTAGTTTTTAATTAAGGGCAAAGTTATGTGTGGTAGCCCATGGTTTTTATGGGAAATATGGATTGTATTTAAAATCATGGAGTGAGGATTTTTATGGATATAGAAACTCTTAAAAAGCTTCAAATACGGGTCAATCATTGAGATTTTCATATCAATTTATTAATAAGGAAATTTTTAATAATTTTGGTATACTATAGAGTAGTTTATCTAGGATGGACAATTATTGAGAAGCAAACACATGCTATATATCTAAATATGTGTTGCAATAGATATTTCAAAACTTCAACAAAAATTTATTAATATTTTATTTGAATCAAGAGAATGAGAGCAATAAGTGGATTATGAAAGTATTATCTTCTAATATCATGAATTTTATTGGAACAAACACATGGCAAGATATTTCAAGGTAAAAATAATCAAGAAAATGATGAATTTTTTTTTATCATGAGACCAATCCAATGATGAAGAAAGGAGATCTATTGGATTAGATCAAGGATTTTTCAACACTAATAGAGTGGAATTTTTTTTTTTTTTTGTCTCATCACATGGAAGGCCTTCATAGTTCATTTACAACCAACATTAGATAAACCTAAAAAAGGATGTAATGATTGAGGAATTGTAATGCATACATTTAAAATTAGAAAAAATTAAAGGTGTAAAGGAATATGCGAAGGAAAATTTTAAAATAAAGAATATGGAAGACGTTGAGTGTAATCCAACTAAATAACCCGCATGTTCCTCTCAAGAAAATCATATCCTTGTAATAGAGAGGAAATTTGAATAAATTTTATCCTTGCACTTTATGGTTTCAAGGTAGCATAATAAAGAGAGTAGTATGAAGTATATCAGTTGTAATTTAGAAATATTAGGGTATTATAAAAAATTGCACCATGGAGGATGGACCTTTCACTTTAGGATTTCAAGGATAGTATAAAGATTTTTTTTTTTAAGTTATCCCTTGTAAATTAGATTCTCTAGGGAAATATAAACCTATAAATGGTAAGACAAATTATGAATAATAAGGAAAATAGAAGAAATTGGCTAAGATTGATGGTAATAGAAAAATGATAAGAATATAATCAAAGTATGAACAAAGAGAAAATAAATTTCAAAGGGATATTGATTTAGGAAACCAAAAATAAATATAATGAGTATTAGCAATATGGGATAGGTCCATAAATAAAGGGGAAAAAGTAATGATGAATATGATATATTGGATTATTTAAGGTATGAATAAGACCATAGATAAAATAGTTATCAAGTAATTAATAGGTTAATAGAGTCCTAAATATATTTTAATAAAAAAATAAAAACAAATAGTGAGAAGTGTAAACAAGATTTTGAGATGGAAATGTCTATCAATTTATGCTATGGGAGCTTTAGAATGAATTACAACCATATATCCATTTTTTTTTGGTTGGATAATAAGGGGTTGTACTCGGGTCCCCCACCCTTGAAAAATTACAACTCTCTTCTTTAGAGCTTGAGAGTTTACAAATAGATACACTTCTCATCTCAATTGAGATGCTATAGCTAGAAACCTACATCATTTTACATAAAATGTCTGAATTCTTGATTTTCATTTTTTGGATCTTTTCAATTTTCTGTATGAATACAAATATTCTAAAATTCAGCATCCTTCTTGAAATTTTCCTATAGCATCCTTCACAATACCAAAACTTCACCTCTACTATCTATGCATTGCATCTTAGTAGAGTAATATTTCCAAAACATCGCACTATCATAGTCCACTTTACCAAATCTGGATTGCTAGTTTCCTTCTTGAAACACAAGTGCAACCACAAAAATTATAATAAATAGTTTATATGAAAACACATTATTGTTACAAAATAAAGTATATATTACCAATGGAAAATATTAAAGTAAATCTTAATCATTAATTGATTTAGGCAATCAACATTTTCTTGTCAACTTCAACTAAACTTACTACTTCCTCTAACCATGGAAAGGAGAATTTAACTTCATGATCCTCAATCAAAACCCCTCTATTGGCTAGCCTATCTACACATTTGTTTCCTTCCCTTAATGTATGTGTAAACCTAATTTCTTCAAACTCTTTAGCAAGATCTTGAATTTCCATAATTATCTCTTGTATGTTCCATGGAGCCTTAGCTTTCCTCAAAATTGCATTTATTACTATGAGAGAATCACCTTCCATCCATATTCTATTCCATTTCATTTGTTTGCATATTTTTAACCCTTCTAAAGTTACCCAAGCTTCAACTTCATTATTTGTCTTAAATCCACTATTGAAAGCGTAATGAGATAAAATATCTCCTCTATTATTTCTAATTATTCCTCCTCCTCTTGGTCCTAGATTTCCTTTAGATGCTCCATAAAAATTTAATTTAACCCACTCCACATCTAGTGGTTTCCACTTTATATTCTTTGCCTTCTTTTTGCTTCTCTTGTACCCAACATCATAATTCCATTTAATGACTTGACTCCATCTATCAAGGCTCTCTGCTTCTAGATTAGGGATTGGGTGAGTTGATAGGGTTGGTTTAGACTCCTCTATGGCTAAACATATCTTCCTTTTCATTACCTCTAAATTGCTTTCCTTTCCTTTAAATATTCTTCTATTCCTTTCTAGCCATATAGTCCAAAGTATTGTATCTTTTGATATATCCCATATTGTCTGTAAAGCCTCACTTTTATAAGTGCTCTACCATTGCTTTAACCAATCTTCAATTCTTCTATTCATCACCATGCATTTACCAAACATATTAAGAATCCATTGCCATAGATTCTAGACTATTGAGCAATGTCCCAAGAGATGGTCTATACTCTCCTCCTTTTTACAAAGAACACATTGAGAGGGGCCATGAAAACCCCTTTTCATAAGGTTATCCCAGGATAAAATTCTTCTATGACCTACTAGCCAAACAAACATTTTGACTTTAGGAATGCTTGGGCTATCCCAAATATCTCTCCATATTCTAGTGATATTATTATTTTGTTGGTGTTGTACATTATATCCACTTCTTGTTGTGTATTCTCCTGAGCTATTCAACTCCCAAATCAATTTATCCTTGGCTCCCCTTAGAATAATCATAGTTGTTATATTTCTACTCAATTGCCTCCTAGCATCAATGTCTTGTATACTTGTAAAAAATATTCTTTCCATTTGTATCTTCCTTCCTGATCCTTGTACAAAATGTTTGAAACCCTATCACCATATTTATCTTGAAGCAATCTCATCCAAGGTTTCAAAATTGGATCTAAATTGAGTGGTTTTTTATCACACCAAGTATCCATCCAAATAGAATTTTTTTCTCCAGTTCCCACCACCCATATTAAACCTTTAATCATAAGATCAATAGATTTTTTTAAACCATTCCAAAGAGTAGAACCATTTGGTAGAGAGAATGTAATAAATATTAAACTTGGGTCATTGGGATCAACATACTTACTTAGAAGAATTCTTGCCCATTGTCTTTGACTCTCTTTGTACAATCTCTATATTACTTTTCCCCTAAGAGCTAAGTTTGCATCTATAAGAACTCTTAAACCAAGACCTCCCCTAGTTTTATCATCACACACCTTGCTCCATTTCACCAAAGGAAATTTCCTTTTATCATGTAAACTTGACCATAAAAAGGATCGCATAATATAGATTAAACTTTTTTCAACTGATTTTGGCATAGAATACAATGACATATAATATGTTGGAATGGCCTATAAGATTGACTTAATTAATTGCACTCTTCCTACTAATGATAACCATCTACCTTTCCAAGCTGGAAGTTTATTCTAAACTTTACTAATAATTGGATTCCATAATTCTATCCTCATTCTCCCCTCAAATAAAGGCATCCCTAGATAAGTTGTTGGTAAATTTGCCTCCTCCATTTGAAGTAACTTATAAATTATTGCTTTGATATTAGTTGGAGTGTTAAGGAAGTAAATTTTGGATTTTGTCCTATTAACTTTTTGCCCTGATGCTCTTTCGTATTCCTTTAAAAATTTATTCAAAGCTCTGGCCTCATTTATCCTTGCCCTTCCAAAAAGGGTTGTATCATCTACAAATTATTGATGGGTGATGTTGTCGATGTTATTACTAACCTTAAGTCCACTTATAAGCCCATATTTGTAAGCCTTCTTTAAGTTCCTACTCAAAACCTCTACCATAATAATGAACAAATAAGGAGATAGAGGATCTCCTTGTCTAAGGCCTCTCTTGGCTTTAAAATATTATGTTACTAACCCATTGACCAACATTGAATAAGAAATTATAGAGACACAAGCTTTAATCCATCTAACCCATTTCTTCCTGAATCTAAACTTTTCTAAAATTACAAAAATAAAATCCCATTTAACCCTATCATAGGCTTTACTCATATCAAGTTTTAAGATCATTGCTTTCTCTTTTCTTGAAGTTGTTGAATGTATAACTTCATGAGCTACTATGATCCCATCTAGAATTTGTCTCCCTTTCACAAATCCTCCTTGCTCTTCTGAAATAATTTTGTCTAACAATGGCCTTAATCGATTTACCATCACTTTGGAGATAATATTATATGCCATATTACATAGGCTTATGGGTCTAAAAGAATCAAATAATTTAACATCCTTCTTTTTTGGAATTAGGGTAAGATATGTTGCATTTATTTTATAAGGTATGTATTGTTTTACCCTAGATTGTTCCACTACCACCAATAAATAATCCTTCACTATATCCCAATTATGTTGGTAAAAAGTTGTAGAGAGCCCATCTGGACCTAGGGATTTATCCTTATTAAAAGATAAAAGAGCTAAATGAACTTCTTCTAGAGTAATAGGCTCCATCAGTTTCCTATTGTCTTCATTCATTATAATTGAAGGAACATCTTGAAGAAGTTTATCATTAAGAACTTTAGTCTCCTCTGATCCTAGAATATTTTGATAAAAAGACTTTACCTCTTTTCTAATTTCACTTTGATCTTCAATCCAAACCCCTTCTATTGATTTAATTCTACTAATTCTGGATGTTGATCTCTGTACTATAGCCATCCTATGAAAAATATTGTATTTTTATCTCCTTCTTTTAACCATGTCTATCTTGATTTTAATCTCTAAAATTTCTCTTCCTTACTCAAAATATTATGATATTCACTAAGCAACTCCCTTTCCTCTGAGCTTGGATTATTATGATCACCTTTTTGGAATTTTGAAATTTTATCTTTTAGTTCTTCTTTCTTCTCAAAAATATTTCCAAAAGTGTTCTTGTTCCATTCTTTTAATCTAGATGTCATAGATTTAATTTGATTTGGAAGAGCATACAACCCACCATTACCTGAATAATTCCATGTTTGAGCTATCATATCAACAAATTGAGGATGGTCTTCCCACATCTGCTCATATTTAAAATATGATCTTTTTTGAATTCACTTACCACCATTTTAACTCTTATTGGCTAGTGATCTGAACCAATCCTTGTTAAGGTATTAATTTTAGCACAAGTTCCTTCATCTAGCCAATGATTTGAGAGTATGCATCTATCTAATTTTTTTGCTATTAGGTTCTGGCCTCTCCTATTTTTGGTCCAAGTATAGTTGTCTTCTTCAAACTCAACCTCCCATAGATTATTGTTTTGAATAAAAGTTGAGAAATCTCTCATACTTTGGGTTAATTTCCTAATTCCCCCAAATTTTTCATCTAACTTGGTTATGGCATTAAAATCTCCTATGATCATGAATCAGGTTTCTTGGTCTTTACTTCTCATAAAGGCTTCAATCCCACTCCAAAATTCTAATCTACCTGACTGAGTTGTAGGTCCATAGACATTGATAAGGATGAAATGATAATCTACAAAGTAGCAAGTGACTAAAGAGGCTATCCAATGCCTAGTTTTATGAATGGTTACATAGGAGGTTCTAGAAGGATTCCAACAAGTTAGAATTCCCCTTCTACTCCTTTAGAATCCATAGCATCCCATTCACATCTTGCCCATACTGCTTTCATAGTTTTTGAAACTTCTTCTTTTGTCATTTTAGTTTCTTGGATACAAAGAATATCAGGCTTATTACTTAAACATAGGTCCCTAATACACCTCTGCTTTGAGGGGGCATTAGCACCCCTTATATTCCATGAGATGATAATCATGTCTCATTAGGGGTTTTTGCCCCACCTATGTATTACCAATATCATTTTGTTGTTTGGTAAAGAGAAGTTCAACCAACTTAGTTTGTGTTCCTTTCTCTATGTTTGCTCTTGCTTCCCTAGATCTTGCTTGATAATTTGAGGGTTTTCCTCTTTTTGCCTTGCCTATATCAAGAGTAGGTCTTATTATTCTATTCCTCAATATTCTTTCACAATTTTTTTTCATCATATTTATCCTCTCCTGGCTCTATTATAAAAGCTTTTGACTTGTCCTACTCATTTTCTAGTATTTCCTTATTAATGGTAGAGGTATTAACTTCTAAAATTGCATTTTCTTTACCAATTTTTTCTCTTGAATGGTGCATGGTACTTCAAGAGAGTCTTCAAAATCTGATGAGACACATTCCTTAGGTTCATCGAGAATGTTCTTCCTTAAATCAGGATCATAACGAATAGATGGTTCCTTGTTAATATGTTGAAATTATTGTATTATGTCCTCTAAGTTTTGATCTACTTTTTCTTCATAGGCTAAAGCCTCAAAAGAGTTGGTATTTCTTCCAATATCCTTCCTTATTGGTCTCCACTATTTATTTTCTTTCATTTTTCTAGATCTATTTTTTGGAAGTTGAAAACCATCTTCATCCATAACCATTTGTAAGTTTCTCTTATGGTTTTCTACATATGATTCTATTGGGCTCTTCTTAGGGCATGATCTCTCAATATGCCCCACCTCATGACATATTCTACATCTAAAATATATGTTTTCATAATCTATGGTTTGGATCCACATCTTATCCCCATACTTAAGAATGATTGATTCTGGTAAAGCTTTACTTATATCAATCATGACCAATATCCAAGCATAAATAGCCAAGAATCCATCTTTCATCGTATCTAAAATCTCAAGGAATTCTCCTAGAGTGTTGCCTATTGCCTTGAAGGTATCTA
Source organism: Wollemia nobilis (assembly GCA_028583015.1). NCBI lineage: Eukaryota > Viridiplantae > Streptophyta > Pinopsida > Araucariales > Araucariaceae > Wollemia > Wollemia nobilis. The sequence goes on along the minus strand of JAQPPZ010003172.1, from coordinate 5,179,336 downwards.
TTTCCCAAAATTCAATGGGTAACCCAAACATCCTAACCCAGACTGGTACTAGGGATAGATTTACATTTTTAGGTGAAAAGCCTTCATACCAATGGGTAAGGAAGAGTCCTGCTCTTCCCATAAACCAAGGACCCCCTTTTAGGATTTTTTCTCTTTCTTCCCTAGAACAAAAAATGGCTAGGAAGAAACCTTTGGGAAGAAATGATAGAATCACTCCTGGAGACTTCCAACTCCTATCAATCCATTTTCTCAAGGCTGAAGCCCCTGGCCAATACCCATTAAATTTACCAAAAACTACCCTATCTTGGAGCAACGAGGATCTCTCTGAGGTGCGCTCACTAACCTCTACCACTAGAGATGATTCTAAGGATTTAACTATAAATCGGTCCATGGAAAGGAAACTAAAACTCAAAATCTATTGAAATTTATCTGAATGTCCTATAGCAAATATAATATTTGATAAAAACTTTATAATAATTTGCATGCAAAATTTCTAAGATAAAGAAAGGGAAAAAAACTTAGCTAAAAAATTCTATGTCCAGATAGAATGTCTTGCCTCACTGAAGTCCTAGCCCTTCATTGCTCTTCCCATCATCCGAACCCTAGCTGACAAATATTTGCAATTTTGTTTTTCGCGACTTGAAAAATCATCACTACCCTTGTTTCGGATGGTTGACTTCATAGGGTCGTATCTCCCTCAATATTGCTCAGATTCTTTCATATGACCACTCATTTTAAAGCTATTCAAATTCCGCACAAGTTGGTCCAAGAATCAGCTGAATCAGATAACCCTTCATGAAGATATGGCTCCTAAAAGATGAGATATTTAAAAAAAAAAACCCTAATCCTTCGTGAAGCTCTAGGAAAATCCTAGTTGCTAATATTTTTAATCGAGGGAGATTTTATCTCTTAATACAACTATATGTCCAATTGTAAATAGAATGGATAATTATTAGAAACAAGAACTAATAAGATTAATAATTTTTAAAAGAAATAGGAAAATATAAAATATTGAGTCATAAATGTATATGCTTCAACTACAATTACTCTTCATGATAGATATTGAAGGGACATTAATTTATTTATGTCAAATTCAATGGTGATTCATGATTACAATTTCTAGTTTATTAGGATGAACTTCAACACAAGTATACCTCCTTTGAAAAAAGAGGTTGGGGTATTGCTAGGCTATAGTTTCATAGAAAATTCTTTATTATTGTATTTTCTCCTCTATATTATATTACACTAAATTTCAAGAGTTTTCCTAGCTAGAATTTCCCGTTATCCTATTACTTTAACTACTTCTACAAGATTCTCATGTAATAAAGATTATATGTACTGATAGAATATCAATACATCATTAAATAATAATTTATTCCCAACATGTGGTATCAAAGCATACCTTTTGGATGTTCTTGAGCCATTCGCAAATATGGAGTTTGAAACGAAGTATTAAGTCATAGGCAAGTTTAGAATTTTGAAGAAGATATTTAGCCAAAAAGGATCTATAAACATTTACACACAATCCTTCCCTATTAAAGAAGAGATTAATACATTAATTATGCACACTCTTGGATGATGAATAAAGTTCCAAAAGCAAGATGCACTAACAAATACAACTAAAGACTCTCGAAGATCAAAAAATAATCAAAGTTGATTAAAAGCGTAGCATATACATGGTAGTAAATAATGGTAATATTATTCAAGATATTCTTAAATTAGCATTGTGTTGTTTGACTATTAATCAAGCAAGGTTAACCTTTTGAGATATTGCTTGACCTCCCAAAGATAATACGTGTTGTTTGATAATTTCTTGGAGCACATGAAGATAAATATGGATCATTTGATAATTTCTTGGAGTGCCCATATGGGCCATTTCATTGGAGATCTAGAAGATTATATGAGCAAATTCCATGAAGGCACGTGCTTGGAAATAATTCAAGAAAATATTAAAGATAATGTCAAAGAGAATTTGTAATTTACTAGAGTATTTATACTGGCCATAAAATGAGTTAATCATAGAATGTGTGACTTGTTATAGAAGATCATGTGCAATATTCAACTGAATAGATCATGTGTAGAATTCAAAGGTCTACATGGAAATGAGAAGAACCTCATAAACAAGAACTAAATGTTATTTTCAAGAATTTATGTGTAATCAGAGAGCCTACAAAGCATTTGTATAAGTGGGAATTAAATATTGTTTCAAAGCTTTTATGTGTAGTCAGAGAGCACTTGAGTACAAGACAAATGTCTATATTTGAAGTGCTTAAGTACAACCAAAGAAGTGCCTATATGTAGTCAGAAATCAATGTGCATCTAGAGAAGCTTAGGAGATGCCTAGGTTAATATTTCTTTATAGCAATTTTAAAATTAAATTAAAAAGAGAGGAAATAAAATGCTTGTTTTTGGAATGACTTAAACTATTTTATAATATTTAAGTATTGAAAGGATTTTCTATAGCTAAGAAGTTTCTAAATCAATTTTATATTTAAAGAGGATTCATATGCAAATATTTACATTATTTGCATTTAAAGCTTGAGTAGGGATTTACATAGAATTATTTACAATGACCATTCTAGAATTATCTTTGAGTCATAAAAATTAAGAGGCCTAAACTTCATATGATGGAAAAATAAATTGAGAACTATCCTTGTAGTAAAATACTTTGGGATATAGTATCAATAGATGAAACACGTCTTGAAGAACTATCTGCACAAAGGGAATTTGATGAAAAAGATAACAAGGCACAATTAATTATTTTATTAGGAATAATTGATGAAATATGGTCTCATATTAGTGAAGTAAACACATCAAAAGAGGCTTGGTATATCTTATGCACTATTTTTGAAGGCAAAAATCAAGCAACTATTCATTTTTTACAATCACAACTATATATTACAAATTCAAGACAATGAAAGTCTAGAATATTTTATTCATAATATTGCAAAATTAAAGGTAATATTAAACACTTTGGGAGAAATAACTAATGAAAATTTGTTAGTATTAATTATACTATGTGGTCTACCAAAATTATACAGAATATTGGTGTGGACATCCAAATTCATGCACCTCTTGTCATCTGATCAAACACTTGTGGAAATACACTTTTTTGTACATTTTAATTCCATAAGCATTAACATCCAGTCAATCCTATCAAAATTATCCTATATTTCTACATTGTTCAAACCATAATGTTCATCCACATTGCTCAACTCTTTCTACACTCTAAAATAGGATTACATGTTATGGATTAGCTTTTATATCATAAAAATATCCCTAAGGAATGGATTGACTTCTGTCAACATGGATCCACTTTTGTACTACTGCATGACACCTTACTATTGATCCTTTTAGAGTTCTCCTTATGCATATAAATTTTGGATGCCAACTAACCTACGGTACGTGTATTCCCCTCCTCTATCATGCATTTTTAGGAATTCTAGCATGGAAAAATAATGAGGAACCATGGTAGGCACAATACCATCAAAGGTCAAACACATTTATGGAATGAGTGTGTTATATCATAACCAAAAATAAATGCATCCCACTACTCTATTGTAGGTAACCTACACAAGAGTATTTATTGAGATCTTCATGCTTTAACCAAAATAGGTAGAAATATCAAAATATTTCTTGAATTGTTTAATGGCTATCCAGTTTTAGCAATCAACCATGATAGCTTAATTGATACCATCTTAATTGATGATGCTTGATCATGATGAGGTACTCAAAATAACTGTTATTTTTCTCCACTATAAAATAATGACCATAATCTTGAGCAAGCTAATGGATCAAATCAACATCACATCTCCTATAATAGTTTGAAAGAGAACCTTGAGTTTCTATCTATAAGTACCCCTTGAGAAAAAGCACATGTTAATCAACAAATGAATCAATGCATGTTAATTAACTAATGCTCACTATAAAACTCCCATCAGTGATACTTTCTAATGACTAGTGATTTTCTATAACTTCCTCTTGTTAGTTATATGTGAATGCTCTTTTTCTATAGTACATTAGTCTTACTAGCATTTAATTTCATCTCATTTTGATTGCAACCTATATGCTTACATACTTGTTCACTCTTATTTTATTTTCAACTCACTATAAAGGAAACTAGGGACTAACTATAGGGTTGAGTATACACATTATCCCTCCTACTCGTAGCAATCCCCATAAATTATAACACCTCTATTATCTTTTTGTATATACCCCTTTAATATTTCCTCGTAGGTGGTATCTCGTGTTGTCAAGACTTGAATATCAACAATCAGTCAACAATGACTTGATAATATTGATATATTCAATTATGCATTGCATATCTATTTTAGTAAATGTTATTTATATTTTATCTCTAATTTAAATTTTATTTCAACATTATTGGTTGGTTGATCATTGCAACTATTTTTTATCCATTTGTTTTATTGTAAAAGGTAGAATAAATAAGTTTGACTTGATATAAGCTAAACCATAGGTGTTCACTTATACTACTCTATTATATACATTCCCATTTTATTGTATGTATACCATGTGTATGTCAAGGTAAGGAAGGGTATATACTATGTCAAAAGGGATAGGGCTTTTTTTGTCCTTACATTTTGGTGAACTTGATGTGAACAACACCATGGGTTAATTTAATCCTCTCCATCCTTCTTAATATTTCCTATAATATTCTTTGATTTATGGAAGAACACTCTTAATTTATTTGAAGAAAATCCTATGTAGGGTCTCCTATTTAATTACCCCTTTGAACATGGTTATGAGGAGGAATATCTATTTTATAATCCTACATTTAATGAAGAGGAAGAGGAGAATCAGGCTCCTCCCAAAGAAGATATTTTGAATAGAATGACCTTTGCCTCTATAGACCATCTAAGGAAGTTTTTGAAGATGACAATTTATGTCTTCATGGATATTATTTAGGGAAAATATGATACACCTCAATCCTAAAACTACTATTCAACATCTACAAGTGCTATTGTTTATCCTCATGATAGATCCCATGACAATAGTAACATACCTAAAGAAAGTGTAAACCAAGTTGTTGATGTGAGTCCTAGTGCATCTATTGCACATTATGTAGACTCCACCAGTTCTCCCATTGTCTCTACTATAAGTATTTTAACCCAAACTATACCATTTTCTAGTAGGTATAACTTACCCATGAGCCATATGGATATCCTATATCATAAGGATAATCTACCTATGTCCCATCCGATTTTCACCCATTTACACATTCCCCTAGATGCCTTAATTAACTCTACCCCATCTCAAAATCTACCTCTATTAATTTCAAAGCCTATTCCTACTAACCCTCCCCCTAGTGGATAAAATAAGGTCTCCATTTCACCTACAGTTCCGTACCCACAAGTTCCCCAAAATTACACTATCATATTTCAGACTCTTCCCAACATACTCCCCCTAAAATCATCCTAGAAAAACTTAAATATAGAAGCTATAGAAAATAAATAAACCACTCACCTTCATTCAGGAAACCTCCTTAAGCCAATAATACTTCTTTGATGAGTTATCTAATGAACCATTAGACTCATCCATAACCAGTCGACCCTTCCAAAAAATGGACCCAAGTTCTCTATATATAAAGGATTGGATGATCCCATTAGCCATATTTGGCATTTCAAAATTGATTTTAGTATTGTCACCCATGATGAGTTTATGTTACTTTGAATCTTCCTTACTAGCCTTGGTGACACCACTATAAAGTGGTATTTTTCATTACCTTTCCACTCTATTAAAATATTCATCCAATTAGTAGAAATGTTCATCTAGTGTTTTTTGTATACATCCAAGAATGAGTCTCAATTGATGACCTTTAAAATTTAAAATACAACAAATACGAGCCTTTCATAGAGTTATTATCTAGGAGGAAGGCCCCATCAAAAAATCTAGTGTATTCCTCCACCTAAGGACCTCCTATGGATCATTATCCACAACTATGGTGGACCTTGCTAAGTAAGTCAAAGCTATAATTCTATGTATAGGTCAACTCAAACTCCAAAATAGGAAGATAAGACCCATAATTAATATAAGAATAAGCATTTCATAGATGATGGAGTCACTAATACCTTCCAAACAAACAATATAAATGTGATAGTCCTTGCAACCCAAAAAATTATCTTAGCCAAGCAACAAAAGCATAATCAAAAGTTCACAAGGCTAGTAATCCCTCAATATACCATTCTAAAATATCTCCTTGAAGCTAAGTTGATAGAACTTCCAGAGACAAAACCTATAGATCTTTTGCAAGGAACATCTAATTAGTATAGTATCAATGAGCACTATGATTTTCATCGTGTGTTTAGTCATAAGATTTATAGATGTAATAACTTGCATAACATTATCTAAAATATCATATATGGAGGCCAATTTTTTGTTAATGATTATAATACCCATTCTTCTTCTAATAAAGAACTTGGGACTTTCTAGAATCCTTTATATGATCATAACTATAAAATTGCTAATAATATAACCTTCCAAAATATGGTCATCATAGTTTCTATGTACATTGCAAGACAACAACAATAAAAGAACCAACCTTCTAATCAACCTTCTCAACCCCTAAGAAAGGTAAAAAACTTATATTAGATAGACCTCCCCTTGTTATTCAAGTTTGTAATATTATCTCTTTTTATTTGTGCCAAAATATAGAGAGTGTGCCCACTAAAATATCTTTCCTTGAGTTATTAATAAGATCCTCTTCCCATCGTGACATGCTTCTTCCACTTTTGAGTGAGTATATGGTGCTCTATAATCTACAACCTAGTGATATAACTAATATTATTGGGACTTTAGAAGGGCATTGTCTCATTTATTTTTTGGATATTCCTCCATCAACTACTCCTTGGAACCATCCTCTACATATTACCTATTTGGAGAAAAATATATTTAAAAAGTATTAGTAGACAATGGATATAGTCTTAATATTTTTAAACTAGAATTCGTTCATCACCATGTACTAACATATAGGGAATTATAAAAATCAGAATTGATCATTAGATCTTTGGATGGTGGGGAGTGGGGATCCTATCGTACCATCACTTTACCACTCAAAGTTGGTTACCACATCCTTGACACCCTGATCTATATCATTTCCTATGATATTTATTACAACATAATTTTAGGATGTCCATGGATACATTATATAAAAGCCATTCCTTCCACCTATCACTAGTGTCTCAAGTATGAGTATTAGGATAAAACTGTCTACATTCTTGCTAATATTGAGTCCTTAAACTACTACCAAATTACCTCAATGCTTAAAATATTCTATCCATCATTACAAATTGCTCCCTCCTCAACACCTCCCTTGCATACATTGGAGTTGTCTCCTATGGAACAAACTACCTAGACTAGTAATCATTTATATATAAGCACTAATAACCAACACCTTCCCAATAACTCTTCTAAGGTTAATGATGTTCAATATAGCCATGATCCCTTCTCGAATCTTGCTACCTTGTTCATATCACATGAGATTACAAATAATACATTTTTAAAGGAGCAACCATAAATATAAAAAGTTATTCCTTTATGTGCATTGGTACTACCAATGAAGAATATATTTGGGATGAGAACATCTTTCCACTTGAATGATAGTTCACCTCATGTTATATATCTCTATTTACCTAGTCCCTAAATATATTCTCATTCACATGGGTTACTTCAAAAGGTCCTAGGTCAACATGAACAAGACATAAAAGAGCCCTTAGAAGCCAAAACCTAGCCTAGATATTATAGGATTGGGTATATTCCTGGTAAGACTGGTCCCTTTTCTTTCTTGTCATTGTCTAGTTATGATGGTGATAATGACCTTATTCATGAAATCTTCTTGATGAAAACACTTCACTTTATGAATCATAGTGGGCTAAGAAATATGAGAAAGAATTATGGTCCCTTATTCAAATTGGTTGTAGCCATTTTGCATGTTTTTCCAATGTTAACCTTGTCATGATCATCAATGCACATCCTTCTAATATGAAAGCCATTACTTCTAATTATTCCACTTAAATGGCATATGTAGATGAATCTCTCTGTGTTACATAGCTTAACTATATCAGATATTCATAAACCACCTCCTCTTAGTAAAGCTAGTCTTGAAGACCCAAGGGTATTACCAACCCATCCTCAACTTAAAAATGAGCCTCATTTTATCATCAAAGAAACTATGGATATTAACATAAGCAATGACATCAACCCTAAAATCCTTAAGCTTAGTGTTGCCTTGAATTTAATAAAATCCAAAGAGTATACTAATATTCTCAAAGAGTTCCATTACATATTTTTTCTAGAACTATGTTGACATGCTTAGCTTAGACCCATCCCTTGCCCATCACATTGTTGTCCATATTAGAGCCAGACCTGTTTAACATAAAGTGCATAAAATGCATCCCAAGGTTGGTATCCTTCTCAAGGATGAGCTTAAGAAGCTTTTAGATGTCAAATTTCCTAAGGCAATAAGCTATTCCAACTAGATATCTAATATTGTGTTTGTTATTAAGAAATAAGGTTCTATATGAATATGCAATAACTTTTGAGACATTAACATAACTTTCCCAAAAGATGATTTCTCTCTATCCAATATCGATAGGATTGTTGACTTCAAATATAGTTGTCGTATTCTCTACCTTATAAATGGGTTCTTATGATATAACCATATTTGGATTACCTCTAAGGACCAATCCAAAATAACTTTTACAACCCCTTGGGGAATGTTTTGTTGGTAGGTTATACCCTTTGGTCTTAAGAATACTAAAAACATGTATCAATAGGAAATGACTTATATTTTATCATGATATGATGCATAATATTGTGGAAGACTATGTTGATGACCTTCTCAGATAATTGGTTAACAAGGAGGACCATGCTCGTGATCTCTACTAGATATTTCAATGACTAAGAGAGTATAAAGTTCATTTGGAACCATAAAATGTATATTTAGAGTCACTTTTGGTAAACTCTTAGGCTTCCTCATCTCTCAAAGAGGCATTGAGGTCAACCCTAATAAAATTAAAACCTCATTAATATACCTTTCCCTAAGAAGTTGATTGAGTTGCATAGTTTCCAAGGAAAGGTGCAACATCTTAGAAGGTTTATTGCTCAACCAATAGACTTATATCAACCATTATCCAAGCTTTTGCATAAAAAAACTAAATATAAATGGTGTAGTGAATTCCAAGTGGTATTTGATACCTTAAAGACATACCTTATATCACCACTTGTTTTACTTCCACCTAGCCCCACTAAATCATTCTTGCTATATATGTTAGCATTTGCTCACATTTTGGGGCTATGCTATCCCAATATGATGATCAACAATGGGAACATGCCATTATTGCATTAGCTAGACTTTGGTTAGCTATGAAACTTGTTACCCTTTCCTAGAGAATATTTTCTTAGCTATTTTTTTGCTATTGACAAATTATAAAATTGCATGCTTAGTTATAAAACTTATGTTAATTTAAAAGCTAATCCTTTATGATATATTATGTACAAACCACATCTATCTAGATGCACTACTAAATGGGTATTATACCTTAAACTTTTTATCTCGAGTTTGTTAACCAAAAATCTATTAAGGGCCAAGTGGTTTTTTATTTTTTAGTGGTCTCCCCTCTAGAGGATAGCCATCCTTTGGTTATTAAATTTTTGGATGACTCTATATTCTCTGTCAAATCCAACCCTCCCAACACTTGGAATTTATTCTTTGATGGTACTTGTTGCATCAAAGGTTTCAAGGTATACATAATCTCAAAGACTCTAAAATAATAACTCATTCCCCTATCCTTTAAGCTTCAATTTTCTTGCACTAACAATACCATTGAATATGAAGCCCTTATCCTAAGACTTTGAGTCATGCTTTCCCTAAAGACTAATATTTTATCTATTTTTGGTGACTCGTAATTATTTATTAGCCAAATTAAAGGTGTATATTAGACCAAGATCAATAAATTAAAATGTTATAAATCCATTATTTAAATTTTTTTCTTCTTTTGATAAGATCACCATTGAATATATTCCCCATTCTAGCAATTATCGCATGGATACGATGGTAAGAATTGCATCCTTAATACCCTTAGATATTAAGAATGAATAGGCTACCATTATTATGTAGTAAATTTAGGAGCTTGCTACAACTTAACCTAATTTAGATCCTCTTGAGGTCCTTTCTATTGACACATATTCTCCTTTCGATCCTTGGTACAATGCCTTTCTTACTTTCTTTAAGAATGAATCTCTACTTGTTGGTCTCAATCATAATGAAAATAGGAATGTTTAGAAATAAGCCTATTGAAATGTTATGATTGGAGATATTATCTATAGATACTCTTTTGATGGTATCTTGATTTGGTGTTTGACCTCTGATGAGGATCAAACAACTATCCATGATACCCATGATGTCTTGTGTGGCAACTATTTCAATGGCATCACTATTTCCCAAAAAATCCTATAGATGGGCTATTATTGACCTACTATAGAAAAGGATTTCTATGACTACATTAAGTAATGTGATAAATGCCAAACATATGACAACTTAATTCATGCTCCTTAGGATTTTCAACTAATCATCACTCCCTATCCATTTTAAGTTTGGGGTTTTGATGTTATTGATAAGATCAATCAATCCTCCTTTGATGGTCATAAATTCATCATTACTACTACTAAATATTTTACTAAATGGGTAGAAACTATATTATTTTATTTTTTTACTACTACCTACGTGCCAAAATTTCTTCTCAATCAAATCTTGTGATAATATAAAATTCCTTCCACCATCATCTTTGACAATGGGACCTCCTTTAAGAACAAATAAGTATAGAGGTTTTATGCTAAGTATTAAACTCAACATAAATGGGCTACACCTTATTTCCCTTAAGGTAATGGTCAAGGCAAAGCATCCAATAAAACCTTGATAAAAATACTGAATAACTTATCAACAAGAATGACTAATATTGACATCTATAACTTTACCCTACTCTTTGGGTCTACCACACCTGTATTCAAATCGCAACCAAATATATCCCATATGCTTTGGTTTATATATTTGAAGTAGTTTTCCCTTTGAGCTTGATGTTTTGTCCCTACAAGTGCTTCTACAAGACTTGCTTGTTGGTGATAAATATTGCATTAGTCATGTAGCTCAACTTGAGTTTCTAAACAAATATTGGGTTAAAAATTTGGAGCATCTAAGAGTCTACCATGATAGGCTCCAAATATATTACCATAAAAAGGTATGACATTGCTCCTTTGAGATCGATGATCTAGTTCTCAAGGAGAATACAAAAATACTCATGCCAAGGATAAACTTAAAGGAAACTTTAAATCTAATTAGCTTGATCCCTTTATTGTCACTACTAAATTTGAATTGGGGGTATATCACTTATGCAATCTTGATGGAACTAAACAAATCAATATGATGTATATCAAAAGGTATTATGCTTGAAATTTCATGGTCTACTTGCTCATGTGCTTAATTGTATGGTTGCTTGCATGCATTATTACCTACATATCATACTTGCTTGAATTTGTGTGCCTGGTTGCATGGTTGCTTGGGCTTACCTATTCATTCCATGATGTTGGGATAATTCCATGATCAGGCAATGATGGTCCTAGTTAGCATGATGGTCCTGGAGGGAAGCTTGAGCTCTTGGTGTTCTAGTTTCCTATTGTAACTACTAGGTAGAGCATAATTTATCTCTAATGCTTTCTTTAATCCTGCACTTTAGCTTTATGCACTACAAGTTTAAAATCTCAACTTTTCCTTCTAGATTCCAAAATGGTTTGATAATCAAACTTTCTATCAAAACTCCTTTCACATTGTAGATCTTATTCCATGCTATGTATTCCTCTCTACACTAATCATGAGTGTGAGCAGTAAAAACACACCCAAACAATAAAATATTGACACAAGTGATAACAATTAAATAAAATGCTTTTTGTATTCAACTCCTTTTATAATAATGATCTACCTAAAATTGTAAGAGATATTATTACAAAAGAAGCTATCTATTCGTTTCATCAAAATAAAATAAACACCAAAGTAGTGAAGCTCCTTTGGAAGATCTAATAGAAAGTGGGTGTAAATGTTATTCGTTGCTATAAATAAATTTTTGTGTGGGAATTGTCTATCCTTTGTTAGACCACTCCGGATTTAACAGCTATCCAATAATCTATAATCAAGCAAACAACATAAAAGAGTCAATCGTATATGAGGGGCCTCCACTGTGTGAGGCCCTCTTTAATAACAATGTAGATCTATAAACCCTAATTACAATGCTTGCAAAATGTATAACAACATATAGAAAATAGTAAACAAATAAATTAGAGTGCCTTGCCAATACCTAATTTTGATCTATGTTCATGATAGTTTTGCAAGTGTAATTGCACAAAAATATCTTGTTTGATCCTAGCATCGTATCATTCATTCTCTTCTTTTTTTGAAAAGTGAATATGTAATGACCCCAAAACTAGCTACAAGAAAAACAGAAGAATTTTTTTTGTTTTAAAACTACGGTGAGGGACTATTGTTTCAGTTTGCTAAGTTTCCCAACTTTCCTATTGAGTTACATCTCACTCAATACCCTACACAAGTTTACCTGTGTAGGCATATTATGTGTTACCATAAATAATATTATCTATCTCATCATTCTTGATGAGTTTAACTTATCACCTTTAGGACAATTGAAGGTATAGGCCCATCACCATACCATACACAAGTCCATATTTGCATGTATGCTATGCGTATTGTGAGTAAATCTATCCATATTGTCTCCACAATGAGATATCTTAACTTAGATGTAATCAATTAATTTACTCATTTTGTATTCTCCCTAAGGGGTCTTAATACCTTAGGTTCTTTCCATGTTCACCCTAATATCTCAATATCTTAGGTCATTTTCCTAGGTTTACCCTAAGGTTTCATTTTCTTAGGTTACTTTCTTTGTTTAACAAGCAAACAAGAATAACACTATCTACTTAATCAATCAAGAAAAAAATCTATAAAGTATACAAGAGGTACTTATTAAAGAGACAAAATTTCAATGAAAGTAAGTATTAATATAAGAGAAAGCTAAACAACAAAACATAGATAACTCATAATAATAAATTAAAAATACAAATTCATTCAACAATTTATTACATATATCCAAGTATGATAGTCCTCCATACTTTAAAATAATACAGTAATACATCAATCATCTAGGGATATTTCCCTTCAATTCTAATCTATTTGAGCATAAGTAAATCAAACTGATGCATAGGTTCTAGTTGCCATCTTTAGTCCTCCTTGTCCTTCCATCATTCATTTGAAGGTAGTAGGCGATCGAGGCAACTCATGATTTTATGATAGACATGCCTCTAAATGCATCTACTATTTACTTTGCAAAATTACAACTATAAAAAATCAATCAAAGTATCTAACCATCTACTGCATAGTTGATATCATAGAAATTTATATTTTTCTATTTTCACCTCTCATTTGCCCATAGAGAGTCTTTTCAATAGGTACATCTAGATTACAGGTTTTACTTCAATCAAAATATTCCAACCTCCATCCATCATAATCAAAGTCCTATACCTTTAAACATCAATAAACTAGGTTTCTTTATTTTCATAAATCAAAGTCTCGTTACTTTAATTCACAAAATAAATCATATTCCTTTATTTCCATATTTCAAAGTCCCATACCTTTAATTCATAAAATAAACTATTTTTCTTTATTTATATAAATCAAAGTCTCGTTTCTTTAATTCACAAAATAAACTATATTCCTTTATTTCCATAAATCAAAGTCCCATGACTTTAATTCACAAAATAAACTATATTTATTTATTTACATAAATCAAAGTCCCATTACTCTAATTTATAAAATAATCTATTTTCCTTTATTTCTATAAATTAGAGTCTCATTAATTTAACTCATAAAATAAACTATATTCCTTTATTTCCATAAATTAAAGTCCAATACCTTTAATTAATAAAATAAACTATTTTCCTTTATTTCCATAAATTAAAGTCTTAATTCTCTAATTTATAAAATAATCTATTTTCCTTTATTTCTATAAATCAAAGTCTTTTTACTTTAACTCATAAAATAAACTATTTTTCTTTATTTCGATAAATCAAAGTCCCATACCTTTAATTCATAAAAATAAACTAATAAATCATTTGTTTAAAAATCTTTTATTTCAAAAATTCTTTTAAATTTCCTTTTTACCCATTTTAACAAAGTAAAGGAAACTGTAAATCAATTTACATTTAAACAAGAGATTTATATCCAAACTAAATTAATGCAACAACTGAAGGTAAACAAACCACCAATGTTCCTAAGGAAAAGGGAAGACCCCTAACATTTAAAAACAACACATGCATAGGAAGACTCGAACAACAAGGTTTGAGAGATAAATATAGTTTGTGATCAATGAAAGGGGGGATATCCACACAAAACCCTAGACCACATGGTGCTCAAGGGTTCAATAGAAGTAGTTTCTAGATATACACAGACACGTAGCCAAAGGTAAAATAAACTACTCATGATATGGTTTGACTATCTCCTAAACTACTTTAGGTAGATGATGAAAACATAAGAACCAATCAACCAGATGATGTCTATAGGTCAAGGTGCTCAAAGACATAGCATTGGCTGAAATACCTCTTGTCAAAAAATGCTCAATAGTTTTCACATTTTGTATGAGCATCATCAAGGTTTTACATCACTAAAATATTATTGAGACACAAGGACAGGGTGACCGAGGAGGTATTAGTTGAAGATTTGGAGCCAATGGCTCACGATCAAAACATAGGGAATTTTTTTACTGATTCAAAAAGCACATAGAACCCCAACAATGTAGTGGCTCATTAACCACAAAAAACTAGCATAATTCCCACTAAAAAGTGTTGTTGATGCAACCAAATAAATGCAAGGAGAGTAGGTTGGGTAACAAAGAGCTAACTACCTAAACATAAACCAAACTAGGATACAAATGTCTAGATGACACAATCAATATAGAGAGGTTCAGACATAGGAAGACCACACCAATGAGCCATTTTAACAAGGGTAATGTTCGCTCTAGACTGGTAGGAGAGTAAAAAAAATTGTCCCAACCAAGGATGACATCTAACAAAAAGGTAGTAAAGAAAGATGTTCTTAAGCTTATTTTTTAACCTAATAAACTTCCAATTGCTCTTCCATTTTTTTCCCTTTATTTCACTAATTTTTTCTTACCCAAAGTCCAGCTCTTCCCTCATGGTTTTCGACTGTGATTATTGTCTCAATGTCCTCTACTTTTTTTTCTCAAGATTTTCTCTTTTTACCTTTTATTCCAAGAGGTGGAGGGTCACCTGCCCATGTCTCTTAACTTCATTCATTACTTTACCTACCAACATTAAATTCTCCCTTATCCGTATAGCAACTACACAAAATATTTGATTTAACAAATGCTTCTTTCCTTACTTCAAAATTTATCATAATGAATTTCTCTCTCCTACTGATAGCAGAAGCTTCCTCAGATCAAAATGGGTTACCAAGATCTTCTACAAAGTTTCCATTATCATATATATATTAATAAAGATTATTTTTCCATATAATATTCGTTTATTAATAGAATATGGTATTACTATTATTTAAATAAATATAGATATTTTATTTAAATAAATTATATCATGAATTTTAAATTGAAGAACAATCAACTTCACCTATATGAAATCAATCCTAGGTCTTTATAGTCCATGGTTCAAATGGATACTGGTGGAAGGAGGAGCGAGCGATGGTTTCGACGATCAAAGACTGAAACCCTAAGAAGCAGGTTTTACAGGAGGAAGAAGCCTGCAATGCCATGACGATGATAGGGTTTGACTAGAGTGCAGCTAAAAATGGAGCCTCCCACAATGACATTGAACGGGGGAAAAAACCTCCCTATAAATTGGGCGGACCAAAAAAATCTTATGTAGAAGTTTGCAATAAAATCCTAGACTGCCCCCTAGCGGATTGATGGATTTCATTCTGCAAGGTAGAGATGTGTTGTGCCCTAAACACCTCATGGAAGATTATGCATCTCACGATTCCTTCTCATTAGTGGGAAAGTTCATAGGAGGACACCCCAACATGGATGCGATTCGACGGTGGGCTGCTTTGAAATGGAAAGTTATGGGAAATTTGGGTCTTTCAGCAATGACCAGAGGTTTTTTTATGATTCATATGAATACCTAGGAGGATGCAGAGCGTATTATTTCTGAAGGTCCTTGGTTATTTGGAAGATGAAGCTTGTTACTCAAAAAATGGGAACCAAATTTTGACCCCGACTCTCAGAACATCAATTTCGCTCCCATTTGGGTTTGCCTCCCCAACCTCCCTGCACATTTTTTCTACGAGGATGCTCTTTGAGGTCTGGCTAGGGCTTTTGGAGATTTTGTAGCTATTGGCCTAGCTAACCATGCCATAACGTGCCTAACCCAGGCCCACATCTGTGTAAATGTGAATCTAGAATCGTAACTTCCAGATCACCTCAATCTTATATACGAGGATTTCAGGTGAAGGCAACTACTGATATTTGAAAACAAACCTACTTTTTTTCCATATTATCAGTCATGAGGGCACCTCCCTTCTCAATGCCCTAAGCATAGAAACCCTAATGAATATTCCCAGCCAAGTGGGCGTCTGCAGCTAAGAACCAATCAAAATGAAACTAGCAATCAATGACAAGCCAGGAGGAATGCACAACAAAACCATTTGCTTCAAGATCAAGCTCAAGCTCTCCAAAAGGCAAGTTCCTCTTTCACCACTGCTAATAAATTTGATTTAATTAAATATTATGGAACCAATGAGGTCCTTGAACAAGGTGAAATTCCTGTCACTCCATCCCCAAAACATATCAATTCCCCTCCGGGGTCCCCTGACCCCATGCCCATTCAGAATATTCCATGTTCCCCCCTTTAGGTGTAGATCCCCAATTCCAACAATGTCCCCCAAAGCCCATCACAAAAACCCCTTTGATTTTTGTTATCCACATCCCTATACCAACCCCTTGAAGAGTATGGCTTTTCAACTTCCCTATCCTCCTCTATCGATGTCAATTCTAATAGCGATCAAGCCGCCACAGAATCCCTTGACCATCAAACTCCCAAAAAAACTTGTAGCTTCAGAAGGTCCCAAATGGATGTGGGAGCAGACAGAAAGTAAGGTAGGCCTTTCGATGCTGAACATCAAAATCGGGATAGCTAAGGATATAGCAAATGGTATGCAGATAACCCTATTCCAAGAAAATGTTAGTTCTATCAAGGATAAAAACCAAAGACCCAAAACCCCTGTACAACAATGCAAAGGGGGCAAGAAAACCTCCAAAAGTTCCAAATGAAAGTCCTAGAATGCAAGAGGATTGAATGGGGCAGCCAAGCAGAGATTGGCTGTAGCCATGCGGAGAGATTACAACCCCATAATTTTTCTCATTCAAGAAACTAAATTGGACAATCAACTTTCTTCTAAGATAGCCAAAATCATCTGGAAAAATTGTGATTTTGTCTACTCCCTAGCTTTTGGCACTGTAGGTGGGCTCTTGTGCCATTGGAACCCATCCGTAGAACAGGGTAGATTTATTTATGGTCATGACAGGCTGTCTAATATCTTGTTTCATGACCTCAGCTCCTAGAATTCTTGGATTATGTCCAACATCTATGCTCCCAATACTGCTCTGGGAAGAACGATGTTGTGGAACACCCTCACCCAAATGAGATAGGCCTTTGCCAATATTCCATGGGTTCTAGCAGGGGATTTTAACTCCCCTCTTCAATTCTATGATAAGAAGGGAGGAAATGCAGTTACTAATAGGGATATAAAGGACTTGAGACAGTTTTTTGATAGTAATGCCCTTATGGATGTTCCGATTCAAGGCCTTAGGTTCACTTGGAGTAACAGACAGATGGGAAAAAATCTTATCCAAGAGCACCTTGATTGGGTGTTGCTCTCCCAAGAAGCCCTCCCCCTCTTCGATGATGCCAGTCTGCAGACTCTCCCAAAGATTGGGTCTGATCACAGCCTGCTCCTCTTCAAGACTAGTAGCAAGCCTTATTTTAAGACCTCTTTTCTATTTGAATCCATGTGGACTCACCACCCGGATCTCAAAAATTGAATAGTAGAATGGTGGTAGGTAAGCTTTCCAAGGACAACCTCTAACCAGTTTATGCAGAAACTCAGATGGGTCAAAGAGAATATCAAAGTCTGGAATAGAGAAACCTTCCAAAACATTTTTTAAACCAATAAGAACATCAAAACTAGATTAGGGAAAATTGAGGATAGTTTTCAAAGAGGACAGGGTGATGAAAGTCTCAAAAGTAAAGAGAGGATACTGCTATCTGAATACCACAAAACCCTGAGTAAGGAAGAAACCTTTTGGCACCAAAAGTTGAGATAGCTCTGGCTCAGGGAAGGAGACTCCAACTCCAAGTTTTTTCACATATCCACTTTAAGACACAGGGGCTGTAACAGGATTAAAAGCCTTACTAAGTAGGATGGGCCTCTTATCTCTAATATCCACCACATCAGGGATGAAGATGTCAGCCACTTTAAATATCTCCTTGTCTCCCCCCCACTTCCTCACCTATGGCCATGGATTCCCTAATTGACAATATTTCTAATATCATTCTTGATGAAACCAATGAGTTCCTCCTCATCCCCCTATCCCATAAAGAAATCCACCAAGCCCTCTTCTCAATGTAGCCTGACAAAGCTCCTAGACCTGATGGATTTTCCATAAGGTTCTTCCAAACCTTCTAGGACATTGTGGGACCTGACCTGTGCCTGGCCATCTCTGACATGCAGAATTCCAGATCCATTTCCAGAGACATTAATTCCACTTTCTTGGTCCTCATCCCCAAGGGGTCCAATTCCTAGTCTCTATATGATTATCGGCCCATCAGTCTCTGCAATGTAATCTAAAAAGTTCTATCCAATGCCCTGGCCAATAGATTCACTGGGATCCTTCCTACCATCATTGACCACTGCCAGGGAAGTACTGTCAAAGGTAAAAACATCTTGGATGGGGTTATCACCATCCACGAGTTAATCCACTCTGTCTACAATGCTAACTCTGCTTCCTTCTTTCTGAAACTTGATATGAATAAGGCCTTTGATCGAGTGAATCAAGAATTTTTGTTCAAAATCCTCCTTAAATTTTTTTTCCTTGAATCTTGGGTAAATCTAATTTCAAATTGTGTCTCTTCTTCTTGGTTCTTGGTCCTAGTGAATGGGTCCGTTGCTTGATATTTTCCTAGCACCAAGGGGCTAAGACAGGGGGACCCTCTTTCCCCCATCCTCTTTATCATCCTGGCGGAGAGTCTCAACATAACCATTAAGAATGCTTGTCATAGAAACTTGATTTTTGGTATCAAGGCAGCCTCAAGTTTAAATCCCATCACCCACCAACAATTTGTGTATGACACCTTGTTGACAACTAAAGCTTCAATCTCTGAAGCCAAAAACATCAAGGGTATTCTCAATCTGTATGAGGAAGCAGCTGGGCAAAAGATCAACTACACCAAAAGTAAGCTTCATTTCATCAGCACCCCTACTAGACGATAGGCCAAGATTGCGAGCATATTGGGGTGCTCCATTGCTGATTTTCCAACATCTTATTTGGGCCTACCCATGTTCAAGGGGAGGCCTCAAAAAAAAATGTGGAACAATGTCACTAACAAGATTCATAAGAAGTTGGCAGGATGGAAGGGGGCCCTACTCTCCAGTGTAGGCAAAGCGACTTTGGTCAAGTTGGTCCTATAGAGCATCCCCACCTTCTTTTTTTTAGTGTTCAAAATCCCTACTGTGGTAGGAGAAGCTATTAAAAAACTCCAAAAATAGTTCCTATGGTCAGATAATGCTAATCACAAGAAGTTTCACTTAGTAGCTTGGAACAAAGTCTTCTCTCCTAAAGACATGGGAGGTATGGGATTGCGACATATAACCATCACAAATCAAGCCCTCCTAGCTAAGCAGGATTGGAAGGTAGTTACAAATGCTAAAACAGAGTGGGTGACCATTGTCAAAAGGAAATACCTACAACAAAACTCATTCCTTGAAACATATACCCCTCGCTATGGGTCCCACTTTTGGAAATCCATCAACCACACTAAGCAGCTGGTTCAACAGGGATCTTGGTGGCAACTAGGAGATGGTAAGACCATCAATTTATGGGAAGATGCATGGGCCAAAAAAGAACCACTCATCAGTTATCCCAACTTAGCCCCCATTAAGCACCTCATCGATAGGAAGTATGGAGCTCATGTTACCAATTTCATCACTTCTGACCAAGGATCCCATGGTTGGAAAAAGGTTCGGTTTAGAATTAAGAATGATGTGATTAACAAAGGCCTCACAACTCTCATGGACATATTCAAAGCTAACTTCATACCCCAGATCTTGAAGGAGGATGAACGTTGTTGGAAGGGGTAGAGTGATGGGGAATTCATGGTCAAAATTGTTGCCCAGATGTTAGAAAACACTTTTATTGGTACCAAGAAAGATGACAACCATACTCTAGCTAAGAGTGTGTGGCTCAAGCTGTTGATCCCAAAAGTGGTACATTTTTGTTTGCTTGCTGCTCATAACAAAATTTTGACCACTGACAACTTGATTCGTAGAGGAATTATAGTCCCCAATAGGTGCTACCTCTGTACTAAATCTTGGGAATCCATGCAACATCTCCTCTTGGACTCCCCATTTTCCGATAATGTGTTATCCATTTTGATCAACAAATTCTAGGTCTGCTAGATCTGACCCAAGACTGTTGCTAAAATGTTCATTCAATGGCCAGGAACTTTCAAAAACTCTAGACTTTAATTCCTATGGAGTTCCATGCTTCACCATGCGGTCTGGAAAATTTGGTTGGAACGTAATAACTGCATATTCAAAGAGGATACCAAGAATTCGAAAGATGTTGTCAAAAGAGCACTATCCCTAGCTGTCAAAAATAGTAGTTTGATTTCGTGTGAAGAGGTTCCCAACTATGGGTTGGAATCCCTTCTTTTTGCTTCCCTTAATATTCCCACAGACTATAGCAAAATCTAGAAGACTGGTAACTCCCGAACCCTGGCTAAATGGACCCCTCCCCCATAGGGATGGCTCAAATTCAACTTTGATGGTGCTTCAAAGGGAAATCCAGGGAGAGCTAGGGTAGGAGGTGTCATCAGAGACCACACAGGAAGCATAATCAAAGAATTCTCAAAAAATTTGGGGACCCAAACCAATAATTATGTAGAAGCTAGAGCCCTATGGAGGAGCATCGTGGAAAGTAGAACATTTTCCAAGCCAATCATCTTTGAAGGTGACTCATCTGTGATTATTGGCCACATTACTAACAACATCTCAAGGGGGAAGAACATTTAGAATATAATTCAGGAGTGCAAATTACTCCTTAACAATAACCCCCAAAGTCAGATCAACCATGTTCTTAGGGAAGCCAACAAAGTGGCTGATATTCTTGCTAACAAAGTTGTTAATCAGTCAAACTTGATCATCTGGGAAGAAGATTTCCCTCAAGAAGTTATCTCCCAAGTGAATCAGGATGTGGAAAGCTAACTCTCTATTAATTAGGATGACGCTGCTCGACAGAAAAAGAACAAGAAATCCCAATAACCTGAGAGGATGTCGGATAGACAGGTGGGATGTCTAGTGTATGTCCTTCAGCTGTATCTTTTTGTTTTGTGTCCCTTATCTTAAGGGTTGTCTTTCGAATATAAGATATGTTGTATGTGGTGGAATTGTATTTGGTAAGCTGGTTTTTGGTTGTTGCCAATGGAGGCCTTAGGTGTCTCATTTTGCTATTGATGTAATAGGGACGGGACCCTTCAACCCATAAAGCAATAAAATATTTTTTACCTACCAAAAAAAAATTATATCATGATATTTTTATTAAAATCTTTATTATTTTATTTATTTGAATGAAATACTATTATCATTAAAATAAAGATTCATTACCTTTTTAAATGAAATTCAATTATCATTTAAACTAAGGTTTTATTATTTATTTGAATGAAATTCTATTATCATTAAAATAAAGATTTATTATTCATATACATATACATATACCAAAAAAAGTATAAAAGGGTTCTTTTATAAAAACTATCATCATGTTATTTTCTAAAATATTTAAGCAACGCAAGGAGTTTTAAAGGTAACCAACTTGTGCACATTTTCCCCAAAACTAGTGGTGAAGTAAAAGACAACAAATTATATGCAACAAACAAAGAGGGAGCCTTTCCATCAACCTAGTCACCTATCTCAACCAGAGAATTTATGATATCTACTATGCTATCAACTGAGGCTCTAGATGGATAGCTATTTATGACTATCCCTAAACCGATAATGCATGCTTATATGAGGTAGCCATACATGTTACCCCTGAGTTACCTTAATCATAACTTCCTTAAACTCAAGTACCCAATTTATGGTGGACTATTCTACCCTTCCACCCATGAGTGTACCTAATTTTACACAGTAATAATATGTCATCAGTACCATGTTCTTTCAAAATATTAAACTAAGCATCGCATAGTTTATTCATTTGCATAAAAATAAGCATCATAAATCAATACATAAATTCATGTCAAATGCTTGCCAAATAAGGTGATGAAATCCTACCCCCCTGGGGCTAAACATCATCCCTAGTGTTTCTAATTTAAAAAAATAAAATTATTACATTATATTTTCAAACAAGAAGAGAAAATGTTTTTGCATATCCTTCACTTTTTTCCAAGTGGCATTCCTTTCAAAAAAATAGTCCTATTGGTCCCTACATTGTTCAAGAGTTTGGTTCTACAGACTTAGAATGGAACTCAAGAATATTCATCGACATCACTTCAATAGCCTCTGGGTTTGCCATCTACAATTTAGAAATATCCCACACATGTTTAGGGTTAACAACATATTTTCTAAGCAGGGATATGTGGAAGGTGTCATGGATCTTTGACAATTTAGGTGGTAAAGCAAGTTGGTATGCAACCGGGCTAATCTTCTTAGTGATCTCAAAGGGTCCCACATACTGAGGATCCAACTTTGTGGATTTGATAGCACTCTTATTTGGATTAACCCTTAAGAACACTTTATCTCCTATAGAGTACTCTCTTGGAGTCCTTTTTAGATCAACATAACTTTTCTATCGATCAACAACTTATTTCAACCTTTGCCTGATTACCTTCAATTGATCCTCCATTTCTCTGACCATATTTGGCCCAATTACAAATCGATCTTCTAGGTTGTCCTAAGACAATGGTGTTCTACACTTTCATCCATACAAGGCATCAAAAGGAGCCATTCCTAGAGAGGAGTGATATCTATTATTGTAGGTGAACTCCATAAGGTGAAGATAGTCTTCCCAACGAGACTTTTGATCCATGTAGTACATGAGAAGCATGTCCTCAAGTACTTGGTTTACCATTTCTATTTGACCATCTATCTCAAGATGGTATGTCGATATCATATTCAATTTTATGCCTATTGCATGATGTAGGGCTTTCTAAAATCCAGAAGTAAATCTAAAATCCCTATCTAAAATGATTATTTTAGGAAAACCATGTAATCGAAATACCTCTTTGGCAAATCTATTAGCCACTACCTAAGCATCATCCTTGATGTTCCCTGGTATGAAATGTGCAACCTTAGTCAATCTATCAAATATTATAAGGATTACATCATGTTGATACCTAGTCTTGGGTAAACCTACTATAAAATCCATAGATATAACCTGTCATTTCTATGTAGGTATATCATGTGGATACAATTGTCCTGTAGGATGCCTACGTTCAGCCTTAACCTTCTAACATTCAATATATCGAGTGATAAAATTAGTGATATCCTTCTTCATTCCTATCCAAAAGAAGGTTCTTTTCATGTTTTCCCTCATTTTGGCCCCTCCAGGGTGAGTAGAATAAGGATATTTATGGACTTCTTGCATTATTAATTTCCTTAAATTGCCCATTTTTGGTATGATGGTTCTACCTTTGTAGCATAAAAGGTCATCACTCATGCTAAATTCCTTATTAACCTCAGGGTCTTTGCTCAACTTAGGGACCAAATTTTCTTGTAATCCTCATCCTGAGATTGCTCTTCTCTCACTCGATCCATTAGATCCATGTGAATTTTGGTTTTGGTTGCTATGTGATTTCTTCTGCTTAAGGAATCAACAACCTTATTCTCTTTTCCCTTTATATACTCAATCTCAAAGTCGTATTCAGCAAAAAATCAACCCATATTCTCTATCTCGCATTGAGTATAGGTTGGGTGAATATATACCTCAGACTTTGATGGTTAGTTTTCAACTCAAAGGGCCTTCCTACCAAGTAGTGGTGTCAAAATTTTAGAGCGTGCACCACTACAACTAGCTCTAAATCATGTGTAGCATAATTAACTTCATGCTTCTTAAGCTTCCTTAAAGTGTATGCTACTACTGACTCATCTTGAGAGAGTACTCCTCCTAACCCTTCCAGTGATGCATTTGTGCATACTAAAAAGTTCCCTTGAGGGTCTAGAATCTTCAATATTGGTGTTGTAGTGAGTTTATGTTTTAGCAATGCAAAGGTAGCTTCACACTTTTCTGACCACTTGAGCTCCTTTCCCTTTTTCTGGAGGTTAGTTATTGCTACTACAATCTTAGAATAATCCTTTATATAATGTCTATAGTAGCCCACCATCCCCATGAAGCTTCATACTTCTATCACATTAGTAGGGGGTGGTTGATTTAGAATGGCTTTAGCCTTCAATTTTTTTGGGTCTATAACAATTCCTTCTATTGATATAATATGCCCAAGATATTGTATATTTGAGACATAGAAATCACTTTTTGCTAAATTTCCATAGAGTTGATTCTCCCTTAACAACTCTAACATGATCTTGAGATGTTTATTGTGCTCCTCCTTGTCTTGAGAGTATATTAAGATATCATCTAAAAATACAAGAACAAGCTTATCTAGATGCCTCTTGAATACATTTTTCATTAGTTTCATGAATGCAGCTAGGACATTCGTTAGTCCAAAGGGTAGGACTGTAAAATTAGAATTGCCCATACCTAGTTTTGAATATCATTTTGTGAGTGTCCTCCTCATGTATTCTTAATTGATGATACCCTGATCTCAAATCAATCTTTGTGAATACTGTGGCATCCCTTAGTTGGTTGAACAAATCTTTGATTCTAGGTAAAGGGTATCAGTTCTTGATTGTAGCCTTATTAAGCATCCTATAATCAATACATGACCTTAATGATCCATATTTATTTTTCACAAATAAAACCAGTGCATCCCAAGGTGACACACTTGGTTTTATCAATCCCTTTTCTAATAACCCTTGTAGTTGCACTTTTAATTCCTACATCTCAATAGGATTCATCCTATATGGATATCTATGGATAGGTTCTGCTCCTGGCATAAGTTCAATAGTAAAATAAAATTCCTACATAGGGGGAAGTCCAAGTAAATCCTTAGGAAACACATCCTTAAAGTCCTACAAAATTGGGTGTTTCTCCAACACTTCTCTCTTCTGATATTCTCCAACTTCATTGAGTTTCATAAGAAATTTTTTCAACTACATATTTGATAGCATATAGGGTTTAAATGTCCCTTGCTTGCTATGAATTCTTAGTCTTTCCTTACCTTTTTATGAATACTCGATCCATCTATCTTAAAATTTCATCAAAGGCTTTATGGGCCTGTAACAAATCCATCCCTAGGATCACATCAAAAGCATGAAGTGGAGCTACATACAAACAACCTTCAGTGGTACCACTAGTTAGAGTAATTTCTACCATTGGAAAACATTGGTTTATTGAGTAGGTTTACCCCAAACCGTACTTGACCTTCCATCCTTGGGCTAAATATCCTGGTATTTTTGACATATCCCTTGCTAAAATAGAAGAAATAAAACTATCTATGGCCCCACTATCAATTAAAATTTTAACTTCTTTATTAAAAATCTTACCTTTCACAAGCAATGGGATAACTTGCCCTTCTAGCTTTTGGTTCTTGGTTACAGCATAAATCTGGTGCATGGGTTCCTTCCCCTTGGCACTAGATGTACTTGGCCCTAGTTGATGCAAGTAATAACTAGCATAGTGAGGGCCTCTATAATTATAACACCCATCCTTTGGTCCCTGTTACTTTTCAAGATTTGGTTCCCTTGCCTTACTTATTGAGGCTAAAATTTATGGTTTTTAAGGCTAAGGTTTTGCATTATTGTTGATTTTATTTTGGAATTTCTTCTTGAACTTCACCTGTTTTCCATTGTTTCTCTTCTATAATTTTTTGGGGTTCTTACTCTTTTAATATTGTTCCTCTTCCCATTTCAAGAATCCTTGACTATTCCTCTTCCTAAGTGCTTGCTGATCTTGCTCAAACAAGATGAAATAGTTGAATTTTAAGTGATACTCTTCCTTATTTGCTAGGTCATATACCTTCTACAATGACTTGGGTTCATTCATGTTTACATCATACCTCACTCTTGATTCTAACCCAATAATGAACTTATGAACCCTCATATTCTCATCATAAGTGGGTACATACTTTAGTAATCATACCATATTTTTGTAATATATCTCCAAAATTTTGGTTCCTTATTGAAGGTTGGCAAACGTATCAAAATTTAATGCATAAAAGTGTTCTATGAGGAACCTCTTTTTGAAGATCTCAACAAAATATTTCCATTTAATGTCGATAGGTTCGATCTTATTCTTCTCATAGTGAGTTTCCCACCAATATAAAGTAGCCCCTTCTAGGTATATTATGGCCCAAACTATTCGGGTTCCTAGGGAATAACCCTTCACTATAAAATAAACTTCTAATTTCCTTAACCAGGCTTTAGCTGCATCCCCATCTCCTTCTCCATCGAACTTACTAATGTGAATGTTTTTAGATCCTTAGCCAATTATTTCTCCCAAAGAGCTCTAGCTTCCAACTATTCTATGGTTAGTTTGTCAGCTTGGCTAACCTCTAAACCTCTAGCTTGCAATTTTTTATTCAAAATGGTTTCCAATATTTGTTTCATCTGATCCTGCATGGTAGTAACCATAGCAGTGAGGTCTTCCACCTCTCTATTAGAATTTTTGGAATCTTCATTCCAAATATCTTCTTCGACATTATTCTGTCGAGTTAACCTAGTTGAAGGTGTAGGACTCTATTTTTTAGCCTTAGGTATCATCTATCCTATGGCAACCAATAAGATAAGGTTAGGTTACAGTTCCATATTTGAATTAAACTACTAACACAAGCCATAATGCAGAGTTCTCTTGCTAAAAACACCAATAATATAATTAGGGTAGTGTTCCAAGGTTATGATATAACTTCAATGCCAAATTCCATACTTACTTATAAGTAGGGTGTCATAACATTCCAATTATCCCCTTGGGGTTAATCCCCATTAGATTCTATCAAGTAGAGGATTCTAGGTCTTCCCAGCTTTAGCTTAAAACTTAACCTAGCCTTCATAGAAATACATCCAAATCCCTAAAACACATTAAGAAGCTCTATACCCTCATACCTAGAGCTCTGATACTAGATGTAATGACCCCAAAACTAGCTACAAGAAAAAAACAAGAAAGAAAAGAATTTTTTTTGTTCTAAAACTACAATGAGGGATTCATAAACCCCTAACCAATATTTAGTTTATCTATTGTTTTCAATTTACTAAGTTTCCCAATTTTCCTATTGAGTTACATCTAACTCAATACCCTACACAAGTTTGTCTGTGTAGGCATATTATGTGTTATCATAAATAAGCTTATCTATCTCATCATTCTTGATGAGCTAAACTTATCACCTTTAGTACAGTTGAAGGTATACTCCCATCACCATACCATACACAAGTCTATCTATGCATGTATGCTATGCGTACTACGAGTTAAGCTATCCATCTCATCTCCACGATGAACTATCTTAACTTAGATGTAATCAATTAGTTTACTCAGTTTGTATTCTCCCTAAGGGGTCTTAATCCCTTAGGTTCTTTCCATGTTCACCCTAAGATCTCAATCTCTTAGGTCATTTTCCTAGGTTCACCCTAAGGTTTCATTTTCTTAGGTTACTTTCTTTGTTTAACAAGAAGACAAGAATAACTCTATCTACTTAATCAATCAAGAACAAAATCTATAAAGCATACAAGAGGTACTTAGAAAAGAGACAACATTTCAATGAAAGTAAGCATTAAATAGAAGAGAAATCTAAACAACAAAACATAGACAACTCATAATAATAAATTAAAGATATAGTTCCTATTCATTCAACAATTTATTACATATATCCAAGTATGGTAAAACCTCCATACTTTAAAAGAATAAAGTAATACATCAATCATCTAGGGATATCTCCCTACAATTCTAATCTATTTGAGCATAAGTAAATCAAACCAATGCATAGCTACCATATTCGGTCCTCCTTGTCCTTCCATCATTCATTTGAGGGTAGTAGGGGATTAGGGCAACTCATGGTTCCATGATAGACATGCCTCTAAATGCATCTACTATTTACTTTTCCAAATTACAACTATACAAAACCAATCAAAGTATCTAACCATCTATTGCATAGTTGATATCATAGAAATTCCTATTTTTTTATTTTCACCTCTCATTTGCCCATAGAGAGTCTTTTCAACAGGTACAACTAGATCATAGGTTTTACTTTAATCAAAACATTTCAACCTTCATTCATCATAATCAAAGTCCCATACCTTTAATCATCAATAAACTAGGTCTCTTTATTTCCATAAATCAAAGTCTCATTACTTTAATTCACAAAATAAACCATATTCCTTTATTTCCATAAATCAAAGTCTCATACCTTTAATTCATAAAATAAACTATTTTCCTTTATTTCCATAAATTAAAGTCTCATTACTTTAATTCATAAAATAAACTATTTTCCTTTATTTTCATAAATCAAAGTTCCATTACTCTAATTCATAAAATAATATATTTTTATTTATTTCTATAAATCAGAGTCTTATTACTTTAACTCATAAAATAAACTATATTCCTTTATTTCCATAAATCAAAGTCCCATACATTTAATTCATAAAATAAACTATTTTCCTTTATTTCCATAAATTAAAGTCTCAGTTATCTAATTTATAAAATAATCTATTTTCCTTTATTTCTATAAATCAAAGTCTCATTACTTTAACTCATAAAATAAACTATTTTACTTTATTTATATAAATCAAAGTCCCATACCTTTAATTCATAAAAATAAGCTAATAAATCATTTTTTTAGCAATATTTTATTTCAAAAGATCTTCTAAACTTCCTATTTACCCATTTTAACAGAGTAAAGGAAATAGTAAATCAATTTACATTTAAACAAGAAATGTTTGTCCAAAATAAATTAATGCAACAACTAAAGGTAAAAAAACCACCAATGTTTCTAAGGAAAAGGGAAGACTCCCAATGTTTTAAAATGATGCACGCTCAGGAAGACTCAGAAAACAAGGTCTGAGAGATAATTCTAGTTCACAGTCAATGAAATGGGGGACCCCCACACAAAACCCTAGACCACGTGGCACTCAAGGGTTCAACAACAATAGTTTCTAGAGATACACAGGAATTCAGTCGAAGGTAAAACAAATTGCCCATGACATGGTTTGACTATCTCCTAAATTTCTTTAGGCAGATAATGAACACACAAGCACAAATCAACTAGGTGATGTCTACAGATCGACATGCTAAGAGATGCAGTGTTGGCCGACATACCTCCTGCCAAATAGTTCTCAACAGTTTCCATGTTTTCTATGGGCATCATCAAGGCTTTACATAATTAAAACACTATTAATACACAATGACAAGGTGATTGAGGAAGTATTAGTTGAATATTTGGAACAAACAACTCATGATAAAATTAGAGGGAAATTTTTTAGTGCTTTAGATAGCACACAAAACCCCAATGATGTAGTGGCTCATTAACCACCACCAACTAGCATAATGCCCACTAAACAACATTGTGACTATGTTCAAATAAATACACGGAGAGGAGGTTGGGTAACAAAGAGCTAACTGGCCAAATGTAAAACAAACTAGGGCACAAATGTATAGATGACATAGTCAATATAGAGAGGTCCAAGCATAGGAAGACCACACCAATGAGCCATTTTGACAAGGGTGACGTTTGCTTAGAAGGGGTAGGTGAGTAAACAAATTATCCCAAACAAGGATAGCGTCTAACGAAAAGGTAGTAAAGAAATACATTCTTAATCTTATTTACCAACCTGATAAACTTCTAGTTGCTCTTCCATTTTCACCCCTTTCTTTCACTAAGTTTTTCTCCCCCAACATCCAGCTCTCCCCTTCTAGTTTTTAACTATGGATTTTGTCTCAACGCCCTCTAATTTTTTTTCCTTGGGATTTTCCCTTTTTACCTTTTCTTCCAAGAGGTGGAGGGTCGTTTGCCCACGTCTCTTCACTTCATTCATTCCTTTACCTTACAACATTCAATTTTGCCTTATTCATCCAATGACTATGGAGGATATTTTATTTAGCAAATGCTTCTTTTCTTACTTCAAAATTTCTCATAATGAAGTTCTCTCTCCTTCTGACGATAGAAGCTTCCTCACATCAAAATGGGTTACCAAGATCTTCTACGAAGTTTCCATTATATATATATCTATATTAATAAATATTATTTTTCCATATAATATTCATTTATTAATAGAATATGGTCTTACTATTATTTAAATAAATATAGAACTTTTATTTAAATAAAGTATATCATGAGGTTTTTAATAAAATATTTATTATATTCTTTATTTGAATGAAATACTATTATCATTAAAATAAAGATTTCATTACCTTTTTAAATGAAATTCAATTATCATTTAAACTAAGGTTTTATTATTTATTTGAATGAAATTCTATTATCATTAAAATAAATATTTACTATATATATATACCAAAAAAAGCATAAAAGGGTTCTTTGATCAAATACTATCATCATGCTATTTTTTAAAATATTTAAGCAATACAAGGAGTTTTAAAGGTAACCAAATTATGCACATTTTTCTCAAAACCAGTGACACAAAAAAAGTGATGTAGTAAAAGACAACCAATTATATGCAACAAAAAAATAGAGAGTCTTTCCATAAACCTAGTCACCGTCTCAGCCAGAGAATTTATGATAGCTACTAGGTGATCAACTGAGGCTCTAGATGACTAGCTATTGATGATTATCTCTAAACCAGTAATGCATATCTATAAGAAGGTAGCCATCCATGTTACCCTTGAGTTGCCTTAATCATCACTTCCCCAACCTCAAGTACCCCATTTATGGTGGATGATTCTACCTCTTCCACCCATGAGTGTACCTGATTCTACACATTAACAATATGTCAATAGTATCATGTTATTTCAAAATATTGAACTAAGCATCATTTACATAAAACTAAGCATCAAAGCATCATAAATCAATATATAATTTCCATGTCAAAAGCTTACCAGGGAGGGTCATAATAGAATATCATTTTATAACCCTTTTTTACTAGGGTTAGGGTTTTTACGATGGCAATAAGCAGCTAGGATTAATATTTTATGAACGGTTGAGATTGAGATTTTGATATGTGGATAGGATTACCACATGGCACACTAGGATTGAGGTTTAATGGATGGATGAGATTTAGCATCATATATTATATATATAAATAAATAAATAAATAAATAAATATATATGTATATATAAATATATGAACTAGGATTTGGTGTCTACAGATGTCCCTTTTTGTATCACTTTGTGTAGGACACAATGCAATGCAAAAATAAGAGATACCTGGTTTTATGGAATGGACACTTTCCTCAACATGCAAGAAGATTTTGAAAATTTTGTGGTTTTAGCTTACCCCCTCAAATGGTGAGTGAGTGAAGAATGAAACCCATGAGCCTATTGATTGAATGCGGATGATGAAATGGATGTGTGTGATATATGTATATGTTAGAAATTAAATATCAAATTGGTTGCCTCAAGTTTGGGGTGGTTCTGTGCTATCAAAAATTTACCTTTTGGTATCATTGAAATGCAAAAATTATGAAGTAAAGGAACCAATCACCCTAAGAGCTCGCTATCCTAGTGATTGTATCAAATTTATTAATGCAAAATGATGAAGTAGAGGAACCAATCACCCTAGGAGCTCGTTGTCCTAGTGATTGTATCAAATTCCTTAATGCAAAATGATGAAGTAAGTTTTTTTTTATGTTTGTAACCCCACGAAGAGGGTTTCAATGACAACCTTGGGCAAATTAGTTTGAACATAGTCTCACTCAAGAAATGATGGACCCAATTGATTTTATTTTGATGATGATGAAGGGATATGATATTTTTGGATGCAATAGTGTGTTGATTTTATGATTTTTGAACAAGTGTCTTTATGGTGAGATGCTCATCCTACCATATTACATAGATGACCAATCACTGCAACTGCTAGGTGACTAGATTAAATCACTAGATACAATATTCACTTGAGATGATGACGATGTGATATGATTATTTGAATGCATGGTGTTGATTTGAACATAGTCTCACTCAAGAAATGATGGACCCAATTAATTTTATTTTGATGATGATGAGGGGATATGATATTTTTGGATTCAATAGTGTGTTGATTTTATGATTTTTGAACAAGTGTCTTTATGGTGAGATGCTCATCCTACCAGATTGCATAGATGACCAATCATTGCAACTGCTAGGTGACTAGATTAAATCACTAGATACAATATTCACTTGAGATGATGATGACGTGATATGATTATTTGAATGCATGGTGTTGATTTGAACATAGTCTCACTCAAGAAATGATGGACCCAATTGATTTTATTTTGATGATGATGAGGGGATATGATATTTTTGGATTCAATAGTGTGTTAATTTTATGATTTTTGAACAAGTGTCTTTATGGTGAGATGCTCATCCTACCAGATTGCATAGATGACCAATCACTGCAACTGCTAGGTGACTAGATTAAATCACTAGATACAATATTCACTTGATATGATGACGATGTGATATGATTATTTGAATGCATGGTGTTGATTTGAGGGATTTTTACAATGTTTGAGAGTTATTTTTCACTCATTCTTGCATTTGAGAGTTTGGAGTGTGCATTTGAGAGTGAAGAAGAGTGAGAGTGTTTGGCGATGGTGATGGAGGGATTTGGCACTATGACTAGAGTTGGTGGATGAGTGGTGAAGGTAAGTGGTTCTAGCCTTCTCATTTATTTTTGTAATGTTTTCAGTTTTTTTTTTTTTGAGTTGGCGATGTATATGTGGATGATGATATGAATGCATACTAAAATGATGTATGTGGATGAATTGATGATGTATGTAAATAATCATTCATAGAATTTTTTTACTCTTTCTTTGACCAAATTTATATTTATAGCCTAATTAGAAGTACCAATATATAATGGTAAACATATGAAGTTGACCTAAGATGCAATGGTAATATGGGATGAAAATCTAAGATTGTTTTTTAAAGACTCAAACATCATAGTGACCTCAAGCAAACTGATCTTCCAAATCTAAATTTCTCAAGGACCAAATGTGTGTGTAATGAAATTTTGTTTACCAATCATGAGCATGGTAATGACTCAATTTAATTGAGAATGAATGTGTGTGTGAATGGTGAGTTTATTTACCAATCATGAGCATGGTAATGACTCAAGCCAATTAAGAATGAATGTGTGTGTGAATGGTGAGATTAATATAGTCAAGAAGAGAATAAAAAAACTAACTTGTCCTTATGTGCAGGCAGAGGTCTCTTCAAGAGATACATGTTACCACACATGAGCATACTCCACTTCCATTCAAGCATTTATAGCCCCGATGGAGATTAGCTTAATAGTCCAATGATATGATCTCTAAGATTTGGGAATCAAATTATAAAATAATCTGGATGGAAGTGTAATCCTATCCTTACTACTTGGGAACCTATTTTATGTCTTGTAAAATAATTAAAGCTTTGGGGAATCGGATTATCAATCGAGGTGTGATGAGAATTTTACCCTATCATTACTACTCACTCTTTTATTTTGAAGTGTTGTAAGTGGTTAAGACCATTGTTCTCATTGTTATTTTTAACTGTGTATGATGGAATGAGCAAGAAAACATTCTACTTTCAAATTTCAACCTAATGATGGTGTCATCCCTCTTTGATGTAAGATGTCATTAATACATGTGAAGTATGTTTTGGTTCAAAATTGGTAAAGTCAATTCCAAAAACCCAAGATTTTCTTAGTGGAGAAGTGTGTTTTGGTCCAATTCAAAACTTGATTTTTGATTTAGGTTGCTTGAAACCCTAGGAATGACTAAGTGATTGAAACAAGTAAGGTGCTAAGGTGTTTTCATTGCAATTTTTTTTTTTTTTTTTTTTTTATGGATGGCAAAATGGAACTAATGCTCGATGGATGGCAATTTGGAACTAATGCTAGACTGAAAGTGCCATTCATAAAGCCAATAAGAATCATTAGACTAACAATTATCCAAACTGACCTGAATGACAATTAACATGATAGGCATCATGAATGGATGCAAATGGGATGAATGCAGTGAAATGTGTGAATGGATGTAATATGAGTGATGATGATTTTGATTTTTTTTTTAGCCATGTATATATGTACATATATAATTCATATTAAGCATAGAATGCTCTCAAGTGGATAATGTTCAATGGCTCAGGCTCTTTTACCCCCTTTACACTAGCAAGCCTATATGTTCCTTGACCCAATTTTTGTTAGAAATATTGAGTTGTCATTGATGTCAAAGGAAAAAATATCTTCAAGGATGAAATATTAATGTCAGAGGTAGAAATATCTTCAAGGATGAAATGTTGATGTCAAAGGTTGAGTTGTGAAGGCAGATATCTTCAAAAGTGATTTTATATGATTTAATATTTAAATGAATTATTTAAATATTAAAGTGGGAGGTTTATATTTAAATCAAAGGATTTAAATATAGTTTAAATAAATAAAATTTTAAATATTAGGCCGACC
Source organism: Wollemia nobilis (assembly GCA_028583015.1). Classification (NCBI taxonomy): domain Eukaryota; kingdom Viridiplantae; phylum Streptophyta; class Pinopsida; order Araucariales; family Araucariaceae; genus Wollemia; species Wollemia nobilis. The sequence goes on along the minus strand of JAQPPZ010003172.1, from coordinate 5,144,331 downwards.
TCCTTGAGCACACCATGCAAAAGTTAAAATTAAATTTCAAATGTTTAAATGGTGGGCCGACCTCCTTGAGCAGAATGACAAAAAGCATATAAAGGTTGAGGCATTAATTCACTTGGCACAATGAAAAATAATCAAATATCCTTCGTGGTGGGAGCATGCAATGAGTAGAAGAGAAGTGAGGAGAGGAGCACATGTTAAACAACATAGAAGAAGCATAATTTAAATATTTTATCCTACCCCTTTGATCTCATCCACTGGGGTAGCTTAGTCAGTTGCCTAGCCTATGTTAAGGCACTGTGATGCAGAAGGTTTGAGGATTGAGTCCCCTCGATGTCATTTTTGTTGTATTTTATTATTTGAGAAAGCACCGTGAAGAAGATAAATACTTTTGTGTGCTCCTTTTGTTTCATCCATTGGGGTAGCCCATCAGTTGCCTAGCCTGTACTAAGGTGCTATGAAGAAGAAGGTTTGAGGTTCAAAACTCATCGATGCCAATTTTTGCTATGGTTTTATTGTTTGGAAAAGTGCAACGAAGGAGTCAAGATTATTATCATGCCTTTTTGGTTTCATATGACTGGTTAGCCTAATTGGTCATGAGCCGAGCTAAGGTGTTGAGCTACTAGAGGTTAGAAGGTTGAATCCCATCCATGATTGCTAAGTTTTGATGTGAGGTAAGGTTAAAGGTTTTTTTTGATTAATTTTTGAAAGGGAGATATAAGGATTTATGTTATAAGGTTTTATTTTTCAAATTTTATAATGGGGATATATGAGGAATATGTTGTTAGAATAAAGTTTTGTAAGTTTTAAAAGGGAGATATAAGGAGTTATTTTTAAGATTTATTGTGTATGTTTTAAATGAAGTGATAAGGGTTTAAAGTGGTTGATTTTCTATTTAAATCAAGAAATAAAAAGAGAATTATTGAATAGATTTGAAAAGCACATGCAAGAAGATCATCATTATTGAGATAGATTTGGAGAGCACAAATCTGGAACAAGTCAAGGTGTAAAATAATATTGAGTACACATATTCACCCAAGTATTCAATTGACAAGGAAGGATATTTCAGCCAATTCAAAGAAGGAAAGGTGCACATGGTAGTGGAAGAAGAGCAAGGTATAAGCATCTCCAAGTCAACACACAAGTAAGTTATCCAATGCTAGACTTGAGCTACCTTTAAAATGTAATAAATGTGAGATATGTGAAAGTGAAAGACTTAATGAAAGTGAAAAACATATTGGTCATTTGAAGCTTACAACATTAGTGCATATCATTCTCTATGTGTTAATGAAGATAAAATAATTATGGGTATAATATGTCTAAATTGCTTTTAGTTGAAGAAAGCAAACTCAAGAAAAGGTTAAGAACTTGATGACATTATTAATCAAGTTTTGTAAGCAGGTTTATGCATTAGTTATGATTGAATTTGGGAGTAAATGTGCAAGGGTTGTAGATCAGATTTGTGAGCAGGTTTTGGAGTAGATTTAAGCAAGTTTTGTGAGCAGGTTTTGGAGTAGATTTGAGTAGGTTTTGTGATCAGGTTTTGGAGCATATTTGAGTAGGTTTTGGAGCATATTTGAGCAGGTTTTGTGAGAAGGTTTAGGAGCAAATTTGAGCAGGTTTTGGAGTAGATTTGAACAGGTTTTGTGAGAAAGTTTTAGAGAAGACTTGAGCTAGGGGAAAGCAAGCATATAATGTCTTCTATGGATATTTTATCTCTCATGCATTATCATTAAGCATTAAAATTATCATTTTTAATAAAGATAATTAATAATAATAATAATAATAATAATAATAATAATAATAATAAAAAGAAAAAAAAAGAAAAAGAAAAAAAAAGAGAGAATAATATATTATATATAAAAAATTTAATGTTAATAAATATTTTCATAGACTACCATAATAAAAATTGCATTTTTTTCAAAGTGAGCGGTTGTGCGAGGGTTTCATCTATGTTAAGTGCAAGTGGCTTCAAAGGTTATTTTTGGGGCCTTTCACCCCTAACAACCAATATTTTTGTGGTTTTTGCTCAATATTTTAGCAAGAGATGTTGCAAGGGATCCAAGATGAGTTAGAAATATGTCCTTCAATAGATCTTCATGTTGTGAACTTGATTGACAATGGATTCCAATTTGTTGCACAAAACAAAAGTGAAAATCATGCCTTTTATCGATGTCCAAGGCATGGATTAAAGAGATATCGAAACAAGTTTCAAGAAGCCAATAAAAAAATGGTTTAGATCAAAAGTGAATCTGACACTAAGGAGCACCCCAAAAATAAATCCACTATGGGAAACCCTTTCAAAAGCAAGGATTTCAAAGACTTGGTCCCAAAAATGAATTTTAGGGATGCCCTTCATGGTGGATAGCCTCAGCCTAATGCTAACATTAATTTTAGGGTTTCCTATAAACCTCTGAGAATGCCTAAGATTAATCCTAGGAAAATTGAGTCGGGATGTCTTAGGGTAGCTAATGGAACTTTGATTGTTAAGCTAGATATGGGCATCATTTAGACTAGCATAGAAGATCTAGAAAAAAGAGGACTAATTTATTGTTTCTTGGGTTTTTGTTCGAGCCTATCTGCTTTCAAAGTTTGGGCTATAAAAAACTAGAAAATAAAAGGTGGGTTACAAATTATTTATCCAAATAATTATTTTCTTGTTTTATTTTCTAATAATGAGGATAGAGATAAAAAATTTCAAGGGGGTCCCTGGTTCTTTGGAAGGGCAAGGCTTTTACCGAAGCCTTGGCATGCTAAATTTCAAGACAAAGAAGAGATGCCTTCTACATTTCTTGTGTGGGTTAGACTCTTTGGCCTCCCAATAGAATTTTGGAATTTGGTTATTTTTTCTTCAATTGGAAACTCTTTGGGAACTATTATGATGACTGTTGATTGTACTCAAAAAATTGAACATACTATGTATGCTCAAATTTATGTTTTGATGGATTTTAACAAACCCCTACCTGAAAATATCTCATTACAATTTGGGGAGGACACTTGGGAGCAAGTGGTGGACTATGAGAAAATTCCTTTTCATTGTAAAATTTACCATGAATATGGTCATTTGGCTAGTTTTTGCCCAAATAAAATTCTAGATCAAAAGAAAGAGGATACAAACTTAGCAGGTTTCCAAATTCCTAAGAAGAAGAAAACTCGGACAAAACCAATTATGAAGGATCAATAGAAGTTATAAACTAATATGTTTGAAATTATTTCCACAAATGATATCCTAGGTGAGTAAGAGGAAACAATAGAAATAAAAACCTTAGAAAAATAATTTAAATATGCAAGGAAGGACTCAAAGATAAACCATCAAATAAAAGATTTTCAATAGGAAAAATAAGGAGGAAATATACACAAGAATTTTTTTTTTTTAAATGTTGAGACTTCAAATAATATAGGTCCCAAGATAGACTTTGTTGAACCTTACAGTAACACTTTGGTTTTGTACATGCATTCTTCAAGGTTAGAAGTCGTTCTATATTCAATTGGGATAAGTCAAAAAATAGAGAAAAAAAACTAAAGATGGATTCTAACCAAAAGGTAGATCGCAAGACCAATCAACATCATATAGTAAAAGAAGGTGAAAAGCTTGTAGAGGAAGCTAAGATTAATGCCCTTACCAATTTTTTTAGACCTGGTATTAATGAATATCATCACTTGGAATATTAGAGGACTCAAAGGGAGTCTTTCAAAACAAAATGAATTTAGAAGAATGATTCGAACAAATAGAGGAAATGGATTCAATTGCTAGTAAAATCTGGCTAGCTAGAAAAGTTGCTTCCCTTAGTTCCCAAGTCTGGTGGCATTGCTCGCATTTGGGACCCAAAAGATGTATTTATTCACCATATGGTTGGAAATTGGGGTATTTTAGCTATAGCTATTCAAAGTAGACATTTTAACCAGATTATGCTTTGCATTACTATTTATGCTTCAACTACTTTGGAGGAAAAGATAAGACAATGAAGGATATAACTTATATTATCTCTCATTTTCCTGAATCTTGGATATTGACTGGAGGAGATTTCAATACCATCCTCTCTTTGGATGAGAAAATGGGGGAAAATAGAATTTTGGATAAAAGCACTAACCTCATTAGTGAATATATTGTAAACCTTCATCTTGTGGAAATCCAACTAGATAATTTCCTTATGACTTAGTCTAAATAGAAGGTAAGGCTTAGCTTGTATCATGGAGATATTGGGTATATTCGTGTTCTCTGACAATTTATTAATCCATGGTCACATTCCTAACATGAAGAATCTTAACAATGCTAGTTCGGATCATTGGCCAATCATGATGGAAATTTGGAAAACCAATGTGAGTTTCTCATATTTTTTATTTTAGTTAGTGTGGCTTAGAGATAGTTCCTTCAGACCTTGAGTGTAGCAATGGTGGAAGGAAGGTAAAACAAGGTATGGAACTAAGATATTTTTTTTTGCCAAAAGGTTGCAATACATTAAATCTAAAATCAATATTTGGAACTAGGAGTTTGGAGATGTCCATAAAAAAAACATAAAGTTATTGCTCAACTTGAAATTTTGAATAAGAATATTTGTTTAGATGGCCTCACAAAGAGTATAAGTACAGGTGAAATTAGACTCACAACTCAGTTAGAGGAATGAAAAAAAGAGAACTCTTATGGAAGCAAAAATCTAGGATCCAATAGCTCAAATAAGGAGATCGAAACACAACTTTCTTCCACAAATCTCTTCTAGCTCAAAGATCTCAGAACTTTATTTATTCCCTAAAATCTGATTCTTGGAGACGTTGTCTACACTTGGAATGTATGAACTCTATTGTTGTCACTTACTTTTCCAATATTTTTGCTGCTACACATCTTGACTCAGCTTCTCAATAGAAAATTATTCAAGTGATTTCTACTCTTAACACTTATGAGGAGAACTCTATTTGTCTACTCTAGTTACTATCAATGAGCTTCAATAGGTGGTATTTAAAATGCAAAAAGAGAAAACCCTAGGTCCTGATAGTTTTCCCATTGAGTTCTATCAAGAGTTTTGGTATATCCTTCAAGCTGATTTATTAGAGGTGGTGGAAGAAGCCAGGAAAGCCAAAGATATTTTGAAGGTTATCAATAAATCTTATATTGCTCTTGTCCCAATTGCTCAAGAGGCAGATCATATATTAGTTTTTAGACCTATAGCTTTATGTAATTCTCTTCTCAAAATCATTACAAATATCATGGTAAAAATACTAAAGCCTCTTTTGCATAAGATTATTTCCCCTGAACAAGGGGGTTAGGTGGAAAGGCATCAGATAGTGGATGAGATAGTTTTTGCTTAAGAAGCCATCCATTCCTTGGAAATGCAAAATATCCTTCTATGTTCATTTGTTTAGACTTATCTAAAACTTATGACAGAGTGGATTGGAACTTCCTTGTCAAAGTTTTAAGGCAATTTGGCTTCTCTCAAGATTGGATGGATTGGATTATGGGATGTATCTCTTCGGTGTCTTACTCTGTTCTTATCAATAGTAGGCCTTCACAACCTACTTCTAGAGGTATTAGGCAAGGTGACCCCCTCTCCATTTATTTATTCATCATTCTCATTGAATGCTTGGGTAGGACTATAACCAAAAATAGAGAAAATAGAACCCTTGAGGGAGTAACCATTGCTCATGGAGCTAGGTCTATTTATCATATTCAATTTATTGATGACTCTACTCTATTAGGTAAAGCTATAGGTAAGGAATATGCTAAAACTAATAAAATCATTAGTTATTTTTCTAATGCTACCAGGCAATTGATCAATGAAGACAAATCTAAAGTCATTTCTTTCATTGCTCTCCTAGATAGGAATCCATGGTCTTGGATAAATTAAGATATAAGAAGACTTCCCTTTCGATCACTTATTTAGGCATTCCTCTCAATATTCAAAGACAAAAAAAAAATATTGGAATTGGTTGTTGGATAGAGTTAAGAATAAAATTGGTAAGTGGAAAAATAGGTGGCTTTCTATTGGGGGTAGAATTGCCTTGGTAAAATTAGTCCTTCAAGCTATACCTATTTATGTTTTTTTTGTGTTGAATATCCCAAAGGTTTTTCTTCAATAATTAGATCAAATCAATCATTGGTTCCTTTGAAGTGGTACTAAGGAGAAAAGAAAATGGGCCTTGGTGAAATAGGATACTTTATGCCTCCCAAAGAATGAATGGGGGTTAGATTTCTGATATTCTATTAATAACAATAAGGCTTTAGGTACTAAACTATATTGGAGGATTTTGCATAACCCCAATGCTCTTTTGGCCAAGAATATTTGTGCTAAATATGTTGAGAACAAAAGTCCTAAATATCTTGTTTGCTATTAATTGCCTACCAAAGGTTTTCCCATTTTAGTTGTTCTTAATATTGGTGAATATTTGATTAAGAAAAAGTTATTTTGGATCATTCATAATGGTCAACAAGTAAATTTTTGGATAGATTCTTGGGATGGTCACCAGCCTTTTATAGCTTAGTTTCTTGACTGGAGGCCTTGGATGGAGGAGCTTCATTGAGATAACTACATAAACGTTGTTAATTACTTTTGGTACCATAATGGTAATTTAGAGGTTGGTAGATATTGTATCCCTATTGAGGACTGGCGTATTCAAATACCAAAAAGGTAAAGAAAATATATCCAAAGCATCCTTCATATGAGATATCTCTCTTGGTCCCATGATAAATATTATTTTGGATGGAAAAACACTACTAAGGGTGAGTATTCAGTTGCTCAAGGTTATTTGAACTTATGCCATAATAATCCCAATCCAATCATATGATATATTTACTTAGTTGTGGGTCTAAAATCTCTAGCCTAAGGTGAATTTCTTTACTTGGCTTTACTGGTGAGTAGCTTATGAAACATGGTTTTCATGGTCCATTTAGATGTGAGATGTGTGAAGAGAATGTGGAAACTCTCAGCCATATTTTTATTGAGTGTACCTTAGCCTCTGATCTATGGAGGAGAATGACCATCTTACTTGGCTTAAAATGGTCTAATTTTTTACTTTTGAACAACTTTGGAGGGGTTGGCCTAATCAGGAGGGTGTTTATCATTTTATTAGGTAGTTATTTTGGATGAGTTATACCATTCTACTTTGGAATATCTGGAAGGAAAGAAAAAATTGGATCTTCAATCAAGGAAGGACATTCACTATATATGGAATAAGACCATTGCCAACTTAGTTGAATCAATCCAACAACTCCTTAAACACCCCTAGAACTACCACTAAATATGGGATCAAGTGATGTAAATATTGAAGATTAACTTTTTTAAGGGTAACTAGCTTAAAGGGAATGTGAGTAATCAAAAGATAGATATAATGAGGAATTGGTAGCCTCCTCCTAAGGATTTTGGAAAATTCAATACCAATGGAGCCTCTAGGAGGAAACCTGGAAAAGCTAGTGCGAGAGGAATTGACAGACTTTTAGATGGTTCCCTAGTTTTCACTTTTGTTGAGAATTTGAGTATCCTTTCCAATAACCTTACTAAGGGGTATGGTATCCTTAGAGGTCTTCGAGAGGCTACTAAGGTTGGATGGAAAAATGTGTTGGTTGAATTTTACTATCAAGTCATGATTAATTTGTTGAAGACTCCTAAGAATCATAAGTTTGATTGGAGAATAAAAGGAATTGTTGAGAAGAGTCAATTAATCTAGATGAAATTTTTGAAATTTGAATACAATCATGTGGTCAGAGAACATAACAAGAGTCTTGATGCTTTAGCTAATTGGAATTTGTATAAAGGTGATCTTACTTACTATGGTCACCCTCCCAGATGGTGGGATTCACAAATAAGAGAAGCTCTTCTTTCTATCCTTTCTCTGGATGGCTCCAGTTTTACAGGTACCTAGTTCCTTTTTTCTTTGTTTTTGCTTCTCTTTGGTTTGGTCAGGTTATTTTAGTTCCATTGCTCAAACTAATTATTCATTTGTTTCTTCTATTGATTCTTGTCTGTATAGCCTTTTGGCCTAGAAAGGCCAAAGTTATTTTTTTTTTTTTTCTTTTTAGTTTTTTGGTGTTGTTGAGCAAGGTGCAGCAACAATATTGTCATTGTTGTCAACACACTCAGATGGACAGGTTGATGCAATGGACAATTATTCAGAGGTTTTTTGGAGTATGTACTATGGTTTTCAATGCTTATGAGGATGTTTTTGATGTTTGGATGAAGTTGTTACAGGTTGTTCATGCAAATTTGTAAAAGTTGCAAAAATTGTCAGGAAGTTGTCAAAGTAGCAAAATTGTCAAAGTTGCAAAAATCGTCAAAGTTGCAACAACGTCAATGGAATGTGTTGGACAGTCCAAGATAATATTTGGAGTTTTGTTGATAATTAGAAAGTGTGGTTGTAGTTTTGGAATGGTCGGTTGCTTCATCGATGCATTTTTTGTCAGTTTCATGCTTTATGTGACAGATGTAAAATCTATGTCGAAGGTCACTTTGCAAGAGGAATATTAAGCAATCCATGAGGAATTGGACCTCAAATTGTTTACTGGAGGTATATGGATATACTTAGAGCTTAATTTTTAAATTTCAGCCCAAAAAGAGTCCAGAAGAAGAAACTATGAGCGTCGCAAAATGACTCTGGAGCACTTTTTCCAGTTTATGTGATAGGTGTAAAATCAGCGTCAGAGGCCACTTTGTCGGAGGTACTATGAATAATCTGTGAAGAGTTAAAATCTAAAATTTAAAATTAAGGTAGTCAGTTTATCCAAAAATATATGTTTCAATTTTTAGCCAGTTTGGAAATTTGAGGAGGAAGTTATGACTATTACAAAAAGCCTTGTTCGCTCTTTTGGGCAATTTTGGCAGTTTCTAAGTATGTAATGGTTGAGTGGTACTTTTGTATAACTGAAAAAGAGAGTTGCATTTTTTAATGTGAAGCATATATATGTTTTAAAATAAAAGTGAGAAGAGGGTTTTTTTGGAGAAAGGATTGTTGGTGCATGTTGTGAAGAATTTTTTTCTTTGGCATTTTGATTGAAAAAATGTGCAAGGTGTGAGATAATCAATGTGCATAGTTGAGAAGATTGAAAAGGTTAGACAAAAGATTTTAGAGGAGAATATTTGTGAGATAGACCATTCAAGGTATTTTAATGAGATTTAAAACTTTTATCAAAGCTTTTAAAATTTGTCGGATCGGTGCTTGGCAACAGGGGTTAGTGCTCCTTGCAGTTGGTGCTGCTAAAGTCTAGATTGGTTAGTGCCATTCCCTACAGTTGGTGCTCTAAAAATATTGTAAACCAAACATTTTCGAGGCTATATTTTGATGGGAGTCCAAACAGTCCATTGGCATAGTGGTTTTCCCACATCGAGTTTCCACTATAAATCCAGTGTTATGTGATGAATGTTTGTGTGATTGCTTATTTTGATTTGATTTCATAGTTGGATTAAATTTTTAATACACATTGAGTCACCTCCATCTCATTTTCACACTTAGTTCAACGGTGTGTGTGTTGTTTTGTATTATTCTTGTTCTATTTTATTTTTGTGTTTTTTTGTGGTTTTTGGTGTTTTTTATGTTTTTGAATTTTTTGTGTTTTATGTTTTTATTTTTTGTGTGTTTTTTTGTTGTTGTGTTTGTGTGTTGTTTTGTTTTTTTTTATGGTTTTTTGGTGTGTGTTTTGTGTTTTTTTGTTGTTTGTTGTTTTTTGTGCTTTTTGTTATTTTTTGTTGTCTTTTGTTGTTTTTGTGTTTTTATTTGTATTTTTATTTTTTTATTTGTTGTGTTTTTTGGTGTTTTTTTGTGTTTATGTTTATGTATATGTTTTTTTAGGCACTCTCTTTGAGTGTGCCAAAGGGGGTAGGCCAGGTGCAAGCCCTGGGCATTTTTGGAAAAATAGATACCCTTGCCTCCTTGGGACTTACTTGAAAGTGGTATCCCTTTTGGGGTGTTTTCCATAAACAAAAATAAAATCATATATAATAACAAATTTTAATGTTCATATACCTATAAAAAATAATAATAAATTTTAATGCTTATATTTACTTTTGTCTTATAGATGCTTTGACATAGTTTCTCTTACATATTATGATGCAGATGCTCTAATGCATACACAGGTGCTTTGATGCATATCTGATGCAAACACTTTGATAAATTATTATGCAGATGCTTTGACACATTATGATGTATATTTGACACAAATGCTCTAATACATATATGAGGTAAATTCTTTGACGCATTATGGCGTAGATTCTTTGATGCATTATGATGCATATCTAACGTAGATGCTCTAAGGCATATATGAGATAGATTCTCTGATGCATTATGACACATTTATGATAGATGCTCTTATGCATGTGCATAATTAAGGTGTAACCACCAAATTAATTGTAACTTTATATGAAGATGCCACTCAAATTGTATACACATTATGATGCAAATTTTTTGACACAATATGATATATATTTGACACAAATGCTCCAATGCATATATGAGGCAGATTCTTCGACGCATTATGATGTAGATGCTTTGACTCATTATGATGCATATCTAACGTAGATGCTCTAAGGCATATATGAGACATATTCTATGATGCATTATTATACATATATGATATATGCTCTTACCCATATGCATAATTAAGGTGTAACCATCAAATTAATTGTAACTTTATGTGAATATATCACTCAAATTGTATAAATATAGGCTCACTAGTCATCTAAAAAGGTCAAAAACATCCATTAGCTAGCTTTTAATCTTTGTTTCTTTTTTGTTTTTTTAATGAGCTTTTGGAACCAAGCTTAGTAGTGCTTTGAGAATAATTCTTGTAATCCATTGAAGAGGGCAACTCTAGAGCAAATTGTATTTTTCCTTTGAAGATTGCACCATCGGATCTTAGGTTGTGTGAATACTAGTCGAGTTGAGGATTGGTTTTCAAGATTATCGCTTTATCAGACCATAATTGAGTATCAAGGTAGTATATGCTTGTTTATCTTATTTTATTTTATTTTGTTTCTCTTACCCTTATACCTTTGCTTTTTTTTAAAGCTTGATTAGATTGGAAATAGGTTAATTTCCATTTAAAGCATTAAAATATTTTTTTCTTCTTATGCAATTTAAAATCTTGAATATTTGCAAATGAATTGTTGTCATGCAATTTAAAATTTCATAATTTTTTATTTGCAAATAAATCCTTGATATGCAAGTAAAATTTTCAAATATTTGCAAATGAATCATTGCAGACCAATTTAAAATTTCATGTATTTGCAAAATGAATCATTAATGTGTGATTAAAACTTTCATGTATTTACAAGTGAAACATTGTTGTGCAAATAAATGAATCATTGACAAGGAATTAAATTTTTTATATTTGCAAAAGAATCATTGGTGGACAATTAAAAAATTCACATATTTACAAATAAATCATTCATGTACAATTCAAACTTTCATATATTTGCAAATGAATTAATGCACAACTAAAGCTTTCATATATTTACAAGTGAGACACTGTTATGCAATTTAAAATCTTATAAATTTGCAAATGAATCATCCCAATGCAATTAATATATTTGCAAATAAATCATTGTCAAGCAATTAAAACTTTCACATATTTGCAAATGAAACATTGTTGTGCATTTTAAAGTCTCATGTATTTGCAAATGAATCATTGTCAAGCAATTAAAATTTTCATATATTTGCAAATGAATCATTGATTTCAAGTAAAACTTTCATGTATTTACAAATAAATTATTGATGTGCACTTGAAACTTTCATATATTTGCAAATGTATCATTGTTGTTATACACAATCAAATATGAGTGCAATATATATGGGTTGGGAGACTACAATTTATATGGTTTAAAATTTATCTTTCAATTTTGCACAGTTTTAATTTTGCTCAACTCACACATGTTGTAATATCTATATAGTAGAATTATTTTGAAACAATTAAGCATTTGACTCTAATATAGTGCCCAAAATTTTATTTCTTTGAGTCATACCAGTAAAGACCCCTTGAAGGAACAACTATAATGACATTTTGTTTTAGCCATGCTTGCCAAGACCTAGCATACCTGAACCTTGGGGGAAAATATTTCATTTTCAAGAGGGAACAAAGTGTATTCCAAGTATGTTGGCTTACCTTTGACAATGTGTCATTTGCACGCTTAATAGGACTGATTACATTGGAAAATATATTCAATCCCAATGATAGTGCTAATAAAAGCAACATGAAAGTAAAACCTTCTTATTATCATCATGTCTAGCTTACCAAATGGAAGAATCTCTTCATAGGAAACTAATGCAACGAGGAAGAGGTTCACATGTCTAGGAAGCTATGTAGTTGATAGAATGATGTGATCCCTTGAAACTATGAATATCTAAAGGTGTATGATAGGAAAATTATTGAACACACCATGATCTAGATCTAGGTCCTAAATTATTTCAATAGAAAAAAAGACCAATCAACCCAAGTAGTCATAATGAAGAAATAACTCAAGTTATTGCAAGCTCTAATTATCTTCTCAATAAAGCCTTCCAATTGGGTTGCTAATCTAGTTTCTATAAGGAAAAATAAGAGATATTAGGTTGTGTATCATTTTTAAAAATTTAAACAAATCCTCTTTGAAATACCACTATTCATTATCATTTATTAATCAAATTCTTCAAAAGGTGGAAAGATCATAAATGTTGTCACTTATTGATGAATTTTTAAGACAATAAATTTGGTTGAAAGATAATAATTAGCATAAATCCACCTTCATGACTAAGTGGGAAATATTTTTCTACCAAATAATATCATTTAGGTTATCTAATACAAGGGAATTGTTCCAAAGAGCAATGGACACTACCTTCATTGACCTAATTGATGAAATAATCCTAGTTTATTTAGATAACTTGACTATCTTTTTAAAAGAGAGATCTAAGCATAATGAACATCTAGATGTGGTCTTCAAAAACTGTAATAATTTTAGTATATCTTTGAACCCTAAGAAACCCATATTTTGCATAGAGGAAGGAAACTTATTGGCCCATGCGGTAACCAAATATGGACTTGCCATTGACCCTGATCATATTAAAGCTATATAAAAACAACCACTACCATATTTATTCATTGGTGTCAAATATTTCATAGTTGGTCAATATTATCACTAATATGTTAAATAAAGATGCTAATTTTTCTTGGATTGAAGAAGGAAAAATAGCATTCCAAAAAAAAAATTTATTACAAAAGCCCTAATTTTTATCAACATTGATTTCTCAAAAGACTTTAGATTACACATGTTTTCCACTGAAGAACGTGTGGTTGTAATGTTAGCACAAAAGAATGATAAATATGAGGAAATTTCCATGTTATTTATGAGTCAGGTACTTTATAACTATGAATAATGATACACTGTAATAGAGAAACAAGTTTTTTCTATAGTGAAATCCTTAAGAAAAATTAGATACTCCCTATCCAAAAGTAAAACTAGTATCTTTGTTATACATCTAGATGTTAGGTTTGTAGTCCATTGTTATTTAGGAGAAAAATGAACAAGGTAAATTAAAAAAATATATAATATTTTGACACTAAGATAAATTCTACCAAACTAGTAAGAGGAAGAGCCCTTTGTGAGAGCCTAGCCATAGCATATTCAACGAAGCACATATCCTAAGTCAATGAGGTTTATTTAGGAGAAATAGCTATATGGATGAGTGATATCAAATGGTACATGCTAACACAGGATATGCCTAGGGATTTAACAATAGAGCAAAGGCATAGATTTAGATGAAAGGCTATGAATTAGACTTTGATCAAAAATAATATTTTACAAAAAAGGGTATGACAAAGTGTTGGTAAGATGTATTGAGGAAGAGAGGGTCAAAGACCCAATGAACAAATACCATGACGAAGGTGGTCATTATTCACCTGGATAATAGCCCATAATATTTTGAGGGTAGGAGATCATTGGCTACCCATGTTCATATATTACTTCAATCGAGAAAAATATTTGTAAAGCATGTCATATCTACAAGCATTGAAGTAGGAATTCTCCTATGACATTGAAGCCAATCATAGTGATTAAACCTTTGCAACAATAAGGGTTAGATTTTCTTAGGAAACTAATTCTATTTTCTAGTGTAGGAGACAATTGAGTCTTGATAATTACTAATTATTTCACAATATGAGTAGAAGTTATCCTATTCAAAGTAGTAAATCATGAGATAATCATCCAATTGTTGGAAGACATAATATCTAGGTTTGGATAACCCTCAATAATAGTCATTAAAATTGCTACATCATTCATATGAACAAAGTTACCTCAATCTGTACTAGAATATGGATTCCTCCTCAAGACTTCCTTAAATTATTACCTACAAAGCAATGGCTTCATCAAATCCATAAATAAGTGTACGATCATAATCCTAAAGAGAATGATTAATGAGTGAAAAATGGATAGGCACATAAAATTAAAAAATCAATTATGGGTTGAAAGGTTACCTTGAAATCGTCAATTAAGACTCTTCCTTTTAAGTTAGCATTTAAAAAAGAGGTGGTATTAACCATAAATATAAAAATCCCTCCACTCTAGACATAGCAATAAGTAAAACTCAAAGACATTGATATCTCACCTATGTAAACATGTCTTAATGTATTATTACAATTAGAAGAGGTGAGGGAGAAAGCCTTTTAGAGATTCATACACCATAAATAGATCCTTAAGAAATGGTTTGGTAAGTGGACCATTGACATTCAGTTTAGGGAAGGATAATTAGTGATTAAGTGGGATGAGGACAGGACTAAACTAGTATAGCATGGTAAATTTGATTCCTTTAGGAGTGGGTCATACCAAATATACAAGGTATATGCTTCCAACACCTATAGACTAGTTATGATTGAAGGAAATATGTTGTCTATCTTAATTAATGAGCAACACTTATGCCCCCTATAAGCATTAAAAATGAAAAAAATATTTTTAAATATGTAAATAACACTTTTCCTTTCCATTTTCCCTTTTTCTTTTCCTATTTCCATCTTTATAAAAAATTCCTTCTTACTAAGTAAAAATTTTGAAAGAGACACTTAGCTTCCCTCTTCTTGATTTATTTTCTAATAGGTATCAACTTGAGAAGTCAATCTAAATTAGAAAATTTGTCAAAAAAATGGCATAAATTTTACAAGGCAAAACTCTATCGAATTTCCATACATGTTCGATGATTCATTAGATTTTGAGATTACATCATCACCACATTAGCAAGAATTTCATTACAATATTTTTCCATGATTATGTTAGGGCTCCATCCTAATCCTATTATTTACTTAGTTATAATATTAATTAGTTAAAGTTGGCATTATGTGTGTGAGAGTAGCCAGATTTTTGAAACCTTAGCACTAATTGTAGGTGGGTACCTAACTTGAGGCTAACCCTAGAATTTAGTGTTAGCATGTATTTGTATTGTGATACCATATTAGGGTATCATGAAATTTTTTTTTAGTAAGCATTGCTCCAGGATATTGCCTTCTCAAAGTGGCATAATTAACATTATGATCGCAAGTTTTCTTTCTCTAATCTAGTGTTCTCTTTGGTTATGAGTCTGATTTTGTTGTTGATTTTATCTGAGTTGAGTTGTTATATATGTCATCTTCTTGCTTAATCTACTTTTTAGTTCTATTTCCACTATGTTTCTATTATAAGTGCATTGCAAGTGGTATCAGAGAACTTTATTGGCATGTAAGATTACAAGATTTTTTTGAGGGGATAGAACTCTTAGCAATCATATCTTCTACCAAGATATTTTATTTTTATATTACTAGAATAGTCTAGGCTAGAACCATGTTTGGGCAATTTAAAACCATAAAGATCTATCATTTTTTTGTAAGCACATTCACCCCCACAATAGTGTGTAAAGTAAGGAGCTATAGATCCAATACCCAAAAAAACTTGTGTACTAGTTTGGACTCCATGTACCCTAGGGTATATCAGATACCTCCTAGGATTCCTCAGACCCTCATTAGTAAGCTAGTTGGCCATCTATTTTTTGTAGTACATCAAGAATAACACTCAGAGAGATCACTCTCATGTACTCAATGAATAAAGTATTATAGCTACAAGAATGGTATGTTCTATTTAGTTAAAGCTATGAAATATTAGTTGAGCAAAATTATTGGAAACCTTATGCTATAGGAGAGAGCTACAAAAAATAGTCACTCCCATATTGTAAGACCACCATTGACTAGTCGTCCTTCAAGCTTAGTCAAATAGTTTTAGGGAAGCAAAAAGGATTCTATGAGCACTTTTTGGTACATAGAATTTGTAGTTTGAGGAATTATTTAAATTATAACTATAGTTTTTCTCACACAACATCCAAAACAAAAATAATTATGGCACGAGGCACCAAATAATAATTACTTGAACAAGATATGCAAGCATTGAATAAATGGAGCAAAACCAACAGTCCTAACACTAAGTAAATATGTCATAGGTCAAATTATATAGTATTGAACCTCACCTAAAATGGGTTTTAAAGATCGTAGAAACAATTAATCAACTAATCTTAGAATTATCTAGCATGCACAAGAATATTGGAGTGAGAAAATAGGTAAATAAAAATAAATTGAGACATTTTTTATTTCTTACAAGTAGTTCATATAATGAAGGTTTTGGATCAGCTCAAGGGAACCCAACCAAGTAATAAATTCTAGTTGTAAAATCTCCATTCATATATCTGATGGTGGAGATCCAACTTGTTGGATATACAAAGCAAATCAGTTCTTTAGTTTGCATCAAGTTAGTGATAATCAAAAAGTCCAAATTGCTTCTTTTAATCTAGATGATGCTCTAGCCAAATTGTTTTTTAGACATGAAATTCAACATGGTACATCCATATGGCAAGAATTTACTGATGGGCTATTACAATATTATGGACTAACATCTTAAGAATATTCCACAAAAGTCTTGATAAAATTATGTCATATACGGTTATTTTAGTTATTTGAAGGAATTTAACATTTTAATAGGTTGTACACAGGGATTTAATGATTTTTTTTTAAGATTTGTTTTATTGGTGGCTTAAGAGAAGATATACTAGCAAAGGTAAAAATGTTTAAACCAAGCCTTTCCAAGGAAGTTGTGGGATTAGCCCAATTAGTAGAGGAAAATATTTCTACCAATCAATGTAGAAATTTTAAAACTTTCAATAAGTCTAACTACCCTTCACCAAAAATATCAAGTACAACTGGTATAGTGAAATCCTCCACAACAAAGGATTCATAAGTTAACCCTAGTCCAAATTGAATAGAGAAAACCCAAAGGACTTTGTTTCAATTGTGATAAAAAAATTGTTAGAGAACATAGATGTAAAGAATACAAACTTCTTGTTATTGACATAGAAGAAAAAAATTGCTTAATAAAAGTAGAAACTCAATCAGACAAAGAGCTAGAAGAAATTCCCTAAAAAACTCAAAATATCATAAAATAAGATCCCTTATTTATTAACATGCTTTGGCTGGAATTCATTCTTCCCAAACCATGAATGTTATTGGCTATATCAAGCAGTAGAAGATAGTAGTTTTCATTGATAGTTGCAGCACCCATTACTTCATCCATAGGAGGTAGCAAACTATGTGCATTGCTATATCCATGCTATTAACAATTTTTAGATTATGATTTTCAATGGAGGAATGGTGAAATACGAAGGCAGGTGTGACAAAGTACAGATACAAATGGATGATTATCATCTCAGAACTAATCTATTTGCAATTAACATTGGGCACTATAGAAATGAATTTCAATGATCTAGTCATGAGTTTCACCATTGGTGGTAAGAAATATACGTTGAAGGACATTTGTGTAGGATCCCATAAAATTATCAGTTGCCATCGAATGAAAAAGTTATTAAAAAGGGTGCCTTAGGTGTAGTTGCACAACTCCATGCAATCTATTTGTCAAATGTTATGTAGGATCAAGGGAATAATGAGTTGTAAAATTTGTTAGATAAATAGAAAGAAGTGTTTGAGAAGCCAAAAGGTTTACCACTACCTAGAGGAGACCATGATCATGTGATACAACTAATTTTGGGAATCCAACCACCCAATGTATTTCCTTACAAATATTTATTCTAGAAAAATAATGAAATAGAGAAAATTATCAAAGGGATATTAGAAGCAAGAGTTATTCAGCTTATCACTAGTCCATATTCCTCTCCAGTAGTCATGACCTTCAATAAATAAAGGGATTTGATGTGTCCTAATTTTTGGGCTCTCAACAAGTTGAAAATCAAGGATAAATTCCCTATTCTAGTAATTGATGATTTGCTAGATGAATTATAGGGCTCCAAGTACTTCACCAAATTATATCTATGTTTGGGTTATCATCAAATTAGAATGAAGCTAGAAGATGTGCCCAAAATTCCCTTTCAAACTCATGAGGGTAATTATGAGTTCTTAGTAATGTCCTTTGGGATTTTTATTGCTCCTTCCATTTTTCAAAGTTTGATGAATAAAATATTTAAGCCTTATTTAAGAAAATACCTTTTGGTATTCTTGATGATATTCTCATATTTAGTAATATGTGGGAATCCCATAGATAGCATCTGGAATAGGTACTACAAAATTTACAAAAAAATCAACTTTATCTAAAATTCTTTGTGTGTTTTTGGCCTACTTGAGGTGGAGTATTTATGCCATATTGTAGGAATAGATGGAGTGTAGGTGGATCCCAAGAAAATTGAAGCTATCCAAAAGTGATTGGTACCAAAAATAATCACAAATCTAAGAGCGTTATTGGGATTGATAGATTATTATAGGAAATTTGTGAGATATTATGGTAAAATTATTGCACCTTTATATGTCTTACTTAAGAAATATGCTTTTGGTTGGCATAAGGTTGTTGATGAGGCTTTTGTAACCTTAAAATAAGCAATGTGCACAACACCAGTCTTAGCTATGATAGACTTTTCAAAAACCTTTGTCTTTGAATATGATGCATTAGGTAGGAGTGTGGAGGTAGTGCTAATTCAAGAAGGTAGACCTCTAGCATTTATCAACAAGGATTTATATTAGAAACATTTAGGAAAGTTAGCTTATGAGAAGGAAATATTGAAAACTCTTCATGCAGTATATATTGGAGATCGTATTTAATGGGGCAACAATTTTAGATTAAAATTGACCACCATAGTCTAAAATATTTTTTAGATTAGAGAGTGTCATCACTAGAGAAACATAAATGGATTGCAAAAATGATGGGCTATGATTATGATATTATTTATAAAAATAACAAAGAGAACATTGTTGTAGATGCATTATCACGATAGCACAATGGAGAAGAATATTTTTTTGGTTATTTCTCTAAAATGTTCAGAATGGTTATAAAGTTCATAAAGAGTGGAAAATAGACCCTAAAGTACAACTCATTTCTCAATTACAACAATCTCCCATAGATAAATCCAACTATGAATAGAAGAACATGGTTCTCAGGTACAAAGGAAGAGTCATCTTAGGATGATAGTAAAAATTCATCCATAGCATCCTAAAGGAGTTACATGATTCACCATTAGCAGGCCACTCAAGATTTCTTAAGACATGAATGAATAAAACATTATATCTATTGGCCAAGTATGAAGGGTGATATCTACCAATGTCACAAAGGAGAAGTTATTCCATCACCTAGTATGTTGTAGCCTCTACCAATTTCTATTAAAGTTTGGAAGGACATCTCTATGGATTTTGTAAAAGGATTACCTAAATCAGCAGGCGGATTTGTCATTATTGTGTTAATAGAAAGATTATCCAATAATTCTTATTTTTGTGTGTTGTATAATCTATTTCATGTATCCACTATGGTCGATATTTTATGAAAATTGTTTTCAAATTACATGGAATGTCTCACTCCATTGCCAATGATAGGGATACCATCTTTACCAACCAATTTTAGTAATAATTATTTAAGCTACAGGGTATGCATTTGAAAATAAGAAATACATACAACCTTCAAATTGATGAGTAAATTGAAGTGGTGAATAAATATTAAGAAATATATCTTCATTGTTTTGTCTTAGAAATACAAAATCAATAGGCCCATCAGTTGCCATTTCCTGAGTGGTGGTATAATTCCACCTATCATACTTTACCAAACATGACCTTGAATGAAGAAATTTATGGACAAAATTCCCCTATGACTTCATATTTTCTAGGTGCCTCCAAAGTTCTAGTAGCCAAAATGGCCCTTCAAAATAGAGAAGATATTATAAATACACTTAAAGACAATCTAGTCAAAGCATAAAATCAAATGAAGCAACAAGTTTATCAGCATCATACAGAGTGTACTTTTGAGATGCGTGTTATGGTGTTTTTAAAATTGTAACCATATAAACATAAATAAATCATAGAAAAGGGCAATAAAAAATTAGTGCCCAAATAATATACCCCATACAAAATTTTAAAGTGGATCAAATATCTTAATAATTAGACTTTCCATCGACAACAAAGATTCATCTAGTCTTTCATGTCTCATGTATTAAATAGGTCAAGGGTGAAAAATGTAGAGTATAAATAGTTCTACCATAATTGGATGAAAAGGATAGTCAAGATTTATCTACAAATAGTATTAGAAACCACAGAGCATTTTCTTCACCATAGAACAATCAATGAAGTACTATTACAATGGAGTGATTTACCATAGGAAGATGTGACATGGGATTCAAAGGATATGTTATAGTAATTTCCATAGTTATAGTATCAAAGACAAGTTGCTTTTGAAGTGGAAGGGTATATTAGGTCTCCATCCTAATCCTATTAGTTACTTAATTATAATATTAACTAGTTAATATTGGTATTATGTGTGTGAGGGTAGCTAACTTATGGTAACCCTAGCATTAGTTGTAGATGGGTAGCTAGCTTGTGGCTAACCCTAGTATTTAGTGTTACTATATATTTGTATTGTGATATCGCATTAGGGTATTGTGAATATTATTTTAGAGTAAGTGTTGCTCCAAGAGGTTGCCCCACAATATGTCATAGTGATTATTGGGATCATAAGTGTTCTTTATTTGATCTACTATTCTATTGTGTTATGAGTCTCATTCTACTATTGGTATTATAGTTAAGTTATTATATTTACCATATTCATGCTTAATCTACTTTTTAGCTATTTTTGCTTTGTTTTTATTATAATTGTGTGGAAAATTACTTTGAAAATTCATCTCATTTTAATTATTCATTAAAGTTAAGCTAATACAACAAAGAAAAAGTTCAAAATCCTCCAAAATCATCTATTTATTGGATAAATTATGTGATTCATTGGTTTGTGTAATGTCATACTAACTTAGGCCTAAAAATCCTAGCACCTAGGAGAGAGAAGAGAAGAAATTAAATGATGTCACCCTCATGGAAACATAATTCATCTATACAATGAGTAGTAAAGACACGAGATGATATTAGCATAAGTATTGATTCATCGACTTTACAAAAAAAGGTCAAGGGAGATAATATTATCATGATGACATCATCCAAACTTCTTTTAATACATTGGAGAAATTGTATACAAAGGTAATTTAATTCATGATGGATGAATTTATTTTAAATGCATAGGTTAGTTCATTATGAAGCTTATCAATAGGTGACAAATGTGTAGCCATTTCAATTTATTTTCAAGACTAAAGAGCTTTAGTTTCCTCCTATAACCTACATCTAGTGCATCGACAATCTACCAACCCTCGTGTGTGTGAAGGACATACCATTATCAACCAGATATAAATCTTACTATACTTGTTGGTGTAAAAGTCCTTTAATATATCGAAAGCTAGTGAAACCCCATCTCATATGGGTAAAACCCTAACCACCATCTTACCTTTACCTTGACAAGAGTTGTGATAGCTTGAAATAGTACCACCATTATTAGCTACATCAGTGACCACTACAACTTAGCCCCTATGATAGCTCCATCCAAAACTCAATAAATCCTTAAGTTTATTTCCTTATTATCATTATTCCTTCTCTCCCTATCAAAATAAGTGCATCATTCATTTATTTTCCTATTGCTTTGAACCCCATAAATTCATAAGTCTTAACCTTGAAAATTATTTGAAAATAGAGTTCATAATAATAAACAAATTAATGTTTGCTTTTGAAAAATTTTGCTAAGTCTTAAAACCCTACATAGTCAACCCCATCCACTGAACTACTAAAAATATAAATCTAGCAAATTTCTAGACCATTTTTTTGAATTGTCAACATCATTAGTTGATCAAGATAGTATGGCCAGATTCTAACAATTTTCAAGTAAAACTGACAACTCATTAAATTAGGAAATAGAAGAAAAACCCTCTCAAAATTTGTCAATTTATTGAATTTTTGGTGGATTGCTAAAACAAAAACTTAGTGAAGTTTCAATAAGGATCTCTACATCTTCCCCAAATTGGATCCAACTATGTTAAGCACTATCCCCATAAATGAGATGGTAAATATAGAATTAGAAGAAAAAGAATACTTCTTTCCCATTCAGAAGTTACTCCCACCATCCATGTTTGAACAACTTCTACCTTTGGCAAGGAGAAGACTCAAAAATCATCCCAAAGGGTAGGAAAGAGAATTTTTGCACCCCCACATCCGAAATAATAAAAGAAAGAGTGGATAAAAGTATTCAAACTCTTTATTATAGTGTTGAATATGGGCATTTAAGGTTTACCCCTAAGAAGTTTAGGAGGGAGGATCTATAAAGATACAACGTGAATCGTAGTGATTATTAGATAGTCTTGACGATTTGGAGTTTGAGGGTAAGGTAATTTTTGGTGTCATGGATGTGGGAATGCCTAGATATGGTACATGCCTATGTTAGTAGATATGCTAAAAAAATACCAAGCCATAGTCTCATTATGGTTGGGTGTGCCTCATATTAGTGGATTGTATACTTTCTTAAGGCACACACCTTATTCTTTGATGGGAAGAATGAGTGCATGGGGGAAATTTTTGGCAACACAGGTGAATAATTCTAATGAGACTAGGGGGTTCAAATTGCCCCTCTAAACAAAAATTCTTGAGGACCAAAGGATTTTATTATTGATTGTTTTTGTGATAGATAGTGGATCTAATAGAATCATTCAAAAGGTGCACATAGGGATGTTGCATGCATATCTAGAGGTAGTCAAGTACCTCTTGAACCAAAATCTATCTATGTGGATGAGATGAACCCTAAGATCTCAGCCAAAATTGGATGACTAGGAATATGCTCTCAATCAACCTCCAAAGAAGGTTGGTTCCTATAATGCTAGCTAAACTAAAATGGAGTTGAAGACTAAATAAATAAATGAGAAGTATCAAAGAGTATAAATAAAAGATTCAGCAATAGCAAGAAACACAAGGTACGAGATTCTTGCATTCTCAACTCAATTAAAAGGCCTAACAAACTAGCTACCATAAAATATTGTAGAGCATTTTTTAAATCAACACATATGCAGCTAAGCATTCTAGGGGTTAAATAAGCAATAATCCAAACAATTTTCTAGTTTACCAAAATAATCCTTAATAGAATTCACTATCCATTTAACATAAACAGAAATGCATAGTAGTTTAACTCACATTCATACATGTCTTGCAATATCTTCTAATAAATCCCAAACAACACTTCAGTATTTATTGAGAGGCACACAATATAGTCATTATACAACTTTTACAATTATAAAAGCTAAAGAATCAATCCTTGTTCTAAGATAACTTTAACTATTTGTAGTATTACATTATATTTTGTTTGCTTATAATGATTGTACAAAACTAACTATAGGCCTGATAGGGGTGAGTGTAGAATGTGAGCATCACTTTCCACCTTAACTAAGATTATTTACATTGTTTATGGTTTGTTGATGTGTTTGGTCCAAATTTCTTCCATGAATGGCATCCACATTCCTTCATAAGTTCTCAATGTACTCTAATAGGTTTACTTTTAACCACTATGTTTTGTTGCATTGCCAACTCATCATTCATTCGGATAGACTTGATTTGGGTAGTTGTTTGATATGCATGAACCTAATTGATAGGGATGTGTTGAGTGGTAATTTTACCCAATTGTGAAATTACACTCTCCCTTAGGATTTTTATCACAAAACCCTCTCTTGCAAAGAAGTTAAAACAAAATAACTTCTCCAAGGTCTCCGCTATATTAGCATTTGCACATGTGTATTAGTAATATCAATAAATATATATCAATTCAATGCTAGGAACACCTTAGTGATTGCAAGTAATTGTTAACAAGGGGCATGTGTTGGTTCATTTTACCATGCTATGTTAATGATTGTTCATAAAACTTAACAAAAAGCAAATGTGAATTGGCCCTCATATGACCACGATGTAGTGCCTTAATTCCTTTTATCTTGAAATGTTTTAAGGTAGATTTTATCTTCCTTTATTAAGTAGATTTTAAACAAGTTTTATCTTGCATTAAATCCTACTTTAAGCATGAAATAAAAGATTAAATCTATCTATGAATGTGAATCTAAAATGATAAAAATATCCATTAAATTTAGCTTCTATCATGAAGATGAAGAAAGCCTTTGATAAATTGTTCCTCTTTGATGAAATTAATTTTCATAAAGAGACACCAATTTATTGCTTGAAAATAATAGCCTCATAATGTCATGATGAATTATCCCTCTTTAATAAAATTAATTTTCATTAAGAAGAAATAATTTCATGCTTTAAAACCAAGACCTTTGATGTAATGATAAATTACCTCTCTTTGCTGAAATCTGAATTTTCATAAAGAAAGGTGAATTTATTGTTAAAAATGATAGCTTATGAAATGCCATAAAATTAACCCCCCTTCAATGAAATTGAAATTTTCATGAAGGAAAGCTCATTTATGCTTGCAAATAAAAACATAAAGCAGAAAAAATCTGATTTACCTTAGAAATGTAAAAAAAATGAATTTTCGAAATTATAAAAACCCTTAAAAATAGCAGTTTTCAAAATTTTATATTAAAATGGCCTCGGAATGAGTATGAATCTGTTGTGTATGATAGATTGTATATCATGCTTCACACGTAAGTAATTATTTTTGTCATTTTATTTTTATTTTTATGTCCAAAGTTTTAAAAAAAATGCAAAACAAAAGTTTACAAACAATTTAAATGCTGAAAACGTAAACATGCAAAGCCCTTTCAGTTTGATGGCACCTTGTCCTGCAAAACCGAAGATATGAGAAACACATGCATGCAACTTAATCTATTCTAACCTGCATATGCACAATCAAAATAAATTAAGTGCTAGCTCCTAGGATGCAAAAAATAAATTTCAGATTCCAAATATTCAATGATGTAACCAAAATAGCATTAAACATCATTTATAAATCTGAAGTCTGAAAACATAAAAATAAAACATGAAATCCATGCACGTAGAAATTTTCTCCTCATTTTCTACAAACAAGATCCAAATTTCTAAAACAATCTTTGCATTAAAATAATGTTTTCATGTTTACAGTGATATTCCGGCAACATATCTTTGGTTTTCCAAAAAAAACCAGCCCTCCTCTCTCCATTTTTGATGAGTTATTTAAATTTTTTCCAAGAAACCCCTCCTCTCCTAATTCATTTGGTTATTCGTTTTATTTATTTTTGGTTTAGTTTTAGTGTCCACTTTTGACCGTCCACCTTCGTTTCTATCCCCATTTTCCAAACACCTTTCAACTTCGTGTCTATTTTTGGGAATCGCTCCATGATCACTCGTATTTCTTGCATAACGTTCATTTTCTCTGTCTATACTTATTGACATTTGCCAAATGTAAATACGTTTCTCTGAAAACTTCCAAAATGGGCTTTAACTTTGTATTTCCCTCTTCAAATAGGTGGTGACGAGACCCACATCCATATGCAGCACGTTTGACCCTAACAATTTTTTTGAATGTATAATTTTTTTTTATTTACCATCCCACCTTTGGGTGACTTCAATGAAATTTTTATAATGTCCCTTTCCTTCCTAATCATTGCGTTACTGTCATACACTACCACCATCTGCCATGCATTTTTTTTTGTGGGTGGTTGTTGGTCCCCTTCGAAGTGTAACTCCCGATGTCGATCAATTATGTCACCATTATACCATGCTTTACTGATGTTTATTTTGATCCCGATGTCTACTTTCATCGCCAAGAGTCCAATTCATCATTCGAATCTATACCACATCGCTGATGTGTGATTTTTTGTTCTATATGTGCTTATCATTTCCTATTATTGATCCTGCAAGAAGCCATCGCTGGTTACACCTATTGCCATTGTTCACCACCTCATTCATTGTTCGACCATCAGTATACTATCGATGTATGTAGAGTTTTACCAATGCACCATCATGTTTTGAGCCATGTCAATGGCTCCTTCAAACTGACGTTGCTTACGGGGCATCTCCACGCTTTTTTTTTCTCTCGATATTGTCATGCAACCTATCCATCCACCTAAAACATTCCACTGTAACTGTTGTTGTATTACCTTGTGTGATGTCGACTCCTACCGATTTCTCCTATAGCTTCCTTTATTTCCTAAACTCTATTGCTTGACACATATGCATAGCATCTTACATGGGTCTCGAGCCATCTTCAATAAGGTCCTCACCTTGTCTAATGTACAATTTTCATGAATTGCATCCCTAGGAAGCCAAGTCACACACCCAATACATTTATCGAGACCTATGAGGAGGCTAACGACCAGGTGTACCCATATCGTGCACGTAGCTATACTGCCCCGCCTGCTATGTTGTCCTTCCAATAGCATAACCAAATCCTGCTGCATCCAAGTTGATTGAACATGATCTCCGTCACTAATGTAGATGTCATCACCGCCAGTGGGAATTAAAGGCTCTGTGTATTTTTTGTCTACTTTTGGCTAAATAGCCTACGCTATCATTTCTAATCTGGTACACTATCGAGAAGTCTCCTCCTTACCTTGGCAACACAAGACCCTAAATTATGATGATGTGGGTGCCTCTTTTAACATGTCCCACTTTGTCCACGTCAACCATCTGACCTCGATATTGTCCACATCGTCGATGCCCTGCATGTCCTCATTAACTAAACCATGCACCATATCTTCCTTGCTTTTGTCACTTGGAGCTCTTTCATTGTTCTCATCGATGTCGAGTACGCACTAGGATGAAGCCTGTGGACCTATGTTATATAGTACACCTACACAATCATCTTCGCATGTATTGCCATGTTGGTATCAGGTTTGTCCTAAGGTGTAGAGAATATTCAAAACAACATTCGAAACACCATATATGATTTTATATCACAACCTCATAAATATTTGAGTGTTGCATAAACCTGACTTTCCATCTACGCGGCTACCAAATGGATATGCTATGCCATGAAGCATCCCATTGAGATTGTCTATGTCTATCACTCTATTATCGTGGTCAAACCCTGATGCTACAAGGCACATCTTGGATCCTTCGTTTGAACTCGCCACATAGGCATTGCTGTGATTTTGTGTCCTTGATTGGTGGGGTCCCGCATTATCGTATGCCTTTCTCTACGCTGCATTCGTCTAATCGTAGATCATCCGCGTAACTGTCGAACATTCAAATAAATCATCCATGATTGATGTGGCTAGTAACTCCTCGCATGGGCCCTATCGACATCTTTAAGAAACCCCACATTCATTACTGGTTCAGGTTTGTCCGATGTTCAAATTATCTAGTCCACGTTGGCTTCCTTGATATCCGCATCAATAACGTTGGCCTTTGTGACAAGCAATACCTTGCACATTATGAGACCATATATTAGAACTTCCAGCAAAGTTAATCCGAATGCATAGATACAAAGCATGAGGACCTAAGGACAAACGCCCTTGTTGTTATTCCTTCATACATTATATTATTTATTCATCTAATTTTAATATTCTTTTATTATAAATATTATTTTTATTTATTTATTTATTTTATGATTTTAACATATATATATATATAATAAAATAATATATATATATATATATATATTCTCTTTTATTTTTATTTTAAACTTTTATACATCAACATAAAAGTTTAATTTTATTTTATTTTTATGTTTTTATTTTATGAATTTTAATTTTGTTTTTATTTTATTTAATTAATATATATACACCTATATATTAATTAAATTCTTTTATTATCTTTTATAATTTTTTATTTGTTTTGCCTTATTTCAAAAAATGTGAATTATTAGTTTTAAAAGTTTTAATATTTGAAATTTGAATTAAAAATAAAACTTTTTAAATTATTTTTAAACTCACAACAAGCAAGTCAACCCAAAAACCTTAAAACAAAACTATGAAGGAAATGCGAATACAAAAAATCTTACGAACACTCCCAAATGAAGGCAAAAGAAAACAAAAGACACTGTACAACAAAGAATCTCAAAAATAGAGATGCATCTATTAAGGATGAAACCTATCCAAGTAATCGATCCAAGGCTATCAAAACTCGCAAAAACATAATAAAAAAGGTGGGTCCCCAAGTTTTGGGGCTAGTTGTGGAGCAGCCACAACAAATGGTGACTCTACTGGGAAATGCTCTTGAGCATTTTGGTAAGAACCCAAGTTGAAATGGAAACACACAAGATTAGATAGACACAATTATTTAGCTACGTCCTGAGAATATGGGGGTAAATAGCTTCAGAATAAAAATAACTAATCCATTTGCCTTTGCTCCATGTGTGCAAAAGTGATTCATTTCCTGCATTTTTGAGAATCCTCTAGATTCCATCCTCCCTTTCTGCATTAGGTTATGAAGTATCACTTATAATGAAATAGCTATAGATAGATCCCCACTTCCAATTATGCGCCTATAGCCCCAGTGAGATTTATCTAACTCACCCTTGTTTTGCTCAATGCTTTGCAAAGCCTTTCCTTTTACCCGAGCTATATCTAGACAGAGCCCTACTGCCGTCAAGCGTCCATAGCCCCGATAGAGTTTATCTAGATCTTGTGACTGATTTGATCAAGCTTTTTGATGCTCGTTCTCTTTATTTTTTTTCTCTCTTTTTTTTTTTCTTTTTTTTTCTATTTTTATATATTTTTTAATATATAAAACATTTTTTCCTTTTCAAAAGAAAAACCTTGCAAAGCTTCAAGCATCATTGGGGTAAGGCAACCTACAAGTGAAGCATTTTAGATTTTTTCCTAGGGTTGCAAATCAAGATAACTTCATCCTTCATAATTCCAGAAACACCATTTAATGTGTGTGAGTTGCATGTGGAGCTCTAGCAAAATCTTTTATTGTTCCACTTTCTACCATTTTGGTCCTAAAATATGAGCATGATCACCAAATAACTCATCCCCCTTTTGTTGGGTTCATCAGTTTTCAGATCAAGTACTCCAAATAATTAAATAAAGGAGCTTCAAAAGGGCTAGAGACCAAAAGTTAATGATCACAAAACATCACCTCAAAACAAGGGAACAACCTCAAAACACCAAACTTAAAACACAAACCAAAATTATATACAAATATACAATATGGTACAAGATGGTGCGAAGCTTGAACTATCACTTCCTTGGATCCCAAAAATGACTAGCACATTTCAAAATACATATAACATGATAAGCAAGCCAAGCTTTATAGAAATCCATTGAAAATAATATTAGGCCAAGCAATACAACAATCTTCATCTTGCCCCTTTCACCCCACAAATTTGATTTAGTTTCATTAATGATCCCATGGGTGAGATTCAAATCATTAAATTGATTAGACAATATTTGATTTTCAATTCTTTCTTGTCTATTATTTAAGATGTCAAATTCACAACTCAATTTATGATTTAGAATTAGGCTATCCTTATCCAAAATGAAGTTTTGCAAACAAGAGCCTATTTCTAAATTTTTTAAAGCCAATTCATTTTCTATTTTTGTAGGCCAATAAAATTTATGTAAAAATTTACAAGCATCTAGGATATCTACTAAATTAGGATCATCATAAATTTCTATCCTAGATTTCATTGATAGTTATTGATGAATTTGATTCAACAATTCAAGTGCATAAACTTCTTTTTCATTCATCAAAGCAGTCTTATTAAAGGTGTGAGTAGAAATTAATCCTTGTTCTTCATTCCCGTTCAATGGCATTTCATCATAAACATAATTGAGATCCAATAAATGGTTATACAAATTTTCACCTGAAGCTTGGATGCTAGAACACAAAAGGTTAGATTCTACCTCTTGTATATTTTCATTTACCAAGGTTTGGTAAGAATTTTCAATTTCCTCTTTTACCTCATGGCATTTATCTTCTTCATTGAATACTTGCTCATCAAACATACCAAAATTAGGCACCCAATTAAAAATATGTCCATCCTTTTCAAACATTACATCTTGTTGGTCAAATTTTTTATCAAATAACCCATCACCATGATCAATCACTTGAGTTACTTCAAATAAATCAACCTATTTGTCATTTGGTTCCAGTTTCTTCTTAACCACCAATGATATCTCTTCATTTGAATTTTCACAACTATCATGTGAATTTGTATCCAAATTTTCAATATCTCGAAATGAAAGAGCAGATTTTACCTCTTCCTCATCCAAAATAAATGAGTCATAAAAAACATTTATCATTTCTTCCCTTTCTATTTCAACAAGATCTTCAATAAATTCATATTCATCATGATCCAATTTGGGAACTTTCTCTATTATTTCAAAGGCAATATCCTCATGTGAAATGGTGATTTTAGCATCTTGCATGTCAATAGAAATCTCATCGATAAAGGTATAAAAAGTAGATGATTCTTCATATCTTCCCAAACCATTATAAAAATTATCATCCAAATTCATGGGATGAAACTCTATTGCATTTGTGACATGATATTTTGATTCATCTATCAATTATTTTTCTTCTTTGTCCTAAGTATTAGAATCATTATCATTTTCCAATACTTGATGAGATTCCAACCATTCTTCCAAAACATTTTCAAATTATATAGGACTTGTAATATCCTCATGTGAGAAATCGATTATATCATCCTGCATATCAATTGGCACAAAAATTTCATTAGAATGTTTTGAGTGAGTGTAATCTTCCCACTTCTTCCAAGAATCATAATAATCATCTTCCAAAATCAAGTGGTGATGCTCAACTACTTCTTCAACATCTTCCAATTCATCAAGGTGTTTCTCATCAAATTCATCTTCACCTTCCTTAGATGGTTCAATGATTTCCAAAAGTGGGTTACTCTTTGTATTCAAGTTTTCAATATTATCACAATCCACACTTGTAACCCATGATTCAATTTCATCACAATTTGGAGGGTGAGGAATTTCTTGACCTTCAGTTTCAATAATCTTGTCCAAAGTGTCTTCTAAGAACCAGTGGTGAAATTCTATTATGTCTTCAAATTCATTTATTGATTTTCTTTCCATTTAACATTCTATTACTTATTCAATTCTATGATAGGTTTTGTCCTATCACATATCTAAAAAATAATTAGATTTAGGAAATCTCCATTATTTGAATACTCATGCACTTCTATAAATGAATCCATCTCTACACAATCCTCATTGGTAGATGTTGGCTTGGCAACTTGCATCTCCTCTTGGACTATATCTAAGGTGGTTATAAAATTTGGACATTCAAATTCATCCCCTTTATCATTCACCTTAGGCATCATTGGAGTAGAGGGTGCTATCTTAGATGGTTGGTGTAGGTTGGCATCAATAGCTCCAGAAGGACAATCTCTCATGGGAACATGTTGTGCCTCTTCTTCCATTTCCAAATCACACCATTGTTCTACCTTTTCTAGGATCTCATAGATTGTATCTAGAGATGGGTCATCAAAATTTTCCCTTAAATATGTAGCAAGTATGGGGTGTATGGCTCCCATGTATACTTGAATAGCTTCCTCTTCTGTTGTGTTAAAATTTTCCCACATTTGAGAGTGCAACTCATGAAACCTCTCATTGAATTGACTCATGGATTCATTAGGTTCTTTGCAAATAGAGTCAAACTAATTTCTTACAATAATTGGGTCAACTCGATTTTCCACATGGTTAAGAAAAATTGCTTCTAATTGATCCCATGAAGTGATGGAAGCAACAAGAATATTCCTCAATTAAACCATGACATGAACAAACATTCTCAAATTGCATAAATATTAGTATTAACATATCATCAAATAGAGAATGTTAGAATCAATGAAAGTGATCAATGAAATCTCATTAGTCAAGACCAATGTCTTTGAATAAATCTTTCAAGTAACATGAACAACTTAGCATCTAAATAGCAATGAAATAGATTAATTCAAGCCCTCTTAGCTCCCAAAGTTTTGAGTGCTAAAGAGGGAAAATATGCTAATTAAATGGACTTGAAATATTTAGCAATTCAAAACTTTCAAAGTTACACCAATATCAAATTATTCTTGTATGAACAATCCAAAAGCGTTAGATCAATGAATACCAATTCATGCCCTCCTTCTAGCACCAAAATGTTGAGTGGTAATTTTATCCAATTGTGAAATTACACTCTCCCTTAGGATTTTGATCACAAAACCCTCTCTTGCAAAGAAGTTAAAACAAAACAACTTCTCCAAGGCCTCCGCTATATTAGCATTTGCACATGTGTATTAGTAATATTAATAAAGATATATCAATTCAATGCTAGGAACACCTTAGTGATTGCAAGTAACTGTTAACAAGGGGCATGTGTTGGTTCATTTTACCATGCTATGTTAATGATTGTTCATAAAACTTAATAAAAAGCAAATGTGAATTGGCCCTCATATGACCATGATGTAGTGCCTTAATTCCTTTTATCTTGAAATATTTTAAGGTAGATTTTATCTTCCTTTATTAAGTAGATTTTAAACAAGTTTTATCTTGCATTAAATCCTACTTTAAGCATGAAATAGAAGATCAAATCTATCTATGAATGTGAATCTAGAATGATGAAAATATCCATTAAAATTTAGCTTCTATCATAAATATGAAGAAAGCCTTTGATAAATTGTTCCTCTTTGATGAAATTAATTTTCATAAAGAGACACCAATTTATTGCTTAAAAATAATAGCCTCATAATGTCATGATGAATTATCCCTCTTTAATGAAATTAATTTTCATTAAGAAGAAATAATTTCATGCTTTAAAACCAAGACCTTTGATGTAATGATAAATTACCTCTCTTTGATGAAATCTGAATTTTCATAAAGAAATGTGAATTTATTGCTAAAAAATGATAGCTTATGAAATGCCATAAAATTAACCCCCCTTCAATGAAATTAAAATTTTCATGAAGGAAAGCTCATTTATGCTTGAAAATAAAAACATAAAGCAAAAAAAATCTGATTTGCCTTGAAAATGTAAAAAAAATGAATTTTCGAAATTATAAAAACCCTTAAAAATAGTAGTTTTAAAAAATATTTATAAAATCAAAATGACCTTGGAATGAGTCTGAATTTGTTGTGTATGATAGATTGTATATCATGCTTCACACCCATGTAATTATTTTTGTCATTTTATTTTTTTCAATTTTTATTTTTATGTCCAAAGTTTTAAAAAAAATGCAAAATGAAAATTTAGAAAATAGAACATAAAATCTGAAAATGTAAACATGCAAAGCCCTTTCAGTTTGATGGCACCCTATCCTTCAAAACCAAAGATATGAGAAACACATGCATGCAACTTAATCTATTCTAACCTGCATATGCACAATCAAAATAAATTAAGTGCTAGCTCCTAGGATACAGAAAATAAATTTCAGATTCCAAATATTCAATGATGTAACCAAAATAGCATTAAACATCATTTATAAATCTGAAATCTGAAAACAGAAAAATAAAACATGAAATCCATGCATGCAGAAATTTTCTCCTCCTTTTCTACAAACAAGATCCAAATTTCTGAAACAATATTTGCATTAAAATAATGTTTTCATGTTTACAGTGACACTCTGGAAACATATCTCTGGTTTTCCAAAAAAAATAGCCCCTCTCTCTCCATTTTCGATGAGTTATTTAAAAAAAATTCCAAGAAATCCCTCCTCTCCTACTTCATTTGGCTATTCGTTTCATTTCTCTCTAGTTTAGTTTCAATTTCTACTTTTGGCCGTCCACCTTCATTTTTTTCCCCCATTTCCAAACACCTTTCAACTTCGTGTCCATTTTTAGGAAACGCTCCATGATCGCTTGTATTTCTTGCATAACATTCATTTTCTTTGTCTATACTTAATGGCATTCGCAAAATGTAAATTCATTTCTCTGACAACTTCCAAAATGGGCTTTAACTTTGTATTTCCCTCTTCAAATAGGTGATGAAGAGACCCACGTCCATATGCAACATGTTTGACCCTAACAATTTTTTTGAATGCATGATTTTTTTTTATTTACCATCCCACATTTGGTGACTTCAATGAATTTTTTATAATGTCCCTTTCCTTCCTAATCACTGCATTACTATCATACACTGCCACCATATGCCATGATTTTTTTTTTTGGGTGGTCGCTCGTCCCCTCCGACGTGTAACTCTCGATGTCGATAGCTCTTACCGAATGCCATGCAAAATCCAAGTCAGTATAGCTCTATTATGTCACCATTATACCATGCTTTGCTACTATAGATTTTGATCTGAGTGTCCGCTTTCATCTCCAGGAGTCTGATTCATCATTCAACTCTATACCACATCGTTGATGTGTGATTTTCTATTCTAATCATGCTTACCATTTCCTAACACTGATCCCATGAGAATTCGTTGTTGGTTACGCCTATTGCCATTATTCACCACCTCATTCATTGTTCGACCATTCGTCTGTTGTCAACGGATGTAGTATTTTACAAATGCACCACCGTGTTTGAGCCATGTCAATGGCTTCTTCAAATTGACGTTGCTTACAGGGTGTATCCATGCTTTTTTTCTTTTTTGTTTTCTCTCAGTATTGTCATGCGACCTATCCATCCACTTGAAATATTCCACTATAACTGTTGTCATATTCTCTTGTGAGATGTCGAGTACTGTCGATTTCTCCTGTAGATTCCTTTATTCCCCAAACTCTATTGCTTGACACATATGCATAGCATCTGATATGGATCCTGAGCCATATTTTATAAGGTCCTTGCCTTGTCTAATGTACAATTTTCATGAATTGCCTCCCTAGGAAGCCAAGTCACACACCCAATACCTTTGTCGAGACCTGTGAGGAGGTTAACGACCAGGTGTACCTATCTCATGCATGTAGCTATACCGCCTCGCCTACTATGTTGTCCTTCCAATAGCATAAACAAATCCTATTGCATTCGAGTTGATTGAAAATGATCTCCATCACTAATGTAGACATCACCGTCGCCAGTGGGAATTAAAGGCTTTGTGTATTTTCTATCTACTTTCGGCTAAATAGTTTGCGCTATCCTTTCTAATCTGGTACACTATCAAGAAGTCTCCTCATTACCTTGGTAGCATGAGACCCCAAATTATGATGATGTGGGGTGCCTCTTTTAACATGCCCCACTCTATTTACGTCAACCGTTTGACCTCGACATTGTCCACATCCTTGGTGCCTTGCGTGTCCTCATTACCTAAACCATGCACCGCATATTCCTTGATTTCGTTGTCCAAAGCTCCATTATTCTCATCGATGTTGAGTAGGCACTGAGATGAATCCCGTGGACCTATGTTGTATAGTACACCTGTCCAATAATCTTTGCCCGTATTGCCACGTTGGCATCAGGTTTGTCCTAAGGTGCAGAGAATATTCAAAAAAATGCCCAAAGCACCATATATGATTTTATATCACAACCTCCCGAATATTTGAGCACTTCATAAACTTGACTTCCCCTCTACGTGGCTTTCAAATGGATATGCTACCCCATGAAGCATCTCGTTGAGATTGTCTACATTTGTTGCTCTGTTATTGTGGTTGAACCCTAATGCTGTGAAGCACCTCTTGGATCCTTCGTTTGAACTTGCTGCATAGGCACTGCTGTGAGTCCACGTCCTTAGTTTGGGGGGTCTCGCATTATTGTATACCTTTCTCTACGCTGCGTTCACCTAATCACAGATCGTCCGCATCGCTGCCAAAAATTCAAACCAATCATCCACACTTTATATGGCTAGTAACTCCTCACACGGGCCCTGTCGATGTCTTTAAGAAACCCCACTTTCCTTACTAGTTCAGGTTTGTTTGACATCCAAATTATCTAGTCCACGCTGGCTTCCTTGATATTCGCATCGATAACATTGGCCTTTGTACCCTGCACATTATGAGACCATATATTAGAACCTCCAACAAAGTTAACCTGAATGCATAGATACAAAGCATGAGGACATAAGGACAAAAATCCTTTTTATTATTCCTTCATACATTATATTATTTATCCATCTAATTTTAATATTCTTTTATTATTATTATTTTTATTTTTTTATAAATTTTATTATTATAACATATATATAATAAAATATTATATATATATATATATATATTATATTCTCTTTTATTTTTATTTTAAACTTTTATACATCAACATAAAAGTTTAATTTTATTTTATTTTTATAATTTTGTAATATCATATATATATATATATATATACAATTTTGTTTTTATTTTATTTAATTAATATATATACACCTATATATTAATTAAAATCTTTTATTATATTTTATATATTTTTATTTGTTTTACCTTATTTCAAAAAATGTGAATCATTAGTTTTAAAAGTTTTAATCCTTGAAATTTGAATTAAAAATAAAACTTTTAAAATAAACCCACAACAAGCAAGTCAACCCAAAAACCTTAAAATAAAACTATGAAGGAAATGAGAATACCAATAAACTTACGAACACTCCCAAAAGAAGGCAAAAGAAAACAAAAGACACTATACAACAAAGAATCTCGAAAACAGATATGCGTCTATCAAGGACGAAACCTATCCAAGTAATCGCTCCAAGGCTATCAAAACTATCAAAAACACTAAAAAAGGTGGGTCCCCAAGTTTTGGGGCTAGTTGTGGAGCAACCACAACAGGATGGATCTAGAATCCTTCTACTAGATATTAGGTGTTAGGACCCCATCCTAACACTATTTTTGTAATTCTCATATGATTATGTAATGACCCCCTTCCAACGTGGGGACCCCTTTATAATGTTATTTTGTAATACTTTGTAATGGTATGTGGCACGTAAGGTGCCTAGACAAGTGGGGCCATTTCATGTAACCATTATCAAGAATGTAATCGATGTTTGGTAGAATATTCTAGCTCGAGTGGCATTTTGCATGTAAGCCAACTCTTGAGCATTAGGTTAGGGTTGCATGAAGTGTATCTTTAAAAGACATGGATCCATGAATGAATGTATCTTTTTGCAAATTAATGAAAGTATTGAAGGAGGTTGCCCCCTCGAAGAGGCCTACGATTTTGTGTTGTTTTGTGAGATTGCTTTAATTTTGCATTTACATTTTGTATTGCAATATATTGTTATTTCATGAAATTTTGTTTTAATTGCAATATTTATGTGAATGAGTTTATTTTTAATAGAAGGTTCCTAACAAGTGGTATCAGAGCGCTTTCTAGGGCTGAGTTCCACTATGACTGTGATAGTTCTTGCCCTTCCATTACGACTGTTAGGTATAAATTTTTTATGTTTTCCATTTTTTGCTTGTCCTTTTACTAAAAAACCAACAAAAACACAACCTTTTTTTTGCAATAGTTTATTAGGTTAGAAACCCTATGTCAGGGGTTTTAAAATATCATGGAGGAGCTATCATTATTGGCTAAGCTAGATTGCTTATAAAGCATCTAGTGAAGTGAGGGGTGATCAGGCTCCAATACCTAGGCCTCAGACAACACCCATCTATGGAATTGAGCTCCCATGTATCTTTGGGTATATCGAGAGACCACCTAGGATTAGGAGAAACCTTTAGCCCTAGGAAGATTTTTTGGCCTTGTATTATCCATAGTACATCAAACATAACATCCAAAAATATCACCCTCTTATATTGTTAGAGAGGCAGGTAGTGTGCTCAAGGGTATGCATGGAATCCTCCTTGAGTAGTGGCCTAAAATATTGGTCTGAGCACTATCATTCATCACTATGGTATAATAGAGGGCCTATGGGTATTACATACACCTTGGCTTAGCATACCCTAGTTTTGTTAAAAGTTTAACTTGCAAAAACTTCTTGTTCTATTGAATGTTTAACCTACAACCAAAAATCCTACCATAAAAATTGAGCATATGAAGGAGACTTCCCTATCATAAAAATATTGCATGAAATGGATGAAAGAGTTGGAGAACATAATAAAAATAGTCTAGATAGTCTACCAGTGTCAGTAACAATTGAGTATCACTTTAGTTTGAGAATAGTAATAGTTAAGTCAGAGTTGTTAGTTGTTAGTGTTAGTAACAATTGTTGTGATAGTCAAAATTTATAGTAGGTAGAGAATTATTAGTGATAGAGTTAAAATAGATAATCATCAATGTAGGGAACCATAGTGTTAGTGACAAAAAATATAATAATGAGAGATAGTGTAACATAGTGCAAAGATAATGTCATAAGGGGTTGGTTAAAAAAAATCTATTTTTTGAACCAAGCCTCTAGGAGGAAAATTGACAACACTAACAACCTCGATAATAAAATAATATAAAAAGTTAGTGTCCAAAACTAGTGTTGTGGTATATAGCTCATTGTGATCATCTTTTCGAGCTGATCATTTTGATATATAGCACCCAAGCACTTTTTTGGCTCCTTACTAAAAATAGTAACTCTTGGAACCATACTTCTATTTTTAGTAAGTCAGTAGTAGTGGTTCAAATCACACCAAAATGGCTAGTGGCACTCGAGGACACCAAAAGGAGGTAGAACAAGCCAACTTTCTGGAGCAAATACAAACCACACTTAGTACCCTTCTCAATGACACTAACCTAATGAGGGATGAAATACAACGTTTGAGAAGTGACTACTTAAGCTCCAAAGCCACCTTTGAAGAACACTTCCTTGAGGTCGAGGAAAAACTCAAGGATGGTACAAAGGTGTTTGAGCATCATGACACTAACCATGTCAGTCGAGGAAAAGGAATCCATAGGGATAGGGAAGGCTCTCACACTCTTTTTGACCATGATGCTCCCTTTAAGATGCCTAAATTAGACTTTTCTAAGTTCAATGAAAAGGATGCAGATGGGTGGTTATGTCATGTAGATCAGTTTTTCAAACTTCACAATGTCCCTAAATATTTGTGGATCACTATGGCATCTTTCAACTTTGAATCTAAAGCTTTATAATGGTATCAATGGTTACAACACATAGTTCTTGACCCTTCTTGGGAAGTTTTTGAGTCCTAATTACTCACTCATTTTGGCCCTAGTGAGTATGAGGACTTCATAGGAGCATTAACCAAATTAAGATAAACCTCTATAGTTCATGACTACTAGACCCAATTTGAGAAATTGGCTAATAGGACCAAGGGGTTGAATGAAGGATTTTTTTGAGTTGTTTCATCAGTGGCTTGAAAGATGATCTCAAGGTTGAGGTCAAGATGTTCAAACTATAAACTATGATGCAGGCCATAGGATTGGCATGGTTGGTTAAAGAAAAATTTTAGCTCAAAGGAGGCCACCTAAATTTCCATAGGCCAAACCCTCCTTTCCTTCCAAGTTCACATCCAATACTGAAAATAAATCTACCCCCTACAAGCGCTTGACTACCGAAGAGATGGATGCTTAATGCACATAAGGTTTATGTTATAATTGTGATGAAAAATATTCATGAGGGCATAAGTGCATCCAAAAGAAGTTATTTTTGATAGATGTAGAGGAGTTAGTAAGTAGTGAACAACTTGATGATGAAGTAGAACCATTAGAGGAACCACCTCAAGATGAGGGTGAAACACAAGAAGAGCCATAACCAAAAATTTATGTCCATGCCCTTGTGGGGATTACTACCCCATAGACAATGAAAGTAGTAGGCTTTTTCAAAGGCCAATGTCTTACAATTCTCATTGATTTAGGAAGCACACACAACTTTATTGATCCCTAAGTCACCAAGCAAGCCAATTGTTACATACATACATGCAACTCCTTTGAGGTTATGGTGGCAAATGGTGGAACTTTGCCTTGTAAAGGTAAATGCCATAATATTAAGTTGAAGATAGGGGATTATGAGCTCAAAATAGATATGTTTGCTCTTCAACTAGGGGGATGTGATATTGTGCTAGGAGCTCAATGGTTAGGTACTTTGGGAACCATCACCTAGAACTTTGTAGAGTTATGGATGTAGTTTTCATAGAATGGTAGGTCCTACACTCTTCATGGTTCACAAGCAGGATCTCCTCAGATTATCAGTTCAAACCATATGGAGAAGTTGTTAAAAAATATTCTCATGGGGTAATCACTCAGATATTTGCCATACAACCACCCACTTCAATAGAGGATAAACTTCCAGTAGATTTGCAACTCGTTCTGACTAAGCATGATGTAGTTTTTGTAAAACTGATAGAATTACCACCTTATCACTCCCATGATCATGCAATTCCATTGGTACCTAGTAGTGTGCCACCTAACATCAGACCTTACCGATACCCCCATGCACTTAAGTCAAAAATAGAGAAATTAGTACAAGAATTGTTAAAATTTGGAGTCATTCGACCTAGTAATAATCCTTATTCTTCTCCAGTCTTATTGGTTTGCAAGAAATATGGGTCTTGGCGGTTGTGTATAGATTTTTGTGAGCTCAATAAGCTCACCATTAAGGATAAATTTCCTATTCCCATGGTAGATGAATTATTGGATGAGTTGCATGGTGCTATGTTTTTCTCCAAGTTAGATCTTCGCTCGAGTTACCATCAGATATGACTTAAGGAGGAGGATATTCCCAAAATAACATTCCGCACTCATGAGGGCCATTATGAATTTTTGGTTATGCCATTTGGCTTGACAAATGCCCCTTCCACATTTTAGAGCCTCATGAACAACATTTTCTACCCATTCCTTCGTAAATTCATTTTAGTTTTCTTTGATGATATTTTGGTTTATAGTCACTCTTGGGAAGAGCATCTCATCCATGTGGATCAGACTTTGCAGCTTTTGGCTCAACATCAACTTTATGCTAAGAGGTCCAAGTGTTCTTTTGGGTTGACCAAAGTAGAGTATTTGGGACACATTGTCACCAAATATGGAGTTAAAGTTGACCCTAAGAAGATTCAAGTCATTCAAGATTGGTTGAAGCCTCACACTCTTAAGGGCCTTCATGGATTTTTGGGACTCATAGGCTATTACCATAAATTTATCCACAACTATGGCAAGATCGTTGCTCCTTTAATGACCATGTTAAAAAATAATTATTTTACTTGGATAGGCCTAGTTGAATAGGCTTTCCTTGATCTAAAGCATGCTATGACAACCACTCTAGTCTTAGCAATGCCTGATTTCTCCAAACCATTTGTAATTGAAAGTGATGCTTCGGGCAATGGCATTGGAGTTATGTTGATGTAGGAAGGATGACCCTTGGCCTTCACTAGTAAAGCACTTTCAAGTCAAAATTTGGGTAAATCAACTTATGTAAAGGAGATGCTCACAATATTGCATGTGGTTACTCATTGGTGACCCTATCTCATTGGGCATCATTTCTCCATTAAAATAGACCACCAAAGTCTCAAGTACTTCTTAGAGCAATGGGTCGCCACCCTAAAACAACAAAAGTGGGTCTCTAAACTCATGGGCTATGATTATGAGATTACCTATAAAAAAGGTAAGGAGAACATTGTGGTGGATGCACTCTCTCACCAATTTGAGGCTCAAAGTATGTTATGTGCCATCTCTTCACCCATACCTCAATGGATAAATTCTCTCTACG
This sequence comes from Wollemia nobilis, assembly GCA_028583015.1. Lineage (NCBI taxonomy): Eukaryota > Viridiplantae > Streptophyta > Pinopsida > Araucariales > Araucariaceae > Wollemia > Wollemia nobilis. The sequence continues at coordinate 5,102,650 of JAQPPZ010003172.1, read as the reverse complement.
AGGATATGCTCAAGGACTCAGGATTGCAAACTTTGATTGCCACACTTCAAACAATGCCTACCTCATGTCCAGGATACACTTGGGATGGACAAGATTTGAGATATCTCCAATGCCTTGTTATTCCCCACACTTCTCAACTATGGGAACTCATCTTGAAGGAGATGCATGCTTCACCCACTATAGGCCATTCTGGGTTCCTCAAGACCTATGAAAGGATTAAGTATACTTTCTTTTAGAAGGGTATGAAGAAGGACATTCAAAATTTTGTGGTAGAGTGTGACATATGCTAGAGGATGAAGGGAGAAATGATGCATTCCCTAGGAACTCTTCAACCCTTGCCTATTCTAGAACAAATCTGGATAGATATTTCCATGGACTTTATTGAAGGGTTACCTAAGTCTAGAGGTAAATCAATTATTTTGGTGGTAGTGGATCATCTCATGAAGTATGCTCATTTTTGTTCCCTCTCCCATCCTTACATGACCTCAGTCGTCACCCAAATTTTTCTAGATTCTATTTTTTACCTTCATGGCATGCCCACATCCATTGTGTCCGATCGAGACCCTACCTTCACTAGTAATTTTTGGCAAGAATTGTTTAAGTTGTAGGGAACTCAACTCAAAATGAGTTCAGCCTATCATCCATAAATGGATGGTCAAATAAAGATTGTCAACAAATGTTTGGAGACCTACCTTCATTGCTTTACCTCTGATCATCCTACATAGTGGGTGAAGTGGCTTCCCTTGGTCGAATGGTGGTATAACACTTCCTATCACACTATGACCAAGGTTACCCCTTTTGAAGTAGTTTATGGATGACCTCCATCAACACCCTCCTCCTACATTCTAAGTAGCTCCAAGGTCCATGTTGTTGACACTACACTCCACCAACATGTCATAGTCCTCTATCAACTGAAGATGAATTTAGAATTGGCCTAGAATTAGATGCACCAACAAGTTGATCAACATCATTCTGAGTATAGCTTTGAAGTCGATGATATGGTTTTCCTCTACTTGTAACCATATAAATAATCATCACTCCAGCTTCATAAACTCGTTGCCAAATACTATGGCCCCTACTAGGTCTTATAATGGATTGGTGCAATGACCTACAAATTGGCCCTCCCATCTACATCCAAGCTCCATCTTATCTTTCATGTCTCCTCTCTCAAGAAGGTTATGGGAAATCAGGTATAGGTTCAATCTATTTTACCCAAATTGGATGAAGAGGGTTCTATCTTGCTCGAGCTAGAACAACTATTGGACCACAGATTGCACACTCTTTGAAACCATGTAATCATTGAGGTTCTTGTTCAATGGCATGGACTACAACTAGAAGATGCCACTTGGGAGTCTCTCCAATAGCTACAACACTAGTTTCCTCATCTACAACTTTGAGGACAAAGCTTTTTGAAGGGGAAGGGCATGTTAGGACCCCATCCTAACACTATTTTTGTAATTCTCATATGATTATGTAATGACCCCCTTCCAACGTGGGGACCCCTTTATAATGTTATTTTGTAATACTTTGTAATGGTATGTGGCACGTAAGGTGCCTAGACAAGTGGGGCCATTTCATGTAACCGTTATCAAGAATGTAACCGATGTTTGGTAGAAGATTCTAGCTCGAGTGGCATTTTGCATGTAAGCCAACTCTTGAGCATTAGGTTAGGGTTGCATGAAGTGTATCTTTAAAAGACATGGATCCATGAATGAATGTATCTTTTTGCAAATTAATGAAAGTATTGAAGGAGGTTGCCCCCTCGAAGAGGCCTATGATTTTGTGTTGTTTTGTGAGATTGCTTTAATTTTGCATTTACATTTTGTATTGCAATATACTGTTATTTCATGAAATTATGTTTTAATTGCAATATTTATGTGAATGAGTTTATTTTTAATAGAAGGTTCCTAACAGTGGGGCTTCGTATTATGACCAAAATTTTGTGTTCTTTTGTTATTGCAAGTTCAACTTCTTCATATCAAACACTACCTTAGCAAAATCATGAGTCTAACCTTGTACTTTGAGGCTAAATTTTTATCTCTCTTGATGAAATTAGCTTTATTAAAAATTTGGTCATATTTCTATACAAGAAAATTTTGGGTCTGACAAGGTGTGATCTAGAATACCAAATGCTAAACTTTTTATCTTCTTTGGGTGACATCGATGTCTCCAAAAGTCTGGCCACTTTCTATCTTGATCTCTACACTTAGAAAAATGTTGGGTTTGGTATTGTATCATATGTTGGATAGTATATACTCTATTATGATATTAGCTACCTCAAAAAGTATGGTCATTTGTTATATCAAGCACTCTATCATGGTCAAATTTCAAATCTAGCCCTATGATGAATGGGAGATTTTGTCTTTTGTTGCCCTTGTGCTTACATTAGCTTTTAAAAATATCTGGATTTTGCTTTTGTATATTGGATATCACACCTTAGTTCTTTAATCTGATATTATTGCAAAGTGTTAGATTACCATACCTTGTCCAAGTTTTTAATTCGGCTTGGCGCTATTGGGTATTAAGTCACTTTCTAGTTCTTTGGCTTGTCTTCTATTGTTGATTTGAAGTCAAATTTTTATTAGAAAATTACTTTGGACTTCAAATTGTGCAAATATGATGCTTTCGATCTATTTGATGTGCTACTACCTTAGAAAAATAATGAAAAAACCTAAACAAAATCACAATCTAATTGGGTTCACAAGGACTTATGAATGTGGGTGATCAAATTGACCCACATTATTGGTGACTTTTAATAACTTTTGCTTGTAAAAATAGAGAACCTGGTAAGCCTTATAAATGGGATAGAAAAAATATTGAGAGGAAAGGGAGCTAGAATATAAGTTAATGTACAAGGAGATATGGAAGGCAGCAAAGCTTAAAGCTATAAGAAATAAAATATAAAAATTGTAATGGGGAATTGACGAAGAAAAAATGAAGATGTGAAGTGGATACATATATTTTGTAGTTGTAATAGGAATTTTAATAAATTCAACAAATAATGCCCCTATTGTAGACCCATATCATTTGCCTATAAAATATGAGATTGTCTATAGAATGGGGAGGAGGAAATGCTCCAAAAATTATGAGGAATGGTGGGAAGAAATAATGGGTGATATATAATAAGAAGTGAGAGTAATAATAAATGGAGAATAAGGTAGGTGAAGGAATTATGGAGAGTAAGGGATTGATTGGGGAGGTAAAGGTTATAGGAAAATGGGAAGCATAAACAAAAATAGGAGGGAAATATGAGAAGATGAAGAGAAAGAAAAAAATGAGGATATTCTTAGGTACAAGTACCTTAGACAAAACTAAATCCTACATGAGTGAAGTCTACCATAGCTGAAAGTTGCTTTATACATAGAAAAGATGCCTTAGGTAAATATTCCAAGCACTTTGTAGTATGAGACCTTATTTTTATCTTCTACCTTCTTCTTAACAAAGTCACACGGGTAATATTTTTGGATTTCAGACTCTTTTGTAGCATCTTGGAGCTTCTAAGATATGCATGGTTGCTTAGCTTAAGATACTAATGTTGAATAAAAATCTTATGCATGATCCTTGCCTCATATCTCCTTTTATAGCCTTGTGGATGGTAGCAATAGTTAGATCTTTAATTTATCTTTTATCAAAACTCAAACCATTGAACAAGAATTATACTTCATGCATCATGTTGAGATTCATTTTGCTTTTTGGTATCACATGCTTGCCTTTATGATTCAAGAATTTTGGCATGCAAATAATGGCTTGTTGTGTCATCGTTATTATTTATCCTAATTTTTTTGTACCACTTGTCATGCATATGTCTCAGCAATACCAATCTTCCCAGATTTTAACATTTTATTGTGACACTTTATTTTATACAATCAATAGTATTTCACCAAATTTATCCTTCTCATGATAACACCTTGCATTTGCTTTCATCATCAAGGTATTAAGGTTTTATATCATAGGTTTAATGCATATTTTATTTATGCTTGTGTCACATGTTCACACAGCTTCTCAATCAACCAAAACACCCTTAATTGCTTGCAAAGGAAGAATTTTGTCAGTCTATCCATTAGTCTATGGAGTTAAAAAGTTGTGGAGAAATTGAAGAGGATAAAAATTTAGGTAACTTATGAAACAAGATGAAAGAGGAATGGATAGAAGTAGAAACAAATATGGAATTATTGGAAGAAAAATGATGAATCAAGATGTAGGAGATGATTGAAAATAAGGGGGATAGGTATTTAAAGGATGATAAGTGAGGACATCTAAACATTGAAGGTTTGGGTATTTCTAATGGCATTTATTGTTCTACGATGACTTCATGTTTCACCTTTCTACCTTCTTGTTGTCTGGAATTTCTAAAAATTCAAATGGTAAAAGGTAAAAAAGGTGAAGTCATCATTCTTAGGTCAAAAATTTCTTCTTGGAATTGGACTTTCTTTCCACTATATATTCAGGGAAATCTCTAATTAGTTGAGCTTAGAGAGTGTACATAGTTACATGTATTGGAAGTATACTTCAAGGCATGTAGTGCACACACTCCTTAGGCTTGACCAAACACAACTTACTCTCAACATGTGTCCACCTTCATTGACTATTATACTTTTTTATAATTTTGGTACTCTTAAAATAGTTGCATCCTATTATCATAAGAGTGTAATCATTCATACTAGCCTTCATAGGAGATACAATAATTATACCAGAAAATGTAATCCTCAGCAAACTCATTAGTAATTATGTAAATTTGAAGGAAAAAACCTCTTTATATAGATTCCTTGACGAAGATGAAATGGTGATGAACTATCAAGACTACCATCTTTTTCTTCATCTTAGGTGTTGTTAGTTTACAAGAATGAATGTTTCTAATGCAATACCATCTTAACTTTCCTTATGTTGAGTATGTGATCTAGTTAGTGCTCTTTTCAAGATCTTGCTCCTATCCTATAACTACTTTATTTGTTCAATTACCTTATTTCATCTATATTTGCCTATAACTAGATTTTTATTTACATGTCAAACTATTTACACAAAATTGTAGTGTGTTCCCTCATGCCAAAGGTGCTTGATTTTAGCTTTTACATCAAAATTTGTAGTGACATGACTATATAGTGTTAAATTTGTGCTTTTACCTCTAATTTATTTCTTGGAGCATGTAGCTTGTACTATGAAAACTTTACCTTGAGATTGGCTTTGAGCCTAAATCAATCTCCAAGCTTATCTATGAAGTGGCATCGAGAATTAGCACTAGTAACTCTTCTTGAGCATGTGAGTTGTTGATCACCTTCCCTATGTGCATTGGTCCATCTGCCAAATCAAAAACTAGTAATTGAAGAGTTCCAAGGCACATGATAACCTCTCTCTTGAGATACAACCTAGAACATTCTTTAGTTGAGTGTAGTACTTTTAGTAGCTATCTCAAAAAAATTAGATTTATTTTTTGGGATATGTGACTAAACATGTATTGTAACAGGTAATAGTTGATCTATAGATCTTGTTAACTCCTCTTGTTTGACTATATTGTGGCCTTGGGACAACTCAAACAATTTCATTCCATATTACCTCTTCTTCATTTTTTTGCTAATATGTTACCTTTACCTAGGAATGCTCCATGATTTTTACCTTCATCTCTGTATTTTGCTCTTCGTATCTCCAAATATGATAAGGCCTAAGTTTTTTAGTATGAATCTGGATTACTTTTTAGATGTAGGGGATAGTCATGTTAGTATGATTTTATGTCAAGTATCTCCCTATTTGTACCAAGTACTCTTTAGATAGTATTTTAGTAATTTCTCACGACACCATTCTTATATAATAAAAGCAAAGTGTAATAAGAAGACTAGCACTAAAGAGAAACCTATGATCAAAATTTTTGAGGATCAAAATGTCAACCAGTATAAACTATGAAGGTTGGATCTTTATTAGGTTCTTTCAAAAGAGAGAAATAAGAATATTTAATATTAGAGGTCCAAAGGTCATAAATCCTAAGACAAGAAAAGTTTTGAGGTCGGGTGATGAGGAAAACTTTTGAAGAAGAGGCACCACATCCTAAAAATCTAAGATTTGTTGAGGTGTGAAATATTTTAGAAGGTATTGTCCTTTAATATGAAAATAATATTGTATATCTTTAGTAAAGGACAATAATAGCTAGAAAGCCATTACAAGGCCACTCCTGAATCTAGAGAATTAAAAGGAAAAATCCTCCACACCCAAATTATGAGGATTCCCAAAGGGGTAGTTAGAAAAAATGGTGGTAGCTGCACATATAAAGCATTAAAACCATTTGGCATTTAAGATACCAGATCTAGAAAACTATGGAAGGACTAACAGTTCAAATAAAATATGACCCAATGTAAGAAGCATCAGTCATCTTTAAATATTTACAATTTTTTTGGAGGGAAACCCTCCTCTTTGTAATTTATAAATAGGAGTAGTGTTAGCTTTGCAAAGGATCAAAAATTTGTAATTTTATTCTTTTGTAGGCTTTCCCTTCATTTTTGTTTGTAAATTGGCTCCTAAGAGACTTTATAGGCAAATTGAATCCCTACTCCTAGCACAATCTCTAAAATTGAACTATTTGCATAAATATGTATGGAGGCCTGCATCAATTTTTGGATCAACCATTTATGGATTCTTGTAGACCCATTTCTATATGTGTTTATGTTCTTGTAGTCTTAACTTGATTTGGGATTTATTGATGTATGTGTGTGTGAGGGGCCTACATCAGTTTGTAAATGAGCCATATACGGATTTCTATGGACCCATCTCTTTATGTATGCTTATGCTGATGACTCTCATATATGCTTAACTATGTTGGGAAAAGGAAGCATTCATTGTAGCAACATAGCATTTAGGCCTATTGTGTAGAGGGATCTTAGCAGATTTTTTGGTGCATTGCCAAATTTTTTTCTTTTGTTGAGTTGTTTAATTTTTATCTCTTGCATCCCTTTTTCCCCCTTGAGTTCAAGTGTACCTTAAATATCATATCTTAACAAGGAGATAGTCTTGTAAAAACTCTTGAAAGCCCCTGATTGAGCCAAACCTCATGCTCTTGGTTGTGGCCCTATTGTGTCGCTCCTTGTGAGGTATGATTGTTTAGACTAGGATAATTAGAGACAACAATAGTTTAATGGCACACCCAGTGGGAACCTGGTGATATATAATTGGTTCCTTAATCACAACAATTTAGGCTAGACTTAGTGAGCTTCTGAGCCTACCCCTATTTGTTGAATTGCATTTCACTGTAATGATCCTAAATTCCAACCCACTTGAGAGAGATAATTTTTTGTATACATTCATTAGGGATCCACATGTCCTCACCTTGCATAATTCATTCTATGCATGTGTCTATTGAAATCAAGCCCTAGGATTAATTTGTCTATCTAATCTTCATGATAAGACAACTTTTCCTCTTTTAATTCATCCAAGTGATACGCCCATCTCTATACCCTACATAAGTTCATCTACATAGGTGCACTAAGCACAATGCAAATAGGATATCTATCTCATCTCCTCTATGAGATATCTTATCCCTTTTATTTTTTCAAAAGGATACACCCATCCCTACACCATACATAAGTCTATTTATGTAGGTGTATTAAGTGTATTATGGTTAGGCCATCCGTCTCTGTCTCTCTCTCCAAATTATTTCTAATCTAATAATCCATAAGCATAACAATTATGAATATCAAGAGAAATATATATATATATATATATATATATATATATATATATCATTCACATATATTTCTCAATAGTTTCTTAACCATGATCTTCTCTTTTAAATAAGAGCAACAAACCCATATCAAGCTATCTTTAGAAAGTGATAATAAAAAATATCATAAGATAATAACAATCACAACACATGTGACACATCATATATCCTGGAAAAACCCCTAAGGGAAAAACCTAGCCTCAAAATGTTCTCTTTCATTTCATTAATTTAGTTACTTCCAATACAACTATATAAAGGAATCCCATAATTCCTTCTTGGTACATCCATAAATGTAAGTATATAAGAACACCATAGTCCCTATGTTCCCATTACACGAATAGTTTTCTTAATTTATATTACATCTCAATGAGGGAACCCTATAATTCCCTTGAATGAATTCCACATTCATTCTTCTTTTCCCAAACATCAACATCAAGATAAATACATAAGAATCCCATGATTTCCATGTCCCCAATACATGAATAGTTCCTTTAATTCATGTTACAAAGCTATGAGGGAACCCCATAATTTCCTTTAATGAACTCCATGTTCATTCTCCAAATAATATATCCTCTCCTTAGTATAATATCAAGGGAACATCTCCTTTCTAGAAGTCTAATGTAACCACGCATCAACTATAACATTAGCAAAAATAAAGTGTTTTTAGCAAAATATCCTCCTCCAAAATAAGGGGTATTTTTAGAAAAACATCCTTCTCTAAAATAAGGGTGTGATTGATTAAAAACGGTGTTAGAGTCAAATATAAGTCAACCAATAAATCATAGACCAAACTGTAGACTATCAATCAACTCAGTCAACCAAACCATATCACAACATTGACCGAGTCAAACATTAAATTCGATGCCAAATCCCCAATGCTAGCCTTAGCCAGGTGGGGGCTATCCTAACCACCACCTGGTGGTCAAGATCATAAGTGTGGTTTCTTTAATTTAACTTCTCCACATGCTCCCATAGGGAGCATGTGGGATAATTCTCACATACATAATTTAAAAGGGTTTAACATAAACTGCACCCCACCCTGATCAATCGACATAGCAACCACATAAGCCGAGGTGACAACCATAAAGAAACCTTAATACATGGCATGAGAGAGGAGCTAACTTAGATGTACGATCATAGATAATTCATAGATCAAGGGGATTAGCCAAGTGCCTAGGTGCTTGACTATTAGCCATCATGTGCTTGACACCCTTTAAAGAGGATTTATCCCATTGCACCATGCATGTCGGATAAATCTCTAGAAAAGGATAAAAAAAAATATTTCCCACCTAAAAATGAGGTAAAAAAAGCACAAAAATCCATGAAATATGATTTACGATCGATCAAAAAATCAACAACCAATCAAAGAGCAACAACAAACCCCTAAGTTAGGAAAGGAAACACCTACCACTAACGTGGGTGGCTCCATGAAGTGGGGGCCCTGACCACATCCTATGATCAAGGGTCAAAGGGAGATAAATCTATTTTAAAGGTCTACTCAAGGCTCTATATATCCCATGTAGGATATTAAAATGGAAATATCTAAGCAACCTTCCCCTTCGCCTATGCCCTCATGAGCGTAGCACCATCGTACTTAGGTGGCGATCGACAAAATTAAAATATAATTCTAGGTGCAACATTAGGTAAAAGTTATTTGGTGATGACAAAACCTAACGTGGTGATGGAAATAAGGAATAACCAGACACCCTACTTACTCCAATGATGGTGGCAGTATACTGATTGTGCATCACTATAAAATATGATATAAGGAAATATTTTCTTCTGCTAAGGTTTTCCTTTGCTAACCAAACAACCACACCAACATGGTTCTTCCATAGGCGGTGAAGGAAGAGGAGACAAGTGCGACCAAGGTGACTATGATTTGATGAAAGGTTTGATCTTTTGCATAAAACATAGGGTGCTCCAAAGAAAAGAACAAATCAAGGGTCTAATTCCTCAGTGTAGCACAGAGGAGGACAAAGATCTCTACAGGTGATCTTATCATGATCAGGCATCAAAAGGGAAGCACAAAGGCTTAATGCTCATGATGTTGAAAGGAGTAGTATGGGTTGTAGAACACAACAACCATGGAAATATAGTGTTGCTTTGATGTTAGCACTGCTTAGAATAGCAAAATACAATAGGGCATATGTCTCAAGGTTGAATTGAGTTTATTTAATTATTTAGAAAAAATCTAACGTGTTTGCTTCTTTCTACTCAATTTGGATGATTCATAGGCCAAAAATTAGCATGGTCAATTTACAATGAAACAAAGCCTCCACAAACTGATCTTAAATACCTAATATCATAATATTTATAAACATTCAAGAAACTAAGTTAAGGAAGTAGAAACTCCTAAACCTGAGCCACCCTGCTCGATGCTTATCTTCAAGAACCTCCCCACTACCTCTTTCCTCCAACCCTACAAACCTCCATAGTTTTCCTCTTCCTCATATTATTGTCCAATGCCTTTTTTTATCTCCCAAACCTTCTCTTACATCCTAATCCATGAGCCTCTCCTTAGCACACATCCAAACACTAGGTAGGTGTTCGAAACCATAACGACCTCCACTAGTTTATCTCCATATCCTCCCCAAAGACCAATGTCCATATTTTTTTTAATGTTTTTCCAGGCTTCATGGCTCCCACCCAAAGTCATCTCTTTCATAGCCCCCAAGAACATGCACCCTTTTCCAAGGTGAAAGGGAGGTAGAATTTCATAAATGCAGCCTCCTAGCTCAATTCCAGCTGATAGGGGTTCATTAATCCCATAATCTAAAATAGTTACTTTTCAAAAGTATTTTGAATACTTGCTCCATTTAGAAATTCAAAGGAGGTTCATACATATATAAAAATATATTAAATTACTCATGCTCCTGCCACATTAAATGGGTCCATCATTTGCATAAGATAATCATTAATCACTCCATATTTTCTTAATTAAATCAAAAGCAATATTAAAACAATTATTAAATTTTCATCTTGATGTTGTAATGGTTAGCCTCTTTAATTACGAACCATTACATGCATAAAATAATATTGAACTCCTTTGCTAAATTATTTAAATGCATTATCAAGATGGATATTAAATTGTTAGCATGTCATTTAAATGGTTAATCAATTTAGTTAAAAACCATTAAAAGAAATGCCATTATTTAGCTCCTTTTATAATCAATTTAAAGGCATCATCAATGTTATTGTTAGGTTGATATCTTGACATTGTCCACTTGCAAACATTGTTAGCCTTGCAAAACCATAAAGACATAGTAGTGTCATAGACATAAATCACAATCAAATGTTGCATCATATCCATACATAGCCATAGCACCAATAATGTTAGTCATTAAAACAATGAGTTTGATTATATAGCCTTCCTCATCAAGGGTCCCATAGGGGCAGGTTGTGACAGTCCACCCCCCTTGGACTAAGCACAGTCTCATGTATTTACCTACAATAAGATATCATTACATCTTAAAAATAATTAAGAAAACATATCTATCATCTATCAATCACACATAATAGCACCATCCACTGATGATATCAAATACTCATTCACTTCACATGATAGGCCATGCAAAAGTATTATCGTCCATCGATAATAACCACACTCACCATGTAAGGTATAATTCCAGGCATTATCATCATCTGTTGATAATTTAAATGGCTATACTTACTCCATGTAAGATGCCATTCCAAACATTATCATCATCCATTGATGATATAAATGTCCACACTTACCCCACATAAGGTTCCATTCCAAACATTCAACAACAAAATCATCAATATCCTTTTAGAAGAAGCTCTTTCCCCATGTTTTCCCTCATCTTAGCCCCTCCAATATGAGAAAAATTTGGAGAACTATGCACTTCTTGCATAATCATCCTCCTCAATTTCCCAATTTTGGGTATAGTTACTCAATTTTTAGAACACAAGAATTCATCCCTAAATGCTAAAGTCCTTATTCTCTTTAAAAATATATATATATTTTGGCCTGATTCTCACTGCAACATTGCTCCTGAGGTTGAAATTTTCTTGAATTAGTCCATTAAGTCTGTGATATTATGGGTTCAAAAAACTATAGGCCCTTCTTAGTGTCTTGGAATTGAATAGGTTTCTCTTGTTTTAACCTTATAATTCGCCGCTAGGGTGGATTTATATACTTCCAAATGCCTACCAATCTCATAATTTGGTACATACTTTATAAAATTAGAGAGAGGATCCCTTACTCCTCTCAAGAATAGATTTCCCATCTATTATTTCCACTAAAAATTATCCAAAACTTATGAATATAATTCCATCTCTATTCTCTTTCATTTGTATGATTAGGAACTTATCTAAGAATACAATTCCATCTCTATCCTTTCTCATTAAGTTTGACCACAAATTAGATTATTCTAAGAGGATCTTATACTCCTCTCGAGAATAGATTCCCCACCTATTATATTTCAATATTTTCTCTATTCCATCTACTATGTTATATTCATAATCTAGGTTCACAAGGATCCATGGTTAATGTTCATAATAAGTAAAGAGCACAATTTAATGTTCAAAACACCACCATATGTATCTATCACATTCCAAGCTACACCGCTTATAACCTTTCCAAAGCCTACCCACTTTTTGGAACCATCCTTCATTATGGTTATAATGAATATTAAAAATATCTTTGCACATTATAAACCTCAAGCATAAATTCTACCTATAACAATGGAAACTTTACATAACAATAGAGAAGTTCATCTTCGAATTAACTATGGTTTGAACAAAATAATATATCAAAGTCTCATAAATTAAATATTATTGCCTGATTTTAAGTTATTCTACCACACTAATAATGTATCATGTGAATATTATAGCATAAAACACAGATAAAAAATGAAGCAGATTCCAAAACTGGAAAACACAGTAAAAATGAAGCAGACCTGAACTGTGTTTACACAGGAAAAATGAAGCAGTTTTTGGAAGACGAAATGAAGGCCTTCCACTTATCAAAATCACATGAAATTTATACATATTAGAGAGATAATTAATTTAAATAAATTTTCCAAAAATTAGGGAAAAGGATTTTTAAATCAAAAGTTATAGCCTCTCAAAGTAGGATGCTAACCACTTTTTCTAGAAATAGGACTGCATAGAAAATATCAAGACTGGAGCTTCGTTTTTCATTTTTAACTATTCCATTCTACTTATCCTATCTAAAAAATGTTACCATAATATGTTTTTACACTATTATCACTAATATAAATATTCTAAAGCTGTTATAAGAAGTGTAACAGTCTATAGCTGTTACAAATTAAAATCTTCCTATAGTTACATATTATTTTATTCTATAGTTACAAAATAGGGAACATATTTATTTTTCTTTATTTTTTCTGACTTGGAAATGTCACATGGTCAGCATCATATTCTAACATTATCCCCCTTGATGTTGAGAGGGCCAACAATCAGGTCTCTCAGCATCAAAAACTGAGTCTTTTCAACTAGTTTTGTGAATATGTTTGCAATTTGGTCTTTGGTGTTACAATGGATCAGTTTGATCATATTCTTCTCCACCCACATCCCTGATGAAATGGTACTTTATGTCAAATTTTTTTGACCAGAAATGGTGAAAAATATTTTGTGCCAACTTAATGGCACTTGTGTTGTCACAAAAAAGTGTAGTAGGAATTCCTTGCTTCTCCCCAATATTCCAAGAAATTTCCTAAGCCATAAGGCTTGTACACTTGCTGATGTGAGTGCAATGTATTTAGCTTCTATAGAAGATAATGCAACAACAACTTAGTTTTTGGAACTCCAAGTAATCAATCTTGAACCGAGGGAGAAATAATTTCCACTAGTGGACTTTCGGTCATCAAGATTACTTCCCCAATCACTATCACTGAAACCAATCAACTTCAAATTTTGAGATGAAAAGTAATGAATGCCAAAATCAATTGTGCCTTGCACATACCTTAGTATTATCTTTGTTGCATTCAAATACAATATAGAAGGATCAGCCATGTACCTTGAACAAAGTGATACTGCATAAAAAATATCAGGCCTAGTATTTCAAAGAAACATTAAACTCCCAACAATGCTTCTATATTTAGTTTTGTTTGCATGATCAGCCCCATCATCCAAACACAAAAGCTCTCCATGTGCAACTGGAGTAGCTATAGGCTTGCAATAAATCATACCAAACTTCTTCAACATGTCCTTTGCATACTTTGTTTGGCAAAGAAAAATCTCATTACTATTTTGATGTACTTCCATGCCTAGAAAGTAAGTCATCAAACCAATATTAGTCATATCAAATTCTCTTTTCATGTCCTCATTAAAATCATCATTCATTGAAGGACTACTTCCCATAAACAAAAAAACATCAAAATACAAGCACACAATGAGAATGTCATTACCTTGTGTCTTGTAGTACAATGTAGGCTCACTCTTACTTCTTTGAAAGCCACATATTTAGAAGTATTCATGAATTCTTTGGTACCAAGCTCTTGGAGCTTGCTTCAACCTATACAAAGCCTTATTCAATCTATAGACCTGATATTCTTTGCCATAGACAAAAACCTTGAGGTTGTATCACATACACCTCTTCATTAAGATACCCATTGAGGAAAGCACTTTTTACATCCATGTGGTGCACACTCCAGCCTTTGTGAGAAACCAAAGAGAGCAACATTCTCACTGTCTCTTGCCTTGCTATGAGAGAAAAAGTCTCCTCATATTCTATGCCAAAATTTTGTGTAAAGCCTTTGGTAACCAATCTAGCCTTGTATCTCTCAATAGAACCATCATTGTGCCTTTTTATCTTGTAGACCCATTTGCAGCCAAAACATTTTCTATCTTTGGGTAGTTCACACAATTCCCAAGTGTCATTCTTTTCAATAGAATGCATTTATTCATTCATTTCCTTCATCCACAACTTGTTAGAAGTAGCATGTTCATAACAAGAAGGTTTAAAATTATCAACAACTTTAGAAACAAGAGCATAATTAATAATATCACCTTTGGGGTCTTCATTGTCTTCATCTCCATACAAGTACAAATTCTCAAGCCTTTGCAATACTTGGTTCATTTATTGATGTTGGTTCCTTGTCAATCTTATATTTAAGTTAGTGTCAATGATTTGAGATGGTGTATTATCCTTCAATAATATCTTTTTACAGCTGGTTATGGAGGTGCGGAAAAGCTTGTAGGAACTTCTTCTTGGCTTGCTCTTGGACTTGAAGATGAACTTGTGGATCCCATGTGAGATGGTGATCCAAAATAAGTGCTTCTATATAAATAATTATTAGTAGAAACATGGCTGGGTTGAACACTTGCTTGGCTACTTGGAACAATCTCTTCAAACACATCATCATCAACACACAATTTTTGAGACTTCCAATTTCCCCCTTCATCAAAAATTGCATCTCTAGATACAAAAATTTTCTAGAATGAGGATTAAAGAATTTATAGGTCTTATATTGCTCACTATAACCAATGAAAATCATCTTCTCACTCTTAGGATCAAACTTTTTTCTCTTCTCATCATTCACATGCACAAAAGCAACACTCCCAAAAACTCTAAAGTGTTGTACATTTGGTTTCTTCCAAAACAAAATTCATAAGGAGTACTATGCTCTAGACTCATAGTAGGACTTCTATTAAGAATATAATTAGCATTCCTAGTTGCTTTAGCCCAATAAAATGAACTCAAACCTTTAGTTTTCATCATACATCTTTTCATATCCACCAAATTCCTATTCTTTCTTTCAGCAACCCCATTTTTTTGAGGTGTGTAGGGGCTGGTCTTTTGCCTCTTGATGCCAAACTCCCTACAAAAATATTCAAATTCATTAGAAAAAAATTCACCTCCTCTATCACTCCTCAAACATTTGATGGTATACCCACTTTCATTCTCAACAAGTGCTTTAAAATTTTTGAAGAAAACAAAAACCTCATATTTTGTGCTTAAGGAAATAAACTGAACAATATCTTGAAAAATCATCAATGAAAGTGAGAAAATAGGAAGCTTTACCAATACTTTGAGTTGGCATTGGTCCAAAAATGTCACTATGAACCAACTAAAATGGATATTAGGCCCTCCATACTTCACCTTTAGTAAATAGTCCCCTTGTTTGTTTACCCAGAGCACACCCCTCAAAAATCTCCTTGGTGTCTTCTACTTTTGGAAAACCATACACAAGTGGTGAATGCATCCTCAAATTGTGAAAATTAAAATTCCCAAATCTCAAATGCCATTTCCTCCTTTTATCTTCAATACCCACACAAGCAAGTTCTCCCCCTTGCTCAAGAAACCTCAATGGAAACAACTTGTTCTTAGTCATCTGCACTTTTGTGATTAGCCTTCTATTCTTATCATAAATCTTGCACATTTTATCCTCAAAAACCAATTTGTAATATTTTTCTGACATTTGCCTAGTGCTCATCAAAGAATGCTTCAAATCAGGTGCATAATAAATATCTTTCATCTTGAATTTACCTCTTTTTGTAGGAACCTCCATGTCCTATTTTGCAACCACCTACAAGCTCTTCTCATCTCCAAGATTGATACTTGAATGATAAGAATGGTCAAGAGAAGAAAACAACTCCTTCTTGCCAGTCATGTGGTTTGTGCACCCACTATCAAGGATCCATGTCTCATTGGTGAAAATTTTTGTTCTATCATAGGAGAGAAATGCTTGCTCTTCATGGAGCGCTCCATATTCATTTGAGTAGAACAATGTCTCATCTTCAAATAAGTCTTCCTCTCCATAATTTTTTGATCTATTAGAGGATTGTTTCAGCCTACAATCCTTCTCAAAATGGCCATATTTTTCACAATGATAACATTGAACATTTCTCATGTCTCTACCTCGACCTCTTCCTCTTGCATTTGTTCCTCCTCTTGAAGCATGGGCTTGATGATCACCTTCAGAATTCTGATCTCCGCCTCTTCCTCTACCAAAGGAGCCTCTTCTTTCTCCTCTTCCATTTTTTTCCTCTTCCTCTAGAGCCTCTTCCTTGTCCTCTTCAATGTGCATCATTTCCTTTGATAGAAAATGCTTGTTCTTAACTAGAACTAGCTTGTTTTTTATTTTCTTATCTCTTACAAATTCTTTCTTCATGAGATGTAAGAGTACCAATTAATTGGTTAAGGTCCATGGTGGAAAAATCCTTGGATTATTAAAGCATAATGGTAGCATTATCCCATGTATCAGTCAAATTTTTAAGAACTTTCTTAATTACAATTGGTTTCTCCACATCTTCACCAAGAGTGGACATTTTATTTACCACTGCCTTTACTCTCACACAATAATCTCCTACATCTTCATTATCTTGCTACTAGAGGTTCTCAAATTCTCTTCTCAAGGTTTGGAGCTTGAACTCTTTCACTTTATCATTTCCTTGATAATTTTCTTTCAAGGATTTCCAAGCATCTTGTGTAGAAACACAATTTACAATCCTTGGAAAAATGCTCTCAAATAAAGCAGATTACAAATGGTACAAAGCAAGACAATTCTTGCTCTCTTTCTCCCTCATATCTTTAGTTGCATCTGGTTTTAACACAGTCTAATCTGATGGTTCTGTGTAACCTTCATCAATAATGCTCCACAAATATTTTTCTTTTAACAAATTCCTCATTTTGATACTCCAATATTCATAGTTTGATCCATAAAACTTTGGAATTGGAAGTGAGTTTGAGTTGCTTGACATTACAACAATCTGAACTAAAATATCCAAGAAATTTTAAATTAAAACTTCAAGAACAATCCAAAAACTTCAAACCCAACAACTCAATACCAAGATCTGATACCAAATGAATATTATAACATAAAACATAGATAAAAATGAAGCAGATTCCAAAATTGGAAAACACAGTAAAAACGAAGCCGACCTGAACTGTGTTTACATAGGAAAAACGAAGCAGTTTTTGGAAGAAAAAATGAAGGCCTTAAACTTATCAAAATCATGTGAAATTTATACAACTTAGAGAGCTAAGTAATATCAATAAACTATACAAAAAATCACCAGAAAAGGATTTGTAAATCAAAATTTATAGCCTCTTAAAGTAGGCTGCTCACCACTTTTTCCAAAAATGGGACTGCACAAAAAATATCAATATTGGAGATTCGTTTTTCATTTTCACTATTCCATTCTACTTCTCCTCTCTAAAAAATGTTACCATAATATGTTTTTACACTATTCTCCCTAATTCAAAGATTTTAAAGTTGTTATAAGAAGTGTAAGAGTCTATAGTTGTTACAAACTAAAATCTTCCTAAAGTTACATATTCTTTTATTCTACAGTTATAAAATAGGGAACACATTTTTTTTGCTTCATTTTTGTTGACTTGGAAATGCCACATGGTTAGCATCATATTAAAACATCATGTATATGAAGGGTAACCCTACTATTTGGGTTACAAATGAGTAATTCCCTAAGGAAAATATTCGTTTCCAAATCATACATCCATGCATCGACTGAAATCACCAATTGAATACCCTGACATTCTTTAGGTCCTTGGATAGCTCTACCAATATTTGATCTTACCTTCTTGATATTCTACAATAGTATACGCCTCCTGTCTACACTCCAAATATTTATTCTAGGGAAATTGATCGATAATTTATTTCCAATAATTACTCATTTTGGTTCATCTATTTCTTCTATCATTTAATTTGTTCTTGTAGTAGTCATACTACAATAATGAAGTTTTCTACCTCTTGTAGAATTTCTTCAAAAAAATTCTTTAGTGTCTAGCTTCAATTCGACCCTACTTATCTAGCACTAGATTTGTGAAGATCCCCTACTTCATTGTCTTACCTTGGGTGCCAATCCTCCTTGCCTCCCAAAGGAGTTGGATGAGAAGGTAACATCCCAAATCTAATCATCTTGGGATAGAGAGTAAAATTTGCTTTCTTTTACATAGTTAAGATTCACCAAAGACATACCAGATTGGATCATCGAGTTTCTATCACATTTTGAGTTCCAAATAATGTAGGTATCCTTGGAGTGGATAGGAGTGATCACTCTCTCATAGTTCATTGGGGTTAACCTTGTACACTACTCATATAGCTTAAAGGATGCCTTCATGTGGTCTCCCCATTTCCTAAAACTCTCCATGAATGTAGGAAAACTCAACCATAACATAAGTATTAAACCTATCTTAGTCAATCAAGAAAATGGATACCAATTCCTTCACTAAGATCAGTCCTTCGAGCTAGTATTTAGGCATAAGAACCTCTCTTCTCCATGATGAGCTAACTTAAGCTATCCATATCATCCCCATGATGAGCTAACTTAAGTCATCTATCTCATCTCAATGATGAGCTAGCTTAATATATCTATCTCATCTCCATGATGAGCTAACTTAAGCCATCTATCTCATCTTAATGATGAGCTATCCTAAACTATTTATCTCATATTCTTCATGCTTCCAAAGGTTAGCTATATCTTCCAAAGAGCTAACTTAAATCATTAATGGTCATTGTCACACCTATATCCCATAAGGTTCCATCTTGGTTACGATCATCATTACCTTCTTGGTAAAAGCTTAGGTCACACTTGCCTTGTTGCAAGGTTTCATTCTCCTTATCTACAAAAGAGTTGACTTTGATTGCTTATAGTTAGTCCCTTATCCTTTCGAACTAACTTAATTTATTTTCATTCATTTTATAGTGGTTGCGATTATTCTTACTCCATACAAGATATCATTCCTAGGTAAGCTTACACATTATCACTCTCTTGATAATGATGGTCACACTTGCTCCGTGCAAGGTATCATGTCAAATTTAAGTTATTCCTCCTTGATTAATTCTTAAGCAACATTTAGCCTATCCATATAATCTTCTAGTCCATCGTACCTATATTTCCTTCATGGAAGCATCTAGTCCATCACAACCTAGAGCTCTGATACCAACTATAACGAACCTAAATTCCAATCCATTCGAAAGAGAGAAATTTTTTTATATGCATTCATTAGGGATCCACACATCCCTACCTTGCATATGTTATTCTATGCAGTTGTCTATCGATGTCAAGCCCTAGGGTTAAGTTGTCTGTCTCATCTTCACAATGAGCCAACTTATCCTCTTTTAATTCATCCAAGTGATACACCCATCTCTACACCATACGTAAGTTCATATACATAGGTGCACTAAGCACAATGCAAATAAGCTATCTATCTCATCTTCTCTATGAGTTAGCTTATCCTTTTTAGTCTATCAAAAGAGTACACCCATCCCTACACCATACATAAGTCCATCTATGTAGATGTACTAAGTAAATTGTGGTTAGGCCATCCATCTCTCTCTCTCCAAATTCCTTCTAATCTAATAAACTATAAGCATAACCATTATGAATATCAAGAGAAATATATATATATATATATATATATATATATATATATATATATATATATATATATGTCATTCACATGTATTTCTTAATAGATTCTTAACCATGATCTTCCCTTTTTAAATTGGAGCAACAAGTCCATATCAAGCTATCTTTAGAAAGCAATAAGAAACAAGATCATAAAATAATAACAATCACAACACATGTGACACATCATATATCCTAGGAAAACCCCTAAGGAAAAAACCCAACCTCAAAATATCCTTTTTCATTTCATTAATTTAGTTGCCTCCAATACAACTATATAAAGGAATTCCATAATTCCTTTTGATACATCCATCAATGTAAGTACATAAAAATTCCATAGTTCCTATGTTCCCAATACATGAATAGTTCTCTTAATTCATATTACATCTCAATGAGGGAACCCCATAATTCCCTCGAATGAATTCCACATTCATTCTTCTTTTCTCAAACATCAACATCAAGATAAATACATAAGAATACCATAATTCCCATGTTCCCAATGTATGAATAGTTCCTTTAATTCATGTTACAAAGCTATTAGGGAACCCCATAATTCCCTCAAATGACTCCATGTTCATTCTCCAAATAATATCTTCTCCCCTTAGTCCAAGCTTAAGGGAACATCTCCTTTCTAGGAGTCTAATGTAACCACACATTAACTATAACATTACACACATCAACTCATTAGAGAGGACCCCATAATCCTCTCAAATGAGTTCCTATGCAAGCTTACCAAGTAGGAGAGGAACCTTCTCCTACTTACTCAAAGTACCTCTTAATCATTATTACATCTTAGCATGGATTATGCTATCGAACAATACTTAGCCACAATGAAATATATAATCCACTAATACATTCTATCACATTTAATCCCAAAAGATACATTATCCACTAATGTATATTTCTATCTCTTGCTATACATTATCCATTATCATATTTCAATTTATCAAATCAAATGAAATACATTATCCGCTAATGTATATTTCCAACTTATAAAATATATTATCCACTAACATATTTCAACTCATCAAACCAAATGAAGTGCATTCCACTAATGTATATTTCTATCAAATGAAATATGTTATCCACTAAAATATATCAACTCATCAAACCAATTGAAATACATTATCCACTAATGTATATTTCTCTCACATGAAATATGTTATCCACTAACATATCTCAACTCATTCATTCCAATATAACCTTCATTTAGTCCAAATTTTAAAATCAATAAATATTCTTTCAGTTAATCATAAATGAACTTTCATTTAAACAAGGTTTAAAAACAATAATTGTCCACGTGAGTGTGGTCTACTAGAAAGTAAACCACTTGTATTATCGGTGATGTGACCTGGGTTCAATCCCCATAACGGATGCATATAAGAAATATTACTCAAAAAAAAAGTATCCTTTCATTATCAAAACTATAAACCAAAGATCTAGTTAAGTTTCTCCACAAAATTAATTCCAACAACACTTAATCTCTCTAAGAAATTGATATTTATTAAATACTCAATTTATCAATGAAATTGATCCCAACAATCTCTCAATTTCTCCATGAAATTGACCCCAAACAACTACTCAATTTCTCCATAAGATTTATCCCAAAAAACCTCTCAATTTCTCCACAAAAATGATCCCAAACAACTATGCAAATTTTCCACGAAATTGAACCCAAAAAAAAACTCTCAATTTCTCCATGAAATTGATCCCAAAAATCTCTCAATTTCTCCATGAATTTGACATACAATTTCCATAGAATTCTCCTATAATTAGAATTCAATTTTCTACAAAATTGACCTAGTTAAACATTCAATATTTTCACAAAATTGACCTATAGTCATCATTCAAGCTTAGCTCTTATAATACCAAAATTTATTCCCCAAACATGCTCAATTTTTAGCCTACATCAAACCCCAAAATTTCTCTATCAATTTCACAATTATTTACCAGCCTCCAGAGAAAGAGGTCGATCTAGCAAAAAGAAAGCATTTTTAGCAAAACATCCTCCTCCAAAATAAGGGATATTTTTAGCAAAGCATACTCCTATAAAATAAGGGTGTGATTGATTAAAAGGAGTGTTAGAGTCAAATATAAGTCAACCGATCAATCATAGACCAAACTGAAAATCCACTAACTTACAATTAGCCAAACTGTAGACTATCAATCAACTTGGTGGTCTGGATCACAAGTGTGGTTTCCCTAATTTAACTTCTCCATATGTGGGACAATTCCCACATATAATTTAAAAGGGTTTAACATAAACTACATCCCACATTGATCAACCAACACAACAACCACATAAGCAAAAGTGACAACCATAAAGCAACCTCGACATGTGGCATGATAGAGGATCTAACTAAGCTGCAAGGTCATAGATAAGTCATGGTGAAATGGTATTAGCCAAGAACCTAGGTGCTTGGTTATTAGACATCATGTACTTAACACAATTTAAAGGGGATTTATCCCATTGTGTCATGTGTGTGGGATAAATATCTAGACAAGGATCAAAAAAAGTATTTCCTACCTAAAATCAAGGTTAAATTAAGTACGCAAAGCCATGAAAGGTAGTTGATAGTTGGTCAAACAGTAAATAACCAATAAAATAGCAACAACAAACTATTGAATAAGGAAAGGAAATACCTACCACCTGCATGGATGGCTCTACAAAGTAGGAGCCCTGACCACCTCTTGTGGTTGAGGGTTAAAGGGAGATAAATCCCTTTTAAAGGCCTACTTAGGCCTATGTATATCCCATGTGGGATATTATAATGGAAAGGCTTGAGTGGCATTTCCCTTCACTCATGATCTCATGAGCATGGTGCCACCACGCTTAGGTGGTGATCGAAAAAATTAAAATATAACCCTAGGTGCAACCTTAGGGAAAAGTTATTCAACGATGGCAAAACCTGATATGGTGGTAGAAATAAGTAAGAACTAAACAATCCACTTACTTTGATGATGGTGGTAGTATACTAATTTTACATCACTCCAAAACATGATATAAGGTAAGATTTTTCTTTGCTAAAGTTTTCCTTTGCTGATCAAACAATCATACCAACGTGGTGCTTCCATAAGCGATGGAGGAAGAGGAGAGTATTACGACCAAGGTGACTGTGATTTGATCAAAAGTTTGGCATTTTGCATAAAAAATAGGGTTCTCCAAAGAAGAGAATAAATCAGGGGTCTTATTCCTCAATATAGCACAAAGGAGGACAAAGATCTCTACAGGTGATCCTATCGTGATCAGGTGTTGAAAGGGAAGCATAAATGTTTAATACTCATGGGGCTGAAAGAAGTAGGATGGGATCTATAACATAGAAACCATGAAAATTTAGTGTTATCTGACACTAGAACTACTTAGAATAGTAAAATGCAATAGGGAATATGTCTCAGGACCAAATGGAGTTTATAGACAGACTAATGTGCCTACTTATTTCTACTCAAGTTGGGAGATTCATAGGCCAAAAAGAAGCATGGCCAATTTACAACAAAATAAAACTTCCACAAACCAACCTTAAAGGTTTGAAATCATAATATTTATAAACATTCAGGAAACTAAGTTAAGGAAGTAGAAACTCCCAAATCTAAGTCACTCTGCTCGATGATTATCTTCAAGAACCTTCCCACCATATTTTTCTTCTAGCCCTGCAAACCTCCATGGTTTTCCTCTTCCTCCTCTTCTTGTCCAAGGCCTTTTTTTGCTCCCTGAACCTCCTCTTGCACCCTAAGCCATGAGAATTTCCTTAGCATGCATCCAAACACAAGGTAGGTGTTAAAAACCAAAATGACCTCCAATGATTTATCTCTAGATCCCCCCAAAAACCAATGTTCATATTTTGTTTTTGAATTTTTTCCCAAGCCTAACAGATTTTCCCTCCTAATGTCATCCCTTTCATAGCCTCCAAGAACAAGAACCCATTTCCAAGGTGGTAGGGGGGTAGAATTTCATAAATGCAACCTCCTAGCTCAGTCTCAGCTGACAAGGGTTCATTAATCCCATAATCTAAAATAGAAAATTTTCAAAAGTATTTTGAATACTTGCACCATTTGGAAAGTTAAAGAAGGTTCATACATATATAAAGATATATTAAATTACTCATTCTCCTACCACATTAGATGAGACCATCAATTGCATAAGATAATCATTAATCATTCCCTCTTTGCTTAATTAAATCAAAAGCAATATTAACACAATTATTAAATTGTCATTTTAATGGTGTAATGGTTGGCCTCTTTAATTATGAACCATTACATGCATAAAAATATATTGAAATCCTTTGCTAAATTATTTAAATGTATCATCAGGGTAGATATTAAATTGTTAGCCTACCATTTAAATGGTTAGTCAATTTAATTAAAAACCATTGCAAGCAATGCCATTATTCAACTCCTTTGCTGATCAATTTAAAGGTATCATCAATGCTATTGTTAGATTGATAGCTTGACATTGTCCACCTACAAACATGGTTAGCCATGCAAAACCATAAAGGTATAGCAACATCATAGATATAAATCACAATCAAATATTGCATCATATCCATGCATAGTTGTAGCACCAACAATGTCACTAAAACAATGAGTTTGATTATATAGCCTTCTTCATCAAGGGTCCCCCAGGGGTGTTTTGTGATACTCACTCACTTGGATACTTTTCTCTAGAATGAATATCAAAAGAAATCATTGTTGAAAATATGATATTAAGTTTTCAATGAAGACCTCGATCTATCTGCTTCTAGAGAAAATATTGCATTCACCTGGTGACTTACTCAAACTAAAGAACTCGAAATAATATGAAAGGTCCACCATGGAAGTTGCATGCCAAAAGATGAACACTTTCTTCCTAGTGAACTTTCTAGACTCGATAAAAATAATCCCTTTATGACCTCTAGCTCCACTAGATGCCTAGTATGACTATTTTATGTTCATATTTCAAAATATATCATATTATAATGGTGAAGGACTATCAACCCCATGTGAGCATTTGTAATATATCACCTACTTCTACCAATTGCACAATATCATGAAGCATAATATGGATATGAGGTTGCTCGTGGCTTCGTTCAACAAAGGGCTTATCTACACTTAATAATTGAATGGGATCAATTTGTTGTTCTATTCATAGATAAATTTAGGAAGATAGAGAAGTCAACTCTAGCTATCTAACCTGCTACTATATAGTCCTATCTCACTCAAAAACTTACTACTCTTAACTAGATTATGCCAATATAGGAAAAGGAGAAGTACATGGAGGTATAGGTAGCAATTTTTGATAGGCCCCAAAGCCATATCAATAACCATATGGGCCAAAGGATAGCAAAAGTAGTGGAATTCTCTACCTCAGAGGTGTCTAAGAAAATAATTTTGGACACTTCATTAAGCAAGAAGGAAATAATTTTCCCATCCAAAAGTGAAGAAGAGGCAAAGGACTTGAGTTGGAAGTGGAATGTGCATTCCAATTGAGTAAAAAACAAAGGAGTCCAAATTGGTTCTCGTACCACTTCACCAAGAAGGGTGTTTATCTATGGTACTAGTATATTTGTATCAAGAGGGTTGTTGAGAAGTCCTAGTTTCATAAGGAAAATTATCTTTCACCCAAGAAATTGGAGGAAAAAAAAAATGACTTGAGAAACTAGTGGGGGGCCTTTTTGACTCCATGTCCAATGTATAAAGGCTTTCCACTTAAAACCTTATGTATTATATGTAGCATAGTAGTCTTAAAATCATGGGATGATAGAAATCCTAATAGTTGTAGATACATAGATATGCAAACTAACAGTTGAATTTCCACCTTCATTAGGTAGATTCTTTTCCCAAGTTCATTCCCAATGAATTAAGGCATTAGCCTCCCTGGGTTCCTTATCTTTAGTAGGCTAAAGATCCCCTGTGAGTCACCATAATTGTAGTAACTTCTCACTACATCATTGTTTAGTAGCAAAAGCAGAGTGTAAGAATCAGACTAGCACTAAAGAGAAACCTTCAATCAAAAGTTTCAAGGATTGAAAAGTTAGCTAGGATAAATTCTAAAGGATGGACCTTTATTAGGTTTGATCAAAATGGGAAAGAAAATGCTTTGATATTAGAGATTTGAAGGTTAAAATTCTTGAGACAATAAATTTTTGAGGTTATATGGTGAGAAAAACTTCCAAATAAGAGGCACCACATCCCAAAAAGCTAAAAAAAAATTAGGTGCACAATCTTCTAGAAGGTATTATAATTTACTACAAAAGAAATAATGCATATCTTTTAGAAAGGACAACAGTGGCTAGAAATCCATGACAAGGCCACTCCAAAATCTGGAGCATTAAAAGCAGAAATCATCTACACCTATATTGTGAGGATTTTCCAAAGGGGTAGTTGGAAATAATGGTGGTAGCTACTTATATAAAAGCTCAAAACTATTTGGTATTTAAGATACCAGATCTAAATAATCTTGGAAAGATTGATAATTTAAACAAAATATAACTTGATTTCGAAAGCAACAATCATCTTGAAATCTCTATGTGAGTTTTGGAGGGAAACCCTCCTCTTTGTAATTTACAAATAATAGTCTCAACTTTGTAAAGGATCGACAAGTTTGTAATTGTATTCTTTTGTAGGGCTTTCCCTTCATTTATTTTTATATAACAATTGGCTCATAAGCGGATTGTGGGTAAATTGAACCCTCGCTACTAGCACAATCTCTATAATTGAACAATTTACATGTGTGTGTGTGTGTGGAGGTCTGCATCAATTTTTGGATCAGTCATTTATGGCTTCCTATGGACCTATTTCTATATGTGTGCATATGCTTGTAGTCTTCTTGTGGACCCATTTTGCTGTAAAAAGTGATTATAGCAATATTTTACACCATCCATTTTATGGCTTCTTGTAGACCCACCTCTTTATATATGCTTATGTTGATGATTCTTATTTGTGCTTAATTATGTTGAGGAGAGGAAGTGTTCGTTGCTAGCACATAGTGTTCAAGCCTATTGTGCAAAGGGATCTTAGCGGATATTTTTGCACATCACCAATTTTTCTTTTGTTGAGTTGTTTACTTTTTATCTTTTGCATCCCTTTTCCCCTCTTGAGTTCAAGTGCACCTTAAATATTATATCTTAACAAGGATCCAACTTTGTAAAAACTCATAGAGACCCCCAATTGAGCTAAATTCCATGCTCTTGGTTGCAACCTTTCTATGTTGCTGCTTGTGAGGCATGATTGTTTTGACTAAAATAATTGGATATGACAAGTCTCATCCCAAATAATAGAGGTATTTAATGACTATCACATTTTAAATTATTTTCAAGTCTAGTAACCTATGCAACAAAATTGAAACCTTTTATATGGTTCTTATTATCCGAAATTGCATTCCATTGAAATGCAGTGTATCAAAATCTATTCTAGCATAATTTAAGATCATGGCATCACAGATTTCCTAAGGTATGATTTTAATATTAGCTTCTAGATCTATTAAGATTTCCATAGGTATTATTGTGATATTAGCTTCCAAATCTATTATATAGTTATGTAGCACCTAATCTTCTAAATACACAAATAAATAATAGGATGGAGGTTTAGCCTTATCCATAATAAGAGATGATCACTTATGCACTAATTTGGGATTTGGAAGAGCAATTTTAACAATTGTTAAGCCCTTCAAAGTTATTTCAACCAAATGTATTTGTCTAGATGCTAGCAAGGTTTCTTCAATATTTTTTGCTTCCCTCATAATTCCTCTTCTAGAAGTATCCATCGACTTGGTTATCTTCTAAGCTAGTCTTCGATATATTTCCACCATGTGCTCCCTATGTTTTCTAATTATAGTTGGGTAGTATAATCTTTGGTAAGCCTATTCTCTTTGGTAGTATAATCACAATGTTTTTGGACTACATTGTTTTGCACACAGTCCCAACCTATGCTTTTTTGGGTGGGCCCCTTGTGAACATAGGACCTCTTCTATATCTTCTTTGGCTTGTTTCTTTTCTTTATCCACTTTTTGTTTCATATTTTCCACATTTTTTATCTCTTAAGCATATTCTATCCAATCAAGATATCCCAATATTACTTCTAGATTGATCAAACACATTGTGGAGTTCTTTTTTGTCAAAAATAATTGCTTCAAATCCATTGCAAGAGCAATGAATTCATTTGATTCCTAAGTTTACATTGAGTAGAAGTGTTTTTGAAAATGTTGATAATTGCTACAATTGTAATGGCTATCAAATGCTGAGCACTTAAGCCTAATTGGGCCAAAGTATTCCCCATTTTCTTAATCTCTAGCAACATGAGTATATTCTTCACTGACATCACTAATGTGCATAACTTGTCTTTTTGAGGAAAATTATGGGTATGGCCCATACATTGCTTTAGCATTTTGTTGATCCACCCTATTTAGTTCATTTGTCAAGTGTTGAATCATTGCTCTTAGTTCTTGCACCATCTATTACAACTTGTTGGAGAATATTACATTATTTGATACATGCTAATGTACCCCCATGGTACCTATGGTACAATGTAAATATTAGAATAGGATTTGAGTCTATAGTTTAGGAGTGTAATTTATATTTACCCTTTATGTAAGTGTCTATGTGAAAGATGTGCATAGTTGTCACGTAATTATTTGTGCAAGTGTGTAATGTGAGAAAGTGTACAAGTATCATGTATTAGGTGTGCATGTAGAAGTGTCATTTAGTAAAGTGTGCATGTAGGAGTGTGCAAGTGTCATAGAGTTAAGTGTGCAAGTAAATAGATTCAAGAGTCATGTATACAAGTGGCAAGATGAGAAGCCAAAGGACATGAGAGGTTTATCTTATGTATGGAATAGGAAAGGTTGCAACTCTTGGATATGTGAGGAGTGCAATAGTCAAGTATTTGAAGAGTTATATTTCTAAGGTTATATTATGGAGATAAAGCTCCATGAAATATATCTATAAAATGTATGAAACATTCAAGCATTAATATTGAAGCTTGTATGCATATTTTGAGCAATTCTACTATAAATTTTCTTCATGTTATTACATGAATTATTTTGACCATTTATATTCATATTTTTCATTTTCATGAATATTATATTTAATTATGTTGGTCATTTAATATATTGATTGCTCTTATAATTGGTTCTACTTAAGATCCAGAATATTAGAACCTAAGATAATCTGGCTAAAAACACAACATAATTGTCAGGTTGATATGGCTAAAATGGAGCTTGTGGATCTGTGAAATGAATCTAAGTTGTATCTAAAATGATGATTATGGATGAAATATTCCTATTAATATAAACATATTTTCTTCCCTTATAGGCACATGAAAGAGCTATGTAAAACTAATCTCATTATATTTTTAGATCAGAAGGTTTAGGTCCAATATCATAGCATGAAGGTAATAGATATAAGCTCAAGCATGCGAATGCCTTATTCCTTGTGGAATTATTTTCTAGGTTCTTCTAAACCTAATATTGAAATCAATGATACTCTCCTACGTTATCCCACATATATAATAAAATAAAATGAACAATAGGAAGGGGTGTCTCAAGTCATCATGCTCTAATATGAAGGGTTTAGTCAGGTCTTCCTGGATCCTAAATCCATTATCTTCCAAGGATTGGTACAATAGTAGCACCTTACATTGAAAGGACAACATTAAAAGTCTAACCATCATATCTTTAAATGGAATATTGTAACTGGTAGCCAAAGCCGCAACTTCTTGACAATGCTCATAAGTAGTTTTTCCATTACCATCATTAGTAGGCAAATCCTTCAATGCAACATGGCGAATCTCATGGAGGTCTAGAATATTAAGGGGTCCAACACTATTCTAGACTAGAAAAATTTTTCTAACCATAGCTTTGTGAAAATATATCAACATATTTGTGAACCATAAATCCAATTGATGGGTAGTGAGTTATTTTACCTTTTGGTCCCATCACCATACAACTTTGAGTTTATCTACCAATGGGGTTGCCAATGTTTTTGGTTCTTGAATCAGTGGAGTCATAGGGTGGACTTGTATTCTCTACTTATGAGGTCAAGACTATTCACCAAATTATTAAGTACTTTAGGTATTAAGTAAGCTCTTTTGAGGGTGGGATGTGAGTCATCCCATTGGACATGCCAAAAACTATTGGTCCAAAATCTACCTATGTGGATGAGATGTTCCCTAAGATCTCAACCAATATTGGAGGAATAGGAATATACTCTCAATAAACCTCCAGAGAATATCGGTTCCTATAATGCTAAACTAAAATGGGGGTTGAAGACTAAAGAAATAAATGAGAAGGGTCGAAGAGTAGAAATAAAGTGTCTTGCACTCTCAACTCAATTAGAAGGTTTAACAAACCATCTACCATACAATGTTGTAGAGAATTTTTTAAATCAATACATATACAACTAAGAATTCTAGGGGTTAAATAAACATTAATCCAGACAATTATCTAGTTTAGCAGAATAATCTTTAACAAAATTCACCATCCATTTAACATAAATAGAAATGCATAGTAATTTAACTCACATTCATACATGTCCTACAATATGTTCTAATTGAGGATAAATAGCAATTTAATCTTTATTGAGAGGCACATAATACATTCATCATACAACTTATGAAATTGTAAAAGCTAAAGATTCAACCCTTATTATGAGTTAACTTGAACTATTTATAGATTTACATTGCATTTTGTTAGCTCAAAATGATTGTACAAAATTGACTATAGGCTTGATAGGGGTGAATACAAAATATGGGTATCACTTTCTACCTCAACTAATATTATCTATCTTATTTATGGTTTTTTGATGCGTTTGATCCAAATTTATTTCATGAAGTTGGCATCCATGTTCCTTTATCAGGTCTTAGCATACTCTGGTAAGTTTACTTTTAACCATTTTGTTTTGTTGCATTGCTAGCTCAACATTCATTTTGATAGTCTTTATTTGGGTAGTTGGTTGATATGTATGAACTCGATTGATAAGGATGGGTCTAGAAGCCTTCTACCAAATATTTGGGCTTGGTAGTGTGACTAGGCTTTTGTGTTCTTTTGTTGTTTTAAGTTCAACTTCTTCATGTTAGACTCTGTCTTAGAAAAATCATGAGTCTAACATTGTACTTTGATGCCAAACCTATTAGCTCTCTTGATGACATCAACTTTCTCAAAAATTTGGCCATATTTCTACACTTACGTAAATTTTGGGTCTGACAAGGTGTGGTCTAGAATACCAAATGCTAAAATTTACATCTTCTTTAGGTGATGTCAATATCTCAAAACTTTTGGCCACTTTCTAGCTTAATCTCTACACTTAGCCAAATTTTGGGTTTGCTAGTGTGTTGGATGTTGGATAATATTTTCTCTATGATGACATCAGTTACCTCAAAATTTTTAGCCATTTGTTATGTCAAATGCTTTACCTTAATCAAATTTCAAGTTTGGTCCTTTGATAAATGTCTAATGCCATATTTTACTACCCCTATGCTTATGTCAGCTTTTACAAATGTATAGCTTCTACTTCTATATGCCAAATCTCATGCCTTAGTTTTTTAATCTAGCATTGTTGTAAAGTATTAGATTACCATACCTTATCTAAATTTTGAATCTAGATAGGTGCTATTGATATTAAGATGCTTTCTAGTTATATGAGTTGTATTCTACTACTACTTTGAAGCTAATTTTTTATCAAAAACTTACTTTGGTCTTCAACTTGTGCAAGGATGATGCTTCTAGTCTAGTTGTTATGTTATTGCATTTGAATAGTAATGAGAGGACTTCAAAAAAATTATAATCCAAATAGGTTCACAAGGAATTGTGAATGTGGGTGATCAAATCAATCTAAAGTACCCTCAACTGCTAGATTTTACCACTTTTATTTCAAAATCAATAAATAGGAAGTTGAAGTGGTTTGAGGATTCTAAGAACTTCACATTATCTTTCCACCTTGTCTATCTCATCTTGCATAAAATAATTGCTTTATTTAGGAACTTGAAATAATATACTAAATAATCAATAGACCAACCTCTACCCATTTTTTAAGTAATAGATGTCCCATGCATTCAATCAAAGAAGTTTTGCTACAAGTTCAACATTGACATCTACAAACCAATTTTAGATATTATAAGGGGTAGTCTTTCAAAATTTTCCTTGTCATATAGGGAATTTTTATAGAAGGATAAAGAGATAGGTGATTATTACTTAGGATCCTAGTCTTCCTATGTCCAACTATACAAGTTCTCCAAGGAAGTTTTTTTTATTTTCAACCCATGTCCCTAAATATAATTTTGCACTCAAAGTAGTCAGGCAATTAGATTTGATTACCAAACATTTTGGGAAGGATATGAAGAATATCAATCTATTTTATTATTATTAAAGTTATATAAAATCCATACCATTAGTCAAGGGGTGCATGCAACATATTTCTAAGAGATTGAGAAAATGTGGGTTGGTAGCAATAAGGGACAAATGGAACTATGATCCTAAAATTAGGTTTATATAGATGCTATTGAGAAATAAATCATAGATAATATATGTATGTGAGAACCAGTTCAAGATTCAAAGTGAGAGGAATATTACCAAGGGAAAGTACACAAAGAAAATATATCTAGAGGATACATGGGTGGACAAGGTGAAATCCTTAAGGGAAAAGCCCTTCCCTAGGTTCTATTTTTATAAGGAGATCTTAGAATAAGAAAAATACATTTATCCTAATTTTGACCTGTATGTGTACATTAATCACCAATCAATAAATACGTTAATCAAGGCTAACTATAACTAGATCTTGGAGAAGGTGGTAGCATATTCTCAGATGAGGTGCAAAATAGAAGGTCCCAAATCAAAAAATAAGTCAAACTAATGATGGGTATTTTGATAATTGTTTTTGAATATCTGGGATGAGTAGCATCCCAAGAGGTAGAGACATGTAATAAAAAAGAATGAATTAGAGGTCAAATATCCTCTACACAAATGTCTACAAGACTAAAAACATTTGTAACAATCAACAAGGCTACGTAGGCTAGAGAGAATGAGGCCTACACTAGGGGATAAATCAAAGAAATGAGAACTTTGTGGCCTATCACAAAGTAAAAAAGGTAAGAAATTAGGGTAAAAAACACTTAAGATATGGTGAATACAATTTTAGGCTCCCTATTTGGCACTAGAGGTAGCTTGGAAGAAATAGAGACTAAGATGATAACTACCAAAGAGGGAACCTTAGGAATTATTGTCTCTACTAGTGAAGAAGAGACACATGCAGAAGTTGCCACTTTTATGGCTATAAAAGCTATTGTAACCATATTCTCTTTCATCTTCTTATATATTTTCTCTTTAAAAATATATTTCTTCTCAAATTCCCTATTCTTCTACTTTCCATTCTTCTATTGCACCTTTACCTCCATCAGACACAAGTACATCCACTTTCCTAGTCACCACTCCCACCTTGCATTCCATTAGTTTACCTTCCACCATCAACACCTTAGTATTCACTTCATCCATTTCTACTTCATCTATTTTCACTTCACTTATCATCACCTTAACCACATCTACCATGGAATCATACACATGGTCTACCCACACATCACCCACAACCACCACTTTATCCATTTCCCTTTTGGAAAGGAAAAAAGTGTTATGATTCTAGACTCCTCTCCATAGAGTCCTGAACCTACGAATCCTATTGTTATAGCATTAATAGATGCTTTTGAAGCATAATAGCCAATGCAAGAGGACCCAAAAGTAACATAGACATCTAAAGTTCTAGGGAAATCTCAACTACCAAAATCTCAAGCAAAGATAGATCTAGATTGTATCTATCCCTATGTATAAAGTAGGGGCTATGGATGTTCAAGTTGATGCAACATATACCATGACCCAATTGCCATTATAAAAAATCATTCTAATCATGCAAATGGGTATGGGAACTATAAATGAGTGCTTATTGAAGGCTTAGTGGTCCGTTAACCAAATCTTAGCAGGTGACTTTGTCACAATGAAAGGTATGCTTACCCTCAAGATGTAAGTGTAGATAGGGATAAAAGGATATTATTTGTAGAAGCATAACCCACTATTCAAGATATCCTACCACCACATCCTTAGATTGTGTGACCAGGTTGTTAAGCCTTTATCTACATAGAGCACCATATTGGCCTCGTCCAATTCCTAGAATAGGTAAAACTGGCCATGTCATACACTACTTAAGTTTGGATAATAAAAATAAGACATATTCCAAGCAGAAAAAATAACTCATCATGGCACTAGAATAGTGTAAAACCAAGATTCATTAGACCAAGGAAGAGAAAAAAACTAAATGCATAGTTATAAGCCCTAGAAAGGGAGAGGGATGATTAGAAGTAGCAACCAAAGCAACTCAAGCAAACATAGAAAAAATACCAAGCGTAAGGGATAAAATTTTAAAATAGAAGGATGACAAGATCTCTTAACTTAAGCAACTTGAGAAGAGCCTAAAAGCAAAGATTGATTTCATTAAATCTAAAGTCTTAGAAAAAAATCAATGGCATCTAGGACACAATTTTGGATGAAATTAAACGTGTCAAGCTATATTTGTAGGACATCCAAGCATGTGATGCTTTCCTATCAAAGGCCCAATCTACCATTAGTA
The DNA here is from genome assembly GCA_028583015.1 of Wollemia nobilis. NCBI lineage: Eukaryota > Viridiplantae > Streptophyta > Pinopsida > Araucariales > Araucariaceae > Wollemia > Wollemia nobilis. The sequence goes on along the minus strand of JAQPPZ010003172.1, from coordinate 5,068,009 downwards.
ATGTAGAATCTAAACTTACCTCAAATACCAACCACATGCAAATCATGAGGCAAACCCATAAAGCCACTAACCAAAAACTACAATAGTTGGGGATTTCAACTAAGTAGTTCTTTTAGGTGGAGGTTATGAATGTGTTTCTAAAGTAATAAATCTTGACCACCTATGAAGCCTCCTATGAAAAATTAAAATGATCGGTAAATAAGCTTAGAGGCTACACTACCTAGGTAGTCTAAGGAGGGCTTCCTAATCCTCTCAATCAAGAAACCATTATGTTTGAATAGAATACACTAAACTTGTTGAAGAAAATAAGAAAGCAATTTCTTAAGAAAATAAATATTCTCCTACTAATATAGTAGCCAATACCTCCAATAGTATTTCTAAACTTAAGGATTTGTTAGAGGAGTTGAAGGATATCTATAAGTTTGAAGAGGAGATCCCTTAAGAATATTATAATGATATTAAGGCAACAATGGCCCAACTTAAGAGCATTAAGAATATGTTAGATGCAAAATGGATTGTACTACTAAATTTGTTAACCAAGTGAATATTTTTATATAATTTTAATTTTTTTATGACTCCATAACCCATTGGATAAGGTAGTCTAGGGATTCTTTACAAATCAATCTTGGCATCCCTATAAGTTGCCAAAAATGTAATATAAGGTACTTCCTTGGACCAATAACAAGAAACTTGATAGATGAAGCTAGGCACAAGCAACGGGAGCCTTGAGTGGAAAAAAGAGTCAACCATTTTAGAATCATTATTATTTTACAACTTTTAAGAAATGATGCAATAGAAGGAGCCAAGTCAAATAATCAACAATTTGTCAAAATTTATGAACCATCAGAATCTAGCAAATCATAAACATATTAACGAGCAGGTAGGATCAATAGCCTATAAGTAACATCTTTATCATTTTGTTGTAAAAATGATTGTTTTTTAAAGCAAAAAACCCCTTGCAGGGCCGCCTTAGTTTGAGAGACCAAGAATAGGGGGTTCTACACCGTCAAAGTCACCCAAGAGTTGCACCCGACCCTGCCTGCACCAACATTATCAATTGGATTTTGGATACCCAATTTAGCTTTTTGGTAGGGTGGAGATTTGAACCTGGGACCTCCCTTGGAGGATTGCCCTCTCCTCTCCAACTCACCTACAATACCTGGGTTGTAAAAATGATTGTAGAAAATATTTCTTTGGGTGAAATAGGTAAATCCTTTTCTATAATTAGGAGCCTTGGGCTCATTATAACATATTTTGGCCATTTTGTAAAAGACTAGAGATATGCTCTCCAATGTAATATTCAATCTTAATTAATGGAAAACTACGTTAGGCTGACTTACAAGATTATGTCTCAATTGGTTGAAGCCATATTTATATGGAAATGTTTATGGTGATACCCTTACATTTTCCTATTAGTTCTATTTTCCATTGAATGTATGCATGAGAAAAAATGGGTTGTTATTATTTGCTCTCCTTTGAAAGGGATAATTGATTAGACACTAGCCTTTCTATGGTCTCTAGTCATATTTGCATTTCTTTACATTAATTTCATCTCTCACACCCTTACCAAACTTTACTTTTCTATATTAGAGTAGTTATATTAGCATAGGTTAGTAAGGATTCTACCCAAATTTGGGTGTTAAGGAGATTAAAATACCTTTTTCTAATGCATTAGATGTAGGGTCATGGATGTAATATTCAATCAGCCAACCACCTAGATCAAAAATAAAAAAAATCATACAAATAACATAGATTTTTGCTTGCATACATATATCATTCTCTCATTAATATAAATATCTTAAAATTTTATTTTGGGTTTAAATGCTACCCAAGTCCAAACTTAGGTAGCTCATCTAATGAAAATGGATAAATATTATCACTTAACAATATGGATTATTGGTTAAGGTCCGAGGTGTAGACCAATTGGTTCATCCAAACCCCATAGGGGGGCAGAGGTCCAAGGTTCAAATCTCGGGCCTCGCTGGATTGAACGCTTGTCCCTTTTCTAGTGCTTTCAGTGGTGTAAAAGGTTTAAAATGATTGTGTCATGGTGGTTATAGGGGCGGACTGCGTGAAGATCTGTGTGGCGGCTTCTGAGGCAGACAACATAGAATACTTTGGGGGCCATAAAAGTTGGACAGCCTACCCAAATTCATGGTGGCTATCGATTCCACCATGTAAATTAAAAAAAAAAACAATATGGATTATTGGAAGGAAATTTTAAAACACTGCATCATATAACTATAGTTGGTGTTAACAGTGTTCCCAATTCCAAAAGTAGCAAGGTGTCCAAAGTGATAAATGGAATGGATCCCAAATTACTTTATTTGGATATTGATTGTATAACTACTTTAGTTGTTTTCTTTTATTTTGTGTGACTCATTTTTCCATGTATAATAGTCACACTAAAATACATACAAAATAAAACCAATTTTTAAATTTAAAGATAATCAACTAAACTATTTCATATTTATAAATTGACAATTATATTAAAAAAAGTGAAGACTCTGTTTCCAAGGATGAATGCAAGATCTAGAATATTTCATCAATCAAGCTTGGTGCATCATGAACTTGCTAGATATGTAGTAATAGGTCACTACTTTTGGGATTTTACCATTTGGGAGTAGTACAGAATAATTCAAATCAATTAATTGAAATCTCCAAAAACCCCAATTTTTACTAAGTGAATATCAATGAATGATTGAATCTAAAGGGACCAATTGCCTCACAAGATTGATTTATTCGCTTTATGGAGCAAGGTGCTAATAGACTATATAAAAGCACTAGTAGACTAGAGTGAAAGCTAGCATACTAGAGCAAAGCACTAGGAGATTGGAACATATCACTACTAGACTAGAGCGAAGAACTTGTAGACTTTAGTAATTCACGTACCTCTTGGAGTTGATCACTCATGGAAATATAAAGAGGTAAAAAGCAAAGCATAAGTCCTAAGGAAGATTTTTAAAAATAGATATTTTGGGAATAATGATATCACCAAGTATTTTAGAGGCCTTCTAACTCATTTAGAAATGTAAGAAGATGAATTTAATATTTGGAGGTATATTATTTTATTAGGGATGCCCTCAAATCCTAACCTTTACTAAGAGTAAGAATTTATCACCTAAGGTAACTCAGGGGTGAATTCTTCCTATAAATAAGAGCCATGAGCTCCATTGTAAACTTCTTTTTTCCTTGAGGACTTAGAGCTATAAATTGTGAGACCCGCATTGTGCTATTTCTTCATGAGACTACCCTTAGTGGCACTACCCTCCTAGATGATATAATGCATGATGATTGTGGTACTACCCTTTTTTTTGGTAAGTTAAGTTTATATACAAACTGGGTTTTTTAAGAGGATCCCAAAACCTTATAACAAAAAGGGTCGTAGCACAAAATTCTTAGGCATTGCCTTAGTACATGGAAATAAACATAAACAAAAAGGGAAAAAACCAGAAAAAAACCCTTGATCCAGCAGAGAGACCAGATTCTAGTACCAACTAGTGAGACCCACATTGCCAAAGAACATCATCCTCTCAATTTTGTCAGTTTGGGATCCACCCGGGGGTGGATACAGTGCACCTTAGATCTTAAAAAAAAAACTACCCATCAGACCACAACAACACATGAGCAAGCCTTATGGAAATTTGAGTCCCCCTTAGCCCACAATAGAAAAAGTCAAAAAAGCATTCCCGTCCAGACCCGAGTAGGGAGAGCGGGAAGACCAATAATAGCCTAAAACCAAATATCCTACCCAAAAACTAGGAGCAAGAAATTTAAGTTTAGAAATTTGGAGAGGGTCCCTACCTAGGGATAGCTCGGGATACAACCCAGGGTGTAGAAGAGTAGCAAGTAGTCATGCGAGCAAAGCAGCAAGCAGCAACAAGATACAACCCAGGGTGTAGTAGTGGGACAACCTAGGAAATGGTATTAGAACCCTTAGAGAAAAAACAATGAGAAGCCTCTGCCTGAGCCTGTGAAATGGAACAACACTACTGGGGATATCTATAGGCCAAGATATCCCCATGCAAATCAAGTTAAACTACAAGGAATCCAAAAGGAGCTAGGGACAACAGCAGTAGGTGCGAATAAAGGATCCATAAAAGCCAAAACTAAAGGAGATAGGAGAGACCACAACTATAAGTGCACTGGTCTCCACACCAAGACCAAATTAAGAAGAATAAAACCCTAAGCACTCCAACACAAAGGACTAGGAACCCACCATCCTCACTCATGAATAGTTCAAAAGAACTAAAACTAGGACTAGGAACGACTCAGGAATAGGATGAGGCCCACCCCCAAGGCTAAGAACTTGCTCTGGGAATTCACCAAGAAGTAGGACCAAAAAGTAGAAGCCCCCGAATAGGAATATGAAACAAAAAACCTGTGAAGCCCAGGCAGAAAGTGGTAGTAGGCACAAATATGGGATCCTCAAAAGCCTAAACTAAGGGAGCCAGGGGTTTGCATGCATTGATCATAGGTCCCCTCCCCAATATTGAGACATGCAGTAAAAAACCCTAAGCACCCCAATAGAAAGGACCAGGAACCCCCCATCCTTGCTCATGAACAACTTCAAGGAACTAGGACTGGTAACAACTCAAGCACAGGAAGAGGCCCACCCCCAAGGCCAAAAAAATACTCTAAGCATCCACCAAATAGTATATCCAACAAGAAGAAGCCTTCGAATAGGAAACCAAAAAGGGCCCCACCCAAAGGAATGGGACCACCAACAACCAAAGGTATCCTAGAGAGGAGTCACTGGCAATGAGGAAACTGACCCCTCCAGACCAACTTTGAAGAAGTGAGGACCTCATAGGATACCCCAGGAAGCAGTTGAAAACCCAACCTGCAACCACCATAGATCGAGAAATCCCTGGTAATCGGCTCCAAGTGAAAAACCTATAAAAAAATCCTAGGGGAAATCTTGAGAGAGATTGGGGAAAGGATCCTGAAAACATGTAGGAAACCCTAGAAGAACCTTGGGATGGACCAAGCCAATGACTCAAGTAGGGAAACCCCAAAACTATTGGGAAAGGAGAAGAAAGTGGGAAAGGATATCCCCCCAAGGATATCATCTGCTACAAAACATTCCCAAAGTGGGATGACCCAGGATGAGTCAGAAACTAGGCAAGAACTAGGGAAGGGGGAGAAAGGAGAAGGAGCAGGATCCTCCCCCTCTCTCCCACTATATTTCCTCCCGGTACTACCCTTTTTTAAATTGTCATTAATTTCATGATTTAATTCCATATGAATATGAATATATTAATGTTATTCAATTTATTTATGTATGATTGACCACACACTCTCCTTTCTATGGATATGGTCATACTTACTTTCAATGTCTCACACCCTAAACTTCACATTTTCATTTTATACATTTTAATTTTTGTATTTAATTTCTACATTTTAATTTATTGTACTTTATTATGTGCAATTAGATTAGATAAATTAAATTTTGGCAAGGATAGTGAGGAGTCAGCCTAAATTTGGATGTTGGAAGAGGCATTGTCCCTTCAATCTAATATTGTTGAAACTAAAATAGAGGGTGCATACAAAATGAGATAATTCCTAAATTCAACATAGTGTTTAGCATGCTCAATGGGACCCAAGTCCTTTTACTCCTTTATTGGATAAATTTCTTGATTTTGGCACCAAAATTATATTTACAATAGGCAAATAGCAATTGGTCCAATTTTGAAAAAAAAATCCAAGTCCTCATTCAAGTAGTGATTTTCTCCAAAACAAAGTGATTTACTCTATTTGATACCAATCTCTTTAAATCAATAAAAAATTCCAACTTAGATTGAAGAAGCAATTTATTCCACTGAGCTAGTGATTCATTCTAAATGTGTAAAACTTTTCCAATTTGAATCCAAAGTGATTTAATGGGACAAGAAACTTGATCTATCAAGCCTAGTCCTTAATTAATCTTTAATTTCATATATTTTTTGTTATTTATGTCTAATTTTTAGGTTTTTATGAATTACGATTCTATTTTTTTTATTATATTCGAGGAATTGATAACTCATAACAATTTTCTATGCCTCTTCATGGGTTTGAATCTCACTCCTTATCACCACTATAACCTCCAGTTACCTCGGGTAAACCTTTTACGTAGCTAGCTATGCTGTGAGACTTGCACACTGGTATTACGGGCCGAGGGATTGGAACCCTGGTCTCCACACTCCTACAAAAGTGTTTTGACCTTTGAACCAAGCCCTCGAACCCTTGAATGGTGACCCTATTATTAACTATAGAATTATAATTTTTTTTATGAGGCAAGTAATCAAGGTGACACCATTATAGAGGGGGAAAATTGTCTTACCGCATATTATTGTTGGCTGGATCCGTTGGAAGCTGAGGTGATCATAGGGGTGTGTTATATTCTCTATGCTCTAGGGCTTGGGGATCAAAGGGTTCACCAAGAATAGTTTAAGTACTTGCTCCAAGTCTAGGATGGTGGTGTTTAATGCGTATATTAAACAAACACCTATGCTTGACTTTTTTAAAATCTAAGCTATGGAAAATGAAATAACAATGCAAGACAAACAAAAATACAGGTAAGCAAAGACTAACCCTAGAATTATTCTTGATTTTCAATGATTACTAAACCCTAACTTGTAAATAAAATAAATCCTTTCTTTTTAGCAATGGGTTTTAAGAGAATGTACAAACAAAATTAACCCTAGAATGCAAACTATATGCTTTTTCTCTTTTGAATGCCTAGAAATATAACCAAATATTTTCCCTTTATTTATGATCTAGGTTTTAGAATAGAAATTTATGGAAAAAAAATAACAAATAACCTAAGAAATTAACTTAGGGAACTTATCTAATTTGGTGGTTGACCTTAGCTTTTAACTTGTGTCCCGATAAATCCAATAACTTCACAACCTGCAAAACAACTTCACAAAATCCTAGAAAATTTGATCAGTGTTTGGAGGCCTACTTAGGCCATTGTGTGACTAATATTGAAGGCACAACAATCAAGTCCCCTTGATCCTTTTAGTTGACCATTTGAAAACAAAAGTGATTGTTGATATTTTTAGAAATGAAGAAGACAAGCCGCAATAAAATGAAATAGTGCAAAAAATTGAATGCAAATGACAGTATTATGACTTAGATAAAGTATGAAAATACATAGTGAGGGTTTGGGAGTGAAATTTTACCCCCAAACCTTATGAATCCAAAATTGCACCCCATAAGGGATAGTTGAGATTTTTGATCTGCCAAAATCTTGCCCTATATAGATAGGGCACAATTTTGTAGTAGAAGTGCAAGAACAACTAATTAATGCAAAAATAAAATGTAAATCGTACAATGGATTATCTAGAAATATTAATATGAAAGAATAAACCTGGTGGCAACAAAAGAACAATAAAAAAGATGAAGACCTATACAAGGTGGTAGACTCCTCCCCAAGGCTTCAACACTTATCCACCAAGAGTAGTAAATAAATAGCATAGCAATAGAAGAACACCAGAAGATACTTGATATTATTTGGAACTTGTTGAAAAAAATCACTTAGCACTTGAAAAACACTTTGGAGAAATTTCAACACTTCATTTGTTCTAGAAATTGCTTAGGGGAAAAGGAGGATCCAAACCCTCTATTTATAAGAGGTTTGGATGGCAAAAGGGTGGGAAAATGAAAAGGTAAACCTAAGGAAGTGCCAACATCCTAGAGTATAGCTTTTCTAAGAGAAAACCCTAACTTGCCAAAATCATGCCCCATAATGGGTGATCATGATTTTGACAAAACTATAAAAAAAAAGGATGGGGGAAGGGGAAGAGAGGTCCAAATTTATGCTTTGACAAGTTTGAGGGTCTCTGAGGCTTTAGGAAAAATGAGTCACTTGGGTAGGTCAATTTTCCATGTCTAGATTTTGCTCCTTCTTTGATGCATTTATGACCTAATAAATGCGTCAAAGAAATATGTAGACACCTATGGGCAAGAAACGACAAACACAAAAAATAGGTCACTAGTTTAGAAGAAAGGGATGGTGCAAAATAATGTCATATTAGATATTTTGAAATTTTACATGTAAAAAAAGGCATTAGGGACTTTAATGCCTCTCAAGCCAGGGTGCCTCCTCGAGTTTTAGGAATGCAAAAATACTTAGGAAACTCAAAAAAAGGCTAACACAAAAGAAAAGAGAGCAATAAATAGATAAAATGAAGCAAAATGCAAATAGAAGAGAGAAAAAGTAGGGGTATAAGAAGAGGGGAGGGTAAAAATGAATTCATTTTCATCATGCAAGGAGAGGAGGAAGGGCTCTATAGAAAAATATAAATGGTGTTACCCACACACTGTTCAGCCATTATGATGGGTGAGGTCGGTACAACAATGGAGTGAGCATGGATAAGAACTAAAATCCTTCCTCTAGACTAGGCTAGATTAGGTTTTTAGTACTTTTTAGTGATTTATTTGTCATTTTAGAAGAATTCACCACACGTGACCCCAACATGATTTCAAGGGTCGACCATAATTTTAGCTGGTTCACCATGTAAACTAAAGTTGTGCCCTAAAATTATGGGATACAAATTCACAAATTCATGCCTCGTGAGCATGGGATATGAATTTGACAAAAGAAGAAGAATGGAATCGCACCCAAAGAAGATGGGATGCAATTTTGACCAAGAGAAAAAAAATAAGAGAATAAATCAAACAAAGAAAACTAGAGGAAGAGAAAATGAGAGACAAGATGAGCAATCTTAGGTGCTAATTAATTAATTGCTCTATTTTATTGTTTTTATTTGCATTTATTATAGTGAACTGATTAAAATTTTATTATGTTTTTGGTTGTAGCATGACGTACTTGAGAGTCGAGAGTTGCAACCAAACTCCTTAGATGAGGAGCTATGAGGGCTTGCACAGGTAGAGAGAGACACCATAGGGGTGATGGGGATATTGCATTTGATAGATATATCTTGGTTGGAGGTAGATAGAGTGCTACTGATAGTGTTGGTAGAGATATGGCACCCAAGGTCATTGACCTTTCAATTATCAACAAGGAATATGATAGTCACACTAGAATATGTGTGGCACATATTGTGCATCCCCATAGGGGGGTATTTTATAGGGCATGAGGGTAGAAGGCCACATTGTAAATATTTTTTTTTTGGTACATAGGTGAATTGGTTACAATCATAATTTGTAGTAACTGCCAAGGCAAGGTTCCAACCATCAGCAACTGCATCCAACAAACCCATACGTCTTGTTTATGGTAACCCAGTTTGAGATGGGGATCTCTAGACGCATAGGGTTCATACCATTGTTGTTAGTCTAGTTCAACACACGATAGGATATGGGGATTGCCAAACATGCAGGGAATGAACCACCATAATTAGTCGAGCACAACACACAGAGGATTTAGATTAGACTACTAGCTATGCATGGGAACACCCATGATATTGTAACCTAGGTCTCCTCTTGATAAGTACCCCAGCTTAACAATACACCTAGCATCATGGACTCACATTGTAAATATTGATAGGGAACTAGTCCCACCAGGTCTGAGATATTTGAATCCCTATAAATGAGTTGGTGGGGTGTTATTGTGTTTATGCTCTAATAATCATGCTCTATGGGATGGAAATGGGATTCTTGGTGTGTCACATGAGTACGTGACATATTCCATAGGTTCTAGTATGAGTACTAGCATGAGTAGTGGTAGACATGCAAGACTAGTAGGTGTAGTTTACATGGGACCCATATGTGTTGACCTATTTGTATAACATATTATACAATATCATGTACAAAAAAAATACAGGGTTTTTGGTACGACCTTGCTCTAGGTGTGGTGATGGGAGCACATAACAGTCAAGAGACCATATGCATTTCTAGGGCCATTGCCCAACCTAGAGTGACCAATAGCATATAGGTGGTCAAAGAGCTTTGAGCAGGTCCAGAGGATATATGTCAGAATCCTACCACTTGGAGGCAGGTGATAGATGAGCTATGGGATCACATGATTATATGGAAACCATGGTGCCTACACCCTAAATGAACTAAGGATGCAGAGGATTTGACGAGGGTCAAGAGATTCAGGTGGGTCTCTATAGATAAGTGGGAGCTAGAAATATTTTGATTTGATTGAGTCTAGTGGTAGTTTATCATATTCTAGGAGATACTAAACCAAGGAGACTATTGGTTCAGGTAGGTTTGGAGGGACCCATTAGGAGTTAGAGGAGATCTTGATGTGGGTAGATGGACATAGGAGGACTTGGATGACCCATTGTACATGGACCTAGGGGTGGATGATATCAATGTGGCCCTTGGGTATATGATATGATATAGGAGCATTATACCCTTGAGGATATTCCCACTAGTACCAATGTAGAGGCATTAATTTATGGATCAATGAGTGCATCTAGCACTTTGAGAGGCAACTCGATGCTCCATAGAGTGACGATAGTAGGTCTAAGAGACCCCACAGTAGGCATAGGCATAGGTTCGGGTAGAGATGATGGCAACAACTACCATAAATTTTAGTACTAGGGAGGGGGGAGCATCCAAAGATTTCCCCACAATAGCTGGAGTTGGATCAAGTAGGACAATTGAAGAGGCCTTCACATCGATGATAGTAGGACCAAGTGGGACCATGGGTTAGAGAGACCCAACAAGGGATACATAGGTGTTGTAGGCTTGGATAGTAGCCATACAGAGGGAGATGGACCTACTTTGAGAGATAGGTCCAAGAGGATAGAGGGGCTACAAAGTACCTTGAGCACATCACTCATAAAGTAGGATGCAATAAGGGTAGAGGCAGACCATATGAGGGTGGAGGTGAATTGATTGGACCAAGAGTGATAGTAGGCGAAAGTGAAGGGGATGTCTATCATGATCAGTAGCCAACAAGGTAAGGGGATACACATACTATAGGCAGAGCTACAAAGAGCAAGGGATAGGTTGGGGGTGTTTGTATGGAGGGAGACCCTCTACCAGATTTTATACTTTCAAGTGATTCCAACGAATTAGAGGGTGTCTCCACCATCCTCCCTTTAGATTCAAGGCTAGTCGTAATCTATATTATGGATTGTTTCATGATCCATGAACATACCTGCACCAAGACCACCTCTAACAGGTGAAGCAAAGGAGATAGACTCTTAGAGCTAGGGCTAGGATCAGGGTGACATGCCAATTTTGAGTGTGACATGCATCCCTAGGGAGGGTCAATTATGCCAAGTTAGGACTATGGTAAACTGACCAAACTAATATGTGTACCCTCTCTTTTTCTCGAGTAATATCATGTTATACTTTTTTTTATATGTGTGCATTTATGTGTGATTGATTTTTATGTGCAGTATATTTTAAATTATACATGAATGACACAAACATAACAATAGATGCATGGATGGACTAAACTAAATGCAATGCATGATTAAATGAAGCTAACTAAATGGATGAAATTCATGGATGGAAGGAGAGTTAGAAGAAATAAAAGAAGAAAAAAAAGAGAAAAACATAACTCTAACCGAAATTGCGCCCCAAAAAAATAAACCATGAATTCGACATAGGGCAAAGTCACATTTCGTATGGGTAGGTCACAATTTTAGAAGAGAGGAAATAAAAGAAGAAAAATAAGGAGAAGAAGAAATAGAAGATTGAGAGGGTCAACAACAAAAAATATGCTTGGAATAGAATGTTTGAATCAACGTAGACCGTGAAAAGAAAAGAGTGGAGTAAAACCTTGGAAGGATGTATGCTTTCAAATGACTGAATGAAGGATACTCCTTTCTTGTGACCATGAAGCTATATTGAAAGGGTGTTATGCTCATAGAAAACAAAAAATAAAAATGGTCAAGTGAAGAGCAATACCCACTATGGATGTAGTGCTCGTTGATGGCCAGAGATGAAGAGATACCTACTAGGATGTGTGCTCACAAATGGTTGAATGGAAACTACCCCTTGCTTATGACTATGAAGCTATCCTATATGGGGTAAACTATGAGATTGATTTTCTAAGATGAGTACTACCAGATAAGGGTGTGGTGTATGCAAAAATATGATTGCGCAAAGTAAAACACAATTTAATAATGTGTGTGTGTATGTGTGTGAGAAGATAGAAGAAAGAGAGAAGAAAGAAATAAATAGTGTTGTGTATGTTCTTATTGAAATTTTTAGAGATAAGAGGTGTGCATAAGATAGTTAATGGTCGTATGAACACCATAAATGATATTCATGTGATATCTACCTTATCCCGTGAGCACCCCTTAACAAGAAAAATATCAAGAAGGAAAAGGTGTGAGTAAAAGCAAAAGCAAAAGCAGATAGAAGAAGAAACGTACATCCTTTCTCTTGGGGAAGAGAAAAATGATTAAACTTTTAAATGGCAAAGGACATAGAAGAGAGGAAGAACTATATCCCTTGACATGGAGAAAAATTTGATGATCATTTTATACTTTCAAAGGTCAAGGAATATAAAATAAGAGAAGACATGAGCAAATGCAATGATGAAAATGCATGGATATGGGCCCTAGTTTAGGAATTCACTAGGCATCAGAGCCCTAGTATGATTGTGATGCATGTGAGCTAAGACCTAACTAGGTTTCATCACTTTCCATCCTCATTAAGTCCTAAAAATATATATGATCAATCAATCATGCAAATATGATCAAGCAACATTGTAACTATATGATAAGCAAAATGTAAAATGGAACAGAATGTCAAGCAAAACATGTAAAATATGACAAAATCATGCAATATGGACAAGAAAATCAAATGCAACATGAAAACTAAGCTAAATGCAATATGAGAAGATGAAAATGCAAAGTCATGCATAGTATATTTTTAGGTGCATTATGTTCATTGGTTCTTTAAGTTCTTTATCATATAACAATGCTAAACGATAGGCTCCTAAGCCAAACTTGGTCATTATGACAAAGGGGCCTAGCTAATTGGGCTAAAAATTGTCTTTCAAATTTTATTGAGCATGTGTTCTTCTAGTTCTCCTAGAGGACAAGGTACCCAACTTCAGAATAATTGTGAACTTTCTTGGAATAAGATCGTTTAAGCCTATTCTAATAGGCTTGAAGATGCTCTAAGGCATGAATACACTTTTCATACAGTAGCTCCAGTTGGTTCAAATGATTTAAGTGATACTCATCACTGATAGAGGCATATTGTAGAAATATGTACAAAAAAAGAACCTTTAAATTGAATGGAAAAATTGCCTCAATCCCATAGACCAAGACATACAAAGAAGCACCTATAGAAGTTTGCACATAGGTACAATAGGCCCACAAGATAGGATAAAGTTGGATATGCTAGTTGTATCGCTCCAAATTTTTTGCATCCTTACCTTCAGGCTATAGGATCCATGCCCGGAAGGAGGATGGGAAAAGGATGGTGTGGTACCTCGGACTGAGAGGCCTTGCGAAGGTCCCGCCTCTCGGGGGAGGTGTATTATGGTGATTTTTTTATGGATGGTGGGTTCACCAGGAAACGTTTGAATGACAGTTTCCATGCCTAGGTTGGGAATGGGTTTAATGTGTTCAGTTTTATTTTTAAACATTCAAGTACTAGGTTTAGCCAAATGAATCTAAGTTGTTCTATTATGAAAATGCAGGCTAAATGAAATACAGAAAATAGATTTTAAACAAAAAACAAAGAGAAAAAGCTAAATTACAGAGCCATACCTAATCCGGATGTCTGATGGAGATTCTAATTTTTGAAGCAGTCTAGATCGTCTGGAATTTGACAGGATCGTCTCTGACCTGCAGGATCATCTGAGATCTGACGAATTTGTCAGAGACCTGTAAATAGAGAAATAGACACAAAATACAAAAAATGCAGTAATGCTAATAGAGGATAATGATGTAAAATGACAATAAGAATGTTAATAAGATAATCTTGAATAGGAATGCAAGCAAATTACGATGTTTTAATAGTTAATCATGATTTCATTATGCAATTAAACTACATGGGTGAACTCCAAGATGCAGAATAATAGAAAATAATGAACAAACTGACTAGATGCAGAATAAAACAGCAGATGAGAAGAGAAAAATGTAAACTCTGGGCACTGATTGCCCCCAAAATTGATTGTAGTTGAAATCATCTCGGATTGGTATGAAATAATCTTGAATTGAACAGGATCATCCATGATGAACTGAGCTTGCTTTGGCTGAAGAATGACAAGGTTTCTGCAACAAAATTTGGATAGGACAAGTGCAGATGGTAATTCAAGATGTTTTAGTGCATGTAAAGTCAAGTTACAGGAAATATCAGCCATGGGGATGCCAAGGGGGAGTCCTAAGTTTAAATAGGCTTAAGAGGGAGGTTAGGAGGTTGGAGATCATCCCAATTTGGGAGATCTCCAACGGGGAGGGTCTCTAACGGCGTAGACACACTTTTGCCCGGATTAGAGACGTCGTTGGAACAGAGGCTAATTGAGAAAAATTAGTTTTGGGACAAGATTGTCTGAACGTCCTAGTCTAGACAAAATCATTCGATCTGAGGCAATATTGTCTGATCGGCGACGATATCATAAAACGATAAAAAAAAACTCTAAAAATGGCATAGGAAAGGAGGAAACGGGTTAAACGACGGTTTGGGAGCGGTTTTGGGGGTTAAAATTTGAATTTGAATATTTACTAGAGTAATTGTAATTATTTAAGGTTTTACTATGCCAATTTTAGGGTGCTACATTTTGCCCCCTCTTTAGCAAATTTTTTGAAGAAAATGCGTTAAAGATGAGTTCTTCTCGATCTACGAAAAAGCAAAAATTATTTCCATTTTTAGGCGACGATTCTAGGTCAAATCGTACGATAGCTTACTATGGTGCCCCCTCCGTGTTTTTACCCAAATCGAATGTTTGAGGTAAAAACACGGAAAAGCAAAATTTTAAAAAATGTTTTTAATTGTTTTTGAATAAAATTAAGAAAAATAGGGTAAAACCCTAATTCATTGTTACTGTTCATTTTCCTAGTTTTTAGAGCTCTGGAGACAAGATGGTCGAGACAACACATAGATCAACAGAGGTCCGACGTGGGCTACGGGTGAGGATCTAAACTTAGTTTAGAATGCTAAATTTTAGAATTTCATGCTTTTTAGATTAGATTTGATTGATTTTTGAGCATCGCGACCATTTTTGGGCCGTCGACGTTGTCAAGACGAAATCGTATTGATTTCACTGAAATCATCTCGATTTCGTCGATTTCATCTAAGGGCGAAATCGGCGATAGGGGGACGATTTCATCCAATAAGGGACGATTTCCTCATGCAAAATTGAAGACGAATTTGCTCAAATTGGGGACGATATCGTCCAATTGTGGACGATATCATCATTTATAAAATTGAACTTATTTTGACTTACATTTTTAATTAATGATTTATTAATGATTTTTATTGTTGATTTTGTTTATGTTGCAAAGAGGATTACTAAAGAGTAGAGAATGGAAATATGGTGGGCTGAAGAATGACTTGGCCACCCTGTATCAGGCAGAGCGAGATCAGCTGGCTCAGGTCGGCTTGCAGCATGTGGCAGAGATGCCACAGGTTTCTACAAATATGGGGCTATTGACAGCCCTAGTAGAGAGGTGGTATCCGGGTTCTTGTTTTTGGTTACCGATAAGGGATATGACTCCCACACTAGAGGATGTATGGAGGATTTTGAGGATCCCCATACAAGGACAGTTGATCACTCCCACGGCCAATCAGGGCCAAGTGATGATGCAACTGTGTGGCAATCCGAGCTTCGCCCTAGAGAAGGACAAAGTGAATATCGAGTCACTGTGCCATATGCCTGGGGCATATAGACTCACATGGGTTTTGACTAGGGTGGTAGGTGGTCTTCTGCTGTGCCACCAGAGTGGATGTAAGGTACCATGGATACAGGTTTGTTTGGGGGAGCTTTGTACTCTGTCGATTGTATAGGATCCTTAATGGGGTTGTATACAAGGGCGGTCGATGTCTAGTTATGACATCACTACTATAGGTTTGGTGCTGGGATCACATTGCGGTGTGGAGGCCTATAGGGCTCTCACTAATAGGGATTAATGAGGAGAGGCCTTGAGTTTTCTACTGGTGGCTTTGAAGAGGGGCACAACGACAAATAGATCTGCCAGCATCCCGAAGACTACTAGACGACCTTGTCTCCAACCAGATCACCTGGAGACCTTGGAGAGATCATCTAGGGTGGGCCAAGGACAGACAAGTGTTGGCTCGCATCAGGCGAGTCTATTGGTTGAGGATGGAGAGGGGAGAGGTGGATCTCCATCGGTATGACCGAGTTTTGAGGTAGTTTAGTCTATAGTAGGGGATCCCATATTTGAGAGACTATGAGTTTTTTTGGACTATCCAAGATAACACTACAATTAGTGGGGCTCTAGATATGTAGCGATTCTAGAGTCAGGACACAGATGATGCCCCCATTAAGCCAGTGGATGCAGACGATGCTGGGGTAGTCGATAGCTACGATGCCTGGTACATAGGTATCTGTCCTCCTTGGATGACAAGGGCTCAGGGTCCAATTCACGTACTTGTACATCAGATGGGGAGGTAGCACCAGGCAGCCATTAAGGCAGCACAGGGTCATGGCAAGAAAGAGCAGAGGAGGCCACAAGCTTAGCAGAGGCCACAACAACGAGAGAGGAGGGAGGAGAGACACCCTTCTCCACAGAGAGAGAGACCACCATCGCTTGATAAGGGCAAGGGTGTGGAAATAGGAGAGAGTAGTGAAATGGCTACTCTCTGGGTGGATATTGTCCGTCTCCAGTAATAGGTGCAAAATTTGTAGGAGGAGGCTGCACGACATCGAGCAGAGGCTACACAGCTCAGAGATGAGGTTGCATGCCTCAGAGCACAGAGCGGAGGAGCGATCAATCAGGAGCTAGAACAATCAATTTCTCAGACCATGTTCTACCAGGGTATCTACTTCCAAATGGTGCTAGAGGGTCAGAGGGTATAGCTGCCAGCCGACATTGCTGACCCGATCAGGATTGGGTCATCGAGGACTTCATCTTGATCGACAACTAGGACTCGCAGTACCACACATACTGTGATGGGGCCACCTTGTCCACCTCAGGGAAGGGGAGGAGATGAGGCTGAGAGTTCGAGGGGTTCTTGAGACACTATACAGAGGATATATGATTGAGAGGATTGAGTATGCCAAGATGTAGATTATGGCATACCAATCTAGTTTTGAGATGATGTATATACATTATTGAGATATATATATATATATATATATATATAATATTTTTGATCATATGACCTATATTATGATGATACAATTTGTTTATATGTTTTTATGATGCTTTAATGTTTGAAGTGTGATTGATTTGATGATTCATGTAATTATGTCATTGAAAATTATTATGGTTGAAATGTCATGCTTTAAAAATTTAAATGAAATAATCTGATGTAACAAATTGGTTATTTGTGATGTGATAATTTGATAAAAAAATAAAAGGGACTTTTAACAATAATTTCAAAGGACATTGTCGCTATTATAGATCATTTCATGGAGTCGCCGCTCACTTGGTTGTCAAGCTAATCCAAGTATAGAAATATTGCTAAAAGTAAAAGGGTGCTTAAGAGACTGTCTTAAGACTTTGTTGTGATAATGCAAATGATGATGATGATGATTTGTTTTTTAGATTTCCATAAAAATATTATGCATGAAATATTTTAAAATGATTTTTTCTAGGCATAAATTCCTAAGTGTGATAAAATTTTTGGATAATTCCCTAGGAATTATACCATCATTGCAAAATTGAATTTTGACATAATGACATGAAAAAGTGATAATGTGCATGCTTTTCTTTTTTAAAACATAATTGTATAACATAATGATTTAAGTCATATGTTTTTATGATTTTAAAAAATAGGGAATAAAAATTGGTACAATGGTTTGCGCTAGGCATAGAATATGTAGGTATAGACTTATACCATCATCGCGAAATCCAAAGAAAGAGTTGATATAATAGTTTTATTGTATGGTTGATTTTTAATTGTTGAAAATAAATAGAAAATATGAAGAGGAGGACTTGCGCTAGGCATAAGACTCCCATTTAAGTTCTGGAACTATACCATCGTCGCGAAAGTCGACAATATATATATATATATATATATATGTGTGTGTGTGTGTGTGTGTGTGTGTGTGTGTGTGTGTGTGTGTGTGTGTTTTTATTGTATGGTTTGAAAGAAATTTTGATTTTTGATAATGCATGTAGTTGTCTTTATACTAAACAACTATACTTTAAAGAAGAAAATGAATTTATTCCAAACAATTTGCAAAAATATTTCAAAGTATCTTAAAGACAAAAGTTAGATTTATAAGGAATCCCATGTGCATATGTGAGTTCATTTCCGATCTTGATTTATCATAATGATACACAAAATCTCTCAAATACAAAATGTGTGTGCAATTGCATTGTTCATTTACCAGTTTGAGCAAGATACTATGATACAAGTGATTTGAATGAACCAAATAAGTGTTCATTAACCATGATTTTTTTTTTTTAATTATAGTGTTTTTATTTATAGCGGGTTTTAACAAGGATCCCAAAACCTGATTACATAAGAAATGGGCCTAGGGCATCAATCCCTTGAAACTGAACACCAAAACAAAAATTCCGCCCAGCGGTAACAGTAAGAATGAAACAATCCCTCTCAGTGGGAAACAAACAAATAAGAAAGAAAGTAGTTTTGGAGATCTCGCCCAACGGGGAGTAGTCAAAAACCACCATCGAGAAGATCCCGCCCAGTAGGAAGCAAAGAAAAACCATTACAATAAAATCCCGCCTCGCGGGAAGCAGTCAAAACCACCACAAACAGTCCCGCCTAGCGGGAAGCAACAGGGAAATCCCGCCATCCGAGAAACCAGTAGAAAAGAAAGGATCCCGCCTCACGGGAAAACCGGTAGATTTGGCGGATCCCGCCCTATGGAGAAACCATCCCGCCTACCGGGAAAACATTTCGTTCAGCGAGAGCCATCCTGCAGGAAGCCGACAGCCAGCACAGAGAGGATCCAGCCCATCAGGAAGTGACCAGAGAGTTGCACCACAAGGAACCCACCCCGGGAAAATAGAAGAGGATCCCAGCAACAGGGACCAAGAATCCCGTCCAAGCACAGAGCCCACAAAGGATTCGCAAGAAAAGAGGGAAGCTGTCCAAACCCTAAACCGTCACCTCCATCGCACCGAGAAACATAGGGGACCAAAACCATGCGAATAACCTGCAAAAAATCCCAGGGGGAATCCTGAGGGAAAAAGGGAAGGGATCCCCAACCAAACAGGGATCCCTGGGAAGCACCAGTCTGAAAAAACAACCAAGGAAACCCTAGCCGATCGGGAGGGGCACAAATAGTGGAAAAGGATCTCCCCCCAGGAGATCATCTGCAAACAACCACTCCTCGGGAGGGATGACCTAGATTGAGCCAGGGACTGGGTAGGAACCAGGAGCCATGGGAGGGGGAGCAAGGGAGGGACCAGAGCCCTCCCCTCTCTACTTTCTTCCCCAACTCTTCATTAACCATGATTTAGATGCATATAACCATACCAAACTACTATGTAAGTCGGATTATCAAGAGCTAGCTAATCCATAAGCAGACATCGGTCTATACAAAAGAATGTCACTAATGTGACATACATATCACCACGCTAGGAGTTACCCAAGGCCAAGCAGGTTGGGTACAAACCACCTGTTATGGGGCTTACCTCATAGTTTTTGAATAATTGAGAATTCTAGGGATTCAAGCTCATCAACCCTTATTTTCTTTTCAATGGGTAGGGAGAGGGATTTTATTGCTTTTGCTTTTGCTTTCTTTTGATTTTTTTTTTGCTTTTTTTTTGTATTTTTGCTTGATTTTTGAGATAATTCTTGAAACATTGCTGTAATGATATAAAATAACATTTTTATTTTTATGTTTTTCTTGAAATTTGCTTTTCTTCCTATGCTAAGGATACTTGCTCGGATTAGCTATAGAGCAAGGGATTTTTATTCTGGGTAGGGGTGAGCTTGTCCTTTTGCCAATTCTCAAAGATTCTAGACCATGTGCATGAGAGGATAGCAGGGGAAACTTTTCGCACAAGAAACCACTTCTACTATGTAGCATAACATGGACATTACAAATATAATCATGTTATTGTGAAAGGATGTGCTTGGTTTAAGTAAATAACAAGATCAATTCTCTATGCTCAAACTTTATTTAATTGAATTTTGTGGACTTTGATATAAGAGAGATTAGTAATCATGCCAGATAAAAATCAAGATATTTATTTTGTGTTTGTGAAAGTGAAGGATTCCAAATAAATGCTAATTTATCCAAAATAATTTGAAATATATAACTGCAAAATTTTTAAGAAGAAATATATACAAATACTTGTTTGGGAGGTTTGAGAATGTTGACTCTCTCTTTCTTATTTATTTTGTTTTTGTTTCGAAAGAGTCAAGAATATTGCTGTTTTTATTTTATTTTTTGTTTGTTTTTGTTTCTATGTAAACAGTTTGATATATTTTTAAAATAAGACAACATGCAAAATATGTATAAATTATGAAATGACTAATTTTTGTTATGCATAGTAACGTTTAAGATGCAAAATTTTCATGGGTTCTTTAAGCTCTTTACCATCTAAGGTAAATAATTTATATGCTCCTGATTCAAATTTAGCAGTGATAATATATGGTCCAAGCCAGTTGGGCTCAAATTTACCTTTAAGGTATTTAGTTGCATTAGTATTTTTTTTATTTTCTTTTAAAACAAGGTCACCGATCTCAAAGGATCGATGACGAACTTTTTTAGCATATGATATTTTAAGCTTGTTTTGGTAGGCACAGAGATGCTCCAAAGCATTGATGCATTTTTCATCTAGGAGTTCCAGCTGACTAAGTCTACCAGCTCGATATTCATCTCCTACTTCGGTATCTTGAAGTAGTAGAGCCAAAGAAGGAACTTCTAATTCAAAGGAAAAAATGGCTTCAGCACCATAAACCAAAACAAAAGGTGAAGTTCCAGTGGGGGTTCAAACACTAGTTCAATAGGCCCACAAGGCTAGATATAACTGAATGTGCCAGTCGCGGCCAGTTTTATTCACCATTCTTTTGAGAATTTTGATTAAGGTTTTGTTAGATGCTTCTGCTTGGCCATTACCCTGAGGATAATAGGGAGTGGACCAACGATGTTGAATCTTATATTTTTGGCATAATTTCTTGACATCTTTATTTTTGAAACAAGTCCCATTATCAGAGATGAGATTTGCAAGAATTCCAAACCTACAAATGATTTGATTAAAAATAAATTTAGAGACTTGAGTTCTAGTGTAGGAAGATAAAGTCATAGCTTCAACCCACTTCGTGAAATACTCGATGGCAGTTATGATGAATTTGTGTCCATCAGATGACACTGGATTAATTTTGCCAATAATGTCTAAGCCCCATTTTGAAAAGGGCCAAGGAGATGAAATAGCCTACAGCTCTTGTGCAGGGTCATGGACAAGGTTAGCATTTTTTTGGCACTTGTCACAATGGCGCACATACTCATTTGCATCATTTTCCATGGTAGGCCAAAAGTATCCTATCCTAAGGAGCTTTTTAGCAATGACACTACCACTAAAGTGTCCTCCACAAGATCCATCGTGGACTTCACTTAAAGATGATTTGGATTATTCTAGATTCAAACATCTCAATAGGATACCTTCAAAATATCTCCTATATAAAGTATTGCCAATTATTACAAATCGACTTGCACGTCGACGTAATAATCGACACTGGTTTCTATTAGAATTATGAGGGAAAGTCCCATTTTGAAGAAAATCAAATATATCTGTATACCAAGGTTCAGGAGTAGTTTCATTGATTAGAAACACATCCAAAGGTTCTAAGCATGACTTATTTGAATCAGGTTCCTAGAGTCGATGAATAATGATGGTGGCATATTTGTCATCTAACTCCAAGGGCAGAAGAGATGCAGCTGTGGCCATAGCGTCAGCCACACGGTTGCTAGTTCGAGGAATAGCTTCAAAGGAAACTTGATAAAATAGGGATAACAATTGCAAAACATATGCTTTATATGGGTGCCATTTATCATCTCTGGTCTGATAAACTTCATTAATTTGGTTTATGACAAGTTGAGAATCACCAAAAACTAGCAAATGTGTAATTTTTAGTGCCAAGGCAACTCGTAATCCAAGGATTAGAGCTTCATATTCGACAATATTATTAGTGCAAGCAAATGTTAATTTGAAGGACAAAGGAATAAGATGTTTTTACGGGGATATTAAAATAATACCCACACCAGCCCCACTCATGCATCGGGCTCCATAAAAGTATAAGGACCATTGTTCAATAAGGAGGTATTGTTTGAGAAGTTCAAAAGCTTCTGTACATTTGTCATCCTAGTTAAAAGGAACATCCTTCTTAAGGAGCTTAAGAAAGGGAGTGGTTTTGTCCACTAGCTTATTGATGAAGTGACGGATGGCTTGAAGCTTACCTTGTAAACTTCGTAACTCAGATATATTGGTAGGTGCGGGCATATCAGTGATATCCACAATCTTGAGAGGGTCGATTTCGATACCACGTAAAGAAACTAAAACCCCTAATAGCTTACCAAACTTAACTCCAAATATGCATTTGGCTGGATTTAATCGAATAAGATATTCTCTTAACCAATTAAAAACTTTTCTCAAATCATCTAAATGGTTATCTTCATTAATAGAGTGAGCTATAATATCATCTACATAATCATGTAGGATATCATGCATCATATCATGAAAAATATAAGTCATAGCTCGTTGATATGTTGCGCCTGCATTATTTAAACCAAATGGCATCACTTTCCAACAAAAGGTACCCCAAGGGGTAATAAAGGCTATTTTAGCTTGATCTTCAGGAGCTATCCTGATCTGATTATAGCCAAAGAATCCGTCCATTAGGGACATCATTCCACTCTCAACAGTAAAGTCAATGATTTGATCCATGTTTGGAAGAGGAAAATCATCTTTAGGGCATGCAACGTTAATATCTCTAAATTCTGTACAAACCCTAACTTTGGTAGCTTCTTTCTTGGTGACTGGAACTACATTTGAGATCCATTCAGCATAATCAATAGCTTGTATAAAAATAACATTCATGAATTTTTCTAACTCCCCTTTGACTAGCAGGGCCACTTTGGGATGCATTTTTCTAAGTTTTTGTTTAACAAGTTTAGCATCTGGATGGACTACTAGATGATGCATGACTATGGAAGGGTCCAGACCTGGCATATCTTCATATGTCCAAGCAAGGACATCTTCATATTCTTTAAGGAATGCAATGTATTGCTCTTGTTTTTCTTGACTTAATTCTGATCCAATATTGATTATGTGGGGATTATCCTCAGTTCCAATGTTAACTTTAATGACGTATTCTACTTCCATGTGTAGATCTCTTTCAAAATTAGGTGGGGTGGGTGAGACGCCCAATTCTTGTAATTCTTTTAAAGTTAACTTGGATAATTCATATTGAGGATTAGTGGCCTCAAGATGGGCTATATTTGGTATAGAACCATCAAAATAAAATCCATTGAGTAACATTTCTTCAGTGGAGACATCGTGGAAGATATCTCCTTCCAAATCATCATTTGATTCAGCAATCATTTCAGGGTAAGCTATGGATAGCATGTTACATGTAAATGGCTGATTTTTTAGAGGCAAATTATCACGCCTATCCAAATAATCTTGATAACATATGAGTTGATCATCATATTCAAAAGGAAAGGGTTGACCCTTAATAGGAAATAGGCCCACACCACAGCGGTCAGGCCACGGTTCTACCTCGAAAGGTTCTTTCATACCATTTTGGAAAGGTCCCAAGCCTTTCCCTTTATATCCCATTTTAAGCATTATGGGTTTAGCTTTAATATATTCATTAGTAAAATAACATCGTGCATAACCATCATGATGAGTTTTTATATTTTGAGGTATTCTTCCCTAGTCATATCATTTATAAATGAAGGCACAACTCCCGACTTGGTAAGTACTTCCCATAGGTTGTGGGAGGATCAAAGTACAAGGAGATGGCGACAAGTTATTTAAAAGAATTGAATCTTGCATGAAAGCATTTGTTTTTTTTGATATTAAGATTATGGATAAATCTGGTAAAAGTTCATCAGAAAGAGCATAAGATGTAGAAGGATCATTCCCTATATATTTAGATGTGGACGGTATGATAGATTTTGATAATGTGGAAGTGTTAATGAATGGGTCTGTAGGTTTTGAAATTATAGGGATGGAACATGAAGGATTGGTTGTGGATTGAAGATCCTTTTGAGGTTCGAGAGTAATTTTTTTAGAAGATTGTTGATCTATATATGAGGGTGAAATTAATGGAGGAGAAATAGGTGAAGCTATGGGAGTGTGTTTCACAGTTTTAGATGAAAAATAAGAATTAGGATGTGTGGATGACAGAGCAGGGAAAAATTGAACTCCAATAGGTTCTGCCAAAGCACACATATCAAAGGGTCTAGGATCACCATGGATAGTGACCAACTGATTTTTAAATTTGAATTTAACACATTGGTGTAAAGTGGATGGGACGGCCCGCATTGCATTGATCCAAGGATGACCCAAAAGTATATTGTATGATGCAGGGCAATGTACAATAAACACGGTTGTATCTAGAGTTCTAGGACCAACTTGCAATGGGATGGTGATAACTCCACATGTTTCTTGTGTTTCGTCATTGAAAGCTTTTATGATCATGTCAGTTTTCTTCATTTCATCACTTCTAAAGCCAAATCGTTGGTAGAAGTCAAAAGTGCAAATGTTTAGAGCTGAACCATTATCAATCAGGACTCTTGTAACAACTACATCTCCAATTAGAGCAGTAATATATAAGGGATTATCCTTATGTAAACTGTGTTGTGGGATATCTTTATCCTGAAAGTCAATACAATCGACTTCTCTAGTGATGATAGTATTGGCCATGGATTTAGTTTGAATGTTTTGAGGCACCATCATTTGGCTTAATGTAAGCATTAATTCATCTCTATGGGTAGGAGAAGATCTTAATAAAACCAAAAGGGAAATTCTGGCTGTAGTATTGGATAATTGCTCGTTAATATTGTAAGGGGGTTTAGGTTGAACATTGGAAGCATGATTCCATTTATTGGGATTTTTCAAAACAAATGGAGTTGATCCATCATTCTTATTTGGTTCTTGTTGAGAATTTTGAGCTTGTTGTCGGGTAACGACTCCAATGGTACCTACAATGTTATATTGAAGACGCTGAACTGGTCTCAGTTGAGCATTTATGGCTTGTTTATTAGGAAGGAATTTATTAGAAGAGGGTCAAGTAGTAACTCTTCTAGGAAATGGTTCTTCTGGAACCATAGCATCTATGATAGGTTGAATAGGATCTGATTTATTTTTAGAACTATTCGATTGGTTTGAGGTGATGTCTATTTCACTTTCAGTATTTGATTCTACATCACTAGGATCGGGAGTTTGAAAATTATGTAGGGGCCTGGTCGTGACCAGGGATAAAGTTGTGTCAAATATTTGAGGATCCTGAATAGGTAATTGTCCGCTAATAGTTCCTACATATCGGGTAGGAGGAGGAACATTATAATGTTCAATTTGGTTGGCCACCTCTTTACCATGTCTTGGTAAAGGATGTTGAAATATATCTAATGATTGATTAGCATTTTGATTCTGATTTTGGGGAATGGTATTTTGAGCATTATTAGGAGTATTTTGTTTATGTTGGAAGGCTTGCACCTCCATTTCATTATTATCAATCAGATCTTGTATTTTATGCTTTAACCTTTTACAAGCGTTGGTAGAGTGTCTAGGTCCTCTATGGAAATCATAGTGTAAGTCAACTATGTATCTGGGTATGGTTGAATCAGGTTCCCAGATAGCTGGTAATTGAATCAAACCTCATTTGAGTAATTGAGGTAAAATAGTTGATAACGGTTGATTCAATCTAGCAAATTCTCGAGGAGGTTTATCAAGAGGTTTCAATATAAATTTTTTTGTTGTCTTCATTGCATTGATATTAGCAACATTTTTGCTGTCAGTGACTCTGTCACCTATGACTTGTTTGTTTTTGTACTAATTTTTGGATGTTTTCTCATCATATTTCTTCCTAAGTTGGTCTCTTCTAATGAGGGAATCTTCTACTCTTCGAGCTAAATATATAGCCTGATCGAAGGTAGTTAAAGTAGCAGTTGATAACTCATAAGATATTTGTTCTTGCAAATTATTAATAAAAATGTCCAACATTTCCCTATAAGGTAGCACAAAGTGCAGTTTTCCTGTCAACTACCTCCATCTATCTAAGAAATCAGCAAAACATTCATCTTTGTCTTGTTTTAAGTTATATAAATCTTTAATGGTTACATACCTCTCAATGTAGGCACTAAATTGATGGACAAACAATTTAGCTGTTTCTTCAAAATTTCTCAAAGAATGAGTGGGCAATTAATAGTACCACTCTAATGCCGTTCCACCTAAAATTTTTGGGAACATTTTTAGTAATAGCAAGTCATCATGTGATATATCATGACATGCTATCCTAAACATGCGAAGATGCTCTATGGGATCTTCAGTTCCTTTATATATAGGTAGGACGGGCATGGGAAAATGCTTAGGGTACAGTTGTGCTACAACTATGGGATCCAAAGGTTGACTACATATCTCTCGATAATTGTACGAGGGACGATAGGGATCTATCTGGTCCATACACGAAGCTAATTGTTTCACCATGGCTTCCAGATTACTAGTTTGCCCACCATATTGGTTCGATAGGGCATTAATATGAGATTTATGAACATATGGAGGGACATGAATATTAGATGCTATATTACTATTGTGTAAATTGTTGGTAGGAAGTGTGTTATGAAGTTTTGAAGTTATATTATGTTGTATCCCAGATTGTTGAAAATTGGTGTTTGGCTTCATTTTAGGTTTTTGTTGATTTGAAGCATATTGATCAATAGTTTGGCGAAGTAAAGCAGTGAAGGAAGTTTTATTTTGTGTGGGAATGATTTTAGGCTCAATAACAAGTTCCTTAGGAGGTTGGGTAACCTGTTGTTTTGGCATGTTCTAAATCATAGTGACCATATCTCTATTGGATGGTCCAGCCTTATCACTTTCTTGATCAACAAAGGACAAGGGATTAGTGTGTATGTCAAACATATGTTCCATAGCTACTTGAGTGTCACTAATTTGTCCTTTATCAATACGAACTGCCATATTAAGAGCACCAATGTTATTATTGAAAAATTTCCAGAAATTATCGAAGTTATCAAAAGCGATAGTTCCATCTGGAGTTATTCTAGGGGATGAGGATCCATCCTCTTTAACATTTTCTTCTTGTTCATCTACAACAAGCTCGTCTTGCTGGTCTAGAGTTTCTTCTTCCAGGATTGGATCCTCGGGAAGGACATTTGGGTTTCTTGTTTTGTCTCCTAACCAATCTTCTTCTTCTCCTTCAGCTTTGTTCACCATTCCTAAGTTTAGGCATTGTGCTTAACTTAAATTTTAGCAAATATATATATATATATATATATATATATATATATATATATATATGCAACAAGCTTAAGAGGTATATATTAATTATATACCTACTACAATATTTAAAATGAAATGTTTTGGTTTTTGTTATGTTTTTTAGTTTTTCTTGTTTTTTTTTTTTATTTGGTTTTAATAATAATATTATAAAGATAACAAACAACACACAAAATGTGAGAAATAATAATAATGAAAGCAATGATCTAGTTTTCTATAAACAATTTATAAATATCATTAATGGGCTCAAGTTCTTTAGGATTCATGAAGTGTTCTTCAAATTGAAAATTTTCTTTCAAGAATTTAATGAAAAGGGCTATAGAAATACCATGTATTTCAGATTCTGGTTGATAATAATAATTCTCATGACAATATTCACGATACAACATAGCTCTAGGAGTTTTGTTCCATCTTCTTCTAATCATAAGATCAGTTTCTTGGGATTCTATATGAACTTGAAATTGGCATACCATAGCTACGTTCTTGAGGTATTCCTCAAAGGTGAACAATTCTAAAGACACAAGAGCTCTCCTATAAGCTAACCATCTATGGCAGGCTCTCTGAAGTTCATGATAAAATATGAGTTGATGAGGATCCAGGATTCTATCTAGGACAAGACTTTTTATTTGTTTAAGTTTTGTTGACCTAGATGAAATGACACCTAGTGTTCTATCAAGTTCGTCCCACAAAAGTTGATTTCTTTCTATTTCAGGCACACTAATCACATAATTGATTTCTATGGCTGCTAATTGGTTTTCAACATTTATAGTAACTGTTAATATTTTATTAGGAGCTACCATCTAGACATGATATGCAACTTAGTAGTTTTAAATGATTTTAAATGCATCTATGTTTTTGTTGTTTTTATTTTATTTTTGTTTTGTTTTCAAAATGTTTTAAATGCATTCACGTCGGGTTCACCAAAATGTATCACTCCAATTTTTTTGCATCCTTACCTTCAAGCTATAGGATCCATGCCCGGAAGGAGGATGGGAAAAGGATGGCACAGTACCTTAGACTGAGAGGCCTTGCAAAGGTCCCGCCTCTCGGGGGAGGTGTATTATGGTGATTTTTCGATAGATGGTGGGTTCCCCAAGAAACGTTTGAATGGTAGTTTCCACACCTAGGTTGGGAATGTGTTTAATGTGTTCAGTTTTATTTTTAAACATTCAAGTCCTAGGTTTAGCCAAATGAATCTAAGTTGTTCTATTATGAAAATGTAGGCTAAATGAAATACATAAAATAGATTTTAAACAGAAAACAGAGAAAAAAAGCTAAATTACAGAGCCATACCTAATCCGGATGTCTGATGGAGATTCTAATTTTTGAAGCAGTCCAGATCGTCTGGAATTTAATAGGATCGTCTCCGACCTGCAGGATCATCTGAGATCTGACGAATTCGTTAGAGACCTGCAAACAGAGAAATAGACACAAAATACAAAAAATGTAGCAATGCTAATAGAGGATAATGATGTAAAATGACAATAAGAATGTTAATAAGATAATCCTAAGAAAATTATGATGTTTTAATAGTTAATCATGATTTCATTATGTAATTAAACTACATGGGTGAACTCCAAGATGTAGAATAACAGAAAATAATGAACAAACTGACTAGATGCAAAATAAACAGCAGATGAGAAGAGAAAAATGCAAACTCTGGGCACTGATTGCCCCCAACATTGATTGCAATCAAAATCATCTTAGATTGGTATGAAATCATCTCGAATTGAACAGGATCATCCATGACGAACTGAGCTTGCTCCGACTAAAGAATGACAAGGTTCCTACAACAAAATTTGGATAGGACAAGTGTAGATGGTAATTTAGGATGTTTTAGTGCATGTAAAGTAAAGTTACAGGAAATATCAGCCAGGGGGATGCCAATGGGGAGTCCTAAGTTTAAATAGGCTTAGGAGGGAGGTTAGGAGGTTGGAGATCATCCCAATTTGGGAGATCTCCAATGAGGAGGGTCTCTAACGATGCAGACACGCTTCTGTCCAGATTAGAGATGTCGTTGGAACAGAGGCTAATTAAGAAAATTTGGTTTTGGGACAAGATCATTTGTATGTCCTAGTCCAAACAAAATTGTCCGATATAAGGCGATATCATCTGATCAATGATAATATCGTAAAATGATAAAAAAAACTCTAAAAATAGCATGAGAAATGAGGAAACGGGTTAAACGATGGTTTGGGAATGGTTTTGGGGGTTAAAATTTGAATTTGAATATTTACTAGAGTAATTGTAATTATTTAAGGTTTTACTGCACCAATTTTAGGGTGCTACACTAGTCACAACCGATCTTACTAACCAAATTCTTAAGGATCTTAACCAAAGACCTGTTGGATGCTTCGGCTTAACCATAACATTGAAGGTAATATGGAGTTGGTAATATATGTTGAATCTTGTACTTAGCACAAATTTTATGGATATCCTTGTTATTGAAAGGAGTGCCATTATTAGAAACAATCATTGAAGAAATCCTAAACCTATAGAGTATCTGTTTGAAGATGATCTTGGAGACTTGAGCTCCAATCAATATGGAAAAGGGTATCAGTCTGATCCATTTATTGAAGTATTCTATCACTGTTATGATAAACTTGTGATCATCAAAAGTTGTTGGGTTAATATTCCCTATAATGTCTAATCCCCATATGGAAAATGGCTAAGGAGAAGAAATTACCTTAAGGTTTTGATAAGGAGCATGAACAAGGTTATCATGGCATTGACACTTGTTACAACATCGAACATGGTCACATGCATCTTTCTCCATGGAAGGCCAATAATACCCCATCCAAAGAAGATTTTTGGTAATGGCATTACTGTTAAAATGGCCTCTACATGATCCTTCATGAGCTTCACTAAGAGCTAGTGGGGTTTCATCAAAGTTAAGACATTGCAAGAGAATGCATTTAAAATAACGTTTATCTAAATTATTGTCAATTATAAAAAAATCGGTATGCTCTTTTGCACAAAAACTTACACTAATTGTAGTTTAAACCCCAAGCATCAAATCCTCCTTAAGGAAATTAAAGATGTTATACCATGGATCAAATGGGAAAGCTTTGATGGTCAAAAAATCTAATGGAACAAGACTAGAATTAAGTGATGTATGCTCCCAAATTTATCTAATGATTTCAACGCTTGATAATCTTTCAAATCCAAGAGAAACAAGGATGCAATGGTGGCCATGGCATCCACATGGAGATTGGAGGATCTAGAGAAAAAATCTATGATCACTTGATCAAATGTGGATAAAATCTTGGTGACAATATCTTTATAATGTTTGAGCTCATCATCCTAAGTCTAATAAACATTGTTAATGTAATTGACCATAAGTTGAGAGTCACCAAAGACTAAAATGACTCTAAACTTCAAGGCTAAGGTTGCTCTAAGATCGAGGACTAAGGCTTCATACTTAGTAGAATTTTTTGTGCAAGATAAAAGGAGCTTAAATGAAAGGGGGATGAGTTGTTTTTATGGGGTAACCAAAATTATTCTAGCACCAGTACCCTTTGAGCATTGGGCACCATCAAAAAATAAATTCCAAGACTATGGCTCTTCGTTTTCTACACTAAGCACTCATTGAAAAACTCAATGACTAAGGGATGGGTTGACTCTAAAGGAGCAGAGGTTAGTTTATCAAAAATAACCTAACCCTTGATAGCCTTCTAACCTATGAAGGTTAGGTTAAAATAACTAAGGACTAAGACCCACTTAGTAGCTTGACCTAAAAGATGGGGCTTTGATATTAAATAGCACAAAGGATCAAACTTTGCAACAACCAATGTCTTATGGCTAAGCATGTAGTGTCTTAACTTTTGAGAAGGAAACACTAACGACAAGGTAAAGCTTCTCTAAGGGAGTGTATCAGGTTTCATATCTAACCAATATTCTACTAATATAGTAGATGGTTCACTCTTTTTTTTGATCATCATGTTGAGCCAACAAGGCTCCCAAAGTGTGAGTTGTGGCTGCTATGTAAAGCATCACATGTTTATCTGGTTTAGGGAGAACTAATATAGGAAATGAAGTGAGATACCTTTTGATTTCATTAAAAACTTGCTGACACTTAGAATTCCACTGGAACACAATGTCTTTCTTAAGAAGCTTAAGAAAGGTTTGACACTTATCAATTAACTGAGTTATGAATCGACAAATAACTTGAAGCTTACCTTGCAAGCTATGCAACTTGGTTAGGGTGTATGGAGGAGGTATTTTAGTGATAGTCACTATCTTAGTGGGGTCTACATCAATGCCTCATCTAGACATGATGAACACTAGCACTTGCTAGATGTGATGCCAAATACACTTAGAGGGCTTAAGGTTAACCCTAAACTATCAAAGCCTTTCAAATATTCATCTTAGATCATGAAAATAAACCTTTCGACGTATAGAATGACCTAGAATATCATCCATATAGTCCTTTATAATATCATGCATCATGTCATGAAAAACATAAGTCATAGCCCTTTGATATGTAGCACCAACAATGTTCAAGCCAAAAGGCATAACTTAATAGCAGAAGGTGTAGACATGAAAATACACCATGCAAAGAAATATAAAATATGAGCAATGTATATTATAAGTAACAAGTCTTTGAGTACAACTCAGCCCCGTTAGAGGGTTTTATCAATGTACATTATATTTTTAATGAAAGGGGGATGATCAATTTTTACAACAAGCTCCTTAGTGCACTCTCTTTTCATGCCAAAATCAAGTTATGGGTAGGTTTTATCTATGCTTCTTGGACCACCCTAGTGTTCTGCCAATAGCTTCACACCTGCACACATGTCCATCATATTGGATCAATAACATTTGATGGGTCTCCCTTGCATGAGACCCTTGTCAAAGCAAATAGAACAAAATATTACAAAACTCATAAAGATAATCACAAAACCTTAGTAAAAATTTACAAAACTAAAAAATGCAATCCTTTATACCTTATTTACTTGCCTATTGTCTAGTATGCTCTGCTTGGTGCTTCTCTGGGTAACCATAGGCTATGATTAACTTTGAGTGACCACAGGTGGTGGTTGGTTTGATGTGGTAGAAGGGACAAAATACCCTTGTTGGAGGATTCTAGTGGTGGTCGAGGGTCCTCTGGAGAAGATATGTCAGCGAGGTATGGAATGGTCAGGGTACAATCACTGGTCAAGGCTTATTTAACCCCTCTATGATAACTCCATGGCCATAATGACTAGGCTCCTCAAGATCTATGTTAAGGGCAGTTGAGACCTCCAAGGGCATCAACACAATCTGGTGAAATTTTGGTAGCATAATAATAGCTTCACATGTGTTGTTCAAATGAAGGAAATGAAGGGGGATTTATAGAAATTTGGTGAGGGAAGGAGGAGGTGACAAGGAAATGATATGGTAATGAGGTGGAGTTGATTTGGAGCCAAGTGGAGGGTGGCAAATCCAAGGTAAATATGGGGAGGACACATGGAGGAATGTGCACCCTCCCTATTTAATAGCCTTGGGTGGGGTGATTTCTCACCCATCCAAGTGCCATAAATTGGCCTAGGGGGTGATGATATGTGCATGGGTACAAGTGTGCATTGAAAGCTACTCATGGAATTTTAAATTTCCAAAAAGGTGACATGGAGGTTGAGGAGGACCAAACCATTAAATTTGCCAATTTAATTCCTTTTGGATTGGGTTTTCCTTGCATTTTTAAATCATCCAAATTTGGAGGGAAAGTGGGTGGGGAGACAAGGTGGATTAAATGAGGGACTTAGGTGGGGATTTTGGGTAGACCTAGGGATTTGATTAGGATTTTTAAATTAGAGTGCATATCTCCTAGGGATTTGGATGAGGGCTTAATGGACAATTAGTGGTTAATGAGGGGCTTAATGAAGGATTTAAATGAAAAAGAAGGATTATGAGAACTTTGAGGGGAAGGGAGGAATAAATGAGGGGGATTAGGTAGAAATTAGGATATTAGAGAAGCTAAGGGAAGGATTAGAGGAATTAAGCAAAGTAGGAGGAAATTAAAGGAAATAAAAGAAATTAGAGAGGAATTTGGGAAATTAGAGAGATTTAGATGAAATTATAAAGATTGGAGGAGAATTATAAAAATTAGGGAGAAATTGGAAGAAATTAGAGGAAAGGGGAAATTAGAGGAATTTTAGGGAAAAGAAACAAAATTATAAATCCTAGAGAGGATTTGGAAGAATTTAGAGAAAAATGGAGGAATAAGAGGGAATTTGAGCCGACTAGAAGGGAAGAAGGGAAAATTAGAGGAATTTAGGGAGAATTAGAAAATACAGGAGGAAATTACAAGAGATTGCTAAAAAGGAGGAAAATTGAGAAGAATTTGAGGAGAATAGAAAAGAAGGAGAAATTTGGAGGAATTTGAGCAGATTTAGGCAAATGGTGACAGTTTTGTGATAATTTGGGGGTTCTGGTAAATTTGAAATAATTTGAAGGATGATTTGATGGTTTTTATGGATTGGTTGTGTAAAGAACTAAAATTTGGTGTCTACATAAGATACCCCATGGAGTGATGAAAGTTATCTTGGACTGGTCCTCAAGGGAAACCATGATTTGATTGTATTGTAAGAAGTTATCCATGAGCAAAAGCATTCCACATTTGATAGTGAAATCTATTATTATATCTATGTTGGGGAGAGAAATATTATCCTTGGGACATGCTAAGTTAATGTCCCTTAA
The DNA here is from genome assembly GCA_028583015.1 of Wollemia nobilis. Lineage (NCBI taxonomy): Eukaryota > Viridiplantae > Streptophyta > Pinopsida > Araucariales > Araucariaceae > Wollemia > Wollemia nobilis. Next base: position 5,033,837 of record JAQPPZ010003172.1, on the reverse strand, counting down.
GTCGGTACATATTTTGATTGTTCCTACCTTATTTGTCACAGGAACAATGTTGGAGATCCAGTTAGAATAGTCGATAGCTTTGATAAAACCAACATCAAGGATTTTTTGGAGCTCCTTCTTGACTAAAAGGAAAACCTTAGGATGCATCTTCCTAAGTTTTTTCTTAACAGACTTAGCACTAGGCTTCACTACTAGATGATGCATAACAAGGGAGGGATCAAGCCCTAGCATGTTGGCATATGACCAAGCAAAATTAGCATGAAATTCCTTCAACAAATTGGTCAATTACTCTTGATCATCCATGGACAAGGCTTTACCTAGCTTAAGGATTCTAAGGCTCTCCTCAAAACCTATATTAACATCTATGGTCTTCTCAATGAGAATATGAGACTCATCCTCATAATGAGGCAAGGCAGAGATCGCTCCTAGTTGCTCAAGGTCCTTAGAGACATAGAATTGAAATCCTATTGAGAACTAGAAGAGTCGACATGCACGACACAAGGGACTGATCCATCAAATAAGAAGTTGTTTCGAAGGATATCCTTATGATATATGTGACAAAGAGTATCCCCTTTAGCATACTCCCATAGAGTTGCAAGTAACTCAGGATGCACCAATGTTACCACATTGTAAAATAAAATATCAATGGGATAAGGCGGTTTCAATTCCTCATCACTCAACTCTAAGCCTTGATGATCCAAATATTCAACATAAGTAATGATGTGATCATCATCATCAGATAGAAAATATTGGTTTTTATTAAGTATGTAGCCTATGCCACATCTCCCAGGCCAAAACTCAATGTCCAAATGCTCTTGAATACCTTTCTATTGTGGCCTCAAAACTTTACCTCTATATCCCATACTAGATCGCATTTGCTTGGAAATCAGGTAATAATTGGATAGGTAACAATGGGTAAAATAATGTTCTACAAGAAGAGGGTTGCTACCATGAATATTTTCTTCAAAGGTTATACCCATGGAGATAAAGGTCATCCTTCTTATGAGGCAAACCCATAGTCCTTGGTGAAGGTAGTAGCTTGGCTAAATATAAGAGGCTCTTGAAGAAACAAATTAACATGGTCTTGTGATGAAACATTGGTTAGCAGATCCTCACTCACCTTTAGATTTACAAGTTGTTTGGTAACATGAGATGAAGAAACTGATGGACATAAATTGAGACTATATTGAGCTTTCTCAACCATTCAAAAATATTGGAATGGATAAGGGTCACCCAAAATATTAACAAGTTGATCTTTGAATTTGAACTTAAAACATTGATGAAGAATAGAAGGGACAACCCTCATCACATAAATCCAAGGGCATACAAGAAGAAGATTAAAAGATGTGGGGTAAGGTACCACATAGAAAAATGTATCTAAGATATTAGCTCCAACCCTAAGGGGAAGGGATATAATGTTGCAGGCCTCTTGGGACTCGTTGTTGAAAGATTTGATGATAACATCGAATTTAATTAAATCTTCCTCTTTTAATCCAAAATTTTAGAAAAAATGATAAGTGCATAGATTAAGGGAGGAACCATTATCTATCAAGATTCTCTTGATAAATGTTTACACAATAAATGTAGTGATGTAGAGGGAACAATACCCTTGCAAGTGTGAGGAAGGAATGTGATATGATGTATCCCATGGGAACCTAAATATTGGCTATAGCGCTAGGAAAAATGTCTTGAGGAACAAATTGTTGACTTAGAATATTAAAAAAGGCTTCCCTATGAATAGATGAATTTTGCAAAAATTCCAAGAGGGAGATATTGGTTGGGGTACTAGCTAACTATTGTTGAATGTTGAAGGAGACTTTAGGTTGATGTTTCAACACTAAGAGTGGGTTTTCTACTCTTGTGCTCATTTTTTAGGTACTCTTCAAAACTAAGGGTGGTTTTTAAGGTTGATTGGATGTATAAATCATATCCTACTGATATCATTGAGTTAGTTGAGCCTAATATTGTTGCCTTGTAGTTGCTACTATCATACCAACCATATTATTGTAGGGAGGTGGCACATTACGATATGACACTTGATTAGCTACTTATTACCCATGATTAGGTAGGGTATCTCAAAATATCCCCATATATTAATTAGTTGTGGGTGCTTGTTGAGTAGGAGGTTGATTGTTTGTTGTAGGATTAGGTTGAGAACCCTCTATGACAAGGTGACCTACATCAATTAAGTCCTAAACCACATGTTTCAATCTCTTACATGAATTTTTCATGTGTCCCTCCACTCTATGATATTCACAATGTTGACTAGGCTTATACCAATTAATCATGGTATCAAGTTATCGTATGGGAGGCAACTCAATCATGTGAGCTTCCAAGAGTTGCTTTAGGATCAAAGAAATAGGTTGGTTGAGTCTTGTAAAATTCCTTTATGGGGGTTGGCTAAGCACCATATTTTTCAAGGTGTTAGCAACATTGTTGATAGGTCTACTATCCATTACAAATAAGGGCTTGCTTTACCCTTCTTGCTAGATCTATTGCTTGGTCAAAAGAGGTGATATTCATTGTTTCTAATTCATATAATATTTTCTCTTGTAGATAAATATATCTAGCATATTGCGAGGAGGTAAAGTATATCTCAATAATCCAACTACACTTCTCCAATGAGACAAGAATTTTGAAAAACTTTCATCTTTTCCTTGCTTCAACATATAAACATCTTTCATAGTTACATTTTTCTCAACATAATATCCAAATTGTTGGACAAAAAACTTTGTTATCTCTTCAAAATTCCTCAAAGAATGATAAGGCAATTGATAATACCATTCCAATTCCATACCACCAAGGCTCTTAGGGAACATATTTAGTAACAATATGTCATCATATATAATATCATGGCACGTTTTCCTAAACATCCTTAAATGTTCAATTGGGTCCTATGTTCCCTTATAAATAGGTAAAATAATAATTGGAAAATTCTTAGGGTAGGGCCTAGAAGTGACAATAGGGTCTAAGGGTTGATTGCACATTTTCTTATAATTGTAGGTGAAAATTGGAGGTTGAATCATATCCACTCTTGAGACCAATTGTTTCACCATATTTGTCAAGCTTTGCATATTGATATTGTTGTTGTGCAATACCCCTATGTTCCCTAAGAGATGGTTATAGGTAGGTTGTTAAAAGGGAACTTTGCCAATGTTGGAGGTATTTACACTATTATGGTATGGGTTGTGATATGTGGTATCTTGTTGTGGAGGATAACTAAAATTTGATGGAATAGAAGCATGAATGTTGAGATGAGCGAAATGAGGAGGAAATTGAGCATAATCTTGAGATGCTCTACTCATTGAAGGAATTCATGGAATTTGTTGGTGTTTATAATAATGACATATGTTGGTTTATGAAAAGGATTAATATGATGCGAAGATTCAAACAATAGATTGGTGTGAACATTTTGAGGAGAAATGATTGGAGGATGAGATGTCCTAGCCTCTTCAAGTTGGGCTTCCTCATCCATAGCCTTAACCAAGGCATCCTTATGATGTTTCATGAAATTCCAGATATGATCATATGATTTAAAGGTGAGGTCTCTATTAGACCCCTCAAGAGGATCAAGGTCAATACTAGTTTCCACATGTTCTTCCTCATCTATATTAGGGTTCTCCCTATCATTCAAATCATCTTATTGAAGAATCTCATATTTCAAAATCCTTCACTTACTCCTAATATTTGGAGCCATTAGGAGAAAGGTAAAGTATAGAGGAGAAAAGGAGGATAAAAAAACTAGCAAAAAACATAAAAGTTTTTAAAAATATTTTTAATATTTTTTCTGATTCTAAGCAAACAAAATTAATGGTCTTGCTTAAATTTTTCAAAAAAAAAAAAAAAAAAGGAAGAGGCTTCCTATCTTGGACACTAAGATATGTTTTCACATCAGTTCACCAAATATGTAGAGGAGGAAAACTACCCTATCGCGTACGATTCTCGACTAGATCCATAGGGAGCTGAGGTGACTATGAGTGTGTGTTATATTCTCTACACTCAAGGTCTTGGGTATTGAAGGGTTCATTAGGAATGGTTTAAGGACTCACTCCAATTCTTGGATGGAGGTGTTTAATATGTATATTAAACAAACACATATGTTTGGATTTTCTAAAATCTAAGCTATGGAAAATGAAAGAACAATGCAAGACAAACAAAAATACAGGCAATAAAAGTCTAACCCAATAATGATTCTTGATTTTTAATTATTACTAAACCCTAAATTGCAAATAAAATAAATCCTTTCTTTTAGCAAGGGGTTTTAGGAGAATTCACAAACACAATTAACCCTAGATGCAAACTATATGTTTTTTCTCTTTTGAATGCCTATAAATAAAACCAAATATTTCCCCTTTATTTATGATCTAGGTTTTAGAATAAAAATGAATAGAAAGTAAACAACAAAAAACCTAAGAAATTAACTTAGGGCACTTATCTGATATGGTGGTTGACCTTAGCTTTTAACATGCATCACAATAAATCCAATAACTTCACAACCTACAAAACAACTTCATAAAACCCTAAAAAAATTATTTAGTGTTTGAGAGCCTACTTAGGCTACTATGTGACTGAGCTTAGAGGTGCAATATTCAATCCCCCTTGGTCCTTTTAGCTGACCATTTGAAAACAAAAGTGATTTTTGACCTTTTTGGAAATGAACAAGACAAGATGCAATGAAATGAAACAATGTGAAAAACAAAATACAAACAACATTATTATGACCTAGATGAAGCATGCAAATATATATTGAGGGTTTGGGAGTAAAAATTTACCCCCAAACTTGATGAACCTGAAATCATGCCTTGTACAAACTAGGCACGATTTTGCATCAAAAGTGCAAGAATGACTAATTAATGTAAAAATAAAAGATAAATCATACAATGGATGATCTAGAAATATTAAAATGCAAGAATAAACCTGGTGGCTACGAAATAATAGTCAAAAGGATGAAGACCTCCACAAGGTGGTAGACTCCTCCCCAAGGCTCCAAAACCTATCCACCAAGAGCAACAAATTAAAATTAGAGCAGCAAAAGAACACTAGAATACACTTGATATTATTTGGAACTTGTTGGTCAAAAATCACTTAGCACTTGAAAATCACTTAGTAAAACTTCCAGCACTTCACTTCTTCTAGAAATTGCTTAGGGGAAAAAGAGGATCCAAACCCTCTATTTATAAGAGGTTTGAAGGGCAAAAGGGTGAGAAAATGAAAAGGCAAATATAATCTAGGGCCGACGCCTCGGAGGTCAACTCAAAAGTTAGGTTTTTTAAGAGAAAACTCTAACTTTTCCAAATCATGCCCCATACTGGGCAATTGTGATTTTGGTAAAACTAGGTAAAAAAGGAAGGGGGGAGGGGAAGAGAGGCCCAAATTTGTGCTTTGAAAAGTTTGAGGGTCTCTTTGAGTCTCTAGGTAAAATTACTCACTTGGGTGGGTCAATTTTCCATGTCTACAACCATATCAACAAAATTTCTCACTTTTGGCTCCAAATTTGCATCTACCATAGGCAAAAAGCAATTGGGATAAATTTAGGAAGTTTTTATGAGGCGCTTGCTTAAGAAGTAATTCACTCCAAATAGGAGTTATTTTCTCTATTTGAGTCCAATTACACAAATAAGTATGAAATTTATCAAAGTCTAATACAACTGGGAATTAACTCAAATCAACTAGTAATTCACTCCAATCAATTGGTGATTTGCTCCATAGTAGTAAAAATATTTATAGTTCAAATTTTAGAAGCAATTCGTTCCTTAGACTAAATTTTTAAAATTAACCTTGAAACTTTATGAATGCAATTATGTACATGAGATATCCCAAGTTTATAAATACACACTTATAGATACAACATTTAGACAAAGAATCTAAATAAAAAAAAAAATATCATATACAAGCAAAAGATTTCAAAAGGGACAAGAAAGGACCAAATCACCATGTAGGTACATTAAGACAAAGATATCAAAGAGGATCCTATGTCAAAGCCCACTCCATAAAAAAGGAAAATATCTAATGTTTGACCATCTAATCAAGCCAAAATACTTCATCCCAATAAATGGTATTTTCTAGCCCTCACAATTACTCTTATGTTTTTTCTAATCCAATTTGGGCCAATACAAGCCTCACCTTGACTCACACTAACCCTCTTTATGAAATGTTAATAATACTTTAAACAATCAATTTGTAGTATATTTCAATGACCTAAATAATGTGTGTCAACCTCCAATATCTAATACCCAAATCAACCCCCCTAGAAGTACAACTCCATATCAAAGTCTACCTAGGTCTAGTCAATAAATTAACATGTCAAACATAGCAACCTCATCATTAGGATAGTTAGTACCACCCAATGTAAGATCTTTGGACCAAATCAATTTTAAGGTAATGTTCAAAATTTGTAAATGTCGATCAATCAAATGAGAGCACAAGGATTATAGGGAAACCGCTTGGGTCAAACACCACCTCTAGCCAATCATCTGACATAGAACCTATAGTAATGACTAATTAAAAAAAAAACAAGACCCTCAACAAGGATTGTAGTATCCTCCTCTGTTCCAAAATATACAAGCCCCTCTAAATCATCACTTAGTCTATCCTAATCCACCTCCTTTTAAAAATTTAACCCTAATTTTTTACCACCATATTATTCTACATATAAATTTCCTCAATGTTGTCCACCACAAAAATTTCTACCAATACCTCTATACCTGCCACATATAACGTAATTTCAAGGTTATGTAGGGTATGTCTATTTGATGCAAAATGGTCAACCTCCATAGAATAATTCAATGCCTTGACCACCTAAGCTCCAAAATTAACTTTTGTATTGGACTTATCAGGGACCACTAAACCTAAGGGTCTATTCCCCCATTCAATTTGTTGCTATGAAAGTGTTACCTACCTTAGACAAGAGTGGGAACAAGATAATATTAGATTATCTAAATAATATCTTCATGCTTAAGTCATTTTATCACACTCAAGAGGAAGGAATTATGGTATGATTGCTTATTTATTCAATTTTAGAATGTTTCATGCATAGATTTGGTAGTATGGATAGTGGATATTCTTTTTTATTCCAATTAAATGCCATACATATAAATTTGTACAAAATATTCATGATTATAACACTACATTCATGAGGAAATTACAATATAATTCCTTTGAATGTTAGACCAAATGAAAAACAAGAATTGCCATATTACATCAAAGGATTGTAATCAATTTTGATGCTAATGGTTTGTAAAGTTAACCTTGTCATTTTAGTTGTAACTTGTTTAGAAAATATCTTGAATAGAGTAGAAAAAATGCCATTAGCCTTGCATATGGCTTATACTAACCATGTCTCCCAAAACCCTTAGATTATTAGATCTACATTCTCCATATTACCCATTCCAAATTCCCAATCATCTACCAATTCAACCCCTTCTCCATACATTATGACACATGCTAAAATTCATCATTAATTATTGCCTTCTAGCCTCAACTTCCAACTTTACCTACTCCATAAAAAACCAACAATGATACCAAATCCATTATTCTATGCATAGAGTAACATAATTTTGATATGAGAGAAATGTTATACTTGGTAAAGATGATGGTAAATTAGAAAAATATGCAAAAAGAGGTTGTGGTAACAACCTAGCAGGTGGAAACTTTTTACAAAAAAAATGAAGATGGTAGTTAAGGAAGATACCTGCCTCACTAAAGAATAGGTTTTGCAATGAAATACTATCTAGAACATGAATCAGTAACATAACAATATGGTGAATGCCAATTTTGAAATTAACACATTGTGATATTTTCCATGCAACATGGGTCATGATCTTATAGATTGTGCAATGACTGCTTGGTATTTAGAAATAAATTAGTACAATTTATAATTCCAATCCCAATAGGTTGTTGTCATGGGCCAGATGACACAAATAATAAATCAACTAGCTATGATAAATCCAATTGCCTATCAATGGCTCATCATGACCCAACTAGTTTATCAGGATCTAAAGTTATATGTAGTCCCAAATTTGAAAATCTATATAATGTGGTCTTTATAAAATTTAGTGTGATTGAAGGAGATGAAGACAACATGTGTAAGGGCAATGTTATATTTACAAACCAATAAGATTTTGAGAATAAGGAAAAGAGAAAGGCTATGAAATAACAAGCACCAATTTAGAAATAAGTTAATTCTTACAGCGGTACTACAATGCTAAGAAGGGTATTGCATGTGAATATTAAAGGGCCAATGATAGTAACACAACAACAAAAACAAAATGGTAATGTTAGGAAAGATACAACCAATGTCCTGAGTTGAATACACAAGCAAAAAAAGAAATATTAGCAAATAAGAAGAAGAAATCAAAATGAAAAAAGGCAATCAAGAGGGGGGAAATAAGTCCAAAGACAAAAGGAATGATAAATAAAGTGATAATATACAAAATTATGATGAACAAAAACTTAAATACCCTTCCCTTACTAACAAAGGGTGTGCAATGACCATATTGCAGTATAGAAAGTTTATAGCACATGCTGAGTTTAAAAATAAAGATACTAAGGAGTTGTTTAATGGACTTAAGAGTAGTTGTGATGGTAATTCCTAAATATATATTTGAATAAATGGGGATAACCTACACCAAGACCACTAGGAGTCTGGTCTAGATGGATGGTATCCATGTAAATGTTGTAGGGGTTCTCAAAGACTTAATTATGACTATGACAAGGCATGTTGATTTAGTAGTGGTCTAAGAAGTTAAAGTAGTTGACTTCCCCCTATAATTTGGCATGTTTATGTCTAGAGAATGAAATAATAGGCTATTTAATGATGGATACTTGGATATGGACTATACAAACATGAAGGTACCATGAGATAGAAGATTGATTTGGATTTAAGATGAACCTCCTTGCAACTACTTGCTATATAGGATGGAGAAAATGGAATAGTGAACTAAAACAAATTGTTTGAGTTCATAGATTAGGAAGTTCACAAATATTATTAGATGTTTAATACAGACATGATTATTAATTTACTCCAAAAAGATAAAAAGTCATAGATAAGTTTTGAAGAGACTAAGCTAGGGAAATACTTGATATCCAAAGAACTATTTAGTATCCCAACTCTAACAATACAACAGGTACAAGGATCAAATGGTGTATGAATTATGTATTTTGATGGTGAAAGAACTAGGAATAGACTTGGTACAAGCATCCACTTCATAGACTTGTAAGAATACAAATAAATTTTAGTTGTAGGCTATTATTCAATTACACTAATAATGTGGTTGAATACAGGGCACTTTACATCAACTTGAGGAAAGCTAAAAACTTAAAAATAAGAATATCAAGGTATTTGATGACTTCAAACTAGTTGTAAATCAAGTTAATTCATAATGTGCCATGAAGAATAAAAACCTAAATTTATATAATCATAGGGTCTATGACTTGTTGGAAAGTTATAATACCTATGAAATCAAAGCAATTTCTTGGTATTAAACATCAATGATAGCAAATTTTGACACTACCATCAAAATTTAGGATAAACAAAAGGAGCTAAAGGTATATTTTTGACTAGTACTCCCTGATAATTCTAATCAATGGCATATCTTCAATAATGATGAAAAAAACATAGATTTCCTCATTAAAGAGACTTAATATGTTGAAGATAAGAATGAATATGGGGATGATATAAAATATAGGGTAATTCAGTTGAAGATAAATCAATTGCCAAAAGGGCTAATTATCATAGAATGCTTATTCAATATTGATGACACTATAAATAAATCCAACATTAAGGTGAAAGCATCCTTCTATCAACCCATTGACATCATTGAAAAATAAAATTTCTAGTAGGAAAGGAGATCACTAGAGAGAAACCAAATTGTTCATTAATTTTATGCAAAGCATGGTGACATCATAACTTGGTTCTATGAATATTTAAAGATGTATGATAGAAACATCATACAATATATGATTAAATTGGAGCTCAATTCAAAGGCCTATGAATCCTAAAATTTAAGTGGTTATGAAATAAGAGATTCTAAAACTCCTACTGGACCAAATCATATTTTCCATTAAACACTCCATTAGGGTAGCTAACATGGTATCAAAATTCAAGAAAACCAGCAACATCAGATTGTGTATTGACTTCAAGAATCTAAATGGGATATCCTTAAAATATCTTATCCTCTACCTATTATTGATCATATTTTACAAAAAATGGTGATACTATAGATGTTATTGTGAAGACAAGAACACGACACTTAAATAAAATAAGGAAATCAAATAACACAATGAGATACAAGATTGCACAAATGGATATATTCAATAATACGAGGGGAGCCAATAAACTCCTTTTGATACAATCTATCCTCAATGAGGGTATTTGATACAATGATTTACAAAAATGCTAGGGTTCTCCAAAACCCTAGCTATAACAATGAAGTGTCTTCAGATTGATGTGTTATTGCTTCCAACGGGGTGAGTGGGCTTTGAATATCCTATGGTGGGCCACTCCAACTTCAACAACCGTTCAACAATATGTGAAATTTGTAGATTTGCATACACAAAAATAGAGAAAGGGGTTAATAACACCTATGAGAGCTCCACAGTGTGAGGCCCTCAAACATCAGTAAACCCTAACTAAAAATGGATCAAATGGCATGCAAAATCTACAAATCATGTAACAAAATAAAACCAATAAATATATACCTTTCTTGTGATGTTTCTTCGCTTCGTTGTAGTTTGGCAGTAGATGGCGTGATGCAACAGGCTTTGGTTCATGTTCTGTGGTTGTAGTAGGCTCGAACGTGCACGTGGCATGCTTTGACATGAGCTTCATAAGCTCTGGTGTGCACCTAAAAAATATAGTAGGCTCTGGAGAGTGCCTACGGAATATAACATGCTTTGGTGAGTGCTTCGTAGGCTCTGTAGTGAGCCTTGCAAGATCTGGAGTGTGCCTACGGGTTAGGACAGAATCTGCAAAAATAGATCTATGGGGTGGCAATGAATGTGGTAGATGGAAGGGGCTACGACAATGATGGAGGATGAATGGGGGATGGTTGGAATAGTAGAAGTCTTGTTGGCTTAACTAGGGCTTTAGATATTCAAACTTTCTCTCTCTACTTCGCTAGGGCTTCAACAATGACTCCTCCAGGGTGTAATTTCTAATCTCAAGGTTCCAGGGTTTGGGCATTTGCAAATGCCCCTATTTATAATCCAACCTAGGGTTTTATTAGGTGTTTAGCCTTACACTTTTGATCGTGTGGCTAAGATTAAATTAGATCCTAAGGTTGAGATTACTTTTTAGATGTGACATGGATTAATGAAGATGGGCGGTGGGGATTAGATTGGATCGAACGGTTGTGGTTAATTGAGTTTATAAATATATATTTTATAATAAATATATTATAATATAATATAAAATATTATATTAAATACAAAATAATATTAAAATAATCTCAATTGGATTAGGAAATGGTGGGAAAGGTGGAATTGGGCCAAATAATTGGTGGGAAAGGTGTAATTGGGCCAAATAATTTGTGGGAAAGGTGTATGGTGGACAAGTGGGTGGTGGAATGGTTAGGATGGAGGATTAGTGGCTATAATTTGGTGTCTATAGATGCCCATTTTTGTATGATGTTGTATGAAACAAAATATGGTGCAAAAACACGAGACACCTGTTTGGGCTATGGGTACAGAAGCAGCTTCTCTCTATCGTTGGATTTGAGCACTGATGTTGAAGATAAAAGAATAAAGAATTTTTGGAATTTTGCATAGCTTAACCCCTCAATTGGTGAATGAGTTACAAATGTATCTCACAAGCCAATTGAAAAATTTTGTGCAAATAATTAATGATGCAGTGAATTTGTGCAATTGATGAATGAATGGTGTGAAATGCAATGTGATTGTGGATGATATGAATGATGTAATATGGCATGTGATTGTGGATGATATGAATGATGTAAGATGTGATACCATTTTTTCCCCAATGGTGGAAAGGGGGTTTTTGCCAAGTGTAGGTTGTCATGATCATGTAAGATGTTATCCCATTGTGGGAGAATCATAATGTAATGTGGTTGTCCCAAACTTTGGGATGATTTGATTTGTTGAAAAAGTTGTCGCAATGGCATCATTGAGTATGCAAAATATGAAGATGCATGTTGACTAAGTCAATGTAGGGGTGGGGTAGTGACTGTGGAAATTTCTTTGTCAATTCCATGATGGAACTAGTCAGTCTGTCGGTATGTCATGTATTTTGACTGTTGTCAAATGAATGAGTGTTTGTGAATTTGATTATCCATGTTTTTGTGCCCCGCGAAAGAGGACATCAATGACTGCTTGTGAGCAAATTGTTCTTGGCAAGGTTTTCCCTAAAATGTGAGGTACTCAATGTGATTATGATCTGTGAAAGTGAGATAATTATGATGATCATGTTGAAGTGTCCTTATGGTAGGTTATTCATCTTATCGAATTGCATGGATTACTATCGCTATAATCGCCAAGTTGATAGGATAACCCATTAGGTACAAGGTTCACTTACAATTGACTTAACAAGGCAAAATATGTTATATGATGAGTGTTATATGAAATATGATGATGGAAGAACATGTGATGAAGTCATGCAATGAAACACAATATTATGGAGTTGATTTATTTTTGCTTTAACATTTTGTTGGTATTTGTTGCACTTTGTAGTTGTAATGAGTGATTTAGCGGTTAAATCAACTCCCACATGCACGAAATTGGATGGGATGATGATGTATGTGATGAAGAATTATGGAATGGTGATTTTGTGAAAATTTGACCTTGATTGTCATGTTTTGTAATGCGATATGTGTTTTTAAATAATTTGGCCCGTTCTCAAAAAATATGCATGCAAAACTATTTGTGTTTTCACAAAATCAAATTTTATGATGTGCATGATGTGTGGATGAAATTTTGTGCAAATTGGATGAGGGGAGCTATTATTTTGAGGGCTTTTGTCTTCATGTTTTTTGTTGTTGTCAGGCACACGGTTGCACCTGGCATATTTTACAGGCACTTGCGAGTGCTTGATTGCGCCTACAGGTGCACAGTCGTGCCTGCAGTTTGCAAGCATAGATCTGCACTTGAATGCATTGATGAAAGCTATAAAGAGCTTTATGAGTGAATCTTTAGGCTCATTCATGTGCTTTTGACTTTGAGGAGTTGCATCTAAGGGGTGGAGTGGATTTGTGAGCTTTATAAGGCTAGTGAGTATTTTGTGTGCAGAAGCTATGACGGCGAAGGGTCTTGGTGTTGCCAGTGGAGTGGAGGCACCCTTTGTCTTGGTAAGACAATTTGTTTCCTTTGTGCAAAATTTTTTTTTTTTTTTAATATAGGATGAATACTAAAAGAAATGTTATTGTTGTTGCAGTTGAGGGATATTGAGCCTCGACATCGCTTCTCTCCTCTTGTTTCGGGGATGAGGAAGAAGCTTACGATGGATGAGTGGGAGTTTTTGGGTAGGGTGGGTTTGGAGGGTGTGGCAAGACTTGATGTGGTGAGGGTAAATGAGGCATATCTCTCGGTCTTGATAGAGAGATGGGACCCGGATAGGGGGATGCTCTAGCTGTCGACTAGGGAGGCTACCATCATGGTTGAGGATGTGTATCATATTCTCAAGGTGTCGGTAGAAGGGGAGAAGGTGGTGGTTGGTTGGGATAAGAAGGTCAAGATGGAGAGGATGTTCAAGGATCGATGGGGGGAGGCCCGGATGGGTGATGGGGGTATATGCTACTTGCGTATGTACAAGGCAAAGGATTTGGATGTGCTCCCAGCCTTGATCATGTTCATGTTAGTGAACATAGTGTTACCCAATAACACTGGTTGTAGGTTCCCATGGAACCAATTGGGGTTGGTGAGGGATCTTCTGACAGACCCTCAGGAGTATGTTTGGGCACCTGCCTTACTAGCACAATTGTATCAAGAGTTATATGAGGTGATTTGGAAGGAGAGTAAGGGGATTGGGTGTAGCTTCCTCCTTCAGTGTTGGGCATGGGAGAATTTTGTGGTATCTTGTCCCAAGGGGTTGCCATACGAGTCATGGAAAATGGGGGAGCCTTATGCTAGGCATTGGGCAATGGCTGAGGAGGTTTATCCAAGTCAAGAGGTACACATTGGTCAGTGGTACCATGACATGTGGTCGATATTGACTCGAGCAGATGTTATATGGAGGTTGTGGTGAGGAGCTAGGTGGGATGGTGATAGGAGGAAATTGTGTCGAGTGAGTCAGGCTCGATGGGTGGTTGGGCAGAGGGAAGAGGAGGAGGAGTACTTCTAATACTCATAGGTGCTAAGATAGTTTGGCCTACCTCAGGGTGTGCTAGATGAGTCAGTGCTATATCGACATCAACAAGATGAGGGGACGTTTCCTTGTGTGGAGCCATGGTAGGTGCAGCTGGAGGTACCTGATGTGGATGATGTCAGGGTGACTTCAAAGTATGTGGAGTGGTTTGGTGCACAACTAATATGGGTACCAAATTTTGCGGGTGCAGATGTGATAGTTGTGGGATCGAGGGCTACCTCGAAGAGAACTAGACCTCAACAAGCAACTATTCAAAGATGGTCAAGGGGGTCTGTTGAACCGACTCTAGAGATGGGTTTGGCAAATGATGGGAGGGGGGATGATGAGGATATGGGTGAGATTTTTGAGTTGGTGAGGTTGCGGGCTGAGTTGGAGTAGCTTCATGAGGAGCGTGAGACTATGCTCGAGACTTAGAGGTAGTCGAGGGCCACTATAGCATGATTGGAGGTAGAGCGGATGACAGTTGTGGCTAATGATTAGACGATGATCATGAGGCTTCAAGAAGAGATGTTGGTGAAGGAGCATCGACATCATATGGAATTGCGGTGTCTACAGGCTAGTGAGGCATACATGCATTCTTTGGAGGATGTGTGTATGCAACACCATATTACATTTTTGGATCCTCCCTCTTCTTCTATGGTCGAGTCATCTAGGCATACATAGTCTAGGCAGAGTAGTAGGTCTAGGGCTCCTACTAGGTCTCAGGAGTCCTCTCATGGATGTTAGGCTTAGTGCTTAGATGCACTATTTTGTATATGTGAGCCTTGGTGCTCCCTTTTGTAGCCTTTTTGGCATTTATTGTATATTCCAATATATATATATATATATATATATATATATATATATATATATATATATATATATATATGTGTGTGTGTGTGTGTGTGTGTGTGTGTGTTATATTTTGTGAGAATGCAATGTTTATTTTATTAATGTTTGATGCATGTTTATGAATAATGTTTGAATATTATGGATGTTTAATGCAAGCTATGTGCTATGGATGATTAATGCAAGTAAATGTATGATGAATCTAAAATGCAAGCTATATGATGTGTTATTAATGCAAGCCAATGATGATATGTTATGGATGATTAATGCAAGTAAATGAATCTAAACTATATGAGAGGAATGCATGTTGTTCAAATGATCTTTTATAGTTCAGAAATTTTATTGGCCATTTTTGTTGTCCATTGTTTGGCAATCGAGGGTACCAAATTTGGTGGTGTTCTGCAACTTGACTCACTATGAGGACACAATTGTTTTTATGCAAGAATATATGGATGTTGATATGGAAGAAGATATGGATGTTGATATGGAAGAAGATATGGATGTTGATATGGAAGGAGTACTGCAAGATTTTCAAAGACTCAAACATACTAGTATTATCAACCAAACTCACTAAAGGTCGTCTAACTTTCTTTAGGACCAATATGTGTGCAAGTGAGGTTTATGTACCAAATATTGATGGTGACAATGACCCTATCCAATCAAGAACCAGTGTGTGTGCATGTGAAGTTCATTGACCCACTATGAGTAAATTGGGCATGACCTATTATGGAGATGACCTGAAGCTAGCCTGTCCTTATGTGCGGTCAGAGGTCTCCTTGTTTGCCAAGGAGACATGTCGCCCCGCATGAGCTTACTCCACTGCCAGTCAGGCATCTATAGCCCCGGTGGAGATTCACTCCATAGTCCAATGGGATTGATATTTTAGGCCTTGGGGATGACTACCCATCCTTTTTAGGGACGTGTAGTACGAATCCTTACAACTTTAGGGATCAAGGGTGTTTGGGATTTTATTTGTTAATTTTGTATAGAGCTTTGGGGAATCGGATTCTCAACCGAAGTGTGATGAGAATTTTGACCCTATACTTACTACTCTATGTTTTTATGTTTATGTTTGGAGCAATGTTGGTAGTGGTGAAAACCACTATTTTTTTTGGACTATGTTGCATGATGGGACAAGCGAGGGATATCTCCTTTTTGCTTCAAGGTACTACCCAAGTATGGTACTAACCCTCTTTGTCTCATAATGTTTTTAAGATGTGATGGAATGTGATTGGTCCAAGATTGTATTTGGGATCAATCGGCAATGCTCAAGACTTTCTTAGTGTGAAAAGTGTGTTTTTGGTCCTAAAGAAAATCATGACATCCATTTGGAGGTTGTTTGCTACCCTAGTAATGGCTGAGTGATTGAAAATATATGTTTTTGTGACATGTGATGTGGTTGACATATGACTTTTGTTAAAGTTGCATAAATGTTTCAAACTAGGTACCCCCAATCGTTATAACTTGACTCTTTGTTTTATGGTCATATCATCATTACTTTGCCAGATCATTGAACATGGGATGGGATGAATGCAAATGTATATGCCTAATGCAATGGAATGGGATGTTGAATATGTATGATTTAATGAAACCATGCATGAATGCAAAAAGTGAAGATGTATGTTAAATGCCTAAATGTAAATGGAATGTATGCAATGTAGATATGCCTATGTGGATGATGATTTTTTTTTTATAGTAAAAGCCATGTATATAGACATATAATGTGTCACTTTTAACAATGAAATGCCTTTAAATGAAGAACATTAAGTGGTTTGGGGTCCTCTATTCCCTCTAAATCGACAAGCCTATAAGTACCATTACCCACTTTTTGAGTGATTATGTATGGACCTAACCAATTTGCTGCAAATTTGTCACGAAGATGTGGCAAAGCATTGGTGTTTTGTTGGTTCTCTTTGAGTACCAGATCCCCTAATTGAAATTCCCGAAGATGGACTTTAGCATTGTAAGCACGCTTGAGGCGGTCTTGATAAACTCGTAAATGTTCTAATGCATTGACTCACCTTTCATCTAGGAGCGTGAGTTGGTCCAGTCGTGCTTGTCTAGTTGTATCATCATCTATGAATTCTTGCAAGGAAACTCATAAGGAGGGAATCTCGAGCTCAAGAGGCATAATAGCTTCAGCTCCATAGACCAGGGAGAATGGTGTTGCTCCTGTTGGCATTCGGATGCTTGTTCGATAAGCCCAAAGTGCCAACGGAATTTGTGTATGCCAATATTTATGATTTTCTTTGACGAGTTTCTTAAGAATGGCAATCAAGGTCTTATTGGTAGCTTCAGCTTGTCCATTTGCTTGTGGGTAATAAGGAGTTGAGAAACTATGTTGGATATTATACTTCTCGCAGAGTGCTCGAACATCCTTGTTCTTGAAAGACTTACCATTATCCAAAATGATTTTAGAGGGAATGCCAAAGCGACAGATGATATGATGGAGTATGAAATCCACAATTCGAGGTCCTGTCGTACTGGTTAGAGGTATTGCCTCAACCCACTTTGTGAAGTATTCCATGGTGGTTATGATGAATGTGTGTTGTCCCAAAGAAGAGGGTGAGATCTTGCCAATTAGGTCCAGGCCCCATTGTGAAAAGGGCCAGAGACTTTGTATCGGCTGTAAAGCTTGTGATGGTACGTGAGTTAAATTGGCATGTGTTTGACATTGTTTGCAATTTTTGACATATGTGCAATAGTCATGTTCCATTGTGGGCCAATAATAACCCATGCGTAATAGGTGCTTTGCAATGGCCATTCCACTAAAATGGCCACCACAAGTACCATCATGGGCTTCCTCTATGGCCCTTTGGGCCTCCCCAACTTCGAGGCATCGAAGCAAAATTCCATCATAACCCCGTTTATACAACACGTCACCCAAGAGAATGAAACGGGCTACCCTTTGCTTGAAAGCATGTTTGGAAGACCGAGACATGTCCGATGGGAGTGTTCCAAATTTTAAGAAGGCTACAATGGGGCTTGTCCAAGACTCACATGATTCCGTGTGGATAAAGCAAACATCTTTTCCATATTTTGGGTCAGTGCGAACAACGACCACTTTAGAGATTGTTGAGATTATTAGGGGTTGAACCTCTCCTAAGTCATTCTTTGGAATCAAGGATCCAAGAGAGGCCATTGCATCTACAAATATATTAGTTGAATGAGGTAAGTTATTGATTTCATACCATTCAAATGTTGAGAGCAATTTCATTGCTACTTCATGATAAAGCTTAATGGTAGGTTCTTTGCATTGGTATTCTCCAGTTACTTGTTTGACCACAAGTTGAGAATCCCCAAATATTCGAATACACTTAATACCCATAGCTATAGCTGATTGAAGACCTAAGATTAAGGCTTCGTACTCTGTTGTGTTGTTTGTACATGAGAAGTCTAACTTGAATGATAAGGGGATAGGAATCCCCTGTGGTGTATGAAAGACAACTCCCGCACCTTGACCTTTCTCGCACTTAGATCCATCAAAGAATAATGTGATATCGACATCTTCCTCGGGAATGACATCGTTGTCTACTTTAGTGACTAAAAATACCGAATCATCTAGGAGCTCAATAATCAAAGGATGATCACTAGGTTGTGGAGCTTCCGCAAGTTGATCAGCGATAACCTGACCTTTAATGGATTTTTGGCTAATAAATTCAAGATCAAATTCTATGAGTAGCATTATCCATTTAGCGGTACGGGTGTTGTTATAAGTGTGAGACATCATATAACATAGAGGATTTTCTCTAGCTATGACATAGGTTGTTTGACTTAGCATATAATGTCGAAGTTTCTTAGTGGCTAAAACCACCGCTAAGCATAGTTTTTCTACATAAGCGTATCATGTTTCATAGCTTACCAACGTTTGACTAATGTAATAGATTGCTTGCTCTTGATTTTGTTCATTTTTCTATGCAAGCATTGTCCCTAAAGCAGCCTCTGTAGCTGAGACATAAAGATGAAAAGGGACCCCCGACCTAGGAGGAGTTAAGACTGGTGGTGAAGTTAGATAGTGCTTGACATCATCAAATGCTTTTTGACATTCATCTGTCCATACGAATGCTACCCCCTTTTGTAGCAAGTGATTAAATGGCCTGCATTTATCAGAAAGTTGTGCAATGAAGCGTTTGATCGATTGAATTTTACCTTGCAAGCTACGCAATTCCTTGAGGTTAGTTGGGGGTGGCATTTCTATGATGGCCTTAACCTTATTTGGGTCCACTTCAATGCCTCTTTTGGAGACAATGAATCCTAAAAGTTTACCAGAGGTAACGCCAAAGACACACTTTTTGGGATTTAACCTCACCTTATACTCTAGAAGTTGATCAAAAATATTTTCCAAGACATCAACATGTTCTTGTCGGGTTTTAGATTTAGCCAAGAGATCATCTACATAGTCTTCAATGATTTTGTGCATGTAATCATGAAAGATGTAAGTCATGGCTCTTTGATAAGTAGCTCCTACATTTTTGAGGCCAAAGGGCATAACCCTGAAACAAAATGTTCCCCAAGGTGTTGTGAATGTTGTTTTATGTTGGTCATCAGGATTTATTTGAATTTGGTTGTATCCTAAAAAACCGTCCATGAAGGAAAGCATTTCGTGGCCTACACAGGTATCGACAAGAGTATCAATGTTTGGTAGAGGGAAGTCATCCTTAGGACACGCTTTATTTAGATCTCGAAAGTCATTGCAAATGTGTATCACTCCATTAGGCTTACGAATGGGTACCATGTTTGACAGCCACTCAGGATAGTCAATAGGAATGATAAAATGTACGTCTAACAGTTTTTGTATTTCCTCTTTGACTATGAGGGCTATGGTAGGATGCATTCTCCTAAGTTTTTGTTTGACCAGCTTGGCGTCAGGACGCAAGGTGAGATTGTGGACAACAAGGTCAGGATCAAGGCCAGGCATATCCTTGTAGGACCATGCAAACACTTCTTTCTTTTTCTTGAGGAGAGCAATGAATTGCTCTTGTTCATCGGGTGTTAAACTTTTGCCAAGCTTGACAATTTGTGGGTTGTCAGGATCTGAACTAAGGTTCACATCGATGGTATCTTCAATGGACATATGTGAACCTTCCTCAAGTTGATGTGGTGTTGGGATCAGATTAAAGTCATCTAAGATGTTTTCTAATTTTTCTTGCTTATCGTTGTCTAACTCTGCCTCGAAAGACCTCGGGACCATTGGTAGAAAGTGATGGAGGTGAAGGTGGCGGTGAAGGAGGAATGTAGTGGGCCGAAGCCTTTAGCAATTCCTCGGATAGGGTGAACTCCGAAGAGGAGGGTGTGGAGGAAATCTAGTTCAAGTCAATAAGGCTAATGTCAATTGGAATTGGCCTAGCCAAATCGTATGGATTACGGAGTGGGGTAAATAAGTCAATAGGATTCATATTGACCTAGCGGAAGGTAGGATGGTTTGGCCGAATGGGTAGATGGAACAATTGAATCGAAACCGATGTCGAGGCGTGGTATCCCTGTAATAGTGAACGTGAAAACATCAGAGCAACATTTTTTTTGTTTTTTTTTTTTTTTTTTTTTTTTTTTTTTTTTTTTTTTTTTTTTTTTTTTTTTGAAATATGTACATATGTTACAATTCTTGGCTTATGTGGGTGGCTCAAGGCAGATTACCAGGTGGATCATCTTGTTCTTGTGGAAGAAGCAAGCGGAATATGGGATGATGGATGGGGAACATTCGGAGGTAAAACTCTTCCTGTTGGGTGATGGGGACAATGGGTTGTGACTCCTCTTCAGAATCATCAGAAGCATTTGACATGACCTCAAATTCTTCATAACTTTCATCATCAGAATCAAAGATAGGATAGGTGAAGTTTATGGGATCATCTTCGTTTACTTCGTCCATGCAAAGTTCTTGAAGGGCTTGTTCAAGAGAAGATGTTGAGGGTAATGGGTGGATGGGGTGATCTTCATCATTGAGGCTAAGCTTTTTAAAGGCTTGCTCAAGAGAAGTGGTGGAAGACAATGGGGTATAGCCTAAACCAGAATGATCATGGGCACCTCTATATGGGACCTCTAAGATATCATGCATTCCTTGCTCATGGGAACCTAGACCTTGACCTTGCCAATGGAACATATTAAAGTATCGAGCTGGAAACTCCTCTATGTTAGGTATGTTGGCACGCCTAGGCTCGTGTGGTTCTTCGGGTGGGTTTGCCCCAGTTGAGCAATCCAACCCTCCATAAACAAAGTTAATGTTGTTTGGAGTGGCACTCATGTCGTAAACAGTGCCTATGGATAAAGAACGGTCTCGGGGATGTCCAAAATCCTTAGCTATGGGAATGGCTAGGGGTGTAATGGTGACGTCTTGGACCACGTACTCACCAATGCTTGGATTAGTGATGTGGACTTTGACTTGGGTTGATGAGGTGGATGGTGAAGGCTCAGGTGGCTCTGGATTGGTTGTGGATGGTGGCGAGTTAAATATGTCACAATCTAAAAGTTTGACTTGTGACACATCGACTGATGGAGTGGGATTGGATGGCGGTGTGGAATTAGAAGATGGAGGATGGGATAATGATGAAATAGAAGAAGTGGTTGTAGAAGAAGGGGTAGATGTGATGTACGATGTGCTAACAGTAGACTTACTGTGACCACATGTACAAGAAGAAATGGATGTTTGAGGAGGTGATGTGATGGGTAGTTCCTCTATGATGGGAGCCTTAGAAGAAGATGGAGATGGATTAGAAGAAGGCAGATTAAAAGATGATGTGGGTGGATTTGATGATGGCGCCAAGAATATATGGGTGGAAGGTAACATGGATTCATAAGGATTTGAAATGAAATTACAATACTTAAAAGGTTCGACATCCACGGGGATGCAATGGACTTGTCCATCATGAACATATTTCAAGCATTGGTGGAGAATTGAAGGAACACATTTCATTTCCCTCATCCAAGGTCTATCGAGGAGTATATTATACGCCATGGCTCCTTCCAAGATGTGAAACATTGTGTGCAATGTTCTGGCCCCTACTTCTATAGGTAAAACAATAGTGCCAATTATGGTACACAAAGCATCGTTAAATGCTTTGAGGGTGAATGATGATTTGGAAATGTGGGATGGAGGTAATTTGAGGTGGATAAGGGCAGTGGTAGTAATGATATTGATTGATGAGCTGGTATCAATTAATACTCTTTTGAATGGCTTTCTGTCTATTAATGCCATTATGTGCAATGGAGGGTCCACCGATTCTGAACTCATTGATTTTATCTCAAAGTCGTAGAAGGTAATTGATGGTTCCATGCATGTTCTAACACTCCCTACAAAGTTGTTGAAGGCATTAGAGTCTTGGGATTCTAACTCAATTGACTTGAGTATTTCCATTAAAGCTTCTCTATGCCTAGGGGATTGTTGGATAAGCTCATACATAGAAATTTTGGCTGATGCCATTTTCAAACTAGTGGTTAACCGGTTGGTTAAGGTTACCGCTGGCCTTATTGGATGAAGGATGGGTGGATTGGATGGGTTGGATAGATTGATTGGTGGAGATGGATTTGGTGATGTTTGGATGGGAGGTGGGTTTGAAGGTTGTTGAGTATTTTTTTGATTTTGCCTTTGCCCTCTAGTGACCACATGGATTGCTCCTACAAAGTTTTGGTATTGTTGGACATGATTTACTTGATTAGGAGGTGGTTGTTGATTGTTACCTCCTATATTATGTTGGACCTCCCCATGGTTAGGTAGAGGTGTCTGATATATGCCCAAATTTTGATTTTGTGGAGCTAAGGGGTTATCCACGTTAATGGCCCCTAAGTCTATGAGGTCTTGCACTATGTTTTTGAACACATGGCAGGAATTGATATCATGCCCATTTTGTCGATGGTATGGGCAAAACAAGTGCTCTCTATAACTTTTAGGCCTTTTGGTGGGATCATCGGGCCTAATGTCTGGCAAGGCTAATTTGTTGGTCTCATACAACCTTCGAAATATGGATGAATATGATTCCGCTAAGGGAGTGTATTGACGTTGGGGTCGATTGAATTGGCGATGGGTAGGTTGTTCCACAGTTGGCGTTGTGTTTTGTACCGTTGGTGCTTGGGTTACTGATGGGACCGCATGATAGGAAATTTGTTGTTGCACTAGTTTTTGAGCCATTACGGGCTGGCTCATGACCACTTGATTGACTTGATTAGCTGTGTTAGCCATTGAGGCTTGTGTGGATTTGGTTTGGCCAGATTGATTATTTCGGTATTGGCCCCTATTTTGCCATTCTTTCTTCTTAGGCTTAATGACACCCTCTTGGATTTTTATCTCCTCAATGACACTAGCCTGTGCTAAAGCCTCCTCAAATGTTCTATAAGTATTGAGTTGTAGCATCCAAGAGATGGGTTTTAAGCAACTCTTGGTAAAAAGTTTGATAATTTCTTCCATTGGGAGGGAGAATGGCAACTTTGTTATGATTGCCCTCCAACGGTTTCCAAAATCATAGATAGGTTCCTCATCCCATTGTTTCAAATAATATATATCCGATAAGGACACCTTCTTTTTAATATTAAGGGCGAAGCATTCCAAGAATAGATCTATCAATTGATCAAAAGTATAAATACTATGTGTAGGCAATTGATTGTACCATTCAATGGCATCTCCCCCTAATGTTTGAGGAAATGTTCGGAGCATAAGAGCATTATCATCGCTAATCCAAAAACATACGTGGACAAATGAACTCACATGCTCCTTAGGATCCTCGGTTCCCCTAAACTTGTCAAATTTTGGTATCGTAAAATCTATCGGATATGGCGGTGATGGTACCGATGGATGGATTGGTTGATGGATCAGTTGGCTTAATGTGAGCTTTTGGCTCATTATCCCTGGTGAGTTTTGCATCAACTGATCGATTTGATTTTGCATTGCCTGGAATCTAAGATCTTCTACTGGAATATGAGGACCTTGGATTATGTGATGGTTGGTTGATGGGTTGGATGGTAGATGTTGGGGTGTGACCAACATGGTGTTGTGGAATGAATTGGGTTGGGTATGTGGAGAATATTGATGGTTGAAATATGGGGATGATTGATGAGGATGATGATGGAGAAATGGATTGTGTTGTTGGTTAGTGGCAATGTTGATTGGTATGGTGGATGTGTGGAGTGGTGGTGGATTGGGGATGGACACTATGGAAGATTGAGGGACCCATGCTGAATTTTGATTGGTGAGCGGAGGTTGATTTGGAACTCCTTGGGTCATAGGGTCTATGTAAGCTGACTATTTTCCTTTTGTTCATTGTGAAAGCAATCTGTTGATGAGCCCTAATGTATCCGTAAGTTCTTGATTTGACCATGTGTCGAATGATGGGGTTGTGGTTGGATGAGATGATGGATGAGTTGATGATGATGGATGATTAGTCATGGTCATGTTGGCTAAGTGAGATGATGGAGGTGTGGATGACATGGTCATGTTGGCTAAGTGAGATGATGGAGGTGTGGATGATGATGGATGAGAGGACATGGGTATGGTGCAAGTTGCATTTGATGTTACAACTTGGAGGCTAGGGACTTGTGAGGCAGCATTGACATACTCCTCATACAAGGGGTTGGTATAGGTGGATGTGAGATAAGTGTTTGGAACACTTGGGCTTTGTGGTGGTTGGCTCATGGAGGAAGGCATACCATATTCATAACTTGAATTAGGATATCCTTGGGCAAGGTAGGTGGTAGCCAATTCAGATTCTTCAAAACCTTCTTGGCTAAGGGGTTCTAAGACATAGTTAGAAGCCTTGTAAAGGGCCTGCACTCTATCCATGTCTATGTAGGTGGTGGTTGTCTCCACATTGTGTGAATGTGTCTCTTCTTGAGAGTGGGGTGGATGGGATGATCCAGACAAAGTAGTCTGAACCATATTGGATGGGGCTACCGAAGTAGCGGGCTCATGGGAACTATTTTCCATTAAACTACTTTGGTTTATTATTTTCTTTTGTTGTCGTGTTAGCACCATAAAGTAGTTAAACCAAAGATTCAAAGCTTATCTAAATCACACAAATTAACAACTTTTCCAAAATTTAAAGCAAAGAAAACAATCAGTCCTAGGTTTCACCTTGTGTGGCTTACCTTGTTCATTAATTATTTTCTTTCATTAATGTGAAGTTCCTTTTAGAATTGTTGGCTTGTGTGTTTTGATGTAACTTAATCTTGTTTAATGAAAAACAAAGGTAAAAACTAAGGTTGGCCAGGGCAACGAGATTCTTGTTGGTAATGACCTCCAACAAGTTTGCTCGGGGGTAGTCCTATGGTTTCTAGGGCAGAGATTGGTGGATGGAAATCATGGCCACCGTCACCAAATCTCAAGCAATGGTTGGTGATGAAATCCAGCCACTACTATTAAAAATGTGAATCGTGCAAGTGTGTGTGATTTATTTTATTAGATTTCTCATTCTCTATGGTGTGCAAACAATATTAAAGATTACTAACTTCACTAATCTAAATCAGAAGCCAACACAAAGATGCAAATTTCACCTAAAGAGTGTAGAGTACACCCTTAAAATCCCCTGCCTACAAGTGATTAAAATCACAAGAGCAACCAGAGGGTTCGTCCACCTCTCTACCAAAGGGGCCAGCCTAGGGCAGGATTACTTTATGCATCAAGATGTTGTTCCTATTTAGATATGCAAAATTAAAGTGATCTTTAACCCTAAAATGCAAAATCTAGGATGCGTTTCTATTTCATATGCACTCAAAAATGCAAACAATCACCTAGATCTACAAATTTTAGGACAAGAAATGAATTTGATATAATGAAACACACACAAACCCTAGATGTAACTTGCTACCAATTCTTTCCCAAATTACTTAATGTTAAACCCAGAAATAACGAAAAATAGCAATAGAATGCAGAATACGTAAATCGCTAAATGGCAACCTAGGGTTATGAAACTTACTTGGAAGCCTTAGCTCTACTCCAAATCACTTCTAGATGTAGTTGGGCGCCTACGTAGGCACAAAAGAGCACCTATGTAGGGACATGAGAGCACATGTGGTTGTCTGTAGATGCTATCGAATGCTCTGTGGATGCTCTCGAATGCCTGCGTAATCTCTGAAAATGTTGCAGACTTTAGAAACCCTAGCGATGAAATCGATGATCTCTACGCTTCTAAAAATTCCTATAACAAACAAAAATAAAATTAAGTTAGCAAGGTAGATCTATTAAATAATGAAACCCTTGTGGGGTCCCATCGTGATCACCATTTGTGAAGACAAGAACATGACACTTAAATAAAATAAGGAAATCAAATAACACAATGAGATACAAGATTGCACAAATGGATATATTCAATAAAATGGGGGAGCCAATAAACTCCTTTTGATACAATCTATCCTCAATGAGGTATTTGATACAATGATTTACAAAAATGCTAGGGTTCTCTAAAACCCTAGCTATAACAATGAAGTGTCTTTAGATTGATGTGTTCTTGCTTCCAACGGGGTGAGTGGGCTTTGGATATCCTATGGCGGGCCACTCCAGCTTCAACAGCCATTCAACAATATGTGAAATTTGTAGATCTACATACACAAAAATAGAGAAAGGGGTTAATAACACCTATGAGGGCTCCACAGTGTGAGGCCCTTAGACATCAGTAAACCCTAACTAAAAATGGATCAAATGGCATGCAAAATCTACAAATCATGTAACATAATATAATATAAATATATACCTTGCTTGGTGATGAGTATTCACATTTTGGTTGTAGTAGGCTCGGATGCACACTTGGTAGGCTCTGACATGAGCTTCATAGGCTCTGGTGTGCACCTACGGGATACAATAGGCTCTGGAGAGTGCCTGTGAATACAACAGGCTCTAGTGAGCGCTTCGTAGGCTCTACAACGAGCCTCGCAAGCTTTGGAGGGCACTGGGGGTTAGGGAAGAATCTACAGAAGCAGATCTAGGGGGTGGCGATGAATGCGATGGATGGATGGGGGCTACGATGGTGATGGAGGATGAATGGGGGATGGCTGGAACAATAGAAGTCTTGTTGGCTTAGCTAGGGCTTTAGATCTTCAAACTCTATCTCTCTCTGCTTCTCTTCAACAATGACTCCTCTAGGGTGCAACTTCTAATCTCAAGGTTCCAGGGTTTGGGCATTTGCAAATGCCCTTATTTATAATCCAACCTAGGGTTTTCTTAGGGTTTTAACCTTACACTTTTGATCGTGTGGCTAAGATTAAATTAGATCCTAAGGTTGAGATTACTTTTTAGATGTGGCATGGATTAATGAATATGGACGGTGGAGATTAGATTGGATCGGACGGTTGTGGTTAATTGAGTTTATAAATATATATTTTATAATAAATATATTATAATATAATATAAAATATTATATTAAATACAAAATAATATTAAAATAATCTCAATTGGGTTAGGAAATGGCGGGAAAGGTGGAATTGGGCCAAATAATTGGCGGGAAAGGTGTATGGTGGACAAGTGGGTGGTGGAATGGTTAGGATGGAGGATTAGTGGTTGTAATTTGGTGTCTATAGTTATCACTTAATCAAATTCAATTCAAGGTGATGATCAATGTAAGATGACATTTACAACAAAATGAGGAACCTCTGCCTACCAAAGAAAATATTTTGGTCTGTCAAATGTAAGGGCCACCTTCCAATAAGCCATGAACTTCATTTTTTAAAGCTAGTTGGTGAGACCATCCTTATATACCTTGATGATTTCCAAGTTCTTCCAGAATCAATAAGTAATCATGTTGAACATATTGAGTTTGTATTTCAAAGGTGTAGGGAGGAAGATATCTCCCTTAACCCTAAAAAGTCCATTTTTATGGTCCAAGAAGGTAAAGTATTATGGCATGTGGTTTCTAAAGATGGCCTAGCCATATACCTAGATAGGATAAATACAGTCCAAGAACTTCCTAGTCCTCATCAATTTTGATTTCTTTAGAGATTTGACTATGTGTTTGGCATATATGAGAGCATTGTTATGATATTGACCTAAAACAATGATAAATATGAGGAGCATCTAATTTATTTCATGAGGCAAGTCCCCCAAAACTATGAAGAAAGGTGCATATTCATTAAAAAACAAGTGTTTGTCATTAGAAAATCCCTAAGAAAGTTTGAGTACTACATATCCCTAAGCAATACCACCATCTTCATGGTTCATCCTAATGGTTGATCTATCTTCTTTCATGATGAACTAGGAGAAAATAGGGTAGGATGGATAAGCAAAATCAAGATTTTGATGTATAGATTAAACCCACTAATCTCATTAGAGATATGGATCTATGTAAGAACCTTATAATATATGTATTGAGGGAATAAGAGTAGATCAAAAACATCAAACAAGCTGAATGGAAAGGGGGTCCAAAGTGGAAGTTGTTCATTATATCACTTGGTCACCAAAAGGGTAGAGGAGGTCTAACCTAAAATTTTCCTCCTCCTCCTAAGTCTTTTCAGCTTTTGTTTAATTTGTAGACTCGTACCCTTTGCTACACGTGTGGAGGGTTTTATTTGAGATCTACTCTTGTTGTTCAAGGATATTACAAATCTAGTTTTTACCCTCCACAAGGTTGCTTTGCATCTCACCTTTTGATACATCTTTGAAGGGAGTGTCTAGCTCATGTTCCACTTCGTCTACTTCTATGAAGTCACTCATGACCAAGGCATCAAGTTGATCCCAGTCAAATATTTAATGTGGAGATAGAGCATCAAATTTTTAGTGAGCCTTATCTTTTAGTGAGGTCACCAAAAACCTAAGATCGACATCCTAATTTGTAATATTGTGCACCTGGTAAATGAAAGCTATTTATTGTAGATGCTCTAATGGGAATGTTGATCCTTCATCAATATATTTAGGCAAATTTTCTATCAATGATACTAGAAATTTTCTCCAAATAGTTGATGGTTGTGGAGGTTGTAGTGGGTTCTTTTCTCCTCAGGTAGGGGATAACTCCTAATATAAGGTAACCATCTTGAATCTATGGGTCCTTTGAATTTTAGCAAAGCTGCTAGGTGAATGAAACTTCTTGCTTCTAGATAAGTAGGTAGACAAAGACCTTCACCTAAACATGAGTCTCGTATCTTCAATAGTGGCTTCTTTTAGTGTTAGTTCTAGAGTGAAGTAGCTAGGTGAGTGAATATGTGGTTCAAAAAATGGGAATAAACAAAGACCGTCACCAAGTTTAATTCCTACTCATTGTTGCAATTATGGGACCAATGATGTATCATTAGGATCCCATTGGGTATACCATTAAATTGTTGTTATATTTTATTATCCCTACTAGAGCAATTGCACCTCGCAAAGAGTGACATAGTAGGGTCATGACTTAGAGCATGGGGTTCAACTCAATCGAGGACCTCCAAGAGTTTTTACAAGGTTGGATTATTGTTAGGATGTGATCTTCAAGTTGCACTAGTGGTAAAAAGAGATACGAGAGAGAAAAAACAACTCAAAAAAATAAAAGAAGTCCAAGAGATTCGCTAAGATCTTCCTCCAAAAATAGGTTTGAACATTATGTGCCAGTGGTAAACACTTCTTGTTCTTGACATAATAAAACACAGATGAGGTATACCAGTTGTATGTGAGCATGATCAAGTGGGTCCCGTAGGAGAGCCAAACAAGTTACTGGTCTAAAAATAGATGGAAGTCCCTCACACACACATATATTTAATAGAACTCAAATAATAGGTAGAATATTACAATCAAATACATATACATAGAAATGGGTCATTAGGATATATAAAAAGTTTGACATAGGCTTCCATGTATATATATGCAAGTAATATCTTACAAATATTGTGCCAAAAGAGGTGGTTCGAGATTACCCATAAGTCGCTCAAGAGCCAACTATTTTTACAAAAATAAATTAAGGGAAAGTTTACAAATGGATATAATTGCAAACTTGTCGATCCTTTACAAAGCAACTGCTATTCCTATATATAGATTACAAGGGGAGGGTTTTACCTCCAAAAATCATGTATAGATTTCTAGGTGGCTATCATTTTTTATACTGAGTCATATCTTGTCTGATCATTTATCCCTTTAAGATCCTCTAGATTTGTAGTCATTAATGTAAAATGGTCTTGAGCACTTGGATGTGTATATATCATCTTTATTGTCATCTACCCATTTTTAGGAATTCCCATCATCTGGGTGTAGAAGATTGCTTTGTTTAATGCTCTAGATCTTTGAGTTGCTTTTGTCATGGCTCCCATGTTGTACTTTCTTGAAGATACAAGGTATTCTTTTGTAAAAAAGGATAATATTCCTTGAAGAATGCACATCTCATTGTTTTGAATTTTGGGGCATTGATGTTTTCTTCTTCATGAATTGATCAAAACTTGTATTCCTCATCTTACATCCATGACTTAGAAACTTTTGACCTTCAGACATTCTTGGATTTTAATATTTGCCCTTCGAAAATATAACCTTTTTTATCGAGGCTTTTTCTTGTGCTTGTTTACAACTTCCATTTTCAAAATGTGTAGTAGTTCATCACTACATTTCCAAAAATCATCCATCTCCCATTTTTTCTACCATGGATACCACTTCTACTTTCATCAACCCATCCATGTTGTGGGCCAACCCTATGATTCCACCAATTACCATTGTTGCCACTTCATTCATGGCTCTTACAATACCTATAAAATCAAAGATACCTAAAGCAATATCTCCAAAGAGAATAATAATAAAAGAGAGATAGAAGAAGTGCACTCCTCCTCCATTAATACTAGAGTAGCTCTTTAATGAGGCCCATAGAAGATTGAAGAAGGTAATATATATACACTCCTTGGGTGAAGTGAGGAAAGAGGCCTTGTGGAGGTTCAACCTTTGTCCTAAATAGACTCATTAAGTAGTTGGGTTTAGACCTCAAGCCTAGCAATGAAACCAGTGCTCCAAGTTTGGAGTTGCATGGAACTTGTGGAAGCATATGTTGAAAGATATGATTTCAATGGAAGAATCATCAAGACCTAGCAATGGACTAAAGATTCTTTTGATATCCAAGAGGATGATATCTAGAATATGTTAAGTATAGTTGATGATCCTACCACATGGGTTACCTACAATCCTAAAACCAAAAAGGATTATTATTATAGATTGACTAGCATTATTAGCAGGATTTCTTAATCCCTCATATTAAAGACCCTAATAAATCCTTTGACTTTAGCATCTTGCTAGAGTTAAAATGGTTTAAATATGATGCTTAATTAATCTTATCTAGGATTGAGACAATTCTAGGAGAGAATACTAATACAAAGGTTTATGGAGAGTATATGGCCCTCCTCCATGTAGTCAAAAATTACTTTAGGCATTCAAAAATGTTTAACTATGCATGGTACATAGCAAACCAAAATAACCACTAGCTAAAGGATTTTAAGGAGGAAATAAAATTTACATATATATCCTACCTATTCTAACTCATTCTATACAAAAAGAAATATTAGTTTCCCTTCCTCTAGCTATACCTGACAAGACTAGATGGAAAACCATTATCAATGTTAGACTACAAGGACCTACCTTATAGAGAAGTAGAGAATACATCTTAACATTTCTATGATGAAATATACAATTTCATCATGGAAAGTATGAGACGAAAGGCAACAAGGTTTTTAGATGAGACCCACAACTTACAAAATTTAGAGAAGTTACGAAATGATAACTACTACCTGGGGAGATCTCACTTGTTCATTAAATTGTTCAAATTTTTAGGAATGCCCTTCACATTGTCAACATATGTGCTAGACTATCTATCAACCTTGATTATGTTAGGAACTTCAACTATGTGGAGCTAAAGTGTTTTAAGGGACAAAAGAAGGCCAAATTCTACCTGCTCAAGTAGCAAATCATGCAAATTACACCAAAATTATGGGATATTCACATAGTCATGGAAGAGAAGTTGAGAAACATGAATCATTTAGTTATATGATCCTTAGGGTTACTTCTAAAAATATTTGAAAGATAAGGTTTTGCACACCTTCTTCATGCATGAAATGAGGTACAAACTTGAGGAGGCAAATCCATCTAATAAGGTAGCCTAACACTTTAAGGAGCATCCAAGGATACAAAAATAAAATACAATAATGGTACACCAAAACCTACACTGGTTTAACTTTTATGTAGATGCACAAGTTAAGAATGACTTTGATCTAGTTATCAGGAAAAACCATCATGTATTGTAGGCCCTAAAAGATATAGGATACTCAAGGAGGAAGATTCTCATCAGGCAAAAGATGAAATATAAAACTAGAAAAATCACAAGACCAATACGCAATGATCCCTTTGATATGCATTTCTTAGCTATTTAGGATAGGAAGCATATGAAGGACATAAAAATATATAGAACTATATAAGTATCCCTAGAGAACACTCCAACTACACCTCTTGTATTTGTACCTAAAATCATATCTACAACATCAACAACATTGGAAATCATAAGCATTGTAGTGTAAGGAATTATAAAGGAAATACTTCATAAGTAGGAAGGTGACCCACATAGGTTTATGTTTTAAAAGTTTATAGCATAATCAATATGGTAGCCACTTGTAGTAGAATCGTAATAAACACCACAACTTGAGGAGGGAAAATCCCTCAAGGTGGAACTCCTCTTGAGTCGAAAACAATAAAATTTTAAACTTTGGTCACATTTCATTTAACCACCACTTCTCTTTTCATTTCTTTTACTCACACTTTTTTTCCCTCTCTATTTCTTCTCACTTCCTCTTCTCCTACCCCTTTTTTTGGTTCACTTCCCTCAGCATCCACCAATGAATCCATTGGTTATTCTAGAGATAAACTACCTCTCACCACAACACTCATTACCAACACCACACAAAAAACATCATTCTCTTCACCTTTCATCATTGTATTACAACCCCTAATTTTCTACACAATGAGTCCATCCCCCTTACAAATAGTATCTCATTTAGCTAAAACATAAACTTAGTTAGTGATAGGGGTATTTATTTTTAGATCACCCTTTATTCCCATCTCCACACAACTTGCTCAACCTATTGTGTCATCTCATCCATCACCCCACCCCACCATGTGATTTAAGTAGATCCTATTGGAGGCAATGTCATTTCCACACACACTCCTATGATTAAACCTGCCAAAGTAGGCCTAAATCCAAGCACAATCATAGGTCCAAGTTAGGACTTTGTTTGGAATATCGCTAGTGATCATAAAATATTGATGTATAAGAGGCATTTAAATCCCTCCAAGATGAGGAGATAATGGTCCCAAAATAATATAATTAACTAAAGGATAAATCCTCTAAGGATTTAGTCATCATGTAGCCCCAGAAGGTATTTGGAGGTGACAAATTCCTCATCATGGAATCAGCCCCAAAAGACCCTTTAAAACCCACCATAGCACCTATCTACTTTATAACTAGAGTGTTGGAGCTGAATCTAACAAGGACAAATCCATATCAGATGATCCATCTTAAAAATCAACTCTCAACTAGTGCAACCATGCAATTTGGACAAATAAAAGTGGAGAATGATGCTTTGAAGAAAAAAGTCATAGAAATGGAGATAGTTGTGATACAACTAAAGGCAAAAAGGGCATAGCTCTAGAAAGAGAATGAAACCCTAAGAAAGGTACTATAGAAAAATATAATCTAGAATGATAATTTTAAGACCTCAAGTAGGTTGTTGAGGTTAATAAGAAAAGGAAACAACTATAAGATATTTCATAGCAACTTACACAAGGGAAATTTGAGCTAAAAAAGCAAGTTGAACAAGACAAATCGTAGCTAGACAACCAATTGAAATAGTCTTAGAAAGCCAAGTGGAAGAGAGATCTTCAAATTTCTAATCTTTTAGAAGAGATTGCCAAATTAAAGGAAGGAGCAGTTATAGGCCAAGGGTAAACCTTGAAAATTGATAAAGTGAAATCCCTATAGGACAACATAAATATCAAGGTGACAAGTGTAAGAACATTATTTGAATTTATAACCAACAATGAGAACATACTTAAGCAAGTAAAAAATATCATCAAGCAAATTGAATAATTGGCTACAAAGAAGAGGTATAGGAAGGTACTTAAACTATTGGCCATGTGACGATAACTCAAGCATAGTAGAGGGAATAAATAGAAAAGACCTTGTCAAAAGTTTGAAGAAAATACTTGATATATAGGAAGACATCCAAACATGAAAATATGTGATGGCCTCTCCAGATCGATACATGAAATGGAGAAGGAAATTTAGAGACTAGTCACTACTAAATTGCCCAATGTGTTTAACCATCAAAAGAAACTCTTCAATGATGACATTGTTATTTCAATGCTCAAAGAGGAAAATGCCAAGGATAGAGTTGAAATAACAATAGAGTAGGCCAAACAGTTGGAGATGTTGCTCACAAAACTATAAGAAATGATGGTAAAACATGATGGATTATTTGAAAATATGTATAAGGACTTGACAAGAGATGTGGAAGATATCACAAACTTTCATTTACTAAGGAATAAGGAATGGATTTTTTTTTTGGCATTGCTATCATAAATGAGACAAGGAGGACCATCAATTTTTGTAGTTATGTAGCAAGGATTCTAATTTTGCAAACTTGATGCCCAATGATGAATATAATATCTAAATAATTTCATCAATTGAGCTTGGTACCATATGGATTTGCTAGAAATACAGTGAAGGGTCATTACCTTTAGGATTTTTCCATTTTGGAGTATTACAAAACAATTAAAATTGGTCAATTGAAACTTATAAAACCCTCAAATTATGCCAAGTGAATATCAAAGATATGTTGGCTCTAAAGAGATTAATTAGCTCATAAGAGCAATCTATTAACTTGATGGATTGATTGGATTGTAGGAGTAAATACCTAGTATATTAGAGTGATTCACTCACATCCTAGAGGGAATCACTCATGCAAAAGTAGAGGGGTAGAAAGGAAAGTGTAGTGACAACAATAAGCATTTTAGAAACCTTCTAACTCTTTTAGGAGTGTAATTAGAGGCCTTTAATATTTTTAGGTGCATCATTTTGCTAGGGATGCCCCCAAATATTTACTTTTATTATAAGTGTAGATCCATAAGCTCTATTGTAAACACATTTTTGTATTGATGAATTCAAACTATATTTTATGAGACCCACATTGTCCTCTTTCTTAATGATATTGATGATAAATTGACAAGTCTTTTGCTTTCCATGACTGACATTGCCCTCCTATATTGAAGAATGGGTGATGACTGTGGCACTACCCTTTTATCCATCTTGTCATTCCTCTCACAATTTCATTTCATATGAATGGGAATACACTAATTTTATTTTATTTCCTATGTGTTGATTGATCACACAATTTTATTGATATGATTATGACTATAATTACTTTTAATATCTCACCACCTAAACTTCACATTTTCAATTCAAGCATTTTAATTTTTTCATTTACATTTTGCATTTTATTTTATGCAATTAGATTAGATTAGTTAGATTTTAGCAAGGATAGTGTGAAGCTAGCCTAATTTTAGAGGTTGGAAAAGGTATTATTTCTTCCATCCAATCTTGTTAAAATTAGAATTGAGCGCACATAAGAAGTTGGACAATTTCCTATACCTTTGCTTGACATTTGGGATTACTTTATGACCAAAACATTTCACATATTTCTCAATTATTTTTATTTTTTAATCATTTTTATGTGTATACTATTGTGACATATGTAACATAAAATGCAATATTTTTCTAACCAACTTATTGAACCCATTATCTTTTTGTTAATTATAATGTTTGTATTTATAGCGGGTTTTAACAAGGATCCCAAAACCTGATTACATAAGAAATGGGCCTAGGGCATCAATCCCTTGAAACTGAACACCAAAACAGAAATCCCGCCAGTGATAACGATAAGCATGAAACAATCCCTCTCGGCGGGAAACAAACAAATAAGAAATAAAGTAGTTTTGGAGATCCCGCCCAGTGAGGTAGCAAAAAACCACCATCGAGAAGATCCCGCCCAGCAGGAAGCAAAAAAAAAACCGTTATAATAAAATCCCGCCTCGCGGGAAGCAGTCAAAACCACCACAAACAGTCCCACCTAGCGGGAAGCAACAGGGAAATCCCGCCATCCGAGAAACCAGAAGAAAAGAAAGGATCCCGCCTCACGGGGAAACCGACATATTTGGCGGATCCTGCCCTGTGGAGAAACCATCCCGCCCACCGGGAAACATTTCATTCAGCGAGAGCCATCCTGCAGGAAGCCGACAGCCAGCACAGAGAGGATCCAGCCCATCAAGAAGTGACCAGAGAGTTGCACCACAAGGAACCCGCCCCGGGAAAACAGAAGAGGATCCCAGCAGTAGGGACCAAGAATCCCATCCAAGCATAGAGCCCACTAAGGATTCGCAAGAAAAGGGGGAAGCTGTCCAAACCCTAAACCGTCACCTCCACCGCACCAAGAAACGTAGGGGACCAGATCCACGTGAATAACCTACAAAAAACCCCAGGGGGAAGCCTAAGGGAAAAAGGGAAGGGATCCCCAACCAAACAGGGATCCCTGGGAAGCACCAGTCCGAAAAAACAACCAAGGAAACCCTAGCCGACCGGGAGGGGCGCAGATAGTGGAGAAGGATATCCCCCCAGGAGATCATCTGCAAACAACCACTCCCCGGGAGGGATGACCTGGATTGAGCCAGGGACTGGGCAGGAACCAGGAGCCATGGGAGGGGGAGCAGGGGAGGGACCAGAGCCCTCCCCTCTCTCATTGAACCCATTATCTTGATTCAAATGCAATCACAATGTATATTAGCAAAGGTTTTGAAATATATGTAGGACTGTAGGTTCATCTATACATAACTAGATTTTGTTCCATAGTACTTGATGCACCTAGATGAATTCCCCTAGGGTATTATCAATATATTGTGAAACTTATTATTAATAAGATGAAATAAAAATCCAAAAATATTGATGTTGGAATTCTTTCTAGAGCTTCCATATCTTAAAAAATCACTCCATGGTATTCTCTACAACCCAAACTTCACCATGAATCATGGGATGTTGTCACCTTATTTTTTTCCCAACTTCTGAATTAAAAAAAAAAACTATGAAACAAATATTTTTGAAAGAAAATTTAGTGAATAATGCAAATTCAATATCAACTTCATTTTTATCCACTTTTAAATGTTTGAAAACATAGCTAATGTATATTGAATTTACATATTAACCCTCTATTTTTAAAAACCATCAGATCATGCTTGATCATCTCATCTTTGATAATCAGTTTCGATGAACCATTAATTGTCTTGATAGAGACTCTATATTCACTTTTTCCATTGTTCTTAATTGTAAACAAAATCTCCCACCCAATTAGGATATCCTTACTTCCAACTAAAGCATTAAATATTTATGTGTGTATAACATCAAATGTTTCCTAATGATAATCTCATTTTTCAAAATTGTTTAAATATTTAGAGTAAAATAATTAAAGACAAGGCTCACTTTCCACTTACGTTGCCATCTACTTCTTGTTTGCATTTTTTCCTTACTCACATAGGTATTTTCTCCTCAATTACATTAACAATTTTTTAAAATTTGGTCATATTTGAGATGTTGATTTTTCTAAATTTCAAACATTAATATTACTTCTTAAAAGTTATCAAATGTTAAATTAAAATTAAAAGTATGTTAAAATCAATATTAGTTGAAAAAATATTATTGCAGTGGTAAGGGATTTGGCCTCTCTTTGAGAGGTCCAAGATTCACACCCCACTCAGTATGAGGGGATTGAGATCCCTCATAAAAACATGTGTAAACTCATTGAAAAAAATTAGTTCAAATAAACTAAGAGACACTCCATTTTATTCTACAAAATATAAAAAGTCTTGTTTGTAAGTTTTAAAAGATAATTTTATTTTTTATCCTAAAAATTAAATTTTTATTGTTTGTTTTAATTCTAAGAATATAAATAAAAATAATTTGTAAATAAAAAATAAAATGTATTAATGGTGTTGACAGTACTTTATGGATGCTAAGTATGGACTTGTAGCATGTCTCTTACACTTACATAGAATTATGTGCCCATGAGGTCACATTTAACAATTGGAAGGAGAATATTTAATCTCTCCAAACTTCAGATTCATACTGGATTCCCACTAATCTAGCTAAAATAAACTAATATAAATGCATGAAAGTAAAATTTTGGAGAAAAGGGTGTAGCAACTTAAAACAAAATACAACAAAGGAAACAAAATAATTATAACAATATTAGCACTGACCAATTAGCACATTTGAAACTTACCTAATAATATTAATGTAATTGAATATTCAAATAATATAACCACAAACACTACTCATTAGTTTAACCAAGAAGTGGGAGGGCATAACCACAAGCACTGCTCATCCATGAATCAAGTGGTGAAGTGACATAGTTAGTCCATAAATGGCATGCACAATATTTCCACTAAATATAACATAAGTTTTAAGATTATAATCCACAATCACAAAGAGTGGTTCTAATATTCATTAATAGACAAAAAGTCCTTACAAATTAGTTCTCATCTCTTATTTATGGTAAGATTTTTACTCTACCTCTAACCCTTGACTAGCTTAATTAACCTTTAATTACATCAATTTAACCATAAAAATACAAAAATGTAATTATCAATTAGTTGTCTTAGGATCCATACTATAAAATTTACCTACTTCATCTTATGTGCATGTTAATCTAGAAATTTACTTGGTTGTTGATGCTTCACTACCTTATTGTGACATGCTAGCTTATGGGAAATTCACTAACATGTATTGGCAATCACTAGATCAAGGGCTAAGTTAATTTTCCATATTTTCTATTTTTTCTTCAGTCTTATATTCAAAAATGACTTTGACCATTGGTTCATATATGTTCTAAAATTTGACTCCAACCTTGGTTATTGAGTTCCATGTCCTATCTTACTCTATTACTCTGTTTGCACTATTAGATTTTGCATTTTTGGAAAAAGGTAATAGCTTGATACAATTTTGGTAAATTGCAAGGATATTAAACCTAATTGATGGTGAATCCTAAACTATATTTACTCCACTATAATTGAAGTCTACTAAAATTTTGTCAAAATTATAAAATTACAGAATTGTGAAGATGCCATCAATTAGGAGGGGTACCCATTTTCTTTGTAATTGAAATGGGTACCTTTTCAATTACAAATAAAGTTAGATAATAAAGAACACAAGCTTCTATTGAGAGGAGGGGTCAACAGTATAAGACCAATTTTTACTTTTTCTTTCAATTCAATATTATGTAGTGTATAGATAGCAATATCAATAGCAATAATCAAAGCAATGCACAAAAAACCATACACAATAGAGACACCACAATTTATGTGGTTCACCCAATTTGGGCTACTCCACGGAGAAAATATTTTACTAAAATTTTCTCAATCAATCTCTTTTGGTAATCCTTCCCAATTACAATATTTATGGACCTTTGTCCAAAGGAGATGTTGATATCCTAATCTCAAGTTCATGGATATCTTCCACAGGAGAAATTTTTCCCCTTCTGCTCTGGCTAGTGATCTTCTAGAAGACTTTGTCTCTCTACTGCATTGACTGGTGGATCTCTCTCCACTTGAAGACTCCTCACTCAGATCTATCTTCAATTGTCATGGCTGCTGGATCTCTATCCATTGAGACTCTATCCTCTGTACTCTATCACCTCCAAAGCTCTGTCTCAATACTATACTAAACATAGTATAGTCGGTCTAGCACAACTCTGCTCAATCTCTTGCATTAAACACAGTACATTTAGTCTAATACAATTTTGCTCAATATGTCCACACATAACCTACTCAAATATGCTTAACAGGTCCACACAAAACCTACTCAAATATGCTCAACAGATCCACACAAAACTTTCTCAAATCTGCTCAACAGGTCCACACAGAACCTACTCAAATCTGCTCAATAGGTCCACATAGAACCTGCTCAAATATGCTTAACAAGCTCACTCAGAACTTGTCCAAATATGCTCAAAAAGCTCACTCAAAACTTGTCCAAATATGCTCAACAAGCTCACTCATAACTTTTCCAAATCTTCTCAACAAGCTCACTCAAAACTTGTCCAAATCTGCTCAAAAAGCTCACTCATAACTTGTCCAAATCTGCTCAATAAGTCCTCTCTAGGACTTGCTCAAATCTGCATAGCAAGCTTCCACAAAAGCTTACTCAAAATTAGTCCATAAGCCTTCTCAAAGACTTATCTCAAATCTACTTAACAAGCTCACACAAAACTTGTCTAATCTCATAGAATCATAAAGAGAATTGTTAGAGACTCAATATGTTCTATACTCAAATCCCAATCTCAACTCAAATCAATCTCATAGAAACATAAATAGAATTGTTAGAGACTCAATATGTTTTATACTCAAATACCAATATCAACTTAAATAAATCTCATAAAATCATAAAGAGAATTGTTAGAGACTCAATATGTTCTATTCTCAAATCTCAATCTCAACTCCATTCAGATATAGAATAGTTTTTTTTGTGTAACTTGAACAACCACATGCATCCACTTGACTAGGTTCAATCAACTCAACTCAACCAATCACCTCAATGAACAACCCTTTCTCACAAACCCTAGTCCAAGCATGTATCAACCAACTCAAAATGTTTCCAACAATGCTCAACCACAAATCTCACATAACAATGATACTCATGTTCTTTTCTAACTCAAGTACAAGTTCTTTACATAACCAATTTTCTTCAACAAAAATGCTTATAAAATAAGGTTTAATCACAACTCTCAAACCAAAAAACCTTAAAGCATTTAACCAATCACTTTCAAAAAGGAAACCACAATCAATCATTTTCTCTCCAAAGATATTTTCATAAATCAATCACCCAATCAAGTCAATGGAGAATATACCCATACCTTTTAATAATATGAAGAAACCTCTTTGGAAATATGCCACAATCACAATATTCTTTTGCCAATCCTCACAAGGGTTAGAAGATCACAAAATAATCAACATTACTCCACTTCACAATAATATTCACCAAAGCTTTTAAGTAAAAAACCTTTTTAAGAATTGATGCACAACTTCCTTATCACTCCTAAAACCACTTGTACCATAAAAAAAAAATCAAAACATTGCATAACCTTGTCACTCCAAAAACCACTTATACCATAAAATAACTCAAATATTTTATATCCTTCCTTTCAACACTTTTGCACTTAAAAAATAATCACAAAGCCTTCTTAGGCAATATCCCACATTAATCAAATATCAAACCTTAGCCATATGCAAAAATTAAATCCACTATACTCTCTGTGAAAATCAATGCTTAACACAACCTTAGCAAATTTGAAATATTTCATGCACCCAAAAATTTTGGCGATCAAATTATGTCATACCTTGCAAAATGGCTTTGGGTGGTTTCGACCCCGCATTCCTTCTTATCATGCGCCTTAGCACATTCTCCGCCAACTATGTGGGCTAGGCCTCCCACGTGGAGGCTTTAAGCCTTTGAGACTTATATTTCCGTCCTCTCCACCTATACCTTGAAACTTGCTCCCTTGTTCCATGTGTAGTGTGCAAATGAAATCAGAAGGGGGAAATCGACGATTGCGAAGGAGGGGATAATCGAATGCATAAAATATTTCTTGTCACCTACTTGGTTGATAAAATCAACCCCTTTAAATATTTGAACCTTTGCATGATAAAATATATGACGTCGACGGACATGGTGGGAAAACTCTTTTATTTAATTTTAAAATTTAAATTTAAATTTTAAATAAATTTAAATTTAAACTAAACCTTTAAAATTAAATTTCTCCATCACCGGGGCACCTTTTTCGATGAAACAAAAAACCAAATTGGGTTTTAAGAAAAACCTATTTCAAATCTTCCATCCATGGTTTTAAATAAAACCTTTCCTTGCCTTCCTTGGTTTTCATAAAAACTTTTTGCTAAGCTTCCCTTGAAGCTCCTTTTGGAACCAAATGCCATGCATCCCTTCTTGAACCTTTGATCAAAACCTTTGCTTCTCATGAAGCTCTTTGTGGAGCAAAATCATAGTGCTTACTTACATAGGTCCTTTTTACATCAATGACAACTTTTAGCTTAGGGACTAAAAATGTCCAACAGATAATCAGAAGAGAGATCTTGAAGGAAGGGATAAAAAGATAGATAGCCTAATGAATGTCATCAAAGATCTTGAAAAGCAACTATAGGGGATTCAAATGAGTGGAATGAAATGAAAGGAAAATGGAAATTTTTCAAGAAACAAAATGAATATTATGAAAAACAAATAAAATCACTCAAGATTGAGAAAGAGGAAAATGTTAAGGAATGTAATGAGAAGAATGAAGCCACATTTTTGGATTTTCAAAAACAAGAGAAGAATCAAAAGGGTTTAAATTCATCTAAAATTTATATTTTGTAGGTTTATGGAAGCATTCAAAAGGAACGGGTTATTATTTCCATTGACCCAAGTAGTAAATATAATTTTATTAATATTGCTTTGGCTAAGAGGTTGCAGGTTCAAGCAACAAAAATAAAGGACATACAGTTGGAGGGTGAGAATGTTTAGATTTTTGAAGATTTGAAGATCACCATGGATAAATATATTTTACATTCAGATTTTTATGCTATTGATATGGATGATGAGGATATTGTTCTTGGTTATCCTTGGTTAGATTCTTTGGGTATTATTAAAATTAATGTGCAAATGGAGATTATGAAGTTATGGTACAAGAAAAATAAGATGACATTGCAAGATATTATATATCTCAAGAAGCAAGGATCCAAGGAAAAACAAGAAGTGATTGCAGAGAAACAAATAGAAGAACCTGAAACAGAATCCAAGAAGGTAGTAGCAGCAATAGAGTCCATGGAAGAAGCAACAATAATTGAGTCCATGGAAATAAAAATAGCAAAGTCTAATAAAACTTTGTTAGAAGAGCACAAGAACACACCAAACAAAGGGAACATGAAAGAATTATGTGTAGAAGAATTTAAAATAATGGCACCAAATGTTGAGGAGTCAAAAAAGGTAGAACATCAAGTTAAGGTTGCACCATATTGTCGTCCACACCACCATGAGCAAAAAAAATATTGGAGGCATGGCTCAAGGCAGTAATATTATGGTTCTATTTGGAATCATAAGGGTACCGAGTATGGCAGTGCTTGGAAAATAAAGCATAGTGATCCTGGTTTTCAAATTGGTTCATCAGCATCAAGGAAAAAGTGGATCCATCATTCAAATTATCAAAATACAACAATAGTAGCATGGAGCCAATGAAGTGGATTTGGATACTCAAGTGGAAAAATGGCATACCAGCATCAACGTGTTTCACTAGAATGGATGGTTGATCGAGATTGGTACCAGTTTTTAATATTGCTTAGAAAATCATGTTATCTTGTTTCTTCATATGTTTCAAGGGTGAAACATTTGTAAGGAGGGTGGCATGTTGGGGTACCTAGAAATAGATATTTGGGGAATATTATTATATTGTATAAGGGTTGGCATAGGCCACACATAACCAAAGGTTGATTGTATTATAATATTATATTATTATATTATATTAGTAGTCGACTCCCCAAAGAAGAATTAGAATATGGATATATAAATAAGAGATATTTATCATTGTACTCATCATGGAGATTAATCTTATGTAATCATCTTTACCCATGAAGTGGCTTATGGAACTTTGTCTTCCTTAAGTGGCACTCTCATCTTGGGATATTTTATGGAGTTATTCCTTCCTTAAGGAGTATTATTGATGTTGCCCTACCTTAAGAGTATTATCTATCTTTGTCTCTTCTGTGGATTATTTTTTGGAATGTTATTTGTGGATGATTGATTTGATATTTTTCATATTGGTGAATGACTTATATTTATGAGAATATAGTTCTGTAACACTAGTCATCCCCTTTGTGGTGTTTTTGATACCTTTGAAGAACACAAGCTTATACTGAGAGGGGTGGGTGAACAGTATAAGACCACTTTTTACTTTCTTTCCAAACCAATATCAATTAATGTCCTTAATTGCAATAACCAAATATAGCAGTGTGCATTAATAACTCAGATAGCAGTAGTAAGCAAGAGCACAAGTCACCACACAATTGAGACACAACAATTTACGTGGTTCACCCAATGTGGGCTACTCCACGGAGAAAATATTTTACTAAAACTTTCTCAATCAATCTCTTTGGGAATCACTCCCAATTACAATGTTTATGGATCTCTTTCCAAAGGAGAACTCTTTCCCCTTCTGCTCTGGCTATGTGATCTTCTAGAAGACTCTGTCTCTCTGTTGCACTAACTGGTGGACCTCTCTCCACTTGAAGACTCCTCACTCGGATCTATCTTCAACTATGCTAGTTGTTGGATCTCTATCCACTAAGACTCTATCCTCTGTACTCTATCACCTCCAAAGCTCTATCAATAGGCTCACTAAGAACCTGCTCAATAGGCTCACATAGAACCTGCTTAACAAGCTCACATAGAACTTGTCCAATTTTGAATAACAAGCTCACACAGAACTTGTCCAATGCTGAATAACAAGCTCACACAAAACTTGTCCAATGTTGAATAACAAGCTCACACATAACCTGTCCAAATCTGCTCCAACAAGCTCACTAAGAACTTGTCCAAATCTGCTCTAGCAAGCTCACCAAGAACTTGCCCAAATATGCTCTAGCAAGCTCACCAAGAACTTGCCCAAATATGCTCTAGCAAGCTCACCAAGAACTTGCCCAAAACTATCCACAAATTTGTCCCAACACTATCCTCAAATCTGTCCCAAAGGCCTTCTCAAAGGCTCAATC
The DNA here is from genome assembly GCA_028583015.1 of Wollemia nobilis. Taxonomy (NCBI): domain Eukaryota; kingdom Viridiplantae; phylum Streptophyta; class Pinopsida; order Araucariales; family Araucariaceae; genus Wollemia; species Wollemia nobilis. Next base: position 4,988,949 of record JAQPPZ010003172.1, on the reverse strand, counting down.
AATCATGCTCAAGTAGTACTCAAAATGAACTCAACAATGAATGGCAATCTCAACTCAAATCAACTTCATAGAAGCATAAAGAGAATTGTTAGAGACTCAATATGTTCTAATCTCACTCTCAACCCAAATCAATCTAAACTCAACTCAAATCAACTCATAGAAGCATAAAGAGAATTGTTAGAGACTCAATATGTTCTAATATCACTCTCAACTCAAATCAACCTCAACTCAATTCAAGTCAACCTCAACTCAACTCAAGTCTTATAGAACCATAAAGAGAATTGTTAGAGACTCAATATGTTCTAACCTCAATCTCAACTCAACATAGAATGATGGAATAGTTTGTTTCATAGAACTTGAACAATCACTTCACACATCACTTGACTAGGCTCAATCAACTCAACTCAACCAATCATCACAAGGGACAACTCTCTCTCACACAACCCTAGTCCAAGTATGTATCAACCAACTCAAATGTTTCCAAAAATGCTCAACCACAAATCTCACATAACAATGATACTCATGTTCTTTTCTAACTCAAGTTCTTTCACAACCAATGGGCTTCAACCACTATGCTTATAACACAAGGTTTAAACACAACTCTCAATTCAGAAAACCTTGATGCATTCAACCAACCACTTTCGAAAAGGAAACCACAAACAATCCTTTTCCCTCCAATGATATTTCAGAAATCAACCACCATAAACAATCAATAGGAGAATGTGCCCATACCTTTTATGAAGTGAAGAAACCCCTTTGGAAATCTGCCACACTCAACACACTTTGAAAAGAGCAAAACAACCTTCACTTTGAAACCCTTTACAAAAATAGAAATATCTCTCTACATACACCTTATTTCTCCTTCTAAATGAGTTAGTCAAATAGCCCTCGAAATAATCTTTCCAACGATATATAATATGATATACTTTTATAAAAGGAAAATACCATAAATATCTTCTTTTCTAAAAGTGCTTTTAAACTTGCCTTCCAATAAAAAATCAAATCAACCCTCATCACCTTATTCCTCCAACATTAGGCAATAATAAAAAATTTATTAATAAAAACGTTACTTGCCTCTTAGAGGGAATCAAACCCTCGTCTCTGCCCAAACAATCCTCAACCGCGGTGCCAAAGACCACGTGAGCTACGCGCTCGCATAGGACGAAGAGCGGAGAATGCGCTTTTGTCCTTCTCCCCTTGCTCACATCAAAAAAATGTGGGCCAATTCTCTTGCTCGAAACTCTAACCCGTGGGAATCGAACCTCATCTCTTTCACAAGCAAAAACCTTTGCACTCCCCTCGCTCATCGTTGGACCACGCTACCACATGAAGATTTCGGCGCTTTTCATCTTATCTCCTCTGCATTCGATTCCAAGGCTTTTGAAATAAAAGCCTTTGCATTTATATGCAACTTCCCTTTAATTTTGCAAACGTCAATGGTGCTTTTAAATTAATTTCTTTTTGATGATGACGTCGACGCTGAGGTAATTTTAATTTTAAAATTTAAAATTAAATTTTAAATATTAAAATTTAAACCAAATATTCAAAATTGAATATCTCCATCTCCGGGGCACCTTTTTCGATGAAACGAAAAGCCAACCTGGGTTTTAAGAAAAACCCATTTCAAATCTGCCATCCATGGTTTTAAATAAAACCTTTTATTTTACCTACCTTGGTTTTCACAAAAACCTTGTATATATCCATGCTCTCCGAAATATGAATGCTTTGGTCATCAAAACTCAATGTTACCTTGTGACATTAATGTGACATCAATGACAACATAAAACAACTCAAATTGCCAACAATATCCCCCTTTGTCATTGATGGCAACACCTCTAAAGCAAAAACCATAATCACTGCAAAAACCATCTCTGAGAATCAAAGTTGCTCCCCCTGACTCAATACTCTCTTTGGAGGCTGCTCCCCCTAACTCAATGCTCTCTATGGAGGCTGCTCCCCCTAACTCAATGCTCTCTTTGGAGGCTGCTCCCCCTAACTCAACTCTCCCCCTTACTCAAATATCTCCCCCTTTGACATCAATGGCAAAAGGGACACCTATGGGGCTAAAAGATATGACTCTTAAGCATAGCCCCCTCACCACCTTCTCTCTTGAGGTGATTAATTTTGGGGTGGGAGTACCTTTACTCCCATATTACATTGATTCTTTCCTCTATCAACTTCCTTCCATGTTTTTCGGATATCCTTCTCTTGATGAATTACTTGATCTTCTTGTCTTGAACCTGTTTGACCTTCTTGCCTTGAACCTATTTGGAATTGAGTCCTGCACCATTTTGCAATATGCCCAAAGTTATTGCAATTAAAACACTTGATATTGTAGCCTTTGGATGGTGCCCATGTCCTAAATTCTTTCTTGAAGTAATTTCCATATCCATTCCTTTCCTAAACCCTGTATTGTGAAGCTCTATTTTCATGACCATTATTACCATGACTTATGAATTATGTAGCTCTAAAACCAAAACCATGTTGCTCATTTCCTTTGCACTGAAAATATTTATGACCAATCTTGTTACATGAGAAGCAATGTCCCTAAAAATCATACCTTCTTCCTTTGAAGTTTCTTCTAGCAAAATCAAACTTCTTTGATCCATAGACCCTGCAATGTATAGCCCTGTGTCCAAATCCATTACAAGAAAAACAATATCCTTGAAAATCCCTTTGTTCATGCCTTGGTTCCTCATACTTTTCTTGACCATTATCCCTATGATCATCTTCAACTTGTGCATTGCATCCTTGAACCTTATTTGTAGTATCTAAAATCTCTTCCTTAGTTTCTTCCTTGCTTTTCTCTTCAAGAGTTTATTTTCCTTTTGAACTTGATTCACCTATCTCAAAACAAGAACCAAACTGAATATTTGGAGCCATAGGAACTTTGGAACTTTCCTCACAAATATTAGGTGCTTCCTTGCTTTCATCTTTTAGAACTTCCTTTCCTTTTGAGTGTGATTCCCCAAACCTAAAATATGGGACCTTTGGTGCTTTGGAATATTCCTCTTCTTTCTCTTCATTTGTGTCAAGTAGCAACTTGGCATCCATCTCTATAGCCTCTGAAATACATGTTTCCTTCTTAGTACAAATATCTTGACCTTTTGAGTCATGTGATGGATCAAACTTCTCATGTAGGTAATATCTCAATTCTTTTAGATTCTCCTTAACCTCTTATAGTTGCTCATGGATAACATTGAAGTCTTCCTTTAGATCAACTGAGACATTATCCTCTTGTTTAACTTCATCTATTTAGAGTGAATGTTCTTCTTCTACTTCTATTATTCCATAGAAAAACCCTTCTTCATCTTCACTGTCACTAAGATCATTATAATATTCTATAGCAAACAAACTCTCAAGATTTCTTTGATCATGCATGTTTCCTTGATGTGTCATCTCATCTTCACTATCACTAAAACCATTGCAATATCCTGATCTGTGATCTCTTTGACCACACACAAAACATTGTTCTCTTTCACCTTCTATTCCTAGGAATAGATGTTCTTCCTTTTCATCATTTGATTTGTCTCTATCACTATGATTTGAGCTATCACTTGCTTCTACAATGTAGTAAGATTTCTTTGCCTTATGAAAACTTTTCTTCTTCTCATACATGTTTTGCTTGAATCTGTCATTCTTTTCTTCTTTGACCCTATTTTTCATCATCACTATTTTCTTCATGTGGATACTTGTATGCATAGTTATCAAGATCACCACACTTGTAGCATCTAACTTTCCTTATATCCCTAAAATTCCTTGAGTCCTTATTCCTTTTGATGAAGTTAGCTTCCTCATAATTTTCTACAACTCTATCTATTTCTGAAACTTTCCCTTTCTCTTTCTCTGAAGCCTTGAATGCAATATCTTTTATTGGAGCCTAATTCTTACTTACCCTTATATCATAAGCTATGAGAGTACCTTGCAATTCTTCCATTGTTAGCTTTTTGATATCCATTGTCTCTTCTATTGCTAAAACCTTAGAATCATATTTCATGGGAAGTGATCTCAAAACCTTTTGAGTAACTTCTGATTCTTTCATCTCAAAACCTAGGCCTCTCATGGTGTTAGTAATCTCATCAACTCAAAGTAAAAACTTTGCAATATCTTTAGAATCTTCTATTTGCAATTCCTCAAATATTTTTCTCTGAGTTTGTAATTTTTCCAACTTTACCTTGGAATCTAAAATGTAAATTTATAATGTTGGGAATTATATTTTATTAATTGGATGTTATAAGGAGGTCATATAACCACTCAAAATAAATGGCATTAAATAATAAATCAAATTAATATGGGCTTGACATGGTACGACCCTCTTGTGGGACATAAAATGAAACAATTAAAAAATTAAATAAGATGGAGCTTTCTAGAAGCCATCATGAGTTTTGAAGGAGGATTTAAATAGGGGTCTTGAGCTCATTTTAGATCATATTTTTTTTATTTATATTGATGATGTGAGGAGAAGACTTGCATAAGGGTTTCTTGCAAGAATTTTCAGCTTGTTGGTGACGAAAACTACCTATAGAAACATCATATTCGGAGTTGAAAGACACTCTCAGGGTGATTTTGGGCATTCTCATCTCAGAGAGTGCATTGTGCATCAATGTTGTTGATTTTCAGCAAGATTGGACAAGGGTTTGAGCATGTTATTGGTTGAACTTCATCAATAAACCCCAACAACTAGTTTTCAAGAGTTTTATGGACAGTTTCATGGCATTTTGGAGTTTTCTTTTTGTTGGTCATATAGTTCTAGCATAGGTTGTACATCATTTGGGTGGAGAAGTCCATAGTTTGAAGCTTATGATTAGAAATTTTATTTTTGTACCTGCTGATAAAAACTCAGACTAAAAATTCCAGATTCCAATAAAATTTGGGTACTTCAAATTTTGATCATTTATTTTAAAGGGTTCGTAGTTATATGTATGTATTATCTTGGCTCAAAATTTCATGTTGATTGGCTTAGTTTGTAAGTTATAGCTTTCCAAAGTTTGTTGTTAATGCATTTTCTGCATATTTTCATACTTAGAAAAAATTAAAAAATTAGAATATCACACAAAACCCAAAACATTGCAAAAACACCAAACACAGAACATGGCAGCTTATTACAGTGGTATCAGAGCAAGTCTATTATGCCAGCCTGTGGAAGCCTAATTAAATTTTTGATTCATGGAGTCTTATAATGATTGGTTTAGGAGACTGCGTGATTGGGATAGGACTCAGAGTGAGATACAAAAATCCATCAGTCAATTAACTACAATGATGCAAATTTCTCTACCTTCAGTTTTTCCTCAAGACAAGGTTGATTTTTCATTCATAAAGTTGTCAAAGAAAGTTGGAGTTGAGCACAAGGATGATGACATAGCAGTATATTTGGTTATAGATCTAGACAATTCAAATGGTGTTCCTAAAGCTGATTGTTGCTTTGTTGACATTCATGGATCTAATGCAAGCGATGTCAATTCTATTGAGATCACTAATACCATTACAAGGAAGGATTCTAATGTATATGCTTCAGATAAGTGCACTATTAATGTCACAGTTGGCCAATCAACCCATGATGATAATATTGTAGATTGTATTGTAGTTATTCCTAATGAGCACACTAATGTTATTTTGGGATATGATGATTATATTATGGGTTCTAAATTAGTTCCTTATCAAGATAGCCTTGGTGATACAGGGATTGAAAGGGTTACTACTGACTGTGATACATTTGTAGTTATAGTGCATGATGACGGGGTAGTACATTATGAGGAACATGGCTACCATGATGATATTTTACAACATGAGTTACTTACATCGGTCGTCATTTACTATGAGCATAGTCTAGGAGTGGGCACTGGATTAGAGGATCAGCTTGAGCATGATGCAGATGATGGAGTTTTCCCTTTGCAGGATACCATTTTAGTTGTGGTAGATCCCATATCTCCTCTCTTATGTGATGATGATAGTGGGTTGTATACTTCTTTAGGCTATGGTATACATACTTCATCAGAAGGATAGGTCGATTTATACAAGGATGATAGTTTGCTTTATCCAAATGGTGATCTTGCCAAGACCAAGTTATGGATGAGCAGCTTCTCACCTTTGTGTAGATGTATCTGGTAGAGTATTTCTAGACATGGGAGCATCTATTTTCATACTGGGGTTTGCAGCCTAGATGTTTTCATACTGGATATTGGACCACTCCTTGGTTTGGCTAATGATGTAGAGGACCAAATATGGATTTGGGATCTAGGGAGTTTTCATTGGTGCACATATTGTCCCATCGAGACAACAGTATTTGGGTGTGTTGGACTTTACATTTGTCCATGGGATCCAGGTGGAGAGTACCCATGGAAGATCATGACTCATGGAGATTGTGCTATGATGTTACTTTTGTTGGCTGATCGGTGGTGGGAGTTAGTTCAAACCTCCATATGGGACCTTGCTTTTCGGTTGCGGATCAGCAACCAAGTGACTCCAATCTTATGTCTACAGATGGATTGGAGAGAGATTCTAGTCATAGAATGGATATTTTGGTTGTTAGAGGTTGTTGGGAATAATTTCTAGCATTTTTTTCACTTGGCCATCCTTGAATCAATGGTCTTCTCGTACAGGTATCACTGTTTGGTTTGGGATGTTGATTTCACTTTGGTGATGCAGATGAGGAGTGAGTAGTTGTGTCTCTATGGGCTTACAGATTTGATCAGTGTACCACAACAATAGCCTAGTGGTTTCTTCTTATTTTTGGAATGGAATTCTAGTGATCCACTAGATTTTGGTATATAATTAATTTTATTGGAGACAATGTTTGACAGAGTTCTAGGTTTCTGTAGTTACAGAGTGGTAGTAGTGTTTGACATTGTTGCTAGTTGTAGGGAGGACAGTTTGGGTTAGCAACACAGTTGTAGGACATTGGTTAGATTTTTGTGGGATCTCGACATACAGATCAAATTGCTTAAGGGCAAGCAATATCAAGGATGGAGGACTGTAATGTCCCTTTTTTGGCTTATCAGCAGTGTGGGTCATTTCAAAGGAGGTTGGTCCTCTGCAAGGATGTTGTCTACTCTTAGATGCCAGTTTCTTGGAGATATTCTGATCTTGGATGATGGACTTACTATTTTTAGTAAGTCAGTGATTAGGGTTTCTGGTCGAGCAGACAAGGTCATGATATTCCTCGCCATATTGGGTGTCTAGATTTCTCTTATGTTGCTTGATTTTTGGCCTTTTCGGGCTCGGGTGCAGGGAATTATTATTTTTAGTAAGTCAGTTAGGGTCAGTATTTTGGAAAATGGATTTTATGACTAAGTAGTTTGACGAAATGGGTATCCGTTTCTACTTTCATATCTTGGGTCCGACATGAGGAGACATATTATTTTAATGTTCGAAGATTATTAATGTAATAAATTAAATATAAATGTAACTTTATAATGTTGGACATTATATTTTATTAATTGGATGTTATAAGGAGGTCATATAACCACTCAAAAGAAAGGGCATTAAATAATAAATCAAATTAAGAGGGGCTTGACATGGTACGACCCCCTTGTGGGACATAAAGTGAAAAAATTAAAAAATTAAATAATATGGAGCTTTCTAGAAGCCATCGTGAGTTTTGAAGGAGTTAAATAGGGGTCTTGAGCTCATTTTAGTTCATCTTTTTGGTTATTGATATTGATGATGTGAGGAGAAGACTTGCATAAGGGTTTCTTGTAGGAATTTTTAGATTGTTAGTGATGAAAACTACCTATAGGAACATCATATTCAAAGTTTAAAGACACTCTCAAGGTGATTCTGGGAATTCTCATCTTAGAGAGTGCATTGTGCATCAATGTTGTTGATTTTCAGTGAGATTGGACAAGGGTTTGAGCATGTTATTGGTTGAACTTCATCAATAAACCCCAACAACCAGTTTTCAAGGGTTTTGTGGATAATTTTGTGGCATTTTGGAGTCTTCTTTTTGTTTTCCGTACAATTACAGCACATGTTGTACATCATTTGGGTGGAGAAGTCCATAGTTTGAAGCTTATGATTAGAAATTTGATTTTTGTACCTATTGATAAAAACTCAGACTAAAAATTCCATATTCCAATAAAATTTGTGTACTTCAATTTTTGATCATTTCCTTTAAAGGGTTCGTAGTTATATGTATATATTATCTTGGATCCAAATTTTATGTTGATTGGCTGAGTAGTTTGTAAGTTATAGCTTTCCAAAGTTTGTTGTTCATGCGTTTTCTGCATATTTTCATACATATAAAAAATAAAAAATAAAAATAGAATATCACACAAAACCCAAAAAATTGCAAAAAAACCAAACATAGAACATGGGAGCTTATTATAGATGGGAAATGATGCATCTCCTAGATATCTAAGGAGAGGAATTGTCAAAGTAATGAAGAGTCACCTTCTAAGGTTAAATTATAGAGACAAAGCTTTATGTATTCTAATGGAGATAACACAATGAGTTTGTTCATTGTGTTATATTATTATTATTGTTATTTCATAAATTTTATGTTCATTGATATTGACTTATGATATAAAATACTTTAATATTTGAGTTTGCTTAAGGTCTTGGATATTGGGACCTATGATTTAATCTGGCTAAAAATCCATCAATGGTATTGGAGCTACATTTTGTAGACTTTATCAGAGCCACACGTCCTCACTTTGTGTGAGAAGAAATTTTGGTTGAAATTTGACTGATAGTGCATTGAAGAGAAGATAGAAAATATGGTTGATTTCACCCTGGAAAATCTTGAGGAAGATTATCATCCTAAGGCAATTTTAAAGTGGATAGAAGCCATGAGAATAAGAAATCAAGCTGGTGAAAAACACTAGAAAGTGAGTAGTCAAATTATAATAAGAAAAGGAGCCTATGAAAAAGAAAGCAAATTATTTGATAAAGACATTAAGGCTGGTTGATTGCTGAAGATAAACTGTGAGAAGTTATAAAAAGATAAGAACATGAATAGCCTAAGCTTGTTATGCAACTTGAGGAGATCAGGGAAATATAAAGCATCAAGGAGGAAATACAAAACAACATTCAAAGTTCCAATGAGCTAGGGAAATAATCAGAGAGAAAAGTGCCTAGTTGAGTTGAAGAATTCGGGTGAAGTTCCTAGGAGAAATAACTTGAATTAGTAATATTGTTGTCGAAGTCTAGACATTCGAATACAAGCCAAATGAAGACAAGGATATAAGTTAGAAGCAACATGAAATCCATTCATCAAAGAGCTTGAAATTGAGTTGCTTGAGAGCAAGAAGGCGAACCGCTAGAGAACCAAAGGACCTGAACTATGGGCGTGAAAGAAATATTTTTGTGTGACATCTTTAGAAAAAGTTTCATAGCTTGGAGAATGCTATATTCATCTCTAACGTTGATGCGTTGATAGTGCAAATTGAAATGTTTGCAAGGACGAGTTGGAAGAGAGCCAGTTTGTGTAGATTGAAAGTAAAGCAACTAGAGAAAATATGAACGATGAGTCAAAACAAGAGCACTTGATATTATCTGACGTATATCAAGGTTTGCGTTACCTAATTTAAAATAATCTTATTTAATTCTTGGATGCCAATTTTTTTGGAGTGAAGATCTATTAAAATATTTCAAAATTTGATTTTTTTTTTAAGGTATTAAATTTTTGAAATAGATAAATAGGTTTTATAAGGAATTAAAATAATTTGGACTTTGAGTTAAATAAAAATTGAAAGGAGAATTGGAGTGATTATATATATATATATATATATATATATATATATATATATATATATATATATATATATAATGCTTGTTTTAAAAGCTTGAATTGATTATTTGAAAAATAGAATTTAATAATTGGGAGAAAAAAGGGAAAATTTTAAATTTGAAAATTTGAAAAGTTAAATGATTGATTTGAAGAAATTAAAAATTAAATTTGGAGAAATAAAGATTTTACTTCAAAGGAATTGATCTAGAGAATTTGAAGAAATTGATTAATTAAATTTGAAGTTTGCTTGATTGAAGAAATTTAAATAATTTGAAGGAGTTGACATTGAAGATTGCGTGATTGAAGAAATTTGAAGAATTTGAAAAATTTGAAGGAGTTGAAATTAAATTTTGGAGACACGAGAATTTCAACATCCATGGAATTGATCATGAATAGAAGAAAGAATGAATGCATCAAGACAATCATATGAATTCAAAGGGCCAAATAATATTAAAAAAACTCAAAAATTTTATCAAAGATATGAAATAAAGTCATTTGAATCTCATCAAAACATGCAAAAATAAAAAGACACATGGTATATAGATTCAAGTTACAGTCATCATATGATTGAAAATTTTCATTGGTTTGAATCATTAGAAGTCAGACCAAAATAAAAATACATGGTATATAGATTCAGGTTCCAATCATCATATGACTAAAAATTTGCATTGGTTTGAATCATTAGAAGTCATACCAAATATTCCACTAAAAATAACAGATGATAAGATATATTATGTATTGAAAATTTGCATTGATTTGAATCATTAGAAGTCAGACCAAATATTCCACTAAAAATAATAGATGATAAGATTTATTATGTCCAAGGATTTGGAAAAGTTATACCTAGCATGTCATTTTTAGATTTTGTGCTAGATGATGTATTGTATGTTCTAGGATTATCAAATAATCTTATCTTAGTTGCTCAATTGGTTGAAAGAGGTAGAATAGTGGAATTCAAATATATAAATGGAAACAAAAAATGTGTCATCAAGAATCAAAACAAAATTGAAGCTATGGATTCCATCAAAAATAGAATATTTGCTCTAGTCACAATGGGATTTTCATAAGAAATTATAGACTGCCTTTTGCGTCAAGAACAAGTTAATGATGAATTGTTTGATTTCTTCAAATATAGGAAATAGTACAGTGGATCAAGCACAATGCAATATCGGCAAACAAAATCAACAAGAAAAGGCAGTGATTGGCCACAAGAGGATAGATGAGGAATTTTGAATACTAAATTCTTTAGAAACCAAATAATGTAATAAGGGGAATGTTGGAGAGTATTACATTATTTGGTACTATGTAAATGTACCCCATGGTACCATTGTACATTTGTAAATATTAGATTAGGGTGTGAGTTATTAGATTAGGTGTGTGATTTATATTTCCCCTAAAGTATGTGTCAATGTGTAGGATGAGTCCAAGTGTCATGTAATAAAGTGTGCAAGCATGTAGAGTGTGAGAGTGTGCAAGTGTTATGTAATAAAGAGTACAAGTGTGTAATATGTGAGTGTGCAATGTGTCATGTAAGTCAAGAGTCATGTGCTCAAATATACAAGTGAAATGTAAAGTCAAGAGACATGAGAGGTTTGTCTTATGTGTGGAATAGGAAAGAATGCATATCCCATATATGTTGTGAGGTGAGCAATAGTCAAAGTAATGAAGAGTCACCTTCTAAGGTGATATTATGGAGACAAATTTCCATGCATTTTAATAGAGATAAATTATCATAGAGATCTTATATATTTGATTTATCAATAATACAATGAGTTTGTTCATTATGTTATATTATTATTATTATTGTTATGTTAATTGATATTGACTTGTGATATTCAATACTCTAATATTTGAGTTTGTTTAAGATCCTAGATATTGGGACCTATGATTTAATCTGACAAAAAGACCATCACCAAGGCCTGAATTTTTATTTAACCAAAAGCTTATGCTAGATCCCTATACCACACAAGTCATTTTTTTTTTTAGAATAAAAGAGAGACTGTAACAAATAAGACTTGCCAATTAACAATTAACACTCCTTGAAAAAGCTTTCATGAACCACTTAACTACAATAGCTAATCGATTTATTTTTAAATCTTCAAGACTTGTTCTTCCTAATTTCTATTGAAAGTGTAATTTGATTCATGACCAAGACCAATATATATGATATAAACTTGGATAGGCCTAAAGGCAATTATTGTACAATGTATCTAATTTATTGTAATATTTTATTATGTAAATCCTTAGGGCCACAATTAACCTTGTCATGGTTAAACACATCTTATAAATTTTAATTAACCTTGTCATGGCTAAACACATCCTATAATTTGTAATTAACCTTAATACCTTCTTGTCATGTCAACTTAGGTTAAATTTATTGATGTAATTTGAGGATTAGGTAATGGTATAAATACTCCCCAACCACTCCATCCTTTACATAAGTGTTATGATTCCTCTCTATGGATGATATAGTGATACTTATGGTTCCTACGAGCACCCCATAATTTCTCTCTTATTTCTAATTTTTGTCCTTTTACGTTGCTTGTATAAGATTTGACTAGGTGAATTGCTTTTGTTTGTTTTTGAAAAATATTGTGAATTCCAACTTTGTATCAAAGCTGGTATCGAGCAACATTGCTTTGTCACATAGGAATTTTACACGAAGCCTTTGATCCTTCTTCCAAAATTAGGACAAACTACTCAAAACTTTATAAGCATCTTTAATATAAGGCATTGCTTCGTCACATAGGAAGTTTAAACAAAGCCTTTGATCCTTATTCCAAAAGTAGTACAATCTACTCAAAACTTTATAAGCATATTTAACATAAGTAGCAGAGAAAAAAATTATTCCAAAAATTGCCATGTATTCCTTAATTTTTTTTGAAGAATTTGTCTTCACCATTTACTTTGTTATCATTGAGATATGCTTGTAAAATTAAAATCAAGTTTTTTAAAGTTTTGTTTCCAAGAGTGTTATTGCATGAATGTAGAAAGGAAGGTAGGGAATTTTTGAATTTAAAATTTATTGTTTTTCATGTGCGCTCTCTACATCATTGTGTTGTTGGGGGATGAAGTCTTTCTTCAAGGAGAGGATGCCTCCCCTAGCACAACCAATGAAGGTGTTGATTTGGTTAGAAGGGGGCAATGTTGGACTTTTTATCTCTTACGTGATGTGGATTCAAATCCATATATATTTTTTGTCCATTTAGATCGAGGTTGAAGGAAATAAAATGCATCAGTGTTGGCACTTTGATTATGGTCATGAAAGCTGGCAAATTGGCTAGAGAAATGGGTGAGAGGGCATTAAAAATATATAAGACAATTGTCAAATTCTTTTGTTGCCTTTTTGCTATGTTTTGTGATGCTTTGAAATGTTATTGTCTATAGGCATGGCATTAGATCTGTCATGAAGTGCTTGGGCTAGTTGGTTGAACCAATGAGGCTAATATGCTTGCGGATAGGAGGATCCATTTTCAAATATCTTTGTTGACATTTTTGCATTCACTTCTGGCTTACAAGGGACAACACCAACATCAAATGGAAGAAATTCACTTAAAAGCCTCAAGGGATGTGATGCTATCCTAGATAGTGCATTGTTTTTTGGTCAATAAACACCATGGATCAAATTCCTCTAGCACAGAGGAATGAAGGTGAAATTTGGATAATGTGGTGCTTCTATGTGTCACCTAAACTAAAATGTTACATATATAAGCTAAGTCAAACAATTGGAGAACTATATTTGTAAAAGGAGCACTAATAGTTGACTTTGTATATGGTGGAGAGTCTTGTCCTCCTATTTATGGAACAAGGGTGGACTAACTTTGTTAGTACTTGGGTAGGACGATGATGAGCCAGTTGGCCAAAGGTTTTGGTTCTCTTCTAAAGTATTTGTTTGTCACTTTCCACCATCTTATTCTAGCCATTTGCCTTCCATGGATCTTTTTTCATTTCCCATGATGCCATGTGTCACTTTTTCCCATTTTATGTTAAAATCCTTTAAATATTTTAAATAAATATTTAAATAAGAGTTTAAAAGCTTAACCTTTTAAATTTAAAGTTTAAAACTTAAAATAAAGGAGGGAATTTATTAAACTTTGAATTTTGGCCTCAAAAGGGAAAGTTATTCTTCTCATCCACTATAAATATCTATTTCATTTCTTCATTTAACCATCATTCATTCAATTGCTATCATTATTGATAACATTACTCTAAGCTCCCCACCTCTATTGCTACCATGACACTTGACCCCATTTGCTCTCTTTCTTTCTCCCTTGCCCTTGTACGTACAACTAAAGCCATTGACCATGGGTTTGCTACCTTCCATAGAGGAGGTTGGGATGCTTTACTAGGATTTATAGCCAAAGATCAAGAATTATTGCTTAAGAATTGGGTTTCCAAGGCAAGTCATACCCTTTGCATATACTGCAATGTGTGACTTTTAGTAGGGGCATGGTGACTTTCCCTTCCATGAGATCTTTTTCCCCTAGGATGTGTTGAAGAATGTATTTAGGCCATTTCTATTCACTTCTTTGTATCTTCATGCACTATAGTGGAAAATATGCCTTGTTGAACAATACACTTGGTTGGATACTACAATGTGTGACCTATTCTAGTAGGGACATGGTGACTTTCTCTTCTATCGGAGCTCCCTCCCATAGGGCATGCTATAATGTGTATTTAGCCATTTTCTGTTTTCTTTACATTTTTTCTTCCCCTGCCATGGTGGGTGTGCCTTGTTGGACAATGCATCCATCATCAATGATAGGCCATGATTTGGCCTAAGGAACATATATTTGTGTATCAGACCACCCGCAATAGTGGGTGGACATGATTGACTACTATAATGTTCATATGTGATTTCCTGGTAGTTTCTTTTAGGATCGATAAGCATATACTTATGTCTTTGCATGGTGTAAATTGGATTCTCTTGGTTTACCCACTGCAGTAATGAGTGCATTTGTTGGTACTTGGCACTCACCAGGTACTACATGTGATCTCCCTACTATAATGGCATATATGGAGGAAATATCACCACATGCATGGCCAATACTCGAGAGAGGTAGTTCTTGATGAGCACGTGCTACCCAAATCATTCGTACTCTAAGAATATCAAACATGAAATGTATGTCATTAAATATTACTCAAATCATACATGCAATTATCAAACTACAAATGACATGCCATTGAGTGCTACACAAATCATAAGTACATGTCATAAATAATTTGACATATTATTGAATGCTACACATCATAAGTACATTTTATTACATTATTATAAAATTAGTAGAAACAAAATGGAATGCTACATGGATCATATGCTGCCAAGTAATATCACATATATGTATGGTACATATGGGTGCAAAAAGGTACATGAGGCATCAAGTGTCGACATCCTATATTTTTGAATATTTTAATGTAAAAAAGGTTTTCTACGTATTATTTTGTTGAGTTTTGTAGGAATAGGCTACTAGGAATTTTAGATCGCTCCGAACTTGCATGTGCACTTTTTTTTTGCTCATTTTGCACCCAACTAGTGTTTTTTAGTATTTGGGCATTTTTATAGGTAAATTCCTTTCAAGCTACCTGGCGCAAGTAAAAATTGATTTCCTCTAGACAAAATTTTTAGGGGCCCATATAGGTAAATATCAGGCATGTTTTTTTTTGCTTTCACATTTTTTCTGTTGTTTATTTATTTTTTTTTGCAATTTGCATAGACAATAGATTTAACTAACAATTTTTTGTTTTTGCTCCATAGCATAAAATTTTTATTTCTATTGCTTTGACTATTTTTTTGCTGGAGAAGAAGGGGTTGTACTCGGGTCCCCCATCCTTGAAAAATCATAACTCTCTCCTTTAGATATTAATATTTTACAAATAGATTCAATTATCATCTCAATTGAGATGCTATAGCTAGATACCTACATCATTTTTCATAAAATGTATGAATTTTTTATTTTCATTTTCTAGTATCTTCTTCAATTTCCTGTGTGAAAACAAATATTCCAGAATTCAACATCCTTATCAACGTTTTTCTACAATAGCCTTCACAATACCAAAACTCCACCTTTATTATCTATGTATTGCATCTTAGTAGAGTAATATTTCCAAAACATCACACTATCATAGTTTGCTTTACAAAATATAGATTACTAGTTTCCTTCCTAAAGCATAAATGTAACCACATAAATTATAATAAATAGTTTATATGAAAACACATTTTAATGTTATAAAATAAAGCAAATATTACCAATGGAAAACATTAAAGTAAATTTTAATTATTATTTGATTCAAGCAATCAACATTTTCTTGTCAGCTTTAGCTAAACTTACTACTTCCTCTAACCATGGAAAAGAGAAATTAACTTCACGATCCTCAACTTAAAATCCTTTATTGGCTAGCCATCTGCACATTTGTTTCCTTCCCTTAACGTATGTGTAAACCTAATTTATTCAAACTCTATAGCAAGGTCTTGAATTTCCATAATGATCTCTTATATGCTTCGTGGTGCCTTTACTTTTCTCAAAATTACATTTATTACTATGAGTGAATCAACTTTCATCCATACTCCATTCCATTTTATTTGTTTGTATATTTTTAACCCTTCCAAAGCCACCCAAGCTTTAGCTTCATTATTTTTCTTAAATCCAATATTGAAATCATAATATGCCAAAATATCTCCTCTATTATTTCTAATTATTCCTCCACCTCCCATTGGTCCTGGATTTCTTTAGATGCTCCATCAAAATTCAATTTGACCAACTCCACATCTGGTGGTTTCCACTTTAAATTTTCTACCTTCTTTTTGTTTCTCCTATACCCAACATCATAATTCCATTTGATGACTTGACTTCATCTTGTTGGATTTCAAGCCTAACTATCTCAAAATATCATAGGTCTCAATATAATGAAGTGACAATATTATAGGTCAAAATATCAATAATCATGAGTAGAATTATATATGAGCAATCAAATATATATATATATATATATCCAGGCCAATATAATAATGAAATAACATTCACTTATAATATAAATATGAATGTAAATGGCCAAAATCATTCATGTACATGCATGAAGAATACTTACAATATAAATTGCTCAAAATTTGTATACAAGATTTTTTTTATCAATGCTTGCTATGTGGTGATCACTACAAATAATTTTTCCTTACATTATATGGAGCTTTATCTCTATAATATAGCCATAGTAATGTGACTCTTCAATAATTATCTATTGCACTCACATATCTGGGAGATGCAACCTTTCCTATTCTTGATGTGTGACTTCTTATCTTGCCACTTGTATACTAGACTCTTCACTTTCTTCTTCCATGCATTTTAATTCTATGACACTTGCACACTTCTACATGACTTTTACTCTCCTACATACACTCCTAATACAAGACACTTGTGCACTTCCTCACATTACATATTTGCACACTTACATACATGACACGTGCACATTTTGTCAATATACACTTGCACTTTTACTTACATGGAACTTGTGCATATCTTGCATATTGCAATTTTACATGACACTTGTGCATATCCTACACATAGAAACTCTTACATAACACTTGTGCATATCTTGAACATATAAAATTTTACATAACACTTATGCATATCTTGCACACATAGAAAATCTTACATAACACTTGTGCATATCTTGCACATAGACACTTACATAAAAGGGAAATATAAATCACTCATCTAAACTATAGACTCAACCCTAATCTATTACATATCTACATTTATACCATTAAGGTACCATGGGGGTACATTAGCATGTACCAAATAATGTAATATTCTCCAACATCTCCCTGTATTATATTATTTGGTTATTAAATACTTAGTCTTCAATCTTCATCTTTTATCTTCAATCATCTCTCTTTAGGCTTTTGTCTGGATCTTCAGCATAAGATCTTGCTTCAAGTTTTTCTTCATATCTTGCACACATAGAAAATCTTACATAACACTTGTGCATATCTTGCACATAGACACTTACATAAAAGGGAAATATAAATCACTCATCTAAACTATAGACTCAACCCTAATCTATTACATATCTACATTTATACCATTAAGGTACCATGGGGGTACATTAGCATGTACCAAATAATGTAATATTCTCCAACATCTCCCTGTATTATATTATTTGGTTATTAAATACTTAGTCTTCAATCTTCATCTTTTATCTTCAATCATCTCTCTTTAGGCTTTTGTCTGGATCTTCAGCATAAGATCTTGCTTCAAGTTTTTCTTCATGTCTTCGATTATCCTTTCTTTTGTTCTTTCCTCTATTATTTTTCTTTGTTGTCCTTTTATTTATCTTCAATTGTGATATACCTGATGACGTGTCTTCTAAACAATGAGTTAGTAAATCATCACAATAATACATCTTGGATTTCAATGATTCCTCATTGAAGCTAACATAAGCTTCATTCAAGCCATATGTGTCACAATTTACATTCTTCTTCTCTTGTCTTTTTTCTTGAAAGATCTCAAAGGTAAGTAGTGACAAATACATCATTAAACATTATTGTAAGGAAAATATATGTTAGATTTTGAAGCTATAAACTTAAATAAAATGCAACCTCAAGTATGGAAATAAGCATGCAATGTTATAACAATGATAACGAATAACTAATATGCATGAAAATATGATAAGAAACTTCTAAAATAACTCAATAAATAGCCATTAATGAAATCTCATGAAAATATACAATGCTATTCAATGGAGGTCACAACCTCTCCATTCTTACAAAATGGATCTACATTGCATCTACTACTACTCTACCTATTTACTCTAAAATCCTCTCTCTTATACTCTATGAAGGCCTATTTATAAAGAGATGCAACTCTTTGCCTTCAATATTCCTATGAATCCTCACTATTCTATTCTAAGGACTTATGTACATGTGGACTACATGCACATTTACATCATTGCACATTATAACACTTGTGCATTTATTACATTGCTTTAATAAAGTACTTAAGTCCTAATATACTCCTAATATAAATATGTACCCATGATGGTACATTAGTAAGAACTAAATAATGTAATATATTTCAACACCCCTTATATTACATTATTTGGGTATTGAATACTTTAGTATTCAATAAGGTCTTCGTCATTTGAGTATTCTTCAACTAGATATGGTTCTTCTTCTTTGTTTGATTTAGTCGTCATGTAGTATTTCACTATCTTCTTCATCCCTCTGTTTTTTGGTATTTCAAAATGTTTGGTAGAATATTTTATCTTGAAGTCTTCTATTTATCCTTGATGAACTAGTGATCTTATAATCTTGCATGTCATAGGTGGATCTGGATTGCTTATTTTTCTTTCCTTTGGTTTTTTGTATGACCTGTCTTTGATCTTAAAAAATGTCAAGCTTGAATTCAATGTCAGAAGATGCCTATGAAATAAGAACTTGGAAGAAATAATTTAATCTAAATATTAGTCTTTCTTCAAATATTTTATAATATTTGTCCTTGTAGTAATAGAAGAAAGATGAATGAGATTTTTCTTCACAATATTTGCATGGATGGATACTCCAAAAACATACTTTCTTGACCAAATTTGTTGCAATAAGTGTAAAATAAAGATAACCCAGCTTCTTTGTCATCTTTTTAGGAATATCATGTTTACTAATTTCTTTGATGAAATATTTAAGCCCTGTGTAACCAATTGAGGCAATTCCATCTTTACTTCTGTCACTAATTTGTATGATGTCTTTCTGATCAGTATTTTCCTTATATTTTTAATTTGATCTTCAATATCTTTATTGGTATCATTTTTAGTTACTTCCTTTACTGTCTCATTGGAGGATATTCCTAAAAAATTACTTTTGTCAAACTATTAGTTTGTGGGTTTTTAGAAATTTCTTTAATCCCTATTGATTCTTCTCTTTCATTTGCATCTTCCATTACAATTTTTGGATTACCAATTATGTTTTCCATTGAATCAACTGTATTTCTAAGCCATATTGGTATTTTCCTTGCTCCTTTTCTAATTGTATTATTTAATGAGTTCTTTGGAGTAGACATTCTTATAGCTTCCAAGTTTATATATTGAGAACAATTTTTGTAAAACCTTTGAATTTGTCTACCTTATGATTCCACAATAAAAGAATTAACTACAACCTTTCAATTTAAGAGATCAATCTTGAAGAAAATATTTCCAATTTTCAAGTTTTGTAAAAAATATTTCTTTCTTGAAAATAAATGAACTATGGATTTGATAGAATGCTTGGATTTCAATATTTGAGTTGAATTCCTTTTTTCTCCCTAATAATGAGATGACAAGTTTAATATACTATCCAACTATTTACAACAACTTTTTTATCTCTCCTTGTAGAAAGCTTAATGATGTATTAGATAGAAATTCTCAATATCTTCAAGATAGTTAAGTTGGATTCTCTATCTTCAACTTTGAGTATGAGACTAATAAAATTAATCTTCCAACTTTTAAATAAATTTATATTTTGACTTGCCTCTACCTTTGTATAATGAAGTTTCTAAATTTCTACAATTTCAATTTGGAGTAGGATTCCTTGTATCTCCCAAGTTAGAAATTTAGAAAGACTAAATATTTGCAAATTAGATTTCACTAACCTTATGTCTCCTTGTTTAAGGTTTGCAAATGTTTGAAGCAATAATAATAAATATTTTAATGCTTCTATTTTCTACTTTCTTCTCAAGGCAATCAATATGCTTTCTAGGATTTCTTTTCACTCCTTATTACTCCTAATATTCAATATCCTAGAGTATATAACTTAGTTGATATCAACCTTAATAAACTTGCAATATTTCTAAGAATAATTCTCACCTTTTCAATTGCTTAATTTTGGCTTGCAAGCTCCCTGCAATCAACTTGAATGTTTGCAAATTAGATGGTGGTTGACTCCTTGTCAACTTCGAGATGCTACATAAATATTTCACTTATTTTATTCACTGAATTGTGTGCTTTTCTCCAACGTTAGTATGTTGTCCCATGCCCTTCTATCCAACTAGAGAATGTGCTTCTTTTCAATGCCTATTTACTGGTATGTAACTTCTCTTCACATGGAAAACATGCTCTTCTTCAATGTCGTTATGCTGGCATTCACACTTATATTCAATTGGTAATATTATTGTGTTATTATTCCTTGATATCTACACCACTTTAACTCTTAAATGCTACCTTAAATTCACATATCTTCCCTTCAAATTAGCTTTGTATAATGAGCACTATACCAATGCTTCTATTAAGGGTGTATCTATGGATTGTAATGCAGTGTAATATGGATAGTGCCAAGTGGCACTCACATTGTCTAACTCCTTAAAAAATGCTTCTACTGCACCTTCTTCCAATGCCAAATAACAAGTGGCGTTAGATGAGTTAATAGATTCCTTCAACGTCTTTGACATGCAATCAGTGCTTCTTCAAGAGTGTTATACAAATGATGTCTTCGCTCAAGGATTCCTCTTTACTTAGCGCTCGAGTTATCCTTGATGTTGTGGTGATTTCCTACTAGTTTGCATGTAACACCTTCTTCCACATGGTGCAAGTATTTCACCACTTTGCCCTAACTACCTTAGGTTATTCAATTGATTGAGTCTCGCTTCTCAACGCTTGTTCACTGCACTTCTTGCTCTACTTCCAATGCATCTATGATAGATGAATGATAGCTATTCTCCAATGTTTTGATGGTAGAAGTAGCTTATTCCTCTAGGACTTTAGTTGAGTGTTGACCAAGGCTATGCGATGGCTTCAGGAAGTTATTAAACCTTCTTTAAAATTGATTCAACCTTCCTAATCTACTTTGCAGTTTGATGTACCTCCTCCTTACGCTTTTTAAGTTTGCATTGCTACTTGTGATGACTTCCACACTGGATATCCAAGTTGAATGAAACACTTGCAATGGTGCAAGTTAGTGTAATTGCATGGACAAAAATGAAGGTTTTTCTAAGTGCCAACAAAGCTACTTCCAACATAGTTATGTGGGCTGAATAGGGATGTGTCCTATGAGCTATTCAATTACATTACTTGGAGGTAGACGTTGTTGAGTTTCCCTATGATGCCTTCACCAAAGGCTATTGGATATGTAAGATACCTCACTTTACCTTCAAAGACCTTTCAATGTACCTTATTTTTCCTTGACCAAAAGCTTCCTAGATGCTGAACATACTTGGCTTGACATCCTTAGCATAGCTATATCTCCTACTTATGATTTCACCTTCTTTGATATCTTCTACTTGTAAGAAATATCTGTTGCTGCTTGGGTGATGAATGCAGGTTAATGATATCCAAGTTATCTCCATTTTCCTTGGATATACTTCACTTTTAGAACTCTACTGAGTGGCTCTCACGAGATTCTATACAAACATAGAATAATATGTGTAGACGTTTGCCCCATGTACTCTTAAACCAATTTCTATTGCTAAACTAATTAATATTGTTCTAATTGCAATAAAATTAATGCTATCCTAATTGCTGCCCTTTCACAGTCAATCTCTTCACCAAAATACTATACTTGAACCACAAAAATTTGGTAGGGAAAATTGTAACTGAGTTTTTCTTCAAGAACTCTTCAGTAATCTACTATAGAAATCAAAAAATATCCTATCTACAAAATAACATTTAAGAATTTAATGCCAATCCCAAAATCACTTAGATTTGGTGGTTTCTATATCTCCTTTCTCCTTCAACTTCCTTATCAAATTTTGACTTCAATATTGGCCTATCTAATGGCCTTATTCTCAAGATTATAACTATCTTGAGGTCTTCACTATTCTCATCCAAAATTTGGTAAGCTTCTTGCCAAATACTTCTCTCTTGGGCTTGTTATCATATGGTGACAATTGTCCCAAGTTATTTATTAGAAACTTCTCCTTGAGTTCTCAAATCTTCTCCAATGAGTTCTACTAGGAACTCCTTCAATGGATTTATCCTTCAATTAGGCTCTCCAAGCCTTCTCCTTGTTTCTCCTTGAGATATCTTCTCCAGGGTCTTCACTCTTGCAGATTTTTTAGTCTTCCCAATGAGACATTTTATTCAACCTTCTATTGTGTAAGTTTGGCAATGAGATCTCCCTCTAGGATCTCTGAGATCTGCTGCTTCTAAAATTTGCAATGGGACTTTATTGTGAAAGTTTGACAATGATATCTCCCTCTAGGATATCTGAGATCTAATGCTTCTAAAATTTGCAATGGGACTTTTTCTCAATATTTAATCTTCCAAATGTGGAAGTTCTTTAATGGGATATCCTATGGGTCTCTCCTTCAATGTGAAGTTTTCAATATTCAATGGAGATCACCAATCTTTAATCTTCACCAGGAATATTCTCCTAAATTCTCTTCTTCCTTTAATGGGGTCTTCTTTCTAGGACCTCCTTATTGATTTGCAATCTTCAATGTGGCTTCCTTGGCCACTAGATCTCTCCTTGATATCTAACTTGGAGTCTTCAATCGACAAATATTGTAATAGGATCTTTCTCCTTAGGCCTCCAAATCTTCAATATTCAAATTTTTGTTTCAAGTACTGGATTGATTCCAAAGAAAATATTCTTCCTAACTCTTGTAGGAATCTTCCCAAATTTCTTTGAATCTCCTTTTTCTTCAACAAAGTATTAGGAAATGATAATATAAATTTCTATAAATCTATAGAAAATAATATTCACTAGTTGATTTGACAATCTAGTGGATTCAATGTTGAGTTCTAGTCTTCACAAGTTTTTTTGCAACTCTATGGAAAAACTCTAGCCAAATATAATTTTAAAAATTTTGAAAATGAGATTTGCAATCTCCTCTCAATCTCTCTTGTAGCTCTCTCTATTTCCTATTGATATACCTAGTGCTCTGATACCACTATTAGCTTTTGAAGCTATAAAATTAAAGGAAATGCAATCACAAGTACAAAAATAAGCATGTAATGTTATAACTATGATAATGGTTAACTAATATGCATGAAAATATGATAAGAAACTTCTGAAATAACTCAAGAAATAGCTATTAATGAAAGCTCACAAAAATATACAATGCTATTCAATGGAGGTCACAACCTCTCCATTCTCACAAAATGGATCTACATTGTATCTACTACTACTCTACCTATACACTCCAAAATTATCTCTCTCTTCTACTCTATGAAGGCCTATTTATAATGAGATGCAACTCTTTGCCTTCAATATTACTATGACACCTCACTATTCTATTCTAAGGACTTATGTACATGTGGACTACATGCACATTTACATCATTGCACATTCTAACGCTTGTGCATTTATTACATTGCTTTAATAAAGTACTTAAGTTCTAATAAACTCCTAGTCTAAATATGTACCCATGATTATACATTAGTAAGAACCAAATAATGTAATATATTCCAACAATATAATGGTGCTTTGTGAATTCCACCATGTTATAAAACATTTTTCATGAAGATAACTTATAAGTGTTGTGAACTTTTCATCTTTTGTATCCTTGAAAAATAAATATGTTTTTTTTTTAAAACATTTGATATTTGCTTCTTTTCATCAAAGTCATCTATTAAGTTTTGAAAATAAAACATTAAATTGTTTACCATTTATTCACTATCTTCATTGAATGCATTTCTAATAATTTCTTCCATGATAATCAAAGTTTGCAATTCAATTCCTTTGAAGTTGAAATCCTTATATCTCCCAACTTAAAAATAACTCAAATAAAAAAATTGCAAATTTTAAAATTTCTAAACCTTTGAAGTAGAAATCCTTTTAACTCCCTACTGAATTAAATTTGCAAAATTTCAAAGTTTTTTTTTAATTTTCAAATCTTCAAAAACTTCAAACTAAATTTTTTCAAATTTTTAAAATATTAAAAAAACTAAAAAACTAAATCTAAAAACCTTTTAACTCCTCAAATATTAAAAATCAAATCTTCAAACCTTCAAAACTTAAAAGAACTATTATACTTTCAAACCTTATAAAAAATTAAATCCTAGTAGTAATCCTTATCACTCCATAACTTATAAATAAATTCAAACTTTCAAATAACTAAGGTGCATAAATATCAAAGTGGAAAACCTTATAACTCCACTTAATATTTTTCAAACCCAATAAAAAATGTTTTCCCTCCAAAAATTAATGGTGCACCAATTCTAGAAATGTAATGTAGAACATTGCTTGTGATGGTTGATGAAAATTGTGTTGCGATGATTCTGATATTGGATGTGTCAAGCTACCATTTCATTTCTTCCAATGCTTGGAATTCCATTTGCACTCTTCATTCATTTTGCTCTCTGTTGTTATCGCTTTCTTGTTCAAATGTTGTAATGCTTGGATTTCTTCTCAAGTGGCGATGCTCGAAGTTCTAGATGGATATATTCTCGGGTGGAAACACTCAAAGCTCTAGATGAAGCTCTTCTTAGGTGGTAATGTTCAAAGCTTTGGATGGAGCTTGTTTTAGGTGGCAATGTCTTAGGTGGAAATACTCAAACATGTTAGGTGGTTATGCTCGAAGCTATGGATGGAGCTTGTCTCAGGTGGTATGCTCGAATGTCTCAAGTGGAAACATACCCTAGATAGTGCAAAAATCTCATCTGAATATCTCTCTAAATGCTATTTTTAATAACACTCAACTCTATGTACGTCTCTCATTCGAATGCCTCTTTGAATGGTGCTTTGAATAACACTCAGGTCTATGCACATCTCTTGTTTGAATACCTCTATGAATGGTACTTTGAATAATGCTTAGGTCTATGCATATATCTTGCTTCTAATGGTGCTTTGGTCTCTATCTAGTTTTCTCTACAAAGAGCATTCTAAATTATGTTTTGATTCTTATCCGATTCACTCTACAAAGGATGCTTTGATCATTTTGTAGTTTGCTTCTACAAAGAGCACTCTAAATGACACTTTTCTATATCCTTTAGCTACTCATGTTTTTTTAGTGCTTGTGGTCTCCTTGATAGGACTAATGTAGGATGAAGCTTATAACTATGCTATACTCTATTAATTTTCCAACCATGCTTATATCTCTTAGTTAGCTGAATGATAACACTTTATGGCTCTTTGATAGTCATTGTATAGTACTGCTTAGGGCTCTTTGCCTTCTTATGTAGAAATGGTTCTTCAAAGAATACTCCTTTAGAAGAACTAATCCAAGCCCAAGACTATATTAAATGTAGTATTTCTAATCAACCTTATCTTTCTAGTTATCAACCAAAACTTAAAATTTTCTCTATGCCTCTATTTTCCTTGTCTTCGAAGGCTTCTTCTCTATACTTCTCAATACTATTCTTAGGAAGCTTATATTGCTTCTCTTATCTATACTCAGGAAGCTTAGATGCTTCTCAATATCTTTTCCATATCTTCACTCAAGAAGCTTAGATGCTTCTCAATATCTTCTCTTCTCTATACTCAGGAAGCTTAGATGCTTCTCAATCACAAGAATATTTGATGCTTCTCAATCTCTAAATTCTATCTTCAATTTCTTAGGTCGCACCTAAGAAAAAAAATTATTCTCATATTTTCTAGAGAATTCAAAATCAATATCAAGGTGACTATTAATGTCTTTGCACGTCCAACTTACTTCTAAGTTATTCTTCAATCTATTCAATTTGAGTCCTAGTATTCATTGGTTTTCCTTGAACCAAGTGGAAAGACACTAGCATCCAAATTAGGGGGACTTTTACCTATCTCCTCAATATCTACTCAATCAGGCCTTAAAAAATAGTGTCCAAGTCTTCACTACTTTCAAAGTGGATAAACTCTAATGTAATAGTGGCTAATAAAATTTAACTCTATCAAAAAAAGATAGAGTTAAGTGGTAGCTCTGATACCGCTATTGGCTTTTAAGCCTAGATATCTCAAAATATCACAGGTCCCATATAAATAAGCCATAATATTATAGGTCAAAATATCGATAATCAAGAGTAGAATTATATATGCGTAATCAAATATATGTATCCAGGTCAATATAATAATGAAATAACATTCACTTATAATATCAAATAAGAATGTAAATGGCCAAAATTATTCATGTACATGCATGAAAAATACTTACAATATAAATTGCTCAAAATATGTATACAAACTTTATTTTTAATGCTTGTTATGTGGTGATCACTACAAACCATTTTTCCTTACATTGTATGGAGCTTTGTCTCCATAATATAGCCATAGTAATGCAACTCTTCAATATTTATCTATTGCACTTCTCACATATCTAGGAGATGCAACATTTCCTATTATTGACATTTAGCTTCTCATCTTTCCACTTGTATACTAGACTCTTCACTCTCTTCTTACATGCATACTTTAAATATATGACACTTGCACAATTATACACGACTCTTACTCTCTTACATGCACTCCTAATACAAGACACTTGTACACATCCTCATATTACATACATAACACTTGTTCTCTCAATACATACTTGGACACTTACATACATAACACTTGTGCACATTCTCTCAATACACACTTGCACTCTTACATAACACTTGTGCATATCCTGGATATTGCACTCTTACATGAAATTTGTGCATATCTTGCACATAGAAACTTACATAAAATAGAAATATAAATTACTTATCTAAACTATAGAATCAAACCTAATATATTACATATTTATATTTGTACCATGAAGGTACCATGGGGGTACATTAGCATGTACCAAATAATGTAATATTCTCCAACACATCTATCAGGACTCTTTGCTTCTATATTAGGGATTGGGTGAGTCGATAGGGTTGGTTTAGAATCCTCTATGGCTAAACAAATCTTCCTTTTCATTACCTCTAAACTGCTTTCCTTTTATTTAAATACTATTCTATTCCTTTTGAGACATATAGTCCTAAGTATTGTATCTTTTTATATATCCTGGATTTTCTATAAAACCTTACTTTTAAAAGTGATGTTCCATTACTTTAACCATTCTTCAAATTTTCCATTCATCACCATGCATTTACAAAACATATTAAGAATCCATTGCCATAGATTCCAGACTATTGAGTAGTATCCCAAGAGATGGTCTATACTCTCCTTTTTATAAAAAATACATTTGAGGGGCCATGAAAATAACTTTTCATAAGGTTATCCTAGGATAAAATTATTCTATGACCTACTAGCCAAACAAACATTTTGACTTTAGGAATGCTCGAATATCCCAAATATCTCTCCATATTCTTGTGATATTCTTATTTTGTTGGTGCTTTACATTATATCTACTTCTTTTTGTGTATTCTCCTAAGCTATTCAACTCCAAAATCAATTTATCCTTGGATCACCTCAGGATAATCACTGTTATTTTTTTTCTCAATTGCCTCCTAGAATCAATGTCTTGTATACTTGTAAAAAAAATATTCTTTCCATTTGTATATTCCTTCCTAATCCTTGTACATAATGTTTGAAATCCTATCACCATATTTATCTTAAAGTAACCTCATCCATGGTTTTGAAAAAGGTTCTATATTGAATGGTTTTCTATCACACAAAGTATCCATCCAAATAGAAATATTTTCTCCAGTTTCCAACACCCATATTAGACCTTTAATAATTAGACAAAATGATTTTTTTAAAACATTATATAAAGCATAACCATTTGGTAGTGAGAATTTAATAAATATTAGGCTTGGGTCATTGGAATCAACATACTTGGAAGAATTCTTGCCCATTGTCTTTGAATATTTTTGTATAATCTCCAAATTACTTTTCCCCTAAGAGCTAAGTTTGCATTCATAAGAAATATTAAACCGAGATCTCTCCTAGTTTCATCATCATAGAATTTTCTCCATTTCACCAAAGAAAAATTTCTTTTAACATGTAAACCTAACCACAAAAATATCGCATAATGTAGATTAAAAAAATTTCTATCAATTTTGGCACAATATACATGGACATATAATAAGTTGAAATGGCCTGTAAGATTGGTTTAATTAGTTGCACTCTTCTTGCTAATGATAACCATCTACATTTCCATATAATTTATTCTAAACTTTACTTATAACTTGATTCCATAATTCTATCCTCATTCTCCCCTCAACTAAGGGCATCCCTAGATAAGTTGCTAGCAAATTTACCTTCTCTATTTGAAGTAACATGCATATCCCTTATTTGATTCTAGTTGAGGTGTTTAGTAAGTAAATTTTGGATTTTGTCCTATTAAATTTCTTCCCTAAAACTCTTTTGTATTTCTTTAATAATTTATTCAAAGCTCTAATCACATTTATTCTTGCTCTCCTAAAACGGGCTATATCATCTACAAACTATTGATGGGTGATGTTGTCAATGCTATTTATAGCCGTAAATCCACTTATAAGCCCATATTTTTTATCCATATTCAAGTTCCTACCCAAAGAATCTATCATAATAATGAATAAATATGGGTATAACGAACCTCCCTATCTAAGACCTCTCTTGGCTTTAAATGATTATGTTACTAATCCATTGACTAGCATTGAATATGAAATTGTAGAGACACAAAATTTAATCCATCTAACCCATTTCTTACCAAATCCAAACTTTTCTAATACTACAAAAAGAAATTCCCATTCAATACTATCATAGGCTTTAATCATATCAAGTTTTAAGATAATTATTGTCTCTTTTCTTGAAGCTACTGAATGAATAACTTCATGAGATATTATCATCCTATCCAAAAAATTTCTCCCTTTCATAAATCCTCCTTGCTCTTCTAAAATATTTTTTTCTAAAAATAGTCTTAACTAATTCATCATCACTTTGGAGATAATCTTATATGTCGTATTGCATAGGTTTTACGGGTCTAAATGAATCAAACAATTATGCATCCTTCTTTTTTAGAATTAGGGTAATATAGATTGTATTTTATTTATAAGCAATGTAATATTTTACACTAGACTGTTCCACTACCAATGATAAATAATCCTTCACTATATCCTAATTATGTTGATAGAATGCTGCAGAGATCCTATCCAGACCTAGGGATTTATCCTTATCAAAAGAAAAGAGCTAAATAAACTTTCAAAGTAATAAGCTAGTTTTCTATTGTCTTCATTCGTTAAAATGAAGGTGCTTCTTGAAATAGTTTATCATTAAGAACTTCAAACTCCTATGATCCTAGAATATTCTTATAAAAAAACCTTACCTCCTTTCTGATTTCACTATGGTGTTCAATCCAAACCCCTTTTGTTGATTTAATTCTTCTAATTTTGGATGTTGATCTCTGTACTATTGCCATTCTATGAAAAAAATTTGTATTTTTATCTCCTTTTAACCAAGTCTATCTTGATTTTAATCTCCAATATTTCTCTTAAAAATATTATGATATTCACTAAGAAACTCTCCTTTCTCTAAGATTAGATTATTATAATCACATTTTTGAAATTTTGAAACTTTATCGTTTAGTTCTTTATTCTTAAAAATGTTTCCAAAAGTGTTCTTGTTCCATTCTTTTAATCTAATTGTCATTGATTTAATTTGTTTAGGAAGTGTATACAAACCATCGTTTCCTAAAGAATTCCATGTTTGTTCTATCATATCAAAAAATTGAGGATGGTCTTTCCACATCTACTCATATTTAAAATATGATATTTTTTAATTCATTTACCACAATTTTAACTCTTATTGGTTAATGGTCTCAACCAATCCTTAACAAGGTATTAATTTTTTTATCACAAGTCCCTTCATATAACCAATGATATGAGAGTATACATATGTCTAATTTTGTAGCTATTAGGTTTTTCCCTCTCCTGTTGTTGGTCCATGCATAGTTTTCTTCTTCAAACTTAACCTCCCATAGATTATTATTTTGAATAAAAGCTAATAAATCTCTAATACTTTGGGTTAATCTCTAATTCCTCAAAATTTTCATCCAACTTGGTTATGGCATTAAAATATCCTATGATAATGAAGCGGGTTTCTTGGTCTTTACTTCTCATAAAGGATTTGATCCTACTCCACACATCTAATCTACCTAATAGATTTGTAGTTCCATAGACATTGACAAGGATGAAATGAATATCTACAAAGTAACATGTGACTAATAAGGCTATCTAGTGCCTAGTTTTATGAATGGTTACACAGGAGGTTCCTAATAGGATTCCAACATGTTATAATTCCTCTTGTCACTCATTCATAATATAGAACATCCCATTCACTCTTGTCCATATTTCTTTCATAGTTTTGTAAACTTCTTCCTTCATTTTAGCTTCCTACATACAAAGAATATCAGGCTTGTCACTTAAATGGAGGTCCCTGATACACCTTTGATTTGAGAGGGTATTAGCAACCCTTATATTCCATGAGATGTTAATCATGTATTATTAGGGGATACTAGCCCCACCTACAAATTACCAATATCATTTTGTGTTTTGGTAAAGAGAAGTTCAACCAACTTAGTTTGTGTTTCTTTCTCTATCTTTGCTCTTTCTTCCATAAATCTTGCTTGATAATTCGAGGGTTTTCCTCTTTCTGCCTTACCTCTATCAGGATTAGGTCTTATTATTTTATTTCTCAATATTCTTTCATAATTTTCATTGTCATTAGACTTATCCTCTCCTGGCTCTACTATAGAAGCTTTGATTTGTCTTGCTCATTATCTAGTTTTTTTTTCATTAATGGTAGAGGTATTAACATATAACGATACATTTTATCTACCAATATTCTTCTCCTTAATGATGCATGGTACTTCAAGAAAGTATCCAAATTTTGATGAGATAAATTCTTTAGATTCATTAGGAATGTCATCCTCAAATTAGGATCACACTAAATAAACAATTCCTTGTTAATATTTTCAACTTGTATTGTGTCCTCTAAGCTTTGATCTGTTTTTTCTTCATAGGCTAAAGCCTCAAAATAATTGGTATTTCTTTTGATATCCTTCCTTATTGGTATCCACTATTTATTTAATTTCATCTATGAGACCTATTTTTTGGAAGTTGAAAACCATCTTCATTCATATTCATTTGTAAATTTCTCTTGCAATTATCTACATATGTTTATGCTGGACTCTTCTTAGGGGATGATATTTCAATATGTCCCATCTCATGACATCTTATACATCTAAAATATATGTTTTCAGAATCTATGGTTTGGCTCCACAACTTACCCCCATACTTAAGAATTATTGATTTTGGTAAAGGTTTACTTACATTAATCATAACCAATAGCCAAGAATTCATCCTTTGTAGTTTCTTAAATCTCAAGGAATTCTCCCCAAAAGTTTCCTATTACCTTAAAGGTATCCATTTTATAAAATTCAATAGGCAATCCGTACATCCTAACCCAAACTGGTACTAGGGATAAATTTACATTTTCATGTGCAAAGCCATTATACCAACGGGTAAGGAAGAGTCCTACTCTTCCCATAAACCAAGGACCCTCTTTTAGGATTATATATCTTTCCTCCCTATAAAAATAAATGGCTAGGAATAAACCTTTGGGAAGAAAGGATAGACTCACTCTTGGAGACTTCCAACTTCTATCAATCCATTTTTTCAAGGTTGTTCTGGCTTTTGAAGCTATAATTTTAAAGGAAAATGCAATGAAATAAGCAATCTATGTTATTTTTTTGATAATTGCTAACTAATAAGCATGAAAATAACATGAGATACTTCTAAAATAACTCATGTAGCAACCATTAATGAATGCTCATGAAAATAAGAACTTGATACAATATCTCTCTACCATTGTGTATTTCTCTACTCATTATGAGACCCTTTATATATGAATATGGATGCCTTGGCCAACACTCTACCTAGATGTACAAGTGGACACCTTTCACATTTACAACTTGCATATTGACACTTGTGCATTTACTAATCCTTCCTCAAGTAACTCCTAATCTAATAATGTACCTAAGGTGGTACATTGACATGTACCTAAATAATGTAATATACTCTAACACCCCCTTATATTACATTATTTAGGTATTGAAGACTTTAGTATTCAATATGGATATTTGTATTTGTCTTCATTCTTCAAGTGACCTTGGATTTGATCTTCAACTTGAGCTTCACCTTTTTGCTTGACTCTATATTCTGAATTTGACATTGTTACTATTTTCCTTCCAATTTTGTTGTCGAAGTAGTTCATACCTTTCTTGTGCCCATATCTACACCTTGAGAAGTATACTTGAGAAAAATCACTAATGAAGTTTCTTGTCATGGTATATATCCAATAAAAGAAATGCTTTTCTTTGTACCAACAATATATTTGAGAATGATTGGTTCCTCCACAAATTTTATAGCTATGGAGATTCCAACATCTCTCTACCTTGTGCCCATATCTGTTACAATGATTGCACCTATTTTCTATAGCCAAATCCCTTTGACCATTATGTCCTTCATAGAAACTATTCCTATCAATCTTTATTACTAATTTGATATCACTATTATCTATTACAAGTTTTGTTCCTTGCTTATTATTTCTAGTCTGACTTGTATACTCAAGATCTTCATACTTTGACCTGATTTATGATGCTATTGGTTCTTTCATTCATTATTCATATTTTTTGATCCTATATCCTCATATCTTATCAAATTTGAACAAAAACCATTAGTATGATCAATATAATCATTAGAATGATCTTTGTCAACATCAATATGATCTTGTGCATCACTGTATATATGCTTTCATCAATTCTAGTAACTTGAACTTTTTTTGGGTAATCATGAACCATATCTAGATCACTTGTATTGCACATAGCATCAATTTTTTTAGCAGGTTATTCTACCTTAGTCAATAATTCTATATCATGAGTGTCAATACTTGCATTGCAATATTCCCTTTCATTTTGATAAGAATAATGATTTGCATCTTTATCCATTTGAATAAGATCACTAGTATCATAGCATGCATCAATCATCAATGGTTTTGATTCTATGGTATTGCAACATGAATCTACCATCATAGGTCTTAAGTCATTTGTATCATTAGAAGCATCTTTCATTTCTATCTTGTTCTTTAACTCTTCAACCTTTTCATGTTCTCTCATCTTAGAAACATTAAGAGTGACAATTCCTTTGTAGATTATTCTCCATAGATTGGTAGGTATAGTAACAAAATATTCATAGTAATAATTAGCATTACTAAGAACCTTTGCATGCATTTTTGAAGTGTAGAATAATACTTTTTTTATTCACTAGTAATATCATCAAGCATACTGTTCAAAGTATTTGCTTCATCAATATACTTGTTCTTCAAATCTTCAATTATGTCCTCTTGTCTTTGAGAACATCATTAGAAAGTAATGCCATATACATTACTTTTCCTATATCATTAGGTAATGTGAAAACATATTTTGAGTTTGTTTGTGCTTCACCAATTTCTGAATTTAAATAATCTCCTAGTGTTGAAAAAATTTCATTTTTGGCCTCTCTCATGATTGATTGCAAAACCTTATTTTTATTTATAGATGTATTCTCTTGACTTTCAATTTTTCTATCATCTTTTGTGTGCACCTTTTTAGTAATTGCAATTGTTTCTTAGTCTCTTCTAGTGAGTCATATTGAATATAAATTTCTTCTTCTTGAAAGCCTAAGTCTTCTCCAATGTAAATTAGTTCTTGTAGATATAGGTCTTCTTCTTCAACTAATTATAACAACTCATGAAGTTCTGGTTTTTGAGTTTCTATTTTTGGATTACTTGTTTTTCTTTGCTTTTTCTTTGCCATGTTCCTTTGATGTAGGCTACCTTATGGATCCCTAGATAAGATATTTAGAGTTTTGTAAACTATATTTGCAAAATTCAATATCCTAATTTGATGTAGTAGACCTTATCTCTCCAATATTATCAATTTGCAAATATTAAATCTGATTTACAAAACTTGATTGATTAATTATAAAAATCGTAATAGTAGAATACCTTTTAACTCCCAAATGGTTTTAGTAAAAGATCAAGTTTTCTAAGATCCTTTTAAATCTTCAAGTTTTGTAAATAACTTCATTCTCCCGAGTGGTTTTGAGTGCAATATGTTTTGATAGTTTGTTTGCTTTCTTAGTTTCCTTGAGTTGAATCCCTTTTATCTCCCTAATATTTAACTTTAAATTTTCACCTTATTTCTCCTATTAATGAATAAATAGAAAGCTAAAATAATTTAATGCGCCTTCAAGTTTTTATGAGGTTCTGTTAGAGTAGGTTTTTTACCTTAGCTCATGTTCACCTAGGTAATTTATTTTCCTTTTATTTAGTTATTCCATGTATTTTCTCCACCCACTTATGTGTGGATATTTCATTTATCTTATTTAGATATTATGAGATGTTACATATTTATTTCTTAGATATTATGGGGATATTTTTAGGTTTGACTATTCCTAGGAGTTATGGGGATATCTTTAGGTATATTTGGAGGGTTGATATTCTTTCTCCCCATAGCGGTTATAGATCTATGGACCATATCACTTATTCCTTTTGTACGGTGGATATTTGTCCTTAGCTTGATCCTATCGCTATGGTTGATCATCCTTGCCTATATAAGCAAGGCACCTTCATTGTACTCAAGTGTAGTAGAGGAAGTTCCATTTTCAGATCTAATATATGATATTGTTGCTCTCTTGTTTGCATATCTATTTGTAAGCTTATGTTGTCAATTTGCTTTCAAATTCTTGTTTTGGTTGAATGTGGTGTTTCTGTTAATACTTGAGATCCTTGCAGCTTGGAATGATCTGATTATCATTCCTTTCATAGCATCAGAGTGATAGGTGTTGCAGTCATCCATTTGTGAGTGTTGTGCAATTGTTTCTCTTGCAGGTTCGAAGATTGGTGTGGAAGCTTCGATTTTTGTGATCGGGTCCTTGGTGGAGTTTTTGGCCAGTTTGTGTCTCTCCTTCCATTTTAAGATCATCATAAGCCTCCTAAAATCTCTTCTTCCCATACTATAACAGCCTCATTCCCTTGGATCTGTCCAAAGAATTTTTTTTTGAGCATTTCCTTTTTTGGCAGGGTCACCAACCTAGCCTATTTTTATATTTTGCATGTATCTCCTGATAGAAATGTCATTTTTCCATGAAATTTTTTGTAGGTCTGTAGATGCATTTATTTGAGTTTTTCCCAAAATTTCAGCTCATTTGGATCAGTATTCTTCAAGATATCTTGATTTTACAAAAACCTACAATTTTTTAGTAATCTGCATATATCTTCATCAAAACTTCTAATTTTTTGCAGATTCTTTTAAAAAATGTGTAGAATCATATTATAGACCCTCCCATAAAATTTTATAGAATTTGGAGTTGTATTCTGACAGTTACAATGATTTTACTATTTTTAGAAAATTTCATTTCAGGAGAAATATTGGGAGTTGCTCAACAAAATGTTTACTAGGCCTGTAAAATCATTTTTCTGATATGTCTGTAAAATTTCAGATTTTTTGGATCTGTATTTAGACATTTAAAATTATTTTATGACTGCACTCTCAATATTGCATTGTGAAAAAGGTTTTTGCACTTGAACCAGTATATGGACTACTGTTATAAAGTCCCATCTTCCTTCATTTGATGTTTGTCCACTTAGTTTGAAACTTTGTGATCAACTTACTTGGTGTTAAGTATTGGTGGAGCCTACACATTGTTGTTCTTGAGGAGTCCTTTGTCTTTGACTTCCCTTGTTTTGTTGTGGTGCATCCTCTTGTGCTAATCTTCCTCATTGAGGCACTTAGTTTGAAGGAGGGGATTATTTGGGGAATTCCTTTGGAGATTTTTTAGAGTCTAGAGGATTCATTTGTGCATTGGTGTGATTTTATGGTATTTTTCATCATCTTGTGACATCACACTAGACCTCTCACATTATAATGGCATTTGATTTTAGGGGGCCTCTTCTACTTTTGAGGACATCTTGGAATCTTCTTTTTTACACTTAACATAGAGGCAAATGCTAAAAATTTTGAAGCATGGTTTAAGGTACTTTGTTCATTATGTCAAAGTGAAGGTTTGGATCCTTTTTTCATAACTCCAAAACCCAAACCAATGGTGAAGGATAAGGAGTATAGGACATGGTTCATGAACAATTTAAGGATATCTAGCATGCTTTATTATTCAGTTTGTGGAGAGCTTCAAAATTTTATTGGAGTTCACAAGAACACACCTCACCTTGCTTATCATATGTTGAAAAGAAAGTTTTTTACCCAAGGCACCTTCTCTTACAATTGCTTGCATGGAGGACATCATTTGTGATATTGCACCTTTGTTTTTGGAGTCACTATCTCATGATGTTTTGGATGATGAGGTTGATGCTATAGTACCTACTTCAGATATTTTACAGGATACATATCCACACTTGTCTTATGTGGATGATCATGTTGATGTTGCAGCATATACAACATAGATTTCATGGCATGTTACATCCTTACATATATATGAATTCTTGGATGGTGTTGCCTCTCTCTTCATTGAGAGTCACACATGTGATTTTATTGACATGTATGAGGACCTCACTCATTTATTTTATGATGATGTATACATTGTATCTCCTCCATGTACTTCCTTTGTGGACTCTTTTTTGGTGTGCCCTCCCTCTTTGAGTGAGCCACCTTGTCCACCATTTTCTTCTCATGTTTCTTTCACATTGGATGATGTACTTCTACAAGAGTTGGATACAAATATTTTATCTTCAATTGGACTCTCACTTGGAGATCCTAAAGACCATGTTGATTCAATTGAGGATTTTAAGCCTCCATTTCTTTCTCTTGTTGCTTCCATGGGCTCATAATCACTTATGCAGCAAGACATTGGTGATTCTTCCTTGATGGATGCTCTTCAAACATCTCTTCCACTTTTGCACACTCATGGTTTTATGCATATTGATATTTTGGATGTTGATTGGGACTATATTCTACCCTATTTTTGTGTTGGTTTGGGCTTCAACATTCTTGGAGATTCATTTCATAATCCATTGGTGACATCTTCTTCACTTCAACTCGGTTTGAAGGATTCTACGTCATCATTATACATTTTATTCTCATTTTCTCACACTCACTTGGAGTAGGAAGACATTTGGTGGACTTCTTCATGGATCTCGTCATCCTAGGGGGTGTTGGGAGCACTCCTTGGCTCCATTCCTACTTTTTCTTCTCTCTTTCTAGCTGGATGGTTTTTTTCACATGGTTTTCCACCTTTTGGATACACATTGTACATGAGTACCTAATCAAGCCTTGTTGTCGGGACTCATATTGTGGATATGCCACTTTATTTTTTGGCACCTAGCTTCACTTGAGGGGGGGTGTTAGAGTAGGTTGTTTACCTTAGCTCATATTCACCTAGGTAATTTATTTTCCTTTTATTTAGTTATTCCATGTATTTTCCCCACCCACTTATGTGTGGATATTTCATTTATCTTATTTAGATATTATGAGATGTTACATATTTATTTCTTAGATATTATGGGGATATTTTTAGGTTTGACTATTCCTAGGAGTTATGGGGATATCTTTAGGTATATTTTGAGGGTTGATATTCTTTCTCCCCATAGCGGTTATAGATCTATGGACCATATCACTTATTCCTTTTGTACGGTGGATATTTGTCCTTAGCTTGATCCTACCACTATGGTTGATCATCCTTGCCTATATAAGCAAGGCACCTTCATTGTACTCAGTAGTAGAGGAAGCTCCATTTTTAGATCTAATATATGATATTGTTGCTCTCTTGTTTGCATATCTATTTGTAAGCTTATGCTGTCAATTTGATTTCAGATTCTTGTTTTGGTTGAATGTGGTGTTTCTGTTAACACTTGAGATCCTTGCAGCTTGGAATGATTTGATTATCATTCCTTTCAGGTTCTATATTTCAAGGCCTTTAATTTGGATACTCCATGTCCCTTTGTTTGTGTGTGAGACTAATGTCAATAATTTTTCCAACTCTCTAGAAATGTTCTATTTTGCTTCCTTTAATTTTCAATGATATAGTTTCTAAATTTTAATAATTTAAATTTGGTGTAGAACTCCTTATAACTCCCTAGTTGAAAATTTAGAAATAAAGTTATTTGCAAATAATGTATATCTTAAGTTTGTGTAGTAATCCTTATACCTCAAAGTTTAATTATTTATAAACTTATCTTAATGAGGTGATTTCAAAAACCTTATCAATAATTTATCCTTCAAGGTAATTAGTAAAGCAACTAAGGTTTTATTCCTTATTTATCTTGTATATTATATGACCTTAAGTTATGTTGAGTGATATTTTCACCCGATTACAAAATATGCTCACAGTTAGGATCCTGTTAAGCAATCCTCTCTTGCAAGGAAATATTTGTGATTTCCCCAAGGTTCTGTTTAATGTGTTAATATGCTTGCAATACTTAGTGAAAAATATGAAATGCCAAAATTTCGAGTAGGTCCCTAGATTGGGGTACGTTGTGCAATGGCCACAAAAAATGGTGACTCTACTAGAAAATTTTCCCGAGCATTTCGAATGAAAAACTTGATCTGAAACCAAAGAAATCAAATATTAGAAAAAAACATCATTTAGCAATATCCAGAGAAAGTGGGATAGACAACTTCAAATTAAAATAGATGAATCATTTTCTTCTACTTAGTGTGTGAATTGTGATTCATTTTGCATCCTTAAAATAATTCAGATTCCATCATTCACTTTGCAATTAAGCCATAAAATTTTAGTCATTAAGATGTGCCTCTACATTGCTCCACTGCTAGTCAGGGGTCCATAGCTTCAGTGGAGATGACCTTGATCTCTTCTAGACCTTGTTCTACTACCAACCATACATCTATAGCCCCAGTAGAGATTTTCTAAATCACCCAGACATTAGATAAATTTTGCATTTACTTATTTTCTTTTCTTTCATCTAGAAATTGCTCCACTGCCGATCAAGCATTCATAGCCTCGATGAATATTATCTAAATTATTTTAATTAATTTAAATTTTCTTTCCATATTTATTTCTTTTTGTATCAAGTATTGTATTGCTTTGCAAAATTTACCTACCGCCTGGGTTAGAGACCACTCAAGGCTAAAAATAGAGTGTATTCGATTTTTGCCTTAATTTGCAAAACCAGAATGACTTTATCCTTTAAGATTTCAAAGAATAACCTTTAATATGGTGTGCTACATATGAAGCTTCAACAAAATATTTTGTTGTTCCAAAATCCACCATATTATTCCAAAATCTAAGAATGATTACTAATCACTTCATTTCATTTTCCTTAATTTCACCTGACTCCAAAACAAGTAATTTATCCTACATGACAAAGGGACATCTACAATAAAGAGACCAAAACTTTGTAGCTATCACAAAATAATACCTCAATCAGAGGAACCAACCCAAAACCTGGTGAGGCACAAGCATAAAACTCATAATTTGAAACAAACCATAATTGCAAAACTGATAAGTAAGAACCTGCTCCCTAAACTTGGAAACACTAACAAGAAAAAAAATAGCAAAATATCGTGAAACAAAATATTATGTATAAAAGTGCAGAAAAGAAAAATTATGTACAAAATCATGAAAATGAAAAAGCTATACAAGAATGTACAATATATGTACAAGATGATGCAAAATTTAAGCTATCATTTTCCTGGATCCAAAACTTGATTTCTATCACAAATGGAAATACTTTTAACATGATAGGCACACCAAATTGTTTGAGCATCATCCCATAATATGATCAGGCCTACAAGCACAAAATACTTTAATTTACCTCTTTCACCCCACCATTTTAATCTAGTTCCGTTAGTAATCCCATAGTGGAGTTTCAATTCATCAAACTGATAAGACAATAACTGATTTTCAATTCTTTCTTGTCTATTCCTTAAAATGTAGATTTCAAAATTCAATTCATGATTTAGAATTAGGCTCTCTTTTTCAAATATGAGGTCTTGCAAGTAGGAGCCTATTTCTAAAATTTTTAAAGCCAAGTCATTTTCCATGTTTTTAGGCCAATCAAATCCACACAAAAGGTGACAAGCATCTAGGATATTTGACATATGAGGATCATTATAGTTTTGTATCCTAGGTTCAATAATTAATTGTTTATGAACTTGATTTAGCACTTCAAATATGTTTTCCTCCATTTTATCTGATGTGTCCATCTTAGAAATTACCTCCAATTTGTTGTTGAAAGTATATGATATTTCCTTATCAATTGCATTTGAATCTTCAAGAATATCATGTAAATCCTTACCAAAAATTTCATTAGTCAATAAATAAGGTGAGAATTCTACCTTTTCATCATCCCTTACTAATAAATCATGAGTAGCATTTACCATTTCTCTTTCTTCATATTTAATCAACATGTGATTTTCCAATTTTGTGGGAACTAAAGGCTCCTCTCATAGGGTAGCATCCTTAATGTCTTGCATACCAAACAAAGAAAATTTTTCATTAGAGAGCATAGGAGCAACAAATGATTCTACATATTTCTTCCAATAATTATAATAATTATCGTCTAAACCCATGGAATGAAATTCTATTGCATCTTCTTCGTAATCTTTAGATTCTTCAAGAAACTCTTTTTCAAATTTACCTTCAACCATTTTTGGTGGCTCAAGGGTTTCTACAGTGGAATCAATTCTTGTATTCAGATTTGCATGATCACCACAATCCTCATTTGTAACCCACCTTTGTGAATTGTCCTTTGATGGCTCACTTGTTTCTAAAAGTGGATCAATCCTTGCATTTAGTTTTCTATGATTATCCCAATCCTCACTTGTAAATAATGACTCTAAGCCTTTCATTTCTTGCTTGTCATAGTTTGGCTCATGTTGGATATCATCATGTGGAGCATGTTGGATTTCTTGATAATATGTTTCAATAATTTCATCAAAGTTTATGGAAGGTCCTGATTTATCATATGTTTCAAGACTAGTCAACTCTAGGACCCCTCCACTGTCTAAAAGGATATCACTTTTAGTATCTTTGACCTTTGTATCATGAGGATGATTTGTAGAATTATCAAGATGTGTATCTTGAGGTATTTGTTCCTGTAATTGAGCTATGTTTCTTTTAAGCTATAGAACTAGCCTTTGCAACTTGTCCTACATATCAGGTGAAGCAAGCATTTCATTAGAAAGAGCAACAAAGTCCTCCCATTTATTCCAACAACCATAATCATCTTCTAAAACTAGGGTGTGACATTCAACCACTTCTTCACAATATTTAGATTCAACAATAGATTCCTTTTCAAACTCACCTTCATCCACCTTTGAGGGCTCAATTATTTCTAAAAGTGGATCAATTCGTGCATTTAGATTTCTATGATTATCCCAATCCTCCCTTGTAAATAATGACTCTAAGCCTTTCATTTCTTCCTGGTCATTATTTTGAGCATGTTGAAGGTTTTGATCATCAATTTTAATCATATCATCCAAATTTATGGAAGGTCCTAAATTATCGTATGTTTCAAGGCTAGTTAATTCTAGGATTCCTCCATTGTCTGAGATAGTATCATTGTGAAAATCATTGAAATTTATCTCATGGACATGATTTGAAAGATGATCAAGATGGGTATCTTAAGGCACTTGTTTTTGGAATTGAATCATGTCTCTATTAAGCTATAGAACTAACCTGTGCAACTCGTCCAATTGAGATTTGGCATCATTAGCTTCAGTTGTAGTAGTTTGGTTCATTGCATTATCCCGAGATATTTGGGTATTCTGAAATTGATTAACACTTGAGAATGATGGTTGATTCTGAATGGTAGATTGAGGTGAATAAATTTTTGGGTGGGTAAGGGAGGTATTAAATGATTGAGGATTATATGATCCAAGACCCACACCAAAACCTTGAAAACTCAATTGTTGTTCAAATGATATTGCCTCACTATAAGCTTTGGACAACGATGTGATTTAAGGTCTCCCTCACAAATACATGGAAGTTAATGGGTCAAGAGAATTAAAATACACTTGGATAGCAAATGCCTATGAAGGAACATAAGGTACCACCAATTGAATATATAACCCATGGAACCTTTTGATGAATAACTTCAAATATTCATTTGGTCCTTTATGGGCAGTGACAAACTCATTGTACATGAGGATTGGGTCAACTAGATTTTTATTAAAATAATTGAGGAAAATTACCTCTAGTTGAGCCCAAGAAGTGATAGAACCTGAAGGTAGATTGATAAACTAGTCATATGCAGACTCATTCAAGGTATAAGAAAATATTTGATAAACAACACTTTCATGCAAAACTTGTAAAAGAACCATAGCATATTTGAATGCATGAATGTGTGCTTCAACTGACATCCCTCCATCATGCCTAAATTGGGGTAGAGAACATTTAAACTATATAGGCACAATAGGTGGAGGTCTAGGTATGTTTAAAGGACTCCCTATTCTCCTTGGAGAAAACATGGCTATTGTGACTTAGTCTTAACTTTTTTTTTTGAATGTTTTTATCATATAACCTCATTATGTGAACATCTGCATCAAAATAAAGCATAACAATTAGTGAAAGTAGATGAAACTCATGCATTAATATCAAATTTTAACAACTTAAATAAATAAATCAAAACAAATACTTCAAATCAGGCCCTCCTTCTAGCACCAATTCTATTGAGTGATATTTTTGCCCAATTACGAAAATACGTTCACAGTTAGGATCCTATTAAGCAATCCTCTATTGCAAGGAAATATTTGTGATTTTCCCAATTTTTTGTTTTATGTATTAATCTGCTTGCAATGCTCAGTGAAAAATATGAAATGCCAAAATTAGTTGGATACCTCAGTGTTACATATCCTTGTTAACAAGGGGCCTGTTTTGGTTGATGCGATTTGCAATGATTTTGTTGTTCATGGAATTTATGAGAAAATGTGAAATGATTAATCAAATACTTGCTTTGAAACATAAACTTTGAAATGTGATTTAATCAATTTTATCTCAAATTGTTAATGTTTGCACTTGATTATTTTGAAAATTTGATAAATATTCCACTTTAACCTTTGAAACTTGATTTTAATTGATTTTATCTCAAATTGTTAAGATTTGCATGAGAATAATAAAAATGAAATAATTAAATCAAAACTTTGCAATATAAAACTTTAAATTATCATATTAATTATTCACTTTAATGAAAAATTGAAATTTATTGAAATTTCAATTTTACGTAAAATGAAATTAAATGATTATTTTGAAAACTATGCAAAGCTAGAAACTCAAATTTTCATGAAAAAATGTAACTTTACGTAAAATGAAAATTTAAATTTTAATGTTGAAACTTACGTATTTCTTTTTAGGGTTTTGATTTTTATTAAATGAAACTTTAATAAAAATGAAAAGGCTAGGGTTAAAAAAATAAATAAAAATATGCTAAACGGAATGGAACAAAGAGAAAGATAGATTACTGAAATGAAAATTATCAACTCTGAATCTACAGAACAAAATCTTCTGAAAATATTAACCTATTTTACTTTGATCTGAATTCACACAATCAAAAGTAAATTAAGTGCAATCTTCTAAGGTAATAAATAATATATTAAATTATTCAATAAAGCTACCATCCACATGCATAAACTTTATCAAAATAAATCAATATATTAAACTTGGAAAATATTCAATTGAAATATTTGATTTCAAAAAAATTGTACTCTGTAGTACAATAGATGAGGTCTCTCAATGCAGCAATCCCATTCTTCAACTTTCCTTCTTCAAAAGTCTTTTGCTTCCAAAATATTTCAACCCTTTTTCATGAGTCTCAATGACTAATTTTTAATTTGAAAATTTTAGTTTGATTTAGTTTCAAAACAGTTTCAGGAATGGATTTCATAACTATTCATTCTCCTTGTATTTTCAAACTTGTGGAAACATCATTAATCTTTCTTTTCATTCCCTTTGATTAGCTGCATAATGACATATTCATCATAATATTTTTTTTTTGATTAGGTAGAAGAAGGGGTTTTAGAAGGGTCCCTAAACCTTATATAAAAAGGATCCAACCAATAAAGAGGTAAAAGGGCATGTAGGCCACCATGAGAAACCAGGATCCTGAGAAGAGCACACTCTCGCAGGAGCTATAGGAGCCAAGGAAACAAAAAACATCAACCACAAATGAAACTAAACACACCACAATCCCTCACAGGGAATTTCAAAACAGAACATGCACAAGCTACCCACGCAAAGGAGAACATAGACTATGGGAAACAAAACAAAACTTTTAAAATTGAACCTGGCCTTCTTGTCCACAT
This sequence comes from Wollemia nobilis, assembly GCA_028583015.1. Lineage (NCBI taxonomy): Eukaryota > Viridiplantae > Streptophyta > Pinopsida > Araucariales > Araucariaceae > Wollemia > Wollemia nobilis. Next base: position 4,944,147 of record JAQPPZ010003172.1, on the reverse strand, counting down.
TCATTCCAATGTGTCTCATAAGATTAAGATAACTTTTAATTTATTTATTTTTTCATTTTCCTTCGTAGCTTTTCTTTTGCCTAAAATTGAGTCAAAATTTAAAGTTTTTATATTTTAATGAAAATTTCCATGCATCTCAATAGGCCAAAAGGGTACTCAAAATTGTTGAGATCATCCAAAAATTTATCATGGTTCATGAAATATAACATTTTAAAGTTCATAAGCTACTATAGTAAACTATTATTTTTGGGTGAAATTAACATCTAAAATCTTGTAAGTTTGGTACCATTAGAAATAGGAAATCAACATATTTCTACCAAGTTTTGAATGAGCTCAAAAGAAGTTGTCTAGCTCAAGATATGTCCATTTCAATTTTGCATTAATTTTAGGACAAAAGTGATAAAATTTAAATAACCCTAAAATGAAATTTAATTATTTAAACCTTTGAAAATGTTTTTAATTAAATTATTTGATTTGAAATAATGCAATTAAGATGAAAATAATAAAAAATATTCAATTCGAAGCATTGCAACTAAATTCAAACCTTCAAGATGCAAAGATGTCAACAATTTCAAAGTGAAAGCAAATTTTTAAAGACCTTGATGCAAGCAAAATAACAAAGAACAAAAAATGCTAAAATTTCAAGTGCATCCTGAAATTGGGGTACGTTGTGCAATGGCCACAACAAATTCATATTTTTCTCTAAGCATTGCAAGCATATTAACACATTAAATAGAACCTTGGAAAATCACAAATATTTCCTTGCAAGATAGGATTGCTTAACAAGATCCTAAATGTGAGAGTATTTTCGTAATTGGACGAAAATATTTTTTTTTGGTAGATAAGATACTATAGCATTAATACTGGGTTTTACAGGTTGACCCAAAACCTTTAAATCAGCCTAGGGCTGTTGATGAACATGTCCTTACTAAGGATCCTATATATGTAAAATCTACATGCCGCCAAAGCCATTACATCCGATAAGGCACATAGTTTGTTATCAAAAAGAAACTTCCCATACAATATTTTGGGTATACCCCGAGAAAACACACTTGCATCATAATTACAAAAAAAAAAATAGACACAAATCTCTTTCATTGAAATAGTGGAGAAACAAAAAGCTGTAGACACATATAGCAGAGTACTGAAAAAAAACTCCCACAAGCTCTGTATTGACAGTTACTCTTAATAATTCTTTGGTAATTGCTTTCTTCCATATATGACATGCTTTGGGACCACATCTTGTCTTGGCCAATCTGCCTTGGAGAAGTGAAATTTTTGGCTAGATTTATGGCGATGGCTATCTTGTGGTCCACATGGCTCTGGTTCGAAGTCTTATATTGCCATTTCTTTCTTGCCCTGTGATTATCAACCAACCTCAAATTACTAATATGACTAGGAGCCATGTTATCTGACATGTGATTGTCCCCATTAGTCTTTGTGGTATTTCCAAGCAGCATCCACGAAGACTGATAGCTCGAATAATTTTTATTGTGAGTCCATTTCAAAAAAGAGGCAGGAATACTCCTAGCCTTCAAACTTATAGTGTCTTCCCTGTTGGTAAATTTGACTATCATTCTTGGCATTCTTGTTGAATAAGCTCCTCTAATTCACTCGGGACACCATGTTCCCATTTGAAAAGATCGTCACCATCGACACCCAAATTGGCCAGCTTATCAATAATTTTTATAGCTTCTCGAAAGACATGTTGAGATTTTCTGTCTTGTCTTCCCTGGAAAAGGATCCTAGACTCTTCAACAATTGTTTTAATCCTCCAAGGAGGTGTTTTCCAATTATTGAGGAGATTTATAACATGCATAGAGTCTCCTTCTATGATCAAATTGCCTTCTAAGTATTGAGTCATTTGAAGGCCTCTCCACATAGCTCTAGCTTCAGCTTTGTTGTTCGTCCTTGTTCCCAAATATTCAAAAAATGCAAGTATAATATTCCCATTATGATCTCGTACAATACCGCCAGCACCTGATCTACGATTTTGAAAGTAACCAATAGTTGTTCCATTAACCAAAATCGATAACCATGCTTTAGAAATGCATTATTTGATCAAATTAACCCATTGGTGGTGAAAACCAAACTTAAGGAGAATGGCAATCAGAAAGTCCCAATTTAGCCTATCAAATGATTTGTTCATATCAAGCTTGAGGGAAAAAACAAACCTGTTAGTCTTATGAGCAGAGTGCAGAGCTTCATGAACTGTGATAACTCCATCCAAGATTGACCTACCCTGGACAGAGCTTCCCTGGCATGGATCTATGGTGTGGGAAAAAACATATCTCATTCTATTTGCAATGGCTTTAGTTAGGATCTTGTAAGAAACATTGCACAGACTGCTTGACCTAAAGTCAACCATAGATTCAGGGGTTTGCTTCTTAGGAATTAGAGAAATAAAAGTAGATTTAAGACCTTTTGGGATATGATTGCTTGCTTGGAATTCTTTGATAGCAGAAATTACATCCTCACTTATGATGTCCCAAAAAGCTAGATAGAAATTATGGGGAAAGCCATCGTGTCCCAGGGATTTGTCTGGCTCCATGCTAAACAAGTCTTCCTTAATTTCCTCATCAGAAAAGGGAGCTATAATCTTAAGGTTTATATCCTCATTTATTATGCTAGGAATGGATTGTAAGAGAATATATTTGGCCTCCTCATTGCACTGTGATTCTTGACCAAGGATAGAATTGAAATAAGTTACTGCCTCCTTTATGATTTTTGTTAAGTCCTGAGTAATAGAACCATCTACTTTTTTTAAAATTTTTATCTTGTTATTGCTTCTGTTTCTAAGCGTGGTGACGTGAAAAAAATTGAAATTTGAATCTCCATATTTCAACCAAAGAGATCTTTATTTTTACCTCCAATAAATTTCCTCACAGGCCAAAATGTTATGAAACTCTGCTAGTTTTATCTGTTCCTCCTACCTAGTAGTTTCATCAGCATCACCATGTTGAATCTCTAATCAATTATCTTCAAACTTTCAACAACCTATTTTTTATTTTCAAAGAGGTTTCCAAAGACCTATTTGTTCCAAGTTCAAAGATTTTCCTTAACAAACTTTAATTTGCCAGCAAGTTTAAAAGCTGTACTACCCCTAACAGGATGCTGCCACCACTGAATTAAGTTATCTCTGAAACTAGAATTTTTATCCACATAGATTGAAATCTAAAAGGTTTCTTGAAGGACAGAGAGTTAGGGAACTCCAAAAAAATGGGATTATGATCATATGTAATTTTAAGAAGGGCTTGCAGGGTAGAATCATCGAACAGAATTGTAGTCTCCTTTGATAGAAAAATCCTATCAAGCCTTTCTAGAATTAGATGACACCCTATCCATCGATTGCTCCAGGTATAATTCGCTCCTCTAATTTTTACATCCATAAACATGTTGGAGTTCACAAAGTCATTGAACTCATCCATGCTCCTAATAGGTGGTACATTTCCATCCATTTTGTCTAAAGGGTAAAGAAGAGTGTTAAAATCCCCAGCCATAATCTAGGGGACATTATGGAAGATTTCACTCATATTACCTACATACTCCCACAATAGAGCTCTCCCTTGAATTGAAGTCAAGGCATAAATATTTGAAAGGATCCACGACCTGTTGTTGTTTATTTCCTTAAATAAAACACTAAGAACCCTGTCATCTTTCTGAATAATGGTGCCTTCTACTATTCGAGGATCCCACAAAGTCATAAGGCCTCCAGACGCTCCTATGGATGATTTGCAAACCATCTCCCCTTGATTCTAGATTTTTTTGCTACTTTTTTTGACTAAATCTCATCAGTTTTTGTTTCTTGCAACATGATAATAGTTGGATTCACTTGATTTATTATTGCATTGACTTCCCTGTGTTTGGGTAGGCCATTGAGGCCTCTCACGTTCCATGAGAGGAACTTAATTTATATTTTTTTGGATTTCTTCCTCTCCCCCTCCCTTGAGGGGGTTTACCTATTTTTTTGTATTCAGAACCCGGAATAACCTATTGAAACAAGGTTCTCTATTTTCCATTGGCAATGTCATTATCAGTTTTAATTTTTTGATGCTCAAAATTTGATATTATCCCTCTTCTTTTTTCACTACCAAAATCTATAGGAGACTTCACAATGCTCCTAGTTTATTTAGGACTAAACTGGGGGGAGGCAATTTGTTGTATAACCAGACCACCATATTCCTCAGTCTGAAGAGTTTCACATATCTCCACCCCTACATCCAAATATTCTCCTTTTTTACTATATTCCCCTGGTCTACGGGATGACCCCTCAGTAGGATTCACCTAGCTCTTAGTGATGATGTTAGGGAGATGAGATTTTTTATTTTCCAATGCCTCAACTTTTTTCTAAGTTCTTCAGCATTAGGGTTTGGCTTTGGGATGCCCATTGGGCTTGAAGTATTTTTAGCATTGGGGTTTAAGTATCCCGAATTGGATGGGGATTCTAGAGATTGGGCATTAGGGTTTGGATTTGTGATGCCCATGGGGCTTACAATAATTTTAGCATTAGGGTTTGAGGATCTTGACTTGGATGGGGATTATAGAGAGTCAGAATGGTTAGCCTGAAGGTTTTGGGCTTCCATGTCTTTCGATAATCCTCCTACTCCCATATTGGATAGAAATGAAAATTTATTTGAAACTAGAGGATTGGAACTTACCTGAGTATTTTGGTTGCCAAAAACCTATTTTTTTCCTTTATCTTTTTGGGACCCTGCACCCTCTCTTTTATTTTTTGGTAGACATAGTTTGCCTAATTGAAATTGCCTATGCTAGGAAAACTCCTCAAATTTCCTCTATCTAATATTCCCTGCTTCTACTTTTCTCTATTCATTGCCAGGTTAGGGCAATGATTGCATAGATGTCCTTGATTTTTATATTCTACATAGAATTTCAGTCTATTTTCATATTCTATCGACTATTTTTGATAGTATTCTCCATACTATAGCTCCAAAAACCTTGGCAATTCATTATCCAAATTAGCATTTATGCAGATTCATGTATGAGTCATCCTTGTCCTGGCCAAGGTCACATGGTCAATGGAGACCAGGTCCCCTATAGTTTTGGCTATGCCCTATAACCAATATTCATTTTAGAACTGGGCAGGTAGACTCGAGAGATGAACCCAAATAGGGGTAATGTTAATATTTTGCTTTTCAGGGTCGAAATCTTCACCCCATCGTCTGATAAAAAGGCTCCTTTTACCCAAAAACCAAGGACCTCCTATTAAAATGCGGTTAGCATCCTCCATATTGTTAAAATGGATAATGAAGAACCCTCGAGTTAGAGCTACCAACTCCAAGCTGCCTATCGGTCACCATTTACCCATCGCCCAAGCCCTAATAGTCTCCATGTCTAGCCTACCTCCCAAAAACTTGCCTACCAGGGAGAATTCTTCCATTGAAAGAAAAGGGCTCATGGAACTTGTTGGGGCCAAAATTTTATTATTTACTAGAACTAGGGGTGGAATAGGGAGAACCCCCTTTATTTTTTCTCTAAGAGTCTTAGCAAAATACAACCACTTCTTGGGCCCTGCATTGTACTTAGTATCTTTTTTTTCGAGGTCTTTCTAAGGAGGGTCGGGCCCCCGCATGATGCCCGCCTCCAAATATTCCATAGGCTGACTGCCTTCCTATGGATCCTCACTTGATCCATGCTTGAGTTTCCCACCCGCACCTTCCATACCTGCTCTACCTCTACCACCTTGGCTGAGATTCCTGCCCAAAAAATTCAAACCCTCACTCTCGTCGCACCCGCTAAACCTTAGCTCACTCATTCCTCTAATTGTGCACTACCCTGAAATTAATTTTTAAAGCTTAATTGGATGAAAATATCACTCAAAAATTTATAAACAATAATTAATTTACCCTCATGAAATGCCTTGCATCAATTTCTAAGGTTGGAAGTTGAATTGAATTACCTTTTAATGAGTGCACTATAGATTTGATTTAACGCTTTGGAAATGTTGTTCACTGGTAAAAAATCCCAATAGTTAATTTTATGAATGTGAGATGGACTCCAATGTGCCAATTATTTAGCGTCTTCACTATTTTATAACATCTCTAGTGCATAGTATCAATTATTAAGGTTTTTGAACAAATCTGAAATGCACCGACCATGAGGGAATGGGCCTGCAAAAGACAATCGGGTACACTCAAGTTCAACATATATCTCTACATATACCTTGGTACATTTTCTCTATCCATGTGGCATCACTATAATAATCTCTCTAATATTCATGCATGGGCTCTCTCTCAATGCACTGATTTGATCCCTTGGCTATGTAAAGTTTTAGTTATCTATCATTTTCAGGATCAAACGATGTGTTATCTCTTCCTTAAAGGTGTTAGGTGATGTGATTTCTTCCACTAGACTCCTTACAGTGAAAATAAAAATAGTCTTTGCAGTCAAAACAACTCACTACGTATTAGTGATGGTTATTCCAATGAGCGCTTCTCTTCTTTCTTGAAAGAGTGTAATGACTCAACCTCTTTTTACCAGCTTCTTGAGTGAAGAAATAAATCCCATAAATATTTCTTCTGTAGGTTGTGCTCATTAGATCTCTTTAGGACATGTTATTTAAGCTTTATTACTATCATCCTCGTCGGCTTGACTCGACCCCTTCTATTATGCTCAAACACGTAGATAGCTGATGGATTCACTTAGAGTAATGATAGCAGCAACAATGTAGATTTATTGACAGAGGTATGATAAAATTTTCACTATTTCCTATGCATGATAGTGAATGTTATCAATGTATGAATTTTTATTATGTGGCTCAATTACTCCATGTGACTTTTGAGCATTTGATGGCTACTGAATTTTGCCTGTCATGTTCACTAGTTACTAGGATAATCGCTACTGAAACCTAATGAGTTCATTGGCTACTTTGATATGCCAAATACTCCTTTACAATAATATGTTCCAAATGATGCATAAATCCCAATGACGAACATCTCCAACAACTTGTTTCTCTAGGTGGCTGTAGGTTCTTAGTAGCGGCTCTTCTCCACATGCATTTCACTTGGGCATCATCAGAATAGTTACCAAATGACCTTGTTGCGTATAGAACTATCTGAGTCCAAAAATTCCTATTCACTCAATATTATTTCAAACTTGTAATGACTAGAATAATGACACAAATAATGAATGACTATTATTTCATCCAAGTCTTTCACTATCCTTTATTTTAATGGATATGCTTTCAACTGGTTCCTTTGCATGCTCGTAAACCTTCATTGGTGCCTCTAATGAGTTGGCTTCTCCCTGGGTTTGCAGATATGCTTTAATCTCCACAATTGATATATCTTCCTTGATTAGTGAGTGCAAGGTAAGATTGTAATAGTTCCTCCTTACATGGGTGCTATTCATCCCCTTGTATTTCAAGTTTCTGCTTAAATCCTTCTAAATATGATAATGGTGAATGCGTGCATTTCTAAGAAATAGAAGGTAGTGCATTTATAAATATGATAATGGTGAAGATTGCATGCAGCAGTGCACAAAATTGGGTCCAGTTTACAAAGTCACAACTAGGGCCAAAAAAAGGTGAAAACCTGCAAAATGAATCCAAAAAGAAAGCACCAAAAAAATCCAAAAATAATGTTTCCAATGTAAGGGCATGCCCTTGCTTTTTTTTTATCCCTTCTCATGTTCACAAAAAAAAACTCAAAATTTATTCTCTAGTTACTTAATATAGTCAACCCATCAAAAAACTCCACTATTAAGTATTTTGTGTTAGAGTAGTACTCGGATGGATGACCTCCTGGGAAGTCCCAGTTTTTGCACCTCCTCAAATTTTCTTCCTTGTCTTCAACACCTCAAATGTACATGTCATCGAATGATGACAATTATCCCAAAATCTTATTTTTAGGAGCTTCTCCTATTTGCACTCTTCTCTCATGAACCTCCTTTAGCTCTACAATGAGGCTTTATCTAGCCTTCTACTCCAAATTCTATGTAATGAACATTTTCTCTCTCCTATCAAACTCCCTTGTGGCTCTCCCTAATCCTATCGATCTACCATGGGTTTGATACCACTATTAGCTTTTAAAGCTATAAACTTGAAGAAAAATGCAACCACAAACAATGAAATAAGCATGCTATGTTATGTTTATGATAATGGCTAACTAATAAGTATGAAAATAACATGACATACTTCTAAAATAACTCATGTAATAACAATTAATGAATAATCACAAAAATAGGAACTTGATACAATATATCTCTATCGTTGTGTCTTTCTCTACTCACTATGAGGCCCTTTATATAAGAAGATGGATGCCTTGGACAACACTCTACCTAGATGTACAAGTGGACACCTTGCACATTTACAACTTGTGCATTTATTATTCATTCCTCAAGTAACTCCTAATATAATGATGTACCTAAGGTGGTACATTGACATGTACCTAAATAATATAATATACTCTAACAGGTTGAAGCCCTTAGCCAAGACCCATTAAATTTACCAAAAGCTACCCTATATTTGAAAACAAGGATCAATCCTCTGTGAGGCCCTCACTAACCTCTACTACTAGAGATGATTCCAAGGATTTATCTATAAATTGTTCCATGGGAAGGAAACTAAAACTCAAAATCTATTGAAATTTACTAGAATATCCTAGAGTGATTATAATAAATGAAAAAATCTATAATAATTTGTATGCAACATTATCAAGTGGTATTAGCTCAATCAGTTAGATTCCTCAACATTTCAAGGAGGATACCCAGGTTTGAATATTGCCAAATGATACATGAATAATACCCAAGATTCATTTTAATACCACTATGTGGTGATGATCTAATATGGGTGGGGCCTATTTCAATCCCATATAACCCATTAAAAAAATATCATCTAATACACTTAAAAAAAATTGCATGCAACATTTCTAAGACAAAGAAGGGAAAAAAAACTTAGCTAAAAAATTATATGCCCAGATAAATATCTTCTCTTATTGAATCCCTAGCCCTCCATTTCTCCTTCCATCATCCAAACCTTGGCTAACACATATCTACAATTTTATATTTCATGACTTGAAAAATTGTCATTGCCTTTATTCTGGATGGCTAACTTCATAGGGTCATATCTCTCTCAATATTTCTTAGATTCCTTATATGACCACTCTTTTTAAATATCTTAAAATTACACACAAATTAGTCCAATAATCAATTAAATCGAACAACCCTTCATGACGATATAGATCCTAAAATTTGAGGTATTTAAAAAAATCTAACGGTGCCCTAGATTTGAATGGTTGTCTTCACATGGTCATATCTCCCTCAATACTACTTGGATTATTTTGAACTATCACTCATTTCAAAGCATTTCAAAACATGCACAAAATGACATAAGAATCGTCTGAATCAAACAACTATATGCAAAAATATGGCTCCTAAAATATTATTCAATTTAAAAAAAAAATCCTTAGCTTTGTTGATTCAAAATTTTGCCCTTCCAAATTGTTATACATTCTATTGCTTTGACTATTGCATATTACTCTTTTTTATTTTTTCTTAAGAACTCATGAGTGACTATCCTTTATGGTGTTGTCTATGGTCCTTAGGGAGGGGCAATATATTTGTAAAAAGAGCACTAACAACTAACTTTGTAGATGGTGGAAAGTCCCATCTTCCTATGTATGGAACAGAGGTGGACTAAGTCCTTAGGTAAAATAATGATGAGCTAGTTGACTAAAGGTTTTGGTTCCCTTCTAAAGTCTTTGTTTGTCACTTTCCACCATCTTCTTCTATCAATTTTCATTCCATGGATCTTTTTTCCTTTCCCATATGCCATGTGTTACTTTTTCCTATTTTATATTAAATTCCTTTAAATATTTTAAATAAATATTACATAATAGTTTTTAATTTTAACCTTTTAAATTTAAATATAAAAGGGAAAATTTAATTAAATTTGTCTATTGGCCTCGAAAGAAAAAGTTATTCTTTTCTTCCACTATAAATACCCATTTTATTTCCTCATTTAACCATCATTCATTCATTTGCTCCTCATTATTGCTAACATTGCTCTCAACTCTCCATCGTTGTTATTGCCATAATACATTATCCCATTTCATACACTCTTTCTCTCTTGCCCTTGTAGGTACAACCAAAGCCATCAACCATTGGTTAATGTCCTTACATGGAGGAGTTCAAGATGCTCTACTACGATTTGTAACCAAAGATAAAAAATTGTTGCTTGAGGACCTATTCCCAAGGTATATCATACCCTTTGCATATAGTCTAGGTGTGATCTCTACTTTCTTATTATGGTGATATTGCAAGCAGGGTAGAGTAGAAGTGAGTATCTCATTATGATTATTTTATGAATGGAATGATCCTTGATTCCCTAGGTGTTATGTATTTTTTTCTACATTAGGATTAGCCTTAGCTTTTACTTTTATGGATAATCTTAGTGTAGTATAACTCTTAAATGCTCCAATTAAATTTCTATTTGGATTGGGATAATTTTAGCTCTAATTGAATAATTATTGCTTTACTGTCTTGATTTAAGCATTTTGATTTATGTTGTATTAATTTATGTAATTGTATGAGCTTATCCTCATTTTCCTAAAAAAAAAAAAATAATGTTAGTGATCTGAAAAATTAGAGGAGCTAAAGTGGTAAAGAAGGATTGGAGTGCAAAAATAAAATAGAACTCACCAAGTCATAATTTGGGATTGACCCTCACATATCTAAGGTTTAGGCATGAAAATTTTATATTTTTGAGGTCCATCAGGGAAAAAATTCCAAAGGCCATAAATTTTGATACAAAAGTATTTTTAGCCATTTTTTTTTAATTTAATGGTTTTTGGAGATCTATGCACTAGAGGCATCACTTCAAGGACTTGTTATATTGTTAGGGTTCAAAAAATGTAAGATGGATCATCAAACCCTAGTCACTCACCTAAATGGGTAAAATTACAGTATTTGGTAAATCTAAATATTGGCCTACTATGTAGTAAGAACTTATGGTGCATCTTTCAAGAAGATAAAGCAACAAGCCTTGATAAAAAAACTGCTAGTATAAAAAAGAAGTTGTTGGTCTATTTCCTTATTGATTGAACCAAAATTGATTTTCATATCAAGTAAGAAAGTGAACCTATCAAGGTATGGTCAAAATTGTATGATTTATTTGAGAAAGTATATACAATTGTAATAATTCACTTGGAATTAGAGCTTTCCTCTATTAAATTGGTTGAATTCAATAATGTTGAGGACTATATTGTGATATTTGAGGCATTGAGAGTTCATATTGAATATTATAGAGGAAAAACAAAAGATGGTGCAAAATGTGTGAAGACTATCCTTGCTAATATCTCTTATTTTTAGATGTTGAGCCTCATGGTTCATATGATTCCTATGTTCTCAGATCCTAAAAAATTCTTACTCTTGAACATTTGTGTATCTTCTTTCAATATTTTTGCATAACCCAATCTCACATATCCTTAAAACATGGACTTGAAGCAAAGGGAACCTGTAAGAACCTAACAAACTTATCAAAGGTCATTACATGCCAACCTTAATATTTAACCTTATCCAAGACTTTTCTCTCTAAGACAAGGAGGACTTAACTCTAAATTTAGATCCATAGGCAAATTAAAATGTATTTGCATAACCTAATCTCACATATCTTTAAAAGATGAACTCTAGCAAAGCATATCCTTAAATACCTAATAACCTTATTAAAGGTCACTACATGCTAGCCTTGATCTTTAACCCAATTTTAGACTTTTATCTCTAATATGAAGACTTATTCAACTCTAATATTATATCATTGAACAAAGCAAAAGGATTCATGTGTTGTAGAAGGTTATTAAAATTGTTGTTCTCCAAAATTGATTAAATGGTAGTGTCCTTTGCAAAGAATATCAAGCATGTTATCTATATTTCACATGGAGAAGTCCTTTTAAATGTGGACACAAAATCAAACACACAAAAATTGAATACAAAACCTAAATAACAAAGGAGTAACTTTTATAGAAATAACAAATGACAAAGAGTCTAGTGGTCACTCTTGCCTAATAAGTATTTGGAGTATTATTAGGTTTGATAATTCTTCATTCACATCCACTATTATTGAAGTATTCTTATATAAAGTATTTAATCATGTGGATAAATTTATCTCATAACTCAAATGCAGTCATCATTGCATCTAAAAAAGACCACTTAAATGTATTGTATGCTTTCTCAAAATGTATCAAAAATATTCCTGGATGTTATTTAGAATTTTCCTAGTGTATACCTTTCCAACTATCTAACAAACTATCAAAAATGTATCTACCTTCCACAAATCTCTTTTAGGTACAAAAATAATTTTTGAAATCAATTTCTTCATCTTAGTGGTTAATATCTTGACAGGAATTGTATAAGTGATATTAATAATGTTATATATTTCTAGTTCTTCATTGACTTATTATATGATTTGAAGTAAGGTTTTCATCCTTCTATTAATATTTGGACTTGTATTAATAACTTGAAATACTTTTTGATATTATTTAAAGTTCCTCTCCTAGTAGTATATTCTTGTTAGAAAAAATATCAAAATTACGTGCAAGCAAAAAACACAATAACGCAGAAAAATAGTAACACAGATTTTACGTGGAAAACCTACAATGTGCAGGAAAAACCATGGGGCAATGGTAGCTTGATATTTTATTGATTTCGAAAAAATTTTACATTCAATCAACTTTTACATGCAAGGGGTCATTCCCCTTTTATAGAAAAACAAACTGTTTGTTTCCTCTCCCAAAGAAAACTCCAAAAATTATTCATTTCCTCTTCCAAAGGAAGACTCCAAAACATTTTTCATTTCCTCTTCCAAAGGAAGACTCCAAAAAAAAAATTGTTTCCTCTCCCAAAGGAAGACTCCAAAAAACTGTTCATTTCCTCTCCCAAAGGAAGACTCCAGAAAACTATTTGTTTCCTCTCCATAAGTTGCACCACCATGCACCTCTCTTCTGAAGAACATTGGAGATCTGGATATTGACTTCACCTCCTAACATTCTCCCACTTGAAGTCGATATACAAGAATTCTTTTGCCTATGTTTTTCCATCCAAGTGCCAATTGCCCAATGCTGCCCTTATCACATTTTTAGCAAGCCCAGAGAAGTTTTGCACCACTCAAACTTCTCTGTCTTGATCGACTTTGTAAGCATATCTATAGGATTCACTTCAGTATCAATTTTCTCCAATAGGATCCTACCTTCTTCCACCATATTTCTTATAAAATGGTACTTAACATCAATGTGTTTCGTGCGATCATGGAATGTTGGGTTCTTCACTAGCTGAATAGCACTTTGGCTATCACAATGCAATGTAATTTTCTCCTACATTATCTTGAAGTCACCCAATAGTCACTCTAGCCAAATTACCTCTTTGCTGGCTTCAGTTGCTGCAATATATTCTACTTCAATGGTTGATAAAGCCACCACAGACTGCAACTTAGAAGTCCAACTCACAACTCCACCAACAAGAGTGAAAGTATATCCTGTAGTGGACTTTCTCCCATCTCTATCTCCACCATAATCAGAATCCACAAAACCTTTAACTTGCGAAATTTTCGATCCATAGTAAATAGCAGCATCTGAAGTGCCTCTTAAATATCTAAATATCCACTTCACTGCATTCCAATGCTCCTTACTAGGATTTGCCATGTACCGGTTGACAACTCCCACTACTTGGGCAATATCCGGTCTGGTGCTCACCATGGCATACATGAGGCTTCCTACTATTGATGAATATGGTACACGAGACATGCTTGTCTTCTCTACTTCTATTCTAGGACACTGTTTGGAAGATAATTTTAAGTGTGAAAGAAGTGGGGTACTAACTGGTTTTGCATTCTGCATATTGAAGTGCTACAAAATATTTTCTATATATGACTTTTGACTTAACTAGATCTTCCTTCCTATTTTGTCCCTATGTATCTTCATCCCTAAAATTTGGTTTGTTGCTCCTAAATCCTTCATTTCAAATGTCCTAGCCAACTGAGCCTTAAGATCAATGATTTTCTTCATGTTAGGGCCTGCAACCAGCATATCATCAACATACAACAACAAAATAATAAAACTACCATCATCAAACCTCTTATAGTATGCACAATGGTCAACTTCACTCCTACTAAAACCTTGGCTCTTCATGAAGGTGTCAAATTTTTTGTACCACATCCTTGGCGCCTGTTTCAACCCATACAAATATTTCTTGAGTCTGCAAACCAAATGCTCTTTACCTCTTTCTTCATAGCCCTCAGGTTGATCCATATAAATCTCCTCCTCGAGATCACCATGCAAGAAAGTAGTCTTTACATCAAGCTGCTCCAGTTCTAAATCTTGTGTTGCTACAAGTGCAAGTAAAACTCTAATAGTAGTCATCTTCACAACTGGAGAGAAAATTTCATTAAAGTCTATACCTAACTTTTGCACATAACCTTTTGCCACCAAGTGAGCTTTATAGCATTCCAACAACCCATCATTGTTCTTCTTTACTTTGTACACCCACTTGTTTCCAACAACCTTTCTTCTAGGTGGGAGATCCACAAGTTCCCATATTTTATTCTTGCAAAGTGCTTCGATTTCCTCCTCCATGGATTTCCTCCACTTTTTTGCATTCTCAGATTCTCTAGCTTCCTGAAATGAACTAGGCTCACCATCATCAGTTAACAAAGCAAAAGAGGACTGAAAAATAGGAGAATACCTTTTCGGACACTTTTGTGGATGTGTAGATCTTCTAACCCAATGATCTGTTGGTTGTGGCTCTTGGTCTTGTGACTATTGTGGCTGCTCTACTTGTTGTTCTACATGCTGTTTTGCATGTTGATCAAAAACTTTAGCATGCTGATTTTCATTTTCATCTTCGTTCATATCTACTTCAATTGGTACAACATTAGGTGTTTGTTGTACCTCCTTCCTTTGCATGGATTTTTCATCAAAAATAACATCTCAACTAATAATTACCTTGTGGGTAGTAGGATCCCATAGTCTATACCCCTTTACTATATCTCCATAGCCAAGAAAAACACATTTTCTTGACTTTGGGTCAAGTTTGGACCTTTTTTCTTTAGGCACATGGGAAAATGCATCACAACCAAAGGTACACAAATGAGAGTAATCAATTGGCTTACCACACCAAACCTCCTCTAGAATCTGTCCATCCAACGTAGTTGTAGGTGACCTATTAATGAGGTAAACAATTGTATTAATAACCTCTGCCCAAAACCTTTTATCCAACATGGATGCGTTGAGCATGCTTCTTGCACGTTCCATGATTGTGTGATTCATCCACTCAGCCACACCATTTTGTTGTGGAGTATATGGTATAGTCTTCTGGTGCTTAATTCCTTCTTGCGTACAAAATTTATCAAATTCCTTGGAGCAATATTCACCCCCATTATCTGACCTAAGACATAAAATAGGCTTACCCAAACTTTTCTCTACTCGTGCTTTGAAATCTTTAAATTTCTGCAAAGCTTTCAACTTCTTCTTTAGAAAATAAACCCACACTCTTCTAGAATAATCATCTATAAAAGTCAGAAAATAGATAGCACCATTTAAGGATTGAGTGGGGACTGGTCCAAATATATCAGAATGTATAAGTTGTAAAAAATCAGAACTCTTACCAGGGCTTGTAGTAAATTGAACCCTCTTTTGTTTACCAAAAATATAGTGCTCACACAAGTCTAAATTACAAGACTTAATCCTAGAAAGCATACCTCGATCATGCAAAATTTTTAGACCTTTTTCACTCATATGTCCTAGGCATTGATGCCATAACATTACTGCATCCTGACTTGAAGTTGTTGTTGCTGCATGGTTTATCACCGTATCACCACATAAATGATATAGGGTCCCATAAGATTCTCCTTTTGCTACTACAAGGGCTCCTCTAGTAATTTTGTAGTAGTTGTTACCGAAAGTGATAGAATACCCTAGCTTATCCATCATCTTGATTGAGAGCAAATTCTTTCACAAATCAGGCACATGTCGTACATCACATAACATCCTTTCTCTACCATCGTCCAACCTGATCCTTATGTCCCCTCTTCCCATAATTTCTAAAGGGTGATCATCACCCAAGTAGACCATCCCACCACTAGTATGGTTGATATTTGTCAAACCAATCTCTGTGAGGAGACATGTGGAAAGATGCACCCGAGTCCAAAACCTAGGTATATAAAATAGATCTATTGTTGTTGATACATAAAGCCTCACATGTTGTCATCTCTCCTGAATCTACTGTACTGGCCTCAACTGATGGCTGAAATTGCTTTTCACCATTCTTTTCCTTTTTTAGCTGCCAACAATCCTTCTTTGAGTGCCCTGGCTTCCCATAATGCCAACACTTCCCTTTCAGCTTGCATCCTTTAGACTTAGATCTGGACTATGATCTACCTTGTTGACTCCTCTCGAAAGATCGACCTCTCACAGCTAGGGCTTCATTGGTTGAGGGTTCTAGAGATGTTTTCCACCTCAACTCTTCTACCAACAAAGTGGCTACCACATCATCAAATTTTAGAGCTCCTGATGATGCATTATTGATGGTCATCACCATATGATCCCAAGTGTCCAGGAGGGAACAAAGTAGGGTGATAGCTCTATCCTCATCCTCCATATTCACATTAACTAAAACCAGTTTATTGATAAGGGTATTAAACTCATTCAAGTGATCTACCACAGATGAACCCTCCTTCATCCTTAGGCTATAAAGCTATTTTTTCAGAAAAACCTTATTTGTTGCTGATTTTCATCTCATACAACTTTTCAAGCTTCTTCCAAAGGGCTTTCACAGTCTTTTCTTCAACAACATTGAACAAGATAGAGTCTGCTAGGCATAGATGGATTGTAGAAACTACCTTCCTATCCAGCGTTGCCCACTCCTCATCTTTCATGCTGCTTGGTTTACTCGCGACCCCTTTCAAGGCTAGGGCTTGGTCATTTTGAACCAACAAATCCTCCACCTTCATCTTCCATAGGGTGAAGTTCCTGCCATCAAATTTCTCAATCTCAAACTTGGTTACACCTCCAATCATTGTTGCAGCTCCCACTCGCACAAAACCCTAGGCTCTGATACCAGATGTTAGAAAAATATCAAAATTTACCTGCAAGCAGAAAACACAATAACATAGAAAAATAGTAACATAGATTTTTACGTGGAAAACCTGCAATGTGCAGGAAAAACCAAGGGGTAATGGCAGCTTCATTATTTTATTGATTTCAACAAAATTTTTACATTCACTCAACTTGTTTACATGCAAGGGGTCATTCCCCTTTTATAGATAAATGAAGGCAAACTATTTGTTTCCTCTCCCAAAGGAAGACTCCAAAAAATTGTTTGTTTCCTCTCCCAAAGGAAGACTCCAAAAATTTGTTCGTTTCCTCTCCCAAAGGAAGACTCCAAAACATTGTTCATTTCCTCTCCCAAAGGAAGACTCCAGAAATCTATTTGTTTCCTCTCTATAAGATGCAACACCATGCAACTCTCTTCCTAAGAACATTGGAGATTTGGATATTGACTTCACCTCCTAACAATTCTTGTGATGGAATTTCATTCTACTCTAATACTCAATTTTCTTAAAAATTCGATGTTAACTCTATGGAACTTAACCCAACCAAATCTAACATTTTTTTGGTCTCAAGGAAATTGGGTATAATTATTATTTTTTCTTACATATTTAGTGATTATAAATTCATATATCTTAAAATATCTCATCCCCTTTTTAATACCATGCCAAGGTAGAACAACATCTAATTTTGGCTAAAGATATATTTTCTATGTAGAGATTTCACCAGGAAGACCTAAAATATTGATACTCATTTATGAAACAAGAACATATTGGGGTAATGTTGAAATCAAGTAATGGTATGCACCTACAAGGTTGTATTTCAACAATTTAAAGGAAAGTATGTATCCTCTCCAACCTCTAGATTTGGTCTAGATCCTAACTAATCATGCTATGCTAAATTAATGTAAATGCATGGAAGTAAATATGAAAGAAAAAGGATTTGAGAAATATAAAGTAAATGAACTAATGTAAATATGACCATGATTGTAGCAGGATTAGTGTTTTATCAATCAACACATATTGAGGGAATCAAATAAAATTAATGTGATCCAAACTATAAATAATCCTACATAATAAAAAATGATTAACAAAAAGCAAAAGGGTAGTGTCGTAAAAACTATACATTCACAAATCAAAAGGCCAATGACATAATAAATCTATAAATATCATGCATAATATTTCTATTATTGGGAAAATAATATCATAGGTGTAATTGGTGCTCACAAAGTGTGGCTTTAACTTTCTCAAATGATCAAAATATGTTTAGAATGGAGGCTTTAGCTCCTATTTATAACAAATTATTCATCTAAAAGTTACTTGGGTTAAATCCTTTCTATTCCTAGTAAAATCTCTAGTTTAGTGGCATCTTTGCCAAAATGATTCATCACTAAAATTTACATACCTTTAAGTTTCCTCTAAACATGTTTAATATACTTATAACTCCTAATTGACATAGAATGAGGACAAAATATTGTTTACCAAACAATTTCCTTAGTTATTATGCCAAACTTGTCTTAATATTAGTCATGAATTGTGATTTGTTGAAATATGTGGTGGTTAAGCTTTACTTAAGACAACAACCACCTTTGTATTGTATTCTTTGTATATGCCCTTTGGGACCTTATACACTTTTTATAGGTGAATATTTTGTAATATATAATAATTTAACCTCAAAGTTAGTTCCTTAGCCTTGACCTAAATGTATATTGTAATTGGGTATAAATACCCCCTTATACTAACCACTTTGTTATTGGTTGAAGTGTACTCTATTTTATTTTAGTGAGATAATTTGGTGTCTAAGAGCACCCTCTTATATGGCATGCATTTTTTTTGTGTGTTACTTTCAACATTTTTGGTAATGTATTATTTTGTTTGTTTTTGGAAACTAATGTAAAATCCAATATGGTATTAGAGCATATGTGAATTTCCATTCCTTGTTTGCTTGTATTTAGCAAATTAACTTCTATGGTGTCTCCCAAGGGAAAAATTGTTTTGAATAGTTAGAAGATTTTTTGTGAGCCGCCAACAACTTGTGCAGAGGTTTTTATTGAAAAAATCTAGGTGGACTTAGATTGTAAAGATCTCACTAGATTCAATAAATTTGCTCTAGGAGAAATGCTCACCAACAAGTTTCTTATTCCTCTCTTAACACTCAATCCAACATTTTGATTTTTGACCATATGGATTCCCTAATTCTATGATTGAGTTTTTCAAGGTTTTTTGAAAACCTCATTTGTCTTTACATATATATCTTCTAGCATTTTCCTGTCTAATAGTAGCACAAATGATAGGACTATTTTCATGACTACCATGGAAGTAGAAAAGAAGAGGTTGAACACTTTTCAACATACCCTGGATGCTAGTGAAGTCATGGGTAGGGTTCCATGCATGGCAAATACATTTGATCAATTTGAAATTTTACAAAAATGGTCTATCAATTTTTTTGTTGTATTAGCATGAGAGGATGTCCTAAATGGTTGCATTTGAAAAAAGGGTTATATAGGGAAATCATGATATATATGAATGAATCATCATTTTTTTTTTATTTCTTGAGAAATTTTAGGGGAGTTCCAATTCAACAATTTCACCATTTTGACTTTAGGTACCTATTTTCTTGTGCCAATTTTTTTGCTTATTTTTCTCTTATTTTTGAAAGTTTAAAATTTAAAAGTAGGAATAATTTATGGAACATTCCTTGAAAAGTAGAAAATAGAGCATGTGGGCAAGTTGCATTGCATCACAATAATATGACAACATCATGTGGACATGAATTAAAGGGAATTTAAATAATGTGAAGAGCTCTAGCCCCCTTTGTTACTAAAGGGGCACTTCATATTCTAAAAGTTGCTCATGTGTTAGGTACCTAAGTATATGAATGTGGGGATATAATATAATATTGTATTATGGCATGGGTCACACATAAAATTATAATAATATATAACATAGTGCCATATTATAATATTATGCACTTTGTAACTCATGGAAGGTGAACCACCACATGGGTGACCTTCTAACTCATGGAAGGTGAACCATCACATTCTTGTATAAAGAGAGATGTACCCCCAATTGTAAAGTAAGTCATATGAAGTATTCTTTGTAGGAGTCTTGGCTCGTGGAGCTGGAGATCTTGTGGAGTGACTTCCTTCCAATAAGGAGCATTGTATGGTGTTGCCCTACCTCAAGGGTATTATCAATCTCTATTTTATTGTGTGGATTGTTATTGTGGAATTTATTTGTGGATGCATGTTTGATATTTCTGCATATTGGTGAATGATTTATTGTTAATGAGAAGAGAGGTTCATAACATTTGGTATCAGAGCAACGATTCTGGCAAAGTGGGGTTGTTTTTGCAGAGCTAGGGCACATTTTTTCAGAAAAAACATCACATCTTGCGAGGGCCATATATTTTTTTTTCAGCAGTCATTTTCAGAATATTTTTGTTCCAACATGTAGATCGTTTTGAGTACTACAAAAATGACTGCTCATTTGTTAAATTCTGATAAGTATTGAGAAAGTTATGGCTGTTTGAAGTTGGGTTATTTATGCTATTTTTTGGCTGCACGAATTTTTTTCAAAAGAAAAAATTCATATATTAGCAATCATTTTTAGAATATTTTTGCACCAGCATGTAGATTATTTTGAGTACTACAAAAATGATTGCTCACTTGTTAAATTCTAATAAGTATTGAGGGAGTTACAACTGTTGAAAGTTGGGCTTTTGATGTTGTTTTTGGGCTGCATGGAAAATTCATGCAAAAGGAAAAAAATCATATCTCTCAATCCAGGTAAGCAAATCAGTTGTCGTTTGTTTTGTTTTGAAGAAAATCTATAGATTTAATTGTTTGAAGAAAGAAATAGATGAGATCTCAGAAATTTTAATTTTTGAGAATTTTCAGTTATTTAAAACCCTAGCTGCTTTGGGAAAAAATAAAAATCATGGAGTTGCCAATATTCACTAGAGAGGATGATAGTGATGCTAGGGAATGGTGGAAATATTTTAAGTCTTTAAATTCTTCTAAATTTTTATGGAGATGTAAGATTTGTAATTCTTTGCAAGGGGAAGCTTTATCTTGGTATTTCAACTTTGCTTGTCCTCATCATTATTTATACACATGGGAAGAATTTGAAGTTGCATTTTTAAGCAAATGGGGATTGAAGGAAAAGGATAATAATATGTAAGCTAAGGAAATCACATCTTTGGTGTTAAAAAGAAAAAAATTGGTGCCAAACAATGTTCAAAAATATTTGTTTGAATATAAAAATTTTATTTTGCAAGTTCATGGTTGCATTCAAAAGAAAAATGTTATTGTCTCCATAAACCCTAGCAGCAAACATAACTTCATCAGTAGGGACTTGGCTAACAGTTTGCAAGTTCCAACAACAAAAATTAAAAACATAAAGCTTGAGGGTGAGGATGTTCAAATTTTTGAAGATTTGAAGATCACCATGGATAAATATGTTTTACATTCAGATTTTTATGCTATTGAGATGGGTGATATGGATATTGTTCTTGGTTATCCTTGGTTGCATTCTTTGGGCACTATTAATATTAATGTGCAAAAGAAGTTCATGAAGTTATGGTATAGAAAGAAGAAGATAACATTACAAGATATTTCTCAATGTAAGGAAAAACATGAAGCTATTGTAGGGGAACAAATTGAAGAACAAGTAAAAGAACCTGAAATAGAGTCTCAAGAGGAAGTAGTAGAAAAAGTCAAGTAAGCAAAAGCAAAGGATAAACCAAAAGTAGGGAAGCAATAAAGGTTGAAGAGTCAAATAAGGTAGAACATTGGGCTAAGGTTGGAGTATATCACCATCCACACCACCATGAGAGGCAACAATCATGGAGACAAGGCATAGAGCAACAAAGGAGCTATGATGGACATACATGGAACCCAAGGATTAATTATGGATATTCAAGTGGCATAAGGGCATATCAACATCAACAAAGAACACCACCAATCAAAGTTTCACTAGGATGGATGGATGATCAAGATCAGTACCAATTCTCATCTTTACTTAGAAGATCATATTATTTAGTTTCTTCCTATGTTTTGAGGATGAAACATTTTTGTAAGGGGGATGGAATGTTAGGTACCTAAGTATATGAATGTGGGGATATAATATAATATTGTATTATGGCATGGGTCACACATAAAATTATAATAATATATAACATAGTGCCATATTATAATATTATGCACTTTGTAACTCATGGAAGGTGAATCACCACATGGGTGACCTTCTAACTCATGGAAGGTGAACCATCACATTCTTGTATAAAGAGAGATGTACCCCCAATTGTAAAGGAAGTCATATGAAGTATTCTTTGTAGGAGTCTTGGCTCATGGAGCTGGAGATCTTGTGGAGTGACTTCCTTCCAATAAGGAGCATTCTATGGTGTTGCCCTACCTCAAGGGTATTATCAATCTCTATTTTATTGTGTGGATTGTTATTGTGGAATTTATTTGTGGATGCATGTTTGATATTTTTGCATATTGGTGAATGATTTATTGTTGATGAGAAGAGAGATTCATAACACCATGCCAAGGGGATACAAGAGTTATAATTAAGGCATTGGACCTTAGATTTCTATAGTTTGAACCCCATCAACCTATTTTTTTTAATGAAAATAAGTGTTCAAATTGATGATTTATGCAGAG
The DNA here is from genome assembly GCA_028583015.1 of Wollemia nobilis. Lineage (NCBI taxonomy): Eukaryota > Viridiplantae > Streptophyta > Pinopsida > Araucariales > Araucariaceae > Wollemia > Wollemia nobilis. Next base: position 4,921,431 of record JAQPPZ010003172.1, on the reverse strand, counting down.
ATATTGTGGCATACCTTAATGATATGGTACTTGATGATGACACCCCATTTCAAATATAAATTCTAATATGATACATGATGACATTGTACACCATAATAACACACCACTTTGCAATGACATGGCATCGATGATGACATAGCACCCAATACCATTTCCCATAATGATGTGACACTTCTTAATGTAGTGCATGATGAAATAGCAAGGGCTAAAATATCAAAGGTTGATGTTGTTGGTAGGGTACCATATATTGGGTATACATAATTTCAACCAATGAAATTATACCGACTCATCAAAACCATTGACTATATAGTTACACAATTAGTAGTAGACTTAAAAAAGCATAAATTTTAGAGAGAATCAGAGAGTGATAAGTGTTATAGTCTGGTTCATAGGTTACAAAGAAATAAGTGTGTAAAAACTAGTGTATTCAAGTTCATTGGTGCATTGTCCTATGCCCTGTACAATTAGCACCTAAATATAGCCCCTATTTCAAAAATCGATAAGGTCACCCCACTTGTCAATAGGTTGCCTAGTTACCACCCAATTGGAAACCCTCAACCAATTACATAATGATACATGGTGGTCTCTCATTTTCTATATATATTATTTTTTTTTAATTTTGAAATATTTTTGAAGCATTTTATGTGAGTTTAGGGTTAAACTTCAAAGGACTATAACTTTTTCATACACAAGAATTTTGAGCCCCTTTTTAAAATCACATATTATTTGAGATCTCTATGTTGGTAATGTTGTTTTTGGTCACAACTGGAGACATGATTTTATATTTTAGCAGGAAAATTATGGATCAACATGTGCCCTTGTTGAATAGTCTAAACTTTACCATTTGGAAAATCAATATTGAAGCTCTACTTCAAAGTAAGGTTTTACTCAAGCATGTGAATGAAAAGCCTCTAGAAAATAATTCTAAAGAGAGAAAGTAGCTATTTAGAGATAAGAAGAATGACGCTTTTGGTGAGGTAGCTCTTCATATTGATAAGTTCTATGACATCCATATTAATAGCAATACAAATCCTAATCAACTACTTGATAATTTTTAGGGGCTATGTGACCAAATTATTCCACACTAGTTACTAGATTGAGGAAAATATTGCAACCTTGACTATGGACTCCTTTAAGATGATTAATGAGTTATTAGTCAATTCAAGAAGTTACTAGATGATATCTAGACTATTAGAGGCACTCCAAAGGAGACAAGATAGGAACAATAAGATGTAAATAGTAAGAAGAAAAATAAGCTCCTTAATATTATATTCATCAACATATTAGAGTCATATGAGATAGTTGCTATTGTGTTTGAGATGCTTCATAGCTGCTTCTCAACTTCTCCTCCTATTGATCATTTGTTCAAGTATTTTCTTTACCATCAGGTTTTAAAAAATGGTGTAATGATTATTGTCTCATTAATTAGGCTCATGCAAAAGAAGTGATTAAGGTTGAGTTTGAAAAAAAGTAGAAGCAAAATGAGAAGACTAAGAAACCTTTCAAAATCCAACTAGTGAGTTTTGCGAGGAGGACACAAAGTAGATTTTTTCTAAATCAACATTAATAAGCTTAAGGAAACATCCAAAAAAGGAGAGTGTTGATGTTTATCTCTTATATACATAGGATGGGGATAATCATTGTGGTGAAACCTTACAATCTCATTTAGATGTTTATTTAACATATTGGACATCCACCTATTCTAATGAGTGGATTATATATTCAGAGGAAACAAGGCATATGATCAAGTATAAAATTCTTCTCTAGCATTATAACATAATGTATCTGAAAGAACATGATGTCATTGGAGATGATTCTTTCCTAAATATGATAGGTTGTGGTGAGGCGAGTATTGGATCTTCTTCATTTTATGAAGTTCACCATGTTCCTATTATTGACCCCAATATTTTATCTATTTATCACATCATCCATACAAGAAAAAGGTAGAGTTTTGACCTCATATATGGAAGATCAAGAATATGGATGATGTATTCAAGACAATTGCCTTTGGTATTATCATGAGTTGTATTAGATGTACAAATTGGGTGATAGAATAACTCCTTCCACTCTTTCCTTCCAAAATAAAAATTTTGTGTCTATGGTGGCACAAGAAGATGATGAAATTCAACAATGACATCATAGACTTGGACACATCAATTATAGGTAATTGAGGTCCATAAGACATCATTAGTTGGCTATTGTACTCCTTCACACATCTTCCCATAATGGTGCATGTAAAGTATGTTTATGGTAAAACTTCATATTTTCTTTTCCAAAAGGGATAATGAGGTGCACCACATAACCCTTGGATCCCATTCATACTGATATATATGGATCCATGGGTATACCATCCATTTCTAGTAATAAGTACTTTATTCTTTTTGTTAATGACCTTATATATATGGACCCATGGGTATACCATAATTGCATCACAAAGATACCAAATAAGTTCCCTTGGAATAGAATTTGGGGTAAGAAATTTATTCCTAAACTGGAGATTTTTCTTTGGGAAGTAGTCCAGAATAATATCCTAAAAATGGATAATCTTAAGAAGAAAGGTTTTCAGTTTCCTAATAGATGCAGTTTCTATGAAAAAGCAGAAGAATCAGTGGAACACATATTTTTGGAATGTCCCTATGTTCTAAACATTTTCCAACTCCTCATCAATAGGATGGACATCTCTTGGGTGATGCCTTATAATAAAGTTATGTGGTTACAACAATGGAAAAACCCCTTTTTTAGTTCTCATCTTAATGTAATTTGGAACCTGATTCCATTTCATTTTGTATGGGGAGTTTTGTTAGAGAGGAACAAGAGAATTTTTAGAGGGGAAAAAAGGTTTGCAATGAGAAGTTTTGGAAGTATCACCCACTTTTTAGAGGATAATGTTAAATCTATCAAGTACCCTATCAAGCTAGAGAATACTGAAGAGACTATGATAGCTAAGTCATGGAATTTAGAACCTATTAGTGGTGGAGAGGCAAATGTTCAGGTTAGAACTAATGTAAAATGGTAACCACATTGAGATGATTGGTTGAAGTTAAATTTTTATGGGACATAAAAAGGTAACCCAGGTAAAACTAGAATAGGAGAAATTTTTAGGGATAATCAGGGTATATTGGTGGGGATAGCCTGCAAGTTTTTAGGAATTACTACTAGTCATAATGCTGAAGTTAATGCTTTACATCTGGGTGAAAATCTATCCAAGGATCTAGGTGCTAAAAAAATTATCTTTGAAGGAGACTCCTTAAATTTTATCAATATTTTGAAAAAGGAGGGAGAAGCTAATTGTAAAATTGATTACATTGTGCAAGATATTATAGAGATTATAAAACATTTTGAAGTTGACTTTATTCATGTCTTTAGAGAAGGTATCAAACCAGTAGACTGGATGGAAAAATTTGGTGCCATCAAAGAAGAGGATACGAGATGGATCCCCCTTAGGGTGGTCCATGAGGACTTAGAAAAGTTCACAATGGAGGACTGCAACTATTTTGGGTCTAGTTGGATACTGTTTGTCTTGCATCTAGGGGATCTCTAGCTATTTGCCCTTGGAAGTTGTGTAATTGATGGGTTGACTTTGTATTGTAAAAGGGTTTAGGCCCTTTCAAAATCTTGTTTTTACCCTAATAAAAAAAAGAAAAGAATTTTTTTTTGTATTTACATGGTGGAATCGATAGCCGCCATGAATTCGGGCAGGCTATCCATATTTTATGGCTGCCATAATATTCTGCGCTGTCCACCACAATATTCTGCATTGTCTGCCCCAGAAGCCACCACACAGATCTTCACGCAGTCTGCCCCTATAACCACCATGCCACAATCATTTTAAACCTTTTACACTGTTGAAAGCACCAGGAAAGGGACAAGCATTCAGTCCAATGAGGCCCGAGATTTGAACCTTGGACCTTCGCCCCCCTTATGGGGTTTGGATGAACCAATTGGTAGAAAATAAAATTGAAGTACATTATGGTTGAATAAATAAATCATAATGGAACAAACTTATGGAGATGTTAAAATGCTTTTACAAAAATAAAATAAGTTTGACAATCCTATATTTATATTCAAGATGTATAGAAGAAGAAAATATGAATGACAGGTTAATGGGATATATATAGTGCCAAAATCACAAGCAACAGAACCAAAGCCAAAGTCGGACAACAAAAGCAAGAATTAGATATTTAAGGTAAAAGACCATATAAAATAATGTAATAGGGGGGATTTTGGAGGTATTACATTATTTTGTATCTTTGTAAATATTTAGATTAGGGTGTATGTTTGTTATTTGTGTATACAATATTTGTCATATAATTAAGTGTGTGAGATGTCTTGTTAGCAAGTGTGAGTTATATGAGTGATGTGTCAAGTTTAGAAGTAGGGAGTTATGAGAAATCATGAGAGACTTTATCTTTATGTAATATGTGAGATTTATTATGTAAAATAGAAACAATACAAAGAGTTGGTTCTCTCATGAGTTTGAAGAGAGAAAAAATCAAGATTCATATAATGTGAATAATCTCATGTATATATTGAAGATAAATTCATGTGATATGTAACTCGAGAAATATTTGCATTTATGCATTGCTTTAATAGTTTAAATAAATCTTTCAATGTGTTTCATTGTTCATTATTGGAGTTTCATTTATATGCATGATATTGTTGTTATTTATGATTCTGGAATTGTTTAATCTATAAAGCATAGTAATATTTTGCAGACATTCACAACCATAATAGTAAAATATACTATTTCACATTAGTTCAAAATCTAAGCAACCTATCAAGGTACCATCATATATTGAACTCTTCGAAGGCTAGCTTGTATTTTCAACTATCAATTTGTATTAGTATAAAATTTATTGTTAACCATAAATATTCAGTTTTCACTTAAAATGTTAAACATGAGTACATGACTTGGGTAATGGAACCATTGGAGTTAATATTTTACAAAGGGTTCAAGTTTGATAAAATTTCAACATGTAAAAATTTAATGTAATATTTTTTCCTCCAATGTATGATTATATTTAATTTTAAATATGATGAAAATGAAGTATTCCATTTTTTTACATTTTTAATAATTTTTAAAGAAATTCCTTGTATTTATAAGATAAAAATGCATCTAAGGAAGGGGATTTGAAACAAAGTGAAAGAAAAATGAGATACTCCTATGATGTTTTCCAACTTTGGTATTGAGATAGTTTTACTTAAATTGATTATGAATGGTGGTTGTTTCAATTTGACTTCTCTATATTATTATGTTTTGACTAGTTGTCTTGTAAATTTGTTTGTAGTCGGTAGTAATTTTGGATATGCCACTTAGGGTTTGAGGGCATAGGGCATTTATGGTCTATGCTGACATCCCTTGGTGGTCGTAAATTAATCCAAATGTTATTCCATATAAGTATTTTAATTATATTAAGGGTTAAAATAATCTAGTGGTATCTCTTCAAGCAAGAGAGGTTCCTATGAAAATTTAGAATTAAACATTTTGAAGAAACCCTCCATTGAAGAGGTTATTGGAGGTGATATAAAGTTCACCATTGTTAAGAATGGCTACATGAGGTTGTAGGTTGGGAAGAATTAAGAATTAGTTGGGTCACTCTTAATTAAGCTCTTTATTTCCCTCTCCATTATCCATGATTTTAACATGGTCAATTACATATATAATATAGATATAGACTGGGTTTTTTTAGGTGGTTATTATATTATTAGCATTTTATTATTATAAAATATTATAAGTGTGTATTAGTTGGAAGACTTGCTATAACCACTAGATATGGCTATAACTTACTATACTAAGATTTTAATATGGTTTTAGCCTTTTGTATGATTATAAACTCTAAGCATGTTTTAAATATGTATAGTGAGATCAATAAAATTTGGTTATTGTCCAACATTGGTATCAAAGCAATCATGATCAAGATCATATTTAGGTCACCAAGTTGAGCTACAGGATGTTCCTCACATGCATACTAAGTCATGCCACCACCCATGAAACATCCTTCTTTCATTTCTTCAACTCATAACAAAACTTTGCTTGGGATCAAAGATCAAATCTACCTAAGAATGATAGGAATCTACTCCAAAGTAAGTCTTACACTAGATCCACATCATGTCACTATTGATGTTGATTGTCAATAGGAAATTATTCATTGGGGTGTCAAAGTCAATGATGATGATGTAATTTTCAATATCAAATGGATATCCATGGTAGCAGTAGTAGCGGTGTCATATTTTTATTTTTGAGGTTGTATCATCTTCAAACATAGGCTATCTTGGTCCATGCTACGAAAGACAAAATATGTCCACATGGAAATAATAGCTCCCAAATAGTTTTCCAAGTAGGTCTTCATATAATAGGTAGGTTGTAGTGTTTATTCTTGTAATTGTTAGAATTCAATGTTCCAATGATTGTGTTATGGAAATGAAGGGTATTTAAGGGAATAGGATGCATATTTAAGGCATAAAAAACCTTCAAATAAACTTACAACTATATTATCCTATACTACATGCATAAGCCTTATGAGGGGTGGTTATACCACTTGCCTTCTCACATGGATTATGATGTAATAACTCCTAACATACCCCCCTTATTACATCATAGTCATAGCTCTATTTTGCTTATGACCAAAGAATAATTTCTAGGATGATGTTGGAATTTTCAGAGAGAAATTCCCCTCCTTAATATAGACTTTCTACTTTTGATATTTAGTAGTGTTGGGTTCCACCGATCATGCACTTAAAATATATAATTACAAAATACTTACAGAGTTTGGTGTAAGAATTATGTGTTTCCTTTAATATTTTTAAGTGAAGCATGTGTTACCATACATCCTTAATACTTGTATTGAGGTCCTTATCCCTCTCATAATTTTGTTGAAAATACTTGAATTGTTATGTAGGCTATATTTGTAGTAAAATTTGTAAATGCCTCTATATTGGGAGGCATATATCCCAAATTTCCCAAGGAATATGGGATATTCGACCTCCTAAGATTGTGGTAATGATCGAGTATCATTATTGATCACTCATTGGATTAGACCTAGGTTGTTGTAGAAGTTCTAATAGAAGTTATTCCACAATAGAGGTGGGTATTTCCTCTACTTTTAAGATGGATTCCATGGTTTATTTGTTTCCTTGTAGGAAAGTTTCAATATAATCCATTGATTTAAATTTTGCCTCTCCTTATTCAGTATGAATAGGATAAAAGTGCTTCATTTTACCCTAGACAACTTGCACTACATGGTTTATATTAACACTTAAAATTTGAGCAAGGTTATGCACAGTGGCGAATATTAGGATTTCAAAAATTGGAAATTGGCGAATATGAGGACCCTCAATGTCGGCCCATTCGCCTAAAATTTGTGGGACCATTTTTTTCTTAGGGTCAATTTGCCACAATATATATCTAAACATAGGCATATTTGTACTCGTTGAAAATATATTTTCAAGCATGATCTAATGGTGGTGTTTTTATGAAGTTATAAGGTGATTTAATAGGTAAAAATTTATCCCAAATATGACCTTACTTTTTAGGGCTTAAAATACCCCAAATTTTGGTGTGAAGATGATTTATTTGATTTGCTTAGGATTCACAATGATTCGCCTTGATTTCAATTAGGATTTGCATTTTTTACAAGTACATTTTGAGTCCGAACCCTTATACATAACCCTAAAGTTTAGTAATGTTGATCATCATACCCTAAATTTATTTGGTTATTTATTTTTTTGAGGCCTCCATTTGCTTCATGATACCACACTAATGACCATCTAATTGATAAGCCAAATATTCCATACGATTTGTCATATATGTAGCTATTTTTTTTCATGAGGCTTAGAATGGGAATGGGACCTTAAGAAGGCATGTTCTACATTCATTTTGTTTCATGCCTATTTTTTTGTCGATCAAAGTTTAGCATTACGCTCATCATCGCTCCCAATGTGGATGCTCTCAAATTATTTTGATACCCTATTACAAACTTTTAAGGTTTTTCAAAGTCTATATTTGGATATTTTTATTTCTTCTAATTAAAATATTTATCCATATAAATCCCTAATCTAGATTTCATGATCATGATTAAGATCTAGAGGGTGAACATTATAGTTTTATGGGCAATGGATTGAGTAATATCCTCTTCTATTTCTAGGAATTCTATAATTTACTTCTTAGACTTATGATTCATTCTAAATCCCTTAGAAGAAGTAAGAGGAGCCATAAGGGTAAGTAGAAAATCTACTCAAGGGTAACTGGGTTTTTTACCAATATTTTTACGCTTAAGCAAGCCAACTACTAAAAAGAACTCAAAACAAAATAAAAATAAAATTTCAACGCATCCCTAAGAGAAAGAGAAAAGCTATGATAGGATTATTTAGTTTTAGCTAATAGCAAATGTCAATAAAAAACCTATAGGATCAAACCTACTAAATCCTAGGGGTTGAAAAAGGAAAATAAATTTCTTAAAAGGTGGATTTCACATTGGGTTATCCAAATTGTTTATAAAAAGAGGAGATATCTCATACAATTACATAACTTATAATAATATATGCCAAAATACTTAAGCCAAGACAACAAAGCAATAATAATGCAATCAAAGTTAACACTATCCTAATCCAAGTAGAAATTAAAGGTGATAATTCAAGAACATGTTACACTAAGATCATCCATAAAATGCATAAACAAGGGTAAATTCTAATGTAGAAAAAGAAATTACTTGACACCTAGGGCACGTTGGAGAATATTACATTATTTGGTACATGTAAATGTATGCCCATGGTACCTATGATACAAATTTAAATACTAGAATAGAGTTTTATTATATAGTTTAGGTGAGTGATTTATATTTCCCCTTTATATAAGTGTCTACATGTAGGATATGCACAAGTGTCATGTAAGTAAGAGTACAAGTGTGTAATGAGAGAACGTGCACAAGTGTCATGTATGTAAGTGTGCAAATATGTAATATGAGGATGTGCACAAGTGTCATGTATTAGGAGTGCATGTAGAAGCACAAGTGTCATAGAGTTAAGTGTGCAAGTAATTAGAGAGTCAAGAGTCTTGTATACAAGTGGCAATATGGGAAGCAAAAGGACACGAGAGTCTTGTATTATGTAAAGAATAGGAATGGCTGCAAATCTTGGATATGTGAGGAGTGAAATATTCAAGTTTTGAAGAGTCACATTTCTATGTTTGTATTATGGAGATAAATCTCCATACATTAAATTGGAAAATGGTCTAAAATAAGATCACCAACAATCATTGATAATATTGAAGCTTGTAAACATATTTTGAGCAATATTATTGTAAGTATTCATCATGCTAGTACATGAATAATTTCAGCCATTTAAATTCATATTTGTTATTATTTTGAATGTTATTATAAATTATATTGGCCATCATATAATTTTATTGCTCTTATATTTAATTCTACTCTTGATTAATTATACTAGGACTTGAGATAATTTGGATTAAAATCCAATCGGGCATCAAGGTCCAAAACATCCACCATTAAACATAACAAATTACTCTTTATTTTTATCTTTCTTGCTATGTCACCACAATAAGAAAGGATAGGTCACACCTATAATGAATCTATAAACTTTTATATGCCTCAAAAATTAGCCATTGAGTAGTAGCTCTCAATATTTGACTACAAATTCTAGTAGAGTATCCCATCCTCCTTTGTGAAAGGTAGCAAACCACCAATTTATGAATTTGTTTATACTTGCAAGGATAAGATAAATGTAAAGATATCAAAAGGTCATGTCATGGTACCAACGGAGATAGAGAACTAAACGCAATATTAGCAAGAACATGTAAATGATGTTTGAACATTTTGTAGATGTTTTGGTGGATGTTTGGTGAGAAAATGTGGAGATGAAATGGGTATTTATAGATGATAATAATAACTTTTTCTTTTGAGACCAACTAAATTACACTCTTTTTGGAGCCATTAAATCACAATAATCAATACAAATGATGCATCATCTTATCCATAAGAATAAAAATATGCTAGGATCATGACCATATACCAAAAACCCTTAAATATGATCAACGATCATAATATCCACTTAAAGTGGTTATCTTAGAACCATTGATTGGAAGGACACATGCCTTGGAAGACACATGTATACATATCCCTCAATTGTAACTCTATCCTTATTTTGAAGTTTTGGAAAAGTTAACAGGCCAAAATGACCAAGAAAGATGGCAAAAAAGGAAACAATTGGTTAAAGAAAGAGAACCAAAGCCATTGGGTAAACAATACAAAAATCTAACTGATAAATTAGTTAAAGAGATAATGGTTCATAGAGAGGCTTATTCAAAGGTTTAGGAAGAATATGCATGTAGCTCCATGCTTAAAATTTCAAAAAATAGTTGACAATATGCTAAACTAATACAAATAAACTCATGGTATAAATTTGATTATGATAACAATCAAGTTCGACAATTATAATGATGTGGAGAGAGTTCTAATTGAAGTGCTAAAAAAATATATAATAAGAACAATCCAAATAAAAAATTTGAAAAAATTACCAAAGGCATATGGTGCAATGAGTCTCAAGTAGAGGCCACACTAATTCTAACTCTTCCAACCACACCTTCTATAATATCTATGAGGTACATGAATACTAACTATTAGAACTCTCATTTAATATGGAAAGTAAGAAACATATACATTGACACTCCAAAAGCAATCTAGCAACAATTGTAACACTTCCAAAGGGTAGCATGATGGATTACAATTATCAAAATAAATGTAAAGTAAAAATAGATAATAAAACAATTGCATATAATATGACATGGAAGGGAGTTTAGTTGTCCAATTTTACAAATAGCAAGAATGATAATATTTAATACAAATACTTCAATTATGTACTAAAAGTGTGGATATAAAAACCATAGAGAAGAAATTTATTACAAAAAGGGAAGGGGAATTTTTTTTTTAACTTGGTTGATATTGAGAAATAGAATATAGGAAGGAAACATATTCTAGTTGTTATGTTGGCTAAGGATAAGAAGAAATCTAAGTATCCCAATATAATCATCAAGAGAAAATTATGGTAGGAGGCATATGAATTTTGAAGAGGATATGCCAAAGAAGGTAATGGAAGGGAAGACTAAGAGAGAGTATAAACCATACCCACATTTTATGAGGCATCCACATCAAGAATAATAGCATCTCAATTATTACATCTTGGTGGATTGGTAAAATTCATGACATTGTTGAAGGTCATACTTGACCTACATGGCACTACTAGGAAAATTATGTGTATATCATGGGGACAATAATAATAACATGAGTAACCACCAAAGGATAAGGTTTTTGTAAAGGACTGGTTCATTAACTAGATCATGTTAGTGATTGACATTAACAAATGACCAAAATTACTACATATTGATTAGGTCATGTGTTGATGTATATTATCATCAATGGGGTTGAATGTGAATTTACTTTTGAAGAAGACATGGTGAGAGTTGGACATTTCAACATCATGGCAAAAATACATGGAAACTAATTTGGGATAAATACTAATAGGATATAGGATTATTATTATAAAATATAACTTTATCCTAGACTTCTTAATGATCCCTTTACAATTGGCCTAAAATTCAAGAGAAGACATCACAAATATATTACTAATTTTAGAAAATATTAAATGAGCAAGGACATCACATCCATGAATAAATTAGATCCCTTTGCATCTAATGATGAAATACGAGCAAAGGATAATATATCATTTGAATGAATATGATATCCTCAAACTTGTAGAGTCTATGGAGCTTGAGTTTCTCTTTAACAATGGTCTCTTCCATTAGCAAATAAAGAATTACAAATTCTATTTATAGATATCAAAGTGTATGAGAGTATAAATATCTAAGGAAATTCAATCATACTTGACACCTATGATGTTGGTGAGTCAAATAGTATTGCAACTAAAAAAACTCAATTTAATGAGATATTTTTTATAATGTATGAAGATGAAAGACCAATGTTTCCTCAAAATTTGTTGAGAAGAGCATTGAAAATTCATAAATGAATGAAAATATAACATAATCATTTGACATGGACAATGTGACCAAGGGACCTAACATCATTAAATATGAGGGACCACAAATATTATCCACCAAACTTGATGAGACTAATGAGAGAATATTGTCAACATTGTAAATGATTGGGACCATGTATTAAAGTAAAAAACCTTCAATATTCTAATGAAATACAATTAAGTCTTTATATGGGAATACAAGGACCTTAAGGAATTTTTGACTTAGTCATACCTCTATCAAACACCATTGGTTATAGGAGCAAATCCAATGCAATACATGCTATACCACATGAACCTAATATTTGTGAAACTCATCAACATAAAAATAAATTGTTTAACAATGGTGTTTTCTTTAAAGTGACCTTGAGTAATTGGATGTCACTAGTTATTAATTTGAAGAAATAAACCACATAGATTAGGATTTATATGACTTTCAAGAGCTTGAATTAATAACAATTAATAACCTATTTCCTATTCCATTGTTAATTCAATTTTAAAGGAGGTAAAAAAATATGAAATATATTCCTTGAAAAATTTTCAAGCTACAAACAAATTAGTATTGCAAAAGAAGACAACCTAAAGATAATATTTATTATAGAAATTGGGATTTAAATATAAAAGTACATGATATTCAGAATATGCAATGCACCTATGGGATTTCAAAGAACCATTCTCTACATCTTTGAGAAGATGGAAATTTTGGATATTTACAAATTTCATCATGTCTTGTCTTTGTATGGGTAAAAGGAGCACTAAAATTTATTAAAGGAATGAATGAAATTATGCATAAATATTAAAATTTTATTCAACCCACAAAAGTGTAGAATATTGGTTCCATATGGGAAGTTTTTAGGGCATGTTGTTTGCAAGATAGGTTAATGACAAATGCTAAAATGATCTATGTAGTAGTACATACAAAGGAGCCATAATATGCTAGTTTACTAATGTATTTTTGGATCTACATATGGTATTATTAAAGGTTAATAATTAACTTCATAATTTTTCACATACTATTGAACCACACAAAGTGGTTTTCCATTCATGTAGACATAGGAACATTAGAAGGATTTTTAGAAATCCTTATCAATGCCCCCATTTTGGTGTTTTTAGACTAGGACAAGAAGTTTCATTTCCCATGTTGACATGTTGAAATTTAAAATTAGGTATAATTTTATGCTATAAATTAGTCATGGGTTGGATCAATACATGTAAATTTTAAGTCGCTCATTATTATCAGCAAATAACTACCACATGATGAAGGTTGATGGGTTAGGGATGATGTATACAACAAAAAAGTGTTTATGACTTGATCTCAATAAATTACATCCTACATTGATCATCAAGTTGTAATAAAGTATCTATTAAAGTGGATTGTGAGAAGAGAATTATATAACAACATGAAAAAGAGTACACCCAAGCTCATCGAATAAATAGTCACAAGTTTTAGGATCCCACTATATATCAAGATTGATCAAGATGACCACATTGTAAAGAAGGTAATACAAAAGCTAATGATACTTTTATATTCATCATGTGTTGTCTAATTCATATAATACCTAAGTAAATGAATAGGTAGAAGAGATAAATAAATCAAGTCTCCATAATTCATAAGTCTAGCACAGTTGGAGTCCACTAGGAGAAGTTGTTAGTAATCTTATGGGCATATAAGACTAGTTACAAGTTGATGATTAATCAAACATTATTCTAGCTAATGTATAGATACGAGCTTATCATATTGGTGGAATTTTATATTCAAATTCTAAGATTCAAAATACAATTGCCTTATATATTATGAGAGTATGAAGGAGAGATTCTTTTCAATGACCAAGTTAAAGGAGAAATAAATGATGGCAAAGTGGACTATAATAGTGGTAAAAACATTGAACTATAAGGACATGTACATGTATTTCAATAAGTAGAATTTTATCTTGGCATTTAGTGGAAAGTGAGAAAGCAAATTAAGTGAGATGAATACCTTGTGACTTGACCCTTTACAAAATGAGGTATTGGGTTTGAGACACCATACATTGGCCTTATAAACAACTTAAAATTAAATCTATACAAGTGTGAGTGCATGTCCATGTTATTTACCATAATACAAAGAGTTTGAATTGGTTTTCTATCACATCTAGTTAGTCCATATATGACTTATTTCAAGAAGTCATGATATATAAAGTAGGAAAGTGTAATCATCCCAAATATGTAGAATCAATTATAAGTCATGTCATTGGTAGTGTTAGGTTGCTAAATTATTGGTAAATTAACTTAAGGTTGGTTACATGGACAAACCAAACAATAAAAGAGCTAGTGATCATGCAAGTTGAGCTAGAGACTAATTAACCCAACCAACATAGACTATAATAGTAGGTGAATTTTTGAGGGATATACAACAATGTCTTGATGATGTATATGTTGTAATGTGATTGGGCACACTACTAAAACAATGAAAGTAATATCAAGGTAAAAAAAATAGACTTGGTGATTTTGTTTTACCTCTCAAAATTTAGAGAATAGGAGATTTTATGGATAATATTTGTGGACAATAGAATAAAGGAGGAACAGATCATGAACATGATGGAATCAACATGATTTTGTTAGGTGGATTTAGCATAGTATGCATTTACATAAGTTCCTATGGTTTGATAGTAAGCTATTGAATCATCAAGATAATGAACTCAATGAATATTGATAGACTAGGATAGAATAGCATTATGAGATAATTTGGTAATAATGGAAGAATAATAACATGCAAGAGAAGAATTATGATGCATTATATTTTTTAATAGTTTTAGTGTAGGTGGATCTTGTGTGAATTTTGAGGACTCCACCAATGAGAATGAATCAAGATGTTATCACTTAATTTTTCTAAGTGATATAGGATCTGGATGAGAAAATTTCAATACTTGTGTCTATTGATGAATGGACCAAGTGATGTTGGATGTGGAAAAAAATTGTTAGAAATAAATGCTTCGATGTTTTTTTGGCAGTGGTGAAAAAAAAGGGTTTGGAGGGGCCCCAAACCTGTTATAGAATTAAGTTATCCAAGGTTACAAGATAAAAATCAACCTCCTCCTTGGATAACATGAGAAAATCAAATTTGCAATAAAAATCCTAGAATAAAACCTGATAAAAAAACAACACTCTTGATGATATCAAAATCTATTTCTAGCAAGAAAGGTCAACCTGATTGTTGTTTATTCCTCCCTTCCATACCAATAGTAGTAGCAATCACTCCAATTATCAATAATAGGTAATAGAAATAGTAGCAACAAAAATAGAGTCATATTGCTATGGCATTTGCTAGAAACACAACTGATGTAATAGCAACAACATACAATCATATCAGTAACACCAAAAGACCCAAAAGCAACAACAATATCGATAGTATCTAAAGATAACACCCTATGGAAGAGAATTTTCTTGTCTCTTATGAGGTAATATTTAAAAGATAAGGAAATTTTATTTTCCCATATCTTCCTTTGATCAAAATAAACTCCAATGTTTGCCAAATAATCAACTATAGTATTTACTTCCTGATATATATGTAATATCTTCACCTTTACCATTTGTTTTAATAGGGATGAGATAATATTAATTAAACCTAACACCTGCCAATTATCAACTTTTTCTTTCTTAAGATCCCTGAGAATATTCATAGAGTCCCCATCTATGATGACCTTCCTTACGCTCTTCTATCTCAACAACATAACACTAGAGTATAGGGCTTTAGCTTTCACATAGTGATTGGTTTGTATCCCATAACTTTTTGCATAATCCCATAACACTTCACCTTTCTTATTTCAAATTGCACCTCCTCCCCAGCTCTACTTGGGTTACCTTTTACAACTCCATCAAAGTTTAATTTTACCTAGCCCTCCTCTGGTTTTAGTCATATAGTGTTTGCTCTTTTCAAAATGATTGACAAAGGTGCTTCTCTAGGTTCTCCCAAGTGCCATTAACTAGTGATCCTCTTTTCCAAATTGTTCTCAAAGTCCATATTGTTATCAAAGGCAAGAAAATTCTCCCTCACTACAGTTTTAATTTTTTTAGACACTGAAAGTTCATCCTTACTTCCCCCCCTAAATACTCTATGATTTATTTCCCACCAAACACCTCATAAAAAATGAGGTAATAGTAAATTCTAGAGTTTTGATAACCTACTACTACTAAAATGGCATATCCATTGGTTAAAAAGTTACCTAAAAGTACTAGGGACCACCCAAGAGAAAAACATAGCTTCCATTAGATTATTAAGTATCTTACTTGCAAAATCACAATGAATAAACAAGTGGTTAATTGATTCAAAATACTTCATGCAAAGAGAACATATATTTATCATTTTAAAACATCTCTTACTTAGGTTATCTAGAGTTAGAATCTTATTTGTAAGCATAACCAAAAAAAGAAAGCCAATTTAGGGATTAACTCATTCTTTCAAACCTTATTTATACGAAAGTCTCCCTTCACACCTCTGAACTGCAAGGTATAAGCTAATTTCATAGAGAATTCCCCTAAGGAAGTAGGGAACCAAATAAAATATTCCTTATATTAATTATGAGGTAAGTGGTATTGCTACAACAACTTGTTAAGATTTAGCAGAGATTATTGCAGTTCCAAATCAGCAAAATCCAAATGATTGTATTATGGAAATGAAGGGTATTTAAGTACATGGGATGAAAAGCATAATAAACCTTCAATTAAACTTGCAACTACCTTGCCTTATACTACATGAATGTACCTTATAAAATGTTATCACATGGTATATGATACAATAATTCCTAACATACCTTTCTTTATTACATCATAGTCAAAATCCCTATTTTATTATGACCAAAGAATAACGTCTAAGGTGATGTTGGAATTTGAGAGATAAATTCCCCCCCTTAATGTAGACTTTCTACTTTGATACTCAGGAGTGTTGGGTTCTATCTATCATGCACTCCAAATACATTTATTATAAAATAATTCATTTTATGTATGAATTATGTTTCTTAAATATGGAGGATCTTCATCAAATATATCAGTTGTTGATGAGATCAAATGTTCTCCTACCATGTATACTTATTCTCAAATATTGTCTTGATCAGTGTCTTATATTGTAGTAAGGTCAATCACCTCTTGTATTTTTTCCATGGCTTCATTCATTTTATTTTTCCTTTGCTCATGATACATGGTGTATTCCTACTTCTTTGATATTCAACATGATGTGCTACCATGCATCCTATATTGATCATTGAATTGACTAGTTTCTAATAATTCTTAAGTGTTGCTATATATTTTGTGTGAACTAGTTTCCATTTCAAGTTTTGATTATCTCTTGATGTAGTGAGATCAATAATCTTCTACTTCTTTGCATTGTTCATCTAAAGAAGACATTGTTTGTGGAAAGCTATGTATTCATACTTTATTTGGTGTGTTATTGATGGTTGAACTTGTTGCATTGATTTCTCATTTTCTTTGCTCTTTTATTTTTCAAATTCTTATATGGATGGTGATGAATCACATTTTGAATGTATATATTCACTCTTAGGTGCTTGGATCTTAATTTCCTTAGTTGCAGGGTATCAATTTGGATGATTTGAATACATCCAAGTTTCTTGACCCGACATATGTTTGGATTCATTTCAAATATTATTATGTTGTCTCATTTGTGCTTGTGCAACATACACATGTTCTTATTCTCCTTCGTTTCTTTCTTCTTCAACTTGATACTATATTGATACATTTTTTTAGTGTTCCCTTCCCCAACTTTGATTTTGCATTTTTGATAATGACTTATCTTGTTGTTGGTTCATCTCTCATAAAGGGGATCCATTTTTTAATGGAATACGGAAACATTCCCTCATAGTGTGTCCATTTTTGCCATAATGTTCATACATATTTTGCATGTGGAAAGTACTTATTTGAGAATCATTTCTCTAATTATGATATCTTTGAAAACTATTATTTTTAAGCATAGTGGAGATATCATGCCTATTTTGAATGCATTCTTTCCTCTTTGACTTGTAAGTAGTAATTGTTCTTATTTATTTATTGTATGTGAGGTATCTTCTTTTTGAAGTAGGTTCGCCAACTTATCAAAGCTTGTTGTTTGCTCAGTAATATTTAATGTTGTCATAATAACATTATACTTTGATGGGAGTGATCTCAAAATAATGTATCTAGTGTTTCATTAGATACATTAGTTTCCAATGCTTTAAATGATACTCACAAGTCTACAATTATTCTCATGAATAATTCTAGTTTTTCTCCACTCTTCAATGGAGCTGCCTCTAGAGGAATATAATCTAATTTTGATTCTTGCCTTCAAATATTATTTTTAGTTTCTCCCATGCCTCCTTGGTTATGGTTGAATCTCTAATGTATGCTTAGACCTCATTTGCTACTCCAAACATGATGATTAGTCTTGTCTTTATGTCTACCTTGTTAAAAAAATTGATCCTCTCCTTATATAGTAGGACCGATAATGCTTCCATCCACTACTTGCCATACTTCCTAAAACTCAAGATGTGTCCTGAGTTTGGTCTTCCAAGCAACATAATTATTTCTCCTTAATAATTTTGAATCTGGCAATAAAATTTTTGGTGCTCTAATAGCCATGGTAAACTTTTACAAAACTTAAATATTCTCTTTTTATTGAGTTTGCCTCAAAAAACTCTTCTCAACAAGTATATATATGTATATGTTTAGATTTCAATTGAAGCTTCAAAAATAGTGAGAAAGAATTATGTTTCACCAACTAAATGTAGAGGAAATGCTTCTTCCTCTAGGGAATATTCCTTTCTTTAATATTTAATTTTTTTTTCTTTGTTTTGGATTTTTTCATGCGTGTACTTTTCTCCTTTGTCCACATGCTACTTTTCTATTCGATTTCTTGAACCTTTGAATTTTATATTTAAAAATTTAAATTGGTGTATGGTTACCATGCCTTCATTGAATCCCAAATGTTGAATTTTGAATATGGAATGTGGTCATAGTTTATATTTTTATAAAGATATTCTTATCACCAGATTTTGTTGGTGTTTCTTTTAGATGCCTTAATATTTCATGTGAATACGATGCCCTTATTGACGTTCTTTTTTAATCCAATTTGAAATTGATTCACCTTGGTATTTTCTTTATCCCACAACTCTAGTTTAAAAGTTTATTCCTTGCCCATAATTCTAAATAATCATAGGGAGCATTGAAATTTCAATGCATTCCACTAATTCTTTTAAGAGGAACAATGTTGTTAGCAAACCAATGAGTTGTTCAAATGGAATGCTACTTTGACTTCTAGGCCTTTGCATTGTCTAGGTGTTATATACTTTGCTTGTATTTCAACCAAAATATTTGTGTCTCTATTTATTCATATATCTCTTACTTGTTATTTGTTTCTTATAATGTTCTCCTTCATAGGTGCTTCTTTGTAGTTTCTTGATCAACATCGGGTTTGACATCCGATTTAATGTCAAGTGAGCATCTAAATTGTAATTTGGATAGAGCGTCTAGGTGGGTATATGTATTGCAATGCATGTGAGTCATGAATCCTTTTTTTTAATCCTTCTGGCATCTATTTTCTTTATTAATACTTCTTGGTCTCTATGATGCAATGCACCAATATTAATTATGGTATTTCTTATTTCTACAAGGAGGACATTCAATTAATTTCTTCAAATATGTCTCACTTATACTTATTTTTGGACATAATTTTTATAGTTGTATAAATTATTTATTGCTACAACCATTAGAGAATGGGTTCCTTTTTGCTTTTATATCCAAACAAAACCTTTTTTTATTATAATTGCATTTCACAAGGTATTTCCTTCTTTAGTTTGTGAGGCTGAGCTATGCATATTTTATATTTTTTCAAGTATTCCAACTATGAGGTGACTTATGTATGTTGTCTTATCTTATTTTTATAGGCTTATTATCTTTTGCATAGTATTCATTCAAGCTTGAATTCTATAAATGTTGATAAATGTAGCTAAGATAAGAACTTCTTGCACATGCTTCAGTATGAATGTGCTAGAAGTGGTTCGAGATATTTCAAATTCTATTTTGTAATTCATTTACGTGATTCTGTTATGAAATTCACTTAAGTAATTCTATTTTAAAATTCATGATTTTCTATTTTGAAATTCACTTAAGTGATTCTATTTTGTAATTCACTTAAGTGATTTTCTATTTTGAAATTTACTTAAGTGATTTTATTTTGTAATTCACTTAAGTGATTTTCTATTTTTAACCATACATCCCAAGATGAGATGAGATATAATATTAGGGTTAAAGAGATTAGGGTTACCTTTTCAAGGATAAAAGGAGAAGGTAAAGAGTGTTTTACACACAGAAAGAAAAGAAGGTGAACAAATTGTTGAAGGAGAACTGCAAGGCTATTGTGTAGAGGTGAAGAGTGATTTATTGGCTAGAAAGGTAGCAAGAGAGTAGGTTGTCCTATTGTAATTGTAACCTCCTCCATTATATAAAATATGCAGGTTTGTAGTATTTTTTTTATTCATTCTATTTATTTTTCCAGCCATATGTGTGACCATCGTATGTTTAAAATAAATTCATCTAAGATCTGATTATCATAAAAGCTTATGATGAGGAAGAATGAGAAGCTATAGGGACCATAGTTCTACCAATAAAAGCATGGTATTCCAATTTGAATATAGTATTTTACTTGTTATCATGCAAGATAAACTATAAACTCCTTTTAGGGTAAGCTTGGATCCATGCAATGCGAGTTGTTCCCTCAATGTATCATTGAATAAGTTCAACTATTAAGATAAGTTATATAACATAGTAGTTGATAATGATCCTTTTGCTTATTTCTAAACCATCCAGTCAAAAATCCAAAAGCTCAACTTTGTTCTTCATTGAATGCCTTTCGTACTTTAATTGACAATACCTTAAGATCCAATCTACCTAAGGAGACAAGCATCCAATAAGAAGATAGGACCAAATTTTAGGTTATGCCAAAAAAAGAAGAAGATATACACAATATAAAACTTAATGATCAATGATGTGAGTTTTTAGCCTTAGATTTGGTTAGGTTACATTCGTTGTCTCATGTTTTTGGGTTGCCTTCTAGGAAAGGAATAATCATACAAATAGGAACTTGCACTTTCATATCTATAGAAGTGGCATATGAGGAAAGGATATAGGGGACTAATCCTCAACCAATAAAGTGGAGGTATACCAAATGTTTTATTTCCAAAATTTACCCTATACACAAATAAATCCTTTGTAAATTTAGCTAAATAATAAAAGGTCTAGGAATTTGAGGACAAGGAATCAAAGAGCCTTTAGAAACTAAAACCTGGCTCAAACATTATGGATTGGGTCATTTTCATAACCACAATAAAATCATGTCTCCTCATTCTAAAATTGAGGATGATAATGCACAATTCTTCATATGAACCATTAATAAAAGAAACCTCAATAATAGGTCTAGATAGGGATGAAAATGAGAAAGTCAAACCTCTCACTTTTATGTATTCTAATCCCTTTTCATAATATGCATGAATCAATACCATCAGTATGAAGCCTATTGAAGAAATTAAACAAGACCCCTATGATAGATTCAATAATGAGTACAAACCTTCTTTAGGGTGTGAAGATAAAGATACCCCATCTCATTCGATGGCTAATCTTGTATCAATATTGTACATAAATTATTGTGAGGTAAAAAATTTACCTCACTCTCCTCTTAGGGATAACAATAATGATATAGGTCTTTTTGGTGATATCCCTATCAAAGGAAATATTTCTTTAGATCCTCATCTCTCAAAATCATTTAACATGGAATAATAGATTTTAGAGGCTAATAAGCTATGAAGTCTAGGGGTTATACCCGCCCCTCCACATTATGAATATGAATCCAACATCCTCATTGAAGAAGCCATAGACATAAACATAGGCTCGAGCTACAATTTATGAATGATAAAGTTAGGAAAGATCCTAACTTTGTAATAAAGAGAGGAATATGAAACTCTTAAATAAGTACTACGATATCTTTGCATGGTCTTAAACAAAAATTCTTGGATTGAATCCATATTTGGTAGTTCATCACTTAGTAGTCAAGCCTGATGCTAAGCCAATGAAATAAAAATATGAAAGATACACCCAAAAGTTTCTTTGCTAGTCAAAGAGGAACTCAAAAAGCTTTTGGAAGTCATGTTAATTAAAGCTATCGATTATTTCAATTGGATATTGAACATTTACCAGTTACCAAGAAATAAGGTACCGTGCAAGTATGCGCAAACTTTTGAGACATTAACAATATTGTCCTAAGGATGATTTTCCTTTGCCAAACATAGACTTGATAGTCAATTTCTCTAATGGATGTGGAATTTATCCTTAATGGATGGATTTTTTGGTTACAACCAAATTTATATAGCACTAGAAGGTCAAGCCAAAAGAACGTTCACTACTCCTTGGGGAACCTTCTATTACAAAATTATGTCCTTCAGATTGAAAAATGCTAGCACAACTTATAAATATTCCATGACATATATTTTTCATGATATGATACATGATATCATTGAAGATTACGTTGATGATATTCTCGAGCGATCACTGAAAATATATCATGTCAAGGAATTGAAACAAATATTTGAATTACTATGAGAATACAAAGTTTATCTAAAAAGCCTTCAAATGCATATTTGGGGTAACATTTGGAAATTTTTTAGGCTTTATGGTGTTTAGGTAGGGTATCAAAGTAGATATCAATAAAATATCAAAAATAACCGACATGCCATATCCCAAAAATCTAAAAGAGCTTAGAATATTACAAAGCAAACTCCAAGGGATTAGAGATTTATATCCTAATTGGCTAACATATGCCAACCCTTTTCATGAGTATCATAAAAAGGGATCAAATTCAATTGGGATGAGGAATATCAAGAAGCTTTTGATACTTTAAAAATATACCTATTGTCTCCCCCAATCCTTGTACTACCTAGTCCTATTAGGCCATTATTATTGTATATAGCTACAATAGTCCATGATTTTGATGCCATACTAACACAATATGATGAGCAACATTAGGAATCAATCATTTATTATATTAGCAGAACCCTCATCAGTTACAAAACTAGATATACCCCTTTGTAAAAGGTGTTATGAGCCATGATATTTGCATCCCAAAATTTGAGACATTACATGTTACGCCACAAGACTTACGTTATAGCCAAAGTTGATCTACTACAATACCTTATGTCTAAACCCTACCTGTCAAGTAGGATAAAAAAATGGATTATGGAACTTAATGAATTTGATCTTAAATTTAATAGTCAAAATCTAGTTAAGGGACAATTCATAGTTGATCAGCTAGAAACAACCCCTTTTCCAACTAGTCGCCCCTTAAATATTGAATATCCCAATGAGATGGTATGCACTCTTGACACATCACAATAATATTCTTGGACTCTTTTCTTCAATGGTGCAAGATGCATTAAAGGGGTATGAGAAAGAATCATCCTAGTGTCATCACAACAAATCATAATTCTTTTATCTTTTAAGATTTGATTCTCATGTATAATAACTTGACTGAATATGAAGCTATTATCCTTGGTCTATAAGCAACGTTGGACTTGAAATTCACTAGCCTATCCATTTTTGAAGACTCCCAACTTATAATTAACCAAATAAATAGAGTTTATCAAACTAAAGATGATAAAATAAAACTATATAAAGTAATTGTGGATAACCTAATGTCTTCCTTTGAGGGGGAAACTATCGATATGGTTCCATGCTCTAGTAATCACCAAATAGATGTAATGGTTGTTGTTGTATTGCTCATACCTCTAAATTTGGAGGATGAACAATCAATAATTATCATCCATTAAAATTAGACAACCAACAATATTGCAATCCAATCAAGAGCCATTGGCTATTTTTACCATTAAATAAGTGTTAATGCTCTACTCTTGGTATAAGGAAATATATATTTTTCTTAAGAGTGGTATTTTACCCAAAGGGATGAACCACAATGAGTGAAATAATCTCAGAAAATGGGCTTGTCGATTCATCATAATTGGAGACATCCTTTATCAAAGAACCTTTGATGGTATTATTTTAAGATGCCTCAATGTAGACAAAGCCAAAATAGTTGTTTAGGATATCCATGATGGGGCATATGGTGGACACTTCAATGGAAGCACCATCACTAAGAAGCTTGTTTGTATGGGCTACTACTGGCTAACTAAGGAATAATATGCTTGTAATCATGTGTGTAAATATGACAAGTGTCAAAAGCATGATGACCTAATTCATTCACCATCTTGAGAGCTCTGGTTGATCATATCTCCCTCATCCTTATTTAATTAGGGACTAGATATTATCAAGAAAATAAACCTAGTGTCATATGATGGACATAAATTCATCATCATAATAATTAAATACTTTACCAAATGGATAGAATCTATACCTTTAGCCTTTTTTACTAGTGTTTATATCCTCAAATTTATCTTGAATTAGATCTTATCACATTACGAAATTTCTAATATTATTATATCTAATAAAGGTACTCCTTTTGAAAATAAGGATGTAAATACTTTCAACATCGATCATCTGGATGGTTAACAAAGGAGCTCAAGAAATTTTGGGTAGAAACCAGGGTTTTATGGGAGGGATAACTTCTCAAGATCATGAACTAGGTGAGATCATCGAATCCTATAGGGGATGGTGCAGGGGATCAGACCCAAATATGGAAGATGAAAAATCCCCTAGGAAGAAGGAAAAGTCTTGGGGAAAGTAACCCCCAAACAAGCCTGGCAGGAATACCAAAAAATATAGGACCATTCACATGACCTTTCCATCTAGATCATATGTTGAAAAGGTCAAGGGAATCAACACCCAGATTACCCCTGAAGGGCGCAGTCCCTTAGTCCCGGTAGGAGAAGATCTAGTGATCCTAGAAACCCGAATGACTGATTACCTATCCCTGGAGAACCTTTGCCTGATCGAGAAATTTGTAGGAGGTCGACCGGATATGGAGTCCATCCGAATATGGGCATCATCCAGGTGGAGAACCTTAGGGAACCTCAAAATCATTGCCCTCCCTCGAGGGTTTTTCTAGATCTGGCTTAACAACCAAGAGGATGCAACCCGCATCCTAACAGGGGGACCATGGTTTTATGGAAGGAAAATCTTGTTCATCCACAAATGGGGTGAGGATTTCAATGTTGAAACATAGAGCATCAACTTTGCACCGATGTGGGTCCGACTTCCAGGCCTACCCAGTCAGTTTTGGCATGAAGATATACTGTAGGGAATTGGAAGATACATAGGGGAAATGGTAGCCATTGATCCCACCACCAAAGCCCGCACTCGCATGATCCATGCCAAAATTTGTGTCAATGCCAACCTGGATTCCCAGCTTCCAACATGGATCAACCTCATCTATGGATCCTACCATAGATGTCAGGCAATAGAATATGAAAATAAACCAGCATTCTGTATTGAATGTCAAGCCCAAGGACACCTCAAGACCCAATGCCCCTCTCTCAGGCAGTAGAAATAAATGGATAACAATGATCAAAGAAATGGAGCCCAAGCTGGACGATAGTCAAGCAGACCCCACACTCAAAAGGGTAGGCAAACAAATAATGGGAATCACTACCAGCAAGCAAACATCCAGAATCCCCTGACAAACAAAGGGAAGCAAATCGTGAGCTCAGAACAACCAGGAGACCAAAGCAAGGTAAACTCCCTTTTTGCTCATCCCAATCATTTTGATATTCCTTCTGGATACACCAATCATGATTCTAAAATAAATGAAGATTTTCTTACCCTCTCAAATGATGACATCCTGGCCGCTGCAAATGAGATCCAAAACCTCCCTACTGAAGAAGGTTCCCAGCCCTATCCCCCTTCAAATGTTGGTTTTCCCCCCTCCGAATATTTCTGTCCACCCCTCTCCCCATCCCGATCAGGACCTTCTGACCCTCCCCCTGATCCCCTCCCTGGCCAAGAGCAGCCTAAAAACTCCCCTTTAGCCAAAGCTGATTTCAGCCCCAAAAATACCCGGAGCTCCAAAAAAGCCTTGGTGGATTATGGATTGGACAAGAAAATGGGAAGACCAAATCTACAGGAGCAAAATAGGAAAGAAACTACAGAAGATATAGCCAATGGAGTCCAAAAAATCCTATTCCTAGAAATGTTCAACCAGCGAAAGATGATCCCAAACTATCCAAACCTCCCTTGCAACATTCAAAGGGGGCAAGAAAGGAACCAAAGTTTCCAAATGAGAATCCTCTCATGGAATGTGAGAGGGCTCAATAGTGCGGCCAAGTAGAGACTCGCAAGCACTGTAAGGAAAGAAATCAAACCTACAATCCTCATCATGCAAGAAACCAAAATTGATCAGACAAAAGCTCATAAGGTAGCCAAAAACATATGGAAAAATAGTGAAAATGTTTTTAGTCCCACCCAAGGCTCATCTGGGGGTTTAATGTGCCTGTGGGATTCAGAGAAGGTGGAAGGTAGAGTTATTTCATCTTCGGACAGAGTAACAAACATAATGTTTTTCTGCAAAGACAAGAAATTTTGTTGGATTCTGTCTAATATCTATGCCCCCAATAATCCCCATAGTAGGAGCTCTTTATGGGATTCCCTGAGCCAAATGAGAAATACCTTCAACAACTACCCTTGGATTTTGGCAGAGGATTTTAACTCCCCCCTTTTCCCTTCTAACAAAGTAGGTGGTAGTGACATCCCAATCAAAAGCATCCAAGACTTCCATGACTTTGTCACTGATAATGAACTTATGGATATCCAGATCAGAGGAACTCACTTCACCTGGAGCAATAAAAGAATAGGGAACCAACACATCCAAGTTAAACTAGATAGATTCTTCTTATCTAGAGAAGCCATTCCCCTCTTTGGTGATGCTTCTCTCAATTCCCTACCAAGAATTGGATCAGATCACTGCCCTCTTCTGTTTGAAGCAAATAAAGCCCCCATTTTCAAGACCCCCTTCAGATTCGAAGCAATGTGGGTCCAACACCCTGATCTACGAAATCAAATTTTTGAGTGGTGGCAACAACAAGTAAGTGGATCACCCATATCCCAAGTCTCCCAGAAACTCAGAATAATCAAAGAAAACATCAAAGTCTGGAACAGGGAAGTATTCGGTAATATTTTTGAAAGCAAGGAAGAAATCACAAACAAACTCAAAACAATAGAGCAACAAATCTAGAATGGTCAGATGAGCATCCAGATCAGAAATGAAGAAAAAAAACTCCTTGCAGAATATCACAACATCTTGGCCAAGGAAGAAATGTTTTGGAGACAAAAGTCCAGAGCCCTATGGCTCAAAGAAGGGGATTCAAACACAAAATTTTTCCATGCTTCCACTCTTCACCATAGAAGCTCAAACAAAATCAAAGAGCTAACCAAAAGTGATGGTACAACAATGAGAGACATCCTCAACATCCGGGAAGAAGCAACCACTTTTTTTGAAAACATGTTGGGAGCTAGTGCTCCCTGTCCCAGGCAGGCCCAAGATCAGCTTCTCCAGCACATTCCCAGCATGATCACTCCTACAATGAATGCCATGCTTATCAAGGACCTCACTGATGATGAGATAAAGCAAGCCCTGTTCACCATGGCACCAGACAAAGCCCTAGGTCCTGACGGGTTTTCCCCTCGCTTCTTCCAAACCTTCTGGGACATCATTGGAGAAGATATTTGCAATGCCATCAAATACATGCAGAAATCCAAATCTATTCCTAGAGGCACGAATTCCACTTTCATTGCTTTAATCCCAAAAGGGCCTGAGTGCAAATCAATGAATGATTATAGACCCATCAGTCTATGCAATGTAATTTACAAGATTTTAGCCAAAGCAATGACAACAAGGCTCAAAGAAATCCTCCCCCACATCATAGATCCATGTCAGGGCAGTTCAGTCAAAGGAAGATCTATCAATGATGGCATCATTTCCTTGCATGAGGTCCTTCACTCAACATCCCAAAATAAGAAGGTTGCCCTCTTCCTCAAGCTAGACATCAACAAAGCTTTTGATAGAGTCAACAAGGATTTTCTCCTCATTGTTCTTCAAAGATTTGGCTTCCACAGGGACTAGATTGACTTAATCAAAGGATGTATCTCAAACCCATGGTTTTCAGTTTTGGTAAATGGATCCACTATAGGATACTTCTCGAGTGGTAGAGGCATCAGGCAAGGTGACCCCCTCTCCCCATTCTTTTCATTATGCTTGTTGAATCTTTGGGAAGAACCCTCAAGAATGTTGTCTCCGAGGGCACCATTTCGGGAATCAAAGCTGCATCGAATCTAAATCCCCTGTCCCACCAACAATTTGTGGATGACACAATCCTCACCACCCATGCTTCAGTTTTGGAGGTCAAAATGATCAAGCGCATCCTCGACTTATATGAAAATGTGGTAGGGCAAGAGATAAATTACACCAAAAGCAAAAGCTTCTTCATCAACACTCCCCACCCCAGATAGGTCAAAATTACCCAAATTCTCTAGTGCAGTATTGGTGAGTTCCCTACCCATTACTTGGGTCTCCCTCTTTTCACCAACCACCCCAAAGATTCCATGTGGAGCCACGTGATAGAGAGGATCAACAAAAATTTGGCAGGTTGGAAAGGAGCTCTTCTTTCTCAAGCTACCAAAGCCACCCTTACCTCAGCTTACCTCCAAAGTATTCCAGTCTACTTCCTTTCTATTTTCAAAGCTCCCATTTCAGTCTACTCAAGGATAGAGCAAATTCAAAAAATATTCCTGTGGGCTGGCTCAGAAGACAAGAAGAAGATTCACCTGGTCGGATGGGAAAAGGTTTGTACGACTAAGAGCCAGGGAGGACTGGGCCTCAGAAGAATCAACAACATGAACACCACTTTGTTGGCAAAGCAAGCATGGAAAATTTTCACAAACTCTAATTCAGAATGGGTGTCAATTGTCAAAAGGAAGTATCTTCAAGGCAAAGACTTCATGGACGCAGACATCCCCAAGGAAGGATCTACCTTTTGGAAGTCGATAATCCAAACCAGGGTTCTCATTCAGAAGGGATCAATATGGCAACTGGGATCAGGTCTTTCTATAAATTTTTGGATAGATAGATGGATCAGAGATCAACCCCTCATCGAAGATAATGAAATATCCTTGTTGAAACCCCTTCTAGATGTGTCTACAGGTAGCAAAGTGGTGGACTTCATTCAATCAAACAATGGCTCTAAAAAGTGGAAAGATCTCAACATCATTTCAACTGATGGGCAAATAACCAATGCTATGAGAATTTTATCCCACATGCTAAACACAATAATGATATCGACAATCAAAACAAACAACCATCCCATATGGAAAGAAACTGACAATGGGATGTTCTCTGTCAAAACTACCCATCAACTCCTTCTCAATCCCCAACAAGTGTCTATTCCATTCAACCTAATCTGGATTAAACACCTCATTCCCAAAGTCGAGACCTTTTCCTGGCTAGCCATCCAAAACAAAATCCTATCCACTGATAATCTCATCAAGAGAGGGATGATGGTTCCTAACAGATGTCACTTGTGCACCAAATCTTGGGAATCTATCAATCATTTGTTCATTGAGTGTGAGTTCTCCAACTCTATTTTGAGCCACGTTCTGTCCACCTTTCACATAAAGTGGGTCCAACCCAATTCCCTGATCAAGTTTTTCACTCAGTGGCCCAACCCTTTCAAAAATTCCCACCTCCATGCCCTGTGGAAAATCTACCTTCATCATTTCTTGTGGTAGGTTTGGCTCGAAAGGAATAGTAGAGTTTTCTCTAATTCCCCCAAGGACCCCATAACCATTGCCAACAAAACCATTAGCTTTGCTACAGAGAATTCCCATCTCTTCCCCTACCTCAAACCCCTCGATCTGGGAATAGAGCAAAATTTGTTCGTCAGGCTCAACATCCCTTGGGAAAGCAATTCATCCCCTCCCATTCCCCATCCCAGATAGTCTACTTCTTGGAAACCTCCCCCTGAAGGTTGGCTCAAGCTTAACTACGATGGCGCATCCAAAGGAAATCTGGGAATGGCAGGTGTTGGAGGTCTTGTCAGAAATCATAGGGGCAAAATTTTGGTCGCCTTCACTAAAAACTTAGGAATTCAATCAAACCATGTTGTCGAAGCTCACGCGTTATGGAGAGGACTAAGCATCATCCAAATGTATAACAGTAAACTTGAAATTGAAGGGGACTCCCTCAATGTTACTAACTACATCAACAACAACAAAATCCCTTCATGGAGCATCAGGAATGCCATCCAAGAGGCCAAAATACTGATCCAAAGTCAGCTCAGCGTCACCTACCACCACGTGTACCGGGAAGCCAACAAGACGGTTGACCTTCTTGCCAATAGAGGAGTTCATGAAAATTCTCTGATTGTCTGGGATAGGAATATTCCTCAAGATGTCGTCAATGAAGCAAAAAAGGATTGGTCGAGTCATGGGCTCATCTGATTTCCACCCTCCCCCCACCCCATTGGGCCACCTCACCACCCCTTCTATCTCACCCACTCATTCTTCTCCACCTCCAATCCCTTTCAATGGGTTTTTTTTTTTACCTCCCTAGAGAGTGGTTCTTCCAAAGCTCTCTGGTTTCAAGATGATGTTGGCTCGGTCTTGGAAATATTCATCCTCATTTCTCTCGCATTAAATGCTCCCATAATCCGCAAATCAAGTTCATTTTCTCTGTAGGTGCTCCCACTATTTCCAATGATGATGGGGTTCAAGAGGGCTCGCCTCCCATTACCATCTCCAGTCAGAATCATATGTCCTCCTCCACCAAACCAGCAGAGAAATTCGTGCATGGGCTTTTTCGAGATGGGTCATTCAGGATCAACTCAAGCAGGTGGATCCACACGAGCGAGGTTCATTATTTCCAAATTAAGTGTGATCTCGCCACTCCGATTGCCAATGATGATGGACCTTCCCAAAGAAGCTTTACCCAACGCACCAATGCCAACTGTACGGTCTTCTGGGTCTTTGGCCTCTACAAAACTTCTTCCCAAATGTTTTTAAATAGCTTCTCTCTCAATAGGCTCATGTCTTTTGATTACGAAATCCTTGCCGCTCAGCTCCCCATCCCAATCCTTGTTGTATACCCAGTCAGGCTCCTCCCAATGGCGTTGTTAGAACCCACTGAGTTCCAAATTGACCCCTTGTCCCTGTCATTCTTTGAAGCCCAAGGATTCATCCCTTTCTTTAAAAAATTCAAAGGAGTTGAGGCAGACATTACCAGTGACTTCGTGAATTCATGGAACAATGGCAGTGTGAAGGTTCGGAACCTTCATTTTTGGGTGATAGTGGAGATGCTAGCAGAAGTTATGGAGCTACCGATGGTTGGTCACGTCGTTCGTAGGGACAAGCACAACTAGGATCCGGAGCTCGAAGGTTTTCCCAACCACTCCAAGATTTTCAAATGGAAAGGTATAGCTCTCGAACGTGAATCCCTCCCTTCCCCCTTGGTCCTCTCTGTTAATTCCTATCTTGTAGTATGTTACAGTTGACGATCCTTCCAAGCCCCTCCTAAGTTTTCACCTTGCTCTGGTAAACCACTTGAGAGGGTTCAAACCCATCAACATCCCTGATTTCCTCTTTCGCTCGATCAGGTTGTCCATTCATAATGCCCGCAAGAGGAAATCCCCGAACACCCCCACCCACCAAGGTCTGTTTGCCATTTTGTACTACCATGCCCTAGCCAAACCTCCACCCATCATCGTCCCCCCTCTAGTCCAATCCACCTTAGTCTCCCTCCACTCTAAGCCCCTCCCACTCTCTCCCTGAGGACCCTGTGGAGTCAGAAGTGTCCCCTGAGTTTCAAACCCTAACCAAAAGTAGGGCCTCTCCAACTACCATCCCCAAGTCCCTACCTTCCAAAAGGAAAATCAAATTGGAGGAAAGTACCACCCAGACTCACAGATCGACCCGCATCAAAAAATTTAAGAAAGAAACGAGTGAAAATTCCCTGGAGCACATTTTTGATGACAACAACGGCAGCTCGGGTCACGGCTCAAACATCCACCACAAAGTTGCTACCATCATCATTAGCAACATCATCAACACCCTGGAGACCATTAGTGGGAATCTGAAGCAGCTAATCAAGAACGCTACTGAGAGCAACTCAACGAAGGAGGACTTAACCGATGCATGATGGAAGGGCTTGCGTGGGTGGTTTTGGTTTCTGGAATGGTATCTTTTGGTGGTCTTCGAACGTATTTCATCCCCTGTGTAGGGATTTTGAGATATGCTTATGTTTTTCCCTGGTTGGTATTAATGGTGTTCAGTCTTAGCGGTACGTCTAGGAATTTTGTCCTTTGCGTAGTTTCAGTATTTTCCCAACATTGGCTGGTCTTTCTTTCTTATATGAAGTTGTAGTCAATTTTGGTAAAATTTTTTGTAAGCACCGAAATGCATGGAGTTGTAATACATGGAGTTTTTGGTTTCATCCCAATCTATGGATTCCCTGCGTGGTTTCCCTGATGGCATAGTTGTTTATGACTGCTAACTCATGCTGATTAAAAGCGATGTATATGGTTTTGGGATCCAGTCAAAACCCACATAATACAAATACTCTAATTACCAAAAAAAAAAAAAAGGATGTAGTCAAATTCTATGCTAAATTCAAAATTTAGCATAAGTGGTCAACACCATATTACTCATAATGGAATGGTCAAGCCAAAGCTTCTAACAAGACAATAATCAAAATCCTAAAGAATCTTGTGAGCATAACTGGTAGGGATTAGAATTTATGGTTATATACCGCCTTATGGGCATATAGCACTAGTGTTCAAACTTCAACTGGTTCCATGCCTTATGCCTTGGTTTATGGGAATGTATCCATATTTCCCTTTGAATTAGAAGTTTCATATCTTAGAATCCTTCTAAGGGATGCAACAATTGGTGATGAGTATCACCATGCAAGACTTAGCCAACTTGAGTAGCTTGATTAAATGGAGACTCATACCTTAGAACACTTGCATGCGTATCATCAAAGACTTAAGAAAGTGTTGGTAATTTGAGTTATTTTATGTTGTCATTGATGTAACATGGATCACTGATATCACATGGATCACATTTGAGTTTTGGTGGCAAAGCACTTCATAAAATATCATTTATGATATTTTGGAGAGCATGGATATATACAAGGGTTTTGTGAAAACCAAGGCAAGTAAAATAAAAAGTTTTATTTAAAACCATGGATGGCAGATTTGAAATGGGTTTTTCTTAAAAACCAGGTTGGCTTTTAGTTTCATCGAAAAAGGTACCCCGGTGATGGAGATATTTAATTTTAAATATTTAGTTTAAAGTTTAAATTATTTAAAATTTAAATTTAAATTTTAAAATTAAAAAAAATTATAGCGTCGATGTCTAAAGAAAGGAGGAAAGACATATATTAAAAATAATAGCACCGACATCTAAATAAAGGAGGAAAGGCATATATATATATATATATATATATATATATATATATATATATATATATATATATATATATATATATATATATATATATATATATATATGCCACCAAAAGTTTCAATAAATTCTTGTCCTCGATTTTCGAATGCATTCGAATTGATAATGTAATGTGAGAAGAGAATGTGTGTTGAAGCGTGTGTAAAGAGGCGTGTGAAGGGTTTACAAAATTTGGGTCTATTGAAGTATCATTCGTAGAGGATAACCAAATGCATAGGAACATTTGGCCTAGTGGTTCATGCATTGTGTAAGAAGCAGGAGGTCCTACGATCGAATCTCATCGGGGATGCTTGTTGTGTTGAAACGTTCAAAGCGTTTTTGAGTTTTTGAAGGATGCAAAATATTGAGGTATTTGTTTTGGTTCATGCTCCTTTGAACACGTGAGGGCATGTGGCCTTACGACAGCTTGGCCATAGTTAAGGTTCTTAGTGAGGAGGCGTCAAGGGATCGAATCCCGTCAGGGATAGAGGTAAGTTAATATTTTTTAATATTTTATTTTTCTAAAGTTTCCCTAGGAGAAATAAGGGTTATGATACACCTTAAGAAAAAGAGATATTTCTAGTGATTTTATTTTTGGAATTATATCATATTATATATTGTTGGAAAGCTTATTTCGAGGGCTATTTGATTAAATTTCTTATAGGGAGAAATAAGGTGTGTGTAAAGAGATATTTCTAATTTTGTAAAGAGGTTCAAAAGTGAAGGTTGCTTTATTCTTTTTTTAAAGAGAATTAATTCTTTCATGAGGGAACATGATGTATTTTATTGAGTAGGAGCAATAAGGTGTTATTTGGATATTATTTTTGTGTTATTAATCATGATTCCTAACCCTTATTGAAAGTTGAAAAAGAAATATTGTTGAGTGTGGTAGATTTAGTGGACAACTAATAAGGCATAAAAAAGGTATGAGAAATATTCTCCATTGACTTTGTTTATGGTGGTTGATTTCTGAAATATCATTGGAGAGAAAAGGATTGATTGTGGTTTCCTTTTTGAAAGTGGTTGGTTGAATGCTTCAAGGTTTTCTGGTTTGAGAGTTGTGTTTAAACCTTATTTTATAAGCATTGTTGTTGAAACCATTAGTTGTGTGAAAAACCTGAGATAGGGTTTGAGAAGAACATGAGTATCATTGTTATGTGAAGAATTTCTTATAAGCATTGTTGTTGAAGCCCATTGATTGTACAAAGAACTTGACCTTGAGTTAGAGAACAACATGAGTATCATTGTTATGTGATATTTGTGGTTGAGCATTTTTGGAAATATTTGAGTTGGTTGATACTTTCTTGGACTAGGGTTTGTGAGAAAGAGTTGTTCCTTGTGGTGATTGGTTGAGTAGAGTTGTTTGAGCCTAGTCAAGTGATTGTGTGAAGTGGTTGTTCAAGTTCCATGAAATAAACTATTCTATATTCTGATTTGAGTTGAGATCATTGTGGATTATTGTTGTCATCCATTGTAGAGTGCATTGCCATTCATTGTTGAGTTCATCATTGAGAAATTACCTTCATAGATTTGTGTATGGTATTTGAGTGCTATTTGAGCATGATTGATTGAGCCTTTGAGAAGGTCTTTGGGATAAATTTCTTGATAGATTTGTGGCAGCTTTTGTGCATGATTGATTGAGCCTTTGAGAAGGATTTTGGGATAGATTTATGGACAAATTTGTGGCATATTTTGTGCATGATTGATTGAGCCTTTGAGAAGGCTTTTGGATAGATTTATGGACAAATTTGTGGCAACTTTTGTGCATGATTGATTGAGCCTTTGAGAAGGCTTTTGGATAGATTTGTAGATAGATTTTAAGCAAGTTCTTGGTGAGCTTGCTTGAGTAGGTTCTTGGTGAGCTTGCTAGAGTAGATTTTGAGAAAGTTCTTGGTGAGCTTGTTGGAGTAGATTTGAGCAAGTTCTTGGTGAGCTTGCTAGAGTAGATTTGAGCAAGTTCTTGGTGAGCTTGCTAGAGCAGATTTTGAGTAAGTTCTTGGTGAGATTGTTGAAGCAAATTAGTGGATTCCTTACCTAAGCAGATCAGGATTTCCTTGCTAAGCATATCAGTGGATTGCCTATCTGATCAGATCAGTGGATTGCCTAGCTGAGCAGATAAATGAATTGCCTTGTTGAGTAGATCAGTGGATAGCCTAGCTTTGAGTAGATCAAAGTAATCATTTGTATTGGGATAAGGATCCCTATTTATTTGTAAAATATTATAAGGATATTATCTTGTGGAGTACCCCACATTGGGGGAACCACGTTAAATCTTGTGTCTCAATTGTGTGTGGTGATTTGTGCTCTTGCTTACTATTGCTATCTATATCATTAATGCACATTGCTATATTTTGATATTGTAATTAAGGAAACTAATTGATATTGGTTTAGAAATAAAGTAAAAAGTGGGCGCTATACTGTTCACTCCCCCTCTCAGTATAAGCTTGTGTTATTTAGAAAGCCTATGGGAAGTGGATTTGATATTGTTTCTTTGAATTAGGAGATCTTGTACTCAAAGAAAACCAAAAAAACACTAATGCTAAAGAATACCTTAAGGGTAAATTTGTATACAACTAGTTAGGTACCTTCATCATAACAACCAAACATGGATCAAGCACTTATTTCTTGGATTTCATAGATGGAAATGAACACAAAGAACCTATTAATATAATACATTTAAAAATATATTATGCTTGAATTTGCATGTTTGCCTAGTCATGTGCCTAATTGCATGATTGATTGTATGCATGATTGTATTTTAAACACATCTTTTGCTTGCTTTCATATGCTTGAATTGCATGTTTTTTTGTGTTTACTTATTCATCCCATAAATTCATGAGGGGACATACCATAATGAAGCAATGAAGATCCTAGATAGAAAATAGTGTCACTTGCATTGGACTTGTAGTAGGTCACTAAGCTAGTTGAGTCCCTCAATGACTTCCAAAAAATCCCATCATGTCTTTTTAATATTTTGGACTTTGGAAAAGAAACTAAGGTCTTGAAAACATAAGGCGGTCATCAGTTATGGCTCGATTGCAACTAGACACTTGGATTATTTATCTAAGAATCCAATTTTTTTTAAAATAACTCACATACTTTGAATTGTTTGCTCATACGTTTGTTTGCTACATAATTTAATGATAATTTTAACTGCTTATGTCTGCATGCTTCCTTTAGACTTGTTAGAACTCTATGATGACACTGATACTACAATGTTGACCTAAGAGTGGCATATAAAAGAGTGATTCTAAGCTAATAAGTCACACCCAAAGGAAAAATATCCCTCTCTCTTCTACAACATCTTTTTATCATCACATCTTTTGATCCATATTTTCACTTGAAAAAAGTAGATCATAGGATTATTCAATGATTGGCAAGTGCTTGAAAATATTAGAAAGCATCCAACAACATTGGATAATTCTATGGAATATTTTTTTGATGAAAGGATCTATTGGAAATCTCAATTTTATCAATATAAGTCTTTTATCAAAACCTCATTTTCATCAAAGTATGGTTCATCCTTATATCCAAATAGAAAGTTTAATAGAATCATTCACCACTTGGTAAGCGTTAGCAATTTCTATATGTCCAACAAGTGAGGAATGATTATGACAAACCTTATTATTTTATCTAAGATTCTATCATACATCATAATTGGTAACCAACATAATCGTGTCAACATCCTATCAATTTGTGATTCATTCTTATATCTAGCCAGAAGGTGGGATAGAATGATTTGACACTTGGTAAGTGTTAGCATTCCTATATGCCCAACAAGTGATGAATTATTCTATAAAACCTTCTTTCTCGATGTAAGGATCAATCACAAACTCAATTCTATCAATTAACACATTTTATTGTTATACCTAACACAAATAAATGACATACAATTACTCAATACCAAACAAAATGTTTCAAAACATCAAATGATATTGGATAATTAAATAAAAAATCCTATCTTGGTATAAGCCTCTATCATACTTATCATGTAACCATCTACTTTTTCTAAATTGGGGCACAATGATGAAGCATAATTATTGACAACCCCATATCATCAACCTTCTTGACATGAATCTAATCATTTCTAACTTCTAGATCGTCAGTTAATTTCATACATATGATGCATGCTTGGTTTAAATTTTCTTAATTGTATGATTGTATGTGTGCATAAACTGCATGTCTTAATTCATTGTTTGCTTTAATTCATCAAGATGCAACTATTACCATCTTAATGCTATATTAGTATCGTGTGCTAGCAAGTTCAAATTATATGGCATAGCATAGTATTTTTGTGGAGGGAGTGGTGAAGGTAATTTCATATTTGAGATATCTTCAACATATAATTACTTTATTCTCATTTTCCTTCCCCAAAAAGGTACAAGCTCATAGCCCCTCAAAAAGGGGATAAACAAGAATTATTTCTTGTTTAAATAATTTTATGGCTTCAAAATATTGTACAAGGAATAATTTTTAATTTCTCCTCCTTCACTAAGAAGCATTGAGATATTTCATCATTATTATCATCATTTTATGCCTTCACTTATGAGTTGATTATTTTCACATACAGAAAATCAAGAGATTTGCAATGAGGTGATGATGATCACTAGTTAGGACAACATTCACATGCATTGCATTCATACTAGGTCTCTGATGCTTGCAAATCCCCACTCTTAGGATCATGTATATAAATTTTACATCCTTTATTTCTTTTACTTAGCATAATATGCTTGTTGTATTTTGCATATCTTAGCATTACACATCGATTTATTTTATTAGGTTTATCCCTTGCAACAAATTTAGCAAAAATATAACACATAGAGGGTGTTATTGTTAGGCTATTATGGGTGATTAAAATCATGAATTAAATCACCCAATATTCTCCATACACTCTTTTTGTGATGATTATATGCTTTCTAAAAACAACACAATCTTGTTATGACCATAAAAAGAGTCACCATGATGCAATAAGAAGTCCAAGATATACAAGCCATAATAGACTTTGGATCCTATGTTCTAGCAAAAAATTAACAAAATACACATTGAGTTTCATGTTTGTTCACTTGCAATGTTTGTTTATTTCATGCTTCAATTCATGTATGCATACAACACTAAAATAACTATAGGTGAAATTTTACACCCTTCACCCACTTTTTTCTTTTTTTCTTTCAAGATGATGATCTTCAAATTTGGCTAAATTTTGGAGCATTGGCTATTGGGAAAAATATGAAGGTAGTGGTAGTCATGGATGGTAACAAGTAGTGGATGGATGGAAAATTCACGGTGGCCGAGTCTCTCTTGTTTTTAAGGTCCACCATCAGTGATGACTGTTCAATGTTGGCGTTGATCCACAAGGGTGTCAGATCTCCAACCAAGAGTTTTGGTGACTCTCTTGAGGATTCATAAGATCTCCATTGTTTTAGGAAAATAGAGTTTGGTGATACTCGAGTTACCCATATCTTATCAAATCTCCTAGTGAATCCTCAATGTAGAAAATCTAGATCATAAGACTAGTTGCCCCATTCAATGCTTTGAAAAATCCCTACATCTCAGAGAATTCAAGATTTAATGAGTAGTATTAACCTCACCGGTGGAGAAAGTATGCTCATTTGGTGACTTTGATTCCCATACAAGGACCAAGATCTCTAAATACCAATGTCACCATGGCTCAGCAATGCTATTCCTGATGGGATGACCCTACTCCACTAAACCTCTAATGCTAGAATAAGATTTCTAAAAGTACCCTTAAGAACATGACTAGATTGGATGGAATTGAAGGAACTTCTTGGGAACACCTTGAAGATGTTGTTGCACTAGCACTCCTCCATGGTATCTTACATGAAGATGTCATGATCAGGCTCTTGGTCTTATCTCTTGAAGGGAGGGCATTATTGTGGTATTGAACTCTTGGATGGAAAAGTAATTTGCTCATGGGAAAATTTAGTGGGAGCTCTTATTGACACATTTGATGGCTCTAGGGATCCTTTCCAACTCTTGATGCACCTCTCATTTATCAAGACAACCACTTTTGAATCCATCACAGACTTCAACATATGATGCAATATGAGATAGGAAAGGATTTTTATTGAATATCAACTGTTCCCACCTAGAGTAACTTGTACTATGTTTGAACCTTTAGTTCAGATATAAACCTCCTCCTACACCAATATGAGGAAAAGATATTCCCTCAAATATTTTAAGAGGGCTTACAGGCTGAGTGAATCTTGCTTCAAGTAGGAAAAATATCTTCAAGAGATGTTGCCCTTCCATTTTCTTTTCCAATTGCTACTACTCCCCTTTTAACTACACAATATCCACAATGGATGCCATATAAAGTTGTGCGGAATCCAAGTCTATAGTCATACAAATCAGAAAGGGTGTATCTCTTCCCAGGCTCATACAAAGGAAATACAAACACAATATCTACAACAAACAACTTTATTGCTTGTAATTTTCTCCAATAGATAGAGGACTTGGACCAGTAGATTGGTCAAATAATGAATCCCACATGTAAAGAGAGAATAATTTTGCATAATTTTTGTATCTTGGAGCACACTGAGCAATAACAAGAGAGCTCGATTAGTTAGGAGGTAGGTTCTAAGAAGATCATGGTAGTAGGGTTACTACTGAATGGGCCCTACTGTCAAACTTATGTGGAAACATCAGAGATGCACATGATAGGGATTCCACAATAGGTGGATCCCAAAGAATGGCAACATTGGATCTCGTTGCCATATGAAATGGTACATGAGGAACGCTCCCATGTGGTAAGAATTATTGCCACACTAGTCATCGACTACATAAGTACTGCTATGCATGATAACTCACCAAGTCATGGATACACTACAACTTTGAAAATATTGGGGTAGTGTTAGCCGAACTACAAAGCATACATCAAGTTTAGTACAATTTGGTCCAACCATTATAGATTCACTGGATAATTTCCAAGATGAGTCTATGGTTTCACTGTGCCAATCACATCACAATTTTGTGTAAATAGGCTGACAACTAAATAAAAGTGCAGAAAGCATGCAACGAAATTACATCATCTTATACCAATGTTACCTAAGATAAATTTAAGATGGACTTATAGAAAGCAAATAAATTTTGAAGCACTCCTTTTACTTTGTGTTTTTCCTTATGTTTTTTTGTTGTGATCCCATGCATAATGGATTAAGGCCTCAAATTTAAACATTAGTTCGTGCAATCCCTAGAAAATATTTCCACTACATTCTTGATAGCAGTACCCTCTCCTTGATCAAATGGGAAAGTAATCTATAAATATCACCCCCCCAAAAGGTGATAGCAGCATGTGTTATGAAAGATAAATTTAAGAATGATGCAGCGACTTAATATTACTTGGAGGAGTAGTGATGAGAAAATAAAGTTTTTGTGTGATTGAATTAAAAAGAGATGTATTAGAACTAGAAAATGCTCCTGGAATTCTATCTATTATTGAATTGACCTTGGTATTTGGTTGGGTATGTTTATGGGAGTGTGATCTGTGGGGATTTCCCATGGATCTCCTTCTCTTTTATTTCTTTTTATTTTTCTACATTCTTCCCTTCCTTCTCTTTCCTTAGTTCCTTGTTGTCACTAATCGATGAGGTTAGTGGTCATCATCTTTCTACCTCTATTGTTTCATGTGTTTCCCTCCCTTCCTTCTCCTACTCTTTTTTCTCTTTCCTTCATTTTTCTGTTGTTTCCACTTGTAGTCCCCATTATTTTCTTCCCTTCTACCTTATTCTACCTTATTTTTTGTTCACCTTTGGCCATCTTCCTCCTTTGTCTTGCAATATTTGTTGGTTGCTTTTATTTTTTCCCTCTTTGTCCCGTCCCTCTTTTCTATTTTGGGTGTTTCAAGG
Organism: Wollemia nobilis; assembly: GCA_028583015.1. Classification (NCBI taxonomy): domain Eukaryota; kingdom Viridiplantae; phylum Streptophyta; class Pinopsida; order Araucariales; family Araucariaceae; genus Wollemia; species Wollemia nobilis. The sequence continues at coordinate 4,880,077 of JAQPPZ010003172.1, read as the reverse complement.
CATAGCTTTATGGGTTCTCCTTTTTCATAGGATAAAAGTCCCTGTAAGTCACTAGAAGTGTGGATGAAATTTTACACCCTTCACCCACTCTTTTATTTTTTGCTTTCAAGATGATGATCTTCAAAGTTGGCCAAATTTTGGAGCATTGGTGATCGGGTGGAAGATGAAGGCAAGGGTAATCATGGACAAAAAGTGGTGGATGGGTAAAAAAATCATGATGGCTAAGTCTCTCTTGTTTTGAAGGTATACCATAAAGCTAAAATATGAGTGGAGATTTGGATAGGGTAAAAATTAGTTGGGCGGATAATTGGACTTTGCTTTAGGGTGAAGGTATCCTAAAACCTCACCCATTAGCTGGACAAGAACTTCAGCTAACCAGGAGGGTGGGCCTATCACAAATCCCTACCTACAAGGAGGAAAAAAACTTTCACCCTCAAAAGGTGGATCTTTGGGACTTTAAGAGGGCAAAACTCTGGTAAAATCCCACCCAATTGGGAATAATGCTACAACACATGGAATTATGGAAGGCTGATAAGTAAGTAATGTATTCCTGGTACTAGAGTCACCACCTCCATTGGGAATATCAAGGGGTAGGAATTAATAATCCTAACTACCCAAGTATGAATCATCCACGGGTGCGAAGATGTTGATTTAAAATGCATGGCTCCTAATGTAATTAATCCCAATTATTCACCACCTAAATGGAGGACCATCAACTTGTTGAAGGGGTAGAGTAGATGAGAATTAAAGAACTTGGAAAAAATATTAGAATGATCGAAGGTCTAGATTCACGTAGAAATGTAGTAACCCCTTCCAGACGGCTACCACTTTGGAAGATCTACTGCAAACCCATCCCTTTTAGCACTATATTCCTGCCTAATGCCATTAATGCATGTAATTTGAATTTATTGTAATATTTCTATAAATACTGAGATGTTAGACATCCTAGCGGTAGCTCTTTAGCTATTACAATTCACATGTAATATTTTTCATCATTGTGTAAATACAAGTGTGCAACTGTTTGGTCTCTGATTAAGCCTTCACATCTTCTTTTGTGTTTGATTTAGAATGCTTATTTTTATTATGGCTATATAAGTAAATCTCATTTAATTCTTGATATCTAGATTTCATGGGCTTTACTAGGTGGTTATGGAATTTGCATTAGTGTCGGGTTGAGGTTTATTTTTGCTCAAGCTGGTTGGGTGGGACTACTTTAATTTTTAACCTTATATTTCATGCATCCATCTACCAGTCTTGGAATTCACTTTTAATCCACTACACCAAATTATGAGTGAGGGCCTAATCGACTGATCTATTAAGTGGTATGCCTATGTTTTGTCGACGATGCTAAGGGTACGTGTGTCTTGATGCACCTATAGCCTATCCTTGTGAGTTTTGGCTATGACCTTCTATTATATCTATCTATTTTTCCCTTTTCATCCCCTTCAAGCATAGGTAGATAGGACTTTCCTTGAGGAATCAGTCTTCTTTGGAGATCGACCACCCTGCCTTGCCTCCCCTTAGGACAATAACCATTCAATGTTTGCACTGGTCTGTGTGGGTGTCGAATCTCCGACCAGCAAGAACCAAATATTATTTCAAATCACATCCCCTTTAATTTCCAAATTATAACATTGTCTAAGTTGCAAGGAGGTAAAGCTAGAACATATTATATAATATTAATTCATTCTAAATAATTTATTCATTTTGATCCTTCTTATTAGCACCTACTAGATAATGAATGGTACATCATTTCATTTTCTTACAGGCCCTAATAAGGGTTTCAAATGATCAACCTTATTACACATAAATATTAACATCTATAGAAACATTCCTCCATGGATGGTTTTATATATTCAAATATATTAAAAATATGTTAAATGAAAAAAGTCTTGTGACATCAATATTACTAATTTCAAGATCTCTAATTATCAAACTAAAACCCCAAATTTGGGGGCATTAAACATTCTAGTAGTAAGGACATAAAATGTCCTAATCTAGTGAAATGAATATACCATAACATGTGGACATTGATGGTCCTTAACAATTTTAGCATATCAAGACATTAACTGTTCACTAATATTTTTATTATATCAAGACAATAACTATCAATTAGCATTGTATCATATGAGGACATTAATTGTCTGTTAGCATTGTATATTATCATGACATTAACTGTTTATTAACATTGTATCATATTAGGACATTAACCATCCATTAGCATTGTATCATATCAGGATATCAACTATCTACTAGCATTGTATCATATCAGGATGTTAATTGTTCACTAGCATTGTATCATATTAGGACATTAACTGTCTACAAGCATTGTACTATATTAGGATATCGATTGTCTATATATTAGAAAGAGGAATTAAATGACTACAAACATAAGTTATCTAAGTGTTTTTCTATTAATCAGGTTAAACTATCATTTTTTTAATAATAAGATATTTTATAGAACATAAATTGTCCTATGGCATGGACTGCCTAAAAATGCTATTAGCCATAGTCATCTAAGCGCTTGTCATTTATTAGGTTAAGAGACCACTTATTAGAGTCTATTGATGACATAAATAAATCAATATATAAATAGCTATTCAATTACCCTTTCAAATTGGTATATATATATATAATATACAATAATTTATGACTAGATGTTAGGATTCAACCATTATTTTTCATAAATAAAATAAATTTACAAAAAATCATTCCTTCCCTACTAAATCATGATAACCATACCAATAGCATTTGTTATCATCATTTAACATGACAAAACTTTGTAATTTTAGATGAATTTATTTTAAAACTTGACAATAGTGTTAACACGATTATTTCAACCTTTTTGAAGTTTTATTTTTGACATTGGTTACACTTCAATTCAATCTTACATCTCTTTAGCAAATAACATTCACCATATTACACCTATCCATCACATTATTATTTGATGTTCATTTATTTTTGAAATTAGGTCATATATCCATCAAATATTTCAAATACACTGAATTTTTCATGATCAAATTAATTTGGTAAAAATATCAAACCAATCTAGAAACCAAATTTCTACTCATCAAGCCATACAATGACACTCATCAAGCATCATTATATTATTGTATTGAAAATTCCTATATCCATTCAATTTTAACAAATTTCATAATGCATCCACTTAATGATATACAAAAACATAGAAAAAATGAATAATCAATATATTTATTCAACATAGTTGACCCGATGTGCCATAATCTACTAGAATCAGTACACTCAGATCATGTTGGTGTATGGAGTTATCTCATTCAAAATTTATGCCTTTGCACCACTGAAAATGATAAAAAAAAAGAAAGCTCAATACACCAGAAGCAACATATGCTTAAGTATCTAAACCACCCTCAGTTGGTCGAGAAGGAAATTGGACCAACTGTTGGGATGGCCAAGTAACTAATCTCATCCTATAGCATGAATGAGATCGAGTTATCAAAGGTGAAGGTTAAATCTACTTTTATGGTACAACTGTATGGTACATAACTCTATAATAGTTGCTCCTCACTACCTCTATCATGTATTGTGCCTGTAGAATAGCTATCTAGTTGAATATACTTTTGACAGGTAGATCACTCCTCCCAATATCAATAATGACTACTTTAGCAAAAGTGTCATCCTTCTTGGTACTCATCTGCTTTATACCTATGCATTCTTGGTCCCTCTCTAAAATGGCATGATTCCTATCTACGATGACAACTCAATCTGCCTCATCATAGCCTCTCTCTCATGCTAGAACACCTCCTTTATGGGCCTACTAGTTCTTGCCTTAGTATCATGAGCAATGGCCAATGAGGGTATTATGAAAGCTCTTAATAGTACCAATCCATATCTTAATCTCCATCGTAAATGCTCTTGTGCCATATAGACAATATGATGAGCCATCTTGATCAATCTAAGGCCCATCTATGGTTTCTTGACAATCGATGTAACTCGAGTAGGGAAAAACTAGAAATATTATTGAAGATGCCCTAGGATAACCCATGAGTCATCCAAAATAGGATTCTCATCTAGAGCCACATCCTCCTCAATGAAGCCCTCAAAATCATGAATATCACCAAAGCCTCTTTGTCTCTCTAGAGTCACCCACTACAACCACTACTCTCCTAGATCAAGAATCCCCTAAAATAGACCAAAATATCTTTGAACCCTATCTGGAAAATAGATTTTAAACTCTCCCCATGGTCCTCTCAACCATATAATACTTCAAACCTAGGCTATCTTGAAGCCATATGTTGCCCACCCTACATGTTTCATCTAGGGGCACCACACTATCTGATTAGGCTAGAGGTCATCAATCACCCTTTGAGTTAGAATCATCACTCCCCTAAAGGCTCTCTTACCTATCTCATGGTATCTATCCTACATGAATTTTATAATCACATCTAGATCTATTGGCATCATGGGTAATCTCATAGGTAATTTGATAAGTATGTGCTCCCATGCCCATACCTATAATAATAAGCAACAAATGAGGCTCTTACCCTTCTTGTCAGTAACAATATGGAGATTTTAATAGAGCCTATATAGAATAAAGGGTCCCCAAGCAAACCATATTCAATTATTTATCATCCAAAAAATGATCTCAAATAGTCCCTAATGCAACAACCTCTTGCTGGTGTCTCCCACTAGCAAGCTTGACATAATAGTGCATATGTAACATTATTAATAAATCTAATAATTATTCTTGGATCATGACATTGATGTTAATTCCATAGCACCTTAATTGAAAGTGGAACCCATGAGTCAACCTCAAGATGGCTTGGTCCTGGTTATAACTCATCCGTATGTTAGCACCTTAGGTAAGCACTCGTAGGATCCTCTAGACATCCTCTAGTGTGACTATCATCTCTCCTATCAATAGAAAAAATATGCCACACTCTAAATGCCACCGCTCTTCTAAAGGAGGTAAAAGTGCATAGTCAAGCTCAATAGTTAGAATAGTCACCAAGTGCACTAGATCCATGAAATCTAGTGCATCATGATCTACAAGTATCATAGTAGCAAAGACAGATCAAATAGTTCAAGGGTTTTGATCTCTACACTCTAGTACATTCAACACCTGTAACCAAGAAATGATAACAACATAAAAGAAAACAATCTATCCAAGACTTTTAAATAAGCTAGATTAATATTTTTGGTGAATACGCCCATTAAGTGCAAATATATTGAGTGGAAAATATGCTAGGAAAGAGTGAATTCATCGACCTACAAAAATCATGAATATGTCAAGTGGTGTATTCGAGTTGACATATTCATGCTTGTGGGATAAATTCACCAACCATAATTACTTGAACATAAAAAAGAAAAATTTTGAAAAGACTAACCACCAAAAAAATCTCATACCTTAACCGAGGCCCCACTTGGGCCTACTCATCCATGTGTTTTCTCCATTCTATGAAATGGTCGTCCCTGCTATGCCATTTTTGCAAACCCTTGCTTTATTGCTAGAGCCCTTTTCCCTCCTACATATGGTAAAAATAATATTTACTACCATCCTTTACCCTATTTTACCTTGAATAGGATAAAAACTCATATTTCAACAATCTCTAGTCCAACCTATTCGATTTCCTTCACGACTACAATTTTCCGTAGAAAATTGAGGGGGCATCCAAGTTGGGGGCATCAACTAGTTTAAAAACCCTATGTTAGCCATAGCAAGAAATTTATCCAGTAAAAGTTTAGATTTTTTTTCTTCTACTAAAAGCAATATTTTTTTACGTTTTGCCTCGTATTGATCAATAAAAACCCAGTCACCATGATTTTTTTTTAAATATAGGCATCTACATCTAATTTTGACACATTTATTAGAATTTTAAATGCATCAAAAAGGGAAAAAATGTAGATACCTCAAATTGGATCACTTGTTTCACACTGATTTTTGAAGTAAACTAATAAATTGTCCAAATTAATCATAACAAATCACCCAATATCATTATAGATAAAACCTAGTAAGATCAAATCTATCATCTCAAAGTGAATCCTCTTTTATCCTAATGTATTTGCAAATATTCAACATTTTCCCTTCGCCTACCAAACTTGACCTCTAATGCTCAACAAAGCAAATATGCTAAGTTGTGAATATGTCTAACAACATATTTTTTTAGGCGATGTATTGATACTAAAAAATAAAAAATCTAAATAATACCTATAGAAGCCTACCAAAGTGTAAATCTCATGGAAAACCTACAAGCATAGAAGATCATCAAGAAGGAAAGGAAGGAGATGGATTTGCTTCCACTTCCCAAGTTATACCAACTTGCCTTAAACTTGTTTGAGTTAGTAAAATTAGTCTATAGTCTAGCCAACCAATCAATTAGACCAGCTAGCGTGCCAACCATTTCACCTCTCCTATTTGGGAAACTTAAGGAGGGAAAAATACTACAAATTGGTATCTTGGGGAGAGCAAAAGAAAAAAATTATCTCTTACAAGGAAGCATTGTCAAATTTACAAGCTAAACACATAAATAATGAAGTGCTACCAAAATCCTTTTATTGAGTCACCAATGATTTCACCATGAAAAAGGAAAGGAGACATCTTGTTCTTGAAATCTCTATGATACCCTTCCACCATGCGTTTAATCTTACTTATTAATCATCATTACCATTTTTGTCTTATATACAATTTACATTTATAGTTTAAAATCAGATATGCTTTGTTTTCAATTCTAACCATCATTTTGGAAAAATATTCTCTTACCTTAGCTTGTAATAATATTAGATAGCCACTACAAAATAAATACAACCACCAAAATCTTTGTTGCTTTGGTAGGAAGCAACCTTGGTGAGATTTGCTGCCCCATTGATACATTGAGAAAATCCATCAAGAAAATTTGTCTTAGGAAACATATTCACACAAAATGTCTATGTAATAATTTCAATAGAAGTAGCCATCCTCTGTTCTTCAATATTCAAAGTGAATCTGTCGAGCATATAAGTCTCAAGCGATGTATTTGCACAAAGCGTATGCAAAGTCATTTCAATAGAAATAGCCATCCTTTGTTCTATAGTGCCCAGAGCAAATATTTTGAGTAAACCTATTTTAGGTGATGTATTCACCATAAATCTTAAAAACATTAGATTCTCTATATCCCCTAGCATCTAGTCTAAAAAACCTCTCCATGTGCATCCATTAATATATAAAAGATCTCTATTTTTCACCATACCCTATCATCCATCTAGTTTAGTCATTATAGCAAATTCATTGATTACAATAGTTCTAGCTGACATATTTGCTACATATATCTTTTCATCCATATCCAAGGCAAGGTCACCTCAATTTCTTCATAAAAAAGGGGACTGACTATGGAAACCAGGAAGAATCAAATTTCTTGTTGTTTAGAAGGCCCCAAAATTACATCCATCTTTTTCTATCAATTTTGTAGGTTGATGTTTTCACATAGGGATGTATTTTCTTTAGGCACCAAATTAGGTAAGGACTCTTGATCCTCTAGTTTTTTATTCATAGCATAGATTTTTCTATTTTCCCCACTCTATTATTCCTTATTTTTAGTATAAAAATATAAAAGCAAAAGAAAAAAAGACCTCTTAGCCTTGATAACATATTTTCTCATTTTCCTAGGCATTTAAAAGTATATCACATGTAGCTTTGAATTAGGATAATTTGCATGATTTCCTCCTTCTTGCACCCTTGTATTCATCAAAAAATAAAAATAAAAAGAAATATTTTATTTCATCTAATAGATAGCAAATAATCAAAAGTAAAATTGCATACATGATAAATACTTTGTATTTTGTATCACTATTTTCATATTGCACTACATTGCAATCTCATCCTAAATATTAGATCCTAGGATAGACTACCAAGATCTATGTGTTTGTCAAAAATTGAACACAACAAATAGATTAAGGAATCTATAAATCCCTTGGTGAACCTGAAACTCTCTCACCAAAGATAGTAATCCATGCAAAACACAATCATTACAAAAATGATAGGTTAGAAACAATGCTCTCTCACTTGAGTGTAAACAAGGTCAAGAAAGAGAAAAATGCACCCCTAGGGTCCAATGCTCCCAAGACATGCATGAGCGTTTTGGCATCCCACAAGGCTATCATCAAAAGGGTCAAAATGTGAAGAGGATGTTGTGGTGGTAAACAATACTTGGTGGTGGAGGATACCTTTTGAGCTTTTAGAAAGAGAGGGTGTTATTGCACACAAAAGAAGGACATAACCTATCCCTTCAATATGTTATTTATGACCACAATTCTAGTACCCATAAATGGATGTGAGTAGTCCTAAAAGCCATATATTGTCCTATGGTTTCTAATTGTTGGCTTGTACTTAGGGTTTTACAAGAAGAATATTTAATAAAACTATTCATCATTAATGAGATTTCCAAAATGATCCTTATAGTATTTTATTATTGTCAAATTTTTCAATCAATGAATAATTTTTCTAGTGCCTTCCTCAAATGTGGATAGGACAAGAAGAATGAAATTTGATGAGGTTAGGGAAAGGAATGAGTATGCAATTAGGCAACTCCATGTATATGCAAGAGAAACAACTTTTTCTAACATTATGTTACTTGTCAATATAAGTAAATGGTATAATCACTGCATCTTAGTGGATAGAGCAGGCATACATAAGCTAACATAATTTCCTAAGGGTGGGGGCCTACCAAAATTAGTGACCTAGTGCAAGTGTAGAACTAAGTATGCAATTTTGACTAGTGTCATCATCACATCATTGTAGAGTCCCTTGATTCTATATGAACAAGCAAATCATGCAAGTATGAGGAAGCAACTACTCAAATGATAGACAATCATGAAAGTTAGTATATAAGATATGACAAATAACCATGCACATACGAACATGCAGTCATGCGGTATAATAAATCACAATGCAATATCATGCATAGAATTGTTTGAGATGCATAATATTAATAGGCTCTTTATGTTCCTTTCCATCAAGGGTTACAAGGTGATAAGTTCCATATCCAATCTTAGAAACCACTGTAAATGGTCCTAACCAATTAGGCTCAAACTTACCTTTAATTTTAGCTCAAGCATTGGTATTCTTTTGATTTTATTTAAGGATAACATCCCTATTATAAAGGAGTTATTGTACACCTTTTTAGTATAAAGCACATTTAAGATTGTTTTAGTAGGTGCAAAGGTGCTCTAACACATGATATTTTTGTCAATCAAATCCAATTGGCTAAGGTGATCTAGATGATATTTATCACTAAGAAAATAATATTGCAACAAGATTTGCAAAGAATGGATTTCAAGATTGAAGGGAAAAATGACCTCAATGTTGTATAATAACGTATAAGGAGTAGGGCCAATTGGGGTTTAGAAACTTATGTGATATGCCAATAAAGCTAAATGGATATGAAGATGCCAATCGTGATTGGTTTTGTTAACCAACTTCTTCAAAATTTTGATCTAAGTTTTCTTAGAGGTTTCAACTTGACCGTTACCTTAAGGGTAATAAGGATTTGATCACTTGTGTTGAATCTTGTACTTAGCATAAATCTTGTGGACATGATGGAAGGAATTCCATAATGATTTAGAATTTTGTTTAGAATGAACTTATAGAGTTTAGAATCAATGACAATGGATAGAGACATGACTTCTACCCACTTAGTAAAATATTTTATGGCAATGATAATAAATCTATGGCCATTGGATGACATGGGGTTAATTTTACCTATGATGTCCAAACCCCACATTTAGACGGGCTAAGGAAAACTAATGTGTTGAAGGTTTTGGGAAGAAACATGAATGAGGTTGCCATGGCATTGGATTTTGTTGTAATGCTGAATATAATCACAAGAGTCATTTTCCATAGAAATCCAATAATTTTCTAAATGAAGGAGCTTCTTGGCAATGACATTGCCAATGAGATTTTCATCGCATGTTCCTTCATGAGCTTCTAGGTTGAATTTTTTGGTTTCATCATGGGCTAGACACCATATAAGAATTCCATAAAAATGATCACAAATCGATAGACTCTTCTTCGTAAGTGCTTTCATTCATTATGATCCAAGCCTTTAGGCAAAGTTTCATCTTTAAGAAAGGCAAATATGTCTTTAAACTAGGGATAAAAAAGGAATAGATGATGTTTCTTGTTAGCAACTCAATATTTCTCATAGGATCTCACAATAAATCAAGATAAAATATTCACATAAACTAATCCATAACAATGAACAATAACTCACTGAAAAAATTATTGATAACTATATCTTCATAAGCAATGTAATATAATGTAAAGCTTATTCTTTGATCCATATTACAGTGCTTTATTTTCAATATGTACACACATAGATATGATAATTTTCACATTCACAACCCTTGACCTTTCTACTTACATAAACTTTATATCTCCTCATACACACGAGATATAACACTTCATATTTCTCATGTGAGAAATATCACATAATGATGAATCTCTTATTGACTCTACATATCCACATAAGGAAAAAGACTCTAATGATTGCCCATACTTAATGATAAACTATTACATAATTCATAACTCCACACTTATTTACATAACACATCACTTACATAACTCCACAAATACTTACATAACTCCTACTATATACTCAAATATTAGTCACACTCTAAACTAAACTATTTACATGGTACTTGCAATATTCTTGTAAGTTACCAAATAATGTAATACTTCCAACACCCCCCATATTACATTATTTGGTATGAAGGTACTTTGTATTCATGTGTTTTAAATCCTTTGTTGAGGTCTTGGTATTTCTATTATGACTCTGGTACTCCATGTTTGGGCACTTAATCTTTATTCAAGTACTTGTTTCTATCATAATACTGATGACATCTATTTCCTATACCTGTCATACTTTTGAGCAATTCATAATAATAATCTAGCTCATAATTGATATCAATACCCCTACTATTATCTAAATCAAGCATGTTATCAATTCTCTCAAATGTAGGATGTAATGATTCATCATTTTTGTTATTTGTATATCATATTCTATATTTTTCATATTTATTGTTTGAATACTTCAACAACACATTTTGTATCAACACATATGCCTTTTGTGCATTCTTTTTTTATGCTCAATCCGTTTCTTGAATAATATCATAATAAACATATGTTGTCATATGCCTTAAATAATTTGTGTCACAACTGACATCTTTCATCATAGGTTTGTTCTTAAAATTTTTAATTATTTCTTCTTGCCTTTTATTCTTGTATTTAAGACTTCAAGAGTGAGTAATACCATATACATTATCTTTCCTATATCAATAGGTAATATAATAGCACTTTTAGAGTCTTCATTTGCTTTAATAAGTTTTGAACTTAGATAATTATCAAATGTTATAAATTTTTCATCTTTGGTTTCTCTAAAAATTGATTGCAATCCCAAATTTCATTTTAGTGATATATATTTTCATTCTTTAGCATTCTCTAACATTCATTGTGTCCAAAGTTTAAGGTATTTCAACATTTCCTTACTTTCTTCTAGTGAATCATATTGAGTGTCTGCTTCTCTTTTTGTTTGCTTTCTTTCTTTAATTGTCATGTTGTGTTTCTTATGATAAATAGCCTTCAAGTAATTTGTCCTTGCCTTTGATCAATCTTCAAGGTTTTCAATATCTTGTTTGTTCCTTCAATAATATGTCTTCTCTTTAAAAAATAAATCAAATAATTTTATAATATTCTTGCTCAAAAAATATTCTCTTCTAAAATACCTTTTTAAATATTTCTTCAACTTCAATAAATTAATTTCCTTTGTTGTTGAAATCCTTATTACTCCAAAATTAATAATTTTTTCTTCAAACAATTATCTTCTCTCAAATGTTTTTCTTCAGTCTTCAAATTTATTCAAATTTCTTATTCTTTGTTCAATAATCAAATAAAGTTTATTTCCTCAATTTCAATATTCTTCTTTAGTTCAAATTTTCTTGTCTCTTTGAACAAATTTATTTTCTTCAATATTCAATTTAATATCATTAATTTCCTTTAATATTCTTCCTTTAAATGATTTTTCTTCTATTTAATCTTCTTTAATTTTAATATTTAACATTTCTCTCCAATAATGTTTTTAGATTCTAATAAAATATTATATCTTTCCTTCAAATATATTAATAATTTATCCTTGAATAAAAAATATTTTACTTTACAAATAGAAGTAACCTAATATCAAGTCACACTACTTTTAGGCTAATAACAAAGTTGTAGGAAATGACGATAAGCGGGAAGGTGTCTGGTGGTGATGTGATATTCAAAAAGGTGTTTGGTGGAAATGCAACATTCGATAAGTAAACTGATGTGGATTATTTAGGCTCCATTGGAGACCCCCCAGTTCCCCTAGAAACACTCCTCTCCTGCATGGAGATGCATACCCCCTTGAAGCCTGCCAGGTTTGGATTTTCCTTTTAACCTTGAGCTAAGGTTGTTTGTGAGCTTGGTCTCAAAGTACTCCAAAAAATTTGACCCCCTTTCTAGTCTCTTCAATCTCTTGCCTATGGATAACTCACTAAGAATATTATGCACTTTGTTGGATCTCACTATGGAGGAGGGAACCTTCCATTTGGTCAGTAAATTTGTTGGAGCCTGTCCAGATATCGACTCCATTAAAAAATAGACTTCTCTCAAATGGGCTCCAAGAGGACTTCTAGAAATTGTATCCCTCCCTAAAGGTGTCTTCCTTATTAAGCTTAATTAAGAGGAATATTCAATACGGATCCTAGGTAGGGGTCCTTGGTTTTCTTGTCAAAGAAGCATTTTCCTCATACGATGGGGTTTGGATTTTGATCTAGATACTCAAAATATCAATTGGTATCCTCTCTAGGTTAGACTTCTTGGTCTCCCCTTTCATTTATGGCATGAAGATATTTTGTGAGGTATAGCCAAAATAATGAAATATTTTGTGCTTATTGATGTGGCCACTAGATCTAAATCTAGAATGGTGTTTGCTAGGATATGAATCAATGTGGACCTCTCAGCCAATCTTCCTAAGTCAATAGATCTCATTACAGATTTTGGTACTAGGAAGCAACCTATAGAATATGAAAATAGATCTATTGTCTATATAACATATAAAATAAGTGGTCATTCAATTAGTCATTGCCCTAATAAAGCAACCCTTGATAAAGAAGACCCTTTAAACAAACAAGTGTGGATAGAAAAAAAGAATAAGGGGCCTCAATATTCTAGGTCCTTGGAAGGAAAATTCTCAAAGGCTCTAGAAGAACTCTCTAAGATGGCAACTCCAAAATTTGAAAGAGTCCCTATGGTAGAATATCTTGAAGCTCTAAAGAACCTAGTTGTTCGGGTATGTATTCTAGACCCAGACCCTATTTCTCATTCAACTAGTCTATTGTAGGGAAACCCTTTTGGATATCTTACGATTGAACCACCTTCTAATGCTAAGGAGGATGCCACCCTAGAGTTGGATTCCATAACTTATCCTTCCCTATTTACTAAAACATATCCTAGAATGATCTCTGGAAACTTTCTAGGGGACTCTTTAATTGGTCAAAGAATCTAGAAGATTTAGTCTAGGGAAATTCTTCAAACTCAATATGGATCCAAAATTCTTCTTTAGAAAGAAATAATATCAGTTTACTATCAAACTAAAAAAAATCTTAGGCTTACCCTCCAAAGTGTTAAATGGATCATTGTCCAAATGAGAGATATTGGGCAAGTTGGCCATTTTGGAAAATGACGTAAACTCTCCCTCCAAGGGAAAGAGCCTTTTGGGATTGGGGTTGGGGACCTTGGGCCCTATAACAAGAACCTAAAGGAAATAAGCTATGGATGTAGGAGTTGAAAGAAAGTGGCAAAAACCTTGAATAAAGAGATCATGAAAAGGGCCACTAGGATTGACATTGCTAATGGGTCCCAAACAACCCTAAAACTAGAAGCTAACAATGAGCAAGAGACTCTTGCAGAGATTGCTCAAAGCTCCAAACCCCATCCTCTAACTCATGTAGGTGGGGGGAAGAAGAACAACTCCAAGAATTAAAAAATATATATATCTTGGAATGTGAGAGGTCTCAATGACCATTCCAAACAAAGACTTTTGGCCTCAATGAAAAAGGATATAGCTCCTTAGATTTTACTTTTGTAGGAAACTAAGCTAGATGAAGAGAATTTATTTAAAATTAAGAATGCTCTATGGAAGGAAGTAGATTTTGTAGTGAGTCATGCCCAAGGATCCTTAGGAGGATTGTTGTGTTTATGGGACCCATAGAGAGTGGATGGTTTTTTTATTTTCTCTTTGAGCAAAATTATAAATATCTTATTTTCTTGTAAGTAGTCCAATAGAAGATGGGTCTTGTCTAATATTTATGCCCCTAACTTTATGGCTAAAAGAAATAAATTTTGGTCTATTCTTGGTCATATGAGAGGATATTTTTTGAATGAATGTTGGATGTTAGCTAGAGATTTCAACTCTCTGCTCTACCCCTCATATAAAAAAGGGGTAATCTTTGACCAAAGGCATGGAGGATTTTTCCAATTTTGTCAACCATTTTGAACTATTGGACCTAGATTTAAGAGGTAGTAAATATACTTGGAGTAATAGGAGAGCATGAGAGCTTCTAATTCAAATCAAGCTTGATATATTTTTGGTTTCCAAATATGGTCTGGGGTTGCTAGGGTACACTTCTCTTAATTCCCTTTCCAAAATAGGCTCCAATCATAACCCCCTTTTACTGGAAGTCTTACTTGATAAATGAAAATTTAGAAACAAATTTAGATTCGAATCCATATGGATTCAAAACCAGGACCTAAAATCCAATTTAGTGGATTTCTAGTCGAAAAGCTTCTTTGGACCCTTACTTTCTTAGTTAGTAAAAAAAATTAGGTTTGTCAAACTCAATCTGAAAAGCTGGAATAATATGGTGTTTGATCACCTCTTTAAAAAAAAGATGAATTGAAAAAGAAGTTAGTTGAAATTGAAGCATCTCTGGAGTCAGGCACTGGGTAGGAAGATCTCAGGGATAAGGAGAAGTTAGTGCTAGCTTAATTCATCTTGGCCAAAGAAGATATTTTTTGGAGATAGAGGTCTAGAGCCCTATGGTTGAGGAATGGGGATAAAAATACTAAATTCTTCTATATCACTACCCTTAAGCATAAGAGCTTTAACAAAATTAAAGAAGTTGTCAAAGATGATGGTTCCAAATTGGTTGACCCTAGGGAAATTAGATATGAAGCTTTTGGCTTTTTTGAAAAGCTCTTGGGTACCAAAAATCAATGGGATGATTAGGAAAAAAGGAGGTTATTAGCTAGCATCCTCACCTAATAAATGAAGAGATGAATTATAGGATTATTATCCCCTTTGAGGATGAGGATATTAGAACTGCTATATTTTCAATAGCAGGGGAAAAAAGTGCCTGGCCTTGATGGATTTTTGACCATATTCTTTGAAAATTTTTGGCACATCATTGGGAGAGATGTTGTTGAGGCCATTTCTAAAGTCCAAAGATCTAGATTCATTCTGAGAGATATCAATTCCATGTTCCTTGTACTTATTCCTAAGAGTATAGGAGCTAAGGACTTTAAATAATTTAGACCGATCAGCCTTTGCAACACTACTTACAAAATTCTTTCCAAAGTGTTGGCTAATAGATTGAAATTGTTGCTCCCAATTATCATTGACCACAACTAGGGGGTTTTATCCCAGGAAGGAAAATATTATATGGAGTTATCAAATTTCATGAGTTGATTCATTTAGTGGAAAAGAGAAACAAAGTAGGAATGTTCCTCAAGCTAGACATGAGCAAAGCCTACGATAGAGTGTCCTAGGATTTCCTAGAAAAAGTCTTGGTTCACTTTGGCTTTCACTCTAGATGGATATCCCTCATCAAGGAATGATTCTCAACCCTATATTTTTTTGTCATTTTTAATGGAAAGGTTTTTGAGTATTTTAAAAGTGCTAGAGGATTGTGATAGGGGGATCCTCTTTCACCCTTCCTCTTTATTATCCTAGCAAAATCTCTAGGAAGATCAATTAAAGCTGCTATTTTTCCAATGAGTTTGTTTAATGGGTTATATGGGATTGAAATGGATCCTACCCGTATTACATCATAACCACATAGTGGTATTACAAAAAATATTGGATATTATCCTTGTATAGTTTGGCAATATTCAAACCTTGGTCTCCTCCTTGAAATGTTGAGGAATTTAATTGGTTGAGCTAATGCCACTTGATAAAAAAATTAAGTTTACACAGATTTTTATGAGGGATCCTAGTCCCCTCTTATCGAGGTTTGAACTTGGATCTTCTATATGAAATCCCAAGGAATTACCACTATGGTATCCATCATGGGTCTTTTTTCAATGAGTTTACACATTATTTTATGAGGGGTCATGGTCCCCTCATATTGAGTGGTGTTTGAACCTTGGACCTTTCAAAGAGAGGCCAATGCCCTTACCACTGTAGTAAGCTTGCAGCTTAATTAAAGTTGCTATTGGCATTGAGAATATTAAAATTAATATTACCATTGACCCTATCTTTCACCAACATTTGTTGATGACACTCTTCTCTCTATCTTATCATCTATTCCTCAGACCAAAGAAATCAGAAGAATCCTTTTGGACTATGAGAGGGTTGCTAGTCCATACATCAACTTTATTAAGGATAAATTTTTTTCTAAACACTCCTTATATCAAGAAAAGAGCTATTACCAAAATTCTTGGATGCACTATTATTGAGCTACCCTCTACCTACTTATTTTTACCTCTATTTAAGGGCCGAATCAAAGAGGATCTTTGGAATCTAGTTCTAGAGAGGATATAGAAGAAATTACCAGGTTGGAAGGGCTCTCTTCTTAGCCAAGCTAATAAAGTGCAACTAGTTAAATCTTCCCTTCAAATCCTCCTAGTGTACTTATTATCCCTATTTAGAATCCTCATGAAAATTACCCAAAAGTTAGAACATTTTCAAAAGGTTTTTCTCTGGTTAGGTTCAAAAAATAAAAAGAGATTCCATCTCATTTCTTGGGAGTAGGTGTGTGCAAAAAAATTAGGGGGCTAGGGATGAGAAAAGTGAATTTGATGAACAAAGCCCTTCTGGCCAAGCATTGTTGGGCTCTCCTCAACCAAGAGAATAATGGATGGACTCAAATTCTAAATGCCAAATATTTAAATAGGGGAATCAACTTCTTGAAAGAGTAGGTGTCACTTTATGGATCTACCTTTTGGAATAGTATTGTTAAATAAAAAATCTTGTCTTAAGAGGTATCAAGTGGAGACTTGGAAATGGAGAGAAGATTGACTTCTAGGATGACTCATGGCTTGAAGATGCTCCCATTTTATATAATCCCTCCTACATCCTCTATAGACCTATATTATCATAGTTATTTGGATCCAAAGTAGCATATTCTTTGAAGAAGTAGGGAGTATGAGAAGATGAAATAATCTCCAAGTTTTTGGTCTTATCCAAGGGGAAGAAGAATGTTTGAAAGAGTTGGCCCTCAAATTGAGAAATTAGGTGATAATGAATACCAAGTATGAATATTCCCTAATATTTAATCATGGGGATAATGGCACCTTCTATGTGAAGTATGCTTATCACATTGTGGCTAATGATAATCTCAGTTGGTTCCTAGGGAAACTAATCTGGTACAAAGAGCTTATCCCCAAGATTAATTTCTTCTTTTAGTTGGCCATCCAAAATAAAATCCTCTCCATAGAGAATATCAAAGTTAGAGGTATGATTCTTCCCAATCATTTCTATCTATGTGGAAGGAATGAGGAGATGACTCATCATCTCTTCATGGACTATGACTTCTCTATGGATATCCTAAATCACATCCTTAATGCTTTAGGGGTTTGTTGGGTTATCCCTAGAACCTTTATGGAAATGGTTGAGCAATGGTCTTCCTCCCCCTTCTCTAGTCCTAGATGGCACACCCTCTAGAAATTTAGCCTTTCACATTACCTTTGGGGATTTTGGAAGGAGAGGAATAACAAGGCTTTCAAAAATTGTTCTAGAGACCCGCCTTTAGTAGGAGCTAGAATTTTGAACTTTATTTTTGAAAATATTTCCAATATCTCATTTTATCCTAGCATTGACACTCAAGAAGAAGCCCTATTAGCTAATAAGTTAGGCCTCCCCAGGCTTGAGCAAGGTACTATTTAGGTTGACTCAAGAAGACTATAGGCCAAGTGGATCCCTCCTCCGGATGGATGGATTAAATTAAACTTTGATGGAGCCTCAAAAGGAAATCTAGGTCTAGTAGGAGTAGGAGGAATTATTAGAAACAATAAAGGAGATATTATTTTGGCTTATGCTAAGAACCTTGGAATCCAATCCAGTCACTTTGTTGAGGCCAAGGCCCTCTTCCAAGGTCTTATTTTTTGGAATCCCTGAGGTTTGAGAAGGTTATGATAGAGGGAGATTCCCTAAACTTAATCAAATCCCTTAAAGGTATCCATAATCCCAGCTAGAATATTATAAATCTAATGCCCGAGTCAAATTGAATCCTAAGCACCCGGTGTTGTAGGTGAGTTGGAGAGGAGAGGGCAATCCTCCAAGGGAGGTCCCAAGTTCAAATCTCCACCCTACCAAAAATCTGAATTGGGTATCCAAAATCCAATTGATAATGTTGGTGTGGGAAGGGTTGGGTGCAACTCTCGAGTGACTTTGATGGTGTAGAACCCCCTGTTCGTGGTCTCTCAGACCAAGGCAGCTCCACAAGGGGTTTTTCGCTTTTAAAAAAAAATTGAATCCTAAGTACCTTTGAGAATAGTCAATACCATCACATATACAAGGACGCCAATATGGTGGCTAATTTCATGGCCAATTTAGGAGTTTATCAAGAAAATTTACTCATATGGAGGGGAATTTTTTCTCAAAATATTAATGTTATTGCTAGGAAAGACTTTGATAGATTCATGGATGGATCTTGATCTTGTGTGCAGCTTGTGTACTGTGAAGATATCGACAATGTATGTGGAAGATATTTCATGGGCAATGAATTCCCTTAATAACTAGAGTAGTTTTGATGGGGGTATGTTGTAGCTTTTTCAGACCTACTATTTAGTTTTTTGAGAGTTTGTTAGTTGTTTTTCTCTCTGGATTTGCTGGTTCATTTCTTATTTTGTGGTCGGGGTTTCCACCTTTGCTGGCTTGTTGCCTTATGTTATCTCCTAGTTATTTTTGGCTAAGGCTTGGTTTTCTACCTTTCTATTCCTTCTTGGATGGTTTCTCTTAAAGCTTGCAAAGTTGTTCCCATTGAAATTATGTAATTGGTTTGGGGACCCTTTCAAAACCCCCTCTTTCCATCTAATAAATATATATTTTTTACTTTATTTAGTCTTCTTTAAAATATTTATTATTCACCTTAATAATTTAAATATTTAATTAATTATATCCTTTTAACTTCCTCCAATTATTTTTCTGCTACACTTATAAAAATAATAATACTTCTCATAGTATTAAATAACTTTCAATAACATACCTTTCTCCAAATTTTCATTCTTAAATTTAATCTCTTCCCTTTTATTTTAATTTCTCCTTAACATTATCCTTTCACCAAATAAATTAGGGATTATTACTAAATAACTTTGCATGTAGCTATTTCTCAATGTTCTTCCTCTGATGATTGCATCCTCTTGAAGTTTGCACTCTACATATGTTACTAGTGTTACTATCCTTCATTAACATCTAATTTTTGTATCTTCTACATGTTCAAGTTCTATAACAACTACCTCTTTCTAGCATTTGCTACATATTTGGCATCTATTCTTGTGTGCTTACAACTTGGGCTACTATTATCCAGTTTCTTCCTCGATGTTCTCAATCATCCTCCTTTATGTTAATGTGATATTTGTCTCCTTTACTACCTTTGAATCATTAGAAATATTCTTCGAATCTTCGAGTGTCCTTTCTTACTTGTCTACTTGTTTCATTTGTTGGGTCAACTATTTATTTAACATGGATTTGCCTATTATCATGTAGTCTTCTATTTGTCAATGCTCTCTATTGCTTTCACCATTCGTTTGTTCTTATGTTTACCTATTCTTAGGTGTCCTCAACCTTGCTAATTTCACCATTCACTTTAGTTCTTCAATGATCTTCCTTCCTTCACTTTAGCTCTAAAGGTGTATAGTGGGTTTCATAACTAATAAGAGTTCTATTAATCTCATAAAATATCCTTTCTTTATGTTAATAATTATATATGGCTAGCATAGCTTTGAGGGCATGAATAGTTGCAAGAATATATAACAACAAAGGCTAGAGGGGTTAAGAGATATCAAAATAGGTGGGGATGTAATATATATCTTCAATATATCAAATACCACTTGTGTTAGTGTAGCACCCTAAAATTGGCACGATTAAACCTTAGTAAAAAGATAAAAATTTGAATTTTAACTCCAAAACCGCCCATTAACCGCCTGTTAACCACCTGTTACCCACTCCCCTCATTTTCCACACCATTTTTAGGAGTTTTTTTGACCGTTGGACGATATCGTCGATGATTAGATGAAATCATCCTAGATCTGATGAATTCTTCTGGAACAGAACGTCCAGACGATTTCATCCCAAAAATGAATTTTCATAATTAGTTTCTATTTCAATGTCTTCTCTAACTTGGGCAGAAAGTGTGTTTGCACGGTTAGAGTCTCCCCCATTAGAGATCTCCCAAATTGGGGTGATCTCCAACCTCCTAACCTCTCCCTAAATCCTATATAAAATTAGGCTTTTTATTGACTTCCCCCTGGCTGATTTTCCTTGCAACTTTAGTTTCTTGTGCATTAAAACACCTTCACACCATTGTCGCATTGTGTACTTCAAGTTTTTCTTGCAGTAATTTTACTATTTTTTAGCTGGAGCAAGCTCAGATTGTCGCTGGCGATTCTAGACGATTTTAGATGATCATATCGCATATTGACGATGATCTCGTACGATTGGAGATGATATTGACTGTAGTCTAGATTGGGGCAATCAGAGCCTGAAGTTTGCATTTTTTTATCTTCCCTCTTAATTTTCTTATGCAGTAACTTAGTTTATTCTTTTTTTGCATCTTGGAGTTCACCTCATTTAGCATAGATGCATGATAAAGTTAAAATAAATTAATGCATTTCCTTTAATTGTTATATGGATTTATCATTTAGGCAAGTTTATTGTTATTTCTATCATTTCCCCTTGCTTTTGTAGTTGTATTTTTAGTCTTTGGTATCTGTTCCTGTGATTGCAAGTTTTTGACGAATTCGTCTGATGAATTCATCAGGTCGACGATGATCTCATCTTATCTCAAATGATCGACTATGATCTGAGATGATTCTATACAATTGTAGATGATAATGTAATATTTGAGACGATCTGGACTTCTACAAACCTCAAAATATTCATCAGACATCCAAAATCAGGTACATTCTATCTTATTTAGCACACTTTTTGTGTTTAGCACTTATTCATGCTTTATGTATCCATATAAATTAGCATTGGCATATAGAATAGCTTAGATTCATCTTGGCCAAACCTAGGATATGAATGATTAGAGTACAAAATGAACACATCAAGCCCATTCTCAACGTAGGCATGGAAACTACCACTCAAAGTTTCCTGGTGAACCCACCATTTGTCAAAAATTCACCCTTATACCATCCCCCAAGAGGCGCAACCTTAAAAGGGCCTCTCAGTCCGAGGTATTGTCCCATCCTTCTCACATCCCCTTTCGAGTGTGGATCCTATAGTCTGAAGGTAAGGATACAAAAAATTTGGAGCGATACAGTTAGAGTTATTATGTTAGTAACTATGATTATTACCTCATTTAGGTAATATTTAAGTTTCACCTAGGTAGATATAATTTACCACATGGTAAAAAGTAATTTCTTACTTTTTACCACTAGTAGTTACTATTACCGGTTACCTTGGTTAGTAGTCTATCTTATCGTCATTTCTCTTTGGACGACAGATAGGTTAGTTGTTAGTAGGTTAAGCGCTTTTATCTCATAGCGTGTTAGTTGTTAGCATAGACATAGGATCTATTGTTAAATACTCTATTTTGTAACCTACTTAATCCTATAGCTATCCTATGCTATAGTTGGTGATATTAATCAATAATTAATTCTTGTCTTACCTTTTATAACATTGGCATCAGAGCCACTGGTTGATGGGGACCTGTTGAGTTGGATCAAGGGGCATAAACATTTTTTGCCTTCTACCAAAAAAATTTTGGCACTGTTGCACACCTTCTCGTCCACTACCTATAATGGATTTAACTTGTGGTGCACTCCATATTTCATCAAGGAGTATGTATTTGCATGACCATCATGCACTACACTCCGATAAAATTGCCATGGCCTTCCTAACAGCAAATGGCAAGCATCCATAGGAAAAACATCACATGGGACTTCATCCTGGTATCTCTTGACTTTGAACGTGACTAAGCACTGTTCACGGACCCATGCTCTATGGTCCTTCCACAACCATGCAATTCGGTATGGATGCAGGTGCCTCCTCCTCTCCAGCTACAACTTAGTGACCATTTCCTTGGAGACTAAGTTATCAGTGTTGCCATTGTCTATAATCATGTTACAGACTTTACCTGTGCTTTTGCACCTCATGCAAAACAAGCTTCTCCTCTTCTCTAGTTTGCCTTCGTCAATCAGCATGGCTCTCCTTGCAACCATGACTTCTCCTCTCTCTGCCTCCTCAGAATGTTTTGATCCAACATCTTCATCTACTATAGTAGCTCTGGCAGGACCCTCAGGTCTCGATGTTATGGAAACTCGAATGCTCGATGTCCTTCTTCACCATAGTGGAAATAGGTTCCACGAAATACTCCTCTTCCATACCCATGTCCAGATCTACCTCTTCCTCTTGGGTAGCCATTATTTTGAACTTGGGGCCTGTAATCATCACCTGCTTTCTGCTCTTGGCTGCTGCTAGATTTTTCTTTCTTCTCCTCTTTTCCTTCATATTTTCTTCCACTAGTCCTTCCTCCATGACCTCTTCCTCTTTTCTTTCTCTCAAAACTTCTGTTTAGTTTCTCTTCAGAGCAAACTGGTAAGCATCCTCAATGGTGCTCACCCAGACTAGCTCAACTCCTCCTGGATACTGGGTCTCAACCCATTGATATAACGGGCCACCTTCTCCTTGTTTACCTCTAAATGTCTAGTTATGATAGAGATCTTATAAAACTCCTCTGTGTATTCTTGGACAGTTTTTCTCGTCTGTCTCAAACTCTGTATTTTCCTTAGCAGATCCAACTCATAATCTGTAGTAATAAATTGTCTTTTCAACTTTTCTACCATTCTATCCCATCTTGTTATTCTTTCCTTCCACCAGATGCTGGCATGACCTTTCAGCTTGGTCTTAGCAAATCTGACCCGGTTAGGGTCTTCAACCTCCTCATATTCAAAATACTCCTCTAGATAATTTATCTAGTCAATCACCTCTTCTGGATTTAGGTTTCCATAATATGTAGAAACCTCCATTTTTGGTTTCTTTCCAATCTGGGAGATGGCTTTGTATAACCTGGCCTGTGTAGGATCTACAACCTCTTCTTCTTCCTCAAACTGGTCTTCTTCTTCTTCAAATTTGTCTTCACTTCCTTCTTCCCTTCTGGGCTCATGCCCTCTATGCAATTCTTCTTGCAGGGCCTGAAATTGCCTCTGCAAAGCTCTAAAATATGTTTCTGGCACCATATTCCCTACACCATATTTTTTTTGTGGAGGCATTCTTCTTTCTTCTCTTACAAACCCTTCCACAGTTCCTGGTGTAACTGCCTCATGTCCGACGATCTGTTACACACTCAAGAACCTCTCGCTCTGATACCACTGATGAGGGACAGGAAAAATTGCACTCACACAATTCCAAATTTTTTTCTATTAATCTAGAGTAATCTACAGTAACAGCCCGCAAGATTTACAACAACCAACGCTCGGCTTGGTTTTCTCTACTACACTCTATCCTCTACGTGCGTTCTCCCAATCCACCACCCCTAACCTATTACAATCTCTGATTTTTTATCGAGGTCTCGACCCTCTAGGCCATTAATGACCCACCTGGCAGAATACATTACAAAAACCTGCAAAATCGGCTTCCACGACCAAGTCTTCAATTTTCCTTCCATAATTGGCAACTACCCCGATCCGCCATGAAAGCATGCATTAAAGGATCACCTGACATTTTTGACCTCTGGACACAGCATCAAGAGGTCGTCATGTTCAGCTAACTTATCGAATACGTAAACATGCATTAATGAGACCCTTGACCGCCTCGAAAACATCACCTTGGAATGCGTGCCTTTTCAAACCACGAACCAGTCGTTTGTCGCAATATCACGACATGTCGTGATATCATGACATTTTGGCCTCCTTGTGTTCCTTCTCCCTTTTGGTCATGATATCGCGACATGTCGTGATATCACGACGTTTTCTCTTCATCTCGCATTTCTCGCCTTCGGGTCACGATATCGCGACATGTCATGATATCGCAACATGTCGCGATATCGCAACATTTGCCTTTTGATGCCCCCTGCTTTCCTGCTCTAGTCATGATTTTGTGAAATCATGACATTCTCCTTAGTGTTCTCCCGACTTCTCTCTTTTGTCATGATTTCACGACATGTCACAAAATCATGACATTTCCAACTGCTCTGCCCTGGTTGCTCTCTTTTGTCATGATTTTGCGATGGTCACGATTTCGTGACATGTCATGAAATCGTGACATTTCCAACTGCTCTGCCCCGACTGCTCTCTTTTGTCACAATTTTGTGACAGTCGTGATTTCATGACATGTCACGAAATCATGACATTTCCAAGTCTTCCCTCGGCTACCCTACTCCTTGTCGTGATTTCATGATAGTCGTGATTTCATGACCCCTTTCCAATGGCATTTCTTTCCCCTACTGACTGTCATGATTTTGTGACGTCACGAAATCATGACAGTTTTTGCTCTACACTTCCTCTCTCCCCTTTTTGAGTTGCAAAAACTTAAAAAAAAATTGGTTGATGCAAGATTGCACTGTTGCCACTGGATGCTCTTGCATCACAATTATTATCTTTATCTGATCAAGTTACCTTGGAAGCTATTCCTTGAACTAGCAACCATGCGGCTGACACTATGGCTATAGTTGCATCTCTTTTACCCTTGGAGTTAGATGACGAATATGCTACCATCATTATTAATCGACTCTAGGAACTTGCTTCAAATAAATCATGCTTAGAACATTTGGATGTGTTTCTAATCAATGAAACTACTCCTAAACCTTAGTACACTGATATATTTAATTTTCTTCAAAATGGGACCTTCCCTGAAGGTTGTAATAGCAACCAGTTTCGGTTATTACGTAGACGAGCAAGTCACTTCGTAATTATTGGCAATACGTTGTATAGGATATCTTTTGAAGGCATCCTATTGAGATGTTTGAATCTAGAAGAGTCTAGATCAGCTTGAGTGAAGCCCATAATGGATCTTGTGGGGGACACTTTAGTGGTAGTGCCATTGCTAAGAAGCTCCTTAGGATAGGATATTTTTGGCCTACCATGGAGAATGATGCACATGATTACGTGCACCATTGTGACAAGTACCAGAAACACGCTGACATTTTTCCATGTGCCTGCACAAGAGCTACAAGCTATTTCATCTCCTTGGCCCTTTTCAAAATGGGGCTTAGACATCATTGGAAAAATCAACCCTATGTCATCTAATGGACACAAATTCATCATAATCGCCACCGAGTATTTCACGAAGTGGGTTGAAGCTATGCCCTTAGCTTCTTGCACTGGAACCCAAGTTTCCAAATTTATCTTTAATAAAATTATTTGTAGGTTCGGAATTCCTGCAAATCTCATATCAAATAATGGAACTTGTTTCAAAAATAAAGATGTCAAAAAATTATGTCAAAAATATAAAATTCAACATTGTTGGCCCACTCCCTATTATCCTCAAGGTAATGGCCAAGCAGAAGCATCTAATAAAACATTAATCAAAATCCTTAAAAGTTTGGTCAATAAATTTGGCCGAGATTGGCACATCCAATTATATCCTGCTTTGTGGGCTTATCGAACTAGTGTTCGTACTCCCACGGGCACTTCAGCTTTTGTTTTGTTTTATGGCATTGAAGCAATTTTTCCCTTTGAATTAGAATTTCCTTCTTTGGCTCTGCTACTTCAAGATACTGAAGTAGGAGATGAATATCGTGCTAGCAGATTTAGTCAGCTGGAACTCCTAGATGAGAAGCACATCAATGCTTTGGAACATCTTTATGCCTACCAAAACAAGCTCAAACGAGCATACCTCAAGAAATTTCATCATCAATCCTTTGAGATCGATGACCTTGTCTTAAAAGAAAATTAAAAAAATACTAATGCAACTAAAGATCTTAAAGGTAAATTCGAGCCCAACTAGCTTGGACCGTATATCATCACTGCTAAATTTGGCTCGGGAGCATACAGATTATCTACCTTAGATGGTAAATATCTTAAATAACCTATGAACATTATGCATCTTAAGCGCTATTATGTATAAATATGGTCATTTCATTATTGTATATATTGTTATTTTGCATGTTGTTTCATTTTAGTCATTCATATAAAAAAAATTAAAAAAACAATCACATTCTGTATCTTCTCAATTCATCAATCAAAATCAAAATATAAAAACATCAAAATCATCAAAATATTCAAAAACATCTTTTATTTTTTTACTTGTCAATTCTTGAAGTATTGCAGTTATATTTTTAGTTATTTTGGATAAATTAGCATTTATTTGGAATCCTGCACTTTCACACTCACATGAATAAATCTCTTGATTTTATTTGGTATGATTATTAATCTCTCCTATATCAAAGTCCATAGTTGAATTAAATAAAGTTTTTAGCATAGAGAACTGATCTTGTTATTTACTTAAACCAAGCATATATTTTCACATTAAAATGATTTCATTGCAAATTCGATATGATGCTACATAGTAGAAATGGTTTCTTGAGTGAAAAGTTTCCCCTACTATCCTATCATGCACATGGTCTAGAATATTTGAGAATTGAAAAAATGACAAGCTCACCCCTGCCCAGAATAAAAATCCCTTGCTTTACATCCAATCCGAGCAAGTATCCCTAGTATAGGTAGAAAAAGAAAAGTAAAAAAAAATGAGAAAAAGAAAACTATTATTTTGTACCATCGTAGCAATATTTTAGCATTATCTCAGTTCCACGCAAAAATACAAAAAAAAAGAGAAAAAAAAGAGAAAAGAAAAACAAAATCAAAAGCAATAAAATCCCTTCCCCTACCCTTTAAAAATAAAAGAAGGGTGAATGAGCTTGAATCCCTAAAATTTTCAATTATTCGAAAATTGTGAGGTAAGCCCCATAACAGGTGGTTTGTGCCCAACCCACTTGGCCTTGGGTAATACCTAGCATGGTGATATGTTTGTCACATTAGTGACCTTATTTTGTATAGACCTATGTCTGATTATGGATCAACTAGCTCTTGATGACCCGACTTACATAGTAGTCTGGTACGGTTACATGCATATAAATCATGGTCAATGAACACTTATTTGGTTAATTCAAATTACTTGTATGAAATTATCTTGCTCAAAATTGGTGAATAAACAATACAATTGCACACACATTTGTATTTGAGAGATTTTGTATCATTATGATAAATCAAGATCGGCAATGAACTCACATATGCACATGAGGGTTCCTTATAAATCTACATTTTGTCTTTGAGATAATTTAAAATATTTCTACAACTCTTTTTGAAATAATTTCATCTTCTTATTTAAGAACATCTATTTAGTATAAAAACAATTACATACATTGTTTTCAAAAAATCCAACATTTCTTTCAAACAACATATTCACAATCTAGCAATAAAGTCACGTTTATATATTTTTTATGTTTATCTCACAATCAAAAATCAATTATGCAATCAAATTAATTTTTTGGATTTCACGATGATGGTATAAGTCTATACCTGTAATTCTATGCCTAGCGCAAACCATTGTTCTAATTTTATTTCCCATTCATTATTATTTATCAAAAACATATGGCTTCCATCATTATGTTACACAATTGTGCTTTAAAAAGAATGAACATATTTTTCTATTTCATTTCATTATGTCAACATTCCATTTTACAACCATGTTATAATTCCTAAGAAATTGTTCAAAACTTTATAACACTTAGGAATTTATGCCTCACAAAAATTAGTTTTAAATATATTTCATGCATAATATTTTTATGAAAATCTGAAAACAAATCATCACCATCATCATTTTCATCATCACAACACAAAGCCTTAAGACAGTCTCTTAAGCACTCTTTTACTTTTAGCAATATTTCTATACTGGGATTAGCTTGACGACCTAGTGAGCGACGACTCCATGAAATGGTCTATAACAATGACAATGTCCTTTGAAATTATTGTTAGAAGTCCCTTTTATTTTTCATCAAATCACACCACAAAAAAACCAATTTGTTTACATCAGATTATTCCATTTAAATTTTATGGCATGACATAAAATTATAATATTTCAAAATGACATAATTACATGAATCATCAATCAACAACCAAACAAATCCAAAATTGAAGAATCATAAAACATATGGACAAGTTATATCATCAAAAATACCATATATATATATCAAAAAATTATGTACATCATATAAAAACTGGACTGGTATGCCACAATCTATACCCTGGCATACTCAATTCTCTCAAAATATATATGCAATCTACAGTCTATTGCAAGCTAGTCTCGAGAAGCCCTTGAGCTCTTAGCCTCATCTCCTCTCCCACCCTGAGGTTAAGGAGGTGGTCCCATAGAGGTCTGTGATGTGTCTCGGGTCCTCGTCATTGATCGTGAGGATGTCCTCAATGATCCCATCCTGATCAGCTCCACAATACCAGTTGGTAGTTGTAACCTTTGGCCCTTTGGAAGTAGCTGGAAGTATACTCCCTGATAGAACATGATCTAAGCCATAGACCGTGCCAACTCTTGAATGCTCACCCCTCCACTCTGAGCCCTAAGCTGTGTAGTCTCATCCTACAGTGTTGAGCCTGAAGGTGGGCAACCTCAGCTTAGAGAGCCACCATCTCATTGCTCTCCCCCACGTTGACACCCTTGTCCTTATCAGGCGATGGTGGCCTCTCCCCTTGTTAAGAAAGGAATCCCCCCTCCCTCCTCCTTGTCTATTGTGGTCTCTATGAAGACTATGGCATCCTTTGGTGTCTCTCCTACCAAGACCATCGTTGCTCTCTCCCTCTACGACCTCGTATTGCCTCAATGGCAGCCTAGCACCTCCTCCCCATTCATCGCACAATCGTGTACATCGGACCCTATGCCCTTGTCATACAAGGAGGGAGTATGGCTATGTACCATGCATCGTATCCATCAGTGACCCCAGCATCATCCCCATCCATTAGCTGGATGGGGGCATCATCCACGTCTTGGCTCCAGAATCGCTGCATATCTAGAGCCCCACTTAGTGTGGTATTATCTCGAATAGTCCAAGAGTACTCATAGTCCCTAAGAGATGGGATCCCCTATTGTAGATCGAACTATCACAAAACTTGGTCGTAGTGGTGGAGCTCTACCTCTCCTTGCTCCATCCTCAGCTAGTAGACTCGCCTGATGCGAGCCAACTCCTATCCATCATCTCCCCACCCTGGATGCTCTCTCCATGGCCTCTAGGTGATCTGGTCTAGGATGAGGTTGTCTAGTAACCTCCATGACATTGGTATATCTATCCGCCATTGTGACCCTCTCTATAGCCATCAATAGAAAACCTAGGGTCTCCCCCAGTCAACCCTTGTTAGTGGGAGTCCTATTGGCCTTCGCATCGTGATGTGCTCCTAGCACCAAAACTGTAGCAGCGATGTCAAAACAAGACATCAGCCTCCCTTGTATACGACCCTATGTATGATCATATATAAGTGGCATCGTACAAAGCTGCCCCATGCAAATCTCTACCTGTGGTCTCTCATGTCGTAGACCACATCTGAAAGGAGCCATGGTAATCTGCACCCGCTCTGGTGGCACAGCAGTAGGCCACCCACTACCCCTACCAAAACCTAAGTCAACCTAGATGCCCCAGGCATCTGCATCAGAGACTCGATGTTCACTCCACCCTTCTCCAAGGTGAAGCTTGGGTCTCCGCACAGCCTCATCATAGCCTAGCCTTGATTGGTCGTAGGAGTCATAAATAATCCTTGTATGGGGATCCTCAAGATCCTCCATACATCCTCCAAAGTGGGATCCATCTCCCCTATCGGTAACCAAAAGTAGGACAACCCCGAATACCATCTCTCTGCTAGGGCTGTTAGTAGCCCCATGTCTGTCGATATTTGTGGCATATCAACCACATGCTGTAGTCTGACCTATGTCAGTTGGTCTCGCTTCGCCTGATTGAGCATGGCCATGTC
Source organism: Wollemia nobilis (assembly GCA_028583015.1). NCBI lineage: Eukaryota > Viridiplantae > Streptophyta > Pinopsida > Araucariales > Araucariaceae > Wollemia > Wollemia nobilis. Next base: position 4,849,701 of record JAQPPZ010003172.1, on the reverse strand, counting down.
ATCCCTCATCCCCCCGTATTTCCATTCTTGACTCTTTAGTAATCCCCTATGAAAAATAAACAATAAAACAACAAAATTCATTAATAAAACAATTATTACAATCAATTAAATGCAATTCAAACAAGCTTAATTTCATAAAAATGATGTTATCATCTACCATTGGATGATATCATCCTAAATTGGGTAATATCGTCCTTTGTAGGACAAAATCGTCTCTACTTTCTCAACTTGGGGATCACCCCTTGTTGGACGAGATCGCCCCTATTTCATCGATTTCTCCCTCAGACAAAATTGACGATATAGGGACGATTTCGACGAAATTGGGACGATTTCATCCCTACGTCGTTGATGGCCTAAAAACGGCTGCGATGCCCCAAAATAGTCAAAATTTAAATTAAAAATTACAAAAATCAAATTAAAAACATAATTCACTAAGTTTAGATCCTTACCTATAGCCTGCACCGGACCTCTGTTGATCTGTGCGCTGTTTCGACCATTTTGTCTGCAGAGCTCTAAAAACAGTGAAAATGAACAGTAAAAATGAATTAGGGTTTTACCCTATTTTTCTTAATTTTATTTAAAAACAACATTTTTAAAATTTTGCTTTTTCGCTCTTTTACCTCAAACGTTCTATTTGGGTAAAAACACGGAGGGGGCACCATAGTAAGCAGTCATACGATTCGACCTAGAATCGTCATCTAAAAAATTGAGTAAATTTTTGCTTTCTCGTAAAACGAGAATAACTCGTCTTTAACGCATTTTCTTCAAAAAAATTGCTAAAGATGGGGCAAAATGTAGCACCCTAAAATTGGCACAGTTAAACCTTAGTAAAAAGATAAAAATTTGAATTTTAACTCCAAAACCGCTCGTTAACCGCCTGTTACCTGCTCCCCTCATTGTTTGCGCCATTTTTAGTTGTTTTGACCATTGGACGATATCATCGACGATTAGACGAAATTGTCCCAGATCTGACGAAGTTGTCTGGAACAGAACGTCGAGACGATTTCATCCCAAAACTAAATTTTCATAATTAGTTTCTATTTCAATAGCTTCTCTAACTTGGGCAGAAAGCGTGTCTGCGCGGTTAGAGTCTCCCGCATTGGAGATCTCCCAAATTGGGCTGATCTCCAACCTCCTAACCTCTCCCTAAATCCTATATAAACTTAGGCTTTTTCTTGACTTCCCCTTGGCTGATTTTCCCTGCAAATTTAGTTTTTCATGCATTCAAACACCTTCACACCATTGTCGCATTGTGTACTTCAAGTTTTTCTTATAGGAATTTTTTTGTTTTTCAGTCGAAGCAAGCTCGGATCATCACTGGTGATTCTAGACGATTTCGGACGATCCTATCATAGATCGGCGATGATCTTGTATGATTGGATACGATCTCGACTGTAGTCCAGATTGGAGGCAATCAAAGCCCAGAGTTTGCATTTTTTTATCTTCCCTCTTCATTTTCTTATGCAGTAACTTAATTTATTCTATTTTTGCATCCTGGAGTTCACCTCATTTAGCATAGATGCATGATAAAGTTAAAATAAATTATTAAATTAATTCATTTCCTTTAATTGTTATCTGGATTTATCATTTAGGCAAGTTTATTGTTATTTCTATCATTTCCCATTGCTTTTGTAGTTGTATTTTTGGTCTTTGGTATCTGTTCCTGTGATTGCAGGTTTTTGACAAATTCGTCAGGTCGACAACAATCTCGTCTGATCTCAGATGACCGACTATGATCTGAGACAATTTTGTACAATTGCAGATGATAATGTAAGATTTGAGACGATATGGACTTCTACAAACCTCAAAATATTCATTAGACATCCAAAATTAGGTAATTTCTGTCTTATTTAGCACACTTTCTATGTTTAGCAATTATTCATGCTTTCTATATCCATATAAATCAACATTGGAATATAGAATAGCTTAGATTCATATTGGAAAAACCTATGATATGAATGATTAAAATAAAAAATGAACACATCAAATCCATTCTCAACCTAGGTGTGGAAACTACCACTCAAATTTTCCTAGTGAACCCACCATCCATAAAAAATTCACCCTTATACCCCTCCCCCGAGAGGCACGACCTTCAAAGGGCCTCTCAGTCCGAGGTATTGTCCCATCCTTCTCGCATCCCCATTTCGGGCGTGGATCCTATAGCCTAAAGGTAAGGATGTGTTGGTCCGGCTTTCATACGCACCCCACGAAAGGATGGGCAGGAAGCCCTGGAGACACCCACGGGACGGATCCCACTCACTTTAGGATCTAGCTGGTTATCCAAGGTGCGAGTTATAGAGTTGGGTCGAATGGCTATTCACTCTTTTCCACTTCTGGAATAGATTTCAATATGGACTGCTCTGTTACCTTACAGGGGGTTCCTGAACTTGTTCAGTAGTTGCAGAAGTTGTTTATCAGATTTAACTTGAATTCTTTGATCTAGCTCTCATGGGTCAGCAGATTCAAATAAAAGACAAACAAAGAAAATAAAAATGGATCATTCACGATAAGCAAAGAGAGGGTAGGGTAGGGCAGAAAGAGAAGTTCATCAGACTTTAAACTGTAAAACCCTAAACTATCAATCTTATCTATGCTATCAGCTTCACAACAGAACAAATCAAAGAAGAAAGTGTCCAGTCAGTCTAAGATCACTTTCAACTAAGAGCACAAGGCAGAGTGAAACAGATCTAGCAGAAAATTATAAATCCAAGGGCAACTGGTTAAAATTGGTATCTTTCATCGGCAGCTCTAGCTCACACAGTGAAGACAGATCAATTAGAACAAACTTAACCTCAAATCTACAATTTCCCCTAGCAGATAATGGAACAATAGAAGCCTAACAAAATATTTCAACTTGATAATGGCAGATTTACAGCATATATCTAATAAAATTTAAATGGAACAGAAAACAAAAGAAGATACACTTATCACACTGCAAAATATTAGGCTCCTGGCCATGCTATCACAGAAAATCTAAAGCACATCAACTCCAAGTCCAGAAACAAAGGATTTCACAAGATTTGCAAGAAATTGCTTATAAGCCTTTTATTTCTAAGTCTCCGCCTCCCGCGATTACATTGAGAAGAAGTATTTATAGACTCAGGATAGACCCTGATCTTTTCAGAAATATCTTCTTCTTTAACTGCAAATCTTATCTTTCTAAACCCTAGGACCCGGGTTTTACAATAAAAATCCATTTAAAATCAAAGTCCAGATAGAACTTAACCCTTCGGCAAATCTGAGGAGTCACCTGCCATAAATGGAGAAGATAAAATCTAAAGCCACTTGCATTCATCCGCAGCTGCAAATAAATGCCTCCATTAATTCTGCTGGTGAGCCGGATGAGTCACCACTTCTCCATCAATTTGATCTCCGCAAAGCCATCCCTGAGTTGAAATTATCTCCATGCTATTAATTCTACAATAAATCTCCATTGAATGCTTTCACCGGCATCTTCTCCTCTAGCATGGCGGTCCTCGATCAAATCTGCACTTTAACTTTGACTTTATGGCCTTTCCCGGTTGTCCCGTAAGTGCCAGATGGAATCCTGCATGAAAGACAAAAATATTATATTAGCACTTTAATAAACATTAAATCCAAGATTTAAAGGTTAAAACAGATTAAATCAGGTTAAAAACCCTAAAGCAAGCTTGCATGTCGGCTTCTGTTTGTCTGCTTCACGCTTTGACACGTGTCGCTACCCCAGGATGCCTTCTGTTTCCCGCTGGAATGCACTTTCAGGTCATTGTGCAACTTTCTCTCTCCTACCGCGATTCTGCGACATGTCACGATTTCGCGACATGTCGCGAAATCGTGACGTCCCCAGCGCTGCGCTGCTTCTTCCCCTGTCGGCCGCGAAAACGCGACATGTCACGATTTCGCGACATGTCGCGAAATCGCGACCTTCCTGGCCTCCGTACAACTTCTTGATTTTTAGCCGCGATTCTGCGACATGTTAGCGACGCGCTGCACCTTTTGGACTTAGCCACTTTTTCTCCTTTCCAGTCGCGAAAATAGAACACGTCGCGATATCGCGACAGTTCCCGTAGCTGCATGCATTGACCGCGTTGACCGCGATTTTGTGACACATTTGCGACTTAGCCGATTTTCATTCTACAGCCCACTTTCTCTCTCCTACCGCGAAAATGCGACATGTCACGATTTCGCGACATGTCACAAAATCGCGCCCTTCCGTACGTTTTCTTTCTCTCTCCTCCGGTCGATAGCGATTTTGCGACACTTTCCAAAAATGGAAATGTCGCGATATCGCGACACTTCCAAAAATGGAAAGTGTCACGATTTCGCTACACAAAAATGACTTAGCTGCTTTTTGATTTACCTGTCGCGATTTCGCGACATTTTCGAAAATGGAAGTGTCGCGATATCGCGACACTACCAAAAATGGAAAGTTTGATTTTTCATGAATTTATGCAACTGTTTTCTGGATTTTTCTCAGATCGGTGCAAGATTTTGTTTGTGCATGAATGATTCTAGCATGTAAAAAGTGAATTCTTGGATAACACAGCTGGAATGCAAGAAAAAGCACAACTTTAAAAAGGAGGCAAGCAAATTTGGATTTAAAACCTGAAAATTATCAAGAGGGTCCCTGCTACAAAAATGGAAGTTCAGGGTTTTCTAAGGATGGAATCTCATTTTTCAATGGGGGTGTGTTGCTTCTCAACAAATGGCGATATTTGCGGGTAAAATAGTAGCACTATTTTAGAACCCAAGACTCTGGCTTCAAAACAAAAAGACCATGCATCATGCCTTGCCACATACATTCTTCACAATAAATTGACTGCTAACTGCCAACTGTTAAAATTTCCCAAGGACATACTAGGCTGAATTACTTCAAGGAAGATTTCTGATGTGCAATTACAAAGGGTATAAAACTTTCTTCAAGGATGACTGAATTGAATGATAACTTTGGACTGATCAACTTTTCTAGATTGTAAAAGGGGAAACCGAGTAGAGCTCTGTTTACTAGTTTAGCCTTTTACAGCCTAGACAGAGTTACCCTTTAGATTTACACGACCCAAATTTACAACTGTAGGGCAGAATCTATAATTCAGTAAAAATATCTTTGGAAGTATTGGCTGCCTCTTTTGATCATATAACTCTTTTTTTTTTTCTCTTCTTTTTGAAATATATCACTATCTGGAAGACCTTAGAGAAATCACAATTTTCTTTTAACATTTGATCAATCTGGAACTGTTTCAGTCTAGGCACTGATAGCCTCTGTGGATACCCAAATAATTGCATGAACCATAGTCCCCTCTTATAACCAGCTTTTCTTGGATTCCCCGGGAGTTCCTCCAACAAAACAAAGTATAGCAGCTTTTTCTATCATTAAAACAACTGTGGCAAGTAAGACACAAGATCCAATCATCTCTCTACCTTTGTCCTGAATAACAAAATAGCTCTACAGTTCAGAGTAAGCAGACTATCTCAATTAGAATAATGAACAGAATGGGGTACTGGATTGTGGATTTATCAGCTCAGAATAAAACAATCTTCAGCAGGCTGACTTTTCATTGATTGCTCAGGCAGAGGCAAAGGATAGAAATCAAAAGCTGAAGGACTTTGCATAGACTTTCAAGGACAGACAGGCCTTAAAGAAAAATAAAATAAAATTGTACAGACTAAAGCACAGAACTATACAGGCAAAGGGAATAAAATAAACTGAACAGACAGCATAGAAAAAGAACTGCAATAAAGAACTAAAGCAAATAAAACTGAAACAAAAGACTATACAGACTTAAACAGGAAGCTAACATAACTAACAAAAAGAAATAAACTGCACAAGCTAAAACTGTACAGACAAAGAAATAAAACTGAAAAACTTCAAAGCTTACTTACAATGTATACATATGTTACAACTTCCCTTCATACTCAAAAAATGCAGCAGTTGGGAAAGCAGAGAAATGGTGCCTTAAAAAATTTGGACCATGTGCAAGTAATTTAGAAAAATTACCTTTCAGGTCCTGTTGACGAAATGCACTCCAGACTGTGCTTCAAAAATTTGCTATCTGGGAAAGACTTGTGTTTACTGTCTTCCCCGTCCCATTTGAAAAACAAATCCGCAACTCCTTCAAATTAAACAAATCATATAATAACAAATCATATGATAACATGTTTATGCTTCTAATTGAAGGGTTTGCAGAGTTCTTTCAAAAGGATTGAATGTAAAAAACCCCCAGGATCAAATACCTTAAAATCTTGACAGACCTAGACCACCACATCTTCAAAATTATGTGACAACCGAAAGAAATCATGTTTTATCTGTATGCCCCGGTTCTTAACAACTTGAACATTTTGTGGTTGTCTGTATCGCTTCAATATCCAGGACTTCAATTTTTATCCCTCTAGCAGAATGTTTACAATTTTCCTTTTCACCTGAGCCTTGCTTAGATTTAACCTCATCAATGTGCAATGTCCAAACATCATGGTTGTGATTGATTAGGGCTGTAACTGTTCTCACCTTCTCAGTTGCCAAATTATAAACTCCAATATCTACATCAACACAGTTTATAGCCTTTTCTTTGACATTATGTTCAGAAGTTGCAGGCTTATGTTGAGACAGTTCATCAATTCCAAGTTGGTCGACCACATTCATATTTACTATCTTTTCCTCCTTTTCTTGAAATTCAACAGTGGTCCAGAGTAAGCCTCAATCAAGTTAACCTTTTGTTCAACAATCTGAGGCAGTTCATAGAGGGTGATGTCAGCTTTAAGTTCCCTCATATCCTCAATGATGTTATCCTCCTCAGTTACTTCTGCATAGTGATATTGAATCTCACTTTCATCATCCTCTGATGAGGAAGGATCATTGTTAGGTTCTGGACTCTGACATCTCAAATTATAACTGTCTCTTTTTAACTGTTGAAAATCTTGCATTTCATCCACAGGAGTCTGTACAAGACTTTTCGACTCTTCGAGAAAAGTGAAAGAATCGAAACCCTGGTTGTACTATTTTTGGGTGAACTAGAAATATCAATATTTCTTTGATCTCTAGGAAAATTTAACTCACCAGGAAAAACTTCAGATTTGGGTGGTGCCAGATCACAACTGTTCAGTTCAAGCACTTCCACTTTGAACTTGTCAAAACTTTTCTTCGTATTTTGCACATGCTGAGTGGATGTGACAGTTAACTGAGTCTCCTTGGGTAGAGCATGACATGTTGGCACTAACTCATGATGTGGAATGGGATTCAAAATAGGCATGTTCTGTGTAACATAGGATATCAAAGGACTCGCTCAAAATTTGAGGCCCTAACTGTCTCTCAAGAATTAAGGCTTCTTTATAAGCCCTCGCCAGGGTTGTGATATTGATGTCTCTCTTGAGAAAAATAGAGGTCACCGAATCCAATGCATTCTTGTAGATTTCTAAGGCTAGATTTGCATTTGGGATGTAATGGCTAGTCATTCTACCGTAAGCTCTTTGGAACCTCATATTGAAAGACCCGACGCTTTCTCCCGACTCTCTCTTGATGCTGGAAAATTGTTGGTATAACACACTCGGGGTCTATCACTTCCCCAAATTGTGATATAAAAGCTTTCTCTAGGTCATCCCACCTAGTAATGGAATTGCTGGTGAGGTTTAAAAACCAGTCATAAGCTCCCTCCTGGAGAGTGAACGGGAACAATCTGCAGGCAACATCTTCATGCTGTATATTTAACAATCTTAAAGCATTTTTGAAAGCTAGCAGATGTTCTTCTGCAGTTCTTGTCCCATCATGTTTATACCTGGGGAGATACCTTTTCGGGCTTCTGGGCAAGTCATGGGCTATACCCGGATATTCAAAGTAGTGGGGCCCAACCAATTTGCCATTATTACTTGGCTGACAAGTGATATTCTCGAGTTGTAATTGGATAACTGCCAGTGGAGATAAAATTGTTCTTAACTTGAGGTCTTCTCTGGCAATTTTAAAAACTGTACTGACAACTTACAATACTACCGATTTCACTGGGCCAGTTTTAAAATGTTGGTGTTAAGTCCCGCTGTTCAGGCAAAAACTCTAACCACAGAATTTTAAATCAGCACTCACAAACTTACAATACTTGAACTGAGTTCATGGCCCTCCTTCTAGCGCCAATTAGGTGTTGGTGTTAAGTCCCGCTGTTCAGGCAAAAACTCTAACAACAAAATTTAAAAGAGCTGAGGAGGAGGGAAAAGGATTCAAAAGATAAAATACCAGACTCAGCACACACAACTTTACAGTTTTGAACTGAGTTCAACACGCCCTCCTTCTAGCGCCAATTAGGTGTTGGTCCGGCTTTCATACGCACCCCACGAAAGGATGGGCAGGAAGCCGTCGGAGACACCCACGGGACGGATCCCACTCACTTTAGGATCTAGCTGGTTATCCAAGGTGCGAGTTACAGAGTTGGGTCGAATGGCTATTCACTCTTTTCCACTTCTAGAATAGATTTCAATATGGACTGCTCTGTTACCTTACAGGGGGTTCCTGAACTTGTTCAGTAGTTGTAAGTTGTTTATCAAATTTAACTTGAATTCTTTGATCTAGCTCTCATGGGTCAGCAGATTCAAATAAAAGACAAACAAAGAAAATAAAAATGGATCATTCACCGATAAGCAAAGAGAGGGTAGGGTAGGTCCGAAAGAGAAGCTTATCAGACTTTAAACTCGTAAAACCCTAAACTATCAATCTTATCTATGCTATCGCCTTCACAACAGAACAAATCAAAGAAGAAAGTGTCCAGTCAGTCTAAGATCACTTTCAACTAAGAGCACAAGGCAGAGTGAAATAGATCTAGCAAAAAATTATAAATCCAAGGGCAGCTAGTTAAAATTGGTATCTTTCACCGGTAGCCTAGCTCACACAGTGAAGACAGAGCAATTAGAACAAACTTAACCTCAAATCTGTAATTTCCCCTAGCAGACAATGGAACAACAGAAGCCTAACAACATATTTAAACTTGATAATGGCATATTTACAGCATATATCTAACAAACTTTAAATGGAACGGAAAACAAAAGAAGATACACTTATCACACTCTGCAAAATATTAGGCTCCTGGCCATGCTATCACAGAAAAGCTAAAGCACATCAACTCCAAGTCCAAAAACAAAGGATTTCACAAGATTTGCAAGAAATTGCTTATAAGCCTTTTATTTCTAAGTCTCCGCCTCCCGCGATTACATTGAGAAGAAGTATTTATAGACTCAGGACAGACCCTGATCTTTTCAAAAATATCTTCTTCTTTAACTGCAAATCTTATCTTTCTAAACCCTAGGACCCGGGTTTTACAATAAAAATCCATTTAAAATCAAAGTCCAGATAGAACTTAACCCTTCGGAAAATCAGGGGAGTCAGCCGCCATAAATGGAGAAGATAAAATCTAAAGCCACTTGCATTCATCCGCAACTGCAAATAAATGCCTCCATTAATTCTGCTGGTGAGCCGGATGAGTCACCACTTCTCCATCAATTTGATCTCCGCAAGGCCATCCCTGAGTTGAAATTATCTCCATGCTATTAATTCTGCAATAAATCTCCATTGAATGCTTTCACCGGCATCTTCTCCTCTAGCATGGCGGTCCTCGATCAAATCTGCACTTTAACTTTGACTTTATGGCCTTTCCCGGTTGTCCCGTAAGTGCCAGATGGAATCCTGCATGAAAGACAAAAAGATTATATTAGCACTTTAATAAACATTAAATCCAAGCTTTAAAGGTTAAAACAGATTAAATCAGGTTAAAAACCCTAAAGCAAGCTTGCATGTCGGCTTCTGTTTGTCTGCCTCACGCTTTGACACGTGTCGCTACCCCAGGATGCCTTCTGTTTCCCGCTGGAATGCACTTTCGGTCATTGAGGACTTTCTCTCTCCTATCGTGATTCTGCGACATGTCACGATTTCGTGACATGTCGCGAAATCGCGACGTCCCCAGCGTTGCGCTGCTTCTTCCCCTGTCGGCCGTGAAAACGCGACATGTCACGATTTCGCGACATGTCGCGAAATCGCGACCTTCCTGGCCTCCGTACAACTTCTTGATTTTTAGTCGCGATTCTGCGACATGTTAGCGACGCGCTGCACCTTTTGGACTTAGCTAACTTTTCTCCTTTCCAGTCGCAAAAATAGAACACGTCGCGATATCGCGACAGTTCCCGTAGCTGCATGCATTGACCGCGTTGACCGCGATTTTGCGACACATTTGCGACTTAGCCGATTTTCATTCTGCAGCCCACTTTCTCTCTCCTACTACGAAAATGCGACATGTCACGATTTCGCGACATGTCGCAAAATCGCGCCCTTCCGTACGTTTTCTTTCTCTCTCCTCCGACCGGCAGCGATTTTGCGACACTTTCCAAAAATGGAAATGTCGCGATATCGCGACACTTCCAAAAATGGAAAGTGTCACGATTTCGCTACACAAAAATGACTTAGCTGCTTTTTGATTTACCTGTCGCGATTTCGCGACATTTCCGAAAATGGAAGTGTCGCGATATCGCGACACTACCAAAAATGGAAAGTTTGATTTTTCATGAATTTATGCAACTCGTTTTCTGGATTTTTCTCGTACCGGTGCAAGATTTTGTTTGTGCATGAATGATTCTAGCATGTAAAAAGTGAATTCTTGGATAACACAGCTGGAATGCAAGAAAAAGCACAACTTTAAAAAGGAGGCAAGCAAATTTGGATTTAAAACCTGAAAATTATCAAGAGGGTCCCTGCTGCAAAAATGGAAGTTCAGGATTTTCTAAGGATGGAATCTCATTTTTCAGTGGGGGTGTGTTGCTTCTCAATAGGATGCAAAAAATTTGGAGCGATACAGTTAGAGTTATTATGTTAGTAACTATGATTATTGCCTCATTTAGGTAATATTTAAGTTTCATCTAGGTAGATATAATTTACCACATGGTAAAAAGTAATTTCTTACTTTTTACCACTAGTGGTTACTATTACCGGTTACCTTGGTTAGTAGTCTATCTTACCGTCATTTCTCTTTGGACGGCAGATAGGTTAGTTGTTAGTAGGTTAAGTGCTTTTATCCCATAGCGTGTTAGTTGTTAGCATAGACATAGGATCTATTGTTAAATACTCTATTTTGTAACCTACTTAATCCTATAGCTATCCTATGCTATAGTTGATGATATTAATCAATAATTAATTCTTGTCTTACCTTTTGTAACATTGGCATCAGAGCCACTGGTTGATGGGGACCTGTTGAGTTGGATCAAGGGGCACAAATCCTGAGACAGGACCCCCTTGACCTGCTACTCGAAATGGATCTCGAGGCATATCCTAAGCAGTAAGGCCCATAGGCCCACATCATCAGGTGGCCACGAGACAAGTTTTGTAGGCCCACATCACTAGGAGGCCACGATAGAAGGCGCACAGGCCCAAAAATATCTAACAAAATTCTGCTGTCTGACCTGTCAACGGCCAGCTCCCGTTCAACCACTGTCTGGCGACTGGAACCGAGTTCCAGTGCCAGATTTGAGGAGGGTTGGAGAACGGCCCAACCTGGGCCCCACGAGCGAGGAGCCCCCTGCTAGTGACCAAAGATTTTTTTTCTTTGACCCGATCATGGGACCCAAGGCCGACCTCCACGAGAGGGCAGGAGCACCCTCCATGGGAGGCCACATGGCAAACCCAACCGAGAGTGCCTAGAGGGTAGGAGCGCCCTCACACTCTTGGTTGAGCACACTGACAAGGGGACAACCTCGTTAGGACTCTGACCGACCGCTAGCGACCAAAAAGCAAGGGCAAGCGTGCCCTCCTTATCTGGCGACCGGACCAACCATTGTCAATGACCAAAAAGAGAGGGCAGGCGTGCCCTCCTTATCCAATGACCAAATTGACCCACCATTGATAGACAATAGAATCCGACAACCGAAATGACCCACACATGCTTGGGCATAGATACCGAGGTGCTGACTTGAACCAATTACCTGGTGACACGTGGGGGCCAGACGTGACCTCGGGCATAGAACCCGAGGTGCTAATGTGGCACTACCACTGGACTTGACCTAGATTGGACTCGAATTGGACACATGGTGGCCACGTGGTGGACAGCCACGTGTGCCACCTAACACATGGACCCCTTTGGTCGTGCCATGTGGGCGATAGCAAAAGGGGTCCGATTGGACCCTGATTTCCCGTAGGCAATCAAAGAGCACTAGGTGCTCTGTTGCTTTTAAGCAACATAAAATCACCCGCATGGGCAATGTGGGATAAATCCCACTAACTTCCTCGTCGCTCAATGGGGAAGCCTTCAAGGAGAAGGCAAAGCCTTCCTCCTTTCGTCGGGTTAGCTAGCCCGACTAGAGAGAAGGCCAGTGCTAAGGCGTTGCCCAATGGGAGTTCGGTATTTCGACTCCTGTCGAGCCCAGAAGACCAATATTTTTTGCTCAAAGGGCAGAAAAAAATCCCAAGGTATATTTTTATATATATTTTTTGTAATATTTTAATTTTTTTTTTTTTTTTTTAATAATTTAATATATATTTTTTTTTAAATCAATTTTTTTTTAGGATTACATTGATTTTTACAAAATTTATTTTATTATTAATTATATAATGATTAGATTAAATTGAATTTTGCATTAAAAATAGAAAATTACAAAGGATAAATACAAGGCAATTTTTTTGCAAAAACATCAAGGAAGGAGCTTTTGTTTTTCTCCAAGGGAGAATATAAGACATAGAAGAGCACCTACTTTTATTGCAAATAAGAAAACCTTAAACTCTTCTCAAAACCTTGTCATTTTGCAAACATGAAAGGGAGACAACAATCAAAACTTTGATTCTTTCTTGCAACTTTGGACAACAAGGAGACTGAATTTTTTTTTGTAAAATTCAAAAGGCAAAGTGTGCATTTGTTTTTCTTCAAGGGGGGATATAAGACATAAAATTGCACATTATTTTTTGCAAAAATTGAGAAGAAATTGTAACCTTGGGCCCATCAAAACCAAGTCATTTGTCGACTAGTCTGGAAGCCTTTCAAACGCGGGTCGTGTGTCGACTTGTCTTGAAAGGAGTGCTCAAATTGTTAATTTTGCAAAATTCAAGGGGGAAGACAACCATGTACTTCATTTGCAAAATTGGAAAACAAAGTAGGAGACATAAAAATATCATTTTTTTTTGCACAACACAAAACACACATTTTGTTGCAAAAATTTAAAAAGGTGCATTTTTTTATTTTACTCGACACCTTAAATTGGCAAACTAGGTGATAAGAATTTTGAGGCCATTTCTTGTTTGATTGTTGCATCATTCTTTTTGCAACTATAATTCATATAATCAAGAACATCCATACCTCACAATTTCACAAATTTGTGTAAATCCATGCACAGATTTAAAATCCAATTTCACTTGATATTCTCTCCTAAATCAACAAAACCCCTAATTCACTCTTATTTGTTTGGCTTAATTTCCTCAAAATTTTCATCCTTCTTGAAGGGTGTTAAGGCAGGTGCCATTAAATATCTGTTTGAGTGAATTATCTTTTGGTACTCTTTTAGGGTAATCAAAAGAAAGAACAAGTTTTTTGAAAATAAGGAACCTTAAAAGTTGCAATCCTTTGCACTAAGGGGGGATAATTCCTTTCTTCCTTCAAACATAGATTTTGATAAGAGGGAAATAAAAATTGTAAAGGCAATCAGAAAATTCCAAGTCATCAAAATTAAACCTTTTCTTTTAGACTTCATAATAGCAATCATGCTTGAAGTACTTGCAATAAGAAAGGACAAATTGGTGAACTTTTTTGATCAAATTGCCTAGAAAACATAGTTTTGCAAAACTTGTAAAATGAAAACCAAGACACCATTCAGTGTTGGTTTCAAAACAAGAAAAACTAAAATGGCAAAGGCACAACACAGAAGCCATTTTTTTTGTGAAGTGTCTCATTCTGATTCTGATTCTGGTTCAAAACGAGCACAAGGAGTGCTCATTGCTAAAACAGTTTTGTAGAGGGAAAACACATGTGTCTCTTGGGCAAAAGCACCATTTTCTCTTTCTCTTCTTTTAGGCTTCATAAATAGCATAAGTATTTTTTTTGAAGACCTTGCAATAAGGGGTGCTTGTACCTCTTTTAGGCTTCATAAATAGCAAATTCTAGGTGTTTGAAGTACTTGTAAGAAGAGGAGCGACTTTTTGTGATGTAAAATTGTCTAGGAGGCAATATTTGTAAAATCCTTCACAACACTCTTGTGTTGCACACTTTTTTGTAATTGAGGGGGGATATCCATTTCTTTTCTTCATATTTTTTTTGTAAATAGGGAAGAAGGCTTATAAAGGTGCATTTTCAACTTTGACCGACACCTTAGTCACACTTCCTTCAAAAATTAATTACAATATGTTTTGCAACGAGAAGGGGGGAACTTATAAGGGTGCATTTTCGGCAGCAACCGACACCTTAGCTACCTTATCTTTTGCAAATTCATATTTTAAATGAATGAAAATTGTATGAAGTTATCTATTCTACTACACCTAGAGATTATAGCAGTTGGTTACCCATGCAATTCGGTTGGATGATGTGATTACCATAAGGACATTTGTTGGCGTGAATAAAAAGTGAGGAATGACCCACTTTTTGCTTAGGAGCAGCCAAAGTACTATGACAGAGCAAAGAACCAGTAGATCAACATCTTCTTCACTATATTGGGGCAGTTATATACTTTACCCAAATATTGTTGTATAGATGGATATGTATGTATTACCCAAATAATGTAATAAGGGGGGATGTTAGAGTTATTATGTTAGTAACTATGATTATTAACTCATTTAGGTAATATTTAAGTTTCACCTAGGTAGATATAATTTACCACATGGTAAAAAGTAATTTCTTACTTTTTACCACTAGTAGTTACTATTACCAGTTACCTTGGTTAGTAGTCTATCTTACCGTCATTTCCCTTTGGACGACAGATAGGTTAGTTGTTAGTAGGTTAAGCGCTTTTATCTCATAGCGTGTTAGTTGTTAGCGTAGACATAGGATCTATTGTTAAATACTCTATTTTGTAACCTACTTAATCCTATAGCTATCCTATGCTATAGTTGATGATATTAATCAATAATTAATTCTTGTCTTACCTTTTGTAACAACTTGGCATTCATTACCCCAAAAAAATTTAACATCCTTACGTAAAAGTTTAAAAAAAGGTTGGCAGTTATCTACGATTTTTTAGATAAATCTCCTAATGGTTTGAATTTTTTCTTGAAGGCTATGTAACTTAGTTAGGTTACATGGAGAATCCATGTTAGTGATAGTGGATATTTTATCAGGACCTACTTCAATGCCTTATCTAGAGACAATGAACCCTAGTAATTTGCCTAACGTTTCTCCAAAGACATATTTAGATGGTTTAAGGTAAACTTTATATTGTCTTAGTCTTTAAAATTTATGCCTTAGGTCCCAAACATGATCTTCACAATAAATTGATCTACCAAAAAAATCATAAATAGCATTTTTCATGATATCATGCATCATATCATAAAATATTATAGGTCATAACCTTTTGATAGGTGGTACCCACATTTTTCAAGCCGAATAACATAACTTGGTAACAAAATGTGCTCCACGGGGTTATGAAGGAGGTTTTACTTTGATATTTAGGGGTAATTTTAATTTAAATGTATCCTAAAAATCCACCCATTAAAGTTAGCATGCTGCACCAGGAATTCAAATCGATAATCATGTCAATATTAGGTAGAGGAAAGTCATATTTGGGACAAGTTTTGTTGACGTCCTAAAAGTTGATACATACTCTGATAATATCCTTTTTATTAGCTATAGGAACGATATTGGAAATCCAATTAGAATAATAAATATCTTTGATAAATTCAATATCAAGGAGATTTTGAAGCTCTTATTTGATTAATTAAGTAATTTTAGGGTGCATATTATGAAGCTTTTTCTTAACTGGTTTTGCATCAAGTTGAACCACAAAGTAATGGACAACTAAGAAAGGGTCTAATCTTGGTATAGAGGCATATGACCAAGAAAATACATCTTGAAACTCAATAAAAATTTTAATGAACTCTTTATGTTATTCTATGGTCAAAGCTTTATCTAATTTAAGGGTTTTAGGCATATAAGCTATTACAATATTGACATCAATCGTTTCTTCTATGAGGATTTGGGATTCATCCTTAAATTAAGGAGGATACAATAAGATCCCTAATTGTTTAAGATATTCAAGAGAGATGGGTGTTTGATCACTCTCCTTAAGTTCAATAATTTTTTATATTGGCTATATGAGGAAAGGAACCATTAAAGAATTTATTTTAGAAAATATCTTCATGGGGAATGTTTCATGAAATATACCCCTTTGCATAGTCTTCCTGAGTAGTGATTAGTTCAAGATGAACCAAGGTTATAAGGTTTATGGGAAATTAAGTTGATGAAGAGAAGGTTCATCTTCATTCTCATCCTAGTCTAATCCATTAGAGAAGGTGGATTCCTCGTAGGTGATGATATTATCATCATCAATATCTAGTGATTAATTTTTGTTAAGGATGTGACATATCCCCAATTTTTAGGCCAAACCTCGACCTCTACGGGTTATTTAATTCCTTTTTCATGAGGTCCTATGCCCTTTCCTTGATATCCCATATTGGCAAGCATTTGTTTGGTTAAATTGTATGAATTAGATAATAACATGTTGCATATTATTTTTAATAGGATGGGAGTTACTAACATGAATATGTTCTTCATGAGAAGTACCAATATAAGTGAATGTGCATAATTTTATGATGTAGTACTAAAGTCTTAGGTGAAGGTGGCAACTTAGCAAGGTCTACTAAGGGTTGTTTATCCATTAAGTTATTTGTTTGGGCTTGGTTACTTATATTTGTTTGGTTGTTTTCTTGATTTTTATGTTCATTATTAGTAGTTAATGGTTTGAATGCCTTGGTGACTTAAGATGAAGAAGATGGAGTAGAATAAGGAATATAATTTAAAGGAAAGAGAGTAAGATAGGGGTAAAGATTATTTTTGGCAAGATTTACCTCAATTATTGTACAATAGGCAAAAAGTTGAAGATAAATTGGAACATGAACAAGTTTATCATTATACTCATATTTAAGACATTGATGGAGGGTTTAAGGGACAACCTTCATTTCATGAATCTAAAGATGTCCTTGAATAATATTATAGGTAAGTTCACAAGGTATGACATAGAAATGAGTGTTAAGGATGTGAGGTCAACTTTGAGGGGTAAAGTTATAGTCCCACTAGATTCTTAGGTGCCATTAATGAAGGCTCTTATGATAAGATCAAAATTTTCAAGATCTTGTTCCCCCATTCCAAGTCTTCAAATGAATTGAAGGGTACAAACATTTAGGGTAGATCCATTATCAACAAGAATCCTTTTAATGAATAATTTGCCTATATAGCTTGTGATATAGAGGGTAATTTTCCCATGCATAGATGGGGGGGTAAGATCATCTTCATAAAAGGATATGGTTGCTTGATTTATCCCAAGAAACCCAATGACATTGGAAATATTGCTTGGTTGAATATCTTGAGGTACAATTTGTTCACTTAATAATTTAAACAAGGCTTCTCTATGAGCAGAAGAAGTTTTGAGGAGTTCAAAGAGAGACATTTTAGTAGGATTATTAGCTAATTGATGTTTAAGATAAAAATTTATTTTGGATTTTCCTATAATATTTTTATGATAAGGTGGAACATTATGATAAGAAATATTAATAGCCACCCTTTGATCATGATTTGGTAAGGGATTTTGAAATATACCCATATCTTGGTTAGATGAAGTTTGAAGTTTAGGTCCACCAAGGATAGGAAAACCACTATCTAATAGATCTTGAACAATATTTTTAAGGTACTTATATTTGTTGGTGGTATGTCCATCCACTTGATTGGAAATTATAATGTTCACTTGCATTGTACCAATCAATAGTATATCTAGTTTCTTGATAGGTCGAATGTCTACCATATTAGCATCTAATAGCTTTTTAGGAATATAAGAGAGGGGTTGATATATCTTATTAAAGTTTCTATTTTGATATTTTTGCTTGCTTAAAACTAATTTTTATGTAGGTATCATGGTGTTCACATTATTTTTTTGACAATTATCTATGACATAGTCACACACTAAATATTTTTTTTTTATATTGTTACTTGGAGGGTTTTTCTTCTTCCTTATTTACATTTAGCTCTCCTCTATTTATGAGGGTTGTTTCCACTCATTTGGATAAATCTACAACTTGTTCAAAAGATACTATAGTTGCTATTCATAAGATATTTGATCTTGTAGGTTGATAAATATTTCTAAAAGATCTTTGGGAGGAGAATTAAATTGCATTTTCCCTACTATTTTCTACCAACTTGCAAAGAAATAAAATAATTTCATCCTTGGATTGTTTGAGTTGATATAAATCTCCAATACTAACATTTTTCTCGACATAGACAACAAAGTGTTGGATAAAAATTTCCACAATTTCTTTAAAATTATGAAGGGAATGGCATGGTAGTTGGTATTTCCATTCTAAGGATTTAAGGGAAAAATTTTAATAGTAGCATGTAATAATAATCAATGTCTTGACAACCAATGTGGAATACCCTAACATATTCAATGGGGTATTCTATGCCATTAAATATAGTAAGTTTGGGTGGTTAAAAATTATAAGGATATGGATGACTTACTATCATAAGATCAAGGGTTGATTGCACAAGTATTTATAGGAGTAGGTGTAACTAAGTGAAGAACACAAGCTTATACTGAGAGGGGGGGTGAATAGTATAAGACCACTTTTAACTTTTTCTTTCAACTCAGCTTTCAATTCAATGTAATGCAAAAAATATATAACAGAATTAATAGCAGTAATAAAGCAATGCACAAAACATCATCCATAAAGTGACACAACAATTTACGTGGTTCACCCAAGGTGGGCTACTCCACGGATAAAAATTTCCTCTAAAATTTATATCAAAGTCTCTAAGAATCCTTCCCGATTACAATGTTTATGAGCCTTGGCTCAAAGGAGATACCTTCCCCTTATTGTGCTTTGGCTGGTGATCCTCTAGAAGATCTCTACCTCCTCTGCCCTTAGCAAGTGGAATTCTATCCATAGAAGACACTTGTCTTCCCTGCTCTGGCTGGAGATCTCTGTCCTCAATTCTGTCACAGCAAATCTGGTCCTCTTCTCTGCACCAAACACAGTCCTTCGATCTGGCACAATACTGTCCTCTTCCTCTATTCTTTTTTGCACTTGGTTGAAACCAATATTTTACTTTCTGTGCAAATATAGCAGTTCTCGATCAAAAACATAGTAGCACAGACTTTGCGTATTTTGCATATACACAGCAATACTGTCTTCACAAAATATAGTAGCACTATCTTCACAAATACAGCAACACTTCCTTCACACTCTTTACTAAAACATGATAGCACTGTATTTGCAACCTCCACGTAAACACAGTAATCACTCAGGCTTCTACTTATGCAACTCTACGATCGATCTTCTCCTCACACTCTCTTTGTGCAATTCGCACTTCGAACGCACACTTGATCGATGCCCAAACTATTCAAACACTCCTCCTTTTATAGTGTAAGATTCAAGATCATTACATTCAAGCTTAGTCGGTTGTTACTCTTCAACTGCGTCGGCTGTTAAACCCTGCACTGCGTCGGCCCAAAATTTAACTTTGTCGGCTCAAAGTTAACTCTGTCTTCAACCGCCTCCTTGTAGCTTCTGGTGCAAAACTTCAACATGTCATGATATCGCGATGCTACTACCTGTTGTACAACTTCTTTGGCTTGCTGTCATGAAATCATGACACTACTTCCTACAGTACACCTTCTGTTGCTTGCTGTGGCAAAATTGTGACACTACTGCCTGTTGTGCACCTTCTGTTGTTTACTGTCATGAAATCGTGACACTACTGCTGCTGTGCACCTTCTATAGCTTGCTATCATGAAATAACGACACTACTGCCTGTTGTGCACCTTCTATTGTTAACTATCACAAAATCATGACACTACAACCTGCCATACACTTTCTATAGCCTGTTGTCATGAAATCGTGACATTGTAGCTTACCATGCACCTTCTCTAGCTTGTTGTCATGAAATCACGACACTACAGTTTGTCATACACCTTCTTTAGCCTGTTGTCATGAAATCGTGTCACTAGAGCCTGACATGCACCTTTTCTAGCTTGTTGTCACGAAATCATGACACTGCAGTCTATCGTACACCTTCTTCAGCCTGTTGTCATGAAATTATGACACTACAGCCTACCATGCACCTTTTCTAGCCTGTTGTCATGAAATCGTGACACTGCAGTCTGCCATACACATTCTTTCTGCCTATGTCATGAACTCGCAACACTTCCTATCTTTGCTGACGTCATCTTTAACTCTATCACAAAATCGTGATGCTTTCACTGCCTTAAGCTCTTTTCTGCTACCTATCATGAAATCGTGACACTTCGGGCTTCCGTACGCTTTCTTTTGTAGCTGGTCACGAAATCACGATGCTTCTCCTTTCAGGCTCTTCTCTTTGTTGCATGTCATGAAATCGTGACAGTTCCCATTTCAAGCCTCTGCAGCATGTCGCGAAATCGTGATAGTCCTCAACTCGACCTCTGGAGCATATTGTGAAAATGTGATAGCCCTTACTTGGAACTTTGCATTATGTCACAAAAATGTGACAGTTCTTGAATCACTTTTCTCTCTCTTCAATCTTGTTGCAAAATCATGACAGATCACACTGCAGACTTTCTCTTCTACAACATGTCATGAAATTGTGATAGTTTCTCGTCCATACAACCTCCTTTGCAGAATGTTGCGAAATCACGACACTTTCCATCTACTCTTCTTCCCTGCCAAACATGTCATGAAATCACGACAGTTTTTCCAGCTTCGTCTCTGCCTTCAGCATGTCATGAAATCACGACAGTTTTGCTAGCACTTTCTCTCTCCTAAAACATTTTGTGAAATCGCGACAGTTTTTCCAATCGCCTGCATACTTTTCTTTACTTGTCTTTTTCTTGATCTTTTGCAACTAGGCTACTTAGAAACTTACTGATCAAACTGAAACCTTCATCAAAACACATGCTTGGACAACAAATCAAACTGCTGCAAGAACTCTTTGACATCAATGACAACATCTACATTTAGAGCAAAGGCAATGTACCCAAGGTACCCAAAATTGCCAACAATCTCCCCCTTTGTCATTGATGGCAAACATTTACTAAAAACACATCTTCAAGAGCCAAAACTGAAATCAACTGAGAATCTGCCTTTGAAGTTTTTGCTCCCCCTGACTTGAAGCTTTCTCCTTCACTTGAAACTCTCCCCCTTACTCAAATCTCTCCCCCTTACTCAAATCTCTCCCCCTTTGTCATCAATGGCAAAGGGTCACCTTTGGGGCTCGGGACTAAGAATGAGCTTCTTAGCTTAGTCCCTCCCCCACCTTCTGAAGAGGTGATTTAAAACAGGGTTGGGAGTGAAACTCCCATTAGACACTCATCATCATCAGTGTCTACAATTTCCTTGTCGGGCCTTCTCTTGAATTCTTTTTCCACATTCTTGTTCTTGTTGTTGTTTTGATCCTCGGACCTGTTCATATTGTTGTTCCTGTTTCTTTCATCATTCCTATTTTTATCCATCCCTTGATCCTTGAACCTATTCATATCACTTTTCATTTTTTTGTTATTATTTTTGTTCTTATCCATGCCTTGATCCTTGGATTTGTTCATGCTACTATTTCTGTTCCTGTACCTCGAAAGATCAACTCTACACTGTCTAGCTGTGTGACCTGCATTGTTGCACTTATAACAAGTAACAATATTATTTCTTTCGGGCATAGCTATTCTTTGAATTCGCCTGTTCTGACTAACCCAGTTCCTATTATTTGCCTTGCAAAAAATTGCCTTGTGCTCGAACTGATTACAAGAGTAGCAATACCCTTGAAATAAATTACGACCCCTAAAATTGTCATTTATCTTCCTTACTTGAGTCATGCACTGCGAAGCCATGTGGCCAAACCCATGACACACAAAACATCTATCGTGAAATATTCTTCTGTTTGACCTCTTGGGTCTCGAAAACTTCTTTTTTCTATTCTGAATTCTATTTTCTGTTTCTACGCATTTATCACTCACGGACTCTTTCTCTGACATACTTTCTTCATTAGAACTCTCTTCTTTTTGAAATCTCTTACTTGATTCCCCAACCTAGTTTTTGTGTGTTTTAACAAAACCAAGACTTATTTTATCTGATGGATTTCTTTGACTTTGGATGAGAGACTTAACCCTTTTGGAGCTATCTTGAAACCTGTATAGCTTATCCTTGTATTTTTTATTTTCCTCTTTCATGGCAACCATTTTTTGTTCTAATTCACTATACTCAAGCTTCTTAGATTCTAACTCATTCTTGAGTTCTTGTGTCTTAGCCATAGAGATGTCAAGACTTTCTATGAGTTCATCTCTCTCCATACAACATTCATCTAACTTATCCTTGAGTCTAGTATTCTTCTTCCTTTCTTTTTTCAAAACACTAAGAGCATTAGCAAGTTCACATTCAAGATCCTCTATTTGATTGCATTTTGAAATATCAAGGCCTTTTTCGGATTTCTTATCACTAGAGGTGCTACCCTTTTCAAAAACCATACATACATTTTCCTTATCATTTTATGAAGCATCCTCATACATACTAGCAACCAATTCATTACTTGTGCAATCATCTTCAAGGTGCCCAAAATTTCCACATCTAAAACATTTCATGACAATGAATTTATGTTTCGGTTCTTCCTCCTTTTTTGAAATGAATAGCATCTCATTTTCATCATCACTAGAAGAACTTTCACTATCACTGCTAGAACACTTACTTGCTTTGTCTAGGTAGAAGCTCTTCTTATTCTTGTAGGAATGCCTCTTTCCATGATTGTTGTAATCATCTTTGCTTTTCCTATGATTGATGTACTCATATTTGCTCTTTCTGTAATACCTGTGCTTTTCAGAATCCTTGCTCTTAACATCCTGTATATCTTCATCACTTTCATTTTTGGAAATAGTACAGTCAGTAGCATAATGACCAAATTTCCCACAGTTGAAACATCTTATATTTTTCTTGCTTTTGTGCTTTCTGGAAAACTTGCCTTTCTTGTTGTAATATGCCTCTTCCTCACTAGAAGACTCATCACTTTCTTGAATCTATTTGCCCTTTGATTTCTTGGTAGCTTTGAAAGCTGCCTCTTTCTTTACATCAACTTTCACTTGAGTTCTCAACTCAAATGCTGCAAGAATACTATGGAGCTCATCCTTTTTCAATTTATCTAAATCTTTAGCTTCCTCAATAGTAGAAATCTTTTCACTAAATCTATTAGGAAGAGATCTTAAAATCTTATCACACACATCATTTTCAGCAAGTTCAAGACCTAAGTCTTTCATAGAATTAACAACTTCATCTATCCGGAGCATGTAGTCACTAATCTTTTCATCATAATTCATCTTGATTTGTTCAAACATATCTTTAAAATGTCTCAACTTGGCCTTTCAGACATTTGCATCACCTGTATGAACAACCTGCAATTGTTTCCACATTTCACTAGCTGTCTTGCAATGAATAACTTTGGTGAGATCTGCATTTTACAAACCCTTTAGGATTGCATTCATGGCTTTTGAGTTGCTGTGATGTAGAAGCCTGTCTTCTTTAGTGTAAGGACCATTTTCAATAATAGTGTACCCATCTTCAATCACTTCCCATACCTCATTGCCAAGAGCCATTAGATAGACTTTCATTCTTGCACTCCACAGGCCAAAATTTGATCTGTCAAGAATAGGTGCTGCATTGCCACTTGAGTAGTCCATTGTGTTCTTTGCAAGATTTTCCTTCAAGCTATTAAACTTTTTGAAGGCACTAGCTCTAATACCAATTGAAGAACACAAGCTTATACTTGAGAGGGGGGTGAACAGTATAAGACCACTTTTAACTTTTTCTTTCAACTCAACTTTCAATTCAATGTAATGCAAAAAATATATAACATAATTAACAGCAGTAATAAAGCAATACACAAAACATCATCCACAAAGTGACACAACAATTTACGTGGTTCACCCAAGGTGGGCTACTCCATAGATAAAACTTTCCTCTAAAAGTTATATCAAAGTCCTCTGGGAATCCTTCTCGATTACAATGTTTATGAGCCTTGGCTCAAAGGAGATACCTTCCCCTTATTGTGCTTTGGCTGGTGATCCTCTAGAAGACCTCTACCTCCTCTGCCCTTAGCAAGTGGAATTTTGTCCATAGAAGACACCTGTCTTCCCTGCTCTAGCTGGAGATATCTGTCCTCAATTCTGTCATAGCAAAGCTGGTCCTCTTCTCTGCACCAAACATAGTCCTTCGGTCTGGCACAATACTGTCCTCTTCCTCTATTCTTTTCTACACTTGGTTGAAACCAATATTTTACTATCTATGCAAATATAGCAGTTCTTGATCAAAGACACAGTAGCATAGACTTCGCGTATTCTGCGTATACACAACAATACTATCTTCACAAAATACAACAGCACTATCTTTGCAAATACAGCAGCACTTCCTTCATACTCTTTACTAAAACATGATAGCACTGTCTTCGCAACCTTTGCATAAACACAGTAGTCACTCAGGCTTCTACTTATGCAACTCTGTGATCGATCTTCTCCTCGCACTCTCTCTACGCAATTCGCACTTCAAATGCACACTTGATCGATGCCCAAACTATTCAAACACTCCTCCTTTTATAGTGTAAGATTCAAGATCATTACATTCATGCTTAGTCGGCTGTTACTCTTCAACTGCGTCGGCTGTTAAACCTTGCGCTGCATTGGCCCAAAATTTAACTTTGTCAGCTCAAAGTTAACTTTGTCTTCAACCGCCTCCCTATAGCTTCTGGCATGAAACTTCAACATGTCACGATATCGTGACGCTACTACCTGTTGTACAGCTTCTTTGGCTTGCTATCATGAAATCGTGACACTACTACCTATAGTACACCTTTTGTTGCTTGCTGTCACGAAATCATGATACTACTACCTATTGTGCACCTTCTGTTGTTTACTGTCATGAAATCGTGACACTACTGCCTGCTATGCACCTTCTGTAGCTTGCTATCATGAAATCATGACACTACTGCCTGCTGTGCACCTTTTGTTGTTAACTGTCATGAAATCATGACACTACAACCTATCGTACACTTTTTGTAGCCTATTGTCACAAAATCATGACACTACAGCTTGCCATGCACCTTCTCTAGCCTGTTGTCATGAAATCACGACACTGCAGTCTATCATACACCTTCTTCAGCCTGTTGTCATGAAATCATGACACTGCAGCCTACCATGCACCTTTTCTAGCCTATTGTCATGAAATCGTGACATTGCAATCTACCGTACACCTTCTTCAGCCTGTTGTCACAAAATCGCGACACTGCAGCTTGCCATGCACCTTTTCTAGCCTATTGTCATGAAATCGTGACACTACAGTCTGCCATACACCTTCTTTTTGCCTATGTCATGAACTCGCAACACTTCCTATCTTTGCTGACATCATCTATAACTCTATCACGAAATCACGATGCTTTCACTGCCTTAAGCTCTTTTCTACTGCCTGTCATGAAATCGTGACACTTCGGGCTTCCGTACACTTTCTTTTGTAGCTGAAATCATGATGCTTCTCCTTTCAGGCTCTTCTCTTTGTTTCATGTCATGAAATCATGACAGTTCCCATTTCAAGCCTCTGCAACATGTCATGAAATCGCGACAGTCCTCAAATCGACCTCTAGAGCATATTGTGAAAATGCAACAACCCTTACTTGGAACTTTGCATTATGTCGCAAAAATACGACAATTCTTGAATCACTTTTCTCTCTCTTCAATCTTGTCACAAAATCACGACAGATCACACTGCGGACTTTCTCTTCTGCAACATGTCATGAAATTGTGATAGTTTCTCGTCCGTACAACCTCCTTTGCAGAATGTTGCGAAATCGTGACACTTTCCATCTGCTCTTCTTCCCTGCCAAACATGTCATGAAATCATGATAGTTTTTCCAGCTTCGTCTCTGCCTTCAGCATGTTGCGAAATCGTGACAGTTTTTCCAGCACTTTCTCTCTCCTAAAACATGTCGTGAAATCGCGACAATTTTTCCAGCCGCCTGCATACTTTTCTTTACTTGTCTTTTTCTTGATCTTTTGCAACTGGGCTACTTAGAAACTTACTGATCAAACTGAAACCTTCATCAAAACACATGCTTGGACAACAAATCAAACTGCTGCAAGAACTCTTTGACATCAATGACAACATCTACATTTAGAGCAAATGCAATGTACCCAAGGTACCCAAAATTGCCAACACTAAGGACTTTAATGACATCCATACATTTAAAAAACTACTTTACCACAATGGCTAGACTATGAACCTTAGGATCATGATTGAGAGGTTGTTAGACTAAAATTTTTTTATTAGGGTAAGGTTGTGATATGGGATTATTTATTCCAAAGTTATTTGGAGGCTGATTATATGTGCTAGAAAATCTTTAATTTATATTGGAAGGAAAATTATTGTAAGGATTATAGGATGGTTCAATATGAGGAGGGTAACATGTATTTATTGATTAGGGTCTATAATAACTATTATTGATTCTTCTTGGTTCAACAAAAGGTGGTATAAAGGTGAGACTATTTGTGGCAAGAGGAGGTTTAGGTATCCCACCATCTATAGTTTTAGTGATAGTTGTAGCATTAACATGGTTTGCATTTTTTGTGTTAGGGTCAAGAACATGTTGATCAAGATTAACGTTTGTAGGGGGTTGATTGTATAAAGGATTGATATTTACATTTGATTGATGAAGTGACATAGAACTAAAATTAAGAACTTGAGGTGGATTAGAAGGTCCTCCATAAAAAATAATTTCTCTTTCTAAGGCTTCTAACATGATTTATTTATTGTGTCTTAGAAAATATATAACGTGATTCATAGAAATAAGTGTCACCATATTATTCTTCTAAATTAGGATTTTATTTTGAAACTTGATTTTCATTATCATCCCAAGTAGGAGGTTGACTAGGGTCTATTTTTCTCTTTACCCTACAAATATTATAATCCATATAGTCCACGTGGTGTTAAAGGTTGAATTCAATTGATTGAATTTTTTAATTAAGAGAAAGGAATCTCAATACATCTTATTGATATACCTTAGGAGGGTATCTCAATATACCTAAACCTATCTAATATATTTGCTCTCCTGATATACTTGGTATATGAAAGGAGCTCAATCCTCTTGATACACACAATCGTACATGAGGGTAGACCTTGAGGTATGAGGATCAACCACACCTAGGTATATAGTCAAGGATAATATAAGAGATAAAAGACACCTATTGTTAATCTTGATTAAGTGAGCTAATATACAAAATAAATAATAGGTGGTCTTATTTTAAGTTTAAATAACTTTTTATATTAAATTAAGTGAAAGTTTTAAGGTAAAGGAGGTGTTTCACTCTAGGTTCATCAATATCTAGATCTACCACAAGATATCAGGGATCCATGAAAGTAAAACTCATACAGGGAGGGTCTACTCTCAATATCAGGCCTATTTAAGTGTGTCAAAGTTTAAATTTGGTGAGTTCTTTGGAAAAGCACCAAATTTTATTTTGAACAACTAAGTGCTAAAACTATAAAATAAATTTGAACTTTAGACTGCATAAAATAATGATGCATAAACCAAATCTAACCTAAGTATGATTTTTCTCTTTAATGAAGGATATTTCTAAGTTTACAAGAAAATCAATATTTAATTTTAAGGCAAGGGTGCAAGGAAGATACAACATACATGTTAGCCTTATGCAAGACTACATGTGTTAGATAATATTACATTATTTGGTACATGCTAATGTACCCCCATGGTACCTATTGTACAATGTAAATATTAGAATAGGGTTTGAGTCTATAGTTTAGCAAAGAGATTTATATTTCCTCTTTATGTAAGTGTCTATGTGCAAGATATGCACAAGTGTCATGTAAGTAAGAGTGCAAGTGTGTAATGAGATAAAGTGCACAAATGTCATGTAATTAAGTGTGCAAATATGTAATGTGAGGATGTGCACAAGTGTCATGTAGTACGTGCCATGTAAAAAATGGTAAGTGCCATAGAGTTAAGTGTGCAAGTAATTAGAGAGTCAAGATTTATGTATACATATGGTAATATGAGAAGCCAAAGAACATGTGAGAATTATCAATAATAGTTAAGTACTTGAAGAGTCATCTTGTATGGATATATTAGGGATACAAAGCTCAACGTATTTTAATGAAAGAATGATCGATGACGATCACATTCAAGAATTAATAATATTGAAACTTGTATACATATTTTGAGCAATTCTATTGTAAGTGTTCTTCATGTTATTGCATGAATAATTTTGTCATTTTACATTCATATTTGATATTATTTTGAATGTTATAATTATTTATATTGACCAACTTATATTTTGATTGCTCTTATATTTGAGTCTACTCTAGATTAAGAATATTGGGACCTGTGATAATCTAGCTTAAAATCCAACAGTGGTATCAGAGCCACTATCATATTTGGAGCTACTTCAAGTAGTCTCTATTGATACCATTGAAGGAAGTCTTTGATGTGATTACTGTAAATTTTGAATTTGTAAATTGATATATTGATATTTGGTAAGGTCCTTAGCTGGAGTATTTTCACTTAAAGGAAGTGAAGACTATGACTCCATTCAAAGGCTTGGAGAGTAGATATTGAAGGGAAAAATAAAATTCACCCTGATTTGGATGCTAGGGTCTATCCACTTGGTTAAAAAAAACCAATGAAGACAAGGAATCAACAAGAAAATATTAATAGGATCAACTCTAAAGAAATTTGGATGTGAGGGGACATTCAAAGTCATGTTGATACTAATTAGATTATTTGGACAAGAGGAGAATCACTATAGTGGTTTAAAACCACCATTGAAGGATAAAATTTATATATATTGCATTGGACAAAGTGTCCAATAACTATCAAATTTTTGAGGAGAAGGAATCCTCATATAAAATTATCTGAGGAGAAAAAATCCTCAATTTACATATATAAAAAATGAGTTCATGATTAGGCGAACAAGAAAATATTAAAGCATTAAATATTTTTAATTACCAAAAGTGCTATATGAGCCAAAGAGCCAAATAAGACAAAAGAAAAAATTTAAGCACCAAAAAGTGCTATATTCAAAGGCATTATTCAAGTAGCAAATTAGAGAAGCAAAGTGCCATCTTAGAAAACCATTCAGGAAGCTCAAGTGCCATATGGAGAAGCTAAAATCTACATGCATTTGGGAAGTGCAAGCACCATTTAGAGAAGCTATCTACTGCATGCATTCAAAAATATCAAGGGCCATATAGAGGAGCTATAAATATCAGATAGAGCACTACTAGTCCAAACGTCACTCGAGAAATATAGCTAGCCCAACTAGAATCCATTTGCATGGTAAGCATGTTTAAAAATATAAATATCTAAGTGCCATGGAAGGAGAGACTAATTAAGCTACACTGGCCAAAGTATCATTTTGGGAACACCAAAGAAATAACCAATTGAAGCACCATCGTAAAAGAGAAGAATAGGTGGAATAAGATATTTTTAAATATGTTTTTGCATGGTTTAACAAGGTGTAACATTTCTATGGCATAACATAGCATGATTATTACTTGGTGAGATTTACATGTCAAAATGCTTTTAATATCTCATATGTTGTAGTCAAAGTTTTCAGTGAAGGAAATGAAAGGAAAGGTTACCTTTACATTTATTATTTGATATCTATTTTTTATAAAGTCCTAAGTTAAAGTTTAAATTTGAGAGAATTGGACAACTTATAAAATTTATTTAAGTTGGAACTAGAAGGAATTTAACTTCATGAAAAATTAATATTAAGGTGGGAGTTATAAGGACTTCATTCTTATTTTTGAAATATTGAAAAATATTTGATATTTTATTATTTGCAAATAATTATTGCAATATAGTTAAAAAAACTTTTGACTTTAAATTTTTTTAATATTTATTTGATTTTTGAGAGAAGGATTTCTAATCCAAAATAATATTTAAAAATATTTTGAAGTTTGAAAATTTTGAAAAATATTTTTGAAAATTGAATATTTATAAAATTTGTAAATTTAATAAAGTAGAGAGATAAAAGGTTTACTACTTCAAAGGATTTGAAAATATTGAAAAATTTAAATTTGCAAATTTATTTTTGAAAGTTTTTGAAAAAGAGAATTTGAATATTTTAAATGATTAGAAATCATTGCAATTATTAAAATTTTGTGTAAAAAGGATTTCAACTTCAAAGTAATTGAATTATTAAATTGCAAAAATGGAAGAAAATATTTAAAATGCATTCAATTAAGATAATGAAGAAATGGTGAATAAGATAAAATTCTATTCATAAAATTTAATAGATATTTTTGATGGAAAGAAAGAAATGTCAAATGATTTAAAAGGGAAACTATATTTATTTCTCAAAAATACAAAGGATGAAAAATTCACAACTCTTATAAGCTACCTTCATGAATTTTTTTTTAACATGGTAGAATTCACAAAACACCATTATATTTTCTTCTAAAGAATGCCTAATGATGTATATGTCTTTACTCACCTTTGAGATCTTTTAGGAAAAAAGATTAAAAAAAATGATGTCAGTTGTGACACATATGATTTGAATGAAGCTTATGTTAGCTTCAATAGGGAATCATTGAAACCCATAATGTATTATTGTGATGATTTACTAACTCATTGTTCAGAAGTCACACCACCAATTATATCACATCTGAATATGAAGAAAAGAAAATCAAAGAAGAAGAATAAATGAAAGTACAAAAGGAAGGAGAATAGAAGATATGAAGCAAAAATCAAAGAAGGATCTCAAACTAAATATTAAGACAAAATTCTAAAGGAAATATATTTAATATTAAAGTATTCAATAACCAAATAATGTAATATAAGGGGGTATTAGAGAATAATACATTATTTGGTACATGCTAATGTACCCTCATGGTACCTATGGTACAATGTAAATATTAGAATAGGGTTTGAGTCTATAGTTTAGGAGAGTGATTTATATTTCCCCTTTATGTAAGTGTCTATGTGCAAGATATGCACAAGTGTCATGTATGTAAGAGTGCAAGTGTATAGTGAGATAAAGTGTAAAATTATCATATAATTAAGTGTGCAAATATGTAATGTGAGGGTTTGCACACGTGTCATGTATTAGGTGTCCATATAGAAGTGTAAGTGTCATGTAAAAGAGTGCAAGTGTCATAGATTCAAATGGAAAGATGAGAAGCCAAAGGACATGTGAGAGTTGTTATATGGACAAAAATAGTCAAGTACTTGAAGAGTCATCTTCTATGGATATATTATGGAAAAAAATATCCATGTATTGTAATGGAAGAATGATCGATGAAGATCACATTCAAGCTTTAATAATATTGAAGCTTGTATACATATTTTGAGCAATTCTATTGTAAGTGTTATTCATGTTATTGCATGAATTATTTTGGCCATTTTAAATTCATATTTGATATTATTTTGAATGTTATAATTATTTATATTGACCAACTTATATTTTGATTGCTCTTATATTTTAGTCTACTCTAGATTAAGAATATTGGGACCTATGATAATTTGGATTAAAAGCCAACAACATGTAGCTTTGCTTTTAATGCCTAAGTTAACACAAAAAAGAAAACTAGTATAAAGTTATTTGACTTCATACTTTCCTTTTAATGTTCTAAAAGCTAAGCCAAAATAAAAATTAAGCCTAAATATTCCTTGATTTCTT
The DNA here is from genome assembly GCA_028583015.1 of Wollemia nobilis. Classification (NCBI taxonomy): domain Eukaryota; kingdom Viridiplantae; phylum Streptophyta; class Pinopsida; order Araucariales; family Araucariaceae; genus Wollemia; species Wollemia nobilis. Next base: position 4,817,895 of record JAQPPZ010003172.1, on the reverse strand, counting down.
CCCTTTAGGTTATATAAATAGAACAAAAAATAGAAATACAACAAACAAAAAACATAATCTTATATATTTAAAATGAAAATATTAAAAATAATTAAATATATTTACCTCGATTGGATCTCCAAGCAAAATTATGCTCTGACTTATAGACCTATTTTTTTGTGCTATCACACCTCATATAGTAAAGCCATGAATTTGAGATGCCTACAAGAATAACAATATGGGCAAAGAATTTAGTGTTTTGGGGGTCTACTAGATGTAGGAGGTAATAAGATTTATTACTGTAAAGTCAAACTCCCAAAGTCCTTTAGCTAATAAAAATAAAATGCAAGAAAGGTAATGTGCAACCATGGATAGAAGAATCATGATTTTTGAAAGCAAGGTGTGATTCTATACTAATATTAGGATGTTAAATGACTAAATAATTGATAGCCAATTTACAAGTGTAGAGGAAGGGTTGACTATTTTTGGGGAGCAAAATCGCACCTTGTCAAGATAGGGTGCGGTTTGTTTTTTGTTGAAAAATGACTTTTATTACTAAAAGGATAATAAATATACTTATCACAAAAAAATAGGTGGTATAGAAGCACACCCTAAAAGGTCAAACTAAGAATCCTCCTAGAGTCTAAAATAGGGCTCTAGGTCTTACATAGGAAATATGGAACTTAAACCAACAAACGCAACCATAACTAGGAGGGGGTCTATAAACCCTAAAAATAAACAATAAGAGCATATGAGGGAGGATCCTTATCAAATGGGTTTCCCCACCCAACTTGAGTGGATGGAGAGGGTGGGACTCTAGCCATTAAATCGAGGGTGTTTTCCTAGTGGTCAAATAAATTTTGTAAGTGCTCTACCTCAAGATCCACCTTATTGGCTTGGGACTAAATCTGTAACATCACATTAGAGAAAATCATAGCTTTTGCATAAGTAGAGAAGGCTATTAAAATATTCAAATTAGAAAAAATAACATTATTATGGTCTTTCCAAATGTAAAATAAAATATATAATCTAAAAATATATTAGATTTGGTCAATTCTTATAGGCATGCCCTCTATTTGGGATGCAACTTTAGAGCCCAAATTGGGTTGCTTCTCCTAGTATCTGCTCTTCCAAGGATTTACAATCGAGGAATGATTGGTTTATTTGGGGTGAGAAACTCCAAATGCCCTTTTGTCAGCATCAAGAGTCCATTAAATATTTATTGTGATTTTTTCCCAAATCCCAAGCAACTTGGACCTGCATTCATAACTTTTTTTCTTGGCATACTTCTTTTTGGGGATATGATAGGGTGATATTATATTTATAAAGTTATTATATACAAAATGTGGACTATAGGAAAGGTATGTGATTCTAATTCTATAGCAAAAAAAATGGTAGGTAGGGTTAACTTGCATTGGTGAGGAGTTAGACATAGAGTGAGTGTTGAGTAGGTGTTATAGGTAATAATCATACCTTCTAAAGTCAAGGTGTATTTTTGCTAGAGGGCATAAGATAAGTCAAGGTAGGGGTCTGATGGGAAGCTTTCTACTAAGGGAAGAGTAATAAGAGCATAAAATAGATGAATTAGTAGGGGTAGAAACTAAAATTAAAAGAAAGAAGGCAACCCCTTTGCCCTTGACTCCTTGGTCATGGAATCATGTCTTGGTAGGACATGGTGCATTTCCACTTGTAACATTTATAGGGATGAAAAAAACCTGAGAATGCTCCTTCTATGTTTGGCTCAATAACAAGGGAGACACAATAAGCTAAATATTATGACTGTAATAAGGGTATAAACATGATCATATACCAATATTCATATATGTAAATAAATCATAAATATGTAATAGTTATAATCAAATAAGAAGTTAGTAATCCAAAATGCAAGAATGATGCTAAAAGAGAGCAAAGGAGGAAAGAGAACAACCAAGGAGAGAATGGATTCTCCACTAACTTACCTAAGAATACTCCAATACTTCAAGAAAGAGCACTATGGTCACTATAAAACTTAGACCATGAGAGAGAAAACTAATAAAGCAAAAGGTCAAAGTTTCTTTAGTTAGAAAAATACTTATTGGAATGAGACCATGGGGAATAGATCTTGGAGCATCAATGAGTGATGGGAGAAGTAGACAAGGTTGTTCAATTTGAATCTTTGAATGGTAAGGAAAATTCTAAAAATTATAACCTTGGGGGATGAGTGTAGGTGGTAGGTGCCCAGGGTAGATGGCACCATAAATAGACCAAATCTCAAGGTACGTAGAGGATCCAAGATTTTTAGTTCTTACCCTCAGAGCATATAATTGTGTGTTAAATTTTGCTACTATGATTTTGTAGATGTGACAATTGGAGGACACTTGGGTGAGGAAGGAGTGATGCTTCAAAATATATGTAGGAATATTTTGGGCACAAAATCATGCCTTTGCTCAAAAATCTATGATTTTGCCTAAATAGGTAAATCATTTAGGAATTAAGGTTGGAATGACTAAATTATGTTTTTTGTAGGTTTTATGGGTAATTGAGATAAATTACACCATTTGGTGGTTCAATTTTGGGCGTCTACAATTATTATGCAATGATTTCACTACCTAACAACACTTTTGCTATACAACATTGCTTTTTCCAAGCAATGACATTTTTACCTCTTGAAAAAGGTTTTGCTTCTTTGACTTTGAGACTAATTTTAGGATAGTTTAGGATGAAAACATAAACTAGGATACATGTTTGGATAGGAAAACTGATAGATTAGATTGATTTGGTTTTAGGAGGGGATAGAGACACTATTCTATCAAGAGTGACATCCACATGCCTTAGGGACCATATTGGCACTGTTACACTATGAGAAACACTCTCTTCTTGTACTTTTGGGGCTTTCAACATAGCCCTAATGTCCAAGGCCACTTTCAATCAAGCCCTACTGATCATCCTTTATAAGCTATGGTATTTGAAGATAAATTTAGTTGCCTGGTGAGGAGCTTATTGTTATTCTTAAGAATGTATAGCATATCCTTAAGGTGTTGATAAAAGGGTATCTTGTTTATATGAGTTAGATTTAGCAAAATTATTTAGAGATTCATAAATTATGTATAATTTCCTATTGTTTTATTTGATATTGATATTATTGTTGCATATGTTAGAGGTTAATTGGATAGATAGACAACATTATTGGATGCATTTGTGTTAAAGTCCTCATCGATGAACTAGTAGAAGGGTTATGTGTTGGGTATCAAGATAGGTTATTTCAAATATGATATAGTACTAGATGATATTTTCTTAGGGTATAGTTATCATATGCCAATTATACCACTCATTTTATTGAGTCCTATACATAAATGATAGAGCTCTATCCTCCTACACCTTGCTTTAGGTATGGGTTTTGAAGCACATAACAATCATATGGCCACTAGGGCTACTAGGTTAGGTGAATGATGTATATATACCCTTAGACTATGCATAGGTATATATTTTGAGGGACACTAGAGTAGATTTTACACAGGTGTAGTCAAAATTATGGGGCAGATGGTAAACTACCTCTAAAGTGAGTAGGTGATATGGTGACACTATAGGGCCATACTTGTCAAATGGATAATGAATATTAACTAGATAAAGTCAAGTTGAGGTGTTGGTTAGTGGTACCATAGGGACAGTGCTAGCTCTTCCAATATGAACACCTGGTCAAAAAATTTATATTGAGGTAAGATATCCCATTATATTTGGTTTAATATTGATGTTTAATATGATATCAAGGGTTCAATGCATTATCAAATCTTGATTCATATCCTAAGATATATATTGATGTACTTATCATTATATATCCTTATATTTATGATCCCAATGTTAGTTATTGCTATTGGGGCTAGTACCAAACCCTCTACTTAAGGAGGGTGACAATTATAGGGTTGAGAATGGGGGAGAGGATGTGCCTAGGGAGGAAACCTAAGATGGATCAATGGGTAGCCCTACCACTTGTAAGATATTTGTAGGAGTACAAATGGAGGAGGGAGAGGTAGCAAAAACAATAGTAGAAGAATTAGCAACGATTATGATAATGGTAGATGAGGTAGGATGGAGTAAGTCACCTCAGTCATCTATGGAGGTAGATAGAGATGAACTACCTAGGTAAGTGGACAATCTATAGGCTATAATGGTAATTACTATGGTAGATTGGGATGTGTCTAAGGTAAATGTAGTAATGAGGACACAAAAGTAGGATCACTTGGTATAACAAACCTCTATGATGTAGTTGAGTATCCTAAGTTTGACTATAGAGAGAGATGCAACTATAGAAAATCCCACACTAGTAGCTAGAACAAGTGATAGCCAATTGGTTTAGACCTTGTTAGATAAATTAGATATTTATAAATAGAGACACTTGGTAGATATTGCATGAGTATCAACAAACCTAACAACAAAGGTTGAGAGCTTGACCTATAGTTATAAGATATACCATTTAATAGTTCTAACTCTTGACTACGATCATTGAGCCAAATGAGGTTGACATGGACCTACTCGTGGTTTTTGACTCTTTAGTTACAACATCCTATGTGGATTTCATCACCACCAATAAGAGGAGAGGAGCCCCAAACATTGACTCAAAGATCTAGTGCTAGGATACCCCTTAGAGGTCCAATTTTGTTATATTATTATATGGTTATTGATGTATATGAATAGTATCTATACACAAACACACACACACACACACACACACACACACACACACACATATATATATGTGTGTGTGTGTGTGTGTATAAATATTAAATTTTATTGATTTTATGATGATGTGTCAAATGTGTCTAATAAATTTATGGTTATCTTATGTTTGATAAATATGATTATGTCAAATGATGATGATGATTTGTATGATCATGATATGATGATAATGATGAATGAAATAATTTTTAGTTTTAAGTTGCATAGATGACATGATCTATAATAGATGTTTGATTTATATTTTATGTTACAAGTATAATGCAAATATATAAAAGAGATGTGCCAAGGGGAATTTGGATAATGATGCAAGCAATTGTTATAATACAAGGTTTGATATAAAAAAAAGTGGTATTGGGGGATTTAGATAATTCTATAAGGTATTTCTATGATACAAGATATGATACACAAATATATGTTCCTAGGGAGGCTGTAGATAATTCCACAAGGCAATGCTATGATACACTATATGATATAAAAAAGATGTGTCTAAGTGGACTCTAGATTTTTCCATAATGTATTGCCATGATACAATATATAGTACATAAATAGATGTGCCTAGGGGCACTTTGGATTTTACTAAAAGTTATAAATAGATTAGTCTTAAAATAATCATTTTTGAGAAATTTATAGACGTGATAGATGATAATAAACTTATCTCTAGACAAATTCCATAAATATCTTTTGCTAGTGGATTTTCCTTTAATTAAATTTCATAAAAGACTTTTTCCTTTCGTCTAGACAAATATCCTAAAGGAATTTTGCTTCGCCTCTAGAAAAATACCATAAAGGACTTATGTCTTGCCTCTAGAGAAATATCATAAAGGGCTTTTGCCTTACCTTTAAACAAATTTCATAAAGGATTTTTGCTATTCCAAATAATGATAGACTTGACTCTTGAATAAATGTTGTAGAGGGATTTTAGATGTTCCAAATGGTCATGGATTTACATATACATACATGTCATAGAGTACTTTGTATTATACTTTTCTTTTGACAATGAATTACCACCATTTGGTATTTTTGAGGGAGAAATTTGTTATTGACATGGAGCATATTACCCCCATGCCTATATGTTTTTGGGGTAGTTTTTATGTTCCTATGTATATGATTGAGATAATTTATTAAGACCATCCAACATTTTACATGGGTCTAAGCACAATATGCCTTTTATTGAGAAATTCTTGAAGAAAAATAAAAGTGACGAGTTTTCCATCAACACCTACAAATATTATAGTTTTAATCATGTGTGGATTTATGATAGAATATAAATAGATTAATAATTCCATTAACACCTATGAATCTTGCAATATTTATCAGAATGAAGAGGCTCAAAAATTTAGATTAATTGATTTAGAAGTTATATTGAATAGCTTGAAGGTGATAAGAGGCTTGTACAACCTTGTTATCCTCAAGGATTGGAAATTAACAAGAGAGACCTCCATTTGTATTTTCCATTTAAGTACAAAGGTACCAAGAAAAAAATTCATTAAATTTATGATGATATGTCCACCTTGGAATCAAAACCTTAGCTAATAGTATATTGAAATATATAACTTGACTAGAATCATCACATGCCTAAATGATAAGATAAAAGATGCATAAATAGCTAGATTTGATGAGACTAGATTAATGATCAACTTGACATGTTTCTCTCATTCTTTTGTTTACAAGTAGGGAGATGAATACAAAAAGTGTTTTCTATACTAGTGTAAAAAAGTGTTAGAGTAACATCATTAGGTGATAGAATTTTTTTAAGTGTTGTTGAGATAATATTTCCACTTGATACTTTGTTCATAAAGGAAAGAATGGGTGTTCCATTTCTTAGATACAAAACTTGCAAGAGTCACAAGGTGATAGTGATATTTGATAAGAGATGAAGGATAGAAGTTTATATAAGAATTATGATTAGACCCCTTCATGCATTGAATTCATATGTCATGATGGGAAGAAGCATACAATTTTGTAAAGTATCATAGATTTTTCACGTATATCATAAGATATGTATGCCATGGAAAATATTTATAGAATGGGACAACTAGTAACAAGAAAATTATCTATCCTAACTACAATCATCATTTGTATGTCATAGTAGATCCTTGACTCTCTAGTCCAAGAAAATATAAACAAATATACGTAAATAGGTAATTCTAAAGTAAACATTGAGACTTAAGTAAGCAAAAGCAAGTAGTTAAAGCAAACATTGAGACTTAAGTAAGCAAAAGCAAGTAGTTAAAGCAAACATTGAGACTTAAGTAAGCAAAAGCAAGTAGTTAAAGAAAACAACTACTAATTTTAAATTTTATACACAATGTATTTTTAGATGTATTATGTTCATTGGTACTTTAAGTTCTTTTTTCATCAACCGTGGAAAGATAATATGCATCTAAACCATAATTGGTAGTTATGATGTATTTTTCTAGATCATACCTTCTTGCTATAGGATTATTGAGGCTTTTCTAGTAGATCCTTAGGTGTTTTAATTCATGAATTTGCTTTTCATTAAGTGATTCTAGTTAGCTAATATGAGATCCTTGACTCTCTAGTCCAAGAAAATATAAACAAATATACGTAAATAGGTAATTCTAAAGTAAACATTGAGACTTAAGTAAGCAAAAGCAAGTAGTTAAAGCAAACATTGAGACTTAAGTAAGCAAAAGCAAGTAGTTAAAGCAAACATTGAGACTTAAGTAAGCAAAAGCAAGTAGTTAAAGAAAACAACTACTAATTTTAAATTTTATACACAATGTATTTTTAGATGTATTATGTTCATTGGTACTTTAAGTTCTTTTTTCATCAACCATGGAAAGATAATATGCATCTAAACCATAATTGGTAGTTATGATGTATTTTTCTAGATCATACCTTCTTGCTATAGGATTATTGAGGCTTTTCTAGTAGATCCTTAGGTGTTTTAATTCATGAATTTGCTTTTCATTAAGTGATTCTAGTTAGCTAATATGAGATCCTTGACTCTCTAGTCCAAGAAAATATAAAGAAAAATACGTAAATAGGTAATTCTAAAGTAAACATTGAGACTTAAGTAAGCAAAAGCAAGTAGTTAAAGCAAACATTGAGACTTAAGTAAGCAAAAGCAAGTAGTTAAAGCAAACAACTACTAATTTTAAATTTTATACACAATGTATTTTTAGATGTATTATGTTCATTGGTACTTTAAGTTCTTTTTTCATCAACCATGGAAAGATAATATGCATCTAAACCATAATTGGTAGTTATGATGTATTTTTCTAGATCATACCTTCTTGCTATAGGATTATTGAGGCTTTTCTAGTAGATCCTTAGGTGTTTTAATTCATGAATTTGCTTTTCATTAAGTGATTCTAGTTAGCTAATATGATCAAGATGATATTCATCTCCTATAGAGGTATCCTATAATAATTCATAGGGAAGGGATATTAAGCTTGAAAGGGAAGATTGTGATAGAGTTATAGACCAAATAATAGGGTTTTACACTAGTAGAAATTATATCATTGGTGCAATATGCCTAAAGGGTTGGATGCAACTAGAGGTGCCAATCTCTACTAGTTTTACCAATAAGATTCTTAAGGATATTAACAAGAGTTTTGTTAGAGGCTTCAACTTGATCATTATCTTGAGGATAATAAGGGGTGGACCATTCATGCTATATATTATGTTTAGCATAAAATTTCTATATATATTTATTCTTAAAAGGTCTTTTATTGTCTGATATGAGAATATAATATATTCCATAATGGCTAAATATCTGGTTAAGCATAAATTTGGAGAGTTGCACTTTAGTGGTTGAGGCTAAATATATAAATTTAATCCATTTGGTGAAGTATTTAGTACTCATATAAATTTATGTTCTTTTGAAGACACAAGATTTATCTTCCTAATGATGTCCAATCCCTAAATGGAATAAGGCCAAGGTAGGTTAAGGGTTTAAGGGCTTATTAAGGTTTGTGGATGAGATTGTCATGCTTATGATACTTATCACACCTCTTGATATAGTCACAAGAGTAATTTTATATTAAGGGCTGATAATAGCCCATCATAAGGAGTTTCTTGGTGATGAGAACTTCACTAAAGTGTCCAATACATTATCTATCATGGGCCTCTTGAACTACTATATGGGTTTCAACATTATCTAAATACCTAAGAAAGAAGCCATAAATAGTGAAAATATAAAAAATCACTAATAATGACATACCTATAGGAATATTGCTTGATGTTATTGTACTAATTAAAATTTAATCCATCAAAAAATGATGTCCTTAAGGTAAGCAAAGATGTTATTATACCAAGGAATACAAGATGAGGCTAATTTAAGTGAAAATACCTCTAAGGGGATTTTAATAGACTCCAAGTTTGAGGGATCCCTAACTTGTTTGATGATGATGATATCTTGATCATCATCCAAATTTAAGGGGATCAAGGATGCAGCTGAAGCCATAGAATCAACATGGCAATTACTAGATCTAGGGATAGTGTCAAAGGTGAATTTATTAAAATAAACCATTATATTATCAAAAAATTATTTATATGGATTTATTTTATCATATTTACTTTGATATACACCATTTAATTTGTTGATGACTAGCTGGGAATCCTTGAAGATAGAAAAATTCTATCCTTGAGGGCTTTCTATTCTATAGTGTTGTTAGTGTAAGAGAAGTTAAGATTAAAAGATAAAGGGATCAACTATTATTAAGGTGTGATCAATATGACCCCTTATCATGATCCTTTGACATATAATACACCATAAAAGTATGATGTCTAAGAATCTTCTTGATTTACTTCTAGACTTGGACTGAAGGTCGACTCATCAAGAAATCTACTAGTAATGGCTGACTAGATTTTACAGGTGCAACTACTAATTGGTTAGAAATAACTTGAAATTTCATAGAATTTTGATTGATAAACTCTAGTTTAAAGTCACTAATAACAATGACCCACTTAGTATTTCTTCCCAAGAGGTGAGGTTTGAACATAAGATATTGCAATGGGTCTACTCTTGCAATGAAGAAGGTTCTATGACTAAGCATATAATGTATAAACTTCTAGGATGAAAACACTACAACTAGGTAAATATTCTCTAAGGGTATATACCTAACTTCATAATTAACCAAATTTTAGCTAATTTATAATATAACCCTTAGTCATCATATTGTGCCAATAATATCTTAAAGCATAGTTTGTGGTTGCTATGCATAACAAGGGTCTGTGTGGATAAGGTGGAACAATGATGGGAGGCACCATGAGATAGTATTTTAGGGTATTGGATGTGGCTTGACATCTATTATCCTATTAAAATAACATGTACTTTCTCAAAGTATTGGTAAAGGATTGGCAATTATTAGCTAATTGGGATATGAATACCCTAATGGATTATATTTTTTCTTGGAAACTATAAAATTAGGATAAATTTCAAGGAGCATATTGACAATAACTAATATTTTATTAAGGTTGACTTCTATGCCCCTTAATAATATGATAAATCCTAAGTGTTTCATTGATGTTACTCCAAAGACCATTTTTAGGCTTTAGGTATACCTTGTATTCTATTAGTATTTAAAAAATATGTCTTAGGTCTCAAACATGATATTAGTTTAGAGATTGACCAAGAAGATCATCTTCATAGTCTTCCATGATATCATGCATCATGCCATGAAAGTTGTCAGACATGGCTTTCTAGTAGGTAGCTCTTGTATTCTTTAGCCTAAAGGACATGACTTGATAGTAAAAGGTTTCCCATAGGGTAGTGAAAGATACTTTTGATTGATCTTGAGGCACTATCTTGATCTAATTATACCTTGAGAATCCATCCATTAAGAACAACATCCCATATCCTATAGTGAAATTAACAATCATGTTAACATTGTAAGGAGAAAAATAATTGTTAGGTCATACTTTTTTGATGTCCCACAATTCAATGCATACTAGCATTTCTTTTTTTCTTGGCAATGAGAACAATTTTGGAGATCTAGTCATAGTAGTCTATGTATTTGATAAAACTAATATTGAGTTTTTGAAACTCCTCTTTTACTAGGGTATGAATTTCAAAATGTATTTTTCAAAATTTTAGTTTTATAAGTTTTGCATTAGGGGTGACAACTGAGTGAGGAACAACTAAGGAAGGGTCTAAACTAGGCATGTAAGCATAGAATAAAGAAAATATATATTTAAATTATTTTAACAATTTTATGTATTCCTCTCATTATACCATGGTTAGTAATTTTCCTAATTTGAGGGTCTTGGAATCATCTGATGTTTTCAATATTAATATATATGGTTTCCTTTTTAAATACAAGATTTATATTTTAATTGAGGGAGAGTTGGAAGCACTCCAAAAATATATAAGTTAGAAGTATATATGGTTAATTTAATATTATCTACCATTCATGATAGGCCATATTGGCAAGAGTTAAAGATCCTCCAAAATAGAAATGATTTTTCTCACGGTAATATGAAAGACTAACTTGGGGAGAATTTTACGTAACATCCTATTCATAGAAGCCTTAATTAGAGATTAACTATAGGTAATATAGGGTTAATGAATTTTCTCTAAATTATTGATTAAGTCAAGAGAATCCAAGGTCTAAGAGATAAGATGACCCACAATCATCATCATCATCCTAATCAAGCCCATATACAAAAACTATACTAGCTAGGGATGCTATACCACAATGATTATGACAATCAAGTTCTTCTTATTTATTTAAAGATAAAGTGGGATAATATTCATTAAAACTAGGGATATAACCTATTACACAACATACCAATAAGAATTTTATCCACAGGTGTTCTTTAATACCTTGTTCATACAGGCTTAGTCCTTTACATTGGTGTCCTATATTAGCTAACATTTTCTTAAGGATGAGATTCAAATTTTATAGAAAGCATGAACTATACTATCATTCAACCAGATAAGATTTATTTCCATGGGTTTTCTTATCATTGGTGGTTCTAGTGTAAATAAAGGATCAACTTATTATTTGCACTATTTTACCCTTACTATTGGAAGGTAAGCCTAAGATTCGAGGAGATAGGGAAAGATTAGATAGGTCAAAAAAATATTGTTTTTAATCTAAATTAGTGTTATAATTAACAATGGTTTATTTATAATTGATTTTATTTAATACTTTGTTAGATTGGTCATTTAAATTTATTTATCTTAATGCATCAATTATGGGACGTTCAAGAGAAGAGGACTCAAGAGATGGTTTTGAAAAAGGGTAAAAAATGGCCTTTTGATTCTTGATTTTAATTACCGTACAATACTTAAAAGGTTCAACATAAACATGAATGTGATAATTTTTGTCCCTATATTCATATTTAATGCATTAATGTAAAGTTTAAGGGATAAATTTTATTTCATAGATCCAATAATTTCCAAAAAGAATGTTGTAAAAGAAGTCACATGGTAGGACATAGAAAGGAATATGAGGGTATAGGGTTTGATTTTAAGGGGTAAGAATATTGTACCACCAACCCTAAGATTCTTATTTTCAAAATTCCTAATCATAAAATTTTATCTCTATAAATATTGCTTGGTTGGAATAAAATGACTAATGAAGGTCAAAACACACACATTTAAACTAGAACTGTTGTTGACTAAAATCCATTTCATGAATTTGTCTTTGGTGTGGATTAAAATATATAGTAGTAAATATTTGGTTAAGAGGATTTAGGGATATCATCATCATAAAATAATCAATTGATTTGTTTAACCTTTATTGACCCCACTATGGAAGCAAATTCAAAGGGATTGAGGTTTTGAGGGATGGTTTATTACTCAAAATATTGAATAATATATTTCAATAAACCGAAGACTTTAAGTTCAAAGATAAATATCTTAGCAGGGGTATTCTCGAGTTGTTAAAGCAAATTAAAATTATCTTTATCTTTGGTTTTGTTTTAGGATTGTATTATTAAAGAAGGCCATTTAGGTGGAGAATATATTTGATCAAAGGAGCAAAGGTGGTCTTGGTGGTTGGAAAATTGATGGTTGTTCTAATGATCGATTCTTGTGTTGTTGCCTTATTACAACATAAATACATGAAATACAATTAATATGATGATATTGGTTAAATGTAGCAACCATTTTTCTTAAGAGATGGCACATTTCTATAGTTGATATTGTTTGGTACACTTTGATTTTAATTATTATGATTTGGCAACAAATTTTGGAAAATTTTAAGATCTTAATTTGAAGAAGGTTGGGATTCAGAGCTATTTAAAATAATTTGACCATTATTTATAAGTTCCTAGACTACATTTTTGAGGCCTATGCATCTACCGATTGAATGGTCATTGATATGATGCAAGACACATAGCTTATTTTGATAAAACCAAGAAGATTTTTTCCTTCAAGGTTGTATACACTTGATGGGTGGGTGTTTTACTATATTGGTTCTAAGGAGTTGATTTAGGATAGCAAAAATAGGTTCATCTATTTGGGTGTAACTCCTATTAGGATTTTGTTGGTTAGATTTCCCTAGAACATGTTTTTGAAGGTTTTTGATAGTAGTGACATTGTTGGATTTGTAGGAGTCCATAACTCCATGACAAACAACGTGTTTATTCTTGTACTATCCCTTTAGGTTTGATGAGGAGGACTTCTATTCCTCTTTGGTCACATTGTATTTTAGGCACATTCATTTAATGAGAGTGGTCTCTACTCTCTTGGCCATGTCAATGACATCTTCAAACACATACACATTGGTCATTTTAAAATAGAATGTTGACTGCATGTAAGTTGAATATGAAAATATTAAGTAGGTCCCTAGGAGGGAAACATATTGCAATATCCTAGCTATGGATTTTCATCTTCCTAAAATGTTGGTGATAATCTCATTAAAATAAAAATATCAACAACCACTCAATTTATCCAAATCACTATGCCATCCAAATTTATATGCCAACCATCCCAATCACAACAACGTATCCTATATGCAATGATGTCCATGACCCTTACCCAAGGAGATGATTTTGTAGGAGTAACTTAATCAAACAATATTATTGGAGGACCTAGGATAAGCTTTATATACAAGGATAGAGAGAAATATGTTGTCAAAATATCATATGCCCTTACCACTAAGGAAAAGAGATGGAAGAATAAATACAAATGACTCAATAAAAAGACCTCCAAGGCTTCAATTATTTTCTATTTATAACTATTGGGAAATGGAGATAAGGTTTACTTTAGTAAGATGATATAAACTAACCCCACCAAGGTAACATCAACTCTTGCTTACTTAACTATGAGGGTGTCCTAGTTGGATCTAGACAAGATGGACCCATACCAAATGGTCTAATTAGATAACTAGTTGATACTTGGAACAAAAATGAAATATGGCTTCCTAGTAGTTAAGAATGAAGTAATATAGGTTAAAATTAGGGATTTGGAAGTATAATTGGTATACCTAAAGGCACAAACAGAAAAAATATGGCAAGAGGATAAAGGGTTAAATAAGGAGGTCCCTAAAAAGGATTAGCTAAAAAATCAAGTTACAAATTTTGAAATCTAACTTTCCAAGGTTGAAGAACTCATGTAGTGGATAATAGAAGAACAATGTTGACTCATGGAAAGAACTAAATATAAATTTCAATAGATCATAGATTTGATAGGTTCAAGACTTGAAGAAAAAACTATAAACCCAAATTTGACATAGGAAATTTAAAAATTCAAGACCTTTTGGGAACAAATCTAGGAAGATATGAAGAATGCTTATAATTTTGAATGAGCTCCATAAATAAAATCATAGAATATATTGACAAGACTATTAAACACATATAAGGGTATGTATCTATTAGATTTTAGCATCAAGAAGTTCTAAAACTCCTTAGTTCAATGATCATAACATAGTATAGTAGGAAGGAATAGATATTAAATATCTTATTAAGACACTAAGAAGAATCCTAGATGTTCATAGGAACCTCCAAACCTACAAATATGACATGGCATATTTAATAACCCAAGTACAAGAAATGGATAAGGAAGTCTAGGGGTTGAATGTTGCTAGGGTGCTTGATATTTTTGATGAAAATAAGTACATATTATATGATGATGTTGTAAGCACTATGATTGAAGAAGAGAAGGGCCAATTTTACCAATGGGATATAGCTCAAATCCATGAGAGGATGAATCCAACTCAAGCCAAGATATAGGAGCTAGATGCAAAATATGAGGGACTATCAAAAAAGCCCTTAGAATACCTGATGGAGAAGGCAAAAGACCTCAAATTAGTATAATTTTTAGATGATAATGAGTCAAAAAAGTTACTAGAACTACCACCAACAAAGACTAACTAAACAAAAAAATGATTTTGATAATTTTACAATGTAGGTTCCAATTTTATAAACTTCATACCTAAATATAAAGATAGTACCTAGATCTTATGCCAATTGATCTTGGCATCCTATGAAGTTACGATAAATATGGTACCTCGTAAATGTAGTACCTTTACACTACCATTGCAAAATTTATAAATTTCAATGGCAATGTAGTGGTGGATATTAGGTAGTAGAAAATATTCAAATTTTTCCAAAATTTGAGAAAGTGTGGGCAAAGATTGATTCACTTGCAAAATTTAGCCAATTGGATCCAAAAGCTAATTTGCTCATTAAAAGAGACTGATTGTATTAAAGGAGAAATTCACTTAGAAAAACTTTTGATTTTATTATAAATGCAAGTAATTTTCTTACTAAATATAAGTGTTTCACTTGCCAAATATGTGAAAATGGCTCGAATAGTCATAGAGGTAAAATATCATATAGATCACAATGTGAATCTTCTAAAAAGTATATTTTTGGCATGTAACAGTGCACTAAGTCACTTTAGAGGCCTTTTAAGCTTGTTAGAGTTATGACCATAGGCATTTAACATTTCGAGGTAGAACGATTTGCTAAATTTACCCCTAAATATTCACTTTTACTAGGAGTGATTGTTCTTCACCTCAAATAATACGAATAAAATTTTACTATAAATGGTATCCTAGGGTCCTTATTATAATAATATTTTATCCATGATAATTTAAAGTTGTACTCTATGAAATACATGTTGTGCTCTGTACTAATCAAGTTGTAATAAATTAGCAAGTCCTTAAGCATTCCATTAGTGGCACCACCCTCCTAGTTTACTAGGTGCATGATAGTTGTGGCATGGCCCTTCTAGCCCACCTAATCATTCACTTATCAATTTCATAATCAAACATATGGGTGGAAATTTATATAATTCAAATTCTCATGTTTTGATTGATCATATGATCTCCTTTATAATTTGTAAAATTTATATTTTTAAAAATTTATTACCCTAAACTTCTAAACAATTTCATTTTTGTATTTTAGTTTTTTATGCATTTTTTCTTTTGCACTTTACTTTCATGCAACTAGTTTAAATAAATATAGGGTAAGGATAATGGGAAGCTATCCTAAATATGAAGGTCAAGAGAATCCATTGGAAATCCAATTCAATATTGTTAGAACTTGTATTGGAGATGCAAAACCTAGTTTAGAAGTTAAGACAATTCCTTGGTTCAACACTACCAACATATTCCAAATTGAAGAGACATTTTGGTAAAAATATGATCAACTCAGGGTATGTAAAATAATCTAAAGAGGTAGATGAAATATTAGTACTTCACCAAGTAAAAGTCCCCATTCAACCATTGTTTTAATTTTATCAAATTTTTGGTCTCTTTAGACAACCTAGGTACCCTTTCTTTTAGCTTCAACATTATTTGATAGTATACTATATCATAGAAGTGATATAGATTTTTTTTCTCTTCTTGATAGGGTATGTTCATGTAGTCCCTAACAGAGAGAGGCTTATCATAAATTTTTATTTGATTTAGTTGTAGCAAGGGGAACCACTCCTAATATAATATTACCATACTAGATAGGATGTGTAGGTAAACTTTGTTGCAATCAGGGGAAAGCAAACAAAAATACTAAAACAAAATTTTGTATTTTTTGACCAAATATTTTATATTAAATATTTCTACCAACCAAAATTGTTGCACATCTTTCAAATTTATTTGACATGGTGTCTCTTGCATTCAAGACACCCTTGGTGTTTCACCTTTTGCTTTCTCTTTTCATTTTCTCTCAAGCTCCCGAGTGATGCAACTATTAAACCTAATATGAGATGAAATCATCAATAACACCCTAATAATTACTTAATATAAAATAATGTAATAATGGCTAACACCATCCTTTTTACATTATTTAGTATAAATATCATTACCCCCCATAATTCGTAGGGCTAGTAAATTAGAATTGTGCTTTGGCTTTGACTCTAGCTATGGATTTGGGTAATCTCCATGGCGTATGCCTCTTTGTTCTATCTTAGGGTCTATTTATAGGTCATTGCCTTTATGTCATCTCTAGATCATAACCTCTAGATCATTACCATTTAACTATAGCTTTTGTGTAATCCATATGTTTTTAGTCTTCCACATAATAATTCATTGCAAGACTTTCGAGCATAGCTTGGTTTATATTCTAATATAGAAATCATTCATTTCAAGTTTCCCAAGATTACATTGCTCCATGGGAAAACTTAATTTTGAAAAATTGTGATGTTTTTCAACCACCAAATTTTGCTTTCTTCTATAGAATCTATTCAATATTTCTTTTACTTTATCCTATTTTGACACATTCATTCATCCACAATTCACATGTAATTTTTTGGTCACTTTATTTTTGTGCCAACACTTTCTTTTAGAATTATTATTACCTCCACAAATCTCACAAGGATATAGGTTCCAAAATCTCGATATTACATGTCTAGATATTTTACAATGATTGCAACAACTCATCCTAGGAGTTTCATTCTTTGCATATGATTATTTTCTTAAAATTATTTGACCAATATATCCAATAATTTAATTCTTTAGCCTTATTTAGCATTATGGACTTTTTTACCTTCCCATATCTTACCAAACCTATACCATTGTATCCTATTTTTTTTATTAGTTTTGAACCAATTACTTTGGTATGATTTTCAAAATACCTAATTTCATCATCTCCACTATGGTCTCTATCACTATCCCCAACAATATTTGAATACCATACATCATCATAATAATGAAATTCAACACAATATAAACTATCACTATCACTTTCAACTTTGATAATAGGGCTTTTATCATGAACAATACAATAAAATTTTACACAAACTCTTATCTTACCAACAATATTATGTCTATCCCTTATATGAGATCACTTGTATCACAACACGTATTTTCCATTGTGGGATTAAAATCACCTATATCACAAGAAAAATCTGACCTTTGAAGAAAATCAGTTATGTCACAACAAACACTTGTTTTCATAGACTTGTCCTTCAACTTTTCAATTATTTCTATTTATTTTCTACATTTCACCTCAAGGATGTTAAGAGCGAATATTTCTATACACAACTTCTCATATCACCAATAGATATTATCACCCCATTTTTAAAGTACTCTTCACAAGTATCAACTTTTTTGAGGATTTATTGTAAGCAATTCCTAAAATTTAAAAATTCTCCACCTTCACTAGTTTCTAATGACACATACTTTTGAATTTCACTTTGTTTTTTGGCTTGTTTACTGACCCCTTTATTTCTTGTTTTTATCACTTAGCCATGAGAATTGTATGTGCTATTTAAAACTATTCTAATTTAGGGTACTTTTGAATAATATATCATTATTATTGTTTCTCTTATTGATGTTTTATTGAAACTATTGATTCTTTTGAGGAGGTCTACAAAATTGATCCCCACAAGTCATCAAATCGTATTTACAAAACTTGGTGTCATGTCCTTTTTAAAAACATGATAATACATCCTTCTCCATTAAGGATATTTTTGTGATGAAGATAAGGTATAAGGGCCCTTTGAACCTTTTGTGGAGATAAGAACATTATAGGAAAAATCATATCTTAATTTATTATTTGTTTCCTACAATTTAATGATGTTCACCTATTCTTCAAATGTCACCTTTCTATTTGATACTTGAAAAGATGTGACCAATGTTCAAAATGATTTTGGGAGAGCTCTAAGTATAATAGAGACTAAGATATTATCATCCACATTTTCTCCAATGGTGTTCAATTTTACCTTCACTTCTACAAATTTAATTTTTTTTATACTCTTTCCATCTTGGAACCTTAATGTATGTAGTTGTGATTGAAGATGAAGGATTGTGGCTTCATTCATCATTTCAAATATAGTACAAAGTATATCTCATGCATCGATTGATGTATTTAATTTACTTATATGTGGTTGTATTTTATTTTCCACTCCAAAAGTGATAAGCATAAGTGCCCTTACATCTCCATCATTATTTTGCTTAGCTCCAATTTTATCAATTCAAGTTTCATCACTACTAACTATACCCTAGAGTTTTTCGACCAGTAGTATTGTCCTCATTTTTGTTTCCCATGGTACAAAATTTAGATCTTTGAGAAATTGAGATTATATGAGATTTTTTTTTATGTAGCCATGGCAAAGGTTCCTTATATCTTCCAAAATGGTTCAATTTTATATATACCACCAATATTATATACCAAACCTTTTAATGTACCTGCTCTTCCTATATACCTATCAATAAATGGAAGAATCTAGTCCTCTTGATATACATGACCAAACATGAGATAGGCCTTAAGGAACATGAAAGAGATCAATACATGGTACCAAGGTAGTACTACAAAGGATTCATCCTATTAATAACACCTACTTAAAGAGACATCCTCATACATGGGCATACCTTCCCTATATAATTGAAATTTCTTAATTTTAGGATTTATGTCTAATAATAGTGATAAATAGGGTAATGAATGGAGTGAAAATAAACAAATAAATGTTCTTTATTTATACTCATAAATTTATAGGGTCCATGCCTAAATGTAATTATGATAGCTATATTAGGTTTTAGACATAGTAACTTAATACGACAACATCAGGGTTATGCATAGGGGTAAATTTCGTAATTTAGCATGAATATTCTGATTTTCACAATTTTAATTTTACAAATTTGGGGACCCTAGAGGTCAGTCCAATTGCCTAAAAATTTTGGGACCAATATTTTTTAGATTAATTTCACCTTGGTATCATAAGGTTTCCTGCCTAATTTTTGCCTTAAAATTATTAAAAAAAAATTTATCCCACCCAATTTACCTCTTGTACCCCATTATATATAGCTAACCCTGACAGTGACACTCATACAATTAAAACATTAATTTTATTTGATAGTGAGTGATACAGAGCATGTGACTGACACTATGCGACAGATAGAAGGCGAATGGCAAAAGGCGACTGGCAAAAAGTGATTGGTAGAAGGTGACTGGTAGAAGGAAACTGGCATAAGGTAACTAGTAGAAGGCGATTGGTAGAAGGTGACTAGTAGAAGGCAACTAGCATAAGGTGACTGACATAAGATGACTGGAATAAGATGACTGGAAAAATATGACTAGTATAAGGTGATTGGCATAAGGTGACTAGTATAAGGTGATTGAAAAAAGGTGATTGGTGAAAGGCAACTGGCAGAAGGTGATTGGAATAAGGTGAGTGTCATAAGGTGACTGGCAAAAGGTGATTGGTATAAGATGACTGGCATAAGGTGACTAGCATAAGGCAACTAGCATAAGGTGATTAGAATAAGGTAATTAGTAGGAGGCGACTGACATAAGGTTACTAGCAGAAGATGACTGGCATAAGAAAACTGGTAGAAGGCGACTGGAATAAGGTGAATGGCATAAGGTGATTGGTATAAAGTGACTGGCATAAGGTGATTGGCATAAGGTGACTGGAAAAAGGTGACTGGCGAAAGACAACTGGTAGAATGTGACTGGAAGAAGGTGAGTGGTAGAAGGTGATTGACATACAATGATAGCCATTTATTGATAAGTTTCTTTTACTATTAATTTTCCTTTTTTAAACATTTTGTTCATGGGCACTCAATAAGGAGGTTTTCCTATTATTTGGGCACAAATTTCAAGCCTACTTAGGTTAGATATTCTATTGTCTTGAACAATAGTTCTTTTTTTATCAGTTATTTTCTTTTTTTAAAATGATGTTCATGTTATTCTTATGTTTATACAAAGAAAAGAGAATTACTTTTTTATGGTGGGTAGGCAATGGATAGAAGCCAAGGGAAAGGATCTGAAAGGAGTGTTGGAAAGAAGATGTGGATGGAAAAGAAAAGTGTGGGCTGGGAAACGGAAGAAGGAGGAGGAGCACTGAGTAAGTGAAGGGGAAGCTCCATGAAGCTAAGGGAGAAGTTCGACGAGAAGAAGAGGAAGTAGGCGATGGGCGTTTTCGAGTGTAACCTAGATAAACAACCAATGATGAATATACCAGGTTGGACTCATGAGATCACTCTAATTAAGATGTGTTTAATATTTTGTTTTCATTATTTTATACTGTTGTTGGGCTATGGGTTCTCGCCTGTTTACATCGACTCATTTAAACTATGGTAAACTTGTTTCCTTAAAAGTGAAATGTTAAGACTAGTAAGGTGGTCCTATAGTTGTCCTCCTATTGATTTCTTGTGAAACCATTGTGATTTCATGGCCATGTTAACCTCCTTGACCAAGCCTTAACACCTTACCTCTATGAATATGATATCGCGTGTGGTTAGCTGGTTTATGATAGCACCCTTTGTCTAGTCTGCTAGTTGTACTGTATCATGTTCACCACCATGACTGTTGCTACAGATGATAACTATTTTTGGTAAGGGTAGATATCTTAGAGTAGGAGTACCTTAAGGTAATTCATCTACTTGTTTTCCAGGGATAATATTTCCTTGATGTTTGTAGTTGTGAATGGATTGCATAGTAGGTTCGTGATCATGCTTTATTCATGGATTAAATTAGATGGCTTTAATTGAATAAATGAATGTGAAAATGATTTGTTTTGTAAATTAAAGATATAGGACTTTAATTTATGAAATGAAGGGAAGGATTACTTATGAATTAAAGTAGTTGACTTTAATTTAGTAAATAAATGTGAACCTAGATTATTTAGCAATTGAGGGTATGGGACTTTGATTTTTGAATAAGGGTTAATTCATTTATTAGTAGCAAAGCATGTGGTCCTGATGCATGGTTGAATAACTCTCATAGGAAGATGATATGGGAAACAGAAAGAGTAGTTTTCTATGATGTCAACTATGCATTAGAAATTTGAATTGCTTGGGTTATTTGTATAGTTGCAATTTGGCAATGAAATGAGCAAATGCATTTTAGAAGCATGTCTATCTTGAACTATGAGTGTCCTCATACCCTACTATCCTCACTTGATCAATGGAAGAGTGGGAGGACAAAAGTCATGAGATGAACCAATGTTCAAGTTTGCTCTCTACCTTACATATTGCTTATTTATGCAAATAGATTAGATTTATGGTGAGATTTCCCCATTGAAATTGATGTAATGTATTGTTTGAAGGTATGGATTTTACCATACATACTTATGTAATAAATGAACAATATGGTTGATGCACCTTTGTATTCCATCAATTGAATGTAATTGTATTTAAATCCTTTCTATTGCATGTTTATCCTTTAATTATTGTTTCATGTTTTAGTTATCCTTTGCTTGTTTATTGATTTATGTTTTGTTGGATTTAGTATCTAGATATATCCTTTATATTCTTGTTTGAATAAATTCTATAAAAATTAATAGTAAGTTCTAGGTGAACTTAGAGGTAACCTAAGGGCTTGATACCCCCTTAGGGAGATTGGAAACTAGGTTTAGGAGATCGTGCCTAAGTTAATATAACTTATTAGAGGACAAGATTAATATCTTGAATCATAGTACATAGCATACCCATGCATAATGGCTTGCATGGAATATGGATATGCGTGTATACCTTCCAATGATTGAAGGTGGTAAGTCTAGCTCATCAAGGTTGATGAGATAGATGGAATTATGTGCATGACATTAGATATACCTACATAGAATGGAATTGCATGAGAGGAATATTGTGTGGTATAGTTCTTGAGAAACTTAGGGTTTGTTAAAAATTAAGTTGATCTAAGGTTGGTTAGGGGTTTAAAAAAATTCTCTCTTTTTGTGTTTCTTTTTTCTTGATTTTTGGGTCGTTACACAAAGGTCAAATATAATGGGGGGTTTAAGACTATTAAGTCCAAGGGATGAAATTCACATTATTTTTGTGGCTTGTAGTTGCTTTCTTTTTGTCTCATCTTCTTTCAAGGCCTTTTGAAAGTACTCTTTCTACCCTAGAATGGCTAACATTTTCTAAATTGGGACCAGTATAGTGGATTTTTTAAGTGATCCACTATGCTAAAATATCCTAGAGATACTGCCCTTTGTAAAACAAAATAGGATCTCTCTTGAATTGATTGAGTATTTTTGGTTGGTTTTGGTGATGATGACTGTTGCCTTATGGTTGCTGAGGCGCTTTGCTCGATGAATGCTAGATTTTGGTAGTATAGTTGTTGATAGTCTTGAGTTATCTCTAGCTATCCTAGTCTAGTTGCCTAGGGTATTTAGATCACTTGGTTATTGGATAACAAGAGGTATAGGTGCCCTTAATCATTGATTCATCATAGCCAGGGGTTGCCATTCTAATTGGGTTGACTTGTACTAACTATCAAGGGTTAGTAGATTCCTCATATCCCTTTCCTCCATTATATACTTCTTATATCTTATTGGATAATCTATTTGGACTTGAGTTCTTTTAGCCATTAGGTTTCCCATATAATCAAATACTGCATATTTCTTCCTAATCCCATGGTGCTAAGATTTATTCTTGAGAAACATAGTCAGGTTTTGTGATGGAATGAATAGAGATGTGATCTGGTATCTAAATTTTAGCTTTTAAATATAAAATGGATGCTTGAGGTGGCATCATCTCAACTACTACAATAGCCAAAGGCTATAATGTTACTCCTACATTGTCCTAGCTAAGGGGTATTTTAGGAGGTAAAATCCTCTATATAATTATTTTGTTTAAATATTATCTCCATAACATGACTAGGAATTTTTGTCTATAGAGGGGTCACAACTAGGACTATTTGCTAATGTTGGGCTTGGGTTTGACCATTTTCTTAATTGTTTTGGAATTGAGGCTTGGGATATCCATTGTATGGGTTTCTATAACCATGGTTTCCTTATGGAAAAGAAGGTTTGTAGTTGTTTTGACAGGGGCATCTAAGGGTATTTCATTCCATCCTCATAACCAACATTTCATTAGCTATTAATGTAAGAAACTTGTGGGATGAATCATTCTCAAGGTCCTTAGAGATTTATGGGATTGGAGTTTGTGTGGATATAGTAACTAAGGATGAATTATTGGACTAATATTTATTCCTCAAGGATTTGACTTAGTGGACTAATTGTCACCCTAGGCCCTATGACTAATTGTATTGTGAGGTGTTCAAATACAAATATTGTATCGAACACTAATGCTTTGAAGTTTTGGTGTAACGATAAATCTATAGTGGTATAAAGCCTCCTCCTAGGATTAAATACCCTAAGTCATGTCAAAGAGTATGTTTTGGAATAACCATCACACTTTGAGGATTTGACTTAGTGGACTAACTACCACCCTGGGCCCTAAGACTAATCGCCCTATGAGGTGTTCAAATACAAAGATTGTATCAGACACTAAAACTTCAATATTTTGGTGTAATGACAACTCTACATGAATGAGAGGATGATTAAGAGGTCATTGGCTAAATGATTGAAGCTAGGGATTTCACATTGGGGTATAGAGGCATAGAAAGTCTAGGGGTCAAACTTCCAATTTAAATCAAATTATGTTTAGCTTGAATGGCCAATTCATAGGCCTTTGGTAGGGAGTTTCCTCCTTTGGTCTTAATCATCATTGAAATTTTAGAATCCAAAGCTTTCAAACAGTATATAAGCATCATACTTAGTGGGGGACGCATCTCCTTAGGTATTTTATACTAGGAATTATGAAATATGAGGTTGAAATCAGGGTTATGCACAGGGCCAAATTTTGCAATTTAGCATGAATATTTAGATTTTCACAATTTTAATTTTATGAATTTGGGGACCCTAGAGGTCGGTCCTATCACCCAAAAATTTTGGGACCAATTTTCTTTTAGGTTAAATTTTCCCTGGTATCATAAAGTTTCCCACCTAATTTTTTGCCTTAAAATTAGTAAAAATAAAATTTATCCCACCCAATTTACCTCTTGTACCCCATTATATATAGCCAACCCCGACAAAAACACTCATACAATTAAAACATTAATTTTATTCGATAGTGAGCGATATAGAGTAGGCAACTAACATAATACGACTAATATAAGGTGATTGGAAGAATATGGTTAGGAGAAGATGACTAGTAGAAGGTGACTGGTAGAAGGCAACTAGCAGAAGGTGACTGGAAAAAGGTGACAGGTAGAAGGTGACTAACATAAGGCAATTGGCATAATGTGATTGACATAATGCAATTGGTAGAAGGTGACTAGAATAAAGTGACTGGTAGAAGGTGATTGGTAGAGGGCAATTAGCAGAAGGTGACTGGCATAAGGTGATTGGTAGAAGGTGACTAGTATAAGGTGACTAGTATAAGATGACTAGCA
This sequence comes from Wollemia nobilis, assembly GCA_028583015.1. NCBI lineage: Eukaryota > Viridiplantae > Streptophyta > Pinopsida > Araucariales > Araucariaceae > Wollemia > Wollemia nobilis. Next base: position 4,792,662 of record JAQPPZ010003172.1, on the reverse strand, counting down.
TAAGGTGACTTGTAGAAGGTGACTGGCATAAGGTGACTGGCATAAGGCAATTGACAAAAGGTGATTTGTAGAAGGTTATTGGTAGAAGGTTACTGGCATAAGGTGACTAGCATAGGGCAACTGGTATAAGGCGATTGTCAGAAGGTGACTAGTGGAAGGTGAATGGTAGAAGGTGATTGGCATAAGGTAACTGGTAGAAGGTGAATGACAGAAGGCGAGTGGTAGAAGGTGACTGACATACAATGATAACCATTTACCGATAAGTTTATTTTACCATTAATTTTTCTTTTTTAAATATTTTATTCATGGGAAATCAATAAGGAGGTTTTCCTATTATTTGGGCACTAATCTCAAGCCTACTTAGGTCATATATTATGTTGTCTTGAACAATAGTTCTTTTTTTACCAGTTATTTTCATTTTTAATAATGATGTTCATGTCACTCTTCTATTTATATAGGTAAAATGTCACTTGCTAGAAATGGAAAGAAGGGAGTCCATCCTTTCGATAAAAAGGATTATCCTCAAATACTTTCATAATATTTTGAAATCCAGTCAACCATCAACATATGCACAAATTGAATGTATGAATGCCTTTAATTACTAACTAATTAAATTTTGTACATTGTTAATTTTATATATAATGTCTTCATTCATTAAGAAGGGTGCATTTTTGTTGATGGATTTGTCAATTATTTATTTGTATTTTTTAACAGAAGGTATGCTTTTAAATGCAATAATGATAATGACCTTGGTATTGACCCTAGTATTATCTCTACAAAAAACACTATTGACCCTAGTATACCTCCACTTCCACATATCCATGATAATGAGAAGTCCACAAATGAAATTTTTCTTAATGAAATATAACAACAACATGAAGAGATTCTTGAAAATAACACACCAAATGGAAAATAAAATAGTAGTTCTTATGTAGTCCCTAATTTTGGAGAATATTTTTCTAAAAAACATAAATGTGCAAGGTTATCTAGGTGGAAAATTAATAGATCATTTCAGCCTTATTGGGTATAATAATTTCCATTTATTGAGCCAGTACTACCATAGAATAGTAGTAAGGAAATAAGATAATTGAGATGCATAATTTGCAATTGGAAACACGAAAAGGATCATAGATTGCAAGTTAGGAAAGATACAGTATAAAACATTATGGAAAGGTTTATATAAAAACAAAAGAAAGTGATGGACCAATACAAAAAAATTATTGGTAGAAGGATGCATAAGAGTGTACACATATGAGATATTCACAAGAATATGATAAAGAAATGAAACAAAAGCAAAATTTGGTTGAGAAAGGTGCAAAGATTCAAGCCCAATTTTGAAAATGAATAAGTTCACTTTAGCTTCAAAAAATTTGTAGTTTGTTGTTGTACTCACTATTCTTAAAAAGTGTAGACCTATGTCTAATTTAATTGATTATAAATATCTATTTCAACTAGCTAATGTGCAGAACTTACCCGACCCCCATTGGTCAGATCGAAGTGGTTGGGAAATGATAAAATATCTCTCATTGGTTGAGCAGGATGACCTCAAAGAGAAAGTAAAAAAGGCAAAATTCATTTCAATTTCAATTGACGAGGTGACTACTATTGACAACACATCTTGGATTTTCATGCATGTTTACACATTGGAAAATTATTTAAGGAAACCTCATTTACTTGGAGTATGCAAGATGGTGGAAAATTACAATGCAAAAAATATTTACAATGTTGTTGTAACTAGTTTAAAAAATAGCAGTAATGAATGAAATGGAAATAACTACTAAGTTAATATGTGTCAGAGTTGATGGTGTTGTTACAATGTAAGGACACAAGAATGGTCTTTGTGCTAGACTACAAACATCTATTGCCCCATATTTGATCCCTATTCATTGCATGGATCATAGAATGAATCTTACATACAAAATTATGGATACATTTACAAATGTAGCGAGAGTGGAAGAGATTGTTCGTGAAATTCATGATTATTTTTAACGTAATCCAAAAATATTTTTAGAGTTTCAAAATTTTGCACTAGGATTTATTGAAGGTAAAAAACTCTTAAAATATGTAGATACTAGGTGGATTTTGATGTATCAATCGACATATAGAGTTTTCAAAGAATATAAATCTTTGGTATGGTTTATGTATGCAAATTGTAGGGTAGTTGGTAAGGCTAAATATTTGCTATTTCGAATGAATGACTTTGAAACACTTCTCACATTGTGTGGTATTCTTCCAATGTTGGAAGAAATGAACACATTAATCAAAATTGCAGAAGAAAGATCAATTTATATTATGTATTTCATCAAGACAAGAAAATAAATTTGCATACATATTGATAGGATGTATGCATCTAGTCAAAGTTTTATGGATCCCATGTTTGAGAGTTGGAGAGCATGTGAATGATCCTCAAAACTTTTTGAAGTTCAATATAAATGTTCATCTATGTATTAATGTCCACGAAAAAGAAATACCTTTATATTGTTTTGATCAGCGAATGGATATAGCTACAAATGAAGATGAACAAATGCCCATAACATACAACATATTTTATGTAGTTGTACAGGATACAAAAATTAAACTGAAACAAATAGCAGAATCATTGACAAAAGAAATAAGAGGTCATTTTTAAAGAGATGAATTGCTTGAGGCTATTGCTATGGTTAACCCAATATTTTGGGAACCTTTTAATGAATACCAAATTATAAATGGTTTGTTTCTCAAATACATGGGTACTCTTGCTAGCCATTTCACTAAACGTGTGGTATTCAATGGTATTGAAATCAATGGCATTCTCAACAAAGATCTTTTGACAAAACAATCAAACAATTTAGAACAACAAAGTCTGATCAAGTTTCACAACTCACTAACCATCATGAAACAGGTTCTATTTCACGTTTGTGGAAAATAATACATCCTAGTAGTATCTTACAACATACTATGATTGAATATTTTCATTTATATGAATTATGTCCAACAATGATTTTAGGATGTGTGGAAGATGAAAGGGTATTCATTGCATTATCATATGTAAAATCTAAATTTCAAATTAGGTTGGACAAAAATTTGGGAGATTGTTTGAGAGTATATGTGTCGACCTATGAGGTGGAGAAGTTTACTTATGAAAGAGATTTGACATATTGGAAATCTCTGACAAAGAGAAGGTGCCACGAATACTCAAGATGATGAGGATAATAGTAACACTGATCAGACTGTGATGACAAAAATTTTGGGTATGAGTGCAAAATATTTTGTACAATATAAAAAGAGTTTGTTCCAGCTTCCAACATTATGATGCAAGGATGCTTTCATTTGATTTGATATCACATATTATACTATCAGTTTTCAATAGAATATTGAGATTTGATTATAGTTTGATACATGTATTTTTTGATATCATTAATCATATAATATGGGATTATATGTGCTATTGGATATTTTGTCTATCATAGCCCTTTGATTTGATTATGTATATTTGGATGAGTTTGGATTATTTGATTACAGATATGTTGATTATGGAATATGATTATTTTTATATCAAAGACATGTTATTGGATATTTTTATATCATGTTATTTAAGCCTTTTTATTGGATTATTAGTCTATGATATTCAAATTATTTAGTAGATTTGTATTGTATAAACTATTTATGGTAAAGTAAATATTTGTGCTACATTTTAGTCATTTCAAATTATTTTATAAAACATAAAAGAATATTTTATTACATCCACATAATTCAAAATTATTTATTGCATCCACACAACTAATCAAAACATCACAATATTTAACAAAATTTCAAAAAGATAATACAATTTTTTTTGGAAATTATCTCTTTTATTGATTTTAAAAAGATACCATTCTTTTACAATTTACAAAAAAACTATGCAACATGTTTGGTTTCTCCTCAAATAAAAAATAATAGTCTTCTACTTTTCTTTCTACATGGTACCTGAAGTTTTAGTTGCATCTACCTCAATATCCTTTTCTTCCAATGCACCAAGCCTTACCATACTTTTAGCTATAGTGTTTATGCCCGATAGCAATAAACCTTCTTCCTTTGCTAGATATTCTCTAAATGGTGCATTCAATTCTTTATCATTTTATTTTAATACAACCTCCACATCCAAAACCTTATATTTGATAAACTTCTTCAGCCAATTATTTTCTCTAACAGTGTATTGTAATATTTTATTCACTTCAATAACATTATTCACACTAATTGTTTTAGTCTTGATCAATGTTTTCATGGCACTGAATTGCTACTTTAAGTGTTGATAATTAGACTGCAAAATAGAAGAGAAAAAGGTTAATATTTATAAACAAAATATATTTAAGAAAAAAATGATTTTTAGTTATATGTAAAACTTACATCAATGGTAAGTCTTGTAGTTTCTGCAACTACTACTTTTTCTTATCTAGTGCCCATTCATTGAAATATGCCTGGGCCTTGGCATTGAGGTTTTCTAATCGATCCAGCATAATGGCCAAAACTTTATCACTGTATGTAGACTTAGCCTGCATGGTGCCAGATTTAGCTTTACCTAACAAAGCATCGAGCTTTTGTCGCTCATTATCCACATTTGAAAACAAATCCTTTCTATTTGAAAGTTTTTTGTATCGGACATTTATTTATTTTATCAAAACCTTGGCTTGATATTCCTAATATTTTAATATATCACTATCTACAAGTAGACTATTATTAACTATAGCCTTACATTTATTGGCTAATAAAAAAATTTCTAAAAATTAACTGTATCATCATCATTCAGATGATTATGGGTGTCAAATTGCTAGGGGGGAAGAGGAAACTCTGATGGAATCTGCCTCAAAATTCTCTTCTACTTAGGTCCGAGGTGTAGACCAATTGGTTCATCTAAACCCCATAAGGGGGGTGGAGGTCCAAGGTTCAAATCTCGAGCCTCACCGAACTAAATGCTTGTCCCTTTCCTAGTGCTTTCAATGACGTAAAAGGTTTTAAATGATTGTGGCATGGTGGTTATAGGGGCGGACTGTGCGAAGATTTATGTGGTAGCTGCTGGGGTGGACAACCCATAATACTATGGCAGCCATAAAAATTTGGACAGCCTTCCCAAATTCGTGGAGGCTACCGATTCCACCATGTAAATTAAAAAAAAAAAACATTCTCTTCTGCTTCATCATTGATCTCTAGGCCCTGCAGTACATTGTTTACCTTTAATGGGAAATTTTTAGGATTCATATCCTAATACATAAAATCATCATCAAGATTCCCAAAGGGCATCTAATACGCGCTCTCTACATTTGAAAAATTTTCAAGGGTTAAAATTGGGAACACTAAAACATTAGACTGAGACACAATCCGTCCAACTCCACAATAGGTACCACCAATGAGAAACCAATCTCGCATGCATGGGAAATAGTTCCTCACATCACCACCTCGGGGAACCAAAAGTTAGACTGAGACACACATTTGTGTCTCAGTCTAACTTTTGGTTCCCCGAGGTGGTGATGTGAGGAACTATTTCCCATGCATGCGAGATTGGTTTCTCATTGGTGGTACCTATTGTGGAGTTGGACGGACTTGTTGTGGAACTTGTTGCTACGTTTACGAGTGTAAAACCAATGGAGGCATCTATTTTTTTAGTCTTTTAAATCTAGCCAGTGCATCTGCAAAATTTCACATAAAAATATAAATTAAAAGTTAAAACTAGTGTAAAAACCAATGTCATTAAAAGAGATTAATTTTAACCAAACATACCAGACTCAGAATTTGTAGTTGTTGCAACCATTTTCCCTTGTTTTGAAAACATTTAAAATATTTTCTCAAACTAAATATAATTTTAAATTATTAAAATACATCATTTAAAATAGTAATTTTTAATAATAAGGTTACCTTGTGAGCTGGAGGTTACTTCTTCAACGTTGACTGCAACAAATGCACGCCTAGAAGTAACAAGAGTCGTACATGTATGTTGAACACTAGGAGACCTCCTACATTTAGAGGTTATTACTAGTGATGATTATGACTACATTTTAGAATCAGAGATGCTTCTTGAATCCTAAAGGCAACATCCCTTTTACTAGAATATTGAGCTACTTTTTTTTGCTTTCAAAAGAAAATTAGAAAATAACAAGATTGATTGAAAAGAAAGAAAACAAATATTATTCCAAAAAATAATTTTACCTATATTTCATTCTCTATCATACCGATAGCCAACAAACTTGGGTGCAATGCAGTTGGAGGAGGGCTATTTAGAATATTGAAATATGCTTCATAAAAAAGAGAAAGAACATAGTTGTTGGTTGTTACTGCATAGGAAGATTCAATTTTCTAGGCACTCAGAAGATCCTATTTAAGGCGATTAGAAATTTGCATGTACCAATAGAATCTTCCACCTTCAATACATTGAATTAATAAGGACAATGCCCATGGTATTTTTGTAGGATGCCCCTATAAAATGAGTCTTTCCTGGAAAAATTCAATGCAAGCATGAAGAAATTTGTCTCCAACGTTGGAAATGTTTAAACCCCTTTTTGAATTAGAAGAATTAACTAAAAAAAATGGAGAAAAATTATTAGAAAATAGAAATTACAACAAGGAGAATATTATTATAGAATGAAAACTACAATACATAAAAATTGAAGTAAAATAAAAAATAAATTTAAAAACTATACCTTTTAAATTGTCTGAATGGACACTGAATTTGGATGCTAGCTTGTGCTTGTGATATTCGGTCAAAGCGTATTGGTTATTCACCAGGTGACCATACATAAATGGTAGCCCTATTAGTTGCTACACATTTGAGGGTTTCACAGAAAAAATAATATCCCTGTTATCCACTCTGATCTGAACAGTGGACTTATCATAGTTGTTGCAATTAACTATCCTTTGCATCAATGATACTTCGGTGTTAAAATGTGGCATATTCACTACTCCTGCAAATCTAGAGGTGTAAACCTATTTTGAATCTCTACCAGGAGTTCCAAAAAAATTCTTAATGTTTGGGAAAAATTTGTTCTTGAACGACACTTTCGATGGTAGAGGAGAGGAAGATGTAGCCATTTATGTGAATCTGAACTCAAAATGATCTAAAAAGCACTCTAAAAATAGTTTGAAACCGCTCTAGAAACACCCTAGAAAACACTCTGAAACCATCTAAAAATGCTGAAAATGCCCTCTGAAAATGCTCTAAAAATGTTGGAAAACACTCTGAAAATGCTAGAAAACACAGTGGAAAATGCTCTAGAAAATGCTTTGGAAAAGGTAAAAAATGACCTTGTATTTCTATTTATAGAAATCTGCATGCCTAAATTTTATGAATGTGTGACCTGTGGTAGAGGAGAAGGCACATAGCAACATCTTAATAGCAACCTCTAGTGGTCACCTTCTTCCACTCACCTTCTGTTAGTTTCCATATACCACTTGCCATCTACCAGTCACCATCTGCCAGTCACCTTCTACCACTCAACATATGACAGCCACCTTTTTCTACTCACCATTTGATAGTCATATTATACCATTCACCATATCTTAGTCATATTCTACAAGTAACCATCTGCCAATCACCACCTATCACCCATCATCTTCCAATCACCTTGTGCCAATAGCCATCTACAACTCACCTTCTACCAGTCACCTTCTGCCAATCACCATCTACCAGTTGCCTTGTGCTAGTCACCATATACCACTCACATTTTTCCAGTCACCTTGTGCCAGTCACCATTTTCCACTCACCTTCTACTAGTCACCTTGTGCCACTCACCATCTACCACTTACCTTTTGCCAATCACCTTCTGTCAGTCACCTTATGCCACTCATCTTCTGCTACACCTTATGCTAGTTGCCTTGTGCCAGTCACCATCTACCAGTCATCTTGTGCCAGTCATATTCTACCACTTGGCTTATGCTAGTCATCTTATGCCACTCACCTTGTTCCAATCACCTTGTGCCAGTCACCTTCTACCAATCGCCTTCCTCCACTCACCTTTTTTCACTCACCTTGTGCTAGTCACCTTGTGCAACTCACCTTCTGCCACTCACCTTCTACCACTCACCTTGTGCCACTTGCCTTGTGCCACTCACCTTGTGCCACTCACCTTCTACCACTCACCTTCTACCCGTCACCTTGTTCCACTCACCCTATGCCACTCACTTTCTTCTAGACACCTTTTACTAGTTGCCTTCTGCCAGTCATCTTTTACCACTCGCTTTCTACCACTCACCTTCTACCACTTGCATTCTTCTAGTCACCATTTAAAAACTTTGATAATTTATGTGTAAAAATTTCAAAATTTCACCATATTTTGATACATTTTTTGCAAAATTTTGAAAAATTCACCTCAAATTTTATACACCATTCACCTAGATTCCCCCCAATTTTATAATTAATTTTTTGGTACTACCCCTTATGAATAATGTTGGACAACATTACCTATAAAAGTAAGTTGGAAGCATTGCTTATATTGAACACTATGATAATGAAAAGCACATGTTTTGATATTTGAGTACAAAATTATTTTTGAAATAGAATTGATTTTGGAAAAATAAGGTGTCAATCATTGCTGAAAATGCACCTTTTACAAAAATATAGTATTTTTCTTGCAAACATATTCACTACAAACTATAGGGCTTAACTTCAATTTTTTATTTCAAATTCCCTTATTTTTAGATAATGATTTAAAAAAACCAAATTTCCCACCTAAAAATGCATTTATACATATTTTAACACCCAAAAAAATATTTTCAATATTTCTAAGATAATATAACCCTTTTTCAAATAAGTTCTTGAAGATAACTGAACCCATAACTTGCTCTAATAAAATTTTTAAATTTTATTTCAAAGAACAACTACCCTGCTATGCAAATTACAATGTAAAAAGAGAAATATTTCATTAAAAAGACATTGAGCCTCACAAATATGAATTGGATATAGCATAATTTACTTATAAAGCCTTCAAAATGTTTATCATTTAGAGCAACAAAACTTGTTAGAAATGTTAATTGACCTGCCAAGCTATCATATTTGCTACCAATCAAAATATTTATTGTCTTAGAATTCTCATTAGCCTCCAAATAAATGTTTTACTACAACATTTCTTTGTATTTTGATACAGGTTAAGGTAACATCAAATGCAAATTGAGTTCTCTATTTCATAGACTGATATATAGAATGAATATGATTGTTACTCACTAGGTAATCTAAAATAATGAAACAAATAGATGAAAAAATGCACAAGGAAAATGTCTTCCTTGGTGACATATTATCTCCTCATGCATCCATGATTTAAAAATAATAGATTATGAATTTTAGAGGCTTTTATGGAAGTAGGAAAACGTATACAAGAGGCAAGATAGATCAAGACATTCTCATGTAAATTGAGAAAACAAAACCAAGGTGTGTTATTAGATGGCAATGATTGTACCTGCCTATATGGGCTACTATTTTACATGTATTATCTTTGCTAGATTTGATCCCTTATCAAAAACCTCACACAAAATCTTTGCTTTCTCTAGTACCCGATGCTGCAATCAAGGAAAAGCAAACAATAAAATCAAAATACAATATTGTATATTTGATCAAATCCTTTCTATCAAATATATTATCTAGATAAAAAATTTATACATCTTTCAAATTTATACAACATGGTGTCCTTAGATTCTAGATACAATTGGAATTTCAACCTTTGGTGGTTCACCTTCTGATTTATCTTTTATCTTCTCTCATGCTCATAGGTGATGTGACTATTCAACCTTATATGAGGTGAAATCATTAATCATCCCCTAATAATTACATAACATCAAATAATGTAAAAATGGTTAACAAACACTTTAATTTTCTTGAATTTATTTAACTATTTATTCATCTCTTCAACAATATACCTAGCACAATCTATCATTTGGGAGTGGCTAGAGTAGTTTTCACTTGCATACAAAAATACAATGTGCTCTTCATATATCATTGCACCTATTTTCTCCCCCAACATTACAATTATCCTAAATATCATCAACTATAAATCATGTTTGAATAAATCTAGCTTCAATGGGACATTGAAGTCCACGACCTCATTTGGATCCTTTAGATGTAGGATGAGAAAATCTCTCTAGTAATCATACTTGTAATCGTGACTTCTTGAGCCTTGGGACTACATGTCACCTAGACACCTAGATCATCTATTGCATTTAATATTGTCTAGAAATCAATATCCTAAATGTAGGACTCTTCCTTCCATTATGGTAGCATTATACGTTTTCCATTAAAAGTATGCCTCTTTACATATGCCTTAGCTAATTCAAGAAAATTCTAGACTTAGGGCACCAAGTTAATTGCTAAGTTTAATATCTAGACTTAATTGATGCTCAAAAAAATTATTCTTGACCCCATGTTAAACCTTCTCAAATCCTCCTTCATAATTTTTATGGATGATAGTATGAATTTCTCTCCTCCATACATCGATATAGTTCATCAAAATTTTCTTCAAGCCTCTTTGGTGGAGGGGTCATCTTCTTCTTAGCCTTTTTCTTCTCTTTGCATTTAGTTGATCTTACTTATGAGATAAAAACTATATGTGAATGGGCTATAAAGGGATGGAGACTAGTGAAGTGATAGCAATGGTGTGTCAATTTGCTTCAAGCATGGAGGGGATGGTGGATATAGAGATGGTATCCATGGTGGTTTTTGGGGATAAAATTCACTTTATAAAATTTTGAAAAAAATTCAAGTTAGGGAAGGGCAACTGATTTTTTCTTAATGAAGTGGAGAAAATTGCTCAATAAATACAAATGAATCACTAAATTTAGAAAACTTTGGAAAGTTTTTGGTTTCATTTTGATTTGAACAAATGATCTAAATTAGAGGAGTGGATTACTTGGTAAGATCAAACAAATCACTCAATAAATGGGTCTTTCATTTTTTTAAACTTTTATTATATTAGGTGAATTACCTAGTCTCAAAGGATTTATTCACTTGAGTATTTAGGAAGATTTACACTCTAGGTATGTGCATGATTTTATTAATGGGGGGTGAGTTGCTACCAAAGGTGAGGCTCTATAGAAAAATCTAGCTTCTCCTTTAAAGGGACAATACAACACACTTAGAAATACTAACGTAGATGACCTAAAAAAGGCAAATAAGGTGCTAATTAGATTGATTAAAAAAATAGAAGGGAAGTTCCATACTAGGGTTCAACATGATAGTGCTTTATAAATGTATATAATTTGACCAAGGCATGAAAAAACCATGGTGGACTGAGCAACACAAGTAAAACAACTTTTAACAATATAGAAGGTGAATGGCCTAATGACTTAGCAAAGCTCACAAGTTGTAACAATGGTGAGGATGACAAATTCACAATAAATATAGTGGTTGCATAGAGTCCTCTAGTGGTAAAAAATGAGTTAGATAGAGGTAACTGGGGTTTTAACCCACTCTAACCCTACCATGTTCCTGCAATAATTATATGGATGCTTGGTTATGTTGTGAATTTTCAAATGCTACCTTAAGAAAATATTAAGCAAAGAAGAAACAAATAGAAAGCAAAAATTAGGAATCAAACAAAGTGTATATAAAATTTTTGATCAAACAAAATTTGGGAATCAAAATGCAAAATATTATTGAAATATAGAAGTAAGTGGAGCATACAAAATTCAAAAGTTATAAAATTTCTGACCAAGACATAAGGCAAATATTCTAATGTGATAACATCTAAGGTCATATGGAGAAAAATATCCAATATTGGAATATGTTAGATTCAGATGATGAAATTATAAATATTGAAATAACTTATACTCTAAAATTTTAGGAAATCAAAATTTTCTTCAGGAGCTTCTACCCCTAAACCCCTACATGGAGAGCCATTGGCCCCTTACCTCCCAACTAGGGTTGCAACCCAGACCCCACACATCATACTGAGGTGTACAATATTATTATTTTAATAGATTAATTCCTATAGAGAAGACATTACAAAAATGGAAGCAATTGGTTCATTAAAGGCAAAAGTGACAAGAGCCTTACTGGGAGAAAATATTGAGCTAAGTGATATTAATTTTCCATGTTTAAAATCTAGGAATATATAGAAAGGATGTATGGAAATAATAGAGGCAAGAGAACATCCAAGGACTTAGAGAGCTCAACATTAATCATTTTTAATATAAAGATCTTAGAAGGACACAATGAATTTAGTTAAGACATGAACTAACGTACAAATGAATAGTCATTTTGAAATCTTTGCATAGTTTTGGAGGGAAACCATCCTATTTTTAATATATAAATAGGAGTAGTCTTAGATTTATAAAGGATCAACAAGTTTACATTTATAATCTTTTGTAATTTTTTCTTTCATTTATTTCTGTAGAGCAGTCAACTCCTAAGCGACTTGTGGGTAAATCAAACCTTTGCTCTTGGCACAATCCTTGTAAAAATTATTTGTATATATATATATATATATATATATATATATGGATGTTTGTATTTATTCTGAATAGCCATCTATGGTTATCATGTTGACCCATTTCTATATGTGTGTATGTGTTTGTAGTTTTTACCTAAATCTTGGGTTTTATTTACATGTGTGTGTGGGAGGCCTATGCTAGTTTTTTGGCTTGCCATATATGGTTCCCATGATTTGATCCATTTATTTATGCATATATATATATATTGGTAACTATCATCTAGACTTACCTATATTGATGAGAGAAAGTGTTCACTTTTGGCATATAGCATTTAGGCCTATTGTGCAAAGATATCTTAGAAGATCTTTTGGGGCATCACCACCTTTTTTAGCCTAGATTTTTCTTTTCTTTGAGTTGTTTAACTTTTATATCTCACATCCCTTTTCCATTGTGTTCAAGTATCCCTAAAATATCATGTCATAACAAGGAACCATACTTGTAAAACTCTTGAAGGCCCCTGATTAAGCCTAACCCCACACTCTCAACTGAGGCCCTGCTGTGTCACTTTGCATGAGTCATTATTGTTTTGACTTGGATAATTTAAGAGGATGATAACTAGATGGTATACCCAATGGGATCTCAGTGATAAATAATTAATTCCACAATTTCAACAACAAGTTAGTCTTAGACTTAGTGAGGTTCTATGCCTATTCTTGCTTGTTGAAGCACCTTTCACTCACTTGGTGATTTTGCTCTAGAACAAACATCAAAAGAAGTTGTTGAATATACCATATTGATGATGCAATGAAGACCTTAGTTTATTTACTCCTAGGGAAAACTTTCATTCACTTGGTGACTCCACTACAATCTAAATGACCCTTAAATCCAAGCATGGTTGCTCTATCAACTAGACTATTCCCTATTAGGGAATATAGGAGCTTGTTGGGACCTTTGGAACCACCAATAGTTTGGGGAAAGTTTCTAGAATCATTGCTATAAATATTGATAGCATACATGGATGAAGATTCATAAATCTTCTAGAACATCTATGGGATGTGGTCTTCATCTACCAAATACACAATGTCTTAAAGGAGGATGTGGCTCTCACATTACTGGTGGCCTCACTTCAAGCAAAAGCCTTCCAAGGCTTTGATTATTTTCCTCCACATTCAATCACCAATTTGGAGCAACTTTCTACCCCCTAATGGAAATATTTAAAAATAAGAATACTACAACAAAAGACCAGATCAATTGGGAGGATGATCGGGCTCATGAATAGGATCAACATGGAGTACTGACACCAAAAATTCCATAATAAAAACCTATAAACATAGCTAGGAAAACTAATCCTACAAAATATGACAATGTGGAGTAACCTATTTCATGGTATAGCTTATATCTAGATGCATATACCATGTAAATCCTCTCTAGATAATAGTTTTGACTAGCCACATCTGATCAAAAAGAGTAAAAAATCTTAGTGGATGCTAGGGAAGAGGTCTATGAGGCCCAAAAACAACAATATTTTATCTCAAAAGGGCTCTCCACATCTATCAAGGGTATCTTAGAACTTCATACAACCTAAGTTTTTATCACACCCTTGTCGCAAAAGTGGCACAAATAAAGTGGGTCCCCTTTTTCCTTTCCAATAGTTAGACATGCTAGTAGATAATCAAATTTTTGGGAGTAGATTCCTATGGAATCATTGATCTATCAGGAAACAACATCATTGGGATCTAAGAAAAGAGAATCTTAACCCTTGAGGGTATCAAAATATCAAGAGGCTAGACCAACATACGGGGATCATACTTGGAGGGTGTCCAAAGCAAAAGAAATGTCATTGTTGGTGCCTACCTATTTTTGTCAAGAAGGTTACTAAAAAATTTCTCTCCAATTTGGGTGAAGATACTTCATAAAAATAATTGGAAAATAAGAAAAAAGTGAATGACTCAAGCAACAACCGTGGATATCTTTTGACTCCATACCCAATGGATAAAGGCCACACATATAACCATTGTAAATATGTATTATATATAACATATGTTTTAGGAACTATTGATCAGAAGCAATCCCAATTTTGAGAAAGTTGTAGAGATCTAAAGATTGTTCTAGTTTTCCCTTCTTGAATCTGTGCCCAATGGACAAGGACATTTATTTTTGGGTTGTTTATATTCATTAAGATGAAAATCCCCTATAAGTCACTAGAACTATAGTGAATTCTCACTAAACTCAAATATTTCTTTAATAAAATCTTAAACAAAGGAAAAAAAAAGTAGAAAACAAAAATTAGGCATTGGACAAAGTGCAAAAAAAAGTTCCAAACAAACAAAATCCAAAAATCAAAATGTAAAAAGTCTCAAAATATAAAAGTAAGCAAAGCACCAAAAAATTAGAAGTTATTAAAATTTTGAACAAGATAGAAGACAAAAATTTTGATGTGATAAGATCTAAGGTTAGATAAAGAAAGTTGCTTGATATTGGAAGATGATAAATACATTGGAGTTAGATGATGAAATTCTAAAGGCTGAAATCACTTGTACTCCAAAATTGTAGGAATCCAAATTTTACTTCAAGGGCTCCCACCCTTGAACCCCTGCATGGAGGGCCACTAGCCCGCCATTCCCCCAACCAAGGTCATGAACCCATACCCCACATATAATTTTGAGGTGTAGAATATTTTGAGATTAACAAATCACTTCCTATAAAGAAGATGTGGCAACCATGAAAGTAGTTGGTATATTAAAGGCATAGGTGATGGAAGCCATATAGGGAGAAAACCTCAAGCCAAGTGATATTAATTTTCCATGCTTAGGCTTTGGGAATCCCTAGAAAGGGTATATGGAAATAACAAAGGCAAGAGTGCATCCAAGGACTCAAAGAACTAAATATTAATTATTCTAGATCTAAAAATCTTAGGACACAATGAATTCAGTCAAGACATGATCTAGCACACAAATTAATAGTAATTTTGAAACCTAAGTATAGCTTTTGAGGGAAACCCTCCTCTTTGTAATATATAAGTAGGAGTAGTCTTAAATTTGTAAATTATTTGAAATTTTACATTTGTAATCTCTTGTAATATTTTCTTTCATTCCTTTCTATAGAGCAGTCGACTCCTAAGCGACTTGTGGATAAATTGAACCTCTTATCCTAGCACAATCCTCGTAAAAATTATTTGCACATACATACATATATATATGCATGTATTTATGTATGGAGTCTTGAATAAATTTTTTGACTAGCCATCTATGGCTCTCATGCTGACCCATTTCTATATGTGTGCATGTGTTTGTATTTTTTACCCGAATCTTAGGTTTTATTAGCATGTGTGTGTGGGAGGTCTGTGGCAATTTTTTGGCTAGCCATCTATAATTCCCATACTCTTACCCATTTCTTTATGTGCATATATATTGGTAACTCTCATCTAAGCTTACCTACATAAAGGAGAGAAAGTTTTTATTGTTATCACATAGCATTCAAGCCTATTGTGTAGAGAGATCTTAACATATCTTTTGGCGTATCACCACCTTTGTTAGCCTAGTTTTTTTTTTATTTGAGTTTTTTTGCTTTTATCTCTCAAATCACTTTTCACTTATGCTCAAGTGCACCTAAAATATCACATCATAACAAGTATTCGGCCTTATAAAAAATATTGAAGGCCCTTAATTGAGACAAAACCCACACTTTTTCCTAAGGCCCTACTGTGTCACTCCGCATGAGGATAATAGGTTGGCTTATAATTTAGTCAATTTGCCCCTTTATTTTTTCATATTCAACCTTTTGTAGAAATTAACTTGAAGAGTATGGGTGATTTTCTCTTAGTCTAGAGTGATTTGCTCTATAGGATGGAGTGATTCACTCTTCATTTAAAAATTTTATAGAAAATTTAAAATTTTTACAAGGTAAATTTTTAGTAATGAGAAGAAAAAGAAAGAGAAAAGGTAAATTCAAGTTTTTCACTTGAAACTACAAATTTTATTTTTTCTTATTTTTTGTATTTTTACCTTTTAAAGTCTTTTTTTTGGAAGGGGAAATAGAAGAAAGAATAATATCCAAGGAAATAAATGGAAATTAAAAGCAATAAATGATATCCAAAAGAAATATAAAAGTACTTTGTACATATTTACATATTATTTCTAGTTTTGAACCCCATTTATATGTGCCTTAAGTGTTTCCCATTAACTAAACTTGGAAGTGGTCTCCCATCCATGATTATAAGTCTATAGATATTTTTCACTATGACCTAGAGGATATAGTATGGCCTAGTCTAGAGTGAATAAAATTATCCATGGATTCTAGGATTTGATCTATCCTCATCCCACTTGAGCACCATATCACCTTAGTTATAGTCCATTTTAGTGACCCTTGTGTTGAACCATTATTTTATTATTGTCTGATATTGCACCAACTATTTAAAGCTCTTATCAATTTCTTACTTGAGCTCATAGTACATTTAATTCAACTTGAATTAGATTGGTATTAGTATCTTCAATATCCAATTTCTAAGATATTTGGGGGAAGGGACTTCCATGTTAACAAAGAGTACCACTTCCTTCCTAAATAGAATTTTATAGGGTGATGATCTTGTGGGAGACTTAGGTGTCACTTTATCTTCCCATAATGATTTCTTTAATTTGATGTGTCAATCCCTTTGTAACTTAGCTATTGTCCTTTTCAATATTTTTATAATGTTCTTGTTCATTGATTCATCCAAGCCATTGCCTTGGGGGTAGTAATTAGAAGCCATTTTTAATAAAAAAATATACTCTAGTGCAATATTTATTACCTTAAAAATTATGAATGTTTTTGTATTATTAATAATTATGATGGATGGAGTCCCAAATTTGGTGATAATATCCTCTAAAATATACATGACTATTTCTTGATTATGGACTTGAATGGCACTGCTTTAATCCACCTAGTGAAGTAATTTGTGGTGGTTAGAAATCATCTATGTCTTATACTCAATTAATGATTGATCTTATATATAAAATATAGGTCCCACTATTGGAAGGTCTCAATAATTATGATGGGTTTTAGGGGCATTTATGCTTTTCATCTTCTATCTATGAAAGTGTAGTAGGCTTTGCATTCCTTAATCCACTAAAAATAGTAAAAAAATATGGTAGGCTAGTAATATCCTACCCTTGGGATCTTATAAGTTGTAGTTTGAAAAGGATTATGTCCTCCTTCACAATTATACTTGATTAGAGTGAAAGTATCTAACTTCTTATGCACTTGTAGATCTATTTAAATAAATTGGAAGAAAGGGTAATGTGTCCATTTTGACCTCTAGATTTAGGTAAGGTTCCTATTATCCTTGCTAAATATGATCTAATATAAGATAAATGTGACAATTAAATATAAAAATTAAATTAAATTTGAGAAGTTGAGGACATGAGAGGTTGAAAATAAAATAAACTCGTAATCATAACAAAAAAAGTGTATGATTAGTTAACACAAGAAAATCAAATAACAACAATGCATCCTATATGTATGAAATAGAATTAACAAAGAATGATAAAAAAAAAGGGTAGTATCATAGTCTTCATGTATTCTATAAGTTAAGATGGTGGTTCCACTGATGAAAAGTAAAAATTCTTATCAATTTCTTATTATTCCAAAATAAGCAAGATAAGTTATCACGTGGGACTCACAAAGTGTAGCTCTAATTTTCTCAAGGCCAAAAGATATTTACAATGGATCTTGTAGATCCTATTTATATAAATATTTCACCTCTAAGTTATCTTGGGTGATAAATTCTTATTCCTAGTAAAAGTAGATATTTAGGGGCATATTTACCAAAAGGATGCACCTCCAAATGTTGCATGTCTCTAAATACACCCCTATATGGATTAAAAGCCTTCTAAAAGTCTTAACGGTGCCACTAAATGCCAAAATATCACTTTACAAAGATATTCCTTGGGGTTTGTGCAATTGTTACCTTGCTAGTCAAGGAGTAAGTTGATTAGGGAAAGGAATCTATTTTCTCCTACTTTGGAGTTCTTGCTTCCTTTTTCCAAGAACTTCATTCCACTAGAACCAAACACATCACTTAGAGGAAATCATACCTATCACTTTGCAAAATTGGCTCCTTGGAGTCACAAATTGATCAATTCTTTAGTTTTAAAAGTCATAAAAATGTCAAGGACTCCAAGGTAGCAATAGAGTTACTATGTTACCTTATAATTACCTAACATTATAATGATTTATTTTTGTCCAAATATTTAATTCCATGAATGTACCAAATTATACAATTTTCTTAATTTTTGAAGGGGATTTACACAATATATTAATAAAACTTAGAATTTTGACATCCTTGTTCTTATTTGCAACTTTATTTAGATAACTAGAATTCATAATATTTATTTTTAAACTCAATAAATCTCCTCCCACTCTAAAAGTAACAAACACTTTCTAGTTGCACTCTAATTTCATGGGATTTACTTCAACAACTCTCAAAGCTAGTCCTTGAATCAAAACTAACTC
Source organism: Wollemia nobilis (assembly GCA_028583015.1). NCBI lineage: Eukaryota > Viridiplantae > Streptophyta > Pinopsida > Araucariales > Araucariaceae > Wollemia > Wollemia nobilis. The sequence goes on along the minus strand of JAQPPZ010003172.1, from coordinate 4,773,810 downwards.
TTAATATTTTATTTGAAATTTTATTAATATTATTTTCTCTTTTAGACCCACCATTCTAGCCTATAATATTATGGATACCTTATTATATTCCTTTAAACATAGAAATAACTTGTCCTAATATTTTTTTGTATAAATTACCATGATTTGAACTTTTCATCATTATTGTATGTATTCTACCCTCTTAACTTGTTTGTTTTCTTTATTAACAAGTTCACCTAGTTTTTGATAGGCTTCTCAAGAGATAGGATTTTCAAAATATAATGGAAATTGTTGTTATATTTTGAGCATTTTCTCATCTCCCTCATCCTCTACTTTTATTTACTTTGGCTAAAAACAACCAAATTTATGTTTGAGGCTCAATATAGAGAGGCTCAATATAATTTTTTTAGATGTTTTTTCTCAAACATATTTCCTAATTTATTAAAAACTAAAGAATTATGGTTAAAATGGATGTATTAGGATGGATATTGGAGATGTTTTTATAATATTGACTAGTTTCAAAGTTTTGAAATGAGTATTTTCCTCTCTAGTCTCTAATTTTACCTAAAGGGGGTATTTCTATTATCAATATTAGAGTGTTTACTTTGAAATGATTGTATTCCTCACAAATATTATAAATAAATAGTCATTCCCCAAAAAATATCATATTTATGTTTTTTCCCCTTCACCACAACTTCCAAAATCCTCAGGAGTTGATCCGTTGGTTTCAAATATATTAAGGCTATAACATTATAGGTAGGTCCAAAGATTGGTCAATTTTCAAAACATCATCAAAAATAATTTTTATTAAAAAGGGAATAAAAACCAATTAGCTTTGTTTTTCTAGGTGTTGAAATTTAAAATTCATAGAGATGAACGAATCAAATTAATACATTTCCAAAATTATTGGATAGAAGGATAAAAATGAAATAATATAAAAATATGGGAGATAGAGCCCTTGGATATCTATCACTAATAATAAAAGAATGATATTCAACTAATATAATGGATTGACCATTAGGGATGGGTATAAATACTTATTTAACTAAAATTTTACATATCCAAATAAATATCAAACCAATATATAATTGTTCAAATACAAATTATATGAATCACCATACAATGAAAACTATGGGCTTGTTATCTTATATAATTTACTATGTCAGACCATGCTTACACAAAGGATTAAAAAATGCATTATATCATACAATATTGACATTGGCTAGTAAGTGAAAGACCACACATTTCAACAACCTTCTTAATATGAACTAAGGGTCTAAGAAGAAAGTACATTACTAAACATCCCCCTTAATGGAAACTCTTCCACACCAAAACAATTTTACAACTATACACTTTAAGAAGTTTATTTGTTATTTTAGTATATATTAAAAATTATTTTCCATGTTCTCTCATGTGCATAGGAATAAAATAATACATCAATTCAAGCATTTGATATTGATGCAGGAGCATCCGGAGGCGAAGAAGCAATCTTGCATCACCCAAAAATGTTTTTTTCTCCAAGTGCCAAAACTGTCACGATATCGCGACGAGTTTTGATGAAAAGGGCCGAGGTGTGAAGCTGTCGTGAAATCGTGACATTTTTGAAGCAAAGCCGCTCGAGCGCCAAATGGTCGTGAAATCGCAATGTTTCCAAAGCAAAGCAGCCTTGACGCGAAATAGTCATGAAATCACGACATTTTTGAAGCAACGCGGTCTGGACGCAAAATGGTCACGAAATCGTGACATTTTTGGGGCGGAGAGGCCAAGGCGCCAAATGGTCACAAAATCATGACAGTTTTGAGGAAGAGCAGCTTGGGTGTCAATTGGTTGTGAAATCGCAAAAACTCCAAGGCAAAGCCACTTGAGTGCCAAATGGTTGCAAAATCGTGACACCTTCAAAGACAAAGCTTGAAGACGTCACGAAATCGTGACACTTTCGAAGGACAAGACTTGAAAGCACAAAGACATCTTCAGAGGAAAGGTTCTAAGGCACAAAAATGGTCACGAAATCGTGACACCTTCGAAGACAAAGCTCAAAGACGTCACGAAATCATCACGATTTCATCGCTACTTCTGGGGGGTAAGACTTGAAAGCACAAAGACATCTTTGGAGGAAAAGTTCTAAGGCACCAAAATGGTCGCAAAATCACGACACCTTCGGAGGCAAAGCTCTAAGGCTCAAAGATGTCGCGAAATCATGAAATTTTTGGAGGCAAGGTTCCAAAACGCAAAGTGGTCACGAAATCGCGACGCTTTCGGTGTGAAGACTCAATAGCGCAAAGTGGTCATGAAATCACGATGCTTTCGGGCTGAAGACTCAAGGGCGTGAAATGGTCATGAAATTGTGACACTTCCGGAGTAAGGGCTTAAAGGCGCAAGGTGGTCGCGAAATCGTGACACCTTCGGAGGAAAGGTGATAGGGTGCCAAATGGTCACGAAATCACGATGCTTTGGGGGCAAAGGCTCCAAGAGGTAGAATGGTCATGATATCGCGATCGAAAAGGAGAGAGGGTGCAAAAGGGCAAACATGTCACGATATCGCGACGGAGCGCTCACGACGCTTGACCAGCTGGTGATTGCAAAATACCATTACATGGGACATGTGGCATCAATTTACATGTGGTCCTAGAATATGCAGTGGTTACTGGGGCTCTGGCAAAAGGACACGTGGCAACAAACTACAAGCGGCTATGGCGCATCCCTTTGAATGATGATTTGGCAAAAGGATTGACAGGCGGCCGCAGTGCACTCCACCACCCTAGACCATGATAATACGGGGCACCTGGCAGCATCTTGTAGGTGGCAGCAAAACCTTCGTGCGGGTGGTTAGAGGGAAGCCCGCACTTAGTGTAATGATGTGGAAAGAAGTTGGGGCTGAGGATAAAAAGGTGCGCATACATTGTATTTGGGGGCTTGGCCATTTTTGAATGGAACAGTTGTATTTCTAAAAAAAAAAGACCTCTGTTAATGAAATTGGCTAGAATTTGTCTGTGTGTTAGTTAGCCTTGCATCAAGTGGTATCAGAGCCAGCGTGTTCTGAGTGCGCAAACCGATCGTCGATAGTGAGGCAGTTTGCACTAGGATTGTGGTTGTGGGTGCAAGGAAGCAAAAAGGATGCCTCCGCATAGAGACCGTGGTGGTATGAGGAACATATGAGCAAGAAGGGAGGAGGTCGATTTGAGAGCCCTGCAAGAGGAAATTAGGAGAGGAGTTGAGCCAAGAAGGGAGGAACCCAGCGAAGATGAAGTGTGGGAAGAAGAGGTTCCATCCAATGAGGAGGAAGCCTTGGATCCAGTAGAGGCTAGGTTGTATAGAGCCATCTCCCAGATCGGGAAGAAGCCAAAATTTGACGTCACTACTTACTCTGGGAACCTCAACCCTGAGGAGTTGATAGACTGGATCAATGACATGGAGGAGTATTTTGAGTACGAAGAGATCTCAGATCCAAGTCGGATCAGATTCACGAAAACCAAGTTGAAGGGACATGCTAGCATTTGGTGGAAAGGAGTGCAGCTGGAAAGGAACAGGAGGGGAAAGGAAAGGATCACCAGGTGGGATAGGATGGTAGAGAAATTAAAGAGGCAGTTCATCCCTGTAGATTATGAGTTGGATTTGTTAAGAAAGATGCAGAGTCTTCGACAGGCTAGTAAGTTTGTCAAGGAATATACGGAAGAGTTCTATCAAATCTCAATCAGAACCGGCCATTCGGAGGTGAATAAGGAGAAGGTCGTACGTTAAATCAATGGATTGCAAACCAACATTCAAGAAGAGCTGGGGCTAGTTATAATGAGCACGATGGAGGATGCATATTAGTTTGCATTAAAAGTGGAGGAGAAACTGAATAGGAGGTTTGATAGTAAGCAGAGAGGGAAGGACAGGGGTGGAAGATCTGGTGGAAGAGGTAGTGGTGGAAGGTACAGAGATGTGGGGAAAATTGGTGAAGCTAGCAGTAGCCAAAAATAGAAAGAAGGGAAGGAGGAGGATGACCAATGCCCACGCAATCAGAACAACAACTACCCAAGAGGAAGAGGTAGGCCTGGGTGAGGGTTTGGCAGAGGTGTCTTTCGAGGAACCTGCTTCAACTGCGAAGAAGAAGGACACGGGGCATACATCTGCCCGCAGCATAAAGAGAGGCCAAATCAAAGACCTGAGGGTTAGGCCCGAGCTGCTATAGCAGACGAAGGTGTAGAGTCTGAGCACTCAAAGGAGACAGAAAGAGGGGAAGCAATGATCATCAGAAGAGTCTTGTTAAATGAAGAGGAAAAGACAAACCAGAGGAACATCCTGTTTCGAACAATATGTAAGTGCGTAGGCAAGGTCTGTAACATCATCATCGATAATGGAAGCACTGACAATTTGGTTTCAGAGGAAATGGTTGCCAAGCTACAGTTGGAGAGGAGAAAACACCTGCACCCTTATCGAATTACATGGTTGCAAAAGGACCATCGGGTGTTAGTAAGTGAGAAATGTCTGGTGAAGTTCAATATTGGAACTTATCGAGACGAGGTCTTATGTGACATCTTGCCTATGGATGCATGTCACCTGTTGCTTGGGAGGCCCTGGTAGTTTGATCGAAGTGTTGTACATGATGGTCGAGCCAACACATATTATTTGTCAAAGAATGGAGTTCGCCATAAGTTAAAACCCCTCAAGGAGGCAGATGAGAAAGTATGTAGCAATGCACGAGTCTGTTTAGTTGATGGCAAAATATTCTTGGAAGGCCTGAAGCCGGATCATATGTGCTATGCCATAATCCCCAGGGTTAGGGAAGAAGGATACAAGGCAATTCCAGGGGAAGTCATGGGACTGTTAGAGGAATTCCCAGATATCATTTCTGATAATGTTCTTGAAGGTTTACCGCCTGTTAGGAAGATCAGTCACCACATAGATTTGGTGCCTGGGTCGAGCTTGCCAAACAAGGCTGCACATCGAATGACGCCTGTGGAAACTGAAGAGTTGAATTGGCAAGTTTAGGATCTATTGAAGAAAGGCTTGATTAGGTAGAGTCTTAGTCCATGTGCAGTACCAGCAGTATTAGCACCCAAGAAGGATGGAGAGTGGAGAATATGCACAGACTCTCGAGCAATTAACAAAATCACCATCAAATATAGATTCCCACTGCCAAGGATGGATGATATCATGGACTGTTTAAGTGGATCTGAGTAATTCACAAAGATTGACTTGAAAAGTGGTTACCATCAAATCCGCATTAGAGAAGGGGATGAGTGGAAGACAGCCTTTAAAACCAGAGAGGCGCTATATGAGTGGTTGGTTATGCCATTTGGGCTTACCAATGCACCGAGTACCTTCATGCGGTTGATGAATGAAGTCCTGAAGGAATTTCTAGGCAAATTTGTTATTGTTTACTTGGATGATATCCTAATCTTTAGCAAAACCCTAGAGGAGCACCTGATGCACATCAGGAGGGTTTTTGAGAAACTGCGGGAGGAGCAGTTATTGATTAATCTAAAGAAGTGCAACTTCATGAAGAAGGAGCTGGTATACCTAGGATTTGTTATCTCAGCAAATGGTCTCAAAATGGACCCTAAAAAGGTGAGGGCTATCCTAGAATGGCATATTCCAAGAAGTGTGACCGAGGTTAGATCATTTCATGGTCTGGCTAGTTTCTACAAAAAATTCATTAGAAACTTCAGCAGTATTTGTGCATCTCTTACGGAGACAATGAAGGGGAACAAGAAGGAATTCCAGTGGATAGTTGGAGCAGACAAAAGCTTTTCTATGCTGAAGAAGAAGGTCACTGAGCAACCCGTATTAGCACTTCCAAATTTCAATAAGGTGTTTCAGGTAGACTGTGATGCAAGTGGCAGTGCCATAGGAGCCGTATTGAGCCAAGAGGGTAGGCCTGTTGCGTATTTCAACGAAAAGCTCAATGATGCTAGAAGGAAGTATTCGGTATATGATCAGGAGTTCTATGCCATAGTTCAAGCACTTAAGAAATGGAGGCACTATTTGTTGCCAAAATAATTTGTTCTTTATACCGACCACCAAGCGCTGCAGTATATTAACAGTCAGGGAAAATTGAATCAGAGGCACCTAAAATGGGTAGAGTTCCTGTAGAGCTATACCTTTGTGCTGAAGCATCAGAGTGGAAGATCCAATAGGGTGGTAGATGCATTGAGTAGGAGGCAATGTCTGATGATGGAAATGAGAGTGGAGGTTGTAGGGTTTGTTGAGCTCAAGAGCTTATACCCTGCAGACCCCAATTTCATAGAAGCTTGGAAAGCCTGCACTGCGCCTGTTACGTTGGACAGGACTAAGTGGTTGAATTACCTGGTTCAAGAGGGAATGCTATTCAAGGGGAACCATTTATGTATCTCAAGGAGCTCAATGAGAGAGAATATCATCAAGGAAAAGCACAGTGGAGGTCTAGCTGGACATTTTGGTCATGACAAAACCATCTCACTTGTTAGTGAAAACTATTACTGGCCGCAATTGCAGTAGGATGTGGCAAAGTTTGTGTAGAGTTGCAGGATATGCCAGATGGCAAAGGGTGTGAGGTAGCCTACTGGTTTGTATCAACCGCTACCTATACCTGAAATACCATGGGAAGATATTAGTATGGATTTTGTGCTTGGTTTGCCCAGGACACAGAGGGGACACGATTCCATATTTGTGGTAGTGGACATATTTTTGAAAATGGCTAACTTTATCTCGTGCCAGAAGACTAGCGATGCGGTCCATGTAGCTGGTTTGTTCTTTAAGGAAGTGGTACACCTTCATGGGCTGCTAAGAAGCATTGTGTCGAATAGGGATACCAAGTTTGTGGGGTATTTTTGGAGGACCCTATGGAAGAAACTGAAGACGGATTTAAAGTTCAGTTCTGCATACCACCCCCAAACAGATGGCCAAACAGAGGTGGTTAATAGGAGTTTGGGCAACCTACTATGATGCTTGGTAGGGGACAAGTCCAAGGGATGGGATCTAGTTCTATCGTAAGCTGAGTTTGCGTATAACAGCTCAATCAATCGGAGTACAAATAAATCACCATTCCAGATCATCTATGGGAGCAGCCCAAGAAACACTTTAGAGTTGAGAAGGATAGATATGAGGGAGAAATGTAGTGCTGAGGTAGAAGACTTGCCGAACACCTAAAGGGAGTGCATGAGGAAGTGACAAGACACATTTCCAAGATGAATGCTCAGTACAAGACAAGGGCAGATCAAAAATGCTGAGTTAAAGAGTTCTAAGTGGGAGATTCTATCATGGTCCATCTGAGGAAGGAGCGATTTCCTGCCAAGACCTATAACAAACTGAAAATGAAGAAATTTGGGCCATGCAAGATCATTGGCAAACGAGATTCGGGCAATGCATACGAGGTGGAGCTACCAAGCGAACTTAACATCTCCCCCGTGTTTAACATCTCAAATTTGGTCGAGTATCATGAAGGAGAAAGCAGTGAGATACCTAGTCCAGATTTGTGGAGCATTCCAACAGTCATCCCAGTTGCGGACGAGATAGAGGAAGTTATGGATACGTGTGAGGGCCGAAGTACTAGGAACAAAATTTATTCTGAGTATTTAGTCAAGTGGAAAGGCAGGCCCATAGAAGATGCAACTTGGTTATCAAAGGCTGAGGTTGATCGTCTGGGCCTGCCTCGAAAAGATCAGAAGTGAAGGTCACTTCTCAAACCCACCCCGGGTGTCTGATGCAGGAGCATCCGGAGGCAAAGAAGCAATCTTGCATCACCCAAAAATGTTTTTTTCTCCAAGTGCCAAAACTGTCGCGATATCGCGACGCTTTTTGATGAAAAGGGCCGAGATGCGAAGCTATCGTGAAATCATGACATTTTTGAAGCAAAGCCGCTCGAGCGCAAAACGGTCGCGAAATCGTGATGTTTCCGAAGCAAAGCAGCCTTGACACAAAATGGTCATGAAATCATGACATTTTTGAAGCAATGCGGTCTGGATGCAAAATGGTCTTGAAATCGTGACATTTTTGGTGCGGAGAGGCCAAGGCGCCAAATGGTCACGAAATCACGACAGTTCTGGGGAAGAGCATCTTGGGCGCCAATTGGTCATGAAATCACGACAACTCCGAGGCAAAGCCACTTGAGTGCCAAATGGTCATGAAATCGTGACACCTTCGAAGACAAATCTCGAAGACGTCGCGAAATCATGACACTTTCGAAGGACAAGACTTGAAAGCACAAAGACATCTTCGGAGGAAAGGTTCTAAGGCACAAAAATGGTCACGAAATCGTGACACCTTCGAAGACAAAGCTCAACGACATCGCGAAATCATGACACTTCTGGGGGGCAAGACTTGAAAGCACAAAGACATCTTCGGAGGAAAAGTTCTAAGGCACCAAAATGGTCGTGAAATCATGACACCTTCGGAGGCAAAGCTCTAAGGCTCAAAGACGTCGCGAAATCGTGACATTTTCGGAGGCAAGGTTCCAAAATGCAAAGTGGTCATGAAATTGTGATGCTTTCGATGTGAAGACTCAACAGCGCAAAGTGGTCACAAAATTGCGACGCTTCCGGGCAGAAGACTCAAGGGCGTGAAATGGTCACGAAATCGTGACACTTTCGGAGTAAGGACTTAAAGGCGCAAGGTGGTCGCGAAATCGTGACACCTTCGGAGGAAAGGTGACAGGGTGCCAAATGGTCATGAAATCGTGACACTTTGGGGGCAAAGGCACCGAGAGGTAGAATGGTCGTGATATCACAACCGAAAAGGAGAGAGGGCGCAAAAGGGCAAACACGTCACGATATCGTGATGGAGCGCTCGCAACGCTTGACCAGCCGACGATTGTAGAAGACCATTGCGTGGGACACATGGCATCAATTTATAGGTGGTCCTAGAATATGTAGCAGTTACTGGGGCTCTTGCAAAAGGACACGTGGCAACGAACTACAAGTGGTTGTGGCACATCCCTTTGAATGATGATTTGGTGGAAGGATTGACAGGCGGCCGCAGCGCACTCCACCACCCCAGACCATGATAATACGGGGCACCTGGCAACATCTTGTAGGTGGTAGTAGAACCTTCATGTGGGTGGTTAGAGGGAAGCCCGAACTTAGTGTAATGATGTGGAAAGAATTTGGGGCTGAGGATAAAAAGGCGCGCATACATTGTATTCAGGGGCTTGGCCATTTTTGAATGGAACAGTTGTATTTCCAAAAAAAAAAGACCTCTGTTAATGAAATTGGCTGGAATTTGTCTGTGTGTTAGTTAGCCTTGCGTCAGATATGAAGATAAATATTGTCTAATACAATTTTGAAATATTTTAGATCTATATTATGTATCTTGATGTTTGCTTCCCTCTTTGACTTGTTACTAGTAGTTTTTTTTCTTCTTCTATAATATGTGAGATCTCTATTTTTAAAGTAGGATCACCAACTTCTCAAATATTGGTGTTCACTTAGTAATATTTAGTGTAGTCATAAAATATTGTACTTGTATGGGAGTGATCTCAAAATAATAGGAACTAATATTTCATCATATACCTAAGTTCCTAGAGCTTGCAATTCTACTATTCTTCTCATGACTCCTAGATATTCTCCACTCTTCAACTTTAGATAATGGAGTTGAATTTGGAGGAATAGAATATGATTTTGATTCTTGGCTTAAAAAACTATCTTCAACTTCTCCCATGTGTCTTTGGTTATGGTCATATCTCTAATGTATGCTTGGACCTCATCTGCTACTCCCAACATGATGATGAGTATTACCTTGTCAAAAATTTCTCTATATTCTCCTTCTGTAGGATAGGTAATACTTCCATCTAATACATGTCAAAATTCCTTAAACTCAAGTTGTGTCATGATTTTGATTTTCTAGGTAGCATAGTTGTTTTCCATTAACATTTAGGAATCATGTAACAAGAACTTTGGTGCTCCACTAGCTATGGTAAAATTTTAAAAAATCTAAATTTTCTTCTTTTACTGAGTCTACCCCAAAAAATATTTTTTATGAGTATATATATCTCTATACTTGGATTTCAATTGATGTTTCCAAAATGCGAGAGAGATTTGGCTCGCTAAGTAGAGGGAATGTTTCTTCCTCTAAGGAATATTTCTTGGAATATTCTCTATATTTTTCACCTTTCAAATATTTTCTTCCTTTTTCAAAATAGTCTATTCTTTATGTTTCAAGAACCTTTTAAAAAAATATTTTACCAAATAAAACATATAAAGGTGATGATTGGTATACCTCTTGGTTTCCTTCTTCTCTTAAAAAGAAATATTTATTTTCTTTCCTCAAAAATTTAAACTTTTTAAAATATATTTTTATCTTATGTGCAATATTGTTTTCCACTTGTCAACTTTTATTTTAATCTTTGAATTATTTTTATGTCCAAATATTTACTCTACGGGTCTATTTTTGGTTCATATTGAGAATATTTTTCATAAGATATTGTAACACTTTTAATCCTTGTTTATTTGTCTTTGATCATTATATGTCTTAGAATTTAGTGGTTTTGTGTTTGTTTCCACCTATGCCTTTGGTTATTATAGTTTGGGGCATTGACATCAAATTATTTTTCAAGATTTTGGTTTCATAGGAGTTTTTAGCTCCTTGGAGATGTCTCTCATTCTTTCATTCCACTATTTACCTTCATCTTGCCTCATGCATAACTTCTCATTTATATCATTCAATAACTTGGGTGCTTGCTTTTTACATCTTCTTTTAACATGAGAGATATCTTCATGAGGCTCTTCCTTTTTCTAAGTTCTACCTAAGTCTTCTCTCCTACTTTCAGCATCCACTTTTTACCTTGATGTCTAATTTTTTATTACATAGTGATTGCAAATCTGGATTATGTACTTTGTTCATGATGATCTCTGCAATAAACCTCTTATTCTCATGTGAATATTTTACCTCAAAATTCTTAGTGTGGAGTTGTACTAAGATAAGAAATTTAGTTCCAAAGATAATTCTAACTATAATTGCATGAAGTATTGATAAAAGCAACACTAATATTGTATATCCAATAACATAAGCATTCATTAATTAAAACATGGAAATATAAATAATAGTAATTTCAATAATTTGGGACAATAAATATTACTATCATAGGATACTTTAAGGGGGTAACCTCCTTACGAAACATGCAAATTATTCTCTCCCCATGAGGGTTACATCCTTTCTATTTTATAATATTTACAAGAATATTTCTTGGCATTTTAAGACAATATTATATGGCATCCTGCTATGACAATAATCCTATATCACCTAATTTATGACAATTACATTCATGATACCAAGTGGTTACATTCATAATTCTATGAAAATAAATAGATTCTATGACAAAGCAGTTATATACATGATTATATAACACACACTCTTATAACCTAGCATTTTTCCCACTTCTAACTTTATACATGGTCCATTTTATATACAATAATATATACCCCTATGAGTTACAAGTGTTAGGTATGTAACATGCCACCTCCCTGAAGAGGATTGATGTTTGATCATTCATATGACCCCTCTAGTAGTTCCTAGCTAGGTTTGCATAGTTTATTTCTTGCAAATTAATATTGTAAGTGAGTCTCCTTCTCACATGCACTTGTGGGCATTAGTTATCTTCTAGTTGTCATTTAGGAGTGTTATTTAGGAAGTGTGAACTCAAAGTAGGAAGTGTGTACTTCAAGATAGCTAAAATGGATCTTATAGTTAGCATTATTCCTTTCTTCTTAACTTAGAAGTTATGTGCATTCTCCTTTGCACTTTTGTAGATTACGGTTAAGCATATTGGATCAAATCCATGATTTGATGGGTTTGGTTATGTATTTTGGGCCATTAGAGCCTATATAATGAGTTTGTAAATAATATGAAGTTAGTTGGATTTTCAATCCTTTTCATTGGTATCAGAGCCTAGTTTATGTTTGCACTAGGGCTTGTGAGGTGAGAGGGTAGGAGATAGATTATTTTTTTATGAGAAATTATTTCTCATTGAGGACTCGGTTCAAGCTCAAGGGGAGCTTGAAAACCATTCACAGAAGGAAGTTCCTTAGGCTTCAAAATCCTCATTCCAAATTTCTCTGTATGCTCAAGAAGTATAGGAGAAGTTTACCCCGATTTCTGTCTTACAAAAATCCTTTGGTAGGTTTGGATTTCTCCTACGATGAAATGTGAATTAGGGAGCCTTTTGTTCCTGATGTTTCTACCATTGAGGAGTCTTGAAGACTAAGGAGCATCTATACCAGGTCGTGTGTCGACTTGGGTCTGGTTGCCTTTCAAACGTTGGTCGTGTGTCAACTGGATCTTGAAAGGAGAGCTACTGAAGGGGTCTTGGTGATATGCAAGAAAATTAGCAATTTGTTAAGAAAATTTGAAGGTAATTTACCTTCAAAAATTGCTAATATTTGTAACAGTTTAAGTTTTCAATGTTTTTAAATTAACCCTCCTGGTTAATTTAAAAATTTCATTGTTTTTATTTAGAAAACTTAAATTTTAATTAATATATTGTTTTCTTTATATATTAATTAAAATATTCATTGTAAAAAAAAAAAATTGATTTTTTGGCCCCTCGGCCTCATCTCAGCAGGAGCTGAGGGCCACTATTTGCAGGCGGCTTGGCTGAGTCAGCACCGTCGCCTACTGATGTCGACCACCGGATGCTTGTCGGCTGATAGACATTGCCTATCGGCTACCGACGGACTTCAGCTGATGTACAACACAACCGATGGGAGGTCGGCTGTGTCACATCGTGGCTGACAAGAAAGTGACGCTATCAGACCTACCATGACTGACAAGCATGCAGGGCTTTGTCAGACATGTCGTGGCTGACAAGCCTGTAGGGCGATGTCAGACCTGTCATGGCTGACAGGCCTATAGGGTGCTATCAGCCCTATCGCGGCTGACAGGATGACAAGACTCTGTCAAACCTATCGTGATTGACAGGTCGACAGGGCAGTCCTTCCACCTGTAAGAACTGTAGGCATAGACATCGATGCGCCACATAACCAACGAAACATCGTTTGTGCCACAACCACTGCCAATAGTCGATAGACTATAGCCTGCACGTAGCCACAAGGCTACAACAGATAGCCTTGTTAGGGCTGTTGTTCACCAGGTACCAAGCAATAAATTTGAAGTTGACAAATAGCACTATCTCGGGAAGCATGCAATAGTGGTTTGGAATTTCATGCACCAGCAGGTGGAGTGCAGTTTCGGCAAGACCGAGGGTAAAAATTGTAATTTTTTTTAATTTTACTATTCTAAGGTTTTGCATGTAATTTTTATTTTTTATTAATTTAATTTTTAATAACTTAATTAAATTAATTAATCTTTGATTAATTAAAATTTAATTTTTAATTAAGTTATTTTTAAATTAATAAAATATAAATTTTAAACCTTAGGTTAGTTTAAATTTTTAAAAATATTTAGCCTTAGGAGTAATTTTTCAAGGCACTGCATTGTAACAGGGTATTTTCAGATTTTACCCTAATTTTTAAGTGTTTTTGTCCTTGTTACTTCTGGATTATACCTGATTTCACATGGCTTTTGACTTGGCTGCCCAAGTGGCAGAACTTGCACTTGTTATAAATGCTTTAGCAGATAAAGCTAATGATACTACCATGGCAGAAGTTCTTGGTAACCTTGCAATGAAGGTAAATGATATTTCTCTCCACAATGATTCAACTTATGCTCAGGATTCTTGCCTGAGAGTTCGTTGTGAAGTACCACTTTATGATGCATCCCAGAACCTTGAAGTCTTGAATAGTTGGATTCTTGACATGAGTTCATGGTTTTCTTATACTCAGCTTTCAGATAAGGATATGGTTCCATATGCTAAGCTAAAACTTTCTGGTTTAGCTAAAGTACTTGTTGAAAGAAAAAGATGTCATGATGAACTCACCTCATGGGATGAGCTTGTAGACTATCTTAAGACCTATTTTTATCTTTCCAATTATTCTAAGGAATTGGTCATTAAGTGGTTTCAATTTCAACAAAGTACTAATATGACTGTGTAGGAATATATCTTTCAATTCAACAGGTACAAGATACTTTTGAATGTGGAGGAAGATATTAAAGCTTTGATTCTCAAATTTCAAAGTGGTTTGTTGGAACATTTGTATAGGGAAATTATGTTTGTTTCTATGGAAACATTGGATTCAATTTTCAACCAGGCGCAACTTGCGGAGGACAAGTTTAAGGCGCATTCATAGGCATTCCGAGCACCTGCTACTCAAGTGGTTGCAAACTCATCAAAAGGGAATAGTTCTTTCTCACAAAAGAAGAATTTTGCTCAAAAGAAGAATGTCTTCTTCATATCCTTCTTCTCCTTCCCCTTACGCTTCTACTCCTTCTTCTTCTTCTTCTTCCAAACCTTCTTCTTCTTCTAAAAATTTTTGTAACTATTGTAAGAAAAAAGGTCATGAAAAAGTAGATTATTTTAAGCTTAAGAAGAAAATTTTAGTCATCACTACTCAAGAACAGGATGCTTCCAAAGGTCCCATTGAGTCAGTAGGAGAAAGTAGAGTATACACGAAATTACGAGGTAAGCTCAATGAGGTTACCTTGGTAAATGTAAGTTAATCAGGGATTTCTCATGATGCTTTGTTCATCACTCGAGCTCATTTGCTCCATAATTTTGCAATAGATTGTATAGTGGATAATGGCTCACAAAAAAATCTAATTACGAGGTCCATTATCGAGCGATTGAAGTTACCTATGGAGCCTCATCCTCAACATTATTCTTTGGGTTGGAATGATAGTGGAAGGGGCTCCGAAATCACTCACACTTGCACATTAAAATTTGCACTTGGCCCACATTTCATAGATCAAGTCACTTGTGATGTGACTCCTATGGATTGTTGTGGGATTTTGCTTGGAAAACCTTTTTAGTATGATAGGAGAGTTGTTTATGATGCTTTCAAAAGAACCTACACACTTCAAAAATATGGTCAGGTCTTTCTCATTAAAAGCACCAACACTCCTAACATCCTTCTAAATTCCAAGCAAACAAAAAGAGTAATTAAAAAGGGTGGTGATGTTGCTCTAATTTTCATTCGCTCTCAAAATACTCCTACATCCACATACATTCCAAAGCAACACTCTTCAATGGATAAAATATTGCAAAATTACTCACACATATTTTAGGAGCCAAAGTATCTTCCTCCAATTCACACAATTAATCACAGTATTGAAATCATTCCTGGTTCTTCACTATCTAATGCTCCCATGTATAGACAATCTATTTTGCAAAATGAAGAAATAAAAATGCAAATAGAAGATTTGTTGTCTAAGGGTTTCATTAAGGAAAGTACTTCTGCTTGTGCCTCACCTATTTTGTTGGTTCTTAAAAAAGATGGCACTTGAAGATTGTGCATTGATTTTTGTGCTTTGAACATAATTTTTGTAAAGAATAGATATCCACTACCACACATTGATGATTTATTATATTAGCTCCAAGGAGATAAGTTCTTTTCAAAAATAGATCTCAAAATTGGATATCATCAAGTGCATATCCAAGCTAAGGATACATGGAAGACAACTTTTAAAACAAAGATGGGCCTCTTTGAATGGTTGGTCATGCCCTTCGGTCTTACTAATGCTCCTGCAACCTTAATGAGGTTGATGAATGATGTATTTCATGTACTTGATAAATTTGTAATAATATATCTTGATGATATATTGATATTCTCAAAAACTTGGGAGGAACACCTTGGGCATATCCATCATACACTTGATCTTCTTGCGAAGAATCAATTATATGCCAATTCTTCCAAGTGTTATTTTGGCAATAATTCAGTTTCTTACCTTGGTTATGTGATTAGTGAAAGTGGAATTCAGGTAGATCCCACAAAAGTTGATGTTTTACTTAAGTGGTCCCCTCCTTCAACTCTCACTGAGTTAAGGAGTTTCCTAGGACTTGCAAATTTTTATCGCAAGTTCATTCCTCAATATTCCACCCTTGCAGCTCCATTGCATTATCTCACTAAGTCTAAAGTTCCATTTCATTGGGAGAAAATCCAAGAGATTGCCTTTGAGAAACTCAAAAATAAACTTTGTACAACACCTGTGTTAACTTTACCTAACCTCTCTCAACCTTTTGAGATTGAAACGGATGCCTCTAAAGTTGCCTTAGGAGCTGTGCTCAAACAGAATGGCCATCCAGTTGCTTATCATTTAGAAACTTTTTTTGTTGCTAAGTTGAACTATTCTACATATGACAAGGAGTTGTATGCATTAGTTCAAGCTATCAAGTACTGGAGATATTATATTTTGGGAAAATATACAGTAGTACACGTTGATCATATGCCTCTCAAGTTTTTATAATCTCAAAGTAAAATTGAAGAATCAAGGCATATGAAGTGGGCCTCTTACCTCCAACAATTTCACTTGGTGATCAAGTACAAAAAGGGGAAGAGTAATACTATTGCTGATTGTTTGAGTAGGCCTCCTTCCACTCTTGCATTAACAGTTATGTCCACTTCACACTTGGGATTTTAGACATGGCCTAATCAATATTCACAGGATCCTAATTTTGGGAAAATATTTGAGCAAGTGAGTAAACCTTCTTCTTCCAATTTGCGTCCTATCCAAGATTTCTACATCAAAGAAGGACTTATTTACAAATTGGACAAGGTTTGTGTTCCTTGTGAGCCTAAAGTGTCACTTCTTAAGGAAGCTCATTCTACACTTTATGGTGGTCACTTTGGGAAGCACAAAACACTTCATCACTTGCAAATATTTTTATACTAGCCTAAAATGCAGAGGGATGTGTTGAGATTTCTCAAACAGTGTGCAGTTTGTTATCGCTCAAAACCAGCTAACAAGAATTTTGGCTTAGGCATGCCTTTGCCCATTCCTTCTCGTCCTTGGGAAAGCATTTCCATGGATTTTTTTAGTGGTTTTCCCATGATATTATGACAACATGATTGTGTGTTCGTGGTGGTTGATAGATTCAGTAAGATGGCTAAGTTTATTCCATGCTGCAAAACAAGTTCTGTAGCAGACTTAGCCCAATTGTTCTTTGATAGCATTTGGTGTTTCTTTGGTCTACCTACCAACATTATATCGGATCATGATTTATGCTTTTTGGGTCACTTTTGGCATTCTTTGTGGAAAATTTTGGGAGTTTCCCTTAAATTTTCCATTGCCTATCATCCGTAGTCAGATGGGCAAACTGAAGTGGTAAACTATACCCTTGTGCAAAGTTTATGAATCTATCATCATGCTTCACCAGCAAAGTGGGACTTGAGTCTCACTCATATTGAACATGCATACAATAGGGCCCTACATGCTTCTACATGTCACTCACCTTTTGAGGTTTGTATGGGATTTCAGCCCTTGGCACATTATGAGTTACCTTTGCCTTTGCCTTCTCCTGTCACTTCACATATTCAGAAGGAGCAAGACAAGGCACACTCATTTATTCAGCACTTGCACAATATTCAATCAAAGGTGATTGATATTTTGCAAAAGACACAACAGCAACAGAAAAATGTCATGGATCGACATCACATTCCTCATTTATTTAAGGTTGGTGACAAAGTTTGGTTGCATCTTAACAAGCAGCATTTTACTGATAAGACTCATAGTAAAATCAAAATGATTCACTATGGGCCTTATACATTCTTCAACAGGTGTCCAAGAATGCTTTCCTCCTTGATCTTCCCACACACTTGGGAATTCATGACATCGTCAATGTAGATCTTTTGAAGTTGTACTTTGACTCTACATTGGAGACCACACTAGCTATCAGTCATCCTGTAGACGTGGTTCCTGATTCTCAGTTACCATTGGATTCTGATCAGATATATGACACAAAGACTCGACAGACTCACCAAGGGTATACCACATCATATCTTGTGGCTCAGTGAGGACAGCTACCGCATCAGGCTCGTTGGATTTCTTTTCATTAGATGTCCCGTGACTTTCCTACTCTTCTAAAAGCATTGGATGCCAATGCTTCTATTGTGGGGAGGCATGATGAGGATTGATGTTTGATCACTCATATGACCCCTCTAGTAGTTCCTAGCTAGGTTTGCATAGTTTATTTCTTGCAAATTAATATTTTAAGTGAGTCTCCTTCTCACATACACTTGTGGGCACTATTTATCTTCTAGTTGTCATTTAGGAGTGTTAGTTAGGAAGTGTGCACTTCAAGATAGATAAAATGGATCTTATAGTTAGCATTATTCCTTTCTTCTTAACTTAGAAGTTACGTGCATTCTCCTTTGCACTTTTGTAGCTTATGGTTAAGCATATTGGATCAAATCCATGATTTTATGGGTTTGGTTATGTATTTTGGGCCATTAGATCCTATATAATGAGTTTGTAAATAATATGAAGTTAGTTGGATTTTCAATCCTTTTCACTCTCTTAAATAGTCTTTGTCCTCAAAGCTAAAAGGTGAGAAACTACTACTAAATTTTTTACAATAGATCCCATGTGGCATATTCTAGTGGTAACCCTTACCACTACACCAACACTTCATTGATATCTCAAGATCAGAGATGTCGAGTTCGACAATCTAGAAAGGTTACAAGCTACAAAATAATGGATCCCTCTTCATACAATTAAAGAAGGATAGACTATACTTGAGTATGTGTGCCCACCACTTTATTCAAGAAAGACACATGAAAAATTGGTTGAATCTTAGATATTGTTGGCAACTCCAACTTGTAAGAAACCTCCCCTATTTTTTGTAGTACCTTGTAGGGTCCATAAAACTTGGGTTCTAACTTATGTTGACCCTTTTGTTTGAGGGACATTTGTTTATAAGGTTGAAGAGGAAGAAAAATCATGTCGCCTCTAGAAAAGTCCCTCTTAGTTTTATGTTTGTCTACTTGTTTCATATGGTTTTGAGTGGTAGCCAAATTTTGTATGAGAGTTACTAAGACTTCCTACCTATAATTAAGTATTGTGTCAACTTCCTCCACCTTTAAGTTGCATGGAAAGTAATAAGTGAGTGTTGGAGGTGGTTGAACATACACTGCTTCATACATTGTCATCCTTGTTGTGTGAAAAGTGATATTTTATCACCATTCGACTAAGGAAATCCATTGAATTCATTTATATTGATTATCTAAAACAAAGCATTAGAGATAAATCTCAAGATATTTATTCACCACCCCCATATGGTCATATGTCTATGGATTATGGGGTGTGCTTATTTTTATTTGGGTCCATTGAATGCAATGTATCTCCTCCTAAAATTTACTAGTGAATATCTTATCATGATCATTGACTATGGAGTGTGGGCTTCTACAAATTCTAAAGATCTTATCCATGAAAATCTATACCATTTTCCTAGAAGTATATGAATGACTTAAGAACAAAAAATGGGCATAGTTGATCAATCAATCAACAATTACCATTATAATTGATTTACCTCTATATAGAGGAAGTTATTCAATGAAGTCCATGGAAATTTCTATCCATTGAGACTATGAAATGGGTAAATTTTGAAGTAACCTTGGTGTACTAATTATTCCCCCTTTTTTGGAAATGATAAGTATCACAACTATCCATAAACTATTTGATATCTAACATCAACTTAGACCAATAAAAACTACACTTTACCCATTCATAGGTTCACAAGAAACCCATGTGTCCCCTTATAATAGATGAGTGAAGTCCTATGATAATCTATGATTTGAGTTATGAAGTGGGTGGAATAACAACACTATACTTATAACACAGATCCCCTACTTCCATGAATAATTGATATGGTCCTTTGTTGTTGTCTACAAGTCCTAAATGATATTTGCAAGTGTGGGGTCTACCTACCATTATGAATTAAGTGTCTCTAACCAATCAACCTTAAGGATGGACACTGCATATAGAATATCCTATGTTTCAAGCAACCTAGAAAGAGCATCAATGGCCACATTTTCTTTCCCTTTATGATAGACTATCTCATAGTTATATCCTAAGAGCTTAGTAACCCATTTTTATTTCTCAAGGGAAGAAATTATCCATTCCAAGAGATACTTAATACTGTAATGATCTATCATGATGATGATGTATCACCCCAACAAGTAAGGTTTCTAATGGATAATAAAAAAACAATGATCATCATCTCCTTTTCATAAGTTGATTTGGCAATATTTAACCCTGATAGGACCTTGGTTATGAAAGCAAGTGGTCAACCTTATTGCATAAGTACTACCTCTAATACAACTCTCAAGGGATCACTTTCAATGATAAAAGTTTTAGAAAAATCAAGTATAGCTAAGGTTGGTGTGCAACACATGACATCCTTCAAAGTCAAAAATGCCTACTCAGTTGCACTATTCCATGCAAATTCATCCTTCCTAAGCATAGCTATCAAACATGCTACTATCTTCCTATAGTCCTTAATAAACTTTTGGTAATATCCTAAAAGGTTGAGAAATCCCTAAAGGCTCTTCAATATTTTAGGTTTGAGTCACTTCTTCATGGATTTAATATTTTTTGGATCTACTTGGACACCATATTTGACCATGATGTGCCCCAAATATTCTACATCGGCAGCCCTAAAGGTGCATTTAAATTGCTTGACATACAATTAGTTTTTTTGTAGGAACTTCATAACCCAATAAACATGTTGTAGGTGTTCTTCCCATGTTTATTGTAGATCAATATGTCATAAAAAAAAGCTAATGCAAAATTTCATAGGTAGGGTTTTAGAACCCTATTCATCAAGCCTTGGAAATTTGATGGTGCATTGGTGAGGCCAAAGGGCATGACCAAGAATTTATAGTGCCCTTCATAGGTCCTAAAATCTATTTTAGGGATGTCATCCTTGTGAAATTGAATCTAGTAAAACTGTAACCTGAGGTCCAATTTGGTAAAATACTATGTACCATGTGAATCATCCAATAAATCATTAATCAACAGGATGGAAAACTTATCCTTGAAAATTATATTATTGAATTCACAAAATTCCACACATATTATCGATGACCCACCCTTATTAACTAGTAATAAAGGGGCTAAATAAGGACTTGTGCTTGGATGGATGAGCCTTTAATCCAATAGCTTCTTCACCAACTGCTCAATATCATTATTCTAGTGATAAAGGTACTTATATGGCTAAATGTTTGGAGGTTGAATCCTAGGGATTAAATTAATTTTATGATCTTCCAACCAACTAGGAAGTAGCTATTTGGGTTTGATGAAGATTTTTTTATTCTTGTTTAAAATAATCGATAAATTTGAAGGCATACACTCATCCTAGATAGCACACAACTACCTTTGAAAAAATATTCCCATAATTATCTGATGATCTTTCTTAAGTAGTCTCTACATCTAAAGGGATGTTATAATCTTTGGATTGTGTTCGAGTATATTACATTATTTGGTACATGCTAATGTACTCCCATATTACCTTCAGTTCAAACTACTTTACAGAGCATTCCAATTTACTGCATGTCTCTATTTAGAATGCCTGTAAAGGTCCGAGCTACATTGGAGCTAATTCAACGCAACTTCTTGTGGTCAGGTTCAGAGGAGAGAAAGAGAATTTCGTTGGTAGCATGGAATTAGGTGTGTGCAAGCAAGGATCAAGGGGGCCTGGGGTTAAAGAGAATGAAAGAAATGAATCAAGCTCTGATTGGCAAACAGGTATGGAGATTTATCAATAATGATCAATTGGGATGGGTAAAACTTCTTAAGGCAAAATATATCGAAATAATCGGGACTTCCGAAAGCTGATAATCTTCCTAGAGGATCCTATTTTTGGAATTGTTTGCTCGAATGTCGGGAGGTAGTTAGGAAAGGCATCAGATGGAGAATTGGTAATGGAAGACAAGTGGACTTTTGGAAAGACCCGTGGTTGGAAGAGGCCCCTTTGAAAGATAACTTAGACCTTCAGGTCCTCCAACATAAACTTTCGAAGGAAATGAGAGGAAAATTAGGGGATTTTATTGATGTAGCACAGGAAACTTCTTCTTGGAAGAAAATCACAATTCATAATCTGTCAGAGCAAGAGAAGGTGGCCCTAACCAAACTCAATGATGCTTTAAGGGTGTTCCCGATCATTCCTGGGGGAGGAAGAGACAAGGCGATTTGGGGCAAAACTACAAGTGGGATCTATTCAGTAAAAACTACCTATAAGTTAATCCACTCAGGATTCAATGGGTGGACTCCGACTTCTGTTATTTGGTTAAATAATTTAACCCCAAAAATAGCTTTCTTCTTTTGTTTGGCAGTTCAAAATAAGATCCTGAAAATAGATAATCTGCAAAGGAGAGGTTTCCAATTCATCAATCGATGTATCTTGTGTGAGAAAGCAATAGAATCGTAAGTCATATATTTCTAACTTGTGATTTTTCTTGTACAGTCTTCCAAATGATCCTGTCCAAATTTCATATAGATTGGGTCTGTCCAAATAGCATGTCTGACTTCCGCATACAGTGGGCTTCCCCCTTTCGGGCAAAGCTTTTGACTTGGCTCTGGAAGCTCGGCTTACCCCATTTTTTATGGGGGATATGGAATGAGAGAAATAAGAGAGTATTTAAAGGACGTAAGAAAGATCCCGGGTTATGTGGTAATAAAATAATCGAGCTTTGAAAGAAAACTGGAAAACTTTCTTCTTCAAAAATGAGACCATGTCTCTAAGGGAAAGGAGGATTTTGCGGAACTGGGAGAGGAACTTCCAGACCTAGACATTACAACCAACCCACGGGATGGTGTCAAGTGGATACCCCCCACACAAAAGTGGGTTAAGTCTAATTTTGATGGGGCAGCTAAAGGAAATCCAGGGGCTACAGGAGTAGGAGGAGTTTTGAGAAATGAGGAAGGAAAAGTGGTCCTTGCCTTTGCAGAGCCTTTGGGAACTCAAACAAATCATTTTATAGAAGCCCGAGCCTGCATGCAGGCAATGAGAATTGCCATACTTGAGGGTTATAAGGAAGTTATCTTTGAAGGGGATTCGCTTAATATAATCAAGGCAATTAAGGAGGATAAAGACCCCAGCTGGACCATATTGGAGCTTATCCTAGAAGCAAAGATTCATAAATCTCATTTGGTTAATGCCCGAATCCAACACACCTTCAGATAAGGGAACCAGGCGGTGGATCTAATGGCAAATATTGCAGTTTCTGTTGGGGAGATGCAAATTTGGAAGGATAACTTCCCTCAAGAACTATTGGTGTTGGCTACTAGAGAAGAGCTAAGATCAAACCTGTTAGAGCATCAAGAGATCAGAGGGGCTGATGATGAGTAATCCGATAGATGGAATTAGGCAGAAAAGGCATCCCATTTGCTGGGGCACAGGAGGTGACAAGTGTACAGTACAACAACCTAGTGTTAGTAAGTGCTAGGTGTTGTTTGGTTTTTGTTTTATCTCGAATAGTCAAGCGACAAGTATAGGACTGTGGACTCTAAGTATGGCTTAATGTGAGTCTTAGAAAGATCCATTTTGTATTTTGATTATACGGGATTGATGCTAGAACCAGCCCATTTTGACTTTGTAAAAGGTTTGTGGACCTTATAACCACCTCTACCTTATACCAAAAAAAATGTACTCCCATCTTACCTTCATGGTATATATTGTAAATATTAGACTAGGGTTGAGTCTTAGATTAGAGTGTGAGTAATATTTTATGTAATGTAATAATGTGCAAGAAATGCACAAGTGTTATGTAAGTGTGTATGTGCAGGAAATGCACAAGTGTTATGTAAGTGTGTATGTGCAGGAAATGCACAAGTGTCATGTGAGTAAGTGTGCAAGTGTAATGTATATGTGCACAAGTATCTTATATGTAAGAGTGCACAAGTGTATTTAGATTAGAGTGTGCTAAGTGAAGAGTCATGTCTAGGTGTGCATACAAGATAGAGTCATGTGTATGCAAGTGTCAAGTAGAGAAGCCAAGAGTCATGAGACTTGACATAAGGAAAGGAATAGTCAAGTAGACAAAGAGTCATTCTAAAATGGCTATATATTACTCCATGGAGGATCAATAGTAACATTGAAAACATCGTGAGTATAACCAACATAGAAAGCATAGTTATCATTATTATAATACAGTTTTGTGATACATTTGTAAGAGAAATATGAGTAATAAAGAATGCATACATTTTGAGAAACTAATATAGTAAGTTGTACTACATGCTTTGTACATGTACGATTTAGGCTCTTTACATTCATATTTTTGCATATTAATGAATGTCAGTTGATATATTATAAGCCTTGATATACATATTAGTTTATTCATATTATTATGTTTACATCATTATCTTGATATTACTATATTGTGGGTATCTTATATTTGATCCTGTGAAATTTATCCTATGATTTTATATTAATATTAAGACTTCAAAAACCATTAGTGGTATCAAAGCTATAACAAGTAGTTTCTTGCATAGGTTGAATTTGTTTAGCTACATATAAAATTGATTTTTTCCAATTTGATAAAATTGATTGAGTCTATCTACTTTAAAATGATATAGACCTAGACTCTATTGTAATATAAAAGTAAGCAAAAAGGCTAGAGACTTTTGATAGTTGTAGGAACAACTAGTGAATACTAGGACTCAACTATAGAGCTTTTCCACAGTTGCAGAATAACTAATGAAGACTAGGACCCATTTATAGGGTCTTTCCATGGTTATAACCAGTGAAGAAAATGACTCAACTATTGGGGTGAATAAACTTTAATATAGTAACCTTTGACATCAAAATGATTTTAGGGACATATATAATCCTTAACATTGATTTATATCAATTCAATATGATATTATGATACCTATTGATATAGGTAGTATAGTGTATATGGTATTGATTTCATTAAAAATTCATAAATACAAAAATCAAAAGCAAAAGGAGTTGAGTAAAACTCTAGAAAGTAAAGAAGATATTGATACAAGTGAATCAAGTAAAAAAATATTCTATTCTTCGTGTAATACTAATATTCTAAGCACTTCTAATTCAATAAAGTATTATGATGCTCTACATGAATGTTTAGAAGTTATAGGATAATATCAAGATTTTAGGAAAGCTAAAAGGAAAGAAGCACATGAACCAGAGGCCAAAGAAGAAGCTCAAGCAATTCATGAACAAGACAATAAAAAAGTAAAGCCTAAAGAACCAAATAATGAAGATGAAGATGAATCTCAAGCAGAGGTTCATGATCAATGCAAGGTCACATGAAGATTGAAGATCGAAGACAAATATTTAAGATTAAAATATTCAATAACCAAATAATATAACACAAGGGGTTTTGGAGAATATTACTTTATTTGGTACATGCACATGTACCCCCATGGTACCTTTATAGTACAAATGTAAATATGTAATAGATTAGGGTTTGTATCTATAGTTTATATGAGTGATTTATATTTACCTTTTATGTAAGTTTCTATGTGTAAGATATGCACAAGTATCATGTAAGAGTGCAATGTGCAGGATATGCACAAGTGTCATGTAAGTAAGAGTGCAAGTGTGTATTAAGAGAATATGCACAAGTGTCATGTATGTAAGTGTGCAAATATGTAATG
This sequence comes from Wollemia nobilis, assembly GCA_028583015.1. Taxonomy (NCBI): domain Eukaryota; kingdom Viridiplantae; phylum Streptophyta; class Pinopsida; order Araucariales; family Araucariaceae; genus Wollemia; species Wollemia nobilis. The sequence continues at coordinate 4,748,424 of JAQPPZ010003172.1, read as the reverse complement.
TGAGGATGTGCACAAGTTTCTTGTATTAAGAGTGCATGTAGGAGAGTAAGAGTTATGTATAAGTATGCAAGTATCATAGAGTTAAAGTATGCATGTAAAGAGAGAGTGAAGAGTGTGGTACACAAGTGGCAAAATGAGAAGCCAAAGGTCAAGAATAGGAAATGCTGCACCCCTTGGATATGTGAGGAGTGCAATAGATAAGTATTGAAGAGTCATATTACTATGTCTATATTATGGAGATAAATATCCATACAATGTAAGGGAAAATGATCTATAGCGATCACCACATAGCAAGCATTGATAATAAAGCTTATATACAGATTTTGAGCAATTTTATTGTAAGTATTATTCATGCATATACATGAATTATTTTGGCCATTTACATTCATATTTGATATTATAAGTGAATGTTATTTCATTATTATATTGGTCTAGATATATATTTGATTGCTCATATATAATTCTACTCTTGATTATTGATATTTTGACCTATAATATTATGGCTTATTTATATTGGAACTTGTGATATATTGAGATAGTTAGGCTTAAAATCCAATAGCAAGGCATTTTACCTACAATGATATTCTTTTTGCCTCTCCTTGTTTATACTTTGTTCTTTGTTTATAACCTTTTTCTTGAGGTCATCTAGTTGAAACATGGGATTTCTTCCCATTCAACATTTTTTTCCTTCTTCCTATCATTTCACTAAATATTGGTGAGCACTCTTTCAACTACTACTTTATATTTAATAATGATGAAATTTTTGTTTAATTTTGTATTCTTGCTTATAAAAAATTTCTTCTCCTATTTTTTTTTTCACATGAGTATTGTGTGTAGCTAGAACCTGCCTTTTCTTCACAATTCGAAGATTGACAACTTTTTTTTCTTGAACCGACTTCTTCTCCTAGTCATACTTAGGTTGATTCACTAATATTTTTTCTTCCTACTTTATTTCAGTTCTAAATACCAAAGTGTTTTTATGCAATCTTTTTAAAATTTTCTTTAACATATTCTCTTGGAAAATTTTCATGTTGCAAATACCTTTAATAAGCTATTTCAATTGTTTTTCAAATTTCTTCTTCAATGTCTTTAAAAAAATTAACTTCAATGGGTTTTATTTTGTGAGCCTTCTATATATTTTTTTAGTCTTCTTTTCAGTGCCTTTTAATTGGCTTATTTTGTAAACTTTCAAAAGGAGATTCTATGGATTTCTTTTCTTGTAACCTTTTAAGAAAACTTAATAGCTTCCTTTATTGAAATATTAAGGAGCTTCTATAGGTTCCTTTTCTTATAACCTTTAAGGAGACTTAATGGTTTCCTTTGTTGTAATATTAAGGAGATTATATAGTTTTCTTTTCTTTATTAAATCTACCTTTGATAGAGTTTTCCACCCTAAAATATTTAAATAATTTTAAAGAATTTTCCTATGGATTTTTATTTCACAGTCACAATCTCATGTAGGGTACATTTGCCCTTGAAACTGCTTATCTTGAACTTTAATTTTTTCTCAAATAGAGTGCACCTTGGATTTCTCTATGTTGAAGATAAAGGATGATCAAAAGCAAAATTATTTCTTCCTTCTCCCTACTCTAATACCAAATTTTAGAACTTAAGCTTCAAATAATTTGTATTATATAATGATAGGAGTTCAAAGTACATGGGATGCCTTTGTTAGGCATAACAAACTTACAACTACTCTTGTCCTATACCACATGCATAGACCTTGTGAAGGGTGTTTAACTCACATACCCTATCACAAGGAATATGATGGTGGTTATTACTTTGTCCTATAGTAGACCATACAAACCATGTATTGAGTGGTTACTCAACTTATATAAATACCCACTATGATGTAATAATTCCTAACATAGATACTATAAAAGGGAGGGACATCCTATAAAGAATTAATTATTGAAGCTACAAAAGATTAAAGCTAAGTTCTTGAAGTAAATTTGATGTCTTTCAGATGATGAGAGAGATTCAAATGGATCTACCTAAATTACAAAGGCCCTCTAGAGCATCCATTATGAGGGAGAGAATTATTATCACTAACATCTTCTCTTCTTGGCCTCTTAGCTCAAATTGCGGGGTGGTGTTGAATTTATAATCTAATTTATGGCCAAGATCCAACATTGTTTGATGTATTTGATATGCTAGAAGCATTTCATTGTGCAATGTATTTAACATTTTGTAATATTTTATTATGTAAGCCTAATGGGCCATGGTCAACCTTGTTATAGTTAAAACTTATTTGATATTTGTAACTAACCTAAATCCTACTTATTATATTAGCTTAGTTTAATCTTTATGATGTAATTGAGGTTTTAGTATTGCTATAAATACCTCCCTCACACTCCTCATTTTTTTATTGTATCATTGTGCAATACAATCCATGGATAGTGATTATTTATGGTTCCTACATGCACCCATAATATCTATTTATCTATTTCATTCTTTATGTTTTTTGTATAAGATTTGAGTGGATGTTTTGCTTTTGTTCATTTTTAGAAAATATTATTTATTCCAAAAAATATCCACACAACTATCCATTAAAAAGTACACATTAATCATGCTAACCAATTTCAAAAAATGCATTAACAACTATGTCATACAAATAAAAAAATTATATTAAATACAAAACTATATCTCTAGAAATACAAGTATCTCTTCTAACAATCAACCATGCTTTGTAACTTATAATATTTGTATTCATGCAAGAATTTACATTATATTTAGGATGTATTGTATGCCATAAAATAAATGAAAATATATACACTATACTAAATATAAAGAATCATCATTTTTTTTATTAGTTGGATGAAAGGAGTTTTGAAAGGACCTCCAAACCTTATAACAAAAATAAGCTAATCTTCAGCCACTAGGAGACTGAGGACACTTCAAACATTAAATCCAACTAGCCCTTGGACACAACTACCTATACCCATACCAACATATACTAGTTGAACAAACCCAAACACATAAGCCAAACAAAGATACAATTTGGGCATGCAGGCCCACATGGATAAACAAAGATAAAACACTAAGCATGCAAACTCAACCAAAATATTTAAAAAGCAACATACAATACGGAGGGTTCTAGCCACCCACCCTAAGTATTCTGAATCAATTTTTACCTTTGCTTGAATTCATTGTACAATGATCTAAGGCCATCTAGGAAATTACCTATCAAAATATGAAGATCTTACTATGTAAGACCTTGATTAGCCAGGAAGTTCATAACTTTTTTACCTTTCCTGAACCGGTGCTTGATTGGACTTCTTCTAAATTTTGAATCATTCTCATGGCTAGAATTATAAAATTTGCAACAATCCAAGAGGGATTTTGGTTACCATTAATCATGTTGATAACATTGAGTGAATCTCCTTCTATGATTAGTTTCCTGTAATTCACCCAGTTCAATTGGAAAAAACCCTAAAATAATGCTTGAGATTTAGCGAAATGGCTGGTTTGATGACCCAAGTTTTCAAAAAAGGTAAGAAGGATTTTGCCCTCCAAGATTCTAAACAAACCCCCTGCACCCGTCGAACCTCGGTTCCCTTTAGAAGCTCCATAAAAGTTGAATTTTAGCCAACTCAATAAAGGGGGTTTCTAAATCATGCTGGCCCTATTCGGACTCACCCTGCTCATTGTATTTTGAGGCTGAGTGAAAAACCCAAAAATATCTCCAAACTGATCTCCCCTTCACAAGTTATTGAATCTAATTTTAAATATTTCACATTTTCCACTGTATCTACAATGACCCTTGAGGGGATCGATGACTCAAGATGGAAAATATTTTTAAAGGCACGGGTATTCCTTTCCTTGCACACTTGCCACCAAATATGGGGTAACCCAAATTTCCAAAACTAGCGTAGGTGGGGAGAGGAGAAGGGGGAGACCCATTGAACAACCAAGTCTTCCAACGAGTTGGGAAGAACCCAAGCAACACCCAACTCCAAAAATAATTGATGGAAGACTTCAAGGGTATAGGCACAATAGGAAAATAAGTGGAAAGGTAATTCAAAATCCCTACTGCACATGAAGCACCTATTAGGGAAAATCATTCCCTATTTTTAAATATTATCAAGAGTAAGGTACTTTCCCTGAATTGCCAACCAAAAGAACACATTGACTTTAGGTGTCAGACCTTTAATCTAGGTCGATTCATTAGGAGCTAGGGATCTAAATCATAGTCCAAGAAACCATAAGTATACTTAACTAAAAACTAACCATCTTTCTTAGGACCCCGAACCAACCTATCGTGAATACCAGTACCCAAGGTTAGAAACCATTTTATGGAGTTTTTTAAAATTTATAAAAGCAAGTTTATCCTCCTGGGAAATATTTTAGAAGTCAAAGGACTTCCACTAAATATGGCCATTGAATAATTCTAAAAAGTTAAAAACTTTGGGACCAAAGAACCTATCTATGATTGGATTCAAACAAGAAAAGGTCGGGGAATATTCAAGAGAGAATGGTGAGGCAAAATAATCTCCCCAAAATTCAATGGAATAACCATACCCCACCACCCAATGAAGGCCTTTACGCACATCCGCTTGACTACCAACTATGCTAGACCAAAAATCAAACCCTACCAGGAGAGCTTGGGATTTTAGGAAATTGTTGCCATCGCCAAGATACTTAGCCTTCACAATCTTAACCCAACTGACATTATCATCTTGAACTAATTTCCAAGATTGTTTTGTAATCAAGGCTCTGTTCAATGTTCTCAACCTTCTCAAACCTAAGCCTCCTTCTCTCCTACTATAGACTTGATCTCATGCCACTAGGTGGAATCTCTTCTCTTTAGCCCCTGACCACAAGAAGGATCATTGGATTTGCTCTAAATTATCGATAAATTTTCCCAAAATATTGAACAAGGAGAGGAAGTGCATCGGGATACTTCTTAAAGTGGCTTTGAATAATAAAATCTTTCCCACTTGACTTAAAAGGGAACATTTCCACCTTGCTAACTTCTTTTGAACTCTTTCAACTACTAAATCCCATAGTGATGGGTTCAGTGCACCTTTGAATAGTAACATCCCAGGGTAAACCAAGGTAAGGGAACCAATGTTGCACCCTAGAATATTTGTTATCTTCTTCTGCCTATCAATTGGGGTGTGAAAGAAAAAAGTAATTTTTTTTTTAAATTCACCTTCTGACCTGTCGCATTCTCAAAATCCACCAAAATTGATTTAACTACTTAGATGATGGATTGATTCCATGAAGGAAAGAAGAGTTTCATTAGTGAATTGGTGATGGGATATGGGATCTATCGATTAAGTTGGCTTCAAACCTTGAATAACCTAATTAGCTTTGATGGAACTGCCCAATGCCTCAACCATAAGAATAAAAATATAGGGTGATAAAGGGTCTCCCTACCACAGAACTCTATTGCTATGAAAATATCCTGCTTAATATCCATTAATAATTACTAAAAACATGCTAAATATATACATGATTTAATCGGTCTCAACCAGCACTAGGAAAATCCAAACCTATCAAGGACCCTAAGAAGAAAATCCCAAGCCACTCTATCATACACCTTGTTCATGTCCAACTTGAGAAGAGTCTTCGAACTTCCACTTTTATCAATAGAGTGGATGATATCATGAGCAACAATAACACCATCCAAAATCTACCAGTGGGGCATAAAACTAGTCTGTAGAGCATCAATAATCAAAGGGAGCAAAAGTTTAAGTCTATTGGCCATGGATTTAGTCAAAATTTTGAAAATCATATTACACAGGCTAATCGACCTAAAATCTATAAATCCTTTGGCACCCAATGATTTAGGTAGTAAAACCAAAAAGGTAGAATTTACATCAATCGAGATAAAATTAGATATTTGGACCTCTCTGATTGCATTACAAATATCAGGACCCATAATATGCCAAAATCTCTAAAAAAATATAGGCAAAAAACCATCTGAACCTGAAGCCTTAAGGACTCCCATTGAGAATACCACCTTTCTGATATTGTCATAATTGAAGATATCACATAATATCTTGTTCATATCTTTAGAGACCAGCATTGGGATGTTATAGAGAAGATGATTTTTTGCTTGCAAGTTTCTAGGAACCGAGGAGCATAACAAGTCTTTGAAGAACTCCACAACACTTTCCCTAATTTCATTAATTTCCTTAGTAACCTCACCATCTGCCTTTCTAATTTTCTTGATCCTATTGTGACTCCTATGCCTCAATGCGGATGTATGAATTTTTTTGTGTTTCGATCTCCTTCTTTGAGCCATAAATTTCTTAATTTTTGATGCCACATAATCTCTTCTTTAGCTAAGACATTATGCAAATCCACAAGCATACTTATTTATTTGGATCTCATTGCCTCCACTACCTTCGACCTGGATGAAATGGCTTCCACTTCTTTGAGCTGCTCAATAAGTTCATTTTTCCTTAACAAAATATTACCAAAATTGAATTTATTCCATTCCTTCAGCTTTACCTTAATTTACCTCAAATTTGATGCAATTTGAGCAATAGGGTGGCCTGAAAATCCCTTAGTCCACCATTCCTTGATCTTACCTTCCATTTTTAGGTGAGGGAGCCACATGGCCTCGAATCTAAAGTGCTTAGGAAAAATGAATAATTCTGAACTTGCTCTAGCACCAAAAGATTATGATCGGAAGTCACTTTAGGAAGAGACTACAAAGATGCATCTCTAAAAAAAGGTAGCTCTTCCTTAGATATGAAGATTTTTCTAGCTTGACATGAATATTTTAGCATCTCAATCATCGATTGCTCCATGTATACCTAGATCCCTTCAGCTCCAAATCCATAAGCTCTTGGAAATTAACAAAAGAGGCAAACTATTCCATGCTTTTGCAGACTGGAATCCCTCCTTTCTTATCAGATGGGTATAAAGGGGTATTAAAGTCTCCTACCAAAATCCATGCTTCCTTGTTAAAAATATCTCTCATAACTCACAAGGAGTCCTAGAATACCAATCTATTCTGAGGAGATTTAGGGGCATAAATATTTGAAGTAACCCACTTGACCCCTGAGACTTTGGAAGAAAATAAAATATTTATCTCTATCAAAAACTAGTAGATTTGATCTTTCAGCATATTATGGGTTCCACATACATAACAGACCTCCTGAAGCTCCATTTTCCAAGATAGCAACAAAATTTAGTTCTCTCCAAATTTTCTTTTTAACTAATTCAACATTGTAAAATATATATATTGTTATTTTCTATACAAGAACAATATCTAGCTTAAACTCTTTCCTTAGAGAGGCCAATGCTCTTTGTTTAGCAGTCCCATTCAAGCCTCTAATATTCCATGTGATGAGTCTCATTTACAATATTTGGAGTGATTTCCCTCCTTGGGATAATGGGATGAGTGACAAAATGAATCTAGTTTAAGTTGCTTCTCTTTAGACTCTCTCAAATTTCAACTAGCTTTGCAAGACATCTGCAATATCTACTTCTACCTCCCTATTTCTTACATTTTTGTTAGAAGGCTTACCCACCTTCCTGGGCACTCCAAAATTAGCCAATCCCTTTTGAGAACTTATTTTTGGATGAGAATATCTTACCCCTAATGAACCTTCTCCCCACTCTAGTGACTTGGCCATATTTGGCTTGGAAGAAGAGCTAGAGTCTTTCACCATATTTTGAGGTGAGACAAGAGCCTCTGGCTCATCCTGATTTCTTTTCTCCTCCTTAGGGTTAGCATCTTTAGGATTTAAGCATTCAAAGGAATTATGAATAAAATTTAATAGGATACTTATTTCAGTCACCAGCTTTGCTCTGTCCATCTATGGAAGTCCAGAATAAACACTAGGGTTATGCATAAGGGGTTGGACTCAAAATGTACTTGTAAAACAATAGTGAATCCTAATCAAAATCAAGGCAAATCCTAAGAAAATCAAATCAATCATCTTCACACCAAAATTTGGGGTATTTGAATCCCTAAAAAGTAAGGTTATCTTTGGGGTAAATTTTGACCTATTAAATCACCTTATAACTTCATAAAAACACCACCATTATATCAGGATCGAAAAGAGCTTTCCAACAAGTACAAATATACCTATGTTTGGATATATATTATGGTGAATTGACCCTAAGAAAAAAATGGTCTAAAAAATTTTAGGCGAATGGGTCGACATTGAGGGTCCTCATATTCACCAATTTCCAATTTTGGAAATTCTAATATTCATCCAATTTGTGAATATTCGTGACTGTGCATAACCTTGATAAACAATGTACTGATTTATAGAAGTCAACTTTGGGTTGCTAACTTCCATCGTCCTGGAATATTTCTCAATTTGGTTAAGTCCTGAGTTCTCTAAAGAAAACTGGTTGGGGCCTGAGGCCTCAGATGATCCTGATTGAGGATGGCCCTGAGACTTAAAATTTCCCTACCCCTTGGGAACCTTCTTTCTAGTTGGACATGAACTAGTCGAGTGGCCCAACCTCCTACAAACTGAACACTTAATAAGCCTATTGTCATAGACTATTATGAGTCCATACACCATGTTTGGAAATAAGATCAATATGACCTAGAAACTCTGCCTCTAGGTCTACAATTATGCATATCCAAGAAAAAATAATTTTGGATTTTTCTCTAGTGGCTGAGTCTATTAACACTAACTCATAAATTGCCTTAGCTATACCCATTAGGATGTCTTCATGCCAGATATGGAAGGGAAAATCAGGAAGATGTACCCATAAAGGAGTCAGATTGATATTCTAAATTTGTGGATTAAAATATGACCCTCACTTGTGCAAAAACAACCATTTTCTTCCAAATAACTAGGGACCCCCTCCAAGGATCTACTTTGAGTCCTCCTTGCAATTGAGTTTAATCAAGAAGAATGTGTTAGAAACTAAAACAATTTCCAGAGCCTTTCAATTTTCATTTCACCATCACCCATCTCCTTATGGCATCAATATCAGTATACCACCATGGAATTTATCGATAAGGTTCCATGAGCCCTCCTCCATGGTTACTACCATAAGATCATCTAGAATTACCAACTTATCTCCAATAGGAGAGAGGTCAAAAATAGAACAATATTTTGAGACTCAAAACCCTTAGTTGTGATCTCGACAAAGGATAGCTTACCTCACTTGAGGAAGGTACCAAAACTTGGGGACCCACATTTATTGTTGGTAAACAGAGTCTCATGAACCACTGAGTTGGGAGACTCACCATCAGGAACAATTTACCTCAATCATTGGACCCTCAAAGCCTAACTTGCTAGGTAAATTCACCTCCCTAGGAATGGCCACTTGCTCACCATTCTCTTGCTTGCTAGCAGCTACCTAACTACCTGAATCCTAGAAATCGGTATTCGCTCCCTATCCTACCATTGCTTGCAGAACTCTACTAACCTCACCCTTCTACCCATCATTGAGCCTTGTCTGCTCCATATTGCCATTACTCAATTCAAATTCTTTGACTCTCATCATAGGAATTCTTGCTCAACTTTGTTTATTTGACTATCTTGTTCAAGGAGAAACACCCACCATCCTTATATAAATAATCATCATTACTCATTTCAACATTTATCTATTTGATGTATGAAATCCAAATAGTCATAGTGTAATCCATTTTAAAAAATAACCAAGTAATAAAATATGATATGATTCTAATATTTACTAGATTTATCAGAGCTACCGCCAGACTTTGTCTAGGTTGATAGAGTTATTTTAGCCACTTAGAAAAATTAATTTTATCTAGTTTGATAAAATTGATTAAGCGTTTATCCACTTTGAAGGCCAGGAGACTTGGACTCTATTTGAAGGTCATATTGAGCAAAAAGGATACAGTATTTCTATGGTTGAATAACAACTAATGAAGATTAGTTTTCAACCATATTGGCAAATCAGCTTTGAGATAGTTTATCATTCAAGGTCATTTCCAACCCTTGACATTGATAAAGGATTCAGGGAACATAGATATCCATTAATATTGATTTCAAATAAAGTTGAAGAATTAGGGATGAAAATATCCCTTAACATAGAAAGTTGATAGAAGCTACAAGGACATTCAAAGTCACATTGTCATTTATAGAAGAATTAAGGGCATTCATATTCACCTTGATATTGGTAGAATATTCAGGGACATTCAAGTCACATTAATATTAATAGAGAAATTAGGGACATTCAAGTCACCTTGAAATTGATAAAGATTTAGCAACAGAAAGAATTATAATAGAAGTGTGAGAAGCATCCTACATAAAATAGAGAAGAGTTTTAGATTCTAAGTGTAGAATAAGTAATAACAATGGATTAAGAAGCATTCAGAGCTTCATAAGAGATAATAAAGAAAAAAATAATAGAATATTTTAGGTCATAATGTATTGACCTTGACAATAGAATATTTTAGGTCATAATGTATTGACCTTGACAATAGAAGATTTTAGGTCATAATATATTGACCTTTATGATAGAATTTTCAGGTCGTATTGACCTTAACATAGGTCCAAGAGGCTTGAATATACAAAAAATATATAGAGGATCTTGAAGGATTGATAGAGGCAACCATATAGAGAATAATAGAAAGAAGGTCCAAGATTTAAAGAATAAGTTTGAAACTAGCTATAAGATAATAAGGTCTAGAAAATACAAGAGAGAAGGCTTAAGATTTATTCAGAGAAGAGATTGAGATAGATACAGAATAAAAGAAAAGAGATTCTAAGATATTATATATTAGAAGAGGAAAAAAGATCTTAAGGGAAGGAGGGCAAATTGTAGATTTTAGAGACTTCATCATCCTACATTCAAAGCTAATCTAAGAGGTCAAATTGAAGAAAGATTTCAAAGGCATTATCTAAGGCAACACATAAGGAAAGTTATGACATTAAATTATGAAGCAGAGGAATCAAGATGATGTAAGCAACAATGAAATAATGTAAGAACATGGATGTAATATTGTAAAGGGATAGGGCAATACAAGCATAAGAATGTGATAGCCCTTGATAGTAGAATGTGACAACCCTTGATAGTATAATATGATAGCCCTTGATAGTATAATGTGACAACCCTTGATAGGAGAACATGGTAGACCTTGCAAGATGAGGAAAGGCCATTTGTATTTCATTTGTTTGAGATAGAGTATACATTCACCATAAATCCACTTTTGCAACAAAATAAGAGAATACAATAATATTAAAGCAAGAATCAAAGTTGTTATGATAGTATAGTATAGAAAGGCATTGGTTTGAGAAGAAGAGAGCTAGTAGGTAGCCTACGTTCATAGAGGAAGAAGTCATCCAACCATATAATGTAGTCACAAAATACATAAGGATAGAGAACATAGTCCAGATGTATTGCTAGAGATATACTACAGAAGACCCATTGTAGAAGATGCATTGCTAAAGATACATTGTAGAAGAAAGGAAGCCTAAACATCATCTATACTCAAAATATTTCAGAATTTACACAACAAAGTTATGGAAGCTTGAGTCTAATTGTCATTGGAATATCTATTATAAATTTCTAATGATAATCTAAGTCATTTTGAGCACCATTGGATCATTACCTAATGCTAAGGTTGTAATATTTATGCTCTAGGAGAAAAGTAAGTGCCAACAAGAAATGTTTGAGTGGTTTAAAAGAAAAATATAGGAGAAGGGTGAGAACTAATGAGTAAGGTTTGAGTGGTTGAAAATAAAATGCTAGGAGAAAGGAAAATCCTTCATGCAAGACCACACATGAAGCATAGTTTCTAGTGCCCTCAATGTTTGAAAAGAGCATTGCAGTTCTCACACAAGCAAATCAAACAACCAACGAAGAAGACGTGCGAAGAAGTCTTGGGAATAAGTTGTGCGAAGAAGACATGCAAGCATTCAAGGTTAGGGTTTAATTAAAGCTTGATATTTAATATTTGATTAAGGTATTAGTAGGAGTTATAAGGTAAAGCTTTAAATTTTTATTTTTTAAAGATAGGAGGAATAAGAGAGTGTTTTTTAATTAAAGTTTAAGTACTTATATTTGGAGTGATAAGGTTAATTGAAATAGGATTTGATAGTTTGTTTGATAAGGAGTAAAAATTTTTTTTAGAAATATATATATATATAATTTTTAATTTTGGAATAATAAGGTTTACAACTAAGTTATTTGTCTTTTAAAAATTTTCAAATTTGAAATTCTTTAAGTTTGATTTGATATTTTGAGAGAATTACAAACTAATTTTTTTTTGAATATTTGTAAATTTATTTATTTTGGAAACAAAAGGATTTCAACTTCAAATATTAGGAAAACATAATTTTGCAAAATTTATTATTAGTTTCAAAATTAGGGAGACATAAGGTTTACTACTCCATAGGATTTTAAATTAGAAACTTTAAATAATTTAAACTTGTTGGCAATTTTGGGTTTGAGATCCTAGCTTCTTGTCTATGAGTTGTCATTGATGTCAAAAGGAAATGGCATTAATGTTAAGAGGATGTGTTGGCTTCAAAGGTGGAAGATTCCAAGAGAATATTTTTAAGAGAATCCGGAGAGATTCCATTGGCAAGGGTTTTTCATTAAAACCAAACCGGTTTTTATTAAAACCAAGTTGGATAGGGTTTTTATTAAAACCAAGTTAAATGGTTTTTATTAAAACCAATGGAGGTTCTCTTTATTATTTATTTAATTATTATTTAAAACCCTTCAAGGTTTTAATTAATTAATTATTTAATTAATTAAGGGAGAAATTATTTTTAATTTATTAAAAATACTTAAAGGTTTTTAAACCTTTTTTATTCTTAATTTATTAAAATTATTTAAGGGTTTTTAAACCCTTTTTGAAAAGACTTTTGATTAATTTCGAAATGGTCTTTATTTTCGCTGACGTCAAGGTGTCTTCGAAGAGACTATTTATTCTCCAACTCCTAAGGTTGGAAGGCTAATTAATTCGAAATTCCTCGAATGCAATTTGCGGTGTTTGTGCTCTGTATTCGCTGCGATCGAAGGAAGACTTAGAAGCACGTGCGGTTGAAAAGTCTTCGGGAGTTTTTCGAGGGTGAAGTGGAGGGAAGTTCACTTGTGAACTTCGTAGCCCGCGTGGGCTAGTGGCAGTGAAGGTTGCTGTTGGGCGTTGCATTGGCGGAGGTCACCGTTTCGAGTCTCGCGGGGGTGCTTTGCTAGAGTAACACACGTTTTTATTAAAACGTCTTTATGCCACGAAATTCGGAGTTTCTTGGACAGCGATTTATAAGGTGTGATTAAATTTTATGAGTTTTGGCTTTTGTGATTAGCATTGAATAAAAGCTTAGGAGAAATAAGGGCATATTTCTTTGGATGTATTTTTAAGATTATTCTTTGCTATGCTAAAATTAAAAATGGAGGTATAAGGTGTGAGTCTGTGATTGTTGATTTATTGGCATGTTATGGTGGTTGTGTTTAAAGAAGTGGAGCTAAAAGGTGTAATAAAGGAAGTTTATATTATTGCTCATTTCTTTTATTCTAACCCTAACTTGGTTGGAAGTTTGAGAGTTGTGTGTGGTGACAGCTTGAAGGTTCAATTATCTTCTACTCCAATAAGGTATGGGCACATTCTTCTTATGAGTATGATTGGTGTATGTTTTCTGAAATAAGGTTGGAGTGAAAAGGTATTCTACTAGGTATCCTTTGGCTAGGTGTAAATCCTATTTTCTGGTTTGTTGAAGACTACTTATGCATTGTTATCCTTAAGGAGAGTTTTTGGTGAATGCATAATTTTTGGTTTGAGATAGTGGAAGCTTTGTGCACTAGGGTTTATATTTGTGAGTCTAGCTACTTGCATTGAGTTGGTGGAACCCTTGGTTGGCTGTTTTGAGTTTGATGGTTGAGTTGCTTCCATAGAGGTTGTTTGATCAAGTTATTGCTTTACTTGATTCATGATATTGGGCTTACTCCATTGAGTTGATTTGAGCAAGTTATTCTTTGCATTTGGTGATATTGTGTTGGTGGTTGTTTTGTTCAAATATCTTTGGAGGGAAAAGGATTTCTACTTGTTTCCTTTTCTTGTGATGATTGGTTGAATGCTTCAAGGTTGATGTTGAGTTGAATGGTGTTGGTTGACTAAACCTTGTTTGATGAGCATTGTTGTTGAAACCCTAATTGATGGTGAAAAGAACATGAGTATCATTGTTATGTGATTCTTTGCATAGTTGGCAATTGTTGGGGTTTCATGTTCTTGAAAGAAAACATTCTATCCTATCCATTTCAGATATTGAGTTGAGTTTTCAGATTTGAGATTGAGATTGAGCTGAGTTGATTTGAGTTGAGTTTTGAGATTGGGATTTGAGTATAGAACATATTGAGTCTCTAACAATTCTCTTTATGCTTCTATGAGTTTGACAAATCACATTGGGTCTCTAACAATTCACTTTGTGATTTCCTACTAAGAAAGTTTTTCTTGGTGAGCTTGCTGAGTTTTTGACAGGGGGGACGTTGTGGGGCTTTTGGATGGGGTTCGGTGGGGACTTGTGAGTTGGAGTTTGTGGGGACTTGTGGGTTTGGATAGGTCGGGGAACTTGTGAGTTTTGACAGTTTGTGGGGACTTGTGAGGTTTTTGGATAAGTTTGATGGGGACTTGTGAGCAGATTTGGACGGGTCCTAGCAGAGGACTTGTGAGCTGAGTTTGATAGTTCTATCAGAGAACTTGAGGACAGAGGTGCATTGGTTCTATGAGAAGAACCTGAGGATAGATTTGGCAAGTCTTTGAGAAGGCTTGTATGCAGAGGATTGATTTGTTCAAGAGTTGGACAGATCTGACAGATAGAGGAAGACTTGTACTAGACCGACTAACTGTGTTTGGTACGAGGTTGTTGAGCTACTTGTGGACATGATCATAGAAGGCGAGAGGTCTCTTAGGCTAAGCATTGAGGACAGGAGGTCTTCGGTGGAAAGGAGTTCCACGTGCTGGCAAGAGGTAGAGGCGGTTGATCTTCTGAGGGATTATTTCCAGAGTAGAGGGGAAGGTATCTCCTTTGAGGAGAGGCTCATAAATTCTGATTGGGGGAAGGTATCTCCTTTGAGCAGAGGCTCATAAATTTTGATTGGGGGAAGGTATCTCCTTTGGGCCGAGGCTCATAAACATTGTAATTGGGAAGGATTCCCAAAGAACTTTGAGATAACTTTTAGAGAAAAGTTTTGTGGACGTAGCCTGACCATTCTGGGTGAACCACGTTAAAATTGGTGTCACTTTGTGGATGATATTGTGCATTGCTTTGATATTGCTTTGGGTATATTGCTTTACTATTTTGAAGTATAAAGGAAAAAGTAAAAAGAGGTCTTATACTGTTCACCCCCCTCTCGGTATAAGCTTGTGTTCTTCAATTGGTATCGGAGCGGGTGCCTTCGAAAAGTTTAACAGCTTGAAGGAAAAGCTAGTAAAGAACACAATGGATCATTCAAGTGGCAATGCAGCACCTATTCTTGATGGGTCAGATTTTGGTCTTTGGAGTGCAAGGATGAAGGTTCATCTAATGGCACTTGGGAATGAGGTTTGGGAAGTGATTGAAGATGAGTACACTATTCCTGAACATGGTCCTAATACTAAAGAAGAAAGGCTCCTACATCACAGCAATTCAAAAGCAATGAATGCAATCCTGAAAGGCTTACAGAAAGCAGATCTCACCAAAGTGATTCACTGCAAGACAACTAGTGAAATGTGGAAACAGTTGAAGGTGGTTCATACGGGTGATACAAATGTCAGAAAGGCCAAGTTGAGACACTTCAAAGGTATGTTTGAACAACTCAAGATGAATGATGATGAAAATATTAGTGACTACATGCTTCGTATGGATGAGGTTGTTAACTCCATGAAAGACTTAGGTCTTGAGCTTGCTGAAAATGATGTTTGTGATAAGATTTTAAGATCTCTTCCTAATAGATTTAGTGAAAATATTTCTGCTATTGAGGAAGCTAAAGATTTGGATAAGTTGAAAAAGGATGAGCTCCATAGTATACTTGCGGCATTTGAGTTGAGAACTCAAGTGAAGGTTGATGTCAAGAAAGAGGCGACTTTCAAGGCTACCAAGAATTCCAAGGGTAAACAACTTCAAGATAGTGATGAGTCTTCTAGTGATGAAGAGGCATATTACAACAAGAAAGGCAAGTTCTCTAGAAAGCACAAAAGTATGAAAAATATAAGATGTTTCAATTGTGGAAAGTTTGGTCATTATGCTACTGATTGTATTGTTCCCAAGAATGAAAGTGATGAAGATAAACAGGATTCTAAGAGCAAGGATTATGAAAAGCACAAGCATCACAGGAAAAACAAATATGAGCACAACAATCAAGGAAAGAGGTATTCTCACAAGCACAAGAAGAGTTTCTACCTAGACAAAGCAAGTAAGTGTTCTAGTAGTGATAGTGAAAGTTCTTCAAGTGATAATGAAAATGAGATGTTGTTCATATGAGAAAAAGAGGAAGAACCGAAACATAGATTCATTATCATGAAATGTCTTAGATGTGGAAATTTTGGTCACCTTGAGGATGATTGCACAAATAATGATTTGGTTTCTAGTATGTATGAGGATGCTTCAGAAAACTATAAGGAAGATGCATGTATGGTTTTTGAAAAGGGTAGCACCTCTAGTGATAAGAAATCTGAAAAAGGCTTTGATGATTCAAAAAGCAAACAAATAGAGGAAGATATAGAGGAAGGTGAAGTAGATCTTGAAGGTGAACTTATTAGTGCTCTTAGTGCTTTGAAAAAGGAAAGAAAGAAGAATGCTAGACTCAAGGATAAGTTAGATGAATGTTGTATGGAGAGAGATGATCTTATAGAAAGTCTTGACTTCTCTATGGCTAAGACACAAGAACTCAAGGATGAGTTAGAGTCTAAGGTTCTTGAGTATAGTGAGTTAGAACAGAAAATGGCTTCTTTGAAAGAGGAAACTAAAGAGTACAAGGATAAGCTTTACGAGGTTTCAAGATAGCTCCAAAAAGGTTAAGTCACTCATCAAAGGTCAAAGAAAGACAACGAGATAAAACGAGGCCTTGGTTTTGTTAAGCCACACAAGGAACAAGTTGGAGAGTCTAGTAAGAGACTCCAAAAGGAAGAGAGTTCTGATGAGGAAAGTATTTCAGAAAAGGAGTCCTTGAATGATAGATGCACAGAAATAGAAAACAGAATTCAGAATGAGAAGAAGAAGTTTTAGAACCTAAGAGGTCAATTAAAGGAAAGTTTCAAGGCGAGATGTTTTGCTTGTCACAGGTTTGGTCACATGGCTTCACATTGCATGGCTCAAGTGAAGGAGGTAAATGACAGTTTCAGAAGTGCTAGTTACTTTCAAGGGTATTGCTACTCTTGTCAATAGTTTGGGCACAAGGCGAGTTTATTGCAAGGCAAATAACAGGAACAGGTTTGGTCAGAACGGGTTTGGCCAGAACAGGTTTGGTCAGAATAGGTTTGGTCAGAACGGTTTGGCCAGAACAGGTTTGGTCAGAAAAGGTTTGGTCAGAACTGGTGGATTCAAAGATCGGGTTTACATCAGAGAAACAACATCGTCAAGTGTTTCAAGTGCAACAATGAAGGTCACACAATCGGACGGTGTAGAGCTGAAATTCTAGAATACAGGAACAGGGAACAGTGGCATGATCGGGTCCAAGGATCAAGGCATGGACAAGAACAGGGATGAGAACAAGAACAAGTACATGAATAGGAACAGGAATATGGACAAAGAGTTCAAGAGAAGGCCCGACAAGGAAGTTATAGAGGCTGATGATGATCAGTACCTAATGGGAGTTTTACTCCCACCCAAGAATTAATCACCTCATCAGGAGGTGGGGGAGGGACTAAGCTAAGAGGCTCATTCTTAGTCCCGAGCCCCAAAGGTGACCCTTTGCCATTGATGACAAAGGGGGAGAGATTTGAGTAAGGGGAGAGCCTCAAGATAGGGGGAGTTGTTTATGTTGAGTTTATGTGTTGTTGAGAAGCATGGTTTGCCATCAATGACAAAGGGGAGATTGTTGGCAATTTTGGGTTTGAGATCCTAGCTTCTTGTCTATGAGTTGTCATTGATGTCAAAAGGAAATGGCATTAATGTTAAGAGGATGTGTTGGCTTCAAAGGTGGAAGATTCCAAGAGAATATTTTTAAGAGAATCCGGAGAGATTTCCATTGGCAAGGTTTTTCATTAAAACCAAACCGGTTTTATTAAAACCAAGTTGGATAGGGTTTTTATTAAAACCAAGTTAAATGGTTTTTATTAAAACCAATGGAGGTTCTCTTTATTATTTATTTAATTATTATTTAAAACCCTTCAAGGTTTTAATTAATTAATTATTTAATTAATTAAGGGAGAAATTATTTTTAATTTATTAAAAATACTTAAAGGTTTTTAAACCTTTTTTTATTCTTAATTTATTAAAATTATTTAAGGGTTTTTAAACCCTTTTTGAAAAGACTTTTGATTAATTTTGAAATGGTCTTTATTTTCGCTAACGTCAAGGTGTCTTCGAAGAGACTATTTATTCTCCAACTCCTAAGGTTGGAAGGCTAATTAATTCGAAATTCCCCGAATGCAATTTGCGGTGTTTGTGCTCTGTATTCGCTGCGATCGAAGGAAGACTTAGAAGCACGTGCGGTTGAAAAGTCTTCGGGAGTTTTTCGAGGGTGAAGTGGAGGGAAGTTCACTTGTGAACTTCGTAGCCCGCATGGGCTAGTGGCAGTGAAGGCTGCTGTTTGGCGCTGCATTGGCGGAGGTCACCGTTTCGAGTCTCGCGGGGGTGCTTTGCTAGAGTAACACACGTTTTTATTAAAACGTCTTTATGCCATAAAATTCGGAGTTTCTTGGACAACGATTTATAAGGTGTGATTAAATTTTATGAGTTTTGGCTTTTGTGATTAGCATTGAATAAAAGCTTAGGAGAAATAAGGGCATATTTCTTTGGATGTATTTTTAAGATTATTCTTTGCTATGCTAAAATTAAAAATGGAGGTATAAGGTGTGAGTCTGTGATTGTTGATTTATTGGCATGTTATGGTGGTTGTGTTTAAAGAAGTGGAGCTAAAAGGTGTAATAAAGGAAGTTTATATTATTGCTCATTTCTTTTTATTCTAACCCTAACTTGGTTGGAAGTTTGAGAGTTATGTGTGGTGACGACTTGAAGGTTCAATTATCTTCTACTCCAATAAGGTATGGGCACATTCTTCTTATGAGTATGATTGGTGTATGTTTTCTGAAATAAGGTTGGAGTGAAAAGGTATTCTACTAGGTATCCTTTGGCTAGGTGTAAATCCTATTTTCTGGTTTGTTGAAGACTACTTATGCATTGTTATCCTTAAGGAGAGTTTTTGGTGAATGCATAATTTTTGGTTTGAGATAGTGGAAGCTTTGTGCACTAGGGTTTATATTTGTGAGTCTAGCTACTTGCATTGAGTTGGTGGAACCCTTGGTTGGCTGTTTTGAGTTTGATGGTTGAGTTGCTTCCATAGAGGTTGTTTGATCAAGTTATTGCTTTACTTGATTCATGATATTGGGCTTACTCCATTGAGTTGATTTGAGCAAGTTATTCTTTGCATTTGGTGATATTGTGTTGGTGGCTGTTTTGTTCAAATATCTTTGGAGGGAAAAGGATTTCTACTTGTTTCCTTTTCTTGTGATGATTGGTTGAATGCTTCAAGGTTGATGTTGAGTTGAATGGTGTTGGTTGACTAAACCTTGTTTGATGAGCATTGTTGTTGAAACCCTAATTGATGGTGAAAAGAACATGAGTATCATTGTTATGTGATTCTTTGCATAGTTGGCAATTGTTGGGGTTTCATGTTCTTGAAAGAAAACATTCTATCCTATCCATTTCAGATATTGAGTTGAGTTTTCAGATTTGAGATTGAGATTGAGATGAGTTGATTTGAGTTGAGTTTTGAGATTGGGATTTGAGTATAGAACATATTGAGTCTCTAACAATTCTCTTTATGCTTCTATGAGTTTGACAAATCACATTGGGTCTCTAACAATTCACTTTGTGATTTCCTACTAAGAAAGTTTTTCTTGGTGAGCTTGCTGAGTTTTAGGGGGGCGGGGTGGAGGTTCCGGTGGGGACTTGTGAGCGGTTTTTGGACAGGTTCCGGTGGGGACTTGTGAGAAGTTTTTGGATAGGTTTTGTGTGGTGTGGATTGGCAGGTCCTAGCGGAGGACTTGTGAGCTGAGTTTGATAGTTCTATCAGAGAACTTGAGGATAGAGGTGCATTGGTTCTATGAGAAGAACCTGAGGATAGATTTGGCAAGTCTTTGAGAAGGCTTGTATGCAGAGGATTGATTTGTTCAAGAGTTGGACAGATCGAATAGACAGAGGAAGACTTGTACTAGACCGACTGATTGTGTTTGGTACAGGTTGTTGAGCTATTGTGGACGTGATCATAGAAGGCAGAGGTCTCTTAGGCTAAGCATTGAGGATAGGAGGTCTTCGGTGGAAAGGAGTTCCACGTGTTGGCAAGAGGTAGAGGCAGTTGATCTTCCGAGGGATCATTTCCGGAGCGAGAGGGAAGGTATCTCCTTTGAGAGAGGCTCATAAATTCTGATTGGGGGAAGGTATCTCCTTTGAGCGAGAGGCTCATAAATTCTGATTGGGGAAGGTATCTCCTTTGGGCCGAGGCTCATAAACATTGTAATTGGGAAGGATTCCCAAAGAACTTTGAGATAACTTTTAGAGAAAAGTTTTGTGGACGTAGCTCGACCATTAGGGTGAACCACGTTAAAATTGGTGTCACTTTGTGGATGATATTGTGCATTGCTTTGATATTGCTTTGGGTATATTGCTTTACTATTTTGAAGTATAAAGGAAAAAGTAAAAAGAGGTCTTATCTTGTTCACCCCCCTCTCGGTATAAGCTTGTGTTCTTCAATTGGTATCGGAGCGGGTGCCTTCAAAAAGTTTAACGACTTGAAGGAAAAGCTAGTAAAGAACACAATGGATCATTCAAGTGGCAATGCAACACCTATTCTTGATGGGTCAGATTTTGGTCTTTGGAGTGCAAGGATGAAGGTTCATCTAATGGCACTTGGGAATGAGGTTTGGGAAGTGATTGAAGATGAGTACACTATTCTTGAACATGGTCCTAATACTAAAGAAGAAAGGCTCCTACATCACAGCAATTCAAAAGCAATGAATGCAATCCTGAAAGGCTTACAGAAAGCAGATCTCACCAAAGTGATTCACTGCAAGACAGCTAGTGAAATGTGGAAGCAGTTGAAGGTGGTTCATACGGGTGATACAAATGTCAGAAAGGCCAAGTTGAGACACTTCAAAGGTATGTTTGAACAACTCAAGATGAATGATGATGAAAATATTAGTGACTACATGCTTCGTATGGATGAGGTTGTTAACTCCATGAAAGACTTAGGTCTTGAGCTTGCTGAAAATGATGTTTGTGATAAGATTTTAAGATCTCTTCCTAATAGATTTAGTGAAAAGATTTCTGCTATTGAGGAAGCTAAAGATTTGGATAAGTTGAAAAAGGATGAGCTCCATAGTATACTTGCAGCATTTGAGTTGAGAACTCAAGTGAAGGTTGATGTCAAGAAAGAGGCAGCTTTCAAGGCTACCAAGAATTCCAAGGGTAAACGACTTCAAGATAGTGATGAGTCTTCTAGTGATGAAGAGGCATATTACAGCAAGAAAGGCAAGTTCTCTAGAAAGCACAAAAGTATGAAAAATATAAGATGTTTCAATTGTGGAAAGTTTGGTCATTATGCTACTGAATGTACTGTTCCCAAGAATGAAAGTGATGAAGATAAATAAGATTCTAAGAGCAAGGATTCTGAAAAGCACAAGCATCACAGGAAAAACAAAGATGAGCACAACAATCAAGGAAAGAGGTATTCTCACAAGCACAAGAAGAGTTTCTACCTAGACAAAGCAAGTAAGTGTTCTAGTAGTGATAGTGAAAGTTCTTCAAGTGATAATGAAAATGAGATGTTGTTCATATGAGAAAAAGAGGAAGAACCGAAACATAGATTCATTATCATGAAATGTCTTAGATGTGGAAATTTTGGTCACCTTGAGGATGATTGCACAAATAATGATTTGGTTTCTAGTATGTATGAGGATGCTTCAGAAAACTATAAGGAAGATGCATGTATGGTTTTTGAAAAGGGTAGCACCTCTAGTGATAAGAAATCCGAAAAAGGCTTTGATGATTCAAAAAGCAAACAAATAGAGGAAGATATAGAGGAAGGTGAAGTAGATCTTGAAGGTGAACTTATTAGTGCTCTTAGTGCTTTGAAAAAGGAAAGAAAGAAGAATGCTAGACTCAAGGATAAGTTAGATGAATGTTGTATGGAGAGAGATGATCTTATAGAAAGTCTTGACTTCTCTATGGCTAAGACACAAGAACTCAAGGATGAGTTAGAGTCTAAGGTTCTTGAGTATAGTGAGTTAGAACAGAAAATGGCTTCTTTGAAAGAGGAAACTAAAGAGTACAAGGATAAGCTTTACGAGGTTTCAAGATAGCTCCAAAAAGGTTAAGTCACTCATCAAAGGTCAAAGAAAGACAACAGATAAAACAGGCCTTGGTTTTGTTAAGCCACACAAGGAACAAGTTGGAGAGTCTAGTAAGAGACTCCAAAAGGAAGAGAGTTATGATGAGGAAAGTATTTCAGAAAAGGAGTCCTTGAATGATAGATGCACAGAAATAGAAAATAGAATTCAGAATGAGAAGAAGTTTTCAGAACCTAAGAGGTCAATTAAAGGAAAGTTTCAAGGCGAGATGTTTTGCTTGTCACGGGTTTGGTCACATGGCTTCACATTGCATGGCTCAAGTGAAGGAGGTAAATGAGAGTTTCAGAAGTGCTAGTTACTTTCAAGGGTATTGCTACTCTTGTCAACAGTTTGGGCACAAGGCAGTTTATTGCAAGGCAAATAACGAGGAATAGGTTTGGTCGGAACGGGTTTGGCAAAAAGGTTTGGTCGAAACAGGTTTGGTCGAAAGGTTTGGTCAGAGCTGGTGGATTCAAAGATCGAGGTTTACCTCAGAGAAACAACATCGTCAAGTGTTTCAAGTGCAACAATGAAGGTCACACAATCGAGACAGGTGTAGAGCTGAAATTCTAGAATACGAGGAACAGGAACAGTGGCATGATCGGGTCCAAGGATCAAGGCATGGACAAGAACAGGGATGAGAACAAGAACAAGAACAGTGACAGGAATAGGAATATGGACAAAGAGTTCAAGAGAAGGCCCGACAAGGAAGTTATAGACGCTGATGATGATCGGTGCCTAATGGGAGTTTTACTCCCACCCAAGAATTAATCACCTCATCGGGAGGTGGGGGAGGGACTAAGCTAAGAGGCTCATTCTTAGTCCCGAGCCCCAAAGGTGACCCTTTGCCATTGATGACAAAGGGGGAGAGATTTGAGTAAGGGGAGAGCCTCAAGATAGGGGGAGCTATTTATGTTGAGTTTATGTGTTGTTGAGAAGCATGGTTTGCCATCAATGACAAAGGGGGAGATTGTTGGCAATTTTGGGTTTGAGATCCTAGCTTCTTGTCTATGAGTTGTCATTGATGTCAAAAGGAAATGGCATTAATGTTAAGAGGATGTGTTGGCTTCAAAGGTGGAAGATTCCAAGAGAATATTTTTAAGAGAATCCGGAGAGATTCCATTGGCAAGGGTTTTTCATTAAAACCAAACCGGTTTTTATTAAAACCAAGTTGGATAGGGTTTTTATTAAAACCAAGTTAAATGGTTTTTATTAAAACCAATGGAGGTTCTCTTTATTATTTATTTAATTATTATTTAAAACCCTTCAAGGTTTTAATTAATTAATTATTTAATTAATTAAGGGAGAAATTATTTTTAATTTATTAAAAATACTTAAAGGTTTTTAAACCTTTTTTATTCTTAATTTATTAAAATTATTTAAGGGTTTTTAAACCCTTTTTGAAAAGACTTTTGATTAATTTTGAAATGGTCTTTATTTCCGCCGACGTCAAGGTGTCTTCGAAGAGACTATTTATTCTCCAACTCCTAAGGTTGGAAGGCTAATTAATTCGAAATTCCTCGAATGCAATTTGCGGTGTTTGTGCTCTGTATTCGCTGCGATCGAAGGAAGACTTAGAAGCACGTGCGGTTGAAAAGTCTTCGGGAGTTTTTTGAGGGTGAAGTGGAGGGAAGTTCACTTGTGAACTTCGTAGTCCGCGTGGGCTAGTGGCGGCGAAGGTCTGTTGTTGGGCGTTGCATTGGCGGAGGTCACCGTTTCGAGTCTCGCGGGGGTGCTTTGCTAGAGTAACACACGTTTTTATTAAAACGTCTTTATGCCACGAAATTCGGAGTTTCTTGGACAGCGATTTATAAGGTGTGATTAAATTTTATGAGTTTTGGCTTTTGTGATTAGCATTGAATAAAAGCTTAGGAGAAATAAGGGCATATTTCTTTGGATGTATTTTTAAGATTATTCTTTGCTATGCTAAAATTAAAAATGGAGGTATAAGGTGTGAGTCTGTGATTGTTGATTTATTGGCATGTTATGGTGGTTGTGTTTAAAGAAGTGGAGCTAAAAGGTGTAATAAAGGAAGTTTATATTATTGCTCATTTCTTTTTATTCTAACCCTAACTTGGTTGGAAGTTTGAGAGTTGTGTGTGGTGACAGACTTGAAGGTTCAATTATCTTCTACTCCAATAAGGTATGGGCACATTCTTCTTATGAGTATGATTGGTGTATGTTTTCTGAAATAAGGTTGGAGTGAAAAGGTATTCTACTAGGTATCCTTTGGCTAGGTGTAAATCCTATTTTCTGGTTTGTTGAAGACTACTTATGCATTGTTATCCTTAAGGAGAGTTTTTGGTGAATGCATAATTTTTGGTTTGAGATAGTGGAAGCTTTGTGCACTAGGGTTTATATTTGTGAGTCTAGCTACTTGCATTGAGTTGGTGGAACCCTTGGTTGGCTGTTTTGAGTTTGATGGTTGAGTTGCTTCCATAGAGGTTGTTTGATCAAGTTATTGCTTTACTTGATTCATGATATTGGGCTTACTCCATTGAGTTGATTTGAGCAAGTTATTCTTTGCATTTGGTGATATTGTGTTGGTGGCTGTTTTGTTCAAATATCTTTGGAGGGAAAAGGATTTCTACTTGTTTCCTTTTCTTGTGATGATTGGTTGAATGCTTCAAGGTTGATGTTGAGTTGAATGGTGTTGGTTGACTAAACCTTGTTTGATGAGCATTGTTGTTGAAACCCTAATTGATGGTGAAAAGAACATGAGTATCATTGTTATGTGATTCTTTGCATAGTTGGCAATTGTTGGGGTTTCATGTTCTTGAAAGAAAACATTCTATCCTATCCATTTCAGATATTGAGTTGAGTTTTCAGATTTGAGATTGAGATTGAGCTGAGTTGATTTGAGTTGAGTTTTGAGATTGGGATTTGAGTATAGAACATATTGAGTCTCTAACAATTCTCTTTATGCTTCTATGAGTTTGACAAATCACATTGGGTCTCTAACAATTCACTTTGTGATTTCCTACTAAGAAAGTTTTTCTTGGTGAGCTTGCTTGAGTTTTGGATAGGTTCATATTTTTATTCTACTTTATTTTATTAGTGGGGACTTGTGAGCAGTTTTTGGATAGGTTCTAGTGGGGACTTGTGAGCAGTTTTTGGACAGGTTTCGGTGGGGACTTGTGAGCAGTTTTTGGACAGGTTTCGGTGGGGACTTGTGAGCAGTTTTGGACAGGTTTCGATGGGGACTTGTGAGCAGATTTGGACAGGTCCTAGCAGAGGACTTGTGAGTTGAGTTTGATAGTTCTATCAGAGAACTTGAGGACAGAGGTGCATTGGTTCTATGAGAAGAACCTGAGGACAGATTTGGCAAGTCTTTGAGAAGGCTTGTATGTAGAGGATTGATTTGTTCAAGAGTTGGACAGATCTGACAGACAGAGGAAGACTTGTACTAGACCAGTGACTGTGTTTGGTACAGGTTGTTGAGCTATTGTGGACATGATCATAGAAGGCGAGAGGTCTCTTAGGCTAAGCATTGAGGACAGGAGGTCTTCGGTGGAAAGGAGTTCCACATGCTTGGCAAGAGGTAGAGGCGGTTGATCTTCTAAGGGATCATTTCCGGAGCGAGAGGGGAAGGTATCTCCTTTGAGCGAGAGGCTCATAAATTCTGATTGGGGGAAGGTATCTCCTTTGAGCGAGAGGCTCATAAATTTTGATTGGGGGAAGGTATCTCCTTTGGGCCGAGGCTCATAAACATTGTAATTGGGAAGGATTCCCAAAGAACTTTGAGATAACTTTTAGAGAAAAGTTTTGTGGACGTAGCCCGACCATTCTAGGTGAACCACGTTAAAATTGGTGTCACTTTGTGGATGATATTGTGCATTGCTTTGATATTGCTTTGGGTATATTGCTTTACTTTTTTGAAGTATAAAGGAAAAAGTAAAAAGAGGTCTTATACTGTTTACCCCCCCTCTCAGTATAAGCTTGTGTTCTTCAAAACCTAGGAGATATAAGGATGTCTACTTCAAAGGAATCAAAATATATAAATTTTATGGCTAAAAATATGGAGTTTATGATTAGAAAAGAAAACATAGATGTCATAAAATTTGGGATTAATATTTTGATTAAAATTTTTGAAGGAAAGATATATATATTTTGAAAGTTAATCAATAATGAAGCCATAGATGAAAATTTTGAAACATTTGAATACCTATTTGCATGCAAGACTTATTGAAGCAATTGATAATGAAAAGGATAATATTATGATGTCTATATATATAGGTAGCATACTGTATATGGAATTAATTTCAATTAAGATTTGTAAATATGAGATATTGAAACAAAGAGAGTTGATTGAAACCCTTAAGAAGAAAATGGACGTAGATGAATCATTTCTAGAAAGAATATTTTTTCTTCATGCAATATTGATATTACAAGTTCATCTAACTCAAGAATTTATTATGATTCCCTAAGTGAATGTTTAGAAATCACTATAAAAAAAAGAAATATTCATATGATTCTAAGGACAAGGGCAAATGAAATATTCTTATGCAATAATCTGATGATAGTGAGAGAGTTCAAGAAGCTTGTAATCATGAAGCGACAAATATTGAAGAACTTAAATATGAATTCAAATAAGATGAATATGAAATCAAAGTAGAAGTCAAGCAAGAGGATGAACCTGATGAAGCTCAAGTAGAATATCACATGCATTGCAAGATCACTTGAAGATTGAAGATCAAGATGAAGATCATGATTGAATACTAAAGTCTTCAATAACCAAATAATGTAATACAGGGGGTGTTGGAGTATATTAAATTATTTGGTACATGATAATATACCTGTAAGGTACCTTCATGGTACATTTGTAAATAATAGATTAGGGTTGAGTCATAGTTTAGAGTGTGAGTAATATTTCCCTTTATGTAAGTGTGAATGTGCAAGAAATGTACAAGTGTCATGTGAGTTAGTGTGCAAGTGTAAGTTGAGTCTATGTGCACAAGTGGCTTATACATAAGAGTGCAAATATGTATTTTAAAATATGTGCACAAGTATCTTAGGTTAGCGTGTGCAATTTTTAGAAGTGTAAGAGTCATGCTTAGGTATGCATACAATATAGTGTCAAGTTTTAATCAAGTATGCAAGTGTCATGTAGAGAAGCCAAGAATCATAATACTTGGCATATGGAAAGGAATAGTCAAGTATCCATAAAGTAATTTATTATGGCTATATTATGGAGGTAAAACTCCATAGGCAAATGTCATATCACATTATAGAGAGAAAAGCAAGTTCTTATCATATTTGTAATAGAAAGTGGAGTAATAAATATTGCATACATTTTGAGCAATTAATATTGTAAGTTGTTCTACATGCTTAGTACATGTATGATTTAGGATATTTACATTCATATTGTTGCTTATTATTGAATGTTATTTGATATATTATTAGCCTTGATATACATATTAATTTGCTCATATTATTCTACTCATATCATTTTATTGACCTCATTATATTGTGGCTATATTATATTCAATCCTATGTTATTTAACCTATGATTTTTGTGGTAGTATAAAGGCTTAAGAAGCCACCAAATTCAATATTGCTATTATTCAATTAAGAGTAGAATTAAGTAAGCCTTTTAATGGTACACAAGTTCTAACAAATTATGAAAGAATTATAATTTAAATCTATCTAATTTTATTAAACAATATACACTATTAATTATAGTGAGTAACTTCATATAGGCTCAATATTATAACAAAATATAATAACACAAGAATTAACATAGTATAATTATCCTTCAATGTAGTACATTTAAAAAATATACATGTTTGATTATTCTCAATAATGAAACTCTAAATTGAAATACAATGTAGTATCCATTCATACATCAAAGACAACCCATGAAAAATAGATTCCATCCCACTTGGGACTCAATACAATAAAAAAATAGATGAAAACATCCCTACCATACAAACCATAAATAATACATGTCCCAAATTATATCAACATATATTTTTATATGAATAGATCATTGAATGGATTTGCATAGAGTTTAGTTCATGTAATCCTATTTAGTCATGGTTAGTTTAATTGACTTATTTGTTGTCATCAATTGATTCATCAATTACTGATGATAGTTTTACAATCAAGATATTGATACTATCCATGATTGGATATTGACTAAAATTTTATTTCAACCATCAAGCAATGATGAAATATGACACATGGTGTGAATTAATAACACTTACAACATGGGATACAAAGTATGGGTGTAGGGTGGATGGAATAGTAGGTGAAAATATGAAAGATGATACAAAAAAATTAGTGGAAATGACATATGAAGTAACCCTATATTTTAATTAGATGAACTTGTTGTTGACACTGAGAGTAGTTGCACTTACTTAAGGTAGGATGGATAGAATAGAAGAAGTTAAGGGGATTTATAAGAGTAGAATAAATAAGAGAGAAAGAGAAATATAGAGGAGTAGAAGAAATGGGAGTGAAATTGAAGTGGAGATGGTTGTGGGAAATATGGTAGAAGAAATTTATACTTCTAAATTAGTGACTTCCATTCTTGCAACTATGTTTCTTATTCATAAAACTTACTATTTATATATAATTTATCGTTATCATTTTATCCTTCATTTTTATAAGTCATTAAAGGTCTTGTGTACTCATCTAATTTTAACAACCCTCATGTTGATAATAATTTCTAAGACTATACTATCAACAAAGTCTATCTTAGTCCCTATCTTGTCCTTTGGATCATAGGTCAAATGAGAGAAAACTCCTATTTACCCTAAAAATGGTTTGGATCTCAAGCATTTCCTTTATATAATTATATTACTAGGTTAGAATATCATTTTATAAACTTTATGAAATAAACCACTAATCTTAGAAATATATTCAATCAATATTAGAGGAAAGAGATATAAAGAAATGAGGATACAAGTGTTTCTTATGAGTTTTTCACCCAAGTGATATCAATATTGTCTCTTTCTTAATTTTTTGGTTTTCTTTTAGGAAAAAATAATTTATAGAAACAAACAACTACCTCTTTGATCAAAAGACAACCCCATTCACTAGCTCGAGAAATTATATGCATGTCCTTCTGATGTTGATGCCAACACCTATGTAAACATAGTAAGTTAGATAGCATTAATGGTGCATATGGAGGGTCTTTACCAAGGGGGATTACCCAATTTAGATCCTCATGGGGAAATTATGAGAGATAGTATGTTTTCACCAAAATAGTTCAAATATTGAGTGGGTTTCATGATTTGAAATGTTAGAACAACTTTTTTTCTTGTCATTCCTTCTTGATCTACCTTTTGATGCTAAATATCTTGAAACTAATACATCTCTTTACTTTTGAAGTGGTGGGAAGTATGGGTGGGATTTGCTATTTCTACAACTATGCTAGCCTCTCCACATTTTACCTCATTCCATGGTTGAATTTTATGGTGATTATAAGTTTGAATTATCAACTTTATGCAACCAAGCAAATCAAAATCACCCAATAATAATGTTTTTTTCATTACTATCCCTAGATAAATTTAATACCATACTTTGAGGCATCAAACTATTGAACTACAAGTTTTATCCTAGTTGTATTTCCAAGGATTGTAGGAAAGCATCCCATTTTTAGAATCATAACTTCTATATTACTCAATGTAGCCCACTTATTTGGAACCATTTGAGCAATCTCAAGAGTCATAGTTGAATCCTCCATTTTTTGTATAGGATTAACTTATAGGCTTTTTTCCTTGACCTCCAGTATTAATGCTAACCCTAATAATAGTTCCTTATGTTCTAGTTGAGCTAATATTTCACCTTTGATGATTATAAGAACAAAAAATGATAACATATGAGAAAGGAAGAGAATATTTGGTGATCTTAGGTTCTTTAGGCATCCTAGTGATTTGTATATCACATGGAATCCTAGGAATTTGATCTTTATCTTTTAAAATTTCCGCTTCCAAGATTTTGTCTAGTGCCTTTATACAACTAAGCAACATAACATCATGCAACAATGATGACCTTTTTTTTTCTTCCTTGACCATTACAATGTCATCATTCAAAATATCAAGTTGTTGGGATACATACTTTACCATGGCTATTCTTCCCAAGATTGTAGGAAATGATCCACTTCTAGGATCATGGCTTTTCCTTTACTTAGTGTATCCTAGTTATCTATAATTACTTGAATAATCTTAGACATCACAAGTGAATCTTTATTTATTTGTTTAATAGAGTATATTTCCATGATTTCATCCTCAAAAGGGAGTACTTGTTCACAAAATGAGTCCCATAAGGTTTCTTTTCACCTTGTAAGCTTAGATTTCTCTAAGACAAAATTATACATTTCATATTCTAGTTTATTTTCTTTTATTTTATCTTCATCATTTTGTATAAATGTCTTATATTCTAGTTGTAATATCTCCTCCACTTCTACTATAGGATCCTTTATACCTAAAGATAAAATAAAATTCTCCTATTTTGGGAGATAAAATATTTTACCACCCTTTGATGATTTATGAGGATCACATACGATGACAACTTGGATAGGAAAATTATTTTTATCAACCTTAGGTGGCTTAGTTGTAGCAACAAATTGAATATCACAAGGAATATCAAGATTTTGAGAGCTTTCTTCTGAAAATTCCTCATCAAGAAAGTAAAACACTTTCATAATAGATGATTCACATGATAATTCTTTAGAATTCATAGTGTCTCATTTTTCTTTATATTCTTGTCATCTCTTTTTGTTACTCTTGTATGCTCAAATTTTTCATTTGAGGGAGGCATTGATGCTTGATGATCTAATTGTACACTTATATTTACTATCCCCATATATGGGATATCCCCAAAAAGGACTCAAACCTTCTGTATTTTGGCTTGATTTCTACTTCTATTGTAGAAACTACTCCTAGGGAAAAGTCAACACCTCACATTCTTCTATGGACTTTAATTTTATATCAAAGTAAGGGTCAATTGATTCTAGATCTTCTTCATCCCTTTTTTATTTTTCCACATTCTCCTTATCTTTATTTTTCTCTTGTTGTGTTACAATAGGTCCTTTATCTTTTAAGTGCAAATGCATCCTTCCCATTTTAAGGATAATTATACCTTTCCTATTTTTGGTTTGATTATTTTTTGATTAGGGTGAAAAAGGGATTTATGAAAGGACCCCAAACCTTTTTTACAATACCACTCCTCTAAATTAAATCAAATAATGAAGAATTAGATAAGTGTAGCAGTATAAAAAGACAATAATTCAAATAAACTCCTTAAAGGAAAAAACTAAAAAGCTTCACTTACTATGACTACACGAGGTGAATACAGCTTGCCAACATTGATTATTAATTTAACCATATTTTTTTCTAATCTTGCAACTCCCTCCAAACAATACTCCTTAAATCACTAGTAAAATCATCCCTCCATAGAATTGGTTCAAGGTTGTCTATACTTTTATTGGCTAACCAATCCATCATTTAGTTATCCCTTCAACAGACATGCACTATATTAACCCCCTCCAAGGTTGCAATGACTATAGCTACCACACCACTCAATAGGAACCCTACCACAAAATAATAATCCTGCCATAGAATAGTATCCCACTACCACACCACTCAACAAGAATCCTACCACAAAACAAAAACCCTACCATAGAATAATATCTCACCACTGAGACCATAGCCACCACATTGCTCAATAGAAATCCTACCATAGAAAAATATCCTATAAAATGTTGCATGGACTATGCTAACACTGCACCTCATCATAAATTTCATCTAGATTATAGTCATCGCATTACTCAATAGGATCCTATCACATAATAGTAACCCTACTACATAATAGTATCCCATTGCCACACTGCTCAACAAGAACCAAGAAATCACTTCCTATGACTACAAGAGGTGAATAAATCTTACAACCACTAATTAATAATTTAACCATAATTTTGTCTATCATAAACTTGTAATTCCCTCTCAACTATACTCCTCAACTCACTAGGAAAATCATCCCTCCATGAAATTGGTTTAAGAATATCTACACCTTTATTGGTCAACCAATCCATCGCTTGGTTTCCCTCTCGATAGATATGCACTATATTAACCTCATTCAAGGCTGCAATAATCTCTCTTGCATCTGATATAATATTTTATTTATTCCAACTAGCTTCATTCTTACACCTTAAGCAATTAATAATATTTAAAGAGTTACCTGAATGACCCTCTTTATATTCAAATACTTCATTAAACTAGTGCATGTTATTAGGGCCTTTGTTTCTGCCATATGGTTGGATTAAATGCCATAAAAATTTTCAAATACTGCTATGATCTTCCCACTTGGGTTTCTAAAATTTCCCCCTCCTCATGCCCTACCGAGGTTTCCCTTAGTTTCCCCGTAAAATTTCACTTTAATCCAATCAAGTTGAGGTGGTTTCTAGATCATATTCCATCTAGCCAATTTTTTAGGGTCAATATCATAATTTTGTCTTGCAGGAAAGCCCCATTTAAAAGCAATTTTAGCTTCCACTACCCTTCCTCCATAATTATTATGACATATAATAGAGAAATTATCCTTAACTATAACTATAATTTTTTTGAAGGTTGATATTTTATTCCTATGCATTTTCTTAAATATTTTGTTATTTCTTTCTTTCCAAATGCTCCAAAATGTGAGGCAGGGCCAACTTCCAAGCTTGAGATAACCCTAAATTGGGAAAAGGATATTTCCATTATTCTAATAAATTTGTAATATCCTTTGGCTTCACCCATTATATTTCAAATTCCTTCATTATATATTCAAAAACCCTTGAAGACAAGGGGCACTCCATAAACATATGTTTGACCAATTCTTCATTTTTAAGATATAACAAATATCTATTAGGAAAATAAAATCCCCTTCTCATTAAGTTGTCTAGTGTTAAAATCTTATTTTGTATAACCAACCATAGGAAGAAGGCAATTTTTGGAATTAAAAACTTGCTCTAAATGTTATTTTCATAAAAGCTACCTAGGGAGGGAGAGATTTGGGATTCATATCCTTATTTAAGTAATAGATACCAGAGGGATTGAAGCCCAAATACTACTATCTCTATCCTTATTTTGGATTAAATGATATCCTTGTAGCAATTAATTTATATTCATGTTGAATGCCCCTCAAACTAGAATGCCTATCAATATTTTTCTATTGTTTTCCATCAATCTCTATTTATAGAATCTTTGAATTTTCTTTCAAAGTAATCAGGTAAAATATTTCTAGTAGGATTCAACTAATCAATCATCCCTTGAGGAGTATCGATGAGTCATGAGTCTTCCCAAAAATAAATTTAGGATCCATATCCAACCTTCCACTAAATCTCTTTCCAAAGAAGTAGCCTTATCTTAACCAGATTATTCCAAAGATAGGAACTTAGAGGAGGGTTTGCACATTTTAGAAAAGAGTTATTATTCTTCAAATATTTAGCTTTGATTATCTTTATCCATAAGGTCTTATTCTCTTGAATCAACTTTCATCCAATTTTACTAACCAAGGCTTTATTAAACCCTTTCATTTTTCTCAGTCCCAATCCTCCTCTTTTAGGATTACAAACCCTATCCTAAGTTACCAAGGATATTCATTATTTTTACTCTATACCAATCCATAAGAATCTCCTTTTAATTTGTTCCAACATGTTTGCTACTTTAGCTAGCATTTTAAATAAATACAAATAATAAATAGGAAAGCTTTATAAAATTTGTCTTCAACAACTAAAGCTTCCTAGCTTGGCTTAAAAGAACTCCTTTCCACCTTGCTAGCTTTTTCTAAAATCTATCCATAATGGGATTCCATAATTCTTCCTTCATTTCACCTTTAAACATGGGCATCCCTAAGTAAAAGGAGAGCAACTCCTCTACTCCATAGTTGACAAGTCTAGATATTCTTTGTTGTGTCATTAATGAAGTATTAATGAAATAAACCTTGCTCTTAGAAAAAATGATCTTCTAATTAGAAGTATGTTCATAATTTTAAGTATATATTTTATCTTCCTCACCTCAATTACCAAAGCTTGGCCCACTAAAATGGTATCATCAACAAATTGTTGATGAGTAATTACCTCAATATTTGAAGTTGGTTTAAAACTTATAAGCCTTGCAAAAACCCTAACTATAGAGAATGCTCTCCATAATTATTTGACCATGATAATAAAAAGATACAGGGTGATAGGGTCTCCTCGTATTAAGCCTGTATCACTACTAAAATACCTTACAGGTCCCGATCCATTATCTCCAAAGAAGCCCCTAGAAGCAGAACCACCTCTCGTTTCCAACATCTCTACAGAAAAGATGCCTAATAGAATGGAAGCTGAGACACTTAGTTCACCCCACATGGAGTGGACTCAAGGAGAACTCCCATTTGACCCCTCTCAATCGCCAACGATTACTGTTGAGATGTCTAACACAGGCATGGGGGAGTATATAGTGCGCAATGTTGTTGCAACGCCCACACTTCAGTCTATGCAAGACATGGGAAGACCTCGACTCCCCATAGGCTCCATGGTTCCTTTAGGCTACCCACCTAATCGGACAAACTTTATTTTTGGGGGCTTGGATCATGGCGTTGAACCTTCCCGACAAGAAGAGGAAGATGAAGATCCCTTTGTGGAAGATGTCAACTATCTGGCTAACCCAGACTTCGCATTAAGATATCTTAGCCAATGCAATTGGCATGGATACGGGTTAGGTCGGTATGAACAAGGAATGCGTGTTTTGTGTCAACCAAGATACCAAATGCCCTATGATAAGTCAAGAGTAGGGTTTAATCACCCTTTGCCCCTCGACATCTTGGTCGAAAACATGCAAGGCCTAGGGATAGGCAACAAGGATGGGTTGGCATCAGATCCATATGCTAATCCAAATACAACTTATACATTAGGGGATTATTTCCCATTGCAAACAAATAACCTTGTTGACCTCAACAACCCTTTCCCTACAGCTGAACAAGGAGAAACCTCATGGACTCACCCACAAGGGGAAGATGGACAAGACCAGGAAGGGTCTTCTGAAGATGAGTCGGAGGATGATCATTCGCATGACTATCAAATGAATGACGATCAGGAAAGCTTCCTGAGGATGTTCCCATTGAACGATCCTAGTGAGCATAGATTACAAGATCCTTTAGACATAGATGACAGGTTGGAACACTTACACATAGATCCAAGACCTAGGAGGCATTTCACCCTGGCATAGTTATAGCAATTACTACACCCCCCACTCTAGGCATACAACGAACATCTTTCGCCTGGAGACCCTATCAACTCATCAGTGTCTAGGGTGGACCCTATTTGCAGGACCGCTTATAGGGCTGATCCCTTTGTGCCAGTGCCTACAGAGCCAGATCCAAAGCGCCAAGAACATCCAAAATATCAGAGTTGTCACATTTGTGGTAATGGAGATTACAATCATTTCATTAACATGGTCTCCATTGATTTGACCGCCCCCATCCATGATCCAGCCAATCCAACACGATTATTGCATCTAGACATAGAAGCTATTGATTGGGATCGCGCTGACACACCACCATCTCCATCAGAGTATTGGCCTTGCGGTGGGATGTTTCATTTCACTCCAGGACAAACTCAGGATGTCTTCCATGCTTGAAGAGGAACTTGAGGTTCCTAATGACGATCTTAATTCAGCAAACGATATCCATCGATCCCAATTCCACACCGGTTGGAAGACGGATCCCATATGTCGATTGAAGCAACGACTGATGTAGACATCGACACAGATCCAATGAATCCACGGATTCTCAAGCTGGGGGTAAGTCTTTCCCCTGAAGAGCGAGCCGATTATGTTGCCCTTCTTAAGGAAAAGAAGGAAGTTTTTGCATGGTCATACAAGGATATGCCGGGACTAGACCCACGACTAGTCACGCACAATTTAACGCTTGATCCGACAATCAAGCCGGTAAAGCAAAAACTACGCAAGATGCATCCAACAGTGGCCTTAATGGTAAAATATGAGTTGCAAAAGTTGTTGGATGCCCAGTTTGTCATCTGTGTGGATTATCCGCCATGGTTATCTAACATGGTTCCCGTCAAGAAGCCCGACGGGAGGATTTGCATATGCACTGATTTTTGAGATCTTAACAAAGCGAGTCCTAAGGATGATTTTCCCTTGCCAAGCATCGACGCATTGGTAGACGCTACAGCGGGCCACGAAATGCTTTCCCTTATGGATGGTTTCTCAGGATACAATCAGATTCGTATTAATCCTGAGGACCAACTAAAAACGGCATTCACAACGCCTTGGGGGACATTTTGCTATAAGGTCATGCCTTTTGGCCTTAAAAATGCCGGAGCTACATACCAACGTGCCATGACATACATCTTTCACGATTACATGCACAAAACTTTGGAAGATTACATGGATGATTTGTTGACCAAATCTCTTTTGCGCAGAGATCATATCGATGACTTGAGCAAGGTCCTTGATCGCCTCATTGAGCATAAAGTCGGATTAAACCCCAAGAAGTGCGTCTTTGGCGTCACCTCTGGAAAACTCTTGGGTTTCATAGTCTCCAAATGAGGAATTGAGGTTGATCCAAACAAAGTCAAGGCAATCCTTGAAATGCGTCCCCCAACCACCATCAAGCGGCTTAGGAGTCTGCAGGGAAAGGTTGCGTCGATCAAGCGCTTCATAGCGCAATTATATGACAAATGCCGACCCATGAATAAATTATTGCATAAAGGGGTCACATTTCATTGGGATGACGAGTGCCAGTCAGCCTTTGACGACATTAAACAGTACTTGGCTTCGTCGCCAGTATTGGCACCACCCAGACCAGGAGTGCCATTCTATTTATATATCTCAGCCACTGAGGTGGCACTGGGCGCCATGCTGTCCCAGAAAAATGAACTTCACCGAGAACAGGCTACATACTATCTTAGCCGCACCTTGGTCAGTTATGAACTTAACTATGCATATGTTGAAAAACTTTGCTTGGCAGTGGTGTTTGCTACCAAAAAGCTACGCCACTACATGCTTAGTAATAAGACGTATGTTGTGTCTAAGGAGAATCCATTGCGATACATGATGAGTCGTACTTATCATAGTAGCCGCACGGTGAAATGGATCATGTTGTTGACGGAGTTTGACATAGAGTTCATTGGACAGAAATCTATAAAAGGTCAAGTCATCGCCGATCAACTAGTTGAGGCTCCTCTTGAAGACGATCAGCCTCTGACTTTTGAACTACCTGATGATGGGGTCTTCCATGTTTTAGAGTCGCCGGATTATGATGAGCCTGAGTCACAGGCTGACATAACCCTATTCTTCGATGGTTCTAAATGTGAGCAAGGGGGTGGTGCGGGAATTGTATTCTTCACTCCGCAAGGCGCTCCAATGCCCTTGTCTTTTAAATTAGACTTCTCGCTAACCAATAACAATGCAGAATACGAAGCCTTGCTCATAGGTCTTTAGACAACAATCACCATGAACATTAAACGATTGAACATCTTTGGTGATTCGTTGTTAATTGTCAACCAAGTAAAAGGGATATACCAATGTAAATGTCCAGTTTTGAAGTCTTATAAAGCCCTTGTGGATAAATTCTTGGCATAATTTGAATGGTATGACATCGAGGCACTCCCTCGATCATCAAATCGTTTTGCGGATACTATGGCCTCCTTGGGGTCACTTATTCCGCAAGACCCTTCTAGTGAAATGACAACCATTCGAGTTAAAACATTATCGCAATCTACGATGGAGCGTGCAAGCTCTGATTCGATGCCAAAAATCCACATGATCCAGATTGAACCATCTCCGGATAAGTTCTCTCGAATTCGAGATTGTTTGATTAAAGCCAACTGGGGGTCCTTGTTCTCCCCGGCCCCTCTTGCTAGCAACACCACGTTGTTTTTACAAGTTCTTTCCTGTTCAGCTTTTGTTCGGGATAAACTTCAAAAGGGATTGGCCGTTCATACTATCGAGGTTTCTGATCAGCAAGACTGGTATACACCCATTCGGGATTACCTCAAGCTAGGTACTCTCCCACTTGGATTGACACAAGCCGTGAAAAGATCATTCAAACAGAAAGCGGCAAAGCATGTCTTGTTAGGAGACATTTTGTATCGTCAAAATTATGAAGGAATCCTCCTTCGTTGTTTGGACCAGAAAGAGTCCGCTTGGGCGATCACCCAAGCTCATGATGGTACATGTGGTGGCCACTTCAACGGTATGGCCATCGCAAAGCGCATTCTTCGCATGGGTTATTATTGGCCATCTTTAGAGCGAGATTGTTGCGCATATGTGAAGAAGTGCATGAAGTGTCAGCACCATGCTAATTTGACACACGTACCTTCTCAGGCCTTACAGCCGATTCAATCGGTTTGGCCTTTTTCGTAGTGGGGCTTTGATCTAATTGGCAAGATCTCCCCTGCATCGTCTGGTCGTCACACGTTCATTTTAACGGCCACAGAGTACTTTACCAAATGGGTGGAAGCAATTTCGTTGACCACTACGACTGGAGCCCGCATTACGGAGTTCATTTTGCATAACATCATATGTCGTTTTGGTATTCCATCCAAAATTGTCTCGGATAATGGGACACCATTCAAGAATAAAGATGTGCGTGCTTTGATCACAAAGTACAAGATTCAGCATAGCTTTTCCACACCCTATTATCCGCAGGCAAATGGGCAAGCAGAGGCGTCAAACAAAACGCTAGTCGCCATTCTCAAAAATACGATTGCGAGACAATCATAAAGGCGGCACATTCGGATCCTGCTTGCCCTATGGGCTTATCGCACTAGCATTCGGACGCCCACTAGGGCAACTCCATTTTCGTTGGTGTATGGCTCCGAGGCAGTCATGCCTTTTGAGTTGGAGATTCCTTCCCTACGCATTTCAATGCAAGAGTTCATCGATGATGACACTGCACGGCAGATCCCGATTAGATCAGCTGACGTTGCTTGACGAACGACGCGTCAATGCTCTCGAGCATTTGCGTATCTATCAAGAGCGACTTAAGAAAGCATACAACATGAAAGTCCATTTCAGGGAATTTCAGGTTGGTGACTTGGTCTTAAAAGAGAACCAATTTGTCGTCCCATCTACGGGACAAGTTTGCGACAAACTGGTTAGGTCCTTACATCATTGATAGTAGAATAGGACCCGAAACATACCGGCTTGCCTCTCTTGAAGGAATCAAGGAAGCAGAACCCTTGAACATCATTCATTTGAGGCCATTTCACAACTAGAGAGCCATAGTCCAACCAAAAGCTCCAAGGATTCCCACAATCGCTTGGTCAACCCAAAAGCTCCAAGGATTCCCACAATCGCTTGGTCAACCCAAAAGCTCCAAGGATTCCCATAATCGCTTGGTCAACCCAAAAGCTCCAAGCGTTACCACAACTGCTTGGTCAACATAAAAATCAAAAATCACAAAAACAACTGCATTTCAATTCCATGCATCCTCATCAATACAAATCAAACTCACAAAACTAATTGCATTTCAACTCCATGCATCCCCATAAAAATCAATCAAAATTACAAAAACAATTGCATTTTAATTCCATACATTCTCATAAAAATCAAAATACAAAAATATAGGTTCCATTAAGCATTGCATCCATACATTGCATACTTCGCTAGGTCATACAAGTCAAAAGCACCATAGATCTGTCATTATTTGGCAACTCCATCATTTCCACCTCCGATCCATTTTCATAAACACTTACATCTCACATATCATCCTTTTATTTTAGCATCGTCCGTGTCGCCTAATGTATATAGGGTTTTCGTCATTGAGATGTCTTTAAATTTCTAGCCAAAAGCTGTACACAATTAAGCAGATTTTACATGGGAAAGTTTTACTTGGATCCCACCTTGGTACGTAGCATCCCAACACAAATTAACACACATAAAATAATTCCTAAGTTGTGTGGACGAAAGATGAAACCTGCACCGTAATCCCGGCTACCATAAGCGAAACGGCTATCTTGCTTATCCCCCTGTGCAATTGACCCTAGAAATGCTGAGAGTTGGCAAAAGGACAAGCTTCCTCCCTACCCAATTCCCCATGAATCCCAAGTTCTCAAAAGTTGCAAAAACATCAAACATTTGCAAAACGTCAAAACACTAAAATTTGACATCCTACAGTGCACACATCAAAAGGCACAAACAATAGTGATTCTCGTCACTCCATATTTCAATCCCTTGCTCCAAAAAAAAAAAAAAAAAATCAATAAAACAAAAATAAACAGTGATCTTATCACTATAATGAGCAAGTATCCCCATACCCTTGAAGAAAAGAAGGGAGTCAACCTTGAATCCCTGGAATTTTCAGCATTTCGACAAGTCATGAGGCAAGCTTCAGTACCGGTTTGGTTGATAGCCTATCGATCCATTGCGATAAACCTCCCGCATGATGATATATCTGTCACATTAACTTGTGTACGAGATCAATGTTTGCATGTGGATGAGCTAGCTTATGGTATCCTAGATAACATCGCGAGACAAATCCGACTAAATACAATACGGGAGTTAGTGGAGCTAATTAGGTGATCCTCGGTACGGGTTCGGTTGAAAGCCCATCCGGCACTTGGCGGTATCCTGATGAATAACACATAAACGAACTCAATTGCACACACAGGGATGTGAAATAACTTGGTTAAATTCAAGTCAGATTTAGACCTTGTTCCAAAGTCCTGCGAGATAAATGTATAGTCTTGGCTAGTTAGTTAAAAATATCTGCATCTCAGAAAAGCTTAACTACATTTTCCAACAACCGATACATTTCATTCCATACCTCACCATCAAAAAAATAGACAAAATACAAAAACAAAGTTTTCATATGCACAAGCATTCCACAAAGTTATCTTATTACTATAGCAAATCACTCCAATTTTGTACAGTATATGGTGCATCGACAAATCATCCACAATTCATTTCATTCATTCTATATGCATACATCATACAAATTAGAATCATCACATTCATAATCGCATATGCATACATCAATGTAAAAACATGTACATAAAAATAAATCATGCAAAATAGATAAACACCAAAAAGAATCATCTGTATATATATCACAACAAAATTGCCCGTAGGCTACAAAACTGGTCCTCAGACCTCCCTCCCATCATCCAAAATCCCAAAATCCCCAGCCTAGGGCGTCGGCCACCATGATCACGCAGGATCGGTGCGACGAGAGCTACCCCCTGCGGTATCCGTCCTCTGAGATCTCTCAGGGCGACTGCTCGCCCCTGCATCCCGCCCACTCGTGCCTCCCTCATCTCGCCGCCGACGACGGGATGATGCCGACTGCTCCGTCCCGCTGTCTCTCGTCCTGTACGACGAGCCACTGGTCGGAGGCTCTGGTATTCGCCCACCCAGGCGGATAATCTCACCCTCCATCTCCGACCGATGCCGCCCCCACGTGGCCTCTCGTCGCCTCCAATCCTCTTCCCGTAGCCTCGACTCCGCCTCCCGCCTATGGTAATACGTGATGGCATCATCGCGCTGTGCTAGCTACACCCGTAGGAGATCTCTCTCCCGTGCAGCATCTGTATCTCCCACCTGCTGGTGAGACGCAGCCACTGCGATCCCCTGCCCTGCCAACTGTGTCCGTAGGAGATCCCTCTCCTGCGTCATCTCTGCCAGCTCTCCATCCCGCCTCTGCAACAATCCCGTCAAACGCGCTACCTCAGCGCGCAACCCTGCCTCTGTCTCCCCCGAGCCAGCCGGCTCTGACGCCTCCTGCATCTCCGGCTGCTCCTCCTCCCCAAAGTCATCTCCCACCTCTGCCACCTCCACCATCTCTACATCTGCAGGTGCTCCCCAACCCTCTCCTGGTGCCTCTGCACCCTCTCCGCCTCCCGCTGCCTCCTCTCCTCCCAAGGGCCCCTCCCCTCGCCACTGCCGTAGCGTCCACCACTCCTGATATTCGGCTGTCATGCCGATGTCATCAACATCTGGAATGTCCAACACAGCATCTGACTCCTCCCCTAGTGGCTCGAGGATCGGCGCCGCTAGGGTCCTCTCATCACTCCGACGTCGGTAGGCTACGGGCTCCCCAGGCAACCCCTGAGGTACCCCAAACTGTCGCGTCACTCGGAGGTAATGGAAGTACTCCTGCTCTGTCCCATGTCGCCCAATCACCCATCTCCCCCTTCGAACCCGTCGAAGCCAATCCTCCGCCTCTGGCCATGCGGGACAATCCCGATATGGCCTCCATACCACATCCCCGGGAGTCAGTCGTGCAAAGGCATCTCTGTAATGGTCGACGTCTCCCACGAACCGTCGACTGTGCCCTCGCTCCTCAGACCGATAC
The DNA here is from genome assembly GCA_028583015.1 of Wollemia nobilis. Classification (NCBI taxonomy): domain Eukaryota; kingdom Viridiplantae; phylum Streptophyta; class Pinopsida; order Araucariales; family Araucariaceae; genus Wollemia; species Wollemia nobilis. Next base: position 4,705,712 of record JAQPPZ010003172.1, on the reverse strand, counting down.
CATAGCGCACCATACCCAATGTCCCTATCCACCATCTTCGCTCGGGTAGTCCAGGGCAACCCTCGTGGTCGCTCTATGGCTATGTGCTGCCAGGCCCAGCACTGCAATAAAAAACTGCACCCCAACCCCTTTCGCCTTCGACAGCGGACCTCGTACAACTCATCATATAACTGCGCTAGTAGCGTCTGGCCCCACCTCATAATAACCGGCTCTGTCATCGGGCAATCCACCAACTGCCATACTACCTCCACTAGGTTCCATGGGAACCTCGCTCCTGATGAATCTGGCAGGAGCATGTTGGAAATGAGGCTCATGAGTACTGCATGCCTCACTCCCAACACTCTCCTCGCGTACCACCACCGTACCAGTATCCCCCCAATCTGACAATCCAGCTCCGCCCTCTCCAACGAGGTCATCCCATCCCCCTCCCCTCCGTGTCCAAAGTACCGTGTCAGTACCGCTGTCCTCTGGCCCCGTGGAGTCGTCCGAATGGGAACCCCATCTATCGAAATCCGCAAGATCCGATACACGTCCTCCAAGGTGACGAGTCATCTCCCCTGTCGGAAGATGGAAGGTGTTCATCCGAGCATCCCACAGGCCAATCAATGCTGTAATGTATGACCGATCTGCCACAACTGCATCCAACCGAGCCACATGCTTGAGCCCTAAGGCATCAAGCCACTCCCAGTCATCATCAGTCAACGCCTCGCGGGCATTAGAAAAAATGGTCGGCACTCGATGTCGACTCTTCACCACCTGCACATCACAAAAAAAAAAAAAAAACAACAAACATCAAAAACATGCATCACATCACCATCACATGTACAAAAATGCATAACTATACCGTACTATTTTTCATTCACATGTACATCCAAAACTTCAAAAAAAAAAAAAAATCATTTATTTTGCATCTTTAATTTCATCCAAAACAATAAAAATTTGACATGGTTTCCCTACGGTTTTACCTAAGTTTACCATTTCAACCAAAAAAAATTCATCTTTAATTTCATCCAAAACAATAAAAATTTGACATGGTTTCCCTACGGTTTTACCTAAGTTTACCATTTCAACCAAAAAAATTCATCTTTAATTTCATCCAAAACAATAAAAATTTGACATGGTTTCCCTACGGTTTTACCTAAGTTTACCATTTCAACCAAAAAAAATTCATCTTTAATTTCATCCAAACCAATAAAAATTTGACATGGTTTCCCTACGGTTTTACCTAAGTTTACCATTTCAACCAAAAAAATTCATCTTTAATTTCATCCAAAACAATAAAAATTTGACATGGTTTCCCTACGGTTTTACCTAAGTTTACCATTTCAACCAAAAAAAATTCATCTTTAATTTCATCCAAAACAATAAAAATTTGACATGGTTTCCCTACGGTTTTACCTAAGTTTACCATTTCAACCAAAAAAAATTCATCTTTAATTTCATCCAAAACAATAAAAAATTTGACATGGTTTACCTACGGTTTTACCTAAGTTTACCATTTCAACCAAAAAAATTCATCTTTAATTTCATCCAAAACAATGAAAAATTTTGACATGGTTTACCTACGGTTTTACCTAAGTTTACCATTTCAACCAAAAAAATTCATCTTTAATTTCATCCAAACCAATGAAAAATTTTGACATGGTTTACTTACGGTTTTACCTACGTTTACCATTTCAACCAAAAAAAAATTCATTCATTTTCCATTTTTTAATTCCATAAACATAACATAAAAATATGAGTGTGGTTTACCTACGGTTTCGCCCTAAGTTTTACCATTCACATAGAAAAACATTTTAACCATGGTTACCCTAGGTTGTTACTCTAAGTTTCATTTTGGGTTTATCATCCGGTTTGTCGTCTAAGTCTCATTTTGGGTTTCTCATCCGGTTTTTCATCTAAGTTTCCATAGGTTTGCATCCATGTTTCCTTTGGTTTCATTCATTTACCTTTAATTTAATTAAGTAGGGTTTCGTGTTTTCATAAACGTAAAACAATAAAAACACATTTGCATTTTTTTTGAAATTCACAATCGAGGAGATAGTGCACTTACTGGTCTCGCCTCGGCTCCTCCGCTCGACGACCCGGTCTGTGTACTCATGGTGGCTAGATAATCCGGCAGCGCTTCGCGTCAGAAATCTACCTCCTCCTCCCAGAGCTCCAAATCGCAATCGATGAACAGTGCAAATGAACCAAATCCGTCATTTTCGCATATTTATAGTTTTTGTTTGCTGGTAATCGTCCTTCATCGGGACGAGCGCTTTTCAGCGCGCTCGTCCCACCCCGGACGAGTATCCTCCGAGGCATGCTCGTCCCACCCCGGGACGAGTAACATCACGACAATCGTCCCACCCCGGGACGAATAAAAAAAAAAAAAAAATTAAATTAAAAACAACCACAACATAAAAATGACCAATGCTAACAAAACCAAAAATAGGTCAACACAGTCGGAGAACTGCTCGAGCATGCTTAGCGGTAAACCATCTAAAGGCACCCTTGCACACGTCATCTTGGGTCAAGCGACTCGTCGCTTTTCTCATGTCGGTCATTCCCTCATCGATTCGTCGCTTGAGGGGGTAGTCACACTTAGTTGCCAATCAACAACATTATACCTAGTCTTGGAAAAGACACGCATTCAAAGGATCATTGCAAAAGACAATCGCGCCTCGCTTAGGGCAGCAAACAAGCAATCATCACAAGCTGATCATATACTTAGCATTTGTGAATCATGAACTCAAGGTTCCCACAACAAAAGGTTGCGCCCTTTGCCTATTCATGACTGATCAATGCCTAAGTTCAAGTAATACCTCACCGAACCAGGTTAATGCTTGATTTAAGTTCCTTAGCTCGTCAGAAGCAAGGATTCAAGAATGCGTGCCCTTTCCATACTTGGGGCATCAAGAGTTGGTTAGGTTACTGAAAACCTTAATCATTAGTGCTTTGGTTATATTTTTGCTCAGCGCTGCGCCTTGCACAACGCTTCCCAAAAAGGGGCATCTGTAGACACCAAAACAGCACCAATCCGATTATGTGATTACAAGCACTGATCGCACCAACACACATAGCCCCTAGGGCAGCCCTCAGAGGTTAAACAGTGGTTCTAACCACTCACACAGCAATTTTGCAAGTCAGAAACCAATTTGGCACCTTTTAGACACTTTATTGCTTATTCGTCCCACCCAGGGACGAGTGCGAATTTTACTCGTCCTACCCAGGAACGAGTGAAAATTGTACTCGTCCTACCTAGGAACGAGTGCTGACTGATACTCGTCTCACCCAGGGACGATTATAAGCGCTCGCTTCGGGGTGGGACGATTGTCAGGTTTGACCGGCAAAAAGTCAAATCTTGGCATATAAACAACTCAGAAGCGCCACTTAGCTCTTCCTGCATGACATAGGAGTGCGAGTGAGTTCTTTTGACAACTCATATCTGCCAATTGACTTTCCCTTCACTGCATGGGAATGAGAGTAAGCTTTTTAAGACAACTCAGATTTGCCACTTAGTTATCCCTTCATTGCATGGGAGTGCAAGTGAGCTTTTCTAAAACACACAAAGACATGCACGAGAGGCAGTTAAGAAGCCCTTGATCAAGAAGAAGTCTTCTCTTCACAAACAAAAGCATTCATGCAAAGAAACACTTTTGCATGTTAATTCAAAGAGACCCCTTGGGTCTATAAAATGGTGAGTTTCCTCACCCAAAGGAGATATCGAGCAGGAGCATTCTGAGCAACGAAGTGCTGTTAATTCACTTACTTGCGATTTGCGCCCAAACCCCAATCTTTTGACCACAATATTCTATCAATTTGACGACAACACATCACATCGGGTTTCGGACCCATCTCAAGCGGATTGGTGTCGAAGCAAGGTTTTATCCGCGGGTGGTTTGCCTTCGGGCACCTCCCCGCTTTACTTCATTTATAGTATTTTAGCTAGTTTCATGTTTATGCATTTATCAAGTTTTTAGTGCATTTAGATTCATTTCAGCTATAGTTAGATTTATCTTTTATTTTTCATACACGAGTGCTACTGATTCTTTGTTTGTTTCTTTGAACACAGATTTCAGGTCTATTGAAGGAGCAGCGAGGAATCGACCTTTGTCAATGCAAGCGGCGACAACGTTTTGGTTCGCCCATTTTATATGTGGGCACGCGGAAGAAGGAATTCGGAGACAAGTTGTAGAGAACAATATCTAACGCTCCTATCCCCTAAAAAGGAAGGAGACGTATTGTAACACGAATTGAAAAGAATATCAATAAAAAAAGGGCTACATTTCATATTGTTCTTATATCTTGTGTTCATTCATTTGTGTTCCTTCCTTTTAATACGATTTTGTTTAGTCTTTCCTTTTTGTTTCCGGAATCTCGTGTTTTCAATGGTAGCCAAAGATCCCTAGAATTCTACCTCCAAAAGACTTCTTATTTAGCCAAGGTAAAGTGAAAAACTAATAATAACAATTTTTCTTTCATTAATATTTCCTTTGTCATTCCTTGCACCTGAATTTGGGTTTCTATATCCTTTAAATTTTGGACCAGATTTTCTTTTTGCTGCAAAATATTGCCAAAAACATCCCTATTCTATTTATTTAGATTATATTTAATATTTCTTAACTTCTTGGAGACCTTGAACACAAACGTACCTAGAGTATCAACATTCCATCATTATTTAGTTTTTTCCTCCAACCTAGATTGTAAAAGAAATACAAGTCCCGATCCATTATCTCCAACGGTTATAAAAGCCAAAATTTTCCAAAAATTTTTGAGGAAGGTCCATGAAACCTTGTTATACACTTTATTCATATCCAATTTTAGGATCATCCCAACATTTTTTCTTTTCTCCATGGAGTGAATAACTTCATGAATAGAAATTACTCCATCCAAAATTTTCCTTCCATTCACAAACCCTCCTTGCTACTAAGAGATCACTAGAGGGAAGCATTCCTTTAATTTATTGACCATCAGTTTGGTTAAAATTTTATAAATAGTATTATGGAGATTGATCAGCCAAAAATCTTTGAAATTTTTTGACCCTATTTTTTAGGAATTAAGATCCCACACTCACATCTTCTCCAATTATATACCAGAATGCTTGAAAATAACTAGCTGGAAATCCATCTAGTCCTAGAGCCTTATCCTTTCGCATCCAAAAAATTACATTCTTCTCTTCTTCCCCTGAGAAGGGTCTTAAGAAATTTTCATTGATTTCTTCTAAAATGATCCTTGGAATATAATGTAGTAGTTGTTTGACTGCTTGCTCATTCATCTCTTATTCCTTAGAGAGTAAGTTTTTGAAAAATATGACTACTTCATTTCATATTTGGTCAAGCTACCATCATCCTTAATTATTTCTTTGATTTTATTCACCCTCATGTGGTGAAGAGTAGAGAGGTGAATTGTTTTTTAATTTTTGTCACATTCTCTAAGCCAAAGAGCCCTAGAATTCTACCTCCAAAAGACTTCTTATTTAGCCAAGGTAAAGTGAAAAACTAATAATAACAATTTTTCTTTCATTAATATTTCCTTCGTCATTCCTTGCACCTGAATTTGGGTTTCTATATCCTTTAAATTTTGGACCAGATTTTCTTTTTGCTGCAAAATATTGCCAAAAACATCCCTATTCTATTTATTTAGATTATATTTAATATTTCTTAACTTCTTGGAGACCTTGAACACAAACGTACCTAGAGTATCAACATTCCATCATTATTTAGTTTTTTCCTCCAATCTAGATTGTAAAAGCCACATTAATTCAAATCTAAATGGGATTTTAAAAAGAATTACAATTCCTTGTAAACTAGTCTTTAGTAACCAAAAATATATGTAATCTTATTTGAATTAGACTTTCCCTTAGTTGCCTATTACACCAGGTATACTTTGCTCCCCTTAAATTCAAGTCTTTTAGCCCACATTAAGAAACAAACTTACCAAATTCTTCCATACTATCTAAAAAGGTTTGATTCCCTCCCTTCTTGTCACTCAAAAATAAAGGTGTATTGAAGCCACCTATCACTCACAACCATCCATGGGATATCTAACAAGTTTTTCTAACCTAGATGATTTCCTCCCATAATTTCCTTCTTTCAACTAAATTATTTGAGGTGCACACATTAGTCAACAACCACTTATAGTTCCTATTCTATGAGAAAAAAATCATTGAGATATGCCTAAAATTATTAACCAAACAAGCTCCCTTGACCACTTCTAGATTCCACATAATGAAATGACCTCCAAAAGTACCATTTGCACTACTAGCAACAAAATCTGATTTGTTCCACACAAGACCTTTAACTTTAGAAAATTTACTGTCATCAATTTTTGTTTCTTGGAGTAAAAATATATTCAGTTGGTTATCCTTTCTCAAGGACTTAACCCCTATCTATTTTTTAGGGGCATTCATACCCCTTATATTCCAATATATGATGTTCATTCATGCCCCTTATATTCTAGGAGATTATTTGGCTTGATTATTAACTAATTGCTCTTCAAAAGATTTCTTCTTACCTCTAGTTTCAACCCCTTGTTGATTAATGCATCTAGAATCATCTTCAAACATTGACTCTTCTTTAGCCTCTATAAACCTAACATTTTCTAGGATTGCATTATTAGAATTAGGTAGGGTAGACATTGATAGTGGAGCCTAGGGTTGTTGGTAAATAGTTGGATTAGCTATGGGGATAGTTTGACCTATGATGAAAGCCTATTGAGCTTGATATTGTTGACTATATTAAATATTCTAAGAATGTCTAATGGATTAAATGCTCTCATTGGGATTATGCCTATCATTAAAAGGAAGACACCATGCTAGCTCTATATCCATATTGGTGTTAACCATGTCATTTTGAGATTGATTTTCTCCTTGATTAATGACTTTTCAAGGCATCCAATATTTTTTCAACTATAGTCTTTTAGAGCTATCAATTTTGAGGTTGTTAGTGTTGCTTTAAAGCATTATTATGATTTAATAAAGTTTTGATCACCTCCATCATATCATTCATTGAAAAATTATTGTTGGATTAATTACTTGATTTAGATGGAATAAGGAGGGCTAGAATTTATAGTTGAAAGGCTATAAGAGATGATAATTTTTGGCCAAGATGAGTAATGATGTATGACAATGTAGAGGATGAACATAAGTATTTGGTTGAGGACCAAGAAAAAATGGATTGTTGGGTTGAAGCTAGGTATAGGTATATTCTAGCAAATTTGAGCTACATATTCCACTGATGGAGCAAGGGGTATATTTCCTACTTAAATGAGAACATCCTCTCCTATATCTACTTCTTTGAATTTTGCATCTAGTGTATGCCAATTAGCATTACAAATAATTAAAGCTAATCATATTATAAAATTTTGATATAATATAGTAATGTTTGTTCTTCATGTTGTGGCTGATCCACAACACACCCCAAAATTGGGGACCCACCTTTTTTGCATGTTTTCAAAGAAGACCGCAGTGACCCAGATGCTAAAAAATCAAGGAAAAAAGAAAAATTTCACAAAAGAGAAGAAGTGTCGCGATATCGCGACATGTTGCTCCGTCGCGGCAAGAAATGAAAAGTTGTCATGATATCGCGACATGTTGCTCCGTCGCGGCCGAAAATGAAAAGTTGTCGCGATATCGCGACATGTTGCTCCGTCACGGCCAAAAATGAAAAGTTGTCGCGATATCGCGACATGTTGCTCCGTCGCGGCCAAAAATGAAAAGTTGTCACGATATCGCGACATGTTGCTCCATCGCGGCCAAAAATGAAAAGTTGTCACGATTTCGCGACATGTTGCTCCGTCACGGCCAAAAATGAAAAGTTGTCACGATTTCGCGACATGTTGCTCCGTCGCGGCCAAAAATGAAAAGTTGTCATGATATCGCGACATGTTGCTCCGTCGCAGCCAAAAATGAAAAGTTGTCGCGATATCGTGACATGTTGCTCCATCGCGACCAAAAATGAAAAGTTTTTGTGATATCACGACATGTTGCTCCGTCTTGGCTAGAAACGAAAAGTTGTCATGATATCGTGACATGTTGCTCCGTCGCGGCCAAAAATGAAAAGTTGTCACGATATCGCGACATGTCGCGTTTTCGTGGCTCAAAATAGCAAAGTACAACGGAATGAAAAAGTGTCACGATTTCGTGACATGTCACGTTTTCGCGGTTGAGAGCAACAGAATGTAGCATGAAGAGAAAATGTCACGAAATCGTGACATGTCACAAAATCATGGTCAAAGCAGTCAAGCAAGGCAAGGCACTAAAGTCATCGCAATATCGTGACATGTCATGTTTTCATAGCAGGAAAGCGAGGAAGGAGCAAATGACAGAAATTGTCGTGAAATCGTGACATGTCTCATTTTCGCGATCTGTCGGTGGCAATGGAAGTGAACGTAGAGGAAAAGGTGTCACGATTTCGTGACAGAAAGCAGCGAATGGTACGAAAGGAAAAGGGTGTCGTGATATCGTGACATGTCACGTTTTCACGGCCAAGTGCAATGAGATAGAGCAAAATGAAAAGCGTCACGATTTCACGACAGGTTGCATCCGAGCGGCCCAAAAGAGAAAAATGTCACGATATCGTGACATGTATCATTTTTGTGATGCATGAAGAAGAGTTAAGCTGCTGACAGAAAAATGTCGCGATATCACGACATGTATCATTTTTGTGATGCATGAGGAAGAGTTAAGCTGCTGACAGAAAAATGTCGTGATATCGTGACATGTCTCATTTTTGTGGTGCATGAAGAAGAAAAGGTTGTTGACATAAAAATGTCGTGATATCACGACATGCTATTTTTGTCGTGATTCATGGCTGGCCATTATAGAGTATGCAGGGAAGCGCTGAACACGTGGCACAAAGGCATAAGGGTTATGATAATGCTTCAGATCGATAGTTACAGTTAGCAGAGAAGATCAAACGTTTCGATGCTCGAACAAAAGCCAGAAATAATGCAAAGAGGCGGGAAGATGAAACGAAGAGACCTGGGAGATGAAGCGAAGCGTCACAGGGCAAAACAAAGAACCGTAGCAGAAAGTTTAAAGGCAGAAGCGAAGACAGGCATAGGGGTCGAAAACCGTTGGGAGCAGGGTTGCAGAGTTGAGGGTGATGAGCCATTCTGGGCCTGCTTTGGAGTGCTTTTCTTCCACTTTTTTTGGTTTTGGAGAACCAGATGTCTGCTATTGTAAAATGACAAATATTTAATGCGAGATAATATTTCAGAAATTTGCATCTTATGGGCAAGAAAGAAGGAGTCATTTTCTGCATGCAAGATTAAATGTCTATTTTCCCTTTTCGGATTTTAGGCTTGTAAATGTAGTTGATACAAGTTTTTCTTGGTTGCTGCATGCGAATGCTTAAATCTGAAAACCTCATTCAAATCCTTAGGAGCCAACACTTAGCTTATCAGGATTGTGCATGTTTTGCAGGTCCAATAGGTTAGGTTGCATGCATGGAAACCTCATATCTTCGGTTTTGTCGAAATAGGATAGCATCATATTGAAGGCATTTTATTTTTATTTTTCTGCACTTTACTTTTCCAGAAGTTGTTACTTTATTTTAATTTGCAGTCGTTAAAATTATAAACATCTAAAAAATATCAAAATCTAAAAAAAAAACAATGAACAATCACTAAAGTTTCATGGTGAAATAAATCAACATTGCCCCTTGTTTACAGTTACTTGCAATCACTAAGGTGTTCCAAGCATTTAAATTGAATATTATTATTTATGCATATGAATGTTTGTTCATAAGAACCTTGGAGAAATAGCTAATTTCTTTGCAAGAGAGAGTTTCTTGTCAGAGACTCTAGTTGCGTGATCATTTTGTTATAGGGCAAAATATCCACTCAACATTTTGGCGCTAGAAGGAGGGCCTGAATGGGTTTATTTCAGTGTGATTTAAATGCTATAGGGATTTAAATTTTGAATATTTCATGCCCTATTGGTTATTATCTTTAGCCCTCTTTTAACAATACAACATTGTACTGTTAAAAGGAGGACATGAATTGCTATGCATTGTTCTAACGTTTTTTGATTGTTCATACAGGAATAATGTGTCTTGATTGGATTTAAAAAAAAAAAAAAATTTCTTGACTAACGAGGTTGTCTCCATGCAATTACTTTCATTTGATTTTAATGGATACATTGCTTGGTTGATGCTAACATGATTATTAACACGTTACAGGTTTGATATTTGCTAGTCATTTCATGCTCACTTGTAAGGAATTATTTTGTCTAAAATGTATTGGTTGTCGGTATTATGCTCTTCACTTGCGTGTAATGCGATCTTGTGAATCAGAAAGCCTACAACACTAGGAGTATGCTCTTCACCTGCGCATATGCGATCTGGTGAATCAAAAACTAATTTACATTTTTAGAATATTGCTTTGTCATGGTTCCTTCTTTTATTCATGACTAACAAATTGGTTTTGAAATTATTCTCTAGGTTTCATTAATGGCTACAACTGCAGGAACGTGGTATGGGATACATGCTAATCCTTTGAACATTAGTGGAGATTTTCATGATTTACCCAAGAACGTAGAAAAGCATTTGCCCAAGTTTAAACACAATGATCCAACATTAGCCGAGGAGCATATTCAAGCCTATGTGGATATCCTAGTTAGATGGAATGTCGAACATGAGGATGTGGCATGTAGAATGTTTCCTGGAACCCTAGATGAGGTGGCATATGATTGGTACATCAATTTACCCACTGGTTCTATTACATCTTGGACTCAATTGAAAGATGAATTTATCAATCAATTTAGGTTGTTCATTGATCCTCTCACGATATTTCAACAATTTGCTTCTTGCAAAAGAGAACCTAATGAGCCAGTGAGAAGTTTCAACGTGAGGTTTCGAAAGCTTTATGCGAGATTAATTTCTCCCTATACTATTGAGGAAAGTGGTGCTCTTCAAATATACTTTCGAGCATTGGATCCATTGTTTGCCATATTTGTCAGGATGAATCCCTTGGTTACTGATCTTGCATCGGCCTACACGAAAGCTATGATTGTAGATCAACAATTGAGGCCACAAGGTTATGGAATGGAACAATCAACTATGGTAGGACAACTAGGGGCTTGCAATCAAACCTCGATGGTAAATCAAGTGTGGACACAACAAAATTTGATATCAAATGTTTTTCCCTACAATCAACTTTATCCTACCAGACCAACTTATGCTCCCACGTGTGCTTATACAAGTGCTTCCATCCATCCAACTATGCCTCGGTTAGAGAATCATGTGGTCACTCATGGAACCATTGCAACAAATGTTCAAGCATTGTCCGTGGATATCAATCCAACTAATCCTACTACTTCTACCACTCAACCCAAAGAGTTCGTATCGAAAGTAAAAGAGCAAAAGAAAGTGGTTAAGAAGGTATGTAGGCATGTTCCACCGCAAAAACGAGCACATCAATGTATGCATCCAAATCATCCTAGGAAGAAAATTCATAATGCCGATCTTAATGATATTTCATGTTATGCTTCTTCAAATGATACAAGAAATTTTGAGGTGACTCACGTTGAAGTGAATACCTATTCGAAATGTCTTGAAGAGCATGAAGATTTTGGAGAAGAAATTCTATGGATGGGTAACAAGAAGTTGGAATCAAATAATCACCATCTTGTTTTGGAAAATAAATATCCAGAATCATTACCCAAAAAGGAGTATTTGGATGAACAAACTTATGTGGATATGATTTGGGCAGATGTACTTGCAAAGGATTGGAGCAACTATATGACACGGAATTCAAAAATTGATCCCATTGTAGAAGCTCCTAAGTCATCACAAGTGGCTGAAAATGAATTTGAAATAAAATCAACAAATGAAGTTGAAGACATAATCGAATTTCACCACTTGTTCTCGAAAGACACTTTGGATGATGCTCTCGAAAGTGATGACCAAGAGGATCCACACCTTCCAAATTGTGATAAAATTGAATCATGGGTTACAAATTTGGATTATGATAGCTTTACCAATTTGAATTCAAGAAATAACCCACTTTTGGAAATAACGGGACCATCTAAGGAAGGTGAAGATGAATTGGATGAGAAACAGGTTGATGAATCAGAAGATGAAGAAGAAATACTTGAACGTCACAACTTGAACTTGGAAGATGATTACTATGATTCAGTGGAAGAAATGGGAAGAATATTATCAATCTAAATCTTCTAACAAACTTGTTGTGTCAATTAATATGCGAGGATAACTCAATTGCTTCCTCACATGAGGATACTATAAATCCTGTACAATTTGAGAAAGTTTTGGAAGAGAAATTCGAATCTCATCAAATTTTGGAGCATGATAAGGATTCTACAATCATGAATCAAGAAAGAGAGTCACTTGCTTTAGATTCCTTTGAAGGAAAAGAAGTTGAAAATCTTGATCCACTTACTTGTGCTACAACGATTATGCCATTTCAAAATGAGAAAATTACAAAACCTAAATCATTTGGGTTTGATATCATTGATGATCCAATTGAAAATCCCACGTTATCCAAAACAACCCAAGTGATTGATCATGGAAATATGTTAGTTAACCCACCCCTAGATAGACAAGACTTATGGTTTGAAAGGGATGGACACGTGTTCAATTGGGTACCTAAGTTTGGTGCCTTTGATAAACAAATCATGGAGAAAGAACAAGTGTTGCATTATGATGAAATGCCATTGAAGGTGAATGTAGAACAAGGATTAATTTCTAACCACACCTTTGATAACATTACTTTAATGAATGAAAAGGAGCTTGATGCATTTAAATTGCTAAATCAAATTCATCAACAATTAATTCTTGAACCTAGGATAAAAACTCCTAATGATCTCAATTTGGTAAATATCCTAGATGCTTGCAAACTGTTACACAAATTTGATTGGCCTACAAATTTGGAAAATGATTTGGCTTTAAAATTTTTAGAAATAGGCTCTTGCTTACAAAGTCTCATTTTGGATAAAGAGAGCCTAGTTCTAAATCATGAATCGAACTATGAAATGGATACTTTCAAGAATAGACAAGATAAAATTGAATATCATTTATTGTCTAATCATTTTAGTATTTTAACGCTCACCTATGAGAGTACTAATGGAATTAAATCTAATTGGTGGGGTGAGCAAGGGAAGTTAAAAGTTGGTGCATGGTGTGGTCTAATATTGTTTTTGTTGGATTCCTACAACACTTGGCATGCATATCACATTATATTTTTGTTGAAGTGTTCTAATCATGTTTGGGATCCAGGAAAGTGATAGTCCAAGCTTTGCATCATCTTGTATTATATTGTACATTTGTATATAGATTTTGGTTTTTGGGTTTTGGTTTGTGTTTTCAAGTTTGTTTTTGAAGTTGCTTTTTGGGTTTGGTTTTAAGTTTTGTGTGTTAGTCCTCTGGACATGTTTGGTTTGTCTAAAAATAAAAAAATAAAAATAAAAAAATGAATAAAAATTTGAGATGTCAACTCATGCCTAAGATCAGGAAAATATGAAACATTGGAATTATGTTGTAGAAAGCTCCACAAGAAACACAAACAGTTTAATAATATCGTTTGAAACTTGTGATGCATGAAGTAGTCAGTTTTATATTTTTTTATGGCAATACTCCATCCACATTTCAAAAGAAGCAGTGCATTCATATCTCATGTCACATTCCGCATTGCATATACATGTCATCTCAGTTACATTTTCATTTCATGTGCAATCATTGAGAAGGTGTTGAATCCTCTTAGGGTTATTACATAACATATATTAAAAGGATCCTAAGGTTGGGAACTGATGCCCAAACTATCTTGAACTAAGCACGTTCTACGCATATTAAAGAGAATCTTGAGCAAAATGGTCAAAACCATACTTGGAAGAAAAGGTGAGGTGAAAGAATATTTCATGTCTGTCCTATCATGCAACATAATCCTTAAAACAGTGGTTTTCACCACTCCCATAATGCTTAAAGCCTAAAATCAGAGTAGTAAGGATAGGATTAAATCCTCATCTCACTTAGGTTGAGGATCCAATTCCCCAAAGCTCTGATTTGACCTTCATGGAGTAGTAAGGATAGGGCATAATTCTCATCTCACCTAGGTTGAGAATCCGATTCCCCAAAGCTTTCATCTTTCATTTTATCATAAAACTTGGATGGGAAGGATCGTACTACATGTCCTCTGCAAAGGATGGGTAGTCATCCCAAAAGTCCAAGAAATAAAAATAAAATTAATATTTTCTATTTCATCTTAATATTGGATTGGAGGGATCGTACTACATGTCCCTAGCAAGGATGGGTAGTCATCCCAAAGGTCCAAGGAATAAAAAAAAAAAGAGAATGAATGAAGCCAAATCATGGATTATGGGGTTAAGTATGCTCATGCGTGGCAACATGTCTTGTCTAAAAGCAAGACCACTGATTGCTCAAATGGATAGGCTAGCCTGACAATTTCATCCATAATAGGTTAAATCATTTTGTTCAAGATGAGGTAATGAATTCCAGATTAGAGTAGTAAGGATAGGGTTAAATTCCCATCTCGCTTAGGTTGAGAATCCAATTCCCCAAAGCTCTGATCTCACTTACACCTGCACATGGGTTCAAGATGGTAGTGACACATAACCAACTTTGGGGTCTAGTAAATTAATTCAGGTATACATATATTTGGTCCTAAGAGGGTTTGACAGTTTTAATATGTTTGTTCATGATATTAGAAGGTTTGAGCCTTTGTAAAGCAGGTTGTTATATCTCTAGTATCTTCATCATGCATCAAATCCTGCACAAATCATTCATAGCCTTGCATACAAATCATAAGTGAAACTGACAATGGAATGTTGATCCAGTTCAAGCGATAGGGAATGAAAACACATTGCACACACCGAGCTGATACTTAATGATTCTGATGTTTCATGTATTTCTGATCTATCGGTATTGGTTTATCTTTTATGTGCTAACGCTCGTATCTAAGCTTGTATATTTCAGGTTGGGTTCTCACCAAAATGCTCAGGAGCATTTGATAGCAGAGTCACCATTTGTTGTGGCTGATCCACAACACACCCCAAAATTGGGGACCCACCTTTTTTGCATGTTTTCAAAGAAGACCGCAGTGACCCAGATGCTAAAAAATCAAGGAAAAAAGCAAAATTTCACAAAAGAGAAGAAGTGTCACGATATCACGACATGTTGCTCCGTCGCGGCAAGAAATGAAAAGTTGTCGCGATATCACGACATGTTGCTCCGTCACGGTCAAAAATGAAAAGTTGTCACGATATCACGACATGTTGCTCCGTCACGGCAGAAATGAAAAGTTGTCACGATATCGCGACATGTTGCTCCGTCGCAGCCAAAAATGAAAAGTTGTCACGATATCATGACATGTTGCTCCATCGCGACCAAAAATGAAAAGTTGTCACGATATCGCGACATGTTGCTCCGTCGCGGCCAGAAATGAAAAGTTGTCACGATTTCACGACATGTTGCTCCGTCGCGACCAGAAATGAAAAGTTGTCGCGATATCACGACATGTTGCTCCGTCGCGACCAAAAATGAAAAGTTGTCACGATATCGCGACATGTTGCTCCGTCGCGGCCAAAAAGAAAAGTTGTCGTGATATCGCGACATGTTGCTCCGTCGCGGCCAAAAATGAAAAGTTGTCACGATATCACGACATGTTGCTCCGTCGTGGCCAAAAATGAAAAGTTGTCACGATATCGCGACATGTCACATTTTTGTGGCTCAAAATAGCAAAGTACAACGGAATGAAAAAGTGTCACGATTTTGCGACATGTCGCGTTTTCGCGGTTGAGAGCAACAGAATGCAGCATGAAGAGAAAATGTCGTGAAATCGCGACATGTCACAAAATCATGGTCAAAGCAGTCAAGCAAGGCAAGGCACTAAAGTCGTCGCAATATCGCGACATGTCATGTTTTCACGGCAGGAAAGCGAGGAAGGAGCAAATGATAGAAATTGTCGTGAAATCGTGACATGTCTCATTTTCGCGATCTGTCGACGGCAATGGAAGTGAACGTAGAGGAAAAGGTGTCACGATTTCGTGACAGAAAGCAACGAATGGTATGGAAGGAAAAGGGTGTCGCGATATCGTGACATGTCACATTTTTGCGGCCAAGTGCAACAAGATAGAGCAAAATGAAAAGCGTCACGATTTTGCGACAGGTTGCATCCGAGCGGCCCGAAAGAGAAAAATGTCGCGATATCGCGACATGTATCATTTTCACGATGCATGAAGAAGAGTTAAGCTGATGAGAAAAATGTCGTGATATCGCGACATGTATCATTTTCACGATGCATGAGGAAGAGTTAAGCTGCTGACAAAAAAATGTCACGATATCGCGACATGTCTCATTTTCGTGGTGCATGAAGAAGAAAAGGTTGTTGACATAAAAATGTCATGATATCATGACATGCTATTTTTGTCATGATTCATGGCTGGCCGTTACAGAGTATGTAGGGAAGCACTGAACACGTGGCACAAAGGCATAAGGGTTATGATAATGCTTCAGATCGACAGTTACAGTTAGCAGAGAAGATCAAACGTTTCACGACCAAGCAGAAAGCCAGAAATAATGCAAAGAGGCGGGAAGATGAAACGAAGAGACTTGGGAGATGAAGCGAAGCGTCACAGGGCGAAATAGAGAACCGTACCAAAAGGTTTAAAAGCAGAAGCCAAGACAGGCACAAGGGGTCGAAAACCGCTGGGAGCAGGGTTGCAGAGCTGAGGGTGATGAGCCATTCTGGGCCTGCTTTGGAGTGCTTTTCTTCCACTTTTTTTGGTTTTGGAGAACCAGATGTCTGCTATTGTAAAATGACAAATATTTAATGCAGATAATATTTCAGAAATTTGCATCTTATGGGCAAGAAAGAAGGAGTCATTTTCTGCATGCAAGATTAAATGTCTATTTTCCCTTTTCAGATTTTAGGCTTGTAAATGTAGTTGATACAAGTTTTTCTTGGTTGCTGCATGTGAATGCTTAAATCTGAAAACCTCATTCAAATCCTTAGGAGCCAGCACTTAGCTTATCAGGATTGTGCATGTTTTGCAGGTCCAATAGGTTAGGTTGCATGCATGGAAACCTCATATCTTCGGTTTTGTCGAAATAGGATAGCATCATACTGAAGGCATTTTATTTTTATTTTTCTGCACTTTACTTTTCCAGAAGTTGTTACTTTATTTTAATTTGCAGTCGTTAAAATTATAAACATCTAAAAAATATCAAAATCTAAAAAAAAAACAATGAACAATCACTAAAGTTTCATGGTGAAATAAATCAACATTGCCCCTTGTTTACAGTTACTTGCAATCACTAAGGTGTTCCAAGCATTTAAATTGAATATTATTATTTATGCATATGAATGTTTGTTCATAAGAACCTTGGAGAAATAGCTAATTTCTTTGCAAGAGAGAGTTTCCTGTCAGAGACTCTAGTTGCGTGATCATTTTGTTATAGGGCAAAATATCCACTCAACAATTCATTTGGTCTAACATTTTTTGGGATGAAGATCAAGGTCCTCAAGAATATAGTATTAAAATCATGTATATCTTCTTGAGTGTATATTTGGATGTATTTAGTTGAAACAAACCTAAATAACCATTTCCCATGTAACCAAAATCTATACATAAATGGTTCCACTATTATTGCCCAACTAGTAACTAAATTATCTCATAATCCCCAATAACACAAGGTAGATTTATCATGAAGAGAGTAGATTAACAAGCATACTATCATATCCTATCTTAGATGCAATGAATTGATTTGAGCATAGACAATTCACTAAGGTGGTCTAGTGCCATATTGTTCCCATTCCTATCAAAGGTAGGTAGCACTTTCATAGATACTAAGGAAATAGGAGATTAAGACACTAAATTTAACTACCCTTGGTAGTTTTATTCAAAGAATTGGTTTTGTGGCCTAAGAGACACTCTTGGATGTTTTTATTGGGAGGAGGTTGACTATACTATTTTTGAGGAGGGGGGTACATCACATAGTTGTGAGGTAAGTACAAAAGGTATGGAGGATATATATATATATATATATATATATATATATATATATATATAGAGAGAGAGAGAGAGGATAACAAGGAGGACTATACTAAGATAGTAGATCTAGTAAACCTCTTGTTGGTTTAGAGGTGATTGAATATTTGGTTGCCTATGAAAATTATTAATTACAATAGGGAATGTGTAGATATTGATATATTTGAGAAATTTTATCCCATGACATATTTTACACTATCTGAGAATTACCCCATAGTTTAGCCACGATAACACTACCCAAATATTGGATATGTCAAAGATAGGAGTAAATTTTTTGGGTTTTTTGAAGCAAATTGTTCGCTTGATTCAGATTCAAGTTTTGATGTTGCTCAAACATTGTTGCAGTCATTATCTTTGCAAAAAAATTAGAATTGTAAATATTGTATTGAAATCACCATTCATAAAGCACTTGCAAAATTTAAGCATAAATAACCAAATGTTGGTTAATTGTCAATTCAAATTGAGATTAGAATTGAAAACAAGTCTTATGCCTCGATGAATTGATCTATATTTGATCTGTAAAAATATAGATCTTATCTAGTGAATCACTCATTGAATTAGAGTGAGTCATTTGGATTTACCAAGAAAATATTTACCTAAAATAGAACAAATTACTTTGAATTTTAGACTAAATTACTCTCTAACCTTGACTTAGTAGAAAAAATTCCAATTTTGATCCAATCACTTCGTCTATGACAAATGCACTTTGAACTTGAAAATCAAGAAATTTAAGGTAAAGCTTAAGAAAAATGAGGTTTTGAGTCCCACAAGGCATGCCAAAAACTATGTTAAACTAGGTAATTGTCCTAATTTCTAAATTAGGTTTTACGTTCCCAATCCAGGTTTCAACAAGGTTGTATGGGATTGCTAATGGCTTGTCCTAACTACAAAATTAAGGCTAGCTCCCTATTGTACTCACATAAAATACTTGTACTAATCTAAATTCACTTGTGCAAAAACAAAGAGCAAAAAGGAAAAATGAATGAAAAGTAAAATGAGGAAATGATATTTTTTAGAAGTTTAAAATATGAAAAATTTAAAGCAATTTGGTTTTTACACCATAGCAAGGAGAGCATGTGATCAATCAACACATGATAATTTGAATAGCATCAATTTCCACCCATTTGTTTGATTATGAAATTGATAATCAAATTACAATATGTGCAAGAAGGGCCATTTTATAATCATCATGCACTTAGCAAATTAGAAGGGTGATTTCACTGATGGAATGCTTAAGGACTTGCCATTTTCTTAAAACCTCATGAGTACAAAGCACAATGTGGGTTTCATAGAGTATAGCTCTAAATTCTCAAGGACAAAAGATCATTACAATTAGGGCCCTAGGCCACTATTTATACTAAAAGTTTATCCTTGAGTTACCTGGGGTAAGAAACAATTACTTCTAGTATAAATAATTGGGGTATCTTTAGTGAAATGATGCATCACCAAATATTACATACCTTCAATTATAATTTCAATAGAAAAATATCATTTTTAGAAGATTGTCTCAGGATCCATACCTTTAATTTACCTTTTTGGTTGTCCAAGTAATTTTCTCTAGTTTGACAAATGAATTGCTCATATTTTACAATTGAATCACTTGCATTTACAAACAAATCAACAAATTTTGTTGAGAAAATTGCTCTCCTAAGCCAATAGGTCCATTTTTTCAAGCAAATCACTCATACAATCCAATTGGACCATTTTAGAGATAGCCAAAATTTGTCAATTTTACAAATTTTGTTATTTTACAAATTTTGTTATTTTACAAATTTTCTAAGGTTTTCAAAAATATGTTTTTTGACTAGCTCATAATTAAAAGGTAGTAGCTAAGATACTACATAACTAAAATATCATCATAATAATAATAAAAAAGATTTTTTTAATTATTTTAACTAATCATTTTTAGTAAAATAAGGTATCCTATGCATAATGTATCAATTGAACGTTGGACTTGGTCACTTGCTCAAATTATATGATGTAGGTTAGGTGTGTCCCTTCAAGGGATATCATGCTTCAAAGCTAGAGTATTGGGCTAGGCCTATGATCTAAAAAATATTTAATGTCATATGATTTTATATATGTTATTCTAATTAAAATATATCTTCACTTTATTAATGATATTGTTAATTGTCTCTCCCTCAAGGTGTTTAATATAATTGTATAACTAATAACTTTTAACATATTATTTTTTAGAATAATTTTCATCCCTCTTTTGAATTCAAAATAAACAAAATAAAAATATAAGAATAAAATTAAAAAATGTTGAGGTATGTGGGCATGAGGGTTAGGGTATGTAGGGTACAAGGGTATAGGAGGTTTGTATACATGTGATAAATACATGTGCATTGTTTGATGAGGGTCGTTGATCATTCATCATTTAATCATTATATGTGTCAATCCAGGGTGGTGTCCAAAGGCTGTATACGATAGGAGGTGTTACAGTTGCAGGTTCAGTTTATCCAAGAATAGGTTTTATTGGTGGATCAGTTAGCATTTGGGGGTTTTGTTGTGACCTTTAACTCCTAAGAATTGAAATTAACTCCTATTTACTTTTGCAGAAATAGAATTGCAGGAAATGAAATGACAGAATCTAAAAATTGCAGAAAATGAAATGTTGCTAAATTGAAATGACAGAAAAGTAAAGTGCAGAATTTAAAACACACACACTCTTGCATGAAAGTAAATCAACTAGAGAATGTCAAAATAGAATTTTAACTACTGCAAAATTGAATCAACAAAAACTGCCAAATTGCAAAATGACAAGATATCTGGAAATTGTTGTGTAATGCAAAATTGAATCAACAATGACTGTGAAACTGCAAAATGACAAAATATCTGGGAATTGCTATAAATTCAAAAAATGCTATCCACTGCTGAAAACTGTATTGAAAACTACTTAAAGAAATGCAAACTGGCAGAGTTCTGCTAACCTGCTGCAGCAAGAATTCAGCAAGAAATTCTGTCAAAAACTGCCTTCCTCTGGCCTGCAAGTGGGCCCTTGCTTCCAGAACCAGAAGAAGGTGAGGAGTTATGCTAAGAGGATCTAGCTGTTACTCATAAACCTCAACATGCCAATTGAAAACTGAAGATTGCACCTTTTTATTCAATCTGAAAATGCATTACAGTAATGCAAGAAAAACCTGCAAATTACTGTTCTGCTACAGGAAAAACTTTACTCTATACTAAGTTCAGTATTCTATTGCCTAGCTGTCTATATGTCTATCTCTCTATATCTATATGCTCGACCATATGGGAGCTTTATTATTTATAAGATAACACTGATATGCTTGGTTACTGCTTTGCAGGGATTTACAACTAATTACATAATTGTTTCCTAGACTGCAGGATTTTACTTTGTCAAAACTTTATCCATTCATTATTGTTGGGCTGCATCTATTGAGGAAATCATGTTAATATGAGTTGGGACAACCTCCTGGTCAATTTCCAATACTTTCCTCCATCGGTTTATCGCTTTTTGACCACCTTCAGTTGTTCCTATGCTATTCCCTATTCCTGCACCGCTTATTCCTGCACTACTCCAGAACAACAGGCAAGTGACCATTTGTTGTTGATCTATGGTCCAAACGCGTAGGAAGTAACGTGTTGACTTCTCCACTCTCTTTCACACCCTTCTGCATCGGTGGCATGTGCTGGAGTGACTAATTCCAAGCCCTGTTGTATATGTACAACTGGCTGGAACTGTCACAGTTACAACCTGTTTTCCTGCACAGTCAGCTACAGTGATGAATTCTTGGCGCCCTTTTCCATTTGAATTAGTTTAACCAAAGGAACACCATATTACCAAGCATCAGATATTCAAACAAGTTCTGAATTGCTATAACACTATTGATTAATTAACTAAAAAATAGGTGAAATTGCAGTAAAAATAGTAAAACAAAGCATATGCACTTTGTCATTCCAGAATTTGCAAACATCATTATATAATGCATTTTTCCATAATTAACATAAAAATCATAGTAAAAAGGGTAAGTCAAATAGTCAAAAATGTATCAAAGAGTGTTCATGGATGAGGCAATTCCTGGCCTCATCATTCCCCCCCAACTTATGGTAATGCATGTCCTCATGCATTTTGTACAATGACAACAAGCACACAGATCCAGGTCTAGACATCTTTCATGAAATTTGAGTAATGCACCACCAATTTTATAGAATCCACTGACTGCCTTGATGGACTGGAACCATTGTTGGAAGTGCACATCAGGCTGTGGGTCAGTATCAAAGAAGTAGGGGACAGGAGTAATAATTATGGGCATCCTATATCTCAGACCTATCCAAAGCTCTTTGATTTCTGATATAATTAGGACAATGCCTTCTGCCCTTCTCCTTGACCACAACAAATTAGTGGGAGAAATTGGCTCTCTTTTCTGGAGAGAGATAGATAACTCACCCCATCTATTTTTACAAGCTGCCACAACATCATCAAAGAAATCTGCACAAAAATTTTGAAACTAGATTATACATTTCTGAAGGTTCCCTAGATAGATCTGTTTCATTCTGATATCCCTCATGAAGGTATAATGAACATTTGTACAATCTCTATGATTTAGGGGAGCAGGTCTGATAAGCAAAATAGCCTGTGATTCCAATTCCTTGGTGAACTTCTTTTCTGTGTCCTAGTAAATCTGATTTTGCAGAGTGGACATGAAAGCTCTAAGTTGTAAATCACCTGTATAAATGTGAGGCAGAAACATACTTTCTATGGGCAAAAAGAAATTATGCAAGAATAACTCACATAACAGGTTTTGTTGCTCTGTTGGACTCTGCATAAATGCCTCTATGAATTCTTCAAGAGTGTTCAACTGATGAGGCAGCTCAGAAGCAAGTCTCATGATTTGCCAGTGAAGGTATCTCTCCTTGAGTAGGAGGCTATAAAACCGAGGTGGTCTTCTGCACTGTATTGCATATTCTACAATCTGACATACATCCTGCACTTGTGTTTTTAACCTATTCACCTCTGTTTCCTTCTCTGCTACTTTGGCTGCTTCAGAGTTTAAAGTGGCAATCTTGCCCTCTAACTGGTGACACTGAGTCATCCAATATGCCAGGTCTTCATTGTACTTAGTTAAAGGCACTATGTCTGGGGGTCTTACAATAGGTTGCATTTGTGCTACTATATTCACTTGTACACCAACTTCCACAGTTGGTATTACAACAGGCAAATCAGTTTGTGTTCCTTGTTCTGTTGTAATAGCAATGAGAGGAGAGGGTGTGGATACCTGATCTTGTGTTGCAGCTTCTTGTTCCTCTATAGAAGGTGTCTGTGTTTCCTCTTGAAGTGCAGTATCATTTGTCAATAGAATTCTTGATGGACTCTCATCATCAGATACTGACATTCCTGCTTCCTCTCTGTCCGGTGATCTCTGTGCAGGTGCTATGTTTGCCTCAGAATGTTCAGCTAAATCTAAGAGAATCTGGGCCCATTCATCCTGTGATGCTTCTGGTACCTCTGTAGACTGATATTCCAGTTGAGACAACTGGTTCTGCAACTCTTGAATTTTTTGCTGAAGCAGATCAATTTGTTGATCCTTTTGTTTTATGGTCTCTTCAGCTTGCTCAATCCATTGGGTCTGGGTTTTAATAACACTCTTTGCAGCATGCAATTGAGTGTGGATATCAATTTCCTCTTCAGACTCAGACTCAGAATACTGCTCAGAATCAGCATGCATTAAAACATTCATATCATCCCCAACTGGTTCAGAATTAAATTTTAGCGGCTCCTCAGAATCAGAGTCAGAATAATCAACTAATGGACATACAGGGCTTATTGAAGTTTCATCCATAGTTGTATCCAGCTCCATGGTCTGTATACCTGTGTCTGTCATTTCTATTTCAATATTTGGTTCCTGTGCATCCTCTGTTCTGGTTTCTCCTTCATTTGGGTCTATGATATCTATTAGTTCTTCTGGCAGGGTTTTAGTTTTCTGAAGTCTAGCAGACCTTCTTAACCCTATAGACCCTGGATACTTCTTAGCATGTTTTGGATGTTCTACAGCAACTGCAGATGTTGCTACTATTTTAGGAGTAGTTTCTAGAGCATGTTCACTTGCACTTCCCATTTCTCCACTGGATTGTACCGTATCTGCAAATGTTACCCTTTTTCTCTTTAACTGGGAACCAGATGTGGATGCCTACTATTTTTGAGTTCTTGAAGATGGGGGACCATCTGGAGAGGGGGAAATTCTAATTTTAGAGGGTTCTGGTCTAGGGTTTCCTGTAGATTCTTCCTCTGCTTCTTCTTCCTCTACTTCCTCTTCCTCTGCTTCCCCTTCCTCTGATGCAGGATTAGAGTCATTTGTTTCTGCCCAAGGGGCAAAGAAGCGGTCAAAATTTCTAGGGTTGCCCCTAAAGTGATACTGGCAAATCAGTTTGATGAGCCCATGGTGCTTAGGGCTTCCCTTCCCTGCTTGGTATTTGTTGGCCATAGCCTTTAACTCCTGAAAAAGGTATAAGGGCACATTAACCCTACATTCTGGTTTAACTGCTCCATGGCGCAGATGGTTGAGGATACGAAGGTGTGGGCCAGATACAACAGGAAATTGGCCATCACAAGTGATGTACCTCATAACCCACATTGCAACTTCGTTCCAAGGGACTAGTAAACTAGGTCTTTTTACCCCCTTACAAACATTTCTATGCATTAAAAACTCAATTTCTCCATCCCCTTCTTCCTTAAACTGATTAACTAGGTCATTTAAAATATTTTTCCCAGTTTTTACAATCTGCAAGCCTTGAAGAGGTAATTCAGTGACTTGGCTGAGTATTTCGGGAGTTACCTGGATAGTCATCCCATTAATGTGCACTCGATTGTTGCGGAAGGTGCATGCGAATTCTGCCGCCAAGCCCTCGAAATAGCCATCAAATTTTCGCAGGAACGGCATAAATCCTCCATCAACGAATATTTGCAGGGATGCAGGGTCACTTTCCAGGTAGCTAATGTTTTCAGGTTCGGCTCTGATTTTCTTTCCCCCCATGGCGTAATTTCCTGCTTTCTATTCTGTAGTTTGGTGGACAGTACGAGCGTGCGTCTGGTTTAGGGTTTCAATCGCCATAGCAGGAATAATAGCAGCGCAGGAACTGCTTCGAAACTTGCAGCATAATGACGTGGCAACGCATGTGAAGTTATCACCCGTACCTTCACTCATTTTTGTTTGGACGCCAGCTATCACATGCAACCGTGAGTCGGTGACTTGTCTTTTTTCCTTTTAAACCAATGAACTCACCGCAGGCCACGTGTCATAACCAATTTTTACACATAATTTCATTCTTGCGCTTAATCAATCATTCCTGCGCTCTGGGATATAAACAGTTTATTCCTGCACTTGTTAAATCATTCCTGCGCTCTGGGATATAAACAGTTTATTCCTGCGCATTATGGATTATTCCTGCGCTTTGGAATATAACAGGTTATTCCTGCGCTTTCCTTATTCCAGCGCACTTCTATTTTTTTTTCATTCTCAGAGCAGAATTAGGCAGAGGCATTATAGACAAGGTCTTTTCATTTTTTATTCCCCCTTTTTACATGCTTTTATATTAATCAAGAATATTTACACTATATACTAATGATTTACATTATTCAGAGAATGAAAAAGACACATACCTGTTATAACCATTTTATCTACATTTCGAGGTGCTCCTGCTGAGATTTCCAGCTAATCAATCTTTGAACTTAGGTAGGTGCAATCTGAAAATAGATGAAACCACGGTCATGAGACAAGACCGAACAATGATAGTGAAACCAACTAGGTAAACATGCCGAAAAACCGGTTTTCATGTAAACCCAACTCAGGAGTGCCTCAAAGAGGTTTTCACTTCCTGAATTTTTTATTTGTTTTTGTTTTGTTTTTGTTTTTTTTTTAAATCTTGTGTCAATCTACTGAATTTGGTATGGAAGAAGTGTTTTCTTCCCAAATGTGTACATCCAAATTTTCCACTTGTTTGAGAAATTCTGCCTTGTTGTATGGTTTGTGGTACATACGAAGACGATGTCCATTCACCACCAACTTGCGTTGTGAGTCATCAATAGGTGTAAGATGAACATCTCCATTGTCAAACACTTCCTCAATTTGATATGGTCCAAGCCATCTGGTCTGCAACTTTCCAGGGAAATCCTTGTATTGTGAATCAAACAACAAGGCCCAGTCACCTTGCTAAAATTTTTGTTGCTTTATGTGACTATCATGCCACATCTTCCGTTGTGCTTGGATTATCTCCGTCTGATGTAGTGCATCCATGCGCAGTTCATCCAATGCATCAAGTTGCGAGAATACGCTCTTCTTGTGCCTGTGACAGATCAATACCTATTTCCAAAGCAGTTCGAAGAGTTAGTAATTCAAACTCAATAGGCAAAAGCGGTTTTTTTCCATAGACCAATTCATAGGGCGTAAATCCAGTGGTAGATTTCCAAGTGGTATTATAAGCCCAAATAGCTTCTGGTAATTTGTCCAACCAATTTCTTTTATGGACTGCTACTATTTTGGTCAGAATTCGTTCTAATTCCCTATTGGTTACTTCAACTTGGCCATTAGCTTGTGGATGATAAGGTGAGGATTTTCTGTGTTTGACTTGATAGAGGTGAGTGAAGGCTTCAATAACCTTGGAAGTAAATTGGGGTCCGTGATCTGTGGTGATAGATTGTGGGGCTCCAAAACGCAGAAAAATCTGTGAATACAGAAAATCAGCAACTTTTTCTTCCTTAGCATGTTTAAAGGCACGAGCTTCTACCCATTTGGTAACATAATCAGTACATACCAAGATATGCACTTTGCCTTGGGAAGGAGGATTAATGGGTCCTACAAAATCTAAACCCCATATTTCAAATGGTTCTGTTCCTATTTGAGGTTGTAATGGCATTTCATTAGTAAAGGTAGGTTTTCCCATTCTCTGGCAGGCATCACAATGTCTAATGTACTTCTTTACATCTTTATGCAAAGATGGCCAATAATATCCAGTTCCCAAGATTTTACGAATAGTGCTTTTAACTGAATAATGCCCTCCTGATGGTTCATCATGGCATGCCCGTAGGATATCATATACTTCATCCCGGTGGATACATCTACGTAAAACATGATCAGGACTGCATTTAAACAGTAAGCCCTCTATCCATTGGAAAGAAGCACTTTGCTTGATTAACTGTTTCTTTTGTTTGGGGGTAAAGTGAAGAGGAATCTTCCCTGTAGCTAAGTAATTAGCTATGTCTGCAAACCATGGAGATTGTACATAGACAACAAACAACTTTTCATCTGGAAAAGTATCCTCCACAACTTCCCTTGTATCTGCATTTGGTATTCTTGACAAGAAATCTGCAACTACATTAGATTTCCCAGGCTTGTTTACCATGGTAACATCAAATTCCTACAACAGAATCAACCAACGAATAATTCGTGCACTAACCAATGGTTTATTCATCAAATATTTGATTGCAGTATGATCTGTATGGATGAATACTTGATACCCTGTGATATAGTGTCAGAATTTGTTAATAGCATAGATTACAACCAAGAATTCTTTTTCAGTGGTAGTGTAGTTTTTCTCAGCTCCTGTCAAGTTTTTGCTGATATAATAAATAGCATAATGTTCCCCATTTTCAATCTGTCCTAACACAGCTCCAATAGCAGTATTGGAAGCATCGGTTTGAATATGAAAAGGTAACTCCCAATTAGGACCTCTTAATACAGGTGGAGTAGTTAATTTTTCCTTTAAGTTTTCAAAAGAAGTTTGACATTTAGGAGACCAAACAAATTCAGAATCCTTCATGAGTAGAGCAAACATAGGATTTGCTATAGTACTAAAGTTAGCAATGAATCTACGATAAAAACCAATGTGCCCTAAGAAATTGCGTACATCAGTTTGAGTTTGTGGAGGAGGGAGGTTTTTGATGACTTCAACCTTCTTAGGATCAACCTTGATTCCAAAAGAAGAGATATGATGTCCAAGGACAATTCCTTCCTCCATCATTAAAAAGCATTTCTCAGGATTCAGAGAGAGGTGGTATGTTTCACAGCGAATCAACACTTTTTCAAGCTGTTCTAATGCATATTCAAAACTATTTCCAAACACCGTGAAATCATCCATATAAATTTCAACACTTTCATTGGTTAAATAAAAAAAAATTGCTAAAACAACTCTCTGAAATGTTGCTGGAGCATTACATAAACCAAAGGGTAAGACCCTGTAAGCAAAGGTTCCCCAAGGACATGTAAAGGTAGTCTTCTCCTGATCTTCTGGCGCAACTTGTATCTGGTTATACCCGCTGAAACCATCAAGAAAACAAAAAAATTTCTTTCCAGCAAGGGTATCCAATACTTGGTCTATGAATGGTAATGGGAAATGATCCTTATGTGTGGCCTTATTTAACTCCCTATAGTCCACACATACTCTCATTTTACCATTTTTCTTTGGAACAATGACCAGTGGTGAAACCCACTTACTGTCTGAAATTGGATAAATGAATCCAACATCTAAGAGTTTTTCAATTTCTTCTTTCACAATTTCCTTTAGAGCAGGATTCAAGCGTCTCTGAGGTTGCCTTACTGGTTTTACGTTTTCTGTGTATATCCTATGTGTACATACCTCAGGATGAATGCCAATCATGTCTTTATAATTCCATGCAAAATCCTGAACATGCCTTTGTAAGACAACAAATAATTTGGCTTCCTGGTCCTCAGTTAGCTAGCTATTAATGTTCAAAAATTTACTTGGCTGGATTTCAATTTGTTTGATCCCTGGGTAGATAGAACTAGCTGCTTCATAGTTACTGATTAATGCATTTAATGGACAATGATGTGGTTGTAGAGTATGAAATACTCTAGAATCTGTCTCAGAAATGATACCTGGTGGAATCAGAGGACATTTGAAGGTGTTAAGGAGATGATGATGCCATCCATGTGGTAGAATGAATGAATTTTCATGTTTAGGCATGGATGACAGAAGTTCTAAATTTTGTTCCTCTTCTTGCCACAACAACCGATGAACAAGAGTTTGATCATCAGTTAGTCCTTCTGATTGTAATGTTTCAATTAGGACAGTTTCATTCTCGAATATTTCTCTCTTAGGTGTAGTAATTTCCTCAATATGTTCTTTTACTACAACTGTAGCCAAAGTGGCAATGGTTTCCTGTTCTTCATCAGATTTAGGATACCAAATTTGTCCAAAAAATTTAGTTGAAGGTTGAGTAGGTGGATACAAATAAATTTTCTTTAGGTCAACACCATTAGAAATGGTCATCTCTCTTGACTTGCAGTCTATAAAAGCAGTTGCAGTAGCCAACCAAGGTCGTCCTAGAATGATAGGGTATCCATTGACTGATTTCCTAGGTTGCAACACTAAGAAGTCTACAGGATATTCCCAAGAAGAGACTTCAATGGCTACATCTTCTAGGATACCTTCAGGTTTAGCAACGGACCTATCTGCCATTTCCAAAACTATGGTAGTAGGACTGAGATTCTTGAGCTGCAACTTTTGCATTGTGTCCTTAGTCATAACATTAATTGCAGCTCCAAGATCAATTAGCACATTAGGAATTTGCATTAATCCAATAGTAATTGTAACTATTGGACTACCGGGGTCACTATATTTGGGAGGGACTAGTTTCTCGGACAATAAATCAGCTAATTTTCCTTCTACCTGAACAGTTTTAGGAAAGGCCTTCTTTTTACCAGGTTTCTTGATACATAACTCTTGAATAGTCTTTTTGAGTGAAGGCACATCCCTTATTGCCTGCAACAAAGGGAGAGAAATTGACATCTTTTTAAGTTCTGTCACTAATTCTGATTCAGGGGTAGTATCAATATGATCAAACCTTTCAGGGTATGGTAATGCAACTGGAGAAGATTCCTGCATTTTTTTTGTTACGTCATCTTTTTGTTTTTGTTGCACTGTCTCCTGATTTGGAGGTTCTTGTTTCTCACTTATTTCTTCAATGGTGGGTGGAACAGGTTCAGGTAAAATCTTCCCTGAACGCAGCTGGATGTTACTACAGTCAAGTACATGAACTGCAGCAGAGTCTTCAGACTCAGCCTCATAAACAGGGGCTGTTTGTCTGGTATTATTTGGGTTAGTCACAGGCTGAGCTGGGAGTGGAGGTTGTTTCACTGGTTGCGTTTGTTGATGTTGTGTTCTTCCCTAAAAATTTGGATTAGGAGCTGGCAGCAAGTTTTGAGCTTGCCCTTGATACCTTTGTTGTCCTTGATATGGTGGATATTGTTGTCCCCATCTTTGTCCTTGTTGTGTCCACTGTGGATGAGTTGTATTCCAGGGTGGGTTCATCCATCCAGGATGTGACCAATCTGGAGGAGCTGTCCAAGGTTGGTTCCAAGGTTGTGCAGGGACTTCTGCATGTCCCCATGGCATGTTCATATTCCAAGGAGATTGTCCCCAGTTTGGAAACCGAGGAGCATTGGGATATTGTGTATAGCCACCATCGGATCTCTGCCCAATAGCATTAAGTTCTTCTGTTTGGGTGCCTAAGATAGATTTTAGATGAGGCAACAAAGGACATCTATCTATTGAATGTTCCTTGGAACAAATTCCACAAATAGAAGTTTTGTTTAAAGGGCAATCCTGCAAGGCATGCTTATTCCTGCATCTTGGGCAATAAATTGCCAAAGGTGGTGTAGAATTGGATTTTATGTTTCTCTCACCTAATGCAGAATTAAGTTGAACAAGGATATCAGTTTTTAAATTAGCCATTTCCTCCATCAACTCCTTTATGTCATTATTGCCAGAATTTCGTTTCTTTCTCCGATGGTGAGTACGGGAATAATTTCTACATAACTCCACAATATCTTCAAGGTCAAGTTGATCTATGTCTCCTTTACCCATTAAATCTAACACTTCCCTAGATTCATCTTGCAAACCTCTTAAGAAGATAGGCTTTAAGAAATCAGGTTCTACAGGACCACATCTCTTTTGGACAAAGGCAAAGCGATCAAGGTAATCCTCTAAACTCTCATCTTCTTCTTGCTTGATCCGAAACAACTCATCTTTCTTGTTTCGTACTCTACAGTAATCTTGATATTTATGTAAGAATGCAGTCTCCATGTCATCCCAAGTACGGATTGAATTAGGTTCAAGATTACTCATAAACCATCGGAGAGCAGCATCCTTAAGCATAGAAGGAAACAGTTTCAATTTTTGATTATCATTTATGTAGTCATAAGTCTGACATAACACTTTGAATTCAAATAGAAACTGATCAGGATCTTCTGAAATAGTTCCCCTAAAAATTGGCAATATGGATGGAGAAATGGTTTTCATGGGAGCATCTAGAGCTGGATCCAACCGTATGGGGTATTCAAAAATCTTAGGAGGATCATCAGCATACCCACCTAGTGGTGGTGGTGCTGCCATAGTTGTTTTCTTTCTTGAGTTTGATGTGGATGGTTCAGTCTTAAGGGAATGTTTAGCAAAAAGTGCTGCCAAAAGTTCTTGTTCTAATCTGTCCAAAGCTTCAGTTGGTGAAGAAGGTATTTCTTGCTCCGGAAATTCTTCATCTGATCATGAAGAACGCTTTGGTGGTTCAGAACTAGTTCTGATAAACCTCCCTCTTTCGTCTCTTGGCCTATGCATTCATGCCTATTCACTAAATAAACTGAAATGCAATATTTCAAAAATTGTAACACAATTCTTGACCTGTTTCACTTTTCCTAACAACACCGTTTGTTCCCCGAAAACGATGCCAAAAATGATGAGGGTCATTGATCATTCATCATTTAATCATTATATGTGTCAATCCAAGGCGGTGTCCAAAGGCTGTATACGATAGGAGGTGTTACAGTTGCAGGTTCAGTTTATCCAAGAACAGGTTTTATTGGTGGATCAGTTAGCATTTGGGGGTTTTGTTGTGACCTTTAACTCCTAAGAATTGAAATTAACTCCTATTTACTTTTGCAGAAACAGAATTGCAGGAAATGAAATGACAGAATCTAAAAATTGTAGAAAATGAAATGTTGCTAAATTGAAATGATAGAAAAGTAAAGTGCAGAATTTAAAACACACACACTCTTGCATGAAAGTAAATCAACTAGAGAATGTCAAAATAGAATTTTAACTACTACAAAACTGAATCAACAAAAACTGCCAAATTGCAAAATGACAAGATATCTGGAAATTGTTGTGTAATGCAAAATTGAATCAACAATGACTGTGAAACTGCAAAATGACAAAATATCTGGGAATTGCTGTAAATTCAGAAAATGCTATCCACTGCTGAAAACTGTATTGAAAACTACTTAAAGAAATGCAAACTGATAGAATTCTGCTAACCTACTGCAGTAAGAAATTCTGTTAGAAATTCTGTTGCCTTCCTCTGGCCTGCAAGTGGGCCCTTGCTTCCAGAACCAGAAGAAGGTGAGGAGTTATGCTAAGAGGATCTAGTTGTTACTCATAAACCTCAACATGCCAATTGAAAACTGAAGATTGCACCTTTTTATTCAATCTGAAAATGCATTACAGTAATGCAGGAAAAACCTGCAAATTACTGTTCTACTACAGGAAAAACTTTACTCTATACTAAGTTCAGTATTCTATTGCCTAGCTGTCTATATGTCTATATCTCTATATGCTCGACCATATGGGAGCTTTATTATTTATAAGATAACACTGATATGCTTGGTTACTGCTTTGCAGGGATTTACAACTAATTACATAACTGTTTCCTAGACTGCAGGAATTTACTTTGTCAAAACTTTATCCATTCATTATTGTTGGGCTGCATCTGTTGAGGAAATCATGTTAATATGAGTTGGGACAACCTCCTGGTCAATTTCCAATACTTTCCTCCATCGGTTTATCGCTTTTTGACCACCTTCAGTTGTTCTTGCGCTATTCCCTATTCCTGCGTCGCTTATTCCTGCACTGCTCTAGAACAACAGGAAAGTGACCATTTGTTGCTGATCTATGGTCCAAATGCGTAGGAAGTAACGTGTTGACTTCTCCACTCTCTTTCACACCCTTCTGCATCGGTGGCATGTGCTGGAGTGACTAATTCCAAGCCCTACTGTATATGTACAACTGATTGGAACTGTCACAATTATAGCCTGTTTTCTTGCACAGTCAGCTACAGTGACGAATTCTTGGCGCCCTTTTCCATTTGAATTAGTTTAACCAAAGGAACACCATATTACCAAGCATCAGATATTCAAACAAGTTCTGAATTGCTATAACACTATTGATTAATTAACTGAAAAACAGGTGAAATTGCAGTAAAAATAGTAAAACAGAGCATATGCACTTTGTCATTCCAGAATTTGCAAACATCATTATATAATGCATTTTTCCATAATTAACATAAAAATCATAATAAAAAGGGTAAGTCAAATAGTCAAAAATGTATCAAAGAGTGTTCATGGATGAGGCAATTCCTGGCCTCATCATTGTTAAAATTGCTTTTCTTATAATTTTGATGCACTAGTTATGCCATTTAATGCATCAAAAGGTGTGATGTATGTACTCCAAGCACTCAATGTAGATTTTGTTGAAAGTTGTAATATGATTTTATTGTTCAAGGCCTATGTAGGATGTAATCATGTGTAATCCTATGGGATTTAATTATGCAATGTAATTGATAATTATTTTTATATAAGCTTACGGGCCTATTTTTAACCTTGTCATGGTTAAACTCTAACTTGTAATTAACCTTAACCCTTTATGTTATGTCAACTTAACTTAATAATATTATGCATTTACCCTATCCATTCTATAATTGTTTTGTGATTCTTATCTATAGATAATATAATTATTATTGGTGATAAGGGAACCCATCATTTGTATCTATCATTTCTTTCTTTTTGTTTTTTTTTATGCTTTCTATATAAGATTTGAGTGAATAGATTACTTATGTTCCTTACTGCAAATTAATGTAGCATCCAACAACTATGCATCCTTGACAAAAGCCCAAAATAACTTATGCATACACCCATACAATACTACTACTATGTTAAAATTCATAGTTGTTAATAAAAACATATTTTCCAATCTTATCCTACACATGGGTTCTTGGAAAATAAAATATCTGAAAAATGCTTGAATGCAAATTTATTATGTATGACAATAATAAGAAAATAATAATAATCAAGCGACATGAGCTCAACTAGTTAAATACCTTGATTGTCAAGGAGGAGACTCAAGGTTGAATCCTGTCAAGTAATACATGTATATTTGCCAAGTTATTATAGTACAACTATGTGGTCATGATGTAATCTAGGTAAGGCGTATTTCAATCCCATATAACAAATTTAAATAATAAAATAAATAAAATATAGATGTTAGATACTTATTTCCTTATTTGGTTTGGGAATTTATTTGTTCTCATTATTCAAATAAACTGTGGGTTTCAAGAAGAGGCTTCAAGATGTAATAAATATGTAAATTTGAGATAAAATAAATAGATGCAAAATATGAATACAACATTCAATGTTTTATGTTGTATCCAACATGGGGTATCAAAGTGGAAGATCCTAAGCCATGAGTGGAGAGGAATTTTCTAAAGATTTTTTTTCTTATGTGGTGAAAGTTTCTAGATCTCCATAAACAAGAAAGGTATTGTCTAGAAGTTCTCATAGAGAATCAGAAAGGAAAGGCATGAATTCACTACCATCCAAAAGTTCTCACAAGGACTCAAAGAGAAGATATGTGATGATTATGTCATCCAATAATAGGTATTCAACACACAAGTTTTTCATTTAATTTTTTTAATTTAATGTTGGAAAACAAACCCAATAAGGTACATTTGAGTGAAAATAAGCAATTGATATTGCTTTAATATTGGAATATGAACCCAATAAGGGATTTCTGATTGAAAGGAAGTAATTTATTTTATTTTTTTTATAAAAAATAATGAATCCAAATTAATTCAAATCATTTGTTTGGAGGCAATTCATTTTTGAAGCATCTAAACGTCACTTGTGCATTTTTTTAGACATTGGTTATAATGTTGAAGATGTATCTAGATATTTGAGTCTATATTTGAGTTTATAATTCTAAATAAATTTAGAGGTAATCTAGACATCCAAGTCTTTACCCGAGCCTATATGTCTAAGTCTTTGCCTATGTGAGAGAACATTATAATAAATGCAAAAGAGTATTGTGATATATGCAAGAGAACACTGTGCGAGAGAACATCATGATATATGCAAGAGAATGTTGTGTTATGGTGTAATTTGAGAGAACATTATGAACATTCATCCGAGCTTTAGATTAAAGGTAGAGAAAGATATTTTTGCAAAATGTGAAAACTATTCTTAACAAAAGACAAAAGAGATAAAGTTTGCAAAGGTTGAGGGAACAAGTTTGTAAAAGAACTTGTATTCGCATCGTGAGTAATTTTAATAAAGCTAAGGTTTCCAGGTTCAAAATTTTTCTTAAGTATTTTAAAAGTATTTTTAATACTTTTGAAAAAATAAAGATATTTATCTATAGTTAAATCTTTAAACTATAGAAATATATTGAAAGATTTTTTCTATAGTTAAACATTTAAACTATAGAAATATATTGAAAGAATGTTTCTATAATGAAACCTTTAAACTATAGGAACATATTGGAATAATGTTTCTATAGTTTAACTTTTAAACTATAAAAATATATTGAAATAATTTTCTATAGTTAAAACTTTAAACTATAAAAATATTTTGAAAGAATTTTTCTATAGTTAAACCTTTAAACTATAGAAATATATCATATGTGCATTTCAAGATTACATTGGGAGTTATAAGAAAGCATTAATTAAAATTCATTGTATGGTTAATATTCTAAATATTATACTTAGGGAGGAATAAAAAAATATCCATCATAATACATACTAAAACCAAGGATAAAAGATGGTATATTGACTCTAGAGTTAGCAAACATATGACACAAGATAGCCAATGGTTCAATTATCTTCATAAAACTGATGGAAAACCTGTAACAACTGCAAATTATAAAACTTATTAGACAAAAGGTTTTGGTAATATTCATCTCAAAATTTCAAATGGAAAATGTACCTGAGAGAATGTTTGTTATTTTCTAGGTTTGCCCAATAATCTTCTCTTATTTTCTTAAATGTTAGACAAAGGATTAATAATGGAATTCAAAAAATTTGATGGAAAGATACAATGCTTTATTACCAAAGGCTAGACACTTATTGCATTTGGTTCATTTATTTGTCCTTGATGTTTTTTTTTTTAATTTACATGGTGGAATCGGTAGCCTCCACGAATATGAGTAGGATGTCCAAATTTTATGGTCACCACAGTATTCTGCGTTGTCCACCTTAGAAGCTACCACATAGATCTTCAAACATTCCATCCCTATAACCACCATGCCACAATAATTTTAAACCTTTTACACACTGAAAGCACCAGGAAAGGGACAAGTGTTCAGTCTGACGAGGCCTGAGATTTTAACCTTGGACCTCCACCCCCCTTGCAGGGGTTGCCCTTGATGTTAGGTCTTCATCTCAAATGGATTTATCTATAGTTACAACAAATACAAAATTTACATAGCATAAAATATATGGTCATATTGGATCTACATCACTTTATAACTTCATAAACATTAAATGGCTATAGGTTTACCTAATCTCTCTTCAACTCTACCAACATGTCCTAGTTGTTTAGTTGGTAAACAACATTGAATTCCATTTGAGTTCAATTCACATAGAACAATTAGACCTTTGGATGATATACATACATATTAATGTGGTTCCATGTCAGTTTTGAAGGACCTAACTACTTCCAATTATTTGTTAAAGATAATTCATGAAAAATATGGGTCTATTTCCTATCATTAAAATCATAAGCCTTCACATATTTTAAGCAAATCAAGCAACTTGTTGAGACTGGATTTAGAAATCCAATCAGATTACTTCAATAAAATCAAGGTAGAGAGTACACCTCTACTATTTTGTAATAGCTTACACAACATGGAATTAAGTTTCATTAACTACTACTTACACTCCACAATAAAATGGAGTTGTTAAAAGAAGAAATCACATTGTTATGGAAATGGGTTTTGGTATGCTAAAATAAGCTAATATTAAAAAATAATTTTGGGCATAGGTAGTTAATACTATGGTATATATTCAAGATAGAACATATACAAAATCTCTTCAAGGAACAATACTAGAAGAAGCTTGGTCAAAAAGAAAACCATTAGTAGCACATTTTAGAGTATTTGGTTGTAAATCTTACATGCATATTCCAAAATAAAAAAGGACAAAATTAGATGAAAAAACCCTACCTTGTATATTTCTAGAATATTAATTGTCATATAAAGCATATAATCTAATAGATCCTATTACCAAAAAAATTCATATAAGTAGAAATATTATCTTTGATGAAGAATGTTATAAAAATATTGAAATAAAAAATAGTTTAACACCCATTATAGAGATCAAATAAAATCATGAAAAAAAGTTTCGACAATGAATCTAAAATTATAGATGAATCAACCATAGCTATATCACCTCAAAATCCATATAAAAAACACCAAAATGGACTTTAATTACACTAAAAAATGCAGAGCTAGATATAGCTCTAGATATAACTTCTACTAGACCTTGTACTCACAATCAAACACAAAGAGAAGTAATTTTTGATCTAATTACTTTATTGATGGAAAAAAATGAACCTCAATCATTAAGAGATGATATTAATTCCTTTGAATGTAATAAAGTAATGGAAGTTGAATATTCAGCCTTAACAAAGAATGAAACTTGGGATCTAGTTGATTTACCTGAAGATAAGAAACCTATTGGATACAGATGGGTCTATAGGATACAGATGGGTCTATAGAATTAAATATAAATTGGATGGTTCAATTGATAAATATAAAGCACATCTTTTTGCAAAGTTTTTGCTCAAAGAGAAATATTTGCACAAATGACCAAAATGACTACAATTCATACAAGCTATGGATTAGTAGCTCAATATAATTGAAAAAACCATCAAATGGATATTAAGAGTGCTTTTATCAATA
Source organism: Wollemia nobilis (assembly GCA_028583015.1). Taxonomy (NCBI): domain Eukaryota; kingdom Viridiplantae; phylum Streptophyta; class Pinopsida; order Araucariales; family Araucariaceae; genus Wollemia; species Wollemia nobilis. The sequence goes on along the minus strand of JAQPPZ010003172.1, from coordinate 4,667,728 downwards.
GAGATATTGAAGTATATATGAATTAACCATAAGATTTTGAGTTATCTGATCAAACACAAAAAAAAATTAAATTAAAAAAAATATTATATGGATTAAAACAAGCTCCATGTGCATGGTATATTAAAATCAACAATCATCTTTAGTCACATGGTTTTCCTAGGATCTTCTCAAACTCAGATATCTACACCTATGAAGTGGGTTCTCGTAGAGTAATTCTTGTGGTGTGTGTAGATTTTCTAGTTATCATAGGTAGTTTAGATGATATAAATGAATCTTTTAACATGATATATCTTGAACTCTTACATTATTGTCTTGGGTTATATGTATTACAAAAAGAAAATCATATTTTAATGACATAAACCAAATATACCTAACATTTTTTACCAAATATAATATGGCAGAATATAAATCAAAAGCAAAACCTATGGCATAGGATTACAATTGAAAAAATATGATAAATCACCATTTGTGTCAACTACTTTATATCATCAATTGATTGGTAGTCTACTTTATCTCACAAACATAGGACTAGATATAGTTGTTTTTGTAAATTATCTTCCCATATTCATGCAAGAACCTAAAGAAACTCTTTGGAAAGTAGCTAAATTATTTTTATAGTAATTCAAGTAACAATGAACTATGGATTAAAATATAAGAAAAATGATTTCTTTCTACAAGGTTATACAAAATCAGACCATGTTGGTTCTATTGATGATAAAATATCTACTTCATGATATGTATTTCATTTGGAATCTGGTCCCATCTGTTGGCATAGTAAAAAATAACATATAATAACACTTTCATATACTGATGTAAAAGAGAGAGCTGCATAAAATACTACATGTGAAACATTGTGGCTACAATATACTCTCTTAGATATGGGTCTTTCTTTCAAACAACCAATAATATTAAATTGTGATAATCAAGGAGTTCTCAAGTTAATTAAAAATCTATTTTTTCATGAATGAACCAAACATATTGAAGCACAATGTCACTTTATTCGAGATCATGTTCAAGATCATAATATCAGTCTTCAATATATTTATACTACAAAACATGTAGAAAATATTTTTACATAAGCTCTTAGTCGAGTAAAATTTGAAGAATTTCAACAATTGTTATGTATACCAAATAACGTAATGTAGGGGGATGTTAGATACTTATTACCTTTTTTGGTTCAAGAAGTTATTTGTTCTCATTACTCAAACGAACTATGGGTTTCAAGAAGAGGCTTCAAAATGTAATATGTAAATATGAGATGAAAATATGAATACATCATTCAATATTTTATTTTATATCCAACAATAAGATCAACATAGGATAATAATAGAAGATGTTTGCATGAGTGTGAGTATGAAGCAAATGCAAGAAAAAATGATCCTCTCCTTTAGATATATTATGTTATATCTTTGAACAAATTCAAACAATGAAATATTCTCATGAGGAAAAGTTAGGTAGAAAGGAAAGAAAATCATTTATGGAAGTCCTAACTATAAGGGGTCCTAATGAGAACTACATATGCTATAGATAGGGATAAAAGGAAGATAATATTTATGGTAATTCCCATCCCAACATCATATGTTTCACCAAAAGTAATTATGAGTCCACAAATGTGGATTGAGTTATATTATTCTGTGTTTTTCTCTCAAAAGGTTTTTCTCATCATCTTATCCAATTTCAAAGTTAGAATTTAAAACATGTAGTGATAAATCACTACAATATAGTTAAATTGTGTTGATGAAGTTCCTAAATCAAAGATGAAGGACCCAAATAAAAAATGAGAGGGCCATAATCAATACCAACTTAAAGGGATTCCATGTTAGATATCAATAAACAAATATCTCCAAAGGGTGAGGATAGGTGTGAAAACCCTCATACTATGTAGGCAAGTTGATCACTTGACTATCATAAGGATATGGACCACAATGAACAATATAAAGCCTTTTTGGTGATATCTTGATGAAAGCTAATGAAAATTTTTGGTGATAACAAAAAGGGATCCATCATAGGAGGAGGATCAACCCAAACATCATCCATAGCAAATTAGTAAGACTCACCATCATCTATGTTGGTTTAGATAAACAGCCTTCGACACCTTATGTGTCATATCTCCACCACACATCTAAGGATATCCTCAATGGTGGAGGATGACAAGAAGGGAACTAGTATCTAGGTAAATGAGATGGATCTTTGTGATGACTCTATGTCAGTGAATGGTGAAGGACATATACTTCCCCACATTCATCAAAAATGTCGTTAAGGTGAGAGACTCTCTATGTCAATAAAAGAATTAATTGAATTGCTAATAGATTGTCTCACATGGAAATATCTTGGGTAAAAGGCCCTTGGCCATAAGGGAAAAGTTGGTATGAACAAAAGGGGAAGAAATTGCAAAGTAGAACAAGGTAGAAACTTGAAGGCATAAATAAGGAGGAATTATTGAGAGTTTAAGAAGACTCGGGGTAAAAAAGGTAAAGTCTGATAAAAATGTTTGATGGAGTGACTTATCAAAACTCATAAAAGTGCCAAATGAAAAGGTCAAGCCAAAGTCCCAATGGCACAAAAAAAAAATCCTTGATGACATGGATAGAGAACTCAATGAAAATTTCTAAAAATACTAGTAGTTTTGGAGGTATACGAGTGCACCGATACCAAAGGAGAGGTATGTGATAATGTATGGATTTATAATAGAAGTAAATGAAGCAAATAATCTACCACTATTGAGAAAATATGGGCTATCTACTAGAAACACTTTGACCCTACAAATTAGGTAAAGGTAGGTGACCTGCTAAAGATAAAGGAATGAGGACATGCAACCATGGCGGCTGTAGACTAAAACAAATAATGGCCAAGGCCAACCTGATTCAATATTTAGAATCTCAAGGAAAAGGTAGCTATAAATCATCCTGTAAGTTTTAGAGGAAATATTTCCCTATTTTAATATATAAATAGCCATAGTTTAGGTTGTAAAAGGGATCAAAAAGTTTCCGATTGTATTCTTTTGTAGTCTTTCCTTTCATTTCTTTTTATATAAATAGTTAGCTCCTAATAAACTTATGGGTCATATAGAACCCTCGCTCTTGGCATAATATTTGTAACATTTTCCTTACACATATATAGAATCCTATGTCAATTTTTTGGTATAGTCATTTATGGCCTCTTGCTAACCCGTTTTTGTGTGTATGTGTGTCTATGATATTTTACCTATTTTGGATTTTATTAAGTGTATGTATGCATGAGAGACTTGCATTTATTTTATACCAATCATATATTGTTGGCTATCTTATAGGATCCACCTCTTTATGCATACCTATAACTGGTAACTCTCATATATGCTTCACTATGCCAAGGAGAGGAAGTATTCACTTCTGGCATATAATATTCATGCTTGTTTTTCTAGGAAGATCTTAGTATATCTCTTGGTGCATTGCCACCCCTTTTATTTTGTTGAGTTATATTTATTTTATCTCTTGCATCCTTTTTCCCTTTGTTGATTCCAAGTGCACCTTGAATATCACATCTTAACAAGGATTCAACCTTGTACAAACTCTCTAAGGCCCTCGATTGATTCAAGCCCTATGCTCTCAACTATGGCCCTACTATGTTGCTCCCCATGAGGTATGATTATCCCCACTAGGGATAATCAAAGATGATAATAGTTTAATGGCATACCTGATGGAACCTTAGTGACACATCATTGGTCCCAAAATAACAACAAAAATCTAGGCTTAGATTTGGTGAGGGTCTTTGCCTATACCTGCTTGATTGAAGTACATATTTATTCACCTAGTGAGTTTACTCTTGAATGAACACTAGAAGAAGCCACTGCTAAAGATACTAACCCAGGTTTGGGTGAAGACCTCAGTATACCTACTTTTTTAGAACATGAAAGTACATTCACCTAGAAACTCCACCTTGAAGGAGAAACCTAGAGATAGCTAGACATAGAGCCTATGATTGGGTCTTTGCATATTAAAATTATGACAAGAGTTGCTACCACCACTTGCAACATTTTTGTGAAGAAGGAAATCCATAGTCCATAATATGGTTGTACCACCTCCACCACCACCTCTAGAACATTCCTTGCCTATAATGATAGAGGTCTGCTAGCACCACTAGCATTGAATGAAGTATGAGAAGAAATACAACCAATCTCATCTAAAGTATCTCACCTATTTCACTAGGGAAGATCTCACTACCTCCATCAAGCACCTTGACCATGTGGAAAGCATGTGCACAATCCATAATATATTAAAGCAAAACATGGCTCTAAGATTACTAGAAAACTCTTTTAGAGAAAAATCTTGAGAATGATACATCACACTCTAGCCTGGTTTGATCACCTATTGGGACCAGCTCAACAATATTTTTATGGGGAGATTTAGAGAAAATGCAGATGGGGTATCGCTACTACAACAATTGGCAACAATCAAAAGAGCTTCCATGGAGATAGTAGAGAATTTCAACCAAGATTATGCATAAGGGGTAGTACCAAAAAAGTAATTATAAAATTGAGGTGAATCTAGGCGAATGGTGTATAAACTTTGAGGTGAATTTTTCAAAATTTTACAGAAAATTTATCAAAATATGGTGAATTTTTTAAATTTTTGCACATAAATTATCAAAGTTTTTAAATGGTGACTAGCAAAAGGCGAGTGGTAGTAGGTGATTGGAAGAATGCGAGTGGCAAAACACGAATGACAGAAGGTGGCTAAAAAAATGTGACTAGCAGAAGGTGAGTGGTAGAAGGTGAGTGGCACAAGGTGAGTGGTAGAAGATGAGTGGCATAAGGCAAGTGGTACAAGATGACTGGCACAAGGTGAGTGGTAAAAGGCAACTGGCACAAGGCAATTGGCATAAGGCAAATGGCACAAGGTGATTGGCACAAGGTGACTGACATAAGGTGAGTGGCACAAGGCAACTGGCATAAGGTGAGTGGTAGAAGGCAACTGGTAGAAGAAGACTAGAAAATGGTTATTGGCACAAGGTGACTAGCACAAGGTGAGTGGCATAAAGTGATCGATAGAAGGTGATTGGAAAAATGTAAGTGGCAGATAGCAAGTGGTACAAGGTGACTAGCATAATATGACTGGCATAAGGTGAGTGGTAGATGGTGACTATCACAAGGCGACTGGCAAAAGGTGAGTGGTAGATGGTGACTAGGACAAGGTGGTTGGTAGAAGGTAAGTGGAATATGGCTACTAGCACAAGGTCACTGGTATATGGTAGGTGGCAGGTGGTGACTGGAAGATGGTGACTGGTAGAAGGTGACTGATAGATGGTAAGTGGTAGAAGGCAACTATTATATGGCAAGTAGAAGGAAATTGTCATATGTTGAGTGGTAGAAGGTGACTAGTAGATGGTGATTGGTAGATGGTAACTAATAGAAGGCGAGTGGAAGAAGGCGACCACCAAAGGTCACCATTAAGATGCTACCACGTGCCCTCTCCTCTACCATGTGTCATGCATCCATAGACTTCAGCCATGCAGACTTCTATAAATAGAAATGCAGGGTCATTTTTTACCTTTCCCAAAGCATTTTCTAGAGCATTTTCAGAGCTTTTTCCAGATATTTTTCAAAGCATTTTCCATTGTGTTTTCTAGCATTTTTAGAGCATTTTCCAGTATTTTTAGAGCGTTTTCATAGGGTTTTCAGAGCATTTTTAGATGGTTTTAGAGCATTTTCTAGGGCATTTCCAAAGCATTTTCAGACTATTTTCAGAGCATTTTTCAGATCATTTTTAGTGCAGATTCGTAGAAATGGCTACCTCTTCCTCTCCTCTACCTTCGAAAGTGTCATTCAAGAACTACTTTTACCCAAACATTAAGAATATTTTTGGCACTCCTGGAAGAGATTCAGAATGGGTTTACACCTCTGGAGTTGTAGGAGTAATCAAGATGCCATAGTTTAACGCCAAAGTCTCATTGATGCAAAGGATAGTTAGTTGCTACAACCATGACGAGTCCACTGTTCAGATCAAAGTGGATAACAAGGATATTATTTTTTTGTGAAACCCTCAGATGTGCAACGACTAACAGGGCTACCATTTATGGATGGTCACCTGGTGAACAACCAATACGCCTTGATCAAAGATGACAAGCACGAGCTAGCATCCAAATTCGGTGTCCATTCAGACAATTTGAAAGGTATATTTTTTAAATTTAGTTTTTATTTTTCTTCATTTTTTATGTATTGTAGTTTCCATTCTCTAATAATGTTCTCCCTATTGTAATTTCTATTTTCTAATAATGTTCTCCCTTTTTTTAGTTAATTCTTCTAAGTCGAAAAGGGGTTTAAACATTTCCAATGTTGGAGACAAATTTCTTCATGCTTGCATTGAATTTTTCTAGGCAAGACTCATTTTGCAGGGGCGACCTACAGAAATGTCATTTTGGGCATTGTCCTTATTAATTCGATGTATTGATGGTGGTAGATTTGATTGGTCCATGCACATTTCCAACCGCCTTAAACAGGATCTTCTGAGTGCCCAGAAAATTCAATCTTCCTATGTAGTAACAACCAACAACTTTGTTCTTTCTCTTTTTCATGAAGCATATTTCAATCTTCTAAATAGCCCTCCTCCAACTGCATTGCACCCAAGTTTGTTGGCTATCGGTATGACGGAGAATGAAATACAGGTAAAATTATTTTTTGGAATAATCTCTGTTTTCTTTCTTTTCAATCAATCTTGTTATTTTCTAATTTTCTTTTGAAAGCAGAAAAAAACATCTCAATCTTCTAGTAAAAGGGATGTCGCCTTTAGGATTCAAGAAGCGTCTACCGATTCTGACACGTAGTCACAATCATCACTAGTAACTCCCTCTAAACGTAGGAGGTCTCCTGGTGATCAGCATACACGTACGACTCCTGTTACTTCTGGATGTGTTGCAGTCGACGTTGAAGAAGTAACCTCCAACTCACAAGGTAACCTTATTATTCAAAAGTACTATTTTAAATGATGTATTTTAATGATTTAAAATTATATTTAGTTTGAGGAAATATTTTAAATATTTTTAGAGCAAGGGCAAATGGTTGCATCATCAATGGGTGCAAAGTCTGAGTCTGGTATGTTTGGTTAAAATTAATCTCTTTTAATGGCATTATTTTTTACACTAGTTTTAATTTATATTTTCATGTGAAATTTTGTAGATGCATCGGCTACATTTAAAATACTAAAAAATAGATGCCTCCACCAGTTGCACACCCACAAACGCAGCAACAACAAGTGCCACAACAAGTCCATCCAACTCCACAATAGGTACCACCGGTGAGGAACCAATCTCGCATGCATGGGAAATAGTTCCTCACACCACCACCTCGGGGAACCAAAAGTAAGACTGAGACACACACTGTGTCTCAGTCTAATGTTTCAGTGTTCCCAATTTTAACCCTTGAGAATTTCTCAAATGTAGAGAGCGCATCTCAAATGCCCTCTGGGAATCTCGATGATGATTTTATTTATCAGGATATGAATCCTGAAAATTTCCCATTAAAGGCAAGTGATGTGCTTTAGGGTCTAGAGATCCATGATGAAGCAGAAGAGAATGTTGAGGCAGATGCCATCAGAGTTTCCTCTTCCCCCCCAGCAAGTCGACACCCATCATCATCTGAACGATGATGATAAAGTTAATTTTTTAGAAACTATTTTATTAGCCAATAGATGTAAGGCTACAGTTAATAATAGTCTACTTGTAGATATTGATAGATTAAAATATTGGGAATATCGGGCCAAGGTTTTGATAAAAGCAATAAATGCTCGATACAAGAATTTTTCAAATAGAAAGGAGTTGTTTTCAAAGGTGGAGAATGAGCCACAAAAGCTCGATGCTTTGTTACGTAAAGTTGAATCTGGCACCGTGCAGGTCGAGTCTACATACAGTGATGAAGTTCTGGCCATTATGTTGGATCGATTAGAAAACCTCAATGCCGAGGCCCAGGCATATTTCAATGAATGGGCACTAGATAAGAAAAAAGTAGCAATTGCAAAAACTGCAAGACTTACCACTGATGTAAGTTTTACATATAACTAAAAATCATTTTTTCTTAAATATATTTTGTTTATAAATATTAACCTTTTTCTCTTCTATTTTGCAGTCTAATTATCAACACTTAAAGCAGCAAGTCAGTGCCATGAAAACGTTGATTAAGACTACAAAAATTAGTGTGACTAATGCTATTGAAGTGAAGAAAAGATTGCAATACACTGTTAGAGAAAACAATTGGCTGAAGAAGTTTATCAAAGATAAGGGCCTGGATGTGGAGGTTGTATTAAAAGAAAATGAGAAAGAACTGAATGCACCTTTTAGAGAAGATCCAGTGAAGGAAGAAGGTTTATTGCTATCGGGGATAAACACTACAACTGAAATTCTGGTAAGGGTTGGTGCATTGGAAGCAAAGGATATTGAGGTAGATGCAGCTGAAACTTCAAGCACCATGCAGAAAGAAAAGTAGAAGACTATTGCTTTTTTATTTGAGGAGAAACCAAACATGTTGCATAGCTTTTTTGTAAATTGTAAAAGAATGGTATCTTTTTGAAATCAATAAAAGAGACAATTTCCAAAAAAATTGTATTATATTTTTGAAATTTTGTATTAAATATTGTGATGTTTTGATTAGTTGTGTGGATGCAATAAATAATTTTGAATTATGTGGATGCAATAAAATGTTCTTTTATGTTTTATGAAATAATTTGAAATGACTGAAATGCAACACAAATATTTACTTTGCCATAAATGGTTTATACAATACAAATCTACTAAATAATTTGAATATCATAGACTAATAATCCAATAACAAGGCTTAAATAACATGATATACAAAATATCCAATAACACGTCTATGATATAAAAAATAATCATGTTCCATAATCAACATATCTGTAATCAAATAATCCAATTTCATCCAAATATACATAATCAAATCAAAGGGCTATGATAGATAGAATATCCAATAGCACGTCTAATCTCATATTATATGATTAATGATATCAAAAAATACATGTCTCAAATTATAATCAAATCTCAATATTCTATTGAAAACTGATAGCATAATATGTGAAATCAAATCAAATGAAAGCATCCTTGCATCATAATGTTGGAAGCTGGAACAAACTCTTTTCAGATTGTACAAAATATTCTGCACTCATACCCAAAATTTTTGTCATCACAGTCTGATCAGTGTTACCATTATCCTCATCATCCTGAGTATTCATGACACCTCTTCTCTCTGCCAGAGATTTCCAATATGCCAAAGCTCTTTCATAAGGAAACTTCTCCACCTCATAGGTCGACACATATACTCTCAAACAATTTTCCAAATTTTTGTCCAACCTATTTTGAACTTTAGATTTTACATATGATAATGCACTGAATACCCTTTCATCTTCCACAGATCCTAAAATCATTGTTTGACATAATTCATATAAATGAAAATATTCACTCATAGTATGTTGTAAGATACTACTAGGATGTAATATTTTCCACAAACATGAAATAGAACCTGTTTCATGATGGTTAGTGAGTTGTGAAACTTGAGCAGACATTGTTGTTCCAAAATAGTTTGATTGTTTTGTCAAAAGATCTTTGTTGAGAATGCCATTGATTTCAATACCATTGACTACCACACGTTTAGTGAAATGGCTAGCAAGAGTGCCCATGTATTTGAGAAACAAACCATTTATAATCTGGTATTCATTACAAGGATCCCAAAATATCGGGTTAACCACACCCATAGCCTCAAGCAATTCATCTCTTTGAAAATGGTCTCTTATTTCTTTTGTCAATGATTCTGCTATTTGTTTCAGTTTAATTTTTGTATCATGTACAACTACATGAAATATGTTGTATGTTATGGGTATTTGTTCAACTTCATTTGTAGCTATATCCATTCGTTGACCAAAACAATATAAAGGTATTTCCTTTTCGTGGACATTAATACATAGATGATCGTTTATATTGAACTTCAAAAAGTTTTGAGGATCATTCACGTTTGTTAATGCTCTCCAACTCTCAAACATGGGATCCATAAAACTTTGACCAGATGCATACATCGTATCAATATGTATGCAAATTTATTTTCTCACCCTGATGAAATCCACAATATAAATCGATCTTTCTTATGCAATTTTGATCAATGTATTCATTTCTTCCAACATTGGAAGAATACCACACAATGTGAGAAGTGTTTCAAAGTCACTCATTCAAAATAGCAAATATTTAGCCTTATCAACTGCCCTACGATTTGCATACATAAACCCTACCAAGGATTGATATTCTTTGAAAACTCTATATGTCGGTTGATACATCGAAATCCACCTAGTATCTACATCTTTTAAGAGTTTTTTACCTTCAGTAACTCCTAGTGCAAACTGTTGAAACTCTAAAAATATTTTTGGACTACGCAAAAAATAATCATGAATTTCATGGACAAGCTCTTCCACTCTCGCTACATTTGTAAATGTATCCACAATTTTGTATGCAAGATTCATTCTATGAGCCATGCAATGAATAGGGATCAAATATGGGGTAATAGATGTTTGTAGTCTAACACAAAGACCATTCTTGTGTCCTTGCATTGTAGCAGCACCATCAACTCCGACACATATTAACTTAGTGGCTATTTCCATTTCATTCATTCTTGCTATTTCCTTTAAACTAGTTACAACAACATTGTAAATATTTTCTGCATTGCAATTTTCCACCATCTTGCGTACTCCAAGTAAATGAGGTTGCCTTAAATGATTTTCCAATGTGTAAACATGCATGCAAATCCAAGATGTGTTGTCAACAACAGTCACCTCATCAATTGAAAGTGAAATGAATTTGGCTTTTTTTACTTTCTCTTTGAGGTCATCCTGCTCAACCAATGAGAGATATTTTACCATTTTCCAACCACTTCGATCTGACCAATGGGTGTTGGGTAAGTTCTGCACATCAGCTAGTTGAAATAGAGATTTATAATCAATGAAATCAGACATAGGTCTACCCTTTTTAAGAATAGTGAGTACAACAACAAACTGCAAACTTTTTGAAGCTAAAGTGAACTTATTCATTTTTTAAAATTGGGCTTGAATCGTTGCACCTTTCTCAACCAAAGTTTGCTTTTGTTTCATTTATTTATCATATTCTTGTGCATATCTCATATGTGCGCACTCTGATGCATCCTTCCACCTATAATTTTTTTGTATTGGTCCATCACTTTCTTTTGTTTTTATATAAACCTTTCCACAATGTTTTTCTACTGTATCTTTCTTAACTTGCAATCTATGATCCTTTTCGTGTTTCCAACTGCAAATTACGCATCTCAATTCTATTATTTCCTCACTACTATTCTCTGGAAGCACTGGCTCAATAAATAGAAATTTTGATACCCAATCAGGCTGAAATGATCTGTTAATTGTCCACCTAGATAACCTTGCACGTTTATGTTTTTTAGAAGAAGATTCTTCGAAAGTAGGGACTACATAAGAACTACTATTTTCTTTTCCATTTGGCGTGTTAGTTTTAGGAATCTCTTCATGTTGTTGTTCCATTTCATTAAGAAAATTTTCATCTGTGGACTTTTCATTATCGTGGATATGTGGAAGTGGAGGCATACCAGGGTCAATAGTGTTTTCTGTAGAGATAATACTAGGGTCATTATCATTATTGCATTTAAAAGCATACCTTCTGTTAAAAAATATAGATAAATAATGGACAAAGCCATCAACCAAAAAGCACCCTTCTTAATGAATGAAGACATTATATATAAAATTAACAATGTACAAAAATTAACTGGTTAGTAAGTAAAGGCGTTCATACCTTCAATTTGTGCAGATGTTGATGGCTGACTGGATTTCAAAATATTATGAAAGTATTTGAGGATACTCCTTTTATCGAAATATTGGCCTCCCTTATTTTCATTAGAGTAATATTCCATTCTTTGGGATATTTACCTTTTTACTCCACTAGGTAAAATAGGTAGTATATTGCATTATACTACATAGGTAGATTATTACATTTACTTTTCTACTTTCTACCATGTAGATATTTACTGTCTTAAATATCTAATGGTCATTTCCTAAATATCCTAGGTGAAGTGTTCTAAATCAAACTCTCTACCTCTTGGCACGTTGGTTGGCGTGACAATAGTATTTTCAGTTTGATTAGCTATTTTGTAACCTATATAAACTATAGCTCCATAGCTATATGGTTAATGCAAATATTTCATTTATCAATCATTCACGATTTCCTGGTCACATTGGCATCAGAGCCAGAGGGAGGAAGCGCAACGAGTCAACTTCGTTCCACTGGACAAGGCGAAGGATTTCTCGCGCTTCGAGGAGGAAGCACCAATTTTTTTTGGTGACTTTAATTTTTCCCTACTTCCTAAGTTTTGAATTCGATTTGATAATTTCTATTTAGTATTTGTTTCCTAAGGTGGCGGAGGAAGCGGATCTAAAGATTTTTTCTCCTAGACCCACCCCACCCCTCTAAGGAATTGGGCCCGCAGGTGATCGACACGGCAGGACATAGTCCGTCGACGACCGCGATAGCAGGAGAGGACTCGGACGGGGCCATCTCGAGGCTCCCGCCCAGTGGGAGTGCGACCCCCATGGCTAAGCCAACCGGGAGTGCATCGAGGGTAGGAGCGCCCTCACGCTCCCCTGTGGCCAGGCCAACCGAGAGAGCATCGAGGGCAAGAGCGCCCTCAAACTCCCGGCACAGCACTCAAGGCGTTGCCTGTCGAGGGCAGAAGAGCCCTCACGTGCCTAGCGCAACGCTCAATGCGCTGGCCAGACACTCGACCACGCAGGACACCTGAACCTACCTCGACACAGACACATCGACAATTCTGACTCGGACGGACCCTGAGAGGTGACACGTGGCGAGGGCAGAGAGGCCACACGTGGCGAGGGCAGGGAAGTGACAAGTGGTTACCTGACTCGACATGCTGACTCAGATCTCGAGGGGAGAGCAGGGGACACATGGCATCTGGACAGAGTCCACACCTGGCGACTAAAGGTTGGGCACAGCAGTGACAAGTGGCACCAAGCGATTGGGCGAAGGGGCGACACGTGTCAGTGGGCAAAAGGCTTCGTTGGCTACGTGATTGCCCGAAGGCAATCACGCGCTTTATTGCGCGTCAAGGCTTTTAAAGCCTTGATTCATCCCTCACGGGATGAATGTGGGACAAAAGTCCCAGCATTTAAAAAAAATAAAACGTGTTGCCCGCGTCTTCAATAACCTGCACGTTGGGCTAGCTTCCAAAGCCGCCCCAGCAGTGCAGTGGTCAAGTTGGTTCCTTGACGCGCGAGAGGTCTTCGGATCGACCCCCGCGTGCTCCATTTTTTACACAAAGGTGCATATTTCTTAATTATTTGGCTAACTTATCAAAAAATTTCATTTTTTTTGCTTAACATTATTAATTTTTAGAGTATTTTTTATAATTTTACACTATTTTTTATAAGAATTATCATTTTTTTCCCTAACTAAGTGATTATTCTTGCCAAAAAGGTGTTTTATTATACAAAATAGAGTCTTAAAAGTTAATATTTTTTGCATTCAAATTGGAAAACTTTTAAAGCCAATTTTTTTTTGCAACTACAACAATTCCATTTCTTATGTTTTCTCCACACATAAAGAGACAAAGAAACAAACAATTTTGTTGCAAAACATAAAAACTCTTCAATTTTTTTTTGAAAGAACAAAAATTAAGGGTTGGACAGAAGCTATGGTCCCATGAGGATTCGAGAACCTTTTGATCCTAATGCACCACCCATCTTTGAGTGTTGAAGACAAAACCAAGTCGTGTGTCGACTGGTCTGGAAGCCTTTCAAACGCGGGTCGTGTGTCGACTTGTCTTGGAAGGAGTGCTCGATTTGTTAATTTTGCAAAATAAAGGGGGGAAGACAACATTGTACTTCTTTTGCAAAATTGTAAGACAAGGAGGAGACATAAAATATCATTTTTTTTGCACAACACAAATACACATTTTGTTGCAAAAATTAAAAGGTGCATTTTCGATTTTACTCGACACCTTCATTGGCAAATTAGGTGCATTTTCGGTTGCATCCGACACCTAGGTGATAAGAATTTTGAGGGCATTCTTGTTTGATTATTGCATTATTTCTTTTTGCAATTATAAGTCATAGAATCAAGAACACTCCATACCCCAAAATTTCACTATAAATTTGTGTAAATCCTTGCACAGATTTAAAGCCAATTTCACTTGATATTCTCTCCTAAAAACAAAAAACCCCTAATTCACTCTTATTTGTTTGGCTTAATTTCCTCAAACTGATTATCCCTCTTCAAGAGGATTTTCAGGCAGGTGCCATTAAATATCTTTTTGAGTGAATTATCTTTCATCTCTTATTTGTTTGGCTTAATTTCCTCCAACTGATTATCTCTCTTCAAGAGAATTTTCAGGCAGGTGCCATTAAATATCACTTAAGAGTGAAAGAAAGATCATCTTAGTTCAAATTGTAGGACCTTCATCATGGCAACTATCAATAAATACTTAAGTGATACACAATTGCTAAAGGGTCCTAACTATTCAGCATGGAAAACTAAGATGAAAGCCATCTTGATTGTAGAGGACATGTGGGATTTAGTTGATGGCACTGAAACAAGACCCGCATCACCAGGAGTAGATCAAAAAGCATGGGACAAAAAGAACAATCGTCTTCTCATGTTGATACTCCTTGCAACTACTGATGAGATCCAACCTCACATAAGTGAAGCTAAAACTGGTAAAGCTGCATGGGATGCACTTAGTACCATTTTTGAAGGCAAGAATCAATCAACTGTTCTAAACCTTCAAACACAACTTCATACACTCCATATGAAGTCAGGTGAATCAATAGAACTATTCCTCTGCAGAGTGGCAGATCTGAAGTCTAAGCTTAATGCTTTAGGGGCCAAAGTTGAAGACACCATTTTGACTTCAGTAATCTTGAGAGCTCTTCCCGAATCCTACAAAATGTTGATTACATCCCTTAATGTTTCACAAAGAGTTGTCACCTTTGTGGAGTTAGTCAATTTGCTTCAAACTGAGGAAGCAAATCAACTCCAAAATGATGAAGTGTCGAACAATGCACTTTATTCAAACTATAAGGGTGATAAGGAGAAAGGAAACTTTCAAAAGGGAGGATCATCCTCAAAAGGTAAGGGAAAGCAATCTCAAAAGAGGTTTTGCTTGCATTGTAAAAAGGACAACCATGACACCAATCGGTGTTGGTTCAAAAACAAGCAAAACAAGAAAGATAAAGGCACAACACAGAAGCAAAACAAAGGCAATATTGTTGGTGAAGTGTCTAATTCCGATTCTGATTCTGGTTCAGAGAGAGCACACAAAGTGCTCCTTGCTAAGACAGTATTGTAGAGGGAAAACACATTTTGTCACCTTAAGCAAGCACCATTTCCTCTCTCTTTTTTTAGGCTTCATAAATAGCATAAGTTTTTGTTTGAAGTACTTGTAATAAAGGGGTGTTTGTACCTCTTTTAGGCTTCATAAATAGCAAACTCTCATTGTTTGAAGTTCTTGTAACAAAAGGAGGGAATTTTCTGGTGTAAAATTGCCTAGGAGGCAATATTTGTAAAATCCTTCACAAAGCTTCTTGAGTTGTACATATTTTGCAATTAAGGGGGGATATACGTTGCTTTTCTTCACAAATGTTTTGTAAAAAGAGAAGAAGACTTATAAGGGTGCATTTTTGGCAGCGACCGACACCTTAGTCAAACTTCTTTCAAAAATTACAACATGTTTTGCAACAAGGGGGGAACTTATAAGGGTGCATTTTTGGCAGCGACCGACACCTTAGCTACCTTATCTTTTGCAAACTCATATTGTAACTGAATGAACCTCGTATGAAGTGATCTACTCTACTACACCTAGCGATTGCAGTGGTTGGTTACCCATGCAATTCGGTTGGATGACAAGATTACAATAAGGACATTCGTTGGTGTGAAGACAGTGAGGAATGACCCACTTTTTGCTTAGGAGTAGCCAGAGCACTGTGACAGAGCAAGAACCAGCAATTCAACATCTTTTTCACTGTATTGGGGCAGTTATATACATTTACCCAAATAATGTAATAAGGGGGGATGTTAGAGTAATATTCCATTCTTTGGGATATTTACCTTTTTACTCCACTAGGTAAAATAGGTAGTATATTGCATTATACTACATAGGTAGATTATTACATTTACTTTTCTACTTTCTACCATGTAGATATTTACTGTCTTAAATATCTAATGGTCATTTCCTAAATATCCTAGGTGAAGTGTTCTAAATCAAACTCTCTACCTCTTGGCACGTTGGTTGGCGTGACAATAGTATTTTCAGTTTGATTAGCTATTTTGTAACCTATATAAACTATAGCTCCATAGCTATATGGTTAATGCAAATATTTCATTTATCAATCATTCACGATTTTTTGGTCATATTTTCACTATCAGCAAGTGATATTTTACCTATATAAATAGAAGAGTAACATGAACATCATTTTTAAAAATGAAAATAACTGGTAAAAAAGAGAACTATTGTTCAAGAAAACAGAATATATGACCCAAGTAGGCTTGATATTGGTGCCCAAATAATAGGAAAACCTCCTTATTGAGTACCCATGAATAAAATGTTTTAAAAAGGAAAATTAATGGTAAAACAAACTTAAATGGCTATCATTGTATGTCAGTCACCTTCTACCACTCACCTTCTGCCACTCACCTTCTACCAGTTACCTTATGAAATCATCTTCTACCAATCGCCTTCCACCAGTCACCTTCCACCAGTCACATTCTATAAATTATCTTATGCCAGTCATCTTATGCCAGTCGCCTTATGCCATTCACCTTATGCTAGTCACCTTCTACCAGTCACCTTATGCCAATCACCTTATGCCAGTTTCCTTATGTCAGTTGCCTTCTACTAGTCACCTTATGCCAATCGCCTTATGCTAGTTGCCTTATGCTAATTGCCTTCTACTAGTCACCTTATGTCAATCACCTTCTTCTATTCACCTTCTACCAATTGCTTTATGCCAATCACCTTCTACCAGTTGCCTTATGCCAGTCACCTTATGCTAGTTACCTTATGCCAATCACCTTCTACTAGTCGTCTTTTACTAGTCACCTTCTACTAGTCACCTTCTGCCAGTCATCTTATTCCAGTCACCTTCTTACAGTTGTCTTCTACCACTTACCTTCTACCATTCACCTTCTATCAGTCACATTGTGTTAGTCGTCTGCTCTATATTGCTCACTATCAAAGAAAATTAATGTTTTAATTGTATGAGTGTCATTGTTAGGGTTAGCTATATATAATGGGGTACAAGAGGCAAATTGAGTGGGATAAATTTTTCTTTTAATAATTTTAAGGTAAAAATTATGTGGGAAAACTTATGATACTGGGGTGAATTTAACCTAAAAAAAAGTGGTCCCAAAATTTTTGGGTGATTGGACCGACCTCTAAGGTCCCCAAATTCGTAAAATTAAAATTGTGAAAATCCAAATATTCACGTTAAATTCCAAAATTTGCCCCTGTGCATAACCTTGATTTCAACCTCATATTTCATAAATCCTAGTACAAAATACCCGAGGAGATGCATCCCCCACTAAGTATGATGCTTATATACTATTTAAAAGCTTTGGATTCTAAAATTTCAATGATGATTAAGACCAAAGAAGGAAACTCCCTACCAAAGGCCTATGAATTGGCCATTCAAGCTAAACATAATTTTATTCAAATTGGAATTTTGACCCCTAGACTTCCTATACCTTTATATCCCAACGTGAAATCCCTAGATTTAATGATTTTGCCAATGACCTCTTAGGCATCCCTCATTCATGTAGAGTTATCATTACACAAAAATCTTGAAGTGTTAGTGTCTGATACAATCTCTATATTTGAACACCTCATAGGGCAATTAGTCCTAGGGCCTAGGGTGGTAGTTATTCCACTAATTCAAATCCTCAAAGTGCGATGGTTAGTCCAACACTACATCTTTGGCATGAATTAGGGTATTTAATCATAGGATGAGGCTTTATACCACTATAGATTTATCATTACACCAAAGCTTCAAAGCATTAGTGTTCGATACAATCTTTGTATTTGAACACCTCACAAGGTGGTTAGTCCTAGGGCCTAGGGTGGTGGTTAGTCCACTAAGTCAAATCCTTAAGGTACAAAGATTATTCCAATAATTCATCCTTAGTTACAAGATCCACACAAACTCCAATCCCATAAATCTCTAAGGACCTTGAGAATGATTCATCCCACAGGTTGCTTACATTAGTAGCTAATGAAATATTGGTTATGAGGATGGAATTGAATTCCCTGAGATACCCATATCAAAAAAACTACAAATCTTATTTTCCATAAGGAAACCATGGTTATAGAAACCCATACAATTGATATCCCAAGCCTCAATTCCAAAAAAATTAAGAAAATGGTCAAACCCAAGCCCAACATTAGCAAATAGTCATAGTACTGACCCCTCTATAGATAAAAATTTCTAGTCATGCTATGGACATAATCCTTATACAAAATAATTACATAGAGGAGTTTACCTCCTAAAATATCCCTTAGCTAGGGCAATTTAGGAGAAACATTATAGCCTTTGGCTATTGTAGTAGTTGAGATGATACCACCTCAAGCATCCATTTTATATTTAAAAGTTAAAATTCAGATACCAAATCACATCTCTATTCCTTCCATCACAAAACCTGACTATGTTTCTCAAGAATAAATATTAGCATCATGGTATTAGGAAGAAATTTATGAAGTATATTATAGAATGGGAAACCTAATGGCTAAAGAACTTAGGTCCAAATAGATTATCCGTTGATATCTAAGAAGCAAACAATGGAGGAGAGAGAGATGAGAAATCTATTAACCCCTGATAATTAGTACAAATCAACCCAATTAGAATGGCAACCCCTAGCTATGATGCCTTAATGATTAAGGGCACATATGCCTCTTGTTATCCCATAACTAAGCGACTTACATGCCCTAGGCAACTAGACTAGGACAGCTAGAGACAACTCAAGACTATCAACAACTATACTACCAAAATATAGCATTCACCAAGAAAATCACCTCAATAACCATAAGGTAACAGTCATCATCACCAAAACCAACAAAAAATACTCAATAAATTCAAGAGAGACCCTATTTTGTTTTAAAAAGGGAGGTATATCTAGGATATTTTAGCATAGTGGATCACTTGAAAAATCTACTGTACCAATCCCAATTTAGAAAATGTTAGCCATTCTATGGTAGAAAGAGTACTTGCAAAAGGTCTTGAAAGAAGACAAGAGGGAAAGAAAGCAACTACAAGCCACAACAATACTATGAATTTCATCCCTTGGATTTAATAGACTCAAACCCCCCATTCTATTTGACCTTTATGTAATGAACCAAAAATTAAGAAAAAAGAAACACACAAAAAGAGAAAGAATTTTTTTTGACTAAGGAGAGGGATTCATAAACCCCTAACCAACCTTAGATCAACTTAATGTTTAACAACCCCTAAGTATCTCAAGAACTATACCACACAATATTCTCCTCATGCAAGTCCCTTCCGCATAGGCATATCTAATGTCATGCACATAAGTCCATCTATCTCATCAACCTTGATGAGCTAGACTTACCACCTTCAATCATTAGAAGGTGTACATGCATCTCCATATTCCATGCAAGCCATTATGCATGGGTATGCTACATGTACTGCAAGTTAAGCTATCAATCTTATCCTTTGATAAGCTATCTTAACTCGGGCATGATCTCCTAAACCTAGTTTCCAATCTCCCTGAGGGGGTCTCAAGCCCTTAGGTTACCTCTAAGTTCACCTAGAACTTACTCCTGATTTTTATAAAATTTATTCAAACAATAATATAAAGGATATATCTAGATACTAAATCCAACAAACCATAAATCAATAAACAAGCAAAGGATAACTAAAACATGAAACAATAATTAAAGCATAAAAACACAATAGAAAGGATTTAAATACAATTACAGTCAATTGATGGAATACAAAGTTGCATCAACCATATTGTTCATTTATTACATAAGTATGTATGGTAAAATCCATACCTTCAAACAATACATTACATCAATTTCATCAGAGAAATCTCCCCACAAATCTAATTTATTTGCATAAATAAGCAAGATGTAAGGTAGAGAGCAAACTTGAACATTGGTCCATCTCATGACTTTGGTCCTCCCACTCTTCCTTTGATCAAGTGAGGATAGTAGGGGATCAAGACACTCATAGTTCAAGATAGATATTCTTCTAAAATCCATTTGTTCATTTCATTGCCAAATTGCAACTATACAAATAACCCAAGCAATTCAACTTTCTAATGCATAGTTGACATCATATAAAACTACTCTTTCTATTTCCCCTCTCATCTTCCTATGAGATTTATTCAACCATGCATCAGGACCACATGCTTTTCTTGTAATAAATGACTTAACCCTTATTCAACAATCAAAGTCCCATACCCTCAATTTCTAAATAATCTAGGTTCACATTTATTTACTAAATTAATGTCAACTACTTTAATTCATAAGTAATCCTTTTTCCTTCCCTTCATTTCATAAATTAAATTCCTATACCTTTAATTCACAAAACAAATCATTTTCACATTCATTTATTCAATTAAATACAACTACTTTAATCCATGTATAATTATTTTTCTTCATTTCATAAATTAAAATCCCATACCCTTAATTTACAAAACAAAACATATTCACATTCATTTATCCAATTAAAGCCAACTACTTTAATCTTCAAATAAACCTTTTTATTCATTTCATAAATTAAAGTCCCATACCCTTAATTTACAGAACAAACCAAATTCACATTCATTTAACCAATTAAATCCAACTACTTTAATCTTCAAATAAACCCTTTTCTTCATTTCATAAATTAAAGTCCCATACCCTTTACAAAACAAACCAAATTCACATTAATTTATCCAATTAAATCCAACTGCTTTAATATTCAAATAAACTATTTTCTTCATTTCATAAATTAAATTCCCATACCCTTAATTTACAAAACAAACCATATTCACATTCATTTATCCAATTAAAGCCAACTACTTTAATCTTCAAATAAACCTTTTTCTTCATTTCATAAATTAAAGTCCCATACCCTTAATTTACAAAACAAACCATATTCACATTCATTTATCCAATTAAAGCCAACTACTTTAATCTTCAAATAAACCTTTTTGGTTTTCATTTCATTAATCTAAAGTCTACCTTTTTAGCTAATGAATTATATTAAAGGTTCTTTCTTTTCATTAACCTAAAATCTACAATTTTATATAATGAAACTATTAGAATATTATTTCCTTTCATTAACCTAAAATCTGTCATTTTAGATAATGAAACTATTATTGAAGATTATTTCCTTTCATTAACCTAAAATATGCCATTTTAGATAATGAAACTATTATTGAATATTATTTCCTTTCATTAACCTAAAATCTGCCATTTTAGATAATGAAACTATTATTAAAGATTCTTTCCTTTCATTAACCTAAAATCTGCCATTTTAGATAATGAAACTATTATTAAAGATTCTTTCCTTTCATTAACCTAAAATCTACCATTTTAGATAATGAAACTATTATTAAAGATTCTTTCCTTTCATTAACCCAAAATCTGTCATTTTAGATAATCAAACTATTATTGAAGATTCTTTCCTTTCATTAACCTAAAATCTACCATTTTAGATAATGAAACTATTATTGAAGATTATTTCCTTTCATTAACCTAAAATCTACCATTTTAAATAATGAAACTATTACTGAAGCTTATTTCCTTTCATTAACCTATAATATGCCATTTTATATAATAAAACTATTATTAAAGCTTCTTTGCTTTCATTAACCTAAAATTTGCCATTTTAGATAATGAATCTACATTAAAGGTTCAGTCCAACTAAAAAAAATCTACACTCCCTCCTACGTAATGATTAAGCAGTGATCAACTCTAGTGAATGAAGAACAAAGCACCATAGAGTGGCTTATGACATAGAGGATGACAAGGGTTCTACTGAGACAACTTCTAATCTATGGTGATCCAGAGCAAGGGTGGAGTGTTCAAGGTTCTCCATGATGTTAAACAATGGTCCCAGCATGGTTAGATCACCCTAGTGTCGACGTAGCACAACAATTTTTTTTTATGCCCAAAGACGACTACTGAGCATGGTTAAAAACCTACCTATGCAATCCTTGCAAGACTACAAACCTATTGTGTAATCCATGTATGATTGCGAACCTACTATGCAATCCATTCACGGCTACAAACATCAAGGAAAGTTATCCCTGGAAAATAATCAGATGACTTACCTTGAGGTACTCCTAATCTAAGCTATCTACCCTTACCAACAATAGTTAATATCTGTAGCAACAATCATGGTGATGAACACGATACGGTACAACTAGTAGACCAAATAAAGGGTGCTATCATAAACCAGCAAATCACACATGATATTAGATTTGTAGGGGTAAGGTGTTAAGGCTTGGTCAAGGAGGTTAACATGGTCATTAATTCACAATGGTTTCATAAGTGATCAATAGGAGGACGACTAGAGGACCACCTCACTAGTCTTAAGATTACACTCTTAAGGAAGCAAGTTTACCATAGTTTAAAGGAGTCAATGCAAATAGGCGATAACCCACAACCCAAAAATAGTATAAAATAGTAAAAAGAAAATATTAAACACATCTTAATTAGAGTGATCTCATGATTCCAACCTAGGTATATTCATCATTGGTTGTTTATTTGGGTTACACTCAAAAATGCCCATCACCTACTTCCTCTTCTTCCTGTTAGGATTATCCCTTAACTTCATGGAGCTTCCTCTTCACTTACTCAGTGCTCTCCATCCTTTTTCATTTTCCCAACCCATTCTTTTCTTTCCCATCCACGTCCTCTTACCAACACTCCTCTCACATTCTTTCTCTTGGCTTTCATCCATCGCCTACCCGCCATAATAGAATAATTCTCTTTTCTTTGTATAAATAGAATAGTAACATGAGCATCATTTTTAAAAATGAAAATAAATGGTAAAAAAGAGAACTACTGTTCAATACAACAAAATATATGACCTAAGTAGGCTTGATATTGGTGCTCAAATAATAGAAAAACCTCCTTATTGAGCTCCCATGAACAAAATGTTTAAAATGAGAAAATTAATGGTAAAAGAAACTTATCGGTAAATGGCTATCATTATATGTCAGTCACCTTCTACCACTCACCTTCTGTCGATTGCCTTATGTCAGTCACCTTCTGTCAGTCACCTTCTTCTAGTTGCCTTTTGCCAGTCACCTTTTGCAAGATGCCTTATGCCAATCACCTTATGTCATTCACCTTATGCTAGTCACCCTATTCTAGTCATCTTCTACCAGTTGCATTATACCAGTCGCCTTGTCCTAGTTTCCTTATGCTAGTCACCATATGTCAATCACCTTATGCCAATCACCTTATTCCAGTCACCTTCTACCAATCACCTTATGCTAGTCATCTTATTCTAGTCACCTTATGTCAATCACCTTATGCCAATCACCTTATACTAGTCACCTTCTACCAGTAACCTTATGCTAGTCACCTTCTACTAGTCACCTTTCTCCAGTCACCTTATTCTAGTCACCTTATGCCAGTCACCTTATTTCATTCATATTTTTCCAATAACCTTATGCCGGTCATCTTATGCCAATTGCCTTCTACCAGTCACCTTCTGCCAGTCACCTTCTACCAGTTGCCTTATGCCAGTTGCATTCTACCAGTCACCTTATGTCAGTCACCTTCTACCAGTCACCTTTTACGATTCACCTTTTTTCAGTTGCCTTCTATTAATTGCATTATGTCAGTCGCCTGCTTTGTATCACTCACTATCAAATAAAATTAATGTTTTAATTGTATTAATGTTGATGTCAAGGTTAGCTATATATAATGGGGTACAAGAGGTAAATTGGGTGGGATAAATTTAGTTTTTAATAATTTTAAGGTAAAAATTATGCGGGAAACCTTATGATACTGAGATAAATTTAACCTAAAAAAAATTGGTCCCAAAATTTTTGGACGATTGGATTGACCTCTAGGGTCCTCAAATTCGTAAAATTAAAATTGTGAAAATTTGCATATTTGTGGTAAATTGCGAAATTTGCCCTTGTGTATAACCCTAATTTCAACCTCATATTTCATAGTTCCTAGTACAAAATACCTAAGGAGATGCGTCCCCCACTAAGTATGATGCTTTTATACTATTTAAAAGCTTTGGATTCTAAAATTTCAATGATGATTAAGACCAAAGGAGGAAACTCCCTACCAAAGGCCTATGAATTGGCCATTCTAGCTAAACACAATTTGATTCAAATTGGAATTTTGACCCCTAGAATTCCTATGCCTCTATACCCCAATGTGAAATCCCTAGCTTCAATCATTTAGCCAATGACCTCTCAGTTATCCCCTCATTCATGTAGAGTTGTCATTACACCAAAATCCTAAAGTGTTAGTGTCTGATACAATATTTATATTTGAACACCTCATAGGGCGATTAGTCCTAGGGCCCAAGGTGGTAGTTATTCCTCTAAGTCAAATCCTCAAAGTACGATGGTTAGTCCAATACCTCCTCTTTGACATGACTTAGGGTATTTAATCCTAGGATGAGGCTTTATACCACTATAGATTTATCATTACACCAAAGCTTCAAAGCATTAGTGTTCGATATAATCTTTGTATTTGAACACCTCACAAGGCAATTAGTCCTAGGACCTGGGGTGATGATTAGTCCACTAATTCAAATCCTTGAGGTACAAATATTAGTCCAAGAATTCATCCTTAGTTACTAGATCCACACAAAATCCAATCCCATAAATCTCTAAGGACCTTGAGAATGATTCATCCCACAAGTTGCTTATATTAATAGCTAATGAAATATTGGTTATGAGGATGGAATGAAATACCCTAAGATACCCATATCAAAAAAAATACAAACCTTATTTTCCATAAGGAAACCATGGTTATAGAAACCCATACAATGGTTATCCCAAGTCTCAATTCCAAAACAATTGAGAAAAGGGTCAAACCCAAACCCAAAATTAGCAAATAGTCATAGTATTGACCCCTCTATAGACAAAAATTCCTAGTCATGCTATGGAGATAATCCTTATACAAAATAATTATATAGAGGATTTTACCTCCTAAAATATCCCTTAGCTAGGGAAATTTAGGAAAACATTATAGCCTTTAGCTATTGTAGTAGTTGATATAATGCCACCTCAAGCATCCATTTTATATTTAAAAGCTAAAATTTAGATACCAAATAACATCTCTATTCCTTCCATCACAAAACCTGACTATGTTTCTCAAGAATAAATCTTAGCACCATGGGATTAGGAAGAAATTTATGCAATATATTATAAAATGGGAAACCTAATGGCTAAAAGAACTTAGGTCCAAATATATTATCCAATGATATCTAAGAAGCAGACAATGGAGGAGAGAGAGATGAGAAATCTACTAACCCTTGATAATTAGTACAAGTTAACCCAATTAGAATTACAACCCCTAGCTATGATGTCTAAATGATTAAGGGCACATATGCCTCTTGTTATCCCATAACTAAGCGACCTAAAGGCCCTAGGCAACCAAACTAGGATAGTTAGAGACAACTCAATACTATCAACAACTATACTACCAAAATCTAACATTCACCAAGAAAAGCACCTCAGTAACCACAAGGCAACAATCATCATCACCAAAACCAACAAAATATACTCAATCAATTCAAGAGAGACCCTATTTTATTTTAAAAAGGGTGGTATATCTAGGATATTTTAGCATAGTGGATCACTTGAAAAATCTACTGTACGAGTCCCAATTTAGAAAATGTTAGCCATTCTAGGGTAAAAAGAGTACTTGCAAAAGGCCTTGAAAGAATATGAGATGAAAAGAAAGCAACTACAAGCCACAAAAATACTATGAATTTTATCCCTTGGACTTAATAGACTCAAACCCCCCATTCTATTTGACCTTTGTGTAATGACCCAAAAATCAAGAAAAAAGAAACACAAAAAAAGAGAAAAAAAAATGATTGAGAGGGATTCATAAACCCCCAACCAACCTTAGATCAACTCAATGTTTAACAACCCCTAAGTTTATCAAAAAATATACCACACAATATTCCCCTCATGCAAGTTTCTTCTGTGTAGGCATTTCTATTGTCATACACATAAGTCCATCCCTCTCATCAACCTTGATGAGCTAGACTTACCACCTTCAATCATTAGGTGTACACGCATCTTCATATTCCATGCAAGCCATTATGCATGGGTATGCTACATGTACTATGAATAAGTTATCAATATTATCCTCTAACAAGCTATCTTAACTTAGGTACAATCTCCTAAACCTAGTTTCCAATCTCCCTAAGGGGGTGTCAAGCCCTTAGGTTACCTCTAAGTTTACCTAGAACTCTTTTTTTTTTTGTATTTACATGGTGGAATCGGTAGCCGCCTTGAATTCGAGTAGGCTGTCCAGATTTTATGGCCACCATAGTATTCTGCGCTATCCATCCCAGAAGCCACCACACAGATCTTCATGCAGTATTCCCCTATAACCACCATGCCACAATCATTTTAAACCTTTTACATCGCTGAAAGCACCAAGAAAGGGACAAGCGTTCAGTCCGACGAGGCCCGAGATTTGAACCTTGGACCTCCGCCCCCCTTATGGGTTTTGAATGAACCAATTGGTCTACACCTCGGACCTTAGTTCATCTAGAACTTACTACTAATTTTTATAGAATTTATTCAAACAAGAGTATAAAGGATAGATATAAATACTAAATCCAGCAAAACATAAATCAATAAACAAGCAAAGGTTATATAAAACATGAAACAATAATTAAAGTATAAGCATGCAATAGAAAGGATTTAAATACAATTACATTCAATTGATGGAATACAAAGGTGCATCAACCATATTGTTCATTTATTACATAAGTATGTATGGTAAAATCCATACCTTCAAACAATACATTACATCAATTTCATCTGGGAAATCTCCCCATAAATCTAATATATTTTCATAAATAAGCAAGATGTAAGGTAGAGAGCAAACTTGAACATTGTTCCATCTCATGACTTTGGTCCTCCTGCTCTTCCATTGATCAAGTGAGAATAGTAGGGGATCTAGACACTCATAGTTCAGGATAGACATGTTTCTAAAATGAATTTGTTAATTTCATTGCCAAATTGAAACTATACAAATAACCCAATCAATTCAACTTTCTAATGCATAGTTGACATCATAGAAAACTACTCTTTCTATTTCCCCTCTCATATTCCTATGATAGTTATTCAACCATGCATCATGACCACATTCTTTGCTCGTAATAAATGACTTAACCCTTATTCAACAATCAAAGTCCCATACCCTCAATTTCTAAATAATATAGGTTCACATATATTTACTAAATTAAATTCAACTACTTTAATTCATAAGTAATCCTTCCCTTCATTTCATAAATTAAATTCCCATACCTTTAATTTACAAAACAAACCATTTTTGCATTCATTTATTCAATTAAAGCCATATAATTTAATCCATGAATAAATATTTTTCTTCATTTTGTAAATTAAAGTCCCATACCCCTAGTTTACAAAAAAAACATATTCACATTCATTTATCCAATTAAAGCCAACTACTTTAATCATAAAATAAACCTTTTTCTTCATTTCATAAATTAAAGTCCCGTACCCTTAATTTACAAAACAAACCATATTCACATTCATTTATCCAATTAAAACCAACTACTTTAATATTCAAATAAACCCTTTTCTTCATTTCATAAATTAAAGTCCCATACCCTTAATTTACAAAACAAACCATATTCACATTCATTTATCCAATTAAAGCCAACTACTTTAATCTTCAAATAAACCCTTTTCTTCATTTCATAAAATAAAGTCCCATACCCTTAATTTACAAAACAAACCAAATTCACATTCATTTATCCAATTAAATCCAACTATTTTAATCTTCAAATAAAATTTTTTAATCATTTCATAAATTAAAGTCCCATACCCTTAATTTACAAAACAAACCATATTCACATTCATTTATCCAATTAAATCCAACTACTTTAATCTTTAAATAAACCTTTTTGGTTTTCATTTCATTAATCTAAAGTCTACCATTTTAGCTAATGAAATTATATTAAAGGTTCTTTCCTTTCATTAACCTAAAATCTACCATTTTAGATAATGAAACTATTATTAAAGATTCTTTCCTTTCATTAACCTAAAATCTACCATTTTATATAATGAAACTATTGTTAAAGATTCTTTCCTTTCATTAACCTAAAATCTATCATTTTAGATAATAAAACTATTATTGAAGATTATTTCCTTTCATTAACCTAAAATATGCCATTTTAGATAATGAAACTAGTATTGAAGATTCTTTCCTTTCATTAACCTAAAATCGACCATTTTAGATAATGAAACTAGTATTGAAGATTCTTTCCTTTCATTAACCTAAAATCTGCAATTTTAGATAATGAAACTATTATTGAAGCTTCTTTCCTTTCATTAACCTAAAATCTACCATATTAGATAATGAAGCTGCATTAAAGGTTTGGTCCAACCAAATAGAATATACGCTTCCTCCTACGCAATGACTAAGCAACGACTAACTTTAGTGAAGGAAGAACAAAGCACCATAGATTGGCTTATGACATAGATGATGAAAAGGGTGCTACTGAGACAACTTCTAATCTATGGTGAGCCAGAGCAAGGGTGGAGTGTTCATGGGTCTCCATAGTGTTAAACGATGACCATGACGTGGTTAGATCACCCCAGCACTAACATAGCCCAACGGTGCTATGTTGTCTATGCATGAAGGTGGCCACCAAGTGTGGTTAAAAACCTACTATGAAATCCTTGCATGACTATGAACCTACTGTGCAATCCATGCATGACCGCAAACCTATTGTGCAATCTATTCATGGCTACAAATGTCAAGGAAAGGTTATCCTTGGAAAATAAGCAGATGACTTACCTTGAGGTACTCCTAATCTAAGCTATCTACCCTTACCAATATCTGTAGAAACAGTCATGGTGGTGAACACGATATGACACAACTAGCATACCAGAAAAAGGGTGCTATCATAAACCAGTACGCCACACGCAATATCAAATTTGCAAAGTTAAGGTATTAAGGCTTGGTCAAGGAGTTTAACATGGCCATGAACTCATAATGGTTTCATAAGAATAGGAGGACGACTAGAGGACCATATTATTAGTCTTAATATTACACTCTTAAGGGAGCAAGTTTACCATAGTTTAAAGGAGGTGACATAAATAGGCGAGAACCCACAGCATGACAATAGTCTAAACTAGTGAAAAGAAAAAATTAAAACATCTTAATTAGAGTGATATCATGAGTCCAACTTGGTATATTTATTGTTGGCTATTTATATGGGTTACACTCAAAAATTCCCATCACCTATTTCCTCTTCTTCCCGCTGGGCTTCTTACTAAGCTTCATGGAGCTTCCCCTTCACTTACTCAATGCTCCCCCTCCTTATTCCATTTCCCAACCCACTATTTCCTTTCCCATCCTTGTCCTCTTGCCAACACTCCTCTCACATCCTTCTCCTTGGATTTCGTCCATCGCCTACCCACCATAACTTCCCATCTGCATCCATCAGATGGTAGGGGAGAATGTTCCTTCTTCCACCTTCCCAAGATGCTTGCCATAAAGAAGCCATATCTTCATGTCAGAGGAAGCCTCGTACAGTTGGTCTGATTAGATTTTTTGAAGGCGGTCTATCCGATTCTCTGAAGGATGGTCTTATCATAATTTAAACCAACATTGGTTGGTCATTTTGGTTAAATGAATTCTCCATCATTTCAATAGTAAAGGTCTTTTCTCCATAAGTTCAATGAATTGTGTTTATCATTTACAAATAGAGTAGTCATTTTCTTATAATGGGGTTCTTTTATTTCTTAATATAAAACAATCATTTCTTTTTCTTTTTAAAGAGGTTTTTCTCATCAATCTGAAATAAATCACATATTTATTCAAAATGAAAACTCTTTATCACTATAAAATAAATCAACCATTTATTTAAAATAGGATTTCTTTAACATTCTAAAATAAATCAATTATTTATTTAAAATGAGATTTCTCTATTATTCAAATAAATTAACTATTTATTTAAAATGATATTTCCTTATCATTCTAAAATAAATCAACTATTTATTTAAAATGATATCTCTTTACTATTCAAATAAATCAACTATTTATTTAAAATGATATTTCCTTATCATTCTAAAATAAATCAACTATTTATTTAAAATGATATCTCTTTATTATTCTATTTACCAAGGCATACAAGGAGTTATGAATACAACCTATTCATTCATAGTTTCCAAATTATTATTGCAAATAGTGTTGAAGTAAAAGAAAATCAAGCATGTGCAGAAAAGAAAGAGGGAATCTTTCCATCAATCTAGTCACTTGTCTCAACCTCTAGAACTTATGATAGCTACTAGGCTATCAATATGGAGCTCAAGGTGGCTAGCTATTGATGATTATCCCTTAACATAATGCATGCTTATATGAAGGTATTCATCCTTGTTACCTTTGATTTATCTTATCATCATTTCCCCAACCTCAAGTACCCTCATATTTGGTGGATGACTCAACTTCTTCCACTTATGAGTGTATCTGATCCTACACATTGGAAACTTGTTAGTAGTATCATACTCTTCAATATATATTAATATCGTATAGCTTCTTAATTGCACAAATCAAATATCAAAGAATCATCAGTTAATACATTATTTTCCATATCAAAAAGGTCCATCTAGGAGGGTCATGACATCCTCCCCCACTAGGACTAAACACCATCCTGATGTTTCTCAATTTTACACAAGCATAACACAATCAAAAGCAAAATATTACAATTTTTAGATATCATCAAACAAAAAGGAAAATATTTTCTCATATATGCCACTTTCTCCCAAGTGGCATTCCTTTTCAAGAAACGGTCCCATTGGACCTTAAATTGCTCAAGGGTTTGATTCCACACATTCTTAGAGTGGAACTAGAGAATATTTACCGACACTACTTCAATTGTCTATGGATTTTCCATATACAAGTTAGAAACATCCCACACATGTTCAAGGTCATCAATATATTTCCTAAGCAAAGATATGTGGAAAGTGTCATGGATTTTTGATAGATTGGGAGGTAAAGCAAGTTATACTAATATTTTCAATGATCTCAAAGGGTCCTACAAACCATGGATCCAATTTTGTGGACTTGATCACACTTTTCATTGGTTTGACCCTTAGGAACACTTTATCTCCCACCGAGTACTCCCTTGGAGTTCTCTTTAAATCAACATAACTTTTTTACCTATCAGCAACTTCCTTGAGTCTTTACCTAATTACCTTAATTTTCTCATCTATTCCTTTGACCATTTTTTGTCCAATCACAATTCTATCCTCCAGGTTGTCCCACGATAGTGGTGTTCTACACTTCCACCTATACAAGGAATCTAAAGGTGTCATTCCCAAAGATGAATGATACTCATTATTGTAGGTCAAGTCTACCAAAGGTAGGTAGTCTTCCCAGTGAGACTTGTGATCCATACAATACATGCAGAGCATGTCTTCTAGTACTTGGTTTACCCACTCTATTTGACCGTCTATTTTAACGTGGTATGCGGAACTCATGTTTAATTTTATGCCTATTTCCTGATGAAGGGCTTTACAAAATTTAGAAGTGAACTTGGAATCCCTATTTGAGATTATTACCTTAGGAAATCCATGCAATCGGAACACTTCTTTAGAAAATATATTAGCCACCACTTGAGTATTATATTTGGTACTCCCAAATATAAAATATGCAACCTTAGTCAATTTGTCGACCACTACTAGAATTGCATCATGTTCATACCTTGTTTTAGGTAAACCTACTATGAAATCCATAGATATGACTTGTCATTTCTGTGTAAGTATACTATGTGGATACAACTATCCAGCAGGATGCCTGTATTCCACATTAACCTTTTGACATTCAATACATCGAGCGATAAAATTTGTAATATCCTTCTTCATTCCTACCAAAAAGAAGGTTATTTTCATATTTTCCCTCATCTTTTCCCCTCTAGGGTGAGTTGCATAAGGATATCTATGGACTTATTGCATTATTAGCTTTCTTAAATCCCTTGATTTTGGTATGATGATTCTACCTTTGTAGTACAACAGGTTATCTATCACCCCAAAATCCTTATTGCCCTTAAGGTCTTTGTCTATTCTATCTTGAATTTCTTGGCAATATTCATACTGATATTGCTTCTACCTCACTTTGTCCATGAGATTTATGTGACTCCTAGTTATGGTTGTTATGTATCTCCTTCTACTCAAGGCATCAACAACCTTATTTCATTTTCCCTTTATGTACACAATTTCAAAGTCATACTTAGCAAGAAACTCAATCCACATTCTCTATATCACATTGAGTATTGGTTGGATAAATATGTACCTTAGACTTTGATGATCTGATTTTAACTCAAAAGGTCTTACTACCAAATAATGATGCCAAACCTTTAGAGCGTGAACTACAAAAACTAGTTGTAAAACATGAGTAGCATAATTGAATTCATGCTTTTTAAGTTTCCTTGAAGTATAAGCTACTACTAACTCTTATTACATGAGTACTCCTCCTAACCCTTCCAATGATGCATTAGTTCATACTAAAAAATCTCCTTGAGGATCTAGAATCTTCAATATTGGTACGATAGTGAGTTTTTGTTTCAAAAAAGTAAAACCAGTTTCACACTTTTCTATCTATTTGAATTCCTTCCCTTTCTTCTGAAGGTTAGTTACTGTCAAGGAAATCTTTGAGAAATCCTTTATATAATGTCTTTAATATCTCGTTAACCCCATGAAGATTCTTACTTCAGTAATATTAGTAGGGGGTGGCCAATTTAGTATGGCTTCGATCTTCTTCGGATCCATAATAATTCCTTATGTTGATATGATATGCCCTAAATATCATACCTCTAAAACATAGAAATCACTCTTGGCTAGATTTTTGTAGAGTTGATTTTCCCTTAGTAACTCTAACATGATATTGAGATGCTTATCATGCTCTTCCTTGTTCCAAGAGTATATTAGGATATCATCTAAAAATACAAGGACAAACTAGTCCAGGTGCCTTCTGAACACATTGCTCTTAAAATTCATGAAGGTGGCTGGGGTATTAGTCAGTCCAAAGGGTAGAACTATGATCTCATAATGTATATACCTATTCTTCAATATCATCTTGTGAGTATCCTCATGTATTCTTAACTGGTGATACCATGACCTATTAAATCCAACTACTTTAATCCATGAATAAATCTACTGATATGGCTTCTAACATACAGTGAGCTAGAGCAAGGGTGGAGTTTTCAAGGGTCTCCACGGTGTTAAATGATGATCACGACTTGGTAAGATCACCCCATCACTAACGTAACCCAATGGCACTACGCTATCTATGCTTGAAGGTGGCTATTGAGTGTGGTTAAAAACCTACTATGCAATCCTTGCACAGCTGCAAACCTACTATGCAATCCATGCACGATCGTGAATCTATTGTGCAATCCATGCACGACTGTGAACATTAAGGAAAGGTTATCCCTAGAGAAAAAGCATATGACTTACCTTGAGGTACTTCTACTCTAATCTATCTACCCTTACTAGCAATAGTTAGCATCTGTAGCAACAGTCACGATGGTGAACATGATGTGGTACAACCAGCAGACTAGACAAAGGATGCTATCATAAACCAACTGACCACACACAATATCAGATTCATAGAGATAAGGTGTTAAGGCTTGGTCAAGGAGATTAACATGACCATGAACTCAATGATTTCATACGCGATCAATATGATGACGACTAGAGGACCACCTCACTAGTCCTAACATTACACTCATAAGAAAGCAATTTTACCATAGTTTAAAGGAGTCAATGTAAACAAGCAAGAAACCAATGCCCGACAATAGTCTAAACCAACAAAAACAAAATATTAAACACATATTAACTAAATTTATCTCACGAGTCCAACCTGGTATATTCATCGTTGGCTATTTTTTGGGTTGCACTTGAAAATGCCCATCACCTACTTCCTCTTCTTCCCATTGGGCTTCTCCCTTAGGTTTGTGGAGCTTACCCTTCACTTACTTAGTGCTCCCCCTCATTCTACCTTTTTCCAACCTGCTCTTTCCTTT
Organism: Wollemia nobilis; assembly: GCA_028583015.1. Classification (NCBI taxonomy): domain Eukaryota; kingdom Viridiplantae; phylum Streptophyta; class Pinopsida; order Araucariales; family Araucariaceae; genus Wollemia; species Wollemia nobilis. Next base: position 4,633,433 of record JAQPPZ010003172.1, on the reverse strand, counting down.
CCCATCCATGTTCTCTTTCCAACACTCCTCTCACATCCTTCCCCTTTGCTTACATCCATCACCTACCCACCATAACTTCCCATCTGCATCCGTCAAGTGGTAGGGGAGAACGTTCCTTCTAACGCCTTCCCAAGACACTTGCCATAAAGAAGCCATCCCTTAATGTCAAAGGAAGCCTCACATAGCTTTTTCAATTGGATTTTTTGAAGGCGGTTTATCCGATTCTTTGAAGGGCGGTCTTATCATAATTATAACCAACATTGGTTGGTCATTTTTATTAAGCGAATTCTCCATCATTTCAACAGTAAAGGTCTTTTCTCCATAAGTTCAATGAATTATGTTTATCATTTATAAATAGAATAGCCATTTGCTTATAATGGGGTTCTTTTATTTCTTAATATAAAACAACCGTTTCTTTTCCTTTTTAAAGAGGTTTTTCTCATAAATCTGAAATAAAACACATATTTATTTAAAATGAAAACTCTTTATCACTATAAAATAAATCAACCATTTATTTAAAATTGGATTTCTTTAACATTCTAAAATAAATCAATTATTTATTTAAAATGAGATTTCTCTATTATTCAAATAAATTAACTATTTATTTAAAATGAGATTTCCTTATCATTCTAAAATAAATCAACTATTTATTTAAAATGATATCTCTTTACTATTCAAATAAATCAACTATTTATTTAAAATGATATCTCTTTACTATTCTATTTACCAAGGCATACAAGGAGTTATGAAGACAACCTAATAATTCATAGTTTCCAAATTATTAAGGCAAATAGTGTTGAAGTAAAAGACAATCAACCATGTGCAACAAACAAAGAGGGAGTCTTTCCATCAATCTAGTCACCTACCTCAGTATCTAGAACTTATGATAGCTACTAGGCTACAGGGGTTATGCACAGTGGTGAATATTCATAAATTGGATGAATATTAGGATTTCCAAAATTGAAAATTGGCGAATATGAGGACCCTCGACATCGGCCCATTCACCTAAAATTTTTAGGACCAATTTTTTCTTAGGATCAATTTGCCACAATATATCCAAACATAGGCATATTTGTACTCGTTGGAAATATCTTTTCAATCTTGATCTAATGGTGGTGTTGTTAGAAAGTTATATGATGATTTAATAGGTCAAAAGTGGCCCAAAATATGATCTTATATTTTAGGGCTTCAAATACCCCAAAATTTGGTGTGAAGATGCTTGATTTGATTTTCTTAGTATTCTCCATGATTCACCTTGATTTTTATTAGGATTCGCCATTTTTTTACAAGTATATTTTGAGTCCAACCCCTTATGCATAACCCTGCTAGGCTATCAGTATGGGGCTCAAGGTGGCTAGCTATTGACGATTATCCCTTAACCTAATGCATGCCTATATGAAGGTATTCATTCTTGTTACCTTTAAGTTACCTTATAATAATTTCCCCAACCTCAAGTACCCTCGTCTTCGGTAGATGACTCAAATTCTTCCACTTACGAGTGCACCTGATCCTACACATTGGAAATTTATTAGCAGTATCATAGTCTTCAATATCTATTAATATCGCATATTTGCTTAATTGCACAAAATCAAGTATTAAAGCATCGTCAGTTAATACATTGTTTTCCATATCAAAAAGGTCCATTTGGGAGGGTCATGACACTGTTTACCGAAATAAATTGATCCATAGTAGTATTATAGATTCTAGGGTCAGTATGTCTATTATGCCAAAATAAATAGTGGATGCATTATAATTGAGATACCAATCAACAGACAAAAGGGTTATGCAGTTAAATGATAGTCCAATTCAAATATTAGGGATTGTGGAAAATATTTCACTCTTTGTATATGCTTACCCAAACCAAACGGTTATGCATGATGTATCAATAATTTATCTACCTCTTCTTTTGGAATCTTATTTTTTTTTAAATAAAGGGGTAAAAATTTATTGATAAAAAGTTTGGATTATAGAGTACAATTGAGCTTCCAACCAAGACTCAAATAAACAGCCAAACAGGCTAAAACCACTAGACTATAATGACACCTGGAAAAGACAACATGAACAAACCACATTAATTATGTACATTCTTGTGGATCAACTACCACAGGTGTTGAGAGTCCCCAGACGGGAGACTCCCAATTATCGATACTCCAAGGATCTAGTAGCTCAGAAGCCCTTTTGGCCAGGTAATTAGCAACCACATTCTATTCCCTTGGAATGTGCACAAAGGATATAAATTTGAACTCTTCACTCATTCTGAGAATCTGAAAGACTACAGAGGCCAACTGCCAATTAACTTCCTCCACCATTTTACTGTTTAAAATATTAACCACAATTTGAGAGTCAGACTCCCAGATAATCCTATGCTAGCCAATAGAAAACCCCCTCCACAAGACCTCAAGAATTGCAAGAGCTTCCATAAAATTGTTGGAGTGAACACCTTTATAAATAGAAAAAAAAAAACTGACACCACTAGTAGAATCTCTCCCAACACCACCAATGCCAGCATGTCTGGGATTACCCCTGGATGATCCATCAGTATTAATTTTTAAAACTCCTCTAGGGGGTGGCCTCCACCTCCCATATCTCCTAACCTTCTTGCTGATGTGAGGAACCCTACTAGGGCTAGAAGAGTTCACACCATCCCCAAAGAGACCAAGGGCTTGTTGTACCTTCTCCTCCCTATAATACAAAAGAGGGTCCACATCACATTTGCTATGGATGGTTTCTGAACCATATATAAGATCCTTTACCAGATCTGTTGAATAGCCAAATAACTGCCCTAAAATATGCGTTGGTTTCGCTCGAGCTAAATTTTCCATATGATGTAATAATGGCCCTAAAGGAAGGGGGCCTTGGCCGGAGGTCTGCCCAGACTACTCCAAAACTCCACCAAGGACAGCACATGAAAACATGGATGGTTTCAGGTGCTCCACCAATGGTGAGAAATGTCTTTGGAAAAGGAGCATTGGAAAAATAAATGAGAAGATTCATCCTCATTCTTACTACAAAGGACACAAAATGAGGGACCCTGAAATCCCATCTTCCTCACATTATCCCAAGTGAGGCATTTATTACGAGCTACCAACCAGAGAAAGAAGTTACATTTTTGCCAGGAAAATTTTTTCCACACCTTTTTCCACCAAGTGACAGGAAGACTCCCATACTTTTGCTTATCAAGAACCTGATAACCATAGGCTACCGAGTAGGTTCCCTTAGGATTAGGGTTCCAAGCCATAATATCTTTACCCCTCAATGAAGAACAAGGTCTCCTCATAATAATAAGAGCAAGAACCTCTCTGTCCTTGGCCAGTCCCCCTAGGGCCATTCTTGCGGATCTTTCCACCTGTACATCTCCATATTTCCAAAAGACTAGATTTTTTTAAAGTCCTCCACACGAGACCAGCCTGCTTCCAAGAAAAAAATGCTTAGGGAAATTAACCTAGGATATTGATTCAAGATAGGAAGGTGGCCATCCCAAGAATCCTCCCAAAAAAGAGCATTTAATCTCTGATTGCAAATCCAAAACAAACTTTGATTTATTAAATTAGCTCCTCTTTTCAGAGTGTCCCAAATAACTGAACCTTTCCCAACAAAGCTAACTCTAGGGATCTCAGCCTCAGAAATACCTCTCAAGTATTTACAAGATAATATTTTAGCCCAAATCTGATCTTGAGAGGTACACCATCTCCAATAAAGTTTTGCAGCCAAAGCCTACCCAAAAAGAGTTGTTTGTCACAACCCAAGGCCTCCCTCTTGCACTGTCCTACATATAGAATCCCACCTAACCAAACTCCATTTAGATTGATCAAGTTTTCTAGACCATAAAAATTGTCTTGAAAAAGCATCCATGTCCTTGATGAAGTGAGAGGGAGCTATTTGTAAAAAACATCTATAAATGGGTAAATCTTGAACAACATATTTTAAAAGCAACACTCTACCTACAGTGGATAGCCATATAAAAGTCTAGTGATTCACCTTCCTTCTAAACTTATCAAGCATAGACTGCCAAGAATATCTATGTAGAGGATGATATGAAATTGGAATACCAAGATAAATGAAGGGGGAGTCCCAACCTAGAATCTTAGAATGTGAGCAATCATGGCTTGAATAAGAGGAGGGGTATTGAAGAAGAAAATAGAAGACTTGTCCTCATTAATCAACTATCCAAAAGCACCAAGATATATGTCAAGATACTGTCTAATATTGCCAGCTTCCCTGATAGTGGCAACTCCCAAAAAAGTAGTATCATCAAAAAATTGAAGGTGGGAAAGAGGTGGCAAACTACTATCCCACTTCCACCCCTAAATGAGACCCTGCATGACTTGAGACTTGAGAAATATTTCCAACCCTTCCGCCATAATGATAAAAAAATAAGGAGATAAAGGATCTCCTTGCATAAATCCCCTTGAGGCCTCAAATAGCTCTGATGGCTCATTATTAACAAGAACAGTGAATGAGGAAGAAGAAACACAACTCATCACCCATCTAATCCATTACTCCTCAAATCCAAAAGCAGCAAGAAATTTTTGAAGAAAGGACCATCTGACCTGATCATAGGCTTTGGCCATGTCCAACTTAATGAACATAGTTTTTTCCTTAGAAGTTTCCATCGAGTGAATAGCTTTTGTAGCAATAACAACCCTGTTGAGTGGCATTTTCACCTGATTGTGAAAACACACTCTCCGATAGGATTTGGGTTCCAAATCCTCTCTTGCAAAGAAATTAAATAAATAATTTCTCCAAGGTCTCCGCTATATTAGCATTTTACATTTGTGTATTAATAATCTCAAATAAAGATATTCAATTTAAATGCTTGGAACACCTTAGTGGTTGCAAGTAACTGAAAACAAGGGGCAATGTTGGTTTATTTTATTGTGAAACTTTAATGATTGTTTATTGAACCCAAATAAAGCAAATGTGATCTAGCCCTTATATGACCATGATGTAACTTCAAAATGGAAATTGATGAAATGCCATAAAACATAAATCCTTCAATGAAATTGGAATTTTCATGAAGGGAATGTCATCATCAGCTCATGAATGAAAAACAAAACTAAAAATGAAATTTTGGCCTTGAAATGGAAATTTTCTATTTTTGGATTTTTAAAGTCTACAACAAAACAACAGCTACGGTGAAATTTATACAAATCCGAAAATGAAACTTTAAATGCGTATTTGAAATCTGCAGTATAACATACGCAATGATGAAACTATTTTTGGATTTGGGAATTTTTAGTTTTTTTTTTTATTATTTTAATACCTGTAAATTAAAATAAAGTGCAAAAAAAATGAAAATAAAATGCGAAAGGAAAATGAAAAGTGCATTCAGTATGATGCTATCCTATTTTGACAAAACCAAAGCTAATGAGGTTTTCTGCATACAACCTAACCTATTGGACCTACAAAACACGCACAATCCAGATAAGTTAAGTGCTGGTCTTTGGGGTTTTAACTGTGATTTTCATATTTAGATATTCGCATGAAGCAACCAAGAGAACTTGCATTAAACTTCACCTATAAGCCTAGAAATTTGAAAAGGGGAAAGATAAACATTCAATCTTGCATGCATAAAATAACTCCTTTCTTGTCAATTAGGTGCAACTCTCTAAATTTTTTGTATTAAAAATTGGTCATTTTACAACAATAGAACTTGTTGGTTTCCCAAACCCAGTCTATGGAAGAAAATAGCCTCAAAATCAGTCCCAGAATGGCCCTCTGGCCTTCAGCACTGCAACTCTGCTTACAGTAATTTCCTACCTAGTCCAATGTAAAGGAAAATATCCAAAAAAAGTGGAAGAAAAACACTCCAAAAGTAGGCCCAGGATGGCTTATTGCCTTCGGCTCTGCAACTCTGCCCATAGTGGTTTTCGACCCCTATACCTGTCTTTGGCTCGTGCTTTTAAACTTTTTGTTTCGGTTCTCTGTTTTGCTCTGTGACGCTTTGTTTCATTTCCCAGGTCTTTTCATTTCATCTTCCCCGTCTCCTCATTATCTTTGACTTTCTGTTTAGTGTCGAAACGTTTGATCTTCTTTGCTAAATGTAACCATTTATCATGAAGCGTTACATTATAGCCCTTACACCTCTGTGCCACATGTTCAGCACCTTCCCTGTATACTCTGTAATGGTCTATCGTGAATCGCAAAAGAAAACAACATGTCGTGATATCGTGACATTTTTATGTCGACAGCTTAGCTTTTCTTCTTTCATCGTGAAAATAAGACATGTCGCGATATCATGACATTTTTATATCCGAAGCCTTGTCCTTCCTCTGACATCACAAAAATGAGACATGTCGCGATATCGCGACACTTTATGCCTTTGGTCACAAGGATACAAATATGTCATGATATCGTGACACCTTTTCATTTTAAGTTTGTCTCATGATCTAAACCGCAAAAACGTGACATGTCACGATATCGCGACAATTCTAGCACCTTGCTTTGTTTGACTGCTTTGATCGTGATTTCATGACATGTCGCGATATTGCGACAATTCTCATTTTATTTTCTCTCTCCTTTGTGAACCATGATTTCATGACACGTGATATCGCAACATTTTTCACTTTGTCTTTCTCTCTCCTCTATGAACCGCGATTTCATGACATGTTGTGATATCACGACATTTTTCACTTTGCCTTTCTCTCTCCTCTGTGAACCGCGATTTCATGACATGTCGCGATATCGCGACATTTTTCGGTCAACTCTTCTTCTTCTCTGCTTTGACTCCGATTTCGTGACAAGTCGCGAAAACATGACATGTCGCGATATCGTGACAATTTTCCATTCTACTCTACCTCATGATCTGAGCCATGAAAACGTGACATGTCACGATATCGCGACACTTTTACGTTGACTGTTCCCTTACTGTCTTTGACCGCGATTTCATGACATGTCACGATATCATGACATTTTTAGCCTCTTGTTTTGTTTGACCACTTTGATCGTGATTTCAAGACATGTCGCGATATCGTGAGACTTTCTATTTTTGCTATCTTTTGTCGATCTAAGCCATGAAAACGCGACATGTCACGATATCGTGACATTTTTCATTCCTAGCCGTGATAGAGCAACATGTCACGATATCATGACACTTTTTATTTTCTTAGCTGCAACAGAGCAACATGTCACGATTTTGCGACATTCTTCTTTTCTTTGATTTTAGCATCTGGGCCGCTACAGTCTTCTTGGAACACGTGCAAAAAGGGTGGGTCCCCAATTTTGGGGTGTGTTGTGGAGTAGCCACAAAAAACCCCATCCAAGATTTTCGACCAGCAACAAACCCTCCTTGATCCTTAGAGATGATTTTGCTCAACCATATCTTCAACCTCTCATCAATAATTTTTGTGATGATCTTATACACAACATTACAGAGAGCAATAGGCCTGAACATATCCAAGAAATTTGCTCCCTCTTTTTTGGGTATAAGAACCACAAAGGTAGCATTAAGGGCCCTTAGCATCTATTTATTCTTTTGGGACTCATGGACCACCTCCAAAATATCAAATTTTATTAAATCCCAAAACTCTTGATAAAACTCAATCGGGAATCCATCTAGACCTAGGGCTTTTCCTTTTTCATATTGAATACAACATTTTCCAACTCCTCAAGGGAAATTGGACCCATCAAGTGCTCATTCATCTCTCTAGAAATAATCATTGGAATATAGTTTATAATAAGCTTTTCATTCTCATCATATGATAGGGAGTCCTCCTTGAAGAGAGAGGAAAAATACCTCTTAGTCTCTTCTGAAATATCCCTAAAAGAAGAGAGCAGTGCACCCTAAGAATTCATAAGAGAGGTAATCAGGTTCCATTACGGTGAGCCTTAACTGAGTTATAAAAGAATGTTATGTTCTTATCCCCTTCCTGAAGCCAATATACTTGAGATTTTTGTTTCCAAAAAATTTCTTCCCTCAATTCCCATTCAACAAGGTCTTTCGCAGCCTCAGATTCCTCAACAAGAAGCTCCTTCGTGAATCCTTGATCTCTAATATTCCTTGAAGCTTCTTCCATCCTCCTAAGAGCTGCCAGCTTAGCCAAGGAAAGGTTCCCAAAATTTATTCTATTCCATCTCTTCAATTTATGTTTTACAAATTGTAGTCGCTTCATAAAGGAATACATAGCGGTGCCATGAGGAGGCTTGCCAGTGGTCCACCAACCTCGCATGAAATAATGAAGCTTAGGATCACGAAGCCACATAAGTTGAAACTTAAAGGAGGGATTATTTTATAGCCCTAACTCCAAAGCAGAGATTTTTATAGGCCAATGATAAGATTCCCTACCCTCCAAAATCACAGAACTAGCACTTCTGTTATTACCCATCCAATAATTGGATATCAAAAACCTATCTAGTCTCTCTGAGATGGAAGCTTCCCCACACCTTCTATTGTGCCAACTAAAAATCCCATTATCTGGATTAATGTCAACCAATTTTAGGGCCTGGATATGAGCATTAAAGATAGAAGAAAAAGGCTCGATACGGTCCACCCCACCATTTTTCTCCTCCAGACAAGTGATAGAGTTGAAGTCTCCAGCCAAAATCCATGGGTACAGGGGAACCAAAATTCTCACAAAGCAAATGTGCTCCCACAAATTCACTTTACCATTGTAATCAACAGAAGCATACACATTTGTAAGTAGGATGGTTTCACCAGATTCATTATCATGCCCGACCATCGAAATAGACCATCTGCTAGAAATCCAAGTAAGAGGGGATATCTTAACTAGATCCCATAAACAAGCGACGCCACCAGCATATCCACATGCACCAATACACTGGCATTGACCCCTTCTCCACAACTTAGGAGTAATATTGAACATACTATCAATAGCCAATTTAGTCTCTTGAATAAACACCACATCCGGAGAATGCACACGAACCAAATCACGAACAACTTTTTTTCTAGGGATGTTGTTCAACCCCCTTACATTCCATGAGAGGATAATCATTTTTGGGGGTTATAAAAATGGGATTCCAATGTTCTCACCAAGCCTAACTCCACCAAAGTCTCCCCCATTAACTTAATTTTATCTTGGTCCTTCTTCCAACCCACCTTCATATTCTTATCCGAAAAACTTTTTTTAATTATTTTTTGCTACAATCCCAACATCGTAGGAGTTTTGTAGTCCAAGGATGACTGCATCAGTGCCTGAGTAGGAGAGGGCATAACTAAATTTGTACCACTTTCTAAAATAGTTTCCCTTATAGGGCTAGACCCATCCATGTCCCCTATACTCATATCCAAAGCCCTTTTTTCTTCATTTAAACCCCCTAGATCTGATTCCTTAAGTTCCCCCTCAAGAAGAGACATCTGATTTGACCTTGTTATATTTGCATCAAGTAGAAACATTTCAGGTATCTCCATGCACTGATCAAGATCATCTAATATTTCAAAATGATTGAGTAGAGCATCTAGCTGGCTATCCTTAACGTCTTTGTGTGCCCTTTGTCCTTTGTTTCGAGATTTTACTGGAACAAAACCTTCCTTATCTCGTTCCCCTTCCTTTATCGAGGCTTTTCCTTTATCAAAAATTTGTCCAGACTGAGAGGGCCCAAGATTTGAAGCCACAGGTGGGACAAACTTAGGGCATTTTCTTTGCAGGTGGTCATATTCACGGTAAATCCGGCAATGAAATGGAAGAGCTTCATAGTCAAGTTTTTGAACCCATGTAGTTGATCCAAATTGTATTTCAATAGAATCTAGAATATGATTATTTAAGTCAATTTCAGAACAAATACGAGCAAAATAGATTACCTTTTTATCCATTGTCGGTTATGACAGTCCAACTGGCTTCATAAGCAAAAGGGAAATCTTATGCAAGATATCAATTCTCCATAATTTCAACGGGAGCCATGGAAGCCGCACCCATACTAGAACTCGTGATGACCGCTCCTATGATGGGTTGAAACCCACATGCCAGGGTTTAAGAAAGAGTCCCAATTGGTTATAGAAATAAGGACCCCCTTCAAATGCTTTGTTATGATTTGTAATACAAGAGAAAACCACCATAAAATAGTTGTTCACACTCAGCATCACCTCCACATTGCCTTCAGGATTCCAAGTATTCCTAACCCAAGCCTCCACAAAGGGGAGAGAAATTTGGATGCCCAAAAATTTTCCAATAAGGGCATGTTTGGTTAGATACTCCACATCTTTCGCCATCGAGTTTGGTTGAACCACTAGAACTTGCCTGGCTTCACATCGTTCCAAACATCCATTGTTCTTTAACAAGTGGTTCTCGACATGCACTGGAAAATCCTGTTCCTTCTAGTCATTTTTAGATGAAAAAACATCACGAGCATGTACTCTCTATGTTGGACCCGATAACATCATGACATTCCTCCAATTTTTCATACCTCCTCTGAAAGTTGTTGTCATCCCCGTAGAACAGTTTTTCTTCATCAAACCCTAGCAGAGTAGTTTTTCCTCTTGTTTCTTTATTCTTATTTTGGCATCTTCTTATCAAGAGATTAAATTACAAATTTTGGAGGATATGGATTGGTCTTAATGGTATTTAGAATAGTGTATGTAACTAGAACTAAATTTTTAATTGAACCACTACATCCTCATCATATAGAGGAGTTGCCACCATCAAAATTAAGCAATGGTCAAATCTTGGTATCCAAGGAGAATGGCCCAAACCTTATGTAATTATGGATGCATTATGATCATGTATTTTATAGAATCAAATGATCCAAGGGGAAATAAAAATATGGTATATATACAAACATGCATGGGTTAGGGATATTTTGAAATAAGGCCCAACCCTTGGGTCATGTAAATATGTAAAAAAATTAAACAATGTGTGTGTGTTATTATTATTATTGTTATTTTGTAAATTTTTTGTAGGTTACCTTTTCAAAAGGATAATAGCCACAAAATCTATTAATGGATCCATTCTTGGAATTAACATCAGATCAAAAAAATGATCGAAACAAGTTAGGTGACAAGTTTGCATTGACCAAAAAAAGTTGCACATGAAATAAAGATAAGCCAAATATTTCACTATGTCATAAACACAAAAGTAAAAGCTCATCCTGATAAAATGACAATGAGAAAGAAAAGTACTCACTTGGATAAGGTGAAATAGATAAGAATAATTGTCCCAACCTCAAAAGTTGCTATAAAAGAGGACCAACAATCTCCAAGAGGCTACACCCTAGCAAATCCATACCCAATGGATAAAGGCCTTTTAGCTTCTAATTTCATCTTCTTCTACAAATAGAAGGCCCTATAAGAGCCACCAAAGTTGTGATAAATCACTACAACACAATTAAATTGCATCCAAAATATAATGAAGGGCCTGAATAAAAAATGAGGGGGTTGTAATCAATACCAGGTTAAAGGGATTCCATGTTAGATATCACCAAATACATATCTCCAAAGGGTAAGTACAGGTGTTAAAATCCTCATATTGTATAGGCAAGTTGATAACCTAACCTTCATAAGGAGATGACTCATAGTGAACAATCTAAAGCCTTTTTAATGATATTTGAGATAGAACTCACTCTTGATAAAAGCTAATGAATATTTTTAGTGATAACTAAAATGGATCCATCATAGAAGGATCAATCCAAACATCATCCAAATCAAAATTAGTAGGACTCACCATCATCTGCATTGGTTTGGGTAAGTAGACTTCGACATCATATGTGTCATATCTCCACCACACATCCAAGGATACCATCAATAGTGGAGGATGGCAGGAAGGAAACCAATAACTAGAGGAAGGAGATGGATATTTGTGATGAATCTATAACCAGTGGATGGTGAAGGACATATACTTCCCCACATTCATCAAGAACCATGATTAGAGTGTGTAATGTGAAGAGTCATGTCCAAGTGTGCATACAAGATAAAGGCATGCATATTCAAGTGTCAAGTAGAGAAGCCAAGAGTCATGAGACTTGGCATAAGGAAAGGAAGAGCCAAGTAACCAAAGAGTCATCCTAAAATAGCTATATATTACTGCATAGAGGATATTCCCTATATCATATACATAGTCTACATTGTCTACATAGTGAGCATAGAAAGCATTGTTATTGTATGAGAGTTTTATGATACATTTGTAATAGAAAGAGGAGTAATAAAGTTTACATACATTTGAGCAACTAATATTGTAAGTTGTGCTACATGCTTTGTACATGTGTGATTCAGACTATTACATTCATATTACTTCTTATTAATGAATGTTAGTTGATATATTATAAGCCTTGATTTTACATATTAGTTGACTCATATTATTTTGGTTACATTATTATTTTGATCTTACTATATTGTGGTTATCATCATATTTGATCCTGTGAATATTTATCTTGTGAGTTTACATTAATATTGAGGCTTAAAAAGCCATCACTCATTCAATATTTAGAATCCCTAGCAAAAGGCATCCAAAATGTTAAATCATCTAGCAAGTTTTGAAGGGAAGATTTCCCTATTGTAATGTGTAAATAGTCATAGTTTAGGCTATAAAAAGGATTGGTAAGTTAGTAATTGTATTCGCTTATAGGCTTTTCGTTCATTTATTTTTTGTAAAAACAATTAGCTCATGAGCGACTTATGGGTAATATTAAACCCTCGCTCTTGGCATAATCTCTATATTAATTTTTTGGTATAGCCATATGTGGCCTCTTACTGGCCCATTTTTGTGTGTATGTATGTGTCTATGACTTTTACCTATTTTAGGTTTTATTAAGTGCATGTATGCATGAGGGGCCTACATATATTTTTGGACCAATAATCTATCATTGGCTCTCCTATAAGACCCACCTCTTTATGTATGCTTATAATTGGTAACTCTTATTTATGCTTCACTGTGTTAAGGAGAGGAAGTATTCACCATTGGCACATAAAATTCAAGCCTATTTTTGTAGGAAGATCTTAACATATATCTTGGAGTGTCACCTCCCATTTTCTTATATTGAGTTGTTTTTATTTTATCTCTTGTACCCATTTTTCCTTTGTTAAGTCCAAGTGTGCCTTGAAGATCACATCTTAACAAGGATTCGGCCTTGTAAAGACTCCCAAAGGTCCTTGATTGAGCCAAACCCCACACTCTTGATCATGGACCTATTGTGTCACTCCTTGTGAGGCACAATTGCCCCCACTAAGGACAATTATATTAAAATATTAATGTGTTTAATGTGCACTTGCCTATGATTAGGGTTAGGGTTAGGGTTTCCTTTCTAAAAACCCTAACCTCTTCTTTTGTTATTTATATGTAATGTTCTCTCAATAATATGAATCATCCATTTTGGTTGTATCAAGTGGTATTAGAGCCATAAGATCCACCTATAATTCACATGTGAGGGTGGATTTCCCTCAAGGAAATTTCCCTCCCTCTTTTTACAAATTCTTGTTTTTGTCTTAGGCTATGGTAATGGTGGCCATTCATCCCCCCAAAAATTGATAGATTTCATACACGGTGATGGAAAACGAATAATAATTGGTGTAATTTTTTGATGTGGGTTGAACGATCTTGAAGAATTTTGAGAGAATTCAACATGAGGTTCATTGCATCTACCAGTGCAGGGAGCAAGAGGGAGTTGAACCTAGGGCATGACCATGAGTAGAAGTAGAGCTCCTAAGTGAGTAGCATTGACTGAAGACCAAACATAGTAAAAAATCCCTAACACAATAGAGGGTTATTCATTCTGTGATGGTGATATTTACAGTTCAATTCCACTGCAACGTGGAAATAATAAAACAAACCTCTTTACAACTACGTTTGAGCGAGTGCACAGAAGGTGGAATTATTGGATGACATACGAGTGGAGGACTTTGTATTGGTCTGCATGTGCTCTTTGTGGGACTAGAAATCCTCATTTATACAAGCCCTAAAATTATGAGGTTAGTGCCATTACCAAGATCAGATAGTAATGCACCTTCAATGTTGGAATACCCAGTGTAGTGGCTATAAACTATGATCCATGGTGCAATGTTGGAATACCTAGTGTAGTGGATATAAACTATGATCCATGGCATGTATAGATTTACAAAAATGTGGCATGTACAAATTTAAAATAAAAATTGTACACCCTCGATGCATAAGTAGACCCTTAACACAAGAGGTGCATAGGTGCCACCACATGTAGATTCATAAAAAATTGTGGTGTGTGCAGTACCATAGACGGGTGCACACAAGGGTAGGTTCGATGCCACCATAGCATGCAAGTCATTGTAGGTACCAAATGGACACGTGCACACCCTACACCCCCTACGCATAGAAGGCATGCAAGGCATAGTGCACACACCACATATTGTGCATAGTGCACCACGCACACAAGAACGTAGATGACACACAACTTAGGTGCATGTGTAATGCCTAGGCCTGTGCATTTAGAAGGTACATAATGCATGCATAGTGTGTTATGCATGCAAGCATGTAGGAGGTACATAGGAGCACACCACATGGAGCACGATGTGCCTCCTAAGAGGACACATGACAATATTATAGTCATAAATTTTGCCATGGACTAATTTTAGTCGCAGTTGACATCGTGAAGCACCGATTGTGGGCATAATATTTCATATAATATTCCTACAAATATTCCTTCTTCAAAGTATAAAATGCAATTTGCCTCCTAGTTTGCTAGAGAACATGTCGTTTTCCCAAATCAAGGCTCAATTTGTATCCGACTATAGTCTTACATAATTTTTGAGCCATTACACGTGTTTTTGGGCCTCAAAGTGCACATTCCGTTGAATCGACACTCCAATCCACATCAAGAATTGCATTTCCCTCCTCTCCTTCTCCACAAATTTATGTGTTGAGTTGAAGGAGAGCATGAGGATGTTGCATATTTTAGCACAACTTTTGGATGGCTCAACATTATTGTATAAAGGTGCATTTTCGACAGAGATAAATACCTTCTAGATGAGCTTCATAATTAAGGGGGGATATTAGAATATTAATGAGTATTTTGTACTTAGGAAAGTGCACATTAAGGGGGGATGTTAAAATATTAATGTGTTTAATGTGCACTTGCCTATGATTAGGGTTAGGGTTTCCTTTCTAAAAACCCTAACCTATTATTTTGCTATTTATACATAATGTTCTCTCAATAATACAAATCATCCATTTGGTTGTAACAAATCAAAGATGACAACATGACTAGAGAGTTAAAATATTTCTATGGAGACAAGAAAGTCTTAAAATAATTCTAGTCTAGGTTAGGATTTTTGGACCACCGTATCAACTTATCAATAAGGATGTTTTGAAGAATATTTAGTAATACTCTAGAGGAAGTCATCTAAGAGAGGTCAATTACTAAGGAGAGAAAGTATATTGTGTGTTCTTAAATAAATATTGGCATGGATATTTTAAAACTATTTTTAAAATCCATTAAAATTAAATTTGAATCAACAAAATGGGATCAACATGTAAATTATGCAAATATTACATTATGATACTATAAATATTATGAGAGCATACACATGGCAAGAGATGAAAAAGTAAAAATGATCAAGAAAGGAATGAAATATTTATCATGATATAAAATTCGATATGAATCAAGGAGTTAATATTGTAGTAAAATTTGGATTATATGAAACTATTTTCAAAAAACATTTTATTGAGGCTAGCCCTTGCACTGCAAGTTCTCCAGGCTAGCATAAACCAATAGATAAAAGTTAAACTATGAATAATTTAAAAATAAAATAGATTTATGAGCATGTAAGCATTGGTGGGAATGAAAAAAGAAGAGAAACTCAAAGAAAGAACAAAGAAAAAATGAAACTTAGAGAGATATTGATTTGGGAAACCAAGAAGAAATATCACAAGTATTAATACAAAGTGGTGACACGCCTACAAATAAGAATTATTAATATGGTATATTAGAATATTTAGGGTATGAAGAAGACCTCTAAAATAGATTTATCAAGGGATTAATAGGTTTTTATGCTATTGAATTTATTTTAATACAAAAAATAAAAATAGTTAGTGAAGAGCATAAGGATGAATGCAAAAGGACTTAGAATATGGGGGTTGTTTAGTAGCTTCTACAATCGGAGCTTCATGAGGCATTGAAAAATATCAAACAATAACAAATTTTCAAATAGGATGGATAGTTTTTAAAAATTCCATAAGTATCTAAGTTATAGGTGTTTTTTAAAGGAAAGAGGAAAATAGACAAGTTGGATTTATAAAACTCATATAGCAAAAATATTGAAAAATTTTCTATTATCTAATAAATGGTTGCAAAGAAAGTATATGGTCTCTTTAGACTAATTCAAGAAAGATCATCACAAAAAATAATTCTCTTGAGATGTGAACTACTTAGTAATGGTCATCTAAAGCCTTTTTCGATCTATGTGGCTTTAAGACCTTGATTTCTTCAAATAATTATGTTATGATAGGAATAAAAAAGGTTTAAAGAATCATGTATGCGTAAATTTGTTCAAAAGATGAAATATCTAAAGGGACAAATAAATTTTTGAAATGAGAAATACTTTGGTAATATATTTAAAATAAATGAGGAAATTAAATCCAAGCTTAACAATCTATAAGATATAGTAGAAATCAACAAAATGGACCAAGATGTATGCAATAAAAATGTTTGTTATTTTATTATCATAATGTAATATAAAAGGAATAGTCAAATTAGGCCTAAAAATCTAGGGATGTATGGCTTAAGAAAGGGGTAGAAATACACAAATTTTCAAGTTATTACGAAAACATGTTTATCTTTATGTCAAATAAAAATTATTTCAACTTTAGATGGAAGAAGAATAAGAGATGAGGAAGGAATGAAGCAATTATCACAAAGGTATTCTATCAAAATTGGGAAAGATAATGAGGATCAAAGTTAAATTATATAAAGTAATCTATCAATTATCACACGAGGACGGTAAAATCTTGACCAAGAAGATTTATATGGAGGAGCATCAAGAGGAAATTTTCTCTTTCCACCATAAGTCACATGACTTTGATGGATTTCTTGCAATTTTCTTTGTGGGGTTTGTTGAAGATGATATGTTGGCTATAGATGAAGATTCTAGGAACAAAATCTATAATAATTGAGTGCAATGTCATATTTATTTTATTAGTTCTTAAAAAATTTGACCAAAATATTTTTATAGTTTTTATTTAGTAATCTTTGTAACATGATTTATACGATAATTTAAAAATTTATTGAAAATAGATTAAAAATCCCTCTAAATTGTGTTATCTCAAGGGAGAAATATTATTTTATTCATGTTAAGAAAATGCTTGGTGGTATAATCATTGTGTTATAGGTTATGCATTATCTTCATTCCATAAAATGACTAGGTATGCTTGTGACATTATATATGAACAAAGTGTATAATAGGGTTTGATGGAGTTTTCTATATGAAAATCTAAAAAAAAATGGTTTTGATCAAGGTTGATGTGAATGGATTAGATATTTTTATAGCACTCCAAAATAGTCTATATCTATCATTATATCCATGATTAATACTTTGAATCATCCTTTGGAATCCACTAGGGTGACTCATTATCTCCTTATATTGTTATTATTCTAGTTAAGATATTAGGAAAAGCTTCCTCAAAGGCAAAAGTGGAAGGAAAATCAATGATATCAAAGATGCATTGAATGTTCCCTCTATATCTTATCTCCAATTTGTTAGTGATACTTTTCTTTAGGATCGCCTCTTAGTTAGTGAGGCCATGGAATTTAAATCAATATTTATTATGCTATGATAAGGCTACTAGATAGTTAATCTAAGATATATTAACATTGTCTTAGGTTTACAACATATGGAGATTTTAGGATTTAAAGTTAAAATTTTACCATGAACATATCTAGGCATTCCTTAGATTCATAAAGGAAAGAATGCTATTTGTGATGCAATATTAGATAGAATGAAATCTTATTTGGTAATTTGGAAAGGTAAGTTCTTAAACATGAATGGTAGGCTACAACTCATAAATACTACATTGCAATCTATCCTTAATGTAAATACATACATACATGCGTGTGTGTGCCACTTTAAAGATTATCAATAACTATAGCCTCTGAATTTGAAAAAATGAAGATTCCCTTTGGAAAGGATGTGAGAAAAAGTTTAGGTTTTGGCTTTGTAAGTGGGATATGGTTTGCAAAGGTAAAAACATTATAAGGGTAAACTTGCTAAATTGTAGACTAAAGAGCTTGGCATTAGGGACAAAATTTGGATATTATTCAAATATCACAAAAAAAAATTATGTAATAATGTCACTTCAAAAATACATAGCTCTAGTGTGCAATACAAGTATTAATAAAATGAACCCTACTTAGGGGTTTGACAATATTGAACTTCATATCAAAGACTTTGCAACGAAATGAGAAACATGTTTGATGGTCAATCAATGAGGGGTATTTTATAAAATTTTAGTCTAATGCTTACTTGAAACTTCAACATCTTATTTTTAATACAAAATGACAACCATTGGCTTAGTCCTATTTGGCTTGTATAGGTTCAAATGTCAATAATTAATGAAAGTAATGAAAGTGAGCTATCATTCCAAATATTGTATTTTATATTAACAAATTAGTTGAGGGAGAGCACCTCAAAGAAATTGTGGATGAGCTTTGAAATATTCTTCAAGAAATTTATTCACCTATTTTTATGTAAAATAATGAGTTGGTTTTAAAACTATAAATTTTTAGTACCTTAGCACTATGATTTATATTTACCATACTATGATTTTTACTCATGAGGTTTTTAGACACCAAAACTTAGGCATTCACAAAAACCACATCCTGCATCCCACATCACAATCCTGCATAATAAAGTTATATACCTAAGAATAAAATTGGGTGTATAAATCCTACACATTATCCTATTTTCTAGATTTTAATAAATCTTAAAATATGCCTAAAATACCCTACCTAATCACTAGACATGTGTCTTAGCCATCTCACCAATATCGCTTGCCACATATCACACACTCATGTCCCCTTTGTCCCTTCACATGGGATATACCTTACACCTCACTCCACTTGCACTCATCCATTAGCCACATCACCCCAATTAAGTGAGACACCCTAGGTGACTCACTCTAACTGCCCCTTCCATTTGGCAGCCCTAGATTACCACTTGGTAATCCTAGCTTGCCACCTCCCTTTTCCCTCCAAAATCCTAAGGGGCCTATAAATGTACCTTCACCCCACCAACCAAAATAGGCTAAGAACATACACCATTAAGTTTCCATAATAGCACCAGGAGCTCACACACATCTCAAGGAAAACTAGAGATTTGAAGCCCTGAACTACTCTTTTGGAGCTTTCTACCATTTAGCCCCAACTGCCCAGCCACGGTTACATAGTTGAAACCGCCCTCACATGGTTTCCTAACTACCCGTCTATGGTTGACCAACCAGAACCACGCATCCATGATTTCTCAAAACCAAAAAAACATAATAAAATCGATAAAATTGATTTTTAGCAAGGTAGTTCAAGTTTTTGTTATGTTGTTTTCTGTATTGCATTTCACATTTTTGCAATTAGGGTTTTGTAGTGATATTTGATATCTTGATCAACAGGTGCTACTAACCCTTGTTTGCTTTGTCATATGTGTAGGAAACATGTACTTGGAGAGTTGTTGAAGCTGGAGTAGTCCTATTGCTAGATATCGAAAGCCCACTCACCCTTGAAGTTGTAGCAAAGGAGCGAAGAACACACTATATCTTGTTGAAGAGTTGGAATATCCCCCTTTATTAAAGCATTGTATTCATAAAATAAAGAGAGTATTGTAACATTACCCCTAAGACATTGGGGTATATTAAAAAGCATTATAAAATCGAGAGATTCAGTCTCCCCTGTATTAATACAAAAAGCAAAAATCATTTTTGTCACATTACAATCTTCTTTTTTTTGTTTCGTACATTTTTGTGTTTAGTTATTTTGGATACAGAAATGGTGATCACAGTGGGACACCTAAGGGTTCTATTTGTCATTGCCTTACTTAAATTTGTTACTGATCTATGTTTTTTTATGATTACAATTTTCTAGATCTCGATCGCGCAAAGATTAGAAATTAAAATCGACGAATCTGAATCCCATGTCGATTTGGCCATACACTTGAGCAACCATGTGTGTGTGATTACAAATAGGATGAACCATGGACTTGCAATTGAAATTTTGTAGAACCACACATCGACGGTTGGAGCAATGCAAAATCATGGATCGACGATTGAAACTATTGAAAGGAGTAGTGAAAGGATAGCAGGGTTGTACATCTAAAACCCTCCTTCATATTTCTTTAGCTTTAGAATTACATTAATTTAACTAAGAGTCTCTATCCTTGTTTGCCTTTTTTTGCATCTAGGTCTTAGGCTAGACATACTTAAAAAAAATAAGAAGAATCTACATTTTAGTTTAGTCATTATAGCATCTGCATAGCCTTATTAGGAATAGACCAGGATCATTTAGGGTTTCATATATGCTCTACCTTATTTTTTGGTATATAGCTAAAATCATGGGTCCACGATTAGGAACTCCCAAATGCATGTGCATGATTGCTTAACCGCATAGTCAAGGTTGACCAAACCTAACCGCCCATCGGTGGTTGGCTCTGTATTTCAGAATTCTAGAAAAACTTATAGAAATTAGCCATTCGGTCCTTGATCTATTTTTTTTTGCTATTGTATTTTTTTACTTTCTACATTTAGGAAATAAACAAAATTACATATTATCTTGCATTGTACAATAATAAATGAATCTTTCACACACTTGCATGTGAACATTGGTAAAGATTGGACTTCACCACCAACACCAAGTAGATTACCCCATTATTTGTCCAAGGCCAATCCAAGAACCATCATAGCCATGTAAAATAGCACGCATTCCTCTTCAAAGGGTGTATCGCTGCCCATGGTGATCTAGGTGAGGGTCGGTAGAACCTAGGCTCCCTCATTGAATTTGGGTCTCATCACCAAGTCCTAGTGGGTTTCACAACTTAGAATTCATCATCAATTTAGTGTGTGAGAGCATCTAGGTAAAATCCGTAGATTCATTTTAATGTTAAACATTGCACATCGCTTGTCAAAAACTTAAAACAAAAATTAGAAACTTTTCAAAAATCAAAAACAAAAATCAAACTTTGCAAAAACTTAGGAGCAAAACTTGTTAGTTTATTTGATTTACATGTTTGATTGTGCTTCCATCACACATTCACACACATACATTCATATTTTACACCTTATCCTTCCCTTAGCATATGGTAACAACCTATGGTCAAGCCATAAGGTTAGCCCTAGTTCAGAGTCAGTTGCCTTCTTCCATGGAGCCTCCATCTCAGTCTTGTTAGACCCCTAACACTTTGGTGGTAGGGCAAGTCATGTAGCCCCTACTATGTCTGTTGGCAATTTTGGGTACTTTGGGTACATTGCCTTTGCTCAAGTGTATAAGTTGTCATTGATGTCAAGAAGCTCTTGAAGGAATTTGATTTGATGTCAAATAACTTGTTTTGATGAAGGTTACGGCATGACAGTTTCAAAGGTATTTTGTAAACCCCAAGTTGGGGGGTTTAAAGATTACAGGTGGATGCATTAGTTTAATGCATTTGGGTCGAGGAGGAAGTATTTATTTAAATAATTAAAAACCTTGTTAAGGTTCCTTTTAATTATTTTTAAATAAATATTTGTTTGCATTGGGTTCTCCTAACCCATGGCGCAAATGTCTTAACTTTGATGGCGCTATGTTCTAAGTTTGTGGGCGCTAGCCAAGACCTCCGTCGACGTGTTAAACTCCTCGCGTCGACGTGTTAAACTCCTCGTCGACGTCAAGAGTTTATGGGAAATATGCATATAAATCTCCCACGATGAAGATCAAAGATTATCCCATCCGCATTTTTGAAAAGTGTTGCTCGCTGTGAATTCGCGATCTGATGTTCGATTTCTTCCTCGT
Source organism: Wollemia nobilis (assembly GCA_028583015.1). Taxonomy (NCBI): domain Eukaryota; kingdom Viridiplantae; phylum Streptophyta; class Pinopsida; order Araucariales; family Araucariaceae; genus Wollemia; species Wollemia nobilis. The sequence continues at coordinate 4,611,560 of JAQPPZ010003172.1, read as the reverse complement.
TGTGATTTCGTGATCCGTTGTTCGGATATCCGTCGTTCATTTTTTGTATCCGTCGTAAGGTTTCATCGTCGTCGTTCACGTCAGAAGACAGGGAGGCCTATTGTTTATTTTAGCCCTGGCACAGAAGGTACAAGGGAAAAAGAGTGAGGTTTAAACCTCATCGGACGCCTTTGGCGCACCGGTAGCGGCTAGGCTGTTGGCGCGCTACCCGAACGGGAGGTTCCGCGTTCGAATAACGTGAAAGGGTTTTTCTTCGTTGAAGTGGACGCAGCGGGTGGTGTTAGAGTTCGTGCGCAATTTCTCCATAGCGCGATTTTTGGTGTTGGCCAAGGTATTTTCGAAATTAATTTTTGCTAGTGTATTTTGCGGATGGAGGAAGTTTATTAGAGAGAAAAATAGCTTAGGAGTTATAAGGAGTTTGAAGCTTGCTTTATTTTGATAAAATATTCTTTTGAAAGTGTTGTTTGCATTATCTTATTGCATTCTTATGAGAGATAAAGTTTATTGTTGATAAGACTATAAGGGAGAAATAAGGTGTATAAGGGATAAATATTTCTTGTAATGTTGAGAGTGCTTTTGGTTGATTATGGAAATGAAAGCATGATGTTTTAAGGTTAGAATTGCTTCTTGTGTGAAGTTGTGAAACCTTAAGTGGGCAGCTTTGAGATTGACATTAGCTTTCATTAAATTGGTTATAATCAAGCTATTCTTTACTTGGTTAAAGTGTTGGGCTTACTCCTTTGTTGATGATTTGAAAAGTTGTTTTGTGCTATTGAGATTTGAGTTGGTGGATGCTTTTTGTTCAAACAATATTGGAGAGAAAAGGAGTTCTACTTGTTTCCTTTTCTGATGTTGATTGTGAAATGCTTCAAGGTTGTGTTTTGAGTTGAATGGTGTTGATTGAACCTTGTTTGATGAGCATTGTTGTTGAAGCCCTAATTGATGGTGAAAAGAACATGAGTATCATTGTTATGTGATTCTTTGCATAGTTGGCAATTGTTGGGGTTTCATGTTCTTGAAAGAAAGCATTCTATCCTATCCATTTCAGATATTGAGTTGAGTTTTCAGATTTGAGATTGAGATTGAGCTGAGTTGATTTGAGTTGAGTTTTGAGATTGGGAGTTGAGTATAGAACATATTGAGTCTCTAACAATTCTCTTTATGCTTCTATGAGTTTGACAAAATCACATTGGGTCTCTAACAATTCACTTTGTGATTTCCTTCTAAGAAAGTTTTTCTTGGTGAGCTTGCTTGAGTTTTTGGACAGGTTTCGGTGGGGACTTGTGAGCAATTTTGGACGAGGTTTCGGATGGGGACTTGTGAGCAATTTTGGACAGGTTTCGGTGGGGACTTGTGAGCAGATTTGGACAGGTCCTAGCAGAGGACTTGTGAGCTGAGTTTGATAGTTCTATCGGAGAACTTGAGGACAGAGGTGCATTGGTTCTATGAGAAGAACCTGAGGACAGATTTGGCAAGTCTTTGAGAAGGCTTGTATGCGGAGGATTGATTTGTTCAAGAGTTGGACAGATCTTACGGACAGAGGAAGACTTGTACTAGACCGACTATCTATGTTTGGTACAGGTTGCTGAGCTACTGTGGAAATGATCATAGAAGGCGAGAGGTCTCTTAGGCTAAGCATTGAGGACAGGGAGGTCTTCGGTGGAAAGGAGTTCCACGTGCTGGCAAGAGGTAGAGGCAGTTGATCTTCGAGGGATCATTTCAGAGTAGAGGGGAAGGTATATCCTTTGATCAGAGGCTCATAAATTTTGATTGGGGGAAGGTATCTCCTTTGAGCGAGGCTCATAAATTTTGATTGGGGGAAGGTATCTCCTTTGGGCCGAGGCTCATAAACATTGTAATTGGGAAGGATTCCCAAAGAACTTTGAGATAACTTTTAGAGAAAAGTTTTGTGGACGTAGCCTGACCATTAGGGTGAACCACGTTAAAATTGGTGTCACTTTGTGGATGATATTGTGCATTGCTTTGATATTGCTTTGGGTATATTGCTTTACTATTTTGAAGTATAATGGAAAAAGTATAAAGAGGTCTTATATTATTCACCCCCCTCTCAGTATAAGCTTGTGTTCTTCAATTGGTATCGGAGCGGGTGCCTTCGAAAAGTTTAACGGCTTGAAGGAAAAGCTAGTAAAGAACACAATGGATCATTCAAGTGGCAATGCAGCACCTATTCTTGATGGGTCAGATTTTGGTCTTTGGAGTGCAAGGATGAAGGTTCATCTAATGGCACTTGGGAATGAGGTTTGGGAAGTGATTGAAGATGAGTACACTATTCCGAACATGGTCCTAATACTAAAGAAGAAAGGCTCCTACATCACAGCAATTCAAAAGCAATGAATGCAATCCTGAAAGGCTTACAGAAAGCAGATCTCACCAAAGTGATTCACTGCAAGACAGCTAGTGAAATGTGGAATCAGTTGAAGGTGGTTCATAGAGGTGATACAAATGTCAGAAAGGCCAAGTTGAGACACTTCAAAGGTATGTTTGAACAACTCAAGATGAATGATGATGAAAATATTAGTGACTACATGCTTCGTATGGATGAGGTTGTTAACTCCATGAAAGACTTAGGTCTTGAGCTTGCTGAAAATGATGTTTGTGATAAGATTTTAAGATCTCTTCCTAATAGATTTAGTGAAAATATTTCTGCTATTGAGGAAGCTAAAGATTTGGATAAGTTGAAAAAGGATGAGCTCCATAGTATACTTGCAGCATTTGAGTTGAGAACTCAAGTGAAGGTTGATGTCAAGAAAGAGGCGACTTTCAAGGCTACCAAGAAATCCAAGGGTAAACAACTTCAAGATAGTGATGAGTCTTCTAGTGATGAAGAGGCATATTACGACAAGAAAGGCAAGTTCTCTAGAAAGCACAAAAGTATGAAAAATATAAGATGTTTCAATTGTGGAAAGTTTGGTCATTATGCTACTGATTGTCTTGTTCCCAAGAATGAAAGTGATGAAGATAAACAGGATTCTAAGAGCAAGGATTCGAAAAGCACAAGCATCACGGGAAGAACAAATATGAGCACAACAATCAAGGAAAGAGGTATTCTCACAAGCACAAGAAGAGTTTCTACCTAGACAAAGCAAGTAAGTGTTCTAGTAGTGATAGTGAAAGTTCTTCAAGTGATAATGAAAATGAGATGTTGTTCATATCAGAAAAGGAGGAAGAACCGAAACATAGATTCATTATCATGAAATGTCTTAGATGTGGAAACTTTGGTCACCTTGAGGATGATTGCACAAATAATGATTTGGTTTCTAGTATGTATGAGGATGCTTCAGAAAACTATAAGGAAGATGCATGTATGGTTTTTGAAAAGGGTAGCACCTCTAGTGATAAGAAATCTGAAAAAGGCTTTGATGATTCAAAAAGCAAACAAATAGAGGAAGATATAGAGAAAGGTGAAGTAGATCTTAAAGGTGAACTTATTAGTGCTCTTAGTGCTTTGAAAAAGGAAAGAAAGAAGAATGCTAGACTCAAGGATAAGTTAGATGAATGTTGTATGGAGAGAGATGATCTTATAGAAAGTCTTGACTTCTCTATAGCTAAGACACGGGAACTCAAGGATGAGTTAGAGTCTAAGGTTCTTGAGTATAGTGAGTTAGAACAGAAAATGGCTTCTTTGAAAGAGGAAACTAAAGAGTACAAGGATAAGCTTTACGAGGTTCCAAGATAGCTCCAAAAAGGTTAAGTCACTCATCAAAGGTCAAAGAAAGACAACGAGATAAAACAGGCCTTGGTTTTGTTAAGCCACACAAGGAACAAGTTGGAGAGTCTAGTAAGAGACTCCAAAAGGAAGAGAGTTCCGATGAGAAAAGTATTTCAGAAAAGGAGTCCTTGAATGATAGATGCACAGAAATAGAAAACAGAATTCAGAATGAGAAGAAGAAGTTTTCAGAACCTAAGAGGTCAAATAAAGGAAAGTTTCAAGGCAGATGTTTTGCTTGTCACGGGTTTGGTCACATGGCTTCACATTGCATGGCTCAAGTGAAGAAGGTAAATGACAGTTTCAGAAGTGCTAGTTACTTTCAAGGGTATTGCTACTCTTGTCAATGGTTTGGGCACAAGGCAGTCTATTGCAAGGCAAATAACGAGAACAGGTTTGGTCGAAAGGTGTTTGGGAAGGTTTGGTCGGTGGATTCAAAGATCGGGTTTACCTCGGAGAAACAACATCGTCAAGTGTTTCAAGTGCAACAATGAAGGTCACATAATCGGACAGTGTAGAGCTAAAATTCTAGAATACGAGAACAGGAGCAGTGGCATGATCGGGTCCAAGGATCAAGGCATGGACAAGAACGGGGGATGAGAACAAGAACAAGAACAGTGACAAGAATAGGAATATGGGCAAAGAGTTCAAGAGAAGACCTGGAAAGGAAGTTATAGAGTGATGATGATCGGTGCCTAATGGGAGTTTTACTCCCACCCCGAAATTAATCACCTCATCAGGAGGTGGGGGAGGGACTAAGCTAAGAGGCTCATTCTTAGTCTCGAGCCCCAAAGGTGACCCTTTGCCATTGATGAAAAAAGGGGAGAGATATGAGTAAGGGGAGAGATTCAAAGTGAAGAGGAGAGCTTCAAGTTCGGGGGAGCAAAACTTCAAAGGAAGATTCTCGGTTGTGGGCACGGTTGGTCCGGTTGTTAGCACAGTTGGTTTCAGTTTTGGCTCTTGAGAAGTGTTTTCAGTAAAGGTTTGCCATCAATGACAAAGGGGAGATTGTTGGCAATTTTGGGTACTTTGGGTACATTGCCTTTGCTCAAGTGTATAAGTTGTCATTGATGTCAAGAAGCTCTTGAAGGAATTTGATTTGATGTCAAATAATTTGTTTTGATGAAGGTTACGGCATGACAGTTTCAAAGGTCTTTTGTAAACCCCAAGTTGGGAGGTTTAAAGATTACAGGTGGATGCATTAGTTTAATGCATTTGGGTCCAGGAGGAAGTATTTATTTAAATAATTAAAAACCTTGTTAAGGTTCCTTTTAATTATTTTTAAATAAATATTTGTTTGCATTGGGTTCTCCTAACCCATGGCGCAAATGTCTTAACTTTGATGGCGCTATGTTCTAAGTTTGTGGGCGCTAGCCAAGACCTCCGTCGACGTGTTAAACTCCTCCGTCGATGTGTTAAACTCCTCGTCGACGTCAAGAGTTTATGGGAAATATGCATATAAATCTCCCATGATGAAGATCAAAGATTATCCCATCCGCATTTTTGAAAAGTGTTGCTCGCTGTGAATTCGCGATCTGATGTTCGATTTCTTCCTCGTTGTGATTTCGTGATCCGTTGTTCGGATATCCGTCGTTCATTTTTGTATCCGTCGTAAGGTTTCATCGTCGTCATTCACGTCAGAAGACAGGGAGGCCTATTGTTTATTTTAGCCCTGGCATAGAAGGTACAAGGGAAACAGAGTGAGGTTCAAACCTCACTCGGACGCCTTTGGCGCACCGGTAGCGGCTAGGCTGTTGGCGCGCTACCCGAACGGGAGGTTCCGCGTTCGAATAACGTGAAAGGGTTTTTCTTCGTTGAAGTGGACGCAGCGGGTGGTGTTAGAGTTCGTGCGCAATTTCTCCATAGCGCGATTTTTGGTGTTGGCCAAGGTATTTTCGAAATTAATTTTTGCTAGTGTATTTTGCGGATGGAGGAAGTTTATTAGAGAGAAAAACAGCTTAGGAGTTATAAGGAGTTTGAAGCTTGCTTTATTTTGATAAAATATTCTTTTGAAAGTGTTGTTTGCATTATCTTATTGCATTCTTATGAGAGATAAAGTTTATTGTTGATAAGACTATAAGGGAGAAATAAGGTGTATAAGGGATAAATATTTCTTGTAATGTTGAGAGTGCTTTTGGTTGATTATGGAAATGAAAGCATGATGTTTTAAGGTTAGAATTGCTTCTTGTGTGAAGTTGTGAAACCTTAAGTGGGCAGCTTTGAGATTGACATTAGCTTTCATTAAATTGGTTATAATCAAGCTATTCTTTACTTGGTTAAAGTGTTGGGCTTACTCCTTTGTTGATGATTTGAAAAGTTGTTTTGTGCTATTGAGATTTGAGTTGGTGGATGCTTTTTGTTCAAACAATATTGGAGAGAAAAGGAGTTCTACTTGTTTCCTTTTCTGATGTTGATTGTGAAATGCTTCAAGGTTGTGTTTTGAGTTGAATGGTGTTGATTGAACCTTGTTTGATGAGCATTGTTGTTGAAGCCCTAATTGATGGTGAAAAGAACATGAGTATCATTGTTATGTGATTCTTTGCATAGTTGGCAATTGTTGGGGTTTCATGTTCTTGAAAGAAAGCATTCTATCCTATCCATTTCAGATATTGAGTTGAGTTTTCAGATTTGAGATTGAGATTGAGCTGAGTTGATTTGAGTTGAGTTTTGAGATTGGGAGTTGAGTATAGAACATATTGAGTCTCTAACAATTCTCTTTATGCTTCTATGAGTTTGAAAAATCACATTGGGTCTCTAACAATTCACTTTGTGATTTCCTACTAAGAAAGTTTTCTTGGTGAGCTTGTTGAGTTTTGGACAGGTTTCGGTGGGGACTTGTGAGCGAGTTTTGGACAGGTTTCGGTGGGGACTTGTGAGAGTTTTGGAAGGTTGGTGGGGACTTGTTGAGTTTTGGATAGGTTTCGGATGGGGACTTGTGAGCAGATTTGGACAGGTCCTAGAAGAGGACTTGTGAGCTGAGTTTGATAGTTCTATCAGAGAACTTGAGGATAGAGGTGCATTGGTTCTATGAGAAGAACCTGAGGACAGATTTGGCAAGTCTTTGAGAAGGCTTGTATGCAGAGGATTGATTTGTTCAAGAGTTGGACAGATCTGACAGATAGAGGAAGACTTGTACTAGACCGACTAACTGTGTTTGGTACAGGTTGTTGAGCTGTTGTGGACGTGATCATAGAAGGCGAGAGGTCTCTTAGGCTAAGCATTGAGGACAGGGAGGTCTTCGGTGGAAAGGAGTTCCACGTGCTGGCAAGAGGTAGAGGCGGTTGATCTTCGAGGGATCATTTCCCGAGAGAGGGGAAGGTATCTCCTTTGAGGAGAGGCTCATAAATTTTGATTGGGGGAAGGTATCTCCTTTGAGAGAGGCTCATAAATTCTGATTGGGGGAAGGTATCTCCTTTGGGCCGAGGCTCATAAACATTGTAATTGGGAAGGATTCCCAAAGAACTTTGAGATAACTTTTAGAGAAAAGTTTTGTGGACGTAGCCTAGCCATTATGGGTGAACCACGTTAAAATTGGTGTCACTTTGTGGATGATATTGTGCATTGCTTTGATATTGCTTTGGGTATATTGCTTTACTATTTTGAAGTATAATGGAAAAAGTATAAAGAGACTGTTCACCCCCCCTCTCAGTATAAGCTTGTGTTCTTCAATGTCCCTCAACCTGAATGTTAGGATCTGTAGTGGTGCCCCTATCTTGGACATAGATATTATGTAGATGGCTACTCATGCCGCCATCCTTGAGACTCCTAGGAGTGAGCCACCAACACCATTGGATGGTCATGTCACATATGTGGACATGGACACCATTAGGCTATACCTGAATGCAGTTGGTTTGGTCTTCCCATCATTGCCTCCGCTTACCATTCCACCCCGCACCATTCCCTCATTGCATCAAGAAGCCACCTTCCTACACCTGTAACAGTCCAACCAAATCTTCATGAATCCACTCTTTGAATCGACTACTACCACCATAGCCCATAATCATCCATCATCATCTAACCAGCAACCCTTCATCTTGCCAAATCAAAATATCATTTGTACTAACCCCCTCTACGAAGCACCGGTTAATATTGCTTCGTAGATCCCTGCATCCATCCCATCCACCACACCTATAGATCCCATGCATCATAACATCCCCCATTCAATGGCAATACCTTTTACCACTTACCCTCCACCTACATCCACTAACATGGTTGCCACCCAACCAACCTCATCATCTACCACCTACATGGCCATACCCTCTTCATCTGTGATTGCCATGCAATAAGCCTTCTTGCAATTACAACAAATGATCATTAATAATGCTAATCGAAGCATTAATCCTGACTCACAATGGCAGTCGTAGGGAATTAATCAAAACCAACCATCCACATCTCAACCACATACCTTCTTCACTCAAGATCCATCTTGGGTGTCATGTCCCCCAACCACAACCATAGCCACTAATCCACTTCATCAAATGTATGCTAACTCTTCAAGTCAACATGCCATCATACCTCCATCCCCTCATCACCATAAAAATCATCATCAACAACCATACCATAATCCATTTCATGCTAACATCCCACATCATCAAAACCCCACTAATAATGCACATTATTTCCAATAGCAACAAACCAACTAGGGTTTTAACCCTCTAGAGGATCCAAAGTTTCAATTTTTATAAAGTCATATTGATAGCCTAGCCATGCAAACATCGGGTATGCAATACCAAAAACCTACTCTAAGGTAGCTACTCAATCATCCAATTCATGCTTTGGTACCATCACCACCCTACCCAATAGACTTTCAAATACCAAAGTTTGACAAATTCAAGGGGGATGAGGACCCTCGAGAGCATGTGATTGGATTCATTAATGCATGCTTTAGAATAAAAAACAATGATGCACTCATGCTCCATACTTTTCCTCAGACGTTTGGGGGAGATGCCCTAGATTGGTACAACCATTTACCACATCAAAGTATCTATACTTTCGAGCAACTAGCGGACCAATTCTTGGAGCGGTTCTCCCTGAATGTTAGAAAGAAGACAACATTGATCGATTTTCTGAATTTATGATAATATGATGATGAATCGGTCTATGATTTTGGCAACCGTTGGAGGGAGATCATGACCAAACTGCCATTCTCCCTCCCTATGGTAGAATTAACATGAATGTTCACAAGGAGTTGTGCCAAGCCTATCTCCTTGTTATTACAACTACAACAATATAGAACATTCGAAGAAGCACTCGCCCAAGCCCAAGTAATAGAAGAAATCAAGATTCAAGAGGGTGAGATCAAACCAAAAAAGAAATAATGGTAGAACAAGAATCAAAAGGGGAATAACCACGATCAATCCAAGGCTGGCTAGGTTAATCAAGTAGTCTTGGGCCAACCTTCACAGCAAATCCAACAAGCCCAAGTCCAAGTACAACAACCCCTACAACAACAACAACAACAACAACCAAAACAAAATTATCAAGTGGTTCCACCCCCATAATAGCTTCAAAACCAAGCTCAACCTATAGAATGACAACAATATCAATTCAGGCCCAAACACATCTACACCCCATTACCTAAACCATATTCATCCATCTTCCAAAAGTTGTATGATGCACAGGCTTTCACATTGCTAAAAATGAAGCTTGAAGATCCTAATAAGCCAAAACCTAGAAACTATAGAGAGCATCTATATTGCACCTTTCATCGACAGAAAGGTCATGACATCGAGACTTGCTATGGGTTTAAGAATATTGTGCAAGATCTACTTGAAATGGGAAAGATCAAGATTGATAACCCCTTAGCCCAACCAAATCAAAACCTTGGAATATATCAAACACCATTACCTCATCATGAGGTAAATCAACAAGCAATGGGAGCATCAACTTCTACAGTTCCTCCCAATCAAGTTAATCATGTGTCACAACTATACCAAGGTTTTATGGGGGCTATTCATGTAGTCACTCGAGGGCAAAGAAAAATGAATCGCACACAAGAAAATGAGCCAACCCAAGTAGTACCAACTCCTATAGCACAACCAAATGTGCCCATACAACTAGGCCCAACCATTCCACCTCCACCCATTCATATTCCAAATCATCCATCTCGACCAATCATCACCTTGAGAAGTCGGTTGACATAGAGCCTAAGGATGGCATCAACCAAATTGTCAATATATGAGCTCATACAATAATCTCCCCCACATCGTGAGGCATTGATGGAAATCTTAAAATCCATCAAACTACAAATAAAATATCCTAATACCTTCAACACTTTTGTGGGGAGTGTCCAAAATTGCATGGAACCCTCAATAGCATTCTATGACTTTGAAGAAAAGAGCATATCATCAGAGTTACTCGATCCTCCATTGCATATTGTAGCTCATATTGATAGAAAACCATTTAAGAGAGTGCTCATTGATACCGGCTCCTCTATCAATCTCATCACCACCCCAACCATCAAACATCTCAACCTACCATCATCTCATATCACCACATCCACCTTCACCCTGTGGGCCTTCAATGATGCTTTGTGTTCCACTGTGGGGAATGTAGTTCTACCTGTAATAGTGGGGGTGAAGACAATCCATGTACTCTTCCATATCTTGGAAGGGGCCATGCAATATAACATACTTCTTGGACATCCCTGGATTAGGGAAATGAAGTGTGTTCCCTCGATATTACACCAATGTTTGAAATATGTGCATGAGGGAAAAGTCCATTGCATTCAAGCTGACACCGAGCCATTCAAGTACTACAACTTGATATCCAATCCATATGAGCCATTCCTTCCATCCACCCATCTTTCCATTCAGCCCCTCATTGTTCGAACCACCCCAACTAACAACACCTCATCCAAAGCACCCATCCTAGAGGCTTTGCCAATAGTTGATCCTACTTTTGCATCCCAAAGCATCAACCCAAGTCAACCCTCATCCACTTCATATCATTTTTCCATCACACCTGATCATCCCGCTAACCAACCATCATCTTCATTAGCTACACCTCCCACTTCGCAAACACCCTTCACCTTTTCATCCCAACCAAATCCACCAACCACTAACAATCCCATCAAACCAAATCCACCTCAAACCTCACCACCCATTGTCTCATAGATAGGGTCACCTATCCGAGAAGAACCATTTCCAAGTGAGCCATTACCTCCATCCGAGCCACAAACCACCATTGAAGCATCCACCTCAGCACCTGAATCATCTACATCCCAACCGACTCAAGTTGTAGTCCATCTCACCAATCCAAGTATTGGTGAGTACATAGTTGAGAGTGTCACAATAACACCACCTATCCAATCTATCAGAGATTATGGTCACCCATGTGACCCACCTTTAGCTATAGGTGCAGTGTATAGAATGGGTTTCGAGCCAAATAGGATCAAATTTGTATATGGGGGAGTGGATTCTTCATCCAATCCACCTCCTCCTAATGAGGAACCCATACAAGAATTTTGTGCCAACCTAGAATATCTATCCAACCCATATTTTCCCTTGTGATATTTTCGTAGGGTTAACTGGTAGGGATTTGGTCTTAGATGACATGAACAGGGTCCGCATCACATCATTGAGCCCCAATATCGAGAAGTGCATGATCGCTCTGGCTTAGGATATAGGCCATCAACCTCAAACTCCTCTTTTGAGCATACATTTCAACGACTCACCTTAGAGTCCGAAGAGGAGGATGAGGAGAGCGAAGCCAGTGATGATAGTGATGATGAGTATTTGGACCCTAACTTTACACCTTATTTACATGAGGCTTTTCTAGAGATGACATTGCATACAACTATGATCGATTACATTTTTGATGATTACATCTTCGATGAGGATTTTGAGGAATTTCAAGAAATGGGACCAAACATAGATATGATCAATCACATTTTTGATGGTCCCCAAGAAGATGTGGCCCCTATAGAGCCCATCGAGAGAGATGAGTGCTACACTACAATGTTTCCCATAGATCACTCCATATTTCACTTCAATAAAGAGCACGAGCGACCTGAACCAGATCCACCACCACCACCTTGGTTGCATTCGCAAAATCATTATTCACCCACCATAGGTCAGTTGCTCCCTAGAGAGAGTGAGCAAGATAGTTCACTCCTCAAATCATAGCCACCTCATTTCCACCAAGTTAACATGATTTCTGTTGACTTGTTCACCCCACTCTATAATCCATATGATTTGGCAAAGCCGATTCCAATCGATGCTAGCCTTATCACCATGGATAGGATTTCATCCCCACCATCCATAGTCAAATTCATCCTATCTAAAGAATTGCTAAGAGCTTCTAATGCTTATATCCCTCAACAATCTTCACCTTCACCTGCTTCTATTTTTCAAATTAAAGTAGAGGAGGCATTACCCGAGTCCTTTGAGCATGTGGAGGATGATATTCATCTCATTCCTACTCCACATCAGTTGGAAGAAGGTTCTCATATGCTTATTGAAGAATCCATTGATGTGAACCTGAGTCAAGATGTGGATAATCCACAAATCATGAAAATAGCAAAATATTTATCCGTAGAAGAGAAAGAGCGCATGATTAGACGTTTTAACAAGGAAGAAAGAGATCTTTGCATGTGGTCATACAAGGATATGCCTGGCCTTGACCCCAACTTGGTGGTCCACAACCTCACCTTAGCTCCTGAAGCTAAACCATTCAAGCAAAAATTGAGGAAACTTCATCCTACCATAGCACTCATTGTCAAAGAAGAGCTACAAAAATTATTAGATGTGGGTTTCATAGTACCCATTGATTATCCCAAATGGCTCTCAAACATGGTACCCATTCATAAGCCGAATGGGGGTACATGTATGCATAGATTTTTGAGACTTAAACAAAGTGTGCCCCAAGGATGATTTTCCATTACCGAACATCGATCAACTTGTAGACTCCTATGTAGGCCATGAAATGCTTTCTTTAATGGATGGTTTTTTAGGATACAACCAAATTCGAATCAATCCTGAGGACCAACACAAAACAACATTCACTACACCTTGGGGGACTTTCTGTTACAAGGTGATGCCATTTGGTCTTAAAAATGTAGGAGCTACTTATCAATGTGCCATGACGTATATCTTCCATGACTATATGCACAAAATCATTGAAGACTATGTGGATGATCTTATCACAAAATCCAAAACACGTCTTGAGCACATTGAAGTACTAGAAAAAGTTTTTGATCGATTGCTTGAACATAAGGTGAGGTTAAATCCTAAGAAGTGTGTATTTGGAGTCACATCAGGTAAACTTCTAGGATTCATTATCTCCAAGTGAGGCATTGAAGTGGACCCTGATAAGGTCAAGGCCATTATTGAAATGCCACCTCCAACAAATCTTAAAGAGTTGTATAGTTTGTAAGGAAATATTCAATCCATTCGATGATTCATTGCACAACTCTCAGACAAATGCAGGCCATTCAATCGCTTGCTATAGAAGGGGGTGACCTTTTCCTAGATAAAATAATATCAAGAGGCTTTTGATGATATCAAGAAATATCTGGCTTCACCACCAGTACTAACATGTCACCTCATCCAGGAGTCCCTTTTCACCTTTACATTTCTATAATAGATTTTGCATTAGGGACAATGCTTGCATAAAAGAACGAAAATCATAAAGAGCAAGCAATTTATTACATTAGTCGAACTTTGGTGAGTTATGAAATAAGATATGCTTATGTTGAGAAGTTGTGCTTAGCAGTGGTTTTTACCACTAAGAAACTCAGACATTATATGCTAAGTAACACTACCTATGTCATAGCTAGAGAAAATCCTCTGCGTTATATGATGACTCACACATACAACAATACCCAAACCACAAAATGGATAATGCTCTTAATGGAATTTGATCTTGAATTCATTAGCCAAAAATCCATCAAAGGTCAGGTGATAGTCGATCAACTCGTAGAAGCTCCACTTCCAAATGATCAACCTCTTCTTATAGAGCTTCCAGATGATTCGGTATTTTTCATCACTGAACAAGAAGAACTAGTCCCTCCTGAGGATGATGTTGACATCACTCTCTTCTTTGATGGGTCAAAGTGCAAAAAAGGACAAGGTGTTGGAGTCATATTTTATACACCCAAAGGAATACCAATTCCTTTATCATTCAAACTTGACTTTCCATGCACAAATAACAATGTAGAGTATGAAGCCTTAATCTTGGGGCTTCAATCAACATTAGCTATGGGCATTAAGCGTATAAGCATTTTTGGTGATTCCCAACTTGTCGTTTGCCAAGTGAAAGGAACTTACCAATGTAGAGAGCCAATCTTGAAACAATATCATGAAGTAGCAATGAAATTGCTAGCAAATTTTGATTGGTACGAGATTGACAACTTGCCTCATTCGACTAATAGGTTTATGGATGCGATGGCTTCTTTAGGATCATTGATTCCTAAGAATAAAAATGGAGAAGTCCAACCACTTATCATCACAACAATGTCCAAATCTACAATCGCACGAGCATAATCTGAAGGTGAGAAGAGTGTTTGTTTCATCCATGTAGAACCATATGAATCTTACCTTGATCAAATAAAAGACTTTCTCAAGTTTGGGACCCTCCCATCAGATTTGATGTGAACTACAAAGAGAATGTTTAAACAAAAAGTAGCTCGTTACACTCTCTTGGGGGATGTGTTGTATAGACATGGCTATGATGGAGTCTTACTTCGATGCCTAGATCCCGTAGAGGCACAAAGAGCCATAATTGAAGCCCATGATGGTACTTGTGGTGGCCACTTTAGTGGAATGGCCATTGCAAAGTGCATTTTGTGCATGGGTTATTATTGGCCCACTATGGAAAATGATTGTTGTCAATATGTGAAGAAATATCAAAAATATCAACATCACGCCAATTTGACTCATGTACCATCACAAGCATTACAACCCATTCAAAGCCTTTGGCCCTTTTCACAATGGGGCCTAGATTTGATTGGAAAAATTTCACCTGCCTCTTCGGGACAACACAAGTTCATCATAACTACCACATAATACTTCACCAAATGGGTCGAAGCAATCCCAATGACCACTATGATTGGACCTCGAATTGTAGAGTTCATACTCCAACACATTATCTATCATTTTGGGATTCCTTCAAAGATCATTTTTGATAATGGCAAGTCTTTCAAAAATAAGGATGTTCGAGCATTATGCAACAAGTACAATATCCAACATAGTTTCTCGACTCCTTATTACCCACAAGCAAATGGACAAGTTGAAGCGACCAATAAGACCTTGATAGCCATTCTCAAGAAACTTGTCAAAGAAAACCATAGATATTGGCATACTCAACTCCCCTTGGCATTATGGGCTTATCGAACAAGCATCCGAATGCCAACTAAGGCAACTCCATTTTCATTGGTCTATGGAGCCAAAGCAATCATACCTCTTGAGCTCGAGATCCCTTCTTTATGAGTTGCATTACAAGAATTCATGGATGATGACATAACTAGACAAGCACATCTTGACCAACTTACACTCCTTGATGAAAGGTGAATCAATGCCTTAGAACATCTACGAGTATATCAAGATCACATCAAGCGTGCTTATAACACAAAAGTCCATCCTCATGAATTCCAAGTAGGAGATCTCGTTCTTAAAGAGAAACAATAGAACACCAATGCATTGCCACACTTGAGAGATAAATTCGTGGCTAATTGGTTAGGTCCATACATTGTTAAGCAAAAGTTGGGTCCAGGAACGTATAGACTTGTAAATTTAGAGGGAACATTGGAACTTGAGCCATTAAATATTATACACCTAAAGGCATTCTATGCATAGTGTAGTTTATACATATGTACATATACATGGCTAAAAAAATAAAAATATATACATTCATAGCATTTCATACATCCATCCATGCATTCCATCTACATTTCATAGATGCATTTTAGGCATTTGTTCATACCATTCATCATATTAGGGATCATTTGGTTAATTTGGATGATCGCTAGTCCACTATGTCTTGTTGCCTTAATCAGGGGCACCTTATATCAAACATAACAATACATTTACAACTTTCCTTATGATATTTTGATAATTAAGGGGTTCACATAAACTAGGATAGATACCGTATAATCATTAGCAATAATGATTATGCGACCACTGACTATTTTATGTACACTTTTTAACTTTCAAAATCTTGTAGCGAAGGTATCACAAAATCTTACATAACACATTAGTCCATAAGCAAAATCCAAATGTTTTCAATCACTCAACCACTCCTAGTGTTTTGAGCAACCTCCATTAAAAATCAAACAATCTTTAGATGCAATAAGTTGTTCCTGGTCAATCAAGTTTCCTCTTGGACCACGCACATCAAAACACATTAAAACATTGTGAAGCTTAGGAATGATGAAGTCATGAGTTGCTATTGCCATAAAGTGAAAGGTTTCCCCTGTTCATCCAATTATGCACATGGTCTAGAATGCTAAAGAGTTGACAAAAGGACAAGCTCCACCTTCATCCCAAAAAAAATCCCTTGCTCTTCCTCAAAGTGAGCAAGTATCCCAAAAATATTCCAAAAGCAATAAAAATTCCCTTGCTCTCTCTCAAAATGAGCAAGTATCCCAAAAAGCATCCCAAAAGCAATAAAATTCCCTTGCTCCTCCTCAAAATGAGCAAGTATCCAAAAAGCAATAAAAATGCATTTTGCTCCAATACAAAAATGAGCAAACTCAAAAATAAAATCCCAAAAATCCAATGTAATAAAAGAAGGGAAAGGAGCTTGAATCCTTGGAACTCTTAGTGTCTCAAAAATCATGGGGTGATCCTCATTACAACAATGGGTTGAATGAAACCCACTTGGCAATGGGGTATCCTTATGCATGGTGCCATGTCTATCACATTAGCGACCTTATTTTGTATAGACCTATGGATGCTCACGGATGAGCTAGCTTATTGGCATAAGTTACCAATTGATTAGTCTACCCTTACTCATAATGAGAAATGAACAATCATTGCACACATAGTTGGTCCTTGAGAAATTTGAAACCACTAGGACAACCTTAGCATCATGAAGATTTGCGAGATACATAGATGAGTTTGTTTGAGATCACTAGGATGTTTGAGTCTTTGCAAAATGACCCTAGATCCTTTATCCAAACCATCCCATATCATTTCCATTACATCTCATTATCCATTTCATTTATAAATACCAAATGTTAGTGCCCCTGATTAAACAATGAGAATAAAGTTGATCAAGCAAAAGTCTAAAATAGTACAAATGATCATTAGAACATAACATTCACCATTCATTCCACTCAATCACTACATCATTTCATATGCATCCATACATACAATAAAAAAAAAGTGCAAACACAAATGATCATAATAAAAGCCATGTATATATATATATATATATACATAGTACAAAAATCACCCAAAGGTTGTATACATCAGAGCACTAAGGCTCATAAGAAAAAATGAAAACTATAAAAAGAGGTAATAAGTGCTACTAGCTAGCACCACCATGACTCCTATGAGGACCATGAGTTGATCCCTATGAGCTAGATGGAGCATGGAAACCAGGAACCCATGATCGTGAACCACTAGGTCTAGACTCACTCCACCTGCTAGAGCTCGACATTGATGATGAAGGAGGTAGAGGTAGTGGAATATGATGCTGAGCTAAAGTGTCCTCAAGCATCCCAATGTAAGTAGCCTACCTCTGAGCAATAACCAAATCTATATCCTGACGAGCCTCTCGTTGAGCTATCTCAACATGAAGAGATACAATCATAGAAGCATCCCCACCTCCACTAGATCCACTCTGTAGCCCATCCACCTCACTCCGTAATCGAGCTAATATCACCCTGTAATCTCATGATATCTACATCATGAGACTTTATAATCTCTCCCAAGTTATCTCGCTCATCCTGGAGAATCCCCCACTCCTCAGTGTGGCATGGAGGAAGATCCTACCTTCCATCACCTCCATCACCCCTCCATCATCCCCACCTCCACTACCACTACTGCCACATCCATCTCCTCTAGCCCTGGAACCAACATATGTAGGTTGCACATCTACCTCAACTCACCCCCTACTCCCACTACCTCAATGATGCTTCTACCATCGAGAAGCCTGCTCACCAGCATCCTGCTCATCACCACTAGTCACATCATCCATAGCCTAGATAGGTGCCCATGGAGGCTACGTAGCAAACCAAGTATCATACTCAAAATTAGTCCCAACATCATCTACATCTGGGATATTAATCACCTCATCATCCATGGCATCATCCATAATCCAAAATTTAGGAGTGACTAGGAGACTCAGCTCATCACCTCGACACTTGTACACCACTAGAGCATCAGGAACTCCCTGCACCAAACCAAACTATCTCCTCACCTATGAGAACTAGATGAACTCCATCTCTCACCCATGTCATCCAACCACCCACCTACCTTGCCTAACTCGCCAAATATGTGCTACATCACTATCCCAAGTTAGACCTCACCAAGATCACCAACAAATATCATCGCTAGTCAGAGCACCAAGAATATCAATACTCCTATCCACTATGAATAGGATGACTTGGTGAAGTCTCCTCGTTGGTCCACCAATGAAGAGCACAAGGCAATGAGTGATCCCACTCACAAGGTAGACCCTCTGGATGAGCTATCCTGATGTGCTCCCAAGCCCACAATTGAAGTAGCAAGCTGCATCCAAGTCCCTTTTACTCCTGCCTCTTCACCTCATATAGCTCCACATACATCTGGTATAGTAGAGTGGGAGCCCATGCATAAATTTGAGGCTCACCAATCAGATCCAACACAAGCCTCACCTGGTTCCAAGGGAACCTAGACCCCATGTTGTTAGGCAACAACATGTTGCCTACAATGTACATCACAAAAGTCTGAAGTGCACCTAACTTCCCATCCTTGAATAGTTGAATGTATGGGATCCCACCTTTGTGTAATCTACATCCCAATCATCCCCATAAATCAGCCTCAATTCATGCTCCTTGTCGTGGCCCACTTAGATTGGTGAGCCCTCGATAGGAACATGGAAGATGTGGTAAACATCTTCCAAGGTGATAGTAAGCTCCCCTATCGAAATCTGAAATGACCCCCTATCAGGGTCCCATCTCTCCACTAGGGTAGATAAGTACTCCTCATCTACCCTCACGGTCTCCACCCGCCCACAACCATCCAACCCCACCATCTCCAACCACTTCCAATCATCATCTATTAGTGCCTTCCACACCCGAGAAATGATGCGAGGCCATCTATGTCGAGCCTCAATAAATTTAACCTACAAAAAGCACAAAAAAATCCATATCAGTGCAAACATCATTAAAAAATAGAAAATACAAAAACATTTCATGCTTTATTTTCATTTAAAAAAAAAACACAAAAACATTTCATGCATTATTTTCATTTAAAAAAAAAACAAAAAATTTCATGCATTTTTTCATTAAAAAAAAAAAAAAAAAATTATCATTTTAAAAAAAAAAAAAAAAAAAAAAAAAAAAACATTTTTTTTTTAAAAAAAAATTAAAAAAAATAAAAAAAATATAATAAAGCTAAACTAAGAGTTTAGACCACCTACCTCAACATAGCGGACACCTCCAACCTCCAGTCTCCGTAGCCACACTCGCTCCACTCACCTCGCCAGCCACCTCCATAACTCACTCTCACTTCTCAAAATGCTCAAAAAAAATCAACTACAAAAATGAAAAACAAAAATACTCTTTTTCCCTTTTATAGTCGTAAAAAGCAACAACAATCATGGGTGTGCATTTCCTGGAGCATGCCTAACCATGGACGTGTGGTTGGTAGATCCAATCGCGCATCCGCGATTGTCGGGCACAACAAAACACCCTCGCTCGGTTAGCAACAAAAAAAAATCATCAAATGCATTCATCACATCCATTCAACAAACATCATCATCAAAATGTAGTGAGCCTCGTATTTAGTGAATTACCCTACATACCTGGCGGTTGCAGCGATTGGTAATCCATGCAATCCGGTAGGATGGGTAGCTCACCATAAGGACACTTATTCAAAATCATCCAACATCATCACATGTGGCATTAAATCAGCTGGGTCCCTCAATATTTGAGTATGGCTCTGTTCAAGCTAATTTGCACAAGGTTATCATTAAGCCCTTTTCGTTGGGTTACAAAAGTGGAAACAATCAATCACAATTTGGTAATAATCACCAAAATCACTATGAGTGTCGAATTTCCAAAGTGTCTTGGTTCCTAACAACAGGAATTGCTAATAGTCGCATGGGCACCCAAACTCCCAATGTGGTTGGTGATTTTACCATGACATTTTGTGCATCATCAAAACCAAAGGTAAATTTGCAACAACAAACCATCCCAAACTTGGGGTATCAAGTTGATCTTCAATTTCACACATTTGCATCCATCACATCCACCCCTTTCATCATCCACATTTGGTCAATTGGCTCGTGGGTTTCATTCTTTACCCATTCGCCAATTGAGGGGGTAAGCAAACAAATCAAAATTTTCAAAAATCATTCATTCTTGAGCATCGAGAAGATTTGAGTCCATTTATCCATCCAATAAGGATAGGTGTCTTTTGTTTTTGCATCGCATTGTGTTTTACACAACATGGTACAAAAAGGGGCATCTATAGACACCAAAACCTAGGCATTCACAAAACCTCATCTTGCATCCCACATCACAATCCTGCATAATAAAATATATACCTAAGTCTAAACTTAGGCATATAAATCCTGCACATTAAAAGTATTTTCTAGATTTTATAAATCTAGAAAATCTGCCTAGGATACCCTGCCTAATCACTAGACATGTGTCCTAGCCACCTCACCACCATCCCTTGCCACATCTCACACACTCATGTCCCCCTTGTCCCTTCACATGGGACATCCCTTACACCTCACTCCACTTGCACTCACCCATTAGCCACATCACCCCAGTTAAGTGAGACACCCTAGGTGACTCACTATAATTGCCCCTTCCATTTGGTAGCCCTGGATTACCACTTGGCAATCCTGGCTTGCCACCTCCCTTTCCCTCCAAAATCCTAAGGGGACCTATAAAGGCACCTTCACCCCATCAACCAAAAGAGGCTAAGAACATACTATCAAGCTATCAAAATCACACCAGGAGCTCGCACACATCCCAAGGAGAACAAGAGATTTGAAGCCTCAGAGTGCCCTTTTGGAGCTTTCTACCATCCAGCCTCAACCGCCCATCTGCGGTTACACAGTCACAACCACCCTCACGTGGTTGCCTAACCACCCTCCCATGGTTGACCAACCACAATCACACATCCATGATTTCTCAAAACCAAAAAAATACAAGCAGATCGGTAAAATTGATTTTTAGCAAGGCAGTTTAGGATTTTGTTTTGTTTTTTTCTGTATTACATTTCATGTTTCTGCAATTAGGGTTTTGTAGTGATATTTTCTATCTTGATCAATAGGTGCTACTAACCCTTGTTTGCTTTCTCATGTGTGCAGGAGATAGGTACTTGGAGAGCTATTGAAGCTGGAGTGGTCCCATTGTTGGATATCAAAAGCCCACTCACCCTTGGAGCTGTAGCAGAGGAGCGAAGAACACACCGTAGCTTGTTGAAGAGTTGGAAGACCCCCCTTTATTAAATCATTGTATTCAAGAAAGAAAGAGAGCATTGTAACATTTCCCCCAAGACATTGGGGTAAATAAAAAGCATTGTAAAATCGGGAGATTCAGGCTCCCCTGTATTAATACAAAAAGAAAAATCATTTTTTCACATTGCAATCTCCTCTTTTCTATTTCGTACATTTTTGTGTTCAGTTATTTTGGCTACAAGGTTGTTATAAATTGGCAAGTCCTTATGCATACCATTAGTGGCACCACTCTCTTAGTTTCTTATGTGTATGACAATTGTAGATGACCCTTTTAGTCCATCTTGTCAATCACTTTTCAATTTCATAATCAAATAAATGGGTGAACATTGATGTTATTTGACTTCTTACGTGTTGACTGATCATATCTATACTCACTACAATATAAAAATTATATTTACTTATAATTTATTGCACGCTAAACTTCTCACAATTAATTTCTCACTTTATTTTTCATGCAATTTATTTTTTTGTACTTTCTTTGTGTTTTTAGTTTAGACTAGTATTCTACACGAGGACATAGGGGAACTAGCCAAAATATGGAGGTCAATAGAAGCCTTTGGTAAACCCATCCAACCTTGTTGAAACTCAAGTGTGGGTGCAAAACCTAATTTAAAATTCAATACAATTCCCTGGATCAACATAGTTTATCGCATGTCTAGTGGGACAAACCCTCATTTTCCATGCATTTGCATTAAATTTCTTGATTTTTGTGCCAAAGTTACATCTGTCACAAATAGAACCATTGGATTTAAATTAAAATAATCACTAAGTAAACATTAACAAGTGATTCACTCTAAAATTTAGATCAATTCACTTGATTTTAGGCCAAATTTAGAAAATCACTAAGCCCTCAAAAGCGAGCGATTTTCTTGGTAAATCCAAGCATTCTGCTCTAATTTAGTGAGAAATTCACTCAAAAATTTTTATTTTCATAGGTTGATTACAAAGTGATTCTCCACTATGAGGAGATGATTTTTTTAGTTCCAAACCCAATTTTACTTAAAATTTGACAATTTTTTGTTATTTGTGTTTGAATTTTGTAGGTGCTATGCAAATGGTGGCTCCAACACAAACTTCAAAATTCTATTTTTTTTGCAAATATGATAAATTCTACAATATAATAACAACATCAAAACTCAATTTTGGCATTGTATGAGCATATTCCATGGGCAAGAAGCACTTAAGGCAGATTTTGAGTCATTTTTGTCTAAGTACAAAATAACAAGCAATTCATTCTAAAAAGCAAGTGATTCACTCCAAAAAATATGAAACTCATCCAAGGATGATATAGCAAGTGACCCACTCAAATTTTAAACCATGATTTACTAGGAAATACAATTTTATTCTACCTTCCATCAAGGGTAGGCAATTTGCTCCAGTCTCAAAGGCAAATTGCTCTAGTCTCAATGGCAAATTGCTACAAGCAATTAGATTGGATCATTTTGTTTCTATAAATTTTTCCAAGTTAAAAAACCCAAGCAAATCACTTGAAAATAACAAGTGAATCACTCTAATTTTGCAAATAAAATGATCCATTTTTCAACACATTGAAAAGTAATGCCCTGCTCATCTCCAAAAAATTGGAAGCAAATCATTCAATAGGTAAAATTTTGAAGATTTGCATATTTTAATCTTGAAATTTTGTCTATGTAAGTGCAAATATGTAGACCTATGAATACTGATCCAAGGGTCAAAAACAAAAAGGATAAAAAAAAATAGACATCATTGTCTATCATCAAAGGAACACTAAAAGAAATAGAAAAGAACAAACCACCATGTAGGTACATCAATAGAATGAGTTTGAAGAGGTTTTGATATTCAATCTTGTCCCATCAAAATGGAAAAGTCCCATGGATGATCTAGTTATCCAAGGCTTCATGCTACCACAATTGACAACTTAAGCCAATAAATCAGTTAATCATCTGCTCTAGCAAACCCAACTTTATCTAATTTAGCTCCTACAATAACTCACACTAATTATTGGTATCAGATATTGGTTGATATAAACAAACTTACAAGTAGTATACTCTTTGTGAGTCAACTTTATAATTGGCCTATGAATTTTGGTACACAAAACATACCTCCTACAAGTACTCCATCCCAAATCCCTCCTAGACCTAGTTTATCAAATACTTCCAACATTCATCTAGGTCAATCCTTAGTTCCAATAGAGTCATTAGGCTTGAACATAAACTTCAAGAATACACAAGCTATGGATGGACATATAGGGTCACAGGTATCCTAGGTAAACACCTAGGGATCAATTCCACCTCTATCTCGTCAAGTACAACAAAATGTGCAAGGTACATCTCAAAACTAGTAATTCTTGTAAATAGGGTTAAATTATCCTCCTCCATAGTAGAATATCCAACCACCTCCTAATCGGTAGTGGGATTACTAGAATATTTCATCTTAGTATCCCCTACCTTTATTCCCTAATATCATTTGTACCCACCTCCTATTTATGCAATATACCCTCCTCCACATCAACAATATCATCAACCTCCTCAACAAAACAATATAGGAGTGTCCCTTAGATCATAAAACCAAATTCCCAATTAGACCTCCCAAGGACCATTAAACCTAGTGGTCTATTCTCTAATTTCCCTAGCAACTATGAAACTCTTACCTACCTTTTATTGGAATGAAAACAAGATGATACTGGATCATCTCACCGAACTACCAATACTCAAGTCAATTCATTGTATTGAGGACATAATGGTATGCTTACTAATCTACTCCCTTCATGACAAAGCTACTTTATGGTATATGAGATTATCAAATAATTCAATTACTAGCTGGGCATCAATAGTAGATCCATTTATGCAAAGATTTGGTGGTATTAGAAATGATTATTTAGTTTTTTTTTAGTTGAAAATGATGCAAAGACACCATCAAGAAAACATTCAAGATTCTTTATAACTCAATCTAATTCCATATAAATGTTAGGCCAAAAGAAGAATAAGCATTACCATACTATATCAAAGGTTTTCAATTTGATTTAGCATTGATGATTTGTAATGCTAATCACTATACACTAGTTACAATATTTGAAGAATCAAATAGAGAAGAGGATATATTTATTTAGGTAGAGAAGATACTCCTTGCCCCATTTCTAGCCTATGTGTCTCAAATCTCCCAAAACACACCTATGACAAATTCTACACCCAACTTATCTCACCAACCAAACACTTTCGTACATTCTTCTACATCACCATATATCATCACTCATCTTAGCCAAAACATGTCATCCATAGTAACCTTCTAGCCACCACTTCCAACCCTTTATGCTTCATCAAACCGTGATAATGAGTGCAACAAAAATTTTGTGATGAATGAAATGTTGGAAGCAATCAAGACTTAGGTAAATCAGAATGATGCTATGAAGCAATAGTAGAAACAACCACATAATTGGTAGCCTAAAAAAACCCCATACCTAGCAAAATATGAGGTGCCTTGACAAGGTGCTAATCAAGGAGTAAATGTAATTCACAATCATATGGTTTACACTAATATAGAAGTTAAAGTGGCATGGTGCTTTCTTTACAATGATAGGTATGATCTTGTTGAATGCATGAGTGTTGTTAGGCATTCTCAAACTATTCAATACACAACAATGTTAGGTTCAACAAGCTTCCACCCCTAGTCAAATGTCTCCTATAATTAATTATGCTATGTACCAATAGTCCCAAGATCCATAGTCAACACCTACCTTGTTCGATCCTAACATTTTAATATTAAAAAATTTTGGTACCATAGATATAGGGAAAGAGTCAACTTTCGAAGATGTCATATTTTCTAGTTAGTAAGGAGTTGAAACTAGGGATGAGAGGAATATGAGTGAGAAATAATCAACAAATAAACATGTCAACATTACGAGAGATATGACAATCCTTAGAAGGGGAGGTATGTATTTATAATTAAAATACAAAGGGTCTATCACAAGTAACAAGAAAACCAGAAGGAGAAGAGGAATATGGGAAAGGAAGAAATTTATGCACCTTAGCAAGGGAGTCAAGAGGTACCAAATGATAAATTCTAGAGGGTAGATAAAGGAAAAGAACCAATACCACGTAGTGGGGATAGATAAGAAAATAATATATCCATTGGAAAGGAAGTTAACAAAAGTAGGGACCCACTCCAAAAGGAGGTTGAAAGGTGGCTAAATTATCCCTCTCTTATAAGTGAAGGATGGCCAACAACCCCTAGGCAACCCTCAAATTTTACCTCAAGAATTGAGGGCCCCTTTGCTAAATTCAATATCACAAAAGATATGAAAAGTATGCCAACCAACGTTAGCATGTTGGAATAATTATCCCTACCTAGAAAATGGAATCTACTTTAGAAAGCTCTATAAGAACAAGAGCAAATTTATGCTAAAGATAATCAATCAAAGTCCGCTACAATTCATGTAGCACATCAACAAAATTTGATGGTAGAACAACCATTAGACATCCATATCAATGCATTTGATGCATGGAATGCTCCAAAAAAATAAAAAATAAAAACCTCTAAAGCCACCCCCATTCTAATGATTCTCAAGATTAAAACTATATTCTCATAGGTTGCATAGTGTATTTAGGTGCAACGATCATAGTTATGTCCAAAGTAGTTTGCCAAGAGATAGGTCTTCCTTAAAATAAGTTAGCTAAGCACCTAATCCAAATGGATGAGACAAGATTCAATGCAATAGAGGTTCTCAAAAATATAATCATCACTATAGCCATAAATTCAAAGTATGTAGCAATACAAGAAGTAATAGTTATGGACCTACCCCCATACTTTAGAATGTTATTGCCTAGAGAATGGATGCGTAATTCATCAAGGGGTGGTTATCTAGAAATGGATTATCATCATATGAAGGTGCCAAAGATAGAAAAATAATTAGGTTTAAGAATGAACTACCTTACAACTACCTCTGATACAAACTTAAAGATGAAAGCATAGTGAATTGGAATAAGCTACCAAAATACATCAAAGATGATGAGTATGAGGAAGGTGACTAAGATCCAAAAGTGGATATGATAATTGGTATGCTATAAGATGATAGAGACCTAGAAATGGAGTACAAATAAACTAAGCTAGGGAACTACCTGATCATGGAGACTTATTTGAATTTCCCTACCTTAACAAGTCGAGGAGATAAAAACATGGACTATATACTTTAATGATGTCAAAACCAAGAATGGAATAGGCATTGGGATATATTTCCACGATCCATAGGAAGCATAAATTTACTATGCTTTTAGGTTGTTCAACTATACAAACAATGTGGTCTAATATGAAGCACTTTGCACTAGCTTAATGAAAGTAGAAAATATGGGAATCAAGTACCTAAATAATTGTGAATTAGGTCAATTCCCAGTGCACCACAAAAAAAAACTTAGTCTTATAAGCATCGATTCTAGGATTTGCTTGAAATTTTTTATTTATATGAGATTAAAGCAATACCCAAAGAGTTGAGCACAAAGGCAGATGACTTGGTAGGAATATCAACCCAATTTTACCAAACAAATGATATGTGGTACAAACTAAAAGAATTAGAAGTAGGCTTGATGCCAGTAGTTCCAAATAACTTTGACCACTAGCAAGTATTTTATAATAGCAAACAAATCATATAATTTCTAATCAAAGAGGCTCAATATGCCAAAGAGGAGAATAGATATGGAGATGACATCAAGGATGAAGTCATATATCTAAAATCAAACTAGCTTCCCAAAGGCATGATCACACTGGAAAATCTATTTAACCTAGATGATAGTTCAAAGAAAAAAGTAATATCAAGTTGAAATCTTCTTTGTATCACCTAGTCAAGGTAGTTGAAGGTAAGAGACTACTACTTAGGAAATATTGCACTCAAGAAGAAAAAATTCTTTTCAAAGAGCTCTATGTTAAGCATAAATAAATCATTGCTTGGATATATGAGGATATTAAAGTCTACAACCATAATATATTAAAGCTTACAATTGAATTAGAGTTTGATTCCAATATTTTGAGATAGAATTAGTGAATCCAATGATGGAAGTAGTGATGAAAAATGAGTTATTAAAGCCTTTGTAAGCTTAGATTATATTCCCCATCAAACATTACACATGGACCGCCAACTTGGTCCTAGTACATAAGAAAAATGAGGATATAAGGATTTGTGTTGACTTTAGGAATTTGAGCAAGGCTTTTATAAAGGATCACTACTTGTTGCCTGCCATTGCAAAATTTTCAAAAAGTGGGTAAGGTCACAGATGTTGTCACTCCTAGATGGCTTCTCCAAATATAATCAAATTTGGATTAAGGATGAATACCAATATAAAACAACCTTCACCACTAAGTGGGGGACCTTTGCATATTAATAGATGTCATTTAGTCTATTAAAAGTAGGGGTAGCTTTCTAGAGGGCTATATACAACTTTTTTAAGGCTCCTAGATGAGACTATCCTTATATACATTGATGATTTGATAGGATTCTCTAAAATCAAAAGGAGGTCCATATAGCATTTTGAGCATCTAGAGTCAGTCTTCCAAAGGTATAGGGAATTTAGTATTTCTTTGAACCCTAAAAATTCTATTTTTATGCTTTAATATGACAAATTGCTAGTCCATATAGTATTCAAAGGAGGTTTATCCATAAACCCCAATCAAATAAAAGTCATACAAGACCTATTGTTACCCACACCAATCAAAATGGTCATTCCTAGATCAATCCTTGTTTGTAGCAAAGTTCATTACTATTTTTTCTCAAAGAAGGATGCCTCCCTAGATTGGACTAAATAAGGAAAGGAAGCCTTCCAAATATCAAATATACCATCACCATAGCTCCCATCCTAATTAATCTAGATATCTCCAAGAAATTTAGGTTGTATGGGTTTGGTATGGATAAGAATATTGTAGCTATCATAACCCAAAAGAATGACCAAGATCAAGATAATTTCATATCCTTCATGAGTTAATCCCTTCACAACTATGAAGAAAAGCATACCTTGATTGAGAAACTTAAAAATATTAGATACGAACTTTCATAAATCAATAATATTGTATTCTTGATGTCTAATATTTTATATTACATGATGAATTAGAAGAAAAGAAGGGTTGACTAGATCAATAAAGTACACAAATTTCATATTGATATCAAACCTACTATGTTAATTAGAGGAATAACTTTATGAAAAAGTCTAGAAAATACATAATCTAAAGAACAAGTTGCTCTAGCTGTGGATATCGATGAAGGAACTAGATGGATGGGAGACATGTGCAGTAACATGGCTATAGAAAAGGTCCCTAAAGGATTATCATCCAAATAGAGAGCCAAGTTTAAATAAATTGCAACACACTATCAATGGTAAGCCAACATGCTAAAAAAAGGATATGATAACATTCTACTAAGTTACATGGAAGAAGGCAAATAGGGGGGCCTAACCAAGTAGTATCATGATGAAAGAGGACACTTCTCTTTGCCCATGGTAGCACATAAGGTCTTAAGGTATTAGTAGTATTAACGTACCATTTTCATTAATTCCTATCAATGGCTCAAGGATTGCAAATATTGTTGTTAGTTTTAGGGAAGGAAGAAAAAAAATCCAATGTCTTTAAAACCTATCATCATAACCGAACCATTCCAAAAATGAGGTCTTGATTTCATAACAAAATCAATCCATTATCAAGAGTGGGTCTTGGATGGATCCTCACTGCTAACAAATACTTTATCAAATGGGTTTAAGTAATCCTAGCCAAGAATCTAATGAGAAAATCATGATCCAATTTCTTGAAGATATCATCACTAGGTTCGAGGCTCCAACCATCATTGCCACAGATAATACCACCTATTTTAAGGAAGATAAAGTGATAAAATTTTCCCTTGAATATGGATTCTTACTTAAAACACCATCCAATTATTATCCTTAAGGAAATGGGTTATCCAAATCAACCAATAAAAAACTACAATAATATTGAAGAGGACCATTTTAAAGTCACAAAAGGACTATCGTACAAATTTATGAAAAGTATCATGGATAGATAGAGTGATATCAAAAGCATCCATTAGGTCACCCCCTATAAAATAGTGTACAACAAAGAGGCGATGTTGTCAATTAACCTTGAGCTTGTTAGAAATTATTACCATAATATTTTGCATGATAATGAGAGCGGTATAGCCATCCATAATAAGGACTAGCATTTATAGTGGTTAAGAGTAGTTGCGAGAATGGTATTAGTTTGTTATGCCAAATTTGGGTATTGCATTGTATTTAAATATTCATCACTCCATAATGCAAATCTTCAAAGCATATAAGCATTAACAATATTATAATGGGTTAAGGTCAAAGACATGGGCTGGTGAGGTTATCCTCCCACCAGATTACATAGAAAATATGGTGAGTTTACTTATACTGAACAAAGTGTTCAAAGTAGTTTTCATTAATAGCTCCATGTGAGAGGTTTCATGCACTCATAGACATATCAGAGTAGGTTGAAGGAAGAGCCAACTCTCCTTCTGATCCATCCTCCTTTTGCTTTGAGCCAAAGAAGCTCCAAAGAGCTCTCTGGTAAAATGACCTTAGGGTAAATAACCTTGCTTAGGACCAATTATATATTAAAAAGAGATCTCAGGATAAATAACCTTACCAAAGACCAACACCATGCTAAGAAAGGTCTCTAGATTAAAAAAAAATTGCCAAAGACCAACAAACATTAACCTCTAAATCATGAGAAAGAAAAGAGTAGCAATCTCAGGATAAAATGTCCTCCCAAAGACCAACAAAGTTTAACCTTCAAAGAAAAATGTGACAAGAACAAAGCATATAATTTTCTCAGGTCTAAGTGCTCCACAAATATATTTTAAAAGACATGCTATGACCATGATTTGTAGAGCCAGGATCATTGATACATTTCAACCAACTAGATAAAGAAAAAAAGACCCTATCTATGGCATTTTTGGTGACTCCACATTCTCAAATACCAAGATTAGAATATCACTTCTACAAGAACTCCTACAAGCACAATGTAGATCTATGAAACAAATTAATAAGCATAAGGGAAAGTAATAAAGATCAAAGAACCATTGTTTTTTATTCATAATTGGTATACGGTAGCAATGGATGCTACAACCAGACCATGCATTGTTCCTATTTGTGAATCAATCGATGGATTACAGTGCTTTCTAATTTTTCCTCATTGATGTATCAAGCACTATATTTAAATCTGGTTATCTTTTTCTAATGTTCTAACAAAAATTCTTTATAAAAATAGTGACATCTAGACATACATGATCTAAAGATGTCTAAAAAATGTAATGTCCAACCATGAAATATATTCCATTCAACCACCTATGACAATGCAAGAATTGGACTAAGGCATTCAGAAAGACTGGAAAATTGTGAGATTCATAAAGTTTTTCCAACCAATAGCAAAGATGGTAGGTATTTCTTTCACAAGTTTTCAACTCCATTATATGGTACCAAAATCTAATACAATTCATCAAAAATTACAATGATGTCTAGCCTTTATATGACAAGGAAAATTTATTTTGTGTTCATAAACGTACTCATGCTTACAACCCAAGTCGTAAAAATCCAAGTCAAACTCTTCATTTTATTCCACATGAATTGTGGGAGGGCTTATTAAAGCCCATATTTGTTGGTTCTTTCCTTTTTTATTGAATGCAGCTACCAACAAGGATGCCACTTGCATTATCGGTTATGTGACCCGGGTTCAATCCCCATGGCAGATGTGTATAAGAAGTATTATTAAAAAAAAAAGAGGAAAATACATAATATTTTAAAAATTTGAAATATTCCAAAGAATATTTTCTAGAGGAAGAATACTCCCTCTACTTATTTTTCTTGATGATACTGTGATTTCTTATAGTTTGAGGCATCAATAAAATTACGAATATAGGCTTATATATACTCGTTGGAAATAAGTTTTTGAGGTTGATTCAATGGAAGTAAAATTTTCTAGTTTTGTGAAGATTTAATGTGGTTGGTGGTGCACCAAAGTTTTTATTGTCATATTCCCAACAATTGCAAGAACATTGTTGATGGATCCTTGTGTACTTCTTTTGTAAAAGGCTACCAGTGCATTAGATGCAAAAAGTAAGTACCTAGTTCAAAATACCATGGACCACTTGATGACAAGAAGGACCAATTGCACAAGGTGACAACCATAGGTATGGAATCCAAGGGTCTTGTAGATGTTGCTCAAAAAAATACTAATGACAATACAAAATCAACACCAATTGATTATCCAAAAATGTTGGAGAACCAACAGGAGAACCAAATGGATGACAAAACTATAGGTCTCAATACCTCAATAAGAAAAAAACACTAAGATATTCTTCAACTTTTGACACAAAAGAGCTTTGAAAAAAAGAAAAAAATACTATTAAAAGAGGTCTTAGGATAAATAACCCTACCAAATACCAACACTATGTTAAAAGCGGTCTTAAGTAAATAACCTTTTCAAAGACCAACACTCTATAAAAGTGATCTTAGAGTAAATAACTCTTCCAAAGAGCAACACTTTGTTTAAAGAAATTTCAAGATAAATAATCTTTCCAAATACCAACAAAATTTAACAATAATAAGAGTAGTGATCTCAAGATAAATAATCTTTCCAACTATCAACAAATTTAACCTCCAAAAAGAGGACTAGTAGTTCCCACCTAAGGCACTCACATTCAATCATTTTTGTCAATGCCACATCACTTCACCAAACAAAGGAAACATAAACACATCATTATAGAAGAGATGAACAAGGCCAAGATGTAGAAGAGAAAGCAGAGGTGATTGACCTCATTGCAATAAGCGATGTTCAAGGAAATAAATGGCAACAGGACATTACAGTCACTAACAAATGATTCATGGCAATACATGACAAAGATCCTCCTCACAAAGATAGTGAGGAAGAATATATTAATTAAATAATTCAATTTTGACCCTTGTAAATAGATGTTTGTGTTCCTATCCACAATATGATGTTTAAAGTGCATGATTAGTACCTGACACTCTTAAATAGTGTGCAAGTGTAGAGTTCATATCGAGGGGGGAGGAATTCCCAATGGTCAATGTTCCCATAAGCTCTATAATATTGAACTGCATATTTAGTAAGCACAAGGTAACTAAAGAAATAAAGGCTTGACGTAGAAACAACAAAGCAAACCTTGTAAGCAATAATCTACTCTATTACATCTTGCAGTTGCAATGACTAGTTATCCATGCACTCTAGTAGAATGAGAAGGTTACCATAAGGACACTCATGGTTGAAAAAGTAAATAAATCCAATAGTTGAAAGTACAAAAACAAGTGAATTCCCATGCTACACTCAAGGTGAAGGTTGTGTTTATCTCTATTCACAAGAAGACAAAAATTAGTCAAGATCAATCCAACTAATTATCTATGCTTGGGTGTATAAATCCTAGTCATTGGACCATGGGTAGAAGAATTTATAGCTATCTTTGGTTAAGTGTTTAGTGAGGTCATTCCCACTAAAGAGTTAGAGACAAATCCAAAGCCATAATCCAGATCCATGAGCCAGAGCCAAGATCCAAGGCCAAGAGCTAGGGCCTAAGCCAAAGCTAGAGCCAAGATCCAAGGCCAAGAGCTAGGGCCTAAGCCAAAGCTAGAGCCAAGAGCTAAAGATAAAAGCCAAAGCCAAGAGTTAAGACAAAGCTAGGTTCAAGAACATAGTAATACCCAAATTTGGATCATGATGTATTAGGGGGGAATTTTCCTCTACTCCAAACACAAAGAATCCAACATCAATTTTTTGTCCTTATCAAAAGTTAAGAGCCAAAGCCAAATCCAAGACCATGATGTAATAGAGGAAAAATTTTAGGAATTATTACCATCATAGTCTACATGATAATGAGAGTGGTATAACCACCCATCACAAGGACTATGCATCTATAGTGGTTAAGGGTAGTTGCAGGATTGGTTATGGTTTATTATGCTAAATTTGGGCATTGCATTATATTTAAATATTCTTCACTCCATAATGCAAATCATTGAAGCATCTAAGCATTAGTAGTATCAGAGCTCCATTCCCTCCAAATGTCACAACTTAAGTTGGAGGACACCAACATTGAACCAATGCAAGAAGATCACATAAAACCAAGGGCCTATCAGAATTTTGAGTCATTATGAAGTGGACCTTACCAAATCACTTAAATTACAAGTTCAAAAACCTATAAGCTTACCTCCATGGAAGGAGTAATGTTGTCTATCTTAGTGAAAGATCAACACCTCTACCTAGTATAGTAGCAAGAATTTTGGCCAAAAGTATATGTATGTACATAGTATCAACTATTAATTTGGAAAATATCTTCCCCTCCTACTATTCTTCTTTTTTATTTTTCCTTCTTCCAAACTTTCTAGTTTTTATTAATGAAAATCCTTATTTCCTCCTAATCTACAACACATTAGGTCCATCAAAGACACATTGACATAAAAAAAGCACCTCAATCACTAAAGCAAACAACCCACTTGCTTAGGCAAGCAAATTGCTTACCCCACAAGGCAAACCCAAGTGGACTGCAAGCCTCGGTTAATTAGCCCTCAATGGGTCGTTTCCTGGCCCAAGCAACCAATGTTAAGGTGTGGATAAATCTTACACTACCCAAAGCCTATACAATCCCCATGGGAGGCCAAGCAAGCCTCATTTGCACTCACACCCAACTATTCAAGTGACTCATGGCACCTTGCACCTAACCAATCACATGTTGAAAGCCAACTAGGTCACAACTCCATAAGAGATCCATATTTCTATTTGATCAAACCTCTTGAGGATAAATGGAGGTCAAATCAAAATTCATTAAAGTCTACAACTATGAGTGAATCACTAAAAAAATACCATCGAATTGCTTGAACTTATCAAGCAAAATGATCACCGTAAACAAAGCAAACTGCTTCACTTCTTTAAGGGAGTCGCTCTAATTTTTTAAACAATTTTCTCCTCCTTCCTAGCCATCCTAGTTTCCCCTTGTGAGTGAATCACTCATGTTTCACAAGTGAATCGCTCTAAATTAGCAAGTGAATTGCTTCTACCCTAAAAAGGGTCAAATTTACTATTTTTCAAAATTTTGGCATTCTATTGATTTTTTTGTTATTTTCTCATCACGAACACCACATCCATTTCCACTAACCCTTCATCACTAGAATCCCAAGTTGTAACACCTCCTTCCACAACTACCAAGTCTATGAGGGATGGTCTATTTTGATGTCAATTTTTCCATCTAGGATAGAAGGTAACCCAAAGGCACAAAAGGGGCTAAACTCATAATGGAAGCAATAGTAACAATATCAACCCCTCACAAAAAGAATCCCCTAAAATAAGTGACATTAATAATCACTATCTCAGTTGCATCGACGAATCTAGTAGTGGTCAACATAACAATTAGATAGATTATAATCAAAGGGTAGAAGGGGATTGAGAAGTATGGGTCAATGCTTGGGTAGGTAGCCACAATAGTAGAGTAGTAGTAGCAAGAGAAACCCAATTGGAGGGTAAGTCCCTCAAGGAGGCTTTCCTCCCAAGTTAAGAATGACCATTCCATTTTCCATGACTACACACACTCCCCCTCCATCTTCACCATACACCACTCCACCTTCTCTCTCTATCATTTCTTCTATCTCCACTCCCTTTTCTCTCTTTGCCCCTTCTTTCTCTCTTTCCACTTTTCCTTCCTATTCTTCTATTGTGCTTCTCTCATCACCTACCAACATACAACCTATTTCTCCAAGAGACACCCTACCTCATAATTCTCCTAGGGGAACCCCACCCCCAATGACCATGGTCATAGTAGGAACCACTCCCATAATGTTATTTCATTTCGTACTTGTCCAAGCCCCTACATTTTAACCATTAGTTCCATAGACCATGTCACCCCTTTTGGCTACCCTGGTTGGATTGGCAAAAAATCCCACTTCCATTCCATTCCTTGACATCACCACTTAGTTTGCATCTTCACCATGCCATATTCCTCCACTCGCACATCATCCCAAGCATGGTAATTTTTCCTATAGACGATGATGCCTATCGTCCTTCCCAAGGAGTTCTCTACAAGAAATCCCCCACCAAAAGTGTATTTGAAGGACTTGGACCAAGTTGTGCTTACAAGATTAGAGAAACTAATGTTGCCAAGGTGTTGGATGTTCTTTTTGCTAAGGGATAGAAGAAATAATATAAATGACTTAGCAAGAAAATCTCCAATGCCTTAGTGCTCTTTAATTTGTAATTTTTAAAGGGGGATAAAGCATACTTCATCAAGGCTTCAAAAACTGACCCCACCAAGGTATCACTACCTTCGCCTAACTTAACTATTAGAGTGTCCAAGTTGGAGCTAGACAATATGGATTCATACCAAATGATCCAATTGCCTAAGCAACTCACACTTGGTGTGGTAATAAAATATGGTCAACTAGTAGCTGAGGATGAAGCAACATAGATTAAAAACAAAAATTAGAGGCATAATTAGCACAACTAAAGCAAAAAAGAGACCAATTCCAACAAGAACATGGACTAAAGGATATTATTGAGAAAGAGTAGTTGAAGGAGGTTGAGGATCTTGAAACCCAAGTTGTCAAGACTGAAAAACCCATGCAAGAAATGATAAAGGAACAAAGCAGACTTCTGAACAATTTGGAACAAAAAGGTCAACAAATAAAGGAGAAGGTAGCCTAAATATACAAAGAAATGGTTGTATATCCAAAGTCAACACAAGAAGTGTAGCGAGTCAAGGCCTTTTGGGACCATATATGGAAGGAAATGTAGAATGCTTATGATTATTTTCAATTGGCATCCTTCATAAAAAAATCCTAGAATAGGTTGATAGGACCATCTAACAAGAGAAGCGAAGTTATATGTAAGGGGTGAACATCAAGAAGACCTCAAACTCTTTGCATCAATGACCACAAAATAGGCATAACAACAAGGTATAAATTTTAAAGAAATGGTCAAGAAGTCAAGTAAGATCCCATATGTCCAAAGAAACCTACAAATATAACCTGACATCCTTGAACACCCAAGTGGAAGAAATGGACAAAGAGATCCAAGAGTTGATTGTCATTGGAATGCCTAGCATTTTTATGAAAGGAAACACATCCTAGATGATGATGTCATGAGCGTTATGATTAAAGAAGATAAAGACAAAACCAACCAAGGGAATGTAGCCAAAACATATGAGGAGCTAGAGTCAATTCAAATATTTGATGGGGGAGGTGGAAGATCTTGGTACAGTATAGTTGTAAGATTTGTTGGGGTTGCTACCATCAAGGACAAGTTAGGGGAGAAATGATAATTTTGTATCATTGGTTTGAATTTTATAGACTTGTGCCCAAAGATAAAGGCAAGATCTAGGATCTTACACCAATTGAGCTTGGTGTCCTATGAAGTTGCCATAATCGTAGTACCTCGGTACTACTTTTGTATTTTTTTCCAATTTTAGAAAGGAAATGCAACATTAGAAGGTCAAACAACAAAAAGTAGCTCAAAATCTCAAAATTTGGCTAAATTTAAAGACTAATTTGCTTATAAAAATTTATCGATTGGCTCAAATAAGCGATTTGTTTGCTTAAAAGTACCACTTGGCTCAAGGGATTGATTTGATCAACAGAAGTGGAAAATTGCTCAAATAGATGTAGAGGTAAAAATCATTGTAGATCATAAGGAAAAGATTTTGGAAAGCTACTATTTTACACGTAGTGGCATGCCAAGATATTTTTGGAACATTCTAAGGTTATTAGAGGTATAATTAGAGGTATGTAACAATTGGAGGTGGAATATTTTGCTAAAATTGCCACCAAATTTTTATTTTTACTAGGAGTAATTATTTTTTACGCCCACGTAACTGAATGGTAATTTTTTTTTATAAATAGGGGCCTAGGATCCTCATTGTAATCATTTTTTGGACATGAGAATACAAAGCTACACTCTATGAAACCCACATTGTGCTTTGTACTTATAAGGTTGTGAGAAATGGGTAAATCTTTGTTCCATTAGTGGCACCACTCTTCAGATTTTCTAAGTGCACGACGATTGTGGCATGACCCTTCTAGCCCATCTTGTCATTTGCTTATAAATTTCATAATCAAACGAATGGGTGAACGTTGATGTTATTCAACTTCTCATGTGTTGACTGATCACATGGTATCCTTGCTACACCATAAAAACTATATTTACTTTCAATCTCGCACTCTAAACTTTTGACAATTTAATTTTTCACAATTTATTTTTTAAGCATTTTTTTCGCACTTTACTTTCATGCATTTTAGTTGAGATTAGTAATCTACACGAGGACAACAGGGATTCAACCTAAATCCAGATGTTGGAGGAATCCTTTATCAAACTTGTCCAACCTTGTTGAAACTTGGATTTGGGGGCACAAAACCTAATTTAGAAGTCAAGACAATTCCCTAGATCAACACATATTTTTGGATACTTGACCAAGATGTGATATAAGGATGTGAAGCAATCAAAATTTCCTACTCTTAATGATTTCCTTTAAAGAATGTTTGGTCACTTAAGGCCTTCCCTAAAAGCCTCAACATTCCTTTGGTTAGCAATCCAAAACAAAATTCTTATACGTAAGAGTCTACAAAGAAGAGGATATCATGGACAATTTAGATGTGCCTTGTATATTTAGAGGATATTTATATATACGTAAGAAGATATTTGGAGGATATATATATATATATATATATATATATATATATATATATATATATATATGCCATTTGCAACGATGGAGTTAACACAAATGATTTGTGTTGATCTATGGTAAAATGGAAATGTTTAGAAGTTGGGTTCATTAAACAAAATTGATACACACAAGATTTGTGTTGATCTATGGTAAAATGGAAATGTTTAGAAGTTGGGTTCATTAAACAAAATTGATACTACTTCCAAAGCAAATCTAAGGAAAGCTAGTGAAGGTGGTGTTTTAGTGTAATAATGAAGGAAAAGTTCTTACCTACTCAAAATCATATGAAAAATTAACTAACAACTATGTGCTTACAACACTTTTTATTGGGATTAACATTGCCATTAAAAAAGGATTTTGGTATATTTCAATTGAAGAGTGTGTGGAGATTGGATCAACAATAACATTGCTTTTTATGTCCAATTGTTGATGAAGATAGTGTCTGGGAAATTTCAACATACTAAAAAGAAGGAAATCAAGTAGCAAATAATTTATCCAATAACAATGACAATCTTCATCATGGTAAAATTAAAATTTTAAAATATAACTTAAGGGAAATCCTCTCTTAAAAAAAATGATATTAAGAAGTTGATGAAGGAATGTTGCAATCTAAGGAAGATGAGGAATACATTTGATAAGAAAACAAGCTACATACATCCTAAGTGACCTAATAGCAAAGTGTTAAGATATTTTGATGGAAGTAGCCATCAATATAATGCTGAGATTGAAGGGGACTCGAAGAATGTGATTAATATTCTTCATTCCACTGTTGATCTGAGTTGGAATGTCACAAATATGATGTGGGAGTCAAGAAGGTGCCTCCAAAGTTTAAATCGATTTAGGGCAGTACATATTCAGAGGGAGGGTAATTCGCTTGCTGACTATTTGACCAATCTTGGAACTAGCCTTCCTGGTTTTACAGTGTGGAGAAATAACTTCCCGATGGATCTCCTAAATCTTCTTAATGTAGAACTCTCTTAAAGTCTGATAGGAATCCAATCAATAGAATTTCAGTATGTTACATCGCCTATATTTCGAAAGTGTTGGCACTTATGGTAATTTGAGTTGTTGGAATGTTGCACCCTATGATTGCAATGTTCATCTCGTTTGTTGGTGGCCTAGCTTCTGCTCGAGGATGATAATTCTCCATCACATCTATTATGGGCAACTAGTGTCGTTCACATCCTTCAATAATTTTTGTTCAAATTCAAACTGGAAGAATGGCGCCCATTTTGACTCTGTCCTTCGTGGCAGTCAAGTTTCAAATACTCCTTGGTGGAAATATAGAGCTAATTAGTCGCTAATATTACCTCTGCTTTGCCTGTTTGGTTTGTGGCCACCTTCTTGTTTTTGGTGCTGGCAATGTTTACATGTGGTGTTTAAGTTTGTCTTTTGTGTCCTTTCTTCTGAGCTACGGTGGTTGTTTTGCACAAATGTGTTTTATGGTCTATCTCCCAGGTGAGAGTTGATGTAAAAGGTTGAGGATTCCTTTCAAAACCCTCATTTCGTAATAATACCAAAAATAAAAAATAAAATGCACATATGATTTGCTAATAATAATATTATTAGAAATAAAATCAATATAGATAATTATAATAAAATAATAATAATGTTGTAGATAAAGTTGATATTCAAAATGTTCAATACATTATAAGACTTTAACGTAATGCAATTGTATGAGCGCAAATCAAGTTCAAATTCTTATACTATGATATAGTTTGTTGAAATACCACAATTATACATATATGATGTAGTATAAGCAATGTATATTCCAACTCAATTCAATATTTAATAAATATCATTTAATTGCAAAATTGATGCAACACCACAATGTGGTAATGATATAATATAGGTGGGGCCCATTTCAATCCCACATAACCCATTGAAAAAATAATTTAAAATATTTATTACAATTTGGGAAATTTTACATCATGATTCCATAGTGGTATTACAACTTGGGCAATTATGCATGTATCATTTGGCAAGATTTGAACTTGAATCTCCTCCTTGTTGAGACTTTAACCACTTGAGCTAATACCATTTTATAAGTCTAGGTATTTATATTACAATGCCATTAAAATGTTTTATTATTTTCTATAAATATGACATATAATAAGAAGAGGAAAAAAATAATGATGATAATATTTAACATATCTTCAAGTGGCATGAGTTCAATTGGTAAAATTGATTTTCAAGGAGTAGACCCATGTTCGAATCTTATTGAGCAAAACATGCATAATTGTCAAGCTATTGTAATACTACTATGTCGTTGTGATATGGTGTAGATGGAACCCTTTTCAATCCTATATAACCAATTAAAAAAACATTTGTTATCGTTCATTTTATATATAAATAAAATAAATTCATTAAATAATAAGAAACATTATTTTATTGATTTAATTCTATGAAATATTCCTTTTTTAAACTTAATTATTTAAAAAACCTCTCATTCAATATTTGTAATTGCCACTATAATCCCCGCCCCACCTTGGGGATAATATAATAGAGATTGTTGTCAATTCCCATGTGTAGCAAAAAAAAAAAATATATATATATATATATATATATATATATATATATATATATATATATATATAATTGCTAAGTTATTTTAAACCATTATATCATTATTATTTAGTAGATGTGAAATCCCTTTCAATCACATATAACCAATTAAAAACAAAATATTTGTTTTTTTAAGTGCGAGTGAGTGCAGTCGAAAGCGAGTGTGAGTGAGTGCAACCAAAAGTGAGTGCAAGCGCAAGCCAAGAGTAAGTGCAGCAGTGAGTGCGAGTGTGAGCATGATTTGGGAGTGCGCAAGCCAGGAGCGAGTGATATCAGAGAGGGAGTGTGAACCGAGATTCAGTCACGACAGAAGAGCGACAGGTCCATTCGGAGTGCATCAATGCTTCAAACCCTTACCATGAATGTGTGGAACATTGTTTCCAAAAAATGTTGAAGCCAAGGAACACCAGAAAAAAGAAGAGACAAGGACAATTGTGAGCCAAGAGGGTGTGCAAGGTGGGAGTGAGTGCAAGGCGGGAGAGAGTGCAAACCAAAAGAGAGTGCAAAATAATAGGGAATGCAATTCGGGATTCAATCATGGCAAAAGAGCAACATGTTCATCTAGAGTGCATCAATGCTTCAAACCCTTACCATGAATGCATGGAACATTGTTTCCAAAAAATTGTTGAAGTGAAGGAACGTCGAGAAAAAGAAGAGACATGAGCAATTGTGAGTCATGAGGGAGTGCAAACCAAGAGCAAGTGTGAGGCAAGAGAGAGTGCAAGCTGGGAGCAAGTACGAGTGCGAGCAAAAAAGGAGTGCAAACCAAGGAGTGCAAAGCCCTATTAGCTATTGTGGAAGGAAAGTCATTTTTGAAAGCCCTAATGGGAAGTCAAGACGCCATAGCTAGAAATCAAAATGCCCTAGTTGGAAATATGAAGGCCCAAGCTAGAGATAAGCAAATGAGTGAATACATGGAAATTTTGATCTAGGTAGCAGATGGTACACCAAAAGTAAGTATCAAGGATAATATGATTGAGCATGATATAATGGTTCTTAAAAGTAGAGGGCTAATATGTAAGTTCTATAGATCATGGCCAAGGTTTTTGGAGATTCAAAATTGGATCAAGTGGAAGTGGGGATTGAATTCAAATTATTCTTTGACTTTTCTTCCTAAAGTTTTTTTCCTCCTCATCTTTTCCAGTTCAAAAATTAGGGATAAAATAATGGTTGGTGGCCCATGGTTTAAGGGAAGAGATGCACTTTATTTGAGACCATGGAATGAAAATTTTTCCGTTGAGTTAGAAACTATTAAGAAGCTTCCAGTGTGGGTTAGGCTTTTTGGACTTCCATATTAGCTTATAAATAAGGATGTTTTGAAAAATATTGGAAATACCCTAGGGAAATTCATCAAGGACCAACAACTAAGGAGCAAAAGCATGCTATATATACTAGAACATGTGTTGCTATGGATATTTCAAAAGTTTTGCCACAATCCATTAAGATTAAATCTAAATCAAGAGAATGAGATCAACAAGTAGATTATGAAAATATTGCATTTTGTTGCCACAATTGTTTTGAGATTGGACACATGGCAAGAGTTTGCAAA
This sequence comes from Wollemia nobilis, assembly GCA_028583015.1. Lineage (NCBI taxonomy): Eukaryota > Viridiplantae > Streptophyta > Pinopsida > Araucariales > Araucariaceae > Wollemia > Wollemia nobilis. The sequence continues at coordinate 4,569,413 of JAQPPZ010003172.1, read as the reverse complement.
GTAAAAACTATGAAGAAAGAGAAAACATTCTAGCTATGAGATAAACTTCAAGAGGAAGCAAGGAAATCATTCAATAATAGAAGCTAGATCGGATCAAGGATATTCCACTCCAAAAGAAGAGGCAAATAAATCCTATCGACAATATCAATTGACAAGTTTAGAAGGAATTGAAGGTGCAAAAGAAGATGTGGAGATAAAACCCAAAACAAAGACAACAAAAAATGTCAAATTTTTTTCCAGGTAAATCATCTTCATTTTCCTCAAGTAGTATAGAATCCTCTTCAGGTAATAATAGTGAAAGTTGTGAAGATGTTATCCCTTACACTTTAAGGTTTCAAGAGCAGAATAATATAGAAATGAGGTTGGAGGAAACCCATAACAATTTAGGGTTTTAGGGTAGAATAAGAAGGTAATTGCTACAGAAGAGCATCCTTGCACTTACTTTTGAGGTTATTCCTTCAGATCCTTCAGAACAAGGCAAACCTAAAGATGATAAGTCTTACTATGAGTAGTGTGAGAATATTGAAGAGATTGATGAAGGTGAAAGTATTGCTAAGAATGAAAAAAAAAGGAAGACCTAAGAAGCAAAAACAAACAGAAAAAGAAACGCAACGAGATATTGATATCGCAAAACAAAAGCAAATATCACAAGTGTTAACAAGAAGTGCGGCTAAACCCACAAATAAAATTTAAAAATAACAATGAAAATAATATCTTGGAATATTAGGGGAAGGAATAAGAACTCTAAAAAAAGGTATTAAGAAATTGTGAGGTTATTATAGACAAGATATTTTTGGATATAGAAGTTGGGCAACAAATATTTTAGCCATTCCCAGTGTTGAATTTCATCTTGATAGGATTTAAAATTTTTAAGGCATTTGATAGAAAAGGAGTTGATTGCAGAAACTCAACATTTTGAGGAAGATGAAGAATATTTTTGATAGAAAGGTAAATGAAGAATATATCCGATAGAAATACAACGTTGAATATGCTTTAATTAATTTGTTAGAAATGTAATGAGATCAATGTAATGTTTTGTTTTCGTAATGGGAGTGGCCCCCAATAGAAGCCACACATAGCTTATTAAAAAAGAAACATAAAAAAAAAAAAAAACATTTGTTATTGTCTATTTCTTATATAAATAAAATAAATTCATTAAATATTAAGAATTATTTTATTTATTTAATTTCATGAAATCTTCTTTATTAAACTTGATTGTTTAAAAATCCTCTCATTCAATACATACATAAATCAATTGTCTTGCATTGGTAACATTTGTAAAATATGTTCCAAATCATGGATTTCTATTAGTAACTTGGTTGAAAGAGAGGAACTAAAAAAATTAGAGAAGAATTTCAAAAGATGCTTTATGTATTTTATTTGTTGAATTTTACACAAAAAGATGAGTTGATTTGAAATTTCTCAAAAGATGGTGGATAATCTATCAAGTTGGGATATGAGGATTTAGAACAATTAAAATTTCCTATACCCAAAGATTTTCCTTGGAAGAATGTTTGGTCCCTAGAGGCTCTTCCTAAGGCCTCAACATTTCTTTGGTTAGCAATTCAAAGTAAGATTCTTATAGGAGAGGGTTTACAAAGAAGAGGATATAATGGATTTTTCAAGCATGCCTTGAATTAGAAGGATTTAGAAGCAACTTACCATTTACTTCTCCATTGCCCCTTTCCTCACACCATTTGGGTTGTTTTTTTTTTTTAATATGAAAATATATTTAGTACCTCCATCAAGATTAACATTGAAACAATTATGAAATGCTGGTTTAATTATTTCAAAGCTAAAACATATTGTATTCTATTGAGGATTGGTCCTACCCTTATTTGTTGAATTTATGGCTTGAAAGGAATAATAAGATATTTAAAAAAAAAAATCTCAAAATTATGCCCTTCAGAACAATATTATTGCCTCTCTTGTAGAATCTCTATAGATATGGTGATCATCATGGGCAATCTCAAGTTCAAAAAAAAAAAAGAGGTGGTAACAAGTTGGTTATAGGATTTGAATATACATGAAAGAGTCATCTACAATAATGACATTAAAACAAAGGATCTACTTTGATCCAAGGTAAAATGGAAATTTCTAGAAATCAAGTTTATCAAAATTAATTTTGACGGCGCTTTTAAAGGAAATCTAATAAAAACTAGTGGAGGTGGTGTTTTCCAAAATAATGAAGGCAAAATTCCACAAACTTACTCAAAATCATATGGAACTTCAACTAACAACTATGCAGATGCTAGGGCACTTCTTATAGGGATTAAAATTGCAATAGAAAAATAATGTAAATATATTTCAATTGAGGGTGATTCACAAATTTTCATTAGTGCTATTAAAAAAAAAGGATGTGTAAATTGGATAAAAATAATATTATTGTTGATGCTCATCATCTATCATTAAAGACAATCTCTTGGAAATTTGGGCATATATATTGAAGAAAAAATAATATGCATACACAATAAACATGAATATTTATCCTGGAAACCCTTGACCAGGAAAACCAACAAAAACTTAGAGTCGTACCTCTTGCTCTTTTATTATTATTCATATGCATATTTTGGTGCACCTTTAACAAAGCAATTACAATATATATAGGTATCCCACAAGACCCAAAAATAAGTCTATGGGCTAAAATAAGACTACCCCAAAAATAAGACCATGGGCTAAAATAAGACTACCCCAAAAATAAGACCATGGGTTAAAATAAAGCTGCTCAAAAATTAGAACATGGACTAAAACCACCCATACCTACTAATTTAAGGAGACTGCCTAAAAATAAGACCATGGGCTACAACCACCCATACCTACTAATTTAAGGAGACTGCCTAAAAGTAAGACCATGGGCTAAAACCACCCATACCTTCTAATTTAAGGATATTGCCTACGAATAAGACCATGGGCTAAAACCACCCATACCTGCTAATTTAAGGAGACTACCCACAAATAAGACCATGCATTTTTTTTCCTTCATGCAAAGGATACAACACATCCAACATCTATACAAAAGAAAATAGGAAAGAAATTAATATAGTCAATCATGGTATTAATTTTTATCTTTGTGAAATTCAAATTTTTTAAGGCAACTGGTCAAGTGAGATTTTATCTCTTAATGAAAATGATGTCGGAGTTTATTGTGGAAACATAGCACTTTCAAGAAGATGAAAAATATTTTTAATAGAAAAATTAAAATATATATATTTGTGATAAAAAGACATGCTAAATATGGTTTAATTGACTTAACAACAAATATAATATTTTGGTATTTTGATGGGCATGACCCCAAATAAAAGCCACATATATCTTTTATAACTAATATATATATATATATATATATATATATATATATATATATATATATATATATTGCGTGTGAGTGTGTTTGTTTGCTGATCTTATAAGGCATTATATGTACTAAAAAGCTTCCTCATTTCAAAAGGAGGTATGAGGATAAGAGTCATAAGATTTTATAAAATCATCCTCGTATAAACATTGTCCAAGATACTTGTGTACTTGAGTCAAAATTATTTAAAATAAAAATTACTCATTAAAATGTCATTTGAAATTATTAATATCGAGATAAAAATCCTATGAAACTCTTTTTTTCTAAAAAATACATATGTAAAAAACCTTTCCTTGATTATCTAAATATATTAAATTAAATACTTAAAAGTTTAGCATAAATTTATAAGTGCATAAAATAATTAATAATTAATTTTACCATAAATTAGTAACATAGACAACCACAATGATATGCAATTCTCACTTCATTTTTATTTTTTATTTTTAAGTTTTTTTATTTTTAAATAAATAAGAGGATAAAAATATTCATCCTAATAAAGAGAAAACAATAAGAACTCAAGAGGTTTAGGACAAATGATGGGTAGCAAGGAATTTTCCATAGGGGAACCTTAACATCTAGCTTCAAAAATAAATCTCAAAATCACAAGTTTGAATTATATTGTTAACTCTTGCTAAATGTTCACAATCAAGGTGCTCATCATAAGAAGTCTAATGTATAGGACAATACTTGCTAACCAAAAAGATGCGCTAGCTACTTGGTTATAGGATTTGAAGATACCTATAAGGATGATTTGCAATGATGGAGTTACTGCAAAAGATCTGCCTTAACTCATGATAACTTTGTTTTGATGATGCTTTCAAAGGAAACCTTAAAAAAGCTAACAAACATGATGTTCCTTGGAATAATTAAGGCAAAATTTTGCTAAACTATTCAAAATCATATGGAACTTCAACAAACAACTATGCAAAGCTTGGGGCACTTTTTAAAGAGATCAAGATGACCATAGAAAAAGAACGGAGACATTCAATTAAGAAGAAGAGGTATTAAAGTGAAACGAAATTCCAACATCGGTATTAAGAGAGATTCACAAATTGTTAATAATATTGTAGAAAAAAGATGCAAAAATTAGATCAACAATAGCATTATTTTAGATGTTTATCAAAGATTGTTGGAGGTAGTATCTTGGAAATGCCTATCTATAAAGACAAAAATAGGTTGACAAAAAAATTAACAAAACATGGGGTTAATCTATCCTTGTGAAATTCAAATTTTGGAAGGCAAGTGACAAAGGGAAATTCTCTCTTAATGAAAATGATATCAAGAATTTGGTAGAGGAAAATTAGCAGTTTGAAAAAAAAAAAATTGATAGAAAGAAAAACTAAATATAGTCTAGTTAACCTAGTGGAAAATATAATGTTTTATTGTTTTGATAAGAGTGCTTCCTAATAAAAGCCATATATAATATATTAAAAAGAAAGTAGAAGCATTCAAAAATTAGAGTCCTCGTATGTTTCATATCATCAAAGTTGTAAATATCACATTTTGGTGTGCCTCTACCTGCTAATCCCTTTTCATGATGGGATGAATAAGCATCACTAGATTGAAGTGTAGAAATGGAATACAACATACTGCAACACAACTCCACTACTACTTTAATGAACATAATATACAATGTGAATAACTTACAATTATAATGCATACACTGCGCACATAACATTTAGACTGCCTAGAACACTCGAAATAGCTTGCAACAACATTCAAACAACCCAACACATGTATCTCAAGAATATATGCCTGGTTACATCCAACTTCTACTACCATGTACAACAACAATCTCGATACCAATCTTCCCTTTCATACCGACCTTGGTATCCACGTAACATACCAACAACACATAAATGAGGGAACGGTTTTATTTACAACTAAGGAGGTAGTTGCATCCTCCAACTTACTAACTACCCAACACCTCATTTTCTTAAATTACATTTGAGATGTATTTGATTTACATTTACATTTCACTTCATGACTAATGACTTATTCATACATAATTAATATTTCACTTAACATACGCAATGTCACATACAATATTACATCATAACTTCATAACATCAAATATATCAAAAACTCTTAATGTGCACATACTTGACTTCGAACGCACTTATTCATTGATTAGGCAAACATGTCAATTTGCCTACCTACATTTATCCTCTAGACTTGTAAGCATCCTCAATGACACATGAGCTAAAGACTAGGGATGGAAGCATCAGAACCACACCTTATCACACTCCTTCCCCTTCTATTCCAAACATCTACATCTAGCATCACTTCAAACTACTGCCAACAACACATTGTTATTTGATTGCTCACCCCACTTTCTACAATCAGTCGTATCATCAACACGTCCAACTTAACCAACATGATTGGCAATGTCAATCACTACCTTTGTCAAGGGTTAAGGGGGTGGAAGTCCCCTTGCAAGGTTGAGGAGCAACCTTTAATCACTCAATCGAACCTATCAAATGACTTCCCATCAACTCCAAACAACTTCCTTTTAACTCCAAATGAGTTTGTCTTGGCCTCTGATGGACATCCCTTGGTCTCAAACAACTCACTTCTTAGCCTAGACGACCCACTTCCTGAGTTAGATAGCCCTAGGCCAAACGGCCCACTTTTTGCATTATATAGCCCCGCTTCGAATGGCCTTGCTCTGTATAGTCTAGCTCCTTTGCAATTATACAATCCATACAACATGCTCTCTTGCTTAGACGACATGTACGAACTTACATGCAAACTTTTCCCATAAAACGGTCCTCCAAATGGTCTGTTTCACCTGCTCTTCCAATCAGACAAACTCCTTGCCTAAAACTTTGTGTCACTTCTTCCTCAAATGGCCCAACAACATCTTCCTCCCAAACTTGGGCTACATACGACCATGCATGACTGTCAAACAATCGTGATTTGTCTTCAAACAACTTGAGGTGTTCATCTAACGACTTGGGGGCAATCTAAGGCTTAGACAATTTCCTCAAACGACCTAGGGAGGGTCCAAACAACCCTCCCCTCAGGACAAACAACCCAAGGGCCGCCTGAGAACTTGTTGCCCCCACTAGATGGCAAGGGTCCCAATTCAAATAACCTAAGCTTTGACAATTGAGGCTTGGATCCAAATGACCCAAGTCTATATGGCCAAACAACCTAAGCAGATAGTCAAATGCCAAACAACCTTTCTCTTCACTGTCTACATCACTTACTTCGCTATTTGTATTAGCCATTTGTGCAATGCCCTCTTGCTACATAGTTTCAACTATCTACTCGATCTTTGCTTTTTTGATTGTAATCAAGTTCATCTTCTCAATTGCAATCAGTTTCAAGTTCAACTCCTCTACTTCTCGGCTAGGGCTAGGACTCTTCTCCAACTCTTCAAACTCTATGCATTACTAGTTCTTCTTGACTCACAACATTTTGACATTCACATGCGAAGTGCCCCCACAAATGGCATTGCCCACATTTACAATGGGTCAGTCTGCCCTCAATATCATACACAAATTTACATCCTCTAGTTCTTTGGAGATTGTCATAGATTGCATTGTCGATAGCATCCCCCCTTAGTACAATCTCCCTTTGTGTTGCATATTCTTGTAGCAATGACCTTGCGCTCTCCAATCCACATTTGTCCTCAGAGACATTGTTCTCTTTAGACTCACTGGGATGGTGAACTAATCTCATTCTTATCACTCTTAACATCAAGGTTGCTTTCATCTTTAGGGCCGCTTTTGTCCGCATTAACATGACCCCAACACTTTAAGGATGTCTTTGCATTAATTTATAAGTTCAAGGCTCGCTTCAAGGCCTCTTGAAATGACGTCGAAGGGACCACCCTAATTTTCTTCATGTATGTAGGAAGAAGTCCCTCCATAAACCACTTCTTTAGTGCATTTGATGGATCTTATGGGTAACAACCAACTCAACCTCCAATTGTATGAATGAACAGACTCTTCCTCACCCTGTTCCATTCTATAAATTTCAGTAATGACCTCTTTGTCATTGTGGAACAATTGAAATTCCTTATTGTGCAACTCATTTGCAATCATGTACTCACCCTCTAGCTATCTCATGTACCATTCCATTGCGACTCCAAAGAATGTTGTAGGGAATAACCTTTTCCAATCTACGTCATTATTTTGCCCATTCACTTTCCACATCATGAGGCAAATTTTCCAATGCTTGATTAGGTCTTCTGTTTCCCCACCATGAAACATTGGACACTTACATGATATACCAAAATTGGTCTTTAATTTGATAAGTTGACTTGTCATTGGTAGTGGTTGTTCACGTCTCTTGCCCTCTTCATGCACATCATTAGCCGTAGTTCACAACAATTGCTCTTCTGCCGAACTCCTGTCTCGCACATCATGAAACGTGCCAACTTGTAATTGCTTTGATGTTGGACTTCTATCCCATTCACCATCAAGCACACCAACCTGCAGTTGCTTTAGTGCTAGACTCCCGTCTCATGCACTGTCGTACACGTTATCCTGCATTTGCATTTGCTATCATGCAATTCCGAACCAATGCATAACTTGTCGCATGATTCTCTGCCATTGTCAAGTAACTCTTTGTCACCGTCACATAATTCACCATCATCGATATACAATGTCGATACAGGCAACTCTCCATCGTTGTCACGTAACCCTGTCACTATCAGGTAAATCACCGCCATCAACATGCAACTCACCACCACCAACATACAACTCTTCGCGCACAAACCCTTGTGCATATCCTCTGTGCATGTCCACTTGCACGTTTGGTTGCGCATCCACTTGCACGTCTTCTTCATGCATCAACAACTCACCACCACCAACATACAACTCTTTGCGCACACACCCTTGTGCATCTCCTCTGTGCATGTCCACTTGCATGTTTGGTTGCGCATCCACTTGCACGTCTTCTTCATGCATCAACCCTTCGTCAACATCAACAAACAAGTTTGTCTTTATCTGCTTCATCGACTGCATTGTAACCATTCCATTGTTGTCGTTGTGCACCTTTCCGAGCGATTTGTTTGTTACAACTCAATGTCACCAAGCTTGACCCAACTTCGAACATGCAACGGTGCTTGAATGTAGAAATGGAATACAATATATTGCAACAAAATTCCATTACCACTTAAATGAACAAAATATACAATGTGAATAACTTACAATTACAATGCATACACTCCAAATACAACATATATTAAACACCCTAGCACAATAGTTTAGGCTGCCTAGTACAACATTCAAATTGCAAGAAAAATAAAAAATCCGGAACAACACTCAGACTGCCTGGAACAGTACTCAGATGGCCCGATAAGCATCTCAAGAATACATGCTTGGTTACAACCAACTTCTACTACCACATGCAGTGCCAACATACAACACCAACCTCGATACCAACCCTCAATACCATGCCAGCCTTCCCTTCCATGCCAACCTTGATATCCAAGTACCATACCAACAACACAAATGAATGAGGGGTGGGTCTTATTTATACAACTAAGGAGGTAGTTGCTTCCTTCAACTTACTAACTACCCAACATCTCATCATTTACTTAATTTACATTTGACATGCATTTGACTTAAAATTACATTTCATTTCATGTCTCGCTTTATGACTAATGACTTATTCGTACATAACTAATACTTAACATTACACATTGTCACATACAATATTACATCATGACTTCATAACATCAAATCTATCAATACTCTTAATGTGTGCGTATTTGACTTCCAAGGAATAAGTCTTGTTGCCTACTAATAGTTTCATCACGAAAGGAATAACAAGCTTAAGGGTTCTCACTTCTATTAACATATATAGACAAAAACACATGAAATAGTATACTTACAAAATAAAAACCTGCACATATAGTAAAAGATCAAAGTTTTATTTCCTTGAATTATATACGTTCATCTACGTTCGTCTATGATTAAAAGGTAAAGCATCCTTCGTTTTCTGTTAATTTTGGCTATGAAAATAAATAAGAGAAATGACTAATGAAAAATAAACAATCATTCTTGCGTAGGCTATTAAACTATCAATACATCCTACTATAACTCAAAAATAGCAGATATTAAACTAGTAGGATGTATTGATTACCGTTTTCTACATATATATGTCGCGTTAATATTATATCTAACTTCTAGTAAGCAGTAGAGTATTTACAATAAGATTCATGTGGAAAGTAACAACTTGGATCTTTTTTGGAATCCTAAATGGCCATGCCAATAATAATGTTTTGCATTTATGCCATCGAAAAGAATTTCCACAAAATATTGTTATACAGATAAAACTATCTAACTTGAATATGATGTAAACATATAAGAAAATAGTTCTTATATTTATCCTGGCAAAGTTTTGCTTGAACTGACCTTCGAAAATAGGAAGCATGGTTTTATACAGGATTCCTATCCTATGGTCTGAACTAGTATACAGTAAGTTTCATCTTTAGTGACTAGTTTGCTTTCTCTTTGTTTAGGGAATACTATAAAATACAAATCAGTGTCAAACATGAATGATCAGTTGAAAGAAACGAACCAAGTACAAGACAAACATTGCAAATAAGACTATGACTAAGGTATTAACAAATAAGATTGCGCAACCAATTTAGACCCTTCAGTACATTCTTAATTGGCCCTGGAATTTTCAAACTGTCAATGGTACTCTGTCCAGGAAGAACAACTAATACCTGAAAGAAGTGCAAGATGGTGTCAACTTCCATGTTCAACCAAAAAATAACAATGTTTACTTGTATCTAGTGAGTAAATTATTCTCAATACTAACTAGCTCTTTGTAATTTCATCCACTTGTTAATACAAACATGAAGATATAAATACAAGCCACAACCACAGTGTGAAACTTTAAATCAATCCTTTCCAAAGAAGGATAGAGTAAAAATGCGTGGCAGATCTCACAGAGAAATTAATTTCTTTATTGCAAGCAGAGACTGAAACTGAGACATATTGTGCCTAGTGCCTACTAGATAACCAAGATATAGTCAGTGGTAGCGTGACTAATTACACAATCAAAGACGAGTATTTTTTGCACCTCGAATAGAAAATCACATAGTTCAAGAAAAGGGAGTTAGGAGGTTTTGTGAAGTCCAAGGAATCACTAGTAAGTAAGATGAGTATCCTAGAAAAAGAGAATCAGACACATTCATGATGTATGCATGCGTGGTACAGCACACTCCTTGCATGCGAGTCATTTCAAAATACATTTTGACGTAGTATAATTTTCTAAAGAAAGTAAGGGGGGAAAAGACATGCCAATAGCCACATGGACATAATTCTTAAATCTTACCACAAATGAAACAACTCTCATTTGTTGGAATAATCTCACATTTACAATGTCAACAATGTATCCATCTTCATAAAATTCAAGTCATTGGTAAGCATCAAAACAAACAAAACCTCAAAATTTTGATTAGCATTTCAATTCATTTTATTATATTTCCCTTATATCAGAAAAGAGATAATTTACAGGAATATTTGACTTATCCATCACAGCTATACACAAAATGTTTTAAATGGGTTGATAAACAGTGTTGCATCATCAGGAAAGTCATTCCTCTATATTTAAACAGACAGTAATGTAGAGGATGAACTACAAGGTCACAACTTCCCCATGCATGGGGAATTTCTTCATTTCACTGAAGCTTAAAGGACATCAAGTGTAGGACATATAACTGTGCAGTAGTATCATACCATGCAATAAGATTGATCTGTTGTTACACTCTCTTATTTTGGCAAGTTTGGTTCCTCACGTTTAGTGCTTAATTAGAGAGCAGTGGTTAGAGGCAAAGACAAAGGAGGTAGAGCACAAAGATCAGTGAATGCAGAAAAGAACGAGCAGCTTGTAAAAATGATGCAAGGGACTACGAATGAAGCCTTCGCGAAAAGGGAGGAGCTCTTGACGAAGTTGGCAGAAATGGAACAGAAAGCCAACCATTGTGGTCTAGAATGGACCAAGTACTTCAATTAAGCTAAGAGACTCAAAGATGAGGAGGCACTAAAGTCGCAAATTGCAGAACTAGGAGTACCTGTTCCACAGCTTCAATAGCCAAGTTCGACCCCATCGAAGCAGAGAAGGAAGTCGACGACATCATTTAAAGGGGAGGACAAATGCAGGCACTAGTTTTGGACATAAGCAAAAACAAAAATGAAATTGTCTACAAAAATGTCTAAGTGTTTATTGCATTAAGTTTGGTCTAAATGAAATGTAATGCAAATGATGGATTTAGCCGTCATAATTGAGTGTCATAATATTTGATATATTGTAAAGTTGGCGTTATGTCCTAGGTACATAGGCAAGGGAGAAGCAGTTATGTGCAACATTTTCTGGAAACCATTGCTACCAAAGGCCAAGACTGCACTATAAGAAGAACCCTCCCCAACATTGTTTGCAAGGAATCTGGAGATCAAGCGATTAGTGGATCAATCCATGAGTGCATAGAGGGATACATATAGGCAAGATACGAGAGAGATTTGTATGCTATTGACAGAGCATATTGCAAGTCTAAATGTTGTAATTTGTAAACACCATTGTGGCAAATGATCAATACAAAACCATTCTCCATTCATGTGTTGGATGTTTGTGTGTTGATATCACTTTACTAGATTATTGCTATGCATTGTCAAGGTAGTTGGTTGCAGGTTGGAAGATTCAATCAGATTTGTTAGTTGCAAGTCACAATCGAAGAGTGTAGACGACGTTGACAATCATTACTATGGAGCATAGTTACGAAAATCGGCAAAAAATCACAAAAATCGCGAGTTAATCGCGAGTCATTCACGAAACGAGTGACTCGGCAACTTATCATGAGTCCGGCGATTTTTTGAAAAAATTGGAATCGGCGATTTTTTGCCCATTTTTTCAAAAAAACTGCAAATTTTTTTTTTTGAAAATATATATTTTTTAATTTTTGTTTTCAAGCTGTGGCCAATTTAGGGTTTTCTATGTGTAATGGCCCCATCCTAGTCAGTATCGAGGGAGAGTGTGAACTTGCCTACTCCAGGGTTCCCGTAGGCAGGAATCAGTGGGTTGGGAGCCCAGTTGATGTCAGTATGATGTTCCAGTATGTGCAGATGTTTCGAGTTTCCTTTCCAGGCCATTCTGGACAGTTTTGGAAGGGACTTACTATTTTTAGTAAGTCGGTGAAGATGGGGTTTCATGGAAGCGGACAGTGGGATGTTGATCTACGGCAAAAAGGGTATCCGTTTCTATGTTCAGTTTGCCGGGATGACAGGTGGAAGGCCAAAATTTTAATATGAACAGTTTAATTATGTGATATTAAATTAATATTACATAGTTAATGTTATAATTTAATATTATATGCATAAAGTGGTCTTATAACCACTTGATGGAAAGATAATTTCATAAAGTAATGTTTAACGGGCCTAGAAAGGGTGGTCGATCCCTTGGAGGATGCAAATTTAAAGATTAAAAGTAAAAGGTGAGAATTTAATGTTTATTTCCTCTATAGAAGCATCTAGAAACTCAACGTTGGCTTTGAGGAAAGAATAAATAGAGGTTTGGGGGTCATTCTTGAGGATCTTTTTGGCATATGTTTTTGGTGAGAAATCTGGAGAGCACTTGCAAATAGCACTTGCAGGGTTTTGAAGCTTGTTGGTGACGAAAACCACCCTCAAGAACACCATTTTCGGGGTTGAGAGACACTCTCAGAATGGTTTTGGGCATTCTTGCTTCAGAGGATGCGTTGATATTGCATTGGTGATAGTTTTTAGAGGTTTCGAAGGGATTGGGACTACAGTTGGTGGTATTTCATGAGAGTTATAGTTGTTGTGCCTGATTTTGTGAAGTTCGAACTATTCCAGCACATTATTGCAGCGATTTCAATCCATATTGACACAAGGGTTTGAGTGATAGTGGGACGTTATGCAGTTTCGGGGGTTTGAAGATCAGAACGGAGCCATTGTTGGTAGGATTTGAAGAGTTGACAAGCATTTACTGAGGCCGTACCTCTCTCCCAGGACTGCCGTACATACTCCATGCTAGCGTGAGCTTTGGTATTTATTTCTCTTGCTTTTTGGTGCCACTCTTGCATTTTATAATGGCGCCCAGGTCTGAGTGACCCCTCCATGAGATCCATTTGGTGGAGAAACCCTTACATTGGAAGTTGCAAACAAAAACGTGAGGCATTGTACCACCTGTACCAGCAGCCCAGAGTTCTGATTTCAGAAATTTATTGTAGCCTGGTACTTTGTTCTTTCATTATTTCCTTAAAAGGGTTTGAAGATGAATATAAATACTATCTAGTTTCCGAATTTCAAGTGATTTCGATTAGTATTGTGAAAGTTATGATTTGTTCAAGTTGGTCGTTTGTTTAGTTTTCTGTACTTGCAATTTTCTTTCCATATTTAAAAAAAAAAAACTACAAAGAAAAAAATCAGAATATATCAAAAAACCAAAAACACTTGCAAGAACTACAAATTTCAAACAAGGCGGATCATTACAGTGGTATCAGAGCGCAGCTCTTCCTGCCATCCTGTGGTTTATGACTCCAGAAGATAGGCAGTATATTACATACAGGCGGAGAAAACACCATTCAGTTCTCTCTGAATCCGAAGAGGAAGAGGATATGGGTGATAACAGAGATAACAGGGAAAATAGAGGAGAAAGAGAGCCTACCGACAGAGAAATGATGAACATATTACAGAGGGGACAGCGTGATATCCAGCAGAACATGGCTCAACTTCTAGCTCTAATGACACAACAGATGCAGATGATGAACGATGGAAACAACCAAAATAATAATGGACAAAATGGGCACAACCATCGGAACAATGGGAATGGTGATGGTTCAGTAAACCAAGGTGGAGACCAAAACTATAGAGCTAGGGCAGCGCGTAGTAGACCCCTTATTCCCACATTTCCACCACCCAGAGTTGAGGCACAGCCTGAGGCAGAGGTATCTCAACAGGATTTCCAGGAGCAGATTTTACATGATTGGGAGCATGCTAGTATTGAGTTCAGGACAGAGTGGTCTTTTAGAGATTATGCTCACTGGAGGGCACAAAATAGACCTCAGAGACAGAGACAACATAACCATGAGCTTCAGAGGAGAGTTGGCAAACTTTCCATTCCGTACTATGATGGCTCGGGTAAGAGTACAGCGAGAGCATGGGTCCAGAAGTTGGATACTTATTTCCAACTTAACCCAATGTCGGAGGTGGAAGCTATCAAATTCTCAGCTTTACACCTAGATGGATTAGCACACGAATGGTGGTATCACGGGATGCTCACTATGGGCCATGGTCAAATCACGTCATATACAGAGTTTACTGAGAGGCTCATTGACAGGTTTGATATGAAGGATCCGGAACTCCATTTTAAGGAGTTAGCACAGCTTAAGCAGTGGGGTTCAGTGGATAGTTACATTGCAGATTTCCAGAGGCTTTCAGTGCTAGTGACTGATATTTCAGAAAGGAGGTTGATAGTACTTTTCATGGATGGCTTAGCTGATCCTTTGAGGGGATGGATTAAAGCCCTTAACCCACCAAACCTACAGGAGGCCATACGGAAGGCTAAAGACATGGAGTCTTCCACTTCGAAGAGTAAGTTTCATTCCAAGGGTGATTATAAAAAGTTCAAGGACAAAAAACATTTTCACAAAGGTTCAGAACAGCAAAGGGATAGCTCAAAAAGAGAGATCAGTGATAGTACTAATGAGCTCAGGAAGAAGAATTTATGTTTTAAATGCAAGGAACCTTGGACACCTTCGCATAAATGTTCAGAAAAGGCAAGGGCCAAGCAATTAGAGTATCTTACAGCTGAAGAATCAGGTTCCGAGAGTTCAGATCAGCAGAGTGATTCTAGTAGCAGCAATTCGGACAGCAAAGAAGAAGGTGAGAAAACCCAGGAAAAGAGTGAAACATTGGCCCAACTATGTAGTTTTCAGAAAGCAGGATCATTCAAGGTGCGTGGAGTGTTGAATGGGCAGCGTATTGTCACATTGATTGATACGGGTGCCACACATAATTTTGTGGATGAGAGACTTGTTGCAAAGAGGGGATTGCAGACAGAAGAGTTTGAGGGTTTTAAGGTAATGGTAGCAGATGGTAACACACTTTCTTGCACTCGTAGAATACCTAAGTTATGTATGAGGTTGGGAGAGTATGATTTGGTGGATGATTTTTATGTTGTTAATATTGGGGGCACCGATGCAATACTTGGCATACACTGGATGAGCACATTGGGTGAGTTTACTATGAACTTGAACAGTATGGAGATGAAGTTCGAAAAAGGGGGCAAAAAAATAGTACTCCGAGGTATATCTGATGGTGGGCCTAGAGTGGTGTCACTTAAAAGGATGGAGAGGTTATTTCGACATGATCAAGTTGATTGGGCAGCAGAATGCCTCATTATGCCTACAGCAGTTGAGCCTCAGGAGAAGATTTGTCATCCAGATATACAGGTACTGATGAGTAAACACAGCAAGGTATTTGATAGCATACCTCCTGGGAGACCTCCTGAGAGGGGATTTGAGCATGTGATAGAGTTGGAGGAGGGAGCCAAACCAGTTATCACCACTCCCTACCGTCATCCTAAGAGGTTCAAGGATGAAATTGAAAAAACAATTAAGGAGCTTTTGGAGATGGGACACATCAGGCCTAGCAAAAGTCCCTTTGCATCTTCAGTGGTCCTAGTGAAAAAGAAATATGGGACAATGCGGATGTGTGTGGATTACCGGGCTCTAAATAAAAAGACAATTAAAAACAAATACCCCATACCCAGGATCGACGAGTTGATTGATGAATTGCATGGGGCACGGTATTTTTCCAAGATAGACCTGAGGTCAGGCTATCACCAGATTCGCATGAGGGAGAGTGATAGAAAAAATAGCATTCGAGATGTCACTATGGGCATTTCGAGTTTCTAGTGATGCCTTTTGGCTTGACTAACGCTCCGGCTACATTTCAGTCATGCATGAACCAGGTGTTCAGAGGGCAGCTCAGGAAATTTGTGTTAATATTCTTTGATGACATCTTGGTTTATAGCAGGACATGGGAGGACCATCTGCGGCATTTGGATGTGGTTCTTGGTATCCTTGAGCAGGAGTCACTGTACGCCAAGGAATCCAAGTGTGATTTTGGATTGACGGAGCTTCTCTATCTGGGTCATATCATCAGTGCAGAGGGAGTTAAAATGGATCCAGAGAAGGTTAAAGCAATCATGGATTGGCCACCTCCTACCAATCTTACACAATTGAAAGGTTTCTTTGGTCTTTGTGGGTTCTACAGGAGGTTCGTCAAGGGTTTTTCGCAGATAGCAGCACCACTGACTGACTTGACGAAAAAGGGAGCCTTCAGTTGGACAGATGCAGCACGGGGATGTTTTGATAGATTCAAATAGGTGATGTGTACTTGTCCAGTTCTTGCTATCCCCGATTTTACTAGACCGTTTGAGCTAGAGTGTGATGCCTCAAGAGAGGGCATCGGAGCAATCTTGATGCAGGATAAGCATCCTATCGCATTTGAGAGCAGAAAGTTAAGAGATGCAGAGAGATCTTATTCTGTGTACGATAAGGAGATGTTGGCCATAATGCATGCATTGGCCAAATTCAGACAGTATCTTGTGGGAGGCAGATTCATTGTTAAGACCGACCACAACAGTTTGAGGTACTTCATGAATCAGAAGGACCTAAATGAGCGGCAACAGAAATGGGTGAGCAAATTACAGGCTTACGATTTTGATATTGTATATGTTAAGGGCAAAAAGAATATTGTTGTCGATGCTTTATCCAGGAGACCCCATTTGTGTGCAGTAGGAGTTGTTTCAGATGATTGGAAGGAGCACATTCTAGCTGAGTATGCAAAAGATGATTGGGCCTCCAGTATTATTGATGGTACCAGGAGAGATGACAGGTATACAATAGTTAATGGGTTGATCGTCTACAAGGACAGGATATTTCTGGTACCCAACTCTCAGTTTAAGCAT
The DNA here is from genome assembly GCA_028583015.1 of Wollemia nobilis. Taxonomy (NCBI): domain Eukaryota; kingdom Viridiplantae; phylum Streptophyta; class Pinopsida; order Araucariales; family Araucariaceae; genus Wollemia; species Wollemia nobilis. Next base: position 4,552,102 of record JAQPPZ010003172.1, on the reverse strand, counting down.
ACTGTATTGAGAGCTTTACATGACTCACCATTGGCTGGTCACCCAGGGTTCTATAAGACCTACAAGCAAGTGAGAGAGAGATTCACTTGGAAAGGGCTTAAGGATGAAGTCCTTAAACATGTTAGGGAGTGTACTACCTGCCAGCAGAACAAAGATGAACATACACTTCCAGTTGGCTTATTGCAGCCCCTGCCTATACCAGAGAGCAAATGGGAGAGTATATCTATGGATTTCATCACAGGGTTGCCGAAGGTGCAAGGGAAAGATTGCATCTATGTGGTGGTTGACAAATTGACAAAATACGCACATTTCTTTGCCATCTCAGCTACTTACTCAGCTGTACAGGTTGCTGATTTGTTTTTCCGTGAGGTTTTCAGATTGCATGGGCTGCCACGGAACATAGTCAGTGACAGAGATAGCAGATTCATGAGCCATTTTTGGCAGGAGCTATTTCGATTGAGTGGGACCGAGCTCACTCCCAGTACCAGCTACCACCCACAGACGGATGGACAGACGGAGATAGTGAACAAATGGGTGGAGGGTTATCTCAGAAATTATGTGGCAGGACAGCAGAGAGCCTGGATCCGCTGGTTGCATCTAAGTGAGTATTGCTATAATACCACTTATCATATGTCCATCAAGATGTCACCGTTCATGGCTCTTTACGGATATGAGTCTTCCGGGTTTGTTGATTTGTTGGTTCAGGATTGCAGGGTGCCTAAGGCAAAGGAGATGTTGCAGGATAGTCAAGATATACTGAGGGCATTGAAGGAAAACATCCAGCAGGCACAAAATCAGCAGAAATTATATGCAGATCAGCAGCGTACAGAGCGCAGTTTTGAGGTGGGAGACTTAGTTTACTTAAGACTGCAGCCCTACAGGCAGTCTTCACTCAAGAAAAGTGGAGCTGAAAAGCTCAAGCCGAGATTTTATGGACCATTCAGGATCACTCGGAGAGTGGGAGCAGTGGCTTATGAGCTTGACTTACCGATAGATAGCAGGGTTCACAATGTGTTCCATGTGTCACGCCTTAAAAAGGCATTAGGACATAATGTTACTCCTTCTACAGTACTACCACCATTGGATGATGAGGGTAAGTTGATTCTAATACCAGAGGCTATAATTGACAGCAGGGAGCGTACTCTCAGGAGACGAACGATTAGGGAGTATTTGATTAAGTGGAAGGATTTGCCGGTTGAGGATGCTACTTGGGAGGACGAGCAGATTCTACAGCATCCAACACTCCGATTGCTTGAGGACAAGCAATCTTGGGGAGGGAGGACTGTAATGGCCCCATCCTAGTCAGTATCGAGGGAGAGTGTGAACTTGCCTACTCCAGGGTTCCCGTAGGCAGGAATCAGTGGGTTGGGAGCCCAGTTGATGTCAGTATGATGTTCCAGTATGTGCAGATGTTTCGAGTTTCCTTTCCAGGCCATTCTGGACAGTTTTGGAAGGGACTTACTATTTTTAGTAAGTCGGTGAAGATGGGGTTTCATGGAAGCGGACAGTGGGATGTTGATCTACAGCAAAAAGGGTATCCGTTTCTATGTTCAGTTTGTCGGGATGATAGGTGGAAGGCCAAAATTTTAATATGAACAGTTTAATTATGTGATATTAAATTAATATTACATAGTTAATGTTATAATTTAATATTATATGCATAAAGTGGTCTTATAACCACTTGATGGAAAGATAATTTCATAAAGTAATGTTTAACGGGCCTAGAAAGGGTGGTCGATCCCTTGGAGGATGCAAATTTAAAGATTAAAAGTAAAAGGTGAGAATTTAATGTTTATTTCCTCTATAGAAGCATCTAGAAACTCAACGTTGGCTTTGAGGAAAGAATAAATAGAGGTTTGGGGGTCATTCTTGAGGATCTTTTTGGCATATGTTTTTGGTGAGAAATCTGGAGAGCACTTGCAAATAGCACTTGCAGGGTTTTGAAGCTTGTTGGTGACGAAAACCACCCTCAAGAACACCATTTTCGGGGTTGAGAGACACTCTCAGAATGGTTTTGGGCATTCTTGCTTCAGAGGATGCGTTGATATTGCATTGGTGATAGTTTTCAGAGGTTTCGAAGGGATTGGGACTACAGTTGGTGGTATTTTATGAGAGTTATAGTTGCTGTGCCTGATTTTGTGAAGTTCGAACTATTCCAGCACATTATTGCAGCGATTTCAATACATATTGACACAAGGGTTTGAGTGATAGTGGGACGTTATGCAGTTTCGGGGGTTTGAAGATCAGAACGGAGCCATTGTTGGTAGGATTTGAAGAGTTGACAAGCATTTACTGAGGCCGTACCTCTCTCCCAGGACTGTCGTACATACTCCATGCTAGCGTGAGCTTTGGTATTTATTTCTCTTGCTTTTTGGTGCCACTCTTGCATTTTATAATGGTGCCCAGGTCTGAGTGACCCCTCCATGAGATCCATTTGGTGGAGAAACCCTTACATTGGAAGTTGCAAACAAAAACGTGAGGCATTGTACCACCTGTACCAGCAGCCCAGAGTTCTGATTTCAGAAATTTATTGTAGCCTGGTACTTTGTTCTTTCATTATTTCCTTAAAAGGGTTTGAAGATGAATATAAATACTATCTAGTTTCCGAATTTCAAGTGATTTCGATTAGTATTGTGAAAGTTATGATTTGTTCAAGTTGGCCGTTTGTTTAGTTTTCTGTACTTGCAATTTTCTTTCCATATTTAAAAAAAAAAAACTACAAAGAAAAAAATCAGAATATATCAAAAACCCAAAAACACTTGCAAGAACTACAAATTTCAAACAAGGCGGATCATTACACTATGCAAGCCCATTTTTCAGCTGTTAATGTTTGAACTTTGAAGTTTAAAGTTTAAACCTTAAATCTGAAACCCTAGTTTAGGGTTTCGGGTTTTTTTCTTTTTCTTTTTTCTTTTTTTAAGTAAATATTGCTGCCTGATAACTATGTATGCAAGCCCATTTTTCAACTGTTAATGTTTGAAACTTTGAAGTTTAAACCCTAAACCCTAGGCTAGGCCCTAAGGTTTTTTTTTTCCTCCTCTTTTAAAGTAAATAAGTAAATATTGCTGCCTGGTAACTATGTATGCAAGCCCATTTTTCAGCTGTTAGTGTTTGAATTTGAAACTTTAAACTTTGAACTTGAAGTTTAAACCCTAAACCCTAGTCTAGGGCCTAGGGTTTTGGGTTTAGGGTTTTTTTTCCTCCTCTTTTTAAGTAAATATTGCTGCCTGATAACTATGTATGCAGGCCCATTTTTCAGCTGTCAATGTTTCAATTTTAAACCCTAAACCCTAGCCATTTGGTTTAGGGTTTAGGTTTTTTTTCATTTTTTTCAAGTGATTGTAACTTTGTTGTTACTTGTTTCCATGTGCAGGCATATAAAAAATGAAACCTTTTTTTCCTTCTTGTTACTTGTAAATTTGTACCTTTACATATTATAACCAATACAAGATGTGTTTTGTCACTTTCATATGTACTTAAAGCTTAAGCCTTGTATGATGTCTAGAGTCTCTTGACTTGAATTGTTGCTTTTATTGCAATATTTGATTTGCATAATGTTAATTCATTGTAATATGCATGAAAAATAAAAAAATCGTTTTCTTCGGTTTTTTTTTCCTCGATTTTTTGCCGATTTTTTTCCCTATTTTTGCCGATCCCGATTTTTTGCCAATTTTTTCCCCAGCTGATTTACTACCCGATTCTGATTTTCTCTACTATGCTATGGAGAGCCAACATTTTGTTGGAGTGCAGTCACCATCTGGGACAGTTGTCGTTAGGAAGTCATGTCGTCATGCCACCATGTGGGTGTTGTCATTTTGTCATATTAATGCCAATTTGCTAATTTCGTCTGGAGGATGTCATCTAGTGAATGTCGTCTAGAGGAGGGTTGTCATGCTGATTGGGAGTAAGTCCAACCTATCGTCTAGTGTATGTGCCGACATATGCATGTTGTCGTCTAACTTGATGATGATGATGACTTTGTCCCAAAGTGTTGACTGCAAACGTGTTGGCTCTTAAACTTTGTCACTATCTCATTGTTGGGAAACCTCACCGTTGTGCTAAATGTTAGTCAAAACTCAAAATTTTACCTGCAAGTAGAAAACACAATGACACAGAAAATTACAGTAACACAGATTTTATGTGGAAACTTGCAATGTGTAGGAAAAACCACGGGGCAATGGCAGCTTCTTTATTTTATTGATTTTAGCAAACTTTACATTCACACAACTTGTTTACATGCAAGGGGTCATTCCCCTTTTATAGATAAATGAAGGAAGGCTCCGAAAATTGTTCATTTCGTCTTTGAGCTACACATTTGGTGGCTACGTATCTGGAGCTACACGTCTAGCGACTACCTGTCTGGGGCTAGACGTCTGGCAGGTTACCCATCCGGAGCTAAACGTCTGGAGACTACCCGTCTGGAGCTAGACATCTAGCTCGTTACCCGTCAAGCGACTACCTGTCTGGAGCTAGATATCTAGCAGGTTACCCGTCTGAGGCTACACGTCAGGCGACTACCTGTCTAGAGCTAGACGTCTGGCAGGTTACCCATTTGGACGTATGCAATCTATTCGAGCTACACATTTAGTGGCTACCCGTCTGGGGCTAAACGTCTAGCGACTACCCGTCTGGGGCTAGACGTCTGGCAGGTTACCCGTCTGGAGCTAAACGTCAAGCGACTACCCGTTTGGAGCTAGACATCTAGCAGGTTACCCATCTGAGGCTACACGTCAGGCAACTACCCGTCTGGAGCTAGATGTCTAGCAGGTTACCCATCTGGACGTCTGCAGTCTAGACATCTGCAACTAGACGTCTGCATATAGATGTCTACAGATAGACGTTTGTAGCTAGATGTCTGCAGCTAGCTTTTGCTGAAGAACAATAGAGATCTGGATAGTGACTTCACCTCCTAACATTCTCCCACTTGAAGTCAATATATAGGAACTCTTTTACCAATGTTTTTCCATCCAGTGCCAATTGCCCAATGTTGTCGTTATTAAATTTTCAACAAGCCCAAAGATGTTTTGCACCACTCAAACTTCTTTGTCTTGATCGAATTTGTAAGCATATCTGCAAGATTCACTTCAGTACCAATTTTTTACAACAAGCTCCTACCTTCTTCCACCACATTTCTTATAAAATGGTACTTAACATAAATGTGTTTCGTGCGATCATGGAATGTTGGGTTCTTCACTAGCTGAATAGCACTTTGGCTATCACAATGCAAAGAAATTTTCTTTTGCATTATCTTGAAGTCACCCAAAAATCGCTCTAGCCAAATTGCCTCTTTGCTGGCCTGAGTCGTTGGAATATATTCTGCTTCAGTAGTTGATAAAGCTACCACAGACTGCAACTTAGAAGTCCTACTCACAACTCCACCGACAAGAGTGAAAGTATATCCTGTAGTGGACTTTCTCCCATCTCTATCTCCACCATAATCAGAATCCACAAAACCTATAACTTGCAAATTATCCGATCCGTAGTAAATAGCAGCATCTGAAGTGCCTCTTAAATATCTAAGTATCCACTTCACTGCATTCCAATGATCCTTAACAAGATTTGCCATGTACTAGTTGACAACTCCCACTGCTTGGGCAAATCCAATCTGGTGCTCACCATGGCATACATGAGACTTCCTACTGCTAATGAATACAGTACACGAGACATGCTTGTCTTCTCTGCTTCTGTTCTAGGACACTGTTTGGAAGAAAATTTTAAGTGTGAAAGAAGTGGGGTACTAACTGGCTTTGCATTCTGCATATTGAAGCACTGCAAAATCTTTTCTATATATGACTTTCGACTTAACCAAATATTTCTTCCTGTTTTGTCCCTGTGTATCTTCATCCCTAAAATTTGGTTTGCTGCTTCTAAATCCTTCATTTCAAATGTCCTAGCCAACGAGCCTTAAGTTCAATGATTTTCTTCATGCTAGGGCCTGCAACCAGCATATCATCAACATACAACAGCAAAATAATAAAACTGCCATCATCAAACCTCTTATAGTATCCACAATGGTCAGCTTCCCTCCTGCTGAAACCTTGGCTCTTCATGAAGGTGTCAAATTTTTTGTACCACATTCTTGGCGCCTGTTTCAACCCATACAGATATTTCTTCAGTCTGCAAACCAAATGCTCTTTGCCTCTTTCTTCATAGCCCTCAGGCTGATCCCTATAAATCTCCTCTTCGAGATGACCATGCAGGAAAGAAGTCTTTACATCAAGTTGCTCCAATTCTAAAACTTGTGCCGCTACAAGTGCAAGTAAAACTCTAACAATAGTCATCTTCACAACTGGAGAGAAAATTTCATGAAAGTACCTAACTTTTGCACATAACCTTTTGCCACCATGCGAGCTTTATAGCATTCCAACAACCCATCACTGTTCTTTACTTTGTACACCCACTTGTTTCCAACAACCTTTCTTCCAGGTGGAAGATCCACAAATTCCCACGTTTTGTTCTTGCAAAGTGCCTCGATCTCCTCCTCCATGGATTTCCTCCACTTTTCTGCATTCTCAGACTGTCTATCTTCCTGAAATGAACTAGGCTTAGCATCATCAGTTAAGAAAGCAAAAGAGGACTGAAAAATAGGAGAATATCTTTTCGGACACTTTTGTGGACGTGTAGATCTTCTAACCCAATGATCTGTTGATTGTGGCTCTTGGTCTTGTGACTGTTGTGGCTGCTCTATTTGTTGTTCTACTTGTTGTTCTACATGCTGATCAAAAACTTTAGCATGCTGATTTTCATATTCATCTTTGTTCATATCTACTTCAACTGGTACAACATTAGGAGTTTGCTGTACCTCCTTCCTTTGCATGGATTTTTCATCAAAAATAACATCCCAGCTAATAATTACCTTGTGGGCAGTAGGATCCCACAATCTATACCCCTTCACTGTATCTCCATCGCCGAGAAAAACACATTTGCTTGACTTTGGGTCAAGTTTGGACCTTTTTTCCTTAGGCACATGGGCAAATGCATCATAGCCAAAGGTATGCAAATGAGAGTAATCAACTAGCTTACAACACTAGACCTCTTCCAGAATCTGTCCATCCAACGCAGATGTAGGAGACCTGTTAATAAATTAAACAGTTGTATTAACAGCCTCTGCCCATAACCTTTAACCCAACATGGATGTGCTGAGCATGCTTCTTGCACGTTCCATGATTGTGCGATTCATTTGCTCAGCCACACCATTTTGCTGTGGAGTATATGGTATAGTCTTTTGGTTCTTAATACCTTCTTGCATACAAAATTTATCAAATTCCTTGGAGCAATATTCACCCCCATTATCTGACTTGAGACATAAAATAGGCTTGCCCAAACTTTTCTTTGCTCGTGCTTTGAACTCGTTAAATTTCTGCAAAACTTCCGACTTCTTCATAAAATAAACCCACACTCTCCTGGAATAATCATCTATAAAATTCAGAAAATACATAGCACCATTTAAGGACTGAGTGGGGACTGGTCCAAATATATCCGAATGTATAAGTTGCAGAAAATCAGAACTCTTACCAGGGCTTGTTGTAAACCGAACCCTCTTTTGTTTACCAAAAATACATTGCTCACACAAGTCTAAATTACAAGACTTAATCCCAGAAAGCATACCTCGTTCATGCAGAATTTTCAGACCTTTTAGACTCATATGTCCTAGGCGTTGATGCCATAGCATTACTGCATCCTAAACAAAAGTTGTTGCTGCTACATGGTTTGTTACTGTATCAGCGCATAAACGATATAGGGTCCCATAAGATTCTCCTTTTGCTACTACAAGAGCTCCTCTAGTAATTTTGCAATAGTTGTTACCGAAAGTGACAAAATACCCTAACTTATCCATCATCTTGATTGAGAGAAAATTCTTCCGCAAATCAGTCACATGTCGTACATCACATAACATCCTTTCTCTACCATCGTCCAGCCTGATCCTTATGTCGTCTCTTCCCACAATTTCTAAAGGATGATCATCACCTAAGTAGACCATCCCACCACCATATGGCTGATATTTATCAAACCAGTCTCTGTGAGGAGACATGTGGAAACATGCACCCGAGTCCAAAACCCAGGCATATAAAACATATCTACTATTACTGATATAGAAAGCTTCACATGTTGTCGTCTCTCCTGAATCTGTTGTACTGGCCTCAGCTAATGGCTGAATTCGCTTTTCACCATTCTTTTTCTTTTTTAATTGCCAACAATCCTTCTTTGAGTGCCCCAGCTTCCCATAATGCCAACACTTCCCTTTCTGCTTGCATCCTTTAGACTTTGATTTGGACTGTGATCTACCTTGTTTACTACTCTCGAAAGATCGACCTCTCATAGATAGGGCTTCATTGGTTGAGGATTACAGAGACGTTTTCCGCCTCAACTCTTCTACCAACAAAGCGGCTACCACATCATCAAATTTTAAAGCTTCTGACGATGCATTACTGATGGTCATCACCATATGATCCCACGTGTCCGGGAGGGAACAAAGTAGGGTGATAGCTTTGTCCTCATCCTCTATCTTCACATTAATTGAAACCAATTTACTGATAAAGGTATTAAACTCATTCAAGTGATCTGCGAACCCTCCCTCATCCTTAGGCTATAAAGTTGTTTTTTCAGAAAAACCTTATTTGTTGCTGATTTTGTTTCATACAACTTTTCAAGCTTCTGCCAGAGGGCTTCCGCGGTCTTTTCTTCAGCAACATTGAACAGGACAAAGTCTGCTAGGCAGATATGGATTGTAGAAACCGCCTTCTTGTCTAGTGTTGCCCACTCCTCATCTTTCATGCTGCTTGGTTTACTTGCAACCCCTTTCACGGCTAGGGCTTGGTCATTCTGAACTAGCAAATCCTTCACCTTCATCTTCCATAGGGCAAAGTTCCTGTCATCAAATTTTTCAATCTCGAACTTGGTTACACCTGTCATTGTTTCAGCTCCCACTCACACAAAACCTTAGGCTCTGATACCAGATGTTAGTCAAAACTCAAAATTTTACCTGCAAGCAGAAAACACAATGACACAGAAAATTATAGTAACACAGATTTTACGTGGAAACCTGCAATGTGTAGGAAAAACCACGGGGCAATGGCAGCTTCTTTATTTTATTGATTTCAACAAACTTTACATTCACACAACTTGTTTACATGCAAGGGGTCGTTCCCCTTTTATAGATAAATGAAGGAAGAATATGAAAACTGTTCGTTTCCTCTCCCAAAGGAAGACTCTAAAAACTGTTTGTTTCGTCTTCTGGAGCTACACGTCTGGCGGCTACCCATCTGGAGCTACACGTCTGGCGACTACCCATCTGGGGCTAGACGTCTGGGGACTACCCATCTGGGGCTACACATCTGGCAACTACCCATCTGGAGCTAGATGTCTAGCAAGTTACCTGTTTGAGGCTACACGTCTGGCAACTACCCGTCTGGAGCTAGACGTCTGCAGACTAGATGTCTACAGCTAGCTTTTGCTGAAGAACAATAGAGATCTGGATAGTGACCACCTCCTAACACTAAAAGTGTTACTTTACTACATGGTGTATGGCTACATTGTGCGTGATGAGAATAGCTTCCCATACTACAAGTAAATCAAAGTTTGTATGGGGTATAAAAAATGGACATGACCAAGGTTTGCCTCATGGAAGGAGGAATTTACCAATAAACAAACCGGATTTACAACATATATGCTTCAGTTAATAAACTCTTCATTCTAAAATTTTTTGTTAACGACCCACCATATCAAGAATTATAAAAGAAAAAAAAAAAGCGAGAAAAGAAAAAAGGGGAATGAATTATAAATGAATAGAAGAAAAAGAGAGGGTAAGAAAACAAAGAAGAAAAATAAAATAAAGGTATTTATCATTGTAGAGAAACTCGACAAAATTTGACAATTTTTGCCAAGTCCGAATTAGAGCTCGCGAGTTTTCAAGACTTGGCCGAGTTTTTCAAAAACTCGCTGAGTACTCAAGACTCACAAGTTTTTGAAAAACTCACCGAGTCCCAAGCAAAAACTTGGTTGGTACGGGGGAATTTGAGGAAACGCAATAAAATGCTTGTTTTTTTTCATTTTGCTTGTTGCAAATTGGAGAGAGAGCTCTGCCTACCTGCTACCACACCAAACAAAACACAAAAGTGCATCCTAAAAGCAAATTTTTTTGTAGTTTGAAGGAATCTAGCAGCCACCAATAGCCGCCCAACTGATTCATCCGAGGTAAGAAAAAATATTTTCAACTAATTTTTTTTCTCTTTTTCTGTTTCAAGCATGTTTTTTGTTCTTTTTTAAAGATTCAAACCAAATGCAACAGCCACCCAACTGTTGCATTTGAGCTAGAAATCTGAAAAACTCTTTCAAAGTTTAGCTATCTTTTTTTTTTTCAGTTGTCTTGTTTTTTTTCTCTTTTTAAGTAATGCTTCATAAGTATTGCTGCTTGATAACTATGTATGCAAGCCCATCTTTTCAGCTGTCAATGTTTAAACTTTTAAACTATGGTTTAACCCCTAGGGCATTTTTATTTTTATTTTTTATTTTTTTAAAGTTTATAAGTAATTATTTGTCGTTACTTGTTTCCATGTACCAACATCTTTAGTTGATTTCACCACCAGAGTTTGAGTCCATTAGTCGCACACCCTAGGAGTGGGACAAAAGAATCCTATTTTGCGGAATGTTCCACGCCAAGGTCACAACCCATGCTTGAGGGTATGGCCGCATGGAATAAGGAGAGGCACAGGGCAGTGAGGAAGGCCGTTGCAAGTTTTTGGTATTTTTCCAACCTTCCCTTCAATGTGGCAAGGTCTCCATACTAGCAAGGAATGGTAGATGCCATCGCAATTTGCGGCACAGGATTTAAGCCGCCAACTTATAACAATATTAAGGGCCCTCTCCTTCGTGAATCCATGGACAACATTCAAGTTTTGCTTGAAGGCCAACACAAGGTGTGGATGAAGAAGGGTTGCACTATCATGTTTGATGAGTGGACCAATGACAAGGGCAAAACATTATTTAATTTTTTGGTTGCTTCTAAAGGAGGAATTATATTCCTGAAGTCAGTGGATGCGTCGGCACAAGAGTGTCGATACACTTGCAGATTTGCTGGGGGAGGTTGTGTTAGAGGTGAAAGAAGAGAATGTTATCCAAGTCATCACGGACGACGCAGTGGAATATGTAGCAGCTGGCAAGATGTTGGAATAAAGATTCCCCGCTCTTTTTTGGACTTTGTGTGCAGCCCATTGTCTTGATTTGCTACTCAAAGACATTGGGAAATTACCTTGGGCGTCAGAGGTTGTACAAAAGGCCAGAGCTATTACAAAATTTATCTACAATCATACATAGGTCCTCCAGCTCATGACGCAATTCACTTGTGGGAGGGAGCTAGTGCAAGCTGGAGTTACAAGCTTCGCCTCAAACTTCGTGACATTGCAAAGCCTCTTTGATGCAAAAGGGGCATTGAAGATGTTTGTGAGCAATGAGTTGAATACCAAAATTGTTGCTAGATACTGAAACTCCAATGAGAGGTAGAAGGTGTATGACTATTTGTTTGAGAAGCCCTTCTAGATAGCTATGGATGAGGCCATCAAGATACAAGACTAAATTTATTATTTTATTTTATTATTAATTTTTTTAATTTAAATTATTTTTCGATTTGCGAATCTTGTATTGTAAATTTTTTATCGTAAAATATTTTTATTTAAATTATTTTTCCTTTTTGTTTTCAAGTGTCAAAGCTTTTGGTGAGGGTTCTTTGTCATGTAGATGGAGAACAATCACCAATGGGATATGTACATGAGGCTATGGATAGGGCAAAAGAGGCAATTGCCTCATTTTATAAACATTCCCACACCAAACACAGTCCCATTTGGGACATCATTGACCAACGATGGACATTTGAGCTCCATAGCCCTGTTCATGCAGTGGGGTACTACCTCAACCCCAAATGTTTTTACGTTGATTCATTCCAGGCCGACTATGAGGTGATGGGTGGCCTTCAACTATGTGTTGATTGCATGTTCCCTAATGAGGAAATGCGCACTAAGATACAGGATGAGATGCAAGCTTATAAGAAATGTGAGGGCATCCTTTTCCCATCCTCACAGTGCATTCGAGCAAGGTCAACTATGAGGCTAGGTAACCCTCATCAAATTATTATTTATTTTGTCTTTTGATTTTGTTTTAAAAAATAATCTCATTTTATAATTTTACATGTGAAGTATTAAATTTCCTTTTTCTTATTTGTTTTTAGATTTATGGTGGGAGGACTTTGGTGAATATATGCCCAATCTACAGCCCTTCGCCATCAAAGTTTTATCTTAATCCTGCCGCACTTCAGGTTGTGAGCACAATTGGAATATGTTTGAGCACATACACTCCAAGAAGCGCAATAGGCTTACACAAGAAAAGTTGAATGATCTCGTGTTTTTTCATTGCAACCTTCGCCTCCACCATAAAAAAACTTATAGGAACAAGTAACATGGCCATTGACCTAGACGAGATTGATCCATCATCTGAATGGATCACAGAGCCACAGCAGGAGCAGCAACAAGAGCCTCTCTTCTCCATGGATGATTTTGAAAACCTAGCAAAGGAGTTAGCAGCCAAGGCACAAGAAGAGGCATGGGCACAGCGACAAAGAGAGACTAGAGCTTCTGCTAGGGCAAAGGGCAAAGGCATTGCAATATCTTGAGGCATTGTCATGACTCATGACACATTTTGTAATTTGTACTTTTTTATATTATAAGCAATACAAGAATATTTGACTTTTGGACACATTAAAATTTCTTTGATTAAGATGTGTTTTGTCACCTTCATGTGTAGTTTAAAGCTTTAAGCTTGTATCACTCACACTATTAATTTTTTATTTACATAATGTTAATTCAATGTGATATGCATTAAAAAAAAAGTTCAATGAAAAATTGCATTTTCTTCAATTTTTTTTTTTGCTGAGTCCCGAGTTTTTCGGGTTCTTTTGCCTTGCTGAGTCCGAGCCAAGTCCAAGTTTCTCAGCTATGGTATTTATGTTTATTAGAACCTTTTAGTGGGTGAAATTGTTGGCATCTCATCTCATTAGTGTTGTTTCTCTCTTTCACATTGTGGACTTTGTACATTCCTATTGTTTGTCTAGAATTTGTGTCTAGATTCCTTTTAGTGATATTTTGTGATCATGTCCAATTACTCTGATATTATGTGATCAAAGTATCTTCGAGTAAATTAATTCTTTGTAAAAGTGTTTTGGTAAGTTCGTTCAAGTTCGTTTAACTTGATATCAAGTGGTCATATCAAGTTATCTATTCTAGTGGGAGTCTTATTTGTCTGAAAGGACACTTTATCCAAAGGAAAATGTCTTCAACTCAACCTATGTTTGCAAGGCAACTTATGTCATTGACCACTATGAAGGAGGTATGTGGATTGTTTTATGTTTTTCAATAGATCTTACAAGAGACTGGACAATGTCTTTTGAACATCTGGTATCGCAAGGCTGATTAGATCACCTGATATTTGAGGTTGCTTGTTGAGCACACCATCTCAAGCGACATCTAAATGAAGGCTATGAAGGTGATACAAAAGACAATTCAGAACCGAAATGTTGTCAACGAAACACATTTTCAGTTGATGGATCTTTGGCATGCTTGTGTGTGTGTCTGTGTTATTGACTAAGCCTTGTGGTATGTCTGGTTTAGTCATTAAGCAAGGGTGTTGGAATAATTTAGGAATTCAGGTCTGATCAGCATCACTGCATATCAGATTTGAGTCTAAGTTAAACTGCCAGTTGAACGATTTTTTTATCAGGCAGTTAGCTATCCAGGGTATGTGATCTGCTATATATGCAGCAGCATATGTAATACGTTTTATTGTAAGTTATGAGTCTTTTACTTACACCAAGAATAGAGGGAATCAGACTCATAACCTTGTATTTGTGGGTATGAAGCAAAGACCAAATACTATAAATTCTACAGATCCAATCAGGAAGGGCATCAGCTAAAAGCTTTATTATTTCTTCAAAGTATAAATGATTTTAGTTCTTGTAGTATATTTAAAATCTGTGAATACTGAAAGAACTCCAATGAACTTCACAATGTGGGCACAGTAAAAAAACAAATGTAAATATTCAGCACATGTAGGAAAGGAAAAGCGAAAGGAAAAGGTTCATTATAGGAAAAATAAAAATAATAAACAGATTCTCTTTAAACTTTGGAAATGGAGGCAATGAATAATAAGGATTACTATGGCATGTAAAATTTCCATACTGTGCATATTTCATGCAAACAAAGAATAGGAAACATAGTAAAGCTTATGTTATTACAGACCTGAAGCTTCTTCCGTCCCCATTTTAGAGCTTCTTTATGAGAACAATGATAAAGGTCAATCTTTGCTGGGCCTTTAATTGCAGATCCCCTGTCTTCAACCTGCAATTCCAGAGAACTTTGATTCATTCTTTTGATCTTGTGTTTTGGTGGGTATTCATATGTTCCCTGTAGCTTTTCTCATCAATTGCCCCTCAATTCTTTATTAGCTACAAAGTACCTTCTTAGGAAGGACACCAACTCCAATGAAGAAAAACAAATTTTCCAAGTATAATGAAGCTGGGTCCAACTTTACGCTCACGTATTAAAATAATTGTAGAAATTTACATTCCTGAAAAGAACGATAGATTAATTAACATAAAGAAAAATCTCACTAGTCACTCCATGGTAATATATTTGTTTTAGCAGAAATTTTAACCATGCTTCGTCCTTAAAACTTTATGAGAAATTTCAACCACCTTTAAAAGCATTTTTGTTGGCCAGCCATAAACTTAGCAATATCAAAAAGTAGAATAAGATTTCGATAATAAATATTCACAAAGTATTCGGTTACGAAAACCCGCCATTACACTACATCATTCTGCATATGTAAAGGCACAAAATAAACATCCAGGAAAAAATATTCCTCACAATCTATTTAGGACTTTTCCATGTTTCTCTCTCTTTTTTTTTCCCCTCCAGTTTACACTTGATAAATTTTCATATTTTGTTCTTCTACATTATACGCCCCTCACTGCATTACGTGTTCAGGTCTTCACATGTAATAGTCAAGGCAAGCAAAATTTTAGCTGGCCTATGACCTTTGTACAAATTCCAATGGGTGCATGCATGAACTTCATTTTTTTATATTTTTTTTTATATTTTTTTGATATCAGGGGAATCGGTAACATCCTTTCATCTTTAACAACTGGGCACGGGGGTCAGACATTCTCCCCGAGGTTTCTGCCTCCGAACACAGGTCAAATCATTGAAGCTGCCTCTATAACCCCTGCCTCTCCTCAGTAAACGCGGCCCGGAGTGAGGGAGACCCCCGGTGGCTCAGGGTTGGTACCACCATCGTCAAGCTGGTGCGCACTCAGCGGACTCAAGTCAGACTACTACCTTTGCCCTTTATTGGGCATGCCCCCAAGGTTTAAACCCCATGCATGAACTTTCTACCCATAAAAACAGGGAGATGTATAAGAGGACAAACATAGTTGACATGGAAGAAAACGAAAACAACTATAAGTTGTGTTTAAAATACCGAAACTTGAAGAGCATGTAGGGTATATTTTCTATGGCTATCCAGTTTGGTGATATTGTAGCTTCAGCAAGGAGACCAAAGGATACAAACAACAGGCTTCCTCCCACCAACAAACCATAGATTCAAAAAAATCGCAGTCCATATCTGCTAGCTAAGAATTTAACAAATGCATCCTTGGAAATAGTGTTAGTTGCCACCTCTTTGCTTAATAATGTCAGCCAGTGGCCCAGTGACACTGTGCTGAAAAGAATGGACCACTTGTGCAGTTGTTATCATTGACCTTTAAGGGAGAAACCTCTTTCTTCACTTTCCAACCATTGTTATTAGTTAGTAGTCATTCTTAACTTCATACTTTTATCTGGTTAGAAGTAGGATATCTTGATGAATTACTAACTTCTTATACAAGTGGCTTAACTCATAAACATCTACATGTTTTGCTGTCATAGGACCATTTTGGATTGCACTAGGCGGCTAAAAATAATTGCATGGTATGCTCGTAGCCCAATTTCCTTTCTTCACAACTTTTGACATTCAATACAACAGACCAGTCAAGTCTCTATAACTGACTTTATTGACTGATTGCATCAGAATGTAAATTTGATTTCCATATAAGAATACATGCATTTATAATCCATATATGGTCTAGCCTAGGCAGCTGTCCAAGCAAAAATTATCCAAGGTAAATAGAAAGAGACTTAGAGATATAATATGTTATAGAGATGGTGGCTTACTTCTATCCTCATAAGTCTTTCCCTTTACCGGACTTGCATAAATTTTATTTGAATGTTTCTCTAAAATTTGAACCCATGGGAATGAGAAGCAAGCATGAAAATTTATTTTATACTTACTACATATTTGTAATGCATCATAAATGCATGGATCTTGTATGAACATGGAAGCTATAAGTTCACATGGGTATCAGGAAACTTTTCAACTAGGTATAAAGAACAAGCCCTAATGCTGTCATGCATGAACATGAACCCTATAATATCTCTTACCTTTGGTGTATGCTGGGGTACATGAACATGCTAAGAATATTCATCATGCAGCTATGGAACTATAAACCATGTATAGACCACCCAATATGAACGACTCCTAGAATTATGGTGGAAGCTGCAATAGAACACTTCCATGTCACATAAATTTAGGTCTTAAGAGAGTTTGCACTGAAAACGTACTCTATATAGTCACCTTGTAAATATCTCTCTGATCCTTCTAAATACCTCCACATTGTAAATTCCATGGTTCCATTTTGTATGCTTGGAATAGTAAACAAGAGATTCTTATTTTGTACATTTAGAAACTAGAGAATACGCTTCCATAGAGAATCTTGGTTGGCATGTCCAACTCATTTCAGTTAGACTGAATGAAGTGTTTATGCATGTCCAGTTTGGGTGCAGTTTGCAACCACTCAACCCCATCTTTGTAATTATGTTTACACCTCACTAATGAAGAGCATACAGCATCTGTTTTGGCAACTATCATCTTTCCTTTGTATATCTGTCTGTGCATTCTGCTGTCTTAATTTTACTCCAGATCATATCATTTTGTATTAGAGTCTCATTCTGGTCTTACACATTTGAGCTTACTTGAAATTCATCCTTGCTAAGAATTATTTTTCTCAGCCTTGGATTGTGTTTTGTTGTAACACCTTGCCTCCACCCTGTTGTCAACCTGCTACACTGCTTGCTGTTTCTGCATTGATTGCTCCCTACAGTACCAGAAAATTTTGTGCTTTTGACCAGATTGCCAAATTTTTCCTGCACGCCAGCATTCATCTTTTGCCATGCATTTTGCTGTCCCTTTTGAGCAGTAGTTCATTTTGCTATAAAAGATCCAGCACCTCCAGCAACAACAGTGTGTGGTCAATCCCTGTTGCTCAAACCAGATCAGGTAAGTGCAGGAAATATGCTTCAATTTGTTTCCTTTAGCTTATTTCTTAAAGGGTCTTAGCTTGTTTGCCCTTCACTGTTGTGAATCCCCTCCCCACAACTTCAACTTGGTTCAGTTTCTAACTCAAGATATGAAAGATTAATAGCAATAACAGAATGGGTTTCAACTGAAACTCATGGATCAAACAGCAAATATGTTCCAACTCCCTATGGATTAACAGTCCACTAGCTTGTCCTTTATGAACATTCCAATTTCCCAACCAGCTCTCAAGGTGGACACCAATACGTTCATTCCTTGTTTCAAGGGTATGATTGATAGAAATAATGTGAATGCTCAGATTCAGAGTCTGAAAGCATATTTCAAGACAAAAACTAAAGCTTGCTGAGGCACAAAAGATCATGGTAGCCCATATCCATATGGACAATCAAGCCCTCACTTGGTGGCAGCCTCATGTCAAGCTTCTACAAGCAACAAAGCAACCAAAAATTGATACATGAAAAGAATTCAAAACAACACTTGGGAGTGAATTTACCCTCTCAGGTATACAAAGTAGCTTTTGCCTTTTTGGTTCCATTTTCATCAAATTTGGCCAATCAATCAAGCAATATATTGAGGAATTCAACTAGCTCCCTACCAAGTTGTATCTAGTTGACCCTAATGATATCTTCCGCATAAAATTCGATCCAGATTGTTGTCTCATCCCCAAAGGAAGATAGAGATTTTCACTAGTAATTCCTTCGAGCATGCTTACCAAATTGCTCTAAAAGTGGAAGCCAAGCAGCAAAATAAGAACTATTTTGTTGCATCTTAAAAAAAGAGCACTTCTACCCCAAAACTCTTCAAACCCTGCCAATTCATCCAAGAATGCGAATTCTTTCTAAAGTGGCTCCACTTATTTTTTTGCAATGGGAGGAAGAATTTGTGTGCTTACTATAAGCACCTCAGGCATTCTAAAAAAGAATGTCATATATCGAAATCAAAGAAGGAGAAGGCCCTCCTAGCTGAGAGGCATAGTCATACCTAAAACCATGCTATGAAGATTCAGCAATTGAGGTAACCAATCCCAAGTTCCCAACACTTGTAGTCCTCAGCTCCTTTTCATGGTCAATAATTCTGATAAAATTAATCAAGAAGCTTTTCTCCACACATAACTGCCATATCAAGGAAAAATTGGAGTTGATCATTGATAATGGCAGTCAAAAGAACCTGATTTCATAAAAAGTGGTGGATGATCTTCCCTTTCCAACTAAAACACGTCCATGCCTCTGTGGCATCTGCCATTGAGCTATTCTAGGATAGAATGAACAACAATTTCACTCCATTGGATCGTTGCAATATGCTGCTTGAAGCAAGAAGCATCGTACAAGTGCAAATTACTGACTATACGAGAGGACGGAAAAGTGTCGTACAGCTATAGTCATTGTATGGTAAGAGGAAGAAGCATGACAGTTGAAGTAAAAGCGGGAGAATCAATTTTTGGGATTGCCTAGCAAGGATTGCAAGACGAAGGATTGACAGTTCAAAGACGATAGGGTGCTTCATTAGAAAAAGTTAAGGAGAAAATGCCTCTTGAGATAACATGGACTTGACCAGTTGGAGAAATATGTCGGAAGTGGTGGCAAGAAAACCCACCTAGTCATCCGTTGAAAGCTGCCTTAGCACAAACAAGAGTGAGCTGTATTGCGCAAGTACCAGTATTTGATAAGGATTTCTTTAAGAATTATTTGCTACAAATGCTCAAGACTTATGATGATGAAAATGTTAGCATAGTGAACATTGGAAATCAAGACATCAGGGTGATGTTTTCAGCAAATAATTTTCGACGGACATTTAGGTTGCCAAACAAGGAATACTGGTAAGGAAGGAGCATCCAGATCAAGAGTGGAATAAAACAATTGATGAGATTACAATAATTACTCTTGAGGAAGTTACTAAGACTTTCGATCATGGAAGTCATGGCATCAAATAGAGCCAATTGAAGAATGATGAATTGCGGTGTGCCATGAACATCGTGATGTCCAAATTGTCAGGAGAAACTAGGTCGTCTGAAATGTCGGTATGGCTAGCTCAATATGTGCAAGGCATTTCATAAGGAGTACAATACAATTGGGCATCGTACTTGTCATACCGTATTAGGAATTTCTTGAGGTGGCATATTAAGAATTTTTCGATGGCATTCCATGCCATTGGAATTATGCTGAATGCAGTATCTTATGCCAAAATGGAATTTCCTGGACTGACTGCTCCAAGGAAGTTGTCAGACAATCAACCCACAGTATTGAGATGGGTTAATGCGGTGCCAATAGCGAAGTCCACTCCAATGAAAGTGAGGACTAAGAAAATCCAAAAACAAACAGACTTTGTCTAGTGAGGATAGTGATGCTTCAGAGGAAGAAATAGCACCTAGACGGAAGAGGCAGAGGAGATTAGAAGCTGAGTTGTAGGAAACTGAGGAAGTAACTTAGGAAGAACAAAGAGAGGAGTTGCTTCAAAAGCAACAACAAGAAGAAAGAAGGGAGGAAGGACCACAAGTAAGTCATGTTCGAACACAAAGACAGCGTGAACAACAGAGATTAATGTCACAAGAACAACAACCCTTATTGTGTTGTAAAAAGAAATGAGGGCACAGCCAGTTGAAGAGGTTCAAGAAGAACCGGAAGTGATGGACGATGTGGAGGAGGAATTGCTAGGACATGCTGAATGGGCACAACAAGTGAACTTTTGTGCATCACCTACTATGCCATGTATAGAGCAGTTTAAGCTCTTCGAAAGAGCCCAAGGTTTGTTAAAAGAAAAAGGGGTGCCAAGGGAAACTAGAGTTGAAGACCCAAAAAGGAGCAAGGAAGTTGAGATTGCAACAAAATCTCAAAAAAAAAGAGAAAATCAGATTTGTTAGGAGAGGAGATAGCAACCAAAGATCAACCAATGATAAAATTTTACCGAATTTACAGGAACAAACTATAGTACAGCCTGATCCGCCAAAGGGAATAGAGAAGTATTGCCGGAAGAAAATAGATCAAAATTGAATATAGAATAGGAAGAGGAAGAGACATTCCAAGTACCGGAGAAGCATTTCATTATTGAAGTGCCTAGTTTTGGATGGTCTCAGGAAGAAGGAATCCAAACTGATGATCAGGTGGATGAATTCTTTGGAAAGATGATGCAGGTTTTTGACTCTGCAAGACTACAGTTTAGGATGGGCTGTGTAGGACAGCTAAGGCAGTGGCAGTCCATGGTTTACAATGAAATGGAGAAAGCAGTACAGTGGGTTCAAGAGGACATGAGGACAAAGAAGCTCACTGAAATTTATGAGAAAGAACCATGGGAATTACAGTCTAAAGAAGTAAAGAATATGATTGGAATAAAGGAGCTACCAGAAGGTGTGCCAACTAATTGCAGGATACCAAAGAGAGTATACATAGATGCAAGCACCTTGCAACGTTGCCCAATAGACACAATTGAAGTGGAATATAGGAAAATTCCACCAATGTACAAGTAGATCAATTTTTTGACTCATTAGATAGAATGGTTAACAGTTGGGTTGGAAAAGATACAACAATCCAAGGAGCGAAATAACCAATATAAGGAAGAAATTGAAGCTGTGAGGAGAGAAGCAGAAGTTATGAAAAAGGAAGTTGAGACAGAGATTGTCAGCCTAAGGCTAATTATGAGGAATAGTTGAAAGCCAAAAACGATGAACTTGTTGTGACAAAGAGGGACATGAAGAGGTGCAATGAGATAATTGCAAACTATAAGGAAGAGATGGCAGTAAGATCACAAATGCACGAAGCTCGAGAAAAGGAGTTAGAGCATAAGGATCAACTTATTGCCGAAAGAGATGAACAGTTGGCCATTGCAGACAAGACTGAGGCTGAGTTGAAACAAAGAATATAGAAGGGTGATATAGAATAAGAAAAGGAGTTGATAGTGCAATTAATCAAAATGGCGAAGGCAAACCACTATGAGCTACAATTTCTTCATTTTAGACTAAAGGATGAACGAGAATCCCTACGACTCCAGATAACCGAGATGGGTGGAGCACCTGTTGTCAGTTCTCGGCAGAAACAGTCCACTGCAGAAGAGCAACAACAAGGGTCAACTGGTTTAAAGGGGAGGACAGATGTAGGCAGCAAAACTGCTTCTCAAAAAAAGAAGAAATAAAAGTTGTACAAAGTTTTGTTTGCAATTTTGATAAAGCAAAATTTAGATGAAATTAGAAATTGTGTCAAATGAAATTAAAGTGAAATTAGGCTGAAATGTAAATGAAATGAAATGTTAATAAAAATGTACTTTAGACCTTACGAAAAGTTGATTAATTCATGCAAACATTACAAGGTGGCAGTTGTAATAGTGTGTTGTCCTGGGAACCACTCAAAATGGCCCGGGTAAGCATTAAATAAGCCCCCCTCCATTTTGCAAGCATTCCTAAGTGATCTAGTATGTATGGAGAGAGAGCCAATTGCTAAGGCATGTGGAGATTATTGTTATAATTGCATACTGCATACGGATTGCACATTGATATCACTGTATTGCCATTTACTGCTTGTTACAGCAGTTATTGAATCATAATACAATGCAGCCATTGCACTTATTTGCAGCCTGTGTTATTGTTTATGGATGCACTTGTTAGAATGTTGCATGCAATATTAGAATAGTATTGCAGGATGTTCAATCCATGGTTTGGATATAGGAATGTTGTTGTTTGCATTGCTATAGGGTTGTTAGCAACAGCAGGTTGCAAAGAAGACTCAGACGAATCGTGAAAGTTGCAGCCATTGCAGGTCGTACGATAGTTAGATCATACGAAGGCAATATAGGACTGTTGCCACTTGACTGTTGCATGGGGATTCTGTACGTGTGATTACCGTACAAATCACTACCATACGCTAAGAGAAAGGATTACTAGGATTATCTCATTTACGAAAAGTTAATTAATTCATGCAAACATTACAAGGTGGCGGTTGTACTAGTGCGTTGTCCTCAGTTCTAAGCCCTAGGACTGACTGGCATATCCTCCAAAAAATTTTGAATGTAACTGAACAATTTTGAATGTAACTGAGCAATTTTGTCTAAGTGTTGATATCAGACGTCCAGTTTGTAAGTCAGACGTCCAGTCTGGCAAGTCACCAGACGTCCAGTTTTGTCAGACGTGTGGCAATTAGACTAGACGCCTGGACTGGCCGTTAGACGTCTGGGCTGACTGTCTGACGTCTGGTCTGATTGCCAGACGTCTAGTCTAACTGCCACACGTCTGGGCTAGCGGCCTGACGGCTAGTTAGCATAGGTTAGACGTCTTATTAGCTATTTGTTAAGATAATTGGTTTTGGAATTGGTTGGGGAAGTTGGTTGGGATAACCAACTTCCAGCCCTATAAATACCCCCTTTTCAAACATTTGTAAATCATCAGAGACAGAGAGAGAGAGCACAGACTTTGTCTGAGATCACCATTGTATGCTGTAATCGTGATTGAAACATAATACAGAGACTTTTATTCTGATCCATATTCTGTGTATGCATTGAGTGTTGAGTTGAGTTATAGGTTGCTGCCATTAATGGAGTTATAGTTAAGACTCAGAGAATATTCAGGTTCAGCAGAGTCGCCAGGTGTTCTCTTTTGACAACAATGAAGCAAACACCGATGCTTCAATACCGCTTATGGGGTGTGACACTCGTGTCCCACCGGGCATGCCAGAGAAATTGTTGGTTACGAATCTGCCACTAGGAAAGGATTTATGGTCTTTTGCGCCCTAGATTCGCCCAACAGATTGAAATGCCGGAAGGAAGGGATGCCTTCCGTGCCAATCTCCGGAGAAGGCCGACTCCTATACTAATCTACTTGGTTTTTTAGATAAGAGTGCTGGAAAGAGATTAAAAATGCAGAAAGAAACATAAATGTCATGTGTTTCTGGTGGGGAAGAACAAGCAGCACGGTCACTAACTTATCACTAAACTAACAACAATCAAAACAATGTATGTAACAGAAACCACTACTGTGATTCCTTCCTATGTATCCTTCATTCGGTATTCCAGGTCTACTTAATTGCCAATGTTGAGATCCAGAATGCAGAATGACAGCAATCAGAAAAATAAATGACACGATGCAAAAATACATGCAGAAGGTAGCATAAAAGAAAGAGACAAATAATGGAGCCAAGTATACTTTGATTCAGAAGCAAACGTTCAGTTACAGCAGCTTTCCTAGCAATATGTTCCCCCCTTTTACAATTAAGTTCATCTGCTATTTATAGCAGGATTTTCCCCCCAGATTACAATCATGCACAGATCCCGAGGACTGGCAAAAGCTGTAAAAGCTGCCAAAAGGTGCCTGGATTGGACTCCTGTCGGCTGTACTTGTACTTGTGATATGGCTGCTCTGAAAACTGTACATCCCCGGACAGGTCTGGTGGGCGGGAAAATCAGGTCCGGTTGAATGCGGTAGATGGGGTACAGTTTGTTCTTCAATGCTCATCTACCCTGTACTCTGGCAGCACACCTTCTGTCTCATCCTGTCAGGAACAAATCCCGAAATCTGCGTGTGCCAGGCCCAAGTCTGAAGTTTACTGATGAAAGGGGGAACTGACCGAAGTCGCTTGCTGAAGAGGGCGCTTCCGGGAGTCGCTCCAGAAGAGAGCGAACTTGGGAGGCACCCAGACTTAGAGTTTTCAGCGACTTGGTTTTCTTTCTTACGTTTGCTGGCTGGGAGGGGGGCGACGGCGGTCGCTGGAAACAGGTAGCGACGATGGGCGGCGCTCAAAAAATGAGCAACGACGGGCGTCGCTCGCTTGAGGACTTAGCCAAATTTTTGGGCTTTCTGCTTGCTGTCGCTTTGAGCGACGACGGACGGCGCTAGGAAACCTGAGCGACGACGGGCGGTCTACACTTAGAATATTTTGGCCTCTTCTCTTCATCCTCCGTCCACGGTCGCCCGAAAAGGGGAGCGACGACGGGCGTCGCTCAAAAATGGAGCGACGACGGGCGTCGCTCCCAGTCTTACACTTAGAAAAAAAATCAACTTTTTGCTCCCCGTCGAGATTCGCTTGAAAAAGGGAGCGACGCCGGGCAGCGCTCCAAAATGGAGCGACGACGGGAGGCGCTCTCTTTTTGACACTTAGAAAAATTTCACAATTTTTACAATTTTGCCCCTTTTTTTCAAACAGATGGGATACTTGAAAGTAAAGCAAAAAAAACAGAAAATGGAAGACATGAAACATGGAAACTGCAGGAGGAAAACTGTAAAGAAAAGGAGGGAAATAGCAGCAATTTCTTGAATTTTCAGAAATTTTACCCCTTTACAAAATGTGACAACAATTACAAAGTATTTCTCACAGCAATACAATACACAACAGACTCTTCTCTCCTGGCACACAGTCTATGACATGATCTCGTCAATGATACTGATGAGAATACTCAAACAATTGAATGGGGGTCCTATTTATGGTTGAGCCCTGGCCATTACCAACAACGGTCTTCCAGGACATCTCAACGCATAACCATTTCCCCCTTCCACATGTACATGACACAGGGCTCTTAAGTCCTGTACATTTTCTGCAATGTTTTAAAAGGAATACATAGAAAGCACATTTAGAATTTTAGTTAGATTTAGCATATCTAAGCTCTCGTAGATCTTCTAACATTAAGTGAGGACAAATTTGCAAATCTGCTCTATTTTATGGCTGCTAATAGTAATATACCACATTATAATCAATTAATGGAAAAAAGAGTTATGCTGGATTTGGCAGTTTAAATTTTAGTCTCTTGTTTGTTGTTGTTCCATCTTATTGGTGTTTTATTTCAAAGCTTGGTCATTTCAAAACTTCTATACTCTTTCCCTCTGTGTCTCTTGCCTTCTACCATTTAAAAATAATAATAATTATTATTATTATTATTATCTAAGTGATACTGGCTTATTAATTTGAAAAAGTCACTATGTTTTACAATCTGACTAGCTCAGCTGCCATAATAGTTTGTTACATGGTTATCTTCAGTGCTTTCACCTGTTTCACTTAGCCAGATGTTTATGCTTTCCAAATCATAATTATTTTGCAAACTTCTAACTGTGATTAAATATGTCCTCATACCAGTTTTAAAAATAAATTGAAGTAAATTAAATATGTCCTTATGGTATCAGGTTGCACCCTGTGGCTTTCAAATGCAATCTATGGAATTAAAGTTGCAACCTGGCACACCAGACACACCCTGGACAGTTTGAAATTTGAATACCATAGTTCAAGTCCAATGTACATGAATGAATTATGAATTATAAATTTTCTTCTTCTTTTTTTAAACTGACATTATCATGCAAACAGATGAATTTATGTTTTACCTCCAAAATCTTCAAAAGATATTAAACCAGTAAAGGAAAAGGAAAAGGAAAAACTGTACTGCAAATGTATAGTGTATGTCAGTTAAAAGTATAGGTTGAAATGGAATTAGACCGGTGAATACATGAAGTACCTCTCCCCAGCCATATCCAGGAATGAACATGCGTGTTCCAAATGGATAGAAATCTGTATCTGCAGCTATTGTTCCATGTCTTGGAAAAATTCGCCATGGTAGCAATACTCGACCTGGCAACTTTTTATACTGCATTAAGCTCAATTTCGAAAGTATTGGTGGTCTAGCCTGGTGAACCAAACAACAAAATTGCTTTGTTATTTTTTAAAGCACAAGATAAGTTAGAAAAAACTAGCCACAACAACGTAATTATGAAAAACGTCACCAAAATCAAGGAGAAATTTAAACAAGTAGATTTGCACTCGGAAAATTTCTGAAACTGGAAATTGGATGGAAAATAGCTTAGTAAAAGAATTCTGCAAAATCATTAAAAGATCATACTTCAAATAATACAAACATAAAGAATAGAGAAAAAATTCATCAGACAATGAAGGCAAGAGGATTCACTGTCCAACATCAATCTTCAATTGAATAAATCATTATACAGCCAACCAATCAAACATTTCTTTCAAGTCTACATATACAATGCCACTAATATGACATATCTTGTTGTTTCTCATGAAGCAAATCTCATCTCAATGTTCCATGTGCTTGTTCAAGTTTACAATGAATTAGGTTTAGAATGACTGAAATACAGATTATAAAAGAGACAACTGGGAATCACCGTCTATAAGTTTCATATCTTCTCATGTCAAATCATGAAAATATGGTCATGAAGCCACAAAAGTCTACTCATTATTTAAAAACTTAAAAATCTGTTTATTCTTCATTTACATTATATAAATAGTGTCATTAATATCCCTCATATCCACCATGTCATTTTCTATCGATTATTCTTTATAGGTCCCTTCCATCCAAATTTTTCCTCAGTCAAACCATCAAGACAATAGATTGAAGCCACAATGTTGTATGTGGTGTCATGTTGAAGCTATTAGAAAAAAGAAATCAAAGATATTACTTGTTACAAATGTTACAAAACTGTTATAGCCCAATGGGTTTCGAGCAAGCGGTGATATGAGCTCAAGTGGTTAAAAACATGAACCATAAAATTGTTAAGGTTCCAATCCCATAGGTGAACCTTCACAATTTTATAAAATGACATAAGCTCAAGTGGTCAAAAACGTGGACATTATGATGATGTGATTTGCAAACAGGAAAAGGATATTAATGAACTCTCCCCACTGTGATCAGTATATTATAATAGAAGCATTTGTGCAACAGAATGGCAGTGCAATAACACAGCAATATCCTTTTTCAAAAGTTGGAAGTATTATTGTCTAGCACACAAATCTGATTTCTCAAACACACATCATTATGCACAAATCCCAAACCATACATATGATGCTATTCCTAATCATTTCAATGTCACAATGTCTGAAAATATATTTCTGTGTACATGCATAACTATTGTCAAGTGATTCATTCACAAATGAAAGTGGCATGGCATCACATACCTTACTACTAGTGGAATAAAATGCCAGTTTTATTTAAAACTTGGTTCTGATGACAACTAAATGTGATTTATCTTAAACCGAGGTTTACTACTAATCCGATTTTTGCCAATTTTTGCCAAAAAATAATGATATGCATGAAAAAAGCTTTTATTCAATGAAAATTTGCATTTTCTTTGGTTTTTTTTTTGGCCTATTTTCCCCTTTTTTTGGCCAATTCCCAATTATTCCTGGTTCGTTTTCCGTGCCGATTCCGATGCAATTCCAATTTTCTCAACTATGCGCGATACTGGGGAAGTGGAATGACAGACTTATGAGTCAATCAGGACTGCAGTCATAAGACTTTCCTTGCAGTCGTACAATGTCATTGTCCTGAGATGGTACGGTCTCACTTGTACGGTGCAGTCTTGTATGGCACAGTACAAGACGGTCTCCTGCTTATAACGCTGCAACACTTTGACAACAGTCTTCTTGTACGGCAACAATTGTACAATAGCCACACGTACAATGCCACAGTCCTCTCCAAGTAACAGGACAGTGATCTTCAAGACTGCGTTACAGGCTTGTACGGCCAATCTCTTGTACGGTCTGGAACTAATTTATAATCCTTCCATGGCATTTTTCTCCCCGCAACCTGCAACTTATAGACAATATCTCTGCAATACTTCTAACCACTATAACCTGCAACTATGGCAAACAAATACTACAGTCTGCAACTATAAACAATATCCAATGCAATACAACATGCAATCTCATTAACATACATAGCATAAACAGAATATAATAGACTGCAATCCAACTGCAATTAATTTGCAAGTGGCATAATTGTATTGGCATTCAAATAATACTTGCTGTAAAAAGTGAGGCAAACTGCAATTACAATGTGCAAGGTTGCTCTTCAACGCTTCCACACCCAGCCTGTATAACAATGACATGGACAATCTCTCCTCTATGTTAATATCAATGTCTATCTCTCTATCAATACCAATATATCACAAATGAAAGAGTGGGGGGTTTTCTATTTAATGCCTGCCCTGGCTGTTGCAAGATGGTTTTCTAGGATGGCACAACATAACTGCCACCCCTATTCGGACATATATGACATTTCCAACTTTTATTGCCTAAAGTCTAATTGCAATTTCCTATTAAATTGCATTACATTTCATGTAGTTTCATGTGCCTTTCATTTTAATTACATTTCACTTGCATTTCATATGCACTTAATTACAATTTCATTCCAAAAAGTCTAATACAAAAACTATACACATCTCTACTTCTTTTTATTTTGGGAAGTTGTTGCTTTGTTGCCTACATCTATCCTCCCCTCTAAACCAGTCAGCGTCTTCACCAATGCTTTTTGCGGCTCCTGAGTACTTGGCTGCTTTTGTTGCGAATCGTAAATAGGCGCTCCACCCATTTCCGTTAGGGCTGCTCGTTCATCCTTCAGTTTTTGTGCATAGTCACAATAATAAAGATACTCCAATCCATAGTGATTGGCTTTCTTTTCCATGTCTACCAATTTTGCCACTAACTCCTTTTCCCTCTTGATAGCACTTTTCTGTACCATTTGCCTGAATTCAGCTTCAATTATGGCTGCAATAGCCAGCTATTCATCCCTCTCAGCAATCAGTTGATCATTGCATTCCAGCTCCTTCTCACGAGCTTCATGCACCTGTCCTCTTACTGCTAGCTCTGCTCTTAGGTTTGTAATTATCTCATTATACTTATTCCTATCCTTTTTTAACATAGCAAGTTCCTCCTTTGCTAACATTTACTCTTCAAAGCTTTGTTTTAGGCCAGCAACTTTTGGTTCTGCTTCCCTCTTTATTTTTTGCATTTCTTCATTATATTGGTTAACCTGTTCTTTTTTGGATTAGTAAGTCTTTTCCAACCCCACTGTTAACCAATCAATCCAATGTGTCAAACAATTGATTTTCCTATACAATGGTGCCAATTCCAGTTGAATCTTCCTGTATTCCATATTTGTTGTATCTACTAGACAAGGTTCCAAGCAAGGTTCCACGGGGACGTATCCTTCCCACCTGGGGGACGCGTCTCCAGTACTGGGGGACGGCATCGAGGACGTTTCCCCATCGTCCCCATTTTGGGGAACGACGGGAAGCCATCCTCGGGACGCTAGATGCCTACAACCGGCCATCCCCAAAACGTCCCCTGTGAGGGGATGTCCCTGGGGACTGCTGGGTGTCTTTGGGGACGCTCAGGCCGTCCCGAACGATGGGAAGCCATCCCTGAGACGCCAGAGGCCTGCAGCCGGCCATCCCCAAAACATCCCCTATGAGGGGACGTCCCAAGGGACGGCTGGGTGTGGGGACTGCTAGCCTTCCCCGACCATCCCCAAAACGTCCCTTGTCAGGGGACGTCCCTAGGAACAGTTGGGTGTCTTTGGGGACGCTCGAGCCGTCCCCGAGGATGGCCAACAGTTCCTAAGGATGGCCCGAGCATCCTCAAAGACACCCAGCCACCCCCGAGGATGGCCCGAGTGTCCCCAAAGACACCCAACTATCCCCCACGACTGGGCGTCTCAAACAAAAGTTAAAACATAAAAAAAAAAGTTAGCATATTAATTTTTTTTTTTTTTTAAAAGGTAGGGGGTAGGACCCATGAAAGTCTCACCCCCCCAAACCCTAAAAACTAAAAGAAAACTAACACTATAAAGTAAAAAGAAAAACTTAAAAAAGTTAAAAGTTAAAACAAACACACTCATTCAGGCTTTCAACAATGAGGAAGAAGAAGAGCAAGGATAGCAACAGGATGCAGCAACAGTAGGGACAGCAACAACAGGCAGCAAAAATCCAAGTTTGTTTTGAAGTTTTCCAATTTTCATTACCTCATCCAAGTCTCTTTTGAAATTTTCATATTTTTCTTTCAACATTCAACATGAGCAGCAGTGAATTAGACTCATTTAACATTCATATGGAGGGGGAAAACCAAAGTAAAAATCAAAACCAAAATATTCATGCTGCTAGGGATTCTGCCTCTACCATCCAACCTCAAACTTCCAAAGGGGACAACATTGCTTCTAGGACTAGTTTTGATTGTCCATCACCATTATTAAAAGAATATGCCAAGGGTCCATTCAATATTAAAAAACCTCTGCTGCAATTTGTAACCAACTGTGACCATTATTAAAAGAATATGCCAAGGGTCCATTCAATATTAAAAAACCTCTACTATGTTGGGAATTTACCATGTACAAACAATACACAACCTATGAAAAAAAAACAAATAATAACAACGGAAATGGAGAAACAGTTCAAACCCTAGTTAAGCCCCCATAAGCAAAATAGGAAACAATGCAATAAACAACAAGCAATCACACAAATGTAAGAGACACAAGATATACGTGGTTCGGGCAATGTACCCTACATCCACGGAGAAACAATCAGTCCTTTGTATTAGCAACAATACAACAATCTTCTCCACTTGTACAATGTCTCCTCCCCTCTCTTCCTCCAAACCAGAAAAGAGCATTCACATATAAGATGACCTTTACAGTACAAAATATATAGAGATTCATGACTTTTCCACTACCCAAAACCACATAGTGGTGTCGGAATACAATGGGCCAAAACCATGGGTTGAAACCACCCATACGGTTATCACGTTCTTTTGACAAGTGTTTTTCACCAAGAAATACAGTTAAATTTTTGGAACCCCGTTCACGTTCCTATTGTTGATCGTTGCCCATCAACAATATTTAATGGCCTTGGAACCCCACCAACAATATTTAATGGTAATTAATTCCTTTCTTATCAATTTGGCTCCATTACCTAACAATCTCCCACTTGGAGACAAGATTGATGCAACATCCCTGCACCCTAGGACTGAAAGTTTCTCATAATCATGACCTTACTCCTTAAGGCCAACCGAAGTAGAGCAAAAGCTCAACTTCTCCCTGGTTACTACTTTAGTAAGCATATCAACAAAATTTTGGGAAGTGTGAATCTTACCCAACTTTACCAAACCATCCTCCATTGTTGATCGAATGAAGTGATACCTCAACTGAATGTGCTTTGTCCGTGAGTGAAAAGCAGAGTTCTTAGCTAAATGAATGGCACTTTGGCTGTCACTCCAAAGTGTCCCATCTCCTTGCTCCTGACCCAACTCCTCAATCAACCTCTGAAGCCATATGAACTCTTTGGCACCTTCCGTGATGGCTACATACTCAGCCTCCGTAGTAGAAAGAGCTACAACACGTTGTAGCTTGGATATCCAACTCACTGTTGTACCTCCAACTGTGAATACATACCCAGTAGTGCTCCTCCCACCATCCAAATCACCTGCCATATCTGAATCCACATAGCCCTGTAACTCAACTTTGGAACCTCCAAAATTCAAACAGAATTTTGAAGTCCCTTTCAAATACCTGAGTATCCATTTTACTGCTTGCCAGTGAGATTTACCTGGATTACTCATATATCGGCTCACAACTCCCACTGCTTGGGCAATGTCTGGTCTTGTACACACCATAGCATACATCAAACTCCCAACTGCTGAAGCATAGGGTACCTTCCTCATGTACTCTTCCTCCTCCTTTGTCTTGGGACATAGCTTCTTTGAGAGCTTAAAGTGCTTTGCAAGAGGTTGGGCTACCGGTTTTGCATCATGCATACTGAACCTCTTAAGCACCTTTTCCACATAATCCTCCTGAGACAACTTCAGTGTTTTCTCCTTCCTGTCTCTAGTGATTCTCATGCCAAGGATTTGTTTGGCTTCCCCCAAATCCTTCATGGCAAATCTACTTGCCAACTCCCTTTTCAATTTCTTAATATCCTGCATATTGGATCCTGCCACAAGCATATCATCAACATACAATAAGAGAATAAGGAAGATACCATTTCCTGTAGCCCAAAAATAAACACAATGGTCACTCTGGCTCCTAGTAAAATCATGCTCACTCATGAAACTGTCAAACTTGAGATACCATTGCCTTGGAGCTTGCTTCAAACCGTACAAGCTCTTTTTTAGTTTACACACAAGGCTCTTCTTGCCTTTGACCTCAAACCCCTCCGGTTGGTGCATGTAGATCTCCTCCTCCAAATCCCCATGAAGGAATGTTGTCTTCACATCTAACTGTTCAAGATGAAGATCTTCTACTGCAACTATACTCAAAATAGTCCGAATTGAAGTCATTTTTACTACAGGTGAGAAAATGTCATCATAGTCAATACCTTTTCTCTATGCAAATCCTTTCACAACAAGTCTTGCTTTGTATCTCTTGCTGCCATCAACTTCGTCCTTCACCCTATACACCCATTTGCAATGCAATGCCCTTTTGCCCTTGGGAAGCTCAACCAAATCCCAAGTTTGGTTTTGAGTCAATGAGTCCATCTCATCCTTCATAGCATGCTCCCACTTAATCCTAGCATCCACTTTCAAAGCCTCATGAAAGCATTCCGGTTCACCGACATCAGTGTACAGTACATAATGTAAAGCAGGAGAATACCTATCAGGTGCATGTCTTACCCTTGTAGATCTCCTTACTTCCTATGGGGATGATGGTGGAGTAACAACAATTTCCTGTTCACCTTGCTCTTCCTCATGAGCACCATGTTCATCAATCTGAACAAGAGGCTGTCTTTTTACACCATGCTCTAGGATTGCATCCAAGTCAACAAACTCAGGTGCATCCTCTTCAACCTGTATGTGCCTATCCTTGTACAACCTATCCTCATTGAAAATCACATCTCTACTCCTGATAACTTTTTGGCCAACATTATCCCATAGCCTATATCCCATCTCATCCACACCATAACCAAGAAAATAGCACTTTCTAGACTTTGCATCAAGCTTACTCCTATTTTATTTATCTATATGGGCAAAAGCCTCACAACCAAATACTCTAAGGAAAGAGTAGTTTATAGGCTTACCTTTCCAAGTCTCCTCTGGAATGCCTCCATCCAATGCAGTACAAGGTCCTCTGTTTATCAAATAAATTGTTGTATCAACTGCACTAGCCCAACAGAACAATGGCAACCCTGCATGCAATCTCATGGCTCTGGCACGCTCCATTATAGTTCTGTTCATCCTCTCCGAGACTCCATTCTCCTGTGGTGTCCTAGGAGTAGTCTTGATTCTCCTAATTCCTTCCTTTGCGCAATAGTCCTCAAACTCCTTGCTGCAATATTCACCACCATTGTCAGATTTAAGGCACTTTACTTTCTTACCTGCCTCAATCTCCACTAATGCTCTCCACTTCCGAAAAGTGTCAAAAACATCAGATTTATGCCTGATTGTGTAGATCCATGTCTTCCTACTGAAATCATCAATGAAGGTAACATAATAAGAGTAGCCCTCAAGAGAAAGTACCGGTGAGGGACCCCACACATCCGAGTGTACTAACTCTAATTTCTCTTTCTTCCTTTCTGGACCAACTTTCAAAAATCTTACCCTTTTCTATTTTCCGTATACACAACCTTCACAGAAACCCAAATCAACATCCTTGAGTTTTGGCAATAGTTTTCTGGAGTGAAGGGTTTTCATCCCTTTCTCACTCATATGACCCAACCACAAATGCCATGCTTTCACATCATCCTGAGCAGCATAGTTCAATGTACAATAAGATGAGTTCTACAGTAAATACAAAGTTCTAGTCAACTCACCTTTTGCAATCACCATTGAACCCTTTGTCACTCTCCATTGCCGATTTCTAAAATTAGTGTTGTATCCCTCCAAATCAAGTGCACTGGCTGAAATCAGGTTCCTCTTCAGATCAGGAATGTGCCTAACATTGTTAAGCACCCAGATATTTTTATTTGGCAATTTTACATTCATCGTGCCAATACCCACAATCTCACATGGATAGTTATTGCCCAACAAAACCTCTCCATAATGGCCTGGAGTATAATCAACAAAGTACTCCCTATGAGAAGTGACATGATAAGAAGCTCCAGAGTCCATAACCCAATACTCACTCGTGCAAGTTGTTGCAAGAATCAGGGCATCCTGATAAATTGCACCTGCAATGTTTACCTCTTGAGCATCATTCCCATTATTGTCCTCATTCTTCTTTCTATCTTTGCACTCCCTCTTGAAGTGTCCACTCTTCCCACAATTCCAACAATCAATCTTGCTTTTGTCTCTGCTTTTAGATCTACCCTTCGATTTTCCTCTATTCTGGCTTTTCCATCTAGCTTGGCCTTTTCCTCTTTCTCTGTTTCTGCCTCTACTTTCTGTAGATAGTGCTACTCCAGATGATGAAGCCTCCCCTGAGGTTTTTCTCCTCATATCCTCACTGAGGATTGTGCTAACCACATCATCAAACACCAGCTTTCCAGATCCAGGCACAAAATTACTCACTGCCATTACAACGCTACCCCATGAGTCTGGTAGTGAACAAAGAAACCCTAAAGTCATAACCTCATCATCAAAATCAAGCCCTACAGATTTTAAAGAACCCATAACAACATAAAACTCGTTAAGGTGTTCTTGGATAGATCCACCCTCTTGCAACTTCATAGTAAAAAGCTTTCTAATCAAGAAAATTTTATTTGAAGCTGAGGGTTTTTCATACAACTTAGCTAGTGTATCCATGGCTCCTTTGGTGGTCTTTTCCTTCCCGATGTTGTATGCAACAGAATCATCCAGGCTCAACCGGATCACCCCTAGTGCCCTCCTGTCTATCAGATCCCATTCCTCATCATCCATCATCCTAGGTTTACCATCAGTCTTCCCTTTTAGAGCCAAGTACAGATCATCCTTCTGATACAGATAATCCTCCACTTTGGTTTTCCACATACCAAAATTTTGTCCAGTAAACTTCTCCAGTTTAAACTTCAAACTTTCTCCCATTTCTCCCACTCGAACAGAAAACTCTCCTGTGAGTGCCCTTTCCCAACAAGATCGCTCTGATACCAGTTGTTGGGAATTTACCATGTACAAACAATACACAACCTATGAAAAAAAACAAATAATAACAACGAAAATGGAGAAACAGTTCAAACCCTAGTTAAGCCCCCATAAGAAAAATAGGAAACAGTGCAATAAACAACAAGCAATCACACAAATGTAAGAGACACAAGATATACGTGGTTCGGGCAGTGTACCCTACATCCACGGAGAAACAATCAGTCCTTTGTATTAGCAACAATACAACAATCTTCTCCACTTGTACAATGTCTCCTCCCCTCTCTTCCTCCAAACCAGAAAAGAGCATTCACATCTAAGACGACCTTTACAGTACAAAATATATAGAGATTCGTGACTTTTCCACTACCCGAAACCACATAGTGGTGTCGGAATACAATGGGCCAAAACCATGGGTTGAAACCACCCATACGGTTATCACGTTCTTTTGACAAGTGTTTTTCACCAAGAAATACAGTTAAATAATCCCTTGGAACCCCGTTCACGTTCCTATTGTTGATCGTTGCCCATCAACAATATTTAATGGCCTTGGAACCCCGCCAACAATATTTAATGGTAATTAATTCCTTTCTTATCAATTTGGCTCCATTACCTAACATACTGCAATTTGTAACCTCTTTTTGTTGTAAATGAGCATTGAGACTATTTACTATTAGTACTTCTGATTTCACTATTTTGTTGTATTTTTGTTCTCTTTGTATTTCACTCTTTTTGTTGTAACTTGTAAATGAGCATTGAGACTATTAGTATTTTTGCAACTATTTTTCATTTTGACATTTGTTGTAAATTTTACTTTTTAAATTATTCTAAGAATCTAATGGCTTTTAAGTTCTAAATATTTTTGTTGTAGACTATTTTTGTTGTAAACTATTATTATTTAGTATTTTTCATTTTTGTTGTGTAGAATCTATAGATTTGTAATGGCCCCATCCTAGTCAGTATCGAGGGAGAGTGTGAACTTGCCTACTCCAAGGTTCCCGTAGGCAGGAATCAGTGGGTTGGGAGCCCAGTTGATGTCAGTATGATGTTCCAGTATGTGCAGATGTTTCGAGTTTCCTTTCCAGACCATTTCGGACAGTTTTGGAAGGGACTTACTATTTTTAGTAAGTCGGTGAAGATGGGGTTTCATGGAAGCGGACAGTGGGATGTTGATCTACGGAAAAAAGGGTATCCGTTTCTATGTTCAGTTTGCCGGGATGACAGGTGGAAGGCCAAAATTTTAATATGAACAGTTTAATTATGTGATATTAAATTAATATTACATAGTTAATGTTATAATTTAATATTATATGCATAAAGTGGTCTTATAACCACTTGATGGAAAGATAATTTCATAAAGTAATGTTTAACGGGCCTAGAAAGGGTGGTCGATCCCTTGGAGGATGCAAATTTAAAGATTAAAAGTAAAAGGTGAGAATTTAATGTTTATTTCCTCTATAGAAGCATCTAGAAACTCAACGTTGGCTTGGAGGAAAGAATAAATAGAGGTTTGGGGGTCATTCTTGAGGATCTTTTTGGCATATGTTTTTGGGGAGAAATCTGGAGAGCACTTGCAAATAACACTTGCAGGGTTTCTGAAGCTTGTTGGTGACGAAAACCACCCTCAAGAACACCATTTTCGGAGTTGAGAGATACTCTCAGAATGGTTTTGGGCATTCTTGCTTTAGAGGATGCGTTGATATTGCATTGGTGATAGATTTCAGAGGTTTCGAAGGGATTGGGACTACAGTTGGTGGTATTTTATGAGAGTTATAGTTGTTGTGCCTGATTTTGTGAAGTTCGAACTATTCCAGCACATTATTGCAGCGGTTTCAATACATATTGACACAAGGGTTTGAGTGATAGTGGGACGTTATGCAGTTTTGGGGGTTTGAAGATCAGAACGGAGCCATTGTTGGTAGGATTTGAAGAGTTGACAAGCATTTACTGAGGCCGTACCTCTCTCCCAGGACTGCCGTACATACTCCATGCTAGCGTGAGCTTTGGTATTTATTTCTCTTGCTTTTTGGTGCCACTCTTGCATTTTATAAGGGCGCCCAGGTCTGAGTGACCCCTCTATGAGATCCATTTGGTGGAGAAACCCTTACATTGGAAGTTGCAAACAAAAACGTGAGGCATTGTACCATCTGTACCACCTGTACCAGCAGCCCAGAGTTCTGATTTCAGAAATTTATTGTAGCCTGGTACTTTGTTCTTTCATTATTTCCTTAAAAGGGTTTGAAGATGAATATAAATACTATCTAGTTTCCGAATTTCAAGTGATTTCGATTAGTATTGTGAAAGTTATGATTTGTTCAAGTTGGCCGTTTGTTTAGTTTTCTGTACTTGCAATTTTCTTTCCATATTTTGAAAAAACTACAAAAAAATCAGAATATATCAAAAAACCAAAAACACTTGCAAGAACTACAAATTTCAAACAAGGCAGATCATTACAGTGGTATCAGAGCGCAGCTCTTCCTGCCATCCTGTGGTTTATGACTCCAGAAGATAGGCAGTATATTACATACAGGCGGAGAAAACACCATTCAGTTCTCTCTGAATCCGAAGAGGAAGAGGATATGGGTGATAACAGAGATAATAGGGAAAATAGAGGAGAAAGAGAGCCTACCGACAGAGAAATGATGAACATATTACAGAGGGGACAGCGTGATATCCAGCAGAACATGGCCCAACTTCTAGCTCTAATGACACAACAGATGCAGATGATGAACGATGGAAACAACCAAAATAATAATGGACAAAATGGGCACAACCATCGGAACA
Organism: Wollemia nobilis; assembly: GCA_028583015.1. Classification (NCBI taxonomy): domain Eukaryota; kingdom Viridiplantae; phylum Streptophyta; class Pinopsida; order Araucariales; family Araucariaceae; genus Wollemia; species Wollemia nobilis. The sequence continues at coordinate 4,514,132 of JAQPPZ010003172.1, read as the reverse complement.
ATGGGAATGGTGATGGTTCAGTAAACCAAGGTGGAGACCAAAACTATAGAGCTAGGGCAGCGCGTAGTAGACCCCTTATTCCCACATTTCCACCACCCAGAGTTGAGGCACAGCCTGAGGCAGAGGTATCTCAACAGGATTTCCAGGAGCAAATTTTACATGACTGGGAGCATGCTAGTATTGAGTTCAGGACAGAGTGGTCTTTTAGAGATTATGCTCACTGGAGGGCACAGAATAGACCTCAGAGACAAAGACAACATAACCATGAGCTTCAGAGGAGAGTTGGCAAACTTTCCATTCCGTACTATGATGGCTCGGGTAAGAGTACAGCGAGAGCATGGGTCCAGAAGTTGGATACTTATTTCCAACTTAACCCAATGCCGGAGGTGGAAGCTATCAAATTCTCAGCTTTACACCTAGATGGATTAGCACACGAATGGTGGTATCACGGGATGCACACTATGGGCCATGGTCAAATCACGTCATATACAGAGTTTACTGAGAGGCTCATTGACAGGTTTGATATGAAGGATCCGGAACTCCATTTTAAGGAGTTAGCACAGCTTAAGCAGTGGGGTTCAGTGGATAGTTACATTGCAGATTTCCAGAGGCTTTCAGTGCTAGTGACTGATATTTCAGAAAGGAGGTTGATAGTACTTTTCATGGATGGCTTAGCTGATCCTTTGAGGGGATGGATTAAAGCCCTTAACCCACCAAACCTACAAGAGGCCATACGGAAGGCTAAAGACATGGAGTCTTCCACTTCGAAGAGTAAGTTTCATTCCAAGGGTGATTATAAAAAGTTCAAGGACAAAAAACATTTTCACAAAGGTTCAGAACAGCAAAGGGATAGCTCAAAAAGAGAGATCAGTGATAGTACTAATGAGCTCAGGAAGAAGAATTTATGTTTTAAATGCAAGGAACCTTGGACACCTTCGCATAAATGTTCAGAAAAGGCAAGGGCCAAGCAATTAGAGTATCTTACAGCTGAAGAATCAGGTTCCGAGAGTTCAGATCAGCAGAGTGATTCTAGTAGCAGCAGTCCGGACAGCGAAGAAGAAGGTGAGAAATCCCAGGAAAAGAGTGAAACATTGGCCCAACTATGTAGTTTTCAAAAAGCAGGATCATTCAAGGTGCGTGGAGTGTTGAATGGGCAGCGTATTGTCACATTGATTGATACGGGTGCCACACATAATTTTGTGGATGAGAGACTTGTTGCAAAGAGGGGATTGCAGACAGAAGAGTTTGAGGGTTTTAAGGTAATGGTAGCAGATGGTAACACACTTTCTTGCACTCGCAGAATACCTAAGTTATGTATGAGGTTGGGAGAGTATGATTTGGTGGATGATTTTTATGTTGTTAATATTGGGGGCACCGATGCAATACTTGGCATACACTGGATGAGCACATTGGGTGAGTTTACTATGAACTTGAACAGTATGGAGATGAAGTTCGAAAAAGGGGGCAAAAAAATAGTACTCCGAGGTATATCTGATGGTGGGCCTAGAGTGGTGTCACTTAAAAGGATGGAGAGGTTATTTCGACATGATCAAGTTGACTGGGCAGCAGAATGCCTCATTATGCCTACAGCAGTTGAGCCTCAGGAGAAGACTTATCATCCAGATATACAGGTACTGATGAGTAAACACAGCAAGGTATTTGATAGCATACCTCCTGGGAGACCTCCTGAGAGGGGATTTGAGCATGTGATAGAGTTGGAGGAGGGAGCCAAACCAGTTATCACCACTCCCTACCGTCATCCTAAGAGGTTCAAGGATGAAATTGAAAAAACAATTAAGGAGCTTTTGGAGATGGGACACATCAGGCCTAGCAAAAGTCCCTTTGCATCTTCAGTGGTCCTAGTGAAAAAGAAAGATGGGACAATGCGGATGTGTGTGGATTACCGGGCTCTAAATAAAAAGACAATTAAAAACAAATACCCCATACCCAGGATCGACGAGTTGATTGATGAATTGCATGGGGCACGGTATTTTTCCAAGATAGACCTGAGGTCAGGCTATCACCAGATTCGCATGAGGGAGAGTGACATAGAAAAAACAGCATTCAGATGTCACTATGGGCATTTCGAGTTTCTAGTGATGCCTTTTGGCTTGACTAACGCTCCAACTACTTTTCAGTCATGCATGAACCAGGTGTTCAGAGGGCAGCTCAGGAAATTTGTGTTAATATTCTTTGATGACATCTTGGTTTATAGCAGGACATGGGAGGACCATCTGCGGCATTTGGATGTGGTTCTTGGTATCCTTGAGCAGGAGTCACTGTACGCCAAGGAATCCAAGTGTGATTTTGGATTGACGGAGCTTCTCTATCTGGGTCATATCATCAGTGCAGAGGGAGTTAAAATGGATCCAGAGAAGGTTAAAGCAATCATGGATTGGCCACCTCCTACCAATCTTACACAATTGAAAGGTTTCTTTGGTCTTTGTGGGTTCTACAGGAGGTTCGTCAAGGGTTTTTCGCAGATAGCAGCACCACTGACTGACTTGACGAAAAAGGGAGCCTTCAGTTGGACAGATGCAGCACAGGGATGTTTTGACAGATTCAAACAGGTGATGTGTACTTGTCCAGTTCTTGCTATTCCCGATTTTACTAGACCGTTTGAGCTAGAGTGTGATGCCTCAGGGGAGGGCATCGGAGCAGTCTTGATGCAGGATAAGCATCCTATCGCATTTGAGAGCAGAAAGTTAAGAGATGCAGAGAGATCTTATTCTGTGTACGATAAGGAGATGTTGGCCATAATGCATGCATTGGCCAAATTCAGACAGTATCTTGTGGGAGGCAGATTCATTGTTAAGACCGACCACAACAGTTTGAGGTACTTCATGAATCAGAAGGACCTAAATGAGCGGCAACAGAAATGGGTGAGCAAATTACAGGCTTACGATTTTGATATTGTATATGTTAAGGGCAAAAAGAATATTGTTGCCGATGCTTTATCCAGGAGACCCCATTTGTGTGCAGTAGGAGTTGTTTCAGATGATTGGAAGGAGCACATTCTAGCTGAGTATGCAAAAGATGATTGGGCCTCCAGTATTATTGATGGTACCAGGAGAGATGACAGGTATACAATAGTTAATGGGATGATCGTCTACAAGGACAGGATATTTCTGGTACCCAACTCTCAGTTTAAGCATACTGTACTGAGAGCTTTACATGACTCACCATTGGCTGGTCACCCAGGGTTCTATAAGACCTACAAGCAGGTGAGAGAGAGATTCACTTGGAAAGGGCTTAAGGATGAAGTCCTTAAACATGTTAGGGAGTGTACTACCTGCCAGTAGAACAAAGATGAACATACACTTCCAGTTGGCTTATTGCAGCCCCTGCCTATACCAGAGAGCAAATGGGAGAGTATATCTATGGATTTCATCACAGGGTTGCCGAAGGTGCAAGGGAAAGATTGCATCTATGTGGTGGTTGACAGATTGACAAAATACGCACATTTCTTTGCCATCTCAGCTACTTACTCAGCTGTACAGGTTGCTGATTTGTTTTTCCGTGAGGTTTTCAGATTGCATGGGCTGCCACGGAACATAGTCAGTGACAGAGATAGCAGATTCATGAGCCATTTTTGGCAGGAGCTATTTCGATTGAGTGGGACCGAGCTCACTCCCAGTACCAGCTACCACCCACAGACGGATGGACAGACGGAGATAGTGAACAAATGGGTGGAGGGTTATCTCAGAAATTATGTGGCAGGACAGCAGAGAGCCTGGATCCGCTGGTTGCACCTAAGTGAGTATTGCTATAATACCACTTATCATATGTCCATCAAGATGTCACCGTTCATGGCTCTTTACGGATATGAGTCTTCCGGGTTTGTTGATTTGTTGGTTCAGGATTGCAGGGTGCCTAAGGCAAAGGAGATGTTGCAGGATAGTCAGGATATACTGAGGGCATTGAAGGAAAACATCCAGCAGGCACAAAATCAGCAGAAATTATATGCAGATCAGCAGCGTACAGAGCGCAGTTTTGAGGTGGGAGACTTAGTTTACTTAAGACTGCAGCCCTACAGGCAGTCTTCACTCAAGAAAAGTGGAGCTGAAAAGCTCAAGCCGAGATTTTATGGACCATTCAGGATCACTCGGAGAGTGGGAGCAGTGGCTTATGAGCTTGACTTACCGGCAGATAGCAGGGTTCACAATGTGTTCCATGTGTCACGCCTTAAAAAGGCATTAGGACATAATGTTACTCCTTCTACAGTACTACCACCATTGGATGATGAGGGTAAGCTGATTCTAATACCAGAGGCTATAATTGACAGCAGGGAGCGTACTCTCAGGAGACGAACGATTAGGGAGTATTTGATTAAGTGGAAGGATTTGCCGGTTGAGGATGCTACTTGGGAGGACGAGCAGATTCTACAACATCCAGCACTCCGATTGCTTGAGGACAAGCAATCTTGGGGAGGGAGGACTGTAATGGCCCCATCCTAGTCAGTATCGAGGGAGAGTGTGAACTTGCCTACTCCAGGGTTCCCGTAGGCAGGAATCAGTGGGTTGGGAGCCCAGTTGATGTCAGTATGATGTTCCAGTATGTGCAGATGTTTCGAGTTTCCTTTCCAGGCCATTCTGGACAGTTTTGGAAGGGACTTACTATTTTTAGTAAGTCGGTGAAGATGGGGTTTCATGGAAGCGGACAGTGGGATGTTGATCTACGGAAAAAAGGGTATCCGTTTCTATGTTCAGTTTGTCGGGATGACAGGTGGAAGGCCAAAATTTTAATATGAACAGTTTAATTATGTGATATTAAATTAATATTACATAGTTAATGTTATAATTTAATATTATATGCATAAAGTGGTCTTATAACCACTTGATGGAAAGATAATTTCATAAAGTAATGTTTAACGGGCCTAGAAAGGGTGGTCGATCCCTTGGAGGATGCAAATTTAAAGATTAAAAGTAAAAGGTGAGAATTTAATGTTTATTTCCTCTATAGAAGCATCTAGAAACTCAACGTTGGCTTGGAGGAAAGAATAAATAGAGGTTTGGGGGTCATTCTTGAGGATCTTTTTGGCATATGTTTTTGGGGAGAAATCTGGAGAGCACTTGCAAATAACACTTGCAGGGTTTCGAAGCTTGTTGGTGACGAAAACCACCCTCAAGAACACCATTTTCGGAGTTGAGAGATACTCTCAGAATGGTTTTGGGCATTCTTGCTTTAGAGGATGCGTTGATATTGCATTGGTGATAGATTTCAGAGGTTTCGAAGGGATTGGGACTACAGTTGGTGGTATTTTATGAGAGTTATAGTTGTTGTGCCTGATTTTGTGAAGTTCGAACTATTCCAGCACATTATTGCAGCGGTTTCAATACATATTGACACAAGGGTTTGAGTGATAGTGGGACGTTATGCAGTTTTGGGGGTTTGAAGATCAGAACGGAGCCATTGTTGGTAGGATTTGAAGAGTTGACAAGCATTTACCGAGGCCGTACCTCTCTCCCAGGACTGCCGTACATACTCCATGCTAGCGTGAGCTTTGGTATTTATTTCTCTTGCTTTTTGGTGCCACTCTTGCATTTTATAAGGGCGCCCAGGTCTGAGTGACCCCTCTATGAGATCCATTTGGTGGAGAAACCCTTACATTGGAAGTTGCAAACAAAAACGTGAGGCATTGTACCATCTGTACCACCTGTACCAGCAGCCCAGAGTTCTGATTTCAGAAATTTATTGTAGCCTGGTACTTTGTTCTTTCATTATTTCCTTAAAAGGGTTTGAAGATGAATATAAATACTATCTAGTTTCCGAATTTCAAGTGATTTCGATTAGTATTGTGAAAGTTATGATTTGTTCAAGTTGGCCGTTTGTTTAGTTTTCTGTACTTGCAATTTTCTTTCCATATTTTGAAAAAACTACAAAAAATCAGAATATATCAAAAAATCAGAATATATCAAAAAACCAAAAACACTTGCAAGAACTACAAATTTCAAACAAGGCATATCATTACAAGATTATTCTAAATTTCTACAAAATTTCATACTATTATACCAACTGTCCCCCCGTCGTCCCCTAGAACCGGTTTGTCGTCCCCGAAACCCGTCCCCCCGTCCCCCAAGCTCATGGAACCTTGGTTCCAAGGTACCTGCATTTATGTGCACTCTCTGTGGTACCCTAGAATTGGTTTGTATGTCCTCTGGTAGCTCCTTCACTACAAGCATTTGTTCCACTCCTCCAGCCTACATATGTCATGGCTCTCTCACAAATTTTAGCGAGCTTCTTCGTCCTCTCATTATCTTGAGCCCACTGTACTGCTTTAGATATCATTATAAACCATGGATTGCCATTGCCTCAACTGTCCTATATAGCCCATCCTAAACTGTAGTCTTGCAAAATCAAAAACTTGCATCATCTTTTCGAAGAATTCATCAACTTGATCGTCTATTTGAACTCCTCCTTCAACTAACAACCCGAAACTAGGCACTTCAATAATGAAATGTTTTTCTGGTACTCGAGGTGTCTCTTCCTATTCCTATTCTATGCTTGCTTCTTCTCTATTTTCTTCCAACTGAACAAGTTGTTCCACAGTTTGTTCTTGCAAATCTGGTTGATTTTCCATGTTGGTTGACCTCTGACTACTACGACCTCTCTTAATTACTTTATATTTTTCCTTTTTCTTTTTCTCAGGCTCCTTTGCGATTTCAACCTCCTTGCCCTTCACTAGTTCTTCAACTTCTTGAGGCACCTCTATATCTCCCAACAAGTCTTGGGCTGCCATAGAAAATTTGAACTACCTAACATCTGGCGTAGGTGGTGACGCACTAGGATCTATTTTTTGCATCCATTCAGCAAGTCCTAGCAATTCTTCCTCTACATTGCCATCTCTTCCTCCTCAACCACCTCAATTGTTTCTTGCATTGATTGTGCCAACCCTTCTTCCTATTGCACAGTCTTGACTAAGGGTTGTTGTTCCTACATCATTATCCTTTCCTGTTCTCTCTGCCTCCTCATCCTTATATAAATGCTTTGCTGCCCTTCTTCCATTCTTTCTTCCCTTCTTTCTTCCATCTATTGCTCCTAGGGTAATTCCTCAATCTCCTGCTGCAATTCAGACTCTAGCCTTCGATGCCTCTTCTTTCATCGTGGTGCCAGTTCTTCCTCTATCTCCTCACTATCCTTCTCTTCAACCAAGTTCGTCCTTCGCAAAAAAATTTTAGTCCTTGTTTTGACTGGGGTGGACTTAGTTACTGGTACTGCAGATATCCATCTAAGTATTGTGGGTTCTTCTTCTAGCAACTTTCTTGGAGCAATCAGTCCAGGCATTTCAATATTGGCAAACGATATTGCATTCAACATTATTCCAATGGCGTGGAAGGCCATTGAAAAATTCTTAGTCTGCCGCCTCAAGAAATTCCTAATGCAATATGATAAATATGATGCCCAATCATACTGCACTCCTTTCACAATGCCCTAGACATAGGCATTTCTGATGATCTTATTACTCCTCACAACTTGGACATCACAATGAAATGAAATGAAATAAAATATTATTGATGTCCACGGTGGGCCAGAAAAAGACCCAAGGGACTATAAGAAGGACAATAATGACTGCCAGGTAGCAGGCTAAAAAGCCCAACAAAGAAAAGAAACTAAGTTAAATACAAGACGTAACCCGACAAACGGGCCAAAGAGAAGGGGAATAGAAAAGAGGGGCGCGGGCAGCAGTCCAGAGGAGCAGAGTGCATGCCAAGAAGAATAGAGAGAGAGAGGGAGGGGGGAGGGAATAGCCCAAGAAGGGCAAGCTCCAAGAACACTCACTCCTAACATTCGTGGCCGAAGTATTTGAGATGAAGAAATCCATGATATGTCTCTGTCCATCACTAGTTCGAGACCCTAACAAGTTGTGGGTGTGTTGCCTAGTGACCCTGCTATCATTCGAACTGGAAGAAGCAAAGAGTTTCTGACAGATGTCACCTGGTCCGTTGGAGCTGGTGAAGTAAGTTGTGATGAGACGATGTTGAGGGGGGTGAGATCCATCTGGAGGAGAGCTTTTATGGTGAAAAAACCGAGTTATCTCCCTAAGAAAGAGTGCGAGACACCGCTGGTCCGGGTATCTGAATAAGGTAGAAACAGACCGAGTTGTCTCTGAAAAGGCAATGGAATTTGCCTCGGATCTCGTAATAACTTGGACAGCAAAAAATAAAGTGATGCATTGTTTTAGCTTCTCCTAAGGAGCAAAAACAAGCAAACCCACTCCTCCGTCGAAAGATGGTGATCTGACTCAATCCGGAGTTGGTGAGAACACACCCTGAGTTGCCCAATCGGGATCCAAAGACTATGCATTGTGTGTTGCTTAAGATATTGCAAAGGAACTACTATGCCCTCTTGAAGCTGTAAGAAGCGCTCACGGTAGAAAGATAGCTTGGGGGAAATAGGGGCAACAGGAGAGATCCATGTGCATCTAGTGTACTAGAGACTAACATCCTTTCAGATATTGTGGAGCATCTTCTCCTTACTAAGCCAATAAGGGGGGGGAACACTCAAGGAATAAGGAGGAGCCTATCTATCCGTATATGAATGTTAGCCAGGAGAGCAAAGACCTGAAAATACCAGCTCCTTCGACCTCCCCGAGAACTCGGAGAAAGTTGCATCGAGGAGTGAAGGGCGAGGTAAGGGTACCGCCTGCAGCCCGTAGGGGTATCTCCTACAGTATGGATCCTGTGAAGATAACCAACAATCAAGAAGGCAGGCAGAATTTTGGTCAAATAAATAAAATGCCTTTACTAAAAGCAGGCAAAACCATACACCCAAGGTAATATTTGAAATATTTTTTTTAATTTGTTTTGTTTTTAAATTTAAAGTTTATTTTTTCATTAATTTTTTTTTTTAATTCAAATATAACTTATATTTAAAAAAAAAAAATCTTTTTTTTATAAAATGTTAGTTTATTTTTATTATTGATTAAATTTAAATGATTAAATATTTTTCTTTAAAAACTTTGTAAATTAAAATTAAAAGAAAATGAAGGAATTTATCTTTTGCAAATTCTAAATCAAAGAGTGCTTTTGTTTTCTCCAAAACTGGGGGATATAAGACATAAAATTGCACATTTTTTTGCAAAATTGAGAAGAATTTGAAGCCTTGGTCCATCAAAACCAAGTCGTGTGTCGACTAGTTCTGGAAGCCTTCCAAATGCGGGTCGTGTGTCGACTTGTCTTGGAAGTAGTGCTCGATTTGTAAATTTTGCAAAATTAAGGGGGGAAGACAACATTGTACTTCGTTTGCAAAATTGTAAACAAGGAGGAGACAAAATATCATTTTTTTTTTTGCACAACACAAATACACATTTTGTTGCAAAAATTAAAAGGTGCATTTTCGATTTTACTCGACACCTTCATTGGCAAATTACGTGCATTTTCGGTTGCATCCGACACCTAGGTGATAAGAATTTTGAGGTCATTCTTGTTTGATTGTTGCATCATTTCTTTTTGCAACTATAAGTCATAGAATCAAGAACACTCCATACCTCAAAATTTCACAAATTTGTGTAAATCCTTGCACAAATTTAAAGCCAATATTCACTTGATATTCTCTCCTACAAACAAAAACCCCTAATTCACTCTATTTGTTTGGCTTAATTTCCTCAAACTGATTATCCCTATTCAAGAGGATTTTCGGGCAGGTGCCATTAAATATCTTTTTGAGTGAATTATCTTTCATCTCTTATTTGTTTGGCTTAATTTCCTCCAATCGATTATCTCTCTTCAAGAGAATTTTCAGGCAAGTGCCATTAAATATCACTTAAGAGTGAAAGAAAGATCATCTTAGTTCAAATTGTAGGACCTTCATCATGGCAACTATCAATAAATATTTAAGTGATACACAATTGCTAAAGGGTCCTAACTATTCAACATGGAAAACTAAGATGAAAGCCATCTTGACTGTAGAGGACATGTGGGATTTAGTTGATGGCACTGAAACAAGACCCGCATCACCAGGAGTAGATCAAAAAGCATGGGACAAAAAGAACAATCGTCTTCTCATGTTGATACTCCTTGCAACTACTAATGAGATCCAACCTCACATAAGTGAAGCTAAAACTGGTAAAGCTGCATGGGATGCACTTAGTACCATTTTTGAAGGCAAGAATCAATCAACTGTTCTAAACCTTCAAACACACCTTCATACACTCCATATGAAGTCAAATGAATCAATAGAACTATTCCTCTGCAAAGTGGCAGATCTGAAGTCTAAGCTTAATGCTTTAGGGGCCAAAGTAGAAGACAACATTTTGACTTCAGTAATTTTGAGAGCTCTTCCCGAATCCTACAAAATGTTGATTACATCCCTTAATGTTTCACAAAGAGTTGTCACCTTTGTGGAGTTGTCACCTTATGAGCAGATAGTGCTATTTCCAACACCCTACTGCAATTCCTCCTTTTTCCAATATCTATTGTGGCTTTACATTCTCCAATATTCGGCTGCAATCTGATGTCTTCTCCTCACTCGCTCTCCTACTTCAAAATGCTCTTTACTTTTAATTTTCCGTTATCCCTCTCCCCGCCCCTATTTATAATTTCAACCCCTTGCATGCGCCTTTTTTGTTCTTGATTTTAACTTTCTTTTTTTTCTTTCTGGCCGACATCTAAGGTCGTCATACAATCCGTATGGCCATGCAAACTTGCACTTGTACAACATCCTTTGTTGACATCATTTTGTCCTTCAACCTGTCGTTCAATTTGTACAGTCTGTATTGTCAGAGTCAGGTTGCTCACTTGTACAGTCCTATGGCATACCTTCATCATACAGTTGACTTGTATGGTGCCTTCATACAATTGTCTTCCTTTACTTGACTTGTACAGTGCCCTACCATATAGTCTTCCTCATTTGCTTGACTTGAATGGTGCCCTATTGTACAGTCCTCTTCCCATCTCTAACTTGTAAGGTCGTCCTCCGTACAATGGTCTATTGTTCCTCCATTTGTACGGTCCTCATTCGTAAGGCCTATACTTGGATTCCTTTGAGCTAAGCCCACTTCCGAACTTAGTGATCGAATTCCCCTTCTTACTCCTAGAACTTGTCATACTCTTTCTCGTCTTATGCGGGTTTGTTCTCCCGCATTTCTTCTTTGATATCTTCCCCTACCACGCAACAATGCCATGGCCCTTCCCCTCACCATCAAGAAAATCTCCCTATCTAGGGACTGCCTTCTCCCAACTCTTGGTTGTCCAAGATTTGTCTTGTTCCTCAATCGTCCATGACGACTTCTTCGGTTCTAATGTAGCCCTCGAGGTGGGCTGGACTGCCCAACCTGATGGTCACATACAAATTGATTGTTTTGTGCCTAATCAACAAATGGTCCTTGTGACCCACCCCATTGATCTTGCAACCTAAGGGTGGTAGGAGGGAAATTTCTTCACCTCGAGCCACTGGGAGGGAGACAAACCAAACTCCTCCCTTGGCCAGGTAGCCTTAGACCACTGAGAAGACTTGATTGTCTCCCGAGTTGCCTAAGTTACCTTTATTAGGTTCTTGTCGTGTACTAGATTCTTCTTCTTTATGAATCCTTACAGGCGCTTCCTCTAAGAGTCTCCTTTGTCAACTATCTTCGTCCAATTGTCTTCTAAATTGTCTATCTTCCTCTAGACACCTTTGTACTTTGGGACAGATTGGCATTTCTCTATATCATGTAAAGAGGTCAAAATCAAAACTTGAGCTATCCATTTCAATATCGATCGGATGAGGGCTCATATCACACTTGTATCCATCGCCCAATTGCTTCTTCCGAGGATGTCAATTATTCCATCACATCTCCCCACAATATCTGGGAAACTTCTTCCCTACTTGGACGATATTGCACCAAATCATCGAATTCCTCTTGTTGCCTTTCCTCTTGGTTTTGCCTTGGTCTTTCTTCAGCTGTCCTTTGTTGTTCAAGTTCATTTACTTGCTCCTGTTGCCTTCTAACTTCTCTTTCATTTAGTTTTTGCATTGTATCATACAACTCCTCAATGATTTGTGCTCTCATCCTTGCGTTGTACCTGTGCAAAGTTTCATATTCTTCGTGCAACCTTTGCACTTCATCACACATTCTTTGTTGTAAGAAACCAATTTGAGCTAGTGGACTTAATTCCGCCAACTCATTCCCAATTCTTCTCCTATTTTCGGGAATCAACACATATAGCTCATATTCTTTAGTTCTATCTGGGACACGTACATGCACCCGTACTCTTTGTCGTTCATTTGGGTGAGGTACTAATTCTTGTTATTCTATTACTAGTTGCACTTCTCCTTTCGTAAACAACCTTCGAAGTCCCATATCATCTTCTGCATCCTGACATTCCTCATTAGTTCGGCTTCACTCTCCTTGTTTGCGGGACACACTTTTTTGTCTTGCTCGTCTTTCTACCTAATCTATTTGGACAAACAAACATTGTGCTTTCACTTTGTAAGGTTTAAATCTTGACCCATTTACTGTTTTGGGAATCACAACCTCATCCAATTTCTGCAATTTAAGCATGTTGTTTTCCATCATTTCTATCACTTGGAAGGGTCCAAGCCACAATGTCTTCAACTTCCCTGGCTTGATCTCCCGTTTGCCATTATATCTCAACACTAAGTCACCTGGTTTCAATTCCATCTTCCTTAGGTGCTTATCATGCCACAACTTTCTTCTTTGTTGGGCCACTTCAATTGCCCACTACACCATAACCCGCTTTTCTTCCAATTGGATTAGTGTCACAAGCCTCTTCTCTAGGCTCTCCTAGTCTCCTAAACAGTTCTCTATTGCTACCCTCAAACTAGATATCAATAACTTTATTGGCACTACTACCTCTTGCAGATCAACTAGAAAGGCGTGTGATTTGTTGTTGGCTTAAAAGCCGTCCTATACGCCCACAGGACCGATGGCAACTTCTCCTCCCAATCTGATCCTTCTACTCCACAGGTCTTATACATAATTGATACTAAAAAAAAATTCGTTGCCTCCGCTTGCCAATTTGTCCTAAGGTAATACGAACTAGACAACGAATGCAAAATATTGAATTCTGTTATTGACTTTTTTATTATTTCATTCACAAAGTGACCTCCTCTATCACTTGTCAATTGTAGCAGAATCCCAAATCTAGTTATTATTTGTTCATACAGGAACTGGGTTCTACTCTTCACCGAGTTATCTAGTAGTGCCCTGGCCTCTACCCATTTTGTTAGGTATTCAACCGCCATTACTATATACCGACACTTCCTCCTTTGATTTGTCCTTAGACTTTTTGATTACTTCATTCACAAAGTGACCTCCTCTATCACTTGTCAATTGTAGTGGAATCCCAAATCTAGTTATCACTTGTTCATACAAGAACCGAGTTGTACTCTTCATCGAGTTATCTAGTAGTGCCCTTGCCTCTACCCATTTTGTTAGGTATTCAATTGCCACTACTATATACCGACACTTCCTCCTTTGACTTGTCCTTAGAGGTCCTACAAAATCCAAACCCCATCTTTCAAATAGTTCCTGTAGTTGACATGGATGTAATGGCATGAATTCCCTTCGTAACGGCTTCCTCGCTCTGGCATGTATCACATGCTTTCACAAACTCCTTCGCATCATGATAGAGGGTGGGCCACCATAGCCCTACCAAAAGCACCTTCCTTGTGGTTGCATCTAGTCCCATATGCCCTCTAGCCAATCCTTCATGAGCTTCCTTCAATGTTACCTTGACTTCTTCCTCCATTACACATCTCCTTAAAATTTTGTCAGGTCCCATCTTGTATAGCAATCCTACCATCAATTGAAAAGGCGCTGACTTTATAATAATCTTCCTCCTTTCTGCTGTCGATATCTCCTTTGGCAGCTCCCCTATGGGTAGATACACTCCAATCATCTTATACCATGATGGTATAACGCTTATCGTGAATAACTGAGTGACATGAAACTCGTTTGACACTCCTATAGATTCTCTCAAGTGAATTCTTGACAATTGATCTGCTATTACATGTTTCTTTTCAGGTCTGACCACTAACCAAATACAAACTCTTGTAACGTGATGAGCAACCTGCTAACTCATCTATGTATGGTTGGTTTGTTGATCAAATACAGCAACGCCAGATGATCTACACCACCTCTAGCGATTCCCTTTTGGTTCTACTGTAGTTCTTCTTTGCTCTAGACAGTAACCAACTTACAAAGTAGATAGATTCCCTTCACCTTCTCTCCTTTCTTGGGTCTATACAAACACTTCCTCCAAGCATCTCCTTTGCTTTCCAACTTCGCTCATTTGTCTTGTTAATTGCCTGTTTGCATCTAAGTATTGTTGTACTTCAAGACAAATTTGTGGTTCTTGATATCTTCGCAAGAGGTCAGAACTACTACTTGAACTGTTGCTTTGTCTCTGAACTGGGGGAACACCATCACTACTTGAGTCTGTCACCCAATTCCTTCCTATATCTTCCAATGATGTTGGGGCTTCCTCAATATCCCTCCACAATATCTCGGCTACTTCTTCCCTAGTTAGCCGATATTGTGTTGGATCTTCAGGTTCCTCTTGGGGCCTTTCTTCTTGTCTTGCACTTTCTTCAGCTACTCTTTGTTGTTCAAGTTCTGCCTCTTGTTCTTGTCGTCTTACAACTGCTCGTTCATCAATTCTTTGTATAGTATCATCCAACTCCTGGATGATTTGCTCTCTCATTCTTGCATTATTTGTTCGCAAGGTCTCATACTCTTCTTGTAGTTGTTGCGTTTGTTCCCGCATTCTTTGTTGTATGAGCCCAATTTGAGCTAACGGGCTATATCTTGCCAACTCCTCATTCCTAACTCCTTCCTTGGGAGTCTGGTATTTCCTAATCATATATCTCGGTTCTATTTGGAAATCGTACATGCACTCGTATTCTTCTTCTTTCTCCGGGATGAGGTTGTAACTCTTGTTCTATAACTGGCTGTGCTTCCTCCCCTTCTGCAAACAACCTTCTCATCCCCATATCATCTTCGTCCTCTTGACAACTTTGATTGCTCTGGCTTGATTCTCCTCGTTCGTGGAGCACTTCTTGTTGTCTTCTTCTCCTTTCCATCTCTTCAAAAGAAATAAACAAACATTGAGCTTTTACTTTATAAGGCTTTAATTTGGACCCATTAACGGTTTCGGGAACTACTATCCCGTCCAGTTTTTGCAACTTTACTACGCCATTTTCCATCATTTCCACTACTTGGAAGGGACCAAGCCATAATGTTTTCAACTTTCTGGCTTGATTTCTCTCTTGCCATTATACTTCAAGACCAAGTCACCTTGTTTCAATTCCAACTTCCTAAGGTGCTTGTCATGCCACAACTTCCTTCTTCGTTGGGCTACTTCTATCGCCCATTGCGCCATAACTCTCTTCTCGTCCAGTCGAATTAATGCCACAAGCCTCTCCTCTAGGCTTTCCTGATCTCCTAGCCGGTTTTCTACCGCTACCCTCAAACTGGGTATCAGGAATTCTACTGGCACTACTGCCTCTTGGCCATACATCAACTGGAATGGCGTATGATTTGTTGTGGGCTTAAAAGTCGTCCTATACGCCCATAGGACTGATGGCAATTTTCCTCCCAATCAACTCCTTCAATTCCATAGGTTTTGTAGAGTGTGGATACCAAGATCTTATTCGTCGCCTCCGCCTACCCATTTGCTCTGGGGTAATACAGACTTGACAATGAATGCAAAATCTTGAACTCCGTTGTCAACTTCCTAATGACTTCATTCACGAAGTGACCTCCTCTGTCACTCGTCAATTGTAGCAGAATCCCAAATCTTGTAATTACTTGCTCATACAAGAATCGAGCTGTACTCTTGGTTGAATTGTCTGGCAGTGCCCTTGCCTCTACCCACTTTGTCAGGTATTCAGTTGCCACTACGATGTATCAACACTTCCTCCTTTGACTTGTCCTTAAAGGACCCACAAAATCTAAGCCCCATCTCTCAAATAATTCTTGAGGTTGGGATGGGTGTAATGGCATGAAGTCTTCGACGTAATGGCTTACCAGCTCGCTGGCACGTATCACATGCTTGCACATACTCCTTTGCATCGTGATAGAGGGTGGGCCACCATAGCCCTGCCAGAAGCACCTTCCTTGCGGTCGCATCTGGTCCCATATGCCCTCCGACCAATCCTTCATGAGCTTCCTTTAGTGTTACCCTTACTTCTTCCATTACACATCTTAATATTCCATCTAGTCCCATCTTGTACAATAATCCCACTATCAATTGGAAAGGTGTTGACTTCATAATCACCTTCCTCTTCTCTGCTGCCGACATCTCCTTTGGCAGCTCCCTTGTGGATAAGTACTCTCCTATTAACTTATACCATGATGGTATAACGCTTATTGTAAACAATTGAGCGTCAGGGAACTCATCTGACACTACTGCTCTTGTAGGCTCTCTTGAGCGAATCCTTGATAATTGATCCGCTATCACGTGCTTCTTTCCGGGTCTGACCACTACCCGAAACACGAATTCTTGTAACGTGACGAGCCACCTGCTAACTCGTCCATGTATAATTGGTTTATTAATCAAATACAACAGAGCTTGATGGTCAACGTAGAAGGCGAATGGGTTGGCCAACAAATAGTGCTTGTACTTCTGCACTGCATACACCATCCCCAAAGCCTCTCGTTCCATCGTGTTGTAATTTCTTTCCACCCTAGACAGCAATCGACTTGCAAAATAAATAGGCTGGTCTAGCCTAAATTGTCCTTCTTGGGCCAATGCGCATCCAATCGTGAAATTGGACGCGTCTATGTGGACATGAAATTCCTTATCCCAATCTGGAAATACTAGAATGGGACTGCATACAAGCTTTGCCTTCAACTCCTCGAAGGCTCCTTGATGTTCCTCCGTCCACCTGAAGGGAACATTCTTCTTTGTCAATGAATCCAATGGGTAGGACACATGGGCAAAATTCCTGATAAACCTCCTATAGTATCCTATAGATCCTAGGAAGGTCTTCAATGAACTCACGTCATGTGGTTCTTCCATATTTACAATGACGCGAATTTTATCAGGATCTGTCTTCAGCCCTTCCTTACAAACTATGTGTCCTAACAACTTGCCGTATGGCATCATCAGGTGACATTTTGCTGGGTTCAAAGCTAACCGGGCATTCTTGCATAACTTCATGCATTCCTCTAGTGTTGGCAAGTGCTCCTCTACTTTCCCATATATCGACCAATCATCCAAGAAAGCTTTGAACTTTCCTGTCGCCATCTGGTCGAATATATACAAAATAATTCTTTGAAATGTGGTCGGGGCGTTACACAGCCCGAATGGCATCCTATTATAAGCATAAATGCCATTCTCTACCACAAATGTTGTCTTTAACTTATCCTCTTCTGCAATGTTGACCTGATTGTAGCTGAAAAACCCATCCAAAAATGAGTAAATCTCATGTCCAACTACCTCCTCCAAAATAGAATCAGTGAAGGGAATTAGAAAGGGATCCTTTATTGTTACTGCATTAAGACTCCTAAAGTCCATGCATATGCGGATTCTATTTGCTTCTTTCTTCAAAGTAATCACGATCGGTGACACCCACTCGCTCACCGTAACTTTGAAGATTATGCCGGCATCCAACATCTTCTCTATTTCCGCATTCACCAAAGCTGCATACTTTGGGTTCATTCTATATGGCCTTCTCCTTACTGGTAAGGCACCTAGGATCAATTGGATCCTATGAACACACAACTCTAGAGGTATCCCTTTCAAATCTTTGTATGTCCATGCAAAGACATCCTTATACTGCAGAAATTTTTGAAAGTTGTTGCTTTCAACACTGGGTCCCAATCATCTCCACAATGGATTATCTTACGATCTTCCTTCGTTCCCAAATTCACTTCCATTGTCTTTGGTCCTTCATACTTTATGTTCTCTGGTTCATCCCTTGCTCTTGCCACATTTTCTGGGTGTGCTGGTTTTGCATCAATTTCAGCATCACCAATTGTATATTCTGCAAAATTCTTGGGGAATGTCCATTTCTCTTCATCCTCTTCATTCTTCTTGCTGATCTCAGCTTTTTCATCATGGGTTTCTTGAGTCTCCTCTGTCTGAATACAAAGGCAGGTGGGCTGAAATATTTCATACTCCTCCATTTTCCAATGGAGAAGTCCACTATCTGATCGGTTTTCATCCTCACTGCACTCTTCCAGGTACAACATTCCTTCTTCATTTGGCTCATACTGATTATCTTCCTCTGAAGAACTTCCTGACTCATCAGTTGTCGCCAAATCTTCACTGACCATTTGATTCTTCAAATTAATCATGTACTTATGTTGTCCTTTCTTAAATGTCAACCGATCTTTTTCCTAGTTGTGATTCACCTTGGCCATCCTTAGCCATCCTCTTCCCAACAATGCATCATATGTTGGTTTTTGCATTGTGATCACAACAAAATCCATGATGAATTCTTGATCTGCAATCTTTACTTTTTGAGCCATTAAGACTCCTTTCATCTCAATACCGTATTGGTCCACGTCGTATAACTTGAAACTCGGTGACCATAGAAATGGAGCCCCAATTTCTTTCCATGTCTTCTTTGGGAGCACATTTACACTCGATCCACCATCAACAATAACTTGTGTCAACTTATGGTCCAGTATCTCAATATGAATCAATGCTGGCTTTTTCCCAACATCGATCATTAATACTGTCGGATCAATAAAGTGATCCTTCTTCTTTACTTCCTCCTCTGGCTGGCTCTGCACCTTCATCACTCTTTGTGGCTGCAGTTCTTCTCCTATAACTGCATGCAACGATGGTATGGCGCTAAGCAAACTCGCCACTTTCACTTCTACCGTCGTGTTCAACACTTGTGCTGCCAATTCTTGTGTTGACACCTTCTCCTCTGAGCCCAATGGCTTCTTTAACTTCCTTTGCTCTGCCAATCGTTCCCGCTTAGCTTTCTCAACTTCTTCTATCACCTTTTGTGCCTCCTGCCATCTTTCCTTTTCTATGGCAGGTTTAGGATACTTATCCTTTTTCGCCTGACTTCTTGTAACAACAAGCACATCATTCTCCATTGGCTTCTTTTCCATAGGAGGCTCTTCTATGTCAAGGAAATTGACATTCTGCGAGTTGCTTGTACTCGCCTTCTTCGGGCAATTCGCCTCCTTATGATTGCTCGGACCACACCATCAACACATGTGCGATACATTATTTCCTGTTGCTCCTCTTGCTTGAGGAGTGGGGCAATTCTTTGCAAAGTGCCCCCATTCTTGGCAATTGCGACATTGTATGATCGGTCTTCCATCCGAGTCATACTGCAATCGACTTTGACCTCCTTGTCGATTGCCTTGGTATTGCCTACCTCCTCGACGGTTATTCCTGTAGCCGCCGTTGGTTGCGCCTTGTCCATTCCTCGAGGTATTTGGTTTCTCTTCTTCCTCTTGCACCATCATAGTCTGGTGCCTTGCTCCTTTCAAATTGAATGGACAATTGATAACCGGATGTCCCAATACATCACATATATTACAATATGCATTCTTTAATATATCACATATGTTACTGTTGTCACATTTTGCACGGGGTGCAATGTTTTCAATTTTTGTAGGAGAGCTGCTCTTCCTTCTCCCCCCTTTCTCTCTGTTCCCTACATTCTCATTCTTCTCAAAATTGACAGCAGTTGCCCTGAAAATGGCTAAGTGTCGTGGCATGCCGAGGTGTTCGGGTTTTTGCGGGCCATAAACAGGGGCGATAAAATGGACAAAATGAGCCCCGGATATTTTATTATTGCAGATCTTCTCGCAAGCTTTCCAACGATATATTATAATAGGCGATCGGGTCGCCGGATCAAAAGTTATGGCCCCGGGAAGCTGAACCAGGAAACCCAGTTTTTTGTGCGAAGTGCGCACTTCGCCCAGTTTGGTGCGAAGTGCGTACTTCGCCCAGTTTTGGTGCGAGTTCGCACTTCGCCCAGTTTTGGTGCGAAGTCCGACTTCGCCCCTCTTCTCGGGCGCACCTTGTAATCGGCAGGTCGGGCAGTCGACAAAGAAGAATGATAATCGCCGGAGCAGGTCCGTACGACGCAGCACACCCGTGTTCACCCGTGCGCAGCCCGACTTTTCAGCAGAGCCGGAATGCGCCCTTGACAGTGTGACGTAGGGGAACAAACCCGGAATTTGACCAAGGCGTGAAGGCCTTCCCAACCGCACCGTTTTCTGCCCACGCATCCCAAGGAGCTCCGATCCCAAGCGAAGATAGATAGATCGCCCTTCAAGGCGGACATGTGTCACACAAAGATAACCCATCATACGACAAGTGTCCAGCCTTCGGGATTTGAACCAAGACCGCCGACCAAAAGGGATAAGTATGGGCTGCACCGCCCGTGTCGCAGCCTCATTCAAAGCCGATCCGAGGTTCCACCCGCCTCGCCTACCCGCATTCCTCGTCAATTTAAAGTTCTTCCCAACGCGCCGCCACGTGGCCGTTCAACCTTCGGGGAGACCATGCCGAGAGTACACCCAGCTCGACAGATGTCAACATCGGCAGCTCCGCGGCCGCTTTTGTCGCCTAATGTTTGATCGGGACCTTGTGCCCATTAATGTAACGGGGGAACTTTGGGCTATAAATACCCACCACATTTTCATTGTAAAGTGGTGGAAGGGGAATGTTTGTTAGGGAACCACTGTGCTTATTGTAACCATGCTTCTGCTTATGAATACAATCTGTATGCCTGGTTCTCGTTTCTACTATCTTTATTCTTTTATTCTGTCTTTCATTATATGCCTTAGGCCCACCCGTGTCGCCGCTCGTTAATTCACTTTGGCATTTGGCGATCATGTTCCTCTAGCATTGCTTGCTTAAAGCACCTTCTGTACTTCATTATTTAAAGCATTCATTATAAATTTGGTAGCAGTTCCATCAGTTGTGTGTGACGTTGCTGGCCCGTATCTGGTGATTGATGCGATCCCCTGCTGTTAGTTCCTTGTAGGGAATGTTTGCTAGGGAGCCATTGAAGCCGTGCGGTTAAACTCTCTACCTAACACATATACCGGCTCGACATCTCTAGGTTTACTTTCTACCCCCGTCGCTGTACGTATCCGGTGATTGATACGATCCCCCGCCGTTAGTTCCTTGTAGGGAATGTTTGCTAGGGAGCTATTGAAGCCGTGCATACGCCGCCGGTGTATCGGAAGTACGCCTAGGTTTTGCGCTCCTTGTCATGCTCTGTGTTTGTATGCAGTTAGTAGCGGTGATTGGTGTGTTCCCGCATCGTTAGTTCCCCCCCACCAACCTTTGGACATATTTGTATCTCTTTCCGTACATTTGTCTCTTTCCGTTCCTTTATTTCTTTTCCCGTTCCCTTTAGCTTAAATCAAGCCCCCCAAAAGGAGCCGGCCTTCTCCGGAGATCGGCCCGGAAGGCATCTCTTCCTTCCGGCCTTTCAATGTTGGTTCGCGGGTCCAGGGCGCAATAGCAGCAAATCCTTTCCTCGTGGCGGATTCGTGACCACCGCTTTTGGCACGCCGGTGGGACGCTTTGTCTCGCATTTGGAAGATCTCAAGCTCGTCCTTGTTCGGGCTGACGCTTTCTTTCCGAATGCTCGGTGGGACAAGGAGGTTTCTCACCCCCAAACAGAATTGAAGCACTGGTGCTCGCTTCATTGCTGTTCAAAATCGTAGCACTCGGCGACTCGCACGTTCATATTCTCTCGAGTCCGAAAGACCGGTCCTAACGCCTTCGTTCAAGTAAGAAGGTGGCGAGCAAGGAACCCGGGAAACCAACCCGACTTTACGAAATTAATATCAACGCTCCAGTGCGAGCGCGTCAAGCCGGCCGATTACCAAGCTCGCATAGACGAATCCGTGAGGTGAGACGATACGCCTCCATATTTTAAGGAAGCCCGAGTTGGTGAATCTTTGGCTTGCCTTCATCCGGCAAAATCACCCGGCGACTCCGACCGAGCCGAAGATCCGGATTTCTTGATCGCAGCGCCCTTTTTTAAGCCGATAGAAGACACCCCGAGGAATCAAGGTTTGGTGAGCAGCCTTGACCTCACAAGCGGAGAAATGAATGTTCACCTACAGCCTCCACCGTGGTGGTATTGGCTCCAACCATCACCGCAACCGGCACCCGAAGAGGGCTCCCGTCCGAAAAATCTCCTTGCCACATCGTTCATCAATTGTACGGTACCGGCATGAACGACAATCCGCCACGTTGCACCATGTTCGCAACCCGGCAAGCTTTGGGAGGCCAGCCGGACTTCAAAGATCATCTGAAGTACAATCAGATCTGGTCCGGGCACTGCGAGTTCACCGGATAGGCAACCAAAGCTAGATTTGTGGTGGCGGCATGCCAATAGCGCCGCAAAATTTTGTGTAAATAATCCGGCTATTATTTAAAGTTTTAGTTGTTTTTCTTATTTCAGTCTGTGCAGTGTTTTCTTTTTAAGTGTTCCGAGGAGGCAGTTGCCGGAGGTGGATCTGAAGAGCAGTTGCAGCGAGGGTGACTCTGTTGCCCAATGGATGAAGGCATGGGTCCTTTGCGCCGAGGCGAGCTCGACACCCCGCGAGCCGCCAGAAATGTTGTCACATTTTGCACGGGGTGCAATGTTTTCAATTTTTGTAAGAGAGCCGCTCTTCCTTCTCCCCCCTTTCTCTCTCTTCCCTACATTCTCATTCTTCTCAAAATTGACAAGCACTTGCCCCGAAAAATGGCTAAGTGTCGTGGCATGCCGAGGTGTTCGGGTTTTTGCGGGCCATAAACAGGGGCGATAAAATGGACAAAATGAGCCCCGGATATTTTATTATTGCGGATCTTCTCGCAAGCTTTCCAACGATATATTATAATAGGCGATCGGGTCGCCGGATCAAAAGTTATGGCCCCGGAAGGCTGAACCAGGAAACCCAGTTTTTTGTGCGAAGTGCGCACTTCGCCCAGTTTTGGTGCGAAGTGCGCACTTCGCCCAGTTTTGGTGCGAAGTTCGCACTTCGCCCGCTTTGGTGCGAAGTCCGACTTCGCCCTCTTTCTCGGGCGCACCTTGTAATCGGCAGGTCGGCAGTCGACAAAGAAGAATGATAACCGCCGGAGCAGGTCCGTACAGCTGCAGACACCAGTGTTCACCTGTGTGCAGCCCGACTTTTCAGCAGAGCCGGAATGCGCCCTTGACAGTGTACGTAGGGGAACAAACCCGGAATTTGACCAAGGCGTGAAGGCCTTCCCAACCGCACCGTTTCTGCCCACGCATCCCAAGGAGCTCCGATCCCAAGCGAAGATAGATAGATCGCCCTTCAAGGCGGACATGTGTCACACAAAGATAACCCATCATACGACAAGTGTCCAGCCTTCGGGATTTGAACCAAGACTCGCCGACCAAAAGGGATAAGTATGGGCTGCACCGCCCGTGTCGCTAGCCTCATTCAAAGCCGATCCGAGGTTCCACCCGCCTCGCCTACCCGCATTCTCGTCAATTTAAAGTTCTTCCCAACGCGCCGCCACGTGGTCGTTCAACCTTCAGGGAGACCATGCCGAGAGTACACCCAGCTCGACAGATGTCAACATCGGCAGCTCCGCGGCTGCTTTTGTCGCCTAATGTTTGATCGGGACCTTGTGCCCATTAATGTAACGGGGGGAACTTTGGGCTATAAATACCCACCACATTTTCATTGTAAAGTGGTGGAAGGGGAATGTTTGTTAGGGAACTACTGTGCTTACTGTAACCGTGCTTCTGCTTATGAATACAATCTGTATGCCTGGTTCTGTTCTACTATCTTTATTCTTTTATGCTGTCTTTCATTATATGCCTTAGGCCCACCCGTGTCGCCGCTCGTTAATTCACTTTGGCATTTGGCGATCATGTTCCTCTAGCATTGCTTGCTTAAAGCACCTTCCGTACTTCATTATTTAAAGCATTCATTATAAATTTGGTAGCAGTTCCATCGCTTGTGTGTGACGTTGCTCGGCCCGTATCCGGTGATTGATGCGATCCCCTCGTCGTTAGTTCCTTGTAGGGAATGTTTGCTAGGGAGCCATTGAAGCCGTGCGGTTAAACTCTCTACCTAACACATATACCGGCTCGACATCTCTAGGTTTACTTTCTACCCCCGTCGCTGTACGTATCCGGTGATTGATACGATCCCCCGCCGTTAGTTCCTTGTAGGGAATGTTTGCTAGGGAGCTATTGAAGCCGTGCATACGCCGCTGGTGTATCGGAAGTACGCCTAGGTTTTGCGCTTCCTTGTCATGCTCTCGTGTTTGTATGCGTAAGTAGCGGTGATTGGTGTGTTCCCGCACCGTTAGTTCCCCCCCACCAACCTTTGGACATATTTGTATCTCTTTCTGTACATTTGTCTCTTTCCGTTCCTTTATTTCTTTCCCGTTCCCTTTAGCTTAAATCAAGCCCCCCAAAAGGAGCCGGCCTTCTCCGGAGATCGGCCCGGAAGGCATCTCTTCCTTCCGGCCTTTCAATGTTGGTTCGCGGGTCCAGGGCGCAATAGCAGCAAATCCTTTCCTCGTGGCGGATTCGTGACCAACAGTTACAATATGTAGTCTGAGCACCATATGTGAACATAGGTGTTAACATAGTCATGCCAATGTAGTTAACACCCAATTTGTCTTGTAGTTAGGAGGTAAGGTATCAGGAGTGTAGTTTAACTAACAACCCCCTCATTCATTTGAGAACATATACACGCATACACACACACACAGGAGACAATATATATGCAAAGAGAGTCCATTGCAGTTGCATTGTGTATGCTAGAAGAGAGTGTAGAGTGCATTGGTGATATTCTGCATAGGATCAGACATTGTGTAAGAGAATGTTCTAACAAGCTATCATTAATGCAATATTTGTTCATACTTGTTCATCATTTCCTATTCCTATTGTGTGTGACTTGCATGTATTGGTATTGATTGATTTCTGCAGTAGATTAGATTCAATCCTGTCATTTGTATTCTTTTCCAAGTTTTGCCGTATAGGGCCATCTGGCAATTACCAGGCTGTCCGGCATAGCTGCCAAGCCATACGATGCAGTTAGCAGGCCATCAAAACTGAAGGCAAGTCATCTAGGAAAAGTGCAGGTTGTTTGATTCTCAAACTAGGTCATTTGGAATAGTGAACAAGGCCATTAGAGAAGGAGATGATGCAGGTCATACTGTTTCTTCACTGCAAGTTGTAGATAGTTAATCTGTCAATCTAAATTGTTCCTCCAAAGGTGGAATACCACCATCGTGCTACAATCACCTTGTAATTATCACCAATGTACATTGTATGTAGTCCATTTCGTGGGTACAAGTTCAACTATAAATAAGAGCTTAAATGCTTATTGTAATGGTCTTTTAGCTACCCAACATACCAAAAAGCTACTCTCTAGATATCATTGTACTCGATATTTTGAAATCAATAAAACAAAGGATTGTGCTTGACATTCATGATTTAATATGTATTTAACCTTTAATGTATGGATGTGTGGAACTAGTAGCATTGTTCTTCTTCCTTCTATTTGTCGTTTTTCTTTGTGATACGAATGATTACTTTGGTGATCTCATCACAATGAAGTTATTTGGTATCTGCTAGAAGTGTTGATCGTACCAACTTTAAACCTCACTATTGATGTGGAATCAAACGAAGCTAAGAATTGTATTGCTAATGGGTGCTTAAATAGGCACCAAATTACAACCGATTGCCCTTAGATTGAGCAACCAACCCCTTGGAAGGAGCAACCAATTCCCAAATTGGGAAGATAAGCTCTTATCCAAAGGCTTATTTTAGGGATTGACTATTATCAATCCAACTAGCACATCTAGAAGATTTCTGCCTAGTCCAACGTGAGCTCATAAAACCCACATTTTACAATTATTCATCAAATTGAAAATTAAGACTAAGTCCTAATCCAAAGACTAAGCCTAACCTAAGGTTTTATTAAACCTAGGAACATAAACCTTAACCTATCACTTGATGTCCTCATCAACTATGGTCTCAACCATACTTTGCATTTTATTTCTCTTTCACCCTTTGTTTTTCTTACATTGTTTTACTTAAGGGTCTTTGCAAGTGCAAATCACACTTGCCAATTTCCATGTTCAAAAGTTTTGGCACGCCTGGTGGGACGAATCCGATTCGCCCCACTAAGAAACACCTACTGCGCAAGTTAAATAGTTTTGGCATGCCCGATGAAACACACAAGTGCGATTTTGGTACGAAATTGATCTTTGTAGCACGAGTGGCAGTAATCCCAGTAATGAAGTGGTAACAGGTTCAAGAACTAAATGATGTTGTAGTCATGAGATTGTAAGCACCATCATACAACTAGAATCAAGACGGTATGGTCTTAATTATATGACCCAACTTGTCATACAATACAACAGTCGTACGATGTAACCCTATTATGTGATCGTCCTATCATATGTCACCATATCGTACGATATTATCCTCAACTCAGTCAACTCCTCATATGTTCTATTCTGTCATACGATCTATCAATCGTGTGGACAATACCAAAATCTTAAGGTTGATCCTTAGCCTTGTACGGTAGCAACCATACGACATCACACATATGAGTTTACTTAGCAATGATTTCCAACAAAGATGGCAACACTCCAATGCATTACCTTCGTACAACCCCACTATTGTACGGCCTACTAGCATACGATCTGCAACTACTTATAACTACCCACTTCTTACTGTTGCAAACAATTCTATAGTCTGCTACAATTCTTGTTGTAACCTGCAATGCTACAATCCTAGTGCAATGTAATAATAACAATTCTATCACCAAGCAATGTTTTATGTATCCTGCAATACCAATTGGAATACAACGTACAACATATTATCAATCACACACACATGCACTAACAGGCTGGAATTGATAGCAATGGCTGAGTTTTATATTATTCATCTACTGCTGCAACCAGCAGTATTCCTCAAGCAATTACAATCGTTGTTGTGACCAATCATAAAAATGGTGTCTCAATTAGTAACGACATCATTATACTTAAACACTTGATTTCACCTTCCATATACTGCAAATATACATTCAGCCATAAACCATATCAGACTAAACCGCATAGGGCTTCGCTAGGAATCAATAGGCTTCAAAATGAAGGAAGGGGGCCATATGAAGGTTGCTCAGGACGTTCCAAGCGGTTCCCGAGACAATGCATCATTTACAACCGCCACCCCGAGTCCTTCGTCCGCCTAAATCAATTTGATTTCCTAAGGTCTAAAGTCACTTTACATTAACTTCTAATTTCATGTGCATTTTGTCTAATTACACTTTAATTTCATTTGACTTTATTTATACTAATTTCATATACATTTCATCGAAATTCATTTTAACAAAATTGTCATCAAAAATTGTCAAAATTTCAAACATATTTTGTTCAACATTTTATATTTATTTTTTTTGGGAAGCAAATTTTCCGCCTACAGTCTTACCCCACTCATACGTAATTTTGCATATGTGCACAGATATACTTCATATTCCTCCAGATCTACAAAAAGGGTTGTGTTACACGAACATGCATGAAACCCACAAATCTTTTTGAATTAAAATTTAGGAGGTGTATTTCGTTTCAGATTTCAAACTCCGTAACGTTTCATGCAAATGGCAACTCCATTTTTTATCCACAATCTTGCCTAACTTGTGATTTGTGAATCAGGAAAGGACTAAAGCAACAACAAATGAAGACGAGTGAGCAAGGGCAAGATTATGTAAAAATAATTTAAAAAACATTGTGTTCGTCTCTAAGCACCTAGCTCTCCAGAGCGACCTCACTCCCAAAGCGACTCACTCTCCAAACAACCTTGCTCGCCAAGCAGCCCACTCTTCGAGGCAACCTCACTTGTCGAGCGGCCCACTCTTTAGGGCGACACACTCTTGGAGGGACTCACTCACAGAAGCACCCTGCTTGCCAAAGGGACTCGCTCACTGGAGCGCCCTACTCATTAGAGCACCTCGCTCACTGGAGTACCATGCTCGTCAAAGCGACTCGCTCACTGCAGCTCCTCGCTCCCGTGTGCCTCATTTTTCCATTTATTTCTCATTTTGACCAATGCACCTTGTTTTACATCCAAATTTGTTAATGTGATTTTAGAGGTTTATTCACTTTCATTCATGAATATCAAAACACCCAAACAATGTCAAGGATGTCCTGGTTACCGACTCATCAAATCCTTCAACAATGTGCTTATGTCCCTATAGGACCACCTATATACCAATTGTCACATGAACAGGTGCAATGTGGGCTACTTGTACAATAAGGCAGGTACCTCAACCATTCCCATTCATTCAACAACAAAACCTTGCAACATTCACTCAACAAGTGTACCATACTCATACAACCCAAACACCCACCCCATAGATCCAACACCCTTTCCCACAACAGTTTCCCCAATATCCATTGTTTGCCCAAAATCTCCAATGTCAACCAGCTCCTCAAGAACAACAAGAATTGCAAATGCAAGTAAACGAACTCAAGCAAATAATTTCGACTTTTCAATCACTCTATACATAGGAGTATGAACTCGATGAAGGGAACATGTTAACCCCTCAACAAGGAGATCTTTAAACAACCAATCAAAGGAACTAGTTGGTACCCCAACAAAAAAATTTCCAAGTAACTAATGAGGCACAAAGGTATATGGTGAATCAGCCCGTTGTATTTACTCAACCAATGACTTATCAACCCAAGATGAACCAACCAATAATGAGTCAAGTGTTTGTACCTCAAGCTGACACAATGCAAGTCCATGTGATACCCGAAACGTCCTTAGTGGGAGGAAATTGCATATTTTCCAAAGTGTTGTCACATATAGTAACCACTTTGATGGGTTGATAATTCCTGTAGGAGATTCCTCGCCTAAGCATCGAGAGTCATGCCCCCTTCACCAATGATGGAGCTCGAGATAGTGAAAGAAGAATCTAAAGATGAAGGGCCAAAACTTACAGAGGAATGTGAAGTGTTTGTTTTGTCGGATAGAAGAGGAGAATCTATAGAAGTGATGGAGGCAAATCCACAACCAGAACATAAGACTGTTACACTAGGCACCATAGTTGAGAAAATCGAAATCGGCAAAGAATCAGCGTTTTTTAAAATCGGCAAAAATCGGGAATCGAGGAAAGAATCGGCAAAAAAAAACGAAGAAAACGAAAATTTTCATTGAAAAACGTTTTTTTCAAGCATATTACAATGAATTAACATTAAGCAAATTAAATATTGCAATAAAAGCAATAATTCATGTCAAGACATCATACAAGGCTCAAGCTTTACACATGAAAGTGACAACACATCTTGTATTGCTTATAATATGAAAAGGTCCAGAGTTACAAGTAACAACAGGGGTAAAAAGGTTTCATTTTTTATATGCCTGCACATGGAAACAAGTAACAACAAAGTTACAAGCACTTGAAATAAAGGAAAAAAAACTAAACCTTAAACCAAAAGGCTACCGTTTAGGGTTTAAAATTGAAACTTTGACAGCTGAAAAATGGGCTTGCATACATTGTTATCAGGCAGCAATATTTACTTAAAAAGAGGAGGAAAAAAAACCCTAAACCCTAGGTCCTAGACTAGGGTTTAGGGTTTAAACTTCAAGTTCAAAGTTCAAAGTTCAAAGTTCAAAGTTTCAAATTCAAACATTAGCAGCTGAAAAACAGGTTTGCATTAATATATACCAGGCAGCAATATTTACTTTAAAAGAGTAAAAATAAATAAAACCCTAAACCCAAAAATCCTAGGGCCTAGCCTAGGGTTTAGGGTTTAAACTTCAAAGTTCAAAGTTTCAAAAACTTCAAAGTTCAAAGTTTCAAAAACTTCAAAGTTCAAAGTTTCAAAAACCTCAAAGTTCAAAGTTTCAAAAATTAATAGCTGAAAAATGGGCTTACATACATAGTTATCAGGCAGCAATATTTACTTAAAAAGAGGAAGAAAAAAAAACGAAACCCTAGACTAGGGTTTCGGGTTTAGGGTTTAAACTTTAAACTTCAAAGTTCAAACATTAACAGCTGAAAAATGGGCTTGCATAAAAAAACCCTAAATCGGCATTGCAGATTTTTTTTAAAAAATCGGCAAAAAATCTTCAAAAAATCTTTGCATCACCGAGAGTTTGCCGATTGCATCGGCATTTTAAAAAATTGGCAAAAAATTGGGATTCTGCAGATTTTCTCAACTATGCTAGGCACTATTGAAATGATACAAAAGGGCGAAAAATCAGAGAGGGCAGAAGAGTGATTGGACAAGCCCCTATTGGTGGAAGTGTTTCCCTTACTCATAAAAGAAATCCCAGAATATGGCCACAAAATCAGCGGAACATCTTGTGAACTAAAGGAGAACTTGAGGTGAACAATGATAATTTAGGGGATGAATATTCAGAGGTCAAAACAAAGTATATGGCATGCATGTTTTCATTAGAAGAGGAAAACCCTTTAGCACAAATGGAAACATATTTTCCTCCAAAGTATGAAACATGTAGTTCTACCCTGGATACAAACATTATCCTAGCAATAGGTATAGATACATCTACAAGTTCCAAGAGTGTCTAGAAGAGTTCATGTGAGGGAACCATGCTAAGCAATAGGGAGATCATAATTCTAAGAATGATGCAGTTTCCCACAATTTTGGGGAGTAAGGCTGAGGTAAGGCCCACATTCCAACAATTCAACGCTATGGAGAACAATCGTGGGTTTGTTTAAAAACATCAACAAGGACTGCTACTATTGAATAACAGTCTATTATTTGATCACACAGGAGCAAAAGCCTGAACTAACTTCAAATACCAAATCCCAACACAAGATGAGACAAGGAGTAAGGAAATGATCATAGGAGTTCATGCATCCACCTTTGCTGCCAACCAATTCAGGCCTGAAAGGGAATATTCTTCTCTAGACATCTGGTATCAAGCATTATACTGAGGAGAGAACAAATGGGTAGATGCATCCCTCGCTTCCAAGACTTTGATTTTTGTTTTTGGATCTACACACTCCTCTAATGGGGGGTTATATTATATTGTTCGCTAGAGAGCGTCTATGAAGTTGAGTCGGATAAGACTTCTTGGTAGTATGTTGTTAATGTCATCTAATATACTTTGTCTACGTAGGTGTTGGAAGATTTAGTGTTGGAATGACGGTGTCAATAGGAAAGGCAGTAATTTTTCAGAGCCGATCAACAAAAGCGACCAGCTCAATGAGAATAGTCGCCAATGAATCCAAGATGAGTGATTTGTCCAATTCAAGGAAGAAGTAATAAAAAAAAAAAATTGGATCGCCGCTCACGATGGCACCCCTCTCCAAAGCGCGACAGTCGCCTCCCCCTTAGAAAAAAAAAAAACCATTCAAACAAAATTAACAAATTAAGATGTTGGATGTTTCCCCCTCCATCAAACCGTTTTTTATCCCTATTTTATTTCTTCTCCCCTTTCCCCCACCCCACCTAAAAAAATAAAAATAAAAAATGCAAAAAGCACCACTATCTATAGAAGAGGGTAGTGTGATTTTCCGAATTCACTTTTTACTTTTCATTGTGCCAAGACTTCCAACTTCACTCACGAGAGATCTTCCACTGCCATCAATCCACTCAACAGATTCAAATTCTGCAAAAGACCCATTTAAGCACAAGGGAAAAAAAATACAGAGCATAGTTTTAGATTTCAAAAACAGCATTTGTGCTGCATTTTTCCGAAGCCCGAGGGTTTCGAGAAGTTTCTTTTGGCTGCCATCAATCCGCTCCATGAGTTCAGATTCCGCAAAAGACCCATTTGAGCACAAGGAGGAAAAATACAGCGCAAAGTCTCAGATTTCAAAGACAAGGTTTGTGCTGCAGTTTTCCGCAGCCCAAGGATTTCGAGAAGTTTTTCCACTACCACCAATCTGCTCAACGCATTCAGATTCCACAAAAGACCAATTTGAGCACAAGAGGAAAAAATCAGCACATGGTTTCAGTTTTCGAAAAAAGCTTTTATGCTGCAGTGTTCTGTAGCCCAAGGGTTTCGACAAGTTTTTTCGTCGCCATCAATTGACTCAAAGGATTCAGATTCTGCAAAACACCGACATGAACACAAGAGAGAAATATGCAGTGCACAGTTTTAGATTTCCAAAACAGCATTCGCACAGCAGTTTTCCATGGTTGGAGGATTTCAAAGAATTCTTCGGCTACCATCAATCCGCTCAATGGATTCAGATTCTGTAAAAGACCCATTTGAGCACAAAGGGAAGAAATACGACACATGCCTTCAGATTTCTAGAATAGCAACCGTGGTGCACTTTTCAACAACACAAGGGTTTTGAAACATTCTTTTGTCGCCAACAATCCGCCCAATGGATTGTGATTCCATGAGGGACCCATTTGAGTACAAGCAAAAATAACTCATCCCACAATTTTTTTTTTGGAAGAAGACCCCCTAAAGTTTGTTTTTCCAGCAAGGGTTTTCAGCCCTTCAAAGCAAACACCTTCAAGGCCAAAAACAATTCAAAGGGACACAACCAAGTAGAGCACCCCACTTGTACGAAGCACCCAACTTATCCCAAGAAAAAAAAGAGTTTGGGAGTAAAATAAATACTAAAAAAAAAAAATTAAAAAACAGTCCCATTTGAGCAAAAATCCCAAATCGAGACGTTTGATACCCCTTCTTCGTCGATCCTTTTCTGATTTTTCCACAAATAAAATTTGAAAAAATAATATTTTTTTTTAATACATAGGGGAATCAGTAACACCATTGGGTGCTGCCATTGTAAACCCTAGCATACTGGGTTAGACGAAGTCAAGGAGACCTCCGACCCTCCAGGGCATCGAACTAGGGCAACCAACCAGAAAACACTCGGTCGCTACCATCCAGCCTAGCCCCTTCTAAGTACGTCATGGTTTGAACCTTGAACCTCCCCAAAGAGAGGCCAAAGCCCTAACCACTATGCTAGACCATTGATTTTTTAGAAAAAGCGGAACCCCCATTTTCCTCTTTCTGGTTGTTCCTTTTTCATATAAAGAAAAGCCTTATATACTTATTAAATAAAACAAGAAAAAAAATTTCACCTGAGTGAAAAATATCATAAAAGACCCTCAGGTTTCAGCTTCTCATCCCTTTCTTCCACCATCTACCTCATGATCACTTCACCTCCACCTCCTTTGTTTCTTCTACTATCACTATTCTCTCTTCCCCCTTATTCCTTCTATTCCTACTTCTCAAATCCCCTTCACTTAGTCTGTTGCACCCATCTCACCTCTAATAAGTGCAACCTTACTACGAAGGTCACCAGCATAACATTGGTATTCTTATCCTCATCAGTGCACAGGTTGTTGCAAGCAATAACACTTTTCCCTCTAGAAGCATTAGCGTTGTTGCATGAACACCTCAATTTTGACTCCACTCCCAAGAATAAGGCACAATCTAGGATCTTCCATCAATCAAGATTGACGTCCCCACAAGTTGGCAAAATTGTAGTAGCTTGTTGCTACCATCATGCTCCAAACAAAGGTTCATCAAAAAAGCTAAGGTAGAAAACAGAGCAGGCAAAAATCAACAAGAATCGGTCGTGTTTGGAAGAGGGAGCCCCACTCATCAGTGTCCTACTCACTTGAGTGACTCGCACATTAGAGCACCTCGCTCACTGGAGTGTCCTACTCACTTGAGTGACTCGCACATTAGAGCACCCCGCTCACCGGAGCGACCCGCAGCCAAAGCACCTCAATCTGTGCCTATTTTAGTAAATAGGATAAGGATGATGTAATCACCTCGTAATTATCAGCGAGGTATATTGCATGTAGTCCATTTCATGGCTACAGGTTCGAGTATAGATAAGAGCTGAATGCTCATTGTAATGGTCTTCTCTAGACATCATTGTACTTGACATTTTAAAATCAATAAAACAAAGGATTGTGCTTGACATTCATGAATTATTGTGTGTAACCTTTAATTTATGGATGCGTGGAACTAGTAGCATTGCTCTTCTTCCCTCTATTAGTCGTTTTTCTTTGTGATATGAATGATTACTTTGGAGATCTCATCATAGTGAAGTTATTTGGTATTTGTTGGAGTTGTTGATCGCACCAACTTTAAACCTTGCTATGGTCTCAACCATATTTTGCATTTTATTTCTCTTTCACCCTTACTCTCAAACAAAAGTAGATTAGATTTGTTTTTCTTGCATTATTTTGCTTATTGGTTTTTGCATGTTTTAAATCAGTTTTTGTTATTTATTTTCAGCATTAGATAGAAGGTAGAAGGGAAACGGACCAAGATCCGGAGGTTGGGGAGAGTAGAAACCTCCCCATCCATTTGCTGAACTTTGGACCCGGCACAAATCACACTTGTCGATTTCTATGTTCAACAAATGGTCAATAAGCATTAGTCAGTTCATGTAGGGAAGGAGGCGTCAACTTGCACATTAGGGTGCAAAGAAGCCAAGGCAGAATTGTAGAGAGAGCAAGGACAACTGGGATTGTCACATTCATGAGTGTCAAAGAGGACCCAACGCGTCCTGATCCCAAAAGAAAAAAAAAAAAGGTGAAACCCAAAAAACAAGAAGAGAAGAGGAAAGCAAAATGAGATGCTAGCTATCAGGTAGCAATAGAGGGAAATAAAATATGGTCAGATAACTCCAGTACTACATCACTAATTGGAATTTGGACAAGAGCGGAGATTATAGACTTTCATGAGGCCCTTAGTCAAGTGAAAGACATGGACACAAATTAGGAGAATCTCAATTGTTGTAAAAGAAATATGTGTGGAGATTATAGACTTTCATGAGGCCCTTAATCAAGTGAAAGGCGTGGACACAAATTAGGAGAATCTCAATTGTTGTCAAAGAAATATGCGTAGCGTAGTTTTTAAGTATGACAAGAACTACACAAGATACACTAGATGATAGTGACTAGAAGAGGGACGAGAACGGACAAATGACCTACATGCATACCTATTGGTAAAACTGCTATTAGGGTGACCTTGGAATGGAATTTTGTACGTGCAGAGGCCCATTCCAGCCAACAGACAAGACATCCAACTTGTTGCTGGACCAAGGATTGAAGGCGGTCAACTTACAAGAATTTGACAGCATCAACCCTGATGAAGCTGAAACCCTGAAGCTGCAGAGTGATAAAGGAGAAACAGCAAATCAACCATTACTTGGTCCAGCATAGCTCTACAAGAGTTGCCCTAGGATTGCTCATGACCAGAATCTTCATGTTAGGACCCCATCCTAACACTATTTTTGTAATTCTCGTATGATTATGTATTGACCCCCCTTCCAACGTGGGGACCCCTTTATAATGTTATTTTGTAATACTTTGTAATGGTATGTGGCAAGTGAGGTGCCTAGACAAGTGGGGCCATTTCATGTAACCATTATCAAAAATGTAACTGATGTTTGGTAGAAGATTCTAGCTTGAGTGGCACTTTGCATGTAAGCCAACTCTTGAGCATTAGGTTAGGGTTGCATGAAGTGTATCTTTAAAAGACATGGGCCCATGAACGAATGTATCTTTTTGCAAATTAATGAAATTATTGAAGGAGGTTGCCTCCTTGAAGAGGCCTGCGATTTTGTGTTGTTTTGTGAGATTGCTTTAATTCTGCATTTACATTTTGTATTGCAATATACTGTTCTTTCATGAATTCTGTTTTAATTGCAATATTTATGTCAGTGAGTTTATTTTTATTAGAAGGTTTCTAACTCTTCAAAGGTATGAAAAAGTTTGATGTGAATCATAAAGAAGTTATCATTACATAAAGGAAAAGGCATTTGATGCACACGATGATCTGATCAACACAGTTGTTAAAGCCTGGAAAACATGTATTGATGAGTCCACTGCCTCCATTGCAGAGACCTTTATCAAGGACTGAGCAGCCAAGGACAGCTTGCTAGTGAGGAGCAAAGAAAATGTTGAGAGAAGAACCAAAGTTGCCACATTACAAATCAAAGTCAACCCAACCAGCAGAAAAAGCTTGCCTCAACTTCAGGATGCCAATATGCCATACCTGAAGTCAACTTTGGCTTAACTGCCATCGATTTTAATTTCTATTTTGTATACCTTCTTGTAACAGCCAAGACAATCGTGTTTTGTATTATTATAAATTCATAGAAGCAGAAATATAAGAGAGATGGTAATAGGATAATGAAGCAGTGACACTATGAGTTTAGGATAAGGGAGGGATTAGCTAGTAAGAGTAGTGAAAGGGGAAAATATAGGACATAATATGGTGATCTGATGTATCACTAAAAATAAGGAATATATGTACCTTTGTCGTTGAAATGAATATAAGTTGTCTATGGTCAACTATGATCTGTTTTGTTATATGGATGCTCTCTTTTTTCAAGGATCTTTTGTCATTTCTTCAGGATGATTAATTTGAGTAGTCTTTCTGCTCTGTAACTTTTGTATTCCTTTGCATTCAAATGGTGAGATTTACCCCAAAGGAGCTAAATCCCACCCAATGTTCAGCCATAATGCAACTGTAACACCATAATGGTCCTGTAACACCATAATGGGGACCAAGTACTGTTGCAATCACAAATAGGATTTAGAGCAGGGTATAACCCTGGCATACACATCTAATTTTGACACAAACCTTAACCATGTGACCATGCATGAGTGAACTCTAACAAATCCAAACAAACTCATTTTATATTCAAAATATATCTGTCACTCCATAACAACAAATAGATATTACTCCTGATATATAATACTCTATTTGTTGGTTCTACATGTTTCAAATTGCTAAAAGCTCAAAAAGATCTATTGTCACCATCAGTAGAAGAAAAAAAGTTGGCCTCCTGGGATACATGCACCTTATGGATAATGAAAAAGATGGTTCAAGGTTAATGGATGCAGACTCAAGTCATGGTTTTTCCTGCTAAATGGGTAATCTGAACTCTCTATGAAAATTTTAACGGACAAGCAACAATCAAACACCTGCAGTCAGCCAAACAAAATCTGGGCATAAGAGTCCCTTCTCTTTAGCAGATGTCATTGTATTCCGCTAGATTTTATCTTATTGAGTTCTATTGCATACGAAGAATCTTTTTGTGAATAATTTGGCAGGTTGTCACCACCTGCTTAAGGTGAAATATTCAAGGCCTTCATTCTCGTTTGGACCTTGGCAGCGATACTATTTCATGCTATGGAACTATAACTTGTTTGTGGCTCAAGCCTTGTTAGTCTCACAATGACACTGAGAGGGGGGGTGAATCAGTGTGGCTCTTTAAAACTTAAAAACTTCAACTCTTAAAGCCAAAACAATGAAAGCTTAAAACCACATAAAGCAAATATAACAAGAGAGCATTCCACAACACACGATGTAACGAGGTTCACCAATTTGGCTACTCCTCAAAATGACTGCTTGGACTCCCGTCCAAATCCAGCCTTTGCAAAATACCAATTTTACAATCAATTTACCAGCACCCACTGAAAGGAGCACCGACCCCTGATTTATCTGCACCAACAGAAAGGAGCGCCGACCCCTGATTTATCTGCACCAACAGAAAGGAGCATCAACCCCTGATTCCAAGCACCAACTTGGACTGCAATTTTGAAACTATAAGATTGACATAAAAATGTCTTTGCTTATACAAGACCCTGACTGGTCTATTGCTAACCCAACCTCTCTCACTATTCACCAAAACACCACACACACTTACGGCTCTGCTTGCTGCACTTTTACGGCCCTCTTACAGCCCTCTTGTTGCGCTTCTTACTGCACTCTTACAGCTCTCTCGGCTCTGCTTAACGCTCTCTTACAGCACTCTTCCAACCCTCTTTTCACAGCACTTTCACTCTATTCAGCAGCACTTTAATTCTCCACGCAGACCTCCTTTTATAACAAAGTTCTAACTTTTCTCTGTAACTGCACCTGTAACTGTCGTACTGACTTCAGTTAGCTCTTCCTATTTTAGCTGCATGATTTTCTTCTGAAACTGCACCTGTAACTGTCGTACTGTCTTCAGTTAGCTCTTCGTATCTTAGCTACATGATTTTCTTCTGTAACTGCACCTGTAACTATCGTACCGACTTCAGTTAGCTCTTCGTATTTTAGCTACATGATTTTCTTCTGTAACTGCACCTGTAACTGTCGTACCGACTTCAGTTCACTGTCACATATCTTATTTCGGCTGGGTTCTCTTCTTAGCTCGCGCCAAAACGACCTGTCACGAAATCGCGACACTTCTGCCTCTTTGTCCTCTTCTCGGACTTGTACCCGCGAAAACACATCATGTCGCGATATCGCGACACTTTTGCCTCCTTGCTACTCTTATTGGCTTGTACCAACAAAAACACATGTCGCAATATCGCGACACTTTCGCCTCCTTGCTCTTTCTCTTGCCTTCGGTTCGCGAAAACCCGACATGTCGCGATATCGCGACACTTTTTCTCCTTTGCTCTTTCTCTTGCCTTCGGGTCGCGAAAACCCAACATGTCGCGATATCGCGACACTTTTTCTCCTTTGCTCTTTCTCTTGCCTTCGAGTCGCGAAAACCCGACATGTCGCGATATCGCGACACTTTTTCTCCTGGACTCTCTCTCTTGCCTTCGGGTCGCGAAAACCCGACATGTCGCGATATCGCGACACTTTTTCTTTCGGACTCTCTCTCCTACAATATGTCGCGAAATCGCGACACTTTTTCTTTCGAACTCTCTCTCCTGCAATATGTCGCGAAATCACGACACTTTTTCTTCCGTACTATCTCTCTTGCAATATGTCGTGAAATCGCAACACTTTTTCTTTCGGACTCTCTCTCCTGCAATATGTCGCGAAATCGCGACACTTTTTCTACTTGCCTTTCTCTCTTCCAACATGTCGCGAAATCGCGACAGTTTTGCTTGCTTGCGCTTTCTCTCCGAACATGTCACGAAATCACGACAGTTTTTCTTGCTTGCGCTTTCTCTCTCAACATGTCGCGATATCGCGACAGTTTTTCTTTCCTCTCAACATGTCGCGATATCGCGACAGTTTTTCTTTCCTCTCAACATGTCGCGATATCGCGACAGTTTTTCTTTCCTCTCAACATGTCGCGATATCGCGACAGTTTTTCTTCCTTGTGATTTTCTTTTGATTTTTAGCATATGGGCCACTTCGATCTTTTTGGAAAATCACTGTACATACTCTAAAGAACCTCTTAACTCTTGTCCATTGCATCAACCGATCTGTCTGACTGTGTTGACAACAATGACAATACTGTTGCTGCACCTTGCTCAACAAGCCTCACATTGAATGGAAAGAGCATTCTCATTTCCACAAGATCATTGCTTTGCACAAAACTTGGAAATGGGTAAATTTTCTGAAATGGAAACACCCTAGGAAAGATGAGTCCTCAAACCCTTTGGAAATGCAGAAACAAAAAAGGAAACACCTGATCAAAAACATATATAATATATTTTAAAATTTCTAGACAAAATTGAATTAAGAAGACTGCAAATGCATGGAATCACAATTAATTATTAAATCTCATACAGAGTACAATTGTTAATATCAAAGCTCAACCTTTAGAGATCAGGCTATACAAGTAATGCAAAACTAAACTACATGGGATAAACTACAAACTCCGTTCTTAATCTTCCAAGAATTACCAAAACAGAAAAATGACATGACTCCTGTGGCTTCAACAGCAGGTGTATAAGGAGCACTTTCTTTATCCTCAAGATAAGGTGCAGCCATAGAAATATCTAAGAATTTTTTTGATCCATAACCCAAACTTTTGTTTGCTATCTTTTGTAATGTTCTCTTTTGCAAGACAAAAGACAAAGATTAGAGTGCAAATAAACTGGTTCCTCTACTTATTTTTTGTTCACTTCACCAAGTACATGAGCCCATATGTGCTTCAATTTCTCTTTGTTACCGAAGAGCTCGCCACTTGTTCTAGTTCTCTGGCTTCATCAATCCCAACCTATAATTATTTTCAAGTTATCATTAATTTTGTTCCCTTGTTCCTCATCTAAGAGCCTTTTTCTATACTAACTTGAAATTTATTATAGTGAGTTGTGTCCCATACACACCTGATGCAATACCAGTGAAACCTATAAAACCTCGACTGTGGGTTTTTTGTTTGGTTCAAAATGACCAGAAATATTGGAAACACCCTCGGAAGCACCAAAGCTACAAATTTTTAAATTATTATTAATAATAATGATTATGGCATACAAGGCTGCCATGGTCAGCAACGAACCTGTAGAAAGGTCAAGTTTGACCAAATGTAAATTCCATTTTGACATATGATTGTTACATGAATGTTTGTGTAATCCAATCAGACTGGTGATATAGATAAGGCTAATAATTTAAAATCAAGGAGGTAATCTACGGATGATTAAGAAAAATTGTTATAAAGAATTAGTGCTATTATGCTAACTCCATTCAAATGTTAAGTTCCTGATTGGCAAATTTTGTTTCAATGCCTGCATAAAAGTATGGTTCAGCCACAAGTACACCAACTCTCAAATAGACATGGTGTCCAATTTAGAAATGAAGCAGCCATTAAAAAATGTTTCTGGAATTGCAAGTTCACACATTAGCTATGGAACAAAATTGACTGAATAGGCTGCAGACCATTTACAAAAGAGCTACAGCCTACTATATTTGTTGACCCATGGCTCCACAGGAAAAGTTGCTACAATATGATTTTAGACTGAGTGACATTTGATTTATTGGGGAAATAAAGTAATAAAAACAATTCTCAAGACACAAACAAAATATTTTTTAATTAATATTCACAATTTCTTAGATGACTTAGGAATCCAATTTTCACAAAACTCCATCTGCATCGGTAGTATATTATATTTACAAATATCACACCTCAATTAGACATGTTTTCCTTTCTTGCTATAGGAAGTAGAAGTAGTTATTTGCAAAGCTCGATAATTATTGTTCATTATGTAATACAGGATATGCTTTCTGCCCAAAATGATTGGTCTTGTCTCCTTGGGATTATCCAAATAAATGGCAATACTAATACATGACTAACTAAATTATGTATATTAGAATTGGAATTCTAGATAACCTTGTATTCTTGCATATCAAACGAATTGGAAGTGGAATTGATACTCTAGATAAATGGAAATGTTAATGCATAAATAACCTACAAATATTAATAATTCACATGTTGCACATGGCAGATCTCCTACCATTTGGTGCAGAAAGTCTGTTGTTCCAACCCACCCACCCCCATATCATCAACTGCAGATAATAGGAGGGTATCCGAAAGACATCCTCTGTCCTCCCATGGATCTCATCAGACTTTGTATTGGCTCACATAAGGTTATTGATGAGAATTTCAATCATCCATCTACCCATACTAACAGCAGCCTTGGCTGCCAGCCATGGTATCCATCTCTTTACCAGTCTCGTCAATTTTATCATCATCCTTAGCTATGAATCTTCCTCATACATGCATACTTGTGCTACATTTAGACTCTATTTATATTTGTACCATCCTTGTACTGCATGCAGTTCATAATGTACATTGTACTTCATGATGGAACAGTAAAGTTGTAAATCTTTGTAGTTGTTAGTTTGTAGATATGACTCCAAAGCTTTTCTTTTGGCTCCTCTGAGCTATTGTTACAAGATGTACTCTCTCTCTCTCTCTCTCTCTCTCTCTCTCTCTCTCTCTCTCTCTCTCTATATATATATATATATATATATACACTCAAAATAAAAAAGTAATAAAAATAAGATCAATTGTTGTAAACTAGTTTTTGATACAACTCTATTAAAAACATTGAGTTTAATTCAAAGAAAATTAAAAAAAAAAAAAAAAAAAACTACTTGCAACTCCTCAATACGTGAGGTTGGTCGAAACTCGAAACCCAACGTTAGAGAACTACAATCCCATCCTGCCACGTGCAAGAAAAAGTACGAAAGCCCTAATAGCCACTCCTATATGCAGATAAACACTGATTGCCAGTTTCCTATCTTCTATTAGTTTCTTGGCTTTGAATGCTATAAGAGTCATGAGCAGCCCTCCTTAGTCCTAACCATTCTCCAAGGAGCATCATTAGATCTTGTGTTGGCCCTTTTGGGATAGTTGGTGATGACAACGACTGTGCTTCTACTTTCCATATAAGTGCTCAACTGACTACAGTTGTTCTTGGGGTTGCGTTGGGAGAGCACTCAACTTCATTGGTACTCAACCAACTACATGGAAATGAGTTTAGAAAACGACCTAACCACATGCATGATGGAGTTGAGCCTAGAAGAGCACTCAACCAATCATGTTATTTGCCTTAATACCATGTGCTCGATATCACATATGTAATATTGGCCAACCTAATGGCATGATGGTAGTAAGGAGGTGTTTGAGGTTAAGCTTTTAATTTCAAGCAAAAAGCACTCAACTTCATTGGTGCTCAACCGACTACTGGCATGATGGAGGTGTGCATGATGGAGTTGATCAATAATAGACTCGACCGCTTCAAGTTTTAAAAGGATCGTCATTGGGTGATGCTTTAATATAACACGTTGGGGAGCTGGTCAATTTCAAATGGTATTTTCACAAGGGTCAACACAACTACTCCCATGAGGTCGATTTCGATTCGCATCAACTCGGGTTTTTTTTTGCTCCTCTTTCCACCTCAATTATTAATTGAAAACTCAACCGCTTCTAATTTTAAGGATCGATATGATGTTTAATCGGGTTTTTTAAATGGGGAGGGTGCACAAAGAACCTCCTTTTTCTTCTCCCTAGAGAATGTGGAGTCTCGCCATTCAGTATGAATCCCCAGGTTTTCTTTCATTGGGATTTATTGTTTTGAAGCGCTAATCCCACAAAGAGCTGAGCCTTTAGGAAAGTCCTCTTGGGGTTGTTTCTCATTAGAGTTTGCCCTTCAATATGAATATTGGGAATAGATACCATTGAATGGTGTTACCTATGATATGGTTTGCAAGAAATGACAGTACACCTGAATACCCATATGGATTCTTTTCGTTGCTGTCTAGAGGCGCCCCGCTGGAGCTCGTGTATGAGTGACAGAGTATGAACGAGTGAGTGAAGAATGATCCTCGACCTACAAGACTCGTCTCTATCTCTAAGAGCTCAACCGTTTAGAGTTTTAAAATTCAAATTCTGATTCTACCTCATCGGGGTTCAGTGTTGGCATTTGGATCTCTCTTTTACCTTGACTGCTGGCTTTCTCTTCATCATTACTCTTAGCATGTTAGGGTTTATCCATCTTGGGTAACCCTCTAAGCTGCAATTTCATTAGATACAGTTATTCCTCTTCTGTAGTTTAAACTATTTTTTTTTTTTTTTTTTTTTATACTTCAACTTATTTTCATAGTACTCTTTGGTTACAACAGTGCATTATAACAGCTTTTTTACTCGAGTCTCATTGACCTACTTCGGCCTTCTGTGGACATTAATAGCATTATCTTATCTAACCATCTCTAATGGGAGAAAAATAATATTATTAACTTTTGACTTTTGCCTTTTGTATATAAACTTACTCCTGGGTTGCTTGAGTTGATACCAAAATATTGTGAAAAAAGATGGAAATACTTCTTACTGTGCTTTAGTGTAGTCAAGAGGATTCATAGGCTTTAATTCTCCTAAAATAAGGATTAAACTTGTACATATTTTTGTATTATCCTTATTCTATATCCCAATGTTTCATACAATGGCTTAGAAAAACCAATTTTAGGAAGCTTGAGAAAATCATAATTCAGGACAATATGACAGGTTGGCGTTGTCTCGAACCTTTTTTTAAGACAAATTGGTATGAGATTTGAATGGTGATAAATGGATGAAAAATTTTACATTAAAGATAGGCACAAAAGAGCAAAAAAAAGTAAATACCTGAGCAGGAACACTTTCTGTAGAAGTTAAACCATAGTATGGTGATCCATTCAAACTCGTAGCTGTCCAATATCTGCAAGTGAATTCATGTCAGAATCTACTGCCATGCACATCCACTAAAGCTGTCACCCAGCATTTATTTCATCCCACCTTCATCAAATATTTCATTATCTTTCATTTATTGAAACTGGGAGACAGAGTTGACAGTATAATTTTATGATGAGATGACAAAATGTTTGCTTGGATAATATAGTTTTACAATTCTTGATTGTTTAGAAAGATGCAAAATGAGGCTGAGATGAACAACTGCATGGAAAGTTAAAGAATTATAACAGCATCAACTAGATCTCTGAATTGCAAATCAAAGCTATACATAAGTTGTGCTATTAAGAATGAGGACAACTAGTTCCTGAAATTTACAGGTATGATGTCCAAAAGGTATAGAAGGTAGAGGACCAAAAGACGCAAAATGAGGCTGAGATGACCAACTGCATGGAAAGTTAAAGAATTATCACAGTATCAACTAGATCT
The DNA here is from genome assembly GCA_028583015.1 of Wollemia nobilis. NCBI lineage: Eukaryota > Viridiplantae > Streptophyta > Pinopsida > Araucariales > Araucariaceae > Wollemia > Wollemia nobilis. The sequence goes on along the minus strand of JAQPPZ010003172.1, from coordinate 4,469,917 downwards.
CTAAACCGCAAATCAAAGAGAAACATAAGTTGTGCTATTAAGAATGAAGACAACTAGTTCCTGAAGAGTACAGGTATGATGTCCAAAAGGAATAGAAGGTAAAGGACCAAATTGGTGTCGGAAAGTATGGACAGTCAGTTTTTAATATAGAAAGGCATAGTAAGTTAAGTACACCCAAATGTGCATATAAATAACTTATTATATGCATGTAATATTTCATATAGCGGTTATCAAATGGCATTAGTTCAATCGGTTGGATTCCTCAAGTTTCAAGAAGAAGACCAAGGTTCAAATCTCGCCAAGCGATATACGCATAATTGCCAAGCTACTGTAATACCACTATGTGCTCATGATGTAATATGGGTGGGCCCGCTTCAATACCATATAAACCATTAGAAAAAATATATATTTCACACAGCATTTTTGAAAGTCATCCATTACAATGAATCTCATACCTTTCCTACAATTGTAAATAACTATAATTTTAGCAGAAAATTGATAAGATAAAATAACATTTACTCTAATACTTCATTTTTCATGACTTGATACATGACCTTTTCCTATGACCCTTAAGAAAGAATTGAAATCCAAGATCAGAGTTTTAGAATTGCAATTTCAAAGCATGCATCTACATTATAAATCAATAAATATAAAACACCAAGTACAAAAGGCAGGTAACCGAGCAGCTACTCCGGACCTCTCCCAACATTTCCAAGGGTAGCTAACATATCAATGTAGAGACTAACATCTAGAGAATATGCATACTTTCCGAATACAACTATTCTAGCAATGAAGGATGAAGCAGGCTGTGTTTTCAAAGACTCCATCTCTCTCTAGCAATGAAAAGAGATGCAAACAAGCCTAAATATATTCTGTACCTCCTTTCCATGTTAAATTTTCCACCTCTCACTTGGCAGCACACACTTAGGCCAAAGCCCAATAGACAAGCCTTCACATTCAACCATAATCCAGTCCAAAAAGTTTTTGCCATCTTGCACTAGAAATGCTGCATTGCTTCTGCCTTTTGCCAGATCATGCAGAATTCTTTGGTCAGACCACATCTTCTAGGTCTAGCCTTAACGATTAATGTCCAGCCTTTGAGGGGATACTCCCCATTTAAGAACTCTCATTTCATTTTCCAAATATGTGACAATGTTTTGCCTGCAAATCTTCAGTGTCCTATAACCCCCATTTCTTATTCAAATATAGAGCAACAGGAAAGATAGGCCAACCAGCCCCTTTCATATAAGATCCTAGTCTTCTAATACATGATAAGTTTTATCATAACTCCATCTCCAATCTTTCCTGATCAAATTGAACAGACAAGGCTAAGGAATCATATTGCATAGCTCAAGAAAGATAGGCTTATCAGCTGCTTGATGAGAATGATCCACCACTCTTTTCCGACCAACTGCTTTTTCCTTTGACACAAAGATATTCAAGGGAAAAAAATAAAATGCCATTATTGCCAATCCGTTTCCTACCAAAAGCTTGAAATATATCTCAACCAACCTCGATCAAAGGCAAGAGTCCACATGGGTCTTGCAAAAGTCACATAGCAGCACATATTTCCAGCAAAGCTCAATAGCATTTTGAAACATAATCCAGCCCAATATGTGCAGGGTTAATTGGTTAGCCCATGTTTCCTAAATCTAGCATTAATAATTAATACCTCGACTTTATTGGATACCTTCCCTACCCCCCCCTACCGGGATCCCAAAAATAAATAAATAAACATTTAAGAACTCCCACTTACATTGCCCAAATATGCTAACAGCATTTCACCCGCTAATATTCAGCATCCATTAACCCCCATTTCTTATTCAACTGCATGAGGAAGAATAGGTCAGACCCTTTCATATAAAGTCTTAGTCTCCTAGTAGACAAAAAGTTGATCATAACTCCATCTCCAATGTCATTGTAAGTTCAAAACACTAGCTTAAGGAATAGTATTAAATATCTTAAGTAAGACAGGCTAATCAACAATAGATGTTTGATAAGAATGATTCACCACTTTGTTGTGGCTAAGTCTTTTGCTTTGACCAAAAAAGAAAATAAAAATCATCAAAAAATGTCATTACTGCCAATCCTTTTCCTACCAAGCTTGAAATACAGGCCAACTGACCTTGATCAGGGAGAAGAATCCACATGGATCTCACAACTAAGTTGCTTTTGACTACACCCATTAAGTTTGTTGAAGACCTGCCAACTTTGTTGAGTTGAAAAAAAAAACTTGGTTGACAATGGTGGATAGCTGAAGATGCGCAACGATCAAACCAAATGAGGACCTCTAGAATAAAGATCCTCCAACTTCCCATATGTTGTATATCACTTGTCCATAAAAATTAGCAATTTGACGGGAAGTCAGTCACCTTATTGGTTGCTATCTTCTTGTATTTGATTATTGAATGCAATTGTTGCATATATGAGGCCCAATTTAGATGTTGATGATCTTGAAGTTTGGACTAAGAATTCAAGAAATGAAGTAGCTGGTAATCAAGCAGTAGAATGGTCTCCTTACCAAGAAGGTGTTTCCACCCATGACTGAGTGCATAACCACCTTTGAATGATAGGCCTTTGGATGTCTTCTCTATAGAACATACTTAGCAACATTAGCTCTAACTTAAAAGGGTACTGAAGGCACAGAAGAGCTAACACTAGAGTGAAGAAAAGAGCATCTTGTTTTGTTTTATAACTAATACAAAAAAACCTTGAACCAGTCCAAATTAAATTGCTTAATATATTTTCTCCCACAGACCAAAGAAGTGAGAAAAGAGGAAATGAGAAGTGAGAAAAAGGAAGTAAGCTTGTCTGCTTTACAATCCTTGTAAAGTTGACCTGTCTTATGATACCATGATGGGCAGTTTTGCAATCATGCTCGTAGCAAATGCGAAGGGTCATGTTGCAACAGTCAATTGGGATAACATCACAATCAAAGGTGCCATGAAAGGTTCAATAGGAAAAATAATGAGCATCTCCGCGAAATAAGTGTGAGTTGACCTGCTTCCTTAACAGATCCTAAATTGTAAGGGTAACAATGCATTATGGACAGTATTCGGACATCATTTATCAAATTTTGAGAAATGAAATGAAATATTATTAATGTCCACGGTGGGCCAAAATAAGACCCAAGGGACTATAAGAAGGACAATAATAACTGCCACCTAGCAGGCTAAAAAGCCCAACAAAGAAAAGAACCAAGATAAATACAAGATGAAACCCGACAAACGGGCCAAAGAGAAAGGGAAAAGAAAAGAAAAGGGAGAGCAGATGGGGGGAGGGCTGCAATCCAACAGAGAGGAGTGCACGCCAAGAAGAATGGAGAGAGAGGAGGGGGGAGGGAGCAGCCCAAGGGGGGCAAGCTCCAAGAACCCTCCAGAAACTAATCTCTCCTCACAGTCGAGACTGAAGTACCGGAGCTGAAGAAGTCCATGATATGTCTCTGCCCATTGCTAGTTTGGAACCCTGACAAACTGTTGGTGTGCTGTCTAGTGACCCTGCTTCTGTTCGAACTAGATGATGTGGGGCGTTTTCGATCGAAGTCACCTGGTCCATCGGAGTTGGTGAAGTATGTTGTGATGAGCCGATGTTGAGGAGGGTGAGATCCATTTGGAGAACTTTTATGTCGTTGAAGCTGAGTTATCTCCCTAAGAAAGAGTGCAAGACAACGTTGGTCCAGGTATCTGAAGAAGGTAGAAACAGATCGAGAGTTGTCTCTGAAAAGGCAATGAAACCTACCTCGGATCTCATAATAAATGGGACAACAACAAATAAAATGATGAATGGTTTCAACTTCACCCAAGGAGCAAAACAAGCAAAACCACTCCTCCGTCGGAAGATGGTGATCTGACTCAATCCGGAGTTGGTGAGAACACACCCTGAGTTGCCCAATAGTGATTCGAAGACTATGCATTGTGTGCTGCTGAAGGTATTGTGGTGGAACTATTATGCCCTCCTGTATCTGTAAGAAGTGCTCATGGTAGAAAGACAGCTTGGGGGAAAGAGGGGCAACAGGAGAGATCCATGTGCATCTGGTGTTCCTTCTGAATCTCGTGGAGCATCTTCTCCTTACTAAACCGAGACGGGGGGCTAACCCCCAAAGAATAAGGGGGGAGCCTATCTATCCATATGTGAATACTGGCCAGGAGAGCAGAAACTTGAAAATACCAACTCCTCCGGCCTCCCAAAGAAATCGGAGAGAGTTCCATCGAGGAACGAAGGGCGAGGTAAGGGTATGCCTGCAACCCTCAGGGGTATCTTCGAAAGTACGGATCCTGTGAAGATAACCGATAATCAGGAAGATAATCTCAAGCTGGAGAGAAGCCCCAAACCCTGCCAGAATAATAGAACAAGGGATTGTGCCCTTGCAACGAATGAATCATCAAAGAAAGAGTGTCTGGACTCGTTCAACCCGTGACCACTCAGTCAGGCCAAGACTAGAGCCCCAAACCACTGACCCATAAGTAATAGTTGGCTTGACCAAGGCATCAAAGATCCTCATCTTCACAGTAAAACCTGAAAATGTGCTTTGAAGCAATTCCTCTCTAACAAAGATAGAGCTGCATACCCCTTACACACCCGGACCTGGGCGACGACTTTCATACCAAAAGTGGGACCACTGAAAAGAACCCCCAAATACACATAAGAGGTGGTGATTTCGACCTCCTGACCTTGGAAAAGGAAGTGGAGATGGGATAGAACCTCTTTGGTAGTATTGAATACCATAACCTTGGTCTTAGAAAGATTCACCGTCAACTGTCTCGAGTCACAAAAAGCGGAAAGAGTGCTCGGATGACGCTGAAGCCCCTCAGGGGATGAGGCCAAAAGAACAACATCATCAGCAAAGAGGAGAATAGAAATCAGCACATGGTGAAGAAGGCAACCATCCTCTGGGTGAGCGTTCTCCCTAATAAAAGTCTCAAGCTCGTCGATAAAGATCCCAAAAAGTGTCGGGGAAAGGGGGCATCCCTGTTTCACTCCTATGGTGCTAAGAATACTAGTTGAAAGCCTTTGAGGGGAGCGAATCCGACCTTTCACAGTCTCATAACCATGTAACCACTGCCAAAATCTGCCCAGAGATGCCAACTGACCGAAGCCTCTCAAGAAGTAAACGTCGAGGCACTGTGTTAAAAGCTTTCCTGAAGTCTACAAAGCAACAATAAACCTTCGAGGACCTGGAACGGGCCTCCTCAATAATAGCTATGAGGACTAGAATGTGATTTGTGGTCTGGTGATCTTGCTGAAAACCATATTGGCCAAGAGCCCTGAAACCCCCCTCCTCCAACCTTCGGGAGAGAAGCACATCCAATGTTGTGGCATAGAGCTTGGCAAAGATATGCCCAATCATGCTAGTCATGTAGTTATTCTTAGCTTCCACCAAAACAGAATTCAGATTCCACAGCAATAAATCAACAATAGCAAGTAACAGATCCAAATTCCAATCACTAAACAATCCTAGTCACTCGGAGATGGCGGAGTCTCTTATAAGCACCAAAGGCAACAGAAAATTACAAGAATGAATGAATAATCAAACTATCACACAACTCATCTACCTATAGTCTAAAACACTAAACAACCTTAACCTTAATGCTCAAGGGCCAACTATCCTAACTTAGAGCCCGAGCTAATAATAATAAAGATAGTCAACATGGCTATATTGTAGCCATTACATGGCTCCCCCCTCAAAAATCTTTGACCTGAAAGCTGGAAAAGACTGGAACTCCTGCACTTGACAAGACTGTAGATTACGGACCCAAGAACACAAGGCTACTTCCAGTTGGAGCTCAACCCAGGACTAGAAGCTCTATCTAGAATAGCACCATTTGACCAATCACTTGAATAAGATAAGAAACATGAAAGACATGATGGGTATTGAAAGTAGGAGAATGCTCCAACTAATATGCCACCTCCCTAATTCGGCAAACCACCTTGGAAGCATAATAGAATCGAGGGGCCAACTTCTAATTGGACTTGATCTTCAAGAACAATTGTTTATAAGGCTGAAGCCAAAAAAAGACCATATCAACCACCGCAAATTGCCACTCCGATCAATGCAAATCCTGTTGTTGCTTGACAAAGACTATCCTGGAGAATCTGTAATGAGCCGAAATAGAAAAATAGAAACACAAAACACGATTCTTGCAATATTTGAACAAATGAAATATTTTTGTGAATTTTTATTATTTTTCTTCAAAGACCCAAAACTGGAATTACAATAATAATGACTAGATCCACCATGCAAATACTTATAAAATTTGTAATAGACTCACAACCACAAGTTTGATTATTATTCCTCACAAAATTACAATCAAACAAGCCAAATATGGGACGTTGGAACCTGGCACCCTGAATTGCTTCAAATTAACATCCAAAATCTGCTGAAGATGCATGCACAATGGGATGATGCCAAACTGGGGTCTTAGAAACCCTTTTTCAACACAAAATATATGCTGAGAATGCTGCCAGATGGGACGTGTGGCTACTGATGATTTACTCTGCCCAAATAACGCTCAGAATGCTAATAAATAACCTCCAATATGGGACGTCTCCTTTTCTAGACTGAAATTCTGCAATTCAACCTTGAAATCTGCCAGTGAATAGCTTCAACTCTGCTATGAAAATGGGACGTGGCCTCTCTAGGCTGGTTTATAACCCTCAATATGTATAAAATCTGCCCCAATGCTGGACGTTGCAATCACAAGACTTACAAACACTGAATAACCCACAAACAATGCAATATAACTGCTTACAATGCTAAATAGATTCTCCTAAAACTTCCACGGTATCACCAAACTCTCAGGAAGAGGGAACTCCTCCTAGATAAAGAATTAGATCTGAATAATACTGGAAGCCCTCTAAAGCACAAAAGGTAAACCCTGGATGGATTTACTCCTCAACCACAATAGCTGAGCACCTCCCAACTACCGGATTGGAATCCCCTGCAAACTTTGAGCACCTCTCGAAAGCCACAGAAGAAGAGAAGGGTTTTGCCCTCACTCAATTTTCATAAAACATCAAAACATAATGAGAAATATGAGAGCTCATGTATATATAAGCCTCATGTTATAATCCTTCGTTGAGTTGGGCCCACATTTAAGTTGCATATATAAAATGTATTTTAATAATAATTATTATTATTTTCTCTCACACCACACATAATAATAATAATAAAAATAATTATTTCTCTCACACCACACACGTTATAATAATATTTACCAACAATATTTACATGACCCTATTTCTCCAAAAAGGATCATGATAGAATCTAGAGAATAATCTGACGTTGTAGAACCCAATCATCTACCTACGCCACCTTGGAGGAACGATGGTGGTTTCTAACCATACATGCTCAAATGGGGACATTTTGAGGTAAAAATGACAAGAAGTATTATAACACTATTTGGCTAAGGGAGGCTTTCTAACCCACTGATATTGTTTCTCTTGGGAAAAACATTTGAGGTAGGTACCCAGACATTTGTTCACAATCTCCGTTTGGCCATCCAACTAAGGGTGATAAGAGGAGATCATATTCAGCTAAGTACCACTAAGTGTGAACAATTCCTTCCAAAAGTTGTTGGTGAAAACCAGATTAAGATCACTGACAATAGACTTGCGCATACTATGCAATTTGAAAACAAAGTTAAGGTATACCTTGGCTACCTTGTTGGTAGTGAAAGGGTATTGTAGGGAACAAAAGTGAGCATATTTTGAAAGACAATCCACCATGACAAAATCATTGTTTTCCCATGGATTTAAGAAGACCCTCAATGAAATCCATGGAGATGTGCTCCCATTGGTGATTTGACATAGGCAGGGCTTGCAACAAAATAGAAGATGTAATTGTTTCCCCTTTATTCCGCAGGCACACCTCACATTCGACACAAATTTCTTGACACCTACTTTTATTCCTTTCCAAGAAAAAGATCGCTTTACCCGCCAATAGCTTTGAGTAATGCAAATTGTCCAGACAACAGTAAACCGTGTAATTCCTGGAGAATATTGTTCTTGACCTTAGAAGACTGAATGAGATAAATACAATCCTTCTTCCTAATAACCCCAACAACATAAGAGAAGAAGGAAGTAGGTAGATCACCAACCTCCACATCATGAATTATGCTAACAGTCTTAAGATCCGATTGTCATTACTCATAAAGTTGGGAAAGCCACTAAGGGGACTAGAGATGGCATTGATAATAACCACATCTTCATATTTGCAAGAAAGAGCACCTACCAACACATTCTCCTTTCTTTTCTTGTATTCAATGACAAAGTTGTAGCACAACGATGAGGTTTCCCAACAATGAAGGAATGATAGGTTTAAAGGCAAACAAAGTTGCAGTAAATGAAAGTATAAAGACTCGTCACAAACGACAATGATTATCCAACGGCAAGGTCTCAAACAACAAAGTCTTCTAGTTGGCACAGACTCTTGATGGCCAGATTGGCAGTGACTCAAACAGCATCAATTGGACGGTATTCCTAAACGGCATACTCCAGACGGTACAGTCTAGACGACATCCTCTCGATGGCATATCCCTGACGGCATAACGACACAGCATGACGGCATGGCAATATGATCCTAGATGACAAATTCCACTTCCACAATGTCGGCTTCCTTCAACAGCCGGCTTTGTCTAACGGTGTCTACACTCCATGACTACCATTGCACTTCTCTGTTTGAGTCCTCCAACCTGCAATCAATCACCTTGCAATACAAACCTAACAATCTAATCATAAATCAAGCATCAATACACAACCATACATAGCGAGAATGGAGAATGTATCTTGCATTAATAGATCTGCCACAATGGCATACAACTCAGAGAACTATCTTTCTCTGAGACAAATATGCTACATGCACTCAACCGTATCTATCCACGCACATTATACCTCTATGCTTCTCCTTACACTTATGCTTCCTGATTGCTCTCATAATGAAAAAAAGGGGGGTCTGTTTATAATGCAGTCCTGGCTGTTGACAACAATGGCATACAACTCAAAGAACTATCTATCTCTGTGACAAATATGCTACATGCACTCAGGCGTATCTCTCCATGCACATCTATACCTCTATGCTTCTCCTTACACTTATGCTTCCTGATTGCTCTCTCATAATGAAAAAAGGGGGGGTCTATTTATAATGCAGTCCTAGCCGTTGGCAACAACGGTTTCCAGGACACATTGCATATAACTACCTTCCCCATGCCTATGTACATAAAATATTTGTGCCAACTTTATAACATATGTGCATTTCCTAACTGTTGGTTACGAATCTGCCACTAGGATAGGATTTAGTGTAATGCGCCCTAGATTCGCCCAACAGATTGAAAGGCCGGAAGGAAGGAATGCCTTCCGTGCCAATCTCCGGAGGAGGCCGGCTTCCTATGTTTTCTCAATTGGTTTTAAGCTCAAAGTGCAGGAAAGAAATTAGAAATGCAGAAAGAAATATAAATGTGATTGTTATGGGTGGGGAGGATAAGCAGCACAACAACAACCAATCACCACTACTAACAACAATTAAACACAAGATATGTTGCAGAAACTACCAATGTCATTCATCCTATGTATCCTCTACTTTTGCATTCCAGGAATACTTAACTATTAAATACCGATATCCAGAAAGCAGAATAACAATAAGCAATAACATAAGCAACATGAGGCAGAAATGTTAAGTAAAGGCAGCATACAAGATAAAGACAGTCAATAGAGCCAAGTATATTATGTATTTAGAAGCAAACGCACAGCTACAACGGTTCCCTAGCAATATATCCCCCTTCCACCCTTTTACAATGATATTGCCGAGCTATTTATAGCGTAAATTTCCCCCCATTACATCGTTGGGCACAGGATCCCAGACCTGACAATAACTGAAAAAGCTGACAAAGCTGACAAAAGCGGCAAAAAGCGGCTGATGTTGACCTCTGCCGGCATGGAACGTGCTTGCGGCAAGGTCCACCTGAAAAATCGGCAGCTACGTGGCGGTGTGGGGATGATGCTCCGAGTCAGCTTGACTGAGGGCAGCTGAAGTACAATAAGTCAGTTCACGCTCGCACACCTCCCGTCACATCTCTGACTCGAATCTCGAGGCTGGACACCTGTCGGAATCTGATAAGGGGAAAAATCTGCCTTAGGAGCTCATATTTTCTTTCTTGCCCGACTTCGCCCAGAATTGGAGCGCAACCAGGCAGCGCAAGGGGGAAGTAGCGCAGTTGGGGAGGCCTCCGTGCCTTAGAAAATTTCTGGGCTGGCTTCGACATTCTTTGCCCGAGTGCGCGCAGGTAAGTGAGCGAACCCCGACTTCGCTGCGAAGTCGGGTTGCTCAACACTTAGTCTTTACTGGAGGTACCATGATGGGCTGCTCAACTGCGCTCTTCTTCCAGGGCGAAGCCCGACTTCGCTGCGAAGTCGGGTTGCGCACCCAACACTTAGCCGTTTCTTCAAGTGAGTCGCCCAACTGCGCATGAATTTGAGGGCGCAGCCCGACTTCGCTACTAAGTCGGGTTGCGCACCCAACACTTAGACAATTTTTTGGGGATGTCCTCCATTGACAATGCCCAGGTGCGCACAAAACTGAGAGCGCAACCCGACTTCGCTGCGAAGTCGGGTTGCGCTCAATACTTAGTCAAATTTTGGGCTCAGCTCTCCGCACGTCGGCTCCCCAAGTGCGCTCAAAATTAAGGGCGCAGCCCGACTTTGCTGCGAAGTCGGGTTGCGGCAACACCAACACTTAGAAAATTTTGGGCCTTTTGCCCTCTTGGAGAAACAGTCAGAAGGAGAGGGGGGGAAATGAAGAGAATGAAACTGATGGCAAGGAAGAAAGGGGATAGTGGAGAAAGGGAGAGAAGGAAGAGGGAAGGGAAAGCAGCATCCTTACAAAAAAAACGAAGACATGGCACCCCGTGCAAAATGTGGCAACATTCCTGGCGGCTCGCGGGGTGTCGAGCTCGCCTCGATGCAACGAACCAGGCCTTTATCCTTTGGGCGCAGAGGAACTCCCTTCCCCTGCATCCTGCTCTTGCTCTGAGTCCCCTTCTTGGGTAACTGTTCTTCTTCGGGCTCACTTTCAGCAGTCTCTTCTTCTGACCCTTCTTCTTCTTCTCTCTCTGAATCTGAATGCTCACCACCATCGCCCTCTTGCTCGGCAGGTTGCTCCCGCTCGCGGACGTGCTTGTATGCGGTCTTGGCCTGATCCCAAGCCGCTGCCTGGAAGGGCTCTAAATCGCTGACATCTTTCAGCGTTGCTCTAAATGCCGCAACCATGTGCACATCAATGGTGTCATATCTCTCTCCCAGCTCCTGAAGGGAGGTGTTAATCTTGCAAAATCTCGACACCATTTGGGTCACCTGCGTCTCCTGGACTGGTTCAGTCCAACCATCAATTTCTGATGTATCTGCCTCGAAAGACAACCAATCTTGCTTTACTTGTTCAAGGGGCAAAAACTCCCCATCTTTGACAAAGCTCGGAAATCCGAGCGCAGAAAGAGTGTTGAAGGGGGCCAGGCAGATATTCATTTCATGGTTCAGCACGTCCAGCATCTTCCTGGCGGCCCTGATCTTCTCAGTTTTTTCAAAATAATTGTGCAAGGTTACCCTCGCATCCGCCCAATCTAGGGCAATCTGGGACATAGGGGGAAATCGGAGGCCCTTGCGCGCAAACTCTTCAAGTTTTATCGCCAAGTCCAGCCACTGCTTCGCTTGGCGTTCGGCCTCCTCTACCGCAGGCTTTCCCTGGGCAGATACTTCTTGGATCCTGGATGCGAAATCCAGGACGGACAGGGACCTGACCACATTAGCCTGCAGCCCTGCAGCAAACCAGCCCGCATCTCCTTGATCTTGTCTTTTGAAAAGGCAGCCGCCTGGGACGCCTTCTCCTTCAGCTGAGATTGGGTCTGCTTCAGCGAATCTTGCAGCTGGGAAATATGTTCTAGTGCTGCCTTCTTTTCTTCCGACAGCTGTTCGGCTGTCTTCCTTTGTGCTGTTGCCTCCTGCTGGGACGCGGCGAGCTGAGCTTTCAAGTCTTCAATTTCTTTCTGGGCAGACTCCAGCCGCGTGGTGGCCTTGGCCAGATCCTCTTCCAGCTGTCTCGAGTTGTTCTGAAGCTGAAACAACTTCTCTTGATTCTCGAGTCGCTTAACAAGGAGATTATCAGTCCTGCGACGAATACCATTGATTTCGTATTCTTCGCTTATATCATCAAAACTCTTCTCCTTGATCCGGTGTTCATAATCCGCCTCAGTCATCTCCCGGAGAGGCTTCTTAACTTTCGGGATCAATTTCTCGGTTCGCAGCACCCTCCTGTCCAAGTCAAACTTGGTGCGCTTCACCGGGGCGGCTATTTCCTCGGCTCTTCTCCGTTTGACGCCCTGGAGGAAAGAGGCGGAACATCCTGCGGCCTTCGCGGCTAGAGGTTGATCGTCCGTGATTTGCAGTTGTTCTCCCATGAGGTCCAGCTCTGCCAGCATAGGGTACGCCGAGGCCAAATCTTGCTGCGGCATCCTCCCTGAAAACAATGAAGCAGGAGATATTCCAGAAGATGAGGCCGCTTTCAAGGGCGACCGGGTCCTAGGGGAAACGGGCGGCTGAGTAGGAGGTGGAGATGGGGTTTTGAATGATGTGGGTGAGCGGCGCGGCGATGTAGGTACGGCTTCAGCACTGGCCGCGGGTGAGGGGTTTAGGGTTTGACCCAGGGTTTGGAAAACGTTCGGGTCCTGGGCAAAATGTTCGAAAGAATGGGGACTGCGGAAGGACTGGGAGATAGGCGACAGGGATGATGCGACTAAGGCTTGCCCTGATACAGAGGGGGAAGGTGTTACGGCAGGGCCAACTGGGATTTGGGTAACCGGGGAAGAGGACGTACCTGCGGGCTCCGTCTGAGCCGGTGCTTGGAGGACGCCTGCCTCCCAGACCTCTGCTTCTTTCCCTGGACTATCCAGAGAGATGATTTCTGGCGCGGCTGCTTCTGCTCGTGGGGCCACTGTTGTTTGCTACGCAGCCTCTTTTTTCGGCCGCTTTATCTTGGTCTTCTCGCCCCTTTTTCTCTTCTTTTCTCCTGGAGCGGCAGTTTGTTCGGAGGAGGCGGAGGCGGTTGGTGCGGCGGGCAATGGCGCTCCCACGGTAAATTTGTACTTGGGCTTTGACGGAGGGACGCCCACTACCGCTGGCCCACCGGTTGACCCTTCTGGCTCCTTTTCTTTTTGAGGCACTGCTTCACCGGTTGACCTTTCTGGCTCCTTTTCCTTTTGAGGCGACGTTTCGGGAGCTGGAGACAACATTGGGCCCACCTGACTGCTTGTTGGCGCCTTGCTGGGTGGTTTTCGAATGGACAAATGTTGTGGTGGGGGTTTCCTTTTATACCTCTTCCTGGCGCCTAGGGGGACGCAATCTCGAAACGCGAACGACTCCCATTTGCCGGCGTATTTATCATATAAGGCCGAAAACTCATCATCTATGGCCAATGTCTTCCTGTTAGATTTATCGTGTTGCGTGCGACACCTCATCTTCTAGCATTCAATGATTTTGTCCTTTTCCCAGCTGAGGGGCGTCACCTTCGTGAGGAATTTTCTGAAACCCGCCGAGTCTAACCTGTGATCTGGATTGCGCTCCGGATCGTACTCCACCTCCACACAGTAGAAGTCCTGCCATGGTGGCCATGATTGCATCCGTTCGATGTGCCATTCCAGGTCCGCGCCTGTTTTGTTGCACCTCTCCTCCATGATTTCTGCTCGGGGGCAAATATGTACAAACTTTCCCCTGACCCCAATCGGGTCGTATTTCCAACGCTGTGGTAATTGTATCAAGCCCATGTTGAGGAGTTCCTGTTCTAGGTAGATGTGCTGCCCAATTTCATGGACTTGAATGTTCGCCCAGGTAATAGGATACTTAAAAATATGGCCTCTCTTCTTTCCCTGGCCGAATTCCTCCTCGACGTAGTCCATTTGCCGCGCTGTCTCCATGCCGAACTGATGCTCAGTGCAAAAATAGGGCAGCAAGAACGGCTTCCCTTTGAATCCGTAGATTCTGATAACAACGCCCTGGGTCAACCGGAAAGTATCCCCGCATTTGTATTTCCTCAGGTAGTTCGTCATGGCCAGGGGAGGGCGAGATGCCTTGCCGTTGAACAACGCCAGGGTCATACCTAAAAATTTAAAATTGAAATCATAGTAAGACCCTCTTCTGTACAGGGCTTCCGTCCACTCGTACACCGGCAGCGGCGCTCCCTTCTCATTTACCTTCTTAAGATCAGGCACTTTGATTCGGTAGTGCGTGTGGTAAAGGCACAACCATGTGAGGAATGAGCAGTGCCGGAACTCGGTTGTCTGCTTCTGCTGTATCCTGACCAGGTTTGAATGTATGGCATACGCCACCCAATCTGCCCAATCAAAGAAAATCGGGCGCCTTCCGCTTCTTTGCGCAGTGGAGTCATAAAACTCTCCATGTAAGATACACTCTGCGAGTGCCAGCTGATACGGGTGCACCATTTTGTCCGTGCCGCAGCCAAGGACCCATGCAAGGATAATATAAATGTACTTGTTTTCGAACCTCTCCAGGGGTATGGGACCTGATGGCCATTGTCCGGCTGGCAGTGGGGACTTCAGCTCTGAATCGAGAAACTCTCTCATCCTTCTGCTCTGACTGAATCTACCCGCCTGCTCATCCAAGTTAATTCTTCTGACAATGGCATCGGGGTCGTACTGGAGCCCCGGGGCGAAGGCTGGCTGGACGCTTTCTTTGAAGAGGGTGAACAACACCCTTCCTTGGTAGTCGCAGACTTGTCGGGTAGCTGGTTTGTAATATGTCACAATTGACTCAACCAGCTCCGGGCAGTGGTGGACGGGAGGGCACAAGAACCAGTATAGGTTCGACTTATATGCAGCTCCGACATGGTGCGAGGGCGAGACTTTGCCTGCCCACTTTGCGATATTGGGCCGCAGCTTGGTGAGGCTAATGGAGTACTCGCCATCTTTATACTCGGCCAGGCGATTGACGGGCGGCGGCGGAGGACCTTGCCCTTTGCTTCGCCTCGACCTGGATTTCCCTCTCTGCTCTTGTGGCGCTTCGCTCTCATGAGCGCTGGACTCCGTGCGTTCCTCAGCCTCCTGCTCTGTATCGCTGGACTGCGGCTGCATTGGCGCTTTCCCCTTGTCCATTTTCTGTTCTTCGCTCATGGTGGCAGAGATAGGAATTTCAGTCGCCGCAGACCTTAATTCTGCACCTTTCTTCCTCTTTACCGCGCAGCTCTGATTTACACTGATAATTCAGGTGTTCTGAGTACGCCAGGGCCCTTTTCTAGGAATGGAAACACAACATTAATGGCGCGAGGAGGGATTTAAAGTGATTTGCCCGAAGTAGGTAGAAAGCGCCGTTATTCCTCGACGGCCGCGCGTGGGATTTTTTATTGGAAGGCGCACCTCGTACGCGGTTGGCCCCAATGCGCTCACTTCTTAATGACATCTGCTTTGAAATCCGCGCAATCATTCCTTAAAATTTTTGAACCTCGTGCTTCCAATGACGTCACCGCCGCCGTTTGGGCACACACTTCGAGGGAGACTCTGGCCAAGGGCCCAAGAAGGAACGCGGTCCAACTTCGCGCTATGCATAGTGCGCCCTCGGGGACCCACACTTAGAAAAATTTTCGTCATGCCCCTTGCTCTCCCTGACGGGTCGTTCGAAGTGCGCCCAAAACTGAGAGCGCAACCGGGCTTCGCTCGAAAAATTTGCGCAGTCCGACTTCGCTCGGAAAATTTTGCGCAGTAGGGCTTCGACACTTAGGCGATTTTTGCTTCTTTTGCTGCCCGACTGCGCTCCCAAGATGGTGCGCAGCCCGACTTCGCTGCGAAGTCGGGTTGCGCACCCAACACTTAGAAAAATTTGGGGTTCTTTTGTTTGCTTTTTCTCTTCCCAAGCTCCCGACATCGCACAATTCAAAGAGCGACGCCCGACTTCGCTGCGAAGTCGGGCGATTTTCCGCCTTGGTCAGACTTGAGTTAGCAGCGCAAAATTTTGCTTCTTTTCTCACACTTAGCCCTTTTCGGATTCAAAAGCTGAAAACTGAATAACTGAAAGAAATATTTACATTCTGAAATAAACTGAACTGCAGGAAATAAATAAGAAAAGTATGTACAAGGAAGGACCTCTCGGCAACCTTCAGTGGTGATAGGCCTTCAGGTGGAAGCCATTAACAGGGATCGGGAGAAGCTGTCCCTCCATGTCCCTGAGCACGAACGCGTTGAATTGGTTTACCCGAGCGATCTGATAGGGGCCTTTCCAGAAGGCATCAAATTTGTCATGGTTGCCCGGCTTCGCTTTGAGTGAATCCCACTTGAGCACTAAGTCCCCGATTTTGAAAACTCGGGTGGTGGTCCCTTTTGCAAACCAGCTCTGAGTTGCCTCGGCATGTTTGGTAAAGGCCTGATATGCCTTCTCCCTTTCCTCTTCTAGCTGCAACAGTTGACAAAGTCTGACATCCACTGGATCCCCGTCGCCTTTCTCTTCATCTAACAACCAGAGTGCGGGCATTTCTATGTGGGTAGGCAGAACTGCCTCCTTGCCGTATACAAGCGCGTAGGGGGACGTCTTGATGGATTTTTTGAAAGATATGCGATCCGCCCATAAAGTAGGTGCCACGACCTCTTATTCCTTCTCCCCATGTTTTTTTTATGATTTTCAAGAGGTTTTTATTGGTGGATTCGGCCAGGCCGTTTCCCTGCGGATAGTAATTTGAAGACATCTTGTGGTAAATGCCATATCTGCCAGTAAACTCAGTGAGTATTGCGCCTGCAAATCCTGGACCGTTATCCGTGACAATTGCCTCTGGGACCCCGAAACGGGTAATGAGGCTCTCAAGGAACCCAATGACCGTTTCTTGGTCAGCATGCTTTGTAGGCAAGGCCTCAGCCCATCGGGTAAAATAATCTGTGGCGGTTAGGATAAACTTGTGTCCCGCCGAAGAGTTGGGCGTTATGGTCCCGACGAAGTCCAGACCCCACTGCTGAAACGGAGTCTCGGCTTGAATTGGCTGGAGGGGCAAGGGTGCCTTCCTATTTCTACCGGCGAACCTCTGACATTTTTCACATTTTACACAGACTGCATGTGCGTCTGTGAAGAGGGTGGGCCAATAATAGCCGGCTCTGATAATCTTCAAGGTCGTAGGCCTTCCTGAATGATGTCCTCCGGGCATCCCAGAGTGGAACTCTCCGAGAACCTTTGGCTTGTCTGATTCCTTGACGCACCGCAACAGGATGCCGTCAATATTTTTAAAATACAGCCCCTCGGGGCGCAGTACATACTTCAAGGCATTCAGCCTAAACCTCCTTCTTTGTGAGGCGTTGAGATGATCTGGACATCTCCCTGTGCTAAAATACCACACCAGGTCATTCGTCCAATCACTCTCCTCTGATAAGGAGTTGGCAAGGTTAATTTCCGTCATTGGATCCTCCCACTGGCAGGCAGAGATTTCAGCTGCAGCACTTCGGGCCAACTCTTGGCATAGAGCCCGACCTCGGATTAGCTTCGTTGGCCGTACCTCTATGTCAAACTCTTGTATTTTAGCTATCCATCCTGCCCTCTTGTGACCTGGCTCCCCTTGGATAATGAAATTTCTGACATCCGGATGTATCACGAAGATAGTTATCCGGCTCTGGGAGACAAAGTGCTTGAACTTCCTGAGAGATCTCATGACTGCGTGCACTTGCCGCTCAATAAAATTGTATCTTTCTTCGTGCGGCTGAATCACCTGACTTAGGAACGCTATGGGGCGCTCCTCGCCATCATCTCCCTTCTGAGTCAGGACTGCGGCGTAGCTCTCGGGCTCTCCCACCGCGTACAGGATGAAATCCTTGGAGTAGTCTGGATTTATTAACACTGGAGCTTGCGCGATTCTGGCCTTGATTTCTTCGAAGGCTTGCTTTCTTTCGTCAGTCCACAAGAATTCAGCATTCTTTTTTAGGAGCTCGGCCATGGGCTTGATCACTTGTGCGAAGTCTGGGACAAACTTCCTCACGAAGTTGATTTGGCCAAAAAACGATTGTAGCCCCTTCTTGTCAACTGGGATGGATAAGCGAAGAAGAGCTTCTGCTCTGTCAGGATCAACTGCAAGGCCCTTCTCAGAAATAACGTGTCCTAGCAGCTTGCCTTCCTTCACCGCGAAGACTGACTTCTTCGGGTTGATGGAAATGCCGAACTCACGACATCTCTCAAATATTTGCCGCAAGTGGGAGGCATGGTCCTCTCTCTTATGTGAAAACACAGTCATGTCATCCAAATAGATGACAATGACCTTGTTGAGCAGCTCCCGGAACGCCAAGTCCATAGCCCTTTGAAATGTAGCACCGGCGTTAGAAAGGCCGAAGGGCATGCGCTGATATGCAAACGTTCCCCATTTGGTGGTGAACGTTGTCTTGTGCTGATCTTCGTCTTTCACCCATATTTGGTTATAGCCAGAGAACCCGTCCAAGAGAGAGAATCTCTGAGCTCCAACAACTACGTGGAGGATTTGATCAATTTGGGGGAGCGGATAATGATCCTTCAGTGAAGCCTGATTGAGGTTTCTGAAATCCACGCAGAGGCGGATGTCTCCATTCTTTTTCCTCACAGGGACCAGATTTGCGACCCAAGACGAGTGCTTGATGGGGTAGATGATCTTGGCCTCCAGCATCTTCAAGAGTTCCGCTTTCATCATGGCTTCAATTTTCGGGTTCACCGCCCTTTGCTTCTGCCGGAAAGGCTTTGCATTATCTTCCAGCTCTATAGTATGCTGGATCATCTCTCTGTCGTACCCCTTCAAGTCTTGGTAGCACCAGGCCACAATATCAGGGAACTCTTCGCATAGAGATCTGATCTGCTCTAGCTCCTTTTCAGTGCAGTCTGCCCCGACCTTGATCACTTTTCCAGGTTCCAGTTCCAGGTCCATGTACTGCTTGGGGTCCACTTTGATCCTGTGGGATATGGCTCTATCGTTCTGATCAAAGAGACTCTCCAGAGTAATCAGTCCTTTCGGGACATGATTATTTTTTAACTGTATCAACCCCTCGTATTGCTCGTCATCAGGGTCTCTACCTTCGATTGTACTCGCTTCGTTTATCAAAAAGGTGACGATATCTTCGTCACAGTCGAACACCTGCCAGTGGGTGTCTTTATCAGGCACAGAAGGCCTGTAAATGGTACGAACCGGCTTCGGCTTCTGGACAGTGTCATCAGCCGGGACGTACCTGGCTCCAACAGACGCCAGAATGTCAGCATGCTTATTCTTCTCACGAGATATGGCTTTGACATTCAAAGAGTCGAATGACTCCATCAGATCCCAGACACGGTTGCGGTACGCCTTGAGGTAATGCTTCTTGGAGGCGCACTTATTCGTAATCTGGTTGCACACCAGCTCTGAGTCGCCAAAGATCTGCAAATGCTTTATCCCCAGTCTCTCCGCCTTTCTCAAACCCAAACACAAAGCCTCATACTCCGCCGCGTTGTTAGTGCAACTCCAAGCCAGCCTGTAAGTGTAGTCTTTTTGGATCCCGGATGGGGAAACCAGAAGTACACCTACACCGGCGCCATTCTTGCATCGGGCGCCATCAAAGTACAGCTTCCATAGCTTTTTTGGGGCAGGTCCAACATCTTTCTTTGCCGACTGGTCAAGTCTTTCAGGCTGGGTGACGGAGTAACAGCCTTGCTCGGTCTCAATCATGGCATTGAAGTCTAGCAAGGAGAACTCATCCTCCACTTGTAACAGCTCGAGGGCCTCTTCTGCCATATCCACCTCTACCAGTTCTTCGGTTGTCGGATGAACCATGTCGCTCTGCTGCTCTTCCCCTGGTATCTTCTCTACCAGAAATGTGGAAGGCTTTTCATTATAGATCTTCAATCTCCTTCCTTTGAAGGGCACTTCCATATGCGAATAATCCAGAGACAAATATCCACCCAGCTTCGCAGTGAACTCCCTAGAGAGACACATGCCGAAGTAGGGTTCCAAGTCAACCACCACGACCTCTTGGATGACCACTATGTCGAGGGCTTTATGCAGTCGGATCGGGATATCTTTGATGACACCAACTGTCTTGACAGGAGTGTCGTCTAGCTGCAGCACACCTTGGTTGCTCCTTGTGTATTCCATACCGATCTCCTCGCAGACGGCCCTCGGCATGACAGTAGTGGAAGCACCAGAATCCACCATGCAGTTGTGTACTATATAGCCCTCCATTCGCAAAGAGAGATAGAAAGGTGGCGGCCTGTTTTTCCCAGTAGCAGATACTATCAAGGGCCGAGCTAACACAGCAGGCTGTGTCGGCTTTCCATCTTTCACGCTCTTCAAGGATTCCTGCAATAGGTCTACTTGCCCTGGGAGCAGAAGAGCCTCGTACATACTTATCTTCGTCGGGGTCTTTTTGAGCTCATCAACTATATTATAGGTTGAAGTGTCGGCTCCCTCTATCTCTTTCGCTGGCTCATACCTAGTTCGGTATTGTTGCGTGGCTTCAACTACCTATCTCTTCATCAGCGATGGATACCTCAGCTTCTCTTGAGCTTGTTCTTTTGTTTTGGCTAGAGGTTGGGCTGGGGGAGCCTTCATCGCGGGAGCCTTGAGCGTCGGGAACCTCTCTTTGGCTGTAGGAGGTAAAGGTGACTTGTCAGGTGGTAGCCCAGCAGGCTGCGCCCTCTCCCTTCTGGCGTATACTTTCAACGGCTTCGTTTGGGCCGTGGCAGCCTCAATGGGCCTTTTGCCTTCCTTGGTCAAGAGTGACACAGGATCTTCTTCTGGGACTGCAAAGTTGCCTTCATCGTCCAGGATCATGTATGCTTCGTCCTCCATGGCGCTGCCCGCAAGGGTCTGAAGATAATGCTGATGCAGCATGCAACCCTCCTCTCCATGTGGATCGTTGCATGTGGAGCACCAGTTAACCTGGTCAAAGTGCCTGGTTGAACCTCATTGGCAGCATTCCTCGCCGGGGGCCTTTGCGCTTGCGCAGCTTGATCTTTTGTTAGCGCAGGGGGAGGATATGGTCTCCTCGGAAGAAACTCCATCTGGGCTTGCTTCTTCTTCATTATCGTCATATCATTGGAAATAGTATGATAACTAGAGGCTAGAGCCCATACCTCCGGAAGGATTTTATTCTGAATATCATTATCAGGAAGCGTCGGCTGGGTCGGCGGAGGTATTGCAGCTAATGGTGGAGGTGCAGAATACGCCGCGTAATGAGGGGGAGCTGGGAGTGCGGGATACTGCAGAGGTGGAGGTGGCGGATTAGGATAATGGATCTGAGGCTGACCATAGGGGTTTATAACCGGCGTTGGGTTCCATGGCTACTAGGGGTACTGATTTGACGAGGATGGCATTACACCAGACGCCGATGGGTATTGTGACTAAGGGAAATCAAGGTAAATGGGAGGCTGCATTCTATGTGGAAGCCTGCCTATAGAGATTATGTCTAATTCTGCTTGCTGGGCAGCTTCATATAGGGCAAGGAAAGTGTCGACCCGGGCTATCTTGAGAAGTAGGCAAATATTTGAATTGAAAGACCTCAGGTAATAGTGCGCAGCTTGTCCCGCCGGAGGTCGTAGTTCGCGAGGTACTCTCTTCCAGGACCTCACAAACCTCACGTTGAATTTTTTGATCAGCATGCAGAACAGCAAGTAGAGCAGCCACAATGGTCACAAGACCAAGAGCCACAATCAACAGATCATTGGGTTAGAAGATCTACACGTCCACAAAAGTGTCCGGAAAGGTATTCTCATGTTTATCAGTCCACTTTTGCTTTATTAAGCGATGATGGTGAACCTAGTTCATTTCGGGAAGCTAGAGACTCTGAGAATGCAAAAAAGTGGAGGAAATCCATGGAGGAGGAAATCGAGGCACTTCGCAAGAATAAAACGTGGGAACTTGTGGATCTCCCACCTGGAAGAAAGACTGTTGGAAACAAGTGGGTGTGCAAAGTGAAGAAGAACAACGATGGGTTGTTGGAACGCTATAAAGCTCGTTTGGTGGCAAAAGGCTATGTGCAGAAGTCAAGTATTGACTTTAATGAAATTTTCTCTCCAGATGTGAAGATGACTGCTATTAGAGTTCTACTTGCACTTGTAGCTGCACAGGATTTAGAACTGGAGCAGCTTGATGTAAAGATTTCTTTCCTGCATGGTGATCTCAAGGAAGAGATTTTTATGGATCAGCCTGAGGGCTATGAGGAAAGAGGCAAAGAGCATTTGGTTTGCAGACTGAAGAAATCACTGTACGGATTGAAACAGGGGCTAGGATGTGGTACAGGAAATTTGACACCTTCATGAAGAGCCAAGGTTTCAGCAGGAATGAAGCTGACTATTGTGGATACTATAAGAGGTTTGATGATGGCAGTTTTATTATTTTGTTGTTGTATGTTGATGATATGTTGGTTACAGGCCCCAGCATGAAGAAAATCATTAAACTTAAGGCTCAGTTGGCTAGGACATTTGAAATGAAGGATTTAGGAGCAGCAAACCAAATTTTAGGGATGAAGATACACAGGGACAGAAAAGGAAGAAATATCTGGTTAAGTCAAGTCATATATAGAGAAGATTCTGCAGCGCTTCAATATGCAGAATGCAAAACTAGTTAGTACCCCACTTCTTTCACACTTAAAGTTGTCTTCCAACCAGTGTCCTAGAACAAAAGCAGAGAAGACAAGCATGTCTTGTGTACTGTATTCATCAGCAGTAGGAAGCCTCATGTATGCCATGGTGAGCACCAAACCGGATATTGCCCAAGCAGTGGGAGTAGTCAGCCGGTACATGGCAAATCTTGGTAAGGAGCATTGGAATGCGGTGAAGTGGATATTCAGATATTTAAGAGCCACTTCAGATGTTGCCATTTACTTTGGATCGACAGATTTGCAAGTTAAAAGTTTTGTGGATTTTGATTATGGTGGAGATAGAGATGGGAGAAAGTCCACTACAGGATATACCTTCACTCTTGCTGGTGGAGCGGTGAGTTGGGCTTCTAATTTGCAGTCTATTGTGGCCTTATCAACCACTAAAGCTGAATATATTGCAACAACTCACACCAGCAAAGAGGCAATTTGGCTAGAGCGATTGTTGGGTGACTTCAAGGTAATGCAAGAGAAAATTATGTTGCATTGTGATAGCCAAAGTGCTATTCAACTAGTGAAGAATCCAACATTCCATGATCGCACGAAACACATTGATGTCAAGTACCACTTTATCAGAAATGTGGTGGAAGAAGGTAGGATCCTGTTGCAGAAAATCGACAATGAAGTGAATCCTGCAGATATGCTTACAAAGTCGGTCAAGGTAGAGAAGTTTGAGTGGTGCAGAACTTCTCTGGGCTTGCTGAAGAAGTAACAAGGGTAGCATTGGGCAATTGGCACTGAATGAAGACCTTTAGTAAAAGAATTCTTGAATATTGACTTCAAGTGGGAGAATGTTAGGAAGTGAAGTCAGTATCCAGCTTCCTGTCAGCAGATGCTAGGTAGCAGACCAGACGTCTGGGCTGCCAGACGTCTAGGCACCAGACGTCTAGGCCAGACGTATGGGCTGATAGATGTCTAGGCCAGACGTATGGGCACCAAACGTCTAGGCAGTGGATGTCTAGGATAGACGTCAGTTTGCGGAAGACGAACCGTTTCAGTTCCGTATGGAGACGAATAGTTTTGCGGAGGCTTCCTTGGGAAGAGGAAACTAACGGTTGGGGTCTTCCTTGTCTGCTCTACAAAAGGGACTTGATCCCTTGCATATTGATGTATGGTTGAAACGTGAATGTAACGAAGTGCTGCTGAAAATAATAAAGAAAGAGAATTTGCCATTGCCCCGTGGTTTTCCTGCAATTGCAGGTTTCCACGTAAATCTTTGTGTTACTTGTGTTTTTTTTGTTTTCTGTTATTGTGTTTCCACTTGCAGGTATAAAATCTAAGTTTTTTCCTAACATTTACAATGGGGGTACATCTCTCTTTATACAAAAGTGTGATGGTTCACCTTCCATGAGTTACAAGATCACCCATGTGGTGGTTCACCTTCCATGAGTTACAAAGTGCATAATAATATTATAATATTCCTTGACTCCTCAATCCTACCATACGGTGATGATTTGTACGGTAATCCCACGTACAAGATCACAATATTCACCAAGCAACAATTAACTCCTAAGTGGCAACACCCTATGTGTTTACCCTTGTACAATTTGTGTGTCATATAGCCTATTGGGCGTATGGCCTATAACTACTACAAATTTCGTACGGTACGCCTAAGTGCTACAACCTTCAATTCTCCCTGCAAATTCCTACCAATCCTATGTGTTGAACACGACAATAGAAGTGAAATTGGTGAGTTTGCTTAGTGCCATACCAACACTAAAAGTAGTTATAGGAAATGAACTGTAGCCACATAAGGTGATGGAAATGAAGAACCAGTCTGAAGAGGAATAAGTGAAGAGGAAGGATCAGTTTGTTGATCCGACAGAATTGATGATCGATATCGGGGAAAAGCCAGCATTGATTCATATCGAGATACTAGACCATATGTTGACGCAAGTCATTGTTGATGGAGGATCAAGTGTGAATGTGCTTCTAGAGAAGACATGGAAGGAGATTAGGGCTCCATTCTTGTGATCGCCAAATTTCACGCTATATGGCGCAAACCATTATGGTATTGAGACAAAGCGAGTCTTAACATCTCAAAAGGTAAAGATTGTGAACCAGGAATTCATCATGGATTTTGTTGTGATTACAATGCAAAAACCAACATATGATGCATTTTTCGGAAGAGGATGGCCAAGGTAAATCACAACTAGGAAAAGGATAGGTTAACATTTGAGAGAGGACAGCACAAATACATGATTAACTTGAAGAATCAAACTGTTAGTGAGGATCTAACAAGGACTGATGAGTCAAGAAGTTCTTTAGATGAAGATAGCCAGTATGAGACAAATAAGCAAGGAGTACTGCATCTCGGAGAGTGCAATGAAGATGAAAACAAATCGAATAGTGGACATCTCCACTCGCAAATGGAGTATGAAATATTTCAGCTAACCTGCTCTGTGATCAGACAGAGGAGATGAAGGAATTCCATGATGAGAAAACTTAAAGTAGCAAAAAGACCGCACAAAAGGAAAAGGATGAAGAAAACTTGATATTCCCCAAGAATTTTGCAGAATACGCAATCAGTGATGCCAAAATTGATCCAAAACCAGCACACCCAGAAAATGTGGCAAGAGCAACGGATGAGCCAAAGAACATAAATTACGAAGGACCAAAGACGATGGAAGTAAATTTGGGAACAAAAAAAGAATGTAAGATAATCCATTGTGGAGATGATTGGGATCCAATGTTGAAAGTAGTAGCTTTCAAAAAAATTATGCAATATAAGTCAATCTTCGCATGGATGTACAAAAATTTGAAAGGGATACCTCTAGAGCTATGTGTTCATAGGATCCAGTTGATCCTAGGCACCTTACTAATAAGGTGAAAGCCATATAGAATGAACCCAAAGTATGCAGCCCTGGTGAATGCAGAAATTGAAAAGATGTTGGATGTCAGCATAATCTTCAAAGTTACGATGAGCGACTAGGTGTCACCGATCATGATTACTTTGAAAAGAAAGCCAATAGAATCCACATGTGTGGACTTTAGGAGTCTGAATGCAGTAACAATAAAGGATCCCTTCTCAATTCCCTTTACTGATTCCATTTTGGAGGAGGTAGTTGGACACGAGATCTACTCATTTTTGGATGATTTTTCCAGCTACAATCAGGTCAGCATTGCAGTAGAAGACAAGTTAAAGACAGCGTTCATTGTAGAGAATGGTATTTATGCTTATAAGAGGATGTCATTCGGGCTATGTAATGCCCCATCCACAATTCAAAGAATTATTCTGTTTATTTTTTGTCAAAACAACAAGAAATTTCAAAGATTTCTTGGAAGATTGGTCGATATATGGGAAGGTAAAGGAGCACTTGCCAGCACTGGAATATATATGTATGAATGCCCGTATATCTTTGAACCCAGGAAAATACTTCTTGATTATGCCATACAGCAAGTTGTTAGGAAACACAGTTCGTAAGGAAGGGCTGAAGACAAATCCTGATAAGATTCGTGTCATTTCGAACATGGAAGAACCTAAGAAGAAGGCCAAAGTAGTCAAGCGCTAGAGGAAGAACCTAAGAAGGGTAAGGACACAGCGGCAACAACGAAGACTACTAATGCAGGAGAAAAGCTTCAAGAGATTTAAGAAGGGAAGGCAGCCAAATAGGAAATCAACCTGATTGGTCACGGTAGAGAAGATGTGGAGGAGACTACTACCGAGGATGACATAGATATAGAACTAGCAAAGGACAAAACAAGCAAGCATGTCATCATAGAAGTGCCATCTTGGAGGAGACCACCAATTCTGGGAGAAAACATCAATGAACAAGTTGACACATTCTTTGAAAAGGTGAATGGATTGTTTGATAGAGTTCGAAGTGAGTTTAGAGTTGGATGTGTTGGGGATTGGCGACTATGGCAATTGAGAATGGAATGTGAGTTGAGCAAACTGGTGCATTGGGCTCGTGATGATGAGCGTATGAAGAAGTTTGTAGAAATTTATCAAATGCAGCCATGGGAGCTAGGAGCTAGTAGTAGCAATGTCAATTTGATGCTGGAAATCAATACCCTACCAGAGAGAACTCAAGTACTCTACTGGTATCCACCATGAGAGTACGTTGACAAAGGAAATATGGTACCTTATCCTCAACTCCCAGGTGTCAAGTATGGGAAGTTGTCGCCTGAATTAGTCAAATCATATGCGAGGATAAATTTTTTGATATATTTGATTCGATTGTTAGTAGCAGGATTGGAGACATTCTAGTAGATGGCTTGTAGCCTAAAGTTGAAGGAGGAAGAGTTGACTAACCAAGTGCAGATGGTCAAAGGTCAACTTCAACATGTGCAGCAGGATGCCGAAACAAAACTAGTTGGGATGAGAAACGAGATAAAGGCTATGAAGCACACATGAATAGCAAGATCAATAGATAAGACAGTTGAAGTCCAAATATGCTAGAAGGATTGTAATGTCCCCTTCTAATCAGCTAGTGGGAGCACATAGAGACTAGCCTATACACGGGTTCCCGTAGGCTATGTCATATGGATGAGAGCCTTTGGAGATATTTGAGACAGCTTTTGGATTCTTAGAGCTCAGTTTTGGTGGTCGCTTGGGGTCAAACGGAGCTAGGATGCTGGAATTGCTATTTTTAGTAGTGTCGGGTTTTAGGGTTTCTTGCCAAGCGGACAGGGGGATGTTCTACAACGAAATGGGTATCCGGAACAGGTTTCAGTTGGTCAATCGGAGTTTCATAAGGCAAAGTTTTTAAAGCACAAAGCTTGGCTTTATTAAGTGAATTATTAAATTCATTTTATAAAGTTAAAACTTTAAATTATATTTAAAGGGAAAGAAATATGTTTATCCCACATTGAGCGCGCAAAAAAGAGTTTGCCAAGGAGGAGCCTATTTATTCGGTGGCTTGGTCTCATTTCAGACATTATGGTTTATGTTATTTCTTCTCTTGGAGATTAAGGTCGGTGGCTGATATTTCTTCATCGAAAGGGACGAAAACCCCAATCGATAACCTGACGGACGAAAGCCCGAAGGACAGATCGGTTCCATTTCAGGGATCGACAATGTGCAGATTGTTGAAGTTCTGAGGACGGAAACCCTCAGTATTGGAGAAGGGAGCCAGACGAAAACCCAGTTCTTGGCTGGTGAATTCACTCAGGATTCACGCTTATGTGATTCAATCAAAGATTCGAGAGGTTTATAGTCCATCGGTTGGAGATAATAGCAAATTGGTATGTTTATAATGATATTCCGAAGACATTTATCCATCTGGAATTTCTAAACATTGTTGTTAATTTGCTGATATGAATTAATAAGCTATTTTGATTATGGGTTCTGCATAAAAATCGATTATTCAGTGTTAAATCCATCCGGGTATCATTGCATGTTGTTGTTATTGGCTTCTTTCATTTGGGTATTATTGCACGTTCAAATTAATCCATAGTTATTGCAAAAACACCAAACATAGAATAGGGCAGCTCTTTACAAGGATGGAGCTTACTCATAAAGATCAACTCATCGCAGAATAGGATGAGCACATGAATAGCAGGATCAGTTGATAGGATAGTTGAAGTCCAAATGCACAGTAAGGGAGCAAACTCTAGGAGGATGGAGCTTACTCATAAAGATCAACTCATCACAAAACGGGATGAGCAACTAGCAATAGTTGCAAGGAAAAAAGCAGAAGCAACAAAACGGGAGGTCGAGTTGAAAGCTAGGTTGGCAAAAGTCGAGCAAAAGTCGGATCACTATGGCTTCGAGTGGGCTTGTTACCAGGCCTATGCCAAGAGACTCAAGGGAGAGAATGAAGCCTTGAAGCTGCAGATCCAGGAGCTTGGAGGAATACCTTTTCCATTGCCTCAATCTCAATAAAGCCAACGCCCACAAGAGCAGCAATAGTAGTCGACGAGAACATCAACGAGTCTAGAGGGGAGGGCAAAAATAGGCGCTCGTTCTAACGTGCCACCTCAACTTAGGAAATAAAAGAGTTGGAAATAAAATATGCATGGAAGTCAAGTACGCATATACTAAAGTTTTGTAATTTGAATATATTGTAACGTTGTAATACTTGAATGAAAAAATGTAATAATGAGTCATGTAGAAGTCATGTGCGGATAAAATGAAATAAAATGCAAGTCAAATGTAATAAGGTAGAAATGAGGTATCAGAAGTGGTAATTGCCTGTAACTACCTTTCCTCTAGTTTAAACAGACCCCCTCATTCATTTGAGCGAGTAAACACAATAAGTACACATTGAGACATTGCATTGTATATGGCAAGAGAAGATATTGTGGAGTGCATTAAAGATATTCTACACAGGAATAGATGTTGCGTATGCAAGATGTCGTACGCAATTTGACTGTACAAGCTTACCATTAATGTAAAATCTTGTTCATACTTGTTCATCATTTCGTTATTGTTTATTGTGTGATATCTATATGTGTTTCTATTGATTGATTGTTGTAGTAGATTTAGAATCAAACCTTGTTATCTTGTTTTCTTTCCCCAATATTGTTCGTACAAGGTCGTCTGGTCAATTTCCAGGTTGTCTAATTGCATGCGTCAAGCAAGACTAAAGGCAAGCCGTCTGAGTGAATGCCAAGCCATCTAGCTAGTGCCAACCGTTTGAGGAGAGTGTAGGTCGTCTAATTCTTAGACTGGGCCATCTACAGCATTGACCAAAGTCATCGGAGACAAAGAGATGATGCAAGTCGTATATTTGCATCTTTGCAAGTTGTGAACAGATAATCTGTCAATCCAAATTGTTCCTCCACGGGTGGAATACCACCATCGTGCTACAAGATTGACGTCCTCTCGAGTCGCCATAATTGTAGTAGCTCACTACTACCATCATGCTCCGAATGGAGGTCTATTACACAAGCTGAGGCAAAAGAAAAAGCAAGGTAGAAAGAACAAGAATTGTTTGTTTGGACAAGGGAGACCCACTCACTAGAGCAACCCACTCTCTGAGCGCCCTACTCTCTAGAATGCCCTAGTCGCCCAAGCGCATCGCTCATTGTAGCACCCCTCGCTCCCTGGAGCACCCCACTCATCCAAGCGACCCATAGCCAAAGTGCCTCACTCCATGCCTATTTTTAGTAAATAAGATAAGGATGATGTAATCACCTCATAATTATCACCAAGGTACATTGTATGTAGTCCATTTCGTGGCTACAGGTTCAAGTATAAATAAGAGTTGAATGCTCATTGTAATGGTCTTTTGGCTACCCAACATACCAAAGCTACTCTCTGGAGATCATTGTACTCAACATTTTGAAATCAATAAAACAAAGGATTGTGCTTGACATTCATGAATTATTGTGTGTTTAACCTTTAATTTATGGATGCGTGGAACTAGTAGCACTGCTCTTCTTCCCTCTATTAGTCGTTTTTCTTTGTGATATGAATGATTACTTTGGAGATCTCATCATAGTGAAATTATTCAACATCTGCTGGAGTTGCTGATCACACCAGCTTTAAACCTCGCTATGATCTCGATCGTGTTTTGCATTTTATCTCTTTAACCCTTACTCTCAAACAAAAATAGATTAGATTTGTTTTTGTTGCATTATTTTGCTTATTGGTTTTTGTATGTCTATAATCCATTTTTGTTATTTATTTTCAACATTAGATAGAAGATAGAAGGAAACTGGCCTAAGATCCAAAGGTTGTCGAGAGTAGAAACCTCCCCATTCATTTGTTGAACTGCGGTCACGAGCGCAAATCGCACTTGCTAATTTTTGTGTTCAACAAAGCCACATATGGCTTATTTTAAAAAAATATATCTCAGTTGACTGGCCTTATAAACTCATCCTGAATTGGTGCTCTCATTTCCTTCACTCAGACATTTACTACTTATTTATAATGCTTGTCATTAGATGAATTTCATGGCCTTCTTTTTTGAGGTTTATTTTCTTCTCATAAGTGAAATCATTGAAATGAAATGCAATGAGATATTACAAGAGACCCTATAGGATCTATGGGATGGAAAAGAAAAGAGAAAAAGAACAGTATGCCATATCAGTGGACTTCATAGTCAGTCATCAATTTCCAACGACCACATTATCAATATCACTGAAAAAATATGGAACGAAAAAAGGAAAAGCCTATTGTTGTTTTGTGAAATTCCAGAAATTTTTTGACACAATGCCTAGAAGTAAACTATGGAGTAGAATGGAAGACTTAGGCATATCAGAAAAATATAAAACAGCAATGCCTAGACTCTATGAGGAGGTCCAAGCCAAAATTATAATGCAAGCAGGCCTCTCATGATGCTTTAGAAGTGACATTGTGGTGGACGAGTACTCAGATTTACATTTTAAGTATATTTTGAAATAATGATTTATGAATGATGTCCTTGGCTAAGGTAAGTGCCCAGATTATATAGCATGTAGATGTTCTTTATGGAGAGACACCACAGTTCACAACTCCTCCCAGGCAAGAATGCTTTGCCCTCGAAGCATAGGAAGGGAAGAATTTTATTTTAGCAGCATTGACTTTAACACAATCTTTTGATATGATATGGCCCAAATATTCAAGCTGTGGCTTTCCAAAACTACACAAATTTTTTTGCATAAATTTTATTTTCTTGCAAGATTGTTAACACCTCTTCCACATGCTTAAGATGATTCTTCCAATTTTGGCCAAAGATAAGAATATCATCAAAGAATACTAAGACAAACTTTCGTAGATAGGGTTGGAAGATTTTATTCATAGTGGCTTGAAAGGTAGCAGGTGCATTAGTTAATCCAAATGGCATCACCGTGAACTCATAGTGGCCTTCATGAGT
The DNA here is from genome assembly GCA_028583015.1 of Wollemia nobilis. Taxonomy (NCBI): domain Eukaryota; kingdom Viridiplantae; phylum Streptophyta; class Pinopsida; order Araucariales; family Araucariaceae; genus Wollemia; species Wollemia nobilis. The sequence goes on along the minus strand of JAQPPZ010003172.1, from coordinate 4,438,566 downwards.
TCTAAATGTTGTTTTTGGAATATCTTCTATCTTGATTTGTATTTGGTAATATCCTGATCTTAGGTCTAATTTAGTAAAATATTTAGCACCATGGAGTTCATCTAGCATTTCATCGATAAATGGGATAGGAAATCAATTCTTGATTGTAATTTTATTTAAGCCTCTAAAATCAATACATAGGTGATAAGATCCATCCTTCTTTTGAACGAGTATGACCGGTGCTGAATATGGGCTCTTACTAGGTGTGATAACACCTAATTTTAATAGTTCTTGGACCAAACATTTGATTTTAGTTTTATGGTGGTGTGGATAACGATATGGTTTGATATTTACTGGAGGTGCGTCTAGATTGATTTCAATAACATGCTCAATATCTCATTTGGGAGGTATTCCTAAGGGTAGATCTTAGAATACCAAAGCATATTTATTGATGATTTGATTTATTTCATTATCTCATACATCGTCTATGGGTATAGGGTTGATGGTAAAACATCAAGCAATAATTGTGGATGCTCCTTTTTTAATCATCTTTTCCATTTTATATGAAGACACTAACTATGATGGAGGAGCATGGAATCCTTTTAAGGTGTACTTTTGGCCTTGCCATTTGAATTTGAAAATTCATTTTTCAAGACTACATTTGAAAAATCCTAGAGGAGTTAACCATTATGCTCCAAGTACTACATCCAACCCTCCTAATGGTATAGCATAAAAGCTATTTTGGTATTTGTAATCATTCATACTTAGCTCCACTTTGTGACATTTTGATTTACAATTTAGGTGATTAACCCCTGGAATTGCCACATCGAATCCTTTTGTTGGATAGACAAATAAATTGAGTCACTTAGTAGTGGCTAAATCAATAAAGTTATGTGTAACACCTAAGCTAATTAACATATAACTCGGTGGTTTTTAATATACCCTTGTATTTTGAAGGTTTGTGGGTATTGGATTCCTGTTAGTGTAGCTATGGAGATTATAGGCTCGTTTGGTTCTCTTTCTGCCTCAAATACATCCTCGATACTAATATTGCTTGCATCCCAATTTCCCTCTTCATAATTCCTTCCTTCATAATTATATAATTTCTTTGAATCTTTACAATTTGATGGTTTAGGGGGATTTTTATTTCCCTTATTCGATTGAGATTTCTTGTAATTCGAGCTCCGTTGATGTGGAGGTTTATATCTTAATGATTTTGTTGGATTTTCATTTCTTACATCATGACCAGCTTGAAACCATGTGGTTTGATTCCTTTTGAATATCTTATTTTTGTACTTTTAAGCTAACCTAATAGCTAGAGGTAGGGTCAAATCATCCTTAACTTGAAGTTCATGTTTTATATTAGGTTTCAATCCACCCACATAACATTGAACTAATTGATTGTCTGTTATGTTAGTTACTAATGTTGCTAATGACTCAAATTCTTCGTTGTTTTATTTTAGTCAATTGATTGAAATAATCAGTCTCTCGTGGTTCAAATCTGTAATTAAAATCTGCAAGAAATCCTTCCCATGTTCGTGTAAAGCCCCTATGTTTTTTCATGCCACCAAATATACCACTTTCATGCTTTTCCTTTGAAATCGAAAGACTCTAATTTAATAGCATCCTCATTGTTGACAGGATTTAATTCAAAGTAAATTTTTATGCTGATACCCCACTCAATAGAATCTTATAGATTTTCACCATTGAACTTTAGCACATCGAATCAAGCATTTGTTTTACATGATCTATTATAATGCTGACTCAATTGTTGTAAAGTATGAACAATAACGCTTTCTGGCATCTGATTAGGATCTGGCCTTGATGTTTGCATAACTGGAGACCTTAACAATCTTGAGGATCTGTTGTTAGTGATCAATGCCTGGATGTTGGCTTCAATATTTTTAATACCTTCTTCTATCTTGTAAAATCTTTCATTTATTTGTTACATATCTTGTTTTATTTTATTTACATATTTTATTTATTTGTTGCATTATTCATCCTCGAAATTTTTACAATTTATACATACACCAACAATTATCATTTGAGTCTGTGTATGTATTTATTTTTTATTATTATTATTTTTTTTATTAGATAAACGAAGGGGTTTTGAAAGGTTCCCCAAACCTTTTACAAAGAGGATCCAACCATCCTTCCAAAGGAGACTAAGAAGGAAAGGGCCCAAAACAGCCACAAGCGGGACAAACACCCAAGAGACAAACAAGCTCCAAAAAACCAGCAAGAACCAACACTACAAGGATCTAAAAACAACTACTATAAACCAAAGGACACAGAAAACCCACGCAGGGGTTAAAACCCAGAAACAACCACACCGAACAGAAAGCCCCACAGGGGAAAAGGGCCGAGAGAGAAGCAACCAAAAAACCAGAAGATCAAAAGGAAACCAGGGAGTCGAGACCTAAATCTTGGTGTCGTTGGGACCAGCATCCTTGTCCGCTCCTTCCTCCTTTAGCTCCCACTGCTCCCAACCCATCAGGACCAAAATTTCTTCCGCATAAGATATGGTAGTTTGCATGGACTCAATCAAAGACCTTTGAAGCTTCAGCAACGTACGTTTGAGAGGTTTGGGGGCAGACCCTGAGGCCTGGATTCTGTGTTCCTGAGACTTTTTCACACTACCCGCATCGAGGATGAGCTTCACTTTCTTGGGAGGCAGAGTAAAATCCTCAAAATCGGAATCATCGATGTACAAGGGGGCCTTACCATGGTTGGCCAGCTTGGCTACTAGACGTTTGGATCATCTAGTCCACTCGCCGCTACCTCCCCCACCTTTCTGAGATGAGTCTGCCACCCTAGCCATTGACCCCTCAATAGGAGTAGCATCAGCAATTTCCTTACTAATTGACTCGGTATCTTCAGCGTCAATTGAGTCTGGATAATAAACAATTGACGTCGGTGCCCTGTTGAGGGTATTTAGAATTTCCACACCATCCAAACCTCTGGATTTTACCACATGGTCGAAAAGCATTTTAATCAGCCCCTGGTGAATTGTGTCTGGGGCAATCCCTTTCCTGACCCTACTCATTGATCTCGACATGGACTGGAACAAGAATGATGGTATGTTCATCAATCTCTTATGATGTAAGTGATTGAGGAACATAAAATGGAAGCTTCTCAGGATCTCTTGGTTCTTGTCCAACGTCAAATATTGCATAATGACCAGCGCCACCCTATCCCATGGAGCTTTCAACGAATTGCGTTTGAAACCGTTCTGAATTCTAACCAATTCTTCCTCATCGCCTAGGAAAATCTGGAACTCTTTTGCAAGAGACTGTTTTTCTCTATTGTGAACAAATCCATCCGCAACCAAGCCTGTCACTTCAGCAATCAATGGAATATTAATTTCGAACTCAAGAGTCCCAACCCTAACCACTCCATTGCACCAGGAGTAGGCCAAATGCTTTGCCATATCCCTGTGATGCCCATTAAACTTCAGCAAGCATTGCAGAAAATGTTGCCCTTCTTTAAGATTTTCCTAACATCCTCATCAACAATCAAAGAGCACAGCTCTAGAATTAAAGTTGCTATTCTTCCCAGAGATCTGATGCTAACACTGCCCACTCCACTCAACAAAAACACACCAGAGCCGTTGCAGAGAATCACCGAAGACTAACAGGAAAATATAGAGCAAAACTTTCTAAAATCCAAAAGCCTTGGTTACTCGTGAATAATCACGATACCCAAAGGAGGTACATCTTCGCCACCTTCTTGCCAACTCATCCACTGGGAGCTGTACCATGGAAACATCCCCTCTCTTGCCTTTCCAAGATATCTCAATATGCTTGCAATTGTAAGCAAGACAATTCTGGTATCCTTGCACCCCGACCCAAGCTGAATGGAATTGATAACCAAGCTACAATGAGGTGACATCTCGCACGAGTTCACAGGCTTCCCTCTTGGGACGATAATTCCCCTCATGAGATACCTCCATCTTAGGCCCTTTCACTCAATCGTGGAGAAAGGCCATCTAGCCAGGCCAATCAGGTATTGCCACATCCGCCTAGAAAGCTTCGTGCCACTTCGACCTAACCCGAACATTCCATGAACCACCTCCCAATGCCTCATCGGGAAATAAACGTTGACTGTTAACAAGAAAACAAGTTTTAAACTCTGCTTCCTGGGACAAAAGGTCCATCCACTCCAATGATGGATTTATTTCGCCTGATCCTTGTAATAATAATTTTGTGTTTCCCTAATAAAGGAGTAGTGGGTGGCACTGATTTCAATAGAAAGCCATCCTTGGTACGTCCACCTCAACCCCAAACAGTTCTCCTTGGAAAAGCTCATTGTGCTTAATTTCAAACAAGATGTAAGAGGTCGGGCTTGGTCGTCATATGGCTCGAGTGATAATTGTATCTACTCGTAGACAGTTTGGCCACCTATAATACAGCCACAAAGTGTTGCCCCACTCAGAAAAGGGGCGCTAAAAATGATCTAGTTTGAATTTAAAAAATGGAGGCTCTTTAGGAGTGGATGACCAACAGTCAAGTCCGTATGGGCTCGGAAACCAGTTTCAACGTAGACTTTGGATGGCATATTACCTTCTTCTGCTCTCATTATCAAATTGAGCTAACCCCGCTGGGAAATCTTCCCTCCAAACTGTAATGTTTTCCTATGAGAGGCCCAAATTTGCCAAATAATCCACAGATCTATTCCCTTCTCTGTACATGTGCTTGATTTGAACATTTTCAAGGGCTTGGATCATTCTCTTGACTTCGGCTAACAGATTTGAAATGGTCCACGAAGCATATTGAATGCCTCTGAGCATATTAATGATCTTGAGGGAATCCCATTCAATAATAACCTTCCTGCAATCCATAGTTTCTCGTTGAGAAACTCCTTGGAAGAGTGCTCTTGCTTCCGTAGAGTGACCGGTCTAGCAATCCAGGTTCTCCGCGAATGCACGCAAAATTTTCCCATTCGAATCTTTGATCACTCCCCCTGCACCTGCCGGTACAAGGTTACCTTTAGAGGCTCCATCAAAATTAAGCTTCAATCAGCCAATGGAGGGGGGGATCCCAAACAGTTTCAGCTATGGAAGAAGAAGCCAGGTGGGGCACTGGTGACAAGGGAGCTCTAAATCCAAAGTTCAATTCAAGCTCTATCTCCCTACCAACAGTGACCTTGTCAAGAGGGATAAGGTTCACATTCTCCATAGAGGCATCAACAGCACGCAGGAACACACTCTCCACAGGGTGAGAGATGTTTTTGAAGGCCCGCTCCTTCCAAACTTGCCACCACAAATGGGGCAAGGCAAAGGACCAAAAGGTATGAATGCGAGGGGGAAAGAAGGGGGGACTCCATTGCTCAACCAAATCAGCCAAATTTCTAGGAAAAACCCACTCCACCACAACTGAACTAAGGAACCGGGAGAGGACATCCGGGTGAAGGGACAGACAGACAAAAGATGCACTAGATATTCATTATCAATACCACACAGGTACACCTATTAGGAAGGACCATACCCCTTTTCTGGAGATTGTCCAACGTAAGACATTTACCTTGGACCGCCAACCAAAAGAAGATATTAACTTTGGGAGTAAGACCCTTCAACCATATATTACGAGCAGGGAACCAAGGGTCAAAATCCACATCTAAAAGAGAATAAGCCGACTTAACAGAGAAGCAACCATCCTTTTCTGCATCCCACACCAATTTGTCCGGCTTGTCCCTGTTGACTATTATAATCCATTTTAGGATATCGGACAAGGCTCTAAGGGCATTGACTTCAACATGTGACAACCCAGGAAAAACAAGGGGTTTCCAGCATTTTCTACCATCAACCACATCTATAAAGTCACAAACCTTCAGACCGAAAGCTTGAGTTGTGATTGGTTCAACCAAACTTAGACATGGATACAATTCCAACAGCCTCTTCTCCCTCCAAAAATCAATATTCTGTCCATTCCCCAAAAGCCATCGCCCTCCCTTCAAAATAACTGATCGGCTTTTCACTATGCTCTTCCAAAAAGCGAACCCATGGGAAAGGGCGGGATCAGTGAGGAAAAGGCCATCTCTACCTAAGTATTTGGCTTTCAAAAATTTTACCCAATTTACATTCTTATTTTGAGTCAATCTCCAACCCTGCTTGGCTATAAGGGCCTTGTTCATCTCTTTGAGTCTTCTCAAACCTAGACCTCCCGATTCTTTAATAATGCAGACTTGGTCCCAGGCAAGTAGCAGAAACTACTTCCTCTCATTAGAACCTGACCAAAGGAAGGAACGCTGGATTTGCTCAATTTTTTGGGGGATAACTCCTGGCAACCTAAGAGAGAAAGGAAATACACCAGGACGCTTTGGAGGGTAGCCTTTACCAACAAAGCTTTTCTTGCCTAGCTCAAAAGAGCCCCTTTCCAACCCGCCAGCTTTCTTTGAACTCTTTCCACCACCAGATCCCACAGAGAAGCCTTAATACCGCCCTTGAATAGCGGCATTCCCAGATACACCGAGGGCAAGGAATCTATCTCACAACCCAAAATCTCAGCAATTCTCCTCTACCTACCTGGAGGTGTGTTGAAGAAAACGATTTTGCTTTTTCTCAAATTGACTTCCTTCTCTACCGCTTTCTCGAAGTCCAGAAGGATAGCTTTGACAGCTCTGGCTTGAAGGATTGATGCGATAAAGGACAACAAGGTATCATCAACAAATTGGTGATGGGAAATCGGATCCATATTAGTTGCTGGATTAATCCCTACGATTGTAGGATCAACTTTAAGGGCTCTTCCCAGAGAGTGCAATTAAAATAAATAGGTAAGGAGATAAAGGATCACCCTAGCAGATTCCCCTACAACTACGAAAATAGCCAGCCGGAGACCCATTTATGATAACTGAGAATTTTGCAGAAGAAATACAGGCCCTGATAAGCCTCAGCCAACTTGGTCTGATACTGAATTTTTTTAAAACTTCAAGCAGGAAATCCCATGAAACTCTATCGTAAGCTTTGTTCATATCAAGCTTAAGGAAGGTTCTTGGTCTTTTGCTTTTATCTACTGAGATGAGCTCATGGACCGCGATAATACCATCGAGGATTTGCCTACCTGCCACAAAAGCACTTTGGGATTGATCAATAATCATCGGTAGGAAGGCTTTCAGTCTATTTGCCATTGATTTTGTGAGGATTTTAAAATAAGTATTGCATAGGTTGATGGGTCTAAAATTTATAAATTCTTTTGCATACACCATTTGGGGGATGAGGACAAGAAAGGTTGAATTAACATCAGATGGAATGAACTTTACCCTCTGAACATCTCTATATGTCAAAAAAATTGGAAAAAAATAGGATGAAAGCCATCCGGGCCAAGCGCTTTGAGACCTCCCATGGAGAACACTGCATCCTTAATTTCATCATCACTAAAAGGAGCACATAAAACTTCGTTCATATCTTCTGTAACAAGAGAAGGGATGTTGTGAAGGATCCTCTCTTCAGCCTATTGATCCCTGACTTCTCTCAAACAGAGGAGGGATTTAAAGTAATCAGCCGCTTCTTCCCTTATTTCCTCAATATCCATCGTTACCAACCCATTGGATTTCAGGATTTCTCTAATTCTATTGTAGCTCCTGTGCCTTAGAGTGGACATATGGAAAAAATTTGTATTTTTGTCACCTTCCTAGAGCCAGAGAGATCTTGACTTTTGACGCCACAGAGTTTCCTCTTTGACAAGAAAATTGTGCAGGTCTGATAACAGGACTCTTTCCCTAGTCTTGGTCTCTACATCTAGCTCCCCTGAATCTGAGGAGGCTTCGATCTCCTTTAATTGATCAGATAATTCTTTTTTCCTCAGGGTTACGTTCCCAAAGATATATTTGTTCCAAATGTTCAGATTAGCCTTGACAAATCTTAACTTGGAAGCCACTTGAGAAATGAGAGGGCCCAAAAAAGTCCGCGACCACCATTCCTTGATTCTGGATTCTAGGTTTGGATGATGCATCCACATTGCCTCAAACCTGAAATTTCTGGGGAAGAAGCCGGGATTTCGAATTTTTTCAAAAACAAGAGGATTGTGGTCAGAAGCTACTTTGGGCAGGGAGCAGAGGGATGCGTCTCCAAAAAAGGGGAGACCTTCCTTGGAAACCAAGACTCTGTCAAAGCCTAATCTGGATATTCCGATTGCCTATCCGCCTATTGCTCCAAGTATACTTGGACCCTTTTAGGTCCACATCCATTAGCTCCTGGTTGTTTATAAAAGAAGCGAACTCCTCCATACTTCTAGGCCCAATTTCATACCAACTTTCTTATCAGAAGGATAGAGGGGGGTATTAAAGTCCCCAGCGAGTATCCAAGCTTCGCCCCTGAAAAACTCTCATTGAGCTCAAAGACTCCCACAGGAGGGCCCTGTTGGGGCCCAAATTGGAGGCGTAGATATTGGACGTAATCCATATAAACCAAAAACTTTACAGCAAAAAAGGATATTAATAACCCTATCAGAGACCAAGAGGGTAGAACCACACAGCTTCTCGGGGTTCCATAAACAAAGGAGGCCCCAGAAGCCCCATTGGCAGAACTTGCCACAAAACCAGCCTCCTTCCAAATAATGTTTTTAGTTGCCTCAACATTATTGCTATCCATCTTAGTTTCCTGGATAAGAATAATATCCGGTCTTACCTCTTTCCTGGTGGACGCCAAAACTCGTTACTTGGGGAACCCATTCAAGCCTCTAATATTCCAAGATAAAAGCTTCATTTACGTGATTTGGAGTATTTTTCCCCACTTGGAGAGTGAGGTGAGCGGCAAAATGTGTCAAGCTTTAATTGTTTACCTTTGATGTCTTTTTCTTTCTCAAATTTCAATTGCATTTGGAGCTCATCAACAATTTCTGACTCTGCCTCACGAATCCTCAGCGCTTTGCAGGATGGTTTTCCTACCTTGCAGTTTGCTCCGACATCAACTTGACCTTTAAGAAGACTTCCAGTTTTAGGTCTGGATTTAGCTATTCCCGAAGAACCTTTGCTAGGACCCGGTGACCTCTTCACTTCGATTTGTTTCGAGGAATCCTGCACTAGGATATCTTGCTCTCTAAGTTGCAGAGGGGATCTGATATATTCCAAGACTGGCTCCTGAGAGTTCAAACACTGAAAAGAATTTTGGAGAAACTTCGAAGGAATACTATTATCAGTAACCAAGTCATCAAGACACACTTGGTCAATACCTCTATAAGAATGAGGATTAGTCGGGTTCAATGGTTGGACCACCGCCTTGCCAAGGTCGCTGACATCCACCGGAGAAATTTGATCCACAATTCTTTCCCCCACTGTTGACTGGTTTGGAAACGAAGATTCTGGCTAGGCTGCCATCGCAAGGATCGACTACTCTTGAACTTTATTAGCTTGCTTTTAAAACCAGTTCTTTCTTTGGGCTCCATCACCACGAGTTTTGCGAGGGCACGATCCTGAAGAATGACCTAGTTTCTTACAGGAAGAGCATTTAATCGGTCTGTTTTCATAGACAATCTACTGAATCCAGGGACCCTGTCTGGATATAAGCTCAATATGGCCTGGCAAATCAGCCTCTGGGTCTGCCATCACACACATCCTAGCGAAAATCATCGTGGATTTGGATTTATTTGCCAAATCAATCCCAACAAGGCCTCCGATTGCCTTGACAATGCCCCTCAGGATATCTTCATGCCACAAATGGAACGGTAATCCGGGAGTCTCACCCATAAGGGGACCATGTTCATTTTTTGAGTTCTAAGGTTAAAGTCAAGGCCCCATTTGAGCAGAAACAACCCCCTCTTACCAAAGAACTAGGGACCTCCTCCCAAGATACGCTTTGAGTCCTCTTCACAGTTAAGCTTGATGAGGAAGAAAGCATTTGAAACTGCAACAATCTCCAGCGAGCCAAGAGGATTCCGTTTGACAAGAGCCCATCTCCAAATGGAGTCAAGATCTGGCCGACTTCCTTGGAATTTCCTGATCAGGTTCCATGACCCTTCCTCTATTGTAACATCCAAAAGCTCATCCGGAATAACCAATTTATTACAAATAGGAGAAAGGTCGAAAAGAGAATTTGAGCCACGCGGACCCAAACCTCTAGCGGTAACCGCAGCAAAGGAAAACTCACTCGGGTCAAAAGGATGACCAAGCCTTGGGGACCCACTCACAGGTTTGCCAGAGGGCGCCCTAGGAACAACGGGCACACCTTTACCCTCCTCCGAGACTGGCCCCTCGAGAAGCGGACCAACCTACCGACTGCTAGAACCGCTACCATCCTGCAAACCGCCACCTCCTACCCATTCCCGCAGACCGATCACCTCCCTGTCCACAGCCTGCCCGCCCGAAACCAGCACCTTCCTGCCTCCACTCATTTCAAAATCCTTTATTTTTTATATAAATAAAAATAATAATATTTTTTATTATTATTATTATTTATATAATATAAAGTATATTATTAAAAAGGGGGATGGAGGGTTACATGGGAGGGAAGGACAGTTTCTGTGGAGTGTGTGAGAGGAGAGGAGGGTTATGTGGAGTGAGAGAGGAAAGAGGAAGGGGGAAGGAGAAGTGGGTGGAAAGGGAATTTTCTTCCCCAAAAATTTAAAAAACAATGAAGCAAAGCCCACTTCTCCTCAACTATCCGCCAACCAATATATAAATGAAAGTCCTTAAATAAATTTCAATTACGAGAATTTTTCTCGTCATGCCCTTATTCTCACCTACAAATCAATTCCTCAACTGCAGAAAGTCGTTATTGTTGTGTTGTGAAAAGGAAATCGTAAGCCTAGAACACCGAGAGATTTTGAATATTAGTCATATGACTTAAAATGCCGCATAACGGAAATTTTCAGTCCAGTGCCACAAAGGGGGTTATGTATGGCGTGTAATAACGTGTGGTAGTGTGTTACATATGGTGACAACCTTTTGTTACGCCAGCGAGACCCTAGGCATCTATGGAGGGTGGGGAGGCTGCAAGGGCAGCTTTGCAGGGACGTTATTTAATGTATTCTCAAGTTTTGGAGGAATGCTATCAATACTTGCTCTTTCTGTTTCAGCGGCAATGCACGGGACCCCAGGAATTGCAAAACCTTTGGAATATTCTATGGCTTTGGTCAGAAGGATGTTTGTTGTATTCTCTTACGGATCTCTGCCAGATCAAACGCTAGGTATTTGCCAGAACCAGAGGCCATACGAAGGGCATGGGTATCTGTTGGAAGTAGAGGCCGCTGGAATTTAGGGAAAAAGAGATATTTTTTTAGACGTTTTGGCTTAGGGTTTCAATGAGCTATTTGTAAATGAGAAGGAAATATTGAAAAAAATGTTTTGTTTTTCTAATTTTATGGAATATTCTCTGGCTTTGGTCAGAAGGATGTTTGTTGTATTCTCTTACGGATCTCTGCCGGATCAAACGCTAGGTATTTGCCAGAACCAGAGGCCATACGAAGGGCATGGGTATCTGTTGGAAGTAGAGGCCGCTGGAATTTAGAGAAAAAGAGATATTTTTTTAGACATTTTAGCTTAGGGTTTCAATGAGCTATTTGTAAATGAGAAGGAAATATTGAAAAAAATGTTTTGTTTTTCTAATTTTATGGAATATTCTCTGGCTTTGGTCAGAAGGATGTTTGTTGTATTCTCTTACGGATCTCTTCCAGATCAAACGCTAGGTATTTGCTAGAACCAGAGGCCATACGAAGGGCATGGGTATCTGTTGGAAGTAGAGGCCACTGGAATTTAGTGAAAAAGAGAGATTTTTTTAGACGTTTTGGCTTAGGGTTTCAATGAGTTATTTGTAAATGAGAAGGAAATATTGAAAAAAATGTTTTGTTGTTCTAATTTTATGTATTTAATTGCACAATATCTCACAAGTATGATTGCCTAAAAAAAATTCTAATAAGGTATTGAATAAATTTGGCCAGCAGAAGGGTCTGATACCAACTTGTGGTGGATAAATACTCAGATTTATATATTAAATATATATATATTGAAATAATGATTTATGAATGATGTCCTTGGCTAAGGTATGTATCTAGATTATATAGCATGTAGATGCCCTTTATGGAGAGACACCACGGTTCACAACAGGCGTAAGGGTTAAACAAGGATGGCCATAATCCCCTACCTTATTTGGTTTATATATTGACAAATTAGAAGAATGGGTAAATCTAAGGGGACAGTGTTCATTTGGGAAGATATATGGTGAGGCTTCTTTTGTATGCAGATGATCTCATTCTAATTGCAAGGTCAACACAGGGTTTGAGAGAGCATTTAAAGGCCTTAGAGCACTTTTGCAAGGAGGTAAGCATGCAAGTAAATACCAACAAAACCAAGATCATGATCTTCTCCAATCAAAAGAAAAAGAATCAGTTAAATTTTTATTTTGAAGGGGATCTTCTAGAAGAAGTAACAGAGTACAAATATCTTGGGATAGACTTTAATAATAAGCTCAATGGGAAACGTGTAAAATGAAGAAAACATTGGGAGGATAAACCACGTTAACCATTATGAGGATAAACTATATTTTTTTTTTTTTTTTTTTGAGTAATACTTCTTATACACATCCACCATGGGAATTGAACCCGGGTCACATCACCGATAATGCAAGTGGCATTATTGTGCCTTTCCATAATGTGATTTTAGTTTTCTAGCCTTTAGAATGCAAATATATGATTTCATATCTCAATCCCCCAGTCAGATGTATAATCCAAGGAATTTTCTAAAGACAGAATTTTAATTACGTTGTAAACTGAAACTTGATGCCTATAGTTCTTCCCCTGGACGCTACAAACAATGACTGAAATATTCTTTTATCAGCTAAATTCACTATGCAATATTAGAGAAATAAGGAAAATTGAGGCCAAGGTGACTTGAAAGAGTTTAGAATCAACCAGAAATTCAATCTTCTCTGTTTAACACTTCAAATTGCAGAAAAGACCACACAAATGGGAATGCATGCCTTGAAATAAGCAATAGCCCGATGCATTACGTTAAGGATGCTTCGTATGAGAAAGTAACTGCAACTTATCTTCATGCTTTACAAGAAAGGCCTCAAATGTGTAAAAATCCAAATACATAAGGTCACCATCCCTAAAACTAGCAGAAATTTTTTCTGAATAAAAATCTCCAAATGTCTTACACCATAACTAATTGGGAGTGCTGGACATTGCAAAAGTCTTCACAACGCGCACAGTCCTCAAAGCCCTAAAATAGTTAGTACAGATGCCCAACAGGAATTAGATCATGAAAATACTTTGCATGGTTTTCTTTTCTCTCCCAAACAAACTTAAGTCTTCTTCCAACACAGGAATAAGCAACAGCACAGGGAGCCCAAAATATCAGTGAAGAACAGAGAACATGCATTTAGACAAAGTGATTCCTTTTCATCCTTATCACCTTTTCAACTAATTCATCTATTTCACAGAACCTTTTTTCAAAAATAAAGAATGGATAAAAAAACAAAAAGCAAAGATGTACGAGAAAAATAGTGATAAGTAGGCTGAGATATAGGGAGATAAAATAGAAAAGAAGTGTAATTAGATGATAACTTAGATAAAAGCCATGCAGACAACACAAAAGCTCTAAGGACAAATGAAAGAAAAAGAAAAAAATTTGCAAGGCATACCAATTGTATTATGATAAAAATGAAAGACAGACCAAGTGAACACAATATTTTTCCTGTGAAGTAATTTTGAACAAATTTTTCTGCTAACAATTTGCATGGCTCAAACAAGCTTCTTCAATACAACATACCTTGCAAACAAAGGTAATGTCTTCTCAATATAACCTTTCTTTCGTTGTCTTAGGCGCAGTGGACACCATGATGGAGAGAAACCCAAATAAAATGGTCCGGGTAATGCCAATCCCCATTCCCAATTGCAACAGTATCCACAACTGCATCAGTGAAACGAAATATAAAATTGTGAAGAGCAACAATTAAATCGCATGGCTACGATTTATTTTTTTGGTCAAATTTGGAATTCAATCCTTTATCACTGTCAATTTAAGTATTTAACTACATAATCTGCTAACATTCAATGGTCTAATCTCTCCTTCTTGAGTATTCCACAAGAGTCTAATCTGACCATTAAAGACAATTTAAGATAAAGATAATTTTATTATTGTCCACAGATGGCCAAGGTAGGCTAATGGGACTCGTTGAAAAGAGCTATTACAAATAACAATGCATTGTAGTGACCAAAATTAGTACAAAAATAAGCTAAAAGTAAAAACCCCTAGCCAATATATATATATTCAATAGGAGACAATACATGGAGATTCACACAAATGAAAACAGCACAATAAACTGAAAAGCATGCACCTGGTAATTGCATTCACTGAATAATGTAAAGATATTACAATAGAAGAGCCAAACAGCCACCAGTTGCTAATTAAATTCCTCTAAATGCACAATGTAGACCTGGTAATAAATCTGCCAACTGAAATCAAAGATTTGATCCTGAGATTCAAAGGTTTTCATCCTTGAATCTGCCAATTAGCTGCTGAAGCACAGCCACCACCCAAAACTGTAGAATAGTTTAGTCTAGTGTTTTTTTTTTTTCTCTCTCTCTCTAAATGTTCAAAAAGCTCCCATGTTACTTCCAAAACTCCCCTTTTATACAGCCACCCCTTTTACTTTTTTCTTTTTTTAACTTATGTAGGATAATTGAATTTTTTAAAATTCTAATGCATCCATTAAAATCTCCGTTACGACTCCAAATTACACCAAACGAAAGCCAGGGTAGACTAGAACACATCTAGGGGAATCACTAGGGCCACTCCAAAACTCGGTACTACCTCCTAAAAATTAGGAAGATCCCTAAAATATAGGAATTTCCCTTTTATTCACCCGGAAAACAATACAAAACAAATGCATATAGTCACTCATGCTTATGCCTCCTACACACGAACATCCACTCACCACAACTACTCCACAAAAATAGGTGAGTGGGCCCCACAACTTGCTATCATCCAAAAAGGGACATTACAAGTCCTCCCCTCCCGAATTTGCTTGCCCTCAAGCAAGATAAAGCGGGATGATCCAAAATAGCAGTTGTCTCCCAAGTAGCATCCTCACAAGGCAGGCCCCTCCACTGTATTAGATACTCCATCAGCACACTGTTCCTCAACCATTTCTCTCTAGTCTCAAGGATTGGCTTCGGCACTAGAACCAATCTTCCCTCATCATCAATGGTTGAAGGTATCACATGCTGATCCACTACCTTCTACAAACATGACACATGAAAGACATCATGAACCCTACTGCTAGAAAAGAGCTCCAACTCATGTTGCCTTGCCAATACATCATACCACTCTATAGAGGCCATAGAAATAGAGCTTAAGCTTCTCTGCTCTACTCTTCTTTAAAGAAGAATATCTGTAGGGTTGCAGCCTAAGGAAAACCATATCACCCACCTCAAAGTATCTCTCAATGCGATGCCTATCAGCATAGATCTTTTGCTAGTTCTGAGCACGTCACAAATGGTCACGTAAACCTGTTAAGATCTGCCTACTATGCTCTATGAAATCACCAGCTGTAGGTACCTGTGTCTCTGGAAGAGTTAACTCAGCAAAGGTAGGTGCATCATACCCATATAGTGCCATGAATGGAGACATCCCAATCGACATGTGATAGGTAGTATTGTAACAATACTCCCCTAAATAGAGCCATCTCACCCAAGTTGTCTGATGATTGGTAGCAAAACTCCATAAGTATCCCTCAACCCACTTATTTACTATCTCGGTCTGGCCATCAGTCTGGGGATGATAACTAGTACTCGGAGTCAGCTCTGAGAAGTAAGTTTTGTCCATCTTGGAAGCATCAATCCATCTTAATGTTTCTAATTTGTAAGTTACTAATAGCTGAGCAATCATGTGATACAATGGGTAATAGAAGTTCTCAAGTCTCTTCTCACATTTTGGCACACACTGTGATTGTAGCAACCAAGTACAGAAAAAGTTCCCTCGTTCACCAGTCATAAACTCTAAAAAGAAAGACCTCGGCAAAAACAAGCTTTCTAAGGGAAGTCCACAGGAGGGTGAAAGGAAAAACTTCTCTAGAAGAGAGACAAATATGTGGAGAAATATAGTCAAATTGTTTTCCTGGTTTCCAGCTCATAAAAGTGTTGAATAAAGCTCTTACAAAGCTTTCTACAAGATGCCATCTTTTATTCTCCACACTGATTTCTGTAAACGTGTCAATAGGCAGCCAAAGGAGTTCATTATTCCAACCATGATTTTCAGCAAGACTCTGAATAATTTTTTCACCATATGCTGTCACCAGATTCCTTGGCAAAAAGGGAAGCAACAATTGCAATTTTCCAATCTGGCCAAGAGTTATACCATTATGCATTTTGTTTATTTTACTTACGGTTGCATCTTCAAGGATCTTTCTGCTTGTTGGCTCCTCACGCAAAGAGAGAAATTCCTCCCTGTTTTCAAAGTGCCTTAGTGGGGAAAAAATATTAAAGAATCGCTCTTCAAGGTTTCTAATCCTGTACAAGCTCTTGACCTGTCCAGTCCCAGCCACCTGCCCAATAGCTTTCAAATCTTTTGAAACTTCATACATTTGAAGTATTAAGGCACCTTGAACAGTAAGCAGACTGTATTGCTCTATACAAGAAAAATAGATCTCTTTCAATTGTAGGCACTAGTTCTGGACATCAGAAGAAAAAGTAGTGCAAAATGCACTAAGTGTAAATAATTGTAATAAAATGTAATGTAAATGTGAGTCAAATGCATATGTAATGAAATGCAAATGTGGGTGAAATGTTAATGTAATGCAATTTAATCATGTGATTTGATAAATTGCAATAGACTATAGAAAGTATTAAGTGTGATATATGAACGTCCAAATATGGAGAGGATCGGATGGTGCAGTATCCTGGAAGTCGTTGTTGGCAACGACCAAGACACAAGTTTAAATAGACCCCCCTCCTTCATCCAAGGCTATATATGGCATGTTGTGGTAGACATCTAGGAATTGCCTATGCAGAGACTAGAGTCGTGTATAGGCAAAACATGTGTGTGCAGAAAGTGTACCATGTACATAGATTGTGTATGCATTGTATGGAATCCTGTAATGTCGTACTCTTGAATAATGCAATTGACTCATCTTCTATCCATGATGTGTGTAATCTGTGTACAATATGATTGCCATTGGTAGTTGGTAGTTGTGTGTTGGATTTTGTGTGCAGGGATCATTGTTGCAGTCTAAGCATACAGGGGAGTTGCAGTCCAAAACACCATACGAGTGGAACTACCAAGAGTGTCGTTCCAATGGTGATTGAGTGTCATTCCAATAGATTGATTGTGGTCATTCCAATGCTGTTCCAATGGTGTGGAGCACTTGCCATGCTAGTAAGAATTAATCTTGTTGTTCCAACGAGTGTCATTCCAGCACTTGTCATTCTAATGCATGTTGTTCTAGTGCTTGTCGTTCCAGCAAGTGTCATTGTTGTATGAGTCAAGTTTGATGTCGTTCTAGTATAGAATGATGAGCAAAACTGCATTGACTACAATCTTGTTTGGCCCTTAATCTGTCATCCTATTACTCCATCTCTGGAATGCTTACCACCATGCTACATTTGGCGTCGTTGCCATTGCCGAAACGAAGTGGATCTAGTTGACGAAGAATCTACATGCGTGAAGTGTAAGGAGGTGAATGACAGATTCACTACTGCGAGGACGTGGAAGACGAGGTCGTGGAGAAAACAAAATTCCTATGAGGAGCATGAGGATCGCTCAGCAATGAGGTGTTGACCAAAATATTGCCAACCAAGTACTGCAGTCTTGAGAAACCGAACTTGAGGAGCCAATAGTTGAATGTGTGTGGAGCCCTCAGGAGGAGAATCCAAGTGAAACACATAAGAGGTGGCAAACGTTGTTGTTAACAACGGAGGAAGTTGAAGGTAGTACGCAAGCAAAAGAAGCAAAGACCGTAGAGAAAATTTGTGCAAGTGGAAGTGCTAATGCAAAGAGAGCAAGTGGAGACGACAACTGGTTGGTAACACTAGAACAAGCGCAAGGGAGTTTGCTTAGAGGTGCAGAGGACAGGAGTCAGGCACCAGACCAACCGTAGGAGAGTTCTTGGGCGAGTAGACTAGAACCAATACATGTATATTCGCTAAGGAGGTTGCAAAGTGTTGATATTGGTCGAAGATTGTTTGTTGGTGAAATTGTGTGAGGTGAGGAAGCACCAAGTGAAGAAGAACATCATGAAGAACAATAACCACCTATGGCAACTATGCAACAAGTTGCAATAGCTACGAGCAAGCAAAAGTGCCCATCATTTCTACATGATAGGAAGGAAGACTCAGAACGCCATATTGGAACATGTGTAACCATATGATCGAATGGAGTAGAAGACAAGCAATCATGGTTGAGATTATTTCCAACAACATTGCGTGGATTAGCAACGAACTGGCACCTGAAGAAGAAAAATGACCAACCCTTTGCATCATGGGAGGTGTTAACAAAAGCCTTTATCCAAGAATTTAGAAAACTGCGAGACAACATTGAGATCATTGGAGAAATTTGTGCCATGAAGTAGAAGGACGAGGATGTTGAATCCTACAACAAAATACTGAAGGAACTCATCAACAAGATGGAAGTTGCGCCAACAAATGGACTGTAGAGGTGATGGTTCCTGGACGGATTGCTGCCAAAATACAAGAAGAAGATGAAGATAGTCTCACCAACTATCTACGAAGAAGCATACAACAAAGCTATCACACTAAAGAGTGAAGCTAAGCAAAGGGATGTAGGACTAAGTCACTATAAAGAATCTGACTCAGATAGTGACCATGACGACCTACACATGGCAATCCAAGCCATAAGGAAGGACTTGGAAAGAATGGCTCATGATGCAAAGGAGGAAAAGGAGAGACAAGATATTTGGTGTTTTGATTGTAAGATGGAAGGACACGCAAATATTACTTGTCCAAAGGATGCCTATTGCAATATTTGCGACATGAAAGGGCATTCGATTGCAGACTATTCATTCAACATAAAAAGTTCGAAACACTAGACAATGTCAGTGCAGCAAGAAGTAAAATACCAAAAGCCAAGCTCATCGAAGAATGGTCAAGCACCAACAAGCCACGAATATAGAAACAACCGTCAAGGTGGGAGACAACCGCAACAAGGCAATTGGCAACAAGGACAAAGTTGGTTATAGTACGACGTAGATGACAGACCGATTATATAGTGTCAAAGATGCCAAGAGTGGGGGCACTTTGCACATGATTGCCAGAACCATCCAGTCAGAGACAACTCCAAAAATAAAACCCTAATGTGTTGTTGGTGTGGACGGTGTAGTCATAAGGAGGCAAACTGCCCAAAGAATGCAAGCTCGAGCAACTCCTAGAATGTCAATTTCATTGACATTGAAGAGCTTCAAACAAACCAGCAACAAAAGGAGAACAATGTGCTTGTAGTTACAAGGGGTCAAGCGAAGAAGGCGGACCAGTACCTCAACTATGCCATAGAGGAGAGATGGTTGGAAGCACATGACGTTACTGAAGAAGAAATGCAAATGACCAGGCAAGAACGACTCAAAGAGAAGATGAAAAAGCCCGAAGAAAAGTCGTCAACCCAAGAGCTGGCAACATAAGTACTGAATACGATAATAGAGTTCAAAGTGTCGAGTTTACTTAGCGCCTTATCAGAACTGTATGCGACGATAGAAGTAATGAAGCCAAGGAGAGTGATGGAGTTGCAAAGCCAAAAGGAAGCAACTGAAAAGAGACAAGATCAATTCATTGATCCAACTGTATTAATGATTAATGTTAGCAAACAACAAGCATTATTGCTTATCAAGTTGCTAGATCATAAGTCGAGAAGACATGAAAACACCTTGCTCAAGAAGACATGAAAAGAGATTGGAGTTACAGTCTCCCAATTTCAAGCTATATGGTGCAAATCAATATGGAATTGAAATGAAAGGAGTCTTAATGGCTCAGAAGGTCAAAATTGTTGATCAAGAGTTTGTCATGGAATTCGTTGTGATAACCATGTAGAAACTAGCATATAATGCATTGTTGGGGAGAGGATGGTTGTGCATGGCGAAGGTTAATCACAAATGGAAGAAGGATCGACTCACTTTCAAGAAAGAACAACACAAGTATATGATTAACTTGAAGAATTAATTTGTAAGCGAAGATATTGCAACGTCCGACAAGTCGAGCAACTCATCTTCAGAGGAAGACATGAGACATGAACTAGACGAGGAAGGAGTGGTGCATCAGGAAGAGTTTATGAAAGATAAGGGTCAATCAAATAATGGACTTCTCCATTGGTAAATGGAGGATTATGAAATGTTGTTGCCAACTTGTCTCTTCATTCGAGCAGAGGCGAATGAAGACAACCATGACGAACGTGCAAAAGAAGAAGACAGTGAAGAGAGTGATCTAGAATTGAGGCGATTGTTTGGGAATACAAAAGAACGACCCATGATAAAGCAAGAGTTGGAACCTCTTCCTACGAAGAGAAGACGTGTACAGGTACATGTACAATTTCCAGACACGGAAGAAGAAAGACGACTTAGATCACTTATAGATGTTGATGTGCGGCGAATGGAATTCATAAGTAGAGAAAAACCAAAGCATCAATCAAGGAGTGACGACAATGAGCATGAGGATATGAGCCCATTAGCATAAGTTAGTGTGTGGCAGCAAAGGATACATTGAGAAACATAAATGTTTCAGGATGAGTATGAAGAGTTGCAAAAGCGCAATGCACAGATGAGGGCACATATTGCTCACAAGATTGGAAGGACCATTCAGAATCTTGACGTAATAGAAGCAAGGAGACAAGAAGTGTTGAATGAAATGGAGCAATGAAGATGGACTAGAGAAGAAGCAACTTAGCTATTGTGGAGGGATGTTTTTGAAGCACCAACATCTCAAGAAGGAGATGGAAGGCACTGGCAAATAGATACCACCAGTATATCCTCCACAAGCTCTAGTGATTCGAGTAGTAGCTCTTACGCAATCAATTTCAACACAAGTAGCGGTAGTTCAAGTTCATCATTTACAAGGCGATCCAAGAGCAATGCATCAATATCACAACCAATTCCTATCACTCTAAAGAAGGAAGATGCATAAGACAAGTAGATGATACATCAATATTGGTCATTGAAGAAACAAGAGGTCCTGGTAGTTCACAAGAACTACAGGACGTCGTAACATTGGTATCTGAAACAATCAATATAGGCAATTTTAGAAGATCACCAAGTCTTTTTGGTTGTCTACAATTGTCTAACCAAGGAAGGAGTTTGGTTGGCCTCCCTCTTAGTACTTCGCAAGGAAGGAAATTCCCTTCGACTACCCTTAGGCCACATGATCAGCTGGGAGGCCAGCAAGGGCCTTCCTCTATTCATGTACGAAACAATCAAATACAACGTAACTAGCAGGTTGGCCTGTCAGGACCACCTCTTTGTTCACGTCCAAACCAAAGACACCGCAATAGATAGCCAATGAATCAAAAAAGAGCACAGAGAGACCTTGGACTGCCTAGAGGAAGGAATAGGCAGTCCCAAGTCAAGGAGGCCCACCTAGAAGGGAGAAATGAAGAACAAAACAATGCCTAAGATTGGATCGTCGCGATGAAGAAGGTGACGATATGGACAAAGGCAAAAACGAGAAAATGAAGTACTGATTGGATGTGATAAGTATCGAGACAACCACACAACATTGAAGGAAGTGGTAGGACAACCAGTTGTACAAGGCAAGAAGAGGCTTGTATGGCACATTCTTGTACAAGTCCTGGTCGTGCTAATGCACAAGTATGTCGTACAAATGAGGTTGGTACAGCACATTGTTGTACTAGTCCAATCCGTACCAGTGAGTGTCGTACAAATGATGCAGGTATTGGTATAGCAGGTGCAGGTATTGGTATAGCAGGTGCAAGTGTTGTTACGATAGATGCAAGTATTGGTACGACAAATGAAAGTATTGGTATGATAGAGGAACAAGATCGACGTCCAAAATAGACGACAAATCGAGCAGAAGGTTATAGACAGAAAGAAGAGACAGATCTGTTGACAAATTGCGCGATCAAAATCACAGTTGCAGTTGTCATACGAATCATACGGCGCACTCAAACTTAAAAAGGCACGTTCCATTTTTGGAAAATAAAAAAAGACAAAAGCACAAGAGGTAGTTGCATGGAGGGTGGCAAGCTGGCAGCCAAAAAACAATTGCATGGGCAACAACTACCTTTGCTGATCTTATAAATAGATGCACATAGGGAAGGCCTGAGCATTCCATTGCTCAATTTTTGCAAGTGAGGTAGGATGAAGACTGCATCTATGGAGGAACAAGTTGCAAGGGGTGCGTAGCATTACTGTTGTAGTGTGCAGAAGTGTTGTTGCAGGAGTTGTCGACAGCAAGAGAAGCCCCCAACAAAGGAAGAAGCAACTGCCAACGATGGCAAAGTTGCATACAAGGAACGGAAACCTGGGAGAAATTCTGCATAGACAGAGATCAAAGGCGCAAAAGGATTTTTCGAAGAGTTAGTGCAGGCATATGAACGACCATATAGTCATACGGATGGAAGAGGGCATAATATTTTCTAATTGCAGATGGACAATGTGGAAGATTGAATGGCAAAAATGACTCAAACTGTGCAGAAGACGTACAAGACGGATGACCATACAGTCATACGGGCAGGAGAGGGCGTAAGATTTTCCAATTGCAAACGGACGATGTGAAAGATTGAACAGCAGAAGTGACTCAAACTATGCAGAAGACATACAAGGGAGGTTGTGCGAGTGGTGCATGGAAGCTACCGAATGAACTGTGCTATACAAAGCCTGTTTTGGGGTCATGCCATACAAGTGGAAGCAATAGATGACAGTCGCCCAACACAGGCCTGCAGAGTGTCACACTAGTCAAAAGCAAAGGATTGTCGTAGCAATCAATGCCAAACGACTGTTTACAAGCTAGTGTATTTGTCGTACAATTGTTGACAATAGGGGTTGTACGAGCAATAGTTGCAGTCTAAAGGAGTGATTGCAGTCAAAGAAGATTCAAAGAAGACAGAGCATTTGCGAAAGGATAAAGCGAGCGGAACAAGAGCCGAGAAGGAATCCACCCAGCTCAAGACAAGAAGAAAGCGTCGAGAGCAGTGTAAGAAGTTGTCTCACTGACCGCATACAAGAACGAGAGAAGGAACATGGTTTTGATGCGGAGCAAAGTAGGAGTAAGCAACATTGTGGACACTCCCACGAACGACCTCAAGCTAACACTCCAAAAGAGTAGAAAGTGGAGGCTTCGCCGCAAAATAGGAAGGAAAGGATGCCAATACCATTGAAGAACATTACATGGCAACATCCAGCAAGAGAATTTTGCCATGTTTAAGGAAGCAGGTGTAAGTTACATACTGCAGATCCCAAACTTCAACAAAGAATTCTTCAAGAGCTACTTGTTGTAGATGTTGGAAACATACAATCGACAACAAGACGCTAACAAAGTGAAGGTTGGTGACAAAAAGGTGCGGGTACTGTTTTCACCTGGCAATTTCCGAAGAACATTCAAATTGTCGAGTCATGGATTGTCGGTCCAAAAGGAGACAATAGATCAAATACAATGGAATCAATAAAATGATCCGTGAGGTCACCAATATAACTCCAAAGGAAGTTGCAAAGCTAACGAAGCATGGAAGCCATGGAATAAAGCAACAACAGTTGAAGACAATGGAGTTGCAATGTGCCATGAACATGATAATGTCCAAGTTGCAAGGAGAGCAACGATGTCCAGAGATACCTATCGGGCTTGTATCGTACATGCAAGGTGGTGTTGCATACAACTGGGCATCATACCTATCACAGAGCATTAAAAATTTCTTGATGCGATATTCGAAGAACTTTTCAATGTCGTTCCACCCTATCACATTGTTAATAAATGATGTGGCACAAGAAAAGTTCCAGTTTCCTAGACAAAATTTGTGTCACAGGTCCCAATAGTTAGGATTAACTATAACAATTAAATATTTGAGCATTCACTATATGAGACCAATATTAATGAATAAACATTCATATAAAATAACAATAATATGAATTGAATGGCCTATGTCATTCATGCAAAATACATGAAGAAAACTTACAGTATAATTGCTCAAAATATGCATACAAACTTCAGTATTATTAATGCTTGAATGTTCTTCACTTGATGTACATTTCATGAAGCTTTGTCTCCATATGATAGCCTTACAAAGATGACTCTTTAATCCTCGCCTATCGCTCTCCTCACATATCCGAGAGATGCATCTATTCTTATTTCATGCATAAGACAAATCCTCTCATGTCTTTTGGCTTCTCATCTTGCCACTTGTATACATGACTCTTAACTCTCTATTTACACACCTTAATCTATGACACTTGTGCATTGCCACATAGACACTTACATACAAAATCTCATTCCTAATAAATTACAAATGTACCAAATAACGTAATATTCTCTAACACCCCCCTGTATTACATTATTTGGTTATTGGAGATCTTTTTTTTTTTTTTTCTTGATAATAAGGGGTTGTACTCGGGTCCCCCACCCTTGACAAATTACATCTCTCTTATTTAGAGCTTGAGAGTTTACAAATAGATACACTTCTCATTTCAATTGAGATGTTATAGCTATAAACCTACATCATTTTACATAAAATATCTGAATTCTTGATTTTCATTTTCTGGATCTTTTCAAATTTTTGTATCAATACAAATACTCCAGAATTTAGCATCTTTCTTGACATTTTCCTATAACAGCCTTCACAATGCCAAAACTTAACCTCTACAATCTATGCCTTGCATCTTAGTAGAGTAATATTTCCAAAACATCGCACTATCATAGTCCGCTTTAGCAAATCTGGATTGCTAGTTTCTTTCTTGAAACACAAGTAAGTGCAACCACACAAATTATAATAAATAGTCTAAATGAAAACACATTATTGTTACAAAATAAAGTAGATATTACCAATGGAAAACATTAAAGTAAATCTTAATCATTAATTGATTTAGGCAATCAACATTTTTTTGTCAGCTTCAACTAAACTTTCTACTTCCTCTAACCATGGAAAGGAGAATTTAACTTCACAATCCTCAATCAAAACCCCTCTATTGGCTAGCTTATCTACACATTTGTTTCCTTCCCTTAATATATGTGTAAACCTGATTTCTTCAAACTCTTTAGCAAGATCTTGAATTTCCACAATTATCTCTTGTATGTTCCATGGAGCCTTTGCTTTCCTCAAAATTGCATTTATTACTATGCGAGAATCACCTTCCATTCATACTCTATTCCATTTCATTTGTTTAAATATTTTTAACCCTTCCAAAGCTGCCCAAGCTTCAGCTTCATTATTTGTATTAAATCCACTATTGAAAGCATAATGAGACAAAATCTCTCCTCTATTATTTCTAATTATTCCTCCTCCTCCTGCTAGTCCTGGATTTCCTTTAGATGTTCCATCAAAATTCAATTTAACCCACTCCACATCTGGTGGTTTCCACTTTATATTCTTTGCCTTCTTTTTGTTTCTCTTGTACCCAACATCATAATTTCATTTAATGACTTGACTCCATCTATCAAGACTCTCTGCTTCCAAATTAGGGACTGGGTGAGTTGATAGGGTTGGTTTAGACTCCTCTATGGCTAAACATATCTTCTTTTTCATTACCTCTAAACTGCTTTCCTTTCATTTAAATATTCTTTTATTACTTTATAGCCATATAGTCCAAAGTATTGTAGCTTTTGATATATCCCATATTGTCTGTAAAGCCTCACTTTTATAAGTGCTCTGCCATTGCTTTAACCAATCTTCAATTCTGCTATTCATCACCATGCATTTACCAAACATATTAAGAATCCATTGCCATAGATTCCAAACTATTGAGCAATGTCCCAAGAGATGGTCTATACTTTCCTCCTCCTTATTACAAAAAATACATTGAGAGGGGCCATGAAAACCCCTTTTCATAAGGTTATCCAGGATAAAATTCTTCTATGACCTACTAGCCAAACAAACATTTTGACTTTAGGAATGCTTGGGCTATCCCAAATATCTCTCCATATTCTAGTGACATTATTATTATGTTGGTTTTGAACATTATATCCACTTCTTGTTGTGTATTCTCCTAAGCTATTCAACTCCCAAATCAATTTATCTTTGGCACCCCTCGGAGTAATCACAGCTGTTATCTTTCTACTCAATTGCCTCCTAGCATCAATGTCTTGTATACTTTGTAAAAAAATCTTCTTTCCATTTGTATCTTCCTTCTCGATCCTTGTACAAAATGTTTGAAACCCTATCTCCGTATTTGTCTTGAAGAAATCTCATCCAAGGTTTCAAAATTGGATCTAAATTGAGTGGTTTTATATCACACCAAGTATCCATCCAAATAGAAATTTTTTCTCTAGTTCCCACCACCCATCTTAAACCTTTAATCATAAGATCAATAGATTTTTTTAAACCATTCCAAAGAGCAAAACCATTTGGAAGAGAGAATGCAGTAAATATTAAACTTGGGTCATTGGGATCAACATACTTAGAAGAATTCTTGCCCATTGTCTTTGACTCTCTTTGTACAATCTCCAGATAACTTTTCCCCTAAGAGCTAAGTTTGCATTTGTAAGAACTCTTAAACCAAGACCTCCCCTAGTTTTGTCATCACACAACTTGATCCATTTCACCAAAGAAAATTTCCTTTTATCATGTAAACCTGACCATAAAAAGGATCGCATAACATAGATTAAACTTTTTTCAACTGATTTTGGCATAGAATACAATGACATAATTTGTTGGAATGTCTTGTAAGACTGACTTAATTAACTGTACTCTTCATGCTAACAATAACCATCTACCTTTCCAAGTTGAAAGTTTATTTTGAACTTTACTAATAACTAGATTCCATAAATCTATTCTCATTCTTCCCTCAAATAAAGGCATCCTTAGATAAGTTGTTGGTAAATTTGCCTCCTCCATTTGAAGCAACCTGCAAATTCTTGCTTTGATATTAGCAAGAGTGTTAAGGAAGTAAATTTTGGATTTAGTCCTATTAACTTTTTGCCTGAAGCTCTTTCGTACTCTTCTAAAAAGTTATTCAAAGCTTTGGCCACATTTATCCTTGCCCTTCCAAAAAGGGTCGTATCATCTACAAACTATTGATAGGTGATGTTATCGATGTTATTACTAACCTTAAGTCCACTTATAAGCCCATCTTTGTAAGCCTTCTTTAAGTTCCTACTCAAAACTTCTACCATAATAATGAACAAATAAGGAGATAGAGGATCTCTTTGTCTAAGGCCTCTCTTGGCTTTAAAATATTCTGTCACTAACCCATTGACCAACACTGAATAAGAAAATGTAGATACACAAGCTTTAATCAATCTAACCCATTTCTTCCCAAAACCAAACTTATCTAAAGCTGCAAAAAGAAAATCCCAAATAACCCTATCATAGGCTTTACTCATATCAAGTTTTAAGATCATAGATTTCTCTTTTCTTGAAGTTGTTGAATGTATAAGTTCATGCGCCACTATGATCCCGTCCAGAATTTGTCTTCCTTTCAAAAATCCTCCTTGCTCTTCTGAAATGATTTTGTCTAACAATGGCCTTAATCTATTCGCCATCACTTCGGAAATAATCTTATATGCCATTTTACAGTGTTCCACGAGAACGCGTCCCCCTGTTTCCCGCGTCCCCCAGCACGGGGGGACGGCTTTGGGGACGTTTCCCCCCGTCCCCGAGACATCCCCTGTTTTGGGGCGTCCCTAAGGACGGTCAGCCGTCCTCGGGGACGGTTGGGTCCCTTTAGGGATGCCCAGCCATCCCTAGGGACGGTTTGAGCGTCCCCAATGGCGCTTAGTCGTCCCCCACGGCTGGGCGTCCTCACCCAAAGGGAAAATTAAAAAAATAAATAAATAAATAAATAAAAAAGGTAAGGGGTGAGACCCATTTTAAGTCTCACCCCCCCCCAAACCCTAAACCTAAAAGAAACTCTATATAAACTGAAAATAAAAAGAAAAAGTCAAAACAAACTTACTCATCTTTCAAGTTTCATGAGTGAAGAAGAAAAAGAGAGTTGAGAAAGCAAAAGGAGGCAGCAACAGTAGGCAGCAAGGGCAGCATAGCAACAACAAGCAACAGCAAAAGGAGGCAGTAATAGCAGACAATAAGGGCAGGGATAGCAACAACACTAGCAGGCAGCAACAACAGAGATAACAACAGCACTAGCAGGCAGCAACGACACTAGGTTTTCAAATTTTTTTTACCTCTTCCAAGTTGTTTCAAATTTTGTATTTTTATTTCAACATAAAACATGGCCAGCATTGCATCAGGTTCATTTGAGGTTAATTTGGAGGAGGGAAACCAAACTGAAAATCAAAATACAAACATTAATGTTGTTGTTGTTAGGGATTCATCCTCTACCATCCAACCCCAAACTTCCAAAGGGGACAGCAATGCTTCTCAACCAAGTTTTGACTGTCCATCTTCGTTATTAAAAGAATATGCCAGGGGTCCATTTAGTATCAAAAAACCTCTGCTGCAATTTGTAACCAACTGTGACCAAGGCAAAAAAAAATTTGGGGGCTCAAGAACATGGCTGTGTAATTTTTGCAAAACTACATTTAAGGGCAGCTATACTAGGGTTGAGTCTCATCTCATGGATAAAGCAGGAATAGGGGTTAGGGCTTGCCAAAAAATGACCCGGGCATAAGTTAATGAAGTCCATAAGATTGTGCAAGAGTCTAGATTTAAAAATTGTGGTTTGTCTTTACCTACAACTAGCCAATCATTTAGAGGGGATTTTGGGGCCTCCTCAGAACAGCCACAAGAATCAACCCAAACATCTAGTATGCCACCGCTGCACTCAAAGAAAAAGGGAACCGTTAATGAGATGTTTAATGTGCAAGGAAGAGAAGAAGGAGATGATGTTGTAGCAAAATTATTTTTTGCACATGGGCTTCCTTTCCATATTGCACGCTCCCCCTATTTCAAGGATGCAGTAAGACAAATAGCCAAGGCAGGGACTTCATATCAACCGCCTAGAGAAACTAGGCTTCGTACCTCTCTTTTGGACAACCACTATTCCAAATGCAGTGTGGCTATAGCGCAGATGAGGAACACATGGTTGACTCATTGATGTTCTATCATCATGGATGGGTGGACTGACATTCATCAACGTCCACTCATCAATATCATTGTCACATGTAAAGCAAGTCCCTATTTTCTTAAACCATTGATTGCACGGAGATAAAAAAGAATGTTGAGTTCCATTTCCTTTAGTTGAAGGAGGCTATTGAGGAGGTTGGAGCCTCCAATGTTGTATAGGTAATCAATTCGACAATTTCCGTTTTAACTTTTAAGTTTTTCTTATGAAAATCAAAATCTTTAAAATTATAAATCTAGATTCTAAATGGTTGTTAAATGAGACCATTTTTGTTGTACATTATAGGTAGTTACAGATGCAGCCCCTGTTTGCCAGCGTGCAGGGAAAATGATGAAACAGGAATATAGACATTTTTTGGACCACGTGTTATGTTCATGCCAGGAGACACTAGATACGCCACCTACTTCATTTTATTGGAGAGGATGATTGAGGTGCAAGATGCTCTACAATCCATGGTAATATGCACGGAGTGGAAGAGGTGGTTGGAATCAAGGACAGAGGAGGGGAAAAAAATTAGAGACAAAACATTGGATGATAGTTGGTGAACTCAAGCCAAGTAAGAAATGTCATTTATGATTTTTCAATTTTCATTTGTTGTTTCAAATTGGATTGCTTATATGACAATGTGACATATAGTCTAAGTTTCTAAATTTTGTTTTTGATTTCTTGTAGGTATATTGTGTCTTTTGTTGCCCCAATTGTTGTAGTCATCAGATATGCTGACACAGATGCTCCTAGTCTAGGAGAGATCTATGAGACTTTTAACAGCAATGTTAGGGGAGATTAAAAAAATCATTTTTGCTAGAGATCCATCCCTATTATTCTATGAGGCCTACATTAGGCCTATTATACAGAGGAGGTGGGATAGGATGAACACCCCCTTTCATATGGCAGCATATGCAGTAAACCCAAAGTGGTATGAGCCTAGGCCAGGGAGAGTGGCTCCCCATGATGATCCAGAGGTGAGACAAGGGTTTTTGAATGCCCTTAGAAAGATATATGCGAGAGAGGAGGGCTCAGATCTTAGAGATGAGTGGCTCAAATTTGCTAATCTTGAGGGCCCTTGCTTCAGCCAACCAGAGTGTATGGAGGATAGGGCTACCATTGCCCAAAGAAATCCCATTGGATGGTGGCAACTATATGGGGATAACACACCTAACTTGAAACATTTTGCAATTAGGGTTCTTTCATAGGTTGCTAGTTCCTCTGTTGTTGAGAGGAATTGGTCTACATACAGATTTATCCACAATGTAAGGAGGAATAGGCTTACCTCTCACAGAGCGGAGAAGCTAGTTGCAGTGCATAGCTCTCTTCGTCTTCGTGAGAGAGTTTAGCCAGAGTACAAGCAATCTGCAGCTACACGATGGGATGTTGATCCAGAGGATGCAGGACAAATTGATGAGGATGAGAGTCAGGAGGGGTTGGTTGGATTTTCATTGGAGGATCTTCACTTAGATGATGAGGGCAGCTCATCAGATAGTGATACAGATTTTGATAGTGATAGCCCAGCAGAAGTTCCATAGGTGTTCCATACAGTATCATTCCTATTAGTATTTACTATTTAGTATTTTAGTATTTACTAATTTAGTTTTATGATGTACATTGTATACTCTTTTGAGTCTTTTTGTTGTAAATGAGCATTGATACTATGAGTATTTCTGATTTTTGATTGTTGTCATATTTGAACAGTTAGTGATTGAAAAGTTTTAAAAATGACAGTCTTTGTTTGAACATTGGTGGCTGAAAAAATGATGACTGTTATTACTTAAAATGATGACTGTTTGAACATTGTTTGCACTTGATATCCTTGGCTAAACCTTCAAGTTATATTTTTTGAACTTGAAACAATTAAATAGCTGCACTTAGTAACTAATATGAATATCAATATGAATATCCTAGTATCATTTTTGTTGGGTGTAGAATTCTGAATGTGTAGATTATTCTAAATTTCTAAAAAAATCAATTTTTATAGTATTATACGAGCCATCCCCCCTAAAATCGGCATGTCGTCCTCCGTCGTCCCCCGAAACCCGTCCCCCCGTCCCCCAAGCTCGTGGAACCTTGCCATATGACATAGGCTTATGGGTCTAAAAGAATCAAACAATTCAACATCCTTCTTTTTTGGAATTAAGGTAAGATAAGTTGCATTTATTTTATAAAGAATGTATTGTTTTACCCTAGACTGTTCCACTACCACCAATAAAGAATCCTTCACTATATCCCAATTATGTTGGTAAAAAACTGTAGAGAGTCCATCCGGACCTGGGGATTTATCCTTATTAAAAGAGAAAAGAGCTAAATGAACTTCTTCTAGAGTAATAGGCTCCATCAGTTTCCTATTGTCTGTTATTGGAGATATCTTGATATACATAGATAGTTCTGAAATTTTGTATGCTTGTTTTGACCAAATGCTTTTGTAAAAATATCAGCAACTTGTTCTTCAATTGGAACATGTTTTAAATGAATATGATGATCCTGAACATGATCTCTGACAAAATGGCATTGTGCTTCGATATGTTTTGTTCTTTCATGTATCACAAGATTTTTGATTAATTTAAGAACTCCTTGATTATCACAATTTATTATTGTTGGAGTTCTTTTGAATTTCATATCTGATAATATGTACTATAACCAAAGTGCTTCACATACTGCATCTTGTTGCACGGTACTCTGCTTCTATTGATGAAAGGGCTACTGCTTGCTATTTTCTACTATACCAAGAAATAGATCCTAAACCAAGATAAAATGCATACCCTGATGTTGATTTTCTATCATCAGTAGATCCAACATAGTCAAAATCTGAATATCCTTGTAAATAAAAATTATCATTTTTTTTGTATTTCAATCCAAAATTTGTAGTCTTGCTACTATATTGCAATATTATTTTTGTGGCTTTCCAATGACTTTCTCTAGGTTCTTGCATGAATCTAGAGAGATAATTTACTGCAAAAACAATACCAGACCTGGTATTTGTTAGATACAAAAGACTTCCAATTAATTGTTGATATACGGTAGCAAAAACTAGTGGTGTCTCATCATATCATATCATGACAATTGCAATCTTTGTTCCATAGGTGTATCTTTAGGTTTACAATTTGTCATTTTATAAAGTAATGACTTTGCATATTTTCTTTGTGTTATCATGATGCTATCTTCATTTTGATGAACTTCTAAACCAAGAAAATAGTGTAATAACACTAAATCAGTCATCCCAAAATTCTTTTCTAGATCCTTTTTTACTCCATCGATCAGAGTCTTTGAGCTTCCTGTGATAACTATGTCATCAACATATACTATAAGAATTATTTTTTCCGATCCAACCTTCTTTATATAAAGATTAGAATCTGATGTACTTTTTATAAAATTGTGTCTAAGTAAATGATTATTAACCTGAATATACCATGCTCTTGGTGCTTGTTTTAACCCATATAGGGATGTATTTAATTTACAAACTTTTTGTTTTTGTTCTTTGATAACAAAACCTTCTGGCTGAGTCATATATACTTCTTCTTCAAGATCACTATTAAAAAATGCACTCATAACATCCATCTGATCAAGTTTCCACCCAAATTATGCAGCTAATGCACAAACTATTCAAATAGTAGTCATTTTGGCTGTAGGTGCAAAAGTTTCTTCATAGTCTATTCCTTTTGTTTGAGTATATCTTTTCGCAACTAATCGTGCCTTATATTTTTCAAGTGAGCCATCTACTTTATATTTTATTTTGTAAACCTATTTACATCCTAGCACTTTCTTTCTTGGTGGCAAATTAACTATATTCCATAGTTGTTTTCCACTCAGGTTGTCTTATAGCAAATTGTGTAGTTGTGAGTTCTACTATTGAAATCATTAATCCCATATTTGTTCTTGTCATACTGCGAGTTTGAGGTTTTGTAGTAGTAAGATCTAGCATTTGTTCTAGCTTTAAAATTTTACATCCTTAAATGTATTTCTCCACCATTTTGTTTTTCTCTTTAAGGTACCATTGTCAATTCTGGGTTTTTGGTTTGCTCACTGTATATTTCTGATTCTATATCTTTGTTTGAAGAGTTTTCTTCATTTGATGAATTTTCTTCATCCAGCAGATTCAGTATTGATCTTGCATCAATCTTTTTATCTTCAACAGAATTTTTGTTTTTCTCATCACAAACTGCATCTCTGCTTATATGGATTTTTTTTGTAACTGGATCAATTATTCTATATCCTGTTGAGTTGTCATCATAACCAAGAAATATCCCAGATATGGTTTTATCATCCAGTTTTGTTCTCCTTTCTTTTGGAACATGCACATATGCCTTGCAACCAAAAATTCTCAGATGATCTATTGAGGATTTTCGTCCTAGCCATACTTTTCAAGAGTGACATTTTAAAAAAAAATTATGGGTGATCTATTTTGTATATACACTGCAGTTTTAACAGCTTCTGCTCAATATTGTAGATTAAGATGAGCCTCTTTCAGCATGCACTATACAATTTCCATAATTGAACACTTTCTTCTTTCTGCTATACCATTCTGTTGAGGTGAATATGTTGCAGTAAGTTGTCTTCTTATACCATTTTTCTTGAGAAATTATTCAAATTCTTCTGATAAAAACTCACCACCTCTATTTGAATGACGATTCTTTTTTTTTTTGTTTTTTTTTTTGAGTAATACTTCTTATACACATCCACCATGGGGATTGAACCCGGGTCACATCACCGATAATGCAAGTGGCATCCTTGAACGAATATTCTTAATCAATTTCCCCATTTCTGTTTCCACTAATTGCTTGATTGTTTGAAGTACCTAAAGGCTTCAGATTTAATCTTCATAAAATACACCCATGTTTTTTCTGGAATAATCATCAACAAAAAATTGAAATATCTATATCCTCCAATACTAATAGTATTCATTGGTCCACATAAATTTGTATATATTAATTCCTATGGTTTTTGAGCTCTATGGTTGTTGAGTTCAAAGGATATTCTATGTTGTTTTCCTGCAAGACATTATGGACAAACTGTAAATTTCCATGAAAGTTTAGGTAATCCTTTAACCATTTGATGTCTATTCATTTCATTTATGGAAGATGCACTCATGTGTCCTAGCCTTTTACGCCAAAGTTCTTTGATGTCTAATGTTTTGACTGATAGAACTACATTTGATAATGTATCTAGGGCAAATAAACCATTTTTGTATTAACCAGATGCTATAAGTTTTCCTTGTTTAGTAGTAAGACATTTCTTTTTGTTGTTAATAATTTTGAACTCCACTATTAACTTTTGATACAACAGTTGAGATGTTGAAAGTAGATTAGTAATCAATCCAGGAACATATAATACATTGTTAATTGTGCCTTTGCTATTCATTTCAAGAAGATTGATTTCTATGTTTCCTACTCCTTTTACTTCATATGTTTTATTATCAGCTATTGCAACTGGTTTCTCATATTTCTCTTGAAATATGATTGAACCAATTTATATTTCCAGTCATGTGTGCTTGCCCCTGAGTCAATATACCAATGACTTATACCAAACATGATAGCTCTAAAAAAAAAATTCAATTTCAAAAGAAAACCAATTTTTCATTTTGTAGTAGACAACCTTATCTTTCCAAAACTTTAAACTTTATTAAATTTCAATTTTCTCAATTTGCAATAAGTTATTTCTAAAGTTGTATTTCTTTTAAATAAAAAATTTAATTTTCAAAAAATATTTTAGGGAGTAGAAATCCTTATATCTCCCCAATTAATAAATTCCCAAAGTCTTCAAATAAAATTTAAATGACCTAGGTATTCAGACACTCAATATGAATACAAAATAGAAGGTAATAACTCTTACCTTAAACTACTAGTTTTATTCCCTGATTTCACTGCCAAATATGCATGTCTTGATTCGAGCGTTTCGCTTTAAATGTTGCATAGACGTTGAAACGCTTCCACACTCTGCTCTGGCGCTTAACTCTAACGGCTTTTGCTCACAGGTGAACGCAGTCCACTTGGCCTTTAGGTGCAGTTTCTTCTCAGGTGAATATGATTTGCTCGAACAACTTCCAAGCCTTAGTCCTCAGGCGGCTCTCTTCCTATTTTGGTCCAAGCTAACCTGAACCGCTTATGGTGGCACTTTTTCTTTGGTGGTCCTCCAAATAGGCTTTCTACATGTTTTGGTCCAAGCCTTCCTCAGATTGAACGTCTTCCAAGGCGCTTCTCCTCCGGTTTTTCCAGATATGTATTCTGATCCAAGCTTTCCTCAGACGGAACGTCTATTAAAGGCGCTTCTCCTCCGATTCTCTTCCATATGGAATTTATGTGTGTTGTGGTCCTGAGACCGAACGTCTTCTTGTTGATACTTTTTTCCCGGTATTTCCCAGATGGAATCTTCGTGCTCTATCTTCTGGTCTTCTCAGGCCAAATTTATATAGCACGCTCTCTTCTAGTCTTTTTGATAAACTAAATATGAATATTGGCGCCAACTTCGACAAGAATGTCCAAATCAATCTTTGGTGGCTATTCACCACTTTTTTATATTTCTACATTTTTTATTTAGCAGAGTAAATATTACAACGCTTCTTCAACGCTGCTATCAA
The DNA here is from genome assembly GCA_028583015.1 of Wollemia nobilis. Taxonomy (NCBI): domain Eukaryota; kingdom Viridiplantae; phylum Streptophyta; class Pinopsida; order Araucariales; family Araucariaceae; genus Wollemia; species Wollemia nobilis. The sequence goes on along the minus strand of JAQPPZ010003172.1, from coordinate 4,402,909 downwards.
ATGGAGTCCTTGTCTTCACCCGGTTTGCTTTCGAATGGATAGACCCTCTAGCAGTCTCCTTTCAGGTGACTTCTCCCTAGGATGCTTGGAATGGTTCCCACTTTTCTTTTCTTCTTGTTGCTTCTAGTTTGGTGACTTGAGTCACTCTAATCTTTCTTCTCCAGAAAGATATATTCTTTCTTTGTCTAATACAAAAAAAGACAATATCCGTCGGCTTAGGATAAATAAGACTCAAGGTCTTTAGCGGCTCTTCAACTTTGTTCGCTCTCTTTGTAGTCAAAGACTTCTTATGTTGTCTTCAACCCTAATATTCTTTGCCTCTTTGTTAACTCTTACCAACGTTAATCTTCAATATTGAGCAGCAATCAAATCAATAATTTTGAGTCGAACTCAAAAAATCATATGAGCTTCAAAGGCTCATCAATATTCAAAGCTCTTTAAAGATAAAGGCTTTAGTTATAAATTCACACCAAAAACTTGTTTCTTGATGCTAGCAATAGAGACTACTCGAAGTAGCTCTGAATATGACTTTATCAAAAATGGATAGAGTTTAAAGATAGTGGCTCTGATACAACTGTTGGCTTTTCAGCCAGATTGTCACAGGTCCCAATAGTTAGGATTAACTATAACAATTAAATATTTGAGCATTCACTATATGAGGCCAATATTAATGAATAAACATTCATATAAAATAACAATAATATGAATAGAATGGCCTATGTCATTCATGCAAAATACATGAAGAAAAATTATAGTAGAATTGCTCAAAATATGCATACAAGCTTCAATATTATTAATGCTTGAATGTTCTTCACTTGATGTACATTTCATGGAGCTTTGTCTCCATAATATAGCCTTACAAAGATGACTCTTCAATACTTGACTATTGCTCTCCTCACATATCTAGGAGATGCATCTTTTCCTATTCCATGCATAAGACAAATCCTCTCATGTCTTTTGGCTTCTCATATTGCCACTTGTATACATGACTCTTGACTCTCTATTTGCACAATTTAATCTATGACAAATGAACCAAATAATGTAATATTCTCTAACAGAATCCTCCAAGGGATATAGTGGGTGGGAGCCAACGATTTTGAGGTGGCTCAATGTGATGCCACTCACAAAGGCAAATACTCCAGTGAGAATGAAGAAAATATTGAAGAGGAAATACTTGCTAGATGATGAGGCAAGTGAGGGTTTGAAGGATGAAGAGCCAAAGTTGGTACAAGAAAAAAGGCAAAGGAGGTTGGTACAGCACAAGACCGAAGATGTTGCAGAAGGAGAAAAACAGACTATGGAAAAGACTGCACAGCAAGGAGGAGCTATGTCGCAGCCACAAATATTGACAGTTGTGGATATGGGCAAAGAAGTACGAGATGCAATGGATGCAATTCAGGTGGAAGCAGTGGGAGAAATCCAAATGGAGTCACCTAATATTTTTGCAGAGTTTGAGCAACAAATAGATCCATATGCATCACCTCAGTTTCGAGAGGAGCCATTGTTTGAAATCACATCCACGGCATAAGAGCTAAAAAGGGAAGAAATAGTGCTAGCCAAAGTGTTGAAGAAAGGAAAACAGCTGGCAAGGGAAGAGATGGTGCCAAAAAAAACGGATAAAGGAAGGCAGCTCACAATAAAATATAAATTGATAAAAAGAGGAGGTAACAACCAAAGAATCGAACAATTGGCTAATAATATGGAGTAGTCTATAATGGAAGGCAACGCAACAAAGAAGACCATCAATTTGCAAGGTGGCGATGAGAGAGAGGAGATCCTCATTAAGGAAGAAAATAAGGTTGAAATCCCAACAAAGACAAGTGAGCATTTCATGGTTGAAGTGCCAAATCTCAGACATCCATCAGACCTAGGAGATCATATAGAGGAACAGGTTGATGTACTCTTTGAGAAGATGACAAAGATTATAGATCGAACAAGATTGGAATTCAGGATGGGTTGCGTTGGACAGTTGAAGAAGTGGCAATTGATGGTCTATGAAGAGATAGATAAATTGATATAGTGGGTTCAAGATGAAGAAAGGACGAAGGAGCTCACTGAAATCCATCAAAAGCAGCCATGGGAATTGTAGGCTCCTAACATCCAAAGGATTGTTGAAATAAAGGAATTCCTAGCAAGAACGATGACAATATATAGGCAACCAGCCTGAATATATCCTGATGAAGCAGATCTAATGCCTTGTCCAAAAGATGTAGCAAGTGTGGAGTACAAGAAGATCGCACCTGAATTGGTAAAGACGTATGCAAGAATTAATTTCTTGGCATACTAGATAGAGTGGTTAGCTACTAGATTGTGGAAGATCCACCAATCAAAGGAAGCATACGCTAACTAGTATGAGGAGATGAAGAAAGCGAAGGAGGAAGTTGAGGCAAAACTAGTCACCTTGAAGCAAGAGGCTAAGGCAAAATTGGTTACCTTGAAGCAAGAGGTTGAGGAGAAGACAAAAATGCAAGAGGAACAAAATGGACTAATTGTGCAATTGAAATCTAAGTGCTCAATCAAAGAACAGATGTTGGAAGTGAAGACCAAGAAGTTGAAGCACAGAGCAACTGGTTGTAGAAACAGACAAGAAGCTTGGAAAAGTGGCTGAGAAAGCTAAGAAAGAAGTCAAAGATCCCTTTGCAAAGAGGGAGAAAGAACTCTTGATGAAATTGGTTGAGATGAAACGGAAGGCCAATCATTATGGTATAGAAGGAGTTATTAAAGAGTTATACCCAAACTTATTCCAGAATAATAATGCAAAATTAAATAATTCAGAAGAAAATAACAACTCACAAAATACATGCACATAGAACACAAAACATTTATCCTGGTTCACCCAATATGGGTTACTTCCAGCAAACAAGAGCCACAACTCCTTTTCTATTATTGTTCACCCTCTTCCCGAAATGGGACATTACAATCAATATAAAGGAAACTCTTACAACCCTAAACCACAACGTGGTATTAGAATCCTGTGGGCACAATACCATGGGCTAAAACCACCCATACTCACAAATCACGGGAATCCCACCAATGCCTCCGAAAATATCTCCGAGCAGGGGCCCCGTGTACAAGTACTTCCTTTGCAAAGGATGAGACACATCCAACAAGAGTAAGATACCATAATTATACCAAGATACTGAAGGACAAGAATGAGGTATTGAAGTTGCAGATCATGGAGATGGGAGGAGCACCTGTTCCGACACCTCAACAACAGCAATCAAGCCCCCAAGAACTGAAAAAGTAAAGGAGAGGGCAGATGTAGACACTAGTTTTGGACCTCAGAAGAAAAAGTAGTGCAAAATGCACTAAATGTAAATAATTGTAATAAAATGTAATGTAAATGCAAATGTGGTTGACATGTTAGTGTAATGCAATTTAACGGAGATGGTTGGGTGGTGTGTTGTCCTCGAAGTCGTTGGCAATGGCCAAGACACAAGTTTAAATAGACCCCCCTCCTTCATTTGAGACTATTTACGGCATGTTGTGGTAGACATCTAGGAATTGCCTATGTAAAGACTAGAGTTGTGTACTGGCAAAGTATATGTGTGTGTAGACAATGTAGCACGTACGCAGATTGTGTATGCATTGTACGAAATCCTATAATGTCGTACTCTTGAATAATGCAATCGACCCATCTTTTATCCATGATGTGTGTAATTTTTGTATAGTATGATTGCCATTGGTAGTTGATAGTTGTGTGTTGGATTCTATGTGCAAGGATCATTGTTGCAATATGAGCGTGGAATAGGGGAGTTGCGGTCCAAAATGTCGTACTAGTGGAACTGCCAAGAGTGTCATTCCAGTGGTGATTGAGCTTGTTGTTCCAATAGATAAACTGTGGTCGTTCCAATGCAAGTTGTCGTTCTAGTGGTATGGAACACTTGTTGTGCTAGTAAGAATTGATCTTGTCATTCCAGCGAATGTCGTTCCAACCATAATTGAGAAAATCTGCAAAAAATCCCCATTCAAGCCAATTTTTCCCAATTCACAGCCTGGCTGATTTTTGCCGATTTTGTTGATTTTTTTCCAAAAAAATATGATATGCATGGAAAAAGCTTTTCTCCACTAAAAATTTGCATTTTTTTTTGTTTTTTCAATGAAAATTTGTCTATTTTTCCCTTTTTTTTTGCCAATTCTCGATTTTTCCCTAGATTCCTTTCCATGTCGATTCCGATCCAAATTCAATTTTCTCCACTATGGTTCCAATACGTTGCCATTCCGATGCATGCCATTCCAATGAATGTTGTTTCAATGCATGTCGTTCTAATACTTGTTGTTCCAGCAAGTGCCATACTAGTGGAAGTGTCACTGTCATACGAGTCAAGTTTGATGTCGTTCTAGTACAGAATGATGAGCAAAACTACATTGACTATGGTCTTGTTTGGCCCCTAATTTGTCATCCTATTCCTCCATCTTTGGAATGCTTACCAACGTGCTACATTTCAAGTTTGGAAAAAGAATCCACCAACAATAGCATTTTCTCTTTCCATGCATTCCAAAGAAAAACTAGTGTTGTAGAAGAGACTATTTTCTTGCAACATTTTGGAATGATCATCACTCTTGAATAAATTCTTCCCTCGAGTATGCTGAAATATTTTCACATCAGAATGAAGGGACACATGAAGAACTTTCCTAAGAGAAAGGACTTCAAGGTTGGCATTTTTTGTCCTTTGTGCAAGGATTATCTCTTCTATTAATTCACGCAGATTGTCAAACTCATCTGAAAGTATTGATGCTTCACATTCAAAGGCATTAACAGACTGAGGTACATGGTGTAGGTTTTTCTCCACATTGTGTTTTACTTTCTCTAGAAGTTGATTCTTCTCGGCACATTTCCATAGTGGCCATCCTCTATTTCCCTGTCCCCACATCGAATTTAACCACACAAGTAGTAGAATTGATTTGACTGCTCTTTCATATTCTCCTACTTTTTCTAGCATGACAGCCTCAAGTAACAAATTACCTTTCATCTCTGCCACCTTTGCAGCCTGTATGAAGTTCCTAGATGCCTCTTCAATTCCAATAAGTTCATCCAAGCAGTCTTTTCTCAAGAGAAAAGATCTAATCAAGTCCATTTTAGGAAATGCTTTTACAAATTTCATCATAGCCTTGGGGTCTTTTTTCGGATGATAATATGTTGCACATTTCTTAAGATAGTCATTTTCAATTTCTACTCTTTCACAATTGTGGCATCTTCCACAATTTGAATTGCAGATTTCCTTTTTAGAAACTTCAATATATTTCAATCGTCTCAAATAATTTTCCCTTTAAGCAAACATTTAGGCATTTAAAAACACAATTAGTTCTGGCATATGCATTTGCAGTGGTATACCAGCATTTGGCCATTACAAAGCAATCTCTTGCATCTTGAGGATGTGTTTCACTGCATTTTTCTTCATAAGTTTTGCTTGGTTCAATAGTCTCCAAAGTTAAGGCCTTCTTAATGGAAGCCTGTAAGGAGCCTCGATCAAAAGCCTTAACCAGGCCTTTAAGTGGCTCTCTCAAACCCTCCATGAACAGATAAGTCAATCACCTCTCTGACACATCGGGGACCATCATTGCAACCCTCTAAAAATCAGCCGCATAAGCGTCTACTGTACCATTGTGCCTCAACTGTGCCAACTCTCGAAAATGGGCCTCAGGATCCTACCTCTCAAATCTGTCAATCAATCTCCTACAAAACTCCTTGTAAGTGGTGATAAGGCTATGTCCCTGGGTGATCAGACCATGATACCACCACTCGTGAGCAACTCCTAAGTGAAGGGTAGCAAACTTAATCACCTCCTCATCATACATCAGACTCAAGGAAAAATAGGTGTTTAGCTTTTGAATCCAAGCACGAGTTGAAGATTTGTTGGACCCATCAAATGAAGGAACTGTGAGTTTTCCCAATCTATTCTACAGATCCCTATGAGTATGGTTTTGATTTGGTCTTCTCTCATTCTTAGGTTTGGTTTTTGTCTTCAAGGTACAGAAATTTAAGAAAGAGATGTCAGCCCAAAACTCCTCACTTTGTGCTCTATACTCTGCACGAAGAGCTGCCAAATCATCATCTTGTTGCACTGCCACCTCCTCCTCTAGCTGTGTTGCCTCTCTCTGTAAGACGGTAACTCTAGGTGGCCCGGGACCACTAACTGTCCTAGATGGCTGCTGAGTTTTCCAATTTGCTCCTGAAGTGGAGGATTCCCCTCTATCACTGTTACCAAAAGGAATAGTAGTGGGGATAGAACCTGGACTTTGAAATGCTTGGGTGTTGTCCATCCTTCAAGGACTTAATAGTTTCAAGGAATTCCTTTTCTTTATCCTCACCCAACATCTTCACATGGCTATCTGTGTCCGGTGGTGGAATAAGGGTTTGTTGAAGTTTCCTTTATTCTCTTTGTTGATATCTTATTTCCCTTTCACTAAGTGACATTCAAGAATCAACACTCTTATAACCCCTCAGGCTGGCAGGAACTTAGCTCTGATACCACTGTAAAAACCCCTACCCAAAATATAAACTAACATGCAATTTCCAAAACAAAACACCCAAAATTTCCAGCCATAGAATTTTTGAACAGCCACCAATTGTTAATTAAATTCCTCTGAATGCATAATGCAAACCCAGTAATAAATCTGCCAATTGAAATCAAAGATCTGATTTTGAGATTCGAAGGTTTTCATCCTTGAATCTACCAACTGAAATTTGAAGGTTTTCGTCCTAAAATCTGCCAATTAGCTGCTGAAGCACAGTCAACACCCAAAACTGTAGAATAGCTTCTTCTTTTTTTAATGTTCAAAAAGCTCCCATGTTACTTACAAAACTCCCCTTTTATACAGCCACCCCTTTTTTCTTTTTTAACTCATGTGGGATAATTGAATTTTGTAAAATTTTAATGCATCCACTAAAATCTCCTTTACGACTCCAAATTACACCAAACGAAAGCCAGGGTAGACTAGAACACATCTAGGAAAATCACCAAGGCCACTCAAAAACTCAGTACTACCTCCTAAAATTTAGGAATTTCCCTTTTATTTACCCGGAAAACAACAAAACAAATGTATATAGTCATCATGCTTATGCCTCCTACACACAAACACTCCTTAATAAGTATAATCAGGTGTCTGAGAAACCTCATGGACTTTCCCCACAACGCGCATATAGGAAATTCACCACCCAACATATGCCCTTATAGATATGCCTCTACACAAAAGACAAAAGTGGAAAAGTTGATCCAAGAACTTTTGAAAGCAAGGTATTTTAACAAAGCACCAATAGTTATTCGTCACTCGTACTTTTGGTGCAAAAGAAAAATGGGTCATGGAGATTGTGCGTAGATTTTCAGGCATGGAACAAAATCACCATTAAGGACAGGTTTCCAATTCCTGTCATAGATGAGCTCTTGGAAGAGCTATATGGTGCCTGTTTTTTCTCCAAGCTGGATTTGAGATCAAGGTGCCACCAAATGCGCATCAGTGATGAGGATGTTACTAAGACAGAGTTCAGAACACATGATGGACACTATGAATTTTTGATCATGCCTTTTGGCTTAACAAATGCTCCATCCACATTCTAAAGTCTAATGAATCAAATTTTTTGGCCCTTCCTCCAAAAATTCATCTTAGTGTTCTTTGATGACATTCTTATTTATAGCAAGACTTGGGAAGAGCATTTGACTCACTTGGATCAAGCCCTAAAGCTACTTTTGGAAAATCAGCTATATGCCAAGCATTCCAAGTGCTCTCTAGCTCAAAAGGAGGTTGAATATTTGGGACATATCGTATTAGAATAAGGGGTTAAGGTAGACCCTAAAAAAATTAAGGATATGCAAAATTGGCCTAAACCCAAGACCCTTAAAAGCCTATGAGGATTCTTGGGTCTCATCAGCTACTTTCGTAAGTTTGTCAAGGACTATGGGAAAACTACAACTCCTGTGACAGCCATGTTAAGAACAAATTCATTCAGGTGGACTGAGGCAGCAAAATGAGCTTTTGAAATTCTCAAGCAGGCTATGTGCACCACTCTTGTACTTGCTATGTCGGATTTCTCTCAACCCTTTAACATTGAATATGATGCAACCGGGAATGGAATCGGGACAGTACTCATGCAACAAGGGAAACCATTAATTTTCACCAATAAAGCCCTCACAAGCAAGCATTTGGGAAAGTCAACATATAAAAAGGAAATGAAGGCTATCCCGCATGTGGTGACAAATTGATGACCATATCTTGTGGGCTGACATTTTTACATCACAACCTCAAATACTTCTTGGACCAACGAGTCTCTTCTCCTCTACAAAAATGGAAAAGACAATGTTGTAGTCGATGCTCTATCACGCAAGTTTGATGACCAAGCTACATTGTGTGCACTGTCCATCCCAAATCCAAATTGGTTGCACAACGTCCAAAAGGAGTAGCAAAAGGATCCAAACATACAACAAATTTGAAAGCTATACACAAACTCCAACATAGACTCGGTATATTCTTGGGATGGCCAATCCTTGCACTATAAGGCATACATTATCCTTGCTACCAATTCTGCTATGCACGACAAATTACACTTGTCACCTTCAGCTGGACATTTTGTGTTCTTAAAAACTTATCAGCACACAAAAAGGAACTTCTTCTGGGAAGGGATGAAACAGGATATTAAACGGTATGTTCAAGAATGTGATATTTGCCAGCGTCACAAAACGGAGACAATTCCAATTCCTAGCACACTCCAACTATTACAGATTCTAACAGCACTATAGACCGACATCTTCATGTATTTTATTGGAAATTACCTAAGTCAGTTATTTTGGTTGTTGTGGATCGCCTCCCTAAGTATGCCCATTTTTGTCCTCTTGCACATCCCTACACAGCCTCCACCATTGCCCAAACATTCATTGACCACATTTTCCAACTCCATGCCACAATAGCCTATTATCGTAACCCGACATTCACCAATAATTTTTGGATGGAACACTTCAAGTTGCACGGAACCCAACTAAGGATGAGCTTGGCATACCACCTGCGGACAAATGACCAAACTGAAATTAACAACAAGTGCTTGGAGGCTTGCTTATGCTGTTTTGCTTCGGAGCATCAAAAGCATTGGATCAAATGAATACCATTAGCGGAATGATGGTACAATACCACTTATCATACAACAACCAGGATGACCACATACAAAGTTGTATATGGCCAGCCATGTAATGTCCCCTTTCTGAGCAGTTAGTTAGATGCAGTGGTTTAGCCTACTCACGGGTTCCCGTAGGCTAGGGCAGATTGTAGGAGAGCCTAACTGGAGTTCTGGGAGCGGATAATTGAGCGAAATGGGTATTCAAATCCACTCTCAGATGTTGAATCGGATGGACAGAGCCTTGACTTACTATTTTTAGTAAGTTAGTTTTTAGGGTTTCTGGTCGAGCAGACAGTGGAATTATATTCTTCAGCGAAATGGGTACTCAAAACAGGTTTCAGTTGGTCAATCGGTTCGTTGGAGGTCAGAGATTTTAATGCCTAAAGGTTTGGCTATGTGAAAAGTGAAATATTAATTATTTTTATATAGTCAAACTTTATGATATTAAAGAACTTAAAGGGAAGTCACTTAAAAGTGAAATATATTATATAAGTGACTAATTTTTGGAGCAAAAAGGGATATTATAATATTTTATATTATGTGCAACCCTAATTAGGGCATTGCATCCTGTGGGTTATAAAAGGGCATTGAGAGCTTCATTTGATATATTCTGGATTTTGGTTATTTTCTCTGGAGTTTGAGGCCAGTGGCTGAGACTTCTTCTCCGAAGGGACGGAAACCCCAACGGTGTGGCTGAGGACGAAACCCCTCAGATTTTTGGAGTTGGACGAAACCCCAATTCTTTGTTGGTGAATTCACACAAGATTCACACTTGGAGCTTCATCAGTATTCAGAGGTATCTTTCCATGTTTGCTGATTTAGTATATTTCAAGGGTTTGCAGACATATTGTGGAAAGATTATATTTTTAAAATATTGTAATCTGAACCCTATTTTGAAAGAAATTTGAAAAATAAAATTGCTAGTTATTTCCTGTTTCTTGGAGTTGTATTTTTCTGATTTTAAGAAACAATATAGTGTCCCAAATATTAAAAATATCAGAACAGGGGGGACATTACAGTGGTATCAGAGCTGGTTTTTCCTGCTAGCCTGTTCAGGGTTTGCTGAAAATTTCAGAAATGATTTCAGTATTGTGTGAGTTAAGATTGTGGTTTCTGGGGTTTTTGGTTGTGGAACGTTGAAAGGAAATTTCTATCAGTTTTTGTATTGCGGGGGAATGGCAGAGATAAATAATCATGGCTTCAAGAAATACAATCGTTCTTGCATCAATTGAAATTATTTAGACCCGCATTGATTAAGCCTTGAAATCTGGGTAATCGCCATTTATAGAAGGCAAGGCATAATATTGCCAGTGCAGAAATAAAGGTCTTTCTTAAAGCCGTGCCATATTAAACAGGGGAATTAAGGATCGGGCAAATTAAGAATATTTCCTGGACCTGAGCGCATATTGATCAATGGCATTTTTAAGTTTGATTTTATTCCTATTTGTGGGCCGTGTGATTATTTGAAGGAAGCCGTAATATTATTTTTTAAGTGCGCCAAGTCATTTCGCACCTTCTGTGGGTTTAAAAAAAAAAGGACGATTCAATCCATTCTGGGTTGTCGTGGATTTGTAATGCTATCACAGGAGATTTTGGTATGAATAGTAACGGTGTGTAGCAAAGGTGATCGAGGCATAAAAATTATAACTCTGCAGCTATTTATATGTGTGCCTCCAGATCTGCGTGGAGTCAAAGGATGTTTGTGCCTTGTTAAGGTTAGTTGACGGTTGGAAGAATTTCTTATTGCCGCTGTCAGGATTGTCCAATGCAAGACTTTGAAGAATAAATCGGGCGATTGGAAGAGGCAAGTTATCGAGGTTAGACGCCAACTCAGAGGCACAAGTCGCGGGTCCATTTTCTAATTGTCGTCGCAGCCTCTTTGTATACAAGAATGCAAAACTAGTAATGCAAAATCAGTAAGGGTTATGGTGGATTCCGGTGAAGGGATTTTTATCAGTTGAGGGTTTTGTGATATTGTCCTTCTTCAGCTCTCTCAGCCAGTATTTCTGTTGTAGTGTCCAGAGTCCAGAGATGAATAATCCAATAACATATTGCCCGCGTTCAGGGATGTACAGGCAGTTTCCTACTTTCCTTCCGAAGGTACCTGTGAGGTCACTTGATGATGAGTTCAGTGTGAAAATTGAAAAAGCTCTGAATGAATTTAAGCAAAATTTTATGGCATACCAGAAAAATCTAACAACTTTGTTAGAGCATCCTGAGTGGTTGAGACCACACTCATCAACTGAAGTAAAATCTGGAACAGATGAGCTTGCTGCCCCAGAAAGGTTGGAAAAGCAGTTGACAGAAAAGGAAGTTGATTCTTATGGTTCACAGGTTGCAGGTCTTCCGCGAATCAGCAAGAATCAGCTTAGGAAAGAGCAACGTTGTTTCACATGTCAAGAGGCTTGGACTCTTGGTCACATCTGTGGAAACAACAAACACAGTGACTTATTGCAGCCAAATCAAGTTGAGGACAGTAGTGAAGTTGAGACCCTTGAGTTTGGAAAAAATGCCTTTTTTCAGGAATCATGCATAACAGGGAACCAGGATGATTTTAGTGATGATGAAAAAGACAGAACAACAGTTGTGGATTTGCATTCAAAACAATCTAGTGAGGATTGTGAGACCTTTGATATGAGGTATGATGAATCTTGCATTTTTTCTAGCAGCAGTTCATTAATGCATGAGGAAGTCTTGCATAATGAAGTTTCCGTAGATCCCATATTCGATGAGGAAATGAATATGAGTGAAGAGGATTCTTCGCTGAAGATAGAAATGGAAAGAATCAAGAGATTGTTGGATGGTGATTTCTCCAAGGAGTTGGAGACTACTGCAGATTTAGAGGAAGAAGTTGCTACTGTTGATGATTTTCCTTTTGGGCATAGTGCTGACCTAGTTGAGGAGTCACTCAAAGATCGGATTGTAATCATGCCTTCTATGGAAGAACAGAAAGTCAAAATTGATGAAGATGAAATTAATTCATCATGTGTTTCAGCAATTGGAGAAGTATGCTTTGGTCTTCAAGATGATGGTGAGCACGCTGATTTTGATGTTGATAAATCAGCTATTGATGCAGTTGTTGATTCAGAGTCTGAGCACGGATCTGTCCTAACTTCAGAGCATGAAGTTGGAAAGTACAGTGTTGTGAAGGGTGCTGATTTTGATCATTGTGCATGGGATAGCAAATCTGAAAATTTGTTGTGTGATGCTGATTCCAATTCATTACAAAGTTGGAAGGGCCAGTTGCAGGTCACAGAAGAGCAAATTGTTCAAACATTAACTCACTTGGATAGCACACATGAGGTTGTCGATTGCCTCTTTCAGGCAGCCCAGCTCGGGGAGAGACAGAAGTTGACAGTTGGAGCTACTGTTACCGATTTGCAGGCTATCAAGCAGGCATTAGAGGTGATAAAATCTGATTATTTGAGGTTGCTATCCGACAGGGATCAAGCCTTACAGTTTGCAGATAAGACCTTCCAAGAACTCAAAGAGAAAGAGGAGGTAATTGATGAACTTAACCTCGAATTAAGTTTAGCTCATCTCTCCCTGCATAAATCAGAAAATAGAGGTAATCTTCAATCAGCAGGTAATCCTCTTTTTGGGTGGGATGCGGAGTCCACTTTTGATAACCCACTCTTTGAATTGGGTAATGAAGCACTTCCTGATTTCAGTGATGATGATTCCACAATCACTCAGGTAGAGCAGTATGAGTATGATCAGGGTGAAGAGCCTACTTTTGCAGATGCTCATTCATCATTTGGTGATGTGGATGATGATACACCTCTTGATTCTTGTCCTGATAATAAGAGTCATAATTCAGAGGATTGTTTAGAGCTTCACAGGGTTTTAGTTGGTGAAGTTCATATGGACGGTATTGTGAGGTATGTACATCATTTTGATTTCAGCCCTCTTATAGATGAGTGGACCATGTTTTTGATGATGCATAGTAGTGAGCCGGAAGACTGTTTTGATAGACTTCATACTTCACTTGGCTATGGGTTACCCCCTTCGTCAAAAGGAAAATTGGATTTTTGCAGAGATAGCAGTGGATTTTATGCAGGAAAGGAATTGTGGCCGAACAGTATTCCACCTATGTGCAAGTTAGCCCAGCGGTATTCTTCAGGTAGTGGGAATGTCGGATTCCCTATTGGTCCTGGTTATCTAGGAGTGTCTATGAGGGAGTGGAAGACACTCGTTGGCCCAAGGAGCGATGCTGGTGATAGAATATGGATATGGGATCCAGGAGAGATTACAGATGTCGACTGTACAGTGGTGCCATGGCGGGGGATTTTCATGTTTCAGATTCCGGTTCTCACAGGGATTGCAGCTTGGATGGTTATGATGGATTCATTACCGAGTTATTGGTGAGGCTAGTTCAGCTGAGGCACATGGACTCTACAGTTATGATCAGAGTGACGCAGCGTCAGCATGGTGATGCTGACATGATACTGGTTTGGGACCCCGGGAATCTACTTGATTTCAACGATGGATCATTTTTCAGTTTAGTGACGGAGTCTGGGAGAGTTGTCAGCTTTAGCAGATTCAGATGGATGACAGGGGTTACCAGCTTTGTCAGTTCTTGTGGTGGCAGTTGGTGGTTGTGTCACTTGTCATGGGACATTCATCGGGTTTGTTTGGGATCCTGGTATTTTCATTGACGACAACCAGGAATTTTCAGTTGATTGGGATATTCATGAGCATTGCTTGAGGACAAGCAATCTTTGGGAAGGGCGGATGTAATGTCCCCTTTCTGAGCAATTAGTTAGATGCAATGGTTTAGCCTACTCACGGGTTCCCGTAGGCTAGGGCAGATTGCAGGGGAGCCTAACTGGAGTTTTGGGAGCGGATAATTGAGCGAAATGGGTATTCGAATCCACTCTCAGATGTTGAATCGGATGGATAGAGCCTTGACTTACTATTTTTAGTAAGTTAGTTTTTAGGGTTTCTGGTCGAGCAGACAGTGGAATTATATTCTTCAACGAAATGGGTACTCAGAACAGGTTTCAGTTGGTCAATCGGTTCGTTGGAGGTCAGAGATTTTAATGCCTGAAGGTTTGGCTATGTGAAAAGTGAAATATTAATTATTTTTATATAGTCAAACTTTATGATATTAAAGAACTTAAAGGGAAGTCACTTAAAAGTGAAATATATTATATAAGTGACTAATTTTTGGAGCAAAAAGGGATATTATAATATTTTATATTATGTGCAACCCTAATTAGGGCATTGCATCCTGTGGGTTATAAAAGGGCATTGAGAGCTTCATTTGATATATTCTGGATTTTGGTTATTTTCTCTGGAGTTTGAGGCCAGTGGTCGAGACTTCTTCTCCGAAGGGACGGAAACCCCAACGGTGTGGCTGAGGACGAAACCCCTCAGATTTTTGGAGCTGGACGAAACCCCAGTTCTCTGTTGGTGAATTCACACAAGATTCACACTTGGAGCTTCATCAGTCTTCAGAGGTATCTTTCCATGTTTGCTGATTTAGTATATTTCAAGGGTTTGCAGACATATTGTGGAAAGATTATATTTTTAAAATATTGTAATCTGAACCCTATTTTGAAAGAAATTTGAAAAATAAAATTGCTAGTTATTTCCTGTTTCTTGGAGTTGTATTTTTCTGATTTTAAGAAACAGTATAGTGTCCCAAATATTAAAAATATCAGAACAGGGGGGACATTACAAGCCACCACCAACTCTCACCTCATATCTTCCATGCAGTCCCCATGTACAGGCTATCAATTCTACTCTTAGCAATCAAGAGGCCCTACTTCGACCTCTCAAGGATAATCTAGCAATGGCCCAAAACAGGATGAAACAACAAGCAGATCAATATAGATCTGAGCGAGAGTTTTCTAAAGGAGATTTGGTCTTTCTCAGATTACAGTCATACAAAGAAACGTCCTTAAGGATAAAAGCCAGTCACAAGCTTGTACCAAAGTTCTATGGTCCCTATCGAGTATTACGGCAAATTGGCATGGTTGCATACAGGTTAGACTTACCACCATCTTCCAAAATACATCCTGTCTTCCATATATCTTGATTGAAGAAGGCCTCAGGATGGCACATTTGGGTTCAGCCAGCTCTGCCTGAACTAGACAATGAAGGCTCATTCATTCTCGAACCACACGCTATTTTGGACCGATGATCATGACAATTGTGCAGCCGAACCATTATAGATCTCTTGATACAATGGCATGGATTACACCCTAAAGATGCCACATGGGAACCACTAAACCAACTCTAACAACAGTTTCCTCATCTTCAGCTTTTAGGACAAAGCTTGTTTTTGTAGGAGGCATTGTTAGGACCTCACATTCTAACCCTTTTTTATTTATTAGTTTAGTTAGTAATTAGTGGGCACCTCTTTTGAATGTAAAGGTGACCCTTGATCATTAGGGTTAGGGTTAGATAGTTTGGATAGCTATTTTGGTTTAATCTATTTTTGGCTAATCTTAGAGCATTAGGGTAGGCTGAATTATCTTTATATATTGCATTGTCAAAGAGATTAAGGTAGGTCCGAGGTGTAGACCAATTGGTTCGACCAAACCCCGTAAGGGGTGAGGAGGTCCAAGGTTCAAATCTCGGGCCTCGCTGGACTGAACGCTTGTCCCTTTCCTGGTGCTTTCAACGGCGTAAAAGGTTTAAAATGATTGTGGCATGGTGGTTATAGGGGTGGACTGCGCGAAAAACTGTGTGGTGGCTTCCGGGGCAGATAGCACAAAATACTGTGGCGGCCATAAAAGCCGGACAGCCTGCCCGGATTCGTGGCGGCTACCGATTCCACCATGTAAATTCAAAACAACAAGAAAAAAAAAGAGATTAAGGTATCCTGAAGAATTATATTGTATTGAGCTTTGCTCATAAGGGAGGTTTCCCTCTTGAAGCAGCCTACAATACAGCATAAACTCTTCTGTGGTAACAATAAAAATTTTGCTATTTGTGTTCACTATGCAGAATTGTGTTTCTATGCTAGTTTGATTGCAGTTTCAATTGATTCATGCAAGCAAAATCATTACAGAGAAAGTCTAGAGCAGGGGGTATGCACCAGTCAAACAACACCATGTGATCCTAAATGATCTAGTAATTGCACCTAATCACAGGAGGAACTGTGACAGTCCCGTGAACAGTAGAAGCCCAATAGTCTCACTTTTGCACTCCCCACAAGATGTTTTTCCATACCCAACCGAGGATCAACAACTACTTCTTTTGGTCTATTAAGTCTCTATTAATTGGGCATGCAACACACATCTTTATGTAGCTTTTCAAACTTTTCTAATCATTACATTTATTCATTTTTCTCATTTGCTTGACGACATGCCCCTCTTGCTTTTGGTGCTTTTGCTGACTCTTACTCCTAGCCATGTATCTTACTCACATTGACTAAATTTCTCTTTAGCCAACGTTAATAAAATTCCAATCCTGATTTCAATTCTAAATAAGGCCTGCCATGAAATAAACTTGAAACCTAAAAGATGCAGATCCTAAGCCTCTGTTAGTTGGGTATACAAGGTATCAATTTTTAAACTTTTGTATTTATTCGTTCTCTCTTTTGCTCAAACAGCTATCAATTCTCATTAAAGCTGCCAACAAATAAACCGTGAACACAGGCTAGAGGTTAATAACCACTAACAAAGAAGATCGAATGTGCATTCACATCATGGCTTAAACTTAAGGGCTCCCTCTAAAATCTTTAGAACCATAGTTGCAAGCTATCTCAAAATGTGCATTAACCAATATGACAATGAGGAATGATGATAAGCACCGGTTCAAGCAGTAATGGCAGATGCTTCAAGTTTTTGAATTAAGGTATACCACATATATCTAATGTCCAGAGACAATATTGTCAAAAGGAATCTATAACAATAATTACGTAACAATTATCAAAAGGCATGAGCTCAGTCAGCTAAATTCCTCACTTTCAAGGAGGCAACCAATCTTCCAATCTTGCAAGTAATAAGTGCATAATTGCCAGGCTGTTGCAATACCACTATGTGGACATGATGTAATACGGATGGGGTCCCTTTCAATCCTGTATAACCAATTAGAAAACAATAATTACAGAACAATTATATCCATCTCATTTCGTGATTCGGCATAGATCCATACCAGGTGCACACCATAACAATACCTGCACTGACTTATAATTGGACACAGTTATCATTGTAGGCGATTAAGGCTTAATTAAGGTTTGGTGGATTTGTAGATCTCAGCCTTGCCAGCTGACCTGTTTGGTTGACAAGTACTCTATTTAGTCAGGAGGAAGGTTTTCGCTTTAACTTGTATATATTGTTCAAAATTTGTACCTTTCCAATGACAAGCCTTTGGCACTGCTAACAGTATATTGAGATTTGCCAATCTGTCTAAGCCTGAGGTACACTACGTATCACATCACTTACACACACACACAACATGGCTTAACACCCAATTCAATGGATTTAATTTGAATGGAGATGTTGGCTACCCATGCACGGTTCGTGATTATGCTAAAACAACAATGAATTTTCAAAGTGTTTGAAAATGACTATGTCTAGCAGTTCAAACGATGATTATGGGATGATGTGATATTAATCTATTACTTCAACGAATCACGATCTAGTGGCAAGGAAATGCGATTGTTGTGATGAAAGTCCGTCAGGTCTCCAGCGATTTTGACAGACTAGAATAGAAAAGAATAAAAAACCCTCCAACGTAGATGCTAAACCTAGCAGTATATGGGTGCATGTACTGTGCATCAAAAACAAATAAGAGAAATCTGTTAAAATGTGAAAATAGTCATTTCAATTTAAATTTTGATATTCATTACCCACATTGTTTCTAATCAAGCCCTGAGGACAAGTGATCTAACAGACTGCTCACAGATAAAACAGAGAAGTTTGATGGTTTACCTGCAGTAAGCTGTACACTCGATCTCCCTCTTGAAAGGAGGCATAATTCAATTCCAAGTTTCACTCTCCCTCTCTTTCTGATTATCTCCGCCCCTCTTAATTTTTTTGTTGGATTTAGAACGCTCGACGCCTATGATGTCGTCGATATGATTATGGATTATGGAAGCTGCTGGAGCAGAATTAGTTTAAATATGATTCATTCGAGTTGGAATTGGAATTGATAATTCTCCGCTGTGCGTTTATGGGTGTCTATAGGCCGACGAACCTCCGGGTTTTTTTGGGGGCAGGAAAGCACAAGTAGAAGCTTCTCTTTGGTTTTCCCCATTCTATTGTATGGAGACCTGATTTCTCATGCGTCGTCTGATGAATCTCGAGGAAAAATTAACCGTTAGGATTGCTAGGCGGGGCTAGCGGCTTCCTAGACCAGTAGAGAACTATAATTTGACACACTTCTTTATGGTATCTTAATTTAATTTTTAGTTAAAGAATTAATAAATGAAAGATTTTAATTACGTCCTCGAGACCCAAAACATGGCCTATGGGACCTCCAAATATGGAAACACAGTTATTCAAATCATATGACCATTAATATCCTTGAGAAGGTTGTTCCTTCTCCTACTGATTTGGGTTAGCAACTCCCCAAACTTTTTTATTTTACTGTCTTCAAATAACTCTGTCATAGACCCTTTTCCAAGCGTTTCTTTGTATTTGCCACGGATGTCCGAAAAACTCGGGCATTCATAGATGAAATGTTCCTCTGTCTCTATTGCCCCTGTGCTGCATAGAGTACATATCCTTTCTTCCCATTGTTCCTTGGGCGTTGTCCATCTCCCTGTTTCACATCTAAGCCTATGAGAGCTAGTCCTTATCTGAGCAATGAGGATTTTTTCCCTCCACTTAATTTCAGCGCCTATATATGCTTTTTCCTTGTGGTCATACGTTGGGTTAAACTTTGCAATATAGTATTGTCTTTTCTTGCTTGCATTTTTCCACATTCCACTTCTAAACTTTTCGTTCACATAGTTTTTTTGTCTTTATTGAAATTTGGGCATTCATTTATGTTGATTTCCCAACGTTTCATCCATTTCTGATTTTGTTTCATCCATGTGTTCTTCCGCCTATGTAGCTCTTCATCCCTAACTGCCCTAAGCCATCTGTTGTTTTTCATGTTTTCTATTTTTTCAAGTAACATAACAACTTGGTCATAGCAATTGCCTCTAAAGGGAACATTCCAGTTTCAGCTAGAATAATTTCATAAGGGATTGTGGTCTTAATTCTAAGAAAATTTGTAATTAGACGTTTTTGAATCCTTTCTATTTGCCTCCATTTTGTATTTGTCGTGCCACTGGCCCACACCTCGCAACCATACAACACAATCGGTGTGACAAGTAGACCAAATAAGACCTTGGTGGTCTTCCAGTCCCACAACTCGGCATTCCTACACCGATTTTGAAGTGCATATAGCGCTCTCCAACCACTTAGAGTTCTTTTCATCCTACATGTATTCCAATTGAGTTTGTCATGAAAGTCTATGCCTAGGTATTTGTATTCTACCACTACCTCAAGAGGTTCTCCTGCAAACTGAAATTCGAGATGTTGCTTCTTCTTTTTTGCTGAAAAAATCATGATTTTTGTTTTGCTCGTGTTCACCTGCATCCCAACTTCCTTACAGAAGAGTTCTAGAGCCCGAAGGTGATCTTCTAGATCTTTAGCTATTTCGGCCACAAGAATTACATCATCTGCATACATGAGGAGTTTTACCACATATTTGGCTAAGTGCACACCCTCTCCCCCAAATTTGTTTATCCATTCTTCTAACTTGTCAATGTACAACCCAAATAATGTCGGAGATAGAGGGCAACCTTGTTTGACGCCTATGTCACTCCTAAAACATTCAGATAACCCTTCTTGTGTTCTGATTCTAGCCTTTACATGCTCATATAATCTGTGAACTGCTGCCCTGTAGTGAATTGGAACCTCTAGCTCTTCCATTCTGCTCCATAATTTTTTCCTTGGCACTATGTCAAATGCCTTTTTGAAGTCTACAAAACAACAAAAAGCCTCCTCTTTTTTGTCCCATATTTTTTCCACTATGTGTCTAAGCGTGATACAGTGATCAATAGTTGAGTGCTTGGGCCTAAAACCCGCTTGCCCCTTTGCTCTCTTTCCCTTTTCTTCCACCCATCTGTTGATCCTACGCTCTATCATACTCCCAAACAACTTTGCAAAGAGAGGGTTGATCATGATAGTTCGATAGTTTGAGGGATTATTTACATCTCCACTTTTAAACAAAGGAATGGTCAAGCTAGTTGTCCATTCTGTAGGGAAGCCATTTTGTATGACCTCATTGAAAATCTCTTTGATCTGCGGTGCAAGAATATCTACCCCCATTTTATATGCTCTGCTTGAAGATTGTCTATGTCACGGGCTTTACCAGTTGCTAACTTTTTTATCCCTTGAATAATGTCTTCATTTGTGAAAAGTTCTTTCTTGACAATGATAGTAGGGGGTGTCTCCTGCTGGTTACTACACTCATACAATTGTTTTGAATACTCCAACCACTGACTAGTTGTTATGTTATTTTCAGTTTGCATCTTTTTCACGCTTAGTTCCTTCCAAAATTTCTTTGGTTCATGCTTCCCTAAGTAAATCAGTTCTTTCCTCCTTGTTCTAGTGTATTCTTCTTTTTTTGCCCTTACTAGTTTCTCATATGCTTTTTTGTTTGCTCTTGTTTTACTCGTTGGTTCCTTTAGTAATCTTCGTGCTTCCTTGCAATCTTCATCGAACCACGGGTTGGTTGGGAAGCTATTTCTTTCTTTCTTTCTAGGTTTAGCTCTCTTGCATTTTTTTAGAGCTTCTTGGATAACGTGCATTAACCATTCACTTTTATTGTAATCTCTGTTACTGTGAGGTAGTCCCTTTCTTTCCCTTTCTTGTAACTTGTTATTCAATGTTGCCCTGAAACTCTATCGATTTTCTTCTGTTAAGAGAATGTTTCCCTTGTGAGGAAGTTTGTTTTGATTGCCTTGCATGTGTTTTTCCCTTGGTTTGTCTCCTTGCATTTGAAGTTTCATAACAATTGGGTTGTGATCTGACTTAAGTTCCACTAGGGAATCTTCCACTTCTAGCTCCTCTATTTTTGGTATGCAGTTTTGTGAACATATAACATAGTCTATTACACTTTGTCCCTTATATGTTTTGCATGTATACTTTCCTGAATTTTTCCAACTTTTCATCCCATTGCAAATAACCAAGTTGTGTATGTTGCAAAGGCCTAACAACTCTTCTCCATATTGCGTGATAGCCCCATGCTCATCTTCTGAAGTCCTGGTCCACTGCTGATTTTCCTCTTCTGGCATCCAAAGAGGATTAATCTCAATATCTTTGTTACCTACTAGAATGTTAGCTTGCTTATTGGTTGTCCTTGCATTGAAGTCTCCAATTAATATAATCTCCCCCAACTTACTGTATGTCAAAATGTCTCTTTTTAGGGAGGAGTATGGGTCTTCTCTATTAAGGTCATGTTTCTTATAGAATTTAGAATTCTTGGGAGCAAAATAACATGTTGCTATGCTAATAACTGACTTATTTTCTAGGATCTTTATCCAAATGTATTGTTTGTTTTCATCTTGTTTTTCAATTTTAATGACCCTATCCCACTCCTCTTTTATTAAAATCATAATACCCCCTGCCCCTTGCCATTTTCTGTTGCTTTATTCCATATTGCTATTTTCTTGTATCCCACAAAGTTTGGAGTCCTACATCCATCGTGCTCATGTGTTTCCGTCAGGATGATTATATCTCTGTCTCTAGCAATGGGCCCTAACCCGGGTCCTCTTCTCCAAGGGTAACCTCTATAGTTCCAACTTACCATCGTAAGATATTCTCGGGCGGGCCATACTCCCTATTTGTTTTGGGTTTGTTTAGATGTGATGTACGCCTTTCCATTTCTTAAATATGCCCATCTCCCTTCATTCCTTGTTGCCCTCACCTTTTCCCATTCCTTATTTCTTTCAACCTGTTGTAGAAAGGTTAGGTCATCATCTAAATAGAATTGTGACCCTCTCAACATGCCTCTGTTTCTTAGTAACCTTGTTTTATCCTCATAGCTCATCAATGTGACCCGAATATGCCTATCTTTGCCTCCTTCTCTCAGCTTGCCAATTCTGCCTGCTTGTTTGATCTGACCTTTCCATTGTAACCGATCTGACAAGAAGTCCCTGGTTAAACGGTTTGTGTCTTCCCTATCCCCATAATATTTTAACCCTTTGATGATTATGTTTGATAACTTCTCATGTCTTTCTTTCTCTTCTGTTATTTGAATTTTTACTTGCTTCTCTATCAACTCTTTCTGTTGATTGATTGGTTCTTTTACTACTTGAGACCATGACTTTGCCTTTGCTAATTCATTTCGCAGCTCATTTTCTCTTGTTTCTATGTTTTGGAGTGTTTCTCGTACCTCTTTTATTTGTCTTGCATTCATTTTTTCCACCTCTATTGTATCATTGATTGGGGAGTGGATGGCTTGTTTGAGGACATGCCATTCACGTTGACCCATGTTCGCAAGGTTTTGTAGCTTTGACACTTGCTCCTTGAGTTGGTTGTTTTCCTTTTCCAACCTCTGATTGATGTTTATGACCTCATCTAATTTAGTATCTCTTATTTTCTCCCTCCTTTCCATGCTCTCAAGTTTCTCTTTCATCTTCATTAGCTCTTGCACATAAAGTCTTGGTGCCCACATGAGTGGCATGGTTGTGGGACTGTAAATTTCTTCCCTA
Source organism: Wollemia nobilis (assembly GCA_028583015.1). NCBI lineage: Eukaryota > Viridiplantae > Streptophyta > Pinopsida > Araucariales > Araucariaceae > Wollemia > Wollemia nobilis. The sequence continues at coordinate 4,380,137 of JAQPPZ010003172.1, read as the reverse complement.
TCTTGAAACTCATTTTGGTGACCCGCACTTTCCATGCTAAATGTTTTCTTGCTTTCATTTTTTATTTTTTTATCCTTGCTTGTTTTTCCTTCTGTGTTCTTGTGTGTTGTCGCTTTGCCTCCGTCTCTTTTGTCTTCCTTCTTTTGTCCCCTATGTTGGTCTGATTGATCTCCCCGTTCGACGATGGTTAGTGCCTTTGATTGTTCCTTATTCTCCACATGTTTATGTGGAAGAATATTCTTTACTATTATTTTTTGATTAGTCCTCTTCATTGTTGTTGCCCTTGTTCGAGCTTGTCGACGCCTTATTATTCTCCAATATTATTTTGCATTGACATATATAGGTTTTTCCATTCCTTCTTCGGGTGTTGCAGATGGTAGTATTGTTGTATGCCCTATTGCTTGTGGATATGTCAATCCTCATGTTTCGTTAGCTTCATTGATTGGAATAATATGTGAATTCATGGAGACCAACTGTCCTATGGTTTCTACTTGTTCTTGTAATTGTTGTTTCCCTTCTTCCATTATCAAACCACCCTTGTACTATCGATCTGTTCTTTCCTGCTCCCTGTCAAACTTTCCTAAAACCTAAATAATTTCAAGCACTAAATTAGAGATGTTGAAACTTATCTCGTTGTCGCTGCCTAGCTTCAAACCCTCTACAATCACTGTCGCCTGACTCAGTTGTGGATTAAAAACCCTCTAGAGCCATCGTTGCCTAGCTTCAAACCCTCTACAACCACCATCGCTTGACTCAACTATGGATTAAAAAACCTCTAGAGCCGCCACTACTTTGATTCAAACCCTCTACGACCATCGTCGCTTGACTCAGTTGTGGATTAAAAAACCCTCCAGAACCACCGTTGCCTGGCTTCAAACCCTCTACAACCATCGTCGCCTGACTCAACTGTGGATTAAAAACCCTCCAAAGTTGTCGCTGCCTGGCTTCAAACCCTCTCACCGGATCTTGACTCAGTTGTGGATTAAAAAACCTCCAAAGCCACCGTTGCTTTGATTCAAACCCTCTACAACCACTGTCGCCTGACTCAGCTGTGGATTAAAACCCTTCAAAACCGTTGTTGCCTGGCTTCAAACCCTCTACAGTCACCGTCGCCTGACTCAGCTATGGATTAAAAACCCTCCAAAGCCACCGTTGTCTGGCTTCAAACCCTCTAGAGCTGCAATTAAAATATTAAGGTTATACATCAAATTCTAATGATTAGAGTATAAAAGTTTTTGACTAATTTCATATATTTGATATTCTATAATTAAATGATCTCATAAATATTAAGAAAAAATTCCTTATTTTTTTTTCACATGGAATATGATTTATTTGAATCATTTTAACTTCACTTAACAACACCCATTCCTCGCTAGTTGTGGTTGGGGTCTAAGGATTTCTTTGGTGCTCACCTAAACCAAAGTTTTAAAGGGTGAGTGCATAGCCGAGTTGTTTTGAGGTGGCCAATTGAGGAATTGTACATTGCGGATCCACATAACTTTGATTCAAATCACACTAGTTTACCATAAAAACCCTTTAAGGGCGAGTGTGTAGCTCAGTTGGTGTGAGACGGCCAGTTGAGGAACGTGATCTGTAAGGTACGGATCCACTCAACTCCGAATCAAATCACAATGGTTTACCCTTTAACATAGTTAGTCTTTGTAGCACAAGTGGAGAAGAAGAGCCTGGCCTCGTTGAACGGGAGGTCCACGGTTTGAACCTCTGCGATGCAAAGGGGGACAAAAAAATTTCTTGTGGCTTCCCTCTAGATAGTGGTATACTTGGATGGGACGACATTGCCAACCACCTAAGAGCGGCTCTCGAGATTTCTTTCTAACCTAAAAGTCTAAGGTCTATGAGGGATACCGTAGTGATAAGTCTTTGGGTTTTCATCTAAAAAACCCAAGTTCAAACCCTAGTACGAGGGGACCGGGATCACTCATAAAAATATGCATAATAATTGTTCTTTGGTGGAAGCATCCCCTATGGTTTGAACCCTACACTTATTAATTACTAAAAATAATATGATTGTAACCAACTCTCTTATGAATAAAAAAAATCACTTAACACTAATTATAAATATATATAAAATTATAAATTGAATTTTTAAATTTTAAATAAATTATAAAATTAATTTAAAAATAAAATAAAATACTTTTTAAAATTCAAATTAAAAAAAAAAATCATATTTCTCACAAAAACTATATTTAAAGCCATACTTAAATGAATAGTTATTAAGTCCTTCTTATTTTATTTTTTAATTAATAAATTAAATCATATTATTTTTTAAGATACATAATGCTATTTGCCAATTATATGTATATCATATAAAATTGATCACTTAACAAATATCTAGAATTAACCTTTTTTTCTTAGAAGTCTATTTTTTTTAACAACTAGACTTCATCTCATTTGGTTTGATGCATAAATTGTAATATTTCAAATATGTTTTTCTAAAAAAAATCGTTGTTATTCAAGATGATGCATTGGCCTTGACTTCATCTCATTTGGTTTGATACATAAATTGTAATATTTCAAATATGTTTTTCTAAACAAGTCGTTATTATTCAAGATGATGCATTGGCCTTTAAATGTGAAAATGAAACACACTTTCTTTAAATGTGATATCTTATCAAAAATTTATAAATAAAATAATATAATATAAAAAATAAAGAAGATTTTAATGTCAGATACAACTATAAATCATGTAGATAATGTGTTTTACTGCATATGTGTATTCAATAAAGCTTTGGTTACTAGAGCATGGTGTATAACCGTGCTCACATCAAATTCAAACCTAAAACCTCCTATTTAGAGTTTCAAAGTATTAACTATAGTAAAATACAATGGTTTTCACACTCGCATAGTCAAATAACATATGAAAATGCAAAATTACATTTTAACTAATTAACATTGTGATTCATCATTCTTTCTTTAAAGTGTTGATATTTTATTGTTAATTTAAATCATAATTTTTTTTTATAATTTTTTTTTATTTGGTTAGTGTGAGAAACCCCTACGACCAACCTAGCCACCACACACCCACTCCCTCTCCCTCGCACACGCATAGTCAAATAACATACGAGAATACAAAAATACATTTTAACTAATTAACATACATGATCTCACTTATTATTATGATGTGTGAACGAAAGAAAAGTGTTGATCTTTTATTGTTAATTTAAATCATATTTTTTCTTTATAATTTTTTTTATTTAGTTAGTGTGAGAAACCCCTACGACCAACGCAGCCACCATACACCCACTCCTTCGCACACTCATCCACGTCGCGGTTTGAACCTTGAACCTCCCAAAAAAGAGCCAAAGCCTGAACCGTTGCGTTGTCCTCTTTACGACGTTTTTCTCTATACTTAGCTTCTCAAATAATTCATGCATAGAGTTTAAAACTAGAGTATCAATGTGTATATCATTATGAATGTTACATTCCAAGATGAAATGCTTTTTTATTTCCACTATCTCTAATGTGCAAAAGGCACATTCTCTCCTCTCATTTCTCTTTTGCCCACTTCATATATATCTCTTACGTTGCAGTTGATGTGAGCTAGGTACATTCTCTCCTCTCATTTCTCTTTTGGCCACTTCATATATATCTCTTATGTTGTACTTGATGTGAGCTAGTTATGTGTTGGACCATCTAAGTATCTTTATTTTCCATTTGATGTTTACTCTTATATATTTCTTTTGACGGTATTCATATTTAGGTTGACTTCTACGAGGTAATTTTTCTTTCTCCCTAGATTGTTTTGTTCATGCAGTTGCCTTGATTTTTTTCCTAACATGGGTTTTTATATTCTTATTATTATTATTTTTAGTACATAGGAGAGTTGGTTACAACCACTATTTTTAGTAATTGGCCAACGCAGGGTTCAAACCACAGGAACTTCTCCTAACAGACCTATTTGTCTTGTTCTTATTGACTTGACGTGATATGGGGACCACCAATCGCTCGAGGTTTGTACCGTCATCGTCGGTCTGGAACGCACTCAAAGGATTTAGAGCAGACTACTACCTTTGTAAAGGGTTGGCTTCCCCCCAAGGTTTGAACCTAGGTCTCTTCTTAGTAAGTACCCAGCCACACCTACACTTACCAATCCACCTATCCCTTGGGGTTTTTATATTCTTATTATTATTTGGATATTTAATTAAGTTAAAATCTTTTTTATTCATTCATTTGTTATTTTTTTTAGGCAAGACGAAGTACGAGTGACACAACTAGAGGCCACACTCCTCGAGGACACAACGAGGGCCTCCCTCCCTCCCTATGATTCAAACTTGGGTAACCTAGATAACTATCCAATGACATACCACGATGGACACTGCAATGGTATGCATTTGGGATCTCATCAAAGAGATCCAAGTTCAAACTACGCGATGGGTGTGTGAGTGTGTTCCAAAACATATATATTCATTTGTTATATTGTTTCAACCATATATTATTTTTTCTATTCAACTATTCTTCTATGATAGTTTTTAGTTATTTATTCGTCTTTATCTTTTCAATTTTTTCTATATAATATGTAAGGCAAATCATAATAGTTGCTTTTATAAAAAAAGTGCATGTTTATGCCAAAAGTATTTCATATGAAACTAAAACTTTTATTTTGAATTTGATTTTCATCAAATGTTTCTTAATTCTCTCTATTTGTCTTCATTTTAATTTTGGTGTTGTAGTACGAAGCTACTATCTTTGTTCAAAAATACAAAAAATATCAATGTAAGCATAGGATACAGAGTAGGATAAGAGGTAGAAAGTAGTAACTAAAGCTAGAGTCAAATTGTGGGAAACGAATAAACCAATGGTCAAAGCCAATTTTGAATAGGAGGTTGAAGACCAAAATAGGAAATGTAGAGAATTGACTAAGTCCTTATTTTGGCAATCCATCAACACATGCTAATGAAACATCCATAAGCTAGCAAATTGCTTGCAAGGTAGCGAAGCATCAACATCTAAGTGATTCATTGGATTAGTAAGCAAATTAGTGAGTTTTAAAGCATAGATCCTAAGATAACTAATTGATAATAACGTTATTTTGTAGTTAAATTGTTGTAACAAAGAGTCAATTGAGGGTTATAAGTAGGGTAAAAATCTTACTATAAATAAGAGTTGAGAGATCATTTGTAAGAATCTTTTGGCCATTTGTTAATACTAGAGCTACACTTTGTGATTGTGGATTATAAATTCATATTACAATTAATGAAAATATTATGCATGGTATTTATGGGTAAACTATGTCATTTGGCCTCTTGATTCATGGATGAATAGTTATTATGGTCATGCCCTCTCACTTCCTGTTAGTTATTTCTACCATTGTTGCATGTTACTTAAATGTTCGATCACATTGATTCTACTGGGTCACTTCTATATGTGTTAGTTGATCAACACTAATCTCACTATGGTTATGACCATATTTCCTTTATTGCACTTTACTTTGATTTCTTGCACCCTTTTCCTCCTAAAATTTATTTTCATGTATTTAGATTGGTTTAGTTTAGCCAGATTACTAGGGAGTTGGCCTAAACCCAAAGGCTAGACAGATTGAATCTCCTCCTTCTAATTGTTGACTTTATAGGCACATACCTTTATGTAAGTTCAATAGTTCTTGGCATGCCTAGTGGGACCAAGGCTTGCCTTTTATGGGAATCAAGCCTAACCCATTGACATATCATTTTTTAAATCTATACAAATCCAATTCAAATCTCTTTACATCTACAACAAACATCAAATTTGATTAAACCCAAAAAAAAAGTATCAAATCTACACATAAATTGCCTAGCTCTATTGATTTTGCACCTAGGTTACAAGTTTACATTTCATTTGATATCCTTCAAAACTTGCCAAGATAGCAATTGTGGGTCCCTTTATCTTTGTCTTTCCATCAATTTATAGGTTAATTTCTTTAGATTTGTAGTGAGCAGGACCCTTGGAAATGGTACAATGCTCAAAGCAGGATAATCTGTCCATGTCTCTAAATTATTTATAGGTTATTAAGGAGATATAGGGTTACAAAAAGCATAGTCAAGAGTTGGTTGTAGCATTGGAAAGGAAAACGATAGATGCTTAGAGAAAGAATGAAAAGATTAATAATATGGAGAATGAGTTTGAGACCTTGAAAAGGGAGAGAGATGAGCTGAAGCAACAAATTGACCAAGAAAGCAAGATAAGTAGCAACTTGAATAAGAAAGAAATAACCTGATAAGTTGACTAGAAGTAAGAAAAAATAAGTTGGCTAAGATAACAAAGGAAAATATGAAGATATTAAGAAGCTGAAATATATTGAAAAGATCTTGAAGAAATAAATTGAGTTGATTAAAACAAAGGTCTCAACTATTGATCTAATAAAGTCTCTATGGGATCAAATCCTAGCTCAAATAGGGCAATATAAGGTGTATTTACAACATGTTCAAGAATGTAAAAAGTTGCTCAGTAAAGCTTAATCCATTATCAACAATGCCCAAGCAAAATTGTCTTCCAAACTAAATCATATGCAAATGATTTGGTTATACTCACAAGGTATTCAATGAACAAATCCAATAGATAATATTGTTGAATAAGTAGACAATTCAATTTTGGCTCATAAACATACCTTTGAAATAACGAAACTTGGAAATGTACAAGTTTTTGTATGATAGTCTAAAAGAGATGGTAGATAAGATGAAAGATGAAATAGTTCAACTAGTTAAGGGTGTGCTTCCAAATCCCCTTTATTGACCAGCATGACATCCTACCTAATGACCAATACACAATATTGATTGAAGAAGAATAGAAAAGGGTTATGTAGGTAGACGAGACTTCTCCCATGAAAGTAGCAGTTGAAGATCCCAATGTTATCACGAACCTGGATATATTACTACAAGAATCAAGTTGGTTTTAAAATCAAAGGAGGACTTGTCAAGGGAAGAGTATGACTTGGTTTTTACATTAATAATCTTCGGGCATTAAAATAATTTGTCTCCTCATGCTGGACCCAAGATATGAAAGTAGAAACGGATACCCATTTCGCCGAACTACTCAGTCGTAAAATCCGTTTCCCAAAATACTGACCCTAACTGACTTACTAAAAATAGTAAGTATCTGCACCCGAGCCCAGAAAGGCCAAAAATCAAGCAACAGAAGAGATATATGGACACCCATTATGGTGAGGAATATCATGACCATGTCTGCTCGACCAGAAACCCTAATCACTGACTTACTAAAAATAGTAAGTCCATCATCCAAGCTCAAAATGTCTCCAAGAAACTGGCATCTAAGAGTAGACAACATCCCTGCAAAGGCCCAACCTCCTCTGAAATGACCCACACTGCTGACAAGCCAGGAAAGGGACATTACACCATCCCACACATAAGACAAACCTCTCATGTCTTTTGACTCTACATCTTCACTTTCATACTTGACACCCACACACGACTCTTGATTACATCACACATTGCATACTCACATATTACATGTACTCTTATTACATGACACTTGCACACTCTCACACTCTACACACTTGCATACTTTACTACATGACACTTGGACTCATCCTACACATTGACACATACTTTAGAGGAAATATAAATCACACCTAAATTAATAATTCACACCCTAATCTAATATTTACAAATGTACAATGGTACTATGGGGGTGCAGTTACATAGTATCAAATAATGTAGTATTCTCCAACATTGTGAATCCTTCATTTTTGTTTCTCTTTGAAAGACCATGAGGGAGGTTAAAAGATTTTTATTTGCCTCCACATGTCCTCCTTATGGGAAAGAAGTGTCAAGCTTTTAGATGTTGTTTTACCTTGACATGGCATAAATAGGGGATGTTACTAATAATGACTACATATTAATTTGGTATCCTTGAGACCAAAAATAAGGGGAAAGAGTTAAATGGGAAAGGATCATTCCCTATTTCCTTGCTTCCTCTGAAGTTTCTATATAACCTCCTTGCCAAGGAAACTATAATTAACACCCTAATTGATCTCTGCCAAGTGACCACCTATGATTAAAAATCTAAAACTATTAATGCAATTTTCCAGGCTACGTAGATGCCTTGTTTGGAATATGTAAAAAAGTCTCTAGACAGATTTTGTTGTGGTGTAAAATTGCTACTGGAAGTAATTTGGCGAAGCATGAGTCCTTGGTTTGCAACAACGTGAAAACTACTGAATATCTTCTTTTCTTGTCCATATGCAACGTTGGTATGGTTAAGGTTTTTCAGTCAAGGTGGTATGTCCATGAATAGACCTCTTAATTGGCAAGATATTTGGATTGGGTTTTTGCTAGGGGCAAAATTTAACGTATCTTTGCTATTCAATGACAGTTAGTACAGAGGTTCTTTGGTTTGTCTAGAAATATAGAAATGACTGTCTTTAAGAGCAAGGAGAAGAAGCTTATGGACTTCTCTTGAGAAAGTTTTGTCTGTGTTTACAAGTAGCAACTCAGTTCCAGATCCAACAACAAGAGGTCGAAAATTTCCTCCAGTCATGACATGTCCACCACAGAGATAGACAGGGAAGACAGAAGGGAAGATTCCTCAAGAACCCTATAATCCTAAGAAGAACAAAGAGGAAGTTAAAAATGTTGAGCAGACAAATGATCAGAGAATGGTAGATGGGTATTATGCTTGTGCTGTGTATGATCATACAAAAGGAAGATCTTTAAAATCGTCAAAGGTGAAGTTACAGTTGACTAGAGACATCCCAACATAGTGTTAATGATGAGCCACCAATTAAGTATCTCCACAAATTGTTAGGGGTGATGTTATAGAGCATCTCAAAGTCCCCATTTTTGTTGATTCTTGAGGGGAAGCTAACCACTCAAATTGTTTAGATGAGATTCTAGTTGTAGTGGAGGCAGGAATTGTACCTTTCATATGAAGGGATTGCAGACTGCGGCTTCAGGTGAAAGGAATGTTCAGGACATAAATGTTGTTGCATCTATGACCACAGGAAAACATCTCCCAGAGCCATTTCAAGTTATCTTTCCAACATAGGACTTTTTACAAAGTTCTTGGGCAGGAAGGAACTAGGACAGGACTGATACTTCATTACCATACCAAGACTGACACAAATAGGGCTGCTAAGAGCGAGTTTTGTTGTCCAAGATGTGGGTTTCTAAGAACTGGTGTATGATTTTGTTTTGGACTTGGTTAGCAATAGTCTTCTAGGTAGTTAAATAATACATCAAAAAGAAACCATATCTGCAAAGAAATATCTGTTGTACACTTACTGTTTTCCCGGCATCTTTCTAAGGCACTGATACTTCTATGATTACTAAATGCCACCTCAAGAGGTCAAGGAAATTACAGGTAATATCCAGCATGACATCTGACTTAACCATGGCTTCCATCTAATCAACCATTAACAAATTTGAATCTCCTTCATGCCCCAAAAAGGATCATGTTCAGCGGGAGATGTTTATCACCAAATAGTTCCGCCACCCTCTGAAAGACGAGCATGATGAAACAGTTATCCCTATAACCCAAATGGAAACATCCCAACTATAAACTGTCTATATAAACTTCATGCCTTCAATATTTTACATATACCCACTTCTAACAAAGAGACGTTACTAACAAAAAGCTTCCTAGGAAAACCACCACCAAAGCATAGCCACCAAAAGAAGGAACCATACAAGCCCAAAGACAACTACAAACAAAAAAGGGAAAGGAAGGATTAGATTGAACGAGGCTTACTCTCCCTAACATTGCACTGTAGTTCTAGAAGGCCCACTAAATCCAGTTCATAAACAAATGGGATGGCCTCGTCATCAGAAGCCACCCTAAGCTTAATCGTTTCTCCCTAAAGAATTATCTCAAATTTCTTTGCCAGTTCACTCAGCATTCAGGACATTTGTTCAACTGAAGCCTAACCTCCATCTTCCATATTTTACCAACTTCCCACAGAATCAGCATTTCCGACAACAATTTCTTCTTCGATACCAATTTATCAGCTAGCAGAGCAGCAACGGCTGAATAAGCACGACCCCCAGTGGTGTCATGTACATTGTTCTGAGTTCTGGCCACCCCAAAAATCCCTTCACACTTTACCAAGAAGTGTTCCACATTGACCTCACATAGAATCTCCCATCCATTTCCAATAGAATCTGCCCTTCCAATCCATCTCACCATCTCTAAAATGAAATTCTCATCTAAGCGTTTTCATGATGCTTAACACAAGCATCAACATCATTTCTAGTTCATGCTTGATCTCAGAATCCTGGCCCTAAGTGACAAGAGGAGTTTGTCAGGTTTCAGAATAGATTCAGACATAGGAGGGTACTGACAAATTGACAATTGCCACTGTAAACCTTCCTAATCCTATGAGTAGCAGTGACACTTTCTGATCTCAGTCCAACAGTCACAAACATCAAATTTCATTTTCTTCATCATCTAAATCAAAAAAATTCAGGGAAGAAGAATTGATGATAAAGATAGGAGATTCCACAGGATCTCAGTCCAACAGTTAAAAACATCAAATTTCACTCATTCATGACAAATTTCAGTCCCTTCTTCTAAATCAAACATAGTCAGGGAAGAAAAATATCTGACAAAGATAGGAGATTCCACAGGAGCCAAATGGACCCTAGACAGATACACAGAAGGAAAAAGGAAAAAAAGAAAACAACAAGGCTATTCAACTCCTTTTTAGATGAAAAATCAGATAAGCACAGCAGATCAACAAGGATCCCATATATAGACTATCAATTCTTCACCCCAGTTCCAAACATCACTGAAATCCTCCTGAAGATTCATCTTTAACTTGCTATGATAGAGAAACAGGAGGAAAATGGTCCCCTTCACAACCTTTCATGAATAAATTTGAAGCACCATCGTGAAGTAGAGTTCCAGATCAAGGCATGATGAGGAATAGATGGGAAGAGGAAATGAAAAAGGCCTTAAATGAAGCCATGTGTCCTTTAATCAGTCCTCCATTAAGCATGGATGCATTTTGACAAGACAGCTTGGTAAAAAATAAGACCAAGTCATGAACGAGATTTGATGAAACATCCTCCCTCCTGTCCTTTTCAGCAAATTCTATCAACTTGCTTGGCCAATGAGATGTGAGGAGAATTGAAGAGTGCGTTTTTGCTGTGCCTAAAATAAAACCTTCATCATCTTGAAACACTATACCTCCCCCAGACCTTCAAAAGTTCTCTTTTGCTGCCCCATAAAAATCCAACTCTACTTTCCCTTTCACTGGCTTCGTCCAAGTCACACCTTCCTACTGTTTCTATTTACTCACACACCATTAACAGATGACTTATCATGATTTTACTGATGCAATGCTCTTGTGCCATAATATATTATCAAAAACATATTTTAAGTATTTCAACTTATTAATATTTTGCATTCCAACCTACATCTCATTTCAGAAAGCCTATCTAATTAAAGACACACATTTATGCTTAGCATTATTAGCTAACAATGTGCCAGGGAGGGAAAACTGGCTTCACGGAGGATTCAGAAACCCCTACCATTTAGGTATCAACAAAATCTGCAAACAGAACATCATAATAGAGTGAATCTCCCATGCAATAAATGTTAATGTGCAAGTAGTCTGCAATTTGGTTGACCCAACAAACCCTGTTGAAATATATACCAACAGTCATTAAGTGTTTTATATACTTAATTCTACCATGTCTCCACGCCACACAAAAAAAAACATGAATATTGAGGTAAATCATGATGAACAATGAATGGATGTTACCCGAATACACTTGTGCTAGTAAGGAACAAGCCTGTGGACCAACCATTCCCTCACTTTCTCCCAGATATACCTGTATCCCTGTATCCAGTATGAATACAAATATAATATGTATGCTTTGAATATGACACAACACATATCTGTATAAGGATACCCAAGTACAGGCTAGATAGGGGCATTATAAAATCTGAGCTATCTTCAATGAAGATTTGAGAAAATAAATTTAAAAATTAATAATAAACATTATAAAAAGGTATTTCTATTATAGGAATTATATGTACAGTCCTTTTCCTCTCGACGTTATGCAGCATTAGCAGGCATGGCTCACTGAGATCAACTAGTGAAAAGGTGATGTCTAATGCATTCACCAGCCAGAAAATGATTGTTTAACCTATGCCAACTCAATCATTGCTAAAATCTCACATATTATGGAAATGTCAATCCTTAAAAATTGTTGAAATATCAGTTCGCATAGTTGAGAAAATCGGAATCGGATCAGAATCGGCATGGAAAAGAATCGGGAAAAATCGGGAATCGGCAAAAAATCGGCATTTTTTCATTGAAAAAACCGAAGAAAATGCAAATTTTCATTGAAAAAAGCTTTTTTATGCATATCAGAAATTTTTGGGAAAAAATCGACAAAAATCAGCAAAAAATCGGCTAGCCTATGAATCGGGAAAAATCGGATCGAATCGGGATTTTTTGCAGAAAAACTCAACTCATTTTGCATGGCTATGGTTAAAACCAACAATTTATTAATCTTAGTCTTCCTTGAAGAATTCTAGATAACTAAATATCCATAACACAGGAACAATTTCACTTATTATTCTATGCAAGACTTTAAACAAACTAAATGCAATAATAACTTAAAGTATAAAAACCCAAGTTCACAAGTTGCAAAACTTGTTTGTCTCAGAAGTTCCACATCTCAATATATTTCAGACTGGAAATTTTGCAAGGAAATGCATTTTACATTCATGCCAGTTTATTTCAGAATAAAATTATAAATATGAACCACACTTGCGATACTGGCACCTGCATTGTTCAGAGTAGTATCCAGTAAAAGATGTATGAATTGAAAAGGGGATATATTCTCATTATATACACAAAGCAATGCATAACTAATTGAATATAGCCTTTAGGCTTTAGATATAGTACATATGACATTATTCTTATATATTACCGGGGAAATAGATTTAATAGAACTGCATTGAATTGGGTAGTGTCAAAAGCAAAGCCACTAAATGTTTTGTGTCTAGCAACTCGAAAGCAAATAACAGCATCTGGACAGGGGATCTGAATGGTGGTTGTGCATGCAATGCATTCTTTTGCACACAAACTTAACCTTGCACAGTGTGAATGATGATCATTATCGAATATCAGAACAGAATGCAAGAAACTTGGAACAGAACCAGAATTATGATCAACCTTGTCGAATGTCAGAATTTGTTAAGACACTGTTTATTTCCGCACTCGTGACTTTTTTCTAGTTAATTAGAAATTAGTATGAAAACACAAGAAGAGAAAATTTTCAATGCCATATATGTATTTTCCAGAGACAGAAATAAGCCATCGTGTTCTAAAGTATTTACAAGTGATGAAATAAAATTGGCAGAGCAAAAGAATGTGAAGGAAAAAGTAATTTTTGCAACTCTTCTCATAGGGTGCCAGTTTCTGAACATGGGATGTAAATAAAAAAAATAGAAAGAGACATGAATGCTCTCTTCTCAAATAATACAACAAATAATATATTACGTATTTAATCCTCTTTCACCTCAGTCAATCTTCCATGGATCCATTTTTTCTTTTTCTTTTTTGTAGTCAAGGCACCATCTTTTACCATCTGGAAAGGTGTTGCTTCAAAGTCACCAGCAGTATGAACTAGGCATTCACCACCAGGCAAAGAGAAATTCACAGGATGTACTATAGATGATGTGATGTCTTTTCTGATGTTCTCTGTAAGCATTGACTCACCTTTCTGATTAGAACTTTCCTGTTCATCAGCCAAGATGGTGTTTTTCCCAACAGTACTTTCTACAGAAACCAAAGCATCTTCTTCATTAATCTCATCTCGTATTCCCTCAAGAACAGAGCCCTTAGAAGAATTTACAGCCCCGATAACTTCTGATGAACCAAATTTAGGGTACGCACTACGATAATATAAGCTCCTTGATATTTCCCTGTTTAAGGGCATATCCCATGTGAATGCAAGAAGAGTGTCTTTGTTTGACTGTCTGCTATTGGTCAAAGATGGTTGATCCACACAATTATTATCACCAGAATCAGGTATTGCAGGATCAGCTACCTGAGATCTGTCCATGAAATAATTGGACTGGAAGGTATCTGTGTAAGTTGATATAGGTGATCTGGCACTCTTAACAGATTCTACAGTCTTTATGGAATTTATGGCCTCATTCAGAAGCCTACGAATATCAGAAAGGAAAGCCTGGACAAGAGCACTGTCAATTGCAGTAGCCTCCAAAGCTTTTGCTGCTTTTTCTGCTTCTGCTATTAGTGATCTGCTCATAACGTATACATAATTTCAAATGAGGCACAATAGCATTCTACTATAAGCTTCCTCAATCTATGTAAGGCTAATCTGCTATTCTTAGACAAACAGACAGAATGAGCAAATAATAGATTAACAGTGATTGAAAAGAAACTTGAAATCCTCAGTATGTACCTTGCTCTCTCTGTAGCTTTTCTCTTGTTCAATTCAATGGCTTCTCGATTTGCTCGAATTTGCTTTATTATCTGTAATTTTGTCTCTGCTTGCGGATCTGAATATGAAGGTACCAACATATTTTTAGGACGGGAGGACATTCTTGCATCTTTTGGCTCTCTAGCAACAGAATTTTCCGTAAGCATTTGTCTTCTTGGTTTTGAAGGCTTTTCACTCTCTATTTCCTTCATTGCAGTACGTTTTTTAAGCTTTGCATGAAGTACATTTTTCCGGTAATCCTGGAAAAGGGGGAGGAAAAATGGTACTCAAAATATAGCATTCAAAAAACAGTTTACTTTAGTGTACACAAGGACAAGAAGATCACAAATCAGAGATCCGTGCACATGCCTCTTTAAGATTTCATTAATGCGCTTACAGGATCTGCCCATTTGGCTTTGATTGCCTCAGATATTTTTCGCCTCTGCTCAGCTGATTTGGCAACTCCGCTGCCTTTAGACTTCTTTACTGCGTGCAACCTCTGATGGTGCATTTCTTTTCTCAAAGTATTATAATTATCCCAATGTAACTCATCTTCGCCATCATCTCCCCTCCTTGCTGATTCTGCAATGATCTCTTTCCATTCAATTATACATGATTGCTGTAACAATAACCTCTTTTGACGAACTTTCCATACCCTCCGCAAAACTGCACGTATTTTATCCTTTTCTTCCTCACTGCACAAGTAAATCTCAGTTAATGATCTGTATTAGGAAACGTGGAAATGAGAATGCAGTCTATATATACGTGCACACACAAGCATGTATATACTAGGAAAAAAGAAAGATTTCGTCCAAAGAGGTGAAAAGACCTTCCCTGTCAAGAATTATTAACGGGTAAAATATTATGCTGCACCAGAATAGGAAATGGTTACTTGGTAACTCCAAAAGCTTGAGTATAAGAAATACGAAACATTAGGAAATGCCAAAAACTTTAGTGTAAATTTTGTAAGGAAACTTCAAGAAATAACAAATCAAAAGTGAGCATCATAAAAAATAGCAGAAGCTTCAAAAGAAACCTGCACTGAATATATTTATAATATACCTTACATAATAAAAAGTCCTTACACTCAGGTTATCTACCCTATATAGTAAATTATTATAATGTTATTTATTAAGAGGTAGGTAAAATAAGTCCTTACACTAAGGCTATACACCTTTGAATATTAGATATATCATCTACCATTTGGTTTAAGTAGCCCTTACTGATCTCTCTTTTATATATAAAATTTATACTAACTTCTTTATAAATTTCACATAGGATATGCTGGTCCTTTACAAGTGGCATCACAGCCATACTTTAGGACTGTTGTTCCAGTTGCGGTTTATGACTATATAACCTTTTCTTTGGCTTGTAGCCTATGTTCGTCTTGCCTTGTGATCAACATTATTTTGGGCCTGTGGCCATGTCTTCGTTTCAATTACAATGTCACCCACTCAATGCTATCCAACACCTGTTAGATATGAGCCCAATGTCCAATTGGCATCCACCTGCTACTGCACACGCAAAAATAGTGCAGCCTGAAATGCAACAGGGTGCAAACAAGACAGAAAGTGTATGACCCATCCTTTTCATTGCATTCTTATTGTACTCTGATCATTGTAATATCATTTTTATTGCACTCTTTTGTTAGCAACATTAATCCTTTGGCAGGCACTGCAATCTTATTGTGCAAACTATTTGATAACATATTTTACCTAATCAAATAACATGAAAATAATAATGCAAAAAATATTGATGACGACATTGCTTCCCCTGCTAATGTCTACTCCATTCTCGACGTAGCCCTATCTTCATCTTAAGGATGAAGTAACTTAAGCTTGTTATGATTGGCCTATTTCTTTACTGGAGATCCATCCAATTCTTTAAAACCTTAAACATGCCACTACCATGTATTGTTGTTACTCTACAAGGGCCCATCCACTTTGGGTGAAACTTGCAACGTCATTTCTGACTATGATGTGAGTCATATACAAGTACCATATCTTTGAGCTTGAAGGGGGACCACTTGAACTTTTCGTCAAAATATTGCCTTTGTTTGATATTCCTTGTCTTATCTCCTCTAGCTGATAAAGTTGTGTCATTTTGTCTCCACACATTCGCCCTTCTTCCTGTTATTCATCATAATTCCTAGAGAACGTATATCGTATTTGATAGGAAGAACAAGGTCAAAATTTTAAGTGAGCTGGAAAGGTGAATACCGAGTGGATGTCATAATTGTGGCTCCATATGCCCACAGTGCGACATGAATACTTTCATCCCACATGTATATTTGTCATGCTGCATCCTTTGCAAGGATCTGCCACAGCAAATGATGAGTTCCTTCCACATGTAATTGGTGCTGGGTTTGTAAGCGGTTGTCTTTTATGCTTGTTAGCAAGCCTGGTGCTCCAGGTTTCCATGGCTTCATTGAGAAAGTGGATACCTTGATCTGAAAGAATTTCCTACGGACATGCAAACCCAAGGACGATGTGCTCTAGATTAAGCATGGTATCTCTTCCTTTCTCTCTCTTTGCGGGGTCCTAACTTTAACCCACTTTGTTAAGTAGTTTATAGCAACCAAAACATGCATGTTTCCTCTTAGAGTAGGATGGAAAGGTCCAACTAAATCAATACCCATTTTTCAAAAAGTTCTAAAAGAAAAATAGGTTCCAAAGTCCTTCAATTGCCATATAACTAAGCAAATGTCACGTGTCTTGCTATAGTTGATGTAATCTTTAAACAGTGTAGGCCAATGATATCCTGCATCAAAAATCATCTTGACTATGAGCTGTCCAAATAAGTTTCCTCTGCATGCTCCATTAAATTCTTCAATTAATTATTTCCCTTTTCTTGTCCAACCAGTCGTCTGTATTTCCCATTTGGTCCTACGCAATACATGACACCTAATACAATCGAGTAAGGATGGCTAGTTTGAACAATCTCCTTCATCATCTTTGGCATAGCACCTCCAAAGGACTTGAGCTCACTTAAGTAATTCCAAATAATTGTACTAATTTGAAATGGCATCAGGGAACTCGTCATCTTCACAACAAAAAATTCTTCGTTCATAGGCCCAAGAAAGTCCATCTACATTAATGTGGTTCTTTCTTGATGTAGCACGAATGGTGAGATTCCCAAAAATGGAATGGTGGAATGATAGGTATAGGAGCTAATCAACACTGTAGTCATAAGACTATTATCATAGTTGCACAATAGCATAGTGTTGAAACGATACAGTCTCAATTGTACGGCACACTTTTGAATGACACCATCCTTGTACTAATCAAAGTTCCTTTGTACAGAACAGTCTCGTACGATACAATCCCTTGTACGACATAGTACGTGACGACACTGACAAATGACTGAACAATCCTTAAGACTCAATACTTCATATGGTAGTGACTTGTACAGGAATCACTCGTACAAGATCACAGTCTTTACCAAGCAACATATATTTCTTGTAACTACAAGTATGCTTTTCCCTTGTACAGCCTGCAACCAACGTAACTGTTGCACTCCCCCTATGGTCCTTCCTGCAACCTACAAATTCCTACAATGCAAAGGCTGACAAAACCTACAACTAGAACAATGACTATGCAATCTGTAATTATAAGGAAATGATACGTCACATGCATAAGCAGTAACAACAATCAGCAATCAATTGCAAATGACAGACTTGTATTGAGGATCAAAGACTGCTGTAAATAACAGTACAATGCTTTCAATTACAATGGCAAGGTTGTGTACCAGCCTGCACAATAACATCACCAATCTCTCAAGACAACAACAATGGCCATACAATGATAGCCATCCTTATGGCTCTAATGCTCACTGTCTATATCTACCATCATATCCTCATATCAAGCTATGCTGCAAATTAAAGAGAGGGGCCCTTTTTTATG
Source organism: Wollemia nobilis (assembly GCA_028583015.1). Taxonomy (NCBI): domain Eukaryota; kingdom Viridiplantae; phylum Streptophyta; class Pinopsida; order Araucariales; family Araucariaceae; genus Wollemia; species Wollemia nobilis. The sequence continues at coordinate 4,361,821 of JAQPPZ010003172.1, read as the reverse complement.
CCTGCCCTAGCCATTGTAAGCGGTTCCCAGGACAGCGCATCAACTACGAAAGCCACCCCGAATTGGACGTCGATGACTTTATAAAATTATCAAACTTCATTTTCTAAAGTCCTAAGTGCAATTTATTAAATTGCATTACATTCTAATTTCACTTTACATTTCATTTCATACGATTTACATTTATTCATGTGCATTTCATTACAAAATGTCTAAACAAAACTTTGTAGTTTGTACATTTTTTCACTTTTTATTCTTTTGGGAAGCAGTTTTGCTGCCTACACTTGGTTGATCAACAATGTCAAGTTCATATTCTTGCAAGAGTAATATACACCTTTCAATTTTACAAGATGAATTTGGCTTATTTACAATATATCTGAAGGTAGCATGATCAGCTACATTTGTAAACTTTTTCCATAGAAGATCATTTCTAAATTTCTTAACTGCAACAATTATAACTAAAGCTTATTTTTCTGTTATGATGATCATTTTGATTTTCATTCTATTATTCAATGTACTCCTAAGTGTTGTTTCTGAAGCTCCTGTTTTACACAACAAAAAGCTTATTCCAATTCAGATTTTCCATCATTGGAGAAGTTACTAGGGCCTACTTCAGTTTCTCAAAAGTGTATCTCGTTTCTTCCCATAGTTCATAGGAAATGTCTTACGTAAGAAATTTTGTTAATGGCTAGGCAATTTTGGAGAAGTTATTGATGAACCTCCTGTAATATCAAACATGACCCAAGAGAGACGTCAATTTGTTTGTGTAAGGTTTGTAAAATGTATTCATTAACCACTGAAAGGTTGGTAGTGCATTGCACATGACCTTGGGATCACTTGTTCATTTAAGAATCGCGTTGTACTCCTTGCGGAATTGTCGGGAAATGCTCTTGCCTTGACCCACTTTGTCAAGTACTCTATCGCCACCACTATGTATCTACACTTCCTCTTGCTGGTCTTCAATGGTCCAACAAAATCAAGACCCCATCTCTCAAACAACTCTTGCGGTTGTGATGGGTGCAATGGCATGAAGTCCCTCCTCAGCGGTCTTCCAACTCTTTGGCACGTATCACATGCCATCATGAACTCCTTTGCATCATGATAGAGAGTGGGCCACCATAGCCCTGCCAAAAGCACTTTCCTCGCCATCGCATCTGGCCCCATGTGCCCTCCTACCAGTCCTTCGTGAGCTTCCCTCAACGTTGTGTTCACTTCTTCGTCCATTACACATCTTCGCAAGATTCCATCAAGTTCGATCTTGTATAACAAGCCAGCTATTAGTTGAAATGGTGTTGATTTGATGATGATTCTTTTCCTCTCTATTGTCGTCAACTCCTTTGGCAGCTCTCCCATCAACAAGTATTCTCCAATGTACTTGTACCATGACGGTAGCACATTGATTGCAAACAAATGAGCATCCAAAAATTCATCCAACACTCCTCCCTTTGCAAGTTCTCCCAAGCAAATCCATGACAATTGATCCGCTATTACATGTGTTTCTTCCCCGATCTCACCACCACCCGAAACATGAACTCTTGCAATGTGACGAGCCACCTACTAACTCATCCATGAATAGTCGGTTTATTGATTAGATACAACAATGCTTGATGATCTACATAAAAGGCAAAAGGGTTGGCAAGCAGGTAATGTCTGAATTTCTAGACTGCATATACCATCCCCAAAGCCTCTCGCTCCATTGTGCTGTAATTTTTCTCCGCTCTTGACAGCAATCGACTAGAAAAGTAAATGGGCTGATCTAGCCCAAACTGCCCCTCTTGGGCCAATCCGCATCCAATTGCAAAATTAGATGCATCCACATGGACATGAAATTCTTTATCCCAATCTGGAAACACCAGAATGGGCATGCAAACCAACTTTGCCTTCAACTCCTCGAAGGCCTTTTGATGCTCCTCCGTCCATCGAAAAGGAACATTTTTGTGCAAAATTCTTGATGAACCGCCTATAATACCCGACATGTCCTAGAAAGGACTTCAACGAATTGACGTTGTATGGCTCTTCCATGCTCATCACGACTCTAATCTTGTTGGGATCCGTCTTCAACCCTTCTTTGCACACCATGTGCCCCAACAACTTCCCATACAGAACCAACAATTTGCACTTCTTTGGATTTAGGGACAACCGAGCATTCATGCACAACCTCATGCATTCCTCCAGTGCTTTCAAATGCTCGTCCTTTCTTCCATACAAGGACCAGTCATCCAAGAAGACTTTGAACTTCCTTGTGGACATTTGTTCAAAAATATACAAGATGATTCTTTGAAATGTGGCTGGGGCATTGCATAAACCGAATGGCATTCGATTATATGCGTAGATGTCGTTCTCTACTACAAACGTAGTCTTCAACTTGTCCTCCTCGGCTATACTGATTTGATTATAGCCCGGAAAATCCATCCAAAAATGAATAGATTTCATGTCCAGCTACCTCCTCCAGAATCGAATCAGTAAAGGGTATGGGAAAGGGATCCTTTATGGTCATTGCATTTAGACTTCTAAAGTCTACACATATGCGGATCTGATTACCTTCCTTCTTCAAGGTGATCACAATTGGTGACACCCACTCGCTCACCATAACCTTGAAGATGATTCCTACATCCAACATCTTTTGTATCTCCGCATTGACCAAGGCCGCATACTTTGGGTTCATTCTATACGGCCTTTCTTACTGGTTGTGCACCCAAAATCAACTGAATCCGATGCATGCATAATTTTGGTGGAATCCCTTTCAAATCTTTGTATGTCCATGCGAAGACATCCTTGTATTGCATGAAGATCTTGAAAGTTGCCGCTTTCAATACTGGGTCCCAATCGTCTCCGCAATGGATTATTTTCTCCTCATCACCCTTGCCAAGGTTAACCTGTACCATCTTTGGTCCTTCATATTGTATGGTATCAGGTTCACTTGTTGCTTTAGCCACGTCAATTAGGTGTGTTGGCTTTTCATCAATCACAGCATCACCGATAGTATATTCTGCAAAATTCTTCGGAAATGTCCACTTTTCTTTCTCCTCCTTAGGTGCAAATTTGACATTCTTACTACACTCACCAACCTCATACACACTTTTTCTTCGTTCATCATGGTCCTCTTCCTCTTTGGCTTGGATACACAGGCAATTTGGCTAGAAGACCTCATAGTCCTCCATCTGCCAATGGAGAAGTCCGCTGTCTGAGTGCTCTTCATCTTCTATGCACTCCAGTTCCAGCATGCCATCTTCATTCGGCTCTTGTCTATTGTCATCTTTTGATGATGAACTTCCCAATTCATCGGATGTCGTGAGATCCTCGCTAACGGATTGATTCTTCAAATTTATCATATATTTATGTTGGCCCTTCTTGAATGTTAAGCGATCCTTCTCCCAGTTGTGGTTGACCTTCGCCATGCGTAACCATCCTCGTCCCAACAACGCATCATATGCAGGTTTCTGCATGGCGATAACCACAAAATCCATGATGAATTCTTGGTCAGCTATCTTCACCTTCTAGGTAGTCAAGACTCCTTTCATCTCGATGCCATATTGGTCTGCACCGTATAGTCTAAAATTTGGAGACCATAAAAATGGTGCCCCAAGTTCTCTCCATGTCTTCTCCAATAACACATTCACGCTCGATCCTCCATCGACGATTACTTGCGTCAACTTATGGTTTAGCAACTCAATATGGATTAATGTTGGCTTCTTTCCAACATCAATCATCAACACCGTTGGATCAATGAATTGATCCCTTCTTATTCTGGTTGCCTCTTGCTGGCATCGCGGCTCCACCACTTTCCTTGTCTACGTCATTTCTCCTACCATTGCATAAAGCTCTAGTATTGCGCAAAGTAAGCTGGATACCTTCACCTCCACACTTGTATTCAGCACTTGCACTGCCAGTTGTTGTGTTGACGTCTCTACTTCTTCACTTATAATCGGCTTCTTGAGCTTCTTCTCTTGGAGGAGTCTCTCTTGATTGGTCCTTCGTGTTTCTTCTTCGACTTGGTCATGTGCTTCCTACCATCTTTCCTTCTCTATGGCAAGGTCTGGATATTGCTCAACTTTCCTTGCTTGAGCCCATGTTACAACTAGCACATGCTTCTCTTTGTTTTGCTGGTCCCTTGGAGGCTCTTCGATGTCAATAAAATTGACATTTTGTGAGTTACTCGAACTCGCCTTCTTTGGGCAATTGGCCTCCCTGTGATTGCCCAGTCCGCACCATCTACACATCAGCCCATTGTTGTTTCCGGCATTTCCTCCCACTAGTGCATTCTAGCAATTTCTTGCGAAGTGCCCCCACTCTTGGCATCTTCGACATTGAATAATGGGTCTCCCATCCAAATCATATTGAAGTCGACCTTGCCCACCTTGTGGTCGATTTCCTTGTTGCGGCTGATGTCCTCCTCGATGGTTGTTTCTATAATCGCCACTTGTTGCTCCTTGCCCACTTTTAGAAGTACTGGGTTTCTCTTCCTTCTCCTTTTGCACCGTTAGAGTTTGATGTCTTGTGCTTTTGAGGTTAAACGGGCAATCCATAACATGTCCCACAACTTCACAAATATTACAAAACACATTTTTTGGACAATTTACATTTGTGTGTCCTTCTGCCTTGCAATCAGAACACCAAATGTCCTTTTCCTTCTTATCTCCCTTCACATCATTAATCATCCTTTCCAGGTCCTTTCTCATGGCCTACATAACAATGTTTACTGGGTTTCTCTTCCTTCTCCTTTTGCACCATTAGAGTCTAATGTTTTGTGTTTCTAAGGTTAAACGGGCAAATCCATAACATGTCCCACAACTTCACAAATATTACAAAACACATTTTTCGGACAATTTACATTTGTGTGTCCTTATGCCTTGCAGTAAGAACACCAAATGTCCTCCTTATCTCCCTTCACATCATTAATCATCCTTTCCAAGTCCTTTCTCATGGCCTAGATAGCAATGTTCAAGTCATCACAGTCACTATCTCTATAGTGACTTGCTCCTATTGTTGTCTCCTTCATTCTGCCCTCCAAGTTGAGAGCTCTATCAAAGGCTTTCTAATAGGTAGTTGGTGGTACTACCTTCATATTTTTCTTGTATCTTGGCAACAGTCCATCTAGGAACCATCACTTTTGCAATCCATTGCTAGTTTTACCTCCATCTTGTCGAGGAGTTCCTTTAACGTTCTATTGTATGACTTGACATCTTCGTCTTTCTTTTGTTTTGTGGCATAAATTTCTCCCATGATCTTCATATCATCCTGAAGTAATCTGAATTCCTTTGTGAATTCAGTCCTTAGATCTTTGTATCATCCCGAATTAATCTAAATTTCTCCACATTGTGAAGGGTTGAGGTCTCTTCAAATGCTAGTCCATTGCGATCCCGTGTAATGTAGCTAGAAACAATATCAACCAGGATCCTTCATCATCGACTCCATTTGCTCACCATATTGTTTCACATGTACCAGTATAGCATTTTGAGTCCTTTCCAACCCCAAAAATGATGGGCACTTTTGTTTTCCCGTTGCTACAACTATATTCGCCATTGGTCGCTGATCTTCTTCATTTCATGACTCTTCTCTCACAAACAATCGTCAACCACTCCCTAGTGTAATTCTCCTACTCCTTACCGATTGGCTCTCAATTCTTCCATGGCTACATCCTTGCCATAAGTTATCAGTCATTCACCTCTCCAATTTTCACATAGTGTTGGTTCGCACTTCAAATTTCAACGGCCCCCAAATGTAGCACGGTGGTAACTATTTCAAGAAGAACAATTTGATGACAGATTTAGTAGACAATCAAGACTGCAATCAGTAATATATCCCATTTGTATGGCAATGACTTGACAACTTCACTTGTACGGCAGTAGCTTGACACTCCACTTGTACAAGTGACTTGAATGGTAGTCACTTGTATGGTAGTGACTTGAACGGCAGTCACTTATACAGCAATAATTTACTTAAACGGTAGTGACTATAATTGTACAGCAGCCTTCCTCAGCAAGACTTGTACGGCACTCCTCGTCAACATTCTCCGTGTACGACACTCCTCATACAATAATCTTCCAACAGTACCCTTCATATAGCACTTCCAGACTACAACTACTGCTTCAATCCTGCATACAGAACTTGGAAGAACAGCCTACAAATCTATCCTGCTATAGCAATTACATCAAACCAAATGTGTATACACAGACACACAGATGAAGGATGAATAGTTATTGTATTTACTCCTGCCTATACAGCACTTGCATTACATAGACAGATGATACACTATCATGGATTACAATAGATGCCCATGGTCCCCACTCAAATGAATGGGGGGTCCTTTTTATCCTTGTGGGCTGGTAGTTAACAGCAACTACCACCCGGGACACCTCATCTAACTGCCCTCCATTCGCATATACTTAATTACATGCATAATGTTGTACATTACAAACTTTGCATTATCAAATGCTTACGTCATCACCCTTGACGTAAATCAACATTACATTACAAAATTGTATTTAATTTCATTTACATTTGTGCGCATCGCACTTATTTGACTATTTACACTACTTCGTTTGAGGCTGATCAGAACTAGCTCCTACAGCATGTCCTAGTTCCTGACCTTTTTGTATCTTTGGTGAACTATGTGTAGGTCCGAGTTCATCAGGTGTTAGCAAATATGGGCTGTTGTGTTTTCCCTTGTCCAGTTATTAGTGTTCCTAATATTGTTTGGAATATGATGTTATAAGGGAGGAATTTTAGGAAAAATATTAAATCTTGTAATGTAATTAAGGTATTTGGGAGTTGTACCTGAATAGGTGGTTGATAGACAGTCATCAATAACAACTACAATCATCTTCATTGTAAATATGCATCAAGTTTGATTAATGGAAACTTGTCCAGCATTCCAGTGGTCCATCAATACACACATATTGGTCATTCCGAAGCAATTGAGAGTCCAAACCCTCAATTTCTATGTGCAGATTGTTTCTTTCATTCAGCCTCAAACTTGGAACTGATGTCACAAAAATGTTGGAGGAAGACTTCATACTTCTTTTGTCCAAACTCTTCCTTTCACACTAGATGACCTTGTACACCATATGGAAATGGAATACAACACACTACAATATCATTCCATTACAAATATAAAAACAAAGGTAGAAATGGATCAAATGGCAGAAGCTCAACTGGTTAAATGCATTGACTTTGAAGGCAAAGACCAGGGTTTGAATCTTGTCGAGCAATATATGTGTACCTGGCAAGGAGTTGTAATACCGTGGTAATACAATCATGATGTAATACAAGTGGGGCCTGTTCCAAATCTCATATAACCAATTTAAATATTAATAAACGTAAAAATAAAAAGTCAAAGGTAGAAATAGGAAAAACTTATAGATACGTACTATTACTATGCACACAGCATGTATCCCGCACAACAACTATCTGCAATACATTATGGTTCAGTCAAGCGTACAACACATAAACTTGCCTTGACCAGCATCAACCAACATGATAACGAATAACTCTGCTAACAGGCACTCCCCGCATATCCCACATAGATGCGTATTATGAGATTTACAAGACTAGTAGGAGGTTGGCAAACTGCCTAACTGCCTAACTACCAACGAACAACCCTATGTACATCAAACATTAAAAATACCCATGACATTACATTATAATAAACACATATATTGGCACGTGTAGCACAAAAATTGTACTCCCAAATTAAAGATATAGGGAAGTGTAAACAACAACCACCACTATTAACAACAATACTTTATAACCATGCACATAAAAGGAATCTCAAAGATAGAACTGCCCACAAGAACAGCAATTTACTTCCCTTGTTATATACACAATTCAATACAGCATTACCAACTCACATACATAAGATGCGAACAATACACAAACATTGATTATCAAGATACTCAACAATATCGATTGTGTCCCCACAGTGAATGTAGAGGGTCTATAAATAACAAAACCTGGCAGGGGAGACAGTTGTGTAATTACACAACCGTCCTCATACCTATTTGCTAACAACAAATACTTTATACATAAAAAGTCATTTCATGATTATTGCAAACAATCATGCATACAACTCGTGCAAAATTGTTGCAAACAACTATGCATACAACTCGTGCAAAATTATTGCAAACAACTCATTGAACATGATTATTGACAAACACAAAAAAACCATATAAAATGGAACTATGTACAATCAAAATACATGCATACCCATCACTCGAAGGCATAGTAGAGAAAATCAGAATCGGGTAGTAAATCGGCTGGTTTAAAAATCGGCAAAGATCGACAACAAATCGGGGAAAAAAAACCGAAGAAAATGATTTTTTATTTTTTATTTTTATTTTTTCATTCATATTACAATGAATTAACATTATGCAAATCAAATATTGCAATAAAGGCAACAATTAAAGTCAAGACATCATACAAGGTTCAAGCTTTAAGTACACATAAAAGTGACAAAACACATCCTGTATTGCTTATAATATGGAAAGGTACAAAGTTCCAAGTAACAAGAAGGAAAAAAAGGTTTATTTTTTATAAGCCTGCACATGGAAACAAGTAACAACAAAGTTACAATCACTTGCAAAAAAGGAAAAAATACCTAAACCCTAAACCAAAAGGCTAGGGTTTAGGGTTTAAAATTGAGACATTGACAGCTGAAAAATGGGCTTGCATACATAGTTATCAGGCAGCAATATTTACTTAAAAAGAGTAGGAAAAAACCCTAAACCCAAAACCCTAGGGCCTGGACTAGGGTTTTGGGTTTAAACTTCAAGTTCAAACTTCAAAGTTTCAAATTCAAACACTAACAGCTGAAAAATGGGCTTGCATACATAGTTACCAGGCAGCAACATTTACTTATTTACTTAAAAAATGAGGAAAAAATAAACCCTAGGGTTTAGGGTTTAAACTTCAAAGTTTCAAACATTAACAGTTGAAAAATGGGCTTGCATATATAGTTATCAGGCAGCAATATTTACTCAAAAAAAGAAAAAATAAAAAACCCTAAACCCTAAACTAGGGTTTCAGATTTAGGGTTTAAACTTTAAACTTTAAAGTTCAAACATTAACAGCTGAAAAATGGGCTTGCATAAAAAAACCCTAAATCGGCCACAGCTTGAAAAAAAAAAAGGAAAAAAAATTATTATTTAAAAAAAAAAAAATCAAAAAAAAAAAATTGCAGATTTTTTGCCGATTTTTTGAAAAAATCGCCAATGAGTCGCCAGACTCGCGATAGTTTGCCGAGTGACTCGTTACGCGATTGACTCGCGATTTTAGCGATTTTTTGACGATTTTTGTAACAGAGCTCTGAGGCATCCAATCAAGTTCAATTTGGAGATTCAGCAGTGCCACATCGGAACTACCACCTACATCTTCCCTCCCCTCTAAACATGTTGATATCCCCATTGATTGTTGTGTTTGCCTACCCTTGGGATTAGGTGGTTGTACGGGAGAAGGTTGTTGAACAGGAGATTTAGGAATGTCCCATCCAACGGAGTTGCTCCTTCCTGCTTAAACCTATCAACATAGTTCGCATATTGTGTTCATTGAACAGCATGATGACAAATCATCCAGTCAACTGCTGATTTGTCTTGCCCGACTCTTGGATGTTTCCCTTTCAACCAACTGAGCCTCCAGTGCTACGATCTGTCGACCCATTACTACTCCCTATTATTCCACTTGTTGCACATGCCCAAAGGGCTCCTACAATGCTTCCATCTCCCTCTTGTGCAATTCCATCTTTGTTTTGGCATGTTCCTTCATTTGTCAAAATTCTCCTATTTCCTTCACACGACTTGTCTGCTGCTCAACCATCATGCTCGAACTTTTTGCCATGTCATGAAAAGTCTATAGCCCTATAGCCAACCATTGAATCAAGTAAGCTAAATAGTTCAAATGGGCATAAGCGTATTCCATTTTTGGTGCCAATTTGTACTTCTTCACCATTGGAGGAGTGAGATATGTAACAAACATTTCCTCCAAGGAGAATTCTAGTATAGAATTTGGTACCTTTTGGAAGCTCCTTCACTCCAATCATCATTTGGATTTTACTCTCTCCTATCTCCCATGGTTGGGTTTTGCGCAAACTATGCAAATTGTATCATCCTCGCCTCATCTCAAGCCCAATTCATTAGTCTAGCAAACCTCGTTTTCCATCCTGATCATCCAAATCCTCCATTGCACAATGGCACTAGACTTGAACTTCCTATGCATCCTATCCCTTGCTCTAATCATACGACAAAAAATTGTTTGTAAGTCAATCAATTCACCCTCCATAGGTGGCCTACTCAACATTAGGTATTTGAGCAGAAGGTGCTCACTATTATCACTCTCCCATTCAGCCATCATCATCATCCTCTTCTTTTGAAGCTTCCTCCTCATTCTCATCATCCTTTTCTCCTTCAAGCTCCCCCTTAGTCACTTTTTTTACTTGCCTCTTCCTCCAAAGCAGCTATTCCTCCCACCCATACTTCTCTTGAATAGTCTCCTCCACCAACTAGCTACTAGGCTCACCGATTTCCATCACCCTCGATGCTAGCTCCTCCCTGGCAAGAACAAGAACCATACCCTCCTCAATCTACATGGGCACATCCGTTGTTACCTCCCCAAATGGAGTGGAAGACATGAACTAAGTTGCCTCATCTCAGAACTTACACCAAGGAGTCTCAAAACCTCCAAGTCAATAGGTTGGGTACCATCTCCACCTCAGCTCCTATACCCATCACAGTAATTTGCTTTGTATCCATCTCAGCCAATTGCTTAGATGCCCCTCCCAAACCTAGTGTTGTCAAGTTGAATCCTAAACCAAGCCATCCCAAGTTGTCCTTATTCTCAAGAGTAGTGTTCATGGTCTCCATGGCAACATCCGCTTCACTATTTCTTGTGCCACATTAGTAATCGTCTCTTTGCCATATTGATTTTGTTGTCATATTTGCTTACCATGGCAAGTTCTACTTGCTTCTACGCCATCCCACTCTCCTTTGTAGCTTGTTTGCCAACTTCCTTGTCAACTAGATGCAACTTCTTCACAGCCCCTTCCTTTTGTCACTTCTTTTGCTCCCAACTTGCATAATAGTAATTTTCTGCACAACTTCCCACATAGTTACTAATGTTGTAGGTACTACAATAAACATTTGTTTCTTCTACATAGGTGGAGTTACTTACAACTGCGGATTCCGCATCTAAAACTATCTAAGTTGTCCTTTATGTTGCACACTACCTCCACCTTACGTAGATTGTTGTGGTGGATGTGACTTTTAACCACTCCCATTACCACTTACCAAGGAACTCCCATGTTGGGGAGATTGGTTTCAAGGAGGTATGATCTTTATTGCTTGCTTTTGAGGCTAACGTTGCTCCTCTACTACCTCCTACTCTACCTCACTATCTATCGTTTTTGGCTCATCAACCAAACCATTTGTGTCAAACTCATCCTCCCCTTTTGAGGACCACAATCTCCACAACTAGTTTCGCGACAGTTATCTTTCTCTCCTTTTTGGCCACGGTTCCAATGGTACAAATGCGCTACAATGGTCCAATAGTGGTCCACTGGAAGATATATGTTTCCTTCGAAATCGCAATCTTTGGCTCCATCCCAAGTATACAAACCCTCTCCATCGACATGGCATCCAACAACAATCTAATGGCATGAAATGCCATTGAGAATGTTTTGGTCACCCTTAGCACAAAATTATGAATGCACTCTATTGAATATGATGCCTAATCATATTCAATACTATCCATGATACCTTGCATGTATGGAACGAGCCACATGGGCATCTTTGAGGCCCGTTGTTTGCTAGATAGTCTCAACATTACCCACACATGGTGCACTTGAGTTGAGTTTGTACTACGTTGTTGCATCTTCAAGCCTCTACTACAATGTTTCATGGGCTTGTCCACCTCTTCCTTTGTCAGGTTGGAATACATATTAACAAACTCCAACTTATACAGACTCACTTCCTCCTTGTAGATTGATCGATTGTACAATACAACCAAGTCAAACACTCTTTGAAAATCACTTGCATCAAATGTCACCTATACTTCTTGCTTCCCAATCAATATCTTCTTCAGTTTCCATCATATTTCTCCCACACTTGGTGCAGTTAGGGCTTAAAGAACTCCCTCACACAGTTCAATACTTGCCTGATGTAATGCATTGAAGCATCTAGAAATGTCGACATCAAGGGGTCTTGCGGATGTTTCTGCCACAAACTCCTTGCAGCTTCTCCTATTGGCATCATCCATGTTATTTTCATTAATGGGGAGTTGCATCCTCCCTTTGCCTTTTCCTTTTGTTCATGACGAGTCCTCCTTGCCCTTGCCCTTTCTAATTCCTTCCTGCATCCTTGGTGGTGGATGCGTCTCGGGCATATACATTTTCGAACGCAATTTCAAACTATCGCCTGCTGCTCCTAAATGTGAATGGTGCCTATGTTGAGATCACTCCTATATTCTTCTATTCCTTGTTCGACACAGCCATATCTACAGCGTGCATGATTCTATGCACACATCTTGTTTTCGCTTTGCATGTCTTCAGTCCAAGGCGTTGCACTATATGCTATGAATGGAATCTAGGAGGTGCTCTCTTCAGATCCATATCTTAGTCTCTTTCCTCTATAATCCGAGGTCTGAACTACATTCCTTCTTTCGTTACTTGTTGAGCTCAAGTTTCCTTAGCTTCCTCCCTTCCTCACACACTTAAATATCCTTCATCAACAATTGCCAATTGCCATTGTGGCAACGATCTACGGCCTCGGACCCAATCTACAATAACCGCCCCAAAACCCTCATGTTTGTAGTGTCAACAAGCTAAATTTGTGCAAATCTAGAGAAGCTCCTCTTAACATCATGACCTAGCTGATGAATCTGCACAACCTTCACTTGGTTGCCCTATCCTCTCTCCCAGACTGTTAGGGCATGTTGAATTCTCTTCAAAATTTCCAAGTCCAACTCCCAAGTAGCTAAAGTTTACCCTTAAATGGCCCAACTCTCTGCTCATATGTCCCTCTTCACCCAGATGGCCTTGCTCTTCATTTGGATGACCAGTTTAAGGCTTTAGACAACACACACTCTTGGTCGAATGACCCTCTTCACTCAGACAATTAGAACTTTTTCATGACCTAGAACATTACTTAGTCGGCTTGCCACGCTCATTGGTCAACTCATCAGATGGCCCAAATAGCTTTTTCCTGCACTCACCTATCAGACGACTCTACACTTGTTTCAAATGGTTGATGTTGTCTCAAATGGCAAGTGCTTTCTTTCAGGTGGCCCAAGCAATACTTCAAATGGTCGAATGTCATCCAATCCCTCTACAATTGGCCTGATGATAATTCTCTTCCCAAATGCACTCTTTTGCTCGTACAATCACTCTCCTTGCTCTGATAGCCTTGGTTTTGCCGTAAAAAAAATGTTGTTTCTCCCCAATGCGCAATGGCAAACCCTAGATGACCTGCCCTACTTATTCTACACTCTTTTCTATAAAAATGGAAATGATGGCCCTACGCCCTTTTGTTTTGCAAATTTGAAAAGTGAAATTGTCAATTTCTTCCATTCACCTACAAATTCTCTCCATTTATTATGGTTTTCTCCATTTGCACTGCTAGACCCTAGTTGAATTCTTCAATTAGCTTGGGTAGGGCTAGGGTTTTGATTTTCTTTGCTTCTGCATCCACAACTTGTCTCCACTCTTTGAATTCTCACTGGGCTTTAAATTTAATTGCAATAGATGAGGGTTTTCTAAAAAACCCTCTTCTCTTCATTCATTTCTCTATGTGCTGGCTTCATTCCCAAGTGATTTTATTCTATTTCATTCTCATTGATTTCTCCTCCCTCTAAAACCTTGGTTTGGCTCCAACAAAACCATAGGTTGTGCCCTGGGCTTGCTCACTCCCTTTGTTGGTTCTAATTCTCTAGTTGGATTGGCTTTGATTCATTTCGTCTTCCTACATAGGCAAATTATTCATATTTAACTCAAATACTCTTTTTATAACTTCTCCAAAGAATGGACACACTTGGTGCACATGTGTCCAGTGCCTCCTCAAACGAGTAACTACCTTTGCAACAATTGGTTGTCCATCAAAAATATCGGACAACCTACCCAAATAGCTAATCATAGAAGGGGGTGGTCGATGAGAGGGGCTCACCTGCTAGACAACCACTTTGTTGAGGACAAGGGGAATGGGATGGGGGAAGAGATGGCCTCCCTAGGTGGTTGGACAGCCTGGCCAAGTGGCCAAACAGCGATGAGCTCACAACGAGTCTGGGATCCAAATAACCCTCCCAGGTGGCCATGGGGGTTAGGTGGCCTCCCTAGATGACTCAAGGAGCTAGACGACCCTCCCTGTCGGCCTTGTTCGTTTGACAATTGTTTGAGATGGCGCTCCCAAATGGGCCAAGAGGCCAAATAGCCTAGGGGTGCCTGACAGCCATCCGAAGTAGACCAAGAGGCCTCCTTGTTGGCTGAGGGAGCCCATCAACCATCTCAAACAACCTATGGGGCCTGATGGCCCTCTCAAACAACCTAGGGACCTGGTCAACTAAAATGGCCTAATGGTGTCACCAAATGGCTTGGGTGGCCTAAGGGCCTACCCAGACAACCCCAAGGGCACCATCTCCGAAAAACATAGAAAAATATTAGGATTTCTTCTAGCGTTTTTGCACACAACATTGTCGTTCAAGGATCCAACTCAGCTTGACTATTCTTTGTTGTTGCATTTCTCTGTTCCATTGTCCGTGCAACTCTTGCCTTCTTCTTCAACAAGTTGGGCCGTAAGTCCTCTATTCCATCGACACTTCATTGTCCATCAAGACACTTTACAACCAGCACTCAACCTATCAGTTCGCATGCATGCAATCTGCCCATCACTCAAACAATCTCCCACTACATTTGCATACACCAAGAGTCGTGACGGCACCCCCATGTCAGTATACTCTATGCATGCTCAATAACGACCTCATACAATTATTGTAACTATCAAGATAGCTCCATAGACTTCTCTAGCACACAATCCAATTTAACCCCAAACTCGAGCTATCAATGCTCCAGTATTCTTCATTGCTCGAGCTAGTTATAATAATGTCATTCGTCATCAAGATTGCGTGACAAGTAGCACGCACTTCTACTGTCATGCATGGGGTAGCGTGACAAGACACGCGTACTCCTTCAATGCCAAAACTCATCAAATTGTTGCAACCTCTCCTCTTCCAGAAGTTCAACTTGCATTGCATAGCAAAGAGAATTCTCCAAAATTTCCTCATCTGTGTTCCCCCTTTAACAATGCTTTCTGGATTTGTACATACCTTTGCACTTGCACATGTCATGATGGTCTCCTATACTTGTTGCAATCCTTACGCATTTTTGCACAGATATTTAATTTGAGTGTTCATCTCCTCACTTGTACGCAATTGTTCATTTTCTTCATGCATCCTCTATTGCACATGCCTAATGGCCACCAACGGACTTGGTTCTTGTTCATCACAATTCCCTCAACGCAATTCATCTATCACATTCCTCAACCCCTTCACTTCAAGCAATGTCTCTTGTCCAACCTGCCCCATCATCAAGTGCATGTGTTAACCGCAACCCTCACAATCTTGTGAGCTTCGAGCTTCTTCATCAAGGAATCTAACATGCACGTCCATCCTCCAGTGACTAGGGGACTCGGATTCCAATTCCTCTTGCTTAATCACCAATCCCTACTGTTGCAAGTTAATCTTGTTGTGCCTTGGATCTTCTTGTTCATATAGCCATGCCAATTGCTCCGCAAGCTCACTGTGTTCGAAGTAACTTTTCATCTTGCATTATTCTCATTTAAATGACCGCATTCTCCAAATTTGCAGACCATGATCCCTTCAAAGGACCTCAAGGACTGATTGGGTACTTCAAGCAGTCTATCCGAACTTGACTCTTCAAAATGTTTGTGACTCAAGGTTCACTTGTGCACAAATCTTATACAATTTCAAGTTCAAACCATCTACTATATTGGGACACTATGTCCCATCCAACCTCCTTAGTCACATTGCATCATTTTCGAAGACCTCATCAACTTGGAACAATGCCAGCCATAAGGTCTTCAACATCCTTGGCTTAATCTCATGCTTGTCGTTGAACTTCAACACAAGGTCTCTAGACTTCATATTTGTCTTTCGTAGGAGCTTATTATGCCAATCTTTTTGTCGACGTTGGGCAACTTTCATGGCCCATTACACCATCATCATTTTCTTGTCCAGCTTGGTAACTGTCACTAACTTTCCTATAGGTTTTCTTGCATGTAATATGTCCTAATAGGGAGTATCGATCTTCCAGTTTGTAACCCTAAGGCATGTATTAGATAGGCTCTTGCCTCAATGAATAAACTGCTAATTTGCCATCATTGGTATTTGAGCCAGGTTCATCATTACAATTGGAATGTCTTCTTGGACTTCCTCATTAAGCTTTATGCTTATAGCAAGAGATGTAGCATCTTGAGGAGCTTAAGTCTCAGACTTGGGTTCAACTGCTTCATCAAATACTACATCTCGACTTATGTGCAATTTCTTGGTTTTTGGGTCTATTAATCGATACCCTTTGGACTCATCATCACACCCAAGAAATATGCATTACAGGGATTTCACATCTAGCTTGGTCCTCTTTTTCTTTGACACATGCATGTATGCCTTGCACTCGAAGACTCTGAGATGTTTGATGGAAGGCTTCTTCCAAGACCAAGCTTTTTTTGGTGTAACTACTTGTAGTGCCTTTGTAGGTGCTCTGTTCAGAAGATACACTGTTGTGATGACAGCTTCTATCCACAATACTGTTGCTCTAGATTGGCTCCTATGAGCATGCAACAAACCATTTCCATGATGGAACAGTTTCTTTTCTCAGCAACCCCATTCTGTTGTGGAGTATAAGCTATAGTGAGTTGTCGCTTTATTCCATTTTGTCTAATAAACCTTATGAATTCCTTGGATGTATATTTCCTCCCTCGATCTGAGCAGAGTTCTTCCATAGAACAGCCAATCTCCTTTTCTACATGTTGCTTGAAACGCTAAAAGTGTTGGAACACATTAGACTTCAGTTGCAAGGACACCCACATCTTTCTAGAGTAGTCATCAACAAACAACTGGAAGTATCCTTTTTTGAAATGCCTCTTTTTCATCTTTTTAAAAAAAACTTTATGTTTTAAAAAAAAAAAAAAGGTGCTCGCCCAAATTGATTTCATGCAAAGGGAATTAAACCTTGGTTGGCTCGCCCGAAAGCCCTACCTGGTATGCACTAGCCAACTTGGCACCCCAATACCTTGGGTCAAAATCTAGTGCCCCTGGATCTTAAACACGGCTGCCTCCTCGAAAACTAGCTTGGTGGCACCATTTTTCCTCAACCTAGGTGGGGTCACTTTGCAAGGTGGATCATCCCCTACTACACACCTTGAAAGAATTTGACCCCCCCACTTGTCTTCTAAATGTGCCAACTTCTCCACTGTGGATTGCCTACTTGTCGCCACGTTTCACCCTCCATGTGGATTGATGAGAGTAGGCACCAGCTGGCACTCCGACCTGATTTGTCGATTGCACCACCATAGCGGCCACTCCGTCCAACAAAACAATGCATGCTTCCACTTTTGGTCCTCCACCGTGGCGCTCTCGCTCTCTTCACCCTGGGGTCATCCAAACTGCATCGTTTTTCTTGGTGCAACCAATCAAAAATGTGCTTCCCGTGTTCTTGTTGATACTTCATTGGTGTTAACGCGGATTCACAAGGCATTTACCTCTCATGCATGATCTTTGTAGAGGTCGACTTTGTGATCTCCAGCGAGCGCCCAATGTTCGTCTCCGACATCATATGCCTGTTGGACAAGAGAAAAAAAAGGGGATGCATTTTATTTTTAAATAAAAAAAGAAAAAACAAAGGTCAGATTTTTTTACTATGGGGGATCTTTAAAAAAAACCATTCCCTTTGAAAAAAGGGGGACATTATTTTCAAAAAAAAACAAAGGAAGACGACCTTAGTAAAAAAGAACATTAAAGTTCTATAGTTAAAAAAAATTATTTTTTAACTATAGAACATTAATTTTTCAAGTACCCTTAGGAGTTATAAGGGTGTAAAATTCTTGTACAAAGGTGCATTATTGGTGGAGTCCAACACCTTCACAATACAATGCAAGTGATGAGTTCACCCTAAGGGGGATAAATACTCATAATACACATGAGACAATAGAGTGAACCTCGTAAGCAATAATCTACTCTTACACCTAGCGGTTGCAATGAACATGGTCAGGTGCAAGTCCTAGGCAAATTTGGTGAAAGAGACACCCCACGTTCATTACAACTAAGCTAAAGGTCTCCCTCACCTACAAGAGACTTGCCAACCAAGAAACTTCAGTAATATTATTAGCATGCATAGCTAAAAGATGGATGCATGCAATGTTTGCCACCAAGTTTAACAAATTATTTCAAAACATTAACCATTTCAAACAAAATCAATCCCTCTCAAGAAGATCCCATTGAAAATTTATTACTAAAGATATAAACAATTAGACAAAATGCAACAAATATAGACAAAGATACCAGTAAAAAACCATATTCCATATGCACATAAGACTACAATGAACATAGTTCTACCAAAGGACATTGATCTTGGTTCCTATGACATAGTAGATTTGATTCATAATTTGAAGCATCATATCTTTCTAAATCCTACCAAATCCAACAAAGAGACCACCACTATCGTTGGACTATGACTTGAAAATGAAGTGTCAAAAATCCTACAATTGGTTACATTGAGAGATGCAAGGGCTTTGGAATGGATTTGTGGGGGACTTCTTGAAGAAATGAAAACCTACAAATAATTATTATTTTGATTAATTGTTGTGACTTTGTTAGACAAGATCAATAAAAGAATATTCTTCAAAATGGGAATCTTTAGCTAGCCTACTAACACAGGTTCCAAAGTACTAGTTGTTAGAAATCTATATATGAGGTCTTCGGTATGATGTAAGGAGTCAGTTGGCTATGCATGACTTCAAGTCAATTCAAGACATTTTGTGTAAAGCTTGCTTGGCCTTAAAAAAATCATATCAAAAGAGGTATTTTATCCCATCAACAGTGTGATAGTAATTATAGCAAGACTGATACCAAAAACAATAAAAAGACTTTCAAAATCCTGATCATCTAGGAAAGCATGTATCAAGACGAGAGTGATTCTAAATTGGAAGAAAGTGAGGGTGCCTCATTCACAGCATAGACAAGCAAATAATGTAAAAGTAACATGGGCAGCAGTTGTTGGGATCTCTAAACCTCAAAACTTTGAACATTCAAGGTCATATTAAGAAAGGTGATAACCCTAAGTGATATAGGCACTACCCATGATTCTATTGACACATCCATAGTCAATATTTTGAATTTATTTGTTTATCCTACAATAAACTTTGATATTACAATGATAGATGGTACTACAATATCCTCTCAACGAAAGTTTGATGAAGTTATTATAGCCATGCAAAACATCGAGATTGAAAAGAATCTATATACTCAATCCTCAACAGGAGTAGATGTGGTATGTGGTTACATGAACTAGGTGCAATCAAGTTGACTTTTGACAAATAGTTCATGATTTTTTAAGTGGGAAGGTAGGAAGCATCTACTCATGGGAATTAAGACTTTGCCAACTCAATTGATAGCCCCAAACAGACTGGAAAAAGGCAATTTTGAAGGGAGCTCCAAAATTTGTTGCTAGAATGAATGCCATTGAAAACATAACTAAGTCAAACGATAAAGTAACACTCAAGAAATGAAAGATGTTATTGTCAAGCATAAGGAAGTCTTCAAATATTTTCTAACAGGATTGTTGGCCAAATGAGACATAGAGATTATTATTTAATATGACGAGGTTCAGCTCTAGTAAACGTGAAGTTGTATCAATATCCACACCATCATAGGACAAAATTTGAATAGTTGGTAGATGCATTAGCGAACTTCAGTCTTAATTGTTCCAAAACAAAAGCCCATACTTGGCATGAGTGATATTAGTTATGAAGAAAGGTGGTTTTTGTAGCCTTTGCATTTATTTTTAGAGGAGAGAACAAGATAAGCATTAAAAATAAATCTCTTATACCATCACTGATTAAACATTGGATGAGGTGCACGATGCAAAGGACTTTACCAAATTAGATCTCTGGTTCGGTTGAGGTTAGATATTACCAAATTTGAAGTAATCATCAAATTTGTCAAAATTTATGATAAACAAAATGAAAAATACAATGATACATCAGAATTCATAATTCCAAACTCATACTTTGGATTATAGTAAATTACAAGTTTTACAAAGACTACATCACATGATAATACTAAATCTAAAACTAAAGCAAGATATTATTGGCAACCTTCTAAGGATGCAAAGTCATCCCTTGACATCCTTTACATGCCCCCCCCCCAACCCCCATAGATGGGTGGGGATGTTCCTTCTGCATCCCCTACACTTCCCCCTATCCATGCCCCCATAGGGACATGTCCCCGTAGGTATACAAGCCAAGGAATGCATCCTTATGGAACATAGCAATTAATTCTATCAAATTTGGATTAGCGTACAAAAATAATTTGTTCTTAGTCTTCACATGCAACAACTCTAATACCACTTATAATAGACCCACTTGTTAGAAATTATTACATCATAGTCCATGTGACAATGAGAGTGGTATAACCACCCATCACAAGGACTATGCATGCACTAAAGGTTAAGGGTAGTTGCAAGATTAGTTAGTGGTTTGTTATGCCAAAATTAGGCATCCTATGTATTTAAATATCTACCATTTCATAATGCAAATCATTGAAGCAATTTCTAACATGTGGTATCAGAGTAGGTAGAAGGAAGAGTCCTCTCTCCTTTTAATCCTCCTCAAGCTTCGACATAGAGAAGCCTCAAAAAGACCTCTCCATTATAAAAAAAAAAGGTCTCAGGGAAAACAACCTTGCCAAGGACCACAATTTTATCAATTTTGGTCTCAGGGTACAAGAACCTGCCAAGGACCAGACCCCTGTGAAGAAGAGTCTCAAGATAGACCATAGTAGGAGAAGTGATCTCAGGATAAGAAATCTTGCCAAAGATCAACTTAAAGCAAGATTTATGCCATACAAATTTACAAACACAAGATTGAAGGTGATCAAGGCATCAAGATAGAACATTGCCAAGCAGAACAAAGGCACCAAGCAGAAAACAGGCACAAAAGGTTACAGAGAAAAACCAAAAACTAGAGAATCCCTCAACACAGTTTGTACATTCATTTGTTTTTTGCTCCAAAAACAGAGCAGAAATTAATCACAAGGTACACATAAACAAGGTACACACGAGCACAAAAGCAACAGTTTCTTAACCAGACATAGCAAACTTCTAACATCAAGCCAACTCCCGAGCACTCTATGTTTCAACCATTTGCATAATATCGACTAAGAAATCTATATAACAAGAGCTTAACAAGAGAATACAATAAGAATAAGGTTGGACGACAATAATCCTTGAAATCAAGACGTCTCTAATAAAGCAAAAGACCAGCAAAACATTGCATTATATTATTCGGTGATCAATCAAACGTCATAAGCATCGACGTTCTCACCAAGGTCGAAGAAGAGGTTGCTCCTTTGTTTGCAAACGTCATCAGATTCCTTGAAGAGAAGCAGCAGAACGATTTCTAAAGGTGCTATCAAGAAGAAAGATTGCAGAAGAGTCATGCGGCTATAACTCGACATTCTATGTGAGCACTCAAACCATATGAGTCTCTAACGTAATCAAAAGTGTATTTCTACAAACGTAGACCTTGGAGGATTACAAACACAATTTTCCGATGGATTGCTTCAGGTGTTTTCTCTAAAAGAGACTGTTCTAGACAAAGGAGACAATATTGATAAGAACGGAAGAATTCAAAAATAGCAACAATTATTTTGAAGTTCGAATAGCTTTAAATTTCACGGCACCAAAACAATTTCTTCAAAAGGATTTGCCTAGAAAAAAGAACAACCAACTAGGTATTGACATGTGGACAGCTGCTCGGTAAATTTAGCATTCAACGTCTAAAGGGCAGATATTTTGGACGAAGATTCTTACCAGAGCAACATTCATCGTCTTGTGATTACACCACAAACGACTGCAAACTTAGAACAGCGGCACAACTCAAACAAATTGGTCGCTGACCATATTACAATCAACGAATAGCACATTAAAAGTCCTAAACTCGGGAACCACGCAAAAAACGTACCTCTTAAAAAAGAAGACTAGTCCCAAACTTGAGAACCACGCTAAAGAATGTACAAGTGCATAAAAAAGACTTGACCAGCAAAAAGGCATATCATTTATCCCACACAAATTGTGGATAGGCTTTATTATAGCCTATAATAGCAAGCTCGCTCCTTTTGGTTGATGAAAATAAAAAGGAGAAGCATATAAATTTTTAAAAGAATCGGAATATTCCAAAGAATATTCCTTAGAGGAAGAATATTCCCTCTATTTATTTTACCCGACGAGACTGTTTTCTTTCAATTCAAGGCATCAATTAAATCACAAGTATAGGTTTATTTATACTCGTTAAAAAGCATTTTTTGAGGTTGATTCAATGAGAAAAATTTTCAAGTTTTGTGAAAATTTGATATGGCTAGACGGGTCTCTTAGGAGACATCCGATAAAATTGGAACGATACAGAGAAGATTAGCATGGCCCCTGCGCAAGGATGACATGCACAAATCGAGAAATGGTCCAAATTTAAATATATATATACATATGGCTAGTGGAGCACCGAAGTTCCTATTGCCTGATTCCCAACTATTGAGGGGGAATAATTATGCTACTTGGAAGACCAAACTCAGCACACAACTTGAGTTTGAAGAAGTATGGGAATTCTAGACAGCACCATTACCTGTCCAAATGCAGGAGAAGAACATACCAAATTCGACAAGGCAGATAGAAAAGCACAATTAATCATGATGTCTGGAGTAGTCGATGAAGTACAACCATACATTCGAGATTCTACCACAGCAAAAGATGCATGGGAGAAACTTCAAACAGTATTCAAGGCCAGGAACCAAAATCAAATTTTATTTCTACGAAGTCAACTACACTGCTTGAAGATGAAGAATGGAGAAAGATTTGAATCTTTCATGAGAAGAATTGCTGATTACGAGCATCACTACAAGCATTGGGAGAAAGGTATCTAACGAGACACTTGTACATATAATTTTAAGATCTCTCTCTCCTCACAATGTAATGTATTAATGATAACATTAAATATCACTGAGCAAACACCAACATTTGAAAAGTTGATGAACCTACTTCAAAAAGTAGAGGCCTCACATACAACACAAGAATAAAAACAAGTACTTCTTACAAAACAAAAAGGGAAGAAATTATTCAAAGCAGAGAAATGATTCTCACATGCAAAGATATCAGTACCAGAGAAATAATTTTCACGCATAAAAGATGTGTGAATTTTGTGGTAAAAGCGGCCACACAATGAAGGAATGTTGGCATAATCCATTCACAAATGTTCCTCCTTCACGAGAGATGCACCACCACCAAGACAGGTCATCATCGAATAAACAAAATCGGATTTGGGAAAGAATACAGCAAAATAATGTAGCAGAAGTGAACCAAATTAAAGAAGAAGAAAAAAATCACCAAGAAGAAGAACATGTATTTGTTGCTCATGCACAGCTAAATCAGCACGATAATGTTTGGTATGACTCTAAAGCAACCAAACATATGACAGGTCAAGAAATTTATGTTGATCGCTCCAATTATACAGGAAATAATGTATTCGATGACTTAAAAGCTCAATTGATCATTCCAAGCCATTAGAGAACCAACAAGAGATCAAACTAGACTTCAGATATGTCAAGCAAGAGAGAAGACTGTCAAGATACAAAAGCAAACATGACAAGTCCAAGCCATGGGATATCCCTGATCATTGGAAAGTCAAGAAATTTGATCCTTCCTAGAATAGAGGCAGATTGCTCAAGGTTAACTCCTTTACTACACTCTTTCCCCAATATTTGCAAAATGAATGGCGTATCATGATGCAAGCTCTGTAGAAGCATGGCATAGCCAGGAAACTCAATCTTGTGGAGAGAATAATGTCTGTTTCTGCAACGTGCAAAACTAAGGATCCTTTCATCATTATCGAAGCCCGGGATCTCATAAAGCTTTTGTCAAGGAGTGTACCAGCATCACAAGCAATTAAGATACTAGATGACAAGATGCGATGTGATATCACCAAAATTAGTAACATAATCCGTAATAAAGGAAGATTTGTTAAACAGGTCAGCGGCTGTTGGGCCCTAATGGTTCAACAATAAAGGCTATTGAGCACTTGACAAGATGCTACATTCATGTTCAAGGAAAAACAGTGGCAGCTATGGGATCATTTAAGGGGCTGAAACAAGTACGCAAAATTGCTAAAGATTGTATTCAAAACATACATCCTATTTATCATATCAAAGAACTCATGATAAAAGGGGAACTTGCAAAGAATCTAGAGCTTACCAAAGAAAATGTCGATAAGAGAAACGGAAAGCAAAAGAAGGTGAAGAAACCTTACACAACTTTCTTCTCATCACATGCAAGACAAAAATTGGCGACCAATCAATCCAATAATCAACACAGGATGCATGGTAACACATGGCAAAAATCCTCCACATGAAGACATTGGAGGAGGCACATACTTCATGCATTGAATCTATAAATATTAGAAATTAAATAATTATTTGTAATAAGTGTGTTGGAGTGCATGATCAGTGGAACCCGACACTCCTAAGTATTATAGTATATAGTCTACATTGAGGGGGGAATTTCCTCTTACAAGTCTAGAAATTCCAACATCACCCTAGCACACATTTTTAAGTCAAAAGCCAAGAGCCAACGTTAGAAGCCAAGAGCCCAAGCCAAAGCCACAAGCCAAAGCCAGAGCCAAGGGCAAGAGTCTAAGCCGGAGCAAAGACTGATGTAATAAGGGGGGGTATGTTAGGAATTATTACATATAGTCCAGGTGACAATGAAAGTGGTATTACCACCCATCACAAGGACTATGCATGCACTTAAGGTTAAGGGTAGTTACAAAATTAGTTAGTGGTTTGTTATGCCAAAATTGGGCATCCTATGTATTTATATATCTACCATTTTAATGCAAAGGCATCTAAGCAGTTTCTAACACCACTAGCTCTATGGCACTATATCATAGGATAAAAATAAAAGATGTGTTAATGAATAGTGAATGCTGCATTATCTTTGTAGAAACATGCTTTTACAAATATGATTCAATGCATGAAAAGGTATATATAATAAGTGATAACCTATAGCCATATTACATAGTATATAAATATTCAGCTATGCAATGTACAATAGCATCATTTATAAATTGTTTAAATAATAATCACTCAAGAATTTTTTTTTATATTGGGTGAAAAAATAGGGTTTTGAAAGGGGCCCTAACCCTTTTACAAGAGAGGCCTGATCATATTGGAAAATAAAAACCACAGGCCAACAAAAGAGATCCTAGCAAAAATCACACACCTTTCCTCCTAGGAATGAATGATGCTAAAGATACACTAACAAAAGAAATGAATTACAAAGATACTGCCCAGATAGACTAGACTCAGATTAAGCATTGTCTTTCAGCTCAATGACCTTGATAGAAATTGACAACCCACTTCATTCAATTTCTGATATTATTCATTCTAACAGGCTGACCTTCAGCCTCCAATGCAACTATTCTTTGTAATGGCAGTGGAAAGTTGTCATCCCAAATTCTGTTTTGACCACTATCCACCCCCATATTGGCCATAACATCAACAACATGATTACCTTCTCTATAGATATGATCAATTACAACATCACTCATCTCTTTTAGGATCCTTGAAGTGTCCTTTATAATGTTAAGTATAAACCTATTCTCTGTTTCTCCTGATTTCAAATCTCTAATAATGTTTAGAGAGTCCCCTTGGACCATAAATTTTCTATAACCTCTATCATATAATTGTTGAACTCCTGAAAAAAGAGCTTTGGCTTCTGCCATATGGTTGGTCTGAATTCCATAATCCTCTGCATAAGCCCATAAAATTTATCCTTTATCATTTCTAATCACTTCGCCCCCTCCTGCTCTTCCTGGATTTCCTTTGGCTGCCCCATCAAAGTTAAGTATTATCCAACCTTGTCTTGGTTTCATCCATCTTGTGTTCATTATTTTTTGGGCTGAGTCCATTATGCATGGTTTGGATTGTTTTACCTTCCACCCTTCAACAATCATTATTTCTTCTCTTTTGTCATACCCTTTAACCTCTAGGAGAATGGATAGATTTTCTTCAATAGCAGCTTTGATTCTTTTGAATATATATACTTCATCCTTCATCTCATTCCTAAATATGTGTTTATTCCTTTCCCACCATATACCCCATATATAGTGAGGGAGAATTAGGCTCCATAATCTCGTCAGGCTCTCACTTACAAAGGGAGATCTCCATTGGTTAAACAAATCTCTAAAGGTTTGTGGCATGCTCCACTTGACTGAAAGAGAGTTCATTATAGCATAGAAAACTTTATTTGAACCCTCACAATGGTTGAATAAGTGGTCTAATGACTCAACATCCTTCTGGCACAAAGAACATATATTTGTCATTTGGAACCCTCTTTTGCATAAATTATCTATTGTTAAAATCTTATTCTGAAGGCATAACCAAAGAAAGAAAGCAGTCTTCGGCACAAAATCAGGGGACCAAACCTTCTTCACTGGATAAGCTCCTCCTCTAGGGGGAATATGAGCTTCATAGGCTGATTTGACTGAGAAGATTCCTTTCGAAGAATGGTTCCATAGCAAAGAATCCTCCTTGTTGATTTGGGAGATGTGGAAGCTCCTAATCAACTTATTTAAATTCAGGAGACCCTGCTGAATATGAACTTCATCTGAATCTAAAGAAAGGTGTTTCCATTTCTTTCTACCATGAAGACATTCTATATAATCCTTGACTTTTTCCCCATATTTAGCTGCCAGTGGAACCCACAACTCCTAAAAATCCTGTTTATTTATTAGAGGTTCCTGAAGGATCCAAGAATCTTCCCAAAAGAAAACTTCCTTCCCTTCTCCTACCTGCCATCTTATATTGCTCCTTAGAAAACTTCTTGTTTTTAGCACTGCATTCCATATGGCTGATCCTCTAGGAGAAATTGCACTTCTAAAAAAGGGAATGTGATTTTCTAAGTACTTCACTTTCATAATATTTTGCCACAACAAACTTCCTTCTGTGCAAAGTCTCCATGCAGTTTTTGAGATTAAGGCTTTGTTAAAGAACTGTAAATTTTTTAGGCCTAACCCACCAAGTTTCTTCGGAGTGCAAACTCTATCCCAAGCCACTAAAGGAAGTCTTTGCTTGTCTTCAACCCCAGTCCATAGGAATATTTTAAATATCTTCTCCATCCTCCTTCTAACCTTGGAGGGCATTTTAAATAGAGACATATAATAAATTGGCATGCTCTGTAAGGTTGCTTGAAGTAGCTGCATTTTTCCTGCTTGGCTAAGGAGGTTGCCTTTCCACCCAACCAACTTCCTTTGAATCCTATCCAACACCGGAGACCACATTTCCTCCTTCATGCATCCTAAAAAAAGTGGCATACCAAGGTAAATGGATGGGAGATTAGCAATATTACAACCAAATTTTTTTGCAATCCTCAATTGTAACTGTCTCTCTATGTTCACAAAATAAATATTGCTTTTAATGAATTTTATCAATTGGTTTGATGCCCTTTCATATTTATGGAGAATCTCTTTGATTTCCCTTGCCTCTCTACATGTAGCTTCTCCCATAATGAAAGTATCATCCACAAACTGCTGACATGAAACTGGTTCTGAACTCCTTGCTGGTTTGATACCTTTGATTCTACCTATAGTTGTGGCTGCTTGCATTGATCTTCCTAATGCTTCAGCCATTAAAATAAAAATATAAGGGGATAGAGGGTCCCCTTGTCTTATACCTCTTTGGCTCCCAAAGAAACCACAAGGTTTTCCATTTATAATGACTGAAAATTTGGCTGAAGAAATACAAATATTAACCCATTTCCTCCATTGGTCACTAAAACCAAACTTATGCATAACCTTATCAAGGAAAGTCCATGAGACTCTATCATAGGCTTTGTGCATATCTAATTTAAGAAACATGCCTGGGTCTCCTCTCTTCTCTATTGAATGAATTATCTCATGAACAGTGATGATTCCATCTAATATTTGTCTTCCCTGAACAAACCCTCCCTGAAGCTAAGAGATTAGAAAAGGCAGTAGACTTTTGATTCTATAAGCCAAAGTTTTTGTGAGCATTTTGTAGAGAGTGTTGCATAAGCTTATGGGCCTGAAATCCTTTAGAGATGATGCACCATATTTCTTTGGAATTAAAACTATAAAAGTTGTATTCCATTCTTGGAGCAAAGAATCAGAAGATTGAAATTCCCTTAATGCATCTAAAATATCTTTCCCCATTATATGCCAATATTTTTGAAAGAAGCCTATAGGGAATCCATCTGGTCCTAGTGCCTTATCCTTCTCCATACCAAATATAGTATTCTTGATCTCTTCATCTGAAAAAGGGATCAATAGCCTAGCATTCATTTCTTCAGAAATCAAGGTAGGAATATTCAATAAGAGATCTTTTGTATCCTTTGGATCTTCCTCTCTATCTTTGGAAAATAAATTTTGGAAAAAAGAGATTGTAGCCACTGCAATCTCCTCTTCTTCCTTCAAAACTTCACCCATCTCCAAAATTATTTCCCTAATCTGATTTGCACTCCTATGTTTCAACGTGGACATATGAAAAAACTTTGTATTTCTATCTCCATCCTTCAACCATAAAGATCTTGATTTTTACCACCAAAAGGTCTCCTCCCTAGCAAGTAGATTATGAAATTCAGCCAAACTACCTTTCTCCATCCTATCTAATTCCTCTGATCTTCCCTCATTCTATTCTTTCTCTTCAATTTCATGTAACTCTTTCATAATGGAGCACTTTCTTTGAAATATATTACCAAATTCTTCTCTGTTCCATTTCTTCAAATTTCTTTTTATGATTTTGAGTTTCTTTGATACCTAAAACATCTTTGTACCATACACATTCGATGCCCACCATTCCTTAATCAAACCTTCTAGATCCTGATGACTAAACCACATAGCCTCAAATCTAAAAGGAAGTCCTTTTGATTTCCTTTCCTCCATAAATTCTAGCAAAAGAGGGCTATGATCCGATGCTACTCTTGGCAAAGTCTTCAAGCTATAACCATGAGCATTCAAGATCCAACTTACTAAAGCTAGGGCTCTATCTATTCTTGATTGAATCAATCCTCCTCCGATTCTTCTATTGGACCAGGTATATTTGGATCCTTGAAGTTCTATGTCCATCAACCCTAAGGAAGCTATAAACTCACCAAACTCCTCCATGTTGTCAGAGAAAAGGTTAGACCCTCCTTGTTTCTCCCCTGGAGAAAGAGTAGAGTTAAAATCTCCCAAAAGTAGCCAAGGTACATCCATCATAGTACCTAAGGAATTGAGGTCTCTCCATAGCCTCCTTCTATCTATAGCCAAATTAGGAGCATACACATTCGTGACCAACCAAGAAAATTTGACTTCTTACACGTAAATAGGACCGAGAGAAACCTATCTGCTTCTTGGATTAACTTCCCTTCTACTGTTCTTGGATCCCAGAGCATCCACAACCCCCCTGACACTCCTTGAGCTGCTCTACAAACTCCTTCAGATTTATTCCAGATAGATTTTTTTATTTTTTCAAAATTATTGATACCTACTTTGGTTTCCTGCACAAGGAAAATATCAGCTCTAAACTTCTTCCTATAGTCCTTCATTACCCTTTGCTTTGATGGGGCATTTAATCCCCGAATATTCCATGATATAATCTTCATCTTCTAGGAGATTGCAGTACTTTCCCTCCACTCAACTGCAATGTCTGTTGTGTGCCATCAACTACTTCTTGGACCGCTTTCCTACTCCTCACCTCTACACTTTTGGGTCTTCCCCACTTTTTACCACTTCCCAAATCCATTGTGTTTCTAGTGCTTCTAATTATTCACATAGAACTTTTGCCCTCCCTATTATGTTGCTCTACTGAAGACTGGATTTGTTGTTTCTTGGCCCCTCTTTTGCTCTTCTTCATTTTCCTTTTATTCACTACCTCTTGGAAGCCATCTTCTTCTTCTGAAGAGGACCAAATATCTTCTGATTCCCCTTCTTGTTCATTGGGTAAAACCTCTTCCTCTCCACCACCCCATTGAGTCTCTCTTACCACTTCCTCCTCTTCTCCTTCTTGGGATAACTTTGTCTCCTCTCCTTCTGAAATCTGGACTACTTGATTGGGAGTGTTTTGTTTTGGAGCTCTTTCTTCGACAACCAATTGATTTTGGTCTAGTTGTTGATGGGCCATATTTCCTTCATCCTCTCTTTCTTTTTCTATTTCCTGCTCATTTATCTCCTCTAGAACTTCAAACTTATTTTCATTATGTGCTCTTGTCTTGGAAGATTCTCCTTTCTCCAATAGAGTTGATTTTTCTTCTGATTGAAACTCTTTTCTCTTCTAGATTTGAGCATTTCCCTTCTTTAACTCTTTCCTCTCTAGGCATTTTGCTTGTAAGTGCCCTGCCTTCTTACAACCATAACAAATTGGCATTGAGGACTCATAATGTATTTCTTGTGTCCAAACTCCTCCATCTGAGACCAATTTGATTGTAGTGGGTAAGGGTTTTGTGAGATCCGCATTCACGCAAAAGCGAGCAAAAACCATCCTTGTTTTTGCCCTTGTTGCTGGATCAAAAGCTATCAATTTTCCCATTGATTTGGCTATTCCTCTAAAAATATCTTCATCCCAAAAAGTCACTGGAAGTCCAGGTAATCGGACCCAAAGAGGGGCCATATAAATATTTTTTGTATCCAGGTTAAAGTCTGGAGTCCATTTTCTCAGATAAAGACCTTTTCGCCCAAAAAACCATGGCCCTTTCAATAGAGCTGAACTCATATCTTCTTGACACTTAAAGTTGAATAATAAAAAACCTTTGGTCAATGCCACAATTTCTAGTCTTCCTTTCACTTTCCATTTTTGATCTGCCCAATGATTGTATCCAAATTTGACCGGATACCTATAAATTTTCCAACCAAAGTGTTTTCTCTTTCTTTTGATATTCTTTGAAAGATAGGTTGTGGGATCCTCAACATTGGGATTTCCTCCTCTTCTATTGGATCCAAGTCAAAGCTCTCCCTCTCTGAGTTATTAACTCCCATCAATACTTTTGCCCATGATTGATACTCTCCTAGTTCTGGAGGAGATGTTCCTCCTCGATCTGCTTCCTAATTGCTAGTCTCCTCAAAAGTTCCCTCCATTCTTCCAAAGACCTGTAGAGAAGAAAGAAGAAGAATTGGGCCCCGGACTATGGCTTCCTAGAGGCTTAAGGAAAATCTCACCAGCCACAAGGGTTGTCTAAGCGAGTACCACTCTCTGATTTCCAACACTATCCCACTAAGGAATATTGCTAAGAAACCAGCCATGGGTTTACCTCTAAATGACAGCTCCTTGTATACACTCTTAAGGGAAAAAACTACTAATAGGGTGTGGGGCCGTTGACCCTTTTCACTAGTGACACACTCAAACCAGTTACTCTGGGGTTCTTGGGGTACTCCTCACTCAGGAAATGTTAACAGAAGATATTTTGACAAATAAAAGCATAAGTTAGAAAATTGACAAAGTGTCACATGCTCCTCTTGTGTATCTAGTCACAACATTAAGATATGGGCTACTTTGTAATGTTTATGAAGCCCTGACACTAATAATAAGGATTGTCATTAATTTGTTATTAAGATCCTAACTGAGGATTAATATGTAATACAACTAGGGTTTCTTTCTCCCCAATTATAAATGGTAAGAAAACCATATGCTATGTATCTCTATCATTCTACTAGAAAATCTCCATAGCAAAGAGCTGCCACTGTAAAGCCTCCTGTTTATTGTTTAGATTCAAAGGTGTGAGTTGACCTTGGGTTAGCAAATGCCCCCATTTGACTCCCCCGGGGGGGAGGGGGGAAGGGGGAGTTCCGTGTTTTCTTTGGTTTTCCATAGTACATTGTAAGTGGTTTCGAAACCTAGGTACTATACGCCATACAGAGCGAGGGCCAAGGTTGAAGAGGTAGCAATCAAACCCTAGACATCCCAAATGAGACAAGGATACACAATGTCTTCCATGTATCATGTTTGAAGATAAAATTGGATGCATAAGTAGAGCTACCTGTGACAAATGAAGAGGAAAAGTTGGTATTGAAGCTTGAAGGCATTATTGGAGAACAACTCAAAATTTTGAGAAGGGTTTGTCGTTAGACAATGCCACCTTCGAGTCAGAGGATTTCATAGCCAAGCATCCAAACCTGCCAAAAGTTGCAAGGGACTAGCAATAAGGTCCTGCAATGGGGTATGAGTTAATTAAACAGAAAAAAGAAAGAGGAGAAGCACAAATCTAAGAAAATGGTGTATGGCACTAACATTTAATTTAAATAAATGAATGACTTCTAATCATATAGGTGATTGTTGGCAATTTTGCCACATTAAAACTTTTGATAAATTTTGGCCTAAGTTTGGAGCAGTAAAGAGCATGCTGAGGTGTTCGGGTTTTGGGCCATAAACAGGGGCGATAAAATGGACAAAATGAGCCCTGGATATTTTATTATTGCAGATCTTCTCGCAAGCTTTCCAACGATATATTATAATAGGCGATCGGGTCAGCGGATCAAAAGTTATGGCCCCGAGAAGCTGAACCAGGAAACCCAGTTTTTTGTGCGAAGTGCGCACTTCGCCCAGTTTTGGTGCGAAGTGCGTACTTCGCCCAGTTTTGGTGCGAAGTCCGACTTCGCCCCTCTTTCTGGGCGCACCTTGTAACGGCGGTGCAGGCTGGCGAGGAAAATGACTAAGTGATGGGATGAAGTTCGTACTTCGCGTGAAGTCCGAACTGCTCTCCCTTGTCCGTGCGAAGTCCGA
The DNA here is from genome assembly GCA_028583015.1 of Wollemia nobilis. Taxonomy (NCBI): domain Eukaryota; kingdom Viridiplantae; phylum Streptophyta; class Pinopsida; order Araucariales; family Araucariaceae; genus Wollemia; species Wollemia nobilis. The sequence continues at coordinate 4,328,803 of JAQPPZ010003172.1, read as the reverse complement.
ACGGCGGTGAGAATCAGCAAGTGCCGGTGCGCAACCCAACTTCGCAGCGAAGTCGGACTACACCCTTTGACCGGTGCGCAGTAGGGAAATAGTGCTACCCGACTGCGCTGTTTTTCACCTGTGCTACCCGATTGTGCTCTAATCCCGGGCGAAGTTGGATAGACTGCCTTGCAAGGCAGACACGTGTCAAGCATTATCATCCGACAAGTGTCCAACTTTGGGATCCAAGCCAAGACATGCCGAGCAAAAGGACAAGCATGGGCCGCACTACTTATGCCAGCTGCCTCATTTAAGACTGACGTGAGTTTCCACCTACCTCGCCTACCCGCATTCCTCGTCAATATAAAGTTCTACCCAACGCGCCGCCATGTGGCCGTTCAACCTTCGGGAGACCATGCCGAGAGTACGATCCATCCCGACGAAGTCGGCATCGCAGCTTCCGCGGCCGCTTTTGTCGACTAATGTTTGACTGGGACTTTGTGCCCATTAATGTAACCGGGGGAACTTTGGGCTATAAATAGCCACCACGTTTTCATTGTAAAGTGGTGGAAGGGGAATGTCTGTTAGGGAACCACTGTGCCCATTGTAACCGTGCTTCTGCTTATGAATATAATCTGTATGCCTGGTTCTGTTCTGCTGTCTTTATTTTTTTATGCTGCCTTTCTTTATATTCATGCCTTAGGCTAACCTGTCACGGCTCGCTGATTCATTTCAGCATTAGGTGAGCAGGTACCTCTAGCATTGCTTGTTTAAAGCACCCTCTGTACTTCATTAATTAAAAGGATACATAGAATAGATGTAGTAGCAGTTCCATCAGTTGTGTGTTAAGTTGTTGGTCCGTATCTGGTGATTGGTGCGCTGCCGTACTGTTAGTTCCTTGTAGGGAATGTCTGTTAGGGAGCCATTGAAGCTGTGCGATTAAATTCTCTACACGACACATATACCTGGCTCTGATATCTCTATGATTGCTTTCTACCCATGTTAGTGTCCGTAGGTGGTGATTGACGTGTTGCCGTACTGTTAGTTCCTTGTAGGGAATGTCTGTTAGGGAGCCGTTGTAGCCGTGCGTACACTGCTTAGGTATCGGAAGTATACGTTAGATTTTGCAGTTCTCAGTCGTGCTTTATATTTATAATGCAGTAAGTATTGGTGATTGTTGGTTGCCGTACTGTTAGTTCCCCCCCACCAACCTCCACTCTCATTTGTATATTCTTTCCGTTCCTTTATCTCTTTCCTGCACTCTCATCTTACTAACACCCAAAAAGGAGCCGGCCTTCTCCGGAGATTGGCCCGGAAGGCATCCCTTCCTTCCGGCCTTTCAATGTTGGTTCGCGGGTCCAGGGCGCAATAGCGACAAATCCTTTCCTCGTGGCGGATTCGTGACCAACAGTTTTTGGCACGCCCGGTGGGACTCTTTGTCTCGCATTTGGAAGATCTCAAGCTCGTCCTCATTCGGGCTGACAGCTTCTTTCCGAATGCTCGGTGGGACAAGGAGGTTTCTCACCCCCAAACAGAATTGAAGCACTGGTGCTCGCTTCATTGCTGTTCAAAATCAGAGCACCTGGCGACTCCGCACGTTCAAATCCTCTGAGTCCAAGAGACCGGTCCTAACGCCTTCGTGCAAGTAGAAGGTGGCGAGCGAGGAACCCGGGAAACTAGCCTGACTTTACGAAATTAATACCAACGCTCCAGGCGAGCGCGTCAGGCTGGCTGATTACCAAGCTCGCATAGACGAATCCGTGAGGTGAGACGATCAGTCTCCATATTTTAAGGAAGCCCGAGTTGGTGAATCTTTGGCTTGCCTTCATCTGGCAAAATCACTCGGCGACTCTGACTGAGTCGAAGATCCAGATTTCTTGATCGCAGACGCCCTTTTTTTAAGCTAATAGAAGACACCCCGGAGGAATCAAGGTTTGGTGAGCAGCCTTGACCTCACAAGCGGAGAAATGAATGTTCACCTACAGTCTCCACCGTGGTGGTATTGGCTCCAACCATCACCGCAACCGATACCCGAAGAGGGCTCTCGTCTGACAAATCTCCTTGCCACATCGTTCATCAATTGTAAGGGTACCGGCGTGAATGATAATCTGCCACGTTGCACCATGTTCGCGACCTGGCAAGCTTTGGGAGGCCAGCCGGACTTCAAAGATCATCTAAAGTACAATCAGATCTGGTCCGGGCACTGCAGGTTCACCGGATAGGCAACCAAAGCAGGATTTGTGTTGGTGGCATGCCAATAATGCCGCAAATTTTTGTGTAAATAAGCCGGCTAGTATTCCAAGTTTTAGTTGTTTCCTTTTTTCAGTCTGTGCAGTGTTTTCTTTTCAGAAGCAGAGTGCCGTGGGTGCCAAGGGTTTCAGAAAGAGGTTGCTCGGAGGTGGGGTATCAAGAGTACGAGCGAGGGTGACTCCGTTGCCCAATGGATAAAGGCCTGGGTCCTCACATCGAGGCGAGCTCAATGTCCCGCAAGCCGCCAGGAATGTTGGCAATTTTGCCACATTAAAACTTTTGATAAATTTTGGCCTAAGTTTGGAGCAGTAAAGAGCATGCTGAGGTGTTCGGGTTTTCGCGGGCCATAAACAGGGGCGATAAAATGGACAAAATGAGCCCTGGATATTTTATTATTGCAGATCTTCTCGCAAGCTTTCCAACGATATATTATAATAGGCGATCGGGTCAGCGGATCAAAAGTTATGGCCCCGGGAAGCTGAACCAGGAAACCCAGTTTTTTGTGCGAAGTGCGCACTTCGCCCAGTTTTGGTGCGAAGTGCGCACTTCGCCCAGTTTTGGTGCGAAGTCCGACTTCGCCCCTCTTTCTGGGCGCACCTTGTAACTGGCAGGCTGGCAGGCTGGCAGGAAAAATGACTAAGTGATGGGATGAAGTTCGTACTTCGCGTGAAGTCCGGCTCCCCTTGTCCGTGCGAAGTCCGAACGGCGGTGAGAATCAGCAAGTGCCGGTGCGCAACCCGACTTCGCAGCGAAGTCGGACTGCGCCCTTTGACCGGTGCGCAGTAGGGAAATAGTGCTACCCGACTGCGCTGTTTTTCACCTGTGCTACCCGATTGTGCTCTAATCCCGGCGAAGTTGGATAGACTGCCTTTCAAGGCAGACACGTGTCAAGCATTATCATCCGACAAGTGTCCAACTTTGGGATCCAAGCCAAGACATGCCGAGCAAAAGGACAAGCATGGGCCGCACTACTTATGCCAGCTGCCTCATTTAAGGCTGACGTGAGTTTCCACCTGCCTCAGCTACCCGCATTCTTGTCAATATAAAGTTCTACCCAACGCGCTGCCACGGGGCTGTTCAACCTTCAGGGAGACCATGCCGAGAGTACAGTCCAACCCGACAGAAGTCAGCATCAGCAGTTCCGCGGCTGCTTTTGTCAGCTAATGTTTAACTGGGACTTTGTGCCCATTAATGTAACGGGGGGGACTTTGGGCTATAAATACCCACCACGTTTTCATTGTAAAGTGGTGGATGGGGAATGTCTGTTAGGGAACCAATGTAACCGTGCTTCTGCTTATAAATATAATTTGTATGCCTGGTTCTGTTCTGCTGCTTCTGTTTTTTATGCTGCCTTTCTTTATATTCATGCCTTAGGCTAACCTGTCACGGCTCGTTGATTCATTTCAGCATTTGGTGAGCAGGTGCCTCTAGCATTGCTTGTTTAAAGCACCCTCTGTACTTCATTAATTAAAAGGATACATAGAATAGATGTAGTAGCAGTTCCATCAGTTGTGTGTTAAGTTGCTGGTCCGTATCTGGTGATTGGTGCGCTGCCGTACTGTTAGTTCCTTGTAGGGAATGTCTGTTAGGGAGCCATTGAAGCTGTGCGGTTAAATTCTCTACACGACACATATACCTGGCTCCGATATCTCTATGATTGCTTTCTACCCATGTTAGTGTCCGTAGGTGGTGATTGACGTGTTGCCGTACTGTTAGTTCCTTGTAGGGAATGTCTGTTAGGGAGCCGTTGTAGCCGTGCGTACACTGCTTGGGTATCGGAAGTATACGTTAGATTTTGCAGTTCTCAGTCGTGCTTTATATTTATAATGCAGTGAGTATTGGTGATTGCTGGTTGCCGTACTGTTAGTTCCCCCCCACCCAACTCCACTCTCATTTGTATATTCTTTCCGTTCCTTTATCTCTTTCCTGCACTCTCATCTTACTAACCCCCAAAAAAGGAGCCGGCCTTCTCCGGAGATTGGCCCGGAAGGCATCCCTTCCTTCCGGCCTTTCAATGTTGGTTCGCGGGTCCAGGGCGCAATAGCGACAAAATCCTTTCCTCGTGGCGGATTCGTGACCAACAGTGACTTGTGCTAAGTAGTGTCATATAGTGTGTTGGTTATGGCTATATTTGGAATGTAGACATCTAAGGTTCAATTCTTACCTGAGATCTTTTTTGTAAAATAAAATGCATAGTTCATCATTTTGCAATAAAACGTATACTAGCGGAAATAGTGTTGCTTGATACAAGTGGTATAAGTTGTATCAAAATCTTGAATTCAAATGAAGATTTTTGGTTGGAAAGTAGACTTCAAGATGCTTCCAACGAGCTTTATTTCATCAAGTTGGATTGTTGTATATGTCTGATGCAAGTAACTGTTTGTGACCAGTGAAAAACTCAGTTCTTGCTACCCCATATTTAGCAGTCCATAGCTTCCAATTCAGGAATCAGATTGCAGTGTGCTTTTTTTCTTTTATCTTTTTCTTTTCTTTTCTATTTTTCCTTTTTTGTCCGGTTGAGAAGTACTGTTCAGAACCTCTCTCATTAGCTATTATTCAACTCATTTTATGATGTATTAATGTAAGAACGTGGCCTTAACATTTATATTGTTTTCAGGCTGTTTAGTCAGAGTTTTTGGTAAGGTTTAAGAACAAAGCTCTCTAACATAAAGGGGATGATGTCTACTAGCCACAACATTAGGATATGAGCAATTTTATAATGTTTATGCAGCCCTTAGACTAATAACAATTGTGATTACTTGTCATTAAGATCCCAAAGAAGGATCAGTTTGGATTCACTGGTGCAAGTCGACCTTGGGTGAACTAGTGCCCCTATTTCTTTTTAAATTTCCATCCTCTGGTTTATCTGTTTTTTTTCCATATGCTATAGGTCGATGCTCTGTTAACATAGTTGCAACATAGATGCACAACAGATTGTAGGGCAGATGATCAAGCTCAAAGGCTACACTAAGATAACTGGCCAATGCACGGAAAGATGGAAAACAAGAAGGTTCAAACAAGCTCAATACAACAGAAGAATTAACCACTTACCTCTGTAATGCTGATCGGGAAAACTGTGCTTGTGAGAGCTTCTGTCTAGTCTGCAAGTTCAAGCAAAAATTCAATCCAAGGATCTACTGTCACTTTTATACCAAAAGAAAGGAAAAGTCCTCTGTGCACTGAAAATTATGCCATAAGAAACTACTGTTCAAATTCTGAATACAACTCTTGCTTCTTGCATGACATCACCTTGGGGTTTTGCATTGCTTGCTTGGTCCTTTCCTTGATGCGTGCAATTGTCTCTGTCAAAAAGATAGCCATATTGCATTGTACAAATTTCTAGTTAGATTTCAAAGTTCTCTATACTGTTTCTTAAACAGTGCAGCCAAAGAAACAGTGGAAAAAAATATGCCATCAATTCTTGCAATAAATTATAAATTATACACCTATTCATCAAAACCAGCCTGGCTTGAAGGCAACTCCATGTTTCTAAGTCGATTTATGGACATAACCAATATGTTGCATACAAAAGGTTACTTTTGTAGTGACTGTAATCAGCAATGGATGCCAATAGAAGTTATGAAACCATAAAAAACAACAGAAGCATGCTAATGGGTATGCCTGTCCCAGTGATGGATTTAATTAAGTCAAAATTCAAAATGTTAATTGATTTGATCAATTTGCATGTTAAGACCACTGGCTTGAACTTTGAATCTTATGTCTCAAGTCAGATAAAATAAAAATGAAGGAAATGAATAGTTAAACGAAAAATGTTTTAGGATGGCCTGATTGGTGAGAATGCATTTACATTTCAGACCAATACTTGACCTACACTAGGAAAAATGATTTGGCTACTGAGGATTTTAGCATGGAAAGGAAGACATTACAGGGATATTGTTTAGCAGCTGCCCTCTGCCCTCTTCAGAGAACAATGTTTGGGTCATGTGAAAGATTTAAAAGAAGGGCACAGCAACAGGGTTTATTTCATACTTTCTTTCATTGAAGATTGATAAATATATAACGTTGGCTACTCCAGTAGAATAAAGATAAGTTCCATTTGATGGACTTTTACCCCACTTAACCCAGGCTCTTGTCAGACTCAAGTCATACCTGAAGCCACATCATACTTACAATTCTAAAATAATTTAACAAAATACAAGCTAGCAGCTTGAATAACAATATGGACCATTTCACACACATTATCCTTTTAGCACAGTTTTCTGTTTAAATCTGTTAGGGTTAAATACATAAGGATAGCAAACACAATTTCAAACTCCGTTTTATATTTGAACATGTCCATGATTCATTCTGATTACCTGGCTAATTTAGACAAGATTCCGAAAATGAATCTGCTGAAATAATACTATCTACATTTCAATTAAGGTTACAAGTTTATTTATTTCTTAAAGCGACCAATAATCCAGTTTTCCCTGCCCAATGTGTTTGAGGCAAGCACTGGGGGCAAGGAGTTTCAAATCGCAAGCTAAGGTTCCATTTCCATGGGCTCATGGGTAACTTGTAGCAGCCATTGCCACACTTGGAAATAGAGATTGAACTTGGACTATAGCACAGTCCCAAGCCCAGAGTCATATGTTGTCATGAGGCAGCTTAAGGCAAAGATTAAATTTAAGAGTTGTGCCCCAAGTCTTTTGGTCCAATGAATTTGGGACAAGTGGTGGCTAAAAAAGAGTTTCACACCAATAAGATAAAGAATTCATTTGGGAATTTGTGGAAACTATAAGGACATAATGAGGTGTAAGTCAAACTTATAGCAAAGGGTGGATCAAAGACCACCACTTTGAGCCGATATGCAGAAATCTGGAGATAGGGATTGAATGTAACCATATCATAGATCCAAGCTCACCCCGTTGTTCTCTCCAAGCTCTACCCTCAATTCATCTTATCCTTTTAGCCCAAGGGGTTGTGGTGCAATGAAAATGAAAGACATTTACAGAAATGTGACCTTAGATCAAATCCCCCCCATTGCAATAAGGCAACCACAATCCCAACAAACATGTGGCAAGCTTGAAGAATGAAATGGGATGCATTTATGTTTTATAAATAAGCATGACCCAAGTTTTATTCCTTCATCATAATAAAGGGGCCGAAAACCTCGACCAACAAGCACAAAGCTAAAATTAATAGTAATAATCCAATAATTTGTCCCCAAGGCCTTTTTCTAGTTTATTGCAATTTAATAAATTTGGAACTATTTACCATTCATTCCAATACCTGGTCTGTGAGAATATGTTAGAGAAATTTACATTGTATAAATAATATTATGTGTCATTATGTTAATCAACAATTAGTTTTGACCATTGAAAATCTAAAAAAAAAAAGTTGGTCGATGACGAACATATGTTGCCTCTGTGGCGCTAATGAGGAACAGACAAGCCATCTATTCTTTCATTGCTCGTTCTCTGTGGAAGTTCTTAACTTTGTTTTTTAATTTTTTGGGACTGAGTTGGGTGGTGCTGAGTTCACTTGTTGATGTTTGCACTCAATGGTCATCTCCTTTTTACTCTCCAAGGCTGAAATGTTTTTGGAACTTCTATTTGCCGCATCTTTTCTGGCGGGTGTGGAAGGAGAGGAATAGTAGAATTTTTAAAAACTTCAAAAGAGATCCTACCTTTGTTTGTGCTAGAGCCTTGGCCTCCACCCTGGAGAATGTGTCCTCTTTGGCTTTGGAGGAGGGCAGATTTGAGGAGGCTGAGCTCGAAAGGAAAATTGGCTTTCAATAGAGTAACTGTATTGTTGGTCTTCCTGGTCCTAATCCCCTAGCCCTTGTGAGGTGGGAACCTCCTTCTCCGGACTGGGTTAAATTGAACTTCGATGGAGCTTCAAAGGGTAATCCCGGTAATTTTGGTGTTGGTGGGGTGCTTAGGGATGACAAAGGTGGGCTTCTGCTGGCGTATGCCGAATTCTTAGATATCCAAACTTGCCATGTTGCGGAGGCCAGAGCCCTTTACCAAGGTCTCCTGCTTGTGGAGAAGAGCCCTTCAACCCTTACCAATTTCAAAACAAGTATGGGCAGATATTTCTATGGATTTTATTGAAGAGTTACCCAGGTCAGGAAGAAAATCAATTATTCTGGTGGTAGTGGACCGTCTCACAAAGTATGTTCATTTTTGTTCCCTATCCCATCCCTACACAGCCTCCGTAGTAGCCCAAAGCTTTTTAGACTCCATCTTTTGCCTTCATGGAATGCCCACATCTATTGTGTCAAACAGAGACCCTACCTTTACTAGTCATTTTTGGCAAGAGTTGTTGAAGTTGTAGGAACTGTTTAAGTTGCAAGGAACTCAGCTCAAAATGAGTTTGGCCTATCATCCTCAGACTAATGGCCAAACAAAAATTGCTTTGGCCGAATGGTGGTATAATGCTTCATATCACACCACAACCAAGGTTAATCCCTTTGAAATAGTATATGGTTGTCCTCCATCAACACCCTTGTACATTCCATGAAGCTCCAAAGTTCACACTATAGACAACACTCTCAGCCAGCATGCCGCCATCCTCCGATAACTTAAGCCGAATCTTGAATTGGCCCATAATCATATGCGTCAAGAAGCTAATCAACACCATTCTTAGTGTACCTTTGATATGGGGGATATAGCTTTTCTCCGCCTACAACCCTACAAACAGTCATCACTCCAGCTCCACATATGTCAAAAACTAGTTGCCAAATACTATGGACCCTACTAGGTATTACAGTGAATTGGTTCAACAACCTACAAATTGGCCCTTCCGGCTACATCCAAGCTCCATCCAATCTTCCATGTTTCTTCTCTCAAGAAGGTTGTTGGCAACAAGGTACAAGTTCAATCCACTTTACCAAAGCTAGATGAAGAAAGTTCCATCATGCTCGAGCCTGAACACATTTTGGACCGGAGATCGGGCACCCTTTGCAACCGTGTCATCACCAAAGTTCTTATTCAATTGTCTGGACTACAACCAAAAGATGCCACATGAGAGTCTGTCCAGCAGCTACAAAAGCAATTTCCTCATCTCCCACTTTGAGGATAAAGCTTTTTGAAGGGGAAGGGCATGTCAGGACCCTATACTAACGTTATTATGTAATGACCCCTTTTCCAATGCGGAGACCCTATTATAATGATATTTTGTAATATTTTGCAATGGTATGTGGCACTTGAGGCGTTTGGACAAGCGGGGCCATTTCGTGTACCCGTCATAAAGAATGCAACTGTTTGTTGATAGAAAATTCTAGCTTGGGTGCCACTTTGCATGTAAGCCAACTCTTGAGCGTTAGGTTAGGGTTGCATGAAATGTATCTTTAAAAGACAAGGGGGCATAAATGAATGTATCTTTTTGCAAATTGAATCAAAGTATTGAAGGAGGTTGCCCTCTCGAAGAGGCCCGCAATTCTGTATTGTGATTTGTGAGATTAATATATATTTCTGCATTTACATTTCGTATTGCAATATTTTGTTCTTTCATGGATTACTGCTTTTATTGCAATATTTATGTAGATGTGCTTATTTTAATTAGAAGGTTCCTAACAAACTTCCAAAGCCATTGTTGAAAAAGAGGTCAGTAAAAGTACCAAAGTCCTATATCTAATAAATATGGAGAAATGTAAAAATAAAGATTCTAATGTTTTTAAAACATGACATGAAACAACATAAAGCAATTGCCTATACACCCCAGTAAGAAGGAATTGCAAAGCAAAAAGAGAGCTTTAATGGAGATGGCTGATTATATGCTTACAGGACTCAATCTCAAACCACATTTTTTGGCAGAAGCAGAGCAAATGACAACCATTTTTTATTTTTTTACTTAATTTAAGTCTAATTATTGCAGAAGTAGGAGGCATAAAGATGATGAACGAACCCCAATAGAATGCTGAATTACAACCATCTTATTTGGACAATGAATATTTGCAAGTTGATGAAAATGAGATTAAAATACTAGACACTCCACTATTGACTCCATCTTAATTTGGTGAAAACAAAACTACTCTCACATATTAAGTGGAGAAAGGAACGAAGAAAGTAGAAGTAGAATTGGATCATGAGCAACAAATGGAAACAAATAGTATCATAAAAGGGCCAAAGGTGCTTTTATCCAACTTTGAAAGATATAAAACTAGATGAATTGTATAGAGATAGTAGAACTCAATCATTGTGTCAGATAAATCTTAGTTTGAGAAATGAAGTAATCAATTCACATAATCCAATCACTTTTGATAAGGATGATAAACAAGAAGTTTGAATAAATGTTAAGAAGATAGAATACGATGCCTTGATGAAGAATAAAACTCAGGAATTAATTAAGTTATCACCAGGTAAAAATCCAACTGGTTGGAAAATAGGGTGAAAATAGGTATCTCAGAGACATTCAAAGCATATAATTCAATTCACATATGCAAGGTGAAATGTGGGTATATCAGCTATATTCAAAGCACATAATTCAATCAACAAATGCAAAACTTGTTGTGAAAGGCAACGCACGACAAGAAGGTATAGATTATGAAAAAGTTTTTCATCCCACAGCCAAATTTATAACCATCAGGATGTTGTTTGGGGTGGCATGTTCATCAAATAGACATGAATAAAAGATAAATAAAAAATAAAATATCATAAAATTTAAAAATGCATTATTGAGAAGTGTCTTGTATAAAAACTTCATGTGGAGAAACCACAGGGATTTGTTGTTTCAGGAAAAGAAAAGGATGTTATGCAAGCTAGTCAAAACTTCTATGGACTGAAGCAAGTCTCTGATGCATACTATAAAGAAATCAATGCAGTATTTTAAAGAGAAGTAATTCTCATCCAAATCTAATATTAAAGTCTACCATGGTGAAATTGTTATTGTAGTTGTGTTTCTTGATGACTTTATAATTACTAATTGTAGCATTTGTTTGATTGGACAACCAATAGCAAATCCTTGCAAAACTTTTGATATGCTTCTAAAACTATTGCATTATTTTTTGGGCGTTGAAGTTTGGCAGAAGAAGCATCAAATATTTATTTTTCAAACCAAATATACAGCAGAACTATTTCATAAAATTAGGTTGAAGGATTGCAGTCCTAGGAAAACACCAATAGATGTAGATTTCAAACTCTCAAAAGACGATGCCTCAGATTTTGTGATGAGACTTTGTATCTAAACTTATTCGCAGTTTCATGTCATTATGTAAATCAACAATTAGTCATGCATAAGTTAACAGTCAGGAGTCAGTGAGTAGTTGAAAGGTAGGTGGTGGTTAAGAACTTAAGGTGTTATGGACTTAAGTAACCAGCTGATATAAACACTGTAAGTGTATGCAATTCATTTTGAAAGTGCAATGAACGATACTTTTCTCTATTCTTTGTCATCTTACAACCTTTTTCCATTATTTCCCATCAAAATGAAGCCTAAAAAATACAATGTTTCACAAGTTCTTTTGGGTACTTAATCTTTTAATTTACGGAATGGCAGTTTTCTCTACAATAACAAAATTATAATAAACATATTTACTTAAATATACCATATCAACTATGAGGATCAACCCTTAATGATATCAATTATCTTAATTTAGACTTGATGTATCTTAGAAAAACTAAACGCTATTCAATTTTGTTCAAGTTATTTGGACTTATCTTTATCAGAATTTTCAGTCAAAAATCAATACGAAGGTGCAAAAATAAGCATTTGATTTTATTTGATTGTAATATAAATGGCCCAAAACCTGACTAGGTAATGCTTGGAGTACCTTTTAATGTTCTGGAAGAAAATGTTCGAAAATCCATTATTCCAAATGATAAAATTAGAATGTTTGACTTTTATAGTTGTATATTAGAATGTTTTTCTGCTTTGTAGCATACTTTCTATCCATGTAAATTAGCATCTTTCTAGTTAGAACTTTCTCTCTTTCTAATTAGAACTTTCTATCTTTCTAATTAGAACTCTCTCTCTTTCTAACTAAAACTTCCAATTAGTATCTTCTGCATGTGATGCGTCGTCATATTTAGCAAGCACATCTTTATCCTTGTATATCTATTTAATGCATTCCAATATAGAGTGTAAATCATCAGTTTGGAGAATATCTTCTCTCATTTGCTCTGTCCGTAAATGCTTTCTGCCATTTGTATTTCCAGTGAGAGCGCCTTGTTGTTATAACTTTATTACAGGGACATATCACCAGAGTAAATGATTAGAAAATTAAGAAAGAAACATACAGATAAGGAACACTCTACTAAAGGGGAATAAATAACTCAAATGATGATATGATGATTTCAGATTCCACGATGGGATTACAATGACCAAACAAGATGTCATTATATAGGCTCAAGTGATTAAGGATGCAAACATTGGCTTCAACTGCACATCATAAAATAACAATAAAAGATTCCCGAAAGACCCTCAACACAAAGGACTTTATGAAGTTAACAAGGATCCCAACAAGTAGTTTAAATATTCCAATATACCCCCTTGAACATGGCTTGTAGGGAACAAGGAGGTGGCATTCCACCAACATTCTCCCCCAACAACATCTTCCAGCAGGCCGAGTATGTCTCTATGTCTCTGCTCTCAATGGCTTGTTGAAGATGCCCGAAACTCAAGGAATACGCAATGCCTTCCCACATGATGGAGTGCTTTAAAAAGCTCTTTGCAACTAGAACAAACAAGCTAATCATCGTCGTCATCATCATCATCACGAGTATCAAATTGTGGGCATCTTCCCAAAAATGTGCATAATCCAAGAATGGTCATCCCACCATAAGAGGATTCAGGCCATAATACTCAATCTATAAAATGAGTCCTCGACCAAGAAGGACTCTCATTACGCAAAACACAATCCCTAAATTTTTTTGAGATGCAAGGGCTTCCATAGGTATAGATGCCAAAGAAATCAATGACCTCAATGAGAAAGACATTGTCCATAGCAACCTATAATACAATAACCTCCCAAATACACCTCACACGAGACATCATTACAGAAAGATAAAAAAAAAAAAAGACCATGCCCAAATCAGGTGCACATCTCTTGTCCAAAACACAAGCTAGCATGATCTCCCCCTCACTCAAAAATCAACCATTCATGATATGTAATCACTCCATGAGAGTGCCCAAACATACAAAAGGCCACTTATGGCAAAACATAGCTATAGAATTCATCAAAAATGTCCACCAAGGAGTGGACACATCTATATGACCTCCTCAAATAAAAGCACAAGGATTTTTATGATCTAAGATTAATCCATCTATGATCAAGCTTGATTAATTCCGAAGATTGGTAACCATAACCCATCAAAAATTTGTATTTCCTTGAGGATCCATCATCCTAAATATCTAATCTTCCCAAAGAACCAAGCCTCTCTAAAGAATCAATCCTTTCTAACAAACCAAACCTCTTTGAAAATACCGATTCTGTCTGAAGAACACTATGTTGATAGGATGAAGTACAAACATCCATGGATGAAACTCCAAATAACCAATACCTATTCTCTTGGTCCCAACCTTTAGCTAAATGGAAGCAACAATACCCTATTCACATTTGCCAAGTCATCCACTTATCCAACAAATATTCGAAAGCAACTTGTCACTAGTGTTGTATGGTTATTCCTCAACATCAACAAAACTAGGAGAAGAGTGCATATCACTATCATGAACAGCATCAACATAGGAAGTATTAGAAGAAACATTATTATTCTCAGAACAATCACTAAAAGCAACAACTTCGAGGAAGAGGGAGGAAAAGCCTCTTTATATACAAGAGACATCATCATTACAAGAATGATGACAATGATCATTAAAAGCATTACCAATTGAAGAAGAAAAAATATATATATCACTAGAGAAAATAGACTCTCGATTATATTTTCTTCCAATGCATGCTCAATAGCATAGTTACGAAAATTGCCGATTAAATCACCGATTCTCGATTTTTTCCGATTCTACCAGAAATCCGAGTCAACTCAACATGGAATCAAGAATTGTCGATATTTTTTGGCAATTCTTTGAAAAAATCAGGAATCATGAGAAAACCTGACGGAAAAAATTGCTAGAAGTCACACACGTAGAGGAAGAGGAATTGACTTGTTTTTTTTTTTTCACTTTCCTTCATTTTCACCCAAGTTTTTGTGATTTTCGTAACAAAGCATATTAGTAATTGTAGCACCAAAATGCAAACAAGGAGAAAATTTCAGTTTAGATAGTGAAGGTATTAATGGTTTTGTCATTGAGGTTGCAATGTGCTACCCCAAACGCTACGGGAACACTACCCCTTGACCCTGCACGGGGGCTCCCATCCCCTTGACCCCCGACACAAGTGGCGACCGACATTAGCAGCCAAGGCACAAGAAGAGGCACGGGCACAGCGACAAAGAGAGACTACAGCTTTTGCTAGGGTAAAGGGCAAAGGCATTCAAATATCTTGAGACATTGTATTTGTCATGACTTATGACACATTTTGTAATTTGTACATTTTTTTATATTATAAGCAATACAAGAATATTTGAATTTTGGACGCATTAAAATTTCTTTATTTAAGATGTGTTTTGTCACTTTCATGTGTAGTTTAAGGCTTTAAGCTTGTATCACTTGCCACTTTCATGTGTATTTTAAGCTTGTATCACTTACATTATTAATATTTAATTTGTATAATGTTAATTCATTGTCATATGCATGAAAAGAGCTTTTTTTCAATGAAAATTTGCGTTTTCTTAGGTTTTTTTTTGCCAATTTTTTCCCAATTCACGATTTTTCTCAATTCTTTTTCCAGTCCCATTTTGATTTTCTCTACTATGCTCAATAGTGCCTTGATCAGCTAACCACACTTACCCATCTGAAACTTCGTGCACTTCAATGTTTTTTTTTTTCTTCATTAATTTTGGAGAGTATCAATTTGTTCATTGCTTTATTCTTTTCTTCCAAAAAATTTCTTCTCTCTTCATCAATTATGTCCTTGACAACACACAAGAGACTATGGAACATGAGCAAGGTCTTCATGTCATTGTTGGCAAATGAGCCCAAAGATATCATAGGTCTATTGGCAAATGAGCCCAAAGATATCATAGGTCTATGTTTCCCAAGATCATAATCTCATGCCCATTATCACAATCAATAATAATAACACCAACAATATTGCACAAAATAGGACACACTTTATTGATAAAACATTGATGTATTACGTTATATAACATAGAGCTTTGTCTCCAATACAAAGCCTTACATGAGACTCTTCAATGCTCCTAACTCTTGACCTTTCCTCTCCTCACGAAAGAACTATTCACATTCATTTCTTTACTTAATAACTCTCACATATTTCAAGATGACAAAGTCTCTTCACATAACTCCCTCTTTGACACATCACTCACATGACACCTCACACTCTTAATTACATAACACATGCTTACTTCTACTAACTTGACACATACTATTTACAAATATCACACTCACATCTTAATCTAAATATTTACAAACCAAATAATCTAATACCTCCAAGACCCCTCCTATTACATTATTTGGTAAGATGGCTTTTTGCCTTCAATCTCTATTTTTTCTTTGTCTTGTCTTCTTTCTTTGGCTCTGACTTTGGTACTACTAGATTTATGCAACCTTAACTAGGTCTGCCTCTATTAATTGTCTGTGTCTGCCTCTGGGTCAATACATCTAGGTTGCCTCTAGATCTCTGCCTTTGGGTCACCTCCGGATCATCATTGCCTCTAGGTCAGTCACTAGAACAATCATAAGGCCATCACTTCTGTAAATTCATCTTTGTAGATACTTTTACTGTAGGTCATCTTCCAAGTTGTGCTTAGGTCATAATCATTCATTTCACATTTCTCCATGGTAAGACTCGTAGAAATGAAATTTAACATGCTAACACACAATTCCATTTCTACTTAAATAATTTTACAAATTTGCAGTCATTGTAGTACAATATACAAGAAATAGCAACAACAATGGCATTGACCCAGAGGCAGACACAGACAATTAATAGAGGCAGACCTAGTGAAGGTTGCCTCTAGATCTCTGCCTTTGGGTCACCTTTGGATCATCATTGCCTCTAGGTCAGTCACTAGAACAATCATAAGGCCATCACTTCTGTAAATTCATCTTTGTAGATGCTTTTACTGTAGGTCATCTTCCAAGTTGTGCTTAGGTCATAATCATTCATTTCACATTTCTCCATGGTAAGACTTGTAGAAATGAAATTTAACATGCTAACACACAATTCCATTTCTACTTAAATAATTTTACAAATTTGCAGTCATTGTAGTACAATATACAGGAAATAGCAACAACAATGGCAATAACAGCAATAGAAGATGACAATAAATACAGGCAGTTTTATATTAACAATGGCATTTACAGTACAGCATTACAATTTGCAGTCTGCAAACCATATGCAGAATATTCTCCATGGCTGAGTACAAGATGTGACTGCATTACGCACATATGCATCAACTGTCACACGTACGAACGTTGTTCCATTAATCCATCAACTTGCATGACTCTCCTCAATGCCCTGGATGAATGAATGAATGAACAACCACCAAACCACTTCCATGAATGAACAACTTGAATGAATGAGGGGAGGGCTTATTTATACACCCAAAAAGTAGTTACCCTCCAACTACCTCATAACTTCCCCAAATTACATTTCATATGCATTTGATCTTGCATTTACATGACACTTCCCACAAGAGGACAAACAAGTTTATGAATTATAACTTTGTCGACTTACATGACTTAATATCACTTTATTATTACGTACAATATTAAATTGCACTTTATAACATTATTAAATATATGTACGCTCATTTTGTCAAACACTTTGCGTACAATTACAAAATAACATACAATACCAAAACTGATTCACCAATTACAGACATATCAATTTGCCTGTCTACATCTATCCCCTCCTCTAAACTGGTCGGCATCCTCGACGACATGAGCTAAACACTGGGAATAGAAGTATTGAACAATGTAATGGAATCTCTTGTCACGTTCCTTCCGCTTTCTCCTGTTCCATACATCTTTGGCAATAGACTTCACTTGAGACTGCTTGCAACACCTTATTCTCTGATTGTGCACTCCCCTTGCTGCAAGCACGTGTAACATCAATATGATCAACAGGATCAGTAGTCTCTGATTGTTCATTGCACTTTTTGGAATCAGCAACATCATCAACATGACCAACATGATGAACATGACGGATAGCACCTTGATGACTATCATGAGCACAATGATCAACAACATCAGTATCATCAACATGATCAATATGGCCATTATTCTCTGAATAGGCACTTCACTTTTTGCAATAAGCCATATTAGCAGCATGAGCAACATCATCAACATCATGAACATGACGGGCAACGCCCGTCGCCACCTATGTCGGGGGTCAAGGGGGCGAAAGCCCCCTTGCAGGGTCAAGGGACAGCGTCCGTCATGTGTCTCGGGGCGGAGCCCCAAAACATCAACAGTGAAACTATGAAAATCATCACTGTCGAAGTCAAATTTTTCCCCTCATCAACCATTTGGAAGCTTTCACTCAACCTATTGAAACTACTTCCCCTCAACTCCAATTCACTGCTTTTGTGATCCAACTGACTTCTTATCAACCTCTGATAGACATCTCCCTTGTCGGATTGTACTTCTGACGACAACTGCTCTGACTGCATTGCCTTAGACGACAACATCTCTGACAACAATGTCCATGCAAACAATCCTTGACGGCTTGGTCTCTAACGGATTAGGCTAGACGGATTGAGAAGCCTGATGGGTACAATGTCTAGACGTCTAGGAGAACAAGTTAGACGTCTAGATAGTAGACGTCGAGGACAACAAGGTAGACGTCTAGGAAACAAGTAGACGTCTAGAACAAACAAGTAGACGTCTAGGACAATAGGGTAGACGTCTAGGACAAACAAGTAGACGTCTAGGACAACAGGGTAGACGTCTAGGACAAACAAGTAGACGTCTAGATAGTAGACGTCTAGGACAACAGGGTAGACGTCTAGGACAAACAAGTAGACGTCTAGGACAGTAGACGTCTAAGGCGAACAATGCAGACGGGTAGACATTTCAATAGGTCTAGACTAATAGACGTCTCAAACGGGTGGACTTCCTCAGACGGGTAACCTGCCAAACATGTAGGTTCCTCGGACGGGTAGGTTCTTCAAACAGGTATCTTGCGAGACGTCTAACTTCCTCAGACGTGTACGCCTCAGACGGGTAGCTTGCCAGACGTCAAACTTCCTCATACGTGTACGCCTCAGACGGGTAGCTTTCCAGACGTCAAACTTCCTCATACGTGTACGCCTCAGATGGGTAGCTTGCAGACGTGTACTTGCCAGATTGGTAGGTTCCAAACGGGTACGCCTCAAACGGGTAACCTCCATACGAGTAGCCTTTAGACGTGTACCCTTTAGACGGCTCCTTTTCAGACAACTTTGCCTCAGACAGGTTCTCAGACAGATTCGCCTCAAACATCTTCACCTCAAACGGGTTCTCCTCAGACGGCTCCTACTCAAACGGCTTCACCTCATACAGGTCCTCCTCAGAAGGCTTTGCCTCAGACGTCTTCACCTCCGATAGGTCCTCCTCAGACGGGTCATCCTCAAACGGGTCTAGGCATGACGACTCCTCCTCAGATGGCTCCTCCGCCATTTGACTGCATTTTCTAGCCATCCTAGCCTCATTTGTCTGACCATCCTCCTGGCAACACCTTGTCGTATGGCTTCCTTCCTAACTACACTTTGTCATCTAGTCTTCTTGCTGAAAGTCTCCGTCATCAATTGAAATCAGATTCACATGCTCAATTTGAATCAAGCTCATCAAGTTAACCATCTCAAGCAAGTTCACTTCCTCCAATGCAATTGGCTTCACCACCTCTGCTTCCTGGCAAGGGCTATAACTCTTCTCGAACTTTTCAAACTCTTGATGAATCACTGGTTCATATTGTTGTGCAGTACTTTAACAATCACGTGCAAAATATCCCCACAATTGCCATTTCCAACATTGCACCATAGGTCCTCCCTCACTATCATACTGAAGTCTCCGTTGGCAAGTTCTCTAACGGTTGTTATAGACTGGTTCATTAGTTGTATCTCTTCTTTGGATACGCTCCCTTGGTGTTGCATATACCTATGGTGATGATCTTGCACTCTCTAAGTCATACTCGTCCTCAGAGTCATCAATCGTCTCTTGGGATTCTCTTCCTTCCTTGACTTCTCGACCCCAATATTGTAGCGATGAACTATCCTCCTCAAAATCATCACTCTCAATGTCTGAATCAGTCTCAATATCATAATCACTTTCATCCTCAGAATCACTCTCATTGGTATGAGGCCAATACTTCGATATTTTTGCATCACTTTCCCAAATCAAGGCATATTTCAAAGCCTCTTGGTATGACGTCGGAGGGATCCTTGTCATCTTCTCCCGGTATGTAGGAAGAAGTCCATCTATGAACCATCTTCTCTTCAATGCGTCTGATTGGTCGTTTTCAAAATGGTCAAATAGCCCACTCATCTTCCTGTTATAGGAACGAACAAACTCATTCTCACCCTGTTTTAGGCTATAGATTTCAATAATGACTCCATCATCATTGTCAAACAACCGAAATTCTTGCACAAAGGCATCACGCAACTCTTCCCATGTTTGGTACTTGTCTGCTGGGAATTTTATGTACCAATCCATTGTGAATCCACGAAACGTTGCAAGAAACCACCTCCTCCAATCTGCTTCATTATTTTGTCCAATCGCTGTCCACAGCATGCGACAAATTCTCCAATGCCTTACTGGGTCTTCTCTTGATTTGCCATGAAATAGTGGACACTTACACGGTATGCCCAAATTGGCCTTCAGTTTCACAGGTTGACTGAACCTCGACAGTGGTTCTTGGCATATTGTTTCCTTATGTGAAGCCTGACGCGCATCACCTTGCAATTGCTCTTTTGTTGTACTCTCATGCATACCATGAAACATTCCAACCTGCAGTTGCTCCGATGTTGGACTCCCGTCCCGCTCCCCATCGGGCACACGAACCTGCAGTTTCCCTAGTTCCGAATTCCCATCTCGAGCACTATTGGACATGTCATTTTTCTTTTGCACAGATGTCGGACTCGTGTCCCGCTCACCATCATGCACCACAACTTGCAATTGCTTCAACACCAAACATCCTGCGTCGGTATGCAACTTCTCATTGACTACTCGTTTCGTTCTGTGTTTTCCAGACAACTGACTGGTCTACCTATTCTGCTATCACTTTGATCGTTGATTGTACTTCTATCGTCATCCTGACGTCTGATTGCGCTTTTGCCATCAATCTTGTCGATATATAGACTGGTTTTGCTGCAGACGTCTAGACTGGTTTTGCTGCAGACATGTAGACTGGTTTTGCTGCAGACATGTAGACTGGTTCTGCAGATATCTAGACTGGTTTCGCAGACGTCTAGACTGGTTCTACAGACGTCTAGATTGCAGACATCTAGACTGGTTCTGCAGACGTCTAGACTAGTGCTATAGACGTCTAGATTGGTGCTGTAGGCATCTACGAATCCTTGATCTGCAAAATCTTCACTTGCATTTTTGCATCCCGTTGGCATGCACGTCCCTTTAGACAGCCCTTCATCTGCATCAACAAACAAATTGCCCTCTTCTTTGACTGGATTCCATTGTTCTCGTTGCACATCTCCCCAAGGGTTTTGCTTCTCAAAACTCCATGTCACCAAATTGGACCCAACTTCGTACAGGCAACGACGCCAAAATGTAGAAATGAAATTTAACATGCTAACACACAATTCCATTTCTCCTTAAATAATTTTACAGATTTGCAATCATTGTAGTACAATATACAGGAAATAGCAACAACAATGGCAATAACAACAATAGAAGATGACAATAAATACAGGCAGTTTTATATTAACAATGGCATTTACAGTACAACATTACAATCTGCAGTCTACAAACCCTATGCATAATATTCTCCATGGCTGAATACAAGACGTGACTGCATTACGCACATATGCATCAACTCTCACACGTACCAATGTTGTTTCATTAATCCATCAACCTGCATGACTCTCCTCAATGCCCTATATGAATGAATGAATGAACAACCCTTGAACCACTTCCATGAATGAACAACTTGAATGAATGAGGGGAGGGCTTATTTATACACCCAAAAAGTAGTTACCCTCCAACTACCTCATAACTTCCCCAAATTACATTTCAGATGCATTTGATCTTGCATTTACATGACACTTCCCACTAGAGGACAAACTAGTTTATGACTTATAACTTTGTCAACTTACATGACTTAATATCACTTTATTATTACGTGCAATATTAAATTGCACTTTATAACATTATTAAATATATATATATATGTACACTCATTTTGTCAAACACTTTGCGTACAATTACAAAATTACATACAATACCAAAACTGATTCACCAATTACAGACATATCAAATTGCATGTCTACAAGACTCGCATTATTCTTTACATTCAACAAACTTTGATTTTTCATCATACTTGGTTTCCTCCTATATAAACCATACAACATTCCTTTCTCTTATCGCGTTCATTCATACTTATACATCCACAATCCAAATTTAATTTATTATTTTCCTTTTCTTTATATTGACAAGATTTTTGAGAATTATTATGTCCACAAATTTCACAACAATGGAGATTCCAACATTTCTCTATCTTATGTCCATATCTACCACAATGGTTACATTACACCTGTTCCCTGTTACAAAATTGCTTTTACCATTCTTTGATTCATTATTACTAGTTTGTCCTTCATTGTTATTGGTTTTATCAATCCCTGTCACAAATTTAGTCTTTGATTTATTATTGCTTGTATGTCCTGTATATTCAAGACCTTCACATTTTGATCTTATTTTTGGTAAAATTGGCTCTTTCATCTCTTGCCCATGTTTTCCCAAACTTGTGTCTTTGTACCCTATTTTATTTCAATATGCCTTTCAAAATAGTCAAAATCATCGTCACACTAATCCCTATCAATATCAATACAACTTTGAGCATCAACATCTCTGTCATCATTTGAATCCCTGTCGTTGTCACTATCAACTTTGACAACATAAGCTTTTTCTGAACAATCACAAACTATATTCAAATCATTTGAGTTGCACTCTATATCTTTTCTCTTTGTATCACAACATGCATTTGCTGTCATAGGTACCAAGTTATTATTGGATTCCTCAACTTGTTGTGTTTCTAGGATTTCTAAAGCCATACACCTTTTTCTTAAATTATCTGTAGATATTATTGCACCTTCTTTGAAATTAGCTTTCTTTAGGATCAATTGCAAATAGGATCTTAGTTTTATGAATTCTTCATTACTTGATAACATACATTTTTGTTTTGCCATAAGAGTCTTGTGTGTATATTCTAATTTTGTTTGTGCAATAAACCCTTGTTGATTATTTTGATTTCTTTGATTCCCTTTAGGAGATTCTTGGTCTTGATTCTTCCTATTCAATGCATTATACTTACAAAAATTTTGTACTATGTCCTTCTCTTTCACAAATATGACAATATTGCTTTTGTTTTTTATTTTGTGATGAAGATGAAGTGAAAGAACCTTTTGTTGATGTAAGGGCATTGTTAGATGACTCATCTCTTAACCGATTTTCAAGTTCATATTGCTAAAGAATATTTACTAATTCCTCAAATGACACCTTTATGTTTGATACTTGAAGAGATGTGACCAATATTTTGAATGATTTAGGAAGCGCTCTAAGTATAAGACAAGAAGCCTATCTTCAACCTTTTCTCCCATGGTGTGTAATTTTTATTTTAATTTTGATACCCTTCAAAGAAAATGTTCTATGTTTTCTCCATCATGAACTTTTAGTGAATACAATTGTGATTGCAAGTGTAAAATGGTTGCCTCATTCTTTCCTTCAAATATCTTACACAAATTTTCCCATGCAATTTTTGAAGTTTTTGCTTCACTTATGTGTGCCTAAATTTCATCAGATATGCCAAACGTGATTAACATAAGAGCTTTAGCATCATCATCTTTAAATTTTTGGATTCCAATTTTATCTTCTAGAATGTCTCTTTTTCCATTTACCACATCCCAGAGTTTTTCAACAATGAATAACGATCTCATTTTGTTCTTCCATGGAGTAAAATTTGGTCCTTTCAGAAGTTAAGATTCAGAAAGGAAAATCTTGGTATTTGCCATAATAGAAATTCTTTAATTTTGCAATCAATTCAATTTCAATTTTCCTTCAAACAATGATTTTTAATATTTCCTTCAGATTTTCAATATATTTTCCCTTTCAAAATTTCAAACTACTTATACCTCCCTTTAATTCGATTTAATTAGCTTTCTTCCTTATAACTCCCTTAATATTTTCTTCTTCAATAAACTCCCCTTCTAAGTCCCACAATTTCATTAATTAATTTCTCCGCTTAATTTTTCCTTAAAACTCCCTTAAACATTAATTAATCCCAAATGCACCTTCCTCCAATATTTTTTATTTAAATCCGTTTTTTTTCTTCACTTTATTTTTCAGTCTAATGTGAAAGTAAAATCACCAAATTTAAAAACATTTAGATTTCATCCAACCAATATTTTTAGAAACCTTAAAAAATGTTTAATATTTCCTTATTTAAACCTGTGCGTACTCATCAAGTGGCATTAGCTCAAGCTGGTTAGATTCCTCAATATTTAAAGAGGAGACCAAGGTTCAATCCTGCCAAGCAATACATGGATAATATCCAAGCTTTGTTGTAATACCACTATGTGGTGATAATGTAATATGGGTGGGACCCGTTTCATTCCCATATAACCAATTAAAAAAACAAAACCTTTGTAACGTGCTAATTGCTCTAGTTAAATAATTTCACCTTAATCTCCGTGTAAAATATTCAAATATTCAAAAATTGTCGTAGTATAAAACAGGAATCATTTTACCTTAATCTCCGTGTAAAAATCAGAATTCTTCAAGCAATTTTTTTTTTTTGTTGAAAGTGACTTGATCTTATTAAAAATAAATAAGAGTACATCATTCACAAAAAAAAAGGGTGGTATGGAAGCACACCCCAAAATCCTATGCAAAACATCAACCCAGGGCCAAAAAAAAACCTGGGACAGCTATAAAACAGTTAACATATCAACAGAAAAAAAAGGGTAGAAGGCCCACAAGTACTCAAGTCGCCATAGGAGTAGCACCAGTAGAGGGAGGGGGGTCCTTATCCGAAGGATTTGCCCAACCGATGGGAGTATCAGGGTCTGTGGGAATTGAATCCCACCTAGAACCGTCGCCCTGCAACTCCGAAGTGTCGCCTACGGTCTGAGGCAAAGTGGTAGCCCAGCCAGATGATGAGCCCCAACGGTAATACTGTGGCACTAAGCGAAATCCTTCCATGGTACATTGGTCCTACGGGCAAGGGCTACGAGTAGTCGGAGTCCTGTGGCCTCAATCCCGTTGCTAAGAAGAAAAATGTCTTTGGCGAGGTGGGGAGGGCAAAACCCGAGCCAAAATGCAAGGAGCATTTGCCCAATGATCCAACAGAATTAGCAAATGTTGAACCTCAAGGGCAACCTTGTTCGCTTGTGCTTGAATCTGAAGTAAAACATTGGAGCATATTAGAGCTTTTGAATACATGGAAAACTCTAGAGATGCATGTTGAGCAGAAAAAAAAAATTCCATTACGGTTTTTCCATATGTTAAATAGAATCTCAGCCCTAAAAATATGCCAAATATGCTCCATATGTACTGGCATTCGGGTTGTATCCCCAAGAAGAACCATAGGCCAAGAAAAGGGTTGTGGCCTAAAAGGTTTAAAAAAATCATGAATCCATTTCCATGCCGCTTGGGCCCTAGGGCAATACCAAAATAAATGTTCAATGGATTCCCTGCAATGACAAAAAGGACAGTTGGGAATGTGCAATCCTAAATGATGAAGGCGTTCTCCTACAAGAAGTCCCTAAAAAAGGAGACACCAAAGAAAGTGAGCCACTTTAGGCTCCAAAACAGCATCCCATAGAGTGTGAAATATGTTCTGCCAATCTCTATTGGTTGCCTGGATTCTCCATCGCTCATTTAATTTGGGGAACATGGGCAGATGTGGCAAGAGCCAATGGTACCCTTTGCCCGGCTTATAGTTATTGAAAGGAGTATTAGGATACCATTTCCAATCCTTCCACCAAGGAAGTAAGGTTCGAACCCCAATTTTATGAAGCATTTCAGGTGGGACTGTGGCTTGAATTGCCTAAAACGTTTGTTTGTCGGCCTCAGAGACGCGAAACTGCATTTAAACTTCTGCCCATGAAAGTCAGTTCCTGGCCCACTTAGAAAAGATGTCAGAGATGACCCGAATCCCCTTATGGAAAAACCGAAGGGCACAGACCCAGGGAATTCTGGCCAGTGGTTGCTCTTGATTGGTGAGAATGGGAGACCACCACAGCGACTGCTAAGAAGGAAAAATTCAAGTTTGCTCCAAGATACTTCAAGCAATTTCATTTTGTGCTTTTAACTTCCTTTATGGCACAAAGGTTTACTCTTTAAAAAACTCTATAATATTGAATAAAACGAACACTCCGTATAACATCTAAACTATTTCCTCTCCCAAAAATATTAATCCTCATAAATTAATCTACGCAATCTCTGAATATTTAATTTCTCCAAATAAAACCTTAATAATTTCCTGCGCTCTAAACCTTAATTAAAGAATTCCAAATGCGCCTAGTAATCTTATTCCACCAATCAAATAATCCAAAGCAAATACCTTTATCAGATGTGAGTCATCCTGACACATTTTTTTCTTCGTTCTAATTGTTGCTATTCTTTAAAAATGCTCACAGATGCTCTAACAAATTCCTCTCAGTCGGGAAGTTACTCTTCTTCAATCACAGATGGTCTGCATTCTACCTTTCAAATAATGTCATAACGCATAGCCTTCAAATAGTTATCCACCTTTCAAGCCTTAAATAATTATCCACCTTTAACATCAAAATATATATATATACTTGTGCGTTCGAACGCTTTAGTTCTTGCGGAATAGTTTTCCAAACCCTAGATTTCAATTATTTGTCATGCCTTCCGATTCTTTGACTCAGGTTTTCTTCAATGCAAGCAGGCTTCACTCTGTAGACGAAGGCTTTCTTTGACGCAAAAGGCCGACTCCACTCTCCAACTCAAACTCTCCTTTGTACACAGACAAAGATGCTTTACTTCCTTACAGACAGTCTTCTCCAGCTTAGACGTTATGAAACTTGTTCTCAACATTATTCAAATGCAATCCTTTCTTCTCCAATCTTTACCGGCAACAATGAACTTGACCCCTTATTCAGACACAATATTTTCTCCAATCGGGCTTGTCATCGGATGGCACAATTGTCCCAATACCTTCACTCAAACTTTTCATGGCTCTAATACCACTCTTGGCAAATAAGCCCAAAGATATCACAGGCCTATGTTTCCCAAGATCATAATCTCAAGCACATAAACACATTCAATAATAATAACACCAACAATATTGCACAAAATAGGAAACTTTATTGATAAAACATTGATCTATTACATTACATAACATAGAGCTTTGTCTCCAATACAAAGCCTTACATGAGACGTGCATGAGACTCTTCAATGTTCCTGACTCTTGACCTTTCCTCTCCTCACAGGAGAACTCTTCACATTCCTTTCTTTACACAATAACTCTCACATATTTCATGATGAAAAAGTCTCTTCACATACCTCCCTCTTTGACACATCACTCACATGACACTTCACACTCTTAATCACATAACACATCCGTACTCCTACTAACTTGACACATACTATATATAAATATTTACAAAGGGACCAAAAAATGTAATACCTCCAACAGTCATATTGTCAACATCAACAGTTCTCTCCCTCCAAGGACCCATATGCAATATTAGAGAATTTGTATCCATGATGTTCCAACCAAAATCCCCTATAACAATGGGGGGGAAACGAACTACACTAATGTAATGTAAATGTAGACATGAATCCATGAAGCAAAACTGCTGAAAAACTCATCCATATGGAAAAATTACAAGCTTCAAAAAAAAATCAAGTGCAATCTAGTTCCCAATTAAAATGACCAAACTTGGACCACAAATTTTGAGAGGTAAAGTAACGAACCGTAAAAAAGTGCAAAATTGCAACACCCTCAATTTTTCACATAGATTACAAATATTCAAACAGATCTAAGAAATTCGATCTAGATACTGAGATATTCATGTTTTCTCAAAAACATAAAAAACTACAATTTCTCTTTGACCATGAAGAGTTACATGTCACCCTTGAAAAGAATTCATCATTTTAAAGTACAGAGCATGCATGTCACCCTTGAAAAGAATTCATCATTATAAAGTATAGAGCATGAGTGTGCATGTGCGCGCGAGTGTGTGTGTGAGAGAGAGAGAGAGAGTAGCATAAAATCGAATAGAATACATTTAACATCCACGAGGCCAAATAGCCTATAGGACTACAAAAATAGAGCATCATCAATCAACATACATTATCTCACTTGCTCTTTTAGAAAAGAAACAAGGTTGTGTAAATCTATGAAGTCTGACCCATCCTTTTTTCCTTTTGAAGTGTTGATCTTTTGTTGTTCATTTTGATGATAAATTCCCCTACTTTCTCTTTTCTCAGCTTCTCAAACAATTCATGCATAAAGCCCACTGCTACAGGATCAACATATCCCACCATGTATCATTATAAGCTTTGCATTCCAAGATGAAATACTTCTTTGTTTCCGTTGTCATTAATATCCAAAACGTACATATCCTCTCCTCCCACTTCTCATTTGGTCTCTTCCATCTGCCTGTCTCACATTTGAATTGATGTGAGCTAGTTCTCAATAAGGCCATAAGCATCTTTGCTGTCCATTTGATGTTTGCACCTATATATGCCTTTTGATGGTGTATATATATGAGGTTGAATTCAACGAAATAATGTTTTGTCTTCCTTCCTAGATCCTTTATCCACATCGTTGCCCTGAATGTTTACTTGACATTTACATACATTTATGTCATTATTATTATTAGGAGGTTCCATTGTTCTAATGTCCCACCTGTTCATACATTTGTTGTTTTGTTTCATCCATGCATTTTCTTGTTCAAATATTCTATTATAGCCTTTGACCATCTATTCGCATGCATATTTTCAATGTTTTTTGAATGGCCTAGAAGGCAAATTATAGCAGCAACCTCTATGGGAAATGTAATTGTTTCTATGAAAAGTATTTGATTTAGAGTTAAAGCTTTTATTTTGAATTTGCTTGTGATCAAACACTTTTGAATCCTATCCTTTCTATCTATCTCCATTTTAATTTTGATGTGCTACTAGCCCATACTTCACACCCTTAGAGTACTATCAGCACCACCAATAACCCAAATAAGATTTGTATAGTTTTGCCAACCCCGTAATTTTGCTTCTCTGCATCTGTTTTGAAATATAAGCCTCCTAAAATCCTCTTCATTCTACATGATTCACAAATAAGTTTCTTATTGAAGTCTATCCCAAGATATTTGTATTCTAATACTTCTTCTAAGAGACCCCCCTCAAATAAAAATTTATTTGTTTCTTTTTATTTTGGGTGGATAAAATCAAGATCTTGATTTTGCTAGTATTTGATTGCATGACTATTTCCGTGCAAAATTGTTCCAAGGCCTTCAAATGCTTTTTCAACCCATGTATCGTCTTTGCAATCAAAATGAGATCATTTGCACACAAAAGTTGGACACCATCACCACCTTTCAAATTTTACCATTCTTCTAATTTGTCAATATACAAACCAAATAGAGTAGGAGAACCTTATTAACTCACTGTCACTTTGAAAGTATTATGAAAGACCTGCATATGTTGCAATTTTCACTGGGACCTCCTCATAAAATCTATGTATTGACTCCCAATAAATTTATGATTTATCCAATTCCTCCCTTCTACTCCAAAGTTTACTTCTAGGAACTCTATCAAAGACCGTCTTTAAGTCAACAAAAGAAAATAAATTTTCCCTTTTCTATTCCATATTTTGCAATGATGTTTCAATGTGATACAATGATCTGTTGTTGAGTAATTTGATCTAAAACCTACTTGTCCTTTTGCCTATTTCCTTGTTCCTCTATCTACTTGCAGATTTTATGCTCAACCCTGCTTCCAAATAGTTTTGTGAATAGAGGATTGACCATAATGGTTTGATAATTTCTAGGATTGTTTAGATCACCACTCTTAAAAAGAGGTTTAGCTAAACTTATTCAATCCATTGGAAATCCATGTTGACAAATATTATTGAATATCTTGCTAATCAAATGGCGTTTCTCAACTGGTTATATTCCTCAACTTTCAAGGAGGAAACCCAGGTTTGAATCTTGCCAAGCAATAAGTGCACAATTGCCAAACTGTTGTAATACTACTATGTGGTCATGATGTAAATACGGGTGAGGCTCGTTTCAATCCCATATAACCAACAATATATATATTCCTAATGACTTCTATTCTCCGTTATGAGTATTTTGTTTGTCATCCATCCTTGGAAATAAAAGGGGAACATAAACTGGATTTTGCTAGTATTTGATTGCATGACTATTTCCGTGCAAAATTGTTCCAAGGCCTTCAAATGCTTTTTCAACCCATGTATCGTCTTTGCAATCAAAATGAGATCATTTGCACACAAAAGTTGGACACCATCACCACCTTTCAAATTTTACCATTCTTCTAATTTGTCAATATACAAACCAAATAGAGTAGGAGAACCTTATTAACTCACTGTCACTTTGAAAGTATTATGAAAGACCTGCATATGTTGCAATTTTCACTGGGACCTCCTCATAAAATCTATGTATTGACTCCCAATAAATTTATGATTTATCCAATTCCTCCCTTCTACTCCAAAGTTTACTTCTAGGAACTCTATCAAAGACCGTCTTTAAGTCAACAAAAGAAAATAAATTTTCCCTTTTCTATTCCATATTTTGCAATGATGTTTCAATGTGATACAATGATCTGTTGTTGAGTAATTTGATCTAAAACCTACTTGTCCTTTTGCCTATTTCCTTGTTCCTCTATCTACTTGCAGATTTTATGCTCAACCCTGCTTCCAAATAGTTTTGTGAATAGAGGATTGACCATAATGGTTTGATAATTTCTAGGATTGTTTAGATCACCACTCTTAAAAAGAGGTTTAGCTAAACTTATTCAATCCATTGGAAATCCATGTTGACAAATATTATTGAATATCTTGCTAATCAAATGGCGTTTCTCAACTGGTTATATTCCTCAACTTTCAAGGAGGAAACCCAGGTTTGAATCTTGCCAAGCAATAAGTGCACAATTGCCAAACTGTTGTAATACTACTATGTGGTCATGATGTAAATACGGGTGAGGCTCGTTTCAATCCCATATAACCAACAATATATATATTCCTAATGACTTCTATTCTCCGTTATGAGTATGAGAATTAATTTATTTAAAAATAAAAGGGGAACAATGTTTTTGGGTCATGAGGACATTTCTCTTCACTAAGGATTGCACTTCGTTGCTCTAGACTTCTTCGGCTACATAAACTGGATTTCTTCCTTGCAATTAAATTTTATATAAACTGGATTATGTTCTAATTTTAATTTTATTAGAGGATCCTTGACCTCTACCTCCATTATCTTCATTAATAAGCTCTATGAACAAATGACATAGTCTACGACGCTTGTCCTATTGTATGTTCTACCATGTGTTTATGCCAGAATTCTTTCACAAAATCATATCAATGCAAATAATCAACCCATATATATCACACAAAACCAATAGTTCTTCACCAAAATGAGTAATGAACCCTTCATCTTTTAAGAGCCTTTCCGATTGTTGTTTTCCTCCTCCTTTTAGCCATAGCAGATTGCTACCAAAGTCTTCATTTATAGTTAGAGTGTTGCTCTACTTGTTTGTTGTCCTTGCATTGAAATCTCCAATTAAAATTATTAATGAAGAATAAGAACACTTTGTTAAATAGGCAATAACTTAAGATTCTATTGAGAGGCTGCTGCACCACATCCCCACCCTGGTTTCAGATGATATGAACGAAGACCTCTGTGCTCCCTTTCGGGATGAGGAAATTAGGGTCGTTGTCTTCTTTATAGGTGGTCTGAAAGCTCCGGGGCCGGACGACTTTCCTCCTATTTTCTTTCAAAGGTTCTAGCACATTGTAGGTGGTGACATTTGTTAAGCTATGAGGGAAATTCAGGAGTCTAATTTAATTTCGGCTGATGTAAACTCAACATTTTTAGTTCTTATCCCGAGGTCGGTGGGTGCTAAAGATTTCTCTGATTTTAGGCCCATTAGCATCTGTAATACAATTTATAAAATTCTCACTAAAACTATGGTGAACAGGCTCAAAGTATACCTTACAATAATTATTGACCATCCTCAAAGTGGATTTGTAGCAAGCAGACAAATTCTGGATGGTGTTATTGCAGTGCATGAGTTGATTCATTCTGTAGACAAAAGTAGAAGGCCAGGAACTTTCCTCAAACTTGATATGCATAAAGCATACGACCGGGTCTCGTGGAGTTTTTTGCTTAGAGTTCTGGGGAAATTTGGTTTCAAGCCTTGCTGGATTAGATTGGTCAGAGCTTGTATATCATCAGAAAAATTCTCAATCTTAGTTAATGGATCACCGGCTGGTTACTTTAGTAGTTGTAGAGGCATTCATCAAGGGGATCCTATGTCTCCGTATCTGTTTATTTTATTGGCTGAGTCTTTGGGAAGAGCTTTGAAGGCAAATCCCACAGTAGTGGGAATCAAACCTGCAGTTGCCATTGACCCGATCTCACACCACCAATTTGTTGATGATACGTTATTATCCTTTTTAGCTTCAATCCCTCAGGCCATAGCTTTCAAAGAGATCCTCCAGGACCATGAAAGAGCGGCTGGGCAGAAAGCGAGTTTGAGGAAAAGCAAGGTGTTCTTCCTGAATACTCCTCTCGGTAGGCAAAGAAAAATTGCTAAGATCTTGGGATGTGAGATTGACTCCCTTTCGTCAGTTTATCTGGGACTACCAATGTTCAAAGGGGGGATTAAGACTTCTCTATGGGAACCAGTTCTAGATAATGTTCAAAGGGGCGCTTTTGAGCCAAGCAGGTACAATTATGCTAGTTAAGTCTACTTTGCGGAGCATACCAATGTACTTCCTTTCTCTCTTTTGGATTCCAGAAAAGAACTCAGCGATCCTTTCTCTGGTCTGGTTCTGAGGAGAAGAAGAAGTTCTCACTTGTGGCATGGGATCAGGTGTGCAGTAGGTAAGAGTTGGGAGGTTTGGGCTTAAGAAGAATAAAAATGTTAAACAGAGCACTAATAGTTAAACATGGTTGGAGATTGGTTCAAAAAGATAATGTTAATTGGGTTAAAATATTGGCAGCCAAATATTTAGGTAACACTGGTAATTTTCTCACAGATCCAAGTCCTGCCCTTGGCTCAGCATTCTAGCGCAACATTGTTAACAGCCACTCTCATATCATAAAGGGTGGAAGATGGGTGTTAGGTAATGGGCAGAGCATTGATTTTTGGAAAGACGCATAGGCAGCTGATAGACCGTTAGAATCATATCCTCACCTGAGTCCGGTGGAACCAATCACAAGCCAAGCTTTTGGGTCAAAGGTATGTGACTTCATTGTCTCTGTTAATGATAGAAAATGCTGGAAACCATTTGTTTTTTTGTATATTTTGCAAGAAGAAGAAATTGCATTAAAATATTTGATGGACATCCTAAAGTGGATGGTTATTCCTAAGCAGGATAGGCCAGATAGATTGGTGTGGGGGGCTAAGAAGGACGGTTGCTTTTCTGTTAAGTCAGCCTACCTGGTGTTAGATGTTCGCTTTAATCCCTAGTTTCCGTTAATAATATCTAGTTGAAGAGTCTTACCCCCAAATTTAATGTTTTCTTTTGGTTGGTGGCTTAATGGAAGTTCCTCACATTGGATAATTTGCAAAAAAGAGGATTGGTTATCTCAAACAAATGCTACTTGTGTGGTAGTGCTGAAGAATCACCTATGCACCTGTTGTCTGACTGTCCCTTCTCTCAGTTTGTCTTCTCCCAGTTCCTGAGGACTGTTAGTGTGGTTTGGGTTTTCCCGAAGTTGCTGTTTGACTTGATCGTTCAATGGAGGTCTCCCTTTTCGTCTTCGCGTCTTTGAGTTTTTTGGTCCTTTGGTTTACCTCATGTTTGGTGGCGTATTTGGAAGGAGAGGAATTCTAGAGCCTTTAAAAATATCTCCCATCCTGCTGAGTTCGTGGCACTTCGTGTTGTTGCTGCCATTGTTGAGAATGTGGATGCAATTTCTTTATATAAGGTCACTTCCGTTGGGGAGTTGGCGGTGGATTCGGCTCTTGGATTTAGAGATTATTCTCCCGAACATTGCCCTAAAGCTCCTGCTAGACATACTACTATTTGGGAACCTCCTCCTCCTGGCTGGTTGAAGTTAAATTTTGATGGAGCTTCTAAAGGGAATCCAAGACCAGCCGATGCGGGGGGATTGGTTAGAGAATCTGATGGGAGGATTTTTGTTGGCTTTCGCTGAAAATTTAGATCATCAGACCATTCATTTTGCGGAGGCACGAGCTCTCTTTCAAGGGGTTTGTCGATTAAAAATTTTGAATGGAAGGAAGGTAATTATTGAAGGGGATTCCCTCAATATCATTAATATGCTCAAAGGTGTTCAGGTCCCTTCTTGGACGATCACAAACAAACTTGCTGAAACCCAAAGACAAATTTTAACCCTCGAAGCGGTTGAGATTAAGCATGTTTACAGGGAGGGAAATAGATCGGCAGATTTTTTAGCAAACTTGGGACTTTTGCAAGAAAGATGTACAATTTGGCAGGATGATTTCCCAAATGGATTAAATCAAATAGATAATGAAATCTTGAGGAGATAATTTGTGTTTTCAAATGGCTCTAATCTGCGACAGTAGGGATCCCTTGGGAAAATTTGTTGTTTGTCCTACTCGGCTATTATGTAGCTTTGTTGTTTGTCTGTTTTGTGGATCCTTCTTGGTTTGCTATGTTGATATCTTTATTCATTGTTTCCAACTGGTTGGTTGATCCACTCTTGTGAAAGGTTTGGGGCACCTTTCAAAACCCTTTCATCCATCTTATCAAAAAAATAAATAACTAAAGATTCCATGATAAGATGTGATAATTCAAGATTGCAAGATGAGATTACAATGAGCAAAGGAGATATCTTTAGATAGGCTCGAGTTCAAGGTGGTCAAAGATACAAATGTCAGCCCCTACCACACATTACAAAATAATGTTAAGGCATTCCTGACCCTTCACCCAAAGGATAATTTACAAAGTTTACAAAAATCCCATCAAACATACTTTGTATATTCCCATTATTACAAAACTCAACAAGTTTTTTATTGAGTCCTGAGTCAAATCGGCCCAAATGAGTAATTTGGATTCAACTTGAAAATTTTAAAAAATTCGCTGATTTTTTTCTTAAACTTGTTCAACTCACTAACTCGCCAAACAAGTTCCAAGGAAAAATTTTGGCTGCAAGAGGCCCCTTTGACCAAATGGCATAAAAGGTCAATTTCTTTTTTCTGGCTCATTTGGGAGTTTTCTATGATAACGAGACATGAAAGGAGGTCAAGGCAACTACACTAAACAATCATTGGCATCCCCAAACATAGATCATTCCAAATGTTCAAGAATCTAATAGGCACCCAACATTATGTCAACCATGTGGTGCTTCGGCTTGTGAGTGCAACTGGAGTACGTTTGAGCATATTTACTTCAAGAAGCA
This sequence comes from Wollemia nobilis, assembly GCA_028583015.1. Classification (NCBI taxonomy): domain Eukaryota; kingdom Viridiplantae; phylum Streptophyta; class Pinopsida; order Araucariales; family Araucariaceae; genus Wollemia; species Wollemia nobilis. Next base: position 4,293,806 of record JAQPPZ010003172.1, on the reverse strand, counting down.
TAATAAACTCACACAACAAAAGCTGAATGACCTTGTGTTTATCCACTACAACCTTTGCCTCTACCACCAAGAAAAATAACAGAGAGTGACTTCAAGGCGATTATTTAGATTTAATCCATCACCTGAGGGGATCACAGAGCAGGAGCAGCAGGAGAAGGAACACCTCTTTAAATGGGATGAGTTCAAAGGAATAGAGCAAGACACATTCAAAGGCACAGAAGAAGGCACAAGCACAACAATAGCAGGCACAAAAGGAAAGGGTCAAATCTAAAGGAAAGAAGAAAAATGGACCAATACAGCATTTTAAGATATTTGTACTTTATTATAAAACTATCGCATGGCATTAAAAAAAAATTATTGATGTATGTTTCATTATTTTATACCTTAGATGATTAACTTTGGATGTGTAAAATGTTAATTACCGGTAACATACATGGTAAAAAAGACCAAAGGAAAAAAAAAAATCAATAATATATTGCATTTTTACAGTTTTTCCCAAAGTCTTTGCTGAGATTTTTTCAGTCCCAAGTCTGAGTCAAAATTTGGCTTGCTGAGTCCGAGTTTCTCAAATATATTCCAACATAAACATCATCAATGATATTGTGAATTGGTTTGAGATTTCCTGATTAGGTCCACTTCACATGTGCTATTGCATCTGCATTCAAGGGAGGAGAGTGGATGATAAGGTTGGGTCAAATAATTTTTTTTTTCTTTTTAAAATTCAATTGTAGCTCAAGTTCTTTTATTTATAATCTCTGATTTAGTTTACTTCTATGTTGATGTCAACAGAAACACGATTAGAAAAGTGGGGCAGCCATGTCATGAAATGTAGGAAACTTTACGGTGAACTTCTTGGGGAGATGGCAGGAATAGAGGAATCAACAAAACTGGGTGGAAGATTTGGAAAATCTTGTAAACGCTATCAAAAACTTTCAGAAAAACCTGGAAACACCGTTGTAAAATTAAGGAATATTCGGAAAAGCTGAATTCCATGCATGAAACTTACAATCTCTTCTCGGAAAAGTACAAGGCAATGAAAGTTTAACCTATATAAGCCAAAAGTGAAAAGAAGCCCATCAACAGGGAACTTTGACATATATTTATTAATGCCATAGATCCAAAAAGAATGAACTGTGCCTTATGTATGTCAGAGATGGGTTTATAAGGAAATGTGGCTAATCACCAGTGCCAATCCACGTTGTGTCTAAGGGCGGCATTATTGTTTTGAACTTCTTATGAAAGTTATGCATGCATTGAGGTTGTCTAGGAGAATGTTTCTTCTACAGCATGTGATCGCATCAAACCTTTTGTGCACTAGACTTCTCGAGAGAACAGGCCAAGAAAGTTTACCCTAAACCCCCAGAAAACCATTGCTTTGAAAGAAAGGCGGAAAAAAATGGAAGTTGAAATGGATTGAGAGAACCTGGGCTATGTTTTCTCCCTATATTCCAAGGCGCCTTTCCCTTGTTGGCTCTGCTAATTTTCATTCTCCTAACGGCCTCAGTACTGTCAATTACTTTCCCCTCTCCCTCTTTTGGCTCTTGTGCTTGCTCTCCCTCCTTTAGCAGTTGAAGTGTCTTCTCAGTAGCCATGGTTGCTGCAACAAAATACCAATCTGCTTTTGAGCCTGTCAACGTCAATCTCTTCCATCCACAATAGAGTTCGTTTTTCTTCTGGGGGATGCCCTTTGGAAATCCTTTGGACGTAAGGGAAACAATGGGCATTGAGCCACTTTGAAGCTACACATACCCAAGGGGAGAACGATATCAACCATGACACCGTATGGAAAGCAAACAAACAAACTTACACATTTGTATTGAAACAAACACAAAAAAATTAATTTAGACAAAAAACCAAAAATAAATAAAGGAGAGACACCTGTTGAAGGCATGAGTTGAGCCCAGTAGCAGGAGGAAAGAAGGACCAGATATTTATCATGCTACTGAGTGATGCAAACACTCCAGCTAAAGAGCAGAAAGTTTATACTGTAATATGGACAGCAACGATGAAGAGCTCTCTGAGAGTAGCCAAAAGCCAACTAGGTGGACGCGAATGTTATATCTGGACGGTGATTTGAAGTATGTGGCTGTGGTTAGAGACAGTGGCTTTGAGGGCGTCTTCTTATGCATCTGCTTTAAAAAGAAAATTGTAGAAAAAGTGTACTGTTGCGACTGTCGGCATGTAAAGTAACCCGCATGACAAAGGGGATAGGATTAACCTGTTTTTTATTGCCATTTGAAAAATATAGATTGACGCTTAAGGATGTTATTGTCCAATTGAAAATGAGGGCTAGACACTTGTTTACAAGATTAATTTTGTCCATAAGAATTGATGGGATTAACCTTTAAATTGCCGTGGTAAATTTTGTTCTACGTACCTTTTTAAAGAGTAAAAAAAGTAGGCCAGTGCTAAATTTTGTTTAGCACACCTTTTTAAAGAGTAAAAGTAGGCCAGTCCTAAATTTTGTTTAGCACACCTTTTTAAAGAGTGAAAGGAGGGTAATGGGTAACACACCTTGCGAGAGGCTAAAAGTAGGTTAGAATAATGAATTGCCATAAAAATTTGATAAACAATTTATTATTAAAGAGTTATATTTTTGTATAAAGTTGTTTGTTTCGTATGATTTTTATATTATTTTATGTGAAATTTGAAGAGTTTTGAAATGAGTCATTATACGAAAGAATCCAATCAGTATTGAAAGAGATACGATCATATCAAGAAAGTCATACAAAATAAGGATAATATTAGGGTAATTTTTTTAGAAAAACATTTCATAAAAGCCATATCTTTATGAAGGGTTGTCCGATTTAGATTATTTTTGGTATAGAATTTGAAGAGCTTTAAAGTGGTCATAAGAAGAAATCCAAGCAGTATTCAGGTAGAAGTCAACCATCTCGAATAAGGGTAGTGACAATTTTTCAAGTCACGACAAATGAAACTGCAAATATCTATCAACCAAGGTTCAAATGATGGGAGGAGCAATGGGGGGCTAGGGCATCAGCAAGGCGAGACATTCCATCTAGGCGTAGAATTTTTCATCCAAAGTTTAATGTTTCCCTTTATTATCTAAGAAGTTTTGTATGCAAATTATTGTAGGTTTATTTTCAAACAATATAATCACTATTTTTTTTATTTGGTTAGTGTGAGAAACTCCTACGACCAACGCATAGGGTTGAGTAGTCTCCTCCCAACCATGACCTCTCGTAAAGCCAAGAGTTATGCTTATCAATAGGGAATTTAACACACAACCACCACACACCCACCCCCTCACACACTCACCCACATCGTGGTTTGAACCTTGGACCTCTCGAAGAAGAGCCAAATCCCGAATCGTTGCGCTATCCCCCCGAAAACATAATATAATCACTATAGGATATACTAGTATATTTCAGTAGATATCGAATTATAGTTTCTTCCTATGGACCGATTTGTAACTAAATCCTTAGAATCATCCTCTGTAGTAGAGCTTAGGAACCTCATTGCTCAAATATAAGGTAGTCACTGGTAAATTTAATGGGTCTTGGCCAAGGGATTCGACTTTAAGACAATGGATTGATAAGAGATGGAAGTCTCTAGAAGTGAGCCTATCATTTCTTCCCAAAGGTTCCTTCCTAGCCATTTTTTGTTCCAAGCATGAAAGAGATAGAATCCTAAATGGAGGTCCTTGATTTATAGGAAGAGCAAGACTCTTTCCTACCCATTGGTATGGAGGCTTTGCACCTAAAATCGTAAATATATTCCTAGTACCAGTTTGGGTCAGGATATATGGATTTCCCATTGAATTCTAGGAAATGGATACCTTTAAGGCAATAGGCAACACTCTAGGAGAATTCATTGAGATTTCAAAAACTACAAAAGATGGAGTATTAGCTTTTTATGCCTAGATACTGGTCATGATCGATATGAGTAAATATTTACCAAAATTAATCATTCTTAAATATGGGGGTAAGTGTTGGAGTATATTACATTATTTGGTATATGCTAATGTATCCTCGTGGTACCTTCATGGTACATATTGTAAATATTAGACTAGGGTCAATTATTATATTAGAGTGTGAGTAAATATTTTATGTAATGTAATAATGTGCAAGAAATGCACAAGTGTCATGTAAGTAAGTGTGCAAGTGTAATGTGAGTAAATGTGCACAAGTGTCTTTAGATTAGAGTGTGTTTAGTGAAGAGTCATGTATAGGTTTACATACAAGATAGAGCCATGTGTATACAAGTGTCAAGTAGAGAAGTCAAGAGTCATGAGACTTGGCATAAGGAAAGAAATAGTCAAGTAACCAAAGAGTCACTCTGCAATGGCTATATATTACTCCAGAGGAATATAGCAACCATAGCGGTCAAAACAATTTAGATTAGTATCCTTCTCAATATCTATATAATCAACCTTAGTTACAATATAGAGAGGGAAATCAAAAAGTATATTTAGCTCAAGAAATTCAAGAGTTGGAAGAAACTACTGAAAAATATGAATTCAAAGCTCTTTCAACAAACATTGATAATCAATGAGGATGAATTTCTCTCATAGAGTTTGGAAGATACCAATTGTTCATTTGATTAAAATATAAAAAGGCGATAAACTGAAGAAGTAGAAAAAGAAGATTAGAAAAAATTAGAAGAAAGCAAAAATATAATAGAGCAAGAACAAGTTATAGGATCAATTGAAGTACGAAGACTATGATTGAAGACTAAAGTCTTTAATAACCAAATAATGTAATACATGGGGGTGTTGAAGTATATTACATTATTTGGTACATGCTAATGTACCCCCATGGTACCTTCATGGTACATATTGTAAATATTAGACTAGGGTCAAGTCTTAGATTAGAGTGTGAGTAAATATTTTATGTAATGTAATAATGTGCAAGAAATGCACAAGTGTCATGTAAGTAAGTGTGCAAGTGTAATGTGAGTAAATGTGCACAAGTGTCTTATATGTAAGTGTACACAAGTATCTTTAGATTAAAGTGTGCTAAGTGAAGAGTCATGTCTAGGTGTGCATACAAGATAGAATCATGTGTATGCAAGTGTCAAGTAGAGAAGCCAAGAGTCATGATACTTGGCATAAGGAAAGGAATAGTCAAGTAACCAAAGAGTCACTCTACAATGGCTATATATTACTCCATAGAGGAATATAGCAACCATAGCGATCATAGCGATTAGAGCGAGCATAGTGAGCAAAGCAAGCAAAGTTATCATTACCGTAATAGAGTTTATGATACATTTGTAAAAGAAAGAGGAGTAATAGAGTTTGCATACATTTGAGCAACTAGTGATACATGCTTTGTACATGTAAGATTCAAGTTATTGCAATTATATTTGTGCATATTAATAAATGTTAGTCGTATATTATAAGTATTGATTTACGTATTAGTTTGCTCATATTATTTTGTTTATATCATAATCTTGATCTTACTATATTGTGGCTATCTCATATTTGATCTTGTAGAACTTTTCCCATGAGTTTTACATTAAGATTAAGGCTTCAAAAGCCATCAATAAGTTGTGGACCCAAACTATAGATTATGAAAACATATCTTTCATATGTAGATGTCATGAGGTGAGGCATATTAAGAGATCATGCCCTAAGAAGAGTCCAACAAAAATATATGTAGAAAACCGCAAGAGAAACTTACAAATGGATATGGATGAGGATGGTTTTCAACTTCTAAAAATAGGTCCAAACAAATGAAAGTAAATAAAAAGTGAAAAGTAAGGATATTGGAGTTGTAAGCGTATTGTAGTGTAAGGGTTTTGGCCTCTCTTTGGGAGGTCAAAGGTTCAAACCCCACTTAGTATGAGGGGACCAAAACCCCTCATAAAAACCTATGTAAACTCATTGAAAAAATAAGTAAGGATATTGGAAGAAACGTCAATTATTTTGGGGCTTTAACCTATAATAATAAAAAAAGCATATAAGAGCTTAGAAGACATGGTACAATAGGATTAGAATTTGAACAAGGAATTGTCTACTCGGTATGATCTTGATTTAGGGATGAACATTCCTATTGAGCCTAAAGAATGTGTTTCATCATATTTTGAAGACTCTCTTGAAGTGCCATGCACCATTCATGAGGAGGAAAGTGGTAGAGAAAACGTGGTGTTAGTTGTTAATACCTCTACCATTAACAAGGAATTACTAGAAAACAAGCATGATAAATCAAAATCTTCCTTAGCAGAGCTAATAGAGGAAAAATCTAATGGAAAGAAAAGTTGTAAAATAATATCTAGGAATAAAAATAAAAAGGCCTACTCTCGATATGGCAAGCCAAAAAGAGAAAAACCTTTAAATTATCAAGCAAGAGCCACAAAAGCAAGAGAAAACATAGAGAAAGGAACATAATCTAAGTTGGTTTAACTTCTATTTGCCGAACAACAAAATAATATTGGTAATTTGTAAGAGGGGTTAGCAGCGCCTAACAAGACATGATTACCATCTCATGGAATATAAGGGATGCTAATACCCCCTCAAAGGAGAGGTGTATCAAGGATCTATGTTTAAGTAATAAACCTAGTATTCTTTGTATTGAGGAAACCAAAATGACAAAGAAAGAATTTTCCAAAACTATGAAAGTAATATAGGCAATATATGAATGGGATGTTATGGATTTAGGAGCGATAGAGGGAACTATACCATGTTGAAATATAGTTAGAACCTCCTATGAAACCACTCATAAAGCTAGGCATTAGATAGCCTCATTAGTCACATGCTACTTTGCAAATATTCATTTAATATTTATTAATGTCTATGGACCTACAATTTGGTTAGGTATACAAGAAGTATGGAGTGGGATTGAAACCTTTATCAGATGTAAAGACTAGGAAACCTTATTCATGATCATAGGATGTTTTAATTCCATAACCAAGTTGGATGAAAATTTTAGGGGAATTAGGAAAAGAAACCAAATTATGAGAGATTTCTTTGCTTGTATTGAAAATAATAATCTATGAAAAATTGACTTTGAAGTGGACAACTATAAATGAACCTGTAGTCAAAATTCTTTGAATGCATTTACAAGTCTAAAAATATGGACTAGATTTGTTAAATTCTTTACTTCCAGAGCTTGAAGAGCATTCCAGACTCATCCCTGCAATTTTGTATTTTTGGGATTGGTAATGCTTCTTTATTCCAGAGCTTAAAGAAGTACTTATGGGCTAAATAACTTTGGTTAGCAATTATTCTTTAAAGTTTATAAAACTTAGCAAGCCAAAACATTTTTGTGCTGACATAAGTAAGGCGCCTCAAGTTTTTTAAAAAAAGTGAGGGGATCATAAGGAAAAAGTATCTAAGACTAGACGCTCTAAAAGATATCAATATGAACCTTTTTCGTGGTGATGTCAGCAAAAACTTTCCAAAAGTCCAAACAAGTATAAATCTAAAAATTGGGATCTAGTCAACAACCTTCTAACTTCACAAGTCTAAAAATAAAGCTAAGGTAGAGAAGTGTGTTGAATCTTTATCATTATTGATGTCAACAAGAGTGTTTCAAATCTCCAACACAATGCAAAGTTGGTGAGGTGGATGGTATCCATTCTATAAGAGGGTGAGTCGAAACATTTTGATGAGTGATGTTAGCCAAGCTTCTAAGAGTTCTTACATAATGAAAAGAATGCAAGAGGCATAAAAGGAAACCTAAAAAACAAAGTGAAATCCTAAACCAGAGATCTTTAGCACAAGAAATCAAATTAGCTTCAAAATTATCTAACATCCTTATACTAGTTAAGAAAAGTAGCCTAGAGGATAATAGATGCAACAACATCTCAGACTCAAGGATCTCAGCATGAAAGATACCTGACACATTAGAAATGAGCAGTTAGACCATATGACATTTGTCAAACTAGAAAGCAACAACCACTTCAATGAAGTGTGATTGGGGATCCTATAATCATAACTGACTCAGGTCCAACAAAAAATGCCAAGTGGTGCCAACTCAACCCAGGATCGTGCCTAATCAATTTTAGCCAATAATTGTATGCAATAGTTAGTTTCATTTGAGCTTAGTAAATTCTACAAAAGGATCAATGCTCCTCATTTGTAAGCATTGGATATTCAAGGTGCACCTTTTTATATGCTAATTGTTCTAAGTTTTTTTTTTTAATTTTATTTTACATGGTAGAATCGGTGGCCACCACGATGATTTGAGCACGTTATCCATATTTTATGGCCACCATAGTATTTTGCATTGTCTGCCATGGAAGCTGCCACATAGTACTCACGCAATCCACCCCTATAACCACCATGCCACAATCATTTTAAACTTTTTATGCCACTAAAAGAACCAGGAAAGGGACAAGCATTTAATCCAACGAGGCCCGAGATTTGAACCCTGGGCATCTGCCTCCCTTACGAGGTTTGGCTGAAACAATTGGTCTACACCTCAAATATTCTAAGTGTTATAAGTTGCTCAAAAGCAATCCATAGTTGTTTTATTTCTCTCATTCAAAGTGTATGAGAATATGTGGCATGCATGTTTAATATTTCTATTTATGTTTTAGTTGAAGTAAACTATGTTAGGCCAAGATTTATTTTAGTTACTTCGATTGAAACACTTGAAATATTGAATGTTGTGATTTTTGAGTTCGTTTTGTGTAGGATTATTATTTTTGTTTATGTTTTAGCCAGGGTAAATTCTAATAGGATAAGAGTTGTTTGTTTCACTTGGGATGCTTGGAATACTAAATACTATAGATTATGAGTTTATTGTGCTTATTGTATATGCTTTGACTAAGAGAATGTCTATTAGAATTTGCTTATAATAACAATTCTATGTTCATATAGTTGAAGATCTATATTGTTATTTTAATCCCTTTCACAAACAATCTCATTTCTATCCCTATTTCCTCTTTTCTTCATTCCTTTCCTTTGTTTTGTATTTAATTTTTCAACACCATGGAGTCCGCCTTCTCTAGAGGTTAATATATAAGCATGTATAGGTCATCCAATCTTGACTTTAGTCTAGGGTGCACATTTTTTACCTAGGTAAAGCATCAAGAGGACCAACAACAGAATAGGCTATAACCTAATAGCAAAAAAACAAGCATATGCATACTCTCAAATCATTGGCTAGATGAAGGGACTTATTCTTAAATTAATACCTTGATAAGAATTGGTTCATATCACTAGCCAATAAGAGTTTAAATGGTGTTAAATATGAGCATATGTGGGAAGACCATCCTCAATTTATTGATATAATAGCATAAACATGAAGTTATTTAAAAAAAGGTGGGTTGTATTCACTTCCAAAACAAATTAAATCAATGACATCTAGATTAAAAGAATGGAACAATAACACTTTCAAAAATATTTTTGAGAAGAAAGAAGAACTAAAAGAGAAACTTTCAAAATTTCAAAAAGGTGAGCACAATAATCCAAGCTTAGAGGAAAGAGATTTTCTTAGTAAATATCACAATATTTTGAATAAGAAAGAGAAATTTTAGAGATTAAAATCAAGACAGACTTGATCAAAGAAGAAGATAAAAACACAAAGCTTTTCATAGGATGGCAATTATACAAAAATCAACATTTAGAATTAGTAGAATTAAATAAGTAAATTGGGTTTGGATTGAATACCAAAGCAAAATAAGAAAGAAGGCAAGGCTTTTTTACCAAAATATTCTAGGATCAAAGGAGACTAAAGTTCTTAATGATAAACTACTACAAGAAGTACCTTCAGTTATAACAAATGAAGACAATAGCAAACTAATGGAGCCTATTACTCTGGAAGAAGTTTTTTCAACTCTTTTATCTTTTGATAAGGATAAATATTAAGGTTTGGATGGGGTCTATATAACATTTTATCAACATAACTAGGAAATGATGAAGGATTCTTGATTGGTGGCAGTAGAATAGTCTAGGGTAAAAATAATACATACCTTATAAAATAAATGTAATATATTCTACCCTAATTCCAAAAAATAAGGATGCATAATTGTTTAATTCATTTATGCTCACAAGCCTATGTAGTATGGCATATAAGACAATCTCCAAAGTAAGAGCAAGGAGGGTTTGTGAAATGGAGACAAACTCTAGATAGAAACATAGTAGCTCATGAAGTAATGCATTCAACAACTTCTAGAAAAAAAGAGAACAATGATCTTAAAACATGATATGATTAAAGCCTATGGTAGGGTTAAATGGGATTTTCATTTTACAATATTAGAAAAGTTAGTATTTGGGAAGAAATGGGTAATATGGACTACAACTTGTGTCTCTATAATATCATATTCAAAGTTAGTCAATAGGCTAGTAACAAAATCATTTAAAGCCAAGAGGGGTCTTACATAGGGAGATCCTCTATCACCATATATGTTCATTATCATGGCAAAGGTTTTGGGAAGGAACTTGAAGAAGGATTACAAAGATGGGCTAATAGGACTTAAGGCTAGTAATAATATTGACAACATCACCCATCAACAATTTGTAGGTGATACAACCCTTTTTAGGAAGGCAGGTAAAAACAAGGCTAGAGATTTGATTAACTTATTAAAGGAATATGAAAGAGTCAAAACAAAAAGTTAATAGGACAAAATCCAAAGTTTACTTCCTAAACACTCCAACTAGAATAAAAGTAGGGATATGCAGGTTACTTCAAATGGAGGAGGCAAATTTACCAACAACATATCTAGGGATGCCCTTATTTGAGGGGAGAATAAGGATATAATTGTGAAATAAACTACTAGCGTGGAAAGGTAAATGGTTATCATTAGCAAGTTAAGTGTGACTAACTAAATCAATCTCATAGGCCATTCCAACACATCATATATCCTTGTTTATTATGCCAAAATCTATAGAAAAAAGTTTAAGCTATATTATACAGTCATTTTGTGGTTAAGATTACATGATAAAAGGAAATTCCTTTGACAAAATGGAGCAAGGTGTGTGATGATAAAACTAGGGGAGGTCTTGGTTTAAGAGTTCTTATGGATGCAAACTTAGCTCTAAGGGGAACGGTAATTTGGAGATTGTACAAAGAGAGTCAAAGAAAATGGGAAAGAATTTCTCTAAGTACATTGTGCCCAATGGCCCAAGCTTTTCTTTATTACATTATCACTACCAAGTGGTTTTGCACTATGGAACAATTTAAAAAATCATTTGATCTAGTGATTAAAAGTCTAAGATGGGTGGTGAGAATTAGAGAAAACCATTCTATTTGGATGGATATTTGGTGTGATAAAAAACCACTCAATCTAGATCTAATTTTAAAACCATGGATGAGATCACTTCATGACAAATATGGTGATAGGGTTTCAAACGCTATGTACAAGGATTAGGAAGGAAGATGGAAATTGAAAGAAGATATTTTTACAAGTATATTGGGTATTGTTTCTACGAGGTATTGAGTAGAAAGATAATGATAGTGATTATTCTTGATGGAAGCTGAGGAAAAGCTAATTTGGGAGTTGAATAGCTCAAGAGAATACACATCAAGAAGCAGATATAATGTAAAGCACCAAAAAAATAGGAATATTGCAAGAATATGGAGATATATTTGGGATAGACCGAGCATTCCAAAAGTCAAAATGTTTGTATTGCTTTTAGGTCCTAGATTTTTTTTAATCTTAGGATAACCTAATGAAAAGGGATTTTCATTGCTCCTTATAATGTGTTCTATGTAAAAAGGAGGAGGAGAGTATAGACCATCTCTTGGGATATTACTCAATAGTCTAGTAACTATGTTAATAGATTCTTAATTTGTTTGGTAATACATAGTGATGATTGGTAGAATTAAAGAATGATTAAAGTAATGGCAGAGCACTTTTAAAAATGAGGTGTTGCAAACAATTTGGAATACATCAAAAGACACGATACTTTGGATTGCATGGATGGAAAGGAATAAAAGAATATTTAAAAGAAAGGAAAGTAGTTTAGAGATAATTAAAACAAATATTTTTTTAGCCATATAGGAGTCTAAACCAACCCTATTGACTCACTCAATCCCTATCCATGAAGTAGAGAGCCTTGATAGATGGAGTTAAGTCATCAATTGGAATTATGATGATGGGTATAGGAGAAACAAAAGGAAGGCAAAAAATATAAAGTGAAAACCACCCAAAGCAGAGTTGGTCAAATTGAATCTTGATGGAGAATCTAAAGAAAATATAGGACCAATAAGAGGAGGAGTAATAAAGAAAATAGGGGTAAGGTTTTATCACATTATGCTTTCAATAGTGGATTTAAGACAAATAATAAATCTAAAGCGTAGGCAACTTTAGAAGGATTAAAATATGCAAACAAATGAAATGGAACAAAGTATGAATGGGAGGCAATTCACTAATAGTAATAAAACACAATTTTGAGGAATGCAAAAGCTCCATGGAATATACAAGAGACCATTGTGGAAATACAAGATCTTATTACAGAGTATGAAGAAGTTAGGTTTACACACATGTTAAGAAAATAAAATAAATGTGCAGATAGGCTAGCTAATAGATGGTTTTAATAGAGGACCATGAAGTTAAATGATATTTTCTATGGTTATAGGAAGTAGTAAGTCTAGCTAGAGTTGACAAGAAAATGTTGATTGTCTTAATAAAAAAATGACTAAGATTTACTTTAATATTTTTGATTGGTAATATTTGTTGTATTTTATAATATTAATGTGTTTCCATATAAGGGATTCAATTCTTTTCAGGAGGTGAATTTGTCTAGTTACTAATTTAGTGTGGAAAATAGAGTCATTTCACTATACGAGAGAAAATCTTGATCAAATTTTAATTTAAATCGTTATCTTCCCCAACACTCAAGACTAAAAAATCAAAGGATATTTATTTTAAGTTTCATTCGGATTTCCATCTTCCTCCACACATAGTTGCTTTGCAAAGGATTAGAGTTTTTTTTAAACATCTCATTTTTGAGGAGCCATATCTTCATGAAAGGTTATCCAAATCAGATGATTCTTATACCAAATTGTGTAGAATTTGAATAGATTAAAATGAATGGTCATATGAAAGAATCCAAGCAATATTGAGGGAGATACTACCTTGTGAAGTCAACCATCCAAAATAAGGGCAGTGATCATTTTTCAAGTCGTGAAAAATGAAATTGCAAATATTTGTCAACTAGGGTTTGGATGATGAGAAGAGCAATGAAGGGCTAGACTTCAGTGAGGCAAGATATTCTATTTGGACATAGAATTTTTTAGCTAAGTTTTTTTCCCTTATTTATCTTAGAAATTTTGCATGCAAATTATTATATAGTATTTATCAAATATTATATTTGCTATAGGACATTTTGATAAATTTCAATAGATTTTGAGTTTTAGTTTCCTTTCCATGGACCGATTTATAGTTAAATATTTAGAATCATCTCTAGTGGTAGAGGTTAGTGAGTGCACCTTAGAGAGATCCTTGTTGCTCCAAGATAGGGTAGTTTTTGGTAAATTTAATGGGTATTGACCAGGGGCTTCAACCTTGAGAAAATAGATTGATAGAATTTGGAAGTCTTCAGGAGTGATTCTATCATTTCTTCCTAGCCATTTTTTGTTCTAGGGAAGAAAGAGAAAAATCCTAAAAGGGAATCCTTGGTTTATGGGAAGAGCGGGACTCTTCCTTACCTACTGGTATAAAGGCTTTTTACTTGAAAATGTAAATCTATACCTAGTACCAATTTGGGTTAGGATGTTTGGGTTGCCAATTGAATTTTAGAAAATAGATACCTTAATAGGCAACACTATAGGATAATTCCTTGAGATTTTAGATACTATAGAAGATGGATTCTTGGCTATTTATGCTCGGCTATTAGTCATGATCGATATAATTAAAGCTTTACCAAAATAAATAATTTTTAAATATAGGGATAAGATGTGGACCCAAACCATAGATTATGAAAACATATCTTCTAGATGTAGAATATGTCATGAGGCGGGGCATATTAAGATATCATGCCCTAAGAAGAGCCTAGCATAATCATTTGTAGAGAATTGTAAGAGAAAATTACAAATGGTTATGTATGAAGATGGTTTTCAAATTTAAAAAAATAGATCTAGAAAAATGAAAGAAAATAAATAGTGGAGACCAATAAGGAAGTATATTGGATGAAATACCAACTCGTTTGAGGCTTTAACCTATAAAGAAAAATTAGATCAAAACTTAAGGACACAGTATAACAGTTTCAACATATTAACAAGGATCCATATATTCAGTATGATCTTGATTTAAGGAAGAACATTCTTGATGAACCTAAGGAATGTGTCTCATTAGATTTTGAAGACTCTCTTGAAGTACCATGCACCATTTGAGAGAAAAAATTGGTAAAAAAATATAATTTTAGAAGTTAATACCTCTACCATTAATAAGGAAATACTAGAAAATGAGCAAGACAAGTCAAAAGCTTTTGTAGTAGAGCCAGGAGAGGATAAATATGATGAAAAAAAATTGTGAAAGAATATTGAGGAATAGAATAATAAGACCTACTCTTAATATAGACAAGGCAAAAAGAGGAAAACCCTCAATCAAGCAAGATCCAAGAAAGCAAGAGTAAACATAGAGAAAGTAACGTAAACTAAGTTGGTTGAACTTCTCTTTACCAAACAACAAAATGATAATGTTAATACGTAGGTAGGGCCAAAAGCCCCTAATGAGACATGATTATCATCTCATGCAATATAAGGGGTGCTAATGCCCCCTCAAGGCAGAGGTGTATCAGGGACCTATGTTTAAATAATAAGCCTATATTCTTGTATCCAGAAAATTAAAATGATAAAATAAGTTTCAAAAACTATGAAAGCAGTGTGGGCAAGATACGAATGGGATGCTATGGATTCTGAAGGAGCAATAGGGGGAATTATAACTTGTTGGAATCCTTATAGAACCTCTTATGTAACCATTCATAAAACTACACATTAGATAACCTTTTTAGTCTCTTGCTACTTTGCAGATATTTGTTTCATTCTTATCAATGTCTATAGACCTACTACTCAGTTAGGTAGATTAGAAGTTTGGAGTGGGATTGAAACATTCATGAGAAGTAAAGACTAAGAAACTCGCTTCATGATCATAGGAGATTTTAATGCCATAACTAAGCTAGATGAAATTAACCCAAAGTATGAGAGATTTCTCAAATTTTATTCAAAATAATAATATATGGGAGGTTGAGTTTGAAGAAGACAACTATACTTTGACCAAAATTAGGAGAGGCCAAAACCTAATAGCAAAAAAATTATACAAATGCATTCTCTCATATCATTGGCTAGATGAAGGAACTTGTGCTAAAATTTTATACGTTAACAAGGATTGGTTCAAATCACTTGGCAATAAGAGTTAAAATGGTGGTAAGTGAATTAAAAAATATATCATATTTTAAATATGAATAAATGTTCAAATATCGGGCCTCATTGGACTGAACTCTTGTCTCTTTTCTAGTGCTTTCAATGGTGTAAAAGGTTTAAAATGATTATGGCATGGTGGTTATAGGGTGGATTGCGCGAGTACTGTGTGATAGCTTTCAAGGTAGACAATGTAGAATAAAAGATGGATAGCGTACTTGGATCATCATGGCGGCTACTGATTCCACCATGTAAACTCTCTCTCTCTATATATATATATATATATGAATAAATGTGGGAAGACCATGTGTAAATATTTAGGTAATGGTGGGTTGCATGCTCTTCCAAATCAAATTAAATATATGACATCTAGATTAAAAGAATGGAACAAGAACAATTTTGGAAATATTTTTGAGAAGAAAGAAGAACTAAAGATAAACTTTCAAAATTCCAAAAATATGATCATAATAAACCAAACTCAGAGGAAAGGGAGTTGCTTAGTGAGTATCATACTATATTGAGTAAGAGAATTTGTGGAGATTAAAATTAAGACAGACTTGGTTAAAAGGAGATAAAAATACAAAGTTTTTTTATAAAAGGGCTATAGGTACAAAAATCAACATCCAAAAATAGTAGAATTAAATCAATAGAAAGGGTTTGGATTGAAGATCATAGTGAGATTAGAAAAGAGGCAATGTCTTTTTATCAGAATATTCTAAGATCATAGGAGACTGAAGTTCTTAATGATAAACTTCTTCAAGATGTTCCTTTAGTTATAATGAATGAAGATAATAGGAAATTGATGGAGCATATTAATCTAGAAGAAGTTCATTTATCTCTTTTATCTTTTAATAAGGATAAATCCCTATGTCCAGATGGGCTCTTTGCAACTTTTTATCAAAATAATTGGGATATTGTAAAGGATTCTTTATTGGTGGTAGTGGATCAATCTAAGGTAAAATAATATATACCTTATAAAATAAATGCAACATATCTTGCTCTTATTCCAAAAAATAAGGATGTTGAAATATTTGATTCTTTTAGACCCATAAGCCTATGTAATATGACATATAATATTATCTCCAAAGATATAGCGACTAAGGTGTTTTAGATGAGTTGGAAAGGAGAGGGCAATCCTCTAAGGGAGGTCCCAGGTTCGAATATCCACCCTACCAAAAAGTTGAATTGGGTACCCAAAATCCAATTGTTAATATTGGTGCGGGCAGGACCAGGTGCAACTCCCAAGTGACTTTGACGGTTTAGAACCCCTGGTCGTGGTCTCTTAGACCAAGGCAGCCCCACAAGGGGTTTTTTGGTTTAAAAAAAAAGATAGTGAATCGATTAAGACCATTGTTCGACAAAATTATTTCAAAAGAGCAAGGAGGATTTGTGAAAGAGAGACAAATTTTGAATGGGATCATAGTAGCTCAGGAAGTTATACATTCAAAAACTTTGAGAAAAGAGAAATCAATGATCTTAAAACTTGATATGAATAAAGCCTATGATAGGGTTAAATGGGATTTTATTTTTGCAGTGTTAGAAAATTTTGGATTCGAGAAGAAATAAGTTAGATGGATTAAATCTTGTGCCTCTACCAATTTCTTATTTTGTGTTGGTCAATGGGTTAGTAACAAAATATTTTAAAGCCAAGAGAGGCCTTATACAAGGAGACCCTCTATCTTCTTATTTGTTCATTATTATGGTAGAGGTTTTGAGTAGGATCTTAAAGAAATATTACAAATATGGGCTTATAAGTGGACTTACGGTTAGTAATAACATCGACAACATAACCCATCAACAATTTGTAGATGATACAACCCTTTTTGGAAGGTCAAGGATAAATGAGGCCAAAGCTTTGAATAACTTTTTAAAGGAATACAAAAGAGCATCAGGGAAAAAATTTACTAGGACAAAATCCAAAATTTACTTCCTTGACACTCCAGCTAATATCAAAGCAAGAATTTACAGGTTACTTCAAATGGAGGAGGCAAATCTACTAGCTACTTATCTAGGAATACCTTTATTTGAGAGGAGAATAAGGATAGAATTATGAAATCTAGTTATTAGTAAAGTTCAAAATAAACTTATAGCTTGAAAAGGTAGATGGTTATCGTTAGCAAGAAGAGTGTAGTTAATTAAGTCAGTCTTACAGGCCATTCCAACATATTATATGTCAAAATTAGTTGAAAAAGTTTAATCTATATTATGTGATCCTTTTTATGGTCAGGTTTACATGATAAAAGGAAATTTTCTTTGGTGAAATGGAGCAAGGTGTGTGATGATAAAACTAGGGGAGGTCTTGGTTTAAGAGTTCTTATAGATGCAAACTTAGTTCTTAGGGGAAAATTAATTTGGAGATTGTACAAAGAGAGTCAAAGACAATGGGAAATAATTATTCTAAATAAGTATGTTGAGCCCAATGACCCAAGTTTAATATTTATTGCATTCTCTCTACCAAATGGTTTTGCTCTTTGGAATGGTTTTAAAAATTCTATTGATCTAATGATTAAAGGTTTAAGATGGGTGGTGAGAATTGGAGAAATTTTTTTCTATTTGGATGGACACTTGGTGTGATTAAAAACCACTCAATTTAGATCCAATTTTGAGACTTTGGATGATATTGCTTCAAGATAAATATGGTGATAGCATTTCAAATATTTTGTACAAGGATCAGGAAGGAAGATACAAATGGAAAGAATATATTTTTTACAAGTATACAAGACATTGAATAACAACTATGATTATTTCGAGGGGAGCCAAGGATAAATTGATTTGAGAGTTGAATAGCTTAGGAGAATACACAACAAGAAGTGGATATAATGTACAACACCAATAAAATAGTAATATCACTAGAATATGGAGAGATATTTGGTATAGCCCAAGCATTCCTAAATTTAAAATGTTTGTTTGGCTAGTACATCATAGAAGAATTTTATCCTAAGATAACCTTATGAAAAGGGGTTTGCATGGCCTCTCTCAATGTGTTCTTTGTAAAAATGAGGAGGAGAGTATAGACCATCTCTTGGGAAATTATAGCAATGGATTCTTAATATGTTTGGTAAATGCATGGTGATGAATAGCAGAATTGAAGACTGGTTAAAGCAATGACATAACACTTATAAAACTGAGGCTTTATAGACAATATGGGATATTTCAAAAGATACAATACTTTGGACTGTATGGCTAGAGAGGAATAGAAGAATATTTAAAGGGAAGGAAAGCAATTTAGAGGTAATGAAAAGGAAGATATGTTTAGCCATAGAGGAGTCTAAACCAACCCTATCAACTCAACCGATCCTTAATCTAGAAGCAGAGAGCCTTGATATATGGAGTCAAGTCATTAAATGAAATTATGATGTTTAGTACAAGAGAAGCAAAAATAAGGTAAATAATATAAAGTGGAAACCACCATATGTGGAATGGGTTAAATTGAATTTTGATGGAGCATCTAAAAGAAATCTAGGACCTGGAGGAGGAGGAATAATTAGAAAAAATAGAGGAGAGATTTTGTCTCATTACACTTTCAATAGTGGATTTAAGACAAATAATGAAGCTAAAGCTTGGGTAACTTTAGAAGGATTAAAAATATTAAAACAAATAAAATAAAACAAAGTATAGATGGAAGGTGATTCTCTCATAGTAATAAATGCAATTTTGAGGAAAGCAAAGGCTCCATGGAACATACAAGAGATAATTATAGAAATTCAAGATCTTGCTAAAGAGTTTGAAGAAATTAGGTTTACACATACTTTAAGGGAAGGAAACAAATGTGCAAATAAACTAGCCAATAAAGGGGTTTTTATTGGAAATTTGAGCAAGTTTTGTTGTCATTGATGTCAAGAGGTTGATGTCCAGTTTTGTTGTCATTTGATGTCACAAGGTTGATTTTCCAAAAGGCAAGGAAGTGGTTAAAAGAAAAAGGATATAATATTTATTTTAATATTATATGCCTAAAGAGGCCTAAAATATTGAAGACCTAAGGGAAGAGAAGCAGGTTTAAAATAAATAATAATATTATAATAATTTGGGCAAAAAGATGAGGTGAAGAAAAACGAGGTCTAAGGAATCATTAAAAATAATCTATTCTTGAAAAGACCCAGTGAGCATATTATAAAGGATTTAATTTAATTTATTTAAATTAAAATATTTTAACCTATGGTTAAAATTTTAATTTAAATAAACAAAAGGCGCCAAAGTTTAAAATTTAAATTTAAATTTAAATTCAAAAATCGATTTCGAATTGGGCCAACGTGTTAAGCACAAAGAACAAAGTGTATATAAAGGGGAAATGATTTTCATTTCTTCCTTCACCGATGCTATTCGAATGCTAATGTTAAATATTGTGTGTGCTGCATTGTTGAAAGGAGAAGAGGATTCGTGTGCTTTTAATTAAAGGGAGGCATATATTGGTTGAAGTACGTGTGGAGCACCAAATCAATCCTAAGGTACTGGGTAGCGTAGTCGGTGGTCATAGGTTGGTTAAGATGCTCACGCAGGGCAAGTCGTGGGTTTGATTCATGTCCCCTTCATTTTGACACACAACAAAGGTTTTTGGTAGTTATCAAATTTCACAGAAGGTAAGGCATTAATAGTGGATTGTGCACTTTGAGGGTTGTGTGGGCGTGTAGCCTAGGCGATAGCTTAGCCTTGGGATAAGGTGTTGCGGCGATGGTCAGTCACAGGTTTGAGTTTAGGCGCAGTCAAAGAGGGCACAATAATTTTTGTTGAAGACGTGGGCCAACATTTTATTTTAATTTCTGCTAAGGTTTTGGAAGGCGTAAATTCCATAAATTACATAGAGGCCACGTGATTATTTTGGAATGCATAGGGAGTCATAAGGATTATTTAAAAATATTTTTATTTTTGTTGCTTAAGAAAATAAAGGGATTGGAGTTATAAGGTGTTAACAAAGGAATTTAATTTTTATATGTTGAATGTTATTTTGTGAAGATTGGAGTTATAAGGTGTTAACACAAGAAGTTGATTTTTATATGTTGAATGTTATTTTGTGAAGTTTGGAGTTTATAAGGTGTTAACAAAGGAATTTGATTTTTATGTATTGAATATTATTTTGAGAAGTTTGGAGATTATAAGGTGTACTTGAGACTTGATATTTTTTGTATGGTGAAATAATTATTGAGGAAAATATTTGTGTGGAGATTTTGAGATAGGTTGTTGCTATCTAACCTTGAAATTGGCAAAGAGGATTTGATTGTGATTAAGACAGGTTTTGAAGATATATCTCCATAAAAACAAAAGGTATGGGCACATCATACTTATGATTAAAATGTTGTTTGATTGAATGTTGTGAAATGCAAAGGTGGAGTGAAAAGGATTGTTTGATAAGCATTGTTGGAAATGTTTGAGTGAGTTTTCATATGCATGATTGGTGAATGATTAAGAGAATATTTGAGTTAGAGATTGAGGATTATTTGAGTTAGGGCTTGAGACCCACATTGTGCATCTTGGTTGAAGAAGTATGAAAACACTTTTTTAGGGTTTGTGAGCAAGTTGTGTTTCATTGATTGAATAATTGAGTGAAATTCTTGAGCATTGGTTTTGAGTAATATTAAAAGTGAATGTGCAAACATTAGAAATCATATTTGTGAAAGTAATAGATTTAATGATTGAGTAGAACATATTGAGATTTTTATAGAGTATATCATTCCCTATATGTTCCAGATATTAAATGAATTCTAAGTAGAATATGTCTAAACTACTTCAAGTTAAAGGATTTAGTTTGAAGATTAGACAAGGCAATTGATAACATTGTGTGCAAGATTTGAGATTGATCAAGCATGTCTTGTGAGCTGTTTTGAGCATGTGTTGGACAGATTTGAGTAAGCTTTTGTTAAATCTTAAGGGTAAATTTTAGCAAGCTTTTGTGAAATCTTGTAGACATATTTAAGGCAAGTCTTGGTGAAGACTTGAGAATAGATTGAGCAAGTTCTTGAGAGGACTTGTAGGCAGATTTGAGGTAAGTCTTGGTGAAGACTTGTAGGCAGATTTAAGGTAAGTCTTGGTGAAGACTTGAGAATAGATTGAGCAAGTTCTTGAGAGGACTTGTAGGCAAATTTGAGGTAAGTCTTGGTGAAGACTTGTGAGCAGAGTTGATTGATTGATTTGTTAAAGCTTTGTGTTAAGGCTTGGGGTAAATCTAAGTAGAGTTGATTTATGATTTGATCAAGATTTGTGTTAAGGCTTGAGGATAGATTTGAGGATAGAGTTTGGTGCAAATTTGAGGGTAAATTTATGCCAGACTAGAGACAGACTTGTGAGCAGATTTGTGCTAGACCGAGGATAGTGTTTAGTGCATATTTGAGACAAAGATTGAGCAGATCTAAGAGCAAGCTTTGGAGGTGACAGAGCAGAGGATAGTAGTCTCTAATGGATAGAGATCCATTAGCCAGGGTAGTGAGGACAAAGGTCTTCTGAGTGAGGACAAAGGTCTTCTATGGAGAGATATCCACAAGCTAGTGCAATGGAGGCAGTAGTCTTCTAGAAGATCATCAACCAGAGCAGAGGAGAAAGAGTTCTCCTGTGGATAGATATCCATGAACTAGAGCAAGGGGAAAGAGTTCTCCTATGGAGTGTGATCCGCGAAGTAGTTGGGAAGATAGAGTTCTTCTGTGGAGAGAGATCCATGAACCAGTTGAGGAGAAAGAGTTCTCCTAGGTCAATTTCCATGAACCAAAGAAAAGGGGAAAGAGTTATCCTATGGAGATAGATCCACAAATCAGAGCATTAGGGGATTGGTGTCTCAATTGGATAGAGTTCCATAAAAATTGTAATAGGGAAGTGATTCCCAAGAGGATTTGTTGAGAAAATTTAGTAGAAATATTTTCTCCATGGAGTAGCCCACATTGGGTGAACCACGTTAAATTGGTGTCTCTATTGTGTGTGATGATTTGTGCATTACTTTGATTACTGTTATTGATATTGCCATTGATAATATTGGATAATATTATTTGGGAAAGAAAAGTAAAATTTGGTATTTTTTTGTTCATCCCCCCTCTCAGTATAAGGTTGTGTTCTTCAATTTTGATTGAGAATCATAAAGTTAAATTCTCCTTTCCATAGTTAGAGGAAGTAGTAAGTTTAGTTGAAGCTCATAAGAAAATGTTGATTGTCTAAATCAAATAATGATTAAGATTTACTTTGATGTTTTTCATTGGTAATATTTACTTTATTTTGTAACAATAATGTGTTTTCAAATAGACTATTTATTATAATTTTTGTGGTTACACTTTTGTTTCAGGAAAGAAACTAACAATCCAAATTTCTTAAAGCGAACTATGATAGTGTGATGTTTTAGAAATATTACTCTAACAATGCATAGATAGTAGAGGTGAAGTTTTTGCATTGTGAAAGTTGCTAGAGAAAATGTCGAGAAGGATGCTAAATTCTGGAATATTTGTATTCATACAAAAAATTGAAAAGATTCAAAAAATGAAAATCAAGAACTCAAACATTTTATGTAAAATGATGTAGGTTTCTAGCTATAGCATCTCAATTGATATGAGAAGTGTATCTATTTGTAAACTCTCAACCTCTAAAGAAGAGAGTTGTAATTTGTCAAGGGTGGGGGACACGAGTACAACCCCTTATTATTCAGCCTAAAAAATGAATACCTAGAAGAAACAAATGTGTTTCCATATAAACTATTTATTATTATTCATGTGGTTGCACTTATGCTTTAGAAAGGAAACTAGAAGTCTAAATTTGGTAAAGCAGACTATGATAACACAAAGTTTTAGAAATATTACTCTACTAAAATGTAGTGCATAGACAATAAAGGTGGAGTTTTGGTATTGTGAAGGTTGTTGTAGAAAAATGTCAAGAAGAAGGATATTGAATTTTAGAATATTTGTATTTACAAAGAAAATTGAAGAAGATATAGAAAATAAAAATAAAGAATTCAAAATTTTTATGAAAAAATATGTAGGTATCTAGCTATAGCAACTTAATTGAGATGAGAATTGAATCTGTTTATAAAATCTCAAGATCTAAAGGAAAGACTTATGATTTATCAAGGGTGGAGGACTTGAATACAACCCCTTTTTCTCTAATAAAAAATAAAGTATTTATAAGTTGTAATATTATCATATGGTTTATATGCGAGTTGAGAGGAATTGTGATCTAAGAGAGAGCGCAAGTCAGGAGGAAGTGCGATCTAGGAAGAAGTGTGAGCCAAGAGGAAGTGTGAACTAAGAGGGAGTGTGAGCTAAGAGGAAGTGTGAGTGCAAGTCGAGAGTAAGTGCGAGCCGAGATTCTATCATGGCAAAAGAGCGATAGATTCATCGAGAGTGCAATCCGGGAGTAAGTGCGAGCTAAGATTCTATCATGGCAAAAGAGAGACAAATTCATCGAGAGTGCATCAATGCTTCAAACCCTTACCATGAATGCATGAAACACTATTTCCAAAACAATGCTGAAGCAAAGGAACACCAAGAAAAATAAAAGATAAAGGCTATTGCGAGCCAAGAGGGAGTGCAAGTCAGGAGCGAGAGTGAGGCAAGAGAAAATGCAAGCTAGGAGTGAGTGTAAGCTGAGAGGGAGTGTGAACCAAGAGGAAGTGTTATCCAAAAGTGACCTCCATTAGCTACCATGGAAGGAAAGTCATATTTGAAAGCCCCAATGGGAAGTAAGGATGCCCTAGCTGGAAGTATGGAGGCCCAAGTTGGGGATAAGTAGAAGAGAGAATACATGGCAAGTTCGATCCAAGTATCATATGTTACACAAGAAGTAAGTATCAAGGATGATATAATTGAGCATGATAAAATGGTTCTTAAAAGTAGAGGGTTGATATGTAAGTTCCATAGATTATGGCCAAGGATTTTGGAGATTCAAAATTGGATAAAGTGGAAGTGGGGATTAAATTAAAATTACTTTGTGACTTTTCTTCCTAATATTTTTCTCCTCATTATATTTTTTAGTTAAAAAATTAGAAATAAAATAATGGTTTATGGCCCATGGTTTAGGGGAAGAGATGCACTTTATTTGAGACCATGGAATGCAATTTTTTTGTTGAGACAAAAATGATTAAGAAGCTTCTAATATTGGTTAGGTTTTTTGGACTTCCATATCAACTTATAAAGAAGGATGTTTTGAAGAATATTGGAAAGACCCTATGGGAATTCATAAAGGAAGGACTAACTACTAAGGAGTGAAAGAATGCTATATAAACTTGAATATGTGGTGTTATAGATATTTTAAACCTTTGCCACAATTTATTAAAATTAAATATGAATCAAGAGAATGGGATCAACATGTAGATTATAAAAATATCACATGTCGTTGCCACAATTTTTATGAGATTGGATACATGGAAAAAGTTTGAAAAGTGAAAACTATGAAGAAAGAGATAAAATTCCAGCCATGAGATAAACCTCAAGACAAAGCAAGGAAAAATTACAATAATAGAAGCTAGGTCAGATCAAGGATATTCCAATCTAAAGGAAGAGGCAAAGAAAGCCTATTTGCAATATATTTGGCAAGTTCAAAAGGAATTAAAGATACAAAAGAAGATATGGAGAGAAATCCTAAAATAAATATGATAAAAGAGGTCATGTTTATTCCAAGTAAATCATCTTCATTTTTCTCTAGTATAAAATCCTCTCTATGTAATAAAAGTGAAAGGGGTGAAGATGTTATCCCTTGCACTTTAAGGTTTCAAGAGCAACATAATAAAGAAATAAGGATGGAGGAAACCCATAACAATTTAGGTTTTTTAGGGAAAAATAAGAAGTTAATTGCTACATAAGAGCATCCTTGCATTTTAGGGTTTCTAGGGCAACATAAAGAATATTGTGCTTTTGAGGTTATTCCTTGCACTTCAGATCCTTTAGAACAAGGGAAACCTAAAGAAGATAAGTCTTACTATGAGAAGTGTGAGAATATTTAAGATATGGATGAATATGAAAGTATTACTGGGAATGAAATAAAGAGAGGAAGACCCAAGAAGCAAAAACAAAGAGAAAAAGAAACCTATAGGGATATTGATATGGGAAACAAAAGCAAATATCACAAGTGCTAACAAGAAGTGGAGCTAAACCAACAAAAAAAAAACAATGAAAATGATATTTTGGAATATTAGGGAAATGCATAAGAACCCTAATAATAGGTATTCATATATTGTGAGGTTGTTATAGATAAGATATTTATAGATATAGAAGCTTGGTAACAAATATTTTAGCCATTCATAGTCTTGAACTTCATCTTAACAAAATTTAAATATCAAAAGGCATCTAATATAAAGAAAGTTGATTATGGAAACTTAGCAATTTGAGAAAGATAGAGAATATCGTTGATAGAAAGACAAATGAAGAATATCTTTGATAGAAAGGTAATGTCGGGTATGCTTATTTTAACTTGTTAGAAAGGTAATGAGAGAAATGTAATGTTTTATTTTTGTAATGGGAGTGGCCCCTAATAGAAGCCACACAACTTATTAAAATAAATAAATTATTATATGGTTTATTAGAATTCCATAGGTCCATAATAATATGGTCATATGATATTATGATTATATGGTTTAATGGAGCACCATGATAATGTTAATATGATTACAATATAAGGCCAATGGTTTAATCTTAATTATTTATATATTTTTGTGGTTTATTGAAATATCATCAAATGGCATTGGCTAAATCAGTTATATTCCTCATCTTTCAAGGAGGTGACTAAGATTTGAACCTTTCCAAGTTGTACATGCATAATTGTCAAGCTTCTTGTAATACCACCATGCGGTCATGATTTTATACTAATGGGTTGTTTCAATACCATATCAATTAAAAATAATTTATTTGAAATATCATGATAATGCACCCTTTAGATTCCAACTTATGTGGTTAAGAGATAGCAGGCTACAAGATAACATCCTTCAATGGTGGCAAGAAGGAAAACCCAAATATGGTACCCACATGTTCATATTTGCCAAAAGATTGCAATATATCAAAACTCAACTCAAGAAGTGGAATTGGGAGGAGTTTGGTGATGTTCGACAAAAGAAAAATGAAATCACTATACAGCTAGAGCAGTTGAATGCAAATATTAGGACTCAAGGCCTAACAAAGGAGTGGAGTAGGGAGGAGCTTAGACTTACAACACTTGTGGAAGAATGGGATAAAAGAGAAGAGCTCCTCTGGAAATAGAAATCAAGAGTCCAATGGTTGTAGGAAGGGGATCAAAATACAAGATTCTTCCACAAATCCCTTTTATCAAGGCAAGCCCACAACTTCATAACATCATTGAGGGACCAGAATGGGGAACAAGTGTATACAAAAGAGGGGATGAAGGAAGTTGCAGTGGATTACTTCTCTACACTATTCCAGGCCATGGAGCTGGATTCAAAAGCCCAGGAGGGGATCCTCAAGAATATCCCCAACACTATAACACAATCAGAGAATCAAGTCCTTACTGCACCAGTAACAAGTGAGGAATTAAAACAAGTGGTGTTTAAAATGAAAAAAGGGAAGACCCTGGGGCTAGATGGATTCCCAATTGAGTTCTACCATGAATTTTGGGATATCATCCAAGAAGACTTATTGGAGGTAGTGGAAGAAGTCATAATTGCAAAGGTGGTGCTAAAGGAAGTTAATAAAACTTATATAGCACTAATACCAAAAGCTCAAAAGGTGGACACAATATCCAACTTTAAACCAATAGCCTTATGCAATGTCCTCTATAAGATCATCACGAAAATAATGGTGGAAATATTGAAGCCCTTACTCCATAAGATAATCTCTCTAGAATAGGGGGGCTTTGTAGAAGGCCGACAAATAATTGATGAAATTGTATTGGCTTAGGAGGTGCTTCATTCCATGCATATGCAAAAGAAGCCCTCCATGTTCATTAGATTAGATCTATCTAAAGCATATGATAGAGTGGACTGGCAATTTCTCCAAAAAGTGTTAATACATTTTGGATTTTCCCAGGAGTGGGTTCAATGGACTATAGGGTGCATATCATCAGTTTCATATTCAGTGATGATAAATGGTTATCCCTCTCACCTTTTCAAGGATTCAAGAGGAATTAGACAAGGAGATCCTCTATCCCCCTATATGTTCATCATATTAGCAGAAGTGCTAGGGAGAACATTAGCCAACAACAGAAACATAAGGGACTTGGAAGGAATAATAGTGGCAGTAGGGGTTGACTCTATTACTCATCTACAATTTGTTGATAATTCTACCTTGGTCGGTAAGGCAACAATAAAAGAGGCATCCAAATTTAAAATGATACTCAGAGCCTTCACAGCAACAATGGGTCAACTGATCAACAAAGATAAATCAAAGGTCTTATTTTTTCATTGCTCTCCCAGACAAGAGGCTATGTTATTAGATAAGCTCAGATTCCAGCAAACTTCTCTTCCAATACCCTATTTGGGAATTCCACTCAATTTGGGTAGGCAAAAAAAAGAGGACTAGGTATGGCTAACAGATAGGGTGAAGAACAAATTAGGCAAGTGGACAAATAGATGGCTCTCATCAAGAGGAAGAATAACCCTAGTTAAAGTTGTACTCCAATCCATACCCATCTATGTTTCATCAGTGTTGAGTGTCCCCATAGCTGTATTGAGAGAATTTGATAAGATCTACCATCGCTTCATCTAGCGAGGTGCAAAGGAAACTAAAAAGTGGGCCCTTCTCAGCTGGGAGAAAATATGTTGGCCTAAGGAAGAAGGGGGACTAGGTCTCAGGACTACAGTTAAAAATAATAAAGCACTAGCAACAAAACTATATTGGAGACTGCTAAAGAACCCGAATGAGCTCTAGGCAAAAAACCTCAAAGAGAAAATATGCAGAAAACAAAGGACCAAAGGATATAGTTTGATCAACACTACCATTCAGAGGCTCCCCTATCCTATTAGTACTAAAGATAGGAGAGGGGATGATAAAAAATAAACTCTTCTAGATTGTACAAAATGGAGAAAAATCTAGGTTCTGGTTGGACTCCTGGGATGGCTCTCCCCCACTAATAACACAATTTCCAAAATGGGGACCCATTATAGAAGAATTACACAGAGCCAACTGGTTGACAATGGCAGATTATAGTAGACCGGCTGATAGAAGCTGGGAAGTGGGGAAGCAATGGATTCCTATCCTACAATGGCCAATACAACTACAAGACCCCCAAAGAGTGGAAATTCAGAGCATTTTAAGCAAAAGGTCTTGTTCTTGTTCTCAGGAAGATGACTCTTTGGGATGGGGTAGATTTAACCAAGGGGAATACACAATTGCTTTAGGTTATCAAACACTTACTCAGCCCCACAATAGTCACCTCAAGGATATTTTTAAGCAGATTTGGAAATAGAACCTGTGGCCTAAGGTGTGATTCTTTGTTTGGTTATTATTACACAAAAGGGTCCTTATAGGGGAACAACTCATGAAGAGGGGTATACACGGACCATTTCGATGTGAGATGTGCTAGGAAAATTTGGAAACCATAGATCACCTCTTCATAGATTTCCCTATAGTGGTAAAACTTTGGAAAATGATGGTGTTACTCTTGGGAATCATATGGCAATGATCGAGGTCTCTTGAACAGATATGGAGAGAATGGACGAATCAAGTAGGAGGGCTAGACTATAGATAATTGGTGTGGGCAAGAACTTCTCTTCTAGTCTGGAACCTCTAGAAAGAGAGAAACAACAGAATTTTTAATCAAAACTATTGAGACAACTACCTTATCTAGAACAAAACAATAACTAATCTGGTAGAGTCCATCCAACACACACTCAAGACTCCTCAGTTCCCAAGTGACAACTACAACTAGATCCTTACTAGATTAAAGATAGATCCAACTAAAAGTAATCAACAACGATTGGCAATCCCTACCTCAAAAATTGATAGAACCAGAAAGTGGGTCCCACCACCAGAAGGAATGGGTAAGGTTAATACTGATGGAGCATCAAGAGGGAATCCAGGTAAAGCTAGTGCAAGGGGATAGGAAGATTATCTGATGGCACCCTTGCCTTTACTTTTGCAAAAAAATTAGGAATCCTTCCTAATAACCTAGCTGAAGGACTTGCTTTGATTAAAGGAATCCAAGAAGCCCTCAAGGTAGGTTGGACTAGAGTACAAATAGAATCGGACTCACAGATGTTGATCAACAAATTGAAGAATCCAAAGACTAAGAAAGGGAAGTACTTGAGACTTGAAAGAGTGATATATACCATTAGATCATAGTTGACCAAATTTCAGATAGTGGAGTTGACACACATCCCTCAAGAATAGAACAGGGTAGTGGATGCATTGGCTAATTGGGCTCTAGATAAGGGCGATATCATATGCTATGGATTTCCCCCCAGGTGGTGGTCGCAACAAACTAGGGAATCACTTCTGGCCATTATCCATCTAGATGCTTTGCTCTAATTTGTTGTTTAGTATTTTTAGGTTTTATGTAGCGATAGTATAGTGTTGTATGTATAGGAGTAGATCTCATAGTGGAAGGAAATATCACCTCTGTATTGTTAACAACTGGCTCAAAAGTGTATTTGTCGAGAAAGGGCAAAGATGTACAATTTGTTGATTTGAATAAATAGAATATTTTTTAACAAAAAAAATCTATAATAATATGATTATAACATAATATAAATGAAGTCTTGTTTTTTTTGGTAAATTGAGTTTATATACAAAATGGGTTTTTTAAGAGGATCCCAAAACCTTATAACAAAAAGGGTCGTAGCACCGTGTTCTTAGGCATTGCCTTGATACATTGAAACAAACATAAATAGAAAGGAAAAAAAATAGTAAAAACCCTTGGACCAGCAGGGAAACCAGTTTCCAGGACTAACTAGTGAGACCCACTTAGCAAAAACACCATCCTCCCATGGCTGTCAATCTGGGACCCTCCCGGGGGTGTATGCAACACACCTTAGATCTTCGCAGTGTCCTCTTGGTCAGAGGCCTCGCTCTGGTTGCGGATAAGTTGTTTGAGGATTTTAATGGTGGCATTTACTGAGTTTGCAGTGTTGGCCATCGATTTGATGGCCATCTTAAGGAGGAGTTGGGTCGGGGACGCCTCACTGCCACTATCAGAGTCTGATATAAGTTCAGGAGAGGCCATCTTTTCCTTCTTGGGCTTCTTCAGCCGAGCCGATGATCTGGGACCGAAAGGGGTGTCTTCCATGAGTTTTCGCTTCCTCGTGGGGTTACGCCTTGCGCTCTTGGGGGGATGGTTTGTGCCGCTTCTCTGGACTGCCACTCCCGCCTTTAGGAGGGTCAGAATTACGATTTTCAGAGATGGTTGGGGAATATGGGGGGTTGGACGCCAAGGGGGAACTTCTTGGATGGGGGGACGGTTGGCAACAACATGGCAGAAGATAACCGCCAGAAGGCCCTGGTGAAGGGGCTTGGCTTGAGTTTTTTGACATTTCTCAATGGAAATAGTAATGGAGTACAACAAGTAGTCAGGGATGCAGACCTGTTTGGAATCTCGGAGATGGTTGACAAAACTGAGGTGGAAGCTATGGAGGGGCTTCTCGGGATCATCACAGGTGATGAATTGCATGATGGGGACTATAGCTTCATTCCAAGGAGAGGGCAAGGTAGAGCGATACAGCGTAGATTTGTCCCATCCATAGCTTTTGGCTCTATCTGGGAATTGATCGAGCTCCTCCTCCCAATTATGCTTGTCCCACCGTATGAATCGTCCTAGGTCGGAGAGCCCGATCACCTCACACAACAACTCCAGTGATAGCCTGAAATGGACTCCACGAACCCGGACTTCACCCCTCTGCCAAGTCTCCATGAAATCCTTGGTGATTTCATCATCAGGGCCCTCAAATTTATGCAGAAAGGGGGTAAGTCCTTTCGCATCCATGAATACTTGCGCAGTGTCGCTAATATTGAGTTTGTTCGGCTCCACAAACATTGTAGTCATTGGGGTGGATGGAACTGGCCAAAGGCACTAGGGGAGACTGGGGACAAGGGCCTAGTGGGCAGCCCGACAGCGATAGAGACTCAGGGAGTGGGATGGACTCAGAGCCACGAAAGGGACCAGGGTTGGAGGGATGCAGTAGGGGAACACCGACCAAACAATGGTGGTTAAATAGGAAACGAGGGGCGATGGGGTAGGGGGATCATCGGTGAGAAGCCACCATTTGCATGGGGACTCAACATCGATAATTAAGGCTTGCACGCTTTGAGTGTGGCGAGGAAGGAAGCTGGGGTGCGTGGACGGCTGGAATTGAAGGGGGTTGCAGCGCCATGCATGCCACTTAGAGTTCCCACGACGATTTGGCGAAAAATGATTGGGCCATCAAAACACGGAAAGGGCCCAAGGGGAAAAAGTTGCCTGATTGCCTTTGGTGGATATTGCCTGCTCACCAGAGTGTTTGAAAAGATTGCTTGTCCAACGCTGCGGATGATGATGGCATTGCCGTGACCTAGATGTTGTTTGCGATTGAGTCTGACGTGGATGGATTTTCTAGAGTGTCCTATCGATTCCCTACGGGGAGGGGCCCCATGGGGGATGGTTGTGACACGTAGGCTCAGGTTAAAAAAAGTGCCCATCTCTTCGCTTTTTGCTGACATGGGTCTCGGACCCCTGTCACTCGGGGTCAACCTCCTTTGGCCTTTCATGATTGGTTGCATCCAGGACCTCTTGAGGAAAATCTTGATGCCACACTGATAGTTGTCTGAGGGTGGTTCCCATATTAGCCATGCGGTCCGCGATGGAGTTGGCCTCTCTGTAACTATGTTGGGTCTTTGAGGGGCCTCTCGACTGAACTAGTTTCCTGGCCTCTTTAATTGTGTTTCTCACCCGCCACGTCGGACTGTTGGAGTTTGCCAGGTAGTTGATGATGTTCATGGAATCTCCCTCTATTATGAGGCATCTGGGATCCTCTGAGAGGAGGTGGAGGCCTCTCCACAGTGCTCTGGCTTCAGCTACGTGGTTGGTTTGAACGCCTAAGCATTCAAAGTATACCAGGATCAACTCGCCATGGTGGTCACGAACCACACCCCCGGCTCCGGCGGGACCTGGGTTTCCTTTAGATGCTCCATCAAAGTTTAGCTTAATCCATCCTGGTGGGGGGGCTCCCACTTGGCACTGGCTCTAGGGTGGATCGGTGCAGAGGGGGTCGGTCCGTTTTCACAGGGGATGGTGAGGGATTTGAAAATGGAGGACTCCAATGTCGATTGGGGAATGGAGGGGCATGGGATGAGCTTGGCATTTTTAGTGGCAAAGGCAATAGCTCTGGAGGCTATGGATGTGGGATCCCTGGGGGCACCATCGAAGGCTCTACTGTTGTGCTCTAACCAAATATGCCAGAGGAAGTGATGGAGGCACACATCCCAGAGGAAGCAGAGCCTGGAGTTGCAAAAAGGGTTGGTCCATTGGGAGAAGAGATCACCGATGGACTTGGGGGGAACCCATTGAACATGAAAGGACTTTAGGATGGATCCAAGCACAGAGGAGGAAAACTCACATCTTAGGAATAGGTGATCCGTGGACTCCCAGTCAGCCAAGCATAGGTAACACCTGTTGGGGATCAGGAAGCCTCTTTTGTGCAAATTTTTGATGGTGAGCGCTCTATTTTGGATGGCAACCCAAGAGAAAAAGTTGACCTTGGGGATCAAGTGTTTCTTCCACACCAGGTTGAAGGGGATTACCTGGGGAGGGGTGGGGTTAGAAAGTTGTAGGCTGACTTGACTATGAAAGCTCCACTATCAGACCCCCTCCACGAAGGCTTGTCAGGTCCTTTTCCAGTAGGGATGGTAGACAAGTTGAGCATTATGGAGAAAGAGTTGGTGGCCTCATCGAGGTTCTCACCATTGATTGATTTCCACTAGGGGACTCTGCTAGATAGGATTAAGAAGTCAGCCACCCTGGGTCCCATGTTGGAATCAGTGAAGGGTTTGAGCTCCGTCATCTCTGGATTATCAATCAGGGGTTCGTCCTGGATCCACTTGTCGTGCCAGAAATCAATGCTATTGCCATCACCAAGGGTCCATCGTAAGCCTCTCTGGACTAATTGTCATGAATGGATGATGGATTTCTAGAAGGCCGACCTGCTCAGGGGAATCCCCTCATCGAGGATTGAGTGGTTGGCTAGGTATTTATTTTTGACTATCTGCACCCATTCCACTGAGTCATTGGTGAGGATCCTCCATGTATGCTTTGTCAGTAGTGCTATGTTCATTTGAGACATCTTCCTAAACCCCAGGCCTCCTTGTTTCTTGTTTCTACACATGGTATCCCATGCAACTAGGGGGATTCTAGTCTTCTCATCATTTTTGGACCACATAAACCTTTTTTGAAGCTGCTCGATCTTACGACATACCACCATGGGAATCTTGAACACTGACATGAAGTAGACAGGGATGCCTTGGAGGTAGGCCATGGTTAGGGTGGCTTTATCGGCTTGGGATAAAAGTTTACCTTTCCAGGCTGCTAGCTTCTTCTGAATCCTCTCCAGAACATTGTTCCACATGAGCTCCTTGGGGCTGCCACTGAACAAGGGGAGGCCCAGGTAGGAAGAAGGGAGTGAGTCTATGGTGCACCCCAGTATTCGAGCGATCTTGGATTGGTGAGCTACTGGGGTGTTGATGAAGAAAACTTTGCTTTTGTTGAAGTTGACCTTCTGCCCAGCCACTTTTTTGTACAGGAAAAGGATGTGCTTGATGGATTTGGCCTGACTCACAGAGGCTAGGGTGGATAATATGGTGTCATCGACAAATTGCTGATGGGTAACTGGATTGATGCCTGACGCAACCTGGATTCCAGAGATCCTTCGTCTTTGGCAAGCAACTTTGAGGGCTCTACCCAGGGAGTCCGCCAAGATGATGAAAAGGATGGGAGACAGTGGATCGCCCTGTCGGAGGCCTCTGACACTCGAAAAGAACCCAGTCGGGGAGCCATTGACAAGGATAGAGAACCACGGGGATGAATAGCAGCTGTGAAGGAGGTCAACCCAGGATGGGTGGAACCCAAACTTGAGGAGGATATCATGGAGGAAGTCCCATCTGACCCTGTCAAAGGCTTTATTCATATCGAGCTTAAGAAAGAGGGTGGGATTTTTAGCAAGGGAAGCTGAGTGCAGAGATTCATGGACAATGATGACCCCATCTAGGATGTTTCTGCCTTTGACCGAGCTACCTTGGCTGGGGTCAATGATGAGAGGGAGGATCGATTTCATCCTGTTGGCCATGACCTTGGTGAGGATCTTGTAGAGGACATTGCAGAGGCTGATGGGTCGATAATCAGACAGGGATTTGTAGGCAGGAGACTTGGGGATGAGAGCTATGAAAGTGGAATTAATCCCTCTAGGGATAGACCGAGAGGATTGGAGCTCTCTGATGGCATCACACACATCCCACCCGATGATGTCCCAGAAATCTTGATAGAAATAGGGGGGAAACCCATCCGGTCCTGGGGCTTTATCTGGTTGCATGGAAAAGAGGGCTTCTTTGATCTCATCATGGGAGAAGGGACTGATGAGCATGGAATTAGCCTCCTGGGGGACAGAGGAGGGGATGTTGGCCAACAGATCGGACTTGGCTTGGTCGTCACTCTCGGGGGAGCTACCAAGAAGAGCTTGGAAGTGAGAGACCGACTCAGACCTGATCTCAAAGATGTCCTTGGTGGTAGATCCATCGCTGAGGGAGATCTCACGGATCTTGTTCGAGCCTCTATGTCACAAAGTGGATGCATGGAAGAAGCTGGTGTTGGAATCCCCATATTTGATCTAGAGGGCTCTAGACTTTTGTCTCCAAAAAGTTTCCTCCTTAGCTAAGATGTTGTGGTACTCGACAAGGAGGTTCCTTTCTTCGTCCCTGGTGGTGCTACTTTGGTCTTTGGCTTCGATCTGCTTCCCAATGTCTTGAAGTTTCTCTGAGATGGCCTGTTTTTTGGCAAAGATGTTTTCGAACACCTCCTTATTCCACACCTTTAGTTTCTCTTTAACCATCTTGAGTTTTTGGGAAACTTGGAAGGTGGGAGACCCCGAGACAGGCTGCTGCCACCAGAGGGTGACTTGGGATCTGAGGTCCTGGTGATGGAGCCACATTGATTCGAAGTGAAAGGGGGTCTTGAAGGATGGAGGTTTACCTGCTTCCAAGAGGAGAGGGTTGTGGTCCGAGCCAATCTTGGGGAGGGCAAGAAGGGATGCGTCCCCAAAGATCGGGACAACCTCTTGGGATATGAGGAACCTGTCAAGCTTTACCTGAATAAGCCCACTTCCTGTTCTTCTGTTGCTCTAGGTGAACTTGGATCCTTGGAGTTGGACATCAATGAGCTCGTTGAGATTCACGAAGTCCCTGAAATCCTCCATGCTTCTACTTGCGATGTTGAGCCCCCCTATTTTTTTTGATGGGTACAGGGGGTTGTTGAAGTCTCCCCCAATAATCCAAGGGATGGTGCTAAAAGTGTTCCTCATATGACTGATGGTGTTCCACAGTGTCGCTCTTTCAATGGGGGAGTTTGGGGCATATACATTGGACAGTATCCAGGAGCAGTCACTGATCTTGTAGTGAAAGAGGACATTGATGATTCTGTTTGATGATGACAGGAGCCTCCCTTCAACTTGGAGGGGGTCCCAGAGGCACATGAGCCCTCCTAAGGATCCTTGGGTTGGGCTGATGAGAACTTCACCCCTACTCCAGATTGATTTGGCCGACCTGAGGGAGGTGGCCTCGTCATTTTTGGTTTCTTGGAGAATGAGGATGGTGGGGTTGCATTCCTTCTTGAGATTAGCAGCTAGGCGTTGTTTGGCTGCTCCATTTAGGCCTCTCACATTCCATGAGAGGACTTTCATCTAGAAATTTTGTGGGATTTTTTGCCTCCCTTCATCTGCTGAAGGGGAGGTTTGTTTCCTTTTGGATCGTCTTTCTGCATGTCCGAGCTCTCAGAGAAAAGGGTTAACTGAGTTCCATTAGCTATATCTTCTGTTGTCTCTTTGTTCCACTGCTCCGTGATGGATGGTCTCCCCCTTTTTTTGTCACTGTCAAAGTCGATGGCATGTTTTTTGCTTCTGGTGTTCTTTGGGCTAAATCTCCCAGACTGGAAGGGGGTTGATAGAGGGCTTCCCACCTCTTCGATAACAGAGATATGAGATGACCCAGATCTATTTGGGGATGGGGATGGGGAGGATTGGGATGGGCTTTTGAGAGCCAAAGCCATATAATCATCAATAACCAGATTAGAAGTAACAATGGGAGGAAGGGGAGGTACCTGGTATTGATTTGTCTCGTCGCCAGAAGCAACTTTTTCTTTACCTTTGATTTCAGAGGGGATATCCTGTCCTTGCGAGGAGGTCACTCTTTTATCTCTTCCTTGAGGCACCGGGGCTAGAGGTTCTTGGCGGGGGCCCCACACCCATTCTTTGGTGCGAGAGGGTTTCGGATCAGCTCCTTCGGGGGTCTTGGCCTGCGGACTGCATCTTTTGTAGGATCTTTGGGAGCTTGGGGTTGAGCTTTTAAGGTGGGGCACTGGTTCCTCAGGTGCCCTTGGGAATGGCAATGGATGCAAAAGGTGGGTTTATTCTCGTATTCTAGAGGCTAGCACTTTATGAGAGAGGATTCATGAAAGAGGTTGATATGGGTGGGGAGTTCTGTGTCCAGGTTGGCATTAACACATATACGGGCATGGACCATCCGAGATCGGGCTTTGGTGGATGGATCGATTGCTACTAGATCACCGATGGATCTGGCAATCCCTTTTAGCACATCTTTGTGCCAGAACTGGAAGGGGAGGTTTGGAAGCCTGACCCAGATCGGGGCAACGTTAATGTTTTATATTTTGGGGTTGAAATATTTAGCCCATTTGTAGAGGAAAAGGCTCCTCCTCCCTAGGAACCATGGTCCCCCTGACAGGATGTTGCAGAAATCCTCCTGGTTGTTTAGTCTGATGGCGAAAAATCCCCTAGAAAGGGCAATGATTTCCATGTTTTCGCTAGTCCTCCATTTAGAGTACGCCCATTTCTTGATGGTCTCCATATCTGGGCGACCTTCAATGAACTTGCCTACCAGAGTAAGCCACTCCATCTCTAGGTAACTAGAATAGAGGCCTCCCAGGACCACTAGGTTTGAGCCATTGGGGATTAGCTCCTGGGATGGGGGCTTGGGGTGGGGGTCGTTGCTGACCACCTGGGTGTAAGAAACTGTCGAGGGTTTGTTCGGACAGGGACCGTTCCCAACGGTAAGATCATTCGTTGGTTCCCCTTTGTCGGGGGTTCCTTTCTGGACGTTGGGCCCCCATCGGTCGGGTCCTTGCCTGCTTCATTGACGGATCTTGTCTTGGATCCTCCGCCCTCTGAAACATCCTGGTTGCATGTCTTGTTTTAATTTTATTATAATTGTTTATATATTATGATTGACCCTCTTATAATAATATAACTCATAATAGACGAGATAATTTCTTGTCATTTTTAAAATATCATAATAATATAGTAATCACCTAATATAGGTATGATTTCCCTCGTAAGGTAAAATTAGGCTAGAATAAAGCATAGTCAATATATGGTTTTACAGTTAACCAAGATATCATTTTCCAATTGAAAATGAAAGTTAGATACTTGTTTATAATTAAAACTTTAACTAAATTTGTGGAATGGAATTTGAGTATTTAAAAGAGATTTTTTTAATATATATAAAAATATATACATAGGATTGGTAGTCTTTGGCATTTAGTATTATTATAACTTTTTTCAATTGGTTATACAGGATCAAAATGGGCCCCACCCTATTACATCATCACCACATAGTGGTATTACAACAAAGCTTAGATATTATCCATGTATCACTTGGCAAGATTTGAACCTTGGTATCCTCCTTAAATGTTGAGGAATTTAACCGGTTGAGCTAATGCCACTTGATAGCCTCACTATGACAAGCTATTAATAAAAAATAAAATTATGAAAATAATTTAAATAATGCAAGAATAGATTAGCATTAAAATTATAAATTTTTAGGCTATAGTATTTACGAAAGATGTGTAAACCCTAGGTGTAGTCAAGCGATGGAACAAAGCGATAAATTTGGCTACAGTATTCACAAAATAGATGCAAACCTTAGGTGCAAGTGTTGAAGGAAGAAGGTTTTTTACAGACCATCTCTTTAGTCTATGAGAAAGCCTTTTCGATCAAAAGAAATATCTTTTGGGATCTTTGGGTTCAAGGGTGGATGAACCTCTACCCTCTATTAGGATTTTAGAGGATAAATTTGGGTTGGATCTGATTGATCATGAATCTCGAACAATTATCTATAAACTCAAGGGCAAAAGACCAAGTTTGAAGGAGCTCAAAGGATACATTAAAGATTGGTGGACTAGTACAAAATTCCAAGTAACTCTCCTATCCAAAAATTTCTTTTTTGTTTCCTTTTCTAATTTAGCAGATAGAGATAGGGTAATGGATTATAGATATAATTGGTTTTTTAGACAAAGGGGTGTCTATATAAGACCTTGGACTCCTAGTTTCAACCCCTTTATAGAAGAATTTAATGGCTTCCTAGTCTGGGTGAATATTTATGCTCTCCTTGTGGAGTTTTGGGGAGAGAAGATATTCACTAAAATCGATAATACCATTGGTGCATTCCAGTATATGGATGCCCAAACATAGAAAAAATTATCCAGTAAAATTAATATGAGTAAAGCAAGATTGGTTCTTTGAATGGATGTTTTAGTTCGTGTGCCTCAATCCATTACTATCTCCTCAAGCAAAGGGGAATGGATCCAAAATATTGAATATGAAAACTTCTCCCTAAGATGTTATGGTTGTCAGCAATATGGCCACCTAAATAAGAGATGCCCAATCATCCGATCATGCTTTGATTCCTCCTTGGTGGAGGAGAAGGTCTTGCATGCGAATGATTTGAAAGATTCAAATATCCTAGTTCAAAAGAAAGAAACTCATCCTCCAGATGCACCAATTGACTAGCAAGAATCATGTGAGCAACAAAAGACTCAACCCCAAAATAAGAATTTGAATCAAATCATTGATAAAAGATAAATAATTACTAAAGACCATCCAAACGGTTCCATGGAAAAGATTAACACCTCAAATAGTATTCTTGAAGCTAATTATGAAATAATTGGTGATGGTTAGTTTTTTGAAAATGAAGATCCTACAAAATGTGTTATAACTAGATATTACCTTAGGAGCTTGAAGTGCAAAAATGTATTCTTAGATCTTGCCACTCTAAAGGAGGAAGAACCTTTGCTACAGAAGAAAAATAATCGAACCGATTTCATTTTTGATGGATTATTGTTATGTTTGTTTTCCTTCTATTTTTTGGAGTTATATGTCATGTATGGGTTGTTCTTATTATTAGTCCCTTAATAAAAAAGAGTTGATTATGAGAAATTAGTAGTTTGAGGAAGATGAAAAATATCTTTGATAGAAAGACAAAGATGGGTATGCTTTAATTAACTTTTTAGAAATGTAAGGAGAGCAATGTAATGTTTTGTTTTTGTAATAGGAGTGGCTCCCAATAGAAGCCACACAAATTATTAATATATATACTTTTAATATAAAAAATTAGACCATAGATACATGATTACTATTATTTTCAATTGGTTATATTAATATAAACACATTTTTTTGTTAAGTTGGAAAAGAGCATTTTTGAAAGGAATGCTAGTATTTTACATCAACAAATATGGCCAGTCACTATCCACTTCACCAAGAAGAATTTCCCACTGGCATAAATCCTATACCAATCGTGTAACAACAAACACACTTCACTAACCACATCCAAAACTAGAAAATCGACATTCACCATACATATCTAAATATCATATACTCTATGCTTTCCTGCAGCCTCTTCCTACTGATCCCCATTGTCAATTCCTGTGGCATTATCATTGTCAACTAAATTATTTATGTGCACTAGGATATCATTCCCCCATTTTTTTTTGGCATCTGCCATAACTCCATTAGCAAGACCATCTACTACCCTATTGGATTCTCTATAAATATGATTTATAAACACATTCTCGAGTCTATCCAAAAGTGCTCGAGCTTCCACCATCATTAAGTCAATAGTCCAGGTGGTTGGTTGTCCTCCCTTTAATATGGTCATAATATTTTGTGAGTCTCCTTCAACTATGAGCTTATCTATATTGCAATTGATAGCCAAGGAAATTCCTACATAAGCTGCTCTTACTTAAACAAAATGACTTGTCTGTTCACCTAGTGGTTCAGCAAAGGCTTTTATTATCTTACCCAAATGATTCCAGATCACCCCTCGAGCTCTTGTTTGCTTGATATTACCTTTCAAGGTCCCATAAAAAATTAATTTGAACCATCCAAATGATAGTGGTATCCACTTTGCATGAGTTATGGTATGAACTCAAGGTATTGGTAATTTCTCTTTGACTCCCCAAAATTCCAATATTTGCCTTTCTTGCTTTTATTCCCATCCCTCCTTGAAGTGTATAGTGTTAAAATTCTCCATTAGGAGACTTATTGCTATGTTCCAAACTATTTCCTAGTCCATCTTCAAGTCCTCAAATATTATGTGGTTTCTTTCATTCCAAACTCTCCACCAGATATGTGGAAGGCTTTGAAGCCACATCTTCCTGATTCTTTTGCCTTT
The DNA here is from genome assembly GCA_028583015.1 of Wollemia nobilis. Classification (NCBI taxonomy): domain Eukaryota; kingdom Viridiplantae; phylum Streptophyta; class Pinopsida; order Araucariales; family Araucariaceae; genus Wollemia; species Wollemia nobilis. The sequence goes on along the minus strand of JAQPPZ010003172.1, from coordinate 4,252,996 downwards.
AAAAGGAGGCTCCCATTGCAAGTTCGAGTCTAAGATAGTTCTAGGGAAAACCCACTGAATTTGGAATTCAATACAGAGTCGATCAAACAAGTTTTTGGTAAAGGAGCACTTAAGAAGTAGATGATCAATGATTTCCTCCTCTTTTTCACATAAAACACATCTATTTGGTAAGGAGAAACCACATTTTTTCAAATTATCCTGGGTCAGAATTTTATTATGCATAACTAGCCATTGAAAAATATTAATCTTAGGGATGAGATCTTTGTCCCAAACCTTTACATGGGGCCACACTACCCCTACACCTTCATCCAAGTTATAAATAGTCTTCACAAAATATTCTCCACTCTTCATTTTCATACAAATAAATATATCATTCAATCACCAATGACTGAGGATGTAGGTATTAAGGCATCTATTAAGAATTTCCAGGTGTGAACGCAAGTCCTCATTAATGTTCTCAACATAAAGCCACTTCCACCTCTTGATACCATTTTCTTTCACCATATAATCCTGAACCAACAGTCCATACATAGGAGTCAAGATTGTTCTTAAGTTTGCAAACCTTGGGATCTCACAAAAGGGAGAGTTAAAGAGCCAAGTGTCCTACCAAAATATCATGTTAGCACCATATTCAATCTGCAATATATAACCCTGCTGGACCAGAGGTATTACCTGTTGAAGGTTATTTCATAAACTAGATCCCTTAGGGGGGTTGAGGTTTTCCAGAAAGGAGGAATTACCAAAATACTTAGCTTTTACAATTTTGACCCAGGGAGTGTCTTCTTTCTTTGCCAAATTCCAACTCAACTTTCCAATTAGAGATTTATTCATTTTGGGAAGAGTTCTCAGTCCCAATCCCCGAGATTGTTTAGAGGTACATATTTTTTTCCAAGCAAGTAAAGATATCCTCTTCTTTTTCTCAACTCTAGACCACAGAAAAATCCTTTAGATCTGTTCAATATTTTTCTATACCGATATTGGCAATTTAAAAATTGACATGAAGTAAATAGGTATACTTTAAAGATAATATTTCACAAGTTGGGCCTTTCCTACCTGACAAATAAGAGAGCCTTTCTAGGAAGATAGTTTCTTTGTAACACGTTCAATGATCGGATCCCATAAGGCTTCCTTCATACTCCCGTGAAATAAAGACATCCATAGATAGGTTGCTAGAAAATCACCTATGCTACAGTTGAATATTCTTGCTATCTGTAGTTGGAGAGCTTTCGAGGTATTAAAAAAAAAACTTACTATTATTAAAATTTACCTTTCGTTCTGCGACAAGCTCATAGAAATGCAAAATCATCTTAATGTCTTACTTGTGGAAGAGATGATCTTGTCGATATTAGAGTATCATCCACAAACTGTTGAAAAGAGACTATTTCCAAAGTGGAAGCTAACCTGATACCTTTTATGTCTCCTCTATCCGTGGTTGCTATGAAGGCTCTGCCCATAGCTTTAGCTAAAATTATAAATAGATAAGGGGACAGGGGGTCCCCTTGTCTCAACCCCCTTTTTCTAGGAAAATAACCCACTACAGACCCATTAACTAAGATGAATATTATCACTGTGGAGATGCAGTTTTTCATCATAGAGATCCAATCCTCATAAAAACCAAAACATTAGAGCACTTTGATCAAGAAATCCCAAGAAGCTCTATCATACACTTTATTCATATCTAATTTAGGAAACATACCTTCCTTTTTTTATTTAGAGATAGAGTGCAAGATCTCATGGATTGAAATGATCCCATAAAGAATCTATCATCCCTGAATAAAACCTCTTTGGTATTTGTCAATGACAAAAGGAAGAGCCATCTTCAATCGATTTTCAAGGACTTTGAACACAATTTTGTAGAGAGTATTACACAAGCTAATTGGATTGTAATTTGTAAAATATTTAGCACTTACAATATTCAAGATGAGGGCTAAGAACATACAATTCACATCAAAAGGGATCCTTTTAGAGGTCTGAAACTCCTTAACTACCAAGGTGACCTCATTGCCAATGATGTGCCAAAACTTGTGATAGAAGAGCATCGAAAACCCATCTAGACCAGGAGATTTATCTCCCTTCATGGAGAAGACCACCTCTTTAATTTCCTCATATGTAAAGGGGCTGAGGAGATAGTCATTTATACAATTTGTAATATTTAAGGAATATGGCCAACAATAGGTTCATCACGTCTTCATCTAGCTCTGAATCCACTCCTAACATATCTTGGAAAAATCGAACAGATTCCCCTCTAATTTGGAAATGATTCCTTGTATAAGAACCATCGACAATCTTGATCTCCTAGATTTCATTAAAAATTCTATACCTGAGAGTTGAAACATGGAATATCCTCGTATTCATGTCCTCTTCCTTTAACCACAAATCTCTTGATTTCTGCCACTAGAAAGCCTTCTCACACACCAAAGTATTGTGCCAATTACGTAGAAGACCCTTTTATCTAGTCCGAAATTCCTCTGAATACTCTCCAAAATGTAAATATTCTTCTAACTCCATGAGTTGTTGTTATAAAGCTATATTTTTAACCATAATGTCTCCAAACACCTCTTTATTCCATAGTTTTAAGTTTCACTTTACAAGTCTCAGTTTCTTTGCTACTTGAGTCAATATATCCCCGAAAAAATCTTGTTGTCACTAAGATTGAATCCTTCTCTCTAAATCAGAATGAAGAATCCACATCATTTCAAACTGGAAAGGGGTAGCAAAGAGCCTTCTCCTATCCACTATTTCCAAAATTAAAGGATTATGATCTAAGCCAATTTTTGGGAGGGTCGTGAGAGTAGTGTACCCAAACAACACTAAGCTCTCCTGAGAAATAAACACCCTATCCATTCTGATTTGAATTAATTGAATCCCCAGTTGCCTATTAGTCTAGGTAAAATTTGCTTGTCTAAGCTCCAAGTACATCAAAGCATTTGAATTTATAAAATCATCAAACTCAGTCATACTTTATGAATATCCTTCAATTCCTCTCTTCTTATCAGATGGATATAGAGGGGTATTGAAGTCCCTTGTAATGATCCATGGGATGCCTACAAAGACATGCATGAGTTCACTCAATTCCCTCCATAACCTTCATCTTCCAACCATAGTAGTAGGTGCATAGACATTTATAATGATCTAGTGGGAATTATCCTCCTTTGAAAAGAAGTGGATAGCACAAAATCTATCATTTGAGATAATTTTTTGTCCTTCCAATTTATTTGGGTTCTAAATACACATCATTCCTCCTGAGGAGTTCATTGAGGGTTGAGCAACAAGGTCCGCTCTTCTCCAAATATTGTCTTTAATCATTGTTAAGTTTACTTCTACCACATTTATCTCTTGTAATAGCAAAATGTGTAGGTGATTATCTCATCTCATTGTTTATACTGATTTATCTTCTAGTCCCATTGAGATCTAGTACATTCCATGACAAAACCTTTATTTTTTAGATTTAGCTGATTTCTTTCCTCCGTCGCCTAGATTAAGGATGATATGTGTTCCTCTGGCTATCTCTACCACTGTTTCCATCTTCCTTACCTCTGTTAAAGGGGGTTTCCCTACAATGTGTTACTTACCAATATCCAGGGGAGTTATATTTGCTTGATTCTGAGTCACCCTTGAGGGTATTATCAAAAAATCCTCTGAACCATAATCCTCATGTATTGGAGCTACAAGATTCACCTCTATATTTTTCAAGATCTGCTTATCTTCCCTTAATGCTTTTCCAGCTTCATCCTACCTATCCTGATTTGTAAGATTAACCTCTACATCTGCTTCTAGAGGTTTTACACTCTCTTGTTGTACTCCCTCATTGTTCACCCATTGTGTCTTCTCCAAAAATTCTACAACTTCGACTAGGTCTCCTATTTCATCCTCTTTAGATCCTCTAAAGCAAGCAAAAGAGTTAGGGTTTGCAAAATCAAGGGATTCCACAGCTCCGGGGGGGTTGGACTACCACAACTCCATAAGAGGGATCTTCCATGTGTTCCTCCTCAGCCACCACAACCGACTAGTGTGAGGTACTTGATTCCTTCTGATTATCCACCATGGGATCTATGCCTTTAACATGCTCTGCATCTTTACTTTCCTTCCTCTGCCAGACTTTCTTATTGGGAGCTTTCTTCTTCTTCAGGCAACAACTTGACATATGACCTCTCCCTTTACAAAGATCACAAGGGAGTAGAATATTTTTATACTCCAGCCTTTGAGTCCAAGTACCCACTAGGGACATCAGGTCTATTATTTTTTGAAGCTTGATATCCAAATCAACATTAACACAAATTTGAGCAAACACCATACAAAACTTTAGCCTGGTTACCCTATCAATGGTAACAAAGGTACCAATACCATTTGTAATAGTCATTAAAACTTCATCATGCCAATATTGAAAGGGAATGTGAGGTAATATTACCTAAATAACAATTATGTTGAGACTTTAGGTGTGATGATTAAAATCCACATCCCATTTTCTGAGAAACAGGCTATGCTTCCCCATCATCCATGGTCCTCCACCTATAATTTTCTACATGTCACTTACCATAGTAAGTTTTATCATGAAGAACCTATTTGGGAGCACCACAATATCCATGCAACCCACTAGTTTCCATATAGAGAAGGCCCACCTTTGAATAGTGTTTATATATGGTTTTTCTCCAAAAAACTTGCCCATCAAATTGTGTTCTTGTTCTGCCTTCATGTTCAAAATTATCTCCAAGGGAATGTTAAGAATACCATATTTAACTCTAAAATTTAAGTGGATTACCAACAAAGGAAGAGTAGTAGTAGATTTAGAACCATGTACCACCTGGGACCAAGAGCATTTCTATCCCACTTTTGGGACCCAATTATCCTGATCGTTGTCTGCCTCTGATTCATATTGCCCCTTCTTTGGGATCACTTTATTGGGAGGTTCTTGGATTTTTCTTTTTGAAAATCCACTCTCCAGCTCTTGGTCTAAGGTCCCATCCATTGATGTACCTTCCAAAGCCCCATTCTGGCCCTACCCTACTTTGATTCTCATGCCAGTCGATCCTCATCCATCTTCGATTGCTCCAAACCCTGGTCCGTTCCCTCCTTTTCCCGTCCATTCATTTTTATTGTCATCTTTGGATATATAATTTAATATAGAAACTTAGATCATATATACATGATGATTATTTTTTAAACTGGTTACAAGCCCTCCTTGTATTCCATTATTAACACATAGTGGTGTTACAATAAATCATGAATATTATCCATGTATTTCTTGGTAAGATTTGAACCTTACCCTCTTCTTGAATATTGAAGAATCTAACCAGTTGAACTAATACAATTTAATTATATATTAATATTATCATGAAATTTCATAATTCTATGATAAATTATTTATAGTCTAATATTTATATGGTTGAACCCCCAAGGGCTAGGTGGATTGGTAAGTGCAGGTGTGGCTGGGCACTTACCAAGAAGAGACCTAGGTTCAAACCTTGGGGGAAGCCAACCCTTTGTAAAGGTAGTAGTCTACTCCGAATCCTCTGAGTGCATGTGAGATCGACGATGATGGTACAAACCCTAAGTGATCGTTGGTCCCCATCTCACGTCGGGTCAACAAGAACAAGATAAATAAGTTTGTTAGAAGTAGTCCCTGTGGTTTGAACCCTGCACTTGCTAGTTACTAAAAATAGTGGTGTAACCAACTCTCCTAAAAAATAATAATTTTATGGTTGATTGAAATATCACAATAATATAGGATACTGCACTAATATGGTTTTGGAATATGATTTGGGAGGTCTTGGTTCAAATCACAATGGGGTGTGTGAGGGTGTATAAATAATAATAATAAAAATACCACAATAATATGATTAATTATATATTATGAATGTTTTCAATTTTATTTTATTTTTATTTTTTTTGGTTACATAGGAGAGTTGATCACAACCACACTATTTTTAGTAATTGACGAGCGCAGGGTTCAAACCACATGTGCTACTTCCACAAAATCTATTCTGCCTCATTATTGTTGAAGAGTTGGTCACAACCACACTATTTTGAGTAACTAACAAGGGCAGGGTTCAAACCACAAGGACTACTCCTACCAAGTCTATTTCACCTTGTTATTGTTGACTTGATGTGAAGGGGACCACCAATCGCTCAGAATTCATACCGTCATCATCGATATGGCACATACTTAGAGAATTCTATTCAAAAGACTACCTTTGTAAATGGGCTACCCCGAGGTTTAAACCTAAGTATCTTCTTAGTAAGTGCTTGGCTAGACAAGCACTTACCAATTTCAATTTTATATTTACTGTTTATATATTTATATGGTTTATTTGAATACCACAAGAATATTGATTGTAATATAGTAAAAATAAAATAATTTTCAATATCATATATATATATTTTTATTTGGTTAGTGTCAGAAACCCCTACGACCAATGCACAAGGTTGAGCAGTCTCCTCCCAACCATGACCTCTCGTAAAGTTGAGAGCTATGCTTATCAATAGGGAATTTAACACACAACCAGTATCCTCCCAACCATGACCCCTTGTAAAGCCAAGATCTATGCTTATCAATTGGGAATTTAACACACAACCACCACACACCCACCCTCTCACACACTCTCCCACATCGTGGTTTAAACCTTGGACCCGAAGAAGAGCCAAATCTTGAACCGTTATGCTATCCTCCACAATATCATATTAATTTTTATACATTGTGGTGAACATTCTCATAATAAAAAAAAAATCATGATAAACTAGAAATTTAATAGCAATTGTAATGCTATTATTCTAGTTTTTGAAATATCATAATAATGTAGTGATCAATTCTAGTTTTTGAAAGATCATAATAATGTAGTGATCGAGTATGATTTACAATCAAATGGAATGAGTTTAAATGATTAAAAACATGAGCTTTTAATGTAAATATTAAAAAACATATACACAATTGTTAATTATAATATTATTATACACTTTGTTGTAAATTAAAGTAGGTTTTTATTATTATATAATTTATTATCAATTAAAGTAGATTTTTAGCATTCATGAGGTCATAAAATATGTGGGATGAGATGATTTACCATGTATTTTTGATGCTTATGTTATTATACTTTGTTCACAAAAGCATGATGCACAATTCTACCCTTTTATATTTGAACCTTGAACTTTATATATAAAGTTCTAAAGTCTTAACCATTAAATCCATGTAGAATTGAAATTTCACAAGTATAGATAATATGGTCATGATGTAGTCTTTATATGATTTACTAATAAAATGATTATATAACATGAATGATTACATCACATATTAATTATTTATACATTTATATAATTTATTGTTATCTCATGAGAATGTAATTATAATATAATGAGCATGATGTATATTTCAATCTTGTATTAGTTGTTTATATATTGGACATTATGATGGATATTTTCATAATAAAACAACGTCTGATAAATGATACAAATTATATTTTAATTGGTTATACGACATTGAAACAGGTTCTACTCTTATTACATCATAACCACATAATGAAATTACAAAACTTTGTCAATTTTGCATGTATCCCTAGACAAGATTTGAACCTGAGTCTCCTCCTTAAAAGTTGAGAAATATAACTAGTTGAGCTAATGTCATTTGATCATTTTATTTTAATGTTACAATTATGGTTTTGAATATCATAATAATGTACTGATTATGCAATGTTTGTAAAATTCCTGCCCTCTCACATAATAAAAGTAGACTAAAATAGAATAACATAGTTAAGTATATATCTATTTAAGTGGGCTTAGTAGTAAGACTTTGGAATATTGAATAAGAGTTTCAAAATTTGAATTCAATGAGGGTAGAGTTGTATACCATCCTTCGGTAACCAAAGTTTGGTTAGATAAATATATATTGGAAAAATATAATCTTTTGAGAGTTGTCTCATATAACTTATGATATTGCCAAAACTTCATATTATCATAGTCCACTTTACGGATTCAGATTGATTCTTGGACCAACTTGTGCAGAATTTGAATAGCTTTAAAATGAGTGGTCATATGCAAAAATCCAAGCAATATTGAGGGAGATATGACCATGTGAAGTCAACCATTTAGAATAAGGGCAGTGACGATTTTTCAAGTCATGAAAAACAAAATTGCAAAGTGCGAAGGATTAGGGTTTTTCTTGAAAAATATCTCATCTTTTAGGAGCCATATCTTCGCGAAGAGTTATCCGATTCAGTTGATTCTTGGACCAACTTGTGCAGAATTTGAATAGCTTTAAAATGAGTGGTCATATGCAAAAATATGAGTAATATTGAGGGAGATACGACCCTATGAAGTCAACCATTCGAAACAAGGGCAGTGACGATTTTTCAAGTCATGAAAAACGAAATTGCAAATATTTTCCAACTAGGGTTCGAACGATGGGAAGAGCAATGAAGGGCTAGGACTTCAACGAGGCAAGACATTCTATCTAGACAAAGAATTTTTTAGCTAAGTTTTTTTCCCTTTCTTTATCTTAGAAATTGTGCATGAAAAATTTATAAAGTTTTTATCAAATATTATATTTGCTATAGGACATTCAGATAAATTTCAATAGATTTTGAGTTTTAGTTTCCTTTCCATGGATCGATTTATAGTTAAATCCTTAGAATCATCTCTAGTGGTAGAGGTTAGTGAGCGCACCTCAGAGAGATCCTCATTGCTCCAAGATAGGGTAGTTTTTGGTAAATTTAATGGGTATTGGCCAGGGGGCTTCAACCTTGAGAAAATGGATTGATAGGAGTTGGAAGTCTCCAGGAGTGATTCTATCATTTCTTCCCAAAGGTTTCTTCCTAGCCATTTTTTTTTCTAGGGAAGAAAGAGAAAGAATCCTAAAAGGGGGTCCTTGGTTTATGGGAAGAGCAGGACTCTTCCTTACCCGCTGGTATGAAGGCTTTTCACCTAAAAATGTAAATCTATCCCTAGTACCAATCTGGGTTAGGATGTTTGGGTTACCCATTGAATTTTGGGAAATAGATACCTTCAAGGCAATAGGCAACACTCTAGGAGAATTCCTTGAGATTTTAGATACGACAAAAGATGGATTTTTGGCTATTTATGCTCGAATATTGGTCATGATTGATATAAGTAAAGCTTTACCAGAATCAATCATTCTTAAGTATGGGGATAAGATGTGGATCCAAACTATAGATTATGAAAACATATCTTTTAGATGTAGAAGATGTCATGAGGTGGGGCATATTGAGAGATCATGCCCTAAGAAGAGCCCAGCAGAATCATTTGTAGAAAACCGCAAGAGAAATTTACAAATGGTTATGGATGAAGATGGTTTTCAACTTCCAAAAAATAGATCTAGAAAAATAAAAGAAAATAAATAGTGGAGACCAATAAGGAAGGATATTGGAAGAAATACCAACTCTTTTGAGGCTTTAGCCTATGAAGAAAAAGTAGATCAAAACTTAGAGGACACAGTACAACAATTTCAACATATTAACAAGGAACCGTCTATTCAGTATGATCCTAATTTAAGGAAGAACATTCTCGATGAACCTAAGGAATGTGTCTCATCAGATTTTGAAGACTCTCTTGAAGTACCATGCACCATTCAGGAGAAAATAATTGGTAAAGAAAATGCAGTTTTAGAAGTTAATACCTCTACCATTAATAAGGAAATACCAAAAAATGAGCAGGACAAGTCAAAAGCTTCTATAATAGAGCCAGGAGAGGATAAATATGATGAAAAATAAAATTGTGAAAGAATATTGAGGAATAGAATAATAAGACCTACTCCTGATATAGGCAAGGCAAAAAGAGGAAAACCCTCAAATTATCAAGCAAGATCCAGGGAAGCAAGAGCAAACATAGAGAAAGGAACACAAACTAAGTTGGTTGAACTTCTCTTTACCAAACAACAAAATGATATTGGTAATACGCAGGAGGGGCCAAAAGCCCCTAATGAGACATGATTATCATCTCATGGAATATAAGGGGTGCTAATGCCCCCTCAAAGCATAGGTGTATTAGGGACCTATGTTTAAGTAATAAACCTGATATTCTTTGTATCCAGGAAACTAAAATGACAAAAGAAGAAGTTTCAAAAACTATGAAAGCAGTATGGGCAAGATGTGAATGGGATGCTATGGATTCTGAAGGAGCAGCAGGGGAATTCTAACTTGTTGGAATCCTTCTAGAACCTCTTGTGTAACCATTCATAAAACTAGGCATTGGATAGCCTCTTTAGTCACTTGCTACTTTGCAGATATTCGTTTCATCCTTATCAATGTCTATGGACCTACAACTCAATCAGGTAGATTAGAAGTTTGGAGTGGGATTGAAGCCTTTATGAGAAGTAAAGACCAAGAAACCTGATTCATGATCATTGGAGATTTTAATGCCATAACCAAGCTGGATGAAAAATTTGGGGGAATTAGGAAATTGACCCAAAGTATGAAAGATTTCTCAGCTTTTATTCAAAACAATAATCTATGGGAAGTTGAGTTTGAAGAAGACAACTATACTTGGACCAACAATAGGAGAGGCCAAAACCTAATAGCAAAAAAATTAGATAGATGCATTCTCTCAGATCATTGGCTAGATGAAGGAACTTGTGCTAAAATTAATACCTTAACAAGGATTGGTTCAGATCACTAGCCAATAAGAGTTAAAATGGTGGTAAGTGAATTCAAAAAAGATCATATTTTAAATATGAGCAGATGTGGGAAGACCATCCTCAATTTGTTGATATGATAGCTCAAACATGGAATTATTTAGGTAATGGTGGGTTGTATGCTCTTCCAAACCAAATTAAAGCTATGACATCTAGATTAAAAGAATGGAACAAGAACACCTTTGGAAATATTTTTGAGAAGAAAGAAGAACTAAAAGATAAACTTTCAAAATTCCAAAAAGGTGATGATAATAATCCAAGCTCAGAGGAAAGGGAGTTGCTTAGTGAATATCATAATATTTTGAGTAAGGAAGAGAAATTTTGGAGATTAAAATCAAGACAAACTTGGTTAAAAGAAGGAGATAAAAATACAAAGTTTTTTCATAGGATGGCTATAGTACAGAGATCAACTTCTAGAATTAGTAGAATTAAATCAATAGAAGGGGTTTGGATTGAAGATCAAAGTGAAATTAGAAAAGAGGTAAAGTCATTTTATCAAAATATTCTAGGTTCAGAGGAGACTAAAGTTCTTAATGATAAACTTCTTCAAGATGTTCCTTCAATTATAACGAATGAAGACAATAGGAAATTGATGGAGCCTATTACTCTAGAAGAAGTTCATTTAGCTCTTTTCTCTTTTAATAAGGATAAATACCCAAGTCCAGATGGGCTCTCTACAAATTTTTACCAACATAATTGGGATATAGTGAAGGATTCTTTATTGGTGGCAGTGGAACAATCTAGGGTAAAACAATACATTCCTTATAAAATAAATGCAACTTATCTTACCCTAATTTCAAAAAAGAAGGATGTTGAATTGTTTGATTCTTTTAGACCCATAAATCTATGTAATATGGCTTATAAGATTATTTTCAAAGTTATGGTGAATAGATTAAGACAATTGCTAGACAAAATCATTTTAGAACTTTGTTATGTTCAATTTTTTTCTTTTTTTGTTTAGTTTTTTAAGGTGTGTGTGTTCTTTTGTTTTGTTTTGTTTTTGTGTTATTTGTGTTGTTTTTTGTTGTTCTTGTGTTTTTGTTGTTTTGTGTTTTTTTATGTTTTTTGTTATTGTTCTTGTGTTTTTGTCATTCTTGTTCTTGTGTTTCTCTTTGTTTGTGTTATTTTGTGTGAGTGTTTTCTATGTTTTTTATTTATTTTTATTGTCTGTTGTTGGTTGTTTTTTATTTTTATTTTTATTTTATTTTATTTATATTTTAGGTTTTGGTTGTGTTTATTTTTCATGTTTTTTTTGGGTTGTCTTTGTAGTGTTCTATTGTTTTTGTCTTGTTTGTGTTTTGTTATGTGGTTCTTGTGTTTTTCTATGTGGTTCGTGTTGTGGTTTCTTTTATCTTATTATGTGTGTGTTTGGTTGTGCTTTTGTTTTTGACACACTAAAGGAGCATGTTTTTTATTTTATTTTATTATTTTTGTTGTTATTTACTTATTTTTAAATTAGTTTTGTGTGTTTGTTTGCTTCTTGAGTATGTCAAATGTGGTAGGCCAGGTCCGAGTCCTGGGCATTTTTGGCGAAATGGATACCCCTGCCTCCTTGGGTCTTATCCGAAAGTGGCATCCCTTTTGGGATGTTTTCCACAAATAAAAAAAAATCATTTTAGAAGAGCAAGGAGGATTTGTGAAAGGGAGACAAATTTTGGATGGGATCATAGTAGCTCATGAAGTTATACATTCAACAGCTTCAAGAAAAGAGAAGCTATGATATTAAAACTTGATATGAGTAAATCCTATGATAGGGTTAAATGGGATTTTCTTTTGAAGTTTTAGATAAGTTTGATTTTGAGAAAAAATGGGTTAGTGATAAAATCTTTTAAATCCAAGAGAGGACTTAGACAAGGAGATCCTCTATCTCCTTATTTGTTCATTATTATGGAAGAAGTTTTGAGTAGGAACTTAAAGAAGACCTAAAAATATAGGCTTATAAGTGGACTTAAGGTTAGTAATAACATCGATAACATTACCCATCAATAGTTTGTAGATGATACAACCCTTTTTGGAAAGGCAAGGATAAATGAGGCAAGAGCTTTGAATAACTTTCTAAAAGAGTACGAAAGAGCTTTAAGGCAAAAAGGTAATAGGTTTAAATCCAAAATTTACTTCCTTAACACTCATGTTAATATCAAATAAATAATTTATAGGTTGCTTTAAATGGAGGAGGTAAATTTACCAAAAACTTATCTAGGGATGCCTTTATTCGAGGGGAGAATGAGAATAGATTTATGGAATCCAGTTATTAGTAAAGTTCAAAAAAAAATTCGAGCTTGGAAAGGTAGATGGTTATTGTTAGCAGGAAGAGTGCAGTTAATTAAGCCAGTCTTACAAGCCATTCCAACATATTATATGTCATTGTATTCCATGCCAAAATTAGTTGAAAAAATTTAATCTATATTATGCGATCCTTTTTATGGTCATATTTACATGATAAAAGGAAATTTCCTTTGGTGAAATGGAGCAAGTTGTGTGATGACAAAACTAGAGGAGGTCTTGGTTTAAGACTTCTTACAGATGGAAACTTAGCTCTTAGGGAAATATTAATTTGGAGAGAGAGTCAAAGACAATGGGAAATATTTCTTCTAAATAAGTATGTTGATCCCAATGACCCAAGTTTAATATTTACTACATTCTCTCTACCAAATGGTTTTGCTCTTTGGAATGGTTTAAAAAAATCTATTGATCTAATGATTAAAGGTTTAAGATGGGTGGTGGGAATTGGAGAAAAAATTTCTATTTGGATGGATACATCGTGTGATAAAAAAACACTCAATTTAGGTCTAGTTTTGAAACCTTGGATGAGATTACTTCAAGATAAATATGATGATAGGGTTTTCAAATATTTTGTACAAGGATCGAGAAGGAAGATACAAATGGAAACAAGATTGTTTTACAAGTATACAAGACATTAATGCTAGAAGGAAATTGAGTAGAAAGATAACAACTATGATTATTTCGAGGGGTGTTAAGGATAAATTTATTTGGAAGTTGAATAGCTCAAGAGAATACACAACTATAAGTGGATATAATGTTCAACACCAACATAATAATAATATCACTAGAATATGGAGAGATATGTGGGATAGACTAATAATTCATAAATTCAAAATGTTTGTTTGGCTAGTAGGTCATAGAAGAATTTTATCCTGGGATAACCTTATGAAAAGGGGTTTTCATGGCCCCTCTCAATGTGTTTCTTAAGGAGGAGGAGAGTATAGACCATCTCTTGGGACATTGCTCAATAGTATGGAATCTATGTCAATGGATTCTTAATATGTTTGATAAATGCATGGTGATGAATAATACAATTAAATATTGGTTAAAGCAATGGCAAAGCACTTATAAAAGTGAGGCTTTACAGATAATATGGGATATATCAAAAGATACAATAATTTGGACTATATGGCTAGAAAGAAATAGAAGAATATTTAAAGGAAAGGAAAGCAATTTAGAGGTAATGAAAAAGAAGATATGTTTAGCCATAGAGGAGTCTAAACCAACCCTATCAACTCATCCAGTCCCTAATTTAGAAGCAAAGAGTCTTGATAGATGAAGTCAAGTCATTAAATGAAATTATGATGTTGGGTACAAGAGAAGAAAAAAGAAGGCAAAAAATATAAAGTGGAAACCACCAGATGTGGAGTGGGTTAAATTGAATTTTGATGGAGCATCTAAAGGAAACCCAAGACCAGGAGAAGGAGGAATAATTAGAAATAATAGAGGAGAGATTTTGTCTCATTATGCTTTTAATAGTGGATTTAAGAAAAATAATGAAGCTGAAGCTTGGGAAGCTTTAAAAGGGTTAAAAATATGCAAATAAATGAAATGGAATAGAGTATGGATGGAAGGTGATTCTCTCATTGTAATACATACAATTTTGAGGAAAGCAAAGGCTCCATGGAACATGCAAGAGATAATAATAAAAATTCAAGATCTTGCTAAAGAGTTTGAAGAAATCAGGTTTACACATATATTAAGGGAATGAAACAAATGTGCAGATAAGCTAGCCAATAGAGGGGTTTTGATTAAGGATCGTGAAGTTAAATTCTCCTTTCCATGGTTAGAGGAAGTAGAAATTTTAGTTGAAGCTAACAAAAAATGTTGATTGCCTAAATCAATTAATGATTAAGATTTTCTTTAATGTTTTCCATTGGTAATATTTGTTTTATTTTGTAACATTGATGTATTTTAATTTAGACTATTTATTATAATTTTTGTGGTTGCACTTGTATTTCAGGAAGGAAACTAGCAATCCAAATTTGGTAAAGCGGACTATGATAGTGCGATGTTTTGGAAATATTACTCTACTAAGATGTCAAGAATAGATAGTAGAGGTGAAGTTTTGGCATTGTGAAGGCTTCTATAGGAAAATGTCAAGAAATATGATAAATTCTAGAGTAATTGTATTCATACAAAAATTTGAAAAGATCTAGAAAATAAAAATCAAGAATTCAGACATTTTATGTAAAATGATGTAGGTTTCTAGCTATAGCTTATCAATTGAGATGAGAAGTGACTCTCAAGATCTAAAGAAGAGAGTTGTAATTTATCAAGGGTGGGGGACCCAAGTACAACCCCTTATTATCTAGCAAAAAAAAAATGACCTATGATATTGTGGATGTTAATTTACTTTATAGGAAAGAAGAAAGATATAATAGAACAACATGTTCAAATATCTCTCTCAAACATTTAGATAAATAATAAAATACTCAACAAGATTATTATTGTCTAATTAAAAAGAAATGTTAAAGACTTGCTTATAACTAAAACTTTAATTAATTCATAAAATGGAATTACAATAGTCACAAAAGATTGTTTTTTATAATGAATATAAAATTTAAGTATGTGGTAGGTTTTTGGTCTCAAGAAAGTTATCTTATACTTATTATAAATTAAAACTAATGATAAATTACTAACAATAAATTAATATTAATAAAATGATTTAAGTTTCGAGTTTGCTTCTCCACAAGAATTTAAACCAAGTTTTTTTTGGGTTTGCCTCCCCATAAGAATTGGAGCCAGGGTTTTATGGTTTTGTTTCTCTACAAGAGTCTGAGCCAAGGTTTTTTTGAGTCTGCTTCTCCAAAGAAATTAGAGCCAATATTTTATAGGTTTGTTTTTCCATAAGGATCAAAGCAAAGGGATGACAACTTATAGAAGATCTTATGGATTTGCTGGTGGTTAGCCATAAGCAACAATTTCATTACATATACAAAGTTAGGAATTGGAGCCAAGCTTTTCTAGGTTTGTTTCTTAGTAGGAATTACAACTAGGGTTTTTTTGGGTCTCCTTCTCCATAGGGATTAGAGCTGGTATTTTTTTGAATTTGCTTCTCCACAAGAATTAGAGCTAGGTTTTTTTTTTGGATTTTTTTCTCCACAAGAATCAGAGACAAGGATTGTTATGGTTTTTTTCTCTATAGGAATTGAAGCCATGGTTTTTCTAGGTTTGCTTCTCCACAGGAATTAAAGCTATTTTTTTTTTGTTTGCTTCTCCATAGGAATTGGATCCAATAATTTTTGGGTTTGATTCTCCTCAAGAATTAGAGCCAATTTTTTTTTGGGTTTACTTCTCCACAAGAATTGGAGCTAGGATTTTTTGGGTTTGTTTCTCCATAAGAATTAGAGCCATGGTTTTCCTAGTTTTGTTTCTCCACAACAATCCAAACCAGGGTGTTTTTTGGTCTACATATCCACAAGAATCAAAGCTAGGATTTTTTTGGATCTACTTCTCCACTAGAATAAGAGATAGGGTATTTTGGGTTTGTTTCTCAATGGGAACTAGAGCTTGGGTTTTTTTAGTTTGCTTCTCCACAGGAATTAGATCCAAGGTTTTTTGGATTTGTTTCTCTACAAGAATTGGAACTAGGGCTGTTGAGTTTGTTTCTCCATAAGAATTGAAGCCAAGGTTTTTCTGGGTGAGCTAGAACTCCTCAGGTGTGTGTGCTAGGAGGTATTACTGGACTTATGTTACCTTTATTAAGAAGAAGTTTTGTATCTATATTTATACTTTTATAAAAGGGTTTGGGTCTTCTCAAAATCTCATTTTTACCCTAATAAAAATTTGATTTGAGTATTTTAATAATCATTAACTTATTTTAAGTGGTTAAAAACATGAGTTTCTAATGTGAAGCCTTGGATAATATATACATAATTATGAATTACAATATTACTATACGATTTCTTAGAATTTTACAATTATATAATAATGTGGTCATGATGTAATCACTATATGGTTTATTGAAATACTATGATAATATGATTATAATATAACACATATTTTTAATATTGTGAATATATATATGATTTATTTTTATTTTTTTAGATTTGGTTATTGTGAGAAACCCCTATGATCGATGCTCAAGGCTGGCATCCCCATCCCACCATGACCTCTCATAAGGAGGAGAGCTGAGCTTATTAATAGGGAATTTAACACACACACACACACACACCGTGGTTTAAACCTTAGAACTCTCAAAGAAGAGCTAAGGCCCGAATCGTTGCACTATCCCCCTGAGACTATATATATGGTTTATTAATATATCATAATAATGTAATTATAATATAATACTAAAGGAGCATGCTTCAAACTTGTACTAGTTGTTTATACATTAGACATCATATATTATGATGGATTCTCTCATAATAAAGTAGCTCATCATAAATGATACAACTTATATTTTTTGTAAAATGATAATAATATAGTGATTATGTAATACAAGTATGATATATTTCAACTTTCAACTTAAAATATATAAACTTAATAAATTGTTTGTAATACAAGTAGATTCATTTCAACCTACATAAACACTATAAAAAACTGAAAATAAACTTAATAAAGTATTGATATGAATTATTTTGTGTTAATGTAGTAATATTATTATTAGCATTGCTTCAATAAACTTATATGTTTTATTGGTCATCACAAATATAATAAAAAATATTACTAGGTTTATTTTCAAATAATATAATTGCTATAGAATATACTAGTAAATTTTAGTAGATATCGAGTCATAGTGTCCTTTCCATGGATCAATTTATAGCTAAATCCTCATAATCATCCCTATTAGTAGAGGATAGGGAAGACCTCACAAAGTAGAGATCCTCATTGCTCAAAGATACGACAATCATTGGTAAATTTAATGGATCTTGGCTAGGGGCTTTGGCTTTGAGAAAATCGATTGATAAGAGATGGAAGTCTCCATGAGTGAGTCTATATTTTCTTCCTAAGGGTTTCTTCCTATCCATTTTTTATTCTAAGAAGGAAAGAAATAGAATATTGAATGGGGTCCTTGATTTAATAGAAGAGCATGCCTCTTCCCTACCCAATGGTATGAAGGCTTTATACCTAAAAATATAAATTTATCCCTACTACCAATATAGATTAGGATGTATGGGTTTCCCATTGAATTCTAGGAGATGGATAACTTTAAGGAAATAGGCAACACTCTACGAGGATTCATTAAGATTTCAAAAATTACAAAAGACAAAATCTTAGCTATTTATGCCTAGATATTGGTCATGATAGATATAAGTAAACCTTTACCAGAATCGATCATTCTTAAGTATGGGGGTAAATTGTGGACCCAAACAATGGATTATAAAAAATTAGTTTAGATGTAGAAGATGTCATAAGGTGGGGCATAATGAGAGATAGTGCTCTAAGAAGAGTCTAGCAGAAACATATGTAGAATATTGGAGAAGAAAATTACTGGGAAGATTTGATAAATTATTTTATGGTTCATAAATCAACATCCTATGTAACCATTTATAAAACTAGGTATTGGATAGCCTCTTTAGTCACTTGCAACTTTATAGATATTCATTTCATCTTTAGCAATGTCTATGGACCTACAACTCAGTTAGGTATATTAGAAGTTTAGAGTGGGATTGAAGCCTTTATGAGAAGTAAAGACCAAAAAACCCGATTCATGATCATAGGATATTTTATGCCATAACCAAGTTGGATTAAAAAATTAAGGATTTAGGAAAATAAAATAAAGTATAAGATATTTCTCAACTTTTATTCAAAATAATAATCTATAGGAGGATAAGTTTGAAGAGGATAACTATACATGGACCAACAATAGGATAGGCAAAAACCTAATAGCAAAAGAAATGGATAGATGCATACTCTCATATAATTAGCTAGATGAAGGAACTTGTGCTAAAATTAATACCTTGACAAGGATTGGTTTAGATCATTGGTCAATAAGAGTTAAAATGATGGTAAGTGAATTAAAAAATATCATATTTTAAATATGAGTAGGTGTAGGAAAACTATCCTCAACTTGTTGATATGATAGTACAAACATGAAATTATTTAGAAAATGGTGGGTTGTATACACTTATAAAAATCAATTAAATCAATTGCATCTAACATTAAAATAATGGAACAAGAACACTTTTGAAAAAAAAATGAGAAGAAAGAACTAAATGAGAAACTTTCAAAATTTTAAAAAATGACCACAATAAGCCAAGCTTGGAGGAAAGGGGGTTGCTTAGTGAATATCATAAAATTGAGACACACTTGGTTAAAAGGAAATAAAAATACAATTTTTTTCATAGGATGACAATTGTATAGAGATTTGATTCTAGAATTAGTAGAAGGAGTTTGGATTGAAGACCAAAGTGAAATCAGAAAAGAGGTAAGGATTTTTTACTAGAATATTTTAGGATCAGAGGAGATTGAAGTTCTTAATAATAAGATACTACAAGAAGTACCTTCAGTTATAAAAAATAACAATAACAAACTAATGGATCTTATTACTTTGGAAGAAATTCATTCAACTCTTTTATCTTTTGATAAGGATAAATCCTTGGGTCTGGATGGAATCTCTACAATATTCTATCAACATATATGGGAAATAATGAAGGATTATTTATTGGTGGTAATGGAACAATCTAGGATAAAATAGTACATACCTTATAAAATAAATGCAACATATCTTACCTTTATTCCAAAAATGAAGGATACACAAATGTTTGATTCATTCAAGCCCATAAGCCTATGTAATATGACATATAAGATAGTCTCCAAAGTGATGGAAAATCGATTAAGACAACTATTAGATAAAATTATTTCCAAAAAGCAAGGAATATTTGTGAAAGGGAGATAGATTCTAGATAATATCATAGTAGCTCATGAAGTAATGCATTCAAAAACTTCTAGAAAAGAGAAAGCAATGATATGAATAAAGTCTATGATAGGTTTAGATGAGATTTTATTTTTGCATATTAGAAAATTTGAATTTGGGAAGAAATGACAAACAAATTCAAGTTTATGTCTCTAAAGTATCATATTCAGTGCTGGTCAATGGGCTAGTAACATAATCATTTAAAGCCAAGAGGGGTCTTAGATAGGGATATCCTTTATCATCATATATGTTTGTTATTATGGCAGATGTTGTTGAGGAATATTACATTATTTGGTACATGCTAATGTACCCCCATGGTACTTTCATGATACATTTGTAAATATGTAATAGATTAAGGTTGAGTCTATAGTTTAAAAGTATGATTTATATTTCCCCTTTTATGTAAGTGTTAATGTGTATGAAATACACAAGTGTCATGTGCAGAAAATGCACAAGTGTCATATAAGTTAGAGTGCAAAAGTAGAATAAGAGAAGTGCACAAGTGTCATGTATGTAAGAGTGTAATATGTAATGTGAGGATGTGCACAAGTGTCTTAGATTAGGAGTGCATGTAGAAGTGTAAGAGTCATGTAGATGTGTGTAAATGTCTTAGAGTTAAAAGTCCTTGAATAGTCTTGTATGCAAATGGCAAGATGATAAGCCAAGAGTCATAAGAATTTTCATATGGAGAGCATTAATAAAGTACTTGAAAAGTCATATTACTATGGCTATATTATGGAGACAATTCTCCATGATAAAACAGTCCATTAGTTGTTCCAAGAGAATCAAATGGTAATGTTATAACAGGAAGGAAAGGAATAAAGCATGTATAAATTTTTGAGCAATTAGTATTGTAAGTTTTCTTTATGCACAGTTCATGAATGATTCGATCCATTTACATTCATATTTCAATATATAAATGAATGTTATTTGCTTTATTATATAGGCCTTGATATACATATTAATTTGCTCATATATTATTCTACTCTTAGTTTATTATTATTTTTTTTTGATAGTTATAAGTGTTTGTATTTATAGCGGGTTTTAACAAGGATCCCAAAACCTGATTACATAAGCAATGGGCCTAGGGCATCAATCCCTTGAAACTGAACACCAAAACAGAAATCCTGCCCAGCGGTAACAGTAAGCATGAAACAATCCCTCTTAGCGGGAAACAAACAAATAAGAAAGAAAGTAGTTTTGGAGATCCCGCCCAGCGGGGAGTAGCCAAAAACCACCATCGAGAAGATCCCACCCAGCAGGAAGCACAAAAAAACCGTTACAATAAAATCCCGCCTCGCGGGAAGCAGTCAAAACCACCACAAATAGTCCCGCCTAGCGGGAAGCAACAGGGAAATCCAGCCATCCGGGAAACCAGCAGAAAAGAAAGGATCTCGCCTCGCAGGAAAATCGGTGGATTTGGCGGATCCCGCCTTGTGGAGAAACCATCCCGCCCACCGGTAAAACATTCAGTTCAGCGAGAGCCATCCTGTAGGAAGCCGATAGCCAGCACAGAGAGGATCTAACCCATCAAGAAGTGACCAGAGAGTTGCACCACAAGGAACCCGCCTTGAGAAAACAAAAGAGGATCCCAGCAGTAGGGACCAAGAATCCCGTCCAAGCACAGAGCCCGTCGAGGGACCAAGAATCCTGTCCAAGCACAGAGCCCACCGAGGATTCACAAGAAAAAGGGGGAAGCTGACCAAACCCTAAATCGTCACCTCCACCGCACCGAGAAACGCAGGGGACCAGATCCACGTGAATAACCTGCAAAAAAACCCCAGGGGGAAGCTCCGAGGTAAAAGGGAAGGGATCCCCAACCAAACAGGGATCCCCGGGAAGCACTAGTCCGAAAAAAAACCAAGGAAACCCTAGCCGACCGGGAGGGGCGCGAGATAGTGGAGAAGGATCTCCCCCCGGAGATCATCTCGCAAACAACCACTCCCCGGGAGGGATGACCCGGGTTGAGCCAGGGACTGGGCAGGAACCAGGAGCCATGGGAGGGGGAGCAGGGGAGGGACCAGAGCCCTCCCCTCTCTACTTTCTTCCCTCTCCATCTCCCCTTCTACAACCAAATTAATTCACTCTTAGTTTATTATTTTGACCTTTAATATTGTGGCTATTTTTTTTTGCTGGATAATAAGGGGTTGTACTCGAGTCCCCTACCCTTGAAAAATTACATCTCTCTTCTTTAGATGTTTGATAGTTTACAAATAGATATAGTTCCAATATCAATTGAGATGATATAGCTAGAAACCTACATCAATTGACATAAAATGTATGAATTCTTGATTTTCATTTTTTGGTTCTTTTCAAATTTTTGTATGAATACAACTAATCCAGAATTTAACATCTTTCTTGAAATTTTCCTATAGTATCCTTCACAATGCCAAAAATTCACCTCTACTATCTATGCCTTGCATCTTAGTAGAGTAATATTTCCAAAACATTGCACTATCATAGTCCACTTTACCAAATCTAGATTGCTAGTTTCCTTCCTGAAACACAAGTGCAACCACACAAATTATAATAAATAGTCTAAATGAAAACACATTATTATTACAAAATAAAACAAATATTACCAATGGAAAACATTAAAGTAAATCTTAATCATTATTTGATTCATACAATCAATATTTTTTTGTTAGCTTCAACTAAACATTCTACTTCCTCTAACCATGGAAAGGAGAATTTAACTTCACGATCCTCAATCAAAACCCCTCTATTGGCTAGCTTATCTACACATTTGTTTCCTTTCCTTAATATATGTGTAAACCTGATTTCTTCAAACTCTTTAACAAGATATTGAATTTCCATAATTATATCTTGTATATTCCATGGAGCCTTTGCTTTCCTCAAAATTACATTTATTACTATGAGAGAATCACCTTCCATCCATACTCTATTCCATTTAATTTATTTACATATTTTTAACCCTTCTAAAGCTACCCAAGCTTCAACTTCATTATTTGTCTTAAATCCACTATTGAAAGCATAATGAGACAAAATCTCTCCTCTATTATTCCTAATTATTCCTCCTCCTGTTGGTTCTGTATTTCCTTTAGATGCTCCACCAAAATTCAATTTAACCCACTCCACATTTGGTGGTTTCCACTTTATATTCTTTGCCTTATTTTTGGTTCTCTTGTACCCAACATCATAATTCCATTTAATGACTTGAATCTATCTATCAAGGATATTTGCTTCCAAATTAGGGACTGGGTGAGTTGATAGGGTTGGTTTAGACTCCTCTATGGTTAAACATATATTATTTTTAATTACCTCTAAACTAATTTCATTTCCTTTAAATATTCTTCTATTCCTTTCTAGCCATATAGTCTAAAGTATTGTATCTTTTGATATATCCCATATTATTTGTAAAGCATCACTTTTATAAGTGCTCTACCATTGCTTTAACCAATCTTCAATTCTACTATTCATCATCATGCATTTACCAAACATATTAAGAATCCATTACCATAGATTCCAAACTATTGAGCAATGTCCCAATATATGGTCTATACTCTCCTCCTTCTTATTATAGAAAACATATTGAGAGGGGCCATGAAAACCCTTTTTCATAAGGTTATCCCAGGATACAATTCTTCTATGACCTATTGGCCAAACAAACATTTTGACTTTACGAATGCTTGGTCTATCCCAAATATCTCTCCATATTCTAGTGATATTATTATTTTTTTGGTGTTGAGCATTATATCGACTTCTTGTTGTGTATTCTCCTAATCTATTCAACTCCTAAATCAATTTATCCTTGTCTCCCCTCG
Source organism: Wollemia nobilis (assembly GCA_028583015.1). Lineage (NCBI taxonomy): Eukaryota > Viridiplantae > Streptophyta > Pinopsida > Araucariales > Araucariaceae > Wollemia > Wollemia nobilis. The sequence continues at coordinate 4,229,430 of JAQPPZ010003172.1, read as the reverse complement.
AAATAATCACATTTGTTATCTTTCTACTCAATTGCCTCCTAGCATCAATATCTTGTATCCTTGTAAAAAATATTCTTTCCATTTGTATTTTCCTTCTCGATCCTTGTAAAAAATATTTGAAACCTATCATCGTATTTGTATTGAAGCAATCTCATCCAAGGTTTCAAAATTGGATCTAAATTGAGTGGTTTTTTATCACACCAAGTATCCATCCAAATAGAAAAATTTTCTCTAGTTTCCACCACCCATATTAAACCTTTAATCATAAGATCAATAGATTTTTTTAAACCATTTCAAAGAGTAGAACCATTTGGTAGAGAGAATGCAGTAAATATTAAACTTTGGTCATTGGGATCAACATACTTAGAAGAATTCTTTTCCATTGTCTTTGACTCTCTTTGTACAATCTTCAGATAACTTTTCCCCTAAGAGCTAAGTTTGCATCTGTAAAAATCAAAACCTTCCCTAGTATTTTTTTATTAGATGGAAGAATGAGTTTTGAAAGGATCTCCAAACCTTGTACAAAAGAGACTAAACCCTACCCGAAAAGAGGGAGCTAAAATTACTTACATTCGGTAATAATTGAGGAATGACCAATCAGAGGAGTTATCCCTTCCAAAGACAAACCAATACATAGGTAAGACCATACATAATTTAAAACTTAAAAAAAATTGAAATTAAATCAAGATGTCAGAGATAACCAACCAAAAATATATTAGTAGCAAGACTTGAACCATGAATCGAGCCATGCACTAGTTCCATTCTCCCCCATGAGGTTGTTGCTTTCCCATGCCTACCAACCCATCAGGGCAATAATTTCTTCCACATTGGAGATCATGGCTTGTAAGGAGGAAAAAATAGCTTGGAGATATGAAATTTGGTGCGAAAATCCAAAATCAACAAGCGCCTCCAAGTTTTGCAGCCAAGTCATCAACAAAAAATTGATTAGAGTGACTAATTGTGTATGAGGTCATTATCGATAGAAGCAATATCCACTAGTAAATTATCCTGCCACTCCAATAAACCATTTTGAATAACTCCTTTGTTAGCCAATAGATCAACCGCTCAATTACCTTTCATGTATGTATGCTTAAACTAAACCTCTTTCAGATTTTGGATGTATCTCTGAACTTCCAAAAGAAGGTTCAAAATATTCCAGGTAGGAGATTGAGTCCCTCTTACCATATTTATAATATTAAGGGAGTTTCCTTCAATGATTAGTTTCTTGCAACTTACAAAATCCAATAGAGAAACTCCTCGAAACAAGGCCCTGACTTTGGTGAAGTGACTGGTTTGATGGTCTATATTATTAGTAAAGGCTAAAATTATCAAGCCATCATGGTTCCTTACAATCCCTCCAATACCTGTAGGACCCGGATTCCCTTTAGATGCATTGTCAAAATTCAACTTCAACCAACCAATTGGAGGTGGCTCCCACTTAACCCTAGCTTTATTTAGAGGCACATTATGTTTGACTAGTTGAGGATTGACATTGAATCCAAGAGATCTCTCTAATGATCATTCCTACTCTATAGTCACAACATTCAAATTTAGGGTTCTAATATTCTCCATGGAAAAAGAAATCACCTGCAAAGCCATAGCTTTAGCCAAATGAGCAACATCCTTAAACACCCTTGAGTTTATTTCCTTCCAAATATACCACCAAATATGAGGAAGGTTGAATTTATAAACCCAACGAAGGTGGAGAGACATGAAGGGAGAAACCCATTGGGTCAACACATCCTCTAGGCTATTCAAAAATACCCATCGAATGTTCAAATATTTGAAAAAGTAGTTGAAAAACTCCTAAGGTAAAGGACAACTAAAAAGAAGATGGATCAGGGATTCCTCCACATTTTTGCACAAGAAACAAACATTAGGCAAAATTAATACCTCTTTTTTTGAGATTGTCTAAAGTTAGAAATTTTCCTTGTATGGCTAGCTAGAAGAAAATGTTGATTTTTGGAGTCAGTCCTTTCAGCTAGATTTTATCTATCAGAAAACAAGGATCAGAAGGATCATCTGCTATAAAATAAGCCAATTTGATAGAGAATTTCCCATCCTTCTCTAATCCCCAGATGAATCTATCTAGAATTTCTCTTCCAAGAATTAATCCATTTAATGATATTAAAAATTTCATCAAATAACCTCCTTTCCTTCACCAAAAGTCTTGGGAAGTCAAATGGTTTCCATCGGGGGTGATTATTTCAATGAAATCACAAACCTTATTCCCCCAAAAATGATCTGTAATTGATTTGACTAAAGCCAATATTGATCTTGACTCCAGTGGAACCTCAATCACCCACACGTCACTCTAGAAGTTGATAGACCTGCCATCTCCCAAACACCACCTACCCCCTCTACGGATATTCGATCTGCACCAAATTAGGCTAGACCAAAAAGCTAAACCTTAGAGTGGTAACATGTCTCTAATAAATTGCTTGCAATCATTTTGGTATTTGGCTTTGACAATATCAACCCATCCCATTTTCTCCTCTTGAACCAATCTCCAATCCTGCTTGGTAATAAGAGTTTTGTTCATGGATTTCAATCTTCTAAGGCCTAAACCACCCTCCTCCTTCTTGCTGCATACTTGGTCTCATACCACTAGATGAAATATCATTTTTTCACTTGCTCCTGACCAAAGAAATGAGCGTTGGATATGTTCTATTCTTTCAAGAATCTTACCTGCAATTTGGAATAGAGAAAGGAAATATACCGGGATGCTTTGAAGGGTGGCCTTAACTAACATTACTTTTCTTGCTTGGTTTAGGAGAGCCCCTTTTTATATTGTAATCTTTCTCTGGACACGCTCCATAATAGAGTCCCATAGGGATGATCTTGAAACCCCAAAAAATATTAGCATCCCCAGGTAGGCTAAAGGGAGAGACCCAATATTACATCCCATAATATTTCCAATCCTCAACTACCTTATTGGAGGAGTATTGATGAAAAAATAACACTTTTCCTAAAATTAACCTTCTGAACCACCGCTTGTTCATAATCTATTAGAATACTTTTGACTGATTTTGTTTGCGGGATTGAATCTTGAAAGGACATAAGATTATCATTGGTAAATTGATGATGGGATATGGGACTAATGGGCATAGCCAGCTTAAGGCCTATAATAGGATAGTCATCTTTGATGACCCACCCAAAATATTCTACCAGTAAAATAAAAAGGTATGGGGACAACGAATCTCCTTGACGAATTCCCCTATAGCTCCTGAAATATCCTACCAGAAAGCCATTCATAAGAACTGAGAACTTGACTGAAGAGACACATGATTTGATCAAACTTATTCACTCCTGACTAAATTCAAATTTATGCAAGAATTTGAAGATAAACTCCCAATCAATTCTATCATAAGCTTTATTCATATCCAACTTGAGCAAGGCCCTAGAATTACCGCTTTTGGTCACCGAATGGATGATTTCATGGACTGCAATGATTCCATCCAAAATTTACCTCCCGACCACAAAACCGCTTTGCAGGATATCAATGATGCCTGGTAATAAAAGTTTCAATCTGTTTGCTAGGATCTTTGTCAAAATTTAAAAAATAGTATTACACAGACCCTAAAACCTCCCCTAGTTTTATCATCATACAACTTGCTCCATTTCACCAAAGGAAATTTCCTTTTATAATGTAAACCTAACCATAAAAATGATTGTAAAATATATATTAAACTTTTCTCAACTAATTTTGGCATAGAATACAATGATATAATATGTCGAAATGGATTGTAAGACTGACTTAATTAATTGCACTCTTCTTGCTAATGATAACCATCTACCTTTCCAAGCTAGAAGTTTATTCTAAAATTTACTAATAATTGGATTCCATAGATCTGTCCTCATTCTCCCCTCAAATAAAGACATCCATAGATAATTTGTTGGTAAATATGCCTCCTCCATTTGAAGTAACCTACAAATTTTTGCTTTGATATATATTTTTTTATTGGTAAGAGGGGTTTTGAAAGGATCCCGTAACCTTTTACAGAAAATTTCTAGTTAGGAAAAATGCTCCCAACCATCTGAAACAAAAAGGAAGCACCTTCTTCAAAACAACCAAGAAGAAAGATAAAAATAGATAGAGAAACCCTCATAGGGGCAAAAGAGGAAGCCTCAATGGGCTCACGTAGAGCCTGCTCACGTGTCTGGGTAAAACAATAGATGGCTCCATTTTATCATCCATCACGCAACAAAAACCTATAGGAGGTGTTCATTGAAGATGGTGCAGTACAATATCTCCATGTATGGCTCACAAAGATATTCTCCATGTTGAGCCACAAGCTCCACGTGCCCCGAACATTCATTTTGTCAAGGTGAAGCCACGCATGAAAGTGTATGTTGAAAATAGATCCTGTGAACTTAGAAAAATTCCATGGATCGATGAAACCTCCAATGATGTGTCCTAAAAATGCTATCCAATCTGAGGAGGATTCCCATAACATGGAGAAGATGTGGCTACCCAAGAAACCCGAATCCTGGGAAAACTCACAAAAGAGATACAGGCATGGGATTGCCATCGACCAGGGGGAGGAGAAATTTCATTCCAAATGGTGAGGTTAGGCAAAGAAACCCCCAGGTTAGCTAGAAAGTCAGTGGCTTGGTTTCCTTCCCTAAAGACATGTTGGATAGTGACATTAGGGGAAGAGCTCAAAAAAACTTTGCCTCAGAGATTAAACTGGAGATGTTCCAGGATGTTGATTGGGTGCCTACAATGCTTCTAATAATGTTCATAGAGTCACCTTCGACAATAAGGTTAGGGTAATTTATTCTGGATAGGAGAGACAGACCTTGGAAGAGGGCTCGAGCTTCAGCAAAATGGTTGGTTTGGATGCTGATATTTTCTGCAAAGGCCAACAATATCTTCCTTGTATGATCTCGAAAGATACCTCCTACTCCAGCCGACCTTGGGTTGCCCTTGGCAGCACCATCAAAATTATACTTGATCCATCCCAAAGGTGGAGGAGACCACTTGATAATCGAGCGATCAACCACAGAAGAGGGAGAGGAAATATTACAGGAAGGGAGTTGGAGGGACTTGGCTAACTGAGCTTCACTCGGGGACTCCGACCACCCAGTGCCCTGAATAATAGAGATATTTTTAGCTACCATGTGGATAACTCTGGAAAGAACATAGTTGGAATCATGGATGGAGTTATTGAAGGCTCTAGAATTTTATTCATGCCAAACTTCCCATAGGAAATGGGGGAGACAGAAGGTCCAAAAGGTTTTGACATGAAAACTTTTAAAGGGATTAGGCCACTATAAACAGAGGTCATTCAGAGAAAAGGGAGGAACCCAGGCAATACCCACAGAGGAAAATAAGGAGCAAAGAACTTTGAGGGAGAAAGGATAGGAGAGGAAAATATGTTGGGTGGATTCACACTCCTACTTGCAAAGGTAACAACAGTTAGGAATGGGGAGCCCTCGAATCTGGAGATTTGGAATGGAGAGGATTTTGTCCTAAACAACAAGCCAAAAGAAGAAATAAACTTTGGGAATGAGGTGCTTCTTCCAAATGATCTTAGAAGGGAACCATGGTTGATCGGGGTTTTCATTAAGGAAATAGGCAGTTTTGATAGAGAAAAGCCCATTTTCACTAGGTGCCCACAGGAGCTTATCTTCAATGGAACAACTGGGAATAACACAGAGATGCAACATGTTAGACAAAACAAGATTAGCTCTTTTTTGGTCTTCATTCAGATTACCATGAGGAATGGTTTTCCAGCACTTCCTACCAGCATCAATGAAATTGCACACCTATGTACCAAACAACATGTCAGTCATAGGTTTGAGGTAGATCAGATCAAGATGGTTCTAAAGAGGGTTGTTACCCAACCACTTGTCCTCCCAAAAGCGTATCTTCTGGCCATCACCAAGTTTCCAATGGATTCCTTTGTTGATGATCTCCCTCATACACAAGATGGAATTCTAGGTGGTAGAACCTTGAATAGGTGAAGGATCATCCAAAAAATTTGGTTGATGCTAGAGGTATTTAGCCTTGATGATATCAACCCATAGTGACTTTTCATTTTGAAGGATCCACCATCCTTGCTTGGCAATGAGGGCTAGGTTCATCTATCTGACCTTCCTGAGCCCGATACCACCATATTATTTCTTGGAGCAGACCTGGTCCCACACAACCAAATGGAATCTTTATTTGTGTTCTAAGCCTGACCATAGAAAATTCCTCTAGAGTTATTCAATCTTGTTACAAACTTCAATCAAAATGTGAAATATGGATAAAAAGAAAATAGGGATGCTCTAGAGAGTGGCTTTGACTAAGGTGGCTTTTCTCACCTGACTAAGGAGCCCTCCTTTCCATCCTACCAATTTTTTGTGAATTCTCTCAATGAGTGGAAACCAAAGATATTTTTTGGTAGAACCAACAAAAAGTGGAAAACCTAGGTAGGTAGTAGGAAGGTCAGCAATGGTACAACCAAGGATATTAGCTATGTTGGTTTGCCATCTGGGGGTGTATTGAGAAAATACAGTTTACTTTTGGAGAAGTTGACTTTTTTGCCAATAATAGACTCAAAGGAAATAAGAATGGACTTGATGATTTTGGCTTGGGGAATAGAGGTATGAGTGGCTAAAATAGTGTCATCCACAAACTATTGGTGGGATATGGGCATGAGAGATGAGGTAGGTTTAATACCAAAAATTTCTCCTTTGGAATAGGAAGATCATAGAGTTCTCCCTAGGGCTTCCACCACAATGATAAATAGAAAAGGGGACAAAGGGTCACCCTATCTCAGACCTTTGGTACTTTGGAAATAACCAACAATGAAGCCATTGACTAAGATAGAGAAGTTGGCTCCTGAGATGCATGCCTTGACTAGGTTGATCCAATCAGGATGGAAACCAAATCTGGACAAGACAGAGAAGAGGAAACTCCAAGACACTCTATCAAAAGCCTTGTTCATGTCCAATTTGAGGAAAAGGTCAGATTTACCACTTTTAGAAATAGAATGTATAAGCTCATGGATTGTAATTATGCTATTAGTAATTAGCCTCCTTGGAATAGAACTACCTTGATAGGAATCGATGATGAAAGGGAGAATAGGTTTCAACCTCATGGCAATCACTTTGGTGAGGATTTTATAAAAAACATTGCATAAATTGATTGGGCAAAAATCAGATAAGGATTTGGTATTATTGGACTTAGGGATGAGGGCCAGAAAGGTGGAGTTTACATCTTTAGGAATGTTCTTAGTCTGTTGCATTTTTTGGATGATTGAAATGATGTCAAGCCCCACAATGTCCCAATATTTTTGAAAGAAAATTGGGGGAAAACCATCTGGGCCTGGAGCCTTCCCACCTTGCATTGAAAAAATTGCATTATAGATTTCCTCAATGAAAAATGGTTTAAGCAAACAATTGTTATGCTCTTGGGATACCAACCTAGGGATATTGTTTAGGAGGATCTCTGACATTTGCGTATTGCACTCTGAATTGGGTCCAAGTAGATCTTCGAAGAAAGCCACTACCTCATCTCTGATATCTATAATTTCTAAAATAATGGTCCCATCAGCTCTGGTGAGTTCCTTGATCTTGTTAGAGCCCCTGTGCCTCATCGTGGTGGCATGGAAAAATTTAGTATTAGAGTCTCCCTCTTTCAACTAGGTAACTCTGGACTTCTACTTCCAAAAAACTTCTTCACTTTTAAGAATATTGTGGTATTCAGATAGAAGCTTCCTTTCAACCTCAAGAATATTTGTGTCCAATTCTCCCTGTTGGGCAAGAAGCTCAATGTTTGTGAGCTGGGATTGGATATTCTATTTTCTAGAAAAAATATTGCCAAAAATATCTTTGTTCCACTTCTTGAGTTGTGCTTTCACAAAATAGAGCTTATTGCTGACCTGAGAGGCTAGGGACCCAAAAAAACTACAAGACCACCAATTTGCAATGAGTGCCTTGAGATCTAGATCCTGAAGCCACATAGCCTCAAATCTGAAAGGGGATTTGAATGGGGAGACCTAGAATGAACAATCAAGGAGAAGGGGGTTGTGATCAGAACCTATTCGAGGTAGAGAATGAAGGACAACATCTCCAAAGGGGTAGATGTCATTAATGGATATTAGGAATCTATCAAGCCTTATTTGAATAAGTTGGTCACCCTTTCTACGATTGCTCTAGGTGAATTTTGGACCTTTGAGTTGGATATCCATGAGTTCATTCTCATCCACAAATGAAGCAAAATATTCATAGGAATTAACTATTATTTTAGAGCCTCCTTTATTATTAGTGGGGAATAAGGGAGAATTAAAATCTCCAACCAACATCCAAACCTCATTGGAAAAAACCTCTCTCATCTGACTAAGATTGTTCTAGAGATGAAATCTCCTAGATGGGGAGTTTGGAGCATAAATATTTGATAAAACCCATCTGCAATGATAGTCCTTACTAAAGAACAAGATGTTCATGTAGTTTTCTACCATAGATAGGAGTCTACCTTCAACAAAATTTGGATCCCACAAACATAACAACCCTCTAGAGGCTCCATTGGTAGGGCTTATGAGGAATTCATAGTTTTTCCATATGTATTTGGAAATGCGTGAAGCATTTTGGGTATCTAGTTTGGATTCTTGCAAGAGGAAAATGGTTGGTTTAAGGTCTTTCCTCATGGACTTAACCAAACATTGTTTGTTGTGTCCATTGAGGCCTCTCACATTCCATGAGAGGATCTTCATTTGGAGATTTTGGAAGAAGACATTTTCCCTCTTCCTTGTGAAGAGGGGAATTTGGATCGGGTATCATTTTCAAGTGGATCTGAAAGAAGGTTTTTCTTGGAGGAGAGACTCAAAGTGAGTTGAGTTCCATTGGCAATATCCTCAAAATATTCTCTATTTTTGATGAGTTGAGAGGAAGGATGACCTCATTTCTTCTCTGAACCGACATCAACATGGAGCCTTTTTTATTTCTAGTGAAAGGGGGGCTTGAGGAAAAAAATATTTCTAGGAAGATTTTTACATGGGGAAGGGCCGAGAAGGCCTTTAGGGGAAGGAGGGATCTATGGAGGAGGGATTTGAGGAGCAACATTCTCAATAGAAGGAGGAACCTCAAGAATAGATAGAGAAGAAAAAGGATTAGAAATAGAATCTAGAGGGCATACCTTAAAGGAGGAAGAGATGTCGACTTGAGGAACATCTTGGAGAGCTTGACCTATAGAGGATGAAGCATTCAGAGGATCCCCCAACAAAATTTGAGCAATGAATGATAAATATTTGACCAGATCATTCAAAGCCTCCCTTGATGGACCTTGAGAAGGAATCTCCTAATTTGAAATAACTTTAGTACTAGGAGGGGGCCTTGGAGCCCACCAAAGAAGAAGATTTAGATCGATTGTGGGAATATTGTTGCTACTAAAACCTTTCTCCTAAAGGTTTTTTGGTGGAAGGCACCTTAGAAACCTTAGACATCCAATACTAAGAGTTGAGGTGACCTTGCTTGGAGCACCTAGAATAGAAGGTTGGCTTGTTCTCATATTCTATGATCTGAGTCCTAGAGATCTCATCTAAAATCAGCTCGATGGAAGAAGGAAGAGAGGAATCGAGGTTAGCATTGATGCACATGCGATGCATGGACCATGTGGGTCTTGGATTTGGTAGGTGGATCAAGATCGATGAACTCACCAATATCTCGAGGCAATCCCTCATAAAATATCCTCATCCCAAAAATGGAGAGGAAGACCTAAAAGGTGAACCCATATCGGAGCTAGGTTGATATTTTGAGTCTCTAGATCAAAATCCACACTCCATTTCCTAAGAAAAATCCCTCTTCGATCGTAGAACCACGGTCCACCTAATAAGATTCTACTTGAATCAATGGGGTTATTCATATGGATGAGAAAAAAACCCCTAGGAAAGGCAACCAGGTCCATGGATCCTTGAGGGCACCAATGGGTAATGGCCCATTTATGGATTGACTCCATGTTAGGGTGAGGCCCTAAAAATTTCCCCATAAGAGAATGAGAATCTTGGTCCATGAGGGAGGAAACAAGCTTTGATGGAATTTGGAGGGCACCTTGAGAAGGGTGTAGATCAACCTTGGGGTGAGGGGGAGGCCTAGAAGAAACTATATTTTTGAAAAGGGCTGCAAAGGAGTGAGAGGAGGAAACATGCTTGGATCCATTTTGACCTTGTGATGTGTCAACAACTGAAGTCAGATCTCTCCCTCCACCTTGCTCTGAGGGACCCCCACCTCCATCAAGGATCACAGGTTCACTCCCGACACACACATCGAGCCCGTGATTACCTCGATACTATCCGAAGTCATAGATCTACCTCCACTACCACCATCACCATCAATAGTTGCATCACCATCGCTTGCCACTTCACTCACCGATGCCATTGCCATCGTCAATCATCAAAAAAATCTTTGCTCACCAACTTGAAACCCTTTTTAATTTTTTATTTTCCAAGCACTTATTTTAATCATGATCAAAACCCTTATTGCTACCTGTAAAATTTTAATCATGATCAGAACCCTACCAGTAGCTACTACGGTTCTCCTACCACCTATAAAATTTTAATCACAATCAAAACCCTTGCCACCACCTGTAAAATTTTAATCACAATCAAAATCCTTGTCTGCAATTATCGTGGTTCTGTTGTCACTTGTAAAATTTTAATCACAATCAAAAACCTTGTTGTTGCTTGTACAATTTTAATCATGATCAAAACCCTTGCCACCACCTGTAAAATTTTAATCATGATCAAAATCCTTGTCAAAAGTTGTGATTCTGTCATCATTTGTAAAAATTTAATCAAAGTCAAAACCCTTGCCATCTCTTGTAAAGTTTTAATCACGATAAAAAACCTTACCAACAGTTGTGGTTCTGTCACTACCTATAAAATTTTAATCACAATAAAAATCGTTGCTACTACCTATAAAATTTTAATCATAGTCAAAACCCTTGCCACCACTTGTAAAATTTTAATCACAATTAAAACCCTGCCAGCAACTACCATGGTTTTGTTGTCGCCTATAAAATTTTAATCACAATCAAAACCCTTGCCACCACTTGTAAAATTTTAATCATTATAAAAAACCTTGCCAACAACTATTGTGGTTCTATCACCACTTGTAAAAATCACAATCAAAACCCTTGCTATTATCTGTTAAATTTTAATCACGATCAAAACCCTTGCCAACAACTACCGTGGTTCTGTCATCACCTATAAAATTTTAATCACGATCAAAACCCTTATTGCAGTATTTTGATTTCTCCCACTTAAAATATCATTTTTCTTTTATTTGTTTAATATTTTTAATAATTTGGTGTTTTTTGGTAATTTTCTCTTTTTGAATAAAATTCTGCAGTTTTTGGCTTCTATGTTTCTTGATATTTTTTCAACCTTTTCATTCTTGCTTTGATATTAGGAGGAGTGTTAAGGAAATAAATTTTGGATTTAGTCCTATTAATTTTTTGTCCTGAAGATCTTTTGTACTCTTTTAAAAAATTATTCAAAGCTCTGGCTTCATTTATCCTTGCCCTTCCAAAAAGGGTTGTATCATCTACAAACTATTGATGGGTGATGTCATTGATATTATTACTAACCTTAATTCCACTTATAAGCCTATATTTTAAAGCCTTATTTAAGTCCCTACTAAAAAATTCTATCATAATAATGAACAAATAAGGAGATAGAGAATCTCCTTGTCTAAGGTCTCTCTTGGCTTTAAAAGATTATGTCACTAACTCATTGACCAACACTGAATAAGAAACTGTAGAGACACAAGCTTTAATCATCTAACCCATTTCTTCCTAAAACTAAACTTATATAAAACTACAAAAAAAAATCCCATTTAACCCTATCATAGGCTTTACTCTTATCAAGTTTTAAGATCATTGCTTTATCTTTTCTTGAATCTGCTGAATGTATAACTTTATGAGCTACTATGATCCCATATAGAATTTGTCTCCCTTTCACAAATCCTCCTTGCTCTTATGAAATAATTTTATATAATGACCTTAATCTATTTGCCATCACTTTGTAAATAATATTATATGCCATATTGCATAGACTTATGGGCCTAAAAGAATCAAACAATCCAATATACTTGTTTTTTGGAAATACGGTAAGTTATGTTGCATTTATTCTATAAGGTATGCATTATTTTACCCTAGACTGTTCCACTACCACCAATAAAAAATCCTTTACTATATCCAAATTATGTTGGTGAAAAGCTATAGAGAGCCCATATGGACTTGGGGATTTATCCTTATTAAAAGAGAAAAAAACTAGATGAACTTCTTCTAGAGTAATAGGCTCCATCAGTTTCCTATTGTCTTAATTTGTTATAATTGAAGGAACATCTTGAAGAATTTTATCATTAAGAACTTTGATCTCCTCTAAACCTAGAATATTATGATAAAATAACTTTACCTCTTTTTTAAATTCACTTCGATCTTCAATCCAAACCCCTTCTATTGATTTAATTCTACTAATTCTGGAATTTGATCTATGTTCTATAGCCATCCTATGAAAAAATTTGTATATTTATCTCCTTTTAACCAAGTTTATCTTGATTTTAATCTCCAAAATTTCTCTTCCTTACTCAAAATATTATGATATTCACTAAGCAACTCCATTTCCTATGAGCTTGGATTATTATCATCACATTTTTGGAATTTTGAAAGTTTATCTTTTAGTTCTTTCTTCTAAAAAATATTTCCAAAGGTGTTCTTGTTCCATTATTTTAATCTACATGGCATAGCTTTAATTTGGTTTGGAAGAGCATACAACCCACCATTACCTAAATAATTCCATGTTTGAGCTATCATATCAAAAAATTGAGGATGGTTTTCCCACATCTGCTTATATTAAAGATATGATATTTTTTGAATTCACTTACCACCATTTTAACTCTTATTGGCCGATGATCTGAACCAATCCTTGTTAAGGTATTAATTTTAGCACAAGTTCCTTCATCTAGCCAATGATTTGAAGGAATGCATCTATCTAATTTTTTTGCTATTAGGTTTTGGCCTCTCCTTTTGTTGGTCCAAGTATATTTGTCTTCTTCAAACTCAACTTCCCATAGATTATTGTTTTGAATAAAAGCCGAGAAATATTTCATACTTTGGATCAATTTCCTAATTTCCTCAAATTTTTCATCTAGTTTGGTTATGGCATTAAAATATCCAATGATCATGAATCAAGTTTATTGGTCTTTACTTCTCATAAAGGCTTCAATCCCACTCCAAACTTCTAATCTACTTGACTGAGTAGTAGGTCCATAGACATTGATAAGGATGAAATAAATATCTACAAATTAGTAAGTGACTAAAGAGGCTATCCAATACCTAGTTTATGAATGTTTACACAAGAGGTTCTAGAAGGATTCCAACAAGTTTAAATTCCCCCTTCCACTCCTTCAGAATCCATAGCATCCCATTAACATATTGCCCATATTACTTTCATAGTTTTTGAAACTTCTTTTGTCATTTTAATTTCTTGGATATAGAGATAATCAAATTTATTACTTAAATGTAGGTCCCTAATACACCTATTATTTGAGGGGGTATTAGCACCCTTTATATTTCATGAGATGATAATCATGTATCATTAGGGGCTTTTGGCCCCTCCTACGTATTACCAATATCATTTTATTGTTTGGTAAAGAGAAGTTCAACCAACTTAGTTTGTGTTCCTTTCTCTATGTTTGCTCTTGCTTCCCTGGATCTTGCTTGATAATTTGAGGGTTTTCCTCTTCTTGTCTTGTCTATATTAGGAGTAGGTCTCATTATTCTATTCTTCAATATTATTTCACAATTTTATTTTCATCATATTTATCCTCTCTTGGCTCTATTATAGAAGCTTTTGAATTGTCTTCCTTATTTCCTGGTATTTCCTTATTAATGGCAGTGGTATTAGCTTCTAAAACTACATTTTATTTACCATTTTTATCCTAAATGGTGTATGGTACTTCAAGAGAGTCTTCAAAATTTGATGAGACACATTCCTTAGGTTCATCGAGAATGTTCTTCATTAAATCAAGATCATACTGAATAAACGGTTCCTTGTTAATGTGTTGAAATTGTTGTACAGTGTCCTCTAAGTTTTGATCTACTTTTTCTTCATAGGTTAAAGCCTCAAAAGAGTTGGTATTTCTTCCAATATCCTTCCTTATTGGTCTCCACTATTTATTTTCTTTTATTTTTATAGTTCTATTTTTTAGAAGTTGAAAACCATCTTTATCCATAACCATTTGTAAGTTTCTCTTGTAGTTTTCTACAAATGATTTAGCTGGGCTCTTCTTAGGGTCTGATCTCTTAATATACCCTACCTCATGACATATTCTACATTAAAATATTTTTTTTCATAATCTATAGTTTGGATCCACATATTATCCCCATACTTAATAATGATTGATTCTGGTAAAGCTTTATTTATATCAATCATGACCAATATTCGAGCATAAATAGCCAAAAATCCATCTTTTGTCATATCTAAAATCTCAAGGAATTATCCTAGAGTGTTGCATATTTCCTTGAAGGTATCTATTTCCCAAAATTCAATAGGTAACCCAAACATCCTAACCTAGACTGATACTAGAGATAGATTTACATTTTCAGGTGAAAAGCTTTCATACTAGTGGGTAAGGAAGAGTCTTGCTCTTCCCATAAACCAAGGACCACCTTTTAAGATAACCAAGGACCCCCTTTTAAGATTCTTTCTCTTTATTCCATAGAAAAAATGGCTAGGAAGAAACCTTTGGGAAGAAATGATAGAATCACTCCTATCAATCCATTTTCTCAAGGCTGAAGCCCTTGGCCAATAACCATTAAATTTACCAAAAACTACTCTATCTTGGAGCAAAGAGGATCTCTCTGAGGTGCGCTCACTAACCTCTACCACTAGAGATGATTCTAATAATTTAACTATAAATAAGTCCATGGAAAGGAAACTAAAACTTAAAAACTATTGAGATTTATTTGAAAGTCCTATAGCAAATATAATATTTGATAAAAAATTTATAAAATTTTTATGCATAATTTCTAAGATAAAGAAAGGGAAAGACAATTTAGCTAAAAATTTCTTTGTCTAGATAGAATGTCTTGCCTCATTGAAGTCCTAACCCTTAATTGCTCTTCCCATCGTTTGAACCCTAGATGGTAAATTTGAATCGTTATTGCCCTTGTTTTGAATGGTTTACTTCACAGGGTCATATCTCCCTCATTATTGTGGGTATTATATATTGGGACCTACAATAATTTTTGGTAGTAAGGCTTGAAAAACCAATAGTGGTATTAGAGCTATCACCAAAATCTATCCATTTTGATAGAGTTTATTGAGCCACCATTATTAATTAACTTTTTCCACTTTTGATAAAGTTGATTTAGAGTCTATCCACTTTGAAGGTAGTATAAACTTGAAATCTAATTTTTTAAAGGTCTTATTGAGTAGAATATTGAGGGGACTAGGATTCAATCACCCTGATTTATAGGCTAGGGTCTTTCCACTTGGTTGAGGAAAAACCATTGAAGACTATGACTCAACTATATTGATAGAAAGGGGCAACTTAGGAGAAAAATTAGATATTGAAGTTTGAAGATTTGGAGATTGCATATTTGGGGAGAACCAACTTAGGAGAAAGTTGGTAATTTAGGGATAGAGCCGCCCTAATATTGATTTGAATATGTGCAAATTGAATATTGAGGCAAAACCAAATCACAAGATGTTGGTCATTCAAGGATATTTAGTGCCACCTTGATATTGATTTTGGATTCTCTAGTAAGGAGGAGAATCATATTGGGTTATTAGGTGTGACCTGAGACATTGAAGATTTTATATTGAAAGAAGAGAAACAAAGATTAATCTAGAAGAGATTGAGAAGATTCCTATAGAGATAAGAATTTTAGCTTTTGAGTACAAAAAGAAGCAGTTGTACAAAATAGAAGATAACAAAGATCAAAATGTCTACATTGAAGAAGAAATACCTATATTAGAAGGCGATAGTAGCCTATATTAAATAATAGGTCCAAGAGACCTGTATTGAATAGAAGGCCAAAAACACCTATATTGAAAAAGAAGGCCAGAGAAGCCTATATTGAAGAAGGTCCAAGCAAGAGACCTACATTATTAAAGAAGGCCAAAGAAACCTATAAAGAAGATAAAAGAGCACCTCCATTGAAGGAGAAGAGAGCAATATTATTGAAGGAAAAGAAAAACTTGCATTATTGAAAAGAAATCAAGAGAAGCATGCACTATTAAAGAGGTTTAAAGGAAGATTCACAAACAACCTATGTATATACATAAAGTATTTGTAGAATCATATATAAAGTTAAAGAAGACTTAAAATGTATCTAGAGGAATCTTATAAAGATAGTGTAAGCATATACGAAGCAAAGAAAGTATACAGAGCACTCATAGGAAAGCATACAAGCATATAGAGCCTAAGATAACATTCAAATCCAATAAAAGCATACATTAAAGGAAGCACATGTAAGAGAAAATACACATTAGATTTTGTGCGTAAAGGAAAAGATTCTATGCTAGAATAAGTTATTGGAGTAGCCAAAGTAACAAAAAGCAAATGAGGTAAAGGTGAATCAGTCACCCTATCAAGGCAGACTAGACATAGTGGACGAATATAAGTAGAAGGTAAACCAGTCATATAAATCAAGGAGAACTAGACATAAAGGAAGATTATAAGCAAAAGGTGAACTAGTTTCCTGAGCCATGCTAGATCAAGCCTCCTAAGGAAGAGGTCATCCAGGGAAAATCATCACCAGGAACTTGAGGGAGATTGCACCAGTCAAAACAAAGCCTAAGATAAAGGTAAAGCAAAATGTTTTTCTAGAAGTCAACAACAAAGTAACCAATAAAATATGAGAAGACCAAAACATAAGCATTCTTTGTATCACCTGTGAAGCAACAATTGAATGTGAGAGGATCTAAATCAAAGGCTCAAGGAAAAGCAACATCACCTATGAAGTGAAAGGTAAAGCTGAGATGATGACGTAGGGTGAGGTGAATCACTTGTGAAACCAAGGACCAAATGAGCAAGCAAAAGTAGGAAGAGCAACATTACATTACATGCAAATGATAAATAAGAGCATTAGGAAGAAATAACGCTTGACATTATCTAAGCATTGATTATGGAATCGCTCTTAGTAATAATCTCATCGAGCATCTTCAGGTACATCACAATTAAAGATGATGAAGAAGAAGAGAGGAAATAACACAAGGAAGGCTAAAAAAAACTTAGATCTAAATCCAAAGAAGAATCATATATTGAAGATTTAGATACAGGCTTGAAAGAGGTAGAATGACGAAAAATATTCATGATGAAAATCAAGATTGAAGACTAAAGTCTTCAATAAAAAATAATGTAATTTGAGGAAATGTTGAGGAATATTACATTATTTGGTACATTCTAATCTATCCCCATGATACCTTCATAGTACATTTCTAAACATAAAATAGATTAGGGTTGAGTCTATAGTTTAGAAGTGTGATTTATATTCTCCCTTTTATGTAGTGTCAATGTGTAGGAAATGTACAAGTGTCATGTAAGTTAGAGTGCAAGTGTAGATTGAGAGAATGTGCACAAGTGTCATGTATGTAAGTATGCAAATATATAATGTGAGGATGTGCACAAGTATCTTATATTAGGAGTGCATGTAGAAGTGTAAGAGTCATGTAGATGTGTGCAAGTGTCTTAGAGTCAAGAGTCCATGAAGAGTCTTGTATGCAAGTGGCAAGATGACAAGACAAGAGTCATGAGATTTATCATATGGAGAGAAATAGTCAAGTACTTGAAGAGTCTCATCACTATGGTTATATTATGGAGATAATACTCCATAAGAAAGCAATCCATTAGTAGTTCTAAGGAATAAGATTATATAATTGTAATAGGAAGGAAAGGAATAAAGCTTGTATACATTTTTGAGAAATTAATATTGTAAGTTTTCTTCATGCATAGTTCATGAATGATTCAAGCCATTTACATTCATATTTCAATATATAAATGAATGTTATTTGATTTATTATATAGGCCTTGATATACATATTAATTTGCTCATATATTATTATACTCTTATATTATTATTTTAACCTTTAATATTATGGCTATTGTATATTGGGACCTATGATATTTTTTGGTAGTAAGGTTTGAAAAGCCAATAAAGGTATTGGAAAGGGTACTCAAAGAAGACATACAAATATGGGATAATAAGCTAACTTAAGGCTAGTAATAACATTGACAACATCATCCATCAACAATTTGTAGATGATACAACCCTTTTTGGGGGTAGGAAAAAATGAGGCCAAAGATTTGAATAACTTATTTGAGGAATATGAAAGAGTCTGGATGAAAATATAATGGGAAAAAGTCTAAAATTTATCTCCTAAACACTCCATATAGAATCAAAGCAGGGATATGCAAGTTGCTCAAATGGATTCAAATTTGTTAGTAACATATCTAAGGACCCTAGGGAGAATGAGGATAGAAAATTTTAGAATAAACTACCAACATGGAAAGGTAGATGGTATTGTTAGCAAGAAGAGTGCAACTAATTAAATAAATCTTACAGACCATTCTAAATTAATAGAAAAAAAGTATAATCTATATTATACGACCTTTTTTATGGTCAAGATTACTTTATTAAAGGAATTTTACTTTTGTGAAATGAAGCAAGGTATGTAATGATAAAACTAGGGAACCCAGGTGTTGTAGGTGAGTTGGAGAGGAGAGGGCAATCCTCCAAGGGAGGTCCCAGGTTCGAATCTCCACCCTACCAAAAAGCTGAATTGGGTACCCAAAATCCAATTGATAATGTTGGTGCGGGCAAGGTTGGGTGTGACCCTCGGGTGACTTTGATAGTGTAGAATCCCTTGTTCATGGTCTCTTAGACCAAGGTGGCCCTTCAAGGGGTTTTTCGCTTCAAAAAAAAAACTAGGGTAAGTCTTAGTTTAAGAGTTCTTATGGACGCAAAATTAGTTCTAAGAAGAAAGGTAATTTGGAGATTGTATAAACAAAGTCAAAGACATTAGGCAAAAATTATTTTATATAAGTACATTGAGCCTAATGACCCAAGCTTAATATTTATTACATTCTCACTACTAGATGATTCTGCACTATGAAACGATTTAAAAAAAACAATTGATCTAGTAATTAAAGGTCTAATATGAGTGGTGGGAACTAGAGAAAACAATTCTATTTGGATGGATGCTTGGCACGATAAAATATCACCCAATATAGGTCTAATTTTAAAACCATGGATGAGATTACTTCAAGATAAATATAGTGATAGAGTTTCAAACATTATGTACAAGGATCATGAAGGAAGATATAAATGAAAAGGAATTTTTTTATAAGTTTATCAAACATCTTTGCTAGGAGACAATTAAGTACAAAGATAACGATAATGATTATTCCAAGGAGATCTGAGGATAAGTTTATTTGGGAGTTGAATAACTTAGGAGAATATGTAGTAAGAAGCAGATATAATGTAAGGCACCAACAAAATAGGAATACCACAAGAATATCGAGAGATATTTAGGACAACCCAAGCATTCCAAAAAATTACAAATTTTGTATGGCTAGTAGGTCCTAGTAAAATTTTATCCTAGGATAATCTAATGAAAAGAGGTTTTCATATCCCCTCACAATGTGTTCTATGTAAAAAGGAGGAGAGTATAGACCATCTCTTAGGACACTACTCAATAATTTAGGAGCTATGTAAATAGATTCTTAATATGTTTGGTAAATGCATGGTGATGAATGTTAAAATTGAAGAATGGTTGAAGTAATGGTAGATCATTTTTAAAAGTGATGCATTATAGACAATCTAGAACATAGTAAAGAAACCTGAAATCGGCTCAAATTTGGCAAATGACTGACTTGTAAAAAATCGAGAATAAAAAAAATTGGGGAAAAAATAAAAAAAAAACCCAAAAAAATGTAAATTTTCATTGAAAAAAGTTATTTTCATGCATATCATAATGAATTAACATTATGTAAATCAAATATTGCAATAAAAGCAACAATTCATGTCAGGAAATTATACAAGGTTCAAGTTTAAAATACACATGAAAGTGAGAAAACATATCTTGTATTGCTTATAATATGAAAAGGTACAAATTACAAAATGTGTCATGAGTCAAGACAAATACAATATCTCAAGATCTTTGAATGCCTTCGCCTTTGCCCTAGCAAAAGTTATAATTTCTTTTAGTTGCTATGTGTTGTGGAGTTTCCACAACCACCCCAAAATTCTTGGGGACCCACTCGTCATATTTTGATATGAAAGGTTTTTTGGTTTTCTTTGGTTTGTAAGAATAGGGATGTTTGACCATTTTGTTTTAATGATTTTAATTGCTTTGGTTATTTGATATTTAATGATTAATTAATCTAGGCATTAATACTTAGATTAATTAAAATCTATTTTGATGAATAAGAGTTTAATGTTCTTCATACTATCTAAGGTGATGGAATGTGTTTAACAAAGCAAGACCTGACCTAAAACAAAAAGAGGATACAAAAGGTACAAATAAATTGAGATAGAAAAAAATATGCTATTATCTACCTAATATAATTGCATTAACTATATTATGTACATAATATTAATATTTTTAAGATTATGTTATAAGGTTCTAAAATGTTATCATTATAATAATATTATTATGATTATATTATAATGTTATTATTATAATAATATTTTTGTGATTATATTCTTCTAAAATGTTATTATTATAATAATATTTTTGTGATTATATTCTTCTAAAATGTTATTATTATAATAATATTATTATAATGTACTTTATAAAAGATGTGATAATAATATTTACGATAAGGTAAAGTTTAACATTGTTTCATTTTATTGTAGATAAGATGATGGTGGCTATTCGAAAACATTCGAAGACATGAGTGGCTAGTCCAAGAACGTTAAGTGCTATGGCAACGAAGCTTCGTGGAGCAACGTCAAAAAATAAGAGGTGGTCCAAGATGGTGTTAGGGTTTCAGAAGAACAACATAAAAGACATCAAAGTTATTAGTGAAATGATCGAGAGGCAGAGGCATGCCATCGAAAAAGGAAGGAAGAAGCGTTATTAGGGCAACTTGTGATGTCAATTGATGATTTTAAAAATCAATTTCGAAGAGAATGGAAGGTTTTAGTGTTGCATCTATTTCATTACGCTATGGCAGTGTGAGTGTGAGAGTAGGGAGTTGAAAAACGCCATGGCTTCATAGGTTTGGCAACACCACGACATCGATGGCAGCATCGATGGCTACATAGGTTTGGCAGCGCCATGGCTGCATAGGTTTGGTAGCGCCATGAAATCGATGGCAATGTTATGGCTACATAGTCTTGGTAGTGCCATGGTTGCATAGGTTGGGTAGAATCATGGCAATGATGGTAGCGCTATAGCTGCGTAGCCTTGGCAGCGACATGGTTGCATCGTTGGTAGCGCTATGGCTGTGTAAGTTGGACAATGTCATGGCTGTGTAGGCAGTGTGATGGTTTTGTTTGGTTACATAGAAACCAAAGTGCCCAAGATGAGGGAATGCCATCCAAGTCATTGGGCACATTGGTATGGCTTAGGAGAAATACCATCGGGTCTCGACCTCAAAAAGTGACAACGAAAGTTTTGCTGAATAAGATTGGCCTGTATTATTTTAGTTAATGTGAATGTGGTTTTATCGCGTTCAATGTTTTAAAGGAGGTCTAAAATCATAGGGGTTATAAGGTATAGTTAATGCTTTTATCATTCATTTGATGGATGTAAAGGGGTATTCTTGGGTAGAATGCTTATAAGAGAAAGGGGAGATATAAGGAGTCATGCAGGGTTATGTTTTTGTTGTTAGTTTTTTAAAATAAATAACATTTAGAAGTGTTATGTTTATTAAATCACAAAAAATGATGATGGATTATTTTCTTATATCCATTCATTATTTTAGTTGTGAGAGAAGATGAAGCAAAAGGACTTCTAAGCATTATTTATACCTTGCTATCCTACCTTTTTCAAGGGAGGCAAGAAATAATGTAACATTCCGAGAAAGCAATAATGAAAGAGAATTTTTTCAGATTTTGAGAGGGTAGCAAACTTCTATGAGCAAAATCAAAAGGAGGGTTTTTATCATAAAACTAACATTTTTAGTGTCTTATCATTTCTGCATTTTAGTGACTTCTAGCCATTGTCTTATGCCATGAAATGGGTTGCAATAGGCGAAGGTCAAGATTATGCAGTTTCTTTATGTTTCCTTTGAGTCTCGCACTTGATTTAATGGTATTGTGCTTATGTTGCAGGTCCATTGATTCAGGTTGTTTTATTATTACCTCATAACTTGGGATTTTGCAGGGAGGATCTTGCTAAACTAATTCAAAATTTGACTTTTTCAGCTAACCAAATTTACATGTTTATTTCATTTACTGTTCTCAAAGTTTTATTTCAAGCATTCAAGCATTCCATTATGGTCCATCGAGAATTTTAGTTTATTTTATTTCCATTCTGGTCCTTTTCCAGAATTTCTCCTAATTTCTTATTAGTTTCATTTTTTTTGGTCCATTTCTAGAATTGTTAAGCTTTCAAGTTATTTCCATTCTGGTCATTTTCCAAAAATTTTGCACCTCCAAGTTTCATTAATCTAAAGATTTCAGATAAAACACATGGTTTAGGAGGGATACTAACCTACTATTTCACATTAAACTAAGATAAGAAATGAAAGCTAACTTTGCTAACATTGCTAACGTGCTAACTTCTACTAACCACTATTAAGGTAGTGACATCAACATAAGGAAGATAAAATGAACCCAAATATCTAAAATTTACTTCATCTTAAAGGCACGAGCATTAAAATGATGTGGAAAATTCCACATTTTGTCATTTGAAACCTTTTAAATGAAGATAAAATACTCTACTAATAGGGATTCAGGGTAGCACCAATTTAAAAAAACCCTAAAAAGAACTGCTTTTATTTTTAGTTAGATATTTCAAATCACTAAACATTGTTTAGAACCAGTAAAGACCCCTTGTTTATGGTCACATGCATTATTGAATTATTTTCTGGAACTATTGTAATCTTTTAGATATTTTACCAGAACCTTGGAGAAGTTGAATGTTTGTCATTTGGTTTCTTTTCAAGAGAAAGTTTTCTATTCAATACTCTGCATGTGGTGGTATTTTGCAATTGGGCAAAATATACACTCAACATCTTTGGTGCTAGAAGGAGGGCCTTATTTTATGCTTTGTGATTTAGTTTTTTGCTAATGCTAATGTGGTTAGTTTTGGTTCAACAATATTGTGTTTGCAGGTGCAACATTTTACTCTTGACTAGTTTGTGAGAAGCCTTAATAGAATATATTTGAGTTTTCCCAAGCTAGACCCACCTAGACGCATTGCTACTAGGTCTAAAACCACTAAGGAAACCATTTTTCAAAGTCTTTCTCCCAAAATTAGGAAACCGAGGTACAAAATCTAGGAGATTAAAATCCCATCCGAGCTTTCTGATATGTTAGGTTTAGAGACGCTTTGCCAAGATTTGGAAAGGCTAGCTCTTAGACCTCTAAATTTGAATACCTTCAGTGGATGTGCACCCATTAGTTCCACCGCAAGAGCTACATCAAGTGTACCCATATCCGTCATCTCGAGTGTATCAACTACTTTAGTAGGGTCATTACCTTTGGTTAATATAGCCCAACAATAGCACCAACAACTAGTTCCCTAGTTTGGTACCCAAAGTTCTTTGTTAAGTATACTTGGGGATGTCCATGACATACCTAGGCACCTTGAGAGGTCTATCCCTAAGTTTGTCCATGATGGTCCCATTTTAGTTGAAGAGCATGTTCAAATTTACAAGGACCATATGATTAGGTAGGGAGTCAGTCATGAAGACGTCGCTTGTTGACTCTTCCCTAATAGCTTTGACCAAATGGCTCATGAATGGTACATGAATCTTCCTGCAGGGTCCATTACATCTTGGGCCTAGTTGGAAGATACCTTTGTTAATAAATTTAGGTCATTGCTAGATCCTACCATCATGTATAACCAATTTGTGTCATGCAAGAGGTATCCTAATGAACCTATCAAAACATTTAATGCCATATTCCAAAAGCTTTACACAAACGTGACTCGTCACTTTGCAATAGATGTTGTGGCATTGCAATTATACCTTGTAGCCTTAGATCCGATGACAACCATGTTTACCAGGATAAATCCTCAAGTTACAACGCTAGCATTAGCCTATGTTGAAGCCATGCCTATTGAGAAACAAATGACACCGCAAGGTGGCACTATGCCTCAATTTACCATGTTAGAGAAATATGACCCTTATAATCAATTTGCCATGATGAATTAAGCTATGACACATCAGATGCCCATGATGAATTCTTTGCCATATCATCAGTCATACCTATTCACTCCCACGCTTCCATATTTTTTGACATACCCTAGTGCTGACATTCCACCAACTCCAAAAATGATGGCTGCTAATCAGATAACCTTGCCAATATTTGAGGCGAGTAGTACTCAAGCCTCAAATGCCTATCCCATGGTTGCACCTCTTTAGTCGAAGGGTCCATGGTGGACCCAAAACACCCAGAGTCAAACCTTAGTGCCTAATTGAGAGGTTACTTATGTCAAAAATGTCAGTGGACCTGGGGCTGTCATGCCCCAGCCACAAGGACCCAATTTTGAGCTGGAAGAGCTCAAGAGAATGACCGTCAAATAGGGCAATGACATCATTAGGTTACAAAAATAAGTTGCCCAAAATCACATGCCCAATATAAACCATGCCCATAGGAGAACAGGACCATACAATATGTAGCCTAATAATGGGTGCGTACCCAATTCGGTAGCCAATAAGGCTGATGCATTAGGGTATTGTGATGAGTTAGAGTCATGTGATGAGGAAATGCATCATTGTTGCCATAGAAAGTCAGACTCTTTGGATGATATGGAGGAATATATGAATGTGTTAGG
The DNA here is from genome assembly GCA_028583015.1 of Wollemia nobilis. NCBI lineage: Eukaryota > Viridiplantae > Streptophyta > Pinopsida > Araucariales > Araucariaceae > Wollemia > Wollemia nobilis. The sequence continues at coordinate 4,204,483 of JAQPPZ010003172.1, read as the reverse complement.
AGAGGAAGAGGATGAAACTTTGGAAGCCTAGGCCGCTAAACGTTTTGGGAAAGCTAATCAAAAGTATTTTACTAGGAGTTCTAAGGATTCCAAAACCTCCTCTACTCCCCCAAACAACCCTTTAGTTCCTCTTGATACAAAAGGTGATGTGAATCCACCACCTCCATTTTTGGAAGCACTTAGGATAATGCCAAAAGTGTCAAATCTTGGAACATCCACTTATGAATTGGAAGAAGATATGAAAAAGAACAAGGTCAATATCTCAATGTATGAGGTATCTCTATTGTTGGGGTAGGATAAAATCATGGGGAAGAGATTAAATTCCCCGAGTCAAATTCATGAGGTTAAATATGTAGAACCCCAACTTGCTATGATGAAATAGAAACCAGAGGTACCTCATTTTCTCATAACTGTTAGGATCACAGGCAAGAATTTACACAACTATTTTATTGATTCTGGTGCCTCAACCAACATCATGCCTCTTGAGATAAGCCAAAAGCTATGACTTAAGCCTGTTCATTTGAATAGCAAAGTGGTCCAATTAGAAAGATCTATGGTGGATGTAATAGATGTTGGAAAAGATATCCTAGTTCAAATCAATTCAGAGCCTAGGGTCCAACATTACATGGTTATCCTTGTGCTAAATATTGCTGCCAAGTATGGTATGGTGTTGGGCAAGGATTGGAGTAGAAATCTCAATGGTTATGTGGTGACTGATTCCTCCCATATGTGGTTGCCATGGAGAGGAGTTGCAAACCAAATTCGGGTAGACAGAGAGCCTAGAATTAGGGAAATGATTATAGAATATAATAAACCCAATGAGATTCAGTTTATTGAAATAGAATTAGGGGTTTAAAATTTTAACATAGAGGACATAGCCGAAGGGTCCCAAAATGATAATCTTTACCATTGTACTTCAAAAGAAAACAAGAAGTTGTGGACCCTAAAGTTTGATGGGTCCAAATCAAAATAAGGTGCAGGATCTGGGGTAGATATCACATGTCCTGGTAGTAAGCCTTTGCTTGCTGCCTACAGATTATAGTTCCCAGCCACCAATAATGTGGTGGAGTATGAAACCCTAATTTTTGGACTTCAGTTGACCCTAAGAGAAAAGGTAAAATACCTTAAGGCATCGGGAGACTCAGAGTTAGTAGTCAAATAGGTCAAGGACCAATATACTTGTAGAGACAAGAGGTTGAACCTCTATAAAACTAGAGTGAGGGAATTAATTAACGAGTTTGATGATTTCAATATTTCCCTCATCTCAAGAAAAAATAATAAAATGGCTGATTCATTAGCCATAGCAGCCAACATGCTTTTGTCTTCCGACCATAAAAAATGTAATTTTTTTTCCATTGAGTTAGTGCCTTGCCCCTCCATACCAGACAATGTCACGAACTTACAGGTCTTTGATAGTGATAAGCACATTTTTAGTTTTGTCACTAATTCTGGTATATTTGAAAATCAGGTTATAGACGAAGAAGAGAGGAGGCAAGTAGAAGTAGGAACAACCGAAGTATGGAACGAAATGCCAAGTGATAGGGCCTCTCTAGAAAATTTGTTTGATATGGGATATCAAAAGAAAAAAGAAAGAAAAATACCATCCCCCAAGGAATCATGCAATTCAATCAATTTGGGGAGTGTAGTAGATCCACGTGAAGTGTTCATTGCAAAGGCATGCACACAACGAGAGAAGGAATCAATAGCTCAGGTTTTAGGAGAATACATTGATTGCATAGCTTGGAGCTATGAAGATCTGAAAACTTGACCTAAATGTAATCATGCATACTATTCCTCTGAAGCTTGATTCCAAGCCTTTTAGACAGAGGCAAAGAACGGTTAACCCAATCCTAGAGTCCATGATAGATAAGGAAGTGAAGAGGTTACTGGAAGCCAAAATCATATTCCCTATTAGGCATTCGACATGGGTGGATAATATTGTCCCTATTAGGAAGAAGAGTGGAGATATTCGGTTGTGCATAGATTTTAGGAATCCGAACAAAGCTTGCCAAAAAGATAATTACCCATTACCCGCCATTGATGAGATACTCCAAAAGGTAAATGGGTCTGAAATGATGTCATTCTTGGATGGATACTCGGGATATAATCAAATTCTCATACATCCAAATGACAGGATGAAGATGACCTTCACCACGAAGTGGGGAACATTTGCCTACCGGAGGATGCCGTTTGGTTTGTTGAACGTTGGAGCCACTTTCCAAAGAGCCATGGATTTTGCATTCAAGGGGCTCAGTGGTAAGTGCATTATTGTCTATGTGGATGATATTCTTATCTTCTCCAAGAAGAGGGAAGATCATGTTAGAGACTTGAGGAAAGTGCTCCAAAGGTGCAGGGAACATGGAATTTTCCTAAATACAAAAAAGTGTATCTTTGGGGTAATGGAGGGTAAGCTATTAGGACATGTCATTTCGAAATATGGGATTGCTATATACCTAGAGTGGATAGCCGCTATCCAAGATATTACTCATCCCAATAGTAAAAATGAGCTTAGGTACTTTTTCGATAAGATTAACTTTGTGAGAAAATTCATTTCAGGTTTTGATGAAATTGCCAAGCCCCTAAATGACATGCTAAAAAAATATGTTCAAATAAAGCGAACCAGTGAGAATAGGGATGCCTTCACAAGAATCAAGGATGCTATTTCCAAAGCCTCTATTCTCATTAGTCCAGACTATGCTAAACCATTTTATATTTACACATTTGCTTCAGATCATTCTTTTGTATGTGTGTTAACTCAGAAAAGTGAAGACAACATTGAAAATCCTATAGCCTTTCTGATTTCTCCTTTGAAGGACATGAAACTAAGGTATTCTATCCTAGACAACCAAATGTATGCCTTGTTTAAAACTGTAAAAAAATTTAGGCATTACATTGTGCATAGTAAAGTTTTTGCTATAGTTCTTGACCCGTCAGTAAAGTCCATGTTCTTATAGAGTGAGCTAGGTGAAAGAAGGGGGAAATGACTTTCCATCTTTGAAGAATTTGACTTAGAGATAAAGCCCATGAAGATAGTGCATGGACAAGGTTTGGTCAAGGCTATCATAGAAATTGACACTTTAATAATGTGCCAAAACTACGAGGTTAATGATATCACTACAAACGAATGGTACATAGATATTATATATTTTTTGTTGCATGGTAAGTGCCCTTCTCATTTGAATTCCACTCAACGCAGGGCACTACATTTAAAATCAGCTAAATTTTTGATTAAATATGGTGTGTTGTAAAGGAATAATCATGAAGGAATTTTCCTTCGTTGCATTACTCAAGAGGAAGCAACCCAAGTACTCAAAGACTTCCATGGTAAGTATGGAATTGGACATGGGTCAAAAAACGTGATAGCACACAAAATTATTAGAGCTGGGTATTATTGGCCCCACTTGTTTAAAGATGCACATGCACATGTAACAACATGTCGCATATGCCAAGTGGCAGCCAACAGAGAGCAAAATGCAGCAATGCCGTTGCAGTCAGTGGTAGAGACAAGACCATTTGCATAGTGGGGATTAGAATTTGTTGGGGTGATAAATCCTAACTCGTTTGATTCCCATAAGTTCATCCTCATCGCTAATGATTACTACACAAGGTGGATAGAGGCTATACCTACTAAGAATACCACCTCCGAGGTTGTGATTAGATTTCTAGAGGAAAACATAGTCACTCATTTTGGAATGCCTAACTCCATAGTAAGTGATAACAGTTCTGCCTTTTCCTCTTTAGAATTTGCAAATTGGGCGTACAACAATAAGGTGAGTCTAAAATTCTCTTCCAATTATTACCCCCAAGGCAATGGTTTGGCAGAATCATCAAATAAAAATTTATTATGCATAATCAAAAAATTACTTGAAAAGAACCCTAGAGATTGGCATAGTAAGTTAAAATTTACCCTTTGGGCAGATAGGACCAGAAGCAAGGAGTCAATTGGGACATCTCCTTATCACTTATTCTATGGGAAAGACCCTATTTTTCCTTCTAATCTAAAATTGCAAACTTTACATTTTATAAAATACTATGTTCGGACTGATGATAAAATTGAAACCAGATTAACCCAATTAATGCATCTTGATGAGAAAAGGGAGGAAACCATGATTCATTTCAGCAAACATAAAGATATAATCAAAATGTGGTTTGATAAACGATCCAAAATTAAGGTCTTTAAAGTTTTAGATTTAGTTTTGTTGTGGGATAAAAGTCATGAAAAAAAGGAGAACATGAAAAGTTTGATTGCTTGTGGCTAGGACCCTATCTAATATCCGAAGTCCTAGGTGAAAATAGTTTTAGATTAAAAACCTTGGATAGAAAAAATTTGGCCTTACCCATCAATGGCCTTCATTTAAAGCATTATTTTTAGGCCTAAGGGTAGAGTCATTGTATTATATGTACACTAATCAGCTTGCTTAATTGTTTGTCTTATCGGTTTTATTTCCTGTTTATTTGATCTTGTTTCTTTGATTTCAGAAGTCTTTAGTATGTCAAAGTGGTCCAATTTTGGATTTTATTGTAGGAGTAAGAGGTTAGCCTATGTGTATACGAATGTCAACCAAGACTAAAAGGATGTGAAAAATTGGAATCATATGGCAAAAGGCTTGAACATGTGAAATATTGTTTGCAGCTCATGAAGCATGAAGTCGATCTTGCAAATCATCCACCCATGTCTCAAAGGCACATTATTATTACATAAACATCATATGCTAAACCCAAACACTGAAAGTGATGTCCAATTATCTTCGGATCAAAGGCACAAAGAACACTAAGATCTTAGATTTGGAAGCTGTTGCCGAAGTTGTCGTAGGTCTATCACATTTTTGTCCATGTCCAACATCTTGGGTAAAATAATATGAAACCATACTTGGATAGGGATGTGAGGTGAAAATATAATTTTGGTCTATCCCGCCCCACACATAGTCCATAAAATAGTGGTTTTTACCACTTTCGCAATACTTGAAAGCCCAAAATCAGAGTAGTAAGGATAGGGACAAATTCTCATCATGCTTAGGTTTAGAATCTAATTCCCCAAACCTTTGATTTTACCTCCATCACACCATGGATCATTGGGTTGTAAGAATCATACTACGTGTCCCTCAGAAGGATGGGTAGTCATCCCAAGATTAAAGAAATCCAAAGTAAAATGTTCACCACTCCGTTTCCATCACACCATTGACTATTGGGTTGTAAGGATCGCACTATGTGTCCCTCAGAAGGATGGGTAGTCATCCCAAGATTCAATAAGTCAAGAGCAAAATCATGGACTATGGAGTTAACCTCCACTGGGGCTATAGACGCTTGAATGGTAGTGGAGTACACTCATGCCTAGTGACATGACTCCCGTAAGGTTGATATTTATGGCCACCATGAGGATAGATTAGTTTGATGACCTCATCCATAATCGATTTAATTATTTTGGTCAAAGATAAGAGTAGTAAAGGATAGGGCTATATTCTCATCACACCTTGGTTGAAAATATGATTCTCCAAAGCTCTAAGGTACACTTGCACACACTGGTCCTTGATGATGATGGCTCATAACCAAGCCCTAGATCTAGTCAATGAATTCATCGCACACACAGTTGATCCTAAGATGGTTAGACATTTTTGAGGTGTTTGCTCAAGCCACCATAGAATGTGCTGCTCATGCTATAAAAATTTTTACCCTCAAAGCTCTCCATATCCATTGCCATAATTCTAGTCAGGTAAAATTGATGATGCAATGCAGAAAAGTTACAAAAAAAATAAGGTGTAGAGTGCTACACACACCCAAAGCTAATATTGCATGATTCTAATATTTTACTGTTCTTATAAGTCTATTGACATTATTCATGCATTTGTTGATGCTTGCTGCTTTTTGGTTTGGAGTGTGTTTTCAGATTTTCTTTTTGGGTTCTCACCAAAATGCTCAGGAGCATTTCCTAGCAGAGTCGCCATTTATTGTGGAGTTTCCACAACCACCCCAAAATTCTTGGGGACCCACTTGTCATATTTTGATATGAAAGCTTTTTTGGTTTTCTTTGGTTTGTAAGAATAGGGATGTTTGACCGTTTTGTTTTAATGATTTTAATTGCTTTGGTTATTTGATATTTAATGATTAATTAATAGGCATTAATGCTTAGATTAATTAAAATCCACTTTGATGAATAAGAGTTTAATGTTCTTCATACTATCTAAGGTGATGGAATGTGTTTAACAAAGCAAGACCTGACCTAAAACAAAAAGAGGATACAAAAGGTACAAAGAAATTGAGATAGAAGCCAATATGCTATTATCTACCTAATATAATTGCATTAACTATATTATGTACATAATAGTAATATTTTTAAGATTATGTTATAAGGTTCTAAAATGTTATCATTATAATAATATTATTATGATTATATTATAATGTTATTATTATAATAATATTTTTGTGATTATATTCTTCTAAAATGTTATTATTATAATAATATTATTATAATGTACTTTATAAAAGACGTGATAATAATATTTACGATAAGGTAAAGTTTAACGTCATTTTGTTTGATTGCAGATAAGGCGATGGTGGCTATTCAAAAACATTCAAAGACATGAGTGGATAGTCTAAGAACGTTTAGCGCTATGGTAGTGAAGCTTCGCAGGGCAACGCCGACAAAGAAGAGCGGTCCAAGATGGCGTTAGGTTTTCATAAGAACAACATGAAAGGCGTCGGAGTTGTCAGTGAAATGATCAAGAGGTAGAGGCATGCCATCAAACAAGGAAGGAAGAAGCGTTATTAGGGCAACCTGTGATGCCAATTGATGGAGTTAAAGGCCAACCTCAAAGAGCATGGAAGGTTTTAGTGTTGCATCTATTTCATTACACTATGGTAGCATGAGTGTGAGAGTAGGGAGTTGAACAATGCCATGGTTGCATAGGTTTTGCAGCACCACGACATTGATGGCAGCATTGATGGCTATGTAGGTTTGGCAGTGCCATGGCTACGTAGGTTTGGTAGTGCCACGATGTCGATGGTAGCGCTATGGCTGCATAGTCTTGGTAGCACCATGGTTGCATAGGTTGGGCAACACCATAGCAACGATGGATGCGTTATGGGTACGTAGCCTTGGCAGCGGCATGACTACGTTGTTGGCAGCGCTATGGCTACGTATGTTTTTGTTGTTAGTTTTTTAAAAATAAATAATGTTTAGAAGTGTTATGTTTATTAAATCACAAAAATGATGATGTGAGTTCATTGCCGATCTTGATATATCATAATGATACAAAGTCTCTCAAATACAAATTTGTGTACAATTGTATTGTTCATTTACCAATTTTGAGCAAGATAATTTGATACAAGTAATTTGAATTAACCAAATAAGTGTTCATTGACCATGATTTATATGCATGTAACCATACCAGACTACTATGTAAGTCGGGTCATCAAGAGCTAGCTGATCCATAAGCAGATATAGGTATGTACAAAAGAAGGTCGCTACTGTGACAGACATATCACCATGCTAGAAATTACCCAAGGCCAAGTGGGTTGGGCACAAACCACCTGTTATGGGGCTTACCTCACAATTTTTGAATAATTGAGAATTCCAGGGATTCAAGCTCATTCACCCTTATTTTCTTTTCAAGGGGTAGGGAAAAGGATTTTATTGCTTTTTGCTTTCGCTTTTTCTTTTTCTCTCTTTTTTTTTTGTGTATTTTTGCTTGATACTGAGATAATGCTGAAATATTGCTGCGATGGTACAAAATGATATTTTTCTTTTTCTCATGTTCTTTGACTTTTCTTTTTTTTCTTCCTATACTAGGGATACTTGCTCGAATTTGTTGTAGAGCAAGGAATTTTATTCTGGATAGGGGTGAGCTTGTCCTTTTGTCAATTCTCAGAGATTCTAGATAATGTGCATGATAGGATAGCAGGGGAAACTTTTCGCTCAAGAAACCACTTCTACTATGTAGCATCATATGGAATTTGCAATGAAATCATTTTAATGTGAAAAGATATACTTGGTTCAAGTAAATAACAAGATCAATTCTCTATGCTCAAAAATTTATTTAATTCAACTATGGACTTTGATATAAGAGAGATTAATAATCATACCAAATAAATCAAGCTATTTATTCATGTGAGTGTGAAAGTGCGGGATTCCAAATAAATACTAATTTATCCAAAATAATTGAAAATATGACTGCAATACTTCAAGAATTAACGGGTGCAAAAATAGAAAATGTTTTTTGAATATTTTGAGGAGTTTGATGTTTTTGACATTTTTTATATTTTGGTTTTAATTTATGAATTGAAAGAATAAATACTATTATGGTTTTTGAAATTTTTATGCAAAACAACAATATATACAATGATGAAATGACCAGATTTATGCATAATAGCATTTAAGATGCATAATGTTCATAGGTTCTTTAAGATCTTTACCATCTAAGGTAGCTAATATGTAGGCTCTCGAGCCAAATTTAGCAGTGATGATATATGGCCCAAGCCAGTTAGGTTCAAATTTACCTTTAAGGTCTTTAGTTGCATTAGTATTTTTTTGATTTTCTTTTAAGACAAGGTCGCTGATCTCAAAGGATCGATGATGAAATTTCTTGAGGTATGCTCGTTTAAGCTTGTTATGGTAGGCTAGAAGATGTTCCAAAGCATTGATACACTTCTCATCTAGGAGTTCCAGCTGACTAAATCTGCCAGCACGATATTCATCTCTTACTTCAGTATCTTGAAGTAGTAGAGCCAAAGAAGGAACTTCTAATTCAAAGGGAAAAACTGCTTCAGCGCCATAGACCAAAAAAAATGTGAGGTGCCCATGGGAGTACGAATGCTAGTACGATAAGCCCACAAAGCAAGATATAGTTGAATGTGCCAATCTCGGCCAGATTTATTGACCAGTATTTTGAGGATTTTAATTAATGTTTTATTAGATGCTTCTACTTGGCCATTACCCTGAGGATAATAGGGAGTGGACCAACGATGTTGAATTTTATATTTTTGACATAATTTATTGACATATTTATTTTTGAAACAAGTTCCATTATCTGAGATGAGGTTTGCAAGAATTCTAAACCTATAAATAATTTGATTAAAAATAAATTTGGAAACTTGGGTTCTAGTGCAAGAAGCTAAGGGCATAGCTTCAACCCACTTCGTGAAATACTCGATGGCAGTTATGATGAATTTGTGTCCATCAGATGACACAAGATTGATTTTTCCAATGATGTCTAAGCCCCATTTTGAAAAGGGCCAAGGAGATGAAATAGCCTACAGTTCTTATGCAAGCGCATGGACAAGGTCAACGTGTTTCTGACACTTGTCGTAATGGTGCACGTAATCATGTGCGTCATTCTCCATGGTAGGCAAAAAATATCCTATCCTAAGGAGCTTCTTAGCAATGGTGCTACCACTAAAGTGTCCCCCACAAGATCCATCATGGGCTTCACTCAAAGCTGATCTAAATTCTTCTAGATTCAAACATCTCAATAGGATACCTTCAAAAGATCTATATAACGTATTGCCAATTATTACGAAGTGACTTGCTTGTCTATGCAATAACCGACACTGGTTTCAATTAAAACCTTTAGGGAAGGTTCCATTTTGAAGAAAATTGAATATATCCGTGTACCAAAGTTCAGGAGTAGTTTCATTTATTAGAAACACATCCAAAGGTTCTAAGCATGATTTATTTGAAGTGGGTTCCCGGAGTCGACAAATAATGATGGTAGCATATTTGTCCTCTAACTCCAAGGGTAAAAGAGATGCAACTGCAGCCATAGCATCAGTCGCACGATTGCTAGTTCGAGGAATAGCTTCCAAGGTAACTTGATCAAATAAAGATATTAATTGTAATACATATGCTTTATATGGATGCAATTTATCATCTTTGGTCTGATAAAAATCATTAATTTAATTTATAACAAGTTGAGAATCATCGAAAACCAATAAATTTTTAATTTTCAGTGCCAAGGCAGCTCGTAAGCCAAGGATTAGAGCTTCATATTCAGTAGTATTATTAGTACAAGCAAACGTTAATTTAAAGGACAGAGGTATAAGATGTTTCTGTGGAGATATTAGAATAATATCTGCACCAGCCCCACTAATGCATCGGGCTCTATCAAAGTATAAGGACCATTGCTCTGTATGGTTTGCCTCTAGTTTAAGGCATTCATCAGGAAACTCAATGATGAGGGAATGGGTAGACTCTAGGGGTGCAACAACTAATTGATCTGCTATGATTTGACCCTTAACAGACGTTTGTCCTAAACGTGAGTTCAAACTTGCTTAGAGCAAGAACCCACTTTGCTGTGCGACTAGATAAATAAGGTCGACTCATGAGATACCGCAAAGTATCAGATTTAGCAATAACATAGGTTTTCTGACTGAGCATATAATGGCATAATTTTTGTGTAGAAAATACGACTACTAGACATAATTTTTCTAATGCTGTGTAACGGGTTTCATAACTGATTAATGTTCGACTGATATAATAATTAGCACATTCTTTCTTCTCATCATCAAGTTGAGCTAACATAGATCCTAAGGAAAAATCTGAAGCAGAGATATACAAGAGAAATGGGCGATCAAGTCTAGGTGACGAAAGCACAGGTGGGTTAAGAAGATATTGTTTGAGGCGTTCAAATGCTTCCTGACATTCGTTGTCCCAATGGAAAGAGACATCCTTCTTAAGAAGCTTAAGAAAGGGTCTGATTTTATCCGCCAGCTTATCGATGAAGCGACGGATAGCTTGAAGCTTACCTTGTAAACTCTGTAATTCAGATATATTTGTGGGTGCGGGCATATCAGTGATAGCTGCAATATTGAGAGGATCAATTTTGATGCCACATAAAGAAACTATAACCCCCAATAATTTATCGAACTTAACTTCGAATATACATTTAGCTAGATTCAATCGGATAAGATATTCCCTTAACCGATTAAATACTTTTCTCAAATCATCTAAATGGTCATCTTCGTTAGTAGAACGAGCTATAATGTTGTCTACATAATCATGTAGTATATCATGCATCATGTCATGAAAGATATAAGTCATGGCTCGTTGATAGGTTGCACCTGCATTCTTCAAACCAAATGGCATCACTTTCCAACAAAAGGTCCCCCAAGGGGTAATAAAGGCTATTTTAGCCTGATCTTCAGGAGCTATCCTGATCTGATTATAACCAAAAAATCCATCCATTAAGGATATCATTCCACTCACAGTAGTAAAATCAATGATCGCCTCCAATCGTGTGAGATCGTCGTCGATCTGTGACAGGATCGTCTAAAATCGTCTGGAATCACCTACGATGATTCAAGCTTCCTCCAGCTGAAGCACAATGAAAACCTGCAATGAAAGACTTGAAAATACAAATGCAAATGATGGGGGCGAGGATGTTCTAACACAACAAAACTTGAATTGTAGGGGAATGATCAGCCAGGGAGTTCAGGGGGTTCTATGGGGATAAACTAAGAAAATCCCAGTTTATATAGGAGTAGGGGGAGGTTAGGAGGTTGGGGATCATCCCAATCTGGGAGATCTCCAACGGAGGAATCTCCAACCGCATAGACACGCTTCTGCCCAAGTTGGAGAGGTTGTTGAAACAAAAGCTAATTATAAAAATTTGGTTTTGGGATGAAATCATCTGAATGTTCTGTTCTAGACAAATTCGTTCGATTTGGGACGATTTCGTCTGATCGACGACGATATCGTCCAACAGTAAAAAAAACTCCTAAAAATGGTGTCAAAAACGGGGTGAGTGGTTAATGGGCGGTTTCGAGGTTAAAATTCAAATTTTATCTTTTTACTAAGGGTTTAATTGCGCCAATTTTAGGATGCTACATTTTTCCCCCTCTTTAGCAAATTTTCCAAAGAAAATGCGTTAAAGACGAGTTCTTCACGCTTTATGAGAAAGTGAAAATTTACTTAATTTTTTAGACGATGATTCCAAGTCGAATCGTACGACTGCTTACTATGGTGCCCCCTCCGAGTTTTTACCCAAATCGAACGTTTGAGGTAAAAGCGTGGAAAATAATTTTTTTTTTAAAGTTATTATTTTTAAATAAAATTAAGAAAAATAGGGTAAAACCCTAATTCATTATTATTGTTCACTTTCACTATTTTTAGAGCTTTGCAGGCAAAATGGTAGAAAAAGCACTCCAAGCTCAGGTGCAGACACTACAGGATGAGGCTACATGGCTCAGGGCTCGGAGCGGAGGGGCGAGCACTCGAGATCTGGCATGGTCTATTGCTCAGACTGCATTCTACCAGGGATTGTACTATCACGTGGTTCCAGAGAACCAGAGGATACCACTGCCAGCCCCCATTACGGAGCCGGTCATGATGGGATCATCGAGGACATCCTCACGATCGACGATGAGGACCCGAGACACAGCACAGACCTCTATGGGACCACCTCCTCCACCTCAGGGCGGGAGAGGAGATGAGGCTGAGAGCTCGAGGGCTTCTCGAGACTAGCTGCTTTTTGGTTATAGACTATATATTTTTGAGAGGATTGAGTATGCCAGGGTATAGATTGTGGCATACCAATCCAGCTGTGATATGATGTACATATATTTTGATATATATATATATATATATGATTTTTTTGTGATATGACTTGTCCATGTGTTTTATGATGCTTTAAGTTTTAAATGGTTGATTGTTTATTCATGTGATTATGTCGTTGGAAATAGTATAATTTTATGTCATGCTGTAAAACTTAAATGAAATAATCTGATGTAAACAAATTGGTTGTTGTGGTGTGATGTGATGAAAAATAAAGAGACTTCTAACAATAATTTCAAAGGACATTGTCATTGTTATAGACCATTTCATGGAGTCGCTGCTCACTAGGTCGTCAAGCTAATCCCAGTATAGAAATATTGCTAAAAGTAAAAGAGTGCTTAAGAAACTGTCTTAAGACTTTGTGTTGTGATGATGAAAAATGATGATGGTGATGATTCGTTTTCAGATTTTCATAAAAATATTATGCATGAAATATTAAAAATATGATTTTTGTTAGGCATAAAATTCCTAAGTGTGATAAAATTTTGAACAATTCCCTAGGAATTATACCATCGTTGCAAAATTGAATGGCGACATAATGGAATGAAAATGGAAAAATTTGCGTTCCTTTTAAAGCACAATTGTGTAACATAATGATGTAAGCCATATGTTTTTATGAATTAAAATGAATGGGAAAATAAAATTAGAACAATGGTTTGCGCTAGGCATAGAATTATAGGTATAAACTTATACCATCATCGCGAAATCCAAAAAAATAATTTTATTGCATAATTGATTTTTGATTTTGAGATAAACAGAAAATAATATATAAACGTGACTTTATTGCTAGATTTTTGAATATGTTGTTGAAAGAAATTTTGAATTTTTGAAAAAACATGTATTGAAATGTTTTTATACTAAACAGATGTGCTTTACATAAGAAGATGAAATTATTCCAAAATATTTGCAAAAATATTTTAAATTATATCAAAGACAAAATGTAGATTTATAAGGAACCCTCATGTGCATATGTGAGTTCATTGCCGATCTTGATTTATCATAATGATACAAAGTCTCTCAAATACAAATGTGTGTGCAATTGTATTGTTCATTTACCAATTTTGAGCAAGATAATTTGATACAAGTAATTTGAATTAACCAAATAAGTGTTCGTTGACCATGATTTATATGCATGTAACCGTACCAGACTACTATGTAAGTCGGGTCATCAAGAGCTAGCTGATCCATAAGAAGATATAGGTCTGTACAAAAGAAGGTCGCTAATGTGACAGACATATCACCACGCTAGGAATTACCCAAGGCCAAGCGGGTTGGGCACAAACCACCTGTTATGGGGCTTACCTCACGGTTTTTGAATAATTGAGAATTCCAAGGATTCAAGCTCATTCACCCTTCTTTTCTTTTCAAGGGGTAGGGAAAAGGATTTTATTTGCATTGTGCTTGTTCTTTTCTCTTTTTCTCTCTCTTTTTTTTTTTTTTGTATTTTTTGCTTGATACTGAGATAATGCTGAAATATTGTTGCGATGGTACAAAATGATATTTTTCTTTTTCTCATGTTCTTTGAATTTTCTTTTTTTTCTTCCTATACTAGGGATACTTGCTCGGATTGGTCTGTAGAGCAAGGGATTTTTATTCAGGCAGGGGTGAGCTTGTCCTTTTGTCAATTCTCGAGAGATTCTAGACCATGTGCATGATAGGATAGCAGGGGAAACTTTTCGCTCAAGAAACCACTTCTACTATGTAGCATCATATGGAATTTGCAATGAAATCATTTTAATGTGAAAAGATATACTTGGTTCAAGTAAATAACAAGATCAATTCTCTATGCTCAAAAATTTATTTAATTCAACTGTGGACTTTGATATAAGAGAGATTAATAATCATACCAAATAAATCAAGCTATTTATTCATGTGAGTGTGAAAGTGCGGGATTCCAAATAAATGCTAATTTATCCAAAATAATTGAAAATATGATTGCAATACTTCAAGAATTAATGGGTGCAAAAATAGAAAATGTTTTTTGAAGATTTTGATGAGTTTGATGTTTTTGACGTTTTTTATATTTTGGTTTTAATTTATGAATTGAAAGAATAAATACTATTACTATTTTTGAAATTTTTATGCAAAACAACAATATATACAATGATGAAATGACCAGATTTATGCATAATAGCGTTTAAGATGCATAATGTTCATAGGTTCTTTAAGATCTTTACCATCTAAGGTAGCTAATATGTATGCTCCCGAGCCAAATTTAGCAGTGATGATATATGGCCCAAGCCAGTTAGGTTCAAATTTACCTTTAAGGTCTTTAGTTGCATTAGTATTTTTTTTATTTTCTTTTAAGACAAGGTCGTCGATCTCAAAGGATCGATGATGAACTTTCTTGAGGTATGCTCGTTTAAGCTTGTTCTGGTAGGCTCGAAGATGTTCCAAAGCATTGATGCGCTTCTCATCTAGGAGTTCCAACTGACTAAATCTGCCAACACGATATTCATCTCCTACTTCCATATCTTGAAGTAGTAGAGCCAAAGAAGGAACTTCTAATTCAAAGGGAAAAACTGCTTCAGTGCCATAGACCAAAACAAAAGGTGAGGTGCCCGTGGGAGTACGAACGCTAGTACGATAAGCCCACAAAGCAGGATATAGTTGAATGTGCCAATCTCGGCCATATTTATTGACCAGTCTTTTGAGGATTTTAATTAATGTTTTATTAGATGCTTCTGCTTGGCCATTACCCTGAGGATAATAGGGAGTGGACCAACGATGTTGAATTTTATATTTTTGACATAATTTCTTGACATATTTATTTTTGAAACAAGTTCCATTATCTGAGATGAGGTTTGCAGGAATTTCGAACCTGCAAATAATTTGATTAAAAATAAATTTGGAAACTTGGGTTCCAGTGCAAGAAGCTAAGGGCATAGCTTCAACCCACTTCGTGAAATACTCGGTAGCAGTTATGATGAATTTGTGTCCATCAGATGACACAAGATTGATTTTTCCAATGATGTCTAAGCCCCATTTTGAAAAGGGCCAAGGAGATGAAATAGCCTACAGTTCTTGTGCAGGCGCATGGACAAGGTCAACATGTTTCTGGCACTTGTCGCAATGGCGCACGTAATCATGTGCATCATTCTCCATGGTAGGCCAAAAATATCCTATCCTAAGGAGCTTCTTAGCAATGGTGCTACCACTAAAGTGTCCCCCACAAGATCCGTCGTGGGCTTCACTCAAAGCTGATCTAGATTCTTCTAGATTCAAACATCTCAATAGGATACCTTCAAAAGATCTCCTATATAACGTATTGCCAATTATTACGAAGCGACTTGCTCGTCTACGCAATAACCGACGTTGGTTTCTATTAAAACCTTCAGGGAAGGTTCCATTTTGAAGAAAATTGAATATATCAGTGTACCAAAGTTTAGGAGTAGTTTCGTTGATTAGAAACACATCCAAAGGTTCTAAGCATGATTTATTTGAAGCGGGTTCCTGGAGTCGATGAATAATGATGGTAGCATATTCGTCCTCTAACTCCAAGGGTAAAAGAGATGCAGTTGCAGCCATAGCATCAGCCGCACGATTGCTAGTTCGAGGAATAGCTTCCAAGGTAACTTGATCAAATAAAGATATTAATTGTAATACATATGCTTTATATGGATGCAATTTATCATCTCTGGTCTGATAAACATCATTAATTTGATTTATAACAAGTTGAGAATCACCGAAAACTAACATATTTTTAATTTTTAGTGCCAAGGCAGCTCGTAAGCCAAGGATTAGAGCTTCATATTCAGTAGTATTATTAGTGCAAGCAAACGTTAATTTAAAGGACAGAGGTATAAGATGTTTCTGTGGAGATATTAGAATAATACCTACACTAGCCCCACTCATGCATCGGGCTCCGTCAAAGTATAAGGACCATTGCTCTGTATGGTCTGCCTCTAGTTTAAGGCATTCGTCAGGAAACTCAATGATGAGGGGATGGGTAGACTCTAGGGGTGCAACAACTAATTGATCTGCTATGATTTGACCCTTAACAGACTTCTATCCTATAAACATGAGTTCAAACTCGCTTAGAGCAAGAACCCACTTTGTTGTGCGACCAGATAAATAAGGTCGACTCATGAGATACCGCAAAGGATCGGATTTAGCAATAACATAGGTTTTTTGACTGAGCATATAATGGCGTAATTTTTGTGTAGAAAATACGACTGCTAGACATAATTTTTCTAATGTTGTGTAACGGGTTTCATAACTGATTAATGTTTGGCTGATATAATAATTAGCACGTTCTTTCTTCTCATCGTCAAGTTGAGCTAACATAGCTCCTAAGGCAAAATCTGAAGCAGAGATATACAAGATAAATGGGCGATCAGGTCTAGGTGGCGAAAGCACAGGAGGGTTAAGAAGATATTGTTTGAGGCATTCAAATGCTTCCTGACATTCGTTGTCCCAATGGAAAGAGACATCCTTCTTAAGAAGCTTAAGAAAGGGTCCGATTTTATCCGCCAACTTATCGATGAAGCGACGGATAGCTTGAAGCTTACCTTGTAAACTCCGTAATTCAGATATATTTGTGGGTGCGGGCATATCAGTGATAGCCGCAATCTTGAGAGGATCAATTTTGATGCCACGTAAAGAAACTATAACCCCCAATAATTTATCGGACTTAACTCCGAATATACATTTAGCTGGATTCAATCGGATAAGATATTCCCTTAACCGATTAAATACTTTTCTCAAATCATCTAAATGGTCATCTTCATCAGTAGAACGAGCTATAATGTCATCTACATAATCATGTAGTATATCATGCATCATATCATGAAAGATATAAGTCATGGCTCGTTGATAGGTTGCACCTGCATTCTTCAAACCAAATGGCATCACTTTCCAACAAAAGGTCCCCCAAGGGGTAATAAAGGTTGTTTTAGCTCTGATCTTCAGGAGCTATCTTGATCTGATTATAACCAGAAAATCCATCCATTAAGGATATCATTCCACTCCCAGCAGTAAAATCAATGATCTGATCCATATTGGGAAGAGGAAAATCATCTTTAGGGCATGCAACATTAATATCTCTAAAGTCTGTGCAAACCCTAACTTTAGTAGCTTCTTTCTTAGTTATTGGAACTACATTCGAGATCCATTCAGCATAATCAATGGCTTGTATAAAAATGACATTCAAGAGTTTTTCTAACTCCCCTTTGACCAGTAAGGCCACTTTAGGATGCATTTTTCTAAGTTTTTGTTTAACGAGGTTTAGCATCTGGATGGACTACTAAGTGATGCATAACTACAGAAGGGTCTAAACCTGGCATATCTTCATATGTCCAAGAAAAGACGTCTTCATATTCTTTAAGAAATGCTATGTATTTATCCTATTTTTCTTGACTCAATTCTGATCCAATGTTGATTAGGTGAGGATTATCCTCAGTTCCAATGTTAATTTTTATGACATTTTCTACTTCCATGTGTAGATTTTTCTCAAAATTAGGTGGGGCGGGTGAAACGCCCAATTCTTGTAATTCTTCCAAGGTTAGCTTGGATAATTCATCTTGAGGAGTCGTGGCCTCAAGCTGGGCTATACTAGGTATAGAGCCATCAAAATAAAATTCATGATGTAACAATTCCTCAATGGAGACATCATGGAAGATATCTCTCTCCAACTCATCGTCGGATTCGGCGATCATCTCAGGGTAAGCTATAGATAGCATATTACATGTAAATGGCTTATTCATTAAACACAAGGCATCACGTTTATCCAAATAATCTTGGTAACATATGAGATGGTCATCATCCTCAAATGGGAAGGGCTGACCCTTACTAGGAAATAGGCCCACACCACATCGGGCGGGCCACGGTTCTACCTCAAAAGGTTCTTTCATACCATTTTGGAAAGGTCCCAAACCTTTCCCTTTATATCCCAACTTAAGCATTATAGATTTGGCTTTAATATACTCATTAGTAAAATAACATCGAGCATATCCATTATAATGAGTTTTGATGTTTTTGGGTATTCTACCCCAGTCATATCCCTTATAAATAAAAGCACAGCTCCCGACTTGGTAAATACTTCCCATAGGTTGTGGGAGGCCCAAGGTATGAGGAGATGGTGGCAATTTATGTAAAATAAGGGAATCTTGCATAGAAGCATTCATTTTCTCTGATATAAGAATTTTAGATAAATCGGGTAAGAGCTCATCAGTAAGAGCATAAGAGGTAGAAGGAACACTTCCTACATCTTATGGTGTGGAAACTATGCCTTTGGTGGATGTTGATGTTGTAGAGATGTCGATGGATGATTCTATTATAGGTATAAAAGTTATAGGAGTAGAGCAAGAAGCCTTGGTTGTGGGATTAGGATCTTTTTGAGGTCCTAATGTGGTTTGTTTAGAGGATGGTTGAGTTGTATGTAGAGGTGGAACTGATGGAGAAGAAGTAGATGACGTTGTAGGTGTGTGTTTCACATGTTTAGATGGATAATGAGAATTAGGATGTGTGGATGACAGCGTAGGGAAAAATTGAACTCCAACCGGTTCTGCCAAAGCACACATATCAAAGGGTCTAGGATCACCATGAATGGTAACCAACTGATTCTTAAATTCAAATTTAACACATTGATGTAAAGTTGAGGGAACGGCTCACATTGCGTTGATCCAAGGGTGACCCAAGAGTATATTGTACGATGCAGGGCAATGTACAATAAACACGGTCGTATCCAAGGTTCTCGGACCAACCTGCAATGGGATGGTAATAACTCCACATGTTTCTTGTGTTTCGTCATTGAAGGCTTTTATGATCATATCAGTTCTTTTCATTTCATCGCTTCTAAACCCAAATATTTGGTAGAAGTCAAAAGTGTAGATGTTTAAAGATGAACCATTATCAATTAAGACTCGTTTAACTGCTACATCTCCGATTAAGGCAATAATATATAAGGGGTTATCCTTATGTAGACTGTGTTGAGGTATGTCTCTATCCCGAAAGTCAATACAATCAACTTCATGAGTTATTATAGTATTAGCCATGGCTTCAGGTTGAATGTCTTGTGGTACCATCATCTGGCTTAATGTGAGCATTAATTCGTCTCTATGGGTAGGAGAAGATCTTAAAAGGTCCAACAGAGAAATTCTAGTTGTAATATTTGATAGTTGCTCATTAATATTGTAAGGAGGTTTAGGTTGAACATTAGGTGCCTGATTCCCTTTATTAGGAACTTTCAAAACAAATGGAGTTGATCCATCGTTCTGCATTTGATCTTGTTGAGAGTTTTGAGCCTGTTGTCTAGTAACAACTCCGATGGTACCCACAATATTGTTCTATAGATGATGAATGGGTCTTGGTCTAGCATTTATGGCTTGCTCATTAGAAAGTAATTGGTGAGAGGATGGTCTAGTAGTGACTCTTCTTGGAAATGGTTCTTCAGGAACCATATAACTTGTGATAGGGAGAATAGGTTTCGATTCATCTTCAGAGCTATTCGATTGATTTGAGGTGATTTCCATATCACTCTCAGTCTCGTATTCTGTATCACTGAGATCAGGTGTCCAAATATTATGTAGAGGCCTGGTCGTAACCACGGATAAGGTTGTGTCAAATATTTTTGGCTCATGAGCAGGTAAATGCCCACTAATAGTTCCTACATATCGGGTAGGAGGGGGAACATTATGATGCTCAATTTGATTAGCCACTTCCTTGCCATGTTTTGGTAAAGGATGTTGAAATATGTCCAATGACTGATTGGAATTTTGGTTCTGGTTTTGGGGGATATTCTTTTGAGCATTATTAGGAGGATTTTGCTTAGGTTGAAAGGCTTGTACCTCCATCTCATTGTTATCAATCAAGTCCTATATTTTATGTTTTAATATTTTACAAGAGTTGGTAGTGTGTCCAGGTCCTCTATGGAAGTCACAGTGTAAATCAGCTCTGTATCCGGGTATAGTTGGATCAGGTTCCCGGATAGTTGGTAGTTGAATCAAACCTCGTTCTAATAATTGTGGTAGAATGGTTGATAAAGGTTGATTCAACCTAGTAAATTCTCGAGGAGGTTTATCAGGAGGTTTTAGTATAAACTTCTTCGTTGTCTTCGCAGCATTAACAGTAGCAATATTTTCTGCTATCAGTGACTCCATCACCCACAACTTGTTTATTTTTATATTGATTTTTGGATGTTTTCTCATCGTCTTTCTTTTTAAGCCGACCTCTCCGAATGAGAGCATCTTCCACTTGTCTGGCTAAGTCTATAGCCTGATCGAAGGTGGTCAAGGTAGCAGTTGATAATTCGTAAGATAGTTGGTCTTGCAAATTATTAATAAAGATGTCCAACATCTCCCTATAAGGCAACACAAAGTGCAATTTCCCTATCAACTGTCTCCACCTAGCTAAGAAATCAGCAAAACATTCATCTTTGTCTTGTTTTAAGTTGTACAAGTCTTTAATGGTCACATGCCTTTCGATGTAGGCACTAAATTGATGCACAAAAGACTCGGCTGTTTCTTCAAAATTCCTCAAAGAATTAGTGGGTAATTGATAATACCACTCTAATGCCATTCCTCCTAAACTTTTTGGG
The DNA here is from genome assembly GCA_028583015.1 of Wollemia nobilis. Taxonomy (NCBI): domain Eukaryota; kingdom Viridiplantae; phylum Streptophyta; class Pinopsida; order Araucariales; family Araucariaceae; genus Wollemia; species Wollemia nobilis. The sequence continues at coordinate 4,183,403 of JAQPPZ010003172.1, read as the reverse complement.
AACATTTTTAGCAATAATAAGTCATCATGTGATATATCATGACATGCTATCCTAAACATACGAAGATGCTCTATGGGATCTTCGGTTCCTTTATATATGGGCAAGACAGGCATAGGAAAATGTTTAGGATATGGTTGTGCTACAACTATAGGATCTAAAGGCTGACTACACATCTCTCGATAATTGTACGAGGGACGGTAGGGATCTATCTGGTCCATGCGGGAAACTAACTGTTTCACCACGGTTTCAAGATTACTAGTTTGTCCACCATGTTGGTTCGGTGGGACATAAGCATGGGATTTATGAGTGTATGATGGTGTGACATAAGGATTAGATGCTATATTGCTATTATGCAAAGCATTGGTAGGAAGATTATTATGAAGAGGATTTGTAATAGTATTATGTTGTATCCCAGATTGTTGGTAATTGGTGTTTGGTTTTGTTTTGGGTTTTTGCTGATTTGAGGTATATTGCTCAATAGCTTGGCGAAATAGAGCAGTAAATGATGGTTTCTTTTGTGCAGGAATGACCCTAGGCTTGCTAACAGGCACTTTAGATGGTTGGGTAACTTGTTGTTGTTGCATGTTCTGGATTATAGCTGCCATATCCAAGTTGGATGGTCCAACTTGATCACTCTCTTGATCAATAAAGGACAAGGGATTAGTGCGTGTGTGAAATACGTCTTCTAGGGTTGCTTGAGTATCACTAATTCGATCTTTGTCCATATGGACTGCTCTATTAAGAATGCCAATATTAGTATTAATGAACTTCCAGAATTGTTCCATATTTTCAAAAGTAATAGCTCCTCCCGGAGACATTTTAGGGGATGAGGATCCTTCCTCTCTAACATTTTCTTCTTGTTCATTTCTTACAACAAGCTCTTCTTCTTGCTGGTCTAGGATTTCTTCTTCCTGAATTTGATCTTCAGGAAGGACATCTGGGTTATTTAATGGTTTTCCTAACCAATCTTCTTCTTCTTCAGTCTATTTTCCATTCCTAAGTCTAGGCATTGTGCTTAAACTTAGATTTCAGCAAATATATATATATATATATATATATATATATGCGATAGGTTTGAGAGGTATATATTTTAATTATATACCTACTATAAAAGGAAATGTTTTGGCTCTTTTTGTTTTGTTTTTATTATATATATATTTTTTGTTTTTGTATTTTATAATATCATTATAAAGATAACAAATAGCATTCTGGTTGTAAAAAGAATAACAACAGTAAGAATAATGACTTAGTTTTCTATAAATAATTTATGGATATCATTAATAGGATCGAGTTCATCAGGAGTCATGAAATGCTCCTCTTCAAATTGGAAATGGTTTTTCAAGAACTTGATAAAGTGTGCTATAGTAATATGATCTACTTCAGACTTTGACTTGTAAAAATAGATCTCATGGCAATACTCTCGATACAACACAGCTCTAGGAACTCTATTCCATATTTTCCTATCCATAAGAATGACTTCTTGATCCTCTATACGAGATAGAAACTTATGTACTATAACTGCATTCTCAAGGTATTCTTCAAAGGTGTACAATTCTGAAGACACAAGTGCTCTTTTATCGGCTAACCACCTATGGCAAGCTCTCTGAAGTTCATGGTACAAAGTTACCTGATCAGGATCCAGGATTCTATCTAGGACAAACCTCTTAATTTGCCTAAGTTCTGTTGACCTAGATGAAATAATATCCAATCTCCTATCAAGTTCGTCCCACAAAGGTTGGACTCTATTTGTTTGGGGTACTCTAAGCACAGACATAATCTCTATGGTTGTTAATTGATTTTCAACATTTATGGTGACAGCTCATCTTTTATTATAATCTACCATCTAAACATGATATGCAAATTTAACTGTTTGTCTAATGATTCTAGATGTTACTTAATAATAAATTTTTTTTGGATTGTTTTCAAAAGGTTTTTAGTTTCACGTCGGGTTCACCAAAATGTATCGACCCAAATTTTTTGCGCCCTTACCTTCAGGCTAAAGGATCCGTGCCCGAAAGGGGGATGCGAGAAGGATGGAACAATACCTCGGACTGAGAGGCCCTTTGAAGGTCGTGCCTCTCGGGGGAGGGGTATAAAGGTGAATTTTTGATGGATGGTGGGGTTCACCAGGAAACTTTGAGTGGCAGTTTCCATGCCTAGGTTGAGAATGGTTTTGATGTGTTCATTTTATACTCGATCATTCATAATCCTAGGTTGGCCAAAATGAATCTAGGCTATTCTATATGAAAAATGCTGATTTATATGAATACAGAAAGCATGAATGAATCCTAAATACCAGGAATATACTAAATAAGAAAGAATGCACCTGATTTCGGATGTCTGATGAAGATTCTGAAGCTTGTAGGAGTCCAAATCATCCCGAATATGATAGGATCATCTGAAATTATATAGAATCATCCTAGATTACAGTCGATCGTCTGAGATTAGACAAGCTCATCATCGATCTGATGAATTCGTCAGACGAATTCGTCAGAAACCTGCTATCACAGAAACAGACACCAAAAACCAAAAATGCAATTGCAAGAATAATGCAAAATAATGGAAATGATAGTATGAATGCTTAATTGATAAATCTAGATAGCAGATTTAAAGGAAATACATTGTTTTAATAACTTATTTTAAATTTATCATGCATTTATGCTAGATGAGGTGAACTCCAGGATGCAGAATGAAAATCAATCAAGTTAATGCATAGTAAAATAAAGAAGAAATATGAGAAATGCAAACTCAGGGCTATGGTTGCCGCCAAATGGAGTTATTTGAGTTTTAATCTTTGGTTTTAATTTAAATTATTTAAAATTTAAATTATTTAAAATTTAAATTCAGATTTAAATTTGAATGTAAAGTTTCCCGTCGATGTCATCAAGCAAACATAAATTCATATTTTTGCTGACGTCTTCGAAGTGTTTTAAACACTATATTAAGGTGTGGTAAATGAATCAAAGTTTCATCCTTGCTCTTATGATAAATGTTAGGCATTTGAATAAGGCTATGATCTCGTGTGAATTTTGAGAAGAGAAGCAGGAAAGAAAATGACATCGCTTGGAAAGTCAAATCATGGTGGGAAGCTTGGCGTATTGGCAAATCATTTTGGTTTAAGGAACAAGGCAAATGAAAATGATACTCTTGCTCAACTGTAAAACTGATCTAAAAAATGAAAATAAACAAGCTAAAAAAAATGAGAGGGAGGATTTCCATGAGTGAAATACCCCTCAAGGGTTTCACAGGCAGGAGAGCGAACATGCTCTGATACCAAATGTAGGGACTAAAATGGAAGAGATAATATTACAGATAAAAACATTACAATATATAGGCAGGAGGCCTATATCAAGACATGATAAGTGTCAAGTGAAGCTGACAAGTGTCAAGAAGGCATAGTGCACATTATAGATTCTAACAGAAATAATGGAAAAAGTTCACTTTTGCACTTAATCAACCATAGTCTCTACCCGTGCAACTATGACCGACTTTTTGATAATTTTTCAAAATATCAGAATTGCTGATTTTTTCAAAAAATTAATAAAAAAGTATTGACTCAACAATTCAATCTGATCTAACTTGATAATTCATTGAATTGACATAAAATCATGATTTTACCGATTTTCGCTACTATTATTTGAAATACATTGAAAGATACAATACTTTGGACTATATCATTGGAAAGGAAAAAAAATAATACTTAAAGGAAATGAAAGTAGTTTAGAGGTAATGAAAAGAAAGATTTATTTAGCCATAGAGGAGTCTAAACCAGCCCTATCAACTCATCCAATCTCTAATATTGAAGCAAAGAGCCTTGATAGATGGATTCAAGTCATCAATTGGAATTATGATAGTGGGTACAGGAGAAACAAAAGGAAAGAAAAATATATAAAGTGGAAACCATCGAAAGTAGAGTTGGCCAGGTTGAATTTTGATGGAGCATCTAAAAAAAATCCAAGACTATCAAGAGGAAAAATAATTATATATAAAAGGGATGATATTTTGTCACATTACACATTCAAAAATTGAATTTTGATGGAGCATCTAAAGAAAATATAGGACTAGCAAGAGGAGGAATAGTTAGATATAAAATGGATGATATTTTTTCACATTACACTTTCAATAGTGGATTTAAGAAAAATAATAAAGTTGAAGCTTGGGCAGCTTTGGAAGGATTAAAAATATGTAGAAAAATGAAATGGAATAGAGTATGAAAGAACGTCAATGCACTAATAGTAATAAATGCAATTTCAAGGAAAGCAAAGGTTATATGGAACATACAAGAGATCGTTGTAGAAATACAAGACCTTGCTACAAAGTTTGAAGATATTAAGTTTACACATATATTAAGGGAAGAGAACAAATGTGCATATAGGTTAGACAATGGAAGGATTTTAATAGAGGATCATGAAGTTAAATTATATTTTATATGGTTAGAGGAAGTACTAAGTTTAGTTGAAGATGATAAGAAAAATTTGAAAGGAGTAAATTCAAAATAATATTCTAGAGGATTACAAAATACTTTAGGGGATCCATTTATAGATCAATGCATTGTGTGCGACCTCGGGAAGCATGCACCCTTACTCTACTTGCAATATTATTTCGAAATGAAATGAAAGACCATGAAATGCATATAACATGGAAATAACAAAGAAATATCCTTTTATTTATATTGAAACCCGGTTACATGTCGGTCCCTCTGAGGGATACCCATTTTGATACAATGAATTACAAGTGGAACAATGGTGAATAAAATGTCCCCTCGCAAAGGGGTGGTGCACTTTCGTAGGCTTCCCGATCTCGCACACAAAACTGTATGAGGGCTTACAGATGCCTCCTTCTCCTGATCTCATCCTAGAGGGATCTCGTGCTCTAGATACTTTGACTTGATCTTGTGAACCTGTATCTATGTGCATGGAAACAATAGAGCACACTTAGTAGAATGGGCAGCCTCCCTAGATGAGGCCTTTTATTAGCAAATATGATAATCCGGATAAATAAGCATAATGTGCATTGAAATATAGCAGATCTAAGCAATATGCATATGAAAATTAGAAATATTAATCTAAATGCAATGAAAGATTTAGATCTATGCTAAAGCCATGTAAATGAAATAATGATAAATAAATATCTATTACTTAGAACAAAGGAATCGACCATTTTAAAACCTGGCTATGACTATGGGCTACTGTCAAAGATAATGACCTCTGACTTAAAGGTTACCTCAGGTCTTATGGGCTATGGTAGTCGATCCCTTGCTCGAATTGATGTTCAAGGGTCACCTGGTGTGTCTCCTACACTGATTGGTGGTTGGGAATGATGGATCTGAATACTGATGTATGGATGTGGCTCAATTGAATGGTGCTCCAATGCTCCTCAAAGGGGCATAGATTGGCTCTCCATTTCAATAGGGCTCCACTACACACAATTTGAACTCTCTCTATCCCTTTTTCCTTCCTGGAAGTCTGCATATGTAGCCTTCCTAGTTTTAGGTCTAGATCTAGGGCTTGGCTTCTTGGGGAAGCCAAACTCCAGATCTGCATGCCAACTAACTATTCTAGAGGGATGGTTCAGTCTTGGATTGGCATGGAAGGGGTAGTCAAGAGGAACTCTAGGAGTTCCTCATCGAGATCCCTTTGAAATACATGCAAACTACCATTACTACCCATGATTTGGGCAATCCCTCATGGTAGTTCATGTTTTAGTGCTAGCCATTGTCATCAATAGTGGCTAGCTATGGCCACTCTCAGCTTGAGTGGCCAGGATTGGTGGCCACTCTGGTCTATAGCGGCCAAGCCTAAATGGGCTAGAACTACCCCTTTTGAGTGGTTAGGACCACTGTTGCTCTTGGAAAGGTCCAAGATTGGTCATATGGTCTATGAATGTGCCCATATGAGTAGTCTCCTAAACATGACATGTTTTAGGTGTCTACAGATGCCCTTTTTGGGATGCATTATGGGAAAACACAATGCAGAGCAAAAATAGACCACCTAGGGTCACATTGTAGGTTGGATGATGATCATTGATCTGATCAACATTGGATGCCCTAGTCATGCGGGAGGGCATGAATCCTAGAATCATTGCTTCCAATAGAATGGAAGGCTTAAATTTGTGGAAGTTTGCACTCGTTCATCAAGTGATCGGGTAGCTTTAGTACTACTATAGGTTCAAAAGGAGGAGAGCTACAAACTTAACTATCATGTTTGCTTTTTTCCCCAGCAAAGGGTAAGCTTATGATAGTTGTTGGCAATGATTCATAAGATGAATATAATTTGACATGATCGAGATGATATTTTGTTGACTTTGATTATGATTGTTTGAAAATTTTGACTACCCCCTCAAGTGATGAGTCGATGAGGAAAGGACAATTAATAAAGCGATGAGTCGCTTGACCAAGATGAATGATTTGGACCTTTTTAGAGGGTTGCTTTGATGATTTGTTCAATGTTAGATGCCCCAATCATGGAAAGAGCATACATCATTGAATCATTGCCTTCGATGAGTTGAAGAACTTGATTTTGGTAAGCTTAAGTCAAAATCCTAGCCTTGGTGGTAATTAGGAGATAAGATTAAGTCTAATCCTATTGTTGTTTGTATTGGTTTGGAGATAAGATTAAGTCTAATCCTAGCCTTGGTGATTAGAAGATAAGATTAAGTCTAATCCTAGCCTTGGTGACAATTAGGAGATAAGATTAAGTCTAATCCTAGCCTTGGTGGTAATTAGGAGATAAGCTTAAGTCTAATCCTAGCCTTGGAAAAAATTAAGAGATCTTAAGTCTAATCCTAGCCTTGGTGGAAATTAGGAGATAAGATTAAGTCTAATCCTAGCCTTGGTAGCAATTAGGAGATAAGCTTAAGTCTAATCCTAGCCTTGGCGGTAATTAGGAGATAAGCTTAAGTCTAATCCTAGCCTTGGTGACAATTAGGAGACTAGCTTCCTGGCTTGCTTGAATTTGCTTTTGATATTTTGTTTATTTACCCCAAGCAAGGGAGTGCATGATTGTCTTCGACAATGATTCTTGAATGAATGCACTTAGCTATGATTAAGCATTTAAATGTTGATATTATGACCAATGGGGTTAGTAGATGCCATTGGGACATTTTGGGTGACCAAAGGGTTTATGGATACCTTTGGGGCTTTTTGGGTGACCAAAGGGTTTATGAATACCTTTGGAGATTTTTGGGTGACCAAAGGGTTTATGGATACCTTTGGAGCATTTTGGGTTGACCAAAGGGTTTATGGATACCTTTGGAGTTTTGGGTTGACCAAAGGGTTTATGGATACCTTTGGAGCCTTTTGGGTTGACCAAAGGGTTTATGGATACCTTTGGAGCATTTTGGGTTGACCAAAGGGTTTATGGATACCTTTGGAGCCTTTTGGGTGACCAAAGGGTTTATGGATACCTTTGGAACATTTTGGGTTGACCAAAGGGTTTATGGATACCTTTGGAGCCTTTTGGGTTGACCAAAGGGTTTATGGATACCTTTGGAGCATTTTGGGTGACCAAAGGGTTTATGTATACCTTTGGAGCATTTTGAGTTGACCAAAGGGTTTAGGATACCTTTGGAGCTTTGGTGACCAAAGGGTTTTGATACCTTTGGAGCCTTTTGGGTGACCAAAGGGTTTATGGATACCTTTGGAGATTTTGGGTTGACCAAAGGGTTTATGGATACCTTTGGAGCTTTTTGGGTTGACCAAAGGGTTTATGGATACCTTTGGAGCCTTTTGGGTTGACCAAAGGGTTTATGGATACCTTTGGAGCATTTTGGGTTGACCAAAGGGTTTATGGATACCTTTGGAGCATTTTGGGTGACCAAAGGGTTTATGGATACCTTTGGAGCATTTTGGGTTGACCAAAGGGTTTATGGATACCTTTGGAGCCTTTTGGGTTGACCAAAGGGTTTATGGATACCTTTGGAGCATTTTGGGTTGACCAAAGGGTTTATGGATACCTTTGGAGCTTTTTGGGTTGACCAAAGGGTTTATGGATACCTTTGGAGCCTTTTGGGTTGACCAAAGGGTTTATGGATACCTTTGGAGCCTTTTGGGTTGACCAAAGGGTTTATGGATACCTTTGGAATTTTGGGTTGACCAAAGGGTTTAGGATACCTTTGGAGCCTTTTGGGTTGACCAAAGGGTTTATGGATACCTTTGGAGCATTTTGAGGTTGATTGTTGATTAGGGGAGGTATGATACCAATAATGCCCCAGTTGATGTTTAGAAAATATTTTTGTTTTGATTTTATGTTATGGATGCAATGATGGATGCTATGCCTAGATAATGATTTGATTATGCTATATGTATGCAATGTACTGGTGACATGCACTAGCTAGATGAAATGGATGTATTGTATGATTAGATGATGTGACTTAGATGTAGATGGACTACTTATGATGTATGCATTTATGGATGCAATGCTTATTGTTAAATGCATGTTTAATTTTGATTTAATTGTATGCATTCAATTTATGTTGTTATGATATGATAAATGATATGTAATGCATTAATTACATGATGATGATCTAATGTAAATGAACCTATATGCTTTAATCACTTAAAATATAAGGAATGAATGTGATATGAGTTTAACAATCTAATGGACGACACCACAGAATGTATAACAATCATGAATGTAAATAATAACTCTTATAATAAGAATTAATTATTTAAACATCCAAATGTGAGATGAGATGATGTGATATGTATGTATTTTATTTTTTAATAAAAAAAATACAAAAAAGAGGGTCTTCAAATTACTTTTGTTCTCCCGTCTTCCCTTTTTCTTGACCTTTAATGAACAAAACCATAAAGAAAGTTGATGATTTGATTGATGGAATGATTTGTTGCTATGAGGAGATTTTTGAGGTTTTCCATGAGACTCAAACACCCTAGTTACTCGATCAAAAGTTGTATACTGATCATACAGAGCTCTTGAAGGATAAAGTTCTTGTTATGAAGACCTAGATACTCATTATCCCTATGTGTGCAAATGAATATATTAGATAAAACATAAGCATACCCCGATGCCATGCGGGATTCATTCAACCCATTGCTGTATTGGGGATCCTCAAATGTTCATCCTGATCCTAAGTTGGACTCAGTTGGATTAGACCACTAGGCGATATAGGACACCTAAAGCTAGCTCTTCCACATGCAAACATTGGTCTATACAAAAGCAAGATGCTAATGTGACAGACATATCATCGTGCATAAGGATACCTTATGGCTCATCCATGCTGAGAATTCTAGGGATTCAAGTTCAATACTCCCTTCTTTTCTTCATATTTATTTGGGATACTTGCTCATGCTTAGTGATGAAAATCACTATTTATTTTGAATTTTTGTTTTTCTTTTGAGCAAGGGATTTATGTAGTGATGATAATCACTAGTTTATTTTGTTTTTGAATTTTTGCTTTGTTCAGGATTTTTCTTGTTTTGATTAAAGCAAGGGATTTATTTGGGTAGGGGTGAACTTGTCCTTTTTCCAATTCTCAGCATTTTTGAACCGGTCGCATAAGGGGATGAGCAAGATAAAATTTTCACCTTAGGATACCTAATACCACTTCGTAGTGTTCATATTTCCCTTGTTTCAACTAGGATTTTAGTGTTTTTATTAGTGATAGGATTCTGAAATATACCAGGTGCTATCAAAACTAAACCTCATCTATTAAAAGCTAATATAACTTTCTACAAATTTTGATAAAACCACTAGGTATGGCTGAGTGATTGAAAAACCCTAGTATATTCCTTATAGCAATAGGAGGGGTTGTGTTGAAAAACATAGTTACACACATGGGTTATGGATGATGATGGATTTTGAAGATGCATGATTGATGTACAAACATGGTGTCATTTGTAAGATTGCAAACACAAATGTATCTAATGCAAATGTAATGGATGCAACACCTATATGCAATGCAACTATATGAATGCAAATGCGGAATGCATAATGCAAATGTTTTTGTATTTTTGATGCTTTCAATTGTTTTTGAGTTTTGATTATTTTGAATGTTTTTGAACTTTTTGATTTTAAATTGTTTTTGTGATTTTATGTTTTGCTATTGACCAAAGGGCTTATGATGCCTTTGGAGCTTTTTGTGATTTGACCAAAGGGCTTTAAGATGCCTTTGGAGCCTTTTGTTTTTAAGATTTTCTATTGTTTTTGTGATTTTGAAATTTATGAATGTTTTTTTTTTTGGTTTTGTTGTTTTTATAGGGGGAAGGTATGATACCTTAGGTACCCCTAGTGTGCATGTTGCCTACTGTAATGTAGTCATATTGCTTAGGAAGAGTGATAGAAATCAGCTCTCCCAATTGGGGTATGGACCTCTGCAGGGTGCCCTTGTCTTGGTGGGGAGAAATGAGTGAACCGTCTTCACGGAGCTCATTTCACTCTAATAGGTCTTGGACCACCTTTCGAAATGATTGACAGCTATGGATGTCATGCCCTTGTATATGATGATACATACAAAAGAGGCTTTCATCAGTGGACCCATGCTTGGGCTCTCTTTGCTTGACCTTGGGCAACACAAATGCATTTGCCTCGTACAACTTTTGAAATAAAGTTGTAGTAGTCATTTCAAATGTGACCACTCGTTGAGGTGGCTTGTTTGGCCTACGAGGCTATGACTGACCTTGGGGTCTCAACTGGGATGATGTAGCCTCTATTTTGGTAGGCTGGGGTTCTATGGATGAACCATCTATGGGAAAAGCCCCACTATCTATGAGATCTTGAACCACATTCTTGAATCCATAACAATTGTGAATGCCATGGCCCTCTATTCGATGATAGAGATAGTAATGGTCCTCCCTATAACCCTTAGGTTTAGCTCTATTTGGGTCTAGAAGTTTTATGTTGGGTAAGGTTAAGACCTTAGCTTCTTGCAGCTTTTGGAAGATGATAGACATAGGCTCATTTAAAGGAGTCCAGATGCATTACGGATGCTTCGAGCATGCAACATGCATTGGCCTAGTTTGAGGACTAGGTTGAGCCCTAGGTATGTCACTTGCTTGCTTAGGGGGCTCCCCTTGCATTTTGGATGTAAGGGATGGATTGTAGACTAAGATCATTTTTTGGTTGACAACTCGAAGTTGCTTCTTTTCAAGCATGTTATATACTATGGCTCGAAATATTTGACATGATTGAATATCATGACCATTTTGTCTATGATATAGACAATGTGACTCTTCCTCATACCCTTGGGGTTTTGGATGATTTGGATTCAACTGGTACACCTTAGGTAAGGTGATGGCATTTATGGCACACAATCGATTGAAAACCAATTTTGTAGGCTCAGGTAATGAGGGATGCTTGCCAGGTTGTTGAGGCGGCCGAGTTGGTGCTTGCTCTAGTTGAGGCTTTTCTTGTGGCTTCATAGGGGATAGTTTGACCTCAGATGAGGGTTGCTTTTGTATCTCCTAGCTTTCAAGCTGGTTCATGATAAATTGCAATGCCTCATTTTGTTGCTCCATTTGTGCCTCTATATTATAGAGGTGATTTTGCATATGCTCCAATACTGATAAGGCTCCCATGTGTATTTCTAGTGATTGGTTCGAAATACCATTTTCTACTGAAGGAGGTGAAAGAGTGGGTGCTAAAGATCCACTAGGTAATTGTAAATCACCCATTTCCTTCATTTGAGTTGATGTGGAGGCTTCATGATGATCCACTTTGATAGTGGTATCCACATGCTCATGTTTATGACTCAGTTCATGTTTCTGTTTCACTTTGTGGTGTTGAACTGTGTCAGCTTTGGTACCCCTAGTATGATGTGGGGGAAACACCTATTCTTGTTCTTGAGGAGGCACCATGAGAAGTGAGTCAGGGGTGACTAATGCTAATGGTTTTGACCCCTTCAATGTGGCAGCAATGTCTGATTGCACCATATCTTGTTTTATCTGCCTTAAAGTCACTTGGTCTTCTGACTTAATGTTAACCATTGCCATGAACTCTTGAGAAGGCACTTTAGCTTTTGGACTAGTTGAAGGTGCTTTAGTCATGTTAACTGATGTTTTCTTCTCCTCATCAGGTAATATGATACCATGATTTTTGGTGATGGGAAAAGGTAGTGACTTCTTGATGCAAGCCTCAGTCGAATGTTTGGTGATTTTATCTGACTGAATGTTTGGAGGCCTGCATGCCACCAAAGTTTCTTGTGGCTCATCAAACTCCTTGTAATACTTGAATGGCTCAGGATCATGGGGGACCACATACACTTGTCCTTGGTGTATGAATTTTAGATTTTGGTGCACTATGGAAGGCACACATTCCATATCCCTCATCCATGGTCTACCTAGCAATATGTTATACTACCTCTCACCCCCAAGGATATGGCACAATGTAGGTATCATATTTATCCCAACCTGTATAGGTAGGATTACTATGCCAATTGTTGGGGAAGTGGCATCATTGAAGGCTCTCAATGTGAATGTTGAGTCCTTAATGCGTGAAGGTAACAAATTTAAATACTTCAAAGCTGCAATCATGATGATGTTGGTAGATGACCCAGTGTCAATCAAGACTCTCTTGTATGGAATTTTATTGATGCTTGCTATGATGTGTAGCGGAGGATCAGGTTCATCCATAGAGATTGGCTTAATCTCTTATCTATGAAAGGTAATCATAGGGTCCTTTTGTAAGTGAATTGAATTCATTGTTGGTGTGGACCATGATAGATTATTATCTTTAGTTGGATTTTTTGGTATGTTGGGTTGATCAAGGTATCTTTTGCTTCTTGTTGTAGTATTGATCATACCGATAAAACCCTCATCAGGTGGGGCTATGTGCACCTCATTGACATGCTCAACTTGATTGTTGGGTGCTATGTTTGCTTCATGTGTAGGCAAGGGGTCTTGGAAGACTCTTATCTGAAGCTCTTGCCTCTCGATCATATCTTGCACTAAATCTCTAAAGGGATGACATGTCTGAATTTCATGACCCCTTTGTCGATGGTACATGCAATATAGATTTTCTTTATGTGCCTTTGATCTACGCTTGTTAGGCTTCCATGGATGGATACTTTGCGCCTCATATAATCGATCAAAGAGCGATGCTAATGTCTCTAGAAAATCAGTATATTATCATTGTGGCTGATGTTGTTGGCCCTGTATCTGATTCTGTTGCATATGATTTTGGGCTAGAGGAGGTTGGTCTTGGTAATTATGTCGCATTGGTAGAGGTGGTGCGACCTAGTTTGAGGATTCAGGGATACTCAAAACAACTTGATTGATTGGGGCCACCTTTTGTTGCATGTTGCCACCTATAATATTCTTGTTTGGCCATTCCTTTTTATGGAGTTGAATATCACCCTCCTGGATCTTGATTGCCTCAATGAACTCAACTTGTTCTAAGGCCTCCTCAAATGTTTGATATTGCTGCAATTGTAAGAGAAGCGAGATTTGTTTTGAACAACTTCTCGTAAACATTCGAATGAGCTCTATTGTGGGTAGGGTGAAAGGTAGTTTTGACATCACCTTCCTCCACTTATTTCCATACTCAATGACTGGCTCATCATCAAGTTGATGAAGGCTAGCCAAGTCAGTCAAGTTTATCATTTTCTTAGCACTAGAGGCAAAACGTTGTAGGAATGCATCGGCTAATTGCTCAAAGGTGTATATGCTATGGTGTGGTAGGTGATTATACCATTCTAAAGCATCTCCAACTAGTGTTGTAAGAAATATTCTCAACATCAAGGGGTCATTGTCTTGAAAATGGAAGCACATATTGATGAAGATTGTCACGTGCTCTTGTGCATCTTCATCATATTTGAATTTTTCAAGTTGAGGCATCTTGAAATTTGATGGATATGTCGGTGATGACACTGATGGATGCAAAGGCTGATTGCTAAGCTGCTTTAGTGTAGGTTTTTGATAAACCGACCTTTGATTTTGTTTCTTGAATGAATTTATCCGATCAGCTAGCACTTTGTATGGCCCTAACGACATGATATGATCTTCCTTTTGTCACCCTTGATTAGGTAGAGGAGGCCACTTTTGATGTTGAGGTTGATGATAAGTGTAATCATTAGGTACCTCATCATAAATGGATTCAGGGTAAGCATCCACTTCTTCCTGATGTTCCCATTGGGACTCTTCATATGATTCCTCATCGTATTGATCTTGGTACTATTGAGGAGTATGAGGTTCTTGATGATAACCAGATAATGGCCTTTGATGTTGAATGTGATTTTGGCATGGCCAAGGGGAGAGCCCTCGAGATTGCACTGGATGCCTTATGCGTTGTTGCATCTTCTGGGTGCTAGGTGTAAGCACCACTTTATGTAATGCATTTTGCACTTGCTCTTGTTGTATCTTTTGTTGTTCTTGTATCTTTCATTGATACAACCTTTGTAGGTGTGCTCATTGCGAGTCCACCCCTTGTTGATTTAATTATTGTTGATCCAACTGGAGTTGATCCATATATTATTGTTGGTTAAGTTGTGGCCTCAGTGCTTGATGTGTATGATCCCATTGTTCAGTTGTATGGGGGCTATGTACCCTCGTATTGGAAATATGAATGGGTTTGTCATGTCTTTTCCCCCTAGTAGGATCTATCACTTGTTTTCCATGCTCCTTAAAGGTTGCATTGACCTGATACTCTGGTTTATGAATTGGCTCTGTATAGTCTGATGATGCAGATATGCAACATGGCTGCCCCACGTACTCTTCATGAGGAGTAGGAGGATGACTTGGGTCCTCTTCCTCATCTATGAGGAATGATGCATATTCAGTCTTAGATATAATCTCTGTACATTCAGACTACATAGAAGCACAATGTGTATATGCAAAATGCTCTCTATGAGGAGTAGGGGGATGACTTGCTTGACCAAATGGGGTGGTTTGCTCACCCAAGCTAGGCCATGGTGTGCTCTCATTTTCATTTTCTGATTGATGTATAGAGCAAGTTGGGATGTGAACTTGTGACATTGACCTACTAGGCCCCTCAGTGGGTGGATTGTTCCTTATATAGAATTCTATCAAGGTGTTCCAGTCAGGAAGGTTTCCTGGAGGACCTATGGGTGCCTCCCTAATAGGGATATCTCAAAGGTTTGACTCCCTATGGATGGTATTGATGTTATGATAAGACTTGGGATGCCATTCAGGGATGGCCATGTCCTCTGGACTGATTTGGATATGTTCAGTGGTTATGGAACCTGATTCCCTCTCTAGATTGGAGGTCTTGCTCACCATGGGAGGTCTCCCGACCATAAATTTTGATTTTTTTGACTTCCAAAAAAAGGTTGTAAGTGTTATATATCAAAATGATCAGTGTGATGAGCTGATCACAATGGGCTATGACTCCAAAAAGTGACTTTCGGGTCAAAATTTTGTATTTTTGAAATAATTGGCCAATCGAGGCTCGTGGGGAAATGCCCACTTTTAGGAATTTTTAGGAAATTTTGAACCATGAAGAGTTAGGACTCAAAATTTCTGTGAGAGGTGCACAAGGGGCTAACTAAGACAACAAAATAAATTTGGCAATTTTTGGAGTTGTCTAGCCCATTTTATGACTATTTTAGTGCAGTTTTTCCCTATTTTCAGCTTCAAAAATAGAGTAATCATAAAACCAAAATAACTTTTTTGTTATAGCTCTGATTTGCATGATTCTCGATCCGTTGGATGTAGAATAAAAAGTAGATTTTTACTTTTTTTTTCAATAAATTTCTTTGAAAAATTAGGGTTAGGTTGATTACCCCAACAATAAAGAAACACACAAAGTAGACAATATGATTATCTCTTTTAAGGATTAAATGTGTGTCCTAAGAACTTGTTTTGTGTGTTTAGATTTGTTGTTGATATTGCTTTCTTGTTCATGTTTTGGAATTAGAATGAGGGAACTCACCCAAAGTGGTGACTAGGAACACTAGTGCCAAACATGATTTCTCAAAAGAGTCTAGGGTACACCACTTAAATCCCAGTGGGGGGTTCGCCTAGCTCTTCCACTCTGATTCAAAAATTGTTCCAATAGTGGGAGATAACTTGAACACAAGTGACCTATACCAACTTAAGGAGTTCCCTATTCTATCTAAGGATATCTAGGGGGTAAGCCGGTGGAAGGAGGTGAATTCCAACGTCACCGATCTGAATTGGGGGTTGGTGATGAAATCCAACCTTACCAATGTTATTGTGATATGTGCAAGTGTGTGGGGTTATTTTTAACCTTGCATGTAAAAAAAATGCATCACCAAGAAAACATGATCTTTCCTATATGCCTAAGATAAAATATGTTTCATTTTAGAAATATGCATGTATTCAACTATATGAACTTTAAATAATGCATTCCTACTTTATGAATTAATGGCCATTGGTTGGGCCACATGCAAGCAAACTAAACACACATAAGCCTAGCATGTTGGAGACTAGGGCAGACCTTACAAGTAGAGGCCCACTGTTCCTAGCAGCGCCTAGAGAAAACTAAAGAAAATCCTAAGAAACATCCAATGCATTTTCTTTTTCCATTTTTTTTTATATTTTCCTAATTAAATGCAAATTTTCCCTATTGTATTTTGATAGAAAAACACAGACAGAGAAAGACAAAAAAAAAGTAGAGAGTTACCCAAACCTAAAATCCATGTTTGATGAAGCCCAGGCTGACCTCTATGGCACTTTTCTCTCAGCTGTTGTTGATCAGAGTGGATGTTGTGGAAAGAGGAGACTTTGGTCGCTATCGACCAGAGTGGCTAATTTTGGCCGCTGACTACAAGAGCGACTAAGATCTACTGGTCACTGTCGACTAGAGCGGCCAAACCTACACATAGAAAAATACCTAAAACATTAGTAAAATGACCAAAAACAAAAACTTGGTGGGGGTCCCATCATGATCACCATCTGTGCGACCTCGAGAAGCATGCACCCTTATTCTACTTGCAATATTATATTGAAATGAAATGAAAGACCATGAAATGCATATAACATGAAAATAACAAAGAAAGATCCTTTTATTTATATTGAAACCTGGTTACATGTCGGTCCCTCTGAGGGATACCCATTTTGATACAATGAATTACAAGTGGAACAATGGTGAATAAAATATCCCCTCGCAAAGGGGTGGTGCACTTTTGTAGGCTTCCCGATCTCGCACATGAAACTTGTATTGAGGGCTTACAGATGCCTCCTTCTCTTGATCTCATCTTGGAGGGATCTCGTGCTCTGGATACTTTGACTTGATCCTGTGAACTTGTATCTGCGTGCATGGAAACAATAGAGCACACTTAGTAGAATGGGCAACCTCCCTAGATGAGGCCTTTTGTTAGCAAATATGATAATCTAGATAAATAAGCATAATGTGCATTGAAATATAGCAGATGTAAGCAATATGCATATGAAAATAAGAAATATTAATCTAAATGCAATGAAAGATTTAGATCTATGCTAAAGCCATGTAAATGAAATAATGATAAATAAATATCTATTACTTAGAACAAAGGAATCGACCATTTTAAAACCTGGCTATGACTATGGGCCATTGTCAAAGATAGTGGCCTCTGACTTAAAGGTTACCTCAGGTCTTATGGGTTATGGAAGTCGATCCCTTGCTTGAATTGATGTTCAAGGGTCACTTGGTGTGTCTCCTACACTGATTGGTGGTTGGGAATGATGGATCTGAATACTGATGCATGGACGTGGCTCAGTTGGATGGTGCTCCAATGCTCCTCAAAGGGGCATAGATTTGCTCTCCATTTCAATAGGGCTTCGTTGCACATAATTTGAACTCTCTCTATCTTTTGCCTTCCTAGAAGTCTGCATATGTAGCCTTCCTGGTTTTAGGTCTAGATCTAGGGCTTGGCTTCTTGGGGAAGCCAAACTCCAGATCTGCATGCCAACTAACTATTCTAGAGG
Organism: Wollemia nobilis; assembly: GCA_028583015.1. Lineage (NCBI taxonomy): Eukaryota > Viridiplantae > Streptophyta > Pinopsida > Araucariales > Araucariaceae > Wollemia > Wollemia nobilis. The sequence continues at coordinate 4,165,564 of JAQPPZ010003172.1, read as the reverse complement.
GATGGTTCAGTCTTGGATTGGCATGGAAGGGGTAGTCAAGAGGAACTCTAGGAGTTCCTCATCGAGATCCCTTCAAAATGCATGCAAACTACCATTACTACCCATGATTTGGGTAATCCCTCATGGTAGTTCATGTTTTAGTGCTAGCCGTTGTCATCAGTAGTGGCTAGCTGTGGCCACTCTTAGCTTGAGTGGCCAAGATTGGTGGCCACTCTGGTCGATAGCGGCCAAGCCTAAATGGGCTAGAACTACCCCTTTTGAGTGGTTAGGACCATTGTTGCTCTTGGAAAGGTCCAAGATTGGTCATATGGTCTGTGAATGTGCCCATATGAGTAGTCTCCTAAACATGACATATTTTAGGTGTCTACACATTGAAGAAAACTAATAGTCCATATTTGGTAAAGTAGACTATAATTTCTTGAAGCAAGTATAAGTTTTGTATGTTGAAGTAGAAGAATATGATATTATATGGACTTCATGGTTGAATGTATTATTTGAGTTGTTGGTTGTTGGTTGGGTTATGGGATAGAGTATGGATTGGAACTTTAAATTTTTTGAGATTGCTAAACTATTTATTAAAATATTACCACTATGATTTGTTAAAATGTCATTATAATATGAATAATATTTATTTCATAACACAGTAAAATGGTAAAATGATTTTTTAATTTATTATTTGGGATTAAAATGAACTCCACTTGTATTATATAATGACCCAAAATTTAGCTATTGATAAGATTTAAACATGAAATTTTAACTTTTTAAAGATTGCTATCAAATGACATTTGTTCAATTGGTTAGATTCCTCAACTTTTGAGGAGAGTTCAAATCTTGCCTAGTGATACATGCATAATTGACAAGCTTGTTGTAATACCACCATGTGGTCATGATGTAATAAAGGTGGGGCTCATTTCAATCACATATAATCAATTAAAAAAAACTTTTTGAGACTACTAAATTATTTATTACAGTGCTTGTGGTTGCACTTATGCTTTAGGAAGGAAACTAATAGTCCAGAGCTAGTAAACAGACCATGATAATGTAAAGTTTTGGAACGATCACTTTACTAAGATGTAGTGTGTAGATAGTAGAGGTGGATTTTTGGTATTGTGAAGGCTAGTATAGGAAAATCAATAATAAGGATTCTAAATTCTAGAATATTTGTATTTAAATTGAAAATTGAAGAAGATCCAAAAAATTAAAATCAAGAATTTAGACTTTTTATGAAAAAAGATGTAGGTGTATAGCTATAACAACTCAATTGAGATGAGAATTGAATCTATTTGTAAATTTTTAAACTCTAAAGGAGAGATTTGTGATTTGTCAAGGGTGGGGGGCTCGAGTACAACCTCTTTTTATTGACTAAAAAACCTTTTATAAAAATGGCATTATAATGAGGTTTCAAACTTCATTAAGAATTTTATTCAAATGAAATATTAAATAGGCAAAAGAGTGCCCAAAATTACAAGATGTGCATGATCTCCCAAATCTCTTGAACCTATCTTGGAAGAAGTAAGAAAAGCAAATCCTAAACCCTAGCTAACAAGTAGTTATATAGAAACTAACTACTTACTAAGGTTAGCTTAATGGTCAAATATAGCCATCTAGAAGCCTATGTGAGCTTAATGGCTCACATGTGTTATTAGCAATTTAAAGCTAATTTGAAATAAACCTAAGAAACTAATACAATAAACTATGCCTATGAAAAATACTAACAACTAATCCTAGGTACATCAAGTGATGCCCTCATCACATTAAAATAAATATCTCATAAAACTTTGTTTTATTAAAGTCCCATTTCATAAGCCCATGAAGTTTAAGCCTAATGATAGTGGTTAATGAATCGATCACTAGAGTCTGGAGCTCTTGTCGTTAACGGAGAGATGTCATAGAGCGGGAAGGTCGCGTCGGGAGGGCACGGGAGCGGAAGTACCAGCATATTGAACTAGGGGCTTAGCAAACTGGAGGGCCATAATAAGGTGGAGGGAGGCCAGTTAGAGGTCGGAGGCTTTGCGGAGTCAATCGAAGATGATGTCAATCGCAGGAAGGATCCGCCTGACAAGCGGTGGGTTGGTCAACAAAAATTGTATGCTCAGGCAACGGCTTCTAAAACCCCCAGTGGTTTATTCACTAAGGACCTATTTTCATCCGAGGATGAGTTGGACATCCTAGAGGAAATCCTCTCAAGTTTCATGGATTTTGAAAAGTTTACCCTAATCGGTAAGTTTATTGGGGGCCGTCCCGATATGGAGACCATTCACAGGTGGGCGGCAGGAAAGTGGTGGACATCGGGTCACATGGAGTTGGCTGCCCTATCTCGAGGTTTTTTTGCAATTAGACTGAACAATGCAGAGGACTATTATAGAATTCTAGCTGGGGGTCCTTGGTTTTTGGGATGCAGGAGTCTCTTTCTTAGGAAGTGGGGGATGGATTTCAACCCCAAAACTTAGAATATTAACATTGCCCCAATTTGGGTTAGGCTCCCGAACCTCCCCCTTTTTTGCTGGCATGAAAATGTTATCAGAGGCATTGCTCACTCCATTGGGGAGTTAGTCACCATTGACCCTCCCACCCAAGCTCGAACCAGATTTGTCCAAGCTCGCTTCTATGTTTTTGCAAATTTGGAGGCGAACCTTCCATCCTCCATCACTCTACGGTCTGGAGGGTCCTTTCTTCACAAGCAAGTCATTAACTACGAGAATAGGCCTGCCTACTGCCCTTAGTGTAGTTCTCAGGGGCATCTTCAGTCTAATTGTCCTCTTCAAAAGTCGGGGAAGAAGAGGGGGGATTCCTGCAACCCCCTAGAACATGGTGAAGGGCAACTGAAACACCCTATTGTGATAGAGCCTGTGTCGTTAGATCCTTCTGGGGAACTCCATGAATCTTCCATCCCTGATGAGGGATTCATCCTCCATTCAGGTGCCACTCAGTGCGGTGCAAGCTCCCAACCAGAACATCAAGCAAAAAAGGAACAATCCCCCTCCCGTACTCCAGCTCAGGCTGATTCACCAAAAATCCATAACCAGAACCCTCTCGAGGCCCAAAACCTATTTGAAGATTACTTGTTGGGAAAGAGTGGTGAACAACCTAGCAATATTAGTCCTCGAAACACCAGGATCCAGAAGCAAGGTGTGGATTTTGGTTTTAAAAGGAAGCAGGGACGTCCTCCTAACAAAGAAAGGAGGGACAAGGAGATGGCAGTAGATGTTGGAAATGGCACTCAACGATTGCTTTTTCAAGAAGATTCTGACTCCCTGGTGGGTGATTCACTTGTCACAAAACCTCCCATCTAGCAGGGAAAGAGAGGTAATAAGTATCTTAAAGTGTCCATATGAAGGTCCTCTCATGGAATGTGAGAGGCCTTAACGGAGTGGCCAAATGCAGGGTGGTGGCCGATCTCCGGAAGAAGTCTAACCCCTCCATCCTTATTTTGCAAGAGACTAAGTCTGATGCTATTGCTTCTGCCAAGGCTGCTAAGGCCATTTGGGCCAAGGGCAAATTCCTTTTCAGTCCTACAATTGGTTCCACAGGCGGCCTCATGGTACTGTGGGATCCTGACAGTGTCGAGGGCAGCCTTTTATCAGTTTCTAGCAGGATTATCAACGTTTTGTTTCATTCCAAAGTTGATAATTCCTCATGGATTTTGACCAATGTTTACGCCTTGAACTCTGCTTCAGAGAGAGCAGAGATGTGGAAAGCTATTTATCTGATGAGGGATAATTTTAGCGACTTTCTATGGGTTGTAGGAGTGGATTTCAACTACCCTCTTCATCCTTCAAAAAATAAGGGAGGCGCTGAACTTCCCAACCGTAGCTTGGAGGACTTCAGAGACTTCGTATCTTCCAATAACCTACTTGAAATTGAACTCAAGGGGGTGTCCTTCACTTGGAGAAACAGGAGGATTGGGAGCAATCTTATCTAGGTCAAGCTTGAACAGTTCTTCATTTCCCATGAAGCTATTCCCTTCCTCGATGCTGCAACTCTCTCAGCTTTGCCAAGGATCGGGTCTGACCATAATCCCATTCTCCTAGAGGTCACTGACGGGCCTGGTTTTAAGACCCCCTTCAGATTTGAGTCCATGTGGATTTCCCACAAGGATTTTAGAGAGGTGGTTTCGGCTTGGTGGCAGGTGAAGGTGGTAGGTTTAACATCCAAAAGACTGGCCCTAAAACTCAAGCTGATTAAAAAGAATTTGAAGTTGTGGAACAAGGAGGTTTTCGGCAACATTTTTGAGTCTAAAAAGTCCATTTCAAAAAACTTGAAGATTTTGGAGGAGAAGATGGAGGTCGAAGGGTATTCTGAAGCCCTCAGAGAGGAGGAAAAGAGCCTCCTGGTGGACTACCATTCCATTCTTGCTAGGGAGGAAACATTTTGGTGTCAGAAGTCCAGAGATCTTTGGTTGAAGCATGGAGACTCTAATTCAAAGTTTTTTCATGCATATGCCATGAGGCACAGGGGGGCCAATAAGATCAGGGAGGTGGTATGCAAGGATGGTCATACGACCAGGGAGATTGAGGAAATTCCTAGTGAAGCTGTCAAGTTCTTCCAGGATCTGCTGGGTGTTCCTCTTGACAATGATCTCCAAGTCCATAAATCCCTGCTTGCTAACTTCCCCACAAAAGTTCCCCATGAGGTGAGTATTAAGCTCTTGGAACCATTTTCCCATTCCGAGATTAAGGAAGCTCTCTTCTCCATGCAACCAGATAAGGCCCCCGGGCCCGATGGTTTTCCCCCTCGATTTTTCCAAGTTATGTGGGATGTTGTAGGGTCTGATGTCTGTGAAGCAATTCTAGAAATCCAAGCCTCTAGATCCATCCATCCGAAGCTCAACTCTACCTTTCTAGCTCTCATTCCCAAGATGCCTGCCTACAAAAGCTTCTCTGACTATCGGCCCATCAGCCTGTGCAATGTTTTCTAAAAAATTCTTACCAAGACTATTGCCAATCGTTTGAGGTCCCTCCTCCCTCCCTTGGTTGGTCCTGCTCAGGGAAGCACCGTCAAGGGCAAAAACATCCTTGATGGTGTCATCACAATCCATGAGACCCTCCATTCTGCCCACTGTTCCAAAAATGCTACGCTTTTCCTTAAGCTTGACATGAATAAATATTTTGACAAAGTCGATAGGAGATTTATCTATGTTGTGCTCTACAAGTTTGGCTTTCACCCTCATTGGATTGACCTAGTGAGCAGCTGCATTTCCACTCCTTCCTTTTCGGTTCTGATCAACGGGTCCCCTGCTGGGTTCTTCCAAAGTGCGCAAGGCCTCAGACAAGGTGATCCTCTATCTCCTATTTTGTTCATTCTTCTGGCTGAGGTTCTAAGTTGGTCCTTGAATGAAGCTCTCTACCAAAACAAGATTTCTGGCATTTTGCCCACTTCCAGAGTTGATCCTGTCACTCATCAACAATTTGTGGATGACACGCTTATTTCCACTGGAGCGTCTATCACCCAGGCCAAGTCTATTAAGTGCATTTTGATCCGGTATGAGAAGGCTGCTGGCCAAAAAGTTAATTATATCAAGAGCAAAATTTATTTTATTAATACTCCATTGTGCAGCAAATTCGCATTGCCAAAATTCTCGAATGCACTATTAATTCCCTGCCTGCAACTTATTTGGGGTTACCTCTGGCCTGTAATGGACGTGCCGATGGAAACATTTGTAACATGATCTTGGAACGACTTCATAAGAAACTCAGCACCTGGAAAGGCAAACTTTTGTCACAAGCTGGGAAGGCCACCCTTACCAAAGCCTACCTTCAAGGAATTCCCACTTATTTCATGTCTGTTTTCATGCTTTCTATGTTGATTCATTCCAAGATTGAGAAGATACAGAGGAATTTTCTTTGGTTTGGCAGTGAAGAAAGATCCAGATTTCCTCTTGTGGCCTGGGACAAGGTTTTCCTATGAAAAGATCAAGGTGGCATGGGAATGAGAAGATCCAGACTCATGAACACGACTTTGATTGCCAAACATGCTTGGAGGATCCTTACTAATGAACCGGCGAAGTGGGTCAAGCTGGTTAAAAGGAAGTATCTTGGTCAAAATTCTCTATTCGAAGCTGTGCCTCCGCCCAAAGCTTCTACTTTTTGGAAAACTGTGCTTTAGGCCCGTTCGTTGATTATCAGGGGAGCTCATTGGATCTTGGGTGATGGATCCTCTATCCTTTTTTGGAGAGACAGGTGGGCTATAGATGAAGCTCTTGAATTGAAAGTGGACCTGGCTAGTCTGAGGGCCCAGATCAATCCAAACTTTCAACTCAAGGTGGCAGAATTCATTGACCAGAGTTCTCTTCCCCCTCGGTGGAAACTTTCGGTTGTTGATGGCTTTAACAATGAGTTGGCTTTTTTGTCTAGTGTCCTTCAATCTATTTTAATTCCTTCGGTCATAAGGGAGGATAGAATTATTTGGCATGACACACAGGATGGTTGTTTTTTTGTCAAGTCTGCCTATGACCTTCTTACGTGTGAGGTTGCCTTGGATCTCCGATGGAAAGTGATTTGGAGGAAAGGGATTATTCCTAAGGTGAACTACTTTGCTTGGATTGCCTTTCATAATAAAGTCCTAACCATAGATAATCTGCATAAGAGAGGCTTTGCAATTCCCAACAGGTGCTATCTATGCTTAGCTGATTGTGAATCATCGGACCACTTATTCTTACACTGTCCCTTTTCCCACTCGATCCTCAACTTTGTGTTGTCCTCCTTCCAAATCCTTTGGTGCACTCCCCGATCCCTCAAAGACACTTTCCTCCAATGGCCCAATCCCTTCAAGAATCCCAAACTCCGCTTTCTTGTTGAAGCCTCCTTCCACCATTCCATCTGGAAAATTTGGCTTGAGAGAAATGCCAGAGTCTTTGGCAAGACCCCTAGGGTGGCACCCTCTGTCGCCCAGAGAGCCTTATCTTTCACCATCGAGAATTCAAAAATTATTTCCAGTTCCCATCCTCACCTTCTTGGGGAAGAAATTATTTTCAAAAGGTTGGACCTATGCCCATCTTCCAAGGTTGGTTCTGTGATCGGTCGTAGGAATGCCACTTGGACCGCACCTCCTATGGGGTGGATCAAACTTAATTTTTATGGGGCTGCTAAAGGCAACCCGGGGCTTGTTAGATCCGAAGGTGTGGTTAGAGACCATAATGGTGAGCTGATTCTGGCTTACTGTGAAGATTTGGGCTCTTAGACGAATCATTTTGCTGAAGCCCGAGGTGTGTTGAAAGGCTTGCAGGTCCTATCGGATGATCCTAGGCCTCTAATTATTGAAGGTGACTCTCTTAACATTATCAACTACCTTCATGGCTCCAAAGACCCGTCCTAGCGAGTCTTAAACCTCATTCTCGAGGCTAGAATGCTTCTTTCTTAGCGTGTTAGGTGGGAGGCGGGGCACATCTTCAGAGAAGGTAACCGGGTGGCGGACCACTTGGCCAACAAAGGACTTGTGACCACGTGTCCGGTGGTTTGGCGATCTCGTTTTCCATCCGAGGTAGATAGCTTGGCCAGGGCAGATTTTCCCTCATGATGTTTCATCAGTGTCAGGTGTTTTCTCCTGATGTTTTTATGGGTCGGGTGGCGGGCCCCTCTAACCTTGCCATTCACACTCCTTTCTTCAAAGATGGTTGTTTCCATGTTTCCAAGGTTCATGAGGATCAGGAGGATCCCGAATAGCTTCCCCTCTGCTTGGATGGTTTTTGTTTATTTATTGTATTTTTTATCAGGCTATAATTTTTGTTTGAATGTCTTTCATAACCAGAATATTCAAGACTGTCTGCCTCATTTGGTGCCTTCGGGCAATTAGCAACTCCTTTTTTTTTCTTCAATCTGGTTTACTTACCCAGCCACGTGGCATGAAACATCATCTGGCAAGGCTGATTTTGTATATAAGGTTTTGGGATCCTCTATAAAAACCCATTGTTAATTTATTATAATAATTACCAAAAAAAAAAGTTTAAGCCTAATGAATGAGAATGTTTGGCAAATAAAACATCAAATTTTAATTCTCATTGATGCTATAGTATTTTTTTTTTTGTAATACCATTATGTAGTTTTCTAGAATATTGTTGTAACATTGTCATAATGTGATATGGATGGGGTCTATTCCAATCACATATGACCAATTAAAAATATGTCCTTTAAATAAAAACTTTTCTTCTTACAATATATTTACACTAATAGGTTGTTTGACATTGATAATAAGTGTGAGATATGGTGTATTTATAAGGCTTCATATGTACTAAAAGCTTTATCAATCTAAAAGGAACCACGAAGATGAAAGTCATATTTTTTCAATGAGTTTACACATGTTTTTATGAGGGGTCATGGTCCCCTCATACTGAGTGGGGTTTGAAGCTTGGAACTCTCAAAGAGAAGCCAAAGCCCTTACCACTATAGTAAGCTTGCAGCTTAAAGATGAAAGTCATATTGATATATTAATATCTTTCTATTTTATATTAACATTGCTTAAGGTACTTATATGCTTGGTGAATTCCCCATAAATTATAACTAATAAGTTTTATTGCTCAAGATTCTCATGTGCTTGGTGGGTCCCATATATTATTATTATTATTATAAAAAATACATAAGATTAAAAAGGTTTTACAAATAATACCTTCTCAAAATATCATTAAAGTGGTGACTAATATTTAATGGAAAGAGTACATAGCATTGTAGAGAAATGTAAATGATATGCACTCATATGAGTGCAACCCTACCTCAAATCTTTACATTATGATGACCAGTCTTGTAATAATGCAACTTCTGATAATGTGGTTTATAATACCACAATAATATGTCCATTGAAATTTTACTACAATGTGATTTTATGATGCAATATGGAGTGGGGTATATTTTAACCCTACGTACCCAACTAAAAAATAAATAGTGAAATGAAAATCATTTAAAATTCATTTATTAAAATATATTTTCATAAAATTTGGTGTATAAACAAGGAGTATCACGTCATAGCCAAGTATTCAATCTTATGGTTCAAATTTATTATTTTAGAGTAAGCATTGAGTGTCAATAATAATCGAATGTGAGCAGGAAGTGAGCCTCATCTAAAAACTTCTGGCTCCATATCTTAGAGAAATTCAAAGAATGAAGGATTCTCATGATAAATGTTAGGTTCAAATGAATCAATGTCATTTAAAGGAGCCCTAAATAGAAGTAGGTGTGTCATAGTTAGGGGAAATAATACCTTATTAACTAAGAATTAAAAGAGAATGAACATATAGAAATCACTTTCTAAGTAGCATACAATATACCAAAAGTGACTATCAAGAATAAGGTGGTCAAGCATGATATAATAACTATTAAAATAAAATATTTAACATGCAAGTTGAATGGAAACTCGTTTGGTTTTTAAGAATTCCAAAGCAGATTAATTAGAAGGCATTAAGTTCAAATAATTCAATGGCATTCATTCAAAAGGTTTTTTATTCTCATCATCTTCTCCTATTTAGAAGTCAAGGATAAAACATAGGGTGGTGACCATGGTTTTAGGGGAAAACTTATTTATATTTAAGACCATTGAGTGAGAATATTTTTTTGGAGATGGAAACTCTTGAAAGGTTTCTAGTGTATATTAGGATTTTGGACTTTGGTATCAATTTATTAATAAAAATATTTTAATTAACATTGGTAATGTTATAGGAGAGTTCATCCAAGCAACACCAATTACTAATGAGTGAAAGCATGTTATGTATACTTGAATACATTTTGCTATGGATATTTCAAAAACTATACCAAAATCCATTGTGATTAAATTTGAATAAAGAGAATGAAATCAAGTGGATTATGAAAACATTGTCTTTCAATGCTCCAAATGTTATGATATTGGACAGTGAAAAGAGATTACAAAGTAAAAATTATTAAAAAATATGAGTATATTTGATCATGAAACAATCTCAAAGATGAAACAAGAAGATCATATTATAATAAAAGTTGGTTTAGACCATGTATTTTTTCTAAAAAAAAAAGAAAAAAAAGTCCCTCTACTCATCAAATGGAAAATACCATTATGGTTTAGCTAGAGAAAATATTTGAAGTAGAAGGATGCATAGGATGGAAGAGTAAATTTAGAAGTTAGAGTTTTAGAGAAATATGTGAAGTCATTTTCAAGGTAGAGAAGGTGGAAGAGGTTAATTTTAATCTAGTCAATATATCTCTAATTTCCTCAAATAGAAAAAATCACTTTCTTGCTTTAAAAATGAAAGTATTCTAGAGGTCATCCCTTATACTTGAGGGTTTTCAAGGAAGCATAATAAAGAAAGTAATATGTAAAATATGTACTGTACTTTAGATTTTTTAGGATAGCATAAGAGTATGTTCTATGAAGATACATATCTAATTTAAGGGTTTATGTAGGGGATTCAATCAATCACTGCCATTTATTCCATAGTGCATATTTAATACGTGTTGTTTCGATATGATCAATGATCATTGATTGATATAACCAAGGAGATTGTTATAAATTATGCTTCATCTAGAACACCAAACTAATACAATAGATTTTTTCTAACATCCCTCTTATTACATTATTTGGTAATATCTGATAACTCCCTTCTTCTTTGGACTTGGACTTGAATTTGGGCTCTAGCTCTTGGCTCTTGGTCATCACCTCTGGGTCATGGTCTCTGGGTCTGAATCTAGGTCATCATTTGTGGGACATCTAAGTATAAAAATTACAAATAGAGTACTCAAGAAATAGTGGGATTGGCCTCACTTTTCTTTTTCAACTACGAGTGTCCTTACAAAAACCTTCTCATCGTACCAGATTGCATGGATAGCAAATCACTATGACTTCCAAGTGTAATAGAGTATATCATTGCATACAAGGTTCACTTTTTTGTGTTATGTGTACTATGAATATATCTCCCACTCATGGTGAGCTTATTGCTTGTGTTGCGGTGATAAGTGTCAAGTACTACCAATCATGCACACCATATTATATTAAATAACTCATTTTTTGTTTATATATATATATACATGAATGAGCCTTAAAAAGATGCTTTTAAAGCAAATAAATCATAGAAGTAGACACATTGTGCATAGGCCTCACATATCTATACATAATTTTTGGTAGCTTACTAGTATTTGGCATGCTCTATAATTTTTGGTGGGCTAGTAGCTTCATTAAAATGGAAATAAATGCTAGGATAGAAAACACATCTGCCTTCCAAATTTGGATCTCCTTGGTTTTAGTTACGAATGTATTCCCATTCATGTCCATCATCACATAACCTAGAAATAAATTCTTGTCCTTTGTGTTTTTGAGCCTCATGAGAAAGAGCCTCTACCACATGGCCATGTTGTACACTACAATGATCACCTCGATTCTATTATGGGGATAGTCAATCTTAAACCCCAAAGTTGCATCCCTTTGCTCAAGAGCCAAGGTTTTAGGATCATAATTTACACCTTCCCATTGGTGTTACAAATGGAAAAATTGTTTTGGTACTTTGAGTCAGAGAGGTCCTACGAGTTTGGGGTAAAGAAGGGCCCAAAAAAAAATTTAGAATTTCTATTAAATTTATCTAATGTAGTACCCCTAGTGGTAATATGGACTTACCTCACTAAGAGCATCCATTATTGTATCATATGACTTATAAAGAGACATAGAGATGTTAACACAAATGAAATTAAGTTGGTAGGTCTTCTTATCTGATGTTGTTCTTAGATTCATTATGGTAGTAAAAGTTTCGTAGTTGGATTTGAATTCATTGTATTTGGGTTTATCACTCTTAAATACCTCCAAATTTAGGTTTACCATGAACACATTTCATACAATGTTGTTATGGACAAAACCTTGTTAGAAAATAATTTTAATACAAAGTATATAGAAAAGTTATTGGATGTGGGGCTGTGGTTCTTGCACTTAGATCTACAAGTGTGGTAAATTATGCAATAGAATCTCAAGGTCCTACAGTTTGGGGTAGTTTTGCCATCGATTCTACAAATGATGTTTGTGATGGTGTACATGTTTTAAAATAGGTAGTGATAGTCATCACCATATTCCTATGCATATTATGCTATTACACTAGAGTGAAGCCTCAATTCAAGACCTCCAATAATAATAATAATGGTCTATAGCTCCTGTGTTGTTGTTGCAAAACTGATGCATCTCGTATTCTATCATGGTGAAGATGATGATGAGACCCTTTGCTATGAGTTTTTTGGCCAACTACATTAATAATATGATGTGCCCATGGCCCAATAATGACAACATCACATGCATATTCACCTTTACCTTGACCTTATTCATACCATAAGTAGATGATACAAATTTCTTCCCTTTCTTTCTATGCTTAGTAAATTTAAAAAACAATAATTATGAGAGGGAACCAATAAAAGCAATTTAATTTGAAATAGAAAATTCTATGGAGAGGGGAGGGGAGAATTTACAAAGAGGTAATTCCTCCCTCAGAATTCAATTAGAAAAGAGCTTGCTTTGATACCAATGCAAGGGATCCAATCAATTACTTTCATTGATTCAATAGTGCATATGTATTACATGCTGGTTTGATATGATCAACGATCAATACAATTAAGGAGGTCATTACAAATGATGCTCCATCTAGAATGCCAAACTAATGTAATAAATTATTCCTAATAGTTTATAGGGCAACATAAAAAATAATTTATTTTTAAGGTTATGCCTTGTACTTCAGGTTTACTAGGGTAGTATAAATCTATAGTTGATAAGTTAAATTGTGAATAATAAATATGGAAAGTTGGAAAATATTAATGACGATTAAAGTATTGGCGAGAATGGAAAAAGGAGAAGAAAACTCTCAAATTAAGAAAAATCAAAGAAAGAAAATCCAAAGGGATGTTCATTTGGAAAATTGAAAATAAATAATACAAACTTACATTAATAAGTAGGGCAAAACCATTAAATTGTGTAAGCTCAACTAGTTAAATTCCTTAAATTTCAAAGCAAAGACCCAAGTTTTAATATTTCCAAGTGATACATGCACAATTGAAAAGATATTATAAAGAAATTATATGGTCATTGATGTAATACGAGTGGGATCCATTTCTATCCCTAATAACCAACTTTTTTTTTTTTTGATTAGGTAATAAAAGCAGTTTTGAAAGGGTCCCCAAACCTTTACAAAAAAGAAGCTAAATATTCTAAGGATGAAACAAAAAAGGAACATACATGGAACTGTCCCACCCCATGGAACCTAAAAACAAGCAACACCCAAGCTGAACAAACATAGGATAAATGAGAAGAGAAGAAAGGGAATAAGAGAACTAAGAGAACAAAGAGAACTGTTCAATCCTCAACGTCATCATCCTCAACTGGTTCCATTCCCACATTTGAATATTTTAGGTCCCACTTGATCCACTCCATCACCATGTTGACCTCTTTAGCGCATGAGAACAGGGCTTCTAAGGGATATTAGGAGAGTTTTCATTATTTCCTTGTAGACTTGGGAGTTTTGAGTGGATCCTGCAAGATAAGATTTTTCTTTTTGTCCACAGAGGTCCCCTTGGAATATTTGGTTTTCTTTTTGATGACAATAGGGAAGGTATCTTAAAAATATTCAAAGTTGAGTATAAAAGGGTGGCCTTCTCAATTTTCACTACTTTAGATTTTAGTCACTTAGATCTTCTAGCCCTATCTTTGCTTCCTCTAGACCCTCTCGTCTACACAACAACACCATCTTGAACCTTTTTCAACTTTGTATCCATATATTTGGGAGAAACTTTAATCTCAAACAAGATGTGATCAAATTTTAGATTGCTCCCTTTTTTGTTAGACTAAAAAAATAGGGAGTTGAAGTCCCCCACCAACAACTAGATCTCATTTTCTAATGCCTCTCCCATTAATCCCAAAGAATCCCATAAATAACTCCTTCCAAAAATAGTATTTGGAGCATAAATATTGGAAAGGACCCGCCTACGCTTAGAATCCTTGCAAAAGAAGAGGATATTAATAAATATTTTTGAAGCTAAATCACCATGCCATCCATATTTTTAGGATCCTAGAAGCATAACACCCCTGAATTCTCTTGGGTTGGACTAGTTTCATGCCTAGCATCTTTCCAAATAACTTTTTTAACTAGTTTCATGCCTAGCATCTTCAAATTTTGGTTTCTTGGAGGATAATTTTTTGGTAAAACATCTATCCTTATTAAAGCTACAAGTATTTGTTTGGAGTGACCATTCAGGCCTCTTATGTTCTAAGAGATAATCTTCATATACAAAGTTTGAAATTGAGTTTCTTTCCCCCACTGAAGGATGTCGAGGGTTGTGATTTAAAGGAAGCTACACTTAATTATTTTCAAAGATATATTTTCCTCCCTCCATTTTAAGGATCAATTGCGATCCATTAGCTATGTTTATTTATATTTCTCTTTTCTTGATATCTTTATTGGAGGGCTTCCCAAATTTATGTTCTATACCAATGCCAACACTTCCCTTTTTTGGCTTCTTCTTTTCAGGCCTAAGAAAGCAGGGTCTTTCCTCATTTTGGATTTTACTTTAGGGGATTCTTTATAATATTCAAGAGACTAATATTTAACCATATTATGGGAAGGAGAATTTAAATCAACATATTTGTATCAATTTATGGAAATTTGAGATTGAAATGAGACATTCAAAAGTGTTTTGATAGAGAGATTTTAGGAGAAGCATTTTAGGGGAAGGGAGCAAAGAGCTAACCTAGGTCACTTGAACATAGATTTTACCTTCCTCTTCACTTGAGAATTGTTAAACCCTTTTTTTATAGGATAGAGTAGGATAAATTAGCAGCCATAGGAAATTTAGGGCTAACCTATACTTCCTTAGCTTCGTAGAACTTGTTCCTAGATTTCATGAACCTCGTTCATTTCTAGGAGAGAAGAATTAGTAACCCAAGGAACATCAGAGCCAACCTATCTCTCCTCAAATTATTGAGCATTAGAACTATCCACTATGTCCTTATCACTTCCTTTAAAATACTTACCATCAATATTTTTCTTTAACCAAGCTTTCTTCACAGGTTTTTTCTTGGAGGGACATAGAGTAGAAAGATACCTTATTTTATTGCAATTTGTGGAAAAATTAGATCTATTTTCATATTCTATAGATTGAAATCAATATCCAAGATTATATATGAGCTTGATATAGTCTAGGAGATATGCTTTGAGATCAACATTGATATACGTCCTTGCAAATATTATCCTTAACTTTGCTCTTGTAGAAAAATCAATCAAGATGAGATCTCCAATAGCCTTGGAAATTCCTCTTAGAATGCCATCAAGCCATATATGGAAAGGGAGACCAAGGAGTTTGACCCACATAGGAACTGTGTTAATTTGTTTAGTATCAATATTAAAATTAATCCTCAATTTTTGAAGAAAATAGGCTCTCTTTCCATAAAACCAAGGTCTTCCACCAAGAATACGCCTCATCTCATCCTCACAATTTAGATTAATGAGGAAAAAGGCTTTTGAGAGAGCTACAATTTCTATAAGACATTACGGTCTCCATTTAGAGCAAGCCCATTTCCTAATGGAATCAATGCTCGATCGAACCCCTAGGAATTTATCGATAAGGTTAAATGTACCCCAATCCGTATTGAGCTTTAAAAGGTTTGTAGGAACACACTATTTCCTCTAAATTGGATTTAGATCAAAAAGCACTTTCAAAGAAACAGCCCACCTAGATAGTTTGATACAACCAAAACATAAGAATATGTGCCTAGATCAAAGAGCAAATGTCTTACTGGTCCAATGGTGGATCTGCACCTCCAAAAAAGTGACCCAAGATGATCTCGTGATCCACTAGAGTTCCAATCGATCCTCCATTCTCCACCTTCCCACTCACCAACTTCCCACTCTCACTCAATATAAATTTGGCCATCAACTAAAAAAATAAATGGGTAAAATTCAAAAATAAAAATAAAAAAAGTTGACAAAGATGAAATCTTGGAATATATAGAGCATAAATATGTCCCCAAAAAAGGAGTTATCAAATAATTAATATATTTTTATAGTCTTGAGTTTATTTAATACAATAAAAAAATACAGGTAGCGAGGAATGTAAGGAAGCATTATAAAATGGAATATGAAAGATAACATAACAAATTTTGCTATGGTAGCTTCAAGATTACAATAGTATATGACTATTGCAAATGGGATGAACAATTGCTAGAAGCAAAAAATACTTGGGTTACTCATTTTTTTTTTTTTATAAAAAAGAGGCAAAGATATAAAAACTGGAGTCACAAATATATATGCTCCAATTATAGTCACTCTTTGAGATAAATGTTAAAATTAACCCAATTATACATGTCCAATTTAATGATGGTTTACAATTTCAATCTATAAATTCTTGGAGGTACTTCAAGATAATTTTTTTTTTGGTAAGTAAGATTTTATATACAAAAGTGGGTTTTTTAAGAGGATCCCAAAACCTTATGACAAGTAATGCCGTAGCATGCAAAAAATAGAAGAGGCCCATTGGGATACAATATCCACCAAAAATAGATAGCTTGACATTCAAAAAATAAAAAGACCCCAAACTAGTAACCCCGAGATGAGATGTCACCGTAAGCCCAACAAAGGACAACATCCCAAAAACAAAAACAACGCAGTCGAAGCTACCAAAAACCACCCCCAGGCACGACTGCGCACTCCATCAGACTTTCTCGGGCTCCTCCTGCTCGTCCTGGCCCTCACGGCCCTTGTTGCTCAATTGCTTCAGGATACTTGATCATTGCGTTAGTTGAACTGGCGATGTTAGTCGCCATGTCTAGAAGAAGCTAGTGAGACAACCCCTCTGCCTCGCTTTTGGTGTCAGAACTGATGTGCTGGGGTGGGGTAGACTTCTCCACCTTAGGCTTCTTTAGGTGCTTGGATGATCTAGGAGGGGGAGAAGTTTCCAAGTGCTGCCCCCGCTTGCTAGGCCGACTGTGGGAGGATCCTTTGAAAGGGGACTCCTTGACAGGGCTAGGTGGACTGGTTCGAACCGGGCTAGGCGACCGCTCTTCAGGGGCAATAGATGAACTAGCCGAAGGTTGGGAAGCCAGAGGTGGCACTGGTTGGGGGGGAGGGTGGTTGGCTATGACATGGCGGTAAATGACCGCCATAAGCCCTTGGTGGATGGGTTTGCAGTGGGTCTTCTTGCATTTTTTGATAGAGAGGGTGAGAGAATACACAAGGTAGTCGAGAATACAGACTTGTTTGGCATCCCTAAGGTGGTTGACAAAGCTAATGTGGAAGCTTCTCAGGGGCTTGTCGGGATCATCACACGTGATGTACTGCATCATAGGGATCATGGCCAAATTCCAAGGTTCAGGGAGGGCGGTGCGAAGCAGGGCCAACTTGTCCCAACCCAGATTTTTGCCTTTCTCAGGAAACTGCTCCAATTCCTCCTCCCAATTATGTTTATCTCTCCTGATGTTGCACCCAACCACCTGAAGACCCGTAATTTTACATATAAGTTCCACCGTCACTTTGAAATGAACCCCACGGACACGAACCTCCCCTCTATTCCATGTCTCAACGAAAGCATTGGTGATGTCTTCTTCGACTCCCTGGAACTTTTGGAGGAAGGGGACCAGGCCTTTGGCTTTCATGAAAGTTAGGGCATCATTGCATAGGGAAAGCTCAGTAGGCTCGATGTAGGGACCTGCCATGGATGATAGTGGGAAAGGAATAGGGATCTGGGTAGGCTCGGGACACTCCTCCCATGACAAGACAGATCGACTTGAGGAAGAAAACACAAAATGAATGATCGACCTTGGGGAGCCTGGGTTAAAAAAGGCATCACAAGGAGGGGAAGCGAAACCATCACTCGAGTGCATGCATGGGAAATCATCATCGCCAAGAGTGGCATTATTGCTGGCAAGGTGGTGGAAGATGAGGCTGAGGTGGACAACCTGACTCCATCGGTGCCACGCATGGCCTTGGTACCAAGCTGCCTTGAGATTATCGGGTTTCAAGATGCCGAGGGAGGAAGACAGGGGGGTGGCCTCTTGGGGTGGTCAGTGATGATGGAACAGAGCCCAATCAAAATCTTTCCTTGGGTCATGACTGCAATGATGAGCTAGCCGCATCGCGATGGCAATCGTCCCTAAGTCACCTCTACGGTTACCAAGGCTCCTAACCACCTTGCTGGGATGGTCCACGAAGGGCGTCGTAACCCGCCCACCACTGAAATATCCAACCAAGTTGCCTGTCATGAGAATCCAGGTGAAAAGAGAATGGACACGTGGGCTAGACACGCCACTGTCTTCTTGCCTCTTGCAGGGGCCTGACAGTGCATTATTCCTCCTCATGATTGGAAGCCTCTTCATTGTCCTGATTGGCTACCTTCTCAACGTTAGCAGGGAAGTTGTGGCACCAAACCACCAACCGATTGGATAGGAGTCCTTTGCTTGCCATGTGGTCCACCAGACTATTGCCTTCTCTATAAGTATGCTGAACCTGGGTGGGGTTCCTCTGATGGAGTAGATTCCTAGCCTCATTGATGGTGTTGCTCACTCTCCAGGCAGGGAGTTTGGAATTCAGCATGTAGTTGATAACATTCATGGAATCCCCTTTGACGATGGTCGATCTAGGATCCTCTGACAGGAGGTCGAGCCCTCTCCACAAGGCTCTAGCCTCGACGACATGGTTAGTTTGGATGCCCAAGCTTTCACAAAATGCTAAAATAAGCTTGCCATTATGGTCGCGAACCACTCCTCCTGCTCCGGCCGGACCCGGATTACCTTTAGACGCCCCATCAAAGTTGAGCTTTATCCACCCTTCGGGAGGACGCTTCCACTTGACTTTCTCTCTTGCAAAGTTGGGAGCAGGCCGCTGGCCGCTCCCGCAGGGGATGTTCAAGGTCTTAAAAATGGCCTCTTCAAGGGTCTGCTGGGGCCTGGAGGGACAGGGAACGAGATTGGCATTTTCTATGGTGAAGGATATGGTTCTGGAAGCTACAGAGGGAGGATCCCTGGGGGAATTGCCAAAGACTCTACTATTGCGCTCTAGCCAAATCTGCCAGATAAAGTGATGAAGACTAATGTTCCACAGGAAATGGAGTTTAGGATTGCGGAAAGGGTTAGTCCACTGAATGAAGACATCCTTGGTGGACCTAGGGAGGATCCACTGAATCTGAAAGGTGGATAGGATGATGCCTAGGATCGAGAAGGAGAAATCACAGTGCAAAAACAAGTGGTCTGAGGACTCCCAATTTGCTTCACAGAGGTAGCACCTATTAGGAATAGAGAAGCCACGTTTGTGGAGATTATCAATCATGAGGGCTCTATTTTGAAAGGCCATCCATGAGAAGAAATTGACCTTAGGGATCAGGAGTTTCCTCCAAACCATGTTGTAGGGAAAGCCTGACTCTTGGCATTGGCTCTGAATGTCGTAGGCTGACTTGACTGAAAACTCATCGCTATCTGAGCCTCTCCAAATGGGCCTGTCTGGGCCTCTGCTAGTAGGGATGGTAGTCGACCTGAGCATAGAGGAAAGGATGTCAATTGCCTCCTCAAGGTTGTTGGCCTCGATGGTCTTCCACTGGGGGGATCCATTCTGCCAGGTAATGAAGTCAGCCACCTTCTACCCCACATTATCATCCAACATGGTCTTGAGATGCGCCAGCTCAGGTCGCTCAATCAAAGGTTCCTCCTGGACCCACCTGTCCCTCCAAAATTCTATGCTTCTACCATCCCCGAGGATCCACCTCAGCCCATATTGAATCAGCTGGCGGGTCTGAATGATGGCTTTCCAGAAGGCCGATCCAACGGTGGGGATCCCTTCATCAAGAACAGAGTGGTTAGTAAGATATTTCCTTTTGACTATTTGAATCCACTCAACCGGGTCATTGGTCAGGATCCTCCAAGTGTGTTTTGCCACAAGAGCCATGTTCATTTTAGCCATCCTCCTGAAGCCTAGACCTCCTTGCTTCTTGCTTCTACACACCGTGTCCCAAGCTACTAGGGGGATCCTTGTCTTGTCGTCATTGCCTGACCACAGGAAACTTCTCTGTAACTGTTCAATATTGCGATGCACAGTCATGGGAATCCTGAAGACTGACATAAAGTAGATCAAAATTCCTTGGAGGTAGGCCATGGTGAGGGTAGCCTTAGCTGCTTGAGATAAAAATTTGCCCTTCCAGGCTGTCAACTTTTTTTGGATTCTTTCAAGCACATTGTTCCACATGGCCTCCTTGGATCTGCCATAGAAAAGGGGAAGGCCAAGATAGGAGGATGGGAGGGCATCGATGGAGCAACCTAAGATTCTGGCGATCTTGGCTTGCCTCCCTACAGGGGTGTTAAGAAAGAAGATCTTGCTTTTGATGTAGTTGACTTTCTGGCCTGCAGCTTTTTCGTACAGGGAGAGAATGTGCTTGATGGACTTGGATTGGGCCATAGAGGCTTGGGTGGATAGGATGGTATCATCCACAAATTTTTGATGAGTGACTGCCCCTATCCCAGAGGCTGCTAGAATGCCTATCACCTTCCTCCTCAATTGGGCTTCCTTGAGAGCCCTGCCCAAAGCCTCAGCCAGAATGATAAAGAGAATGGGAGACAGCGGGTCGCCTTGGCGGAGGCCTCTGACACTCGGGAAGAACCCCATAGGGGATCCGTTGACCAGGATAGAGAACCAGGGAGAGGAGGAGTAGCCATGAATGAGATCAACCCATAAGGGATGGAACCCAAACTTAAGGAGGACAACATGAAGGAAGCCCCTATCGACCCTGTCAAAGGCTTTGTTCATGTCAAGTTTGATGAAGAGGGCAACCTTCTTGGCCAGGGATGCTGAGTGAAGGGTCTCATGGACAATGATAACTCCATCCAGGATGTTCCTCCCTTTCACTGAGCTACCTTGGTAGGGGTCAATGATGAGAGGGAGGATGGGTTTCATTCTGTTGGCCATAGTCTTGGTGAGGATTTTGTAGAGGACATTGCATAGGCTAATGGGTCTATAATCTGACAGAGTTCTGCAGGCTGGGGACTTTGGGATGAGAGCTATGAAAGTGGAATTGATGCTCTGGGGAATGACCTTGGAAGTTTGAAGCTCTCTAATAGCCTTACATACGTCAACCCCAATGACATCCCAGAAGGTTTGATAGAAGCAGGGAGGAAACCCATCGGGCCCAGGGGCTTTGTCGGGTTGCATGGAGAAGAGGGCCTCTTTGATTTCTTCTGAGGTGAAAGGTCTGATCAGCATGAGATTGGCATCCTGGGGAACAATAGTTGGGATATTGGCAAGGAGTTCAAATTTGGCTTGGTTATCACTCTCTGGATGGCTGCCAAGGAGGTTCTAGAAAAAGGAGACCGCTTCTGACCTTATCTCAACAATATCCCTGGTGGTGGATCCGTCACTGCAGGTGACCTCTCAAATTTTGTTGGATCCTCTATGTCTCATGGTGGAGGCATGAAAGAACCTGGTGTTTGAGTCACCCTCTTTGACCCAGAGGTCCTGGGATTTCTATCTCCAAAAGGTTTCCTCCCTAGCAAGGATGTTGTGGTATTCTGCCAGGAGTTTCCTTTCATCATCTCTGGTGGTGCTGCTGTGATCCCCTACCTCGATCTATCTTTCTATCTCCTGGAGTCTTTCTGTGATGGATTTTTTGCTAGCAAAGATATTTCCAAAGACCTCTCTATTCCACACTTTCAGTTTTTCTTTGACCATTTTGAGTTTCTGAGCAATTTGCATGGTGGGGGATCCCGAGAAATTTTGCTGCCACCAGGACGTAACCTCAGCTCTGAGATCCTTATGGTGAATCCACATGGATTCGAACCTGAAGGGGGTCTTGAAAGTAGGTGACTTGCCTACTTCAAGGATGAGGGGGCTATGATCTGAGCCAATCCTCGGGAGGGCAAGAAGGGAGGCATCCTCGAAAGTGGGAATGGCTTCTTGGGAAATGAGGAATCTATCAAGCTTCACCTGGATGAGCCCACTGCCTATTCTTCTATTGCTCCAAGTGAAATTGGACCCTTTGAGTTGGATATCAAGAAGTTCATTGAGGTTGACAAAGTCCCTGAAATCCTCCATGCTCCTGCTAGGGGTATCGAGACCTCCTCTCTTCTCGAAAGGGTACAAAGGGTTGTTGAAATCTCCTCCAATAATCCATGACATGGTGTTGAAGGCACTCCTCATCTGGCTGATAGTTTTCCACATTTTTGCTCTCTCGATGGGAGAGTTTGGGGCGTATATGTTGGTCAGGATCCAAGAATGGTTGTTAGTCTTGGAGTGGAACAGGATGTTGAGGATTCTGCTAGAGGACGACAACAACCTCCCTTCAACCAGGGTTGGGTCCCATAGGCACATGAGACCTCCCGAGGATCCTTGGGTGGGGCTGAACAGGGTTTCCCCTTTGTTCCAGATGATGTTAGCCGATTTTTGGGAGGAAGTTTCATCATTTTTGGTTTCTTGGATGATGAAAATAGAGGGATTGATTTTTTTCCTAATGTCAGCAACCAGACATTGCTTGGCTGCTCCGTTTAGGCCTCTCACATTCCAGGAGAGGATCTTCATTTCAAATGCTTAGGGTTTTTTTGGCCTCCCTTTACCTAAAGGGGAGGTTTGGATCCTCGTGGGTCATCTTTCTGGAGGTCGGTTTCCTTGGAGAAGAGAGTCAGTTGAGTCCCATTGGCAATGTCCTCTACTGTTTCTTTATTTCTCTGATCATTGCTTGACGACCTTCCTCTTTTCTTTTCGCTACCAAAATCGATAGCCTACTTTTTGCTTCTGGTGTTTTTGGGACTAACTTTCCCAGCTGGAAGGGGAAAGCTTTCTTCTTCTTCAAGAACAGGGGAGTGAGAACCCTCACCCCTGATCGACTGAGAAAGAGAATTCCTGTTGGCAGCAAGATACTCATCCATATAGGGATTAGGGGTGATGATGGGAGTGAGGGAATGTACCTGAGTTATAGGATCCTCTAAGCGAGGTTCTTCTGTTACCATTGCGCTCGATGGGAGCTCGGCCTCCTCCTGAGTTGACTGGGATCCTCCCTCATTCTCTTGCTCTTCCTGAGTTGGTGGCCCTCCTTGCTCCTAGATCGGATCTTGATATGGAGGTCGTGGGTTGCGGCCTAGAGCTGGAGGGTGGTGCCTCCCTTGTGGTGGGATTCCCTATCTTTGGTTTGCCCCTTTGATCGGTCCCTTAGGGCCTTGGTTTTGAGCCTTTAGAGTAGGACATTGGAAGTGAAGGTGACCTTGGGTGTTGCAATGAGTACAAAAAGCGGGTTTGTTCTCATACTCGATTGGTTGCCGTTTAATGAGGGTTGGTCCCCGATAGAGATTCACATGGGTAGGGAGCTCTATTTCTAGATTGGCATTTATGCAGATGCGAGCTTGGACCATCCGGGATCGGATCTTGGTGGAAGAGTCGACAACGATCAACTCACCGATGGTTTTGGATATCCCTCTAAGGACATTCTCGTGCCAGCATTGGAAGGGTAGATTCAGAAGTCTGACCCATATCGGAGTGATGTTTATGTTTTGGGTTTTAGGATCAAAGTCCTCACCCCATTTGCGGAGGAAGAGGCTCCTGCGCCCTAGGAACCATGGTCCCCCAGAGAGGATGTTGCAAAAATCCTCCTGAGTATTTAGCCTGATGGCAAAAATGCCTCTGGAGAGGGCAATAATCTCCATATTGCCACTGGTTTTCCACTTGGAGTATGCCCATTTTTGGATGGTCTCCATGTCCGGGCGCCCTCCAATGAACTTGCCAACCAGGGTGAACTTTTCCAGCTCAAGGTAGTTGTCCATTAGGTCTTCAGGGATGACCAGATCGGCTCCTGTAGGGATCAACTCCTGGGTAGGGGCTTTGGCCAGGGGTTCTCGATTGACAGCGTCAGCGTAGGTTCCCCTTAGGGTTTTGGCCGCATTGGTTGTCCCACTCGTGGGACCCCCTTTTTGGGGGGATCTTTCCTAGGGCCGAAAGACCCATCCGTCGGATCCTTACCTGGCGGGATGGGGGCCCCCTATGCCTCGAAACCTCCACCACTGAAACTGCCATTGTTGGTTCCTCCTACGTCCTGCTTTGTCCTTCTAGGATCCATCCTTCCACTTTCCACTCTTTGCTCTCCTACTCTCTCGCCCTCCATTGGATTGAGAACTACCTTTTATGATATTGACCCTACTTCAAGATAATTTTATTTCATTCAAGAAAGGTTCTATTTCTAGACTATAATATTAGGTCTATAAATATATGGAGAGATAGATAATTTTTCCATGTTCAGATGTGTAAGGTGCCATATGCTATGTAAATAGTGAGGGATCTAATGAGTAAGATAAAATGGGTGGTGATCTTCTAGCATACAACTTCAGATAGGCATAATTTACCTTTCGTGTCAAATAGATATACAAGGTATTGCATACCAATCAATGAGGGGAGATGAATTCTAGTCTATCAAAAGTGATAAGAGGTGAATCACCATTATGTAGATAATAATAGAATTTAAGGATTATGGGAAAGGGAGGATTTTTGTTAGACAAAGAACAAGATGGGAATGAGACAATAATTGATAAGATGATTTCATACCTAATATACAAACAATATTATGCATGTTATGAACTAGGTCCATTTGATAAACTTCATCTCATGGCTTGAGTGATGCAAAAGGAACAAGATGCTAACACACACTGATGACCTGAAGGTCCAACAAGATATATGGATATGATGGTCCGATTTCTAATAAATCCATATATCCAGACATGTTATGATCTTGACACATCAAATACATATAATCACGGTGTGTCATGTGGCCATGAAAAAGCAAAAGGTGAGAGGGAAGTATTTTGGTAACTAAATGAACCAATGAGACATATGGATAATATAGTATAATTTTCAACAAGTAAAGATATCCATTCCAGGGACTAGGCTTAACTTACCCACATATCTCAGTGTTCTCTTGGGAGGCATAAAGAAAAAGGCTACTAGGAGAATTTTATCATAAGTTAGGGCCTCACTTCGGAGGAAATCCACCTTGTCAAGCGAGTGTGCTAGGTATCACATACTTGTCTTAAATGGGAGATAAATTCTAGCTTGAGTGAGATCCTAAGCTAAGGGTATTTATGGATCAATGGGTATTAAAAAAAGGTAAATAAGAGAAAGGTGATATTTCTATCACTTGATAAACCAACAAGATATATAAATTCAATGGCCTAATGTGTAAAAAGCCCCTATATATAAGGTTATTATGGATATAATACATTGAATCCATATGATCTTGATGCTTCTTGTAGTCATAAAAGAAGTATTATTGATCTAGATGTGAAATGGAAGGATCATGGATGAACAATGCATAGAAAGAGAAGATAATATTACTAGAGAAAGAGGTATTTTAGGAAGGATATCACTCAAGAGGAACTACCATTCCTATCAGGTGAATATAGTAAATATTGTATACCCATATAGGTTGGGAGAGGAATGCAAACCTGGATAAGAACCTAGTGCCTGAAGAGAGGATAGGGTGCTTTGCCTTATAGTATCAATGATATATATGGATTAGATGGTTTAATATCTAAAAATCATAATCATACATGTTATGAACCCTAGCACATCTGATCTAGAACAATTTGGACCAAGGGCCATTTGAGAGTATGACTTAATGATATAGCTATGCAAGTAGAACCTCCTAGTTGATATTTTTGATTGTCAAGAGACGATCATAGAATAACCAATGGCCTATCAAATGCTAAGCATAACATTTGTAAGGTATCCAACCTACTCTTCCCTCATCCCTCGAGAGGCAAAAGGTTAACAAAGAGGATAAGATAGTTCACCTAATAAATTCTAAAATCCATCATAGTATATTAGTTTTATTGATCCTTTTATAAATGGTTCTAGGTTCAATAATACATGTTAGAATGAAGGATTTAAAGAGAGGAGAGAAGATATGGGTGAGGAGAGATGGTATTGAGAAAAGAGGTAAGAGCAAGAGGGTAATGATTCATTTCTCAAAGATATGGTCAAGAAAGTATCAGGGAGTAGGCAAGTATGTTTTAGCAACTATTCAAATATTCATTATATACTTGCATAGTTGTAGGTGATACTTACCTTGAAAGAGAGTTTTGGTGAATGATGTTACGAACTTTGATCGATGAACAAAAGATGACTTTGCTAACTCATAAGTTAACAATTAGTGGTGGTATTAGATATTTATGAAGAGATAGTATCAATGATCTAATAGCTAGTCGTTAATACCCTGCTCTCTCTATCTTAGGATTAAGCGGTGTGTAAGCTAAAGAACATAAAATATCTAGTTGTTTTCAAAGTCATCGAGGAGTAGTGGTACTAAAGATATACAAAAGGATGGTATAGATGATCCAATAGTTGATCAATAGTACCCTACTCCTTGCTATCTTAAGATTAAGTAAAGTAGATATGGGTTTGATTACAAAAAACTAAGGGATTAGAGAAGATAAATAAGATAATAAATTTGGATAAAGGCCACGTATTATAAGAAAAATCATGAAGGGATGTCAATGATTCTCTCATTCACTCAATAGATATAAATGAGTAAATTGTATGTGTGTATAGAAAAAAAGAGAGAATTGTTGGTCTCCATCATGATTTGATCAAGAAGGGAAAGAAGATTTGAGATCAAAGAAGATATTAGGAATTGTTAGAAAGAACCTCAAATCTACTAGTCATTAGTTACCTAGAACTCAGTGGGATGAAAAATGCATATCCTAACTAGGATCATCACTTGACATCATCACAGATCAAATTATTCAAGGTTAGAATGGTGCTAGTACTAGAAAGGGGGGATAAGAGCCTCATGATGTAAAAGAGGAAGGTTAATGAAGGTGAACTTTCCACATGTGTTAGGGTATCTAGGAGTACCCTAAGATAGATAGGAAAGTTACCCATTAACAAAGCCTCTTTAAGGACTAGAGGGTGGGTTAAATAAGAGATGCTAAAGGGGAAAAAATGGACAAAAATATGAAGGGTAAAATTAGATGATATTATATGATGACTTAGGACATTGCTTGACATGATGCAAGAGGTGAAAAAGTGGTGATGAGCAACACCTATTGGTAACTTTATAAGTGCAAAATAAATTGGCTTTTAAAATATGCTCAACATGGCTAAATATGCTCTAAATGTCAAGGCATTGTGTGTCATATTGAGAGGGTGCCAAGAGTTATGGGTTTGTAGATACCTAAAATTAGATCACCTATTTCACACTAATTTTATAAGGAAACTAACAAATTTTCCAAATTAATCATAACAAATCACCCAAATAAAAAATTGTAGACAATACCTAGTAGGAGCGAATCTGTTGACTTAGAACAAATATGCCCTAAAGTAAATCTGATTTCAACCTAGGATATTCATGAATATTCAAAATTTCTTCTTCACTCACCAAAATTGACCTTTAATGGTCAGTAGAGTGAATAAGTTGAGTTGTGAATCCACTTAGCAACATATTTGTTCAAGTGACTATTCACATTCAAAAATAAAAAATCTAAATTGTACCTACAAAATCCTTCCAGGGCGCAAATCTTGCTCGGTTGATAGCCTACATGTAGAAGATTATCAATAAGGGAAGGAAGAATATAGATTTCATTCCACTTTCCAAGTTGTCCTATATTGCCTCAAACCTACTTTAGTCAACAAAATCAATCTGTAGTCTAGCCATCTAGACCAACCAACATGCCAACCACTTTACCTCTCTCATTTTGGAAACTCTAGGAGGGTAGAATATTATAAATTGATCTCTTGGTGGGGAGAAAAAGATAAAAAATTATCTCTTGAAATGAAGTGTTGAATTATTTAGCAAAACACACACATAATGAAGTGTTGACAAAATACTTTTGTGGAGTCACGAATGATTTCGCCACTAAGCAAGGAAAGGAGACATCTTGTTCTTGAAAGCTCGATGATATCCTTCCACCATGCATTTGATCTTACTCATAAATCATCATTAGAATTTTTATCTTTTGTAAAATTTACCTTCATAGTTTGAAACCATATATACTATATTTTTAAATCTAATCATCATTTTGACAAAAGTTTCTCTTACCTTAGATTGTAAGCACCTTAGGAAGCCACTGCAAAATAAATATAGCCACCAAAATATTTGTTGCTTTGGTGGGAAGTACCCTTGGTAGTCCCACAATGGGATTTGCTGTCCCATTGATACATTGAGCAAATATACCAATAAAATATGTCTCAGGTGATGTATTTGCATAGAGCATCTGTATAGTCATTTCGATGGAAGTAGCCATCCTTTGTTCTTGAGTACTTAAAGTGAATTTGTCAAGCAAATTTATCTCAGGTGGCATATTCACACAAAGCGTCCACTTAGTAATTTTTACATAAATAACCCTCATTTGTTCTCTAGTACCCAGAGCTAATTTTTTGACTAAAATTGTTTTAGGTAACGTATTTGCCATAACTCTAAGAAACCTAAGATTCCTTGTCTCCCCTAATATCTAGTCTAAAAAACCTCTCCATGTGCATCCTTTGATAAATAAATATATTTATTTTTTAGCATATGTCATCATATATATGGTTTAGTCATTATATCAAATCTGTTGACTACAACAGTTTCAAATGGTGTATTCGCTATAGATATATCAACATCCACATCTAAGGTAAGGTCACATCATTTTCTTTATAAACAGGGGGCCTAGCTGTGCAAACTAGGAAGAATCAATGTTATTACTATTTTTTAGGCCCAAAAATTATAACATCTATATTTTTCTATCTGTTTTGTAGGTTTACATGAATCCACCACTTGAGACAACTTTAGTTGGCGTATTCACACAAGGATCATATTCGACTCTAGATAGCGTATTCACTTCAAGCACTGAAATAGGTAAGTAATATTGATAATCCAATATTTTGGTTCATAGCTTAAATTCTATTATTTCTATTTTGTTATTCCTTCTTTTTAACATAACAATATAAAAGAAAAATAAAAAAGAACCCTTAGCCTTGATAACGTATTTTCTTGTTTTCCTAGGCATTTAAAAGTATATCATAAGTAGCTTTGAATTACGATAATTTGCATGATGTCATCCTTATTTCACCCTTGTATTCATCATAAAAAAAGAAAAAGAAATATTTCCTTTCATCTAATAGATATCAAATCATCAAAAGTAAAATTGCATATAAGATAAATACTTTATCTTTTGCATCGTTGTTTTTGCATTGCACTCTCATATTGTATATTATATCCTAGGAAAAACTACCAAAACCTAGGTGTTTGTCAATAATTGAACACATCAAATATATTAGGGAATATATAAATCCATTGGTGAACCCAAAATTATCCTACCAAAGATAGTACTGCATGCAAAACACAATTGTCATAAAAATGAAGAGTTAGCAGCAACACTCTCCTTCCCGAGTGTGGACGAGGTCAAGACAGATAAAAATGCATCCCTGAGGGCAAGTGATCCCAATATGGATGAAATATTTTTTGTTTCTGACATCTTTGGTCAACTTGACGTGAACATATCACTTGGGTCTTTTATCCAAAAACCTTGTTACCTAAACACCTTATCCTTAATTAAGCTAAAAGATATTACACTTTAATTAGGATCTCTTAATCTTGTTTGTTTAGATAAATCATATTAAATCAAGATAACAAGAACATAACCAATTGTTATTCCTATTGGGGTAAGGTTAATGACCCCTTGAGAAAACCAATGTACAAACCTTCGGGTAAAATCCTTCTTGGCTAGTATATTACAATGTACTACTAGGAGTCACAAGGAGGGCAATTTCACAAGGTGGGCTATTTTTCAAGGTGATATAAGGATATCAAATATCTTATTCTTCTTTGTTATAAATAATCTCAAAACAAAAATTAATAAATTGAACTCCTCCCTTTGTCATGCTCGAACCTCCCTATATCACTCAAAACATTGCATGACAAATGGTGTGAAATCCAAACATTTCATCTAAAATTCTAGAGAAGTAACCTTTGATCAAAAAACCTACCTATGAGGAAGAAGAGTAAGAAGTTCCTTCTTCTAGGACTCTAACTCCTATTCACAACTAACAAGGAGAGGCGGTCTTTAAATCCATGGATTATCTTGATGCTTTCCTATTAGGAAACAAAGAAACCATGGTAACCACCTTTAAAGCAAAAGAAGGACTTCATTTTGCTATTGAAGAGCCTCTTCTAGAACTTCCAAACCAACCTAGATTACAAATTCATGAGTGCTCAATAGAGAGACTCAATTATCCCCACAAAATTAGGAAGGAGATCACCAAACATCTCATATCCTTTAAGGAATTTGGAATCCATACCTCACAACATAGAACCACTCAAGCTAAACCCTCTAGTTTCTCTACACCTAAGCTATCCACAAGTCCAACATAGAACCACTCAAGCTAAACCCTCTAGTTTCTCTATTTCTCTTTTCTTGATATCTTTATTGGAGGGCTTCCCATATTTATGTTCTATGCCAACACCAACACCAACACTTCCCTTTTTTGGATTCTTATTTTTAGGCCTAGGAAAGTAGGGTCTTTCCTCATTTTGGATTTTACTTTAGGGGATTCTTTATGAGATTCAAGAGACTAATATTCAACCATATTGTGGGAAGGGAAATTTGAATTTAAAATGTTTTTATCAATTTATGGAAAATTTGAGAATGAAATGAGACATTCAAAAGTGTTTTTATAGAGATATTTTGGAAGCTTTTTAGGGGAAGGGACTAAAGAGCTAACCTAGGTAACCTAAAACTAGATTTTACCTTCCTCTTCATTTGATATTTTCTAAACCTTCTTTGTTTCTAGGAGAGAGTGGGAAACAATTGTAGCTATAGGAAATTTAGGGCCCACTTGTATCTAGCTTCGTAGAACCTGTTCCTATATTTCATGAACCTCGTTCACTTCTAGGAGAGAAGAATTAGCAACCCCAAGAATATCAGAGCCAACCTATCTTTCCTCAACTTCTTGAGAATTAGAACTATCCACCATGTCCTTATCACTTCCTTTAAAAGAATTGCCATCAACATTTTTATTTAACCAAGCTTTCTTCACAGGTTTTTTCTTGGAGGGACATAGAGTAGAAAGATACCTTATTTCTTGCAATTTGTGGAAAAATTAGATCTATTTTCATATTCTATAGATCGAAACCAAGAGCCAATATTAGAGATGATCTTGATATAGAATGGGATATTTAATTTGAGATCAACATTGATATACATCCTTGCAAAGATTATCCTTAACTTTGCTTTTGTAGAAAAATCAATCAAGATGAGATCTCCAATAGTCTTGGAAATTTCTCTTAGAATTTCATCGTGCTACATATAGAAAGGGAGATAAAGGAGACATGTTAGTTTTTTGAGTATCAAGATTAAAATTAGTCCTCCATTTTTGAAGAAAAATACCTCTCTTTCCATAAAACCAAGGTCCTCCACCAAGAATACACCTCATGTCATCCTCACAATTTAGATTAATGAGGAAAAAGGATTTTGAGAGAGCTACAATTTCTAGAAGACATTGCGATATCCATTTAGAGCAAGCCTATTTTTTGATGGAATCAAAGCTTGGTCGAACCCCTAGGAATTTACCCATAAGGTTAAATGTACCCTAATCCATATTGAGATTTAGGAGGTCTATAGGAATGCATAGTTTCCTCTAAATTGGATTTAGATAAAAAAGCACTTTCAAAGAGACCAACCTACCTAGACAGTTTGAGACAACCACAACATAAGAATATGTGCCTCGATAATTGGTCCAAGGGTGGATCTGCACCTCTAAATAAGGGACCCAAGCTGATCTTATGATCCACCAGAATTCCACTCGATTCTCCATTCTCCACCTTCCCACTCACCAAATTCCCACTCTCACTCAATTCAAATTTGGCCATCAACTAAAAAAATGAATGGGTGAAATTCATAAATATATAAAAAAAAGTTGACAAAGATAAAATCTTGGAATATATAGAGCATAAATATGTTTCCAAAAAAGGAGTTATCAAAGAAATAATATATTTTTATATTCTTGAGTTTATTTAATACAATAAAAAAAATAGGTAGTGAGGAATGTAAAGGAAGCATTAAAAAATGGAATATGTAAGATAACATAAATTTTTTTGCTATGGTAGCTTCAAGATTATAATGGTATAGCACTATTGCAAATGGGATGGAAAATTGCTAGAAGAAAAAAATACTCGGGTTACAAGTATTTTTTGTTTACAAAAAGAGACAAAGATATAAAAATTGGAGTCACAAATATATATGCTCCAAATATAGTAACTCTTTGAGATAAATGTTAAAAGCACCCCAATTATTCATGTCCAATTTAATGATGGTTTACAATTTAAATCTATAGATTCTTGGAAGTACTTCAAGATAATTTTATTTCATTCAAGAAAATTCCTATTACTAGATGATCTAGAGCAATTGAGGGTTTGAATATTATTTATCAACTTAAATATCCTTTGGGATGTTTTTTATTTAAGATTTTAATATAAATGGGATAGGCATGGGCAATCACATGTAGAAACACGACTGGATAGAATTTTGATATCTAATGGCTAGATACAAAGCATATAATCTCTTTAGATAGTTTGTTCATAGTGAGATCATATCACAAACCAATTTATTTGAGATGTTATCTACTTAATTATGGTCACCTAAATTGATTTTCTTTCGAGTCAATATGGATTCAAGACCCTAATTTATTTCAAATAGTTTTGATGTGGTGGGATGAAGAAAAATTTAAAGGGACATGTATGTAAATTTTTGTTCAAAGGATTAATTATATAAAGATAAAATGAAGATATGAAATATCAAAATTTTTGACAACATATTCAAAAGAAATGAGAAAATTAAATACAAATTCAAGAATATATAAGATAGTGGAAATAAATAGAATGGACAAGCATACTCATGGGTAAGCAAAATAATTAATTTCTAATTATCATAACATATTACAAAAGGAGGTATCATATTGGGCCTATAAATATAGGGAGAGATAGATAATTTATCCAATTTTAGACATGTAAGGTGCCATATGCTATGTAGACAGTGAGGGATCTAATGAGCATGATAAAATGGGCGGTGATACCCTAGCGTGCAACTTCAGGTAGATGGAATTCACCTTTTGTGTCAAATAGATATATAAGGTATTGTGTACCAATCAATAAGGGAAGATGAATTCTAGTTTATCAAAAGTGATAAGAGGTGAATCACCATTATGTAGATAATAATATAGTTTAAGAATTATAGAAAAGGGAGGATTTTGGTTAGACGAAGAACAAGATGAGAATGAGACAAGAATTGATAAGATGATTTTATATTTAATATCCATACAATATTATGCATGTTATGAACTAGGTCCATTTGATCAACTTCATATCATGGCTTGAGTAATATAGAATGAACAACATGCCAACACACACTGATGACTTGAAGTTCCAACAAGATATATGGACATGATGGTATGATTTCTAATGAATCCATGTATCCAGACATATTATGATCTTGACACATCAAATCCATATAATCACGGTGTGTCATGTGGCCATGGAAAAGGAACAGATGAGAGGGAAGTATTTTGGTAACTAAATAAACCAATGAAATATATGGATAATGTAGTCTAATTTGCAACAAGCAAGTAAAGATATCCATGTTAGGGACTAGGATTACCTTACCCACATATCTCAATGTTCTCTTGGGAGGCATAGAGGAAAATGCTACTAGGATATTTTTTTTCATAAATTAGGGCCTCACTTAGGAGGAACTCCCCCTTGTCAAGTGAGTGTGCTAGGTGTTACACACTTGTTTGAAATGGGAGAGAAATTCTAGCTTGAGTGAGATCTTAAGCTAAGGGTATGGGTGGATCAATGGGTATTAAAAAAATGTAAACAAGAGAAAGGTGAGATTTCTATCACTTGGAAAACCAACGAGATATATAAATTCAATGACCTAATGTCTAACAAGCCCCTATAGATAAGGTTATTATGGATTTAACTGTAAAAACCTAAGTTTCCAATCCAACTCTAATTTTTTAATTTTTATATATATCATGACGTATCATCAATGTAAATTTTACAATCAAGTATGTTTAAGCTAATATTAATCAATCCATCACTTGATTGTTTCTCTTTCCATTATATTATGAAGTTTGATTAAGTCTACACAATCATTTCCATTGCAATGAAATACATTCATTAAAATATTGCTTCATTAATTCAAAGACTAATTCTTGAATCATTGCATGAAAAGCATAAACCATTCAATATTCATTCTTTGGAGAAGTAAGTGCAACATCCTTAAGTGCAAATATAAACTAATCTTATTTATTGAACATTGCTTGTTAACAAAAATTATTGCATCATATAATACTTTAGTAATCATTTCATGGAAATATAAATGCATCATCCATATTATAATCTAACAATAAAGAAGTGCCAATCCACACAATAAATATCCATAACACATTGTTTATCTTGGGAAAAACCCCAAAGGGAAACAACCCAGCCTCAAAATATGCATCCTCATATTTCATTAATCCTTTTTGTCTCATTTTACAATGATACAAGTATCCCAAAGATTCTTTCTGAACCATCATTAAATACATTTATAATATAATACCATTCACTCCTATTTTTAGGTCATCATTACAATTGAAACACATAAATGAAATATTCACTGGATACATATAAATTGAGAATGAAGAAACCTCATGATTTCCTCAAGAATGAATCTTGCATTCATTCTTCAAACCTAGATATGATTAATCCATTTAATCCAATATGGTATGGAAGTTATCTAAGGTTTTGTAATACAAGAAGAGACCCCATAATATCTTCAAGATTAGATTCCATATCTAATCTTCCTACATTCATTCATGTTTTCACATAATGAATTCTTTAGCGCACACATGCATTCATCATCAAATGCATTTCTAAAGTACCATGTAGTTTTCAATGTAATCTACATAAGTACATACTAAGAGGAACCCCATATTTTCCTCAAGAATGGATTCCTCATCCATTCTTCCCAAATTAGACAATTTTCTACCATATTGTCACTTGGCCTATCAATAAGATCATACTATAGTTCTCTTAATTTATCAACAAGATCACACTATAGTTTTCATAATTAGATCACCGATTTGTCTCATGATCTATCAACAAGATCCTACTATAGTTCTCAAATCTATCAAACAAGATTATACTATAGTTTTCACAAATTTGGCCACAAATTTATCTCATAATCTACTATAGTCTCTATAAATTTTGACACTAATTTGTACCAAAATTTTTGTCACAAATTTTTCTCATAATCGATCAAACAATATTACACTAAATTTTCTCTCGAATTTGGCCACAATTGGTCTCATAATATTATAGTCCAATAATCTATCCATAAGATTATACTAGAGTCTCTACAAATTTTGCCTCAATTTGCAACATAATATTTCAACAGGATTAAACTATAGTTTTCACAAATTTGGCCACAATTTTATCTTATCAAACTAGATTACTATAGTCTCTACAAATTTTGACACAAATTTGTCCCATAATTTTTGTCACAAATCTATCTCATAATATATCAAACTAGATTACACTATAGTTTATCTCAAATTTGGTCACAAATTTATCTCATACTATAATTTCATCTATTCATAAGATTATACTAGAGTCTCTATAAATTTTGACACAAATTTTATCTCATGTCAAATGCTATCAAATTTTCCTTCCAAAATTTGATCAATTTATTCATCAATGCTATCAAATTTTCTCTCAAAATTTGATCCAAGGCTATATCCAATTTATTCATCAATGCTATCAAATTTTCTTCCAAAATGAACTAATTATCTCACTAAATATCTCGTATTTTGCTAACAAAAGGATAGCTTGGTACCTTCCTTTTAGTCATATGTTTTCGAGGTATAGAAGACCACAAATTATGAGGGTTTATCATTCGAATCTATCCCCAAATACTAATGAATTTTATTCAATCATTTCACCCTTATTGGGTGTATTAGGATATATTTAATTTTATGACTCATTGGTCTTATTATATCCATAACATAATCCTTGTTTTGTTATTCCACAATCATTTTAACCACCGATGGCACAAAAATTGTTTTTTAATAAAAATGTTTATTTACTTCTTGCCCTTAATCGATCAAATGATATAACTAACCAATAGATTAAGTTTAGCAACCTTGTTGAGTGGAATATCTAACCATCGATTTAACAAATCATTGGTCAAACAATGCCAATCCATTAGTGACCATCACTAGGTTGTCCTTTCTATAGGATAGCCTTTACTATTTAAATCCCCCTTGCACTATAGCAGAGTGCATGTGGGACTAATGTTCATATTAGTTCACAAAAAAGGTTCTATATTATGACATCCATCCATTTTGCCATCAATACACAGTCAGTAAATCAAAGTAAATCATATGGCGGGTCAATAATCAAACAGATTCAAACAAGCGATTCAATCATTAACATAAGTGCCTCCAATTTGTAGAACAAGCAAACACATATTAATTCTCATTGATGAAATATATAACATACATAGATCTTAGATTAGCCCATCAGTTACGAAGCTAATCAATGAGATTAGAGGTTGTTGAAACAACATGCATGAATAACAATATAGCCTAATAATGAAATGAAATATAGCTACGCTAACATCCCCCCTTTATTACATTATTTTGCAATACATAGAGAGCTACGAAACAACTCAAATTTGACACGTGCAAGTGCCTTAGTGAAAATATCTACAACTTGAGCATCGGTGGAGATGTATTGAAGCTAAATTTGGTGCCTTGGAACTTCATCTCGAATGAAGTGACATTGTGTGTTAATGTGCTTGGTTTTATCATGATGCACTGGATTCTTAACAAGGTTCAAAACACCCTGGTTGTCGCAGAACAAGTGTATTGGATATTTTGATGGATGAACCATACTTGTTAGAATGTGATACAACCATATCACTTTGCACACAACTTCACGTGCAACGTGATACTCTACCTCTGTAGATGAGATAGCAACCACCTGTTGCTTCTCGCTGTGCCAAGAGACAGGAATGGATTCAAGATGAAATATATATCCTGAAGTTGACTCACGATCATCATATAACCCGACATAGTCAGAGCCCGTGTATCCTTGCAAGAAGAATTTGTCATTCCTCTTGTATTCTAGGCCATATTCCATTGTGCCATGGATATAGTGAAGAGCACATTTTGCTACTTTCCAATGAGTGGTCTTAGGCTCCTGCATGAACCTCGAAAGACAATTGATAGAAAAAATGATATCTGGCCTAGTATTTGTCAGATATATGAGACTCCCAATCAGTTGTTGATAGAGAGTACCATCTACCTGAGGTGAATCATCATATCATGATAACTGAAGCCTTGATTCCATCAGTGTTGCCATTGGCTTGCAATTAGTCATGAGATATTTTTCTAATAGTGTCTTGGCATATTTTTTCTGAGACACTTTGATGTAGTGCTCCTTCTGACTCACTTCTAGACCAAGACAATAATGGATAAGTCTGAGATCTGTCATCTCAAAATATTTACACAAGTATTTTTTGACAGTAGAGATCATAGTTTTTGAACTCCCTGTAATGAGCAGATCATCAACATAGAGTACAAGCAACACTATCTTAGAATCTTATTTCTTGAAATAGAGGTTTGCATCTGATGAACATCTCTTAAATCCATGATGCAGGAGGTGATTATCCATTTTTATATATCAAGCTTGAGGAGCTTGTTTTAAACCATATAAGAATTTGACCAACTTGCACACTTTTTGCTCTTGGCATTTCACTTCAAATCCTTTAGGGTGTGTCATGTAGACTTCCTCTTGAAGATCACCATTCAAAAAAGCACTCTTGACATCCATATAGTGAAATTTCCACCCATACTATGCTACCATAGTACTAAGAACTCGAATAGTGGTCATCCGAGCAGTAGGTGCAAAAGTTTCCTCATAGTCAATGCCTTCCTTTTGCGCATAGCCATTTGCAACAAGATGGGCCTTATGCTTATCAATTGTCCCATATACCTTGTACTTGACTTTGTACACCCATTTTTAGCCAATGGGCTTCTTTTCATGTGGTAGATTGACAAGCTCCCAAGTTTTGTTATTTTTTAGAGACTTATACTCAGCATCCATAGCAGCCTTCCATTGTGGCTCACTAAGGGCATATTGTACAGAAGAAGGTTCATGTTAATTTATTGAATGCATAAACACCCTGTCATTATCTATATTCATATCCTCTGTTTGTCTCTCTGGATCAACAAAAATTTCCTCAAAGGATTGACAAAGGTCATCAACCCTAGTAGTCTCTGCTGCTGCTCTTTGCTATCGAGCCATGCTGCGAGTACGAGGTCTATCCAAAGTCAAATCTGGTGGAGTGGATAACTTGGAGTCTCTGATTGTATTTGTAAACCATTTTGGATTCTTCTTCTATGGTGACGAAGATGATGAATAAGTAGAAGGAGCTCCATTATTTGGTGACGAAGGGGACTTCTCAACTTTAGATTCCACAAGATCTAGGTATACATTAGATGTGCTTTGTGATGTGAAAGATTCATCAAAAACAACATCTCTATTGACATGCATATTCTTGTTTAAAGGATCAATAAAATGATAACCCTTAGAGTTCTCATCATAGCCAAGAAGAATACACTTCAATGTCTTCTCATCTAGCTTCTTCATTTTCTCTTTCGGTATGTGCATGAAAGCATTACATCCAAAAATGCGTAGATGAGATATGGAGGGTTTTCGACCACTCCAAGCTTATTGTGGAGTCATTCCTTGTAGGGACTTTGTGGGTGCCCTATTCAATAGATATACTGCTATGGTGATAGCTTCTGCCCAATATTGTTGCTCAAGACTAGCTCCTGTGAGCATGCAATGAACCATTTCCATGATGGAATGGTTCCTCCTTTTAGCAACTCCATTTTACTGAGGAGTATAAGTAGTAGTTAACTGTATCGTGATCCCATGTGTAGTCAATAATGTAGAAAAATATTTAGAGGTAAAATCCCCCCCTCGATTTGAGCAGAGGGTCTTTATAGAATTTCATGACTCCTCAACAGATTTCTTGAATTTTTAGAAGAAACCAAATGCTTCAGATTTCAGATTAAGAAAGAACACCCACATATTTCATGAGTAATCATCCATAAATAATTGAAAATACCTCTTCCCCCCACAACTGATGGGTGTGAAAGGACCGTGTTGATAAGCAACACACCCCCACTGAAAAATGAGATTCGATCCTTAGAAAACTTTGAAATTCCATTTTGCAGCAGGGACCCTCTTGATCTTTTCAGGTTTTAAATCCAAATTTGCTTGCCTCCTTTTTAAAGTTGTGCTTTTTCTTGTATTCTAGCTTTGATTATCCCAGACTTCACTTTTACATGCTAGAATCATTCATGCACAAGCAAAATCTTGCACCGGTACCGAGAAAATCCAGAAAACAGTTGCATAAATTCATGAAAAATCAAACTTTCCATTTTTGGTAGTGTCGCGATATCGCGACACTTCCATTTTTGGAAATGTCACGATATCGCGACAGGTAAGTCAAAATGCAGCTAAGTCTTTTATGTGTAGCGAAATCGCGACACTTTCCATTTTTGGAAGTGTCGCGATATCGCGACGTTTCCATTTTTGGAAACTGTCGCAAAATCGTTGCCGGCCGGAGGAGAGAGAAAGAAAGCATACGGAGGACGCGATTTTGCGACATGTCGTGAAATCGCGACATGTCGCAGAATCGCTGCAGGATGAGGAGAGAGAATGCCGGGGAGAAACATGTCGCGAAATCGTGACATGTCTCATTTTCACGGTAGGAGAGAGAAAGTGGGCTGCAGAATGAAAAATCGGCTAAGTCGCAAACATGTTCCAAAATCACGGTCAACACGGTCAACGCATGCAGGTACGAAACTGTCGCGATATCGCGACGTGTTCTAGAATCGCGGCTAAAAATTGGGATGGCTGTACGGAGGCCAGGAGGGTCGCGATTTCGCGACATGTCACGTTTTCGCGGTCGACGAGGGAAGAAGTTGCCGATGCACTGGCAGGGTCGCGATTTCGCGACATGTCGCAGAATCGCGACAGGAGAGAGAAAGTCTTCAGAGGGCCCGAAAGTGCATTTCAGCTGAAACAGAAGGCATCCTGGGGTAGCGACACGTGTCAAAGCATGAATGAGACAAACAGAAGCCGACATGCAAACTTATTTTGCGATTTTTAATCTGTTTTTAATGTTTTAAGCTTCTGATTTAATTAAAATGCTAATCTAATGAATCTTTTTGTCTTTCATGCAGGATTCCACCTGGCACTTACGGGACAACCGGGAAAGACCATAAAGGCAAAGATAAAGTGCGAATTTAGTCAAGGACCGCCATGCTAAAAGAGAAGAAGCCGGTAAAGCATTCAATAGCAAATTTATTGCAGACTTGATAGCATGAGGACAATTTCAACACAGGGATGGCTTTACGGAGACCAGATCTGAGAGAAGTGGTGACTCATCCGGCTCACCAGCAAAATTAATGGAGGCATTTATTTGTAGCTGCGGATGAATGCAAGTGGCTTTAGATTTTATCTTCTCCATTTACGGCAGCTGACTGCACAGATTTGCCGAAGGGTTAAGTTCTATCCAGACTTTGATTTTTAAATGGGTTTTTATTGTAAAACCTGGGTCCTAAGGTTTAAGTGCGATAAGATTTAGGGTTTGAAGAAGATATTTTGAAAAGATCAGGGTCTGTCCTGAGTCTATAAATACAGATTCTAAATGTAATCGCGGGAGGCGGAGACTTAGAAATAAAAAACTTATAAGCAATTTCTTGCAAATTTTGTGAAATCCTTTGTTTCTGGACTTGGAGTTGATGTGCTTTAGCTTTTCTATGATAGCATGGCCAGGAGCCTAATCTTTTGCAGAGTGTGATAAGTGTATCTTCTTTTGTTATCCGTTCCATTAAATTTTATTAGATATATGCTATAAATCTGAGTTATCAAGTTTAAATATGCTGTTAGGCTTTAGTTGTTCTTTTGTCTGCTAGGGGAAATTACAGATTTGAGGTTAAGTTTGTTCTAATTGCTCTGTCTTCACTGTGCGAGCCAGAGTTGCTAGGTGAAAGATACCGGTTTTAACCGACTGCCCTTGGATTTATAATTTTTTGCTAGATCTATTTTACTCTGCCTTGTGCTCTTAGTTGAAAGTGATCTTAGATCGATTGGACACTTTTTTCTTTGATTTGTTCTGTTGTGAAGCTAGTAGCATAGATAAAATTGACAGTTTGGGTTTTACAGTTGATGTTTGATAAGCTTCTCTTTTCTGCCTTACCCTACCCTCTCTTTGCTTTCGGTGAATGATCCATTTTTATTTTCTTTGTTTGTATTTTATTTAAATCTGCTGACCCATGAGAGCTAGATCTAGAATTCAAGTTAAATCTGATAAACAACTTTTGCAACTATCGAACAAGTTCAAGAACCCCCTGTAAGGTAACAGAGCAGTCCATATTGAAATCTATTCCAAAAGTGGAAAAGAGTGAATTGCCATTCGACCCAACTCTGTAACTCGCACCTTGGATAACCAGCTAGATCCTAAAGATGAGTGGGATCCGTCCCGTGGGTGTCTCCGGAGCTTTCCTTGCTTCATCCCTTTCCCGGGGTGTGCATGAAAGCCGGACCAACAACCTAATTGGCGCTAGAAGGAGGGCTGAACTCAGTTCAAGTATTGTAAGGACTTAACAACAACATTTTGAAGGACCCATAGTGAACTCTGGACAATTTTGAAAGTTGTCAGTGCAGTATTTAAAATTGCCAGGGAAGACCTCAAGTTAAGAACAGTTCTATCATCACTTGCAGTTATCCAACTACAAATCAGAACATCACTGTCAGCCAAGTAATAATGGCAAATTGGTTGGGCCCCACAGCTTTGAACATTTCGGGTATAGCCCATGACCTGCCCAGAAATCCAGAAAGGTATCTCCCCAGATATAAACATGATGGGAAAAGAACTGCAGAAGAACATTTGCTAGCTTTCAAAAATGCTTTAAAATTGTTGAATATACAGCATGAAGATGTGGCCTGCAGATTGTTCCCGTTCACTCTCCAAGGAGGGAGCTTATGAGCTGGTTTTTAAACCTCACCGACAATTCCATTACTAGGCTGGGATGATCTAGAGAAAGCTTTTATATCACAATTTGGGGAAGTGATAGACCCCAGTGTGTTATACCAACAATTTTCCAAGCATCAAGAGAGAATCGGGAGAAACTGTCAGGTCTTTCAATATGAGGTTCCAAAGAGCTTACGGTAGAATGACTGGCCATTACATTCCAAATGTAAATATGGCCTTAGAAATCTACAAGAATGCATTGGATTCGGTGACCTCTATTTTCCTCAAGAGAGACATCAATATCACAACCCTGGCAGGGGCTTATAAAGAAGCCATAATTCTTGAGAGACAGTTAGGGCCTCAAATTCTGAGCAGTCCTTTGATATCCTATGTTACACAGAACATGCCTGTTCTAGACCCCATTCCACATCATGAGTTATTGCCAACATGTCATGCTCTACCCAAGGAGACTCCGTTAACTGTGACATCCACTCAGCATGTGCAAAATACAGAGAAAAGTTCTGACAAGCTCAAAGTGCAGGTGCTTGAACTGAACAGTTGTGATCTGGCACCACCCAAATCTGAAGTTTTTTCTGGTGAGTTAAATTTTCCTAGAGATCAAAGAAATATTGATATTTCTAGTTCACCCAAAAACAGTACAACTAGGGTTTCAGATTCTTTCACTTTTCTTGAAGAGACAGAAAGTCTTGTAGAGACTCCTACGGGTGAAATGCAAGATTTTCAACAGTTCAAAATGGACAGTTATGATTTGAGATGTGAGAGTCCAGAACTTAATAATGATCCTTCCTCATCAAAGGATGATGAAAGTGAGATTCAATATCACTATGCAGAAGTAACTGAGGAGGATAACATCATTGAGGATATGAGGGAACTTAAAGCTGACATCACCCTCTATGAACTGCCTCAGATTGTTGAACAAAAGGTTAACTTGATTGAGGCTTACTCTGGACCACCTGTTGGATTTCAAAAAAAGGAGGAAAAGCTAGTAAATATGAATGTGGTCAGCCAACTTGGAATTGATGAACTGTCTCAACATAAGCACTGCAACTTCCGAACATAATATCAAAGAAAAGGTTGTAAAGCGTGTTGATGCGAGATATTGGAGTTTATAATTTGGCAACTGAGGAAGTGAGAACAGTTACAGCTCTAAACCATCACAACAATGATGTTTGGACATTGCACATTGATGAGGTTAAATCTAAGCAAGGCTCAGGTGAAAAGGAAAATTGTAAGCATTCTGCTAGAGGGATAAAAATCGAAGTCTTGGATATTGAAGCAGTGCAGCAACCACAAAATGTTCAAGTTGTTAAGAACCAGGGCATACAGATAAAACATGATTTTTTTCAGTTGTCACATCATTTTGAAGATGTGGTGGTCTAGGTCTGTCAAGATTTTAAAGTATTTGATCCTGGAGGTTTTTTACATTCAGTACTTTTGAAAGAACTCTGCAAACCCTTCAATTAGAAGCATAAACATGTTATCATATGATTTGTTATTATATGATTTGTTTAATTTGAAGGAGTTGCAGATTTGTTTTTCAAATGGGACAGGGAAGACAGTAAACACAAGTCTTTCCCAGATAGCAAATTTTTGAAGCACAGTCTGGAGTGCATTTCGTCAACAGGACCTGAAAGGTAATTTTTTTAAATTACTTGCATGGTCAAAATTTTTTTAAGGCACCATTTCTTTGCTTTCCCAACTGCTGCATTTTTTGAGTATGAAGGGAAGTTGTAACATATGTATGCATTGTAAGTAAGCTTTGAAGTTTTTCAGTTTTATTTCTTTGTCAGGGCAGTTTTTATTTCTTTGTCTGTACAATTTTAATCTGTTCTAGTTTAATTTTAATGCTCTGCAGTTCTTTTAGTTGCTTCATTTTATTTTTTATTTTTTAATCTTTAGTTGTCTGTACAGTTTTAGCTTGTGCAGTTTATTTCTTTCTTGTGCTTTTTATTTCCTTTCTTTGTCTTTTTATGTCAGCTTGCTTTTATTTTAGTCTGTACAGTCTTTTCTTCCTTGCAGTTCTCTTTCTTTGCTTGCAGTTTAATTTATTTCAGTTGCAGTTTAATTTATTTCAGTGGCAGTTTTTCAGTTTTCTTTAATTGTTTTTCAGTTTTAGCTTGTGCAGTTTATTTCTTTGTCAGTGCAGTTTTATTTTTAAATGTCTGTACAGTTGCAGTTTTTCAGTTTTATTTCTTTGTCAGTGCAGTTTTTATTTCTTTGTCTGTACAGTTTTAATCTGTTTCAGTTTAATTTTAATGCTCTGCAGTTCTTTTAGTTGCTTCATCTTATTTTTAATCTTTAGTTGTCTGTACAGTTGCAGTTTTTCAGTTTTCTTTAATTGTTTTTCAGTTTTAGCTTGTGCAGTTTATTTCTTTTGTCAGTGCTTTTTATTTCCTTTCTTTGTCTTTTTATTTTAGCTTGCTTTTATTTAAGTCTGTGCAGTCTTTTGTTTC
Organism: Wollemia nobilis; assembly: GCA_028583015.1. NCBI lineage: Eukaryota > Viridiplantae > Streptophyta > Pinopsida > Araucariales > Araucariaceae > Wollemia > Wollemia nobilis. The sequence goes on along the minus strand of JAQPPZ010003172.1, from coordinate 4,121,093 downwards.
AGTTTTAGTTGCTTTGCTTCTTTTTCTTTGCTGCCTGTACAGTTCTGTGTTTTAGTCTGTGCAGTTTTGATTCTGTTTTGTTTTAGAAGCCTGTGACTGTCCTTGGAAGCCTGTACAAAGTCCTTTGGCTTCTAAAAATTTTGTCTTTTAACCTTTGCTTGAGCAATCAATGAAAAGTCAGCCTACTAAAATTGTTTATTCTAAGCTGATCAATCCAGTTTCCATCCAATGCCCATGCTGTTCACCATTCTAATTGAGATAGTCTGCTTGCACTGAACTGTAGAATTATTTTGTTATTCAGGACAAAGGTAGAGAGATGATTGGATCTTGTGTCTTACTTGCCACGATTGTTTTAATAATAGAAAAATTGCTATCTTTGTTTAGTTGGAGGAACTCCCGGGGAATCCAAGAAAAGCTGGTTATGAGAGGGGACTATGATTCATGCAATTATTTGGGTATCCACAGAGGCTATCAGTGCCTAGACTGAAACAGTTCCGGATTGATCAAATGTTAAAAGAAAATTGTGATTTCCCTAAAAGCATCTCAGATATTGATATATTTCAGAGGGAGAGATAAGAAAAAAACAAAAAAAGAAAAAGAAAAAAGAGTTGAATAATTAAAAGAGGCAGCCAATATTAGATTCTACCTTGCAGTTGTAAATTTGGGTCGTGTAAATCTAAAGGGTAACTCTGTCTAGGCTGTAAAAGGCTAAACTAGTAAACAGAGCTCTACTCGGTTTCCCCTTTTACAATCTAGAAAAGTTGATTAATCCAAGTTTATCATTCAATTCAGTCATCTTTGAAGAAAGTTTATACCTTTTGAAATTGCACATCAGAAATCTTTCTTGAAGTAATCCAGCCCAGTATGTCATTGGGAAATTTTAACAGCTGGCAGTTAACAGTCAATTTATTGTGAAGAATGTCTATGGCAAGGCATGATGCATGGTATTTTTGTTTTGAAACCAGAGTCTTGGGTTCTAAAATAGTGCTACTATTTTACCCACAGATATCGCCATTTGTTGATAAGCAACACACCCCCACTGAAAATGAGATTCCATCCTTAGAAAATTTTGAAATTCCATTTTGCAGCAGGGACCCTCTTGATATTTTCAGGTTTTAAATCCAAATTTGCTTGCCTCCTTTTTAAAGTTGTGCTTTTTCTTGTATTCTAGCTTTGATTATCCCAGAATTCACTTTTACATGCTAGAATCATTCATGCACAAGCAAAATCTTGCACCGGTACCGAGAAAATCCAAAAAACAGTTGCATAAATTCATGAAAAATCAAACTTTCCATTTTTGGTAGTGTCGCGATATCACGACACTTCCATTTTCGAAAATGTCATGATATCACGACAGGTAAGTCAAAATGCAGCTAAGTCTTTTATGTGTAGCGAAATCGTGACACTTTCCATTTTTGGAAGTGTCGCGATATCGCGACGTTTCCATTTTTGGAAACTGTCGCAAAATCGCTGTCGGCCGAAGGAGAGAGAAAGAAAGCGTACGGAGGGCGCGATTTTGCGACATGTCATGAAATCGTGACATGTCGCAGAATCGCTGCAGGATGAGGAGAGAGAAATCTGGGGAGAAACATGTCGCGAAATCGTGACATGTCTCATTTTCGCGATAGGAGAGAGAAAGTGGGTTGCAGAATGAAAAATCGGCTAAGTCGCAAACATGTTCCAAAATCACGGTCAACGCGATCAACGCATGCTGGTATGGAACTATCCCGATATCGCGACATGTTCTAGAATCACGGCTGAAAATCGGGATGGCTGTACGGAGGCCAGGAGGGTCGCGATTTCGCAACATGTCACGAAATCGCGACATGTCGCGTTTTCACGGTCAACGAGGGAAGAAGTTGCCGATGCACTGGCAGGGTCACGATTTCGTGACATGTCACGAAATCGTGACATGTCGCAGAATCACGGTAGGAGAGAGAAAGTCTTCAGAGGGCCCGAAAGTGCATTTCAGCTGAAACAGAAGGCATCCTGGGGTAGCGACACATGTCAAAGCGTGAATGAGACAAACAGAAGCCGACATGCAAGCTTATTTTGCGGTTTTTAATCTGTTTTTAATGTTTTAAGATTCTGATTTAATTAAAATGCTAATCTAATGCATCTTTTTGTCTTTCATGCAGGATTCCACCTGGAACTTACGGGACAACCGGGAAAGACCATAAAGGCAAAGATAAAGTCCGGATTTAGTCAAGGACCGCCATGCTAAAAGAGAAGAAGCCGATAAAGCATTCAATAGCAAATTTATTGCAGACTTGATAGCATGAGGACAATTTCAACACAGGGATGGCTTTACGAAGACCAGATCTGAGAGAAGTGGTGACTCATCCGGCTCACCAGCAGAATTAATGGAGGCATTTATTTGCAGCTGCGGATGAATGCAAGTGGCTTTAGATTTTATCTTCTCCATTTACGACAACTGACTACACAAATTTGCCGAAGGGTTAAGTTCTATCCGGACTTTGATTTTTAAATGGGTTTTTATTGTAAAACCCGGGTCCTAGGGTTTAAGTGCGATAAGATTTAGGGTTTGAAGAAGATATTTTGAAAAGATCGAGGTCTGTCCTGAGTCTATAAATACATATTCTAAATGTAATCGCGGGAGGCGGAGACTTAGAAATAAAAGGCTTATAAGCAATTTCTTGCAAATTTTGTGAAATCCTTTGTTTCTGGACTTGGAGTTGATGTGCTTTAGCTTTTCTGTGATAGCATGGCCAGGAGCCTAATATTTTACAGAGTGTGATAAGTGTATCTTCTTTTGTTATCCGTTCCATTAAAGTTTATTAGATATATGCTGTAAATCTGAGTTATCAAGTTTAAATATGCTGTTAGGCTTCAGTTGTTCTTTTGTCTGCTAGGGGAAATTACATATTTGAGGTTAAGTTTGTTCTAATTGCTCTGTCTTCATTTGTGCGAGCCAGTGCTGCCGGTGAAAGATACCAATTTTAACCAGTTGCCCTTGGATTTATAATTTTTTGCTAGATCTGTTTCACTCTGCCTTGTGCTCTTAGTTGAAAGTGATCTTAGACTGATTGGACACTTTCTTCTTTGATTTGTTCTGTTGTGAAGCTAGTAGCATAGATAAAATTGACAGTTTGGGTTTTACAGTTGATGTTTGATAAGCTTCTCTTTTTTGCCTTACCCTACCCTCTCTTTGCTTTCGATGAATGATCCATTTTTATTTTCTTTGTTTGTCTTTTATTTAAATCTATTGACCCATGAGAGCTAGATCTAGAATTCAAGTTAAATCTGATAAACAAATTTTGCAACTACTGAACAAGTTCAAGAACCCCCTGTAAGGTAACAAAGCAGTCCATATTGAAATCTATTCCAGAAGTGGAAAAGAGTGAATTGCCATTCGACCCAACTCTGTAACTCGCACCTTGGATAACCAGCTAGATCCTAAAGATGAGTGGGATCCGTCCCGTGGGTGTCTCCGGAGCTTTCCTTGCTTCATCCCTTCCTGGGGTGTGCATGAAAGCCGGACCAACAGACCTCATAGATCGGTGTGAATCAACTCCAGAGGTTTCTTCGCTCTTGTAGAGCTTTTATCAAAAGGTACTCTATGCTGCTTTCCTACCAAGCGTCAGAGCACACTAGAAATGTGGAAGAAGAAGGAAGACCCTTTACCATCTCATACTTACTTATCTCAAGTAAGTAGCTAGAACTAAGATGCCCATATCTCTTGTGCCATAGGGAAGTTGCCTCCTTTGTAGAGACTGTCATGGCTACATGTGGAGTAGAGATAGCATCTAAGGCAAATAAGCCATGATTATATGAAGCGGTTGCAATGTTCTTACCTCTCCTAGTAATAGAACAACACTTCTTTCCTCCCTCGACACTAAAGTTCACAACCATATCTTTGTCCAGAATTTGTGTGACTAACAATAAATTGTTTGTCAATCTCGAAATATAGAGGACTTTTCAATCTGACACTTGTAGGTTTTATCATTAGAAATAGTGATAGTTTTGCCCTCTTTGGCCTCAAAGGACTCAAACCACAACTTGTCTCTAGTCATGTGCTTACTAGAACTATAATTGACATACCAAATATGATCCTTCTGCTTGGAAAATGTGGTAGTCATAAGCACCTTGTGTGCCCTCTCAGAATCTGAGTCAGATTCTGAAACAACAACATTCACTTTGGGTTGCTTATTCTTGTTTTGTGGTTTGTTATGGCCTTTCTGTTTAGGTTGTTTATTCTTATGCCAACATTTGTTTATCTCATTATTGTCTTTGTCATAGATCTTACAATATCTTTTTGTTTTTTGAGGTTGTTTCCCTTTTGAATCTTTGTTAGAATTTCCTCCTTTCTAAAAATTACCCTTCTTCTTAGGACCCTTTTTATTGGAATAGAGGGCTATGTTAGAAGAATCATCTCTTTGAAGTTGGCATGCCTCCTCTTATTAAAGCATATTGACCAACTCAACAAAGGTAACTTTCCATTGTGAACCCTAAAGGGAAGTGATCAACACCCTATAAGAATTAGGTAAAGCTCTCAATACAATTGAGGTAAGGATCTTGTCATCAATAGGTTCTCCCAAAGAATTCAATTTTACTTTCAACTTAGATACTCTGCAAAGAAAGTGTTCAACTGTCTCTCCCTGCTTCATGCTTAGACTGTGCAATTGAGATTGAAGGAATAGAATAGTGGAATCATTCTTTCCCTCATATATAGTTTTAAGGGCATCCCATGCCTCTTTACTATGATCACAATCAACAATATGGGGTTGAACTTCATTAGACACATCAACCAAGATGAGCACGTTAGCTTTACTATATTTCTTGTCAAAGTCTTTTTGATCAGCAGTTGGAGCTATAGCTTCGATAGCAGATGAATGTCTTGTTCTTTCTCCAGATACAAAATTCCATAAGTCATCCATTTCTAGGGTTACCTTCATCTTGTTTTTCCATGGTGTATAGTTAGGACCTTTCAACAACTGATGAACATCAGTCATTAATTTTGCAGACATTGTGAGGGTTCCTTATAACACCAAATGACCCTCATTTCAATATAACTTAATGCCAGACCGTTATACCATACAAAATACCCGCCCTTATGTGAGGGAGACTATAGGTATTTTGAAAAATTAGAGAAATTACATGTCCTTACGTGAGGGAGACTATAGGTAATTTAAATGATTATACGATATGTGGGACTTAGGCAATACTAAAAGGGAATTGTCTCATTAATGAAACCTACCATAGAAAGTCGTCAATCCTCATGCGTGGGGCGTAACTTCCCCTAAACACTTTGGATGTCAGAACTTTCATCAGGATTTATGCCTAAACACAAGAACGATTAGGGTAGTGGAATGGAGTAAAAAAATAGCAAAATGGTAAACTTATATCTCCCCGATGATTGATAGAGAACAAGCTTAGACGTCATTTTGGTAGCTATATTAGGTGAAATATATAGTAGCGCAATCACGACAACATTACCTGTAAGTGCTGGCCAAAGGTATCACAAATACCGAATGTTGCAGTGCAATAAATTGCATAGATGGGTTCAATTATTTTTTGGAACTTAGGAAGGACAGGTGGGCAACTAAAGAAGCCCTTGGGTCGAGGGTGGACCTCGCTGAGCTGAGAAGCTTGACCGACCCTAACTCCCAACTCAGGGTGGCGGGTTTCATAGACCGGAGCACCCATTTCCCTCGGTGGAAGCTTCCTATTGTGGAGGGGTTTAATAATGAGGTTACTTTCCTTGATAATATCCTTCAGTCGATTTAAATTCCTTCTGCTAGGAGGAATGACAGGATCATTTGGAGTGGTACGGAGGATGGGCATTTCTCTATTAAATAAGCTTATTAGCTTCTCACCACCAAGACTACTCTGGACCACAGGTGGAATACTGTTTGGAGGAAATGAGTTGTCTCGTTTTTGCTTTAGTAATATTGCAGAAAGGAAAATGCAACATACATTACATAAAGCATCCAAAAATGATCCTTTTACAAATTTTGCCAATTTTTTTGAAAAGCTTGAAAAATTCTTTCACTCTCCCCCCCTGAATTTTGCAGTTTTGAAAAAAAATTGGCCCCCCTTTAAGTTTTTGAAAAAAAATTCTTTCCTAAAGTCCTTTTTTTAAAGAATTTCATTTATAAAATTTAATTAAATTAAATAAATACTTTTTCAAGAAAAAATTATTAAAAAGAATAATTTTTATAATGAAAAAATAATTAAATTATAATTTAATTAAACTAAATAAAGAAATAATAAAAAAAAACTTTATAATATTTTTTTAACAAAACTTAAAAAAAATTATATATACCTTATAAAATAGGTATGCAAGGGGGGGGTCGGCGGGAATTGATCCCGTGACCTCCTGCTCTTCATACGCCCTATCGTCAGGGTCACCTTCCAACCGGTCTAGGTGCCTTGACATTAACTAGGGGGCTCATTCCCCTGTTAAAGGGCCTAGGGGGTGGCAACTTCCAAAGCGCCGCTCCATCGTGAATTTTACCTAGTGGCGCACGGGCGACAGTGACACTGTGCTACGTAGTATAACCAACTACCAATTGATCAATGAGTAGCTTGACATCCTTAACAGCTCCAACTAATCAACGAGCACCCACACCTTAGCTCCAAACACATCCAAAAATCCTAAAAAGCTTTGCTAATCACCTGTAAATTCCCTGAAATCAAAGAAAACTTTGCAGACTGTGATGCCCTTGGAAATATGAAAGTGTTGGCTAGAGAGAAATGGAGGATCGATTTGAAAAACTAATCTGGTAGATCTACTCGGATTAAAAAAAATAAATCCACCTATGGTAATAAAATGCAATTTCAACAAGCGTGCAGGTAAGGAAAAATAACAAGTGTTATCCAAGGTTGATGCCTTCTTAAGGTGACGAGTTGCAGGTTTAAAAAAAAATCTAAGAACTATTTATCCCACATGAGTGGGGTGGCTCACCGGGAGGTGTTTAAAAGGTTGAACCCTCCCAATGGAGGGTGTCTCCTCTCGAGGAGACGCTGCCCAAGTGGGCGGCGGGTCTTCCTTTGCATGGGGCCACCTTAGTGGCTGCCACCGGGGGAGGTCTACCATTGGTTGAGGGCCTCCTCTACCTCACTCTATCTCCTCCCATTGCCACACTATGTTTCCATGCTCCGTGTCTTTGATCCTAAGTCCAAAGTTTTGAGTCGGTCCCCGAGGTCCGAGTCGGCCCTGTCTGGGCCTGTTCACTCTGGTCTTGCATCTGAGTCGGGTGTCGAGTTAGCCTATATGGCCTGGTCCCCATCGAGTCAGTATTCCATTGAGTCCCATTCCTCAGGATCTATGCCCAAGATGCAGGTCTAGCCCTGCCTTGGATCACATGCCTAGTCCGAGAAAACTTGAGAACAAAAAAAAAATCATAGATGTGTGCCCAAAAATCATAATCACTTTGATACCATGTAGAAAAAGCAAACACAGATTAATTATCATTGATGAAATATATAACATACATAGAGCTTAGATTAGCCCGTTAGTTATGAAGCTAATCAACGAGATTAGAAGTTGTTGAAACAACATGCTAAATAATGAATAACAATATAGCCTAATAATGAAATGAAATATAGCTACGCTAACACAATTGGTATTATCGACCATCGAGTGGTGTGGCTCTTGACCACCATTTTGTGGTTGAGTATTTATAGGAGATAATTTTATTATAAGCACCCTTTTGGTCAAAGCATGTCCCATGTGGAACAAATGCTCACAACTCTTTTACTGGTCTTTCTCCTACACGAGACTAAACGTAATTCAATGTGTCTTGGCTATGTAGATAGAGATGTAACAAATTTGAAGGATCTTTTTGGAGGACTCCAATACTAGATAACACCAAACCATCAATGCTACTGAAGCAAATTTACAAAGGTTTGAGGGACTATGACTTGAAGGATGTTTGCCAACAACATTTATAGTAGGGATGTAAACTTTGTATCAAGGATTGAAGTTATCCAAATTTGGGTCTACCACTTGTTAGGAAAGCGACTCGCTGGTGGATAATGTTATAGTATAGAGTGTCACAGGGACTTATAGGGGTCCAAACTCTTGTCCCATTAATTATCAAATCCCATGTGTAGTTTTACATGAAAGGAGGATGAACGATCAGTAAATTTACTATGGATTTTACTTTGATCTATACTGAGAATAATCTGTCACATGCACAGATACATTTGGCTTACCTTAGATGCTTTCAAATCCTAATTAAGGCCCTCAAACAAGTTCAAAGTGGTCGTATGGTGAAAACTAGGTATGGAAAGTTTACTACCATAGATATTCGATAGCATATAGGCAAAGATTGTTCTATGACATGGAAACCATGTAGGCTGAGTTTGGGATTTAAAATCATAAACATAGGAAGTATCCCACATGCATGCTATCATGGATATTGTATAAGATAAAAGTACCTATGCACTAAAGAGATAATAATCACCAAGTGGTGTCCATGTAGGTATAGCTAGTGGTGGTGGCTAATTTGAGTTAGCGATAGATTAGAGGTTGATTACCCCATATTTCATTTTATGAGTTCAAACACATGGACAACGGAGTAATTTAATAATCGAAGACAAACATTAAGGTTTACCATAGCCACCTCCTAAAGGCTTCCCATCAACCATAAACAATATTTATATTAATGAAACCATTAAGTCCTAAGGAAAGACCTTAAGGAACTAAGGCCTCTTAGACGATCGAAATATCAACCATATTATAATCAAAGATTCAAAAAGCTATGATATTAGTAATATCAAGAAGGTTTAAATCAAAGAAAAAACTATGATATAAAAAATATCAAGAAGGTCTAAATCAAAGTAAAATCTATGATATTAGCAATATCAAGAAAGCCTAAATCAAATATTTCCTTAAGAAGAGAGACCATAAAGCTTATCAAGTCGAGCATATTCAATATAGGATAGAACTAACATGAAAGAACCAACCTGTAAAAGCCTAGTATTCGAGTCTTCTCCATCCTATATCCTTCCCTATATTAGCCTTTGCGAGACCTCCTTCATCCTCATGCTATGCTTCCCTTAGATATCCATTTCATTGTTTCAAGGAGGTATTTATAGAATTTCTATGGTGCCCTTTCAATCAAGAAGAGGGTCAAGTTAAGTGTGAACTAAAGGAAGGTTTCAAGAAAAGTCTAAGGAGGACAAAAGGAAAGTTCTTAGCAAGATAATTTTCTGCCATACTAGGACTGAAATGACCAAGGCTCCATTTTTAAATTCCTCCTAGTACCATTTAGGCCCAAATTTCTTCCCTTATAGAACTTGAGTCACATTTTTCTTCTTCTTGGCTGTAATTTTCTTCTTCTTCTAGAATTCAGCCCCATTTTTATTTTTATTTCATTTTTGTAACAACAAAATGATAAAATAAATACCATATAGGTATTAAAAAAATTAGGTTAATTTAAAACCATAATCAATGTCAATTATGGCCATCCTCCTTTGATGGATCTTTTGCTAAATTGATCAAGCATTTTGATCTTTGGTGATTATTTTCCTTGCCACCTTCAAAAATACCTGAAATCCATAAATCATTAGCAAAACCATACTCAAGACATTAATGATAATTAACTACTGATCACATTTGTCTCTACAAATTATGTTAGTCTACATCATCAATGGAACCTACCAAGGGAGGTCTGTGACACTGACACATCAAATCCATATGATCTTGATGCTTTGTGTAGTCATAAAAGAAGGGTTATTGATCTAGATGTGAAAGGGAAGGGATAATGGATGAATGATGCATAGAAAGAGAAGAAAATAATACTAGAGAAAGAGGTATTTTAGGAAGGATATCATTCAAGAGGAACTACCCTTCTTATTAGCCGAATATAGCAAATATTGTATACCTATCTAGGTTGGGAGATGAATTCAAACCTGGATAAGAACCTAGTGCATGAAGAGAGGATAGGGTTATTGACCTTATAGGATCAATGAGATATATAGACTAGATGGTTTAATATCTAACATTCATAATCATACATGTTATGAACCCTAGCACATAGATATAGCTAATATTGGTGATCCCAAAATGAAAGGAGAGAAAGATATAGAGGACAACCTAAGGGTAAGCAAAGATTGGAAAACTAGTGTAAGAGGCCAACATGAGATGCTGGCAGGATAGCTAGATTTCTAGCAAGTATCATATGACAATAGTGCAAGATACTAGGCATATCCTACCCCAATTATCTCGATGTCCTAAGAACTAGAAGAGAAAAACTAGAATGGGTTAGATAGGTATTAGACTTACCCTATCATAATGTATTGATGCTAGACAGCCTATCACAAATTTAGTGAGGAAAAAATTATTTCTTCATTAGGGAGTTGATATGCATGTGAAGGTAAATTTTTCAGGCATGATAATGAAGAAAGGTTTCCACACATATAAATATGGAGAAGGTAGAACAATTTGGACCAAGGACCATTTTAGAGTATAAATTAATGATCCATAAGAGGGATATCTCAAGAGGGGGAACCTCCTAGTTAATATTTTTAACTATCAAGAATTTGAATTTGATTTTGAATTTGTTTTAATGTCCATTGGTGAAAAAAAGAGGTCAATAGGATTGTAAAGTAATACATATACAAAGCAACAGGAGTTCCTAATGCAGCTCCAAAGAAAATAAAGTAAGAAAAATAGTAAACAGAATGACATATGATATACAAGATCTGTGGATCAAGGATTACTCCCAACATTCAAGGATGAAGAGAAGTGAGTGATATAAGAGTTGGATATCATCGTAGATGTTTTTTTTTGGAGTTGACAATGATTTGATCTTGTTGTATCTCTATGATCACCCTGGTGCTTCCTGGTCATGGTATCTGGAGGTTGGAAGAATGAAGTGATAAGTCAAGATCCTATTATCTTCTGTAAAATATTACTAAGTAGTTCTTTCCTAAGATTAAATAATTCCCAGATGAAAAGGGCAATGCATCTCTGATCTTCATAATTAATCCAATATTTTAGTGTATGGGTGTCTCTAAATAAGCAATAATATCTACCTCGTATCTCGTAGTAGACAGGATAGGTGAAAATTAAATGCTCCTCAGATTCCACATCAAGACTGCACAATCTACAAATACACTGATCTCTGGGTAGGTGATGATCTGTCTCAATATGCAATTGGTGGGAGCAAAATTGTAGCTAAGCTAGAGGAAACCTGAGGCTATGTGACATCTGTATCAAGTTATATTTTGGAATAGTGATCAATCCATTCTCTAGTTGGAGATAAAAGTGAGAGTAATGGAGCAGTTTTGGTGAAAGAGGTTCCTTTGGATCAGTCCAAGTAGTTTTTATATATGCTAATTAAATCTCATCTTGAATATCCTTATTGGAGTATGGTGCATTGATTTATGATTTAGTAGGAGGTCTCATGATGTCTAGGCCAAGATATTGAAGTAGAGTAATAGTCTGAGCATACCAGTAATTCTTGGCCCCTTGATTTGCCAATTGTCTTGAGGATTGTAGTGCTAAATATGGGTATCTTCTCATGTTCGACATACAAAAAAATCTATGCAGCAAAGAGACAATAATAAATATTGCTATTGTAAGCAATGGATGAGCACTAAACTCAGCTAGAATGATGGGATGTGGAACAATTCTTTTTTAATGAATGAACTTGGACAACATTAAGATGAGGATCCTTTCAATACGAGACCAACCCAACTATCTGAGGCTAGGGCCCAAAACTTCATAACCATAGCGCAGTGTAGGGGTAACAAGAGTGTGGAAGAGTTTGATATTTGTGCTGATGTCTTGAAACTGGATCTAAAAGCATTGATTATCCAGAGAGGCTAAGGTAACATAACCTTTGTTTAATATTTCTTGAGATGCAGGGATCAAGTTGAAGGTAGGTCCTATGAAAAGAAATCCCAAGTATGTGTATGATGTGACAATATCAATAGCCTTATCTTTATATGTGATATGAATAGAAGAGAGATATTTCTTGGGTAGATTGAATGTCATGATTCTTGTTTTCTGAAGATTAACTTCTAATCCATGCAAGTCAGAGTATGTGCCAAGTCAAGAGATGATCATAGAATAACCGATGGCCTATAAAATGCTAAGAATAACATTTATAAGGTATCCAACCTATTATTACATTGCCCATCGAGAGCCAAAAGGTTAATGAGGAGGATAGGATAGTTCACCTAATGACCTCTAAAATCTATCATAGTATATTAGTTTTATTGATCCTTTTACAAAGGGTTCTAGGTTCAATAATGAATGTTATAATGAAGTATTTAAATAGAGGAGAGGAGATATGGGTGAGGAGAGATGGTCTTGAGAAAATGGGTGAGTAAGAGCAAGAGGGTAATGATTCATTGCTCAAATGGATGGTCAAGAAAGCATCAGGGAAGAGGCAAGTATGTTTTTACAACTTGTCGAAGATTCATTATATACTTGCATAGTTGTAGGTGATACTTGCCTTGAAAGAGATATTTGGTGAATGATGTTAGGAAAATTGATCAATGAACAAAAGGTGAATTCACTAACTCATAAGTTAACGATTAGTGGTGGTATTAGATATTGATTAAGAGATAGTATCAACAATTTAATAGCTAGTTGTTAATACCTTGCCCTCTCTCTATCTCAGGATTAAGCAGTGTGTAAGATAAAGAACATAAAATATCTAGTTATTTTCAAAGTTATAAAGGAGTAGTAGTACTAAATATAAACCAAATAATGGTATAGATGATCCAATAGTTGATCATTAGTACCCTAATTTTTGCTATCTTAGGATTAAGTTAAGTAGAGATGGGTTTGATTACAAAAAACTAAGGGATTAGAGAAGATAAAGAAGACAATGGGTTTAGACAAAGGCCCACATATTATAAGAAAGATCATGAAGGGAGGTCAATGATTTTCCCATTCACTCAATAGACATAAATGAGTAAATTGTATGCGTGTATAGGATAAAATATATAATTTTTGTTCTCCATCATGATTTGATCAAGAAGGGAAAGAAGATTTGAGATCAAAGAAGATATTAGGAATTGTTAGAAAGAACCTCAAATCTACTAGTCATTAGTTACCTAGCACTACGTGGGAAGAAAAATGCATATCCTAACTAGTATTATCACTTAACATCATCACAGATCACATGATTCAAGGTTGGAATGGTGCTAGTACTAGGAATAGGGGATAAGAACCTCAAGCTATCAAAGAGGAAGGTTAATGAATGTGAACTTCCCACGTGTTAGGGGATCTAGGAGTACCCTAATATAGATAGGAAAGTTTCCAAATGAAGCCTCTTTAAGGGCTAAAGGGTAGATAAAATAAGAGATGCTAAAGGGGAAATAATTGGACAAAAATATGAAGGGTAAAATTAGATGATATTATATTATGAATTAGGACATTTCCTGACATGATGCAAGAGGTGAAAAGTGGTGATGAGCAACACCTATTGGTGCCTTTAGAAGTGCAAAATAATTTGGCTTTTGAAAAATGCTCAACATGGCTAAAGATGCTCTGAAGTTCAAGGTATTATGTGTCACATTGAGAGGGTGCCAAGAGGTGTGGGTTTGTAGCTACCTAAAATTAGATCACCTATTTCACACTAATTTTAGAAACAAACTAAAAAATTGGCCAAATTAATCATAACAAATCACCCAACCTCAAAAATTGTAGACAATACCTAACAAGAGCAAATTTTTTGACTCAAAGTAAATTTACCCTAAAGTAAATCTGCTTTCAACCTAGCTCATTCGTGAATATTCAAAATTTCTCCTTCACTCACCAAACTTGACATTTAATAGTTAGTAGAGTGAATACGTTGAAGCATCATCCCATCCAAATACTCAGGATTACCCTTTAGTCCTAGTTTATAGTACCATCAACTCATTATCCTAATGCTATGTTAGCACAATTAGAAAAAGAAAACTTAGAATTTAAGCAACAATTATTCTCTTTTCAAGGAGGTATGCCTCAAAAGTATTCATTCAAGGACTATTGTAATGAACATGTAGATCCTATTTTAACAAATAGACCTAATCCTTTGACCTTTGTGTTACTATAGTTTTAGTTATATAAGGGACATGGTGATCCTATAGAACACCTTCGAATCTTTAGGGCAACAATCCACAATATCAAGTATGATGAAATGCTGTTGTTAAAGATTTTTCCCATAAGACTTGGGGGTGAGGCCTTGGACTGGTTCTATCAGGTACCCCACCACTCAATCAAGAAATTGTTTGATCTAGTTGAAATGTTCATTCAATATTTTGTTGCTTACATTGCAAAAAAATATACAGTTGATGATTTGGATCAACTTAAAAATGGGAGGAATAAATTTGTTAGTGAATTCTTGCCTTGGTGGTGAAATCTAGTTAGAAAACTACCTTTTGCTCTACTACCTAAGGAAATATTGTATATCTTCATACATAATATGTAGGATCATTTATCATATCCTTTAGAGATGACTCACATTCTGTCCTTTGATAAGGCAATAGATCTCACAAAACAAATGGAAGGTGCCCTTCAAAAAAGAGGGTAACTGAAGATCTTAAAGGGGTTGAACCAATTTCACTCAATATTGATAGGGAGGTGATGGAGATATTTGAAAAAGGAGGTACCCTAAATCTCTTGAAAAAATTTAACGGGTATGATTTGGATCTCACTAAGTAGATCACCTTTTCTTGGAACGAGGGGAAGGTATTGGTGAAAGGTATAGAATTTACTATTTCAATCCCCTCCTCTTAGATATTTTGAGAATTCCTATCATCGAGGAATGTATTAATAGGAAAAACACTCCTCGACCAAGGAGATAAGCATGTTTAGACATAAAGGAGTGTACCCTAAATTTTTTCATAATTAGTTTCTTAGGAAGTCCTTCAAAACCTCATGGAATAGAGTTATTCTCGATATAATGGATTACTTTACTCATGAATGCAATTGATATATGGTGAGAAAATTTCATCTGGAATTGGTTAATCATATTTGAAGGAAGTAAATAATGAATATGTCAACATTCCTCTTCAAGTCTCTGGAAATAACGACACTGCATGTGCAAAAAGGCCTCTTTGATTCCTTACCATAAAGGTTATATGAAACTAATTTTTTATTACGTTGTTATAAAAAAGAGAAAGGTGGAAATGGTAAATGTCAGAGTTGTGATCAAAAAAATGTTGGGGGATTAATGGGACCAAAATAATACTATGAGCAAGGAACTATGAACCCCTTCTCTACCTCCTATTGATCCTATTCTTGTGAAGAATGACGAGTCCCTTGCTTTGGAGGAAGGTACTTCAAATATAGAAATGATGGTGAAAGAGGAGGTCCAAAAGACTTCAAAAGTAGAAGGGAAAGTGCTAGAAATTCAAATTTCTTAAAAACCAAGGTGATTAAGAAATAAGAGTCCATGCATATTATTAAGGACTCAAAGGATTCTAAGGAGTCTTCTCTTGTCCTGTCAAGAAAAAGGAATATGATATCTTCAAGAACCTATACTGAGAAAAGTAAAATTTTTCTAAAGAATTAGAACCCCCCAAGACTTTGAGCATGTCTTCAAAGATAGTTAATGACCATTTGAAGTCCCTTCGAAGATCTATTAAAATGTCTACTTTTATGTGAATGAGATTACTTGGATGTTGAAGGATGAGTAGGACTAGAATACCCTAGAGATGGAGGTGGGCCTCTCAAAGGAGGAAGATGAGTCTCAGGATTAAGGATTTTTCTTAGTTCTTTAACCTCTCTGCTCCTTTTTGGATGGACCATTCATATGGGTTTGCCCCTCTTTTTCTCCTGTTGATCCTATCCTTTGTGGGTCTTTAGTGACATTGGCTTGTTTGGCATAGGATGGCCTAGGACAAGCTTGTAGTTTAATTTCCTATTTGTAAATATGTAAAAGGTTTGGGGTTCCTTTGAAAATACCTTCTTCCAATTAATAAAAAAAATAAAGAGGACAATTGAAAATCAATAAAGAAGAAGAGAAACCACCTTCTCCCAACACCAAAGGATAATATAAGAATATACATGTTGTAGGTGATGGTGGAGCAAATTATCAACCTAACACATACCCTAAAATAGGAAATGTTAGTATTACTATAGTAGTAAGAAAACTAATCTTAGCTAAATCTCTAGAAAAGCCTCCTAGAAATTTTCCTAAATTAAACCAGTATCTATCTTTTATATTGATACAATTGTTAGATGTTAAGATGGTAGAGCTACCCCCTATAAGATAATATAATCCTAAAAGGGAGAAGCTCTCTTGGTTCAAAGCTAAAAAACAATGCACTTTTCATCACACTAATGGCCATAACATGAATACATGTATCACTCTCAAGAATGTGGTACAAGACCTTGTTAACCTAGGTCATCTAGTGGTCAATGGTCCTAAATAAGCAACATCTTCCAACCAAGATTTAGAAATATTATAGGACCCCTTACCAAAACATGGATAAAATATTGTCAATCAAGTGCAGTACAAGAATATCCATATAGAAGATCAAAATATGGTAGGGATGATCCATATTTACACTATGACTAGGCAAGAGGTAAGGGAGAAGGACCAATATTTTGAACTAGCTCTTGAACCCCCTAGTTTTGTGGTCAAGACATATGAATGCTCCTAAGGAATCATATTTGGTTCTAAAACTGCACAAAAAAACCTTTTTAACATTCAATAGGAATTAGAGGACACACCAGCTAAGATATCCATATTTGAGTTATTGTAAACTTCACCAAGTCATAGGGAGAACTTGTTTAAGCTTTTAAGTGAACATATAATGCTTGAAAATGTCATTCCTGATGATTTTGCTAATATGGTGGGATCACTTAGTATGAACCATGCAACTATATCCTTCTTCAAGAATGATATTCCACCTGCCTTTATGCTTAGAGAGATACCCTTGTATATCACTTACAATATTGGTGAGAAATCCATCAAAAGGGTTCTCATTGATAATGGGTCATCAATCAATGTTTGTAGTCTTAGCTTTATTCATAAAATAGGACTCAACAAGCAAGATTTGGAAAAATAAAATATTTAGAAATATAAGATAGTAGTTATCTAGGATTGGGAAAATTTACATGGTATCAGATCTAGGTTATGTTATTGAGATCCTTAAGGGTTTACAATAGTAGATCACAATTGGATATTAAAAACCAACAGTTAGAGGGTTTCATATTTTTTGCTTGAAGGACTAAGTTTATTTGCAAGATAGTTTTTATTTCAGTAATTCATATCATATCTAAAATTTTGTGTAATAGATATCAAAGATGATAGCAAATAGCCTCAAATTTGAGGATTTATTGGAAGGTGCCTCCAATTTATTGCCTTGCAAAATTAGGGTAATGTTCTTATTGGAAGAGAATGATCTCTAGGATATTATCAAGGATTTTGTGACTTTGCCTACATATTCCCAGTAATTGGCAGCTCACAAAAAGAAGGAAGTGAAGGCCAAGCAGATGATCTTTGATGTAGTGAAGGATCACCTAATTCCTCACATATCCAAGAATACTATGACAAAGGAGATGTTTGATGCCCTGGTTAGCCTCTACCAGAGCAAGAACATAAATAGAAGATGATATTACAAAAAAACCTTAGATCTATGGAGATGACCATATCTGATATCATTACCAGTTACCTGATAAAGATCATGCAGATTCATGATCAACTAACAATAGTTGAGGGGAAGGTTGAAGATACAAAGTTGTTGAATATGGCACTTAATGGATTCTCAGCTTCATGGGAACCATTTATCAAAGGCATCTATGCTTGTGAGAACCTTACTACCTTTGAGAAACTGTGGGATGATTTCATCCAAGAGGAGACTCGGATGGAGTCAAAGACCAGCAAGAAAGGTGGTGATGATAACCTAGCTCTCTTTGGGAAAACCAAGAAGCGTAGAGGTAAAGGACCCAAAAAAGGTAAGTTAAAGAGTGAGGATTCAACCTCAGAGTTAGGGAAGAAGGACTTGAGAAAGATCAAGTGCTTCATTTGTCATAAGCACAACCATTATGCATCACAATATCCAGACAAGAAGGACAAAGGGAAGCATCATCAAACAGAGGTAGCAACCTCTACAAAAACTTAGATGAGCGAGTTTGCTACCAAATTTGAGAAATATTTCTCATTGGTATCTTGCCTTTCTACCAACATGGTTTTGAGGAATATTTGGTATGTGGACAGTGGGCATCTCAATACATGACATCAACTTGAAAATATTTTATCAGTCTACAAGAGTAGGACTCAGGAGTTTAGGTTGAGCTTGGTGATGATACCAAATATCCAATAGAAGGAATTGGTACCATTCATTTTTACTCTAGTCAGGAAACTCTTTAAACTTTGATGATATTTTGTTTATTCAAGTCTTAGGAAGAACTTGCTTTCAATTTTGGTTATGGAGGATAAGGGTTATGCAATGGAGTTTAAAAACCAACATGTCCTTATAAAAACAAAATAATCTAGCCCAAAAACAACACAAGTGATAGGGGTTAGGGAAGTTAGTATATACAGGTTGTAGGGTGAACCTATTCGAGCCCTAGTTCATAGTAGTAACAAATTGAGTGAGTTGTGGCATAAGAGGATGGGGCACTTGCATCATAGAGAGTTACCTATTATGAGGGATATAGTCACAGGTCTTCCAAATTTTAGCATTGAGCAATAGGGAGTAAGCAGAGGGTGCATGCTTAGCAAGCATGCCAAGGCTATTTTCCAAAATAGTCATCATAAGTCTAAGGAGATACTAGATCTAGTACATTTAGATGTTTGTGGACCAATGTTAGTAGCATAAATTTTAGGTAGCATGTACTATTTTTTTTTTTTATGATTTTTATTGCAAGACATGGATCTACTTCTTAAATACCAAGGATGAAGTCTTTAGTATATTTTAGGAGTTCAAAGCTCTAGTTGAGAACCAGATAGAGAATAAGATTAAGTTCTTGATATTAGACAATGGGGGTGAATATACCTCCAAGGAGTTTGATGGTTTTTGCAAGAAGACAAGAGGGAGTTGACTATTCCATAAAACCCACAATAAAATGGGGTTGTAGAGTGAAAGAATCGATCCATAATAGGGGCTACTAGGGCCATTATTCATGACCAGGGCTTGCCAATGTTTCTTTGGGAAGAAGCATGCAACACAACAATCTACATATAGAACATGTGTTCTCACAGGATCTTAGAGGACAAGACACCAGAGGAGTCATTCACTGGTATGAAACTAGAGGTGAATCATTTCCACATCTTTGGATGTCTAGTTTATATACATGTTCTGGTAGAGAAGAGGACTAAGTTGGAGGCCTCTAGTCGAAAGGGTTTATTTATAGGTCACAATGAGACTTAAAAAGCTTATAGGGTCTATATTCCAAGAAAAAGGAAGATAGTAGTGATAAAGGATGTAAATTTTGAGGAGGACGTTGCATCCAGGAAGTCCTATAAGCCTATTCCAATGATAGAAAATGAGGAGAAAGAAGCTTCGAAGGTTGAGCCAGGGTCACCAAAGACACTAGTGGTTTTCAGTTCAAGACATCAACATTTAGGTGATGAGGATAAATTAACCCCTTATAATTCTATCAAGAGACCTTGATGGCTTACAAAGACATTGAGGGATGCTCAGGATGTTGGACATTTTGAGTCCCTAAGCTAAAATGTTGTTATTGATGTCAAAAGAGAATTTAATGTCAAAAGGATCTATGAAGGGTTTTTGTGAAAACCAAGGCAGGAAAAATAAAAGGTTTTATTTAAAACCATGGACAACAAATTTGATCTGGGTTTTTCTTAAAACCCAAGTTGGGCTTTTGTTTCATTGAAAAATATGCCCCGGTGATGGAGTTATTTGAGTTTTAATATTTGGTTTAAATTTTAATTATTTAAAATTTAAATTCAAATTTAAATTTAAATGTAAAGTTTCCCACCGATGTCATCAAGCAAACATAAATTCATATTTCCGTCGATGTCTTCGAAGTGTTTTAAACACTATATAAAGGTGTGGTAAATGAATCAAAGTTTCATCCTTGCTCTTGTGATAAATGTTTGGCATTCAAATAAGTCTATGAGCTTGTGTGAATTTTGAGAAGAGAAGAAGGAAATAAAATGACATCGCTTGGAAATTCAAATCATGGTGGGAAGCATGGCGCATTGGCAAATCATTTTGGTTTAAGGCACAAGGCAACGCAAACACCAGGGATCAAATCCCTTGGACAATGTTTTAGAAGGCATGTGAAAAGTGCTTTGGCACTTTATCTTTTGCGAAAGGTGGAGGAAGGTTTAAGGCACTTTGGGCCTTTGCCTTTCCAATGAGCACCTAGCTCATGTGGAATCTTATCCGTGGCTAAGGCACTCGTAGTGTGGCAAGTTAGGGGTTCGAATCCACTTGATGAGGTAATTACGTTTTGCATTTAAATAATTTTTATCAGCCCTAAAATTTGGAGTTATAAGGTAGTTAATGGCAATTAAAGTTTTTTATTAGGGCTATGATTATTATTGCAAAGCATAATTGGTTTATGATTTATTTGATGGTTATGGAGGATTAATTTTAGGAGAAATAAAGAGTTGTTTTTTAAAAGCAATTTTGAGAGGTTTATTATTTTTGATAAGGGTTTTAATAAAAGGGACTTTGATGGATGTGTTTATTAACTTGGAGTAAAAAGGGTGTAATTTGAGTAATGCTTTATTTTGTGATTATTTGAAGTCCATTAACCCTTGTTTAGATTGGAAAGGAAAGTTGTGTTTAAGTGTGGAAGATTTTGTGGACAACTTATTGGCATCAAAAAGGTATGGGCACATTCTCCTATTGATTGTTTATGGTGGTTGATTTCTGAAATATCATTGGAGAGAAAAGGATTGATTGTGGTTTCCTTTGAGAATATGATTGGTTGAATGCTTCAAGGTTTTTTGGTTTGTGAGTTTTATTTAAACCTTGTTTTATTAGCATTGTTGTTGAAGCCCATTGATGATGAAATGGACTTGAAATTGAGTTAGAAAAGAGCATGAGTATCATTGCTATGTGAGACTTGTGCTTGAGCATTGTTGGAAACATTTTGAGTTGGTTAATACATGCTTGGACTAGGGTTTGTGAAAAAGGATTATTCCTTAAGGTGATTGGTTGAGTTGAGTTGGTTAATACATGATTGGACTAGGGTTTGTGAAAAAGGATTGTTCCTTGAGGTGATTGATTGAGTTGAGTTGATTAATCCTAGTCAAGTGGATGCATGTGGTTGTTCAAATTCCTAGAAACAAACTATTCAATATTATAATTTGAGTTGAGATTGAGGTTGATTTGAGTTGAGATTGGGATTTGAGTATAGAACATATAGAGTCTCTAACAATTATATTTATGCTTCTATGAGATTGATTTGAGATATTGATTGTACATTGAGCTTAGAACATATTGAGTCTCTAACAATTCTCTTTATGATTCTATGTGATTGAGACAAGTCTTTGAGAAGACTTGTGGACTATTTTGAGTTAAGATTTTATGAAAAATTGCTATGCAGATTTAAGCAAGTCCTATAGAGGACTTATTGAGTAGATTTGAGCAAGTCCTATAGAGGAATTATTGAGAAGATTTGAGCAAGTCCTAGAGAGGATTTGTTGAGTAGATTTGGACAAGTTCTATGTGAACTTGTTGAGCATATTTGGACAAGTTATGTGTGAACTTGTTGAGCAGATTTGGATAGGTTTTGTGTGAACCTGTTGAGCAGATTTGGACAGGTTTTGTGTGAACCTATTAAGAAAAATTGGACAAGTTCTGTTTGAACTTGTTGAGAAGATTTGGATAGGTTTTTTGTGAACTTG
Source organism: Wollemia nobilis (assembly GCA_028583015.1). Taxonomy (NCBI): domain Eukaryota; kingdom Viridiplantae; phylum Streptophyta; class Pinopsida; order Araucariales; family Araucariaceae; genus Wollemia; species Wollemia nobilis. The sequence continues at coordinate 4,099,347 of JAQPPZ010003172.1, read as the reverse complement.
TTGAGAAAATTTGGACAGGTTTTGTGTGAACCTGTTGAGTATATTTGGATAGGTTTTGCGTGAACCTATTGAGCATATTTGAACAAGTTCTATGTGAACTTGTTGAGCAGAGTTGGACATGTTTTGTATGAACCTGTTGAGCATATTTGGACAGGTTTTGTGTGAACCTGTTGAGAATATTTGGACAATTTTTGTGTGAACTTGTTGAGCATATTTGAGCAGGTTCTAAGTGAATCTATTGAGTAGAATTGTACTAGACCGACTATACTATGTTTAGTGCAAGAGATTGAGCAAAACTATGCTAGACTGACTAAACTATATTTGGTACAGTATTGAGATAGAGCTTTAGAGGTGAAAAAGTATAGAGGGCAAAGTCTCAGTGGATAGAGATCCAGCATCCAGGACAATTGAAGATAAATCTGAGTGAGGAGTCTTCAAGTGGAGAGATATCCACAAGTCAGTATAGTAGAGAGACAAATTCTTCTAGAAGATCACTAGCCAGAGCAAAAGGGGAAAGAGTTCTCCTGTGGAAGAGATCCATGAACTTGATATTTAGGGGATCAACATCTCCTTTGGACCAAGGTCCATAAACATTGTAATTTGGGAAGTATTCCCAAGAGATTATTTGAGAAATATTTAGAATAAATATTTTCTCCATGGAGGTAGCCCACATTGGGTGAACCACGTTAAATCTGTGTCTCTATTGTGTGTGGAGTTTTGTGCATTGCTTTGATTACTGCTATTGATATTGCTATCTATACACTACATAATATTGATTTGAGAAGAAAAGTAAAAAGTGGTCTTATATTGTTCACCCCCTATCAGTATAAGCTTGTGTTCTTCATAGGAGTATGTTGAGGTTCCTAAAAATATTATTAGGGAGAGAAAAGCTCTAAGAAAGTATTCAAACTACATGGCATTGATGAGTAACATCATAAATTTAGAGCCTTCTAGTTTTTAGGAGGTAGCATACCAATAGGTTTTGTGGGATGCCATAGTGGATGAGTACACATCCATCATGAAGAATGATGTTTAGTAAATAGTGCTAATATTAGAGGGGAAGTCAATTGTGAGTTCCAAGTGGCTCTACAAAATTAAGCATGATGCAGATGACAACATCAATAAGTTTAAGGTAAGGTTTATGGTGAGAGGGTTCTTCCAAAAATATGGAGTGGACTATGAGGAGACATTTGCTCCAATCACCAAATACACTTCCATTAGAGTAGTTATGTATTTAGTGTCATGACCCTCCCTAGCTGACTTTATGGCACAAGAAAATAATGTATTAACTTATGATGTGGTGATACCTAGTTTGAACAATTGAACCAGCTATATGATGTTTAGTTGATTTATAAGGGCATGTTATCACTAACATATTTCCAAGTGTGCAGGATCAGGTACACTTGTACATGGAACAAGCATAGTCACCCACCAGCAACGAGGGTACCAAATATCAGGGGAAATGATGATTAAGGTACTCAAAGGTAACATGGATAGATACCTTCATATAGGCATGCATTGATGGAAGGGATAATCATCGATGGTTGATCACCTTGAGCTTTAGTTGATAGCCTAGTAGCTATCGTAAAATATTTGGCTAAGATAGGTGATTGGGTTGATGGAAAGATTCCCTCTTTGTTGTTGTATAAATGTGTTTGCTCTCTACTACATCATGGCTTGAGTAGTTTAATGTTGGGTTTTCTATATGAGAACAACTGCAAAATGTATATATAGATGCATAAGGTAAAATGTCATGTCGAAGTGAAAGTAGAGCATCATACTTATGAAAGAAAGCAAAAAATATCATATGTTGAATGCAGATTCCTTTAAATTAATTAATGAAGTTCAAGTAAATAATGTTTGGCTCATTAGAGCTCATTAGTAAACTTCATTGCAATTAATAATAAATGAGTTTTAATTTAAATTAATTAAAAGTGTTCATTTTAATGATAATAGAGAATTCATTAAAAAACTTTAATTAATTGAAATAAATGAAAGAGAATTCATTTAAAAAAAAAGTATATATATAATAATAGATATATTTTATTAAAAAGAAATAATGAAATTGTGTAAATAAAATAAATATATTTTATGGTTTATAAATATCTTGAGAATGGTATTTTAATGAAAAGAGCCATTCTTCATAAAAATAAAAATAAATGATCCCTTTCCTATATAGTGAAACATATGAAATAGCCTATGAGGCTACTAAATTTCCAAAGGTGGAAATTATGGAAAGAACACATAAAGGATAAGAAATGGTGCATTGAAGAAAGGATGCTCAAGATAGGGGCTCGGGGTTCGAGAAGATGGTGAACGGGCCACCTGGGGGGATAAGCACATAAGGAGGAAGGAAAGGAAAAGAGAGAGAGGGGAACTAAAGGAAAAAAAATACGGGAGCAAAGCAGACGTAGGAGAGACGTGGAGAAAGGGAAGAACACACCATAAGTGAAGAGGAGAGGTAGCTAGACATTTCCAGCTTTCCATATCTGCAAAAGTTGAAGGTTGGGTTGCTTCAAACCTTTAATATAGTTTTAAATGAAACCACCATATGCTTGTTGAACACTGTGTTTTTAAATGAAACCACCATATGCTTGTTGAGCACTGTGTTTTTAAATGAAACCACCATATGCTTGTTGAGCACTATGTTTTTAAATGAAACCACCATATGCTTTGTGGAGCATTGTGCACTATGTTTAAGAAAAACCACCTCATGTTTGGATAAGCATTGTGCACCATGAACCAGAGTGAGCGTTTTAGTGAGTGCAGGTTTTAGAGGAAACCAGTGAGCATTTTAGTGAGTGTAGGTTTTAGAGGAAACTAGTGAGTATTTTAGTGAGTGTGCCTTAGGGGAAACCAATGAGTGTTTTAGTGAGTGTTTTTGTGAGAGCAGGCTTTAGAGAAAACCAGTGAGCTTTTTAGTGAGCACAGGTTTTAGAGAAAACCAGTGAGCATTTTAGTGAGCGCTGGCTTTAGAGGAAGCCAATGAGCATTAACAGTGAGCATTGTGCATGTTCGAAGGCCACGTCATGTTGAAGGGAGTGCTATGAGGGTTCAAGGGCTATGTGTTTGAAGAGCGTTGTGGAGTTGAAAGCACCGAGTAATTGTGAGCATCATGTTCCAAGAGTGGGAACTCTGTTAAGACTGAAGTGAGAGCATTTCCTGGTTCTAGTTGCTTAGATGCTAGGTTTTGTCGTGGTTGCTTAGCATCCACCTTGGAAGGCATTGGCCTCTAGTTGTAGACCCTGCATTAGGTAAGGTGTTGCGTAACTTGTTTTAAATAAAAGGAAACCTTCGTTTTATGAGAAATAATGAAGGAGTTTAATTGAAGAAACCCTTGTTTTATGAAAAATATAATGAAGGATTTTAATTAAAAAGAACCTTTGATTTTTATGAAATTTATTGAAGTCTTTTAATTAAAAGAACATTTGTTTCATATGGGATTATTGAAGGCTTTTAATTAAAGAGAACCTTTGATTTATATGATATTTATTTAAGGTTTTTAATTAGAAAGAAACTTTGATTTTTATGGAATTTATTTGAAGGCTTTTAATTAGAAAGAACCTTAGTTTTATATAAAATATAATGAAGGCTTATAATTAAAAAGAAACTTTGTTTCATATGGGATTATTGGCTTTTAATTAAAGAGAACCTTTGATTTATATGAGATTTATTTAAGGTTTTTAATTAGAAAGAACCTTTGATTTTTATGAAATTTATTGAAGGCTTTTAATTAGAAAGAACCTTAGTTTTATATAAAATATAATGAAGGCTTATAATTAAAAAGAACCTTTTTTTCATATGGGATTATTGAAGGCTTTTAATTAAAGAGAACCTTTGATTTATATGAGATTTATTTAAGGTTTTTAATTAGAAAGAACCTTTGATTTTTATGAAATTTATTGAAGGCTTTTAATTAGAAAGAACCTTAGTTTTATATAAAATATAATGAAGGCTTATAATTAAAAAGAACCTTTGTTTCATATGGGATTATTGAAGGCTTTTAATTAAAGAGAACCTTTGATTTATATGAGAATTATTTAAGGTTTTTAATTAGAAAGAACCTTTGATTTTTATGAAATGTATTGAAGGTTTTTAATTTAATTTAAGAGAGAACCCCTTTTATTAATATTGATTATCTTAGGAGTTTTAAATTAAAAGGGATTTGGATTTATTCGTGAATTGAAGTTATGGGGCTTCAATTTAGGGAAATGACTGAATGATTGTTTTAAAGGTTAAAGGTATGGGAATTTAATGCTTTAAAAGGTAATTGATTGATTGGAAATTTTGAATTAAAAAGGATGTAGATTTATTCTTTAAATTGAAGTTATGGGGCTTTGATTTAGGGAATGAAAAGAAAGGGATTGTTTTAAAGGTTAAGGGTATGAGACTTTAATGCTTTAAGACATGAATGAATTTGATTAAAGTTAGACCTTGATATAAGTGGTACATGTTGGATGACTCTCTAAGGGAACTTGAGAGGTGAAAATAAAAGTAAAGTTTCTTTTATATTATCCATTATGCATTAGATGGTTAGAAACTTAATTGAATTTTGTATAGTTGCAATTTGGAAAAGTAAATGAATAGATGCATTTAGAAGGCATGCCTATCTTGAACCATGAGTATCCTAATCCCCTACTACCCTAAAATATCCAATGGGAAGAAAGGAGAAGCAACGAGTTCAATGGAAACAAAGTATAGGTAATTGTATCTTATGTTGATTTACTTATGATAAAATAGACTAAAATTATGGGGAGATATCCCCAATGCATATAATGTGATACTCTTTAAAGTAAGAAGGATTTATCATGTGAGATTTAATGAGATAGTTGTTTATTGGTTTAGTGAAGGTTATTTTACTTTATTTCTGTATCTGGTTATATTATGTAGTTTATTCTCTTTTAATGTTAAGCTTGCTTTATTTTCTCTATCATTGTTTGATTGTTTCTGATGTTATAGTAACTAGATGTATTATTGTTTGGTTGTTGATGATAGAAATCTAAGTGTAGAGTTCTAGGGTGAACTCAGAGGTGACCTAAGGGAATTAAGAACCCCTTAGGGTGAACATAGGTAACCTAAGGGAATTAAGAACCCCTTAGGGTGAACATAGGTAACCTAAGGGAATTGAGAACCCCTTAGGGTGAACATAAGAGACCTAAGGGAATTTAGACCCCCTTAGGGAGATAAAGGACTAAGTTGTGAAGAGATTACATCTGAGTTAAGATAGCTCATCATGGAAATGAGATAGATAGCTTAACTCGCAATACTCATAGCATACCTATACATAATGATTTAAGTATGGTATGGAGATACGTGTATACCTTTTATGGACTAAGGGTGATAGGTCTAGCTCATCAAGAATGATGGGAAAGGTGGACTTATCTGTAGTAACACATGTTATGCCTACACAGATGAACTTGTGATAGGGTACTTTATGAGATGTAGCTTCCAGGAAAACTTAGGTGATTAAAACTTTAGGTTAATACTAGTTGGGTTAGGGGTTCATGAAGGGTTCATATATCCCTCTCCTTAGTAAAAAAAAAACTTTTCTATTTTTGTATTTTTCTGTTTGTGTGTTTTTGGGTCGTTACATTCGATATCTATTGGTCACAAATCTACCACAGGAGAGGATTTTCTACGTATATCCATCCTAGACTTGGACCAAAATTGAAATGCCAGAGGGAAGAGATGCCTTTCGTGCCAATATCCAGAGAAATTTCAGATCCTTTACTAAAATACTTTGGGATTTTTAGATAAGAGTGTAGGAAAGAAATTAAAAGATTCAAGGGTAGAGGAAAGAGATAAAAAGTGTAGAAATAAATAGATATAACTGGATATTTCAATGGGAAAGAAAAAGCAACACAATAACTTAACTATAATTAAACTAGTAGCATTCAACATAGAAGATGTAACCGAAAATGAAACTGCAAATGTCTCTCTATGTATCCTCTAATAGAATTCCAAACACATTTATCCCCTTATGCTAAAATACAGGTAGAAAAATTACAATAATTAGAAAAATAAATGAAAGCAAAAATACTTGCCACAGGCAGTATAAAAAGAGGCACAGATTTAGAGCCAAGAAATCCCCAGTGTTGATAGTAGAATGTTTAATTATAGTAGCTTCTTAAGAAATATGTTCCCCCCCTTTTTTCATTATAATGCCTGGGTTTTTATAGAGGACCCTATCCTCTAAGCCATTAATGAATTGGGTTTACAAGGATGCTCTAGAGGTTGAAAAAATCTTGCTTGCCTTCTTATGCAAATGAGATTTCACATCCTGTTTCTATAACTAGTTGCTCAACCGCATTAGATGGGAAAATTTGCATTCATGAGCCACTGACCTATCCTAGGTTTCTCAGGGGTGGGATGCTCGAGTGGATTCATAAGTTGCACTGGCCATATTCTACAACTGATATTTCCCATCCTATTACCTCAAATAGTTATCGAGTCTTTCAGGAAAGAAAAATCACATTTATGTGGCAATCAAATGCTTTGAACAAATACCCAGCCTTGGGATGTGTGTCCCTCAAAGGAAACAACATCGTTGATCATGCCCTGGGGGAAATTCATTAGATTTCAAATCAAAGCGTTTCTTCACAATGGACTTGGGCCAAAGTGGATGTTTCTCATGAAATACATGGCCTCTAGCTATGCCGCTTCACTCGAGAGGTGAGCAAAAATGTTGCTTCACAAAGGATTTGTCTGAAGTGGCTTGTTTCTAGAAATGGGCTATGAAACTACTTCACAGTGAACCATCTAAAGGATGATAGTTCAGAGGGGTTTTGGCCAAAAATGGCTCCCTACATTAGGAATTTTTCCTTTTCTTTTTTGGGTGCTTTGACGAGGCAAGGGTTCGATTGGGAGCTTCACTGAGGGAATAGCCGAAGTGAGTGCTTCATTAAAATTCTAGTGAAGTGACTTTGCTAAATTTTAAAATATTGGCAACTCACAATTACAGCTTTGCCACTTTTTTTCCTGAAGTAGGTGCTTCGACAGCTTCGCGAGCGAAGCTCCTTCCATGCCTTAGAAATTTTACCAGCTTGAACGTAGGCTTCTCTGCTCCTTCTTGGTGAAGCTACCCATTTCCTTCTCTTTCTTTAGTGAAGCTTCTTATCCTACTCTATTTTGCTAGTAAATTTCTTATATACATGGATTATATACAAGGGGGGCAAAAATGGAAACCAAAATTGTTGTAATGCCTTGAACTACAATAAAAAGCAAGGGAACAAATTCATGAAAAATAATAAAACACTTTACAAAATTTTAGTCTTCTCCACCCCTTTAAGCAATGTGACACAATTATCAACATTCTTGGTAGCTCACGGGGTAATGAGCTCACCTCGATGCATGAACCTTCAGCCTTGATCCATTGGGCCAGAGTTACCTCCAGTCCCTTCTTCTATCTGCTCTTCTCCTTTTGAGGGTGCTTCTGCAACTATCTCATTTCATTTTCCTTTCCTTTCTTCATCGGGTGCTTGCTCCTATTATGGCAGTGGGGGAAGGCGATCATGGATGCACTCCATAGTCCAACAAGTGTGATCCCATGCACCCTTCTATAAGGGTTCATGATCTTACAGTGCCTTGACCAGAATATGAAACCAATAAATTTACCCTATGTCAACATGTTTGGCACTTTTGCTCAAATCATTTAGGCAAGCTGTAATTTGACAATACTTCAAAATGAAATCCATGATTTGCTTCTCGATAACTAGCTCCACCCAATTATCTATTTTTGAAGTATCACCTTCAAACTGGAGCAAGGCTGGCTTGAAATTTTCTTTGGATAAAAGTTTCCCATCGTCATTAGTGAAGCCTGGGAAACCCAATTGTGAGAGATCCTAGAAATACCCCAATGAAGTGTGTCATTCTTGTTCAAATGCATCCATAAGTTATTTGGCCTTCTAATCTTTCCTCAAATTTGAGAAGAAGGCACAAACTATGTACTGGGTAGTAGACCAATCTCTTGTTGTTTGACTCATGGCAGCCACCTGCAAATCCTGGTACTTTATGCTTTGTACCTCAAAAGCCAAGTTGAGTCGACTTCTTACCTCTTATATAACCTCATCAACTATTGGTATGCTCTTTGAAGTAGCGCTATGGGCTTCTATGATATAAGAAAGAATCGAAAAGGCACTAGAGGCCTGAGATCTAAAGTTTATCAGCAAATGCAAGTAAATGCTCTTAATCTTGATCCTATAAAACAACTCCATATTCTCCTTTTTGTACAAATTCTATTGCATTTCCATGATTTTGGCTTCAAATTTCTTAGCCCTTTCCTCAGATTTAGCTTGTACCTTGTCTTGGATTTCTGTTGCGTCCTGTAGTTGAGCTCCTTGCTACTTTAGGGTAGTTATCTCCTCTTTTATCCGCTTGCAATGCTTTTGAGCATATTCTAGCTATGAGTAAGTCTTGGCGAGATCTTTTTCTAATGTCATGTTCATGTTCTATGCTTCATAGCGGCACTCATTGGCTATCTTCTCATGCACGTGAACTGAGTCTACCCTCACATGCATGGATTTAGATTCATCATCTACGTCCAGATGCTCTAGGTCCTTGACCTTCTCTTGATATTTATAATCTACAAGAGTCATCTCATCTATAGGCTTTTGGACCTTAGGTACCTTCTTTACTTTGTAGAGTTTTTTATTTTTCAAATAAAATATAGCACACTTCTCTTTTGCTAGGGTCTGCCCTCTTTTCTTTCTAGTCTCCTTGAGTAGCTTGTTGGTATTTTGTCGATATTGGAGCAACTTATCTACCAGAGGGCGCTCTTTAATAAATGATAACTCATTTTATAGTGAGGTTGGGTTACCAACCAGAGGGGTGAATAAGTACAATGACTAAAGGGATGATGTTTCACTTGAGGGATTAGTGATAGGCATAGTGGGAGATTCAATGGGAAAAGTGATAGGTTATGCTACCGTAGTGGGGGTGCTAGGGTTCAGGAGTGAAGTGTTACCCTCAGACTATTTGGATGACATAGGATTGGTGTAGGTGAGTGGTGTCTCACTGGTGGATGTGCCCTGACCAAGTGACTCATATAGTGTAAAAATGTTTGAAGAACTTGTGGGGGTTCAAGACATGGTTTGGGCAAAGGAGGTGGTAGCAATGAAAGAGATCGTATGAAATTTTGACTGTATAATATCGATGGGGATGGTGGTTTGGGGGGAATTTTTCAAAGGGATAGAAGACTGTGAGGGCCTTTCGACCGAGGCTACCATAGATGCAATCTAGGATACAAGAGAAGAGGAAAGGGGGTGTGTACCTACATGCTTTGATGATAGAGACGTAGTGGCAAAGTCTTATGTGTTGGGTTCACATCCAATTTCCTCCTCTACCCCTTTATCATCCTCCACTTCCTACTCTCTTACCTCTTCCTTTTATTGGAGGTGTTCCTCCACATCAATGACATCAATCTCAATGATTTCCTTTTCTCCTTGCAATGGTGGTTCGGGTGCCGCTTCTTCAACACTCATCTCAACTGGGTTCTCCATAAGTTATTCTCTAGAATCACCAGAGGGTTTTGTGCAAGGTCATTTTTGATGCAGGGTAGACATTTGGGCTTTGTTAGACCTCTTCCTCTTTTCCTTTTCCTTCTTCTCTGGTTGCTACGCCTCTTTCTCAGTAGCTAGATCAGAACCTTCAATGGGCTTGTTCAAATGTTCCTGTAGTTGAGCTACTAGCTCTTCTTCCTCTTCCTACTCAGAGACTTCTTCAATTCTTCTTGGGCTCTCACTCGAGCCTGAGGCGCTAGGAGGCATAAAGTTCTCAAAGGAGATGGGTTGCCACGATCCAATGTTGGCTTCATAAAAGATACCAAAATCCATGTCCATATGGAGGAGGCCGTTCAATTTCTATTTTTGATGATGGAATCTCATTATCTACCATTCTCTCAGTTGCTCCTTGTACCAACCCTTAAATTCTTCTTTCAAATCATTTTTCATTTTCCTCTAGAACACTGAGTCAGGCTCCAAAAAAGGGTGTCGAGCAGGATCGTATTCAACCTCCATAGTGTAAAAATCATGCCACAGGTCAACATTTGCATCCGCTCGACATGCCACTCTAGATCCCTCTCGTTTAGGTTGTTACTTTACTCTACTATTTCCAAGTGAGGGAAAATGTGGAAGTTTTTGAATCTAAGGTGATCCCTCATCACTCCCAAAGGATCATAGAACCACCATTGTGGAATTTGTAGTAGGCCAAAGTCATCGAGTTTTTCTTCTAGGTAAATATACTGCTTGAGGGTGAAGACCTCAATGACTCCCATTTTGAATGGGAAATCACAAGTTGGTCCCCATCTTCGGCCATGGTAGTATATCACATTGGTCACGTCACTCTGGAGAGCAACCTCCAGTGAAAATTGATATTCAAAAACATAAAAAGGTAACAAGAAGAGCTTTCTTGTAAACCCAAACAAACAAACAATGAGTCCTTGCATCAAATGAAACACATCACCCTTACTCTCGATGATGAATTTATATCTAATAATTGCAAGCACCCGAGGGTAGGAGCCTCGCATGAGCTACATGGCAAATCCCAAAAATTACTAATTAAAAACATAATACAACTCTGTCCTCATCAGGAGGGAAGTCCACTGGTATACTAGCTAGGGGACTCCATCTTCGTTGATGCATTTAATGACAATGTGGGGGAAACGCTCCTGAGTGTGATAGAAGAAGAGCCAAATTAGGAAGGAACATGGTCCAAAGTACTGGTTTGGCCCATAATTCTTTAGGTTGGTCATCCGCATATGTAAGGTTCAGGCCACACACTCTGCCCAGTCAAAAAATACTGGATTGGTGTTTAGCCTCGATGGGTCAAGGGCATAGAATTATCCATGTGAAACACATTCTATGAGTACCACTTGCTAGGGATGCACAACAAAATCAGTAGACTAGCCTACTACCCATGCAATTATAGAGAAAATATCTGGGTACTTGAAATCACCAAGGGGGCGAGGCATTTATGGTATTTTGCTAAAGGGGATCCCATTTTTAAAATTTTCACTCAAAAACTTGATAATGTTGGGGGAGGGGGTGAATCTTCCTATATATTCATTCAGGCTAACATTACAAATTGTATATCACTTGGGTGGCCCCTACCGAGGAGCGAAGGCATCTTGTACGTCTTTCTTAAAAATTGAGAACAACTTATTCCTTGCTGCATCTAGAACCTGCTTGGTTAGAGGTTGGTAGTCCTGTGCAATTGCGTGAACCAACTCAGGGCAATGGTGCATCGATGGATACAAATACTAGTATAATTGGGAATAATAGGCAATGAGCCATTTTTTTTCTACATATAACCATATTTTTATAAAATCAATTGTTTGCCTCAGCTCGACAATGCTCTTGGTAACTGCAGTATCTTTAATATTTTCCCATCCTTCTTCCTCAGAGTCTTCCCCTTCTTCCATAACCTATTTCTCAGGGTGGATGTTAAGGTCAACCTTCTTAGTTTTGTGCTTTATTTCCCCCTTTGAACTTTTAGTCTTCTCCACGCTTACCTCTTATGGCTCCTTCTTCTTTTCTTTTGAAGTTTTCTTTCCCATTTCAGCTCACAAGACAAAGTGACAAAAATACAACAGAGTTTTGGCTAAGGTTTCTTCATCTCTTAAGCTCTCGCTCAAAATTATCCAGTAGGTAGATAAAATTTTACCACTAAAACTCAACTTTTATAGATAACAGTTGGGGTTGCTTCCATTAATAGCACATGCTAAAATTAAATGTATGAATCGAGCCGAAGAGATCGCTCTATCCTTAAATTGGTTCTGTGGCATTACTCATAAGGGCCAAGGTTCTTTGAAGATCTGACCCTACCTCAAAAACTTAATTTTCTATTACATCATAACTGAACATGATATTTTAGCGTAACTAAATTCTCTTGGGGTATGTGTCGCCACCTTTGAATTAACTCCATATGCTTCAAACTTTTATCTAAGTCGCCTCTTGGCATGCACCCCAAGGCACATTTTAAATGCACTCTTCTTTTTTTGTTTATCATGCATTTCGTAGCTTCACTAAAATTTGGAGCGATTTAGAAGTTTGCCTACCTTTTTTTGAAGTTGATTTTATGCTCAAGACTTAGCGAAGCAGAACTTAACCAAACTAGTTTCCTTATGCCTGACCTTTAATCTCCTATTGTTCCTTTGCATATGATACTTTGCTGAACTCTAGAGTGATCTATAGGTTTACTATGTCCTTGGTCCAAAGTTGACCTTTCTATGGCAAAATGACTTCTCATGTCCTATTGGTATCCTTTTGGTGGATGGTTGCTTCACTGGGAGTAAGACACGAAGTGGAGATTTAGCTATCTTTTGAGTGAAGTGCCTACTTCACGCATCCTTCAACCACACTCTCATTATGAGAAAGGGAGGTGGTTCACTAGGTCATAGTCGAAGTGTAGCTTTGCTAGACCTTTTTGGCCGAAGTATCCTTCGTGCCTTAGCAAATTTTACACCCAAAGGGGCCTTTTGCTTGTTACTTTAGTGAAGCTTATTCCTGAGCAAAGCTATTCCCTTCCCCTTTCAATTTTTGGTTATGGGCTATGCAAGCCATCCCTTGACATTGGTATATCGATGAAGCGCTGTATCCACACCTTGAATCCCACTTCAATGCCGTATTGCTCTGGAGGTAGCTTCCTGATGCCATTTTACCCCCTTTTGCTTTATTGGCATTGAGGTGCTTTGCATCGAACTAATTGGTAACAACTGCTTCACATGAAATTTTTTTGAAGTGCTTGTTAGGTTAAGGTAGACTGAACCTCTTGATGATATTTTGGACTAGAGTCAGCCTGCCTTGTAGCAAAATATGTGAATCTATCCTAAATATATTTCTAATTCTAAAAGGCTCAAAAATAAAATATATACAGGTGTAGATAACCAGAAACGAAATTCTATGTACAAGGAAAAATATTTTGAGGTACCTTTTAATGGTAAAAGGCCTTTAGATGAAGGCCATTGAACAGGATAGGTAGAGTCTAGCTGGTCATATCCTTAAGGATAAAGAAGTTAGCTTGATTTACTTGCACAATTTCAAATGGACCTCCCCAGAACATGTCAAACTTATCATGGTTTCCTGGCTTGGCCTTCCATGAGTCCCACTTCCACACTAGATCCCTGAATTTACAAGTACGACCAGAAGACTTTATTTTGAACCAGTCGCAGGTGATTTGCATGTGTCTCATGAAGGCTTCATAGGCTTTTTCTCAGTTTTCCTCCAAATTTAGCAATTGAGCTAGCCTAGTTTCCATAGGATCAAATTCCCATTTCTTGCCATCTAACATCAATAATGCAGGAATCTCCAAGTGGGTCGGTAAGAAAACTTCTTTGCCATAGATGGGGGCATAGGTTGAGGTCTTGATTGAATTTTTTATAGAGATCTAGTCGGTCCAAAATGCTTGGTCTAGGAGGAGGTGCCAAGTCCTCTTGTTCTTCTCTATAAGCTTCTTCAGTAACTTTAGTAGGTTTTTATTCATTGATTATGCTAACCCATTGCCTTGTGGATAGTAATTTGAAGTGGCCTTGAGATATATCCCATACTTATAGGAAAATTCATTAATCTTGGTGCCTATGAACCTAGGACCATTATCTGTTACTATTGATTAAGGGATGCCAAAGAAGGTGATCAAACCTTCTAGAAATGTGGACTATTTCTTGATCGACGTGTTTTGTGGGTACTACTGCAGCTCATATGGTGAAATAATCCATCACAGTCAAGATGAATTTATGTCTTGCTAATGAATTTTGTGATATAACCCCTACAAAATCTAGCCCCCATTGCTAGAATGATGCTTTGACCTATATTTATTAGAGGGGCATGGGGGTGTTCTTATTTTGGCTAGCAAACTTTTGACATTGTTCACACTTGCAGCAGACTGCGAAGACATCAAAAAAGAGAGTAGGCCAATAGTAGCCTACCTTGATTATTTTTAAGGTTGTTGATCTTCCTACGAAGTGGCCTCCTGATAGTCCAGAATGGAACTCTTCGAGGACTTTTACCTTATCATCCCTTCTGATGCATCTCATAAGAATGACATAAATATTTCTAAAGTATAGTCCTTCGGGGTGTAAGACATAACAGAGATACTACATCCTAAACCTTCTTTTTTGCAAGGCATTTAAATGCTCAGGACACCTCCCAGTGTTGAAGTACTTGATGATTTCATTAGTCCAATATTTTTCATCAATAACTTGATCAGCGAAGCTATTTTCTACTATCATATCATCCCATTGGCACGCTGTCACTTTGGCAGCAATACTCCTCGCAAGCTCTTGGCATAATGTGTGACCATGAACCAATTTAGTGGGCCAAATTTCAAGATCAAACTCTTGTATTTTATTAGCCCAGCTGACCCTTTTGTTGCCCATCTCATCCTGGATAATAAAGCTCCATACATCTGGGTGGACAATGAACACCATGATCCGACTTTGAGAGATGAAGTGTTTGAACTTCCTTAGGGATCTCATGATCACATGTACTTGGCACTCTATGAAGTTGTATTTTTCTTCATGGGGATGTATCACTTGACTTAGGAAGGTTATTGGGTGCTCCTCGCCATCATCTCCCTTATGTGTCAGGACTGCTGCATAACTTTCGGGCTCCCCAACTGCATAAAGAATGAAGTCTTTACTGTAATATGGGTTGATCAACATGGGCGCCTAGGTGATACAAGCTTTGATTTCCTTGAATGATATTTTTCTTTCTTCTATCCAGGAAAACTCAAAATTCTTTTTCAGGAGTTTAGACATTGGCTTGATGACCCAGGCGAAGTTTGGGATAAATTTCCTTACAAAATATATCTGGTTGAAGAATGCCTGTAGCCCTTTCTTATTCATCGAGAGTGGAATATTAAGGAGAGCTTCGGATTGGTTGAGGTCAATGAGGAGTCCCTTTTCTGATATAACATGTCCCAGTAGCTTCTCTTCTCTCAATGCAAAGATAGATTTCTTTGGGTTAATCGAGATATTAAATTCTCTGCACCTTTCAAATATTTACTATAAGTGCGATGTGTGATCCTCCTTTTTTTGAGAAAATACCGTCATGTCATATAAATAGATAACAATGATTTTATTAAATAACTCGCTGAATGCTAAGTCCATAGCTCTTTGAAATGTGGCTCCTGCATTTGAAAGGCCAAATGGCATTCACTAATAAATGAACGTTCCCCACTTAGTAGTGAATGCCATCTTGTGCTGGTCTTCATCTCTAACCCAGATCTAATTATTGAAATGGGGCGAAAATGACATTTGATAATTTAATACATAAACATAAATGATGCATTAAACAGAGAAATTGTATTCCATTGATATTAATGAGCATGTGTTACAAGAGGGTCTTGATACCCTTTATCCATATCTATTCCTAACAAGGTTACAATCAATCTGATGCCTTATCCTATCGTCCCTCAGTGTAGGTGGGTTTCTTTGTATGTGTGCCACCATAGGGTTGTTATTTGTATGATCTTCCTCTTCCTTAGATCTGCCAGATAACCTCTGAAAGACCTACAAAAAGGGATTAGTGTGATGGGGGGCTTGCCTTAGTCAGGCCCCATGTTTAGAAAGATGAATTGACTATAAAATCATAACATAAACTGAAATAAAATGTGCAAAAGGTAATAATATGACAAAAGAGAGCTTACCTCCCAAATTTGGGGTGATTTGGGGCCTGTAGACCCAATTAGTGACCTGGGTTGTGAATTTAGGCCAGATTCATGACCCGAGTAGCGAATTGAGCTATGATGCTCCTTTTGTAAAATCTCTTCGATAGATCGGTCCTAAGGCATCTGGGATGCCTCTGTATGCTATCAAAATTTATCTGTGTGCATTAGGAACTGACTGTTTAATATTGTATTTCCATTTTTGCAGAGTAACTGTACTTTATTGAATATGTGAGAGAGATTTTATTAGGGGTTTAGGACCCATTATTTATAGGCAAATGAAAGGTGCAAGGGGGGTTAGATAGACTAAACCTAGGTTTGATTTTGACTAGGGTTAGGTTAAGAAATGCTATGTGGCAACATCACATTCTAAGTAGGAAATATTTTATCCTCACACATGTGTGAGGAAGTGTTAGTGCTAATACTAATTAGGCCTTAAGCATGTTTAGGGGAGGATTACAAGAAAACCCTAGGAAACCCTAAATTGGCACATGTGGGAGGATTTGATTAACACTAATTATGAATTAAGAGTTAATACAATTTTTCCCTAAAAAGGAGCTTAAGTGAAGTCAACATTAAATTAGAATTTGATAATTGACTTTTAATTGATTTTGCCAATTAATACCTCGTGGGGGTGTCAATTGAGTGTAAATGGGCTATGCATCGCCTCGGGTTGCTGTCTGAAGGTATATAAACACATAAGATGTAGTTTTGAGGTCTTATTAGGGTTTTGGACCTAAAAGCCATTTGTGGAAGTCTACACATTACTATGGTGAACTTATGGAAGTCTGTGCATGTCTACATGTGTCTACGCATGTCTATGCATGTCTATGCATGACTACCATAGTCTAAAATAGCCTAGGGATGTTTGAAATCACCTATAGATATGTAGAAATAGCAATGTGTGACTTTTGGATGTCTACATTTTTCCTCTTTTTGTACTATACTATGTGGAACACAGTTTAATACAAAAATGTGAAGGATTTCTGTAGAAGGAAAAGGGATAGAAGGGGAATATGATCCAATCAAAGGTATGTATCCGCTCAAAGTGTGACCATAAAATAGTGATTAATAGCCAAGAAGAGAAGGGAAAATAATGGGATCCAATCAAAGGTATGTAGCTGCTTGAAGCGTGACCATACAACATTGACTAGATAACCAAGAAGGAAAGGGAAAAGAATGGGATCCAATCAAAGGTATGTGGTCGCTCGAAGAGTGACCATATAACATTGATCGATAGCCAAGAAGATAATGGAAAATAATGGGATTCAATAATAGGTATGTAGCCACTCAAAGCATGACCATACAATATTGATCTATAGCCAAGAAGATAAGGGAAAAGAATGGGATCCAATCAAAGGTATGTAGCCGCTCGAAGCGTGACCATACAACATTGACCGATAGCCAAGAAGAGAAGGGAAAAGAATGGGATCCAATCAAAGGTATGTAGCCACTTGAAGCATGACCATAAAACATTGATCAATAGCCAAGAAGAGAAGGGAAAATAATGAGATCCAATCAGAGGTATGTAGCCGCTCTAAGCATGACCATACAACATTGACTGATAGCCAAGAAGGAGAAAATAAGAAGGAAAGTAAAAGAGGAAAGAAATAAAAACAATGTTGGTAAAAGGAAATGGATGATTGTGGATGCAATGAAGTGAATTTTCTGAGTCCGTATGACAATTACGATGCCATACTAGTTGCTTGAGAATGGCAACTTTTGACTGCTTTGCTTTTGCGACCAGATCAGCATGGTCCAAAAGTATGATTAGGACAAAAGCCTAACTAAATATTTGTTGTTGATTGACTGATGAGAAAATTGTGACAAGTGTCAAACCATTTGAGTTAGTTAACATTTGAATTATTCAAACATGTTATTCATTGTGCTCCATGAATGCCAGAGTGAAGTTTTCCAAATGTTGCACTGAATTAGTCACTCGTGTCATTCATTGTGCTCCATGAATTTCAAGATGACATTTCTATTGTCATGCATAACTCTCTTGATGTAACCCATGTATGATTATGATTGAGATTATTTCGTATGATAATATTTAGCAAAAATTTTCGTAGATAAATGCGCTAACTGTGCTTTTAGATTTTTGATGTTGTGATTGCATGAAAAGCTGACTTTGGATATGAATACCCCATCAAACGAGGAATCAACAATGAGGCGAATGGAATGCGATGAGTTGATGATGCATCGATTGATAAGATACCAATGCATGATGATTATGATGACAAAAAACAAATTAGAAGAGTTTTTTGGGAAGTTCCTAGGTTTTAGAAGAAATTTGCATGATTTCCTAGGGTTTTGGGGGCAACTTGGTTGATTTTGGAAGGTCTAAACTAAGTTCGCCACCTGGGGGGCGATTTTGACCTAAATTGCCACTTAGGGGGCAAATTAGGGTTTTGAACTGTTTGACACATGTGTAGTGTTTTGGTAGTTTGGGGAACCAAACAATGTCAAAATTGGACAAATATTATACTATTGGAAAGCTCTTTCTAAGCCCGATACAATGGTGAAAGTTTTAGGAAATGTGGAGATGATTTGATAGGTGAAAAGTTAGACCAAATATGACCCTACTTTTAGAAGTAATGAATGCACAATTTCAAACCTTGTGAAGGGTGTGCATGGAAGCAAAATCTTTGTGAGGATGAAGAGGTGAAAAATTGTTGTGCTATGCTAGGTAATGCTAGGCTATGTATGCTAGGATATGCTATGCTATGCTATTTTTGCTAAGATTTTGGGATAAACCTATCCAAAGTTTTATTGAGGTTTTTGGGGAAACCTATCCAAAGTTTTACTAAGGTTTTTGGGGAACCTAATCTGCTAAGAGCTTTTAAAAAGAATGTTCCAAAAATTTTGCTAAGGATTTTGGAGAAAACCTAGTGTGCTAAGACTCTAAAAAGAATGTTTGTGATAAAATGTAAGGCAAAGGGTGCAACCTTTTGAACCTAGTAATTGATTTGATTTTGATGAATATGAGGTAAAGGATGTAACCTGTTGAGCCTATAAATTTATTATGATGTAATGAGGTCGAGGTACAGTATCGGGTTGGGGAGAGGGATCCTCCTATGGATATTTTGGATGTGGAGAATGTGGGGATGACATCGGAGTTTGACACCTAGTGGATGCTATAGTCTTGGGAGCCTGAGAGAGGTGTGGTGGATTGGTGGGTGGCACATGCTGCTAGGGCATCTTCACCAGAGAGGAGGGCGAGCATGAGGACTCAGGCTGGGGCAATGAGTACGACTGCTACTGAGGAGGAGGTTCCTCTATGATGGTTATGACATTGCATAGGTTCTTCAGTGAGTACCCAGGATGTGAGGGTAGAGGAGGTGGATGTGGGTGTAGATGCTGGGGTAGAGCAGACTGTTGGAGCTCAGGCTAAGGGAGGTGGGGTGGACAGTATGGGTGGTATTGATGATACCATTGATATAGGGGTATTTGTTGATATAGCAGAATAGATTCCCAATGAAATTTTGGAGAGGCTAGCTACGAAGAATGTATAGGAATTGCATGATAAAATTCAATAGTTGGAGGTCGACATGGTGGAGATGAGGGCTGCTATATCTAGGCAAGAGCAGGCGATCAATACTATGACTAGTTAGTTGGTGGTCGAGGCCACTAAGAAGATGATGTGCGAGACTGTATTGTTGGTACGTGGGATCCCTCTACCCGATTATGGTAGGATTATGGTGCAGTTTGGATCACAGTCATAGGTGTGGGTGTTATCACATCAGAATCAGTGTAGTGCGACTACTATGAGACAGAGAGGTGCTAGGTCTGAGGTTTGGGATCAGCCTACTATGGATCTATTTTTAGAATTTAGGTCAGAGTCGAGCCGGGCTACAGGTATGCGAGTGAGCCATTATGGTCATGGGGAGACTCCTAGTGGGATCTAGGATAGCTATAAATTATTGTAGCTTATGGGAATTTTTTTTTGATGCTAGGCAATGATGGGAATGATCTCAGGTTGAAGCCTTCAAGATTTTTGTATGGATGATATATATATACCTTGTTGATTTCAGCTATTATATACATGTGTTATTTTGATGGTTTGAAATGTGTTCTTGTTTATGTTTGCATGGATTAGCGTAACATAATTTGTAGATATGTCTGATGAATAGATATACATGTATGACATGGTTTAGATATATTATCATGTTGTGGTATAAATGGATTGTAGAGTAGTGTTATGATTGTATTTCCAATGCGATATGATGTGATATCAAATATGATTTTGTAATGAATGTATGTATAGTAATGGCGATACTATGATGCAATTTTGAAATGCATATGGGATGAATGCAATAAATGTAATTTGATATGAAATGCATGTAGAATGAATGCAATACTATAATGTGTATCAAATGTATCTGACATAGATGCATGTATGCATGTATGAACTTACTAAAATGTGCCAAGGAAGCACTTGTATTATTGCATTTACCTGTATGGATGCTATCCATTCCATGATTTTAGGGTCGATGGATAATGTAAGGCATGTCTAATGGTTTTGACTAACATAGTTATGGCAATAAAATCTCAAACCCTTAGCTATACAAGTTTTGTGGCAACTTATAACATGATCGGGCTGGTTCAAAGTCTGTCTTGGACCTATGTGTGTGAATGTGTAATGTTCATTTATCCATTTTTAGAGAGGTAGGATTAACCTGTTGTAGATGCTACCGTACTAGCTAGCTCATCCATCCACAACAGTGATTTCTACAAAAGTGAGATGCTAATGTAAGAGATGTGTTGTCACCTATAAGATTATTCCACTGGTAGGCAAGTTTTTGGAATGATCCCATAGTGTTATGTTGAACCTAAGGACCAAAGGCGATAAGCATAACATGTGTAATATTAAGAGGCATTTAATTTTGTTTTTTGCCCTTGTTCTAGTGTTGACCTATCTAATAGTGGTAGTGCTCTTTTCATTTCATTTCTTTTTCTTTTGCTATTCTATGATTTTTTTTGTCTATTCTAAGAGCATTGGCATTTGTTTTATGATCTATTCTTACCTTTTGCTTATGATTGATCCCTTTGTTTATCCCCAAGTCATATGTTGACCATGTAGGCGATAGGAAAAGTAGGGGATACCATTCGCTAGATGGGGATATCTACTCCAGATGTCCTCTTTCCTAGGCTCAAAATTGTTAATGTGTAACCTATTGTGAGTGATCCACGAGAGAAGTTGAACTAGCCTAAAAGACCATAAGAAGAATGTACAAGACTCAGTAGCTATGGGTGACACTTGATTGCCTAAACTATAGAGTAGTCAAAATTAAACACGACACCTATGTATACCCCGATCCTGAAAAGGGGGAATGGACATCCAGGTGGTGATGCTAATAGGTGCATGTATTATTCCTGCTAAGGCATATTTTGTGAAAGAATGTACAAACATGAATTAAAAATTTAACTATAAAGCATGTGAATATGCGTAATGGATGTAACTGTAAGTGATGCAAGTGGAGGAATGCAAAATTTACAAGAAGAAAGTTATGTTGTAGAGAAGGAGAATTTTAGAAGAACCTATTTACAAATTATTAAAGTGTGCAATGATGACAAAATATGCGATGCTATGATCATGGTTGCCCCAACGTGTGGGGTGTATGTGTGTAGTAGATGTATAAGTTGTGAGCTATATAAGTGTATGTAATGGTCATCAAGAAGAAGGGAGATGTGAGAGTGGCATGTACAGGTGGAAGAAGTGAGAAGAAATAGACTTTGGTAACCAAAAAGAAAAGGGGATTACCAAAGTCCAAAATATGATAGAAGAGGAGAAGTGAATTAACATAGGTATACGATTGCTCAAAGGGGCCATGTAGCTACGTGAGAAAATTAGAAGAAAAATGGATGTAGAAGTGGAAGAAGGATATAAAAAGGTCTACTGGTGGGCAAAACTATGCAAGTCAGGAGGTGTATGAGAAGGTGATGTGATGGTGTGGTTACCATGTAGAATGTTATTCACCCAGTTTCCAAATCTTCTACACTCTTCAATATCGTGGCCTTATCGACGGTGGTAGATGTAGTATTTTCTCGCATGATAGTTATGTGGTTTAGGGCATGATATATCAATAGGTTGGGTCTTTGGTAGATTCAAGTGGCCTTGGTGCATTATGTGGTAAAATATTTTGGATAGTGGCATGTGTGGAATAAGCATAGGATAAATGTATGGGTCTACTAGAGGTGAGCAAGGTCTAGGTGAAAGATGATTTGGTAATAGAGGCATAGGTATGGGTTTTGGCATGAGTCAAATCTAGGATCAGGGAAAGGATCTATGTGGCGATAAGGATGGACGGGTCATGGGAGACTACCATGGGTAGACGTGGAAAATACAGTGGCTCATCTACAATTCTAGAGCTTTGATATGGGAGATGAGATGCTGTATCTCATGGTGTGGTGGTGATGGTATTAGGAAAGGGGGTGATCAAGATTCCAAGGTGAATAGAATGGATCGATGTGTGGTAGAAAAGGATAGGGCTACGATGAGGAAGCATAAGAGTGAAATGATTATGGTGATCGTAATATTGGCTGGGGTGGTAATCCTCATAGTAGTGAAGGTGGTGTCTTGAGGATCGATGGCATAGGCGATGGGCCTAGACGGTGATGTGAATGAGCAAGAGGGATGTTTACATGACCATCTTGAGTAGCTTGGGCTTCACAGGCTTGCAAAGCTTGGGCATAGGTAGACTCACCATTGGGAAGAGGAGTGAGTAGAAATGTAGGATGAGGTTGATGAGATGTGTATTACCTATTAGGTGGGTGGTAAGATCCTATGGGATGTTGTGGGTGACTTGGAGGTGAATAGTGATTTCTAAGATCATAAGATGGATGGGAGGATGATCCTTGTGCTTGTGGTTGGGTGGATTCCTCTTTTTTATTGAAAGAAGACATGGTTATTTGGATGTCACCAAAGTGTGATGAATAGGATGAGCCTCGTTGGTGAGGGGAATGGTTTCAAGGTGAAGTTTGGTGAACTAAATAGGATGAGTGCAAGGAGCACCTGGTATGAAGGGCGGTTGGTGGTCGGGTGAGATCAGCCAGTGTAATGGGTTTTTGCTACAGTTGTAGATGGTCCTGCATGGTGGTAGGTGAGGTCACTGTAGTGCTCTCCTACTAATGATGTGAGTCTTACAAAAGGAAAAACAAATACCCCAAGCATAAAAATGGTAGAAAGATGAAATGTACATGTATAGAGAAATAATAAAGTAGAAATAATAGATTCACACGATGATGTGCTTGGTGATTTATTTCTAATACTATGTGACACTCATGAGTGTGATTGTGTTTATGAATCATGCATTGAATACACAAAGATGTAGGATGTTAATGGGTTCAAAATCATTAAGCCCTTTAATATTCACCAGACGATATGCTCCTGAACCGTATTTTTGTGTGATAATAAATGGGCCCAACCAATTTGGGGTAAATTTATTGAGCTGCTTGTAAGGTTGACTTGTGATTTGCTGGTTCTCCTTGAGAACCAAGTCACCAATTTGATATTCGTGCTGATGTACCTTACTATTGTAGGTATGGTGAATGTGATCTTGATATACTCATATGTGCTCAATGGCATGGATGTGACGTTCGTTGAGTAGTGTTAGTTGATCTAGACGAGCTTGGCGAGTAGTATCATTGTTAATGAAATCTTTCATGGATATCCGTAAAGAGGGTATCTCCAGCTCAAGGGGCATGATAGCTTCTACCTTGTAGACAAGTGAAAATGGTGTTGCCTCAGTAGGAGTATGAATGCTCATACGATATGCCTACAAGGCTAGGGTATTTTATTATGCCAGTCCTAGTGAGATTCTGCTACAATTTTATGAAGAATAAAACATATGGTTTTGTTAGTGGCTTCGGCCTAGCCATTTCCTTGAGGGTAATATGGGGTCGAGAAGCTATGATGTATGTGAAATATGTTGCACAGGGCTCAAAAAATTTTGTTTTTGAAAGATTTACCATTATCTAAAATAATTTGGGAGGGAATTCCAAAGCAGCATATGATATTCTCCATGATAAATATTGCAATTTTGGCTCCTATAGTTTGGACCAGTGGGATGGCTTCGACCCACTTTGTAAAATATTATGTTGCTGTAATGATAAATTTATTATTTCTAGATGATGTAGGTGTAATTTTTCCAATTAGATCCAGGCCCCATTTGGAGGAGGGCCACATGGACTGGATTGGTTGAAGTGCTTGGGATGGTAAATGTGTCAAATTGGCATGTTGTTGGCATTTGATGCAACATTTGACATACTTGTAGTAGTGTTGCTCCATTTTAGGCCAGTAGTAGCCCATATAGAGAATGTGTTTAGTGATCGCCATACCATTGGAATGGCCACCACAAGTTCCATCATAGGTTTCTTGTACAACTTATTGCTTTTCTTGCGGTTCTAGGCAATGCAAGAGTATACCGTCATAGCTGCAGCGATAAAGGATGTCCCCTAGCAAGGTATAGTGGATCACTCTTTGTTTAAAGGTTCAGTTTTGGTAATGGGGTAAATAAAATGGTAGGAAACCTAGTTTGATGTATTCCTTGATATGTGAGAACCATGGGTCGTGAG
This sequence comes from Wollemia nobilis, assembly GCA_028583015.1. Taxonomy (NCBI): domain Eukaryota; kingdom Viridiplantae; phylum Streptophyta; class Pinopsida; order Araucariales; family Araucariaceae; genus Wollemia; species Wollemia nobilis. Next base: position 4,075,113 of record JAQPPZ010003172.1, on the reverse strand, counting down.
GCTTGGTGTTTATCACATATACACCACCATCATTTATGGGATGTCTGGGTGATATAACAGATTGTGTAAGTGTATGAATAGGTACATATGTTGTGTTGGACATTGGATTTTATGGGATAAGGGACCCTAAGGAGGCCATGGTATCTATAAAATGATTTGATGAGCATGACGTAGCTTCGAGGTAATACCATTCAAATTGGGATAGGAGTTGTTGGGCGATCTTCTTATATTTTTGGAGAACTGGGCAATTGAATAGCTAAAGTTCTTGCACTTGATTGACAATTAAAAGTGAATTGCCTATGATGTGGAGGTATCTGATGTGCATAGCATGTGCTTGTTTTAGTCCTAGGATTAGGGCTTCATACTCTGCATTGTTATTGGTACAAGGAAAATCAAGTTTGAATGAAAATGGGAGTGGTTCTCCTTTAGGTGTAAAGAAAACAATGCCTGCACCCTAGCGTGGAGACACCTGGACCTATCAAAGAACATGGTGAGATCAGCCATGAATTTGGGTTTGACGTATTCCTCGTATTCAGTTATGTGAAATATAGAGTCATCAGGGAGTTGAATGAGTAGGGGTTGATTGTCAGTTACAGGGGCTTTAGCTAGTTGGTCGGTGATGACTTACCCTTTGATGGATTTTGGGGAGATGAATTCTAGGTTGAATTTAGTTAGGAGCATGATCCATTTGGTTGTGCATGAATTATGATAACTCTTATTCATCATGTACCGAAGGGGATTATCTTAGGTGATGACAAAATTTGTGTGATTTAACCTATAGTGGTGTATGTGAATGCTATGCATTTTCTAGGCTGTGAGTGTGCTATAGTTATGCTAGGCTAGGCTAGGCTATTTTTACTGAGGTTTTTGGAAAAACTTGGGTTACTAAGGGATTCTAAAAAGAATGTTCCAAAATTTTAGCTGAGGATTTTGGAAAAACATGAGGTTCTAAGGGATTCTAAAAAGAATGTTCCAAAATTTTAGCTGAGGATTTTGGGATAAACCTATCCAAAGTTTTATTGAGGTTTTTGGGGAAACCTATCCAAAGTTTTACTAAGGTTTTTGGGGAACCTATCCAAAGGGGATTTTTAAGAATAAACCCTATGTGATGTAGACTCAAGTGTGTCTACTATGAGTGTAAAATAAGTGACATGCTATGTGTACCAAAACAATATATAGTGTGGTGTGTTGAGACTAGCCTGTGATTATGCAAACAACGATAGATCGGAATCAATTCTAAATGTTGAGAAAATAAGTGTTATGTCCATTTTATGTGCTATAATGTTGATACTCCCTATGTAGAATCATGGGTAATGGAATGAATACTCTAGAAAATCAAGAATATCATCAATAAAAAACCTCCTGCAACACCCAAATGTGCATAGGATATAACGGCACCGTAACGTGTGAATGGTGACCTGTATGGAAGGTGCAGTAAAATGGTATCCTAAAGGGGTGGAACTCACTATGCTGAAGTGAGTTCACAATATAATCTCACGAGAAGAGGTGGTACTGTATGAGATTTTCTATCGATATACCCATGCTTTCACTTCACCCTCGAGCGGGCTTAGTCAAGAATGACAGTTACCAATTCCACAAATTATACAAGCCTTGTGGATGAAGGTGCTAATCCTGTCCCACTCTGTAGGTAACCACTAGTGATGAAATATAGGGCCCAGTCGTAAGAGTAGGGGGTGTATGGTGATGAAATCCAGATAACCACTCCTATGGGGCTACTAGGTGTCTAGGGGATGAGTTTATGGAGAGTTCAACTCGATCCACACCAGCATCGAGCGATGGATTTGGGATGAAGTCCAATATCACCACTTTTTTAAGTACCATGTGAGTGTGTGTGGGTTTGTGTTTCACTATTGATGTATGCGAGATAAGAAACTATATACTTGCATTTTCAAAAGAAACTAACCCTGATATTTTTCAAAAGCAAATGATTAGATACTATTCTTTGAAGAGAAGTATTCTAGCCCTAAATGCCTTTCCAAAGCAAACTAACCTATTTTTGAAAGCATAGAAACAAACAATCCAAGTGTGTGGAGTGAAGGGGATTAGAACCCTGATTTAAACTTTTGAATGCAAAAATTTCTTTCAAACAAAGGAATAAGGGATTAGGAACCTTAATTTGCTATTAGAATGCAAAGACATTTTAGAAGTAGAAGAGGGGATTAGAAACCCTGATTTACTTGAACATGTATAGTTATTTCTAACAATGAAAGCTATTAGTGAAATGAAATCAACGTAGGCTTGTGCTACATGCAATATACAAGGACATATGCAAACTTATTTGAGAAATAAATTTTATGAACTTGCTAGAAAGTTGCAGGTCCTAAAAATTTTAGAAACCCTAATGCTTCAACAACTTTGCAATGAAAACAAAACTATGTTGAACAATGATTATCTCACTAGTTAATGGATTTTTTTGCTTCCAAAACTTGCAACAATGGCAGAAAAAGTGAGAATACCTACATTTTGATGCTAAGGGGGGTTTGCTTGGCCCCTGAGAAGGTCACCCTAGTTGATTTGGGGGTTTTTGAGGTGTCTATGCTCAAATCATGACCTGGGTTGCTAATTTGACCTAAATCATGACCTGGGTCACTAATTTGACTTAAATCATGACCTGGATCACTAATTTGACTTAAATCATGACCTGGGTCACTAATTTGACCTAAATTGTAGGGTGGATCATGAATTAGGTTCAACGACTTCAAATCAGGGATCTGATGGCCTAGGATGGTTCCTAGGGCATTGGAGGCTTTAGTGAAACATAGTTTTGGTACTTGCAAGACATAAAAATAGAGGATAATGTCAGATTTATAAGAAAAGTTAATCTAGCACTATCCATTGTGGGGGTACCATCGAGCATGCCAGAATGAAACGGGTAGAAAATAACATTTGATAATTTAACACATAAACATAAATGATGCATTAAATAGAGAAATTATATTCCATTGATATTAATGAGCATGTGTTACAAGAGGGTCTTGATGCCCTTTATCCATCTCTATTCCTAACAAGGTTACAATCAATCTGATGCCTTCTCCTATCGTCCCTCGGTGTAGGTGGGCTTCTTTGTATGTGTGCCATTGTAGGGTTGTTGTTTGTATGATGTTCCTCTTCCTTAGATCTTCCAGATAACCTATGAAAGACCTGCAAAAGGGGATTAGTGTGATGGGGGGCTTGCCTTAGTCAGGCCCCATGTTTAGAAAGATGAATTGACTATAAAATCATGATAGAAACTGAAATAAAATGTGCAAAAGGTAATAATATGACAAAAGAGCTTACCTCCCAAATTTGGGGTGATTTGGGGCCTGTAGACCCAATTAGCGACCTGGGTTGCGAATTTAGGCCGAATTCGTGACCCGGGTAGTGAATTGAGTTGTGATGATCATTTTATAAAATCTCTTCGATAGACATGCATGTCTGTGCATGTCTACGCATGTCTAAAATAGCCTAGGAATGTCTAGAATCACCTATAGATATGCAAAAATAGCAATGTGTGACTTTTGGGTGTCTACAATTATACCCTAAAAAAATGTTGAGCAAGGAAAAACATTGGGATCCTGCTACTGAATGCATGATCTGATTGATCTGTGGGAGTGGGTAATGATATTTTAACAAAGCCTAGTTTAGGTTGCAAAAATCCTCACACAGGCAAATATCCCCATTTTTCTTTCTGACTAGGGTGAGGTTTGCAACCCAAGAAGAATACTTTATTGGATAAATTATTTTGGCTTCAAGAATTTTTAGGAGTTTGGCATTCATCAGGACTTTGACCTTTAGATTGACCAACCTTTGCCTTTGTATGAAATGTTTGACCCCTTCTTTTAGCTTGATTGTATGTTGAATGAATTGTTGATCATAGCCTTTTAGGTCTTGATAAGACCACGCCACTATATCTAGGTATCGTTTGCACAAATACCTAATTTGTTCTAGTTTTACTGGAGTGCAATCTGTACCGACCTTTATCGCTTTCCCTGATTCAATCTTTAGATCTCGGTATTAATTTGTATCAACCTTGATCCTATGGAAAATTGCTCTATCATTATGATCGATAGGGTTTCTAAGGTGATCAATCCTTTCGAAACATGGTTGTTCTTCAGCTGAATCAGCCCTTCATAGTCTTCATCTTTGAGATTCCTTCCTTCAAAAATGGCTACCTATTGAACTAGAAAGTTAACAATTTGTTTGTCACTGTATAAGACCTACTAATGAGTATCTTTGTCTGGCATAGAGGGTCTATAAATAGTCCTCATGACTTTGGGCTTGTGCACCATTTCATCGTTTGGAGAGTATCTGGCCTTGATAGAAGCCAAGATATTGGTATGTCTATTTTTCTCCCACCGGATGGACTACACATTAAGCAATTCAAATTGCTCAAACAGGTCCCATACCCTATTGCAATATGCCTTGATATAATGCTTTTTGGAAATGCATTTATTTGTGATCTGATTACATACCAGTTTTGAATCACCAAAAATTTAGAGTTGTTTAATGCCTAACTTCTTTGCCTTCTTCAGTCCTAGGCATAGGGCTTCATATTCAACTGTATTGTCGGTGCAACTCTAGGCTAGCTAGAAGAAATAATCCTTTTGTTTGTCAAATGATGATACTAGGAGTATCCCTACCCCAACATAATTTCTACATTTGGTTCCATCGAAAAACAATTTCCACAATTCATCTCTGGTAGCTCCCTTATTCTCCTACATCGACCCCTTGTTCTCTTTAGATCTAGCAATGGAGTAGCATCCCATCCCTGTTTCTATCATTGCATTGAAATATGTCAGTGAAAATTCATCCCCGACATGCAACTTCTTGAAAGAATCTTCACTAAGTCCACCTGCTCTATTTCTTTGATCATCAAGTGGATCGATTCATTGTGCTCTCCTTCTTTGGCCATTTTTTCTACAAGGAATGTAGAAGGTTTCTCATTGTAAATTTTGATCTTTCTTCCTTTAAATGGGACTTCCATATGTGAATAGTCCATGGAAAGATACCCGCCCAGCTTGGCCATGAACTCTCTTGAGAGGTACATGCTGAAATAAGGTTCAAGGTCAACAACCACCACCTCCTATATTACCATGATTTGGAGTAGCTTGTGCAGTCATATAGGTATATCTTTGATTATGCCAACTATCTTCATTGGAGTACCATACAACTAGAGCACATTGTGAATTCTTCATGTATATTCCATCCCTATCTCTTCACAGACAACTTTTAGCATGATGGTAGTTGCGGCACCAGAATCAATCATGCAGTTGTGAACAATGTATCCTTCCATCTACAAGGTTAGGTAAAATGGAGGAGGCCTATTTTTCTCAGTGATTGAAGTGGGTAGGGTTTGAACCAAAAAATGTGGTGTTGATTTCTTCACTTTTGCCAATTTTAGGGATTCTTGTAGCAGGTCCACTTGTCTTGGTATTTGTAGGGTGTCATACAAACTAATCTTAGTAGAAGTTTTCTTCAGCTCATCCATGATGTTGTATGCTATAGTAGCAGGTATCTTTGGTTCCTTCGCTACCTCGTATTTTGTATAGGATTTTTGCATAGCTTCGACTCTTTGTCACTTTGTTAATGAAGGAAATTTGAACTTTTCCCTAGCTTGCTCTTTGGTTTCATCCTGGGGCGGGGCTGCAACAACTTACTGGGATTTCTCCTTTGTCAATGGAGACGGATGAGGAACCTTGTTGGGAGCCTTAATAGGTTGTTGTTCTTTCTCGCGACGAGCATGCACCTTTAAGAGGCCCATCTAAGTTGTGTCTACTTTTATTGACTTCTTTCCACATTTGGTAAGAACTAAAACTTGCTCTTCCTCTGTTATTGCTAGATTATGACATGCTTCCATGATTATGTTGACCTAACCACTGGAGGCACTGCTTGATAATATTTGGACATAATGTTGATGCAACATGCAAGTGCCCTCTTCATGTTGGTCATTGCACATGGAGCACCAATACATGCAATAAAAAGTGCTTGGGTCCTCATTGATAGCAGAATTCATCACTAGAGGTCTACCTAGCTGTGCCACCTGGTCCTTAGTAAGTGTTGGGGGAGGATACAACCTTCTAGGAAAGAATTCTTGTTGCACTTGATTTTTATTCATAACAGCCATGTCATTATAAAAATTCCACATAGTAGAATTCAAATATGAGACCTCCTAAAATATCTTAGCCTGTATGTCTATAACTATAGAAGATGATACTACTGGAGGTGATAGTGGGGCTATCATTGGTACTGGGGGTAAGGCTGGATATTGGTGTGGTGTTGGTAATTCCAGAAGCGATGGAAGAACCGTAGGTTGTGGTGCCAAAGTTATAGGGAAATGTATTTACGAAGTGATGAACTAAGACACTATGGGGTTGGGATTCCATGGTGGGATTGGGCACACTGGAGACATAGAGGTCTATGAAGCAGCAGCATTAGGATATTGTGATTGGAGGAATTCTAGGAATATGGGCACCGTCATCCTTGGAGGGAGTTTACCAATGGTGATTAAATTCATCTCCACATTTTGGGCCAAATCATAAAATTTGAGGAAGGTATTAACATTTGAAAACCTCACCATCATGCTAATGTTAGCATTGAAGGCCCTAAGGTAGTAATAAGCCACAACTTCGCTAGTCGATCGTAGTCCAGTAGGTACCCTCTTCCAGGTTTGGGTGAACCTCATGTTAAAATTGACTATCTCCTCTTGAGGGTGCCTTTGGATCATTATGAATTGATGCAGGAGGGAGGAGGGGTCTGCAAACTCATTAAATCCTCTCATCAGTTGTTCGACTAATTGATCCCATCCTGTTATAGTTCCAGGTGGCAGGGTCTTATACCGGTAAAGAATTTTCTCTCAGAGAGACAAAATCAATAAATGTACCATGACCTATTATTTTGTGATATTATAGATCACGGCTAGAGAAGCAATATCTTTGATGTGCTTGAGTATAGTATTACCCATACCATCAAAGGTGGGTATCGACTTTAGATCAGCAGGTGGGATTTACCCCTGTCCTGCTATATTCAATGGCCTAGCAAAATTCCAGGCTAGGAATAGCCTAGGCTTGCGATAGTGGCTGTTGTTACTACTGCTACTACTGTTGCTACTGCTATGGCATTTGCTATTGATGTTGCTGGTGTGCTATACCTTCACCTAGATTTGGTTGGTTCGAAAGAACTAAAGCTCCTAAAGTTCTTGATTGGTTACTAGGTGGAATGGAGGTGCTTTGGTGATCTAGAGAGTTTAGGGGATTAGTGGGGAGACTGGTCATAGTGCTGCCTGAAGTTAGACCTTGTTTGTCAAGAATAGCCTCTTGCGATTACCCTTTGCTTAGAAGTGAATCAAGTGTGACTAGCCTAGGACATTCATCGAAGGCATCAATGTCGAGTTCAAAAAACTCGGTCTCTTCTCCACTATTCCTAAATCTCCATATTGTATGCATGAAGGTACAAATATTTAGTACCGGTCTCTAAGGATTTGAGATTTTTTGGTTGAAAAGAGTCGTCATATGCTCAAGTATTACAATACTGATATGAGCTTCAACTCTCAATACCACTCATAAGGTGAGACTGACTAGGTCCCATCGAGCGTGCCAAAAATTGTTGGTCACAAATATGCCATAGGAAAGGATTTTCTACGTATATGCGCCCTAGACCTAGACCAACATTAAAATTCCAGAGGGAAGATATGTCCTCTGTGCCAATATTCGGAGAAAGGCCACCTCATTTACTAAACTACTTTGGGATTTTGAGATAAGAGTGCATGAAAGAAATTAAAAGAGTCAAGGGTACATGAAAGAGATAAAAAGTGCAAAAAGAAATAAAAATAACTGGATATTTCAATGGGTAAGAACAAGAAGCACAATAACTTAACTGTAATTAAACTAGCAGCATTCAACATAGAAGATGTAACAAAAATTGAAACTACAAATGTCTCTCTATGTATCCTCTAACAGAATTCCAAACACATTTATCTCCTTATGCTAAAATCTAGGTAGCAAAATTACAACAATTAGAAAAATAAATGAAACCAAAAATACTTGCCACAGGCAGTATAAAAAGAGACACAGATTCAGAGCCAAGAAATCCCCAGTGTTGATAGCAGAATGTTTAATTACAACAAATTCTTAAGTAATATGTTCCCCCTCTTTTTTCATTACAATGCTTAGGTTTTTATAGAGGACTCGACCCTCTAAGCCATTAATGAACTGGGTTTACAAGGACGCTCTGGTGGCCAAAAAAATCATGCTCGCCTTCTTATGAAAATGAGATTTCATATCCCATTTCTATAACTAGTTGCTCGACTGCATTAGACAGGGAAATTTGCATTCATGAGCCACTGAAATATCCTAGGTTTCTCGGGGGTTGGGTGCTCAAGTGGCTTCACAAGTTGCGTTGGCCATATTATGCAACTGATATTTCCCATCCTATTACCTCAAATAGTTACCGGGTCTTTTAGGCAAGAAAAATCATATTTATGTGGCAATAGAATGCTTTTAAAAAATACCCAGCCTTGGGATGTGTGTCCCTTTAAGGAAACATCATCATTGATCATGCCCTGGGGGGAACTTCACTATATTTCAAATTGAAGTGTTGCTTCGCAATGGACTTGGGCTGAAGTGGATGTTTCTCATGAAAGACATGGCCTCTAGCTACACTGATTCACTCAGGAGGTGAGAAAAAATACTGCTTCAAAAAGGATTTTCTTGAAGTGACTGGTTTCTAGCAATGGGCTATGAAACTACTTCATAGCAAACCATCTAAAGGATGGCATTTCAAAGAGGTTTTGACTAAAATTGGCTCCCAAGGGTACTTCAACGAGGCAAGGGTTTTATTGGGAGCTCTACTGAGGGAATAGTCGAAGTGAGTGCTTCGCTAAAATTCTAGCGAAGTGACTTCATTGACTTAGAAAATCTTGGCAAATCACAATTACAACTTTGCCACTTTTCTACCCAAAGTAGGTGCTTCGATAGCTTCACGAGCGAAGATCCTTCCATGCATTAGAAATTTTCCTAGCTTGAACGTAGGCTTCTCTGCTCCTTCTTGGTGAAGCTACCCCTTTCCTTCTCTTTCTTCAACGAAGCTTCTTATCCTACCCTATTTTTTTGATGAAGTTATTATATACATGGATTATATACAAGGGGGAAAAAATGGAAACCAAAATTGCTGTAATGCTTTGAAATACAGTAAAAAGCAAGGGAACAAATTCATGAAAAATAATAAAACACTTTACAAAATTTTAGTCTTCTCTACCCCTTTAAGCAATGTGACAAAATTGTCAACAGTATAAAAGCTCTAGGTACAAGGGTATAGAGCTTCTATGCGTGCTAAAGGTAAATTATATGTATCCAATGAAGGCTTGCTTAAGGTAAAGGCTAAAGCTAGGATGATCTATGATACCCTATTTGCTATAATCTGATGGGAATTAACCCTAAGGGAGCATGGATGTCAGGACGCCTTAGTATGGGCTTTGGTATCAGTGATACATCCTAGCCTGGGATATTACCCTAGTTAGGTTGTTAACGCATATAGAAAGAAAACTCTGTATTATGGATTGATTGGAGATATAGATTAAGATGAAATTGTAATCTAATATTCTTTCTTGGATGGAATCAGGTTAAGATGCCACCTAAGAACAAAAGAGGGAGGCCTACACCTAGAAAAAAATAGCAAAGTAATGTCAAAGAAGAAAATTAGGATGGGGAACCAACAAGCCCTAATAGGGAGGTAGAAGACCTCACTGCTACGGTCATTGCTATGCAGGATTAGATAAGACAGTTGATAGAAATGATTGCAAATCAGAAATCACAAGTTTGAGGCTCGAAGATTGGTCTAGATAGTGGATTAACTATAAAAAAAGTGCAATCCAGAGCTTTAGTGAAAAAGGAAATATCTAGGGACATGAAAAACATTAGTATATCCAAGTTTGATTGAGAGGGTTATGGGGATGTAATGGAAGCATGGCTGAGAGAAGTAGAGGTTCACTTTATGGTAAAAAGCTACTCATTAGGAACCTGAACACTTTAGGCTATGATTAACTTGGAAGAGGCTGCTCTGGAGTGGTGGGAAACCCACTATGAGGAAACTAATATTGAACCCATTGATACTCCATGGGAGGAATTTATAAACATATTTAAGAAGATATTCTTAATAGAGCATTTATATGCCTTAAAGTTTGAAGAATTTGCTAGTCTGAGACAAGGAACCAACATAGTAGAGGTGTACTATAAGAAGTTGGTAAGACTGTTCTAATATGTACTTGTTTATAATGAGAAAATGTGGGTTCACAAGTTCACTCTTGGATTGGAACCTAGGTTAAAGTGATGTAGACATGTAGGAGCCTAAATCACTGCAAAAGACATATGACCTAGCAAAGAAAATAGAGTCACACTTCTGTTATAAATACAACACTACCCAAGCAAGCTCGATAAGAGCTAAAGAAGAGGAATAGTAATGGGTTTGTAAAATGGGAGGCTGAACAAGAGCAAAAGGTTAAGAATCCCCAAAATCTTGAGAAGAAACCTTATGGAAATCAGAAGAAGTTCAAGAGAAACTTTTGTAAGAAGGATAACAAACCCAAAAACACAAAACCTCAACCACAGAAGTTGCAAGCTCCAACTCCAACAGTTAAGAGTGGGAATGAGAAACCTAAAAAATAGCAAGGACCCAAGGAAGGGTTCAAAAATTGTCGAGGACCTCATTACTATAATCAGTGTCCATATCGAGTAGGGACTAGCACAACTAATGTAAAAGAGAAGGAACTGGAACATCAAATCTATGCTACAACCGAGAAGCAGAAGCTAGAGGGACAAGCCACCCCATTACTTGTGAAAGGTAAGGTTTTCAATAAGAAAGTAAACATTTTGATAGATAGTGAAGCCACTGATAGTTTTATTTCATAAATTTTAGCAAGGACTGTGTTAGAAAGGCCTGGACAATTTGGCTCAAGGGTGGAAGGTTGAGTATGGTTCTGGGTAGACCTACTCGGTGAACCAGTGTTATCCTATGGTAGAAGTCACTCTATCTAAAGGGACTATAGAATGTTGTTTATATGTAGCTCCCTTACACGTCTTTGATGTGATTCTAGGGATGGATTGGCTACAGGTTCATAAAGCCTTAGTTAATTTCCAAGACTGATGGATTGAGTATTTAGAGGAATGTGAAGAGAGACTAAGAATTCATAGCAAACAAGGGGCGTTTGAACCTCAAATGTTGTCCACTATGCAATTGAAAAAGGCCCTAAAAAGAGGAGGGATAGTGTATGTGGTAAAACTTAATGAAGTGGAGGATCATGAGAAAGGAGAAATACTAAGACAAAATCCAATTTTATAGGATTTTCAGGACGTATTTCCAGAGGACCTACCTGGACTACCTCCTATATGGGAATTTGACTTCACAATTGAACTTATGATGGGAGTCAAATTTATTAATAGATCCTCGTATAGGATGAATCCTATTGAAATGTGAAAACTAAAGATTCAATTGCAAGGATTATTGGAAAAGGGTTTGATAAAACCAAGTGTGTCACCGTGGGGCATGCCAATTTTATTCATGAAAAAGGATGGTTCACTAAGATTGTGTATTGATTACAGGATGCTAAATAAGGCTACAATCAAGAACCGGTATCCTTTACCTAGGATTGAGGATTTATTTAACCAACTAAAGGATGCCAAGGTATTTACTAAGATCGATTTGAGGTCAGGGTATCACCAGTTAAGAATTTGTTAGGAAGACACTCACAAAATGATATTTAAGACTAGGTATGGGCATTATGATTTTATGGTTCTACTGTTTGGACTGACTAATGCACCAACTTCTTTCATGAACTTAATGAATAGTGTGTTTCAAAGACACTTGGACCATTTTGTCCTGGTATTCCTAGATGATATCCTTATATACTCTAGAGATAAAGAAGAACATGATAAACATCTTAGGATAGTGTTGGAATTGTTAAGGAAGAATTAACTTTATGGGAATCTGGATAAGAGTGAATTCTATGTTATATTAGCAAATGAGATTGTTGTGGATCCAGAAAAGATAGAGGCTATTCTTAATTGGCCACCCCCTACTAATGTGACTAAAGTGCAAAGTTTCATGGGGTTAATGGGTTATTATAGATGTTATATAAAGGACTACTCCAAGATTGTTGGACCCATAACAAACCTTCAAAATAAGGGGAAAGAATTCAAGTGGTCAGAGAAGTGTGAGGCTGCCTTCGTACTACTAAAGCATAATATTACTACTGCACCGATACTAAAGGTTCCCAATCCTCAAGGGGACTTTTTAGTGTGCACTGATGCATCAATAGACGGGTTGGGTGGGGTACTCTCACAAGAGGAGTAAATGGTGGCATATAATTCAAGGAAGATAAAAAAAGCATGAAGTTAATTATGCTATGCATGATTTGGATCTAGCTATAGTGGTGCATGCTTTAAATTTTTGGCACCACTACTTGGTGGGAAGGCCCTTTGAATTAAAAATAGACCATCAAAGTCTGCGATATATATTCACCCAACCAATACTCAATGCAATATAGAGAATATGGGTGGAATTTCTCTTTGAGTATGATTTCAAGATTGAGTACATAAAGGGAAAAGAGAATAAAGTAGTTGATGCTTTGAGTAGAAGGAAATATATAGCAGCCATAACCAGAATTCACATGGACTTGATGGATCGAGTGAGATAGGAGCAATATTAGGATGAGTATTATTAAGGAATTCGAGTCAATATGGATAGAGATCCTAAAGGAAATAAGGAATTTAGTGTGAAAGATAACTTTCTATGTTATAAGGGAAGGGTCATCATACCAAATATGGGTAATTTGAGGAAATTGATAATGCAAGAAGCTCATAGATCTCCTTATTCTGCTCATTCAGGAGGAGCCAAAATATGAGAAAATATGAAAAGAACCTTCTTTTGGTTAGGAATGAAGAAGGATATCATAGATTTTGTTGCTTGATGCCTCAAATATTAGAAAGTTAAGGTGAAACACCAAAATATTGTAGGAAAACTTCATTTGCATGATATACCTACACAAAAATGGTAGGTTATATCTATGGATTTTATCATGGGTTTACCCAAGACTCGGTACCAACATGATGCCATCTTTGTAGTGGTCGACAAATTGACTAAGGTTACCCACTTCATACCTAGAAATACCAAGGATGATGCTCATGTAGTGGCTAGTAGATTCATCAAAGAGGTATTCCGATTGCATGGATTTCCTAAGGTAATTATCTCAGATAGAGACTCCAAATTCACTTCTAAATTTTGGAAATCCCTTCATAATGCAATTGGTACAAAATTGAATATGAGTTAAACATACCACCCTAAAATTGATGGTCAAACAGAGCGGGTAAACCAAGTTTTGGAAGACATGCTCTGCATGTACTGCATGGATCACAAATCTCAATGGGAATATTGTCTACCTTTGGTAGAGTTTGCCTACAATAATGGACATCACTCCTCACTAGGAATGTCACCTTTCAATGACTTGTATGCATGAAAGTGTAGAATACCATTGTCTTAGGACAACCTAGAGGATCGAGTTGTGATTGGGCTAGAAATGGTCAAGGTAATGGAAGAGCAGCTAAAAGAAATTAGGCAAAGGCTTAAGGAAGCTACGGATAGGCAGAAGAGTTATGTAGATCTAAAAAGAACTCCAAGAGAGTATTCTGTTGGAGATAAGGTGTTCTTAAGGGTTAATCCAAAGAAAAGTTCTATCAAATCCATGAAGTTGGATCCAAATTTTGTGGGGCCCTTTGATATCATGAAAAATATTAGTTCGGTTGCATACCGACTTGCATTACCACCTAATCTATCCAAAATCCATGACACCTTCCACATATCCTTGCTTAGGAAATATGTTGATGACCCTAAACATGTGTGGGATGTTTCTAAATTGCACATGTCAAATTCAGAGGCCATTGAAGTACTATCAATGAATATTCTTGAGTTTCGTTCTAAATCTCTACGAAATAGGGCTCTCAAATAGTGTAAGGTCTAGTGGGACCAGTTCTCTAAGAAGAATGCCACTTGGGAGAAAGTGGAGGTTAACATTTTTCCTTTTTGTTTGAAGCTATATGATGTAATAATTTTACTTTCTGTTAAAAAAAAAAGGAAAATTGGAAACACCAAGGATGATGTTTAATCCTAGTGGGGGAGGATGTCATGACCCTCCCTAGCTGAATTTATGGTACAAGAAAACAATGTATTAACCTATGATGTGGTGATACCTAGTTTGAACAATTGAACCAACTATATGATGTTTAGTTGATTTATAAGGGCATGTTATTGTTAACATATTGCCAAGTGTGCAGGATCAGGTACACTTGTACATGGAACAGGTAGAGTCACCCACCAGCAACAAGGGTACCAAATATTAGGGAAAATGATGATTAAGGTACTCGGAGGTAACATGGATAGATACCTTCATATAGGTATGCATTGACAAAAGGGATAATCATTGATGGCTGATCACCTTGATCTTTAGTTGATAGCCTAGTAGCTATTGTAAAATATTTGGCTAAGATAGGTGATTGGGTTGATGGAAAGATTCCCTCTTTGTTGTTGTATAAATTTATTTTCTCTCTACTGCATCATGGTTTGAGTAGTTTAATGTTGGATTTTCTATATGACAACAACTACAAAATGTATAATGATGCATAAGGTAAATTGTCATGTCGAAGTGAAAGTAGAGCATCATCCTTATGAAAGAAAGCAAATTAAATTTATATGCTGAATTAAGATTCCTTTAAATTAATTAATGAAGTTCAAGTAAATAATGTTTGGCTCATTGGAGCTCATTAGTAAACTTCATTGCAATTAATAATAAATGAGTTTTCATTTAAATTAATTAAAAGTGTTAATTTTAATGATAATAGAGAATCCATTAAAAGACCTTAATTAATTGAAATAAATGAAAGAAAATTCATTTAAAAAAAGTATATATATAATAATAGATATATTTTATTAAAAAGCAATAATAAAATTGTGTAAATAAGAAAAATATATTTTATTGTTTATAAATATCTTGAGAATGATATTTTAATTAAAAGAGCCATTCTTCAAAAAAATAAAATGCAATGAGCCCTTTCCTATATAGTGAAACCTATGAAATATCCTATGAGGCTACTAATTTTCCAAAGGTGGAAATTATGGGAAGAACACATAAAGGATAGGGAATGGTGCATTTAAGAAAGAAGGATCAATACAGGGGCTCGAGGTTTAAGAAGATGGCGAACGGGCTACCTGGGTGGACAGGAACATAAGGAGGAAGGAAAGGAAAAGAGAGAGAGGGGAATGAAAGGAAAAAAATATGGGAGCAGAGAAGACACAGGGGAGGCATGGAGAAAGGGAAGAACACACCATAAGTGAAGAGGAGAGGTAGCTAGACATTGCTAGCTTTCCATCTTCGTAGAAGTTGAAGGTTGGGTTGCTTCAAACCTTTAATCTGGTTTTAAATGAAACCACCATATGCTTGTTGAGCACTGTGTTTTTAAATGAAACCACCATATGCTTGTTGAGTGTTGTGTTTTTAAATGAAACCACCATATGCTTGTTGAGCACTATGTTTTTAAATGAAACCACCATATGCTTTGTGGAGTGTTGTGTGCTATGTTTAAGAAAAACCACCTCATGTTTGGATAAGCATTGTGTGCCATGAACCAGAGTGAGCGTTTTAGTAAGCACAAGTTTTATAGGAAACCAGTGCGTGCTTTAGTGAGCACAGGTTTTAGAGGAAACCAGTGAGCACTTTAGTGAGTGTGCCTTAGAGGAAACTAGTGAGTGCGCCTTAGAGGAAACCAGTGAGCATTTTTGTGAGTGTTTTTGTGAGCACAGGCTTTAGAGAAAACTAGTGAGCTTTTTAGTGAGCATAGGTTTTAGAGGAAACCAATGAGTGTTTTAGTGAGCATTGGCTTTAGAGGAAGCCAGTGAGCATTAACAGTGAGCATTGTGCATGTTCGAAGGCCATGTCATGTTGAAGGGAGCATTGTGAGGGTTCAAGGGCTATGTGTCCAAAGAGTGTTGTGGAGTTGAAAGCACCAAGTAATTGTGAGCATCGTGTTCCAAGAGTGGGAAATTTTTTAATATTGAAGTGAGATTATTTCCTAGTTCTAATTTCTTAGATGCTAGGTTTTTTCGTGGTTTCTTAGCATCCTCCTTGGAAGGTGTTGGCCTCTAGTTGTAGACCCTGCATTAGGTAAGGTGTTGTGTAACTTGTTTTAATTAAAAGGAAACCTTCATTTTATGAGAAATAATGAAGGAGTTTAATTGAAGAAACCCTTGTTTTATGAAAAATATAATGAAGGCTTTTAATTAAAAAGAACCTTTGATTTTTATGAAATTTATTGAAGGCTTATAAGTAAAAGATCCTTTGTTTCATATGGGTTTATTGAAGGCTTTTAATTAGAGAGAACCTTTGATTTATATGAAATTTATTTAAGATTTTTAACTAGAAAGAACCTTTGATTTTTATGAAATTTATTGAAGGCTTTTAATTAGAAAGAACCTTAGTTTTATATAAAATATAATGAAGGCTTATAATTAAAAAGAACCTTTGTTTCATATGGGATTATTGAAGGCTTTTAATTAAAGAGAACCTTTGATTTATATGAGATTTATTTAAGGTTTTTAATTAGAAAGAACCTTTGATTTTTATGAAATTTATTGAAGGATTTTAATTAGAAAGAACCTTAGTTTTATATAAAATATAATGAAGGCTTATAATTAAAAAGAACCTTTTTTTACATATGGGATTATTGAAGGCTTTTAATTAAAGAGAACCTTTGATTTATATGAGATTTATTTAAGGTTTTTAATTAGAAAGAACCTTTGATTTTTATGAAATTTATTGAAGGCTTTTAATTAGAAAGAACCTTAGTTTTATATAAAATATAATGAAGGCTTTTAATTAAAAAGAACCTTTGTTTCATATGGGATTATTGAAGGCTTTTAATTAAAGAGAACCTTTGATTTATATGAGAATTATTTAAGGTTTTTAATTGGAAAGAACCTTTGATATTTATTAAATGTATTGAAGGTTTTTAATTTAATTTAAAAGAGAACCCCTTTGATTAATGTTGATTATCTTAGGAGTTTTAAATTAAAAGGGATGTGGATTTATTCGTGAATTGAAGTTATGGGGCTTCAATTTAGGGAATGAATGAATGATTGTTTTAAAGGTTAAAGGTATGGGAATTTAATGCTTTAAAAGGTAATTGATTGATTGGAAATTGTGAATTAAAAAGGATGTAGATTTATTCTTTAAATTAAAGTTATGGGGCTTTGATTTATGGAATGAAAAGAAAGGGATTGTTTTAGAGGTTAAGGGTATGAGACTTTAATGCTTTAAGACATAAATGAATTTGATTAAAGTTAGACCTTGATCTAGGTGGTACATGTTGGATGACTCTCTAAGGGAACTTGAGAGGTGAAAATAAAAGTAAAAGTTATTTTATATCATCCATTGTGCATTAGATGGTTAGAAACTTAATTGAATTTTGTATAGTTGCAATTTGGCAAAGTAAATGAATAGATGCATTTAGAAGGCATGCCTATCCTGAACCATGAGTATCCTGATCCCCTACTACCCTCAAAGATCCAATGGGAAGCAAGGAGAAGCAAGGAGTTAAATGGAAATAAAGTATAGGTAATTGTATCTTACTTTGATTTACTTATGATCATATAGACTAAAATTATGGGGAGATATCCCCAATGTAGATAATGTGATACTCTTTAAAGTAAGAAGGATTTATCATTTGAGATTTAATGAGATAGTTGTTTATTGGTTTAGTGAAGGTTCTTTTACTTTATTTTTGTATCTGGTTATATTATGTAGTTGATTCTCTTTTAGTGTTAAGCTTGTTTTATTTTCTCTATCATTGTTTGATTGCTCTCTGATGTTATAGTAACTAGATGTATTATTGTTTGGTTTTTGATGATAGAAATCTAAGTGTAGAGTTCTAGGGTGAACTTAGAGGTGACCTAAGGGAATTAAGAACCCATTAGGATGAACATAGGTAACCTAAGTGAATTAAGAACCCCTTAGGGTGAACATAGGTAACCTAAGTGAATTGAGAACCCCTTAGAGTGAACATAGGAGACCTAAGGGAATTTAGACCTCCTTAGGGAGATAAAGGAATAAGTTGTGAAGAGATTACATCTGATTAAGATAGCTCATTATGGAGATGAGATAGATAGCTTAAATCACAATAATCATAGCATACCTACACATAATTATTTGCATATGGTATGGAGATGCGTGTATACCTTCGATGGACTGAGGATAATAGGTCTAGCTCATAAAGAATTATGGGACAAATGGACTTATCTGTAGTAACACATGTTATGCCTACACAGATGAACTTGTGATAGGGTACTTTGTGATATGTAGCTTCCAAGAAAACTTAGGTGATTGAAACTTTAGGTTAATACTAGTTGGGTTAGGGGTTCATGAAGGGTTCATGTATCCCTCTTTTTAGTAAAAAAAAAAACTTTTCTATTTTTGTATTTTTTTGTTTGTGTGTTTTTGGGTCGTTACATTTAGCTTCATCTATGGGATGGTGGATTCATAAAATGGATGTGAAGATAGCTTTCATTAATGGGATATTTAAGGAAGAGGTTTATATAGAGAAACCTCAAGGATTTGAGGTAAATAAGGAGTCCCATGTTTGTAGGCTTACGAAAGTCCTATATAGACTCAAACATGCATCGAGAGCATGGTATTCCAAGATAGATGGATACTTGCAAAGTGTGGGCTTCACAAAAAGTGATGCAAATCCTAATCTATATTACATATTTTTTGGGATTGATCTACTCATTTTGGTGCTATATGTAGATGAATTATTTCTTATAGGTGCAAAGAAGCTCATTGCAGGGTGAAAAGTAGATATGGCAACTGAGTTTTAGATGAAGGACATTGGTATGATGCATTACTTCTCAGGTTTGGAGGTTTCGTAGAGACTAGGGGAGATATTCCTTGGGTAGGGTAAGTATTCAGTTGAGATCCTAAAGAGGTTTCATATGGAGGAATGTAAACCTATGACCACACCCATGATCACTAATCTGAAGAAGATGATAGCTTTGGATTTAAAATTGGTGGATCCTACGTTGTATAGGTAACTGATAGGATACTTGATGTATTTGGTTAACTTTAGACCAAATATATGTTTTGCAGTGAACACCTTCAGTTAGTTCATGGTGGAGCCAAGGTAGGAGAATTGGGTAGTAGCAAAACATGTGCTCATATTCTTGAGGGACACGATGGAGTATGGTTTGAGATATCTTGGATATGGTGAAATGAGGTTGCAATAGTATACAAACTCATATTGGGCAAGCAATGTAGTAGACAGGAAGAGCACCTCATGGTGCTACTTTATCTTAAGATCAAGCATTATATCCTAGTTTAGAAGGAATATAAATTCTATGGCACTTATCTCAATAGAGTCTAAATACATGGTAGCCAATATTGCTAGTTGTGAGGCCATCTGGATTTACAAGTTACTTATAGTATTGATTAATCAAGAGTTGGATCCATTGGTTATATACTATGATAATCAGAGTTGTATCAAACTCTCTAATAATCCAATATTTCATGATAAGTCCAAACACATAGACATCAAATATCACTTCATACGAGAAAAGATTTAGAAGGGAGCCGTAAAGCTCCAATATATTCCCATATATAAGCAGGTAGATGATATTCTAACCAAGCCCTTAGTGAAAGTGACATTTGAAGCATTCAGAGATAGACTTGGATTGGTGTAGAATTCCTTCCTCACTAAGAGGGAGTGTTGATAAATGTAGCTCGAACATAAACTTCTTGCACAAGATTTAGTATGAATGTGCTATAAGTGGTTCGAGATATTTTAAATTGTAATTCATTTAAGTAATTCTATTTTGAAATTCACTTAAGTGATTTTCTATTTTTTTAAGCAAAATTCCCTTGCAGGGCTGCCTTGGTCTAAGAGACCACAACCAGGGGGTCCTACACCGTCAAAGTCACCCAGGAGTCACACCCAGACTTGCCCACATCAACATTATCAATTGGATTTTGGGTACCCAATTCAAATTTTTGGTAGGGTGGAGATTCAAACCTGGGACCTCCCTTGGAGGATTGCCCTCTCCTCTCCAACTCACCTACAACACCTAGGTAGTGATTTTCTATTTTGAAATTCACTTAAGTGATTTTATTTTGAAATTCACTTAAGTGATTTATTTTGTAATTCACTTAAGTGATTTTCTATTTTGAAATTCACTTAAGTGATTCTATTTTGTAATTCACTTAAGTGATTTTCTATTTTGAAATTCACTTAAGTGATTCTATTTTGTAATTCACTTAAGTGATTTTCTATTTTTAACCATACATTTCAAGATGATATGAGATCTAATATTAGGGTTAGAGAGATTAGAGTTACATTTTCAAAGATAAAAGGAGAAGGTCAAGAGTGTTTTACACACAGAAAGAAAATAAGGTGAATAGATTGCTAAAGGAGAACTGTAAGATGATTGTGCAAAGGTGAAAAGTGAGTTGTTGGCCAGAAAGGCAGTAAGAGATAAGGTTATCCTGCTATAACTGTAACATCCTCCATTATATAAAATATGTAGGTTCTATAGTATATTTTTCATTGTTCATTCTATTTATTTTTCTAGCCATCTGTGTGATTGTTGTATGTTTAAAATAAATTCATCTCAGATCTAATTTTATTTAGAAATATAATACAACATTTATCTAGGGTTGGGAAAATTTACAATAAACACATTTTTAAATTTTCTTGACATTCTATTTGTGAGTTTTTATTCTACTCTTAGACCAAAGATGATTATCTCTCTCTCTATTGATAGTGTCATTTTCTTTATGATTCTTAACGATCTTAAATGGCTTCCTTGGTGCTAATTTATATTCTTGCAATTATCTAAGAAGTTGCAATGGTTTCTTTATATTCTTCTTAATTAGTTTCTTATGGATTCCTTGTCTTTTACAATGACAACTCTTTATGATTTCTTTTCTTTCTTTCTTGAATTTGTCAGGTTGTTTTCTATAGGTTTATGACCTTGTTGGTATTTAGAAGGGATTAAAAACCTTTTGCCTTTGGTAGGGTTTTTCCACCATAAAACTTTAAATTATACCATGGGATTTTGCTTCAAGGTAATAATTTTATATAGGGTAATTTTATCCTTGAAACTTATTTTCTCAAACTTGAATTTTCTATTCTCAAATAGAGTGCTCTTTATCTTTCTATATGTCAAAGCTAGAGTATCAGAAGGAGAATTCTTTTTTCCTTTTACTTTCTTTGATACTACATGTTTTTTTTTTTTTAAGCGAAAAACCCCTTGCGGGGCCGCCTTGGTTTAAGAGACCACGAACAGGGGTTCTACACCGTCAAAGTCACCCGGGGTCTCACCTAGCCCTGCCCATACCAAAATTATCAATTGGATTTTGGGTACCCAATTTAGCTTTTTGGTAGGGTGGAGATTCGAACTTGGGACCTCCCTTGGAGGATTGCCCTCTCCTCTCCAACTCACCTACAACACCTGGGTAAAAAAATAATTTATAGTGGAAAACACCCCTTTTGAGGTGCCACTTTCAACAGGTTGGGCATAGGAGGAATGGAGCCTTGTCGGCCTCTACCAGCACATAGGACATTCCTAACTATACCATATATCTGTAGGATGGAGACAAGGGGAATGGAACCTGGGTTGGCCTCTACCAGCACCCAAGGCATTTACCATTGCACCACAACAAGCAGATATATATTTTTTTAAGCGAAAAACCCCTTGCAAAGCTGCCTTGGTCTGAGAGACCATGAACTGAGGATTCTGCACTATCAAAGTCACCTAGGAGTCACACCCGAACCTACCTGCATCAACATTATCAATTGGACTTTGGATACCCAATTCAGATTTTTAATAGGGTGGATATTTGAACCTAAGAACTCCCTTGGAGGATTGCCCTATCCTCTCCAACTCACCTACAAAACCTAGGTGATACTACATGTTTTAACTCAATGCTTTGATAATTGTATTATGGAAATGAAGGGTATTTAAGTACATAGGATGCCCTTTTCAAGCATAAAAACCTTCAAAAAAAATTGTAACTACCTTGTCCTATACTACATGCACATACCTTGTGAGGGGTGGTTATACCACTTGACTTCTCACATGGTATATGATGTAATAACTCCTAAAAAAATTTAAATGGAAATAATTTTAACCATTCAGACCATGATATAAAATCCTTAGTAGAGTTAATGATTACTTTCGAAGAAAAAAATAAACAAAACCACCTAATCCAATTTATCACCCTAATTAGAGAACACCATGGAAACTACAAAAAAAAAAAAATTAAAGAAGGAAAATGCCAATATTAGGCTTCCAATGTAATAATGACACCATATTAAATTCCAATGATTTGTACACAAGTAAAATCAAACTATGGTACAAATTGGTCAAGTTAAAGAAAGATGTATTGTGAACAGTAGAGTGAGATGAATTTATACTAATATGGGAACATTAATTAGGATATAGCAATATGATTTATTACTCATTGACTTATTCCATAGGTAAATATACTCTAAGAGGAATAATACTAAGGATTTTCAAGTATTATAAAGTTTGTCTTCCTCTTTTTCAACATTACCTAAAATTGCCAAGTTATACGAAGAGTCAATTAAGAAACAAAATTCAAGCATAGAAAGAAGGATTCTACAATGAAACTCTTCTTCTCATATAAATATTTCACCTTTAAATTCTTAGTTCTAAGCTATACTAAGATAAGAAATTCAATGCCAAAGATAATTCTAACTACTATTACAAGGATTATTGACAAAAACAACACTAATATTGCATACTCAATAACAAAAATATTCATTAAATGAAACATGAACATTAAAAATTAAAATTGTAGGTATTCAAAACAAGTAATATTACTATCATTGGCCTCTTTAAGGGGGCAACCTCCTTACAAAATATTCCAATTCTTCACTAGTCTTATAAGGGTTACATCCTTCCATTTTTATAATATTTACAAGCATATTTTCTAACATTCTATGAC
Source organism: Wollemia nobilis (assembly GCA_028583015.1). NCBI lineage: Eukaryota > Viridiplantae > Streptophyta > Pinopsida > Araucariales > Araucariaceae > Wollemia > Wollemia nobilis. The sequence continues at coordinate 4,052,060 of JAQPPZ010003172.1, read as the reverse complement.
AATATTCTATGATAATATTCCTAACTACATATTCTATGATAGTTACATTCATGATTCCAAAGTGGTTACATACATGATTCTATGACACACTCCTACCTATATCTAACTTAACACATGACCTACTTCTAACTTAATATGTGGTTAATTTTAAATACAATATCATATGCCAATATGATTTATAGTTGTGGGGTACTTAACATGCCACCCCCCTTAGATAAGCTTTCTAATTAAAGCTAAAAGGTTAGAAATTGCTACTAAAACTCCTATAATGGCTCCCATGTGGCATATTCTGGTTACAATCCCTACCATTGCATAAGAACTTTAGTGATATCATGGGAGTGAGTCCTTTGAACTAAAATGGTTGTAGGTTGTAAAAGAATAAATTCTTCTTCATCTGATTCAAGAATGATTTTTTGTAATTGGGTATGCATTCCCACCACCTTATTTAGGTAAGACACATGAAAAATGGGTGAATCTTGGATGTCATCATTAGCTCCAACTTGTAAGCAACATCCCTTATTTGTTGAAGTACCTTGTAGGGTCCATAGAACTTAGGTGCCAACTTGTGTCAACCCTTTTGTTTTAGGGACATTTGCTTGTAGGGTTGAATATTAAGGAAGACCATGTCATCCTCTACAAATTTTCTCTTGATCTTGTGTTTATTTACCTATTATTTCATGTGGTTCTAGGTAGTTGTTCAATTATATTTTAGAGTAGCTAAGAATTCATGCCTTTTATTGAGGACTATATTGACTGCTTCAACCTTTGAGTTACCTAATAAATAAGAAGTAAGTTTTAGAGGTGGTTGACCATATACTACCTCATACAACATCATCCTTATGGTTGTATGAAAAGTGGTGTGCCACCATTATGCTATGGGAATCCATAGAATCATTTGGATTGGTTATCAAAGACAAAACATTGAACATATGTCTCAAGACATTTATTTACCACATTTGTCTAGCCATCAATCTATGGGTGATAGTATGTGCTCCATTTCAATTGTGTTCCTTCAACGTGATGGAGATCCTTCCAAAATTTACTAGTGAACACCTTGTCATGATCACTAACTATGGATCATGGGATACCTTGGGGTCAAAAGATCCGATCCATGAAAATTTGTGCCACCTTCCTAACAATATAAGGATGAGTAGGGAGTAAAAGTGAGCATACTTGGTAATTCTATCCATGATCATGATGACAATGCATTTTACACTAGATATAGGTATACCTTCAATTAATTCCATAGAAATAGCTATCCATGGTGACTCTAGAATGGGTAAGGTTAAAAAAATCCTAGTGTGTTGATGATTTCCCTCTTTTTGATGCTATCAAGTATCACAAGCATCAAAAAGCTATTTTACACTAGACCTCAATGCAAGACAATAAGAGTTAGCTTTTACCTATTCATAGGTTTGTAATTATCCCATGTATCCCCTTATTAGAGAAGAGTGAAGCTCTATTAAAATCTAGGATTTAAGTTCTAAAGTAGATAAAATAACAACTCAATGTTTGTAGTGCAACCCCCTTGCTTCCATGAATAATTAGGATGGTCATTTGTGGATATCTAGAGGTCCTAAATGATTTTTACAAGTGTGAGATCATCCTACCATTCTAAATTGAGTACCTTTATCTAATAATCCTAAGTATGGATTCTATATAAAGGGCATCTTATGTTTTTGACAACCTAGAAAGGGCATTGATTGCCATATTTTCTTTTTTCTTGTGATAGATCATATCATACTCATATCATAAGATCTTAGAGATCCATTTGTGCTAATTAGGGGAATAAATACCTTTTTTGAGGAGATAATTGAGGCTATGATGATCCATATTTATAGTGAAGTGTTGCCCTGACAAGTATGGTCACCAATGGAGGACTACACAGATGATAACCACCATCTCCTTCTCATAAGTTGTTTTTGCAAGATTCTACCCTAATAAGGTCTTGCTTATAAATGCAAGGGCTTGACCTTATTACATGAATATAACCACCAAACCCACTCTTAATGTGTCACTTTCTATTACAAATGTTTTAGAAAAATAGATATTGCTAAGACTAGTGTGTGGCACATAATATTCTTCAAAGTCAAAAAGGCCTACTCATATGCACTATTCCATGCAAATGCATCCTTATGAAGTATAGTTATCAAAGGTGCCATAATATTCCCATAATCCTTTACAAACGTATGGTAGTACCCTATTAGTTTGAGGAATCCCCAAAGGCTCTTCAATATTTTGGGTTTAGGCCACTCCTTCATGACCTCAATATTTGTTGGGTCAATGTGTACACCATCTCTAGCCATAATTTACCCCAAATAATCTACCTCTATTTATCCAAAAGTTCATTTAGATTGTTTTACATGCAACTAATTTTGCTACAAAAACTCCAACACCTGGTTGGCATGTTGAAGGTGTTCTTTTCATATTTTATTGTATACCAATATGTCATCAAAAAATACCAATGCAAAATTTCATAGATATGGTTTAAGAACCCTATTCATCAATCCTTGGAAAGTTGATGGTGCATTGGTGAGACCAAAGGGCATAACCAAGAACTCATAGTGCCCCTCATGAGTCTTAAAAGTTATTTTGGTGGTGTCCTCCTCATGAATGCAAATCTAATGGTACCCTAACTTGAGGTCCAATTTGGTAAAGTATTGAACACCATGCAATTTATCCAACAAGTCATCAATCACAAGGATGAGAAACTTATCTTTTATGGTGATATTATTGAGTTCACAAAATTCCACACATATTATCAATGAGACATCCTTCTTTTTGACCAAGAATATTGAGGTTGAAAAAGGTCTTGTGCTTGGAAAATTATTCATACTTCTAAAAATTCCTTCACCGTTTGCTTAATCTCATTCTTTTGGTGATAGGTGTTAGAGAATATTATATTATTTGGTACCTTGTAAATACTTTGTAAATATCTTGTCAATATTTGGCTTCATGTAATCATTAGGATTTTGTCTTTAATAGAAGGTTAATGTAACATTTCTCCTATGAAACTATGAAGAGTCATATCTCCTATGATTTTGAGTGGATATGAAGAGATAGTAGAAGATGAAATTTCAAGAGACTCTATGTAAAGGATATATGTAGGGATGGCAAGTGATATTGTAGGTATTGAATTTCATTTTTTTATTCAATATTGTGATGCTTTGTATATTTCTATCACCCACTTGAATTTAAAGTGTTTTATTTCATTTGATTCATGGCATGAATATGTGAGTTTCATTCTTTTATTAAATATTTTCTATGAGAATTTTATTAATTGATCTAAGTTCTTTCCTAATATATTGTAAAAGTATTTAGCCTTACATTAAAATTTGAGTAATGAATACAAAACCTTCCCAACATGTGGTACTATAACCACATATAACTTGTCATGATATCCCCATTAGCAATTTATACCTTTATTTGATCATGGCCATAGATAAAACAATCTGCACTTTTGGCTACACTAGGGTCAATAAAGGTATTTCTACTAGTAGAGTACAATAGTGTCAAAACATTGTGTCCTTTGAGAAATCCTTGGACTATCATATATTGGGGTGTTGATATTCCTAAAATACCATTTAAAGAAAGGGTGTCATCTCCTCAGGTGTTAGCCTCTTGACTATGGGAGCCTTTGGAGCATTATTGTTTATGGATGTAAAAGTTCTATTCTAGAATGTTGGGGGTCTAGAAGCCTTTTGTTGTGCATTATATTTGCTCTCTATAGGTTTATCTCACCTTGTGGTAGTCATGTAGGTGGTTGTCTTGAGCATTTAGACCTTAGTTCTTATCTCTTACTTAAGACCACTAATAAAATAACTCTCAAATAATTCATCTAGAAGACCTTCAATTCTATTGGCTAGCTTCTCAATAGTTGTAATATACTCAGGTGTAGTATTTATTTTTCAAATATTACTAAAGGCACTAGTAAAATATTTAAATTTCAATTTCCTAAAATGACTAAGGAGTTCTCTCTTGAATTGTATCCACCCAAGGTTTGGGATTTTTTCCATAACCATTGGTACTAATGTAGTACTTCAAGGTAAAAATAAAAGGAAACTATATAAATCCATGGGTTGAAATAAGTTTCATATAGTTCATACCATAGCTCAAAACCAAATCTACAATTAGGTCCTATCAAACCTTAGAAAATCTATTTTAGGAAGTCTAGGGATCATGGTCCTATTTTTCCTTGATTGTTGATAGTTTTCCTCTATAAATTCCCTAGAGAAATTTGACTGATCAATAACTTTCCCTCTTTGAGCTTCTGGGTTATTTTCAATGGACCCATCAAAATATGGATTTATAATCTTAATCACTTTAATGTCCTAACTCATTTGGTATTTTTTGTGCTAGAATCCTACTATCATGGTGGTGAGAGAAGATAATTGACCCTTGAGTTCAATTATGGCATCCAATTTGGCAAGTTGTTCCTCCATCTTATGTAATTTGGCCTCCATTGCTTGAGTTTGGGTCTCTAGTGGCATTTACTAAAAATAGAATTATTATTTTATCAATTACTATTTTTATTAAGGGTCCCAAAAAAGTGTATGGGTTCTATTTATCAAAATAATAAGCTTGAGGAGATGATACAAATGGATTATACCATAAAATGGTAGTTTTGGGATTTTTGATAAAAGTGTATGGGTGTTATATACCAAAATGATCAACTTGATGAGACGATCACAATTGGATATACCACAAAATGACATTTTTAGTAGCCCAAATTTTTTTAATATAATAAAGGTTTTTAGGTTGTATATCTTCCTCAAACCCTCTAAATCTTAATCTTTTTACTCCGTGACCACTACTGATAAGGCAAATAGAAAATAAAGGTATTCTAGGTTAATGTGTATGTAATCTCCATAGACCTCTAATATACTATAGTAGTAATTGATTATGCTTAGACCAATATTTTAGGCTACTTTCCAAGGAGGATATAACCAACATCTTAGGCACACTACTCTCATCTCTAGTTAGTATGGGAGGGTAATATTCGAGTGCTATACTTGGTGCACTATGGATAATACATGGTTCAATGCTTTTTTATATATGAATGTTTGGATTAGTGTTCCTAAAAGGGGTCTCTTGATATATGTAATGGCATGTGGGAGCTCAAATCTACATATGCGTGTTTTATTATGCCTAGGTATTAGAGCTTGATCACCCTTCACATCACTATATGCTTTATGGGTTATCTAGCTTAGCCAACAATGACAAATCTTCCATGTTATTTAAAAATGGTCAAAACATTATTTATAACCTATGGACCTAGATTTAATAGAAAACATTTTGCTCACAACAAAATCTTAATATACCCTAGAAAGGGCTTTAATACCACTTGCAAATGAACCTATTCTTCTCATGTAAATATTTCACCTCAAAAGTCTTAGTTTTGAGTTGTATTAAGAAATGAAATTCATTACCAAAGATAATTCTTACTACAATTACAAGAATTATTAACAAAAGCAACACTACTATTGTGTATCCAATAATAGAAGCATTAACTAAATGAAACATGGAAATTCAAAATAATAGCCATTGCAAGAATTCAGGACAAGTAACATTAATATCGCTTGCCTCTTCGAGGGATAACCTCCTTACAAAATATTCCAACTCCTCCCTAGTCCCATGAGCGTTACATCCTTCCTTTTTTATAGTATTTACAGGAATTTTTCTTGACATTAGCTATAACAATATGCTATGATAGTATTCTATGACAATATCCCTGACTACATATTCTATGATAGTTATATTCATGATTCCAAAGGAATTACATACATGATTCTATTACACATATTTCTACCTATATCTAAATTAATATGTGGCATACTTCTAACTTAATAAGTGGCCCGCTTTACATACAATAGTATATGCCAATAGGAGTTATAATTATGGGATACACAATAGATTCCATTTAAGTGTAGAGCTATAAAAAATTGTGCATTTTCCATACAATTACCATACTAAGTCTCACCACCTAGGAGTGAACCATTCTTATTCATTGTATTACAGTTGATCTAAGCAAATTCGATGTTGCTTAAGATTCCAAGGATGATAATTCCACAACACTTTCATATTGCAGATATTACTGCCCATTTGGACTTCTCATAAGATAATTAAATGAAATTCCTTCCTATATAATTAGAGATCCTCATGGTGTCAACTTGACCTATGGCATCATGACCACTTTGGTACCAACTTCACCATGGCACAAGCCTTAGTGGTGCCAACATATATAGACAAGTAGACCTTGACACAAATTTCATGTGTTATCATTGAGCATAAAAATACATAGAATATATATTTCTTATGTAAGGCATCAAGGGAACATTTGCATATATCTAGTATTTCCACTTCGCACTTTATAGATTGTCAATAGTTGAAGAGGGAGCAGAGTAAGAAATTTGATAACTACCAATTAAAACTACTTGATCAATTAGGAATTTCAATTGTTTTATCTCTTAATTATTTTGTTATTGTTATACATTTGTATATAGATTAGGATAATAATAGGCTAAGTCTTTCTCTTTTGCACATTCAATTCCTTATCCTAACTTCTCATTCTACCTTTTCACATACTTAAATTATACTTGTAGTATCTAAGTTTTCGTTATGTTACTTATTTTAGTATATTAGAATTAAGTGCCATGCATCTCGTCTACTAAGACCATATATTATTGTCAAAATAGCTACGTGTTCCTTATATTTTGAAATAAATTTATATTTGTATTGTCTTTAAATAATTTCATCCTTCTAGAAATATTTTGTTGTGCCCTATTTCTTGTTACAATAGTTTGAATCATAATTTATAGGCACCACAAATCAGTTTATGGATTTGTCCTCTACACCACCATATTCTAGGCCTCATGGTATAGATTAAGTTATTCTAGATAAATTTTGCTCTCATTTGATTTCTTTTGTCTCAAAATAATTTTTTGTAGTGGTTCTTTCCAAGGATAGAGCCTCCAATAGGCTTCATCACTAAGTGCCCACTCACACAATTCATAGTATAGGAAAAAAGTCATCATACTAGATCCCATGTATGAGTATATTGAAAAATATTATATTTGTAAAGAAATATCAAGGATGGAAAAGTCATCAACAATGAAGACCAAGATATAGGATGCCAAGAAGCTGATTTGAGTTTCCATGGAAGAATAGAGAAACGTACTCTATGGGAACTTTTGGAATTACATGATCAACATAGAAGCCACATCAACAGTTTCCAACCCTCTACTTTTTTACATCCATAACACGCTTAAGGTATGTACAAACATGAATATTCTATTCTTATTAGGGCTAATAAATGCTAAATTTGGACACATGGATTCAATAGCTTGATGCCTACTTTTCTACCAATCAATTTTCTAATGTGGATATGATTACTTTTTTAGCCTTGGATATGTCAAAATCAATTGTCTATTAATAGGAATCCACTAGTAGTAGGCTCATAAATGAACAATATTTTGTAGAAACCTAGATAACACTTCTAAATATAGTGCAAGATCAATTCTACCACTTGCATCACTAAGAGGATGACTACATATATTTTTTAGCAATTGTGCCAGTGTAAAGAACTATTTATCTATTTTTACATTGATGAGTTCAATAAAATTCTTAGCAATTGTGCTAGTGTAAAGAACTATTTGTCTATGTGTACATTGATGAGTTCAATAAAATTCTTAGTCAATTAAATAGCGATGAGTTTACTATTGCTCTCCTATTCTTCAACCATCGTTCACAACTCCTAATAAGTTCAAGGTAGGGTGAGTGATAATCTAGCCCTAGAATTTAAGCTATGTTTATCCTCTAGATTTGAATCAATTCATCTAATCTATATTTTATAGTATCAAGATGTTTGCACAGGTGTTCCTACTCTTCCCTAGATGTTTGGTGTTGTTTTTCAAAAATAAGGTTATCTTATTGCTCTATCAGTAATTTTCTAAGGTCAATGGATGCAGACTATTTAATGTTCTCCACCATCTAGCAACTTCTACTTCTTTATATATTATTTTTTGTTCTATTTTTTTTCTAAAATAGTTCCTACTATACTAAAACTAAACGGATTGCCCAGATAATTTTAGCATAATAATAAAAAATAAAACTATATTAAAGCATATCTTATTGACTAAAATCAAATAGATTGGCTAGGTGATCTCAGGTTAATAAGGGAAAATAAAGCAAATATTATTATAATGAAATCAAACATATTGGCTAGATAATTTCAGCATAATAAGAAAAAAATAAAACTATTCTAAAGCAGATCTTACTTACTGAAATAAAATGGATTGGCCAGGTGATCTCAATATAATAGGAAAAAGTATTGTTGTTACCATTTTGCTTCTAAGGGATGTTTTCATTGTGGTTGTGTCACTCAGTCACACCTACTTCCTGTACTACATTGGTTTTCTATAGGCCAAAGAGACTTAGATTTAAACTAGCAACAAACACACTGTGCAAGAAAATAAATTGCTTGGAAAATAAATTACTGAAATGGAAATTGCTGAAAAGTAAATGCTTGGAAAATAAATGACTAATTTGTAAGAAAGCAATAAAAGTTGATTTTAAGAAAATGGAACTTGGTCCACCTAAGGTGGAGGATGCTTGGTGTGTGTGTGCATTGATCGATGCTTGTGCCACCCTCCACATGGAAATCTATATGTGCATTTATCACTACTTGCACCACCCTCCACGTATAGGTAAGCTTCCTTACTTACATGGTCCAACAACTTGCATATCAATGTAATGGCATTCTCCCTGATAATAGTGCCAAAAATATCTATATTGGAGGGCTAATCATTTAATTACCAATCCATGTCTTAATAAATTTAAATAACATAAATCCTATATAGATATTCCATGACATTAACAAGTTCACTTGATTCAATTCCTTAAGATCAGGTTATAGAAAATATAGAATATTTTAAATATGATTCTTTTAAATATGAAATTGACTTTATAAATGTGAATTTAACTAAATTAATGAATGTGTGTGGATCCACGTGCAGCTAATGATGTGTTAAATATTTTACTTTTGAAATAAATGATGCATATTAATTTCTATTAATTTTATTTATACTAATCTAATCATATTCTAATGTAGGAGCAAGAGAACAGGAACTAGTATTTTAGAAGTGGGCACTGCATTCAAAAAGATCAGTATATTTCTCTTCTTCTCTATGCTATTTTACCTCAAAAGCTACTTATTTCATTTAACCTATTCTAACTATTAACTATTTATTTAGTGCAAGAAAAATAAAGAATTTACAGAAGGAAATAAATTATTGCAAAATACAGAATAACATTGTGAGGGATATGGAAAAATAATACTATTTTATTGTTGAGCTTCAATCATGTGCATTTCTAGGAATGAATTACAAAGATTTTTTCAAGGAGCGATTTATTCAACTTCTATTACATAATGCAATCATCGAAGGACAAGAGCGAGGAACTTTTCAAAAGTCTCATCATTGTATTTATACAATAATGTTTAATGAAGTATTTCATAACATTTTTTGTCTCTTTCAAACTAAAAAATATAAATCCTAACCTTCATACTGATAATTTAAAAAATATATATATAATTTCATAACAAGATGGATCTTTGACTAATCAATGTGAGCCCAAGTGCTAAATGACATATTCTAAACAAATACAACTTTATAACAAATAAAACTTGGACTAATCAACGTAAGCCCAAGTGGCAACCACTTTAACAACTTCTAAATTTAAGGAATAACAAGAATAATCTTTTGCCCTATTCTCAAGGAAAGAGAATATAAGTTGGCAGAATAAATCAACAACTTTGATCCTTCCAACTTTTAATAAAGACTTTACAACTTTTATTAATAATAATCAAAGATGCCAAATATTCTTTTTCCATGTTGACCATCAAATAGTTGATTGTGCATAATATACTCATGCTGGATGTGATGTGGCAACAAGGGTTGGTCAACTTTGACTCAACTCTTCCATAGCACTCCTTTTGGTAGACACTTATAGTAGCACCTTTCTGTGGTACTTCATCCACAGTGCCTGTAAGTGTGCCATATGTCCAGCTAGTCTATGTACGTTTGCCTTCTGGTTCATCAACCACAAACTTTATCCAGCTTCATACACATTTACCTAACAACATAATAACTTACACAAAATTCATGTAAAATATATGCATAAATAACTTTTATAACCATTAATCATATTGATGCATAAATGACAATATTAAAGTGAAACAGTAATAAAAATCATTCATATTCATTCATTTGCAAAGGGATATATAGGTAAATCAGATACATATACTATAACACTTTGAAACCCATCATAATTCATTTCTAGTTAAGTTAATTTTCCATAAGAATGCGACGTTACAAATATTCAAGGTTGATATGTTGTCTACCAAGACTCTCTTGATGTATTTATCACATATTTGTATTTTAATGTAAAGGGGAGAATCCCCTGATATGGTCTCGAGAGGAGAATATTCCTCATGAGAGACTAAAATGGTGTTATTAATCCCAGTAAATCCAACCATATTGGTGATATCATTTGGAGATAGATGTCGAGGGACTTCTTGTTTGCATAAGAGTTTTATCAATATTTTCCTATGAGCAGGTGATTTTTTTAGGAGTTCTAGAAGGGATATTTTAGCGGGTACTTCTTCCAATTATAGACGAAGGTCAAAGATATGAAAATTACTTTGAGAAGGTGTAACCACCAAGGATAATTTATTGGGAATTTTGATTATTGCTTTCACGGCAATCGTTGGGGGTTGATCTGAAGATTGATTCTTTGCTTGTTGTCTAGTTATAGCATTGGAAGATATTTATAGGTGAATGAAACCTATAAAATTAGCTTCTGTTTGGTCATTTGTTGGTAAAGGATTCTAAAAAATTTCCATATCTTTGTTAGGGTTTATTTTCTATTTATTGTCATATTCCCTTCTTCGATGAGGTCTTGAATAATGTTCTTTAAGGTTCTATACTTATTAGTAGTATGTCCTTCTATTTGGTGATAGTCACAGTATTCGTCTTGTCTATATCAAGTGGGCACTCCTTTCGATATTCCTAAGGTCTAATAGGTGGAAGTTCTATTATTTTGCATTGAGAAGCATTTTTAGCATAGCTAATTTGCCCCGTGTTGGTATATTGCCTTTTAGGTTTATATTCCTTTTGAATAACCAATTTTTGAGGAGCATTTTGAGTAATGTTTACATTGTTATTTTGTCAAGAATCGGTTACACCGTCTCCTATGACATGTTTGTTTTTGTATTGCCCCTTGTTGGAGGGATTTTTGTCCCTTTTCTTATTACAGTTAATTTGGTCTCACCTTATGAGGATGGCCTCTACCATTTTAGCCATGTCAATGAATAATTCGAAAGAGGTTAAGTTTGTCATATCCAAGGGATATGACAATTGTTTGTGAAGGTTTCATAGGAAAATGTGCAATATTTCTTTATGAGGGGGGATGTATTGGAGTGTGTTGGAAATATGAGCAGGATTTGTTGTCATTGATGTCAAAGGAATACTAAGCAAATGTCAAAAGAATGTTAAGAAAATGGTTCATGGTTGATTTTCTAAGAGGTAAGGATATAATATTTAATTTAAATATTATATGGCTGAAGCATCAAAAGAGAAGCAAGAAGGATAACAATATTATAATATTTGGGCAAAAGAAAAGGGTTGAAAAGATATCTCCGTTCCATGGTGGTTGAAAGAAAATAATAAGGTTATTTTGCTAAGGTGATAATGGCAAAAGGTTTCCCTAAAAACCTAAGGAAGTTTATATTTTATTTTATTTAAAAAGGCCCAAAGGACATTTAAATATTTAATTATAATATTTAAATTCATTTTGAATTTAAATAATTATAATTAAAATATTATTTTCGAAATGCAAAGTCTAATTTCTCTATCCATCGACGTGAAGGTAAATACCTTGAAAGGTATATTAATATAAGCCTAAATCAAAGGCTTAAGTTGTAATTTCGAAAATCATGTATGCTTTGTTGTGCTCGTCGATCGAACGTGGAAGGGAGAAGAAGTGTGCCAGTGCTAACTCTAAGGGAGAGAAAGGCATAAAGGGAAGTGATACTAAATTCATAGTACCATCTGGGTGGCTAGCCTAGATGATGATTGGCTTGGGCACTAAGTTGCAGTAGAGGGGAGGTCTCGGGTTCGAGACTTTGTGATAGTGAAAGGAGGAAGCTTTTTGTTTTAAAAGCTTTTGGTGGTAGCTTAGGGAATAAGTGTGTGTGGGCACACTTAGGTCCCACGTGAGCGCCTAGCTCACGTGGTAGTGGAAGCCACGGCTAGGGCGCTAGTGGTAGCGCAGCGTGGGTTCGATTCCCACCAAGGGCAAAAGGTATTTAATTTTTAAATTTAATTTTTTATCCTAAGGTTTGTTTGGCATGAGCATTTAGGGAGGTATAAGGTTTATGGAAATAAATTTTATATTGTGATTTTGGTGATTAAAGTGTTGAAAGGAGTAATAAGGCTTTAGAGGAGTTTAAATATTATTTTAAAATAAAGTCTTATTGGGTTTAATAGTTGAAAGGAGTAATAAGGTGTAATTGAGATCTAATGTTTTGTATTGTGAGAATAATTTGTGAGGAAGTTATTGAATGAAGTTTTGAGAAGGTTTTTGCTACCTAACCCTTAAGATTGGCAAAAGAGTAATTGTGATTGAGATAGGTTTTTAAGGTCAATTCTTCATCAAACAAAAGGTATGGGCACATCTTCCTTGTGAGTGATTGTTGGATGTTGTGAATGCTAAGTTGGAGAGAAAAGGGTTGTTTGATAAGCATTGTTGAGTTTGATTGTTAAAGGTTTTTTCTGAGTGAAAGTTGATGATAAAAACCTTGTTTGATAAGCATTGTTGGAAATATTGAATGAACCTTCATATGCATGATTAGGGTTTGTGCAAGATCATGAGTATCATTGTTATGTGAGATTGTTTGATAAGCATTGTTGGAAATAGTTGAGTTGAGTAAGATTTTGTGGAAGCTTACAATAAGATTTGAGGTAAGTCTTGGTGAAGACTTGTTGAGTAGATTGGACAAGTTCTAGTGAGGTTTTTGAATTTGGTTTGAGAGGACTTGTGGATAGATTAGTGTGAGCTTTTGTGGAAGCTTACAATGTATATTTGAGATAAGTCTTTGAGAAGACTTGTGAGCAGAGTTGATTGATTGATTTGTTCAAACCTTGGGTTAAGGTTTGGGGTAGATCTAGTAGAGTTGATTTGTGATTGAGTCAAGCTTTGTGTTAAGGCTTGAGGATAGATTTGAGGATAGATTTTGGTGTATATTTGAGGATATGTTTGTGCCATACTAGAGATAGATATTGAGCAGATTTGTGCTAGACCGAAGGATAGTGTTTAGTGCATATTTGAGATAGAGATAAGAGCAAGCTTTGGAGGTGATAGAGTATAGAGGATAATAGTCTCTAGTGGATAGAGGTCCATTAGCTATGGTAGTGAGGATAGGTCTTCTGAGTGAGGGTAGGAGTCTTTAGTGGATAGAGATCCATAAGCCAGTGTAGTGGAGGTAGTAGTTCTTCTAGAAGATCACCAGCCAGAGTAGAGGAGAAGGAGTTCTCCTGTGGATAGAGATCCACGAACTTGATTAGGGGATTGGTGTCTCCTTTGGATAGAGGTCCATAAACATTGTAATAGGGAAAGGATTCCCAAAAGAATTTATTTGAGAAAATTTTATAAGGAATATTTTCTCCGTGGAGTAGCCCACATTGGGTGAACCACGTTAAATCATGTCTCTCATGTGTGTGATGCTTTGTGTGATGTTTACTACTTTAATATTGTTGATGTTATCATATGGATTGAAAAGTAAAAATTTTTATCTTATACTGTTCACCCCCCTCTCAGTATAAGCACATGTTCTTCAATTGGTATCAGAGTGGGTTTCTCCATGAAAAGACTAACAGCTTGGAGGAAGATCCATCAGAAACACACATGACTTCAGAGAGTGAAGAAGAGACCATGTTTGACATAAAAGAGGAATTCTTTGTTGCTCTTAGGAACCTTGAAAATGTTAGAAATAAAAACTCAAGTTTGAAGGATCAAATTCAAGAAGATGAAGAAGCAAGGATAGAACTTCTATAGAATCTCACAGAACTCAAGATAAAGGTAGAAGAGGGAAATAAAATTGAATAGGATATGATAGATCTATTAAGAGCAAGAGAAACAGAATGTGAAATATTGGAAGCAAAAATTGTTTATCTAAGGAATGAAGTTGAAAAGACCAAGGTACTACCAGATATAGAGTTTGGAAAATAGAAAGAGGAGTCAAGTCTTCAAGAAGTAGAAACTTCAAACAAAGATAAGCAAGTGATGTATACTCCAGAAGGAAAAGACATCAGGAAGGAAGAAAGCAAAGAAGAACCATGGACGAGAGTTAATCACAAAAGGAGAAGCACTCAACCACAATCTCAAAGGCATCCAAACAGGTTACATAATTTCTTCCATGGCTATTGCTTTTCTTGTAACAAATATGGTCATAGAGTTGTACATTGCACTGGTTATGTGAAAAATGATGTCAATAGAAATTTCAACTCTTTTGCACCTCTTATGAATAATGATATCATATGTTACAAATGCAATAATTTTGGGCACAAGGCTAGATGGTGCAAAATGGTACTTCTTGAGTCTAGTAAAAAGAATACAACTTCAACAACTAGGAAAGAGAAAAAGGGAAATGAAAATGCTAGATCAATGTTAGTTCAAATAACTCTTCATGCTCAGGATAAAGAAGAACAATGGTTTCTTGATAGTGGTTGTTCTAGACACATGATAGGAGACAAAGACAAATTTCTTGTACTCAAAGAAACTAATAGAGGATCAGTAAGTTTTGGTGATAATGGATCAACAAAAATTGGTGGAAAGGGAACTCTGAGTTTAGATAATGGGAAAACAAGAATAGAAAATGTACTATATGTCAAAGGGTTAAGACACAATCTACTAAGTGTAAGCCAACTTTGTGATCAAGGTCATATGGTTACATTTCACCTAGATAGATGTGAGATAAGAAAGTCAGAAACTAGAAAAGTCATTGCAAATGCAAGTAGAACTCCAAACAACCTCTATATGCTTAGTGAGATTAAAGGGGAAAAGTGTTTTCTATCACAAGAAGATGAGATTTGGTTGTGGCATAGAAGAATGGGTCATTTGAATTTTGACAACATAGTCAACATAAGCAATAAACAAGCTGTCAGAGATTTACCCAAGCTAAAAAGGCCACAAAACACAATATGTGCACCTTGTCAACATGGAAAGCAAACTAGAACAAGTTTCAAATCAAAGGGATATATGTCATCAGAGCCATTAAAGCTAATACATACTGATCTATGTGGTCCTACCAGAACACAAAGTATTCAAGGTGAAAGTTACTTCATATTGTTCATAGATGATTACTCCAGAATGACTTGGGTAGCTTTCCTAAAAGATAAGTCGGAAGCTTTTGATAAATTCAAGGTATTTAAAGAATGGGTCAAAAATGAAACCGACAAAAGGATTAAGTGTTTGAGATCTGATAGAGGAGGAGAGTTTACCTCAAATGAATTTGTAGATTTTTGTGAACAACATGGAATCAAGAGAGAATACTCAATTGCAAGAACTCCTCAACAAAATGGAGTAGTTGAAAGGAAAAATAGGACTATTGAGAATATGGCTAGAGCTATGTTAAATGAGTCCAAGATTTCAGATGGATTTTGGAGGGAAGCAGTCAACACAATAATATATATAATCACTAGGGCTCAAATGAGGGTAAACCATCACAAGACTCCATATGAGCTTTGGAAAGGAAGACCGACCACTGTAAAGCACTTCAAGGTTTTTGGAAGCAAGTGTTACATAAGACGGGAAGAGCAAAACTTGGGCAAGTTTGACCCAAGATGTGATGAGGGAATATTTCTTGGTTATTCTACTAAGAGTAAAGCTTATAGATGCTACAACAAAAGGACACACACTATTGTAGAAAGTATAAATGTAACAATTGATGAGAAGATAGATTCAAGAGAACCAGTTCAACAAATTGTGTATCAGGAAGATGGAAGTTGTCAAGAAGAGTTTCATGAGGAATCAGATGAAGAAGAGGAAGAAACACAAAGACTTCTTCCTAAAACTCCATCCAGGTATGTACAAAAACATCATCCAAAAGATCTAATCATTGGGAATCCAGATGAGAGACAGACAAGGAGAAGGATAATAACACCATCTCAACAAGCAAATTTTTCCTTGTTATCTAAGATTGAGCCAAAAGACTTCAATCAGGCAAGTGAAGATAAGTTCTGGATTAAGGCAATGGATGAGGAATTAGATCAGATAGAGAAAAGCAAGACTTGGGAACTTGTTCCATGACCAAAAGACAAAAATGTGATTGGCACTAAATGGGTATTCAGAAACAAGTTAAATGAAGATGGTCAGGTGGTCAAAAATAAAGCAAGATTAGTGTGCAAAGGTTATGCACAGGTAGAGGGAATTGAATTTGATGAGACATTTGCTCTAGTTGCATGACTTGAAGCTATCAGAATGTTCTTAGCCTTTTCAAGCTTCAAAAACTTCAAAGTATATCAGATGGATGTTAAATCAACATTTCTAAATGGTGTTCTAGAAGAAGAGGTTTATATTGAGCAGCTAAAAGGTTTCAAATTGACTGATAAACCAGACTATGTATGCAGATTGAAGAAGGCACTTTATGGACTAAAGCAAGCTCCTAGAGCTTGGTATTCAAGATTGGATAAGTACCTACAGGAATAGGGTTTCAGGAAAGGAATAGTGGATAATAACTTATACATAAAAAATGAAGGGAATGATTTACTAATTGTGGTTGTTTATGTTGATGATATCATTTTTGGAGGAAACAATGATAAGATGTGTCAAAAATTTGCAAAGAGCATGCATAATGAATTTGAGATGTCTATGCTTGGTGAGTTGTCCTTCTTTCTTGGACTTCAGATTTCACAATCAAAGAAAGGGGTGTTTCTTTCACAAACCAAGTATATAAAAGAGATGCTAAAGAAATTCAAGTTAGAAGATTGCAAACCAGTAAGTACTCCCATGGTTACAGGATGTAAGTTAAGTAAAGATGATGAATCTCTAGAGGCAAATCAGAAATTATATAGATCTATGATTGGCAGCTTATTGTATGTCACAACTACAAGACCAGATATCATGCAAGCAGTGGGATTAGTGGTAAGGTTTCAGGCAACACCCAAGGAAACACATGTAGCAATAGTAAAGAGGATTCTCAGGTATCTAAAAGGGACTATGGACTTTGGGCTCTGGTATCCCAAAAGTGATAGTTTCACTCTCACAACTTATACAGATGCAGATTGGGCTGGCAACATTGATGATAAAAAAAGCACAAGTGGAGGAGCATTCTTTCTAGGAGACTATTTGGTCTCTTGGTTAAGTAAGAAATATGCATCAATATCCTTATCTACAGTAGAGGTAGAGTATATTGCAGTAGTTGCCAGTTGTACATAGGTATTATGGATGAAGCGAACTCTAGAGGATTTTAAGATAAAATATGATCATCCTATTCCCATACTATGTGATAATACAAGTGCTATAAATATCTCAAAGAATCCAGTGATGCACTCTAGGACAAAGCACATTCTGATTAAGTATCATTTTTTGAGAGAAGATGATGGATAAACAGGTTAGGTTGGAATATGTTACTACAAAGGAGCAGATTGCAGATATTTTCACTAAGCCACTTTCGAAAGAGACTTTTGAGTACCTGCAAGAAAATTTGGGAGTAGTTATACTCCCACCCTAGAATTAACCACCTCAAGAGGAGGTGGGGGAGGGGCTAAGCTAAGAGTTTCATTCTTAGCCCCAAGCCCCAAAGGTGACCCTTTGCCATTGATGACAAAGGGGGAGAGATTTGAGTAAGGGGGAGATATTTGAGTTAGGAGGAAAGCATTCAGTCAGGGGGAGCAGTTTCTCAGGGGGAGTAGAATAGAAAGAGGTAAAGGAAATGATAAAAGGTAAATGGGTTGCCATCAATGACAAAGGGGGATATTGTTGGAAATATGAGCAGGATTTGTTGTCATTGATGTCAAAGGAATACTAAGAAAATGTCAAAAGAATGTTAAGCAAATGGTTCATGGTTGATTTTCTAAGAGGTAAGGATATAATATTTAATTTAAATATTATATGGTTGAAGCATCAAAAGAGAAGCAAGAAGGATAACAATATTATAATATTTGGGTAAAATAAAAGGGTTGAAAAGATATCTCCGTTCCATGGTGGTTGAAAGAAAATAATAAGGTTATTTTGCTAAGGTGATAATGGCAAAAGGTTTCCCTAAAAACCTAAGGAAGTTTATATTTTATTTTATTTAAAAAGGCCCAAAGGACATTTAAATATTTAATTATAATATTTAAATTCATTTTGAATTTAAATAATTATAATTAAAATATTATTTTTGAAA
Organism: Wollemia nobilis; assembly: GCA_028583015.1. NCBI lineage: Eukaryota > Viridiplantae > Streptophyta > Pinopsida > Araucariales > Araucariaceae > Wollemia > Wollemia nobilis. Next base: position 4,033,615 of record JAQPPZ010003172.1, on the reverse strand, counting down.
TGCAAAGTCTAATTTCTCTATCCGTCGATGTGAAGGTAAATACCTTGAAAGGTATATTAATATAGCCTAAATCAAAGGCTAAAGTTGTAATTTGAAAATCGTGTATGCTTTGTTGTGCTCATCGATCGAACATGGAAGGGAGAAGAAGTGTGCATAGTGCTAACTTCGAGGAAGAGAAAGGAATAAAGGGAAGTGATGCTAGATTCATAGAACCATCCGGGTGGCTAGCCTAGATGACGATTGGCTTGGGCGCTAAGTTGCAGTAGAGGGGAGGTCTCGGGTTCGAGACTTTACGATAGCGAAAGGAGGAAGCTTTTGTTTTAAAAGATTTTGGTGGTAGTGTAGGGAATAAGTGTGCATGGGCACACTTAGGTCCCATGTGAGCACCTAGCTCACGTGGTAGTTGAAGCCATGACTAGGGTGCTAGTGGAAGCGCAACGTGGGTTCGATTCCCACCAAGGGCAAAAGGTATTTAATTTTTAAATTTAATATTTTGTCCTAAGGTTTCTTTGGCATGAGCATTTAGGGAGGTATAAGGTTTATGGAAATAAATTTTATATTGTGATTTTGGTGATTAAAGTGTTGAAAGGAGTAATAAGGCTTTAGAGGAGTTTAAATATTATTTTAAAATAAAGTCTTATTGGGTTTAATAGTTGAAAGGAGTAATAAGGTGTAATTGAGATCTAATGTTTTGTATGGTGAGAATAATTTGTGAGGAAGTTATTGAATGAAGTTTTGAGAAGGTTTTTGCTACCTAACCCTTAAGATTGGCAAAAGAGTAATTGTGATTGAGACAGGTTTTTAAGGTCAATTCTTCATCAAACAAAAGGTATGGGCACATCTTCCTTGTGAGTGATTGTTGGATGTTGTGAATGCTAAGTTGGAGAGAAAATGGTTGTTTGATAAGCATTGTTGAGTTTGATTGTTAAAGATTTTTTCTGAGTGAAAGTTGATGATAAAAACCTTGTTTGATAAGCATTGTTGGAAATATTGAATGAACCTTCATATGCATGATTAGGGTTTGTGCAAGATCATGAGTATCATTGTTATGTGATATTGTTTGATAAGTATTATTGGAAATAGCTAAGTTGAGTAAGCTTTTGTGGAAGCTTATAATATAGATTTGAGGTAAGTCTTGGTGAAGACTTGTTGAGAGGAAATTTTAGTGAGGACTTGTAGATGAGGTAAGTCTTGGTGAAGACTTGTTGAGAATATTGGATAAGTTTAGAGATTACTTGTGGATAGATTAGTGCGAGCATATTTGAGATAAGTATTTGAGAAGACTTGTGAGCAGAGTTGATTGATTGATTTGTTCAAACCTTGGGTTAAGGTTTGGGGTAGATCTAGCAGAGTTGATTTGTGATTGAGTCAAGCTTTGTGTTAAGGCTTGAGGATAGATTTGAGGATAGATTTTGGTGCATATTTTAGGATAGGTTTATGCCAGACTAGAGATAGATATTGAGCATATTTGTGCTAGATCGAAGGACTGTGTTTAGTATAGATTTGAGGATAGATTTGAGAGTAAGCTTTGGAGGTGACAGAGTATAGAGGATGATAGTCTCTAGTGGATAGAGGTCCATTAGCCAGGGTAGTGAGGATAGGTCTTCTGAGTGAGGGTAGGAGTCTTCAGTGGATAGAGATCCATAAGCTAGTGTAGTGGAGGTAGCAGTTCTTCTAGAAGATCACCAACCAGAGTAGAGGAGAAGGAGTTCTCCTATGGATAGAGATCCACGAACTTGATTAGGGGATTGGTGTCTCCTTTGGACAGAGGTCCATAAACATTGTAATAGGGAAAGGATTCCCAAAAGAATTTATTTGAGAAAATTTTATAAGGAATATTTTCTCCATGGAGTAGCCCACATTGGGTGAACCACGTTAAATCATGTCTCTCATGTGTGTGATGCTTTGTGTGATGTTTACTGCTTTAATATTGTTGATGTTATCATATGGATTGAAAAGCAAAAAGTTTTATCTTATACTGTTCACCCCCCTCTCAGTATAAGCACATGTTCTTCAGAGTATCCCTACAAGGGATTTCCATTTGGCCAAGAAATCTATGAATTTCTCATTTTTACCTTGCTTAAGTTGGTAAAGGTCATCTATGGTAACCTTATATTCTATATAGATCAAAAATTGTTTAACGAAGGCTTCCATAAGTTCTTTGAATATCTTAATGGAATGATGAATAATTTGAAAATACCATTCTAAGGCTAACCCACTAAGACTTTTAGGGAATAACCTAAGGAGAAGTTTTTCATCATGATTGATGTCACTACAAGCTATTTTGAATAGACTCAAATGGTTGATAGGATATTATTTTCCATTATACATTTGAAACTTAGGAGTTTCAAAATTCTTTGATAATGGGTGATTAAGAATTTTTGGATTCGAAGGTTCATTGTAGAATTCTTCAAAAGAATACTTAAGTTTAGATGTTCCTTTAAGGGAGGCAATTTGACATTCATGTTCTTCAAACTTGGCATCTCTCTTTTCTAGGTTTGAGATTTTGGTATTTATATTTTGAATATCATTTGATGGAGGTTGAGTTTGTGATTGGGAAAATGTATGCATTGCAAAAGGTATACTTGTAAGAGTTGAAATATTTTGGTTTGAAGTTGTGGTTTGAGGGACTTGAGTGGGTCCCAAATTGAGAGTGAAGAAGGGATTTGTAGTAATAGTTGTTTCACTAGGAAAATTTGAAAAAGGATTTCCTGAAGTGGGCATTTCTATTGATAAGGTAAGAGGTGTTGTAGAATCAGTAGGTTGTGTCATAGCCACATTGAAACTTTCCAAGGTGTTTTGAATTTTGTTGATTTGAGCAGATGCTGATTGTTCATTAGAATAGCCTATGTTTTTGTGCATTGTGGAAAATTTTGTTTCCCCTTGTTCTCTAAGTTCTTCTTTAAGGACATCCAAAATTATTTCTTTTTTCTTTCGATGTTATCTCAAACATGGTCCAAAGTTTGATAAGAAATTTGTTCAACAATTAAATGTTCCCTTGGTACTTGTTGTGACCAAGGGTTTACCTCTTGTTCAATTTTTATTTGAGAGGATGATCCTTCCTACGAAGGAATAGGGAAACCCTTATTTCAGGTGTTATAAGGATGTTGAGACATAGTTAGAAGACTTAGCTTTGAAGAGGGAGTTAATTTATTAAAGATTTATTTATAGAGTACTTATAGCAAAGAAGAGAAGATGTTTGATATCCTTATGTCACCCAGATAAGTAGCCCCCCTTGTGAGTCCCACTAATCCACCGTAATATACTTGCCTAAGGAGATTTATCCCCTAATATTTGTACATCAGTTTACTCAAGGGTCATTAATATTACCCCAGTAGGATTAGCAATTGGTTATTTTCTTTATATCTTAATTTAAGGTGATGTAAACTAAGCAAACAAATTAGATGGTTTATTTAAGTTCAACAAAATTTTATCTTAGTTAATGTAAAAGGAGTGTTCACATCAAGTTCACCAAATTATGTAGGCGATAGGAAAACCTTGTGTTCTTTTCCCTTTAGATCTAATTAAATATTAAGTGTGCACGGGGGAGATTTGTTAGAATATCTACTTCCCCACTTAAGGATATCTTTCCAAAAGAGATCCCGAGAATGTAAATATCCTCAACACAACTATACCCCTACTTTTATGCTTTTTTCTATGGTTTTATAAGGTTGATGTAATGCTTGTTTTGCGGTGTTTATGGGTTGAATTAAGACAAACACCTAAATTTTTGGATCTCTATTAATCTTGACTCTTTATTGAGCCTTAATGGTTATTTGAACCTAAATTGTTAGAACCATCTAAAATTCAATGCTTATTTTAATTCACACAAATAAAAGCAAACAAGATCTAACCTAAATGCTCTTCAAGTTTTGAATGCACTAGACTAAGGAGATTTTGATTTCAGGGCAAACAAGGGAGGAAGCAATCAAACAAGCTAGCCTAAATGCAACTATATGCTTTTCAATTTCTTGTCTAAGTACTTGAATATAAAATATATGCTAGAAAAAAGCCTAGGATTCCTTAATTGATTAGTATTATAGTGTTTTGTAAAGAAATTATAGCAATTGATAAAGAAATTACAAGGTTTTGTAAACGATTTGTGTTTTCTAACTAGAATTCATTAATTTCCCAAAATAAATGTGTTTTATGTTTTGAAATAGTATAAAACCATAAAGAGAACATAGAGAAAATAAAATTACTAAGCTAGGGAAGGGCCAAGTGGTTGGATTACCTTTATTGGATTCTGTCTACCAAATTCACCACTCAAAAGTGCTAAATTTACCATTGATACCAAATTTGCCACAGGGGTGGTGAATTTGGTAAAACCTACACAAAGATAAAAAAAAATAGATTTTCTACTTTGGGGGATCTTTTTTAGGGTAGTGAGGTGATAAAACTATCTTTATTGCTAATCAGACCCCTGTTTTGTAAAAACAATGAGTATGCTTGCCTTCTCGAATGGATTTTTGGCATGTTGCTAAATTCATCATTGGGTGTTGACAAATTTACCATTGGTGAATTTGGTCTGAATTGTGAATTTGGTTCTATGATTTTGGCTACCAAATTCACCATAGGGGTGGCAAATTTGGTCCTAGGAAAAGTTTTTGAGTTTTTGGGGTTGATTTTGGCTATCTCTAATTATGCTTTTGGGTTGAAAATTCTTGGGAAGGTTCCTAATGTGGCCTAGAAGGTTTGAAGATGCTGAAATCAGATGATTGAACCTTTGAAATCTGATTTTGCTAAACTATCCATAGGGGTGGTGAATTTGGTACTGGATACATTTTTTAAAATTACAGAGCAAATTTCAGATCAGTCTGAAGGGGGTTTTGGCTAAAATTGTTAGGGAATGATCCTAGTATATTTTAGAAGATCTATGTACAATAAAATATAGATATTAGACTTCTAAAATAGAGAATCAAAGGACTAAAATTTTAAATATGAAAGAAAAGTATGAAATACCCTAGGGGTCTGCAAGTTTTGTGAATTGAAGCTATAAAATATTGCGGGGTACAAATTGAAGGCTAAGGTATGTTGAGTTAGGGTTAAAATAACTCCTAGAAATATTAGAATAGTAGATTATAATTATAGACTTAATAATTTAGTGAGTTATGTTAAGAAACTACACGAATCTTAAATGAAATGGATAGTATGTAAGCAAAAAGAAATGTAAATGCAATTAGATGTAATAGAGGTGTAAACAAGTCTAAAATCTAATGTTAAATGTAAGAGAGAGCTAATATAACTTGATGAAAATAAGATTAGTACTCAGATAGCAATAAATTCATCAAATAAAAGCACATGAAATGAAGGAAATATTATTAGAATGCTTGAACAAATGGAGAATAGAGTGCAAAAGTGCTTGATATGTAAAAGAAAATGGCATGGAAGAAGACACAAAATATTAGTATGTTGTAGCCAACATATAGAAACTATAGAAAAGAGAGTTAGCATATTTTATCCAAATTTATGCAAAGGAAAGCATAATAAAATCCTACAAAATAGAGTATTAGAGGTAAAAGTGTTGTTAAAAGTAAATGCAAACTAAAATAACCTACAAAATAAGTGTTAGAGATGATGCAAGGATGCTAATATTGAACAAGAAGGCTTCCAAACACTATTATAATGCTACAAAAATAGGGTTAGAGGCTACCAAAGAAAAATATAGAAATTCTACAATAGAAATTGAAGCATATGAAATGAAATGCATAAAAAGGAAGGTGTCAAGTTAGCAAGGCTACAACCTAGAGGACAAAATTTTGTGGAATCAAGGTGAGAAGAGATAAGAAGGAATCTAGGAGAGCTCTCCTTATTGCCTCCAATGGTGATCTCCTTACTCCCAAGTCCTCCTTTCCTTGCTTGAATTGCTCTCAATGATCACAAAGGATACTCAAATGCTTGATAAAAACCTATGCAATGCTTGAGAAGAACTTGAAAGAGAAATGCTAATTCTAGAAGAATGTGGATAGAGCTTTGCTATAGTGAATTACCTTGCCAAATGCCTACCCAAGAGGTCCTTAAATAGGATTTGGAGGGAGGAATTGATAAGAAAAAGTTCAAACTAATGCATCTTGAACCTTATTGAGGCATGCAAGATCAATGGTAGAGGTGGAAATATGCTTGATCCGAGTTTAACTAGTTTGTGTGGAATATTCTTGATCGTTTTACAAAATTTACCATTATTTACCAAATTCACCACAGGTGTGGTAAATTTGGTTATGAGTGGTGAATTTTGTAACAAATTAGATTGGATTTAGGATATTTTAAATTTTGAAAGGGTTACCAAATTTTCCACTAGAAAAATTCACAACAAGGGTGGCAAATTTGGTAAAAACTAGTTTTTTTGCCAAAATATTTATTTTGTAGTTTTTCCAAAGTCGCCACTCAACTTGCCACTGGAAAATTTGGTTAGAGTGGGAAAATTGGTAAAGGTATTTTTTGGTGCCCAGATTGATGAGGAATGACAATTTTGAATTTTTGTGAAGATTAAAACAAATTTTGAGAAGTTTTGGAGGGTTTGTAATCAGTTTTGAGAAGTCACAATTTGCAAGTCAAAATTGGGTGTCTAGAATAGAATGCCAAACTAGTGCTATAATTGGTCAAATTAGTATATATCCATCTCACCCTTCTTAGTAATAATCATTCATATCCTCTACCTAGACATGGTGTAGATGCTATGGTCACCTTATGATCTAGTGCTCCCATAGCTCATCTATCACCCACCTCCCTAGTGGCAAGACACTAACATATGACCTATGCACATTCTCATAGTGTTGGCTATGTTAGAAATAGATTAAATTACATCATTTGGGTCATGTAAATGTACCTACCAAGGTACATACTTAGGACATTAGATTACTTTAGGGGGAAGTTATGTAGTTTATTCATGCAATGTAATAAATGCACAAGTGTCAATGTGTAAGCTGTACATGTGCAAGTTATCCCTTGCACAACTAGATAGAGTGTTGGCTAAGGAATATATCTTCCTATATAATGGCCTTATTGTCATAGATTAGTGAGCATCACTTACAACATCTTAGAGCATATCTTAGATAAAGTTATCCATATTTGTAGTCTAGTAGCATTATTCATGGAGTGTTCATTTATTCCATAGCTACATTGTATTCATTTCTATTTATAGCATATTTTATTCATATCGTAGATTTACTTTATTTCATATTATTTTTTCATCTTGTGTTTTCTATATCCCATTGCATACAACATCAAAAGCTAACATTGGTGTCAGAGATACAATAGATCTAGCCACAGAAAACCACCATTATAAAATAGCCTGAGTTTTTTGTCAACCTAACACGTCTTTGGACCAGTCACTATCAAAAACTCTCAGAAGAGTCTAGGTGGTAGAATCAGAGAGAGCCACAAGTGAGGATTGAAATAAATCTTAGTTTCAAAATTACTGAGATTACATTTGGCTAGAGTCTTTCCACAGAGTTGCAAAAAAACTCATGAAGACTAGGACTCAACATTCAATCCACTAGATTGATAAATCAACTAGTGAAGATAACTCAAGATATCTAGAATTTCTTAACTATTACCCAAAGTTTCTTTTGTTTCAAAAATTTAATTCTCAAAATATTGGGATTCCTCCTACAATAAAAATCTAGGATATTTCAACTTTTTTGCCTAAAGGTCAATGTATATTCATAGTGTAGAGGTTATTTACTTGTCCAAGACAAGAATATTATGGAAGAAGACTTTTGGAGAAGAGTTGTGGTGAAGTTAGGATACATGAGACCTCCATTTCTAAATTGAGAATGTCACACAAGAAGAAAAGGTAATGGTAGCCTTGATGAAGAAGAAAAGGCCATAGAAGCCTTGATCTAGAAGAAAAGGCCATAGAAGCCTTGATCCAGAAGAAAAGGCCATAGAAGCCTTGATCCAGAAGAAAAGGCCATAGAAGCCTAAATCCAAAAGAAAAATGACACAAAAGCCTTGATCCTGAAAAAGGTTATAGAAACCTTGATATTGAAGAAAAATGCCATAGAAGCCTTGATATTGAAAAAGAGTATAGAAGCCTTGATACTGAAATAAGGCCATAGAAGCCTTGATATTGAAGAAGACTCCAGAAGTGAGTATTTGATTCAGAAGGAGATTAAGATTTTAGTACTAATATTTGTTTGTAGGGAAAGTAGATTCAAGGATTCAAGAAACTTCCTACAAGAAATATAGGAAGAGTATCTTCTTTAGAATCAATCTAGAACTTGAAGCTAAAGAGATAAGGAGAATATCACATTAAATAAATTATAGTATTTGAAGAAGAAGAAGAAGAAGGACTAGGAGAGTACTGCTCAAATCCAAAAGTAGTAAAAGTGAAGATCTAGAGGAATATCTCACCACCAACACTTCCAAGATAAAAAGGTTGAAGAAAATGTCTCAAGGAAGACCAGAAGAACCTGTAAGATAAAAGACTTTGGGAAAGTCTCAATGAGCATCTAGTAAAAGGATTGGAGTGTCTTACTGAAGAAATAATCAAATAAGAACTTATTGGAGAATCCACTACCAAGGAGTAGCCCCTGATAGTGAAGGACTTGGGATAATTGTTACCATCCAATAAAAATCCCAAGAGGAGAATAATTTGGTAAGGAGTACCAAATACTAGAAGAATAATCTAGTGAAGACCTCAAGACACTCAAAATATTGAGATGAAGATACTGTTTGAAGTTAGAATTTGATAATAATCTTAAAGGAATATTATGACAAAAGAAGCCTACCAAATTAAGGATATTTGGATATTACCTCTCACAATAAGAAGACACCACTTTAGAAATAAATATCTCTTCAAATATACAACAAAAGGAGGAGACTACAAGAGGAGAACAAGCCACCAAAATCCTAGGCTCATGAAAGAAAGTTCAAGACCATTTTTTTGGTGAAGATGAAGTTGATCAAGGTAGCCTACAAAGAACTGCAACATCTTACTCAAGGTAGCAACTTGGTGATCCTATACACCAAGATCTACATCCTCTATAAAATTGGTAAAAATAGCTTTCAAAAAGGTATGCAACTATTGGTGCAAGTAGATTCATTAATTGGTTTACTTATGAGATTTATTAAAGCACCTTAAATCAGATTAAAGTTGCAAAAAGGAGAATTAAATTACAATATTCAAAAGTGCAAAAAGAGAAAGGTTCATTTAATGTTCATTTTCACTTTAGGAGTTGATTATATTTTATAATTTCAACTATTTATCAACTACCTATCATCTACTTTGGAAAGTAAAAGAAGACTAGCTCCTACTACATTTGCTTATAAGGAAATTGTAGAATAATTCTTAAAAATTAATTTATTGTTATTCTTGATTAGCTATAGTAAATTGATTAAGTGCATTAATTTTAAGAGTTAATTAGAGTGATAATATAAAATTGTTAGTGCAAAAAAAAAGTGAAAGTTTATTAGATTTATTTGCACTATCCTATTGCTCTCAAAATATTATTATTTGTGTTCCTAAGAAAGTTACAAAAATAGAATTTATCAAAGTGTCTAAAGACACTATTAGTGCATAGATATCTACAAATTTGAGTGGCTTGGAGAAGACATATAATCAGATAATCCTCCAAGCATTGGATAAGAAAGTAACCAAAATAGCAAAAAAGGAAGCCTCGAACGAGACTTGGTGAGTCTCAAGTTCAAAGCACAATAAGTTTTCTGCAAACGAATAGTGCAGAAAATACAGCAAAAAGAGAGCTTCTATCAAGTGGTTACAAGCTTGGATTTATTTATAAAATATCCAAGCAAAAAGTGGAAGGTGTATAATCAAAGAGACAACCTCGAAACCCCTCATATTGCATTCAAAATTCTGCCACAAAACCATAAAATCAGACTTGAAAAAGAGGTGCAATAAGAACTATTTTATATATGAATATGTTACATTGCATTGCAATATCCTAATTTGGTTTATATAGAAAAAGGATGCAGATTTGAATGTGTCTCAAGGGCACAACATCCACTAGAAAAACCAGACAAAGGCAGTCATTCACTGATATCCTTCCAAGCACATCAAAGGAGTCACTCTAAAGGCTCTTACTCTCTCATATTGTCCAAACCTACAAGAGACAAGACAAAAAATCAAAGGGATAAAATGACATTATAATCAATAGAAACACTGTCTACAAGGAGGACGTATAATAGGTGAGAAAAGAGGAAGATAAAAGCACCATTAGATCATTCCATTATCCACATATTTGAAGTAAAAAATCAATGCTCAAGCCTCTAGATCAATGCTCCTCAACTCATATTGAAATAATCTACAAGAAAGTGCAATTGATCGAAAAAGGAGCTATGGATAGTAGAGGGTTTAAAGAAACTCCAAGAAGGATACGTTGAAGGAGCATTATAGAAGACTCCCATGCACAATGAGAAAGTAACATTTATCACTTGAGATAATACCCTAACACTCCTCACTCGAGCGCTCATATTCATCAGCAAGGGAGTTACAAGCTACAGGTTGGTGCAATGAACATATGAGGAACACTTATCCAAAGAAAAGCCAAGAACTTCATTAAAATAATGTAGTGTCCATACATTACACGAAGAAGAAAATAAGTATTCTCAAGAATATTCTACTCCTAAAGAACTCACAAAGAAACAAACATGCCACTTGGTACTCAAACCAATATTCTCTTCCAATTTAAGAGTGTCAACAACCAAGGCATTCAGTGGAGCATTTACATCCGAGTTCTGCAAACATAGGGTATAGTGGTAGTGTGAAAGCAAGGTGTGAAAGAGCCTTCAATGCTATGGATAGGGAAGGTCAAAGGTAGACATTAACAGTGCCACATTTGGAATGTCTAAACCTACAAAGGTTCCAAGAAAATCATTTGAGGAATATCCAAATAAGTAATGTCTATATTACATCCCATGCACAACGAATACAACATCAACTATTGAATGATATAAGGTAAGCTTTATTCCCACTATAATATGCTTTCACTTTCTTGGGAGTTATAAGGTTAAACTTAGAGGAATACAACTACATTGAAAGCTATATATTAAAGGGGAATAGTATATCATATCAATATAATATTTTCAATATTAACATAGGAGAAATAAGGACTTCTACTGGAATTTATTTATAAAATATTTGTAAATATTAATGTGGTCTAAATTTTCCAAAAATTTGGAGTTATAAGGATTACTACATCAAATTGACTTATTGGAAATTAGATACACTACAATCAAAATCCTAAAGGAATATATAAAATAGGTTATTAAAAGCTTTATGATAAGGTTGGATATTTATATACTTGTCTCAAATACATCAAAAAAGGGACAATAAAGCCAACATTAAAACCTCTTCAAATTGGAAAAATGCTTAGTTCAATAGGAGCAATAAGGGATAATAAAAGTTGATTTTTGATATTTACAAAACCTTACAAACTCAACCAAAAATTGAACTATATTTTCAAAAGCACTATATTATATTCCTAGGGAGTCATAAGGGATTCTATGAAACTTGTTAATATCAACATTTATCATAAATTATCAAGTTGCAAATCTATTTGGAAAATATAAGATTTTTACAAAATCTAAAATTCCATTAGGTGTATACACTCTCATTACTAGGGAGACATAAGGAAGCCTACAAACCTAAGGATCAATAAAGGTTTTATCAAAATCAAGCTTATATACTTCAAGGTTCTAAGTCCTAACTCATTTCTTCAATTTTACTTCTTCAAATGGGAAAAGGAATGCCATACAATGAATGTGAAACTTGCTTCAACCAATCTATGAAACATGAAAATATGTGGTACATTGAATCCAGATCTAATCATCATATGACAAAAAATATACAATGGTTTGACTATCTTGAAGGTGCTAAAGGTTACAGACTAAGAATTGTAGATAGCCAAACTTATCCCATACATGGATATGGATGTGTAACACCAAAAAAATAATTTCCAAATATTCTACTACAAAAAGTCTTATATGTTCTAGGATTAACATTCAATCTCATATCCATGAGAAAATTGGTAGAAGACAACTATATGAACAACTTTGGATTCAATGGAAATTTCATAAGATATCGTGATGTTTCAAAATTATACTAACATTTTTTCAAAGGAACAGATTGAATAAAATGAAGGACCAGTACACCAAAAAGGTAAGCATAGAAGAATCAAGAATATGAGAGGACAATTGCACCATGCTCTACTTAGTCATCAACAATTAGAACCAAATGAAGATACTCATAAATACTACAATAAAGGTGGCTGGATAGAAAACAAGGAAGGACCTGAACAAGCCAAAGATCATTCAATGGAAGAAGATCCACATTGAAGACTAAAGTATTCAATACCCAAATAATGTAATACAAAGGGGTGTTAGAAATAGATTATATTACATCATTTGGGTCATGTAAATGTACCTACCAAGGTACATACTTAGGACATTAGATTACTTTAGGGGGAAGTTACCTAGTTTCTTCATGTAATGTAATAAATGCACAAGTGTCAATGTGCAAGATGTACATGTGCAAGTTATCCCTTGCATAACTAGATAGAGTGTTGGCCAAGGAACCTATCTTCCTATATAATGGTCTTATTTTCATAGATTAGTGAGCATCACATTGAGAATCAATTACAACATCGTAGAGCATAGCTTAGATAAACTCGTCCATATTGAATATGGGTGCAATGTAATTTAGTAGCATTATTCATGGAGTATTCATTTCCTCCATAGCTATATTGTATTCATTTTCATCATTTATATTTATATCATATTTTAGTCATCTCACATATTTACTTTCTTTCGTATTATTTTTGTATCTTACGTTTGCTATATCCCATTGCATACAACATCTAAAGTTAACATGCTCTACCTATATGTTGCTAGCAATTTTGTATTGGGTAATGGCCTTGGTAGTGTATTTAGTCTCTGGACTACTATGTGCTCCCAGTACCGTACTTGGAGCAAAGTCATACACATCATCCCTATATGTCGCTTATACATGATGCTTTAGTATGCAAAAATCATACACTTAATGCAATTATATAAAATCAAATTGAATAACCAAATCATGTAACCATAAAGAAAAATACAAGAAAAATGGTGCCCTGCTCATTAATATTGAATCATGTCCTTGAAAATGAGGTTACAATGATATCCCTCTAAGGGATTTGATACCAATTTGATACAATTTTTACAATCAAGAAATATGGTAGGTGTAACACGTAGAATATTTGCACCCTCTCAAACTAATTTGGAAGGAGTTTCTTGTGACCTTCGCAAGGTATGATGTGAATGTGATGAATCTTTATGTTGATAGCTCCTACCAAGACCTAAAATATGCACACAAGAACACTCACAAGATGTTAATAGCATTTTTAGAGCCTTTCATGATGAGGCCCTTATTCATGATAAAATAAAACATTAACGAAATTGAAATTTGACAATATGAATGCATGAAATTGAATTAAAACTATGCTAGAAAGAGATTAAAATGCTTCTAAGACTGTTGAAAATAAGAAAAATAGGAAATCAGATCTATCCAAGAGGTCATCATGAGGTAGAGTGGTCTAGAATGCTGACCATACCTGGGTAGGATGGTGGTTCCTGTGGGCCATATCGGGGTGAGATGACCACTGAACTGCAGGTACATTTCTTATGGTTGATGCGGGGTGACACTTGGTTTCGATCTGTAAAATTGATGTTCAAGGGTGTGCTCTTGAATCATAATTTAATTATAGAAATTAGCATGAAATAAGGACATTGATGATGAAAGAGTGTTGAATTTGATCTTCAAGCTTTGAGATACTCCATTGTTGCACTTGAGAGCTCCATGACTAAAATCTAGCAACACTTCATTGCTTATGATAGTAGAATCTCTTTGGTATTCAATTCGTCAACACTTTATTATCATCCAATTGCTATATTTTTCATGAAGGTAAGGTATATTCTTATAGATTTCCAAAAATGGGAATCTTGGCTTGTGTGATAAGCCAAAAATAAAGAAAAATTTGGTTTTAGGAAGGCCAACCGTCGATTCTAGAACCTTATCGCACTTGATAGTTGATGCTTAGTTGTTGCATAACTGATTTTTCTTTGGTTTGGGAGCTTGATTTTGTTACAGGCACAATCATCCTAGGGTAGGGCAGCCGTGAATACTAGTTGTCCTAAGATAGGGTAGCCTCTGGAGGCCATCCCAAGGTAGGATGGTCTAGATTGCAAAAGGCAATTTACCTCTGTTTGAGTGGTGAAAATAATTGTTAAGCCCTAAAGCTACCCAAGGTGGGTCATACAGCCTGAAAAGGTGTCCATATAAGTAGTCTCCTTAAAATGATATGTTTTAGGTTTCTATATATGCCATTTTTTGAGATGCATGGTGTGAAATCACAATGCAAAGCAAAAAATAGATAACCTAAATTCAAGTTGAAGGTTGATAGATGTTCATTGATCTAATCAACAATAGATGCCCCAATCATGAAACGAGCATGCATAATTGAATCATTGCCTCCATTAATTTGGTGGACTTAAATTTGGTTAAACTTTGGAAATCTAAAGGTGTTCGGGTAGTTTTATTTCACTACATGTCCATTATTTAGACTAACAAAGGTTTTGGTTTGATATTTTTGCTTATGATTTACCTCAAGCAAGGGCATGATTATCTTTGGCAATGATTCTTAGATGAACACAATTAGCACGATTGAGTGTTTGATTACTGATTTTTATTATAAATTTTGTGATTATGACTACCTCCTTAAGTGATGAGTCGATGAGGAGATGAAAAGTGATGAAAGCAACGAGTCACTTGACCAATATGACTTGTTTGGGCTTTTTAGGACTGTAACAAATGTAGAAGAGGAAACTCCTATTACAGTAGTGATTTTGACCATTATTGGTAATTGTATATCTCTATCCCTTGGAGCAGTCCAACCACATGGCTTTCTTAAGGAATTGAAATGATAACAATTTAATTTAATCTCGAGGTGAATCACTATATTTGATGATCTATTTTTTATGGAATAACAAAATGTATACCTCATTCCCTTGGAGCAGTCTAGATGCATGACCTTCTTGGGGATTGAGGTAAAAGTATTTCAATTCGTAGATGACTTATGTTGGGGTTCAAATGGTCATATGGTAACTTATCCATCTTACTATATTACATGGATAGCAAGTCGCTGCAATCACTAAGTGTATAGGGTAAATTACTAGGTATGAGGCTCACTTGAGATTTTTTTTTATGGATTTATTTTTGGTATTTTTGATTAAGATGGACCAATAGATATTGTTAAATGCCCTAGTTGATGTTCATGATGTTGAAAAAATGCTTGCATTTATTGTAATTTTGAGGTCATCCTAGGGTAGGATGGTTGCAATTTGTAAACCCTAGGGTCTTCTTAGGGTGGGATGGTCACACTGAAATGTGACTGCCCCACCCAAGGGGGGTCTCAAAATTTGAAAAATATAAAATAAAATTTTACAAATTTTTGATGTTATTTGCATAGCTGGCTATGAGAGAAAAGGAGAGGTGAGGTAGAGGAGAGAGTTTTTTGACACAGAATGCTACTGGAAATCCAACCTACCATCATAATGGATCAACTAGAGGCATCTATGAGTGGAGGAGCTAGTGCTAGGAAGGTAGAAACCTCATTCATTATTGTTATTTTATTAGTTTGGTAGCTTGGGGGCCATATTAGGGTGGGGCAGCCTCGTTCAAAACACAACGGTTAGATTTTTTACCATTGAGGAAATCATCCTAGGGTAGGACGAACTTATCGGTAGACCATCTTAGGTTGAGGTGACTACATTTTGAATGTAAAATTATTACGTTTTTTAAACTTTTTCTTATTTTTTAATTTATTTATTGAGTTTTTATGCTTGGTCTTCAGATATTGACGACTTGTTATAGGGTACCCACCTTATTTGAAGAGTTGTGGGGTCAACTCATATGAGTATTAGGTATGGTTTGAGGTGATAGGCCTTAATAATGTCATTCAGATACCCATTGTGATGTCATATCAGGCCTATATGATGGTCTTGGCTAATTGCTAGGATAACCAGATGAACACCTTTCATATCCCTACTGGTGAGATGACTGTGACACTTGAGGATATGTATTCGATATTTTGCATCCTGATTGAGGAACGTCCCATCACCTCCACTCCTCTTTTGTAGTGGGAGAGAGTACTTTAGAGAATTTTTGAAGCTCAAGTAGGGGTTTCACTACAGTGGATGCACCATGGTGGGGTGCTAATCAAAGCATGGCATTATGCTTGGATATTTACTCTGAGACATGTAGTATTGATGTATGTCATCTTGAACATCCTACTATCGGATTATTCAAGAGGATCACATGGAACCTCCTTGATATGGTTTAGGATCTGATCGAGTGTGACACTTAGCATCCGATCATCATGGAATGGGGGAGCACTTTATTGGCATACTTATATGAGGAAATATATGATATTAAACACCAGAGTCGACAAGGAGAGGGTTGTAGTATGCTCCTTCAAATTTGGGGATGGGAGCACATTCAAGTATTTTGACCAACAAGACTTCTAGTACCATGACCCAAGATGGATGATGTTGATATTGGATATGTGACTCGATGGAGATGATACTGGGAGAGGTGTTAGGGTTTTATCATAGGCAAGTAGACTATATCACTATGCAGGATCTCTGGCAGGAT
The DNA here is from genome assembly GCA_028583015.1 of Wollemia nobilis. Taxonomy (NCBI): domain Eukaryota; kingdom Viridiplantae; phylum Streptophyta; class Pinopsida; order Araucariales; family Araucariaceae; genus Wollemia; species Wollemia nobilis. The sequence goes on along the minus strand of JAQPPZ010003172.1, from coordinate 4,016,964 downwards.
TATAGCTAGATCAGGTGGTTTGGAGACTCTACTTGGATTACCATAATTGGGTAGATGTAGTGGCATACCTAGAGTGTGTGAGGTACATATGGTGGCTTATTGGGCATCATGGTTTTAATTGGGAGTACTTTTAGTACTCTCACATCAAAATACAATTCAAGATCTATCAGGATGTCTTGAAAGAGCCCTTCATCTATCACCACCGAGGGGATGAGACATAGTTGGTGTGGCATTGGGTGGAGCCACTAGGGGATGAGGAGGATCCTATGATAGCTGATATAGGATTAGTAGACCCAAGTACTAGTGGAGAGTATGATACTTGGTGGATGAATCGATTATGGTAGGGAGGTGGATCTATGGGTAGGCCTATTGAGGTATTAGCAAAGGAGGTTATGGATGAAGCTAGTGACAAGTGCATCATTGAACAAAGGGAAGTGGGATCAACCCATAAAGGGATAGAGTATCTATAGGATGAGGGTGATGGGGATGATTTTGATCCTACAGATGAGGTGGCTCAGTTGAGAGAATGGGTGTAGACCCTATAGGGGCAGCTAGTGGAATGGAGACTACCTTGGCAATAGTACAGATCCAACTTAGTAATGGGTAGCAACTATGGAGGGGGTTATATAAGGAGAGATATATACTCAAGGTCTAGGTATACACAGCCTAAGATGAGATAGACAGGGATACCATTGAGAGAGACAAAGTGATAATAGAGTGAGATACTCTACAAACATATATGGTGGTCCATACAGTAGAGAGAGATGTTACGGAAGCAGAGCAGGATGCTTTGAAAGTTCAATTGACCATCGTGATTGTAGGTTAGAGATAGGTTGCAACATGTTTGTAGGATCTAAGGGATGTTATAGGGTTGTAGGCTAAGGTGTCTAGACTACAAGCCTTGTTTGTCTAGTATGTTTCTTGATGTCAGTTTGATGATGCTTATATTCTACAACTAAAGGGTCAAGTGGCACTACCTAGAAGTACTCTACCTGAGTTATCTACTATAGGGGGTATTAGAGGAGTCAATGTAGTGAGTTGGGGTAGTCATTAGTGTAACCTAGTCATAGGTCATCAGCTAGCCTAGAGAGATCAGTGGCCAGTGGCTCTAGGAAGTAGCACATGGATGAGACTAAGGGTGGAGGTGACTCTGGGGGTACAGGCCCTGCATGACTTGTTTTATGTATTGATTATTTTTGGGTGTAAGGTCTGAGGACCTACATGATTGTAGCTTGCAAGAATTTTGTATCATGATGTACTTTGATATTACCATATATATGATATACCTCATTTATGGCTCATCATGTTATTTGATTTTGATTTATGTGTTATGTGTTATGGATGCATTGATGGATGTAATGCTTAGATGACAGATGTATGGATGCATAGATGTATGGTTAGATGATGTATGTAGATGATGTACTAGTGTTAGATGCATGTTTTAGATTTGTTTATTTGATCATGAATATTACTCATGTTATTGATCTATCAAATCTAATGCTTATGAGATGCGCTAATTTTTTATATTTTTTTAAAGCGAAAAACCCCTTGCAGATCCGCCTTGGTCTGAGAGACCACGAACAGGGGGTTATACACCGTCAAAGTCACTCGGGGGTCGCACCCAACCCTGCCCGTACCAACATTATTAATTGGATTTTGGATACCCAATTCATCTTTTTGGTAAGGTGGAGATTTGAACCTGGGACCTCCCTTGGAGGATTGCCCTCTCCTCTCCAACTCACCTACAACACCTGGGTGAGATGCACTAATTATTGTATGGATGTTCTAATGTAATTTTATGGATGTATGTCTTAATTATTTAAAATATAATGAATGAATATAATTGGTATTTAACAACTAATGGTAGACACCATAGAATGTATAAAAATAATGAATTAAAATTTTAACCTTATCACAAGAGTTATACACTTGTATGTGAAATGAAATATGTGAGATGTAGGGATTTTCCCCATAAGATTTTGCAAACTAAAAGGTGTGCATTAAATAGTCAGTGGCCATCTAAATATCATTATTGATATTCATCCAATATCTATATTATTTTATGAGGACCTCTTAATAAACAAATGCTCATAAGGAAAACTATGACTATTGATGAGATGATTTGGTGCTATGAGAGGATTTTAAGGTTTTTTGTGAGACTAAAACACCCTAGTTGATTGATCAAAAGTTGTATACTGACTACACAAGACTTCTAAAAGATATAAGTTTGTTAAGAAGACCCATATATTCAATATCCTTGTGTGTGCACAGTGAATGCATTTAGATTATTCATAAGGTTACCTCATTGCCAGGCGGGTTTCATGTAACCCATTGTTGTAATGTGGATCACCATATGATCATCATGATATTGAGTTTGGATATAGTTGGATTAGACTACTAGGCAATAAAAGCCACCAAAAGCTAGCTAAATCATAAGTTGATATTGGTCTCTACAAAAGAAGGTCTCTAATGTGAAAAACATATCATTGTGCGTAAGGCTACTCCATTGCTAGGTGGGTTTCATTCAACCCATTGATGTAATGGATATTTTTCCCATGGCTTTTGAATACTGAAGATTCTAGGGATTCAAGCTCGTTACCCCCTTATTTTATTTTGATTATTTGGGATACTTGCTCATTTATAGTGGTGAAAACCACTTTTCTTTTTAGAGCAAGGGATTTGCTTAGTGATGAAAATCACTATTTCTTTTGTTCTATTTTGGAAATTTACTCATTTTTTTGGAAGAGCAAAGGGATTTCTTGGGTAGGGTGAAGCTTGTCCTTTTTCCAATTCTCAACATCATAGACCATGTGTATAGTAATATGAGCAAGGGAAACCTTATGCTTATAGTGACAAGAACTACTTTGTAGTTGTCATCTTTCCTTGTTCAAACTTGGATTTTAATGTTTAAAATTATGTTGGGATTTTAAGATATGCAAGGTACTATATAAGCAAGACCTTAGGTTCAAACAAGCTAAGATAACTTTCTACAAAATCTAAAAAGATAACTAGGGATGGTTGAATGACTGGAAACCCTAGTATACACCCTATGGCAACTCATTAATTGTGTTGAAAAAATAATTACTCACAAGGGTAATGTGAATGATAATGATATATGGGGTGTAAGGGTTTTCCCTAAAAGTTTTTATAAACTAAAAGGTGTGCATAAAATAGCTAGTGTTCGTCTAAACATCATTGCTAATATTTATCCGGTATCTAACCTACTTTATGATGACCTTTTAATAAGTAAAAGCTCATAAAGAAACTACAAGTATTGATGACATATAAGGTTGATTTGAGGTTCATGTCTGGTGTCAAACCTGGTATCATTCATAATAATGTGAACATAAATTTATCCTAATGCAAGTGCAATGGATGAAGATGCCTAATGTAACTAATTAATGAGTGCAATGAAAGACATGATAACATAATGCAAATGTTTTTGTATTTTGATGTTTTGTATTTTTTTTGTAATTTTATACTTTTGATTTGTTTTGTATTTTTGATGATTTTTGTTGTTTTTGTAATTGTGATTTTTTTATGAATTTTTTTTAGGTGAAGGTATGATACCTTAAGCACCCCCAGCATGTATGGTGGTTGAAAAAAGTGGGGAAGGTGTGATACCCTCAAAATACCCAATTTGTTTCATCAATTGTGATGTGGATGGTGGGGAAGATGTGACACCTTGAACAACCTTGGTGGGTATTGTGTTGGATGTGATGTGATTGAATTGGCTAGTATGAGTGATAGGAAATGATCCCCCTATTGTGGCACAAAATTTTATGCAATGCCAATGTCTTAATGGGGTAAAATGAGTGACTTATCTGTGTGGAGTTCATTTCATTCTATCATCTTTTCGACCAGATTCTTGAACGAGTAGCAGTTGTGGATGTCATACCCATTCAAGCAGTGATAGGTGCAGTAAAGGCTTTCATTGTTCAACCCAAGTTTAGGTTTTCTTGGTTTTATTTATGGTAATGTGATTGCATGTTCCTCGTACAGTTTTTAAAATAGGATTGAAGTAGTCATTGAAAATTTGACGTACCGGTGAGGTAGTTTTTTAGGTTTACAAGGTTGCGGTTGATCTTGGGGTTGCTGATGGGATGATGTAGTTTGAACTGTAGCTTGTAGAGGTGACTTAAGTAGGCCATCTATGGGACACAATTCCTTATCTATAGGATCTTGGGCCATGTTTTTAAATGCATAACAATTTTCAATGTTATAGACATCTAATCAATGATAAAGGCAAAAATGATCCTACCTATAACCCTTAGTATTAGTCCTATTTGGGTCTAATTGGCATATGTTAGGTTTAGTACTTGATTTTGCTTCTTACAATGACATGGGCCTAGATAATAGAGTTCAAGTATGAGGTTGATGTCTTGAACGAGGTGGATGTAATGGATCAGTTTGGTGAGGTGGTAGGGTTATGTATATCTCAGTCACCTGCTCAGATTGGTCTTCTTGATTTGTTGGCATAGGTAACGATTCATAAACCATGCCTACTTATTGATCCTCATTAGTGAGGGGATTATATATTTGAATTTATTCTTCTCAAGCATATCTTGTACTATGTTTTTGAATGTGTAGCATGCTTGAATATCATGACCATTTTGTCAATGATATAAACAGTATAAATATTATTTGTATCCCTTGGGTTTTGGATGGTTTGGATCTGAGGGGTGAATATTAGACAAAGTGATGGTCTTTGCTTCACATAATTGATTTAAAATCAATACCAAATATTTAGATAATGATGTGTAAATGCTAGGTGGACGGTATTGTCGATTTAGCATTCAATTTTTTAGAGATCCATTTTGTGTTTGTGGAAGAGGTAGTTTAGTTGTGGGTGCAATTTGTTGTTGGAGCTCCATGTTTGTGAGCTAATGCATGATTTGCTACAAAGAATCATTTTGGTGATCCATTTGTGTCTCAAATTTTGCTAGATGATCTAGAATTTGTTGTAATACTAATGGGGATGATAATTGAATTGTTTCTGATGAATTTAGATGGAAATTTCTAGGTGATGGAAGTGGATTAGGTGCAGGTCCCAGAAGACCCTTAGATGGATGGGAATAAAATATATCTATTATTTGAAAATATGTGGATGTTTCGTAATGATCCTATCTAGTGGGTATGTTCACATGTTCTTGTTCCACCTTTGATTGCTTAGTTGTGACAGTGTGATTATTCCCATTTTGGAGTAACATATACACCTATTCCTAATTTTATGAATATGTTGGGCAAGATGGGGTAGTCGTGACTAGTTTATATGGTAGTAGCACTTTTTATGTAGAGGGAGTGTTATATGGATCTAGCAGTTGCATGGATTTATTTAAGGAGCTTTGGTTATTTATCATAATATTGATCATTCCCACAAACTCATGAGAAGATGTATTAGAATTTTAGCAAGTCATGGATGCCTTATCATCTTGTCTAGGGTGATCTGCTTGTCCCCCATGTTTAGGTGAAGAATCAAGGATGGAATCGATGCATTAAAAATTGATAGGAGGTCAACCTAAATTCTTGATGGATTCAATGATAGGCATGGGCGTCACATTTTATGCTATGTACTCCTTGATTTTAGGGTTGGTTGAGTGAGTTGTGACCTACGATGTGGTGGATGAAGATGATATGATATGATATGACTCATCTGTAATAACTATGGGTTCTTACTCATTGGTAGGAATGGAAATATCCTCTATTGACATGTTGAATATGGTTGTGTAAATCTTCATGGTTGGATTTTTTTATTCTTCCTTGCTTGGAGAAACCAAGGATGAAGAAGGAATGATAGGAGATACTGATGGTAATGGTGGTGGTGGATTTAGTTCCATGACTAATCGTAGGGTTGAATATGGACTCTAGATAAGATAATTGGGTTTAGTTTCCTGATGTGTGGGTGAAAAATTATGTTCATGTAGATGATCAACCTTATTATAGTACTTGAATGGGTATGGATCGACATGAACCACACGGACCTTACATTCATGTATGTATTTGAGGTATTGGTGAACTATGGATGGGATGCAGTCCATGGATCTTATTTAAGGCCTTCTAAAAAATATGTTGTACTATCTTGCACCCTCCAAGATGTAACACAATGTAGGCATAGTTTTCTACCCAACCTAAATAGGGAGGACTATTTTTCCAACTGTGGGAGATAGAACATCATTAAATTCTTACAAGGTGAATGTGGATGCTGTAATGTGTGAAGGCGAAAGGTTGAGATATTTTATTGTAGTTATGGTAATAATATTTATTATGGAGCCTTTACCAACCAATATCTACTTGTAGGGGATCCTATTGATGCATGTGATGATGTGCAAAAGAGGGTTAGGTATATTGATAGGCACAAATTTGATCTTGAAAAGTTATAATAAGATATTTGTATGTTTGTATATATCCCACGAATTTGGTGAAAGCATCAATATCATGGGGTTGTAACTCGATCAAACTAAAAATATCCATGAGATTTTTTTGATGTTTGGGGGATTTTTTTATGAACTTGCTCATGGTCATGTTGGTTGATGGCGTATGCAAACTTCACACAGGCCTACTTTGGATTGTCACCACTGATTGAGGTGGTGGAATTTGGATGTGAGTTTAGAGTGGTGAAATCTATGATGTAAAGGGAATTTGAACTTCCCTACTATACCCCTCAGTAGACCAGTTATGTTTGGTTGTTATCTAGGATCAATATTGACTAACAATATCATCCACTTGATCATGTTGATAACCCATTAGTGTTCTCCTGGTAGAGGTACCCTAGTGGTTGGATTATCTAGGTGAGGAGTTGACCTCGTGATGACTATTAGGCCATCATGTGGGAATGAGAAGATCCATAGGACTATATCAGAGATGTTTAGGTCCTCCCAATAATTTTTTTGATACATCGACTCATGGCTAAGTCTGGCTACGTGTAATTACCATGTTGTCTTGATTATGCAAATAATGATGGAAATAAATAAAGTTTATAAAATGATTATCTCATTTAAAAATTTCTTTGTGAGTACTATATTTTTTGGAGTGTTTGATTTTTGTTGTTGTATTTCTCTTTTGTTTTTTCTTATATTTTTGATGATATACTTAGTTTAAGGTTTTTCACTTGTATGCTTGTATGCTCTCACACACTGACTTGGTGATGAAGTCCAAGCTATGAAATCCACTAGGGTTTGGTGATGAAATCCAAATCCAATGAGGGAGCCTAGATTCTACTAGTCCTCACCTTATGAAGGTTCTTGGATAGGCCTTGGCCAAAAATAGGGTATGGAATAAGAACATGCAAGCCAACAAGGTAGATATGAAAGCCACCATCATTGGTCTTGATCAACAATTGGGTGTGAATTCCAACTTGTTGATGTTTAATATGATGCATGGTGTGTGTGGGTTCATGTTATTTTATGCAAAAAAAAAATGCAAGCATAGAGCATTCAATGTATTTTTCTAATACATAAAATAACATTTGATTTTTTAGACTCCTAAGTAAAAATATTTTAGATTAATAAATATAAAAACACATAACCCTAATATGATGTCAACCTTTGGACATGCAAAAAGCATACAATCAATACAAAAAGTAGATAAAGCCCATATTTATGTAGTACAGTCTGTCGTAGAGGTTGTCTTACATAGGGGCAATAAAAAACAAGGGCTTCTTGACCCATGGGCAACCAAAAATAAAGATCGCTTGAACTAAGGGCGATCACAGATAGACTATCTAAAAATTGAATTTATTCTACAATTTCTCTACTTAAGCATGAAATTTTTACATTTTTGTACTAAAAGTAGGAAAACAAGGATAGAATGAATTACAGGTGAAGCCTTAGTCTACTGAAGATTTTGTTTCTTTGATTTTATGATTATGCTCTAGGGGTCATCTCTAGTTAGAATGACAGGGTTTGTTGGTCATATCAGGGTAGAATGGTTGTAACTGTGGGCCATTTTTTGGTAGGTTGGCTATGACTATGGGCCATATCAACCAAGTATGGTGGTACCTACAATTCAATAAAATTAAGAAAGCAGTAATTAGCAACAAAATTTGCAAAAAATGGCCAAAGTCCTATCGTGATCATCACTGTAGTATGCAAAAAATGTACACCTAATGTAATTATATGAAATTAAATTGAATAAACAAATCATGTAACCATAAAGATAAAGACAAGAAGTAAGAAAATTGTGTCCTTCTCATTAATATTGAATCATGTCCTTGAAAAGGAGGTTACAATGATATCCCTCTGAGGGATTTGATACAATTTTTACAATCAAGAAATATGGTGGGTGTAACATGTAGAATATTTGCACCCTATCAAACTGATTTGGAAGGAGTTTCTTATGATCTTCATAAGGTATGAAGTGAATGTGATGAATCTTTGTGTTGATAGCTCTTGCTAAGACCTAAAATATGCATGCAATAACACTCACAAGATATTAATAGAATTTGTGGAGCCTTTCATGATGAGGTTGTTATTCACGATAAAAGAAAACATTAAAGAAACCAAAATTTGACAATATGAATGCATGAAATTGAAATAAAATTGTGCTAGAAATAGATTAAAATGCTTCTAAGACTTCTGAAAACAATAAAAACATGAAAGTAGATCTATTCGAGAGGCCATCCTGAGGTAGAGTAATCTGGCCTACTGATCGTCCCTGGATAGGATGATGGCACCTACGGGTTGTATCGAGGTGAGATAGCCACTAAAATATAAGTAAATTTCTTATGGTCAATGTGGGCAATGCCTGGTTTTGATCTGTGAAATTAATATTCAAGGATGCGCTCTTGAAGCACGATTTAACTGTGGAAATTGGCATGAAATAATAATGTCAATGATTATTGAATTTGGCATTCAATATTTGAGATATTTTATTATTGTGCTTGAGAGCTCCATGACTGAAATCCAACAACATTTCATTGCTTATGAGAGTATAATCTCTTTGGTATTCAATTCGATAGCACTTTGTTATCATCCAATTGCTCTCTTTTTCATGAAGGCAAGGTGTCTTCTTATAGATTTCCCAAAATGGGAATCTTAGCTTGTGAGAGAAGCCAAGAATCAAGAAAATGTTGGATTTAGGAAGGCCAACCGTCGATTCTAGAACCTTATTGCACTTGAAAATTGATGCTTAGCTATCACGTAACTAATTTTTCTTTGGCTTGGGAGCTTGAGTTTGTTATAGGTGTGGTCATCCTAGGGTAGTACTGCCATGACTACTGGACATCCTATGGTAGGATGGTCTTTGAAGGCCATCCTTTGGTAGGATGGTCTAGGATACAAAAGGTAAATTACCTTTGTTTGACTGGTGAAAACCACCGTTAAGCTCTAAATTTGGCCAAGGTGGGTCATATAGAGGTATCCATATAAGTAGTCCTCAAAATAATGTATTTTAGGTGTCTACAGATTCCATGCAACATATTGTATAAGTGAGCCAACAAATATGGTCCCCATGTGAATCTAACTCCCTAATCTCACATGTCTACCACTACTCCCACCAGTGCCCATGGTAGGTGTCACCTATTGGTATAACACACAAATATTAGCATCCCAAATCTATATCAATATTGCATCTCATCGACATAGAACCCAATATATTGGATCACATGTGTCTGATCCCCCGACATCATCTCAGATACCACCAACAACACTCATGCCATGTAAATAGTCCTTCCCCTGATGGGGATCCTCAAGATGCACCACACATCCTCTAGTGTAATGGTCATATCTCTTGTCTATAACCAAAACATGGATGATTTAGGTACCATCTCTCCACTAGAGCTATTAGTAGTGCCTTATTAGCCTCAATGTAGAACATCTCTATCAGATGTAGTAGCTCCATGTTCTCTAGTGTCTCTCATTCTACTACTATGAGCTCTCTCATAGCCTCCTTGAGTGTGGTTGGCCACCACTCTTTACTCTCAAGTACATTTAGTTGCGCAGTCAACATTAACGTATTAAAACATCTTTAAAAAAAGGGGTATTGTTTTTAAAAAATTGGCCAAATTAGCACATAGATTTGGCATGGCAACTTGACCAAATTCATATTACAGGGTGAATTTTATAAAAATTTACTCAAAATTTATTAAAAAAAATGTTAACAAAATTTAATTTTTTTGCAGGTAAAACCTAAATCTAGCCTAAACTAGAAATGTATCTTGATCCGTACCTTTGCTCAGTCTACAACAGTGCCACCATCACCTCTCACCATGGTAGCATGGTAAGTTGGGAGTGCCATTCTCCCTTTTCTTCTTGAGATATCTTTTCTTCTCCTTGTGTGGTGAAAATAAGATTTTTTTCCCTCCTTTTCCTCTTTTCTTCCCTTATTTTCCCTCCCTTTCTTCTCTCTTCCTTTTATTTTTCCCTCCCTTTATTATCTCTCCTCCCTCTATTTTTTTTGTCTTTTCTATTTATCTTCTTTACTTTTCTTATTTTTTTTCTTTGTTCACATTTTTAAAGTTTTTTTTAGGAATTTTGTATTCCTTCTAAAAATTGAAGGGGCAACCTAGCCTTTATGGCATTAATGGTGGTAATTCCTTGATTTGCATGTAAATTTGTGGTGTTCAGGATGACACCCTTTTTTACAGCGTCCCTCCATACAAACTTGACCACCCATTTTTTATGTGTTTGCCATTTTCACCCATAGGAGTCTACATATTTTTTTGATGTATTTATTTGGCCATAAATGCATCAAAGAGGGGAAAAATGTAGACATAGAAAATTGACCCATCAAAATGAGTCAATATTTCCTTAGATCCTTAGGAAGCCACCCAAACTTGCCAAGTGCAAATTTAGGACCCTTTCCCCCTTCCTTTGTTATTTTTTTCTAGCCTTACTAAATTCATGCTTAGTCCATAAGGGGCATGAATTTGGCTTGCCAAATATACACCCTATAATTACTGGGTATAGATTTGATGTTCTAGAGGTTTTTTCTCTCAAAAATTCCTCCCCTCATCAACCCATTTTGGTGTCGACCCTTGTTTATGGTGAACTTTTATTTTACCATCCTTTATCCCTCTAAAAATCTTATAAATAGGGGATTGGGTTCCCTATTTTACCTAGATAAAATTAATCCTCTTTAGAATCCTAATATTGACTTACTCATTGCTTATGCTAACAAGTGCTCTTCTACTGTGGGATTGCTATTTCTTTTGTTGGTGTTGGCTACCCTTGGGGATCAAGTGGGGGAGTCTTGATGATTGGAGAGGTATACCATATTGGAGTACTTAATTGATATTCTCATTTCTCTTTGATTTCTCCATCAACTAACCAACTTCTTTACTTTCATTATTATTTATTAGGTCTATTTTTTACTATTTTGCATAATGTTTTTTGGTGTTTTAGGGCCAAAAAAGTGTGTCTGAACTAGATTTATGTCTTGTTCATGCAAGGTGTGAATTTTGAAAGCCATATTCATTCCCCCTTATTATACGGAATGAATTTGGTCAACTAGGACTTGGGGGTAAATTTTTTCTTTCCAAAACCCTAGTTTGTTGTGTGCATTTTAGCTTTCTATCACCTGCATTCTTTTTAATTTCTTTCTACTATTGCATGTCCATTTTATCTTGATTTTGCTTGTTCCAAATATCAGATATCATTTAATTTTTAAATGGTTAGCTAAAATGACCAAGGGTGCTTGACTATTATGCCTCCAAGCTCAATCATATAGCATCCTAAGCAGACCTCCAAAAATTGATCAAATTTTTCTAGGTTTTTGTAAGTTGTTCTATAGGTTTGAAGTTGTTTGGATATTCTAGACAGAAGTTAAAGCTAGGATAAAACATCAGATTAGGTAAATTACCTAGTAGATATTTAGGCTAATTTTTTAGTGTCTTTGTCCCTTCCTATCTCGGATTTTGATCAAAAAAGAAAAAGGGAAAATATATAAATTTTATTTCTAGGCATTTGAAAGAGTGAAAGCATGTAGTTTGCATCCTAGGGTTAACTTTGTTTGTGCATTATACTAAATCCTTACTAAAAATAGAAAGTCTAAATTTATTGCAAGTTAGGGTTTAGTGATCATCATAAATCAAGAATCACTCTAGGGTTAGTCTTTGCTTTCCTGCATTATTGCTTGTATTGCATTGTTTCTTCATTTCAATAGTTTAGCTTTTAAAAAGGTCAAACATAGGTTTTTTATCAATATACACATAAAAAATTCCATCCCTAAACTTGGAGAAATTACTTAAACTATTCCTAGTGAACCTTTCAATTCCCAAGCCCCTGAGTGTAGATAATATAACATACCCCCATGGTCAGCTCGACTCCTAGTGGATCCAACCAAGAATCATATGCAACAGGGAAATTTTCCTCCTCTACACTCATCTTTTGAGAAGCAAAGACCAGTGATAGACACATCATTTCCAAATGGGTATATCTAATTTCATAGCTAATAAGGGTTCTACTAATATAGTAGACAATCATTTCTATATATTGATCATCATATTATGCTAACATAGCACCTAAGGCATAAATCATTGCTACAATGTATAGCAACAATGACTTAAGAGGATTAGATGGGATACGTATTGGTGGAGATAGCAGGTATGATTTCAAAGCATCAAAGGCTTTTTGATGTTTCTCATCCCAATTAAACTTGATCTATTTTCTTAATGGTATAGAAAAGGGTTGACACTTATCTACCAATTGGGTTTTAAATATAATAATGACTTGTAGTCTACCTTGTAGGCTTCAAAACTTAGTTAGGTTTCTAGGTGGTGGTATTTCAATAATAGTATATTTTTTATCAAGATCTATCTCAATACCATGTCTAGACACTATAAATCCTAATGTTTTATTGGATGTTACCCAAAATATACACTTGGAGGGTTAAGGTGAACCTTATATTCTCTAAGTTGTTCAAAAATTTACCTTAAGTATTTAACATGATTTTCTTGTTTCATGGATCATCTAAGAAGATTGTCAACATAGTCTTCCACAATATTATTTATCATATCATGGAATATATATGTCATGGCATGTTGATAGGTTGCATCAACATTATTCAAACTAAAGGGTATAACCACATAGAAAAAGGTACCCCAAGGAGTAATGGAAGTAATTTTGGCTTGATCCTCTAGAACACTCTAAATTTGACTGTAACCAAAGAATCCATCCATCAAGGATAGTATTCCACATCTAATAATAAATTCAAAAATCATGTCTATTTTTGGCAGAGAAAACACATCCTCAGAATAGGCTTGTTGATATCTTGAAAGTTTGTGCATACTCACATAACATATTCTTTCTTGGCTACAAGAACTATATTGGAGATCCAATCAGAGTAGTCAATAGTTTTAATAAATTTAAGCTCTAAAAGATTTTGGAGTTCCTCTTTAATAGTAGAGCAACCTTAAGATGCATATTTCTTAAATTTTTCTTTATTGACTTGACATCAGGCTTAACTACCAAGTAGTGAACAACCAAGGATAGATCTTTTCCAAGCATGTCTACATAGGACCATGCAAATATGTCATAAAATTTGATTAAGAGTTTCATAAATTCTTCCCATTCTTCTAAAGTTAGAATCTTTCCTAACTTTATCATTCTTGGGTTGTCATTTGATCCTATTTTAATGTCTATGGTTTATTCTAATAAGATATGAGATTCATCGTCATATTAGGTATGGGTATGTAAGACCCCTAGATTTTAAATCTTATCAATATCTAAAATCCATTGCTCATTGTTGGGTGACTGTAAGGGATTTGTGATTAAAGAAATAGACCCTTCAATAGGAATATTTTCTTGATAAGATGAATAATCAAAACTATCCCTAGGAGGGATGTGGGGTAAATATTTCATATCATAGTCATTTATGTGTAATGTTGATACATGATTTTCTATTGATTGATATGTCATGTTGTTTTCTTCTTGAGGTAAAACTAATGTATCCCTATTTCAAGGCTATTGTTGGAGATTTTTCTAATCTCCTTAATGGGATTGACGATTAGGATGTTGATTTGTGTATATTGTAAAAATAGGTTAGAAAGGGATAAGAAATAAAGTTCATTGTCCTTGTATTCATCCCAGTCCAAATATTCTATTATGGTTACTTCTTTTTGGTATGCACATGAGAAAAGACACACCTCTTCATTGTCACTACTTTTTGAAGAGGAGCAATATATATTTTCATTAAGGTTGGTAAAGTATCCTAATACCAAAAATTCAGGCCAAGATTTGGATCCTAGAGGATCCTTAATAGCTTGTTCTTGAAGTACCAATCCTTTTATATTTTATCCAAAGTTACAAAAAATTTGCGTCCTTCATTTTGTTGGTCCCAAATTGGTTCCATGTATTTTTCTTCTCATTATTTGTTCTTGTAGAAACAAAGGTATAAGTTCCTATTTGCACAATAATTCTTTTTCTGGAAGGCATTCCTAGAGCATGAGGTGACAAGGGTAACCTAACCAAGTCTAAGGTTAACAGTTTATGATGTTGATTATTAAGGCTTAAAATATTGATATCCTCAATTTTTTCCTTACCCTTTGTCATAGATTAACTATTAATTTCTTCTCCTTTGTTGATAATTATTCCCCTAGGTGGTATATTCCTTAAGGTATCATCTATAAGAAGCATTCAATGAAGCACACAATCAAGCCTTTGTGTTTTATGACTGGATGGTTTGATAATAAGCAAAAGGATCTATATTGGCCACTATGCTATAATACTTACCTTGATATTCATATTTTACACATTGATGGTAAGTTGAGGGGGAAACCTACATTGCATGGATCCAAGTCCCAAAAGGATTTTATAGTTCATATCATAAGGCAACATGTAAAACAAAGTTTTTAATATGTGAGGCCCCACTTTTATCAAAAGAACTATAGGTCCAATAACTTCTCGCTCTTCATTGTCATAAGCATTTATGACAATGTCATATTTTCTAGATATTATTTATTGAGCCTCCATGGATGAATTTAAAACTACAAATATTGATTGTTAAACCATTATTTATGATAATTTTTTTAATGCATTGTTCACTAATATTGTAAGTGATATACAAAGGGATTTCTCCAAGCATAGAGGCAGGTGGAATTTCACCCTTAAAGAAGGATATTGCTATGTGTTTTATGGTAAGGTACCCTACCACATTATCTATATCATTGGGACTAAAAATTTTGGGTATTCTTTGCTCACTCAGAAGCTTAAAAATGTTTTCTCTATGGCTTAGTTAAGTTCACAACAACTTGAGTATAGATATTTTGGGTGGGGTGTCTTCTAGTTGTTGTTGGAGGTTAAAGGATCTCTTGCATTTATCTTGGAGTTTTAGAACTAAAGGCGGTTCTTTAGGAATGACAACACATCTATGCTATAGCACCAAGGGAGGTTCAAGGGGTAGTTCTAAGGGTTCATCTTTTTCTCTAGCTTGTTGTCTAGTCATGATGCTAACTTTAATCATACCTACCAGATTTTGATCTATTGGGAGAATATTTCTATATTAAACATGATAAATAGAAATTTTACTATGTTTGGGTAAGGGGTCGTAAAATATATGTAGATCTAGGTTAGATTATGTTTCTTATTTAGGACCATTGAACACTAAATGATCTTCATCTCGATGAGGTCTTGTACCACATTTGTAAGAGATATATTTTATCTATGTGATATAAAGCACATTGTTGGTCAGCCTTGAACCAAAGAAGGTTTTCCCTAACAAGATCATGCTGCCTTATAGGAGATATTTATATCATATTAGCATCTAATAATTGTGTTAGTACACAAGATAGAGATTGATTTAACTTAGTAAATTTTCCTGGAGGATTTTCTTGAGTTTTCACTAAAACTAATTTTTGTAATGTTGTAACAATATTAAAATTACCTATATTAGGATTATTATTGGGTAAGGGTCCTTTATACTACCCATAAAACATGTTTATTTTTATATTATACTTTAATTTTAGAATAAGAGGGCTTCTCATATTCCTTTTAAGTTTTTAATTTCCCTCTACATTGGAGGGTGACTTCTATTTTCTTAGCGAGATCGACCACATCATCAAAGGAAGAGATGTTGGTCATATCTAGTGGGTATGAATTGTGTTCTTGTAAGTTGCATATAAAAATAAATAATAAATCCCTGGATGGTGGTACAAAAGGTAGTTTTCTAACCAATTTCTACCATGAAGGTAAAAATTCATTAAGGAATTCATTTTTAACTTGTTTTAGTTTATATAAGTCATCAACTATATATTTTTCTATGATATAGGTGATAAAATGTTGAATGAACATTTTAGCCAAATAAAAAAAATCTTGAATGAGTGATGAGGAAATTGGTAGAACCATTCTAGATCCTCACAACCAATGCTTGTAGGGAAGTGTTTTAATAAAAATACCTCATCATAGTAATGTCATGGTATGCAACTCAAAAATATTGAATGTGATCTATTAGGTCACTTTATTCCCTATACATTCAAAATTTTGGGGATAGGTTTTATTAATCAGAATAGGGTCTATAGGTTGGTTACACCAGTATTTATAAGAATACTTTTTTGTTGCACTTCCTTGAATAGACACCAATTGTTGTTAAAAATCATTTGTTTTTGCTAGTTCTAGCTTAGAGTTGATATCCTAGAATATAGGATAATGAACTGGTGGTATTATAGATTGAGGATGCGAATTGAATAGAGGATAATAATAAGCATTTGTATGGTATGATCCAAAAAGGATCATCATATTATTAGTTTCAAGATTATTTTGACAAGGAAAATTACTAGAGGGAATATTACTAGGAAAATGCATGCTAAATAATGGATTAGAATAAATCACATTCAAAGCATTAGGTATACTAAGAAATACATCCACATTCTAGACTCATGGAAGACTCATAGGCTAAGATATAGGGGGATTTAACCTGAATGACTCTATGTTCGAAGGTATAGACCCCAAATTTCCTAAGGAATATGGGATATTTGATGACCTTTGTTCTATGGTTGTGGTAATGATTGAGTCTTGCTATTGAGAGCTCATGGTATTAGATCTAGGATATTGCAGAAGTTCTAAAAGTTCTTCTGTAATAGAAGTGGGCATCTCATCCACCCTTAATATGAATTCCATAGCTTCTTTATTTCCTCATAGGAAAGTAGCTGGAATATCCATAATATTAAAAAATACTTCTCTTTGTTCATTATGAATAGGAGAAAGGGTTCCAAAAGGAGGATTTTCATCCTCTTCTTCCTCAAATGTTGGGTTTTCAATCACGGGTTGCTTCTCTAGAAGTTATGATGAACCACTTCAATTCTATGCTAATGCTCATGCAACATTTTGAGTAATATAAGGAGGTTAAAAAATGGTCATAAATGAAGGGATTTAAATTTATTAAAGTTTTATTTTTAGATTTTTTAGAGCAAATAAGAGAATATGTTTGATATCCTTATGTCACCTTGGAAAAATAGCCCTCCTTATGACTCTTATTATCTCACTATAATATACTAGCGAAGAGAGATATCCCTCAAGGTTCATACATTGGTTTACTTAAAGAGTCATTAAGCGTCCTCCAATAGGACTAACAATTTGGTTATGTTCTTGTTATCTTAAATTTAATGTGACTTATGCTAAACAAAAAAAATAGATGATCTTGATTAAAGTGTAGTGAATTTTAATGTTGATTAAGGATAAGATTCTTGGACAAATGTTTTGTATAGGTACCCATGTGATGTTTTCATATTAGGTTCACCAAAGATATGGTATGCTAAAAGGTGCACGGGGGCACTATCTCTAGATGCATTCCCTCAAGGGTTATCCACACTTAGACAAGATATTCCTAATGATAACCTATCATTAGATTACACTTCACATTGTATATCTTTGGTGGGATATTTTAGGTTCACCAAGGGATTATATGCTTCCATAATCTAGTTTTTATGTGTACAATTTAGTAAGCAACTAGGTTATAGTCTATCCTAGGAACTAATGCACAAGATGCTACTACAATGTAATATAAATACAAAATGCAAAATACAAGATGCTATTCTATATGCAATTTATCTTTTATAAGTGCTATTTAAGATAAAAGCTATGAGAACCAAAGCTTTTTTTTTTTTTAATTTTTAAAAGGATAAGGATGAAAGTAGGAGGAAAGCATACAATTAATCCTAATGTAGATTCTACATGCAATATAAGTTAGATAACTAAGAAAGCAAAAGTAAATTGTTAAGCTAAGACTTTTTTATTCTTCCCTTTTACGTATGTTTTGAAATACAAAATAGAAAAATAAGCAAACAAGAACTCAACAAAAAACCTATGCTAAGTATTGAACATAGGAGAAAAAGTCATACTTACCTATTTTTATGGTTGTATCAAATATGCTACTTATACTTGAATATACCACTTGATGAATACACTACCTATAAATCATGTAATTGGTGAATTTGCTAAAACCCATATAAGAAATAGAAAAAGGGGTGTATTAGAGTTTAGGGCTACCAAATAGCAAGAAGTAGATTTATTCATGATTGGTATAGTCAAGCCCCCTATTTATATACAAATATTGATATTGATGGCCTTGGAAATGGATTATAATATATCTATAATGAATTCACTGCCTAAAATCTATGTAGTTATGAATTCATTAAAATGATAGGACCAAATTGTTAGAGAGCAAGGAAAAAGTTAGGGCTTGTTAAGAATAGCAAAAGGATGAATAAAAAATATTGAATGGACTAGATGCTAGGCTGGTAAAGTAACCTAGGGTTGAAGGTATAGGTTATAAATATGCCACCTACAATAGTCATAGGTGACATATTCATTTTTGTGATGGGAAAATATGATCAAGGCTTAAGACCATGAATAAGGGGTTTCAACTGCTTAGAGTGAATATGTTTCCTATGTTAGATATAGGTGACAAAGTCACTTATAATGGTAGAAAAATAATTTTGACAAGCCTATATGGGTTACAAATATTTGTAATAGGTGCTTTGGGAACCATAGGGATGATTTTTTATCTTGTGGGCCTCTTAAGGTACCTATAAATAGGTAATGAAAACACTTGATAATGCAATATTTGGATTGAAAACAAGAGATAAAAACAAATGCATATATAAATTTGGATCACAAAATGTTAGTAGTAAGTAGAGGTTAAAATTAGATAGATCACGAATGGTATCACCAAAATTTTATCGAAGACATGAGGTGATCCCTTGCTTGAAGATAATTTATAGAGGAATTTCAATAGAACTTTGGAATGCAAATATGATGTCAAATTCATAAAAAAAAATTATTCATGAGTTCATGATGGATAGTGCCACCCCAAGAAGCTAATTTATAGAAATTGGCTCTCTTGGGGGTTTCCCAAAAAGGAGAGGTGAGGTGGTCTATTAGGTGGGATAATTAGGGGTTGATTAGGCTATTGATAGTGCTGACTAAATGACATGACATGATTAAAATTAGCTACCCCTTTGATTAGGGATAATTTTTATAGGTGGAGGAAAGTTAACCATATTCCTCCCTTCTTGCTCATTGCCTACAATGCTAGAGGGGTTAGAAGGAGCAATTTCTTACCTTTATTAGTTGTTGCAGGTAATATTAAAGGTTCCATATGATTGACACAAATATGAAACCTATGCAAATATGCCACCAATATAATTTATATGTAAAAAATTCACAAATTTGACTATTATAGGTCAAACCCAATAGGGAGCTAAAACATTTGAACTAGTCACAAATACACCATAATAGGAGCATATTTGCTTGTTGGAAAATTTACTCTAAGGTGGTGAATTCAATATTGCTAGGGTTTGGATGAAAATTCTAAGGTTGAGATATTTTTCATGGTTGGGTGGATCATTTTATGTTTTTATAGAAAAATTGGTCTAAGCTAGATGATCGATTTTTAGGTATCTACAGGTTGCATATAGAAACAAAAGTGTACCCACAAACACAACAATAATGGATCTACAATAAACTAGATCTTGAATTCATGGTCATTAAAGAAAGGAGTGGGAGGAATATCCTTCATAATTCTACATGATTTTCTCCTTCCTTTTCCATCTTCACTCACTTGTAACACCAATAAAAGATTGAAAACCAATATTATTAACAAGTATTCAAACCATTCTTTTCATAATTACATATGTTGGCTTAAACCTAACTATTGATTTCATGCCAACACTAATAAGGACACATCATACTCTTTCATTCAACAAAATACTAATTATTTAATATATTATTCAAAAGTTTGAATATTATTTAAGTTGTATAAAATAAAATGGTCTAGATCATCTTACTTATAACAATGGAAGATCGAGTTTCATACAATGTTCATATCATAGTATGTGTAAGACAACCATTGCATAAAAAATATGCTACCAAAATTATATGCATATAAGAACCTCCTATCAGGGTAATTAATAAAGTGGAGGCATGTTTTTTTATATTTTCCTCATCAAAATACTTATCCTCAATAGTAAGGACCAATTGGTATCACAATTAATGGTTCTTATATAGAATTCTATATTTCCAACTTCATTTCATTCAAATAGTATGAAATATGCAATGCTTCTAGTATTTTTTTAAAGCAGGATTTTGAAAATATTGCCCTTTCTCTTTTACATCAACATAGTCACATTAAGCTATATAGCCTATTTGGTTCTATTGGGATTTGAACCTTGGTGTGAGCTATGCCACCCATATGTATCAACCATTGAACCATGGTCCCATTAGTGTAATGCTTCTAGTTTTTATTAAACCAAAATTTTATATTTGTATAGATCTCTAATGATGATCTAAAAATATCAAGTCAACATTTTAAGCTTGAATAAAATACTAAATGAGGTAATAGGTCATTATCATCAATTCATGAGTTATATTTATATATATACAAATTTTGGCATTATTAGAATGTACAAAAATTAACATTTTTTTGTCACACATGGAGTGCATTGAGCCACTAAACATGTCAAACTAAAGATCTCAAAGATTATAGATAAGTTGTGCATGTGTATGAGTATAGGATATATAGAATATTGGGTATTCTATTAGTTACCTCTATGGTGTAATGATACCTCCATAAGCCTTATTTTATTATAATATTTAAAAATGTATTGGTTTTGTGGGTATGAAAAATCCCTTGGTGAAAGGGGAGAGGCATGTTGTCTCCTCTATCCCTGTGCTAGGTCTATTATCTACTTCAAAGATATGGGGAGGTAAATTAGATTTTTAGAACTAAGTTTCATGTGTTTATTGGAAAATACCTATGTTTCCACTATAGATTCTAGCTACCCTATCTTTCTTAGAGAGATCTAATAATTATTAAACTTAAACTATTTTCACTATGCTAGTCTATGGATGTAAACATACAAAATGCATGCAAACAATGTCTCTAATCTATATGTTGATTTTTGTTTTACTATTTAAAAAATATATTTTAAGGCAAGGATGCAAGGAGAGTTATTATAGAATAAAATGCCTATTATATATGCTATTCAACTTCCTTAGAAATGTAGTAAGTAGTTTTACATTAAGCTAAAATGGTAAAACAAATGGATCGTACTTCTAAGGCTACATTCAATTCCTCATTTTCTTTCAAGCTTATGAAAATAGAGCAAAAAAGTCTTTTGTGAGAATATGCATTCAGGACAGTATCTGATAATAAATGAAAATGGTTAAAATATAGGACCTATTTATCAATATAAATATTTTACTATCGCAATCTAAATGCTACCACTTTTTAACTTGATGCTTCTATGCCTCACAATACTTGCACATAGATAAAATTTCCAATAAATTAGGTTTTAAGGGATATTTCTTAGTCAAAAAATTGTTCTAGATTTTAAAAAATAGAAAAAATATAGAAAAGTGGATAAGTAGCCTTAGGATTCAAACCAGACTATAGAAGCATTGCAAAAAATAGAACTAGTGATAGTGCAATAACAATATGGATAAAATTACTAGGCACTAATGCTTTCTCTTGCAGATACAATAGGGAGAATCTATTGATCAATAAGGATGCAATAGGGGATGGGGATGCATAACCCCAAGTAATGTAAATATAGGGCTCAAAATATAGTGTAGACATAATGATTAAAAAGACATAGATGTCAATGGATATACTAATAAAGTATATAACTACTAAGTGATCAATACTAAAATGAGATAAATAAATAAAGGAAACCTATCAACGATATATAATATGGTTCTAATAATAGAGACGATGATACTATCAATAGGACTGTTGGACAACAACACTTTTGCTTATAGATACAACAAAGTATATTTCTTGATCTATGAGCCTACAATAGTGAATAAGGTTGTAGAAACCTAACTAATGTAGATTCTAGGATTTAAATATATTATAGAAATAATGGTGAAACAACCAATAATAAGACATTTGTAACAATAGATATATTGATGAAATATTCAATTGCTAAGTGATAAAGAAAAAAAATAGATAAAAGGAAATCATAATGATAAGGAATGGGTTTAGAAAAAATTTAAGCTTGAAGATGAAGAACCAATCACTCTTGTGCCTCTACAAATGAAATCATGGAAACCCTAAAATATGACTTTAGGTGAAAGATATCTTGTTAGAATT
This sequence comes from Wollemia nobilis, assembly GCA_028583015.1. Classification (NCBI taxonomy): domain Eukaryota; kingdom Viridiplantae; phylum Streptophyta; class Pinopsida; order Araucariales; family Araucariaceae; genus Wollemia; species Wollemia nobilis. The sequence goes on along the minus strand of JAQPPZ010003172.1, from coordinate 3,994,443 downwards.
CCCATACAAATTTCAATAATATTTCATTGGGACTTTATTGAATGAAATTTTGGTAGGTCTTTATTAGGATCTTCATATATATGGTTGATGGATATTTTGGCAAAGTATCTTTAGTTTATTTAAATATGCTTTGATGTTGTACTAGGGCTATTTTATAGAATTTTTAGCACCGTAGGGAATACATTAGAAGAGAATACACATTATACAAAACTAGAAGAGTTGTCACTAATTTTTAGTTGCATGCATGTTTGATGAGGAGTTTGGTTCATAGAATCAGGATAAGATTATAACAAACATGGATATGCATAGATTTTATTGATAGTTTTGGTTGGTGAAATTAGCAATTTGAGGCCAATTAACATACATGATTGTTAGTCAAGGTTTTAGTTTATTCGTGGCTACTTTAACCCACATGACTTTTGATGCTCCTGTGGCTATGACGTGGTAGTTGAGGTGCACCCTACATTCTTCACTTGGTGCTTTCATGATAGTGTGGTACCCTCTTTATCAACCAATAGAGTGATACTTGTACTATTTTTAGTCCAACATATCAAATTTGAGGCTAGCTCGTGATCAAAGTTTGAAATGCTACCAAAATACTTTTTTAAAAATAATTATTAATCTTTATTAATTTTCGCATTAGTAAAATGAATTGGAAAGTACTTTGAATTCTGGTGCATTACTCTCCTCATTAAGGTGGATTTAAAAGTATTTTGAAGTATGGCGCTTGACTTTTGTCATTAAGGTAGATTTAAAAATTATTTGAAGTTCGACGCTTGAATTTAAAATTTCCTGCCAAAATGGTGCTTCGCCTAAATTTCAATTTTCCCGCCAAAACACTTAGGATTTTTTTCAAGTGCAAGTCTACGGAAATATTTTTATGAAAATCTTGCTACTAAAATTCTGCTACTGCTACAGAAAAATGAAAGTTTCATTTTATTGCAAAGTTTTTCTCCCCCAAAACTATATTATGGACTTAATATATTAGCCTTATACCTCCCCCAAACTGTAATTTTGGCTATATAGCAAAAACAAAAATAGAGGGAGAATATGTTGATATCTATTTATTTTATTTTATTTATTTAATGGTATGGGGGTAAAATATATATATATATATAGATATATTTTATTTATTTTATTATTATTATATATAATTTATTTATTTTATTTATTATTATTTTTATGGAAGATTTTCTTCTTTTAATTTCATAAGGAGTTCCATGTGGATGCAAATCGAATATTAGTCATCAATATATAAAGTGGATCTTTTACCATAGACTTGGATAATATCAACAGGAAAATAGGATAGTTGTCTTGATGTCATTTTGATGGCTTTTCTTTCTTTTGGGAGTATACCTATTTTTGCTGCTCTTATAGGGTGCAAAGCTTTGGGGAATTGGATTCCCAACCACTCTATCAGAGTCCTGATGGGAATTGTAACCCTATCCTTACTGCTTTATCCCTATAAGTAGATATCGAGGTTCTTGGAAAATACAAACCATATTTTTGTAGGATGAGATAAACTATAGTACCTACATATGGAATAGAAATTTGCTCATGACTTTTGCTTGCTTACAACATTCTAGAGTTGTTTTACAAAGACTCAAACATCCTAGTGACTTTGAACAAATTCATCTATTCATCTCATAGATCAATATGATGCTAAGGGTATCCTAATGTTTTCAAGCCTCTCAAGGACCAACTGTGTGTGCAGTGAATGTTCATTTCTCATCATGAGTAAGGATTGAGTAAACCAATGGTCACTTATGCCAACAATCTAGCTTATCTATGAGCATCCATAGGTCTTGTCCAGACTTAGTGCTACTGTGTAAGGATACCTTATTTCTAGGTGGGTTTCATTCAACCCATTGTTGTAATGAGGATCACCCCATGGTTTTTGAAATACTAAGAATTCTAGGGATTCAAGCTCTTCACCCTTATTTTATTGAATTTTATTTGGGATACTTGCTCATTTTGAGAGGGAGCAAGGGATTTTTATTGCTTTTTGGGATTCTTGCTCATTTTAAGGGGGAGCAAGAAGATAATTTTTGGGATACTTGCTCATTTAGAGAGAGAGCAAGGGATTTTTTTTCAAGGATGAAGGGGGAGCTTGTCCTTTTGCCAATTCATTAGCTTTTCTAGACCATGCACATAATTGGATAAGTAGGGGAAATCGTTCACTCTTATGGCAATAGTAACTCATGGGTTAGTCTTTCCAAACTTCACAATATTTTTATTTGTTATAATGTGCGTAGTCCAAGAGGAAACTTGATTGACTAGGAGTAACTTATAACACCCAAAGATTGTTTGATTTTCAATGAAGATTTTCTCAAAACACTAGTGGTGGCTGAATAATTGAAAACACCTAGATTTTGATTTAGAAAACAAAGGTATTATGCAAGATGTGGTAGTAATTTTCCTACAAAACTCTCAAGCTGATGCAAAATAAAGAAATATCTTTTTAGGATCATTTTGAAACAATATTGAGACTGAAAATAATATGAGAGTATTGCAAATATTGGAACTCCACTATGAAACAAAAAGAAGCATAATCCTTTTTTTTTAATGTATTATTTATATGTATATATTATATATATGTATATTTTAGATATAAAGCAACAACTTATTTAATAGGTAGTGTATTTGTTGCTTGTTAAAGAGAAGTGTTTATTCAATAGTAGTGATTTGCAGTTTAGATATACACTACAAATCAGTTTGTTGCTTGAGATGGTGCATGAATTCTTCTTTAGATAGTGGCTTTTTATATAATTTAAGCCTATGTCCATTAACTAGCAATTTTCTGGTTGAGTCATCAATAGGCTTTAGTTTTATTGTACCATTTTCGAATATCTCTTCAATTTCATAGGGGCCAAGCCATCTTGTCCTTAGCTTCCCTTGAAAATCATGGAAGTGGGAGTCAAATAGCAAAGCCCAGTCTCCTGGTTGAAACATTCTAGGTACAATGTGTTTATCATGCCATTTCTTCCTTTGTTGTTGTGTTAATTCAGTTCTATGAAGTGCTTCCAGTCTCCTTTCATCAAGAATATTTAATTTCTCTAATCTAGCCCTTTGTGCTTGATCTAAGTTCATATCGAGTTGTACTGTTGTGCAAAGAGTCTCAATTTCAAACTCGATGGGCATAATGGCTTGCTTACCATAAATTATCTCATAAGGTGTTAAACCGGTGGTAGTCTTCCAAGTTGTGTTATAAGCCCATACAAATTCTTTCAATATTTTTGCCCAATCTACTCTACTAGTGGCCATAGTTTTAGTTATTATCTTTTCAAGCTCTCGATTGGTTACTTCCACTTGTCCATTGGCTTGAGGATGATATGGTGAAGTTTTTCTATGTTTTATTTGATAGATTGTGGTGAAATTTTCTATTACTTTAGAGAGAAATTGAGTTCCTTGATCCAAAACTAGTTCTCTAGGTGCTCCAAAGCACAACATAATGTGTGAATAAAGAAAATCAGTGATAGGTTCAGCTTGTGCTCGTGGCATAGCTTCTACCTCTACCCATTTTGTAACATAATATATGCACACAAGTATATGTTTATTATTTGCACTCGGAGGATCTATAGGTCCAATGAAATCAATTCCCCACTTCTCAAATGGTTCAAACATAATTTGGGGTACCAAGGGCATCTCCATTGTAGGGGTTGGTTTACTAGCCCTTTGGCATGCATCACATCTATCAACAAATTGGTGAACATCCTTATTTATAGTAGGCCAAAAGTATCCAGTTTGGAATATTTTACTAACTATTCTTTGGGCTGCATAGTGACCTCCACAAGGTTCTTCATGTGTTTCTCTAATGATATCATACACATCTTCTTCATGCACACATATCCTAACTACATGGTCTAGGCAAGACTTGAATAAAATCCCATTAATCCACGTGTAAGGGCTGCTCTGATGTATTAACTTTCTTCGCTCATAAGGTGTGAAATTTTGAGGCATCTTTCCTGTTACCAGATAATTTACTATATCAGCATACCATGGAGAAAAAATAGAAAGAGCAAACAAATGTTCATCTGGAAAGCTATCAGGAATTAATTCATCATCATCAAGTATTTGCATACAAGATAAATGATCTACAATGACATTGTCTTTGCCTACTTTATCTATAATTGTGATGTTAAATTCTTGAAGCAAAAGAAGCCATCTAACCACCCTACCTCCTACTATGGCTTTGTTCATTAAATACTTAATGGTAGAGTGATCAGTATGAACAAATACTTCATACCCTGTTATGTAATGTTTAAATTTATTAATGGCATGAACTATGACCAAGAATTCCTTCTCAGTAACTGTATAATTTAGTTCAACCCCATGTAAATTCTTACTTACATAATAGATAGCATAAGGCATTTTATTTTCTATTTGTTGAAGTACTACTCCTATTGCATATGTTGAGGCATCACAATGGATATGAAAGGGTAAATTCCAGTTTGGCCCTCTTAAGATTGGAGCAGTAATCAATTTTTCTTTTATGATTTCAAAAGCTTCTTGACATGCTTCAGTCCATTCAAATTCATTGTCTTTAGTTAAGAGTTTAAGCATAGGAGAAGCAATTTTGCTGAAATCCTTAATGAATCTTTGGTAGTATCCTGCATGCCCTAAAAAACTTCTTACCTCTGTTTGAGTTTTTGGAGGTTGAAGAGACTAAATAACTTGTATTTTTGTAGGATCTACCTTAACACCTTCTTCGGATATGTAATGTCCTAAAACAATTCCCCTCCTCATCATCATGAAACACTTTTCATTACTTAGAGAAAGGTTTTGCTCTGTGCATCTAGCTAGGACTTTTTGTAAACTTGCTAGAGTTTCTTCAAAGGTGTCACCGTAGACTGTAAAGTCATCCATATAAACTTCTACGCATTCATTAATCATATCAGCAAAAATAGTGAGAACAACTCTTTGGAATGTAGCAGGTGCATTGCATAGTCCAAAAGGTAATACTCTATAAGCATAAGTTCCTATGGGACATGTAAAAGTGGTCTTCTCTTGATCTTCCTCAGCTATTGAGACCTGATTATATCCACTAAATCCATCCAAGAAACAAAAGTATTTCTTACCAGCTAGAGTGTCAAGGACTTGATCAATGAAAGGCAATGGGAAATAGTCCTTCTTTGTCACTTTATTTAGTTCTCTGTAGTCTACACAGATTCTCCATTTACCATTATTTTTAGGAACTATTACCAATGGTGAAACCCATTGACTATCAAATATAGGGTATATAAATCCCACATTTAAGAGCTTAACAATTTCTTCCTGAACTATATCTTTCATAGCTGGATTTAATCTCCTTTGAGGTTGTCTTACTAGGTGACAACCTTCTTGAATGAAAATATGATGGGTACAAATACTTGGATGTATCCCTTTCATGTCCTCATAATTCCATGCAAATGTTGTCCAATGTTTCTTTAACACTTCTATCAGTTGTGATTCTTGAATGTTTGTAAGCTCATTGCTTATATTTAAAGTTTTTCTAGATGTAATATCTATTTGTTTATAATTATTATCTATACTCATTGTTTCATGTTTAAGAGTGTTTAGTTGATAATTGTAAGGGACCATATGATGAGGGTAACTTGTGCTTGCTTTACTATTAGTCATGGTAACCTCATTAGCACCTTGTTCCTCATTAATAAGTGAAATTAAAGGCCCTTCAATTTCTTGTTGAACACACTCTTCTAACATATTGATTGATAAATTTTGAAGATCATCCAATTATTCAAGAGAATCATACCAAAACTGGTTTGAAAAATCATTGTCTTTTATTGATTCAGAAAATAAGCTAAGATTTTTAGTATACTTGCCATTTGAAATAGTCATATTCCCAGATCTACAGCTAATATAAGCATCAACTATTGCAAGCCATGGTCTTCCTAATATCAAGGGGTGTCCCCCTAACTTTTTCTTTGGTTGTAAGACTATAAAGTCTACAAGGTATTCCCATGAACTTACGAAAACTATAATATCTTCTAGTTTCCCTTATGGTTTAATGGTAGATCTATCTGCAAGTTGAAGCACTATAGAGGTTGGTTGAATCATGTGTACCCCTAAATATTATGTTGTTTCCTTTGTCATGACGTTTATGGCAGCCCCTAAGTCTACTAAGACATTATGCAAGGTTGTCCTACCAATGTGAACTGTGAGTATAGGTACTCCAGGGTCTATATATTTTGGTAACAATTTCTCACCAGTCATGATTTCAGATAGTTGCCCTATAACTTGAATAGTCCTAGGTTCATTCCTCTTTCTCCTTTGTGAATTTGTTATACTTTTTACCAATTTGGAGTAGATGGGAATATCTTTAATAGCTTGTAAAAGAGGAATTCTAATAGAGACATTTTCCAATTCTTGAAGAAAATCAAAAGTTGGTTTAGATGGTTCTTTAGGTATAGCCAGTCTTTCAGGAAATGGAGCTCTTATTTATTTTTGAGAAATTTGAACCTCTTTCTATTGATCCAACACTTCTTCTAGGGGAATTTCTATTCCTTCCTCACATTTATCATCTTGTCCTTTTTCTTTGCTCAAGTTTTTGGTAGGTTCTTCAAGTTCTGTGAGGGTTGCTCTATGATCATCCAATACTTTTCCAGATATTAATTGAATTTGTTGACAAGGCATTATAGATATTGAACATGCCTCATTTGTTTCATAGACCTATTGAGTGTTTTTATTATTATTGGGATTAGGCACAGGTTGAGTTGGTAAAGGTGGTTGTTTAGGAGGATTATTGTTTGGAGGTGGAAGGAGTCTATTTTGAGGCTGGTTTTGAGGTACTTGCCCCCTAAATTGATTTTGAAAGTTTTGTTGTTGGGGCTGTCCTTGAGACCAGCTAGGTCCTGTCTGATTGTATTGGCCATTCATATTCCAACTAGATGTGTTTTGATTTTGGCCTACCATCCATGGAGGTGAATTTCCATATGAATTGGGCATGAATTGTGTCCAAGGAGGCATGTTCCAATCTTGATTATATTGATTCCAACTTGACCAATTTGGAGGATTTGACCAATAATTAGGTCTCTGTTGGTTGGAATAATTAGAGTTTGACCAATTGGGTGGACCATTAAATGGACCATTCCTTATTTGAGATATAAAGTAGACATATGCTACCTCTTCGACCTTAGTGTAATAACCCATTTTCACCTAACCAAAAACTAACCATAATACCCATCAATTTTTTGTTTTGTTTTTACTTACAACCTTAAGTAATGTATGAGAGTCTTTTATATGATTTCCATTTGAGCAAGTAATCACATGAGTTCAAGGTTGTGCACCACACAGGAATCAACTTGATCAAAGTCTATCCATGTGCATGGGAGTGGCCAGTGTCCCATAATGATCAGTGGGAATTTTCTAGTCTTGTTTCAACCAAAATGCACATTTCCCTTTTTGTTTAACCCCATGTTAAACCGCCTCAACCATAGGTGTCTTTCAACCTAACCAAAAGTGTATGCCTTGTTGACTACTCATTGTTTAACAATAAGATAATATTTTAGGTGCAATGCTTAACCATCTAACCATATTACATATGGTTGTTAAGGGAATCATCAAACAAATTCACATAGATAGATTGTTGTCTACCATTTTTCTCATTGATTACCACTCTTTGGTTTTCATTTAAGCACTCTTGGAAACACTTATAATCATTCATAGATACCACATTTATGCTCATAAGAAAGTAAAGATCAGTTACTTCAAATGTAAGTAAAGCATCTACTAAAGCATTCTAATAACATAATATAACATATAAACAAAACATGTATTTCCAATATACATAATCTTCAATGTAATTACATAGCTCATATCCTTTGTACATAATCAAGTATTTGGAAACTACAATCTTCAATCATGCTCATAGCTTAAATCACAAGCTCCTAGAATCTATTACAAAGCTTCTTCCTCTAGGGAATATTTGCAGTACAATGATATTTTCACAAGTCTGAATGCAGATTCAACTTCTTCTAGTCTTCACTTCAATTCAGGTTCATCAGGAACATCAGGTACTAGTTGTCTCATTTCCACCAGTACTAAGTAGTTGGGTAATTTAGGGATCAGGACAATCCATTTATGATTATGCATAACTAATCACACAATGCCATGCAGTAGTAATCCATAGAATGCAAACAAGCTCTTTAACAAATACTTTAAGCATTTGTAAAAACCAACATTCACACAATTCAAGAGTAGGAAATCCCATACTTTCCTAAGAATGAAACTTTCCTCTTTCCTCATTTCATCCCATATCCCATCACACAAAATACATGCCCTTGAATCTATACTAATTGCATTCATTGTCATGGCCACGAGGAACCCCCATAAGTTCTCGAGAAATGCAACCCAGTTACCATTTCCCCCATATTAGATTATGCTTTTATATTCCTTAATTCCATATTTATCATATGCATGATTTGTAGCTATATGGTTTCTATTTATGCATTTCATTGTAATCACAACAATGCAAAACAAATCATTCTATACTAGGTTGTCTAATTCTTTAAGACATTAGCACCCAAAAATAGCATTTAAACAAACTTTGTACACAACTCATCATCACAACATTAAAGGAGAAAACTCTTTCATTCAACCCTTTTTGGCCTAAACATAGTCATGTTCTTCAAGGGATTTTAACATAATTTCATCTTACATAGCCTATCTAAAAGCAACCATCATAGTGACTTAACCTTCTATGATAAAGCTATTTAAATCATAAGCTTTATCTTATACTCATATAACCAAACACACCATGTCCTATATGTCATCTAGAGCAAGCCAATCCTTTTTCCAACTATAGATTAATTCTCTAAGTTGGGACATAGGATAATTATTCATATATAATATGTTTGTGTCATAACTCCATGGTACTAGACTAGGGATATCTTAACCCTTAAATAACTCAATAAATGGTTAAGTTTACCTATGATGTTTTATTATTATTATTTTTCTTTTAAATACTTATTTTCCTTTGTTGAACTTAGCTTTTAGCTAAAGTCCTAAGCTTGAGTCTTTATAAGATAATGGGTCTAATATTATTGTTTAGACCCTTTTTCCCATATAATAATTAAATATATATTTAAGACCCAATAATATTGGTATGTGTTAATCTCGTTTCTTTAAACACATAAAACCCTTATTCTTTTTTTTTAACTATATGGTTCTATCCATTAACCATAACTTAAAGTAAGTGCTCTACATATTATATCTACCAGAAATTACAACATAACATGTCAAAGCCAACCGTTCCTACACCAAGCATTTCCTACGTAACCCTTAAGCACTTCATGGGGTGAAAGACATCATAACCCTTGGTGAGGAAATTCCTACCTATTGACTAGTTGTCATGAAATGGAGAGTCAATGATTGGTGCTAGCGCTTTAGCCTAATGGCTAAGTGCTTAGTGCGACCATCAAGGTTTTTTTTCTACCATCGTGAACCATCGTGGTGATCCATACCTCGATATTCACATGCAAAGCGATATGAGACCATGCTCTTGCAAGCTTCGCTGAGCATGAGGGATATCTAAGCCCACTAAACCTTTAAAACCCTAACCTAATGAGACATTCACCCAATTGGGCTATGACACATGGCACCATCCAGATCATTAGCAAACCCCATCAATGGATACCATTACTCATTTAAAACCTTAGAAAATATTCTTAAATTTTTCTTTAATTCCACTTACCATCTGAAATGAATGTAGATCATCACCTACGCTCTATCATTAAATGTGATATGAATCGTGTTACTGGCTTGATGACCTATGGCTTGCTAGAGGTGCCCTACGCACATCGATAGGGATCGATGGCTTCGACATACACCTTGTGGTTGCTCCGATACACTCCCAACGAATGATGTTTAGGATTGGCTGACGATATTCCTCACAGACACAAAATTATAAGGTTTACACATCATTTTTGGGAGTTTTCTATCCTCCTACATTTTTCCATAGCACTCACTCTTAGACAGCAAGTGATGGTGTAGCAAGATCTTATGTACCTTCTCTTAAAACACCTTGCACAAAATGTTATCCAAAATCACTCACAAAATTACTATAAGGAGGGTTTGTCTCTATGCGAAATCATTGATCTATGCATGAATCGATAGAGGGAAGGCTTTCTAACTAGTAGCTATCAAAATATCATCTCTTTGATGCCTTTAAGGGCTTATTATGGAGACTCGAGTGCTTTTATCGAAGGTAAATCTACACTCGAGGTCTCTACTTTTTCTAGGAACTACCATCACAAATTGGTTTCCAACATCAAGATGAAATTTTTGGAGGTTCTAACAGTGTACTACTAGAAACAAGGTTTTACTCCTTTGTTTGACCTTTTAAAATGAACCTCACAGTGATATGTTAGCTCTTGGACACCATTCTAAGCATGTGTGAGGTTAACATCTTGGCCCTAAAGACCTATCAACAAGCCATGCTAAGCTATGTTTATTTCCCAGACAATATTCTAAATATGTATGAGACCAGTAGCTATTTCAAGAAGACCTCTTCATCTATATTTTAGTAAAACCAAACATGATTTCCAAGAAAAACCTCATAAAACTCAGATCAAAAACCTTCTAACACACAGTTCATTTCAAACCCTTAATCTCAACAACAAGAAAGATTACCATTATACCATTAACACATACACAAAACAACATGCTCATCATTTAACCTATAGTTTAGGATCTTCATCCTGACCTAAAATTTTCTGCAGACTTTCTCCGATCCAAGCTCCGAAAAGACTTCAAGCACTTCGACTTACTCCACAAAACTTTTTCTCAGCAAAGCAACGAGGTGAAGGAATCTATGGTAAGTCTCAAGGACCATCTAGTTTCTAATCCGAGCAAATTCGGAGAGCATACTCCCTAGGTTTCTTGAGACTACCTATGCCAACTTGCTAGAGATGGTGAGATTTCTGATTTTTGATCCAACTTAGTTGGAGAGCATAGTCCTTGATCTCAACTCTACAAATTTTGCTTATCCCTTTGCCTTACTAAATGCTTCTATTTATAATGGAACTCACCCCCTCCCATAACCATTATTTTATTATTAAAAATTGCTTGAGGGATGCCCACAATAAATGTTGTCTAGAGAGTAGAGTTGCTATTAAGTTATCTTTGACTTTGTGCCCAAGGTGGTCCAATCACACTCAAACACCTAGCAACCCTTCAACTAATCTTTGCTTCACCATTAAGCAACTAATATTTAGCTAAGTTAATTACAATTAGCTTGCAACTAATCTAGGGATAAAATAGCACTAGATTAAATGTCTCTTTAATGTTGTCCTTTAATCAAGCTTAACACTAATTAAAGACCATAGTTAACTAAATCAATCAATATTAACAACTAATTTCCAACTAACTAAGGAGACAAGGAAACACCTTAAATAAATGCTTTAAATGCCATTAACATCTCATGTTTAGCACCAAATAAACCTTAGTTAGCAAAGCATAATAACAATTTCTATTTCATAATCACTCCTAAGAAATCAAGCCTTAAGCCATATGTTGCAAACATAAGAAAGGGGTAAAAATTGGGATGTGACATACTCCCCCCATAGACTAAACACAGTCCCTTGTGTTTCTTTCCCAAGGTTAGTAAAATGCAATTTCATTCATCATGAAAAACAACTCAAGCACCATACTAATATTTTGCTATTTGAAAACACATTCAAACCATGCACTCTACCATGCAATTGATCATGCAAACCCCATTTCCACACTATTGTTTTTTCCTGTGGTTGGCATTTTTAAGATAGCCAACTATCACCAACCCACAAGGAGACTAGTCTAGGACATCACGGTCCAATACTGTAGTCATGGAGATATGAGGGTAAATTTTCTTGCCCTTTTTTTTAATTCTTTACCCTTGGATTGTCTTTGTCATCCTTTCCCTTTTGCCAGTTTCCCATTCCTGGTGGTTGAGCAACTCCTTATTTTAAAATGAGAAGAACAACCTCTTCCACCTGACGAGAATACCTGGACCTAAAATGCAACAACACAAACATCAGCAGTACCATATTCTAAAAGATAAAGTACTCATACTGCATAATCAAATGTAAAATCATACTTCAGTTTTACATAGTATTGTCCATAATACCAACATGTATCATCAAAAATTATCCAGTCCATACATAACATAACAAATTTCATCAGTTTACTTAATATGCATAAGTACCATCTATGCCATAATAAAGTCTTAACTGAATTTAAACACTATATCGTGTCTTCAAACAAGTATGGAAAGTGTCTTTTCATGTCTTCCACCTTTTCCCAGGTGGCATTTTTCTCAGAATAAAGATCCCATTGGACCTTGCATTGTTCCAGGTTCCATTTCCTCATCTGTTTAGTGTGAAACTTGAGGATCTTCATGGGCTTGACCTCGATGTACGTCAGATCCACCATCTGCAACTTTGAAACATCCACAACATGAGTAGGATCATATATGTATTTCCTAAGTAGGGACACATGGAAAGAATCATGGATCTTTGCCAAGTTAGGTGGCAAGTCAATTCTGTAAGCAACATGATTGATCTTTTCTAGTACATTGAATGGCCCTACATATCTTGGATCAATCTTAGTGGATTTAATTGTGCTCTTCATAGGTTTGACTCTTAAGAACACCTTATCTCCCATGGAGAATTCCAAAGGAGTCCTTCTCAAGTCTGCATATTTCTTCTGGTGATCCAAAGCTTCTTTGAGCCTCTGACGAATTATCTTCAATTGCTCTTCCATCTCCTTCAAAGTATCTGGTCCAATACTGACTCCGATCTTCAGTATTATCCCAAGACAAGGGAGTTTTGCACCTATGGCCATACAAAGCCTCAAAAGGAGCCATTTTTAGAGAGGCATGGTATCCATTGTTATTAGAAAACTCAACTAAATTCAAGAAGTCTTCCCAATGAGACTTCTAGTCCATGCAATACATGTGAAGCATGTCCTCTAACACCTGATTGACTCTCTCAGTCTATCCATCCATCTCAGGATGATATGCAGAACTTATGTTCAGTGAAGTACCAATTTCTCGATGGAGAGCTTGCCAAAAATCTGATGTAAACCTCGAGTCTCTATCTGAGATGATCATTTCTAGAAATCCATATAATCTAAATATTTCCTTAGCGAACTTGTTAGCAATGACTACTACATCATCAGTAGTACTACCAGGAATGAAGTGTGCTACTTTGGTCAACTTGTCAACTATTACCATTATGGCATCATGTTGATACCGAGTCTTTGGTAATCCAACAATGAAGTCCATAGAAATCACTTGCCATTTCTCTATAGGCACATCGTGAGGGTATAGCAGACCAACAGGATGCTTATGTTTTGCTTTCACCTTTTGACACTCTAGACACTTAGCCACAAAATTAGTAATATCTTTCTTCATTCTAGGCCAATAAAATATTTTCTTCATATTCTCCCTCATCTTAGCTCCTCCAGGATGAGCAGAATAAGGAGACCTATGAGCTTCTATCATGATAAGTCTTCGCAAATCATTTGTTTTGGGAATCACTATCCGTTCTTTAAAACATAAGAAGCCATATTTGAAGTTGAAGTCTTGAGCTATCTTCGGATCCTTACCTATTTTCTCTTGCACTTCCCTACAATATTGATCCTAAATTTGTGCTCTTTTAACCTGTTCCATTAGATCAACATGACTTCTAGTTAGCGTAGTGATATACCTTCTTCTACTTAGTGCATCTACCACCTTATTCTCTTTACCCTTTATATATTCTATCCCAAAGTCATACTCTGCTAAAAATTCAATCCACCTCCTTTGACGTGCATTTAATAGAGGTTGAGTGAAGATGTACTTCAAACTTTGGTGATCTATCCTTAGTTCAAAGGGTCTACCTAGCAGATAATGCCACCAAATTTTCAAAGAATGAACTACTACGACCAATTCTAAGTCATGTGTGGCATAATTTCCTTCATGCTTCTTTAATTTATTGGACTCGTAATCTACTACTGCTTTATCCTGTGACAACACTCTACCCATTCCTTCTAATGAAGTGTCAGTGCATACCAAAAAATCACCCTATGGATCTGGGATTTTTAATATTGGAGCGGTAGTCAACTTCTATTTTAGCAATTGGAAAGTAGTTTCACATTTTTCCATCCATTTGAAGGACTTCCCTTTTCTTTGAATATTGGTTATGGGGCAAGCTATTTTGGCATAATCTTTCACAAACCTCCTATAATATCCAGATAAACCCATAAAGCTTCATACCTCTATTACATTCATAGGAGTTGGCCAGTCTAAAATAGCTTCAATCTTCTTAGGGTCAACCGCAATTCCATCCACAAAAATGACATGTCCCAAGTAATGTACTTGTGACACATAAAAATCACACTTTGCTCAATTTCCATATAACTAATTTTCCCTCAACACCCTCAGTACTATCCTCAAATTTTCATCATGTTCTTTGTTGCGAGAATAGACCAAGATGTCGTCTAAAAACACTAAGACAAACTAGTCCAACTACTCCCTGAATACGCTATTCATTAAGTTCATAAAGGTAGTTGGTGCATTCATCAACCCAAAAGGTAAAACTATGAACTCATAGTGTCTGTATTGGATTTTGAATGTTGTCTTATGCATGTCTTCTCCCTTGATTCTCAATTGATGGTAACCAGACTTCAAATCTATCTTTGAGAAAATAGTTGCCCCTTTTAGTTGATCAAACAAATCCTCTATATGTGGTAGAGGGTATCTATTCTTAACTGCTACCTTATTCAACATCCTATAGTCAATACATAGCCTCAGGGATCCATCTTTTTTCTTGACAAACAACATCGGTGCACCCCACAAAGACACACTTGGCTTAATTAGCCCTTTATCCAACAACTCTTGGAATTATACTTTAAATTCTTGCATCTCTCTAGGGTTTATTCCATAAGGTGCCCTGTGTATAGGTTCAATACCAGGTAATAGGTCGATAGTAAAATCAAACTATCGCTTAGGGGGCATTCCTAATAATTCAGATGTAAAGACATCCTTAAACTCCTGAAGGATTGGAAATCTCTTAAAAAATTCATTCTTATCTTCCTTAACCTCTTTTATTTTGACCACATAAACCAAACCTCTTTTCCTAATCACTTTCTTTAGTTGCATAGCAGAGATTAATATGGGTTCAAAAAATTTTTGCTCACTGTACAAAATGGTTCTCCTTTCCTTATCGTTAGTGAATTCGACCCATATTTCCTAAAAATTTATCAAGGCCTTATGAGCCTTTAGCCAATAAATCACTAGAATTATATCAAAGGCATGTAGTGAAGCTACATAGAGTTTCCAAGTGATAGAATTAGTGGGTAGGGAGATTTCCATTGAGGGGTAATATCGATCCATGGAGTAGGTCTATCCAGAACCATACTCAAATTTCCACCCTTCTACCAAATATATTGGACTCTCTAGCATGTCCTTGACTAAGCTACTAGAAATGAAACTATCAGTAGCACCACTATCTATCAATACTCTAACATTTTTATCAAAAACCTTACCCTATAAAAGCATAAGGGTTGCCTGTCCATCAAGATTTTAGCTCCTAGTAGCAGCATAAATTTTGTGTCCTTTCTTTTTTGTCCTTTGGTTAGCACTTGTACGATGTGGAAAATTTCTTGCATAGTGAGGACCTCCACATTCATAGCATCCAACCTTCAAACTATGAGTTAAACCTTGAACTAACTTATCCTTACCATCAGTAGGGGTTGGTTCTACCTGATTCACGGGTTTGGTCTTCTCTGCATTAGTAGAGTTTTTATCCTTTGGCTGATAATTCTTCTTAAATCTTTTTGTTGACCCATTGTTTCTTTTACCAAACTTAAACCCTTCTTTGTTCTTTTGAGTTGACTCATTATTCCACTTTCTCTTTTGTGGATTTTGGTAGTTCTTCTTGGGTCCTTGAGAGGGATTGTTGCTCTTTCTATGATTATACTCTGCTTGAAAATCCAGATCATATGCAACTTCTAAGTTAGTGGGTGTAACCCAAAAATTCTTGCACTCCTTTCCTCAAGGCTAATGGATTCATGCCTTAGAGGGGAATGGGAGAATGAATGGTCTACACCTCGAAAGAGAGGTACTTGATCGTACCTTCTTATGGTGATTTTTCAACAAATTGGGTGGGATCACCAGGAAATATTTTGTGGAAATTTCTGAGCCTAGGTTTTGGGATTTGTTTTGATGTGTCCCTTTTATCAAATCACGCATACACCTAGTTTTGGCCAATATGCAACTACTTTAATCTATATGCAATTTTGATTTCTATGAAGATAACAAACAGTATAAAATAATTTTTAAATGTATAATGCAGTGCTTAAAAGTAATTTAAACTTTAATCTATATCTGAAAGTCTGATGTAGTTTCTAATTATTTTTTGCAGGTAAAATCAGTCAAAATCCAGCAATATCAGTCAATATCAGGTAATATCGGGTGAAATCAGGCAATATTAGGTGACCCTATTATGCAAAAATCCAACCGATCAGAACAAGATGTTGTAGTTTGATAATTTAACATAGAAAACAAGGGATTTATAGAATAATATGCATTTGTTAAGGTGGATTAGATTAAGTGATAAACCTAAAATGATAATGGTTGAATGAATGAAAATAAATCTCAGCTAGACATGTAGATATTCATGAAAAAGTGATGAAATATTAATATAAAAGCTAATGTATCAATGATAAAGGATTTAAAATGATCTAATCAGATGATAAATATAATCTAATACAAAATAAATAGGGAAAAAGGATGAAAACAATGAGGTCTAGATGCCCCCAAGTAACTTTGATAACAAAAATATTTGATATAGACAAGATCAGATAGTTTTTTACAATATTGGGTAGTCTTTTGTTATATCAAGCAGTTTTCTGTGATATCGGGTAGTTTTCTATGATATCGGGTAGTTTTGTTATATCGAACAGTTTTCTACGATATCAGGTAGTTTTCTACGATATCAGGCGGTACGATCCTGCACGAATCCAGTTGATGCACAAATCCAACCTAAAAAAATATAAGGATGTGAAATACCAGAGTGAAAGTATATGAGTTTTACAAGAGGAATCCAAGGCGAGGAGCCTAGATTAAATAGAATTGAATAGGTTGAGAGGTTG
Organism: Wollemia nobilis; assembly: GCA_028583015.1. Lineage (NCBI taxonomy): Eukaryota > Viridiplantae > Streptophyta > Pinopsida > Araucariales > Araucariaceae > Wollemia > Wollemia nobilis. Next base: position 3,977,331 of record JAQPPZ010003172.1, on the reverse strand, counting down.
GGCTAAAAATTAAGAAGGTTACAACCACCTCTATTCTGGACAAAATTGGTCAAATTGATCTCGCAACCATTGTGCAATTGGCCAGGTAAGGACAAAGAAGTTGCAACCATTTTTGTGACCTTACTAAACATGGTAATTTTCAATTTTGGATAAAATTAGATGACCCAATTTTGTGCAAAATCTGGCGATTTTGTAAGAAATTAGACATGTACGTATTTTTTTTGCAATTTGAGGGGTCAAACGGTGTTGAAATTGGACATATAATTATAAACACCTAAAACATGTCATTTCTATGGAAGCTACTCACATAAACACATTCATAAGATCATATGACATAATATTGGAATTTCCAAACATCAAAAGTGGTTCTCACCACTCATATGAGGCATTCTGAGCCCATCCAAGCTTAGCCGCTCAAGACTAGAGTGACCAGAACTTAGTCGCTCAAACCTAGAGCAGCCAGACCTAAGCCACTGTAGATGATAGTGGCCAGATCTTAGCCACTATAGACGATAAAGGCTAAACCATAAAATGTATTTTGTCGATAGATATGCCCAAACACGGGTGTAAGTGGCAATATGCATGCAATAAATGTGAGCGGGAGTAACTTTGCATTCCCTTTCATGGCCAATTCACATAGGAGACTTGAGTTTGCATTTAGAATTTAGTTAGCTGGTCTTTAAACATAAAAAAGACAAAAGCTTCTCATGCTAACCTTCACTATGCATGAGGGATTTAGTCCTAGGGTTTAAGCATAGGCTTTAGGGTTTCACACACTTTAAAAGGTGCAAGCCTAAAACACCAAAGCATCCAAGAATCATCAAAGATCAATATTAGAGCAGAATAAGTCCAAATTTGAGGAGAGCTTTCAAGACTTGGAGAGATTCCCTTGGAGATCACATTTACGATGGAGCCCTAACAAATTAGAGAGCAAAGCAATCACCATTTTAGAAACATCAATAAAATCTTTGATCCATAGCTTTGGAGCAAAGAGAATGAGATTCACTTTAGCAGCCACTGTTAGTGGATAGTGGCCCATGGGCCTAGCTTAGGGTTTGAGACATTAGTTTCATTATTCTATTTATCATATCATTAGAATAACATCATTTCACTCATTTGCATTCATAGCATTAGTTTCATTTACACTTGATTTCATTTGAGTACATTCATTGCTAACAACCTCATTCGGGGAGGCAATCTCGGACATCTAAGCGTGTGTTGTTTTTTCATTGCTCATAGGACCACAGGTTCATCGAACGGAAGCTACAACATACGAGAGCAAAAGGATCCCTCTAGGAAATAGACTTGGATAAGGAGGCATATATAAGCACTCATATATTTTTGTGTGCAGAACCAGGAAGATTGTGATAGCACACCACCTCTTTGCGAGGGGACATTTTACCCACTTGAAACCTCATTATCTCAAAATGGGTATCCCTAAGAGGGACCGACATGTAACAAAGTTTCAATACAAATAAAGAGATATACCTTTGTTACTTCTGTGTTATATGCTTTCTCATGGTATTTCATTTAATTTTGGGTTTAACACATTTGCAAGTAGAGTAATAGTGGTGCATGCACCCCAGGGTCGCTACAGATGGCGATCACGATGGGAACTCCACTAATTTTTCATTTTTCTACCTAGATACTAACTTAGTTTTGTGTGCATGCTTAGCCGCTTTGGTCTACAGTGGCCAAAAATTAGCCGCTCTGAGCCATAGAGGCCAAAAGAGCCTTAGTCGCTCTTGCTAATAGCGGCTAGAAACCAGTCACTCTGGTCGACAACGGCCAGCACTAGAGAGCAGTAGAGGATAGAACCTTGGTTCTCTAAGCTAGATTAGAGGTTGGTATAGCTTCTTTGATATTTTACAGCTTTCTATCTATTTTTGTGTGTTTAAAATAGTGAACTTAAAACACATTTCTATTTTGGAATTGAAAGAATAAAAGGATAAAGAATTAGGCATTTTTCATATCTTAGATCTTCTTTTATATTTCCACTAGGCGTTGCTAGGAGCAATGACTTATGCTTGAAAATTTCACCCTAGAATCCTACGTGCTAGATATTGTATGTTGTTTGCTTGCCTTGAGGCCTTGCAAGAGGCCATATTTACACGAAATAAAGTGCACCCATACAAATCATAGTAGTTCATGCATATTTCAAAATATTGAAACGTATTTTGCACTTAGGCATATAGGAAAGAATCATTTTTGCTATATTATGCACTTTACTTCATGCAATATTAAAATGAACACCACACATGCACATATCATTTAAACATTGGGGAGTTGGATTTCATCACCAACCCTCAATTCAATCCGGTGATGTTGGAATTCATCTCCTTCCACCGGTTTGCCCCCTAGATTCTCCTAGAAACAGATTGAAGAACTCCTTCATAGTGGTACTAAGTTACTTATGTTCAAACTATCTCCCATTGTTGGAACATTCATTGGTTTAGAGTGGAAGAGCTAGGCGAATCCCCCATTGGGATTTCAATGTTGTACCCTAGTCTCTTTTGGGAAATCATGTTTGGCATAAGTACTCTTGATTATCACTATGGGTGAGTCTCCTCATTTCCAAATCCAAAGCAAGAAACAAGAAACAACAAAACATCAAAACACAACAAACAATTTAGGGCACACTTAAAATCGTAAGAAAGATAAACATTTGCTTGATATTGTTTACGCAACATGAAAGCTAAATTTTCCAAAAACGATGGTCAAAACAAGAAGTAAAAAACCTTGGTCTAACACTGAAGGGGATTTGAGGTAATCGGTAGGGTACCTAGGAATAGATATTTGGGGATATATTATTATATTGTATAAGGGTTGGCATGGGCCACACATAACCCAAGGTTGATTGTATTATAATATTTTATATTATATTATAATATAATATAATATTAGTAGTAGGCTCTCCAAAGTAGAATAAGAATATGGATATATAAAGAAGAGATATTTGTCATTGTAAGGACTCATATCATTGAAGAAGAATCTTATGTAATCGTCGTGCCCACGAAGTGGCTTCTCATATTGGGAGATCTTGTGGAGTTATTCCTTCCTTAAGGATTATTATTGGTGTTGCCCTACCTTAAGGGTATTATCTATCTCTCTCATTTGTGGATTGTTATTGTGGATAATGTATTGTGGATGAATGATTTGATATTTTTGCATATTGGTGAATGGTTCATGTTTAATAATAAAAGTTTTGCAACAAGTGGTATTAGAGCAACGATTTTGGCAAAGTGAGGATTTTTGTGTGAAACCCTAGAATTAGGGCAAATTTTTTTGGAAAAACATCTCATCTTTCAGGAGCCATATCTCTGCGCAAGTTTATCTGATTCAGGCAATTCTTAGATCAGATTGTGCAGAATTTGAAGAGCTTTAAAATGAGTGGTCATATGATGGAATCCGAGCAGTATTGAGGGAGATACGACCTTTTGAAGTTAGTCATCCGAAACAAGGATAGTGACGAATTTTGCAGATTTTTTTTGGAAAAACACCTCATCTTTTAGAAGCCATATCTTTGCGACAGTTAATCCGATTGAGGCGATTCTTGGATCAGATTGTGTAGAATTTGAAGAGCTTTAAAATGAGTGGTCATATGAAGGAATCCAAGCAGTATTGAGGGAGATACGACCTTTTGAAGTCAGCCATCTGGAACAAGGAAAGTGACAAATTTTCAAGTCGCAAATTTTTCAAAAGACAATTTGTTTAGTTCGGGTAAGCAAATCAGTTGCACTTTATTTTGTTTGGAAGAAAAATTGCAGATGTAGTTGTCTTTGGGATTTTTAGCTTCAACTTGGTGGGAAGATATTTTTTTTCCATAAAACCCTAGTTTGCATTAGGGCATGATATTTATTATCAAAAAACCCTAGTTGCATTAGGGCATGAACAATGGAAATCCAACGTTTTTCTGGAGAAGATGATATTGATGCTCGAGAATGGTGGAAAAATTTTAGATCTCGATGTTGTAATGTCTCATGGGGGAAATCCTTGCTTGGTATATTTCTTCAAGGGAAAGCTTCGTTTTGGTTGGATAAGTTTTGTAAAGAAAGGAATAATGAATACACTTGGGATGAAATAGAGCATGCATTCTTGAGTAAATGGGACCGATATTATGTAGATCGCCTGAGGGATTTGATCGACGACTATGAAAAAGAAATAAAATTACTCAAGAAGAAAGAGGAAAAGGTCAGGGAAGATAAAAAATATGTCAGTATGCAGACAGAGGAAACCATACTTGTGGTGGAAGATAAATTAGAAAATGGGCAAAGGAATTTATTTAAATCTAAAAAGTCTATTTTGCAGGTTCATGGAAGCATTCAAAAGGAACAGGTTATTATTTCCATTGACTCTGGTAGCAGATATAATTTTATTAATATTGCTTTGGCTAAGAAATTGCAAGTTCAAGCAACAAAAATTAAGGACATACAGTTAGAGGGTGAGAATGTTCAAATTTTTAAAGATTTGAAGATCACCATGGATAAATATGTTTTACATTCAAATTTCTATGCTATTGATATGGATGATAAGGATATTGTTCTTGGTTATCCTTGGTTAGATTCTTTGGGTACTGTTAACATTAATGTGCAAAAGAAGTTTATGAAGTTATGGTACAGAAAAAAGAAGATAACATTGTAGGATATGTCTCAGCTTGAGGAGCAAGGATACAAGGAAAATCAAGAAGCGGTTGTAGAAGAACAAATTGAAGAACATGAAATAGAATCCAAGAAGGCGATAGTAGCAACAGAGTCCATGAAAGAAGTAGCAGTAACTAATTCAGTGGAAATAACATTGCAAGATATTTCTCAGCTTGAGGAGCAAGGATACAAGGAAAATCAAGAAGTGGTTGTAGAAGAACAAATTGAAGAACAGGAAATAGAATCCATGAAGGCGATAGCAGCAACAGAGTCCAAGGAATATTTGATAGAAGAGCACAAGGCCACACCAAACAAAGATAACATGAAAGAACAAGGTGTAGAAGAATTTAAAACAATGAAGCCAAAGGTTGAAAAGTCAAAGAAGGTAGAACTTCAAGTAAAGGTTGCACCATATCGCCATCCACACCACCATGAGCGAAAAAAATATTGGAGGCATGGTTCAAGGCAACAATATTATGATTTTATATGTAATCAGTAGGGCACCAACTATGGTAGTGTTTGGCAAAGAAAACATAGTGATCATGGTTTTCAGCATGGTTCATGGTTCATCAGCATCAAGGAACAAGTGGACCCATCATTCAAGTTATCAAAATGCAGTAGTAGAAGCGTGGAGCCAACGAAGCAGATTTGGATACTCAAGTAACAAAATGGCGTACCAACATCATCGGGTTTCACTTGGATGGATGGATGAGCGAGATTGGTACCACTTGCTAACATTGCTTAGCACATCATACTATCAGGTTTCTTCATATGTTTCGAGGATGAAACATTTGTAAGGAGGGTGGCATGGTAGGGTACCTAGGAATAGATATTTGGGGATATATTATTATATTGTATAAGGGTTGGCATGGGCCACACATAACCCAAGGTTGATTGTATTATAATATTATATTTTATTTTAATATAATATAATATTAGTAGTAGGCTCTCCAAAGTAGAATAAGAATATGGATATATAAAGAAGAGATATTTGTTATTGTAAGATACTCATATCATTGAAGAGGAATCTTATGTAATCGTCGTGCCCACGAAGTGGCCTCTCATCTTGGGAGATCTTATGGAGTTATTCCTTCCTTAAGGATTATTATTGGTGTTGCCCTACCTTAAGGGTATTATCTATCTCTCTCTCATTTGTGGATTGTTATTGTGGATAATATATTGTGGATGAATGATTTGATATTTCTACATAATGGTGAATGTTCATGTTTAATAATAAAATTTATGCAACAGTAACTCATACCCTTAGGTAAAGCTATGGTAACATTGAAAGACCTACTCATAAGATTGTGAGACACAATTCCATGAGTCTAAGAGGTGATAATTCAACCCTTGGGGGATCTCCTCAAGAAACCCCAAACAGGGAACCACAACATGAAACTACATCTCCTAAACACAAAGAGGCCTTACGTCCATCACCATCAAGGAGACATGAGGAAACCTCAAGGGCTTCCTCTAAACACACAAACTTCTCAAAGACATGAGGAAGCTTCAAGAGCTTCCTCCTCACATAGACATAAAGAGAGTTCTAGACCCCGTTCTTCACATAGAGACGGTGAGGTTTCCCCATATCCATCCTTATGGAGGGTAGAGAGTATTGCAAAATCCTCATCACCACAAATACACACAAGATTCAAAACATATCAACATTCACATGCAACACTTAGAACAGATCAGCCCACTAAGGGGTAAGAAAATAGAAACACATCCAGTCATAGACATCAAATAGAAGATATTCTTCAAACAAGAGGAGGGATTCCATTAGATTTACCTCATTGGAGTGAATGGCACCCTGTGGGATCATCCATGTAAAATAAGATAGTTGGATGAGTTGGATCGGTTGCACCTGAGGCCACCATATGAAACTATAGCCATAGTGAACTCTCCATCTAGAATTTCATGACCTATGACTTCTAAGCCACTTCTCAAACTAGTGGTGCCTCAGGGTGACCCTGCAATAAACATATAGGGTCGACAGAGTTATATAAGCATGAGTCTTCTATAACCATGCAAATAAACCATGTACGATGGTTATAAAATGCCTTGTGTAAGGAGCAAGAGCTTGTATAAGCTCTTGAACATGATAAACAAAGAGAACGGTTGTTATGCAAATATAAGCAACGCTTAAGAGAGCAAGATGAGCAACTTAATCATAGAAAACAACAAGCAAATAGATATCAATGCACTGACTCACAATAGAATGGGCACAGTCGACAAGAAAGTAACCCGCACCAAAATCACCCTCCAAATCATGAGTGGAATCCAACTGGGAGGGAAATGGTAGACTTAATAAATCAGGATCAGGCGTATCCTAGATCTCCTCGTAGGAGGGAAGAAAATAGAGTAAATAAAATGGATAGAGTGCTACCTCCACCATCACCATGGGGGGTTTTGCAAGAGGAAGAACTCCTTGCTTCAAAGGCATTCTAAGAGCTTACTAAAAATATGAAAGCCTTTGAGAAACAAGAGGTTGTTGGAAGCCAACCAACATTGAGCAAAATACACAACCAACCATTGTGTCCATCAGTTCCTAGCCCTCCCTATCCTAAGCATTTTGAGATGCCTAGGCTAGAGAGATTTAAAGGTGAAGAAGATGCACAAGAGCATGTCACAAATTTCATCAATGCATTTTTTCATATCAAAGATAATGATGATCTTATGCTAAGGACATTCATCATGACATTTTTGGGTGCATCCACTCAATGGTTCAACCAATTGCCCAAGCACAACATATCCAAATTTGAACAACTAGTGAACGCTTTTCTAAAGCATTTCTCCTTTGGTGTTTAGAGGAAAGTAAATCTCTCAGACCTAGCCAATTTAATATATTATGATGATGAGCCAATAATGGATTACGGGAATAGATGGAGAAAAGTCATGGTAAAATTATCATTCTCTGTTCCCATAGAGGAAATCATCCAGATGTTCACCAAGATTTGTTCCAAACACATTTTCCTCTTACAACAACTACAATAGTACCCCTCATTTTAGGAATCTTTGGCACAATCCAAACTCATTGAGGACATAAAAGTAGATGAGGGAACCATAAAACTCTAAACCAAGAAGGAGTGAAGCAAAAGAGACAAGAATGGCAAATATAAGCAGAAGCAGGTAAACCCTACCCTAGTAAATCAAGTGGTATTGTCTATGCCTAAGGATGGGGCTGAGATTCAACCCTAGAATTATCAATCACAACTCCCAACATCCAACTATGATTAAAATAACAATCAGGGTCGAAACAAAGAATGTAAACCCTCTCGTTATTTTATGCCATTGATAGAATCAATGCAATAAATATTCAATCAATTGAGAAAGGTAGGAAAGATCAAATTCCTTGATATACCTCTTATATATCCCAACCACCCCAAGCCAAAAGGATATAGTAAAGATCAATTATTCTCGTATCATAGGATATCGGGGCATAATATCAAAGTTTGTGTTGGTTTCAAGCATCAGGTTCAAAACATGATTGAGGTGAGAGAACTAAAAGTAGACTACCCACTGTCCCCTAAAAATAGAGATATGGGTATCTACAAAAACCCACTACCAAGTCATGAGGCCCATAGAGAGTAAGGGGTCCAAGTCAATCAGGTCCGAGTTCATATACCTACCCACGGATGTGTGGGGATGGTCAAAATTGTCAATATAGCAACTAGGAGTAGACGGTATGGTCAACTGTAACATCCTATAGCTCCTATAAATATCCCAGCTACACCAAGGTAGAGGCAGGGGTAAAAAAACCTTCCAGGTCCACCAAATCGACCTGTGATAACTATCAAAAGTAGACTTTGAAGAAGTTTGTAGTGGAATTGAAATGTGAAGTTGATTTAAATAAAAGAGGGTGGTTCAGTTGAAATGAACCATATGGTTGGTTGCCAAACAAACCAAATGAATTGGAGAGTGCTATGCGCTATTTTTCCCCCTTACATTAATGTAATAAATTCATCTTATCTTATAATATGCTAACATCCCCCCTTATTACATTATTGGAAAATACCAAGAGTATTACGAAACATTTCAAATTTGACCCGTGCAAGTGCCTTGGTGAAGATATCTGCAACTTGTGCATCAATGAGAATGAATTGGAGTTGTATATTGTTATTTGGAACTTCATCATGAATGAAATGACAACGGGTGTCAATATGTTTGGTACAATCATGAAATATTGGATTCTTGACAAGGTTCAAAACACCTTGATTGTCGTAAAACAAATGCAGTGGAAGATTCTTTGGAAGACCCATATCTGTAAGGATGTGATGTAGCCACATTATCTCACAGACTGCTCCACTATCTATGTGATATTTTGCCTCTCTATAAGAAATAGCAACCACTTGTTGCTTCTTATTGTGCCAAGATACAAGACCAGATCCAAGATGAAAGATGTATCTAAACGTTGATTTCCTATCATCAATAGATCCAACATAGTTTGAGTCTATGTATCCTTGTAAATAGAACTTGTTATTCTTTTTGTACTCCAAGCCATAATCTGATGTACCATAGACATAATGTAGAACTCTTTTTTTTGCTTTCCAATGACTTACTTTGGGTTCCTACATGAACCATGAAAGATAACCCATAGCAAAACTGAGATCAGGCCTAGTATTGGTTAGGTATAATAGACTCCCGATCAGTTGATGATAGAAAGTGTAATCTACCTATGGAGATTGATCATATATTGACAACTTAAGTCCTTCTTCCATGGGAGTGGCCTTGGACTTACAGTCATCCATGTGATATTTCTCAATCAAATTATTGGCATATTTCTTCTATGTAACTCTGATGTGATGTTTTTTTTGAGTTACTTCTAAACCAAGACAGTAGTGGAGAATTTCCAAATATGTCATTTCAAAAGATGATTTGAGATTACTTTTCACTATATCAACCATACTTTTTGAACTACTTGTTATGATCAAATCATCTACATACAGCACCTGAATCACTATGTCAGAACCATTGTTCTTTATATAGAGATTCGAATTTGACGAACTTCGTTGGAATCCATGTTGTAATAGGTGACTGTAAATTTTGATGTACCAAGCTCGAGGAGCTTTTTTTAGCCCATACAAGGATTTTATTAACTTGTAAACTTTTTGTTCTTACCCTGTGACAACAAATCCTTCAGGTTGAGTCATGTATACTTCTTCTTATAGATCACCATTCAAAAAGGCACTTTTTACATCCATATGATGTAACTTCCACCCAAATTGAGTTGCCATAGCACACAATATTCGAATGGTAGTCATTTTTACAGTAGGAGTGAATGTCTCTTCATAATCTATGCCTCATTTCTGAGCATATCCCTTTGCAACTAGGTGGGCTTTGTGCTTATCAATTGTACCATCTGCCTTATACTTTACTTTGAATACCCACTTACAACCAATGGGTTTCTTTCCTGAAGGTAGATTTACTAGCTTCCAAGTGTGATTTTGCATGAGAGATGTATGCTCTGCCTCCATAGCAGTCTTCCATTGAGGCTTACTAAGAGCTTCTTGAGAAGTTATGGGTTCATTTTCATCCAATGCTATCAAATAAACCCTTTCATTCTCTAAATCCATTTCACTATCTTATGTTGCATCTACGGATAGTTCATCAAATTGGTGATAAAGTTCATCAACTTTTGAATATGGTGCTTCTACCCTCTTCTACTGAGTGATACTACGTGTACATGGTCGATCTAGAGTCATATCTAGGAATGAGGTCAATTTAGAATCTCTCAAAGTACTAGTATACCATTTGGGAATATTTTTCTGAGGGGGTGAAACCTCTTGCTTAGGCTCATCATCCTCATGATATACTACTATAGAGGTATTATTTGATGTGAAAGCTTCATCAAATAGAACATATCTACTTATATGTGTTTTCTTGGTTATAGGATCAATCAAGCAATATCCTTTTGAATGCTCATCGTAACAAAGAAAGATACATTTCAAGGTTTTCTCATCTAACTTCTTTTGTTTCTATTTTGGAATATGCATGAAGGCTTTATAGCCAAACACTCGTAGATGAGAAATGGAGGTTTTCTTTCCACTCCATGCTTCTTGTGGGGTTTTTCCTTGTAGAGCTTTTGTGGGTGCTCTATTCAAGAGGTATGAAGCTGTATGTATTGCTTCTGCCCAAAACTGATCTCCAAGATGTACTCCTTTTATCATACATCGGACAATTTCTATAATGGAGTGATTTCTTCTCTCAACAACACCATTTTGCTATGGTGTATAAGTTGTTGTTAGTTGTTTCTTTATTTTAGATGTGATGAAAATTCCTTGGAAGTATATTCCCCCCCTCGATTTGAGTGAAGGGATTTAATGAGACAGCCAGAATATTTTTCAATAAGTTTCTTGAATTGTCAAAAGTATGAAAATACCTTTGATTTCAATTTGAGGAAGAAGGCCCACATTTTTCTAGAGTGAACATCAATGAACAATTGAAAGTACTTCTTTCCACCATAACTTGTTGGCATAGGACTGCACAAATTAGTGTGCACCAATTCCAAAAGTTCCTTAGCTCTGGAAGAACTAGATTCAAAAGGTACCCGATTTTGCTTCCCTGCTAAGTAATCTGAGCAAACTAGTAATATGGAGGAGAGAGGAATAAGGCTTCTCACAATTTCATATTTTCTCAATTCAAGCAAATATCCTGAATTGAGATGCCCATATCTTCTATGCCATAGAGAAGTGGCCACCTTTGTAGTTGCAGCAAGAGCAAAATGTGGTGTTGAAAGAGCATCTAGAATGAACAAGCCATGCTTGTAGAAACCTGTTGCAACATGTTTACCACTGTGGGTTATAAAATATTTTTTCTTGCCTTTTACAACTCAAAACACAACATCCATTTTTTTGTCCAAAATTTGAGGAATAGACAACAAATTATTGGCTAATTCGGGGACATAGAGAACCTTCTCAATTTGACATCTTCCATTTGGGAGAGTGACAGAAACATTGCCTTCACCTTTTACTTGATAGACTTGATCGTCAACAATGGTAACTAGATTCCTCTCTTTCTCCTCAAATGTTTCAAACTAAGATTTGTATCTAGTCATATGCTTACTAGCACTTGAATCAATATACCATACGATATCTATCTGAGAATATGAAGTATGAGTCATGAGCACCTTGTGTGCTCTTTTAGAGTCAAAATTTGAATCAGGACCAAAGGTATCTGAGTTTGAGTTAGAATTAGCATAAGTAACATGTCCCTTAGGTTGCTTATGTTTATTTTTATATTGTTGTTTCTCTTTCCCTTTCTTCTTATGATATTGATCATTTTCTTGCTTGTTTTTGAACCAACACCTATTGGTGTCATGGTTATTCATATCACAAATCTTACAATATTTATCCTTCTGTTGATTTTGATTTTTTTTCCCTTTTCCCTTGGAGGAAGAACCCCATTTTTGAAATTGACCTAGGTTCTTGCTCCTTTGTTGGGTGGAAAGGGCATTATCTGGAAACTTATATTTTTAAACTTGATTTGCCTCCTTAGTCTGGAGCAAATTTACCAATTCCACAAAAGATACTTGTCTACCAAAAATATTGAGGAAAGTGACCAACATCTTATAGGAGTCTGGAAATGTTCACAAGATGACAAATTTCAAGATATCATCATCCACTGGTTTTCCCATTGCATTCAATTTGGCTTTTAGATCTGCCACTCTGCACAGGAATATATCAACTATCTCTCCAAAATTCATACTAAGGATGTGTAATTGAGTTTGAAGATGTAGAATTGTGGATTGATTCTTTCCTTCATAAATAGTAATCAAATAATCCCAAGCTACCTTACTGGTTTTGGCATCATAGATATGAGGTTGAACCTCATCTATCATAGAAAGTAGGAGAAACATGAGACCTATTTTGTCCTTATTATCCCAAGCTTCTTGATTTGTTCCTACTATTTGAGGGTGTTGTGAAGTGTCGGTTACTACATCCCACAAATCTTCCACCTGAATAATGGCTCTCATCTTTGTCTTCCATGGAACAAAGTTAGAACCTTTTAGCAACTGAGAGTCTGAGAGATATTTATGAACAGTAGCCATTGTGAAGGTGGTTCCTTATATTTTTCCCTCCTAGGTCTTAGAATTTTGCAAAAAGAGAATACTGTACTCCCCCTTCTAGTTGCAAAATAAACAAGGAAGAAGAAAAAGAACTCCTTCGACCTTCAAAAAATGCTTTTGGATATCAAAAAGAAACTTTGGGTATCAAAAAACCCCTTTGAGGGCATCAAAAACCCCTTTGAGGGCATCAAAAACCCCTTGAGGACGTCAAAAACCCCTTTCGAGCGTCAAATAACATGTCGGGTGTCAATTTTTGCAGGCAGGCATCAAGGTTTCTGTCGAGCATCCCAAAAAAAATTTGGGTGTTAAATTTTGGAGTCCACGAGATTTGAACCATAGACCATGTCCACAACACTGAGTGCGGGTGACCAACTACGTTGCCCAAGTGGTTGGGAAGAAAAGCCCACCACTTGGTATTTATCCTGGTGGAGAACCATGAGTAGAAAATGTGGGATTTATCCCACATGCATCCTGTGGATGCACTCACACAAGATATAAGGTGGGAGGGCCACCTTTGAGAGTGATTGCCTTCAAGAAGTCACCCCTCCCCTTGTGTCATTTTACCACCTAAAATGGCGTGCAACACTCCATGTCAACTTTCCCCAGCCAACCTCTACACTCCACATCAGCTTTTCGCAAGCCAGTATCTACACTCCACATCAGCTTACTACCAGCCAGTCTCTACACTCCACATCAGCTTACCACCAACCAGTCTCTACACTCTACGTGTCAGGGAGGGGCCACATCAGCATATCCTTAGGGGCCATGTCAGTGTGTCTCCAACATCTTTGGTCCACCTCAATGTCGAATGGCATCATGCCATGTATCTCCTGTTGACCTGTCACCTATAAATATAATAAGAGTCACCACTCTACCTTGGTTCTCCCTATCCACCTTGGGATTCGAGCCACCACTCCTCTTTGTTTCTTTGAGTCCACCTTGGAATTCAAGCCACCACTCCACCTTGGTTCTTCAAGTCTGTATGCATTTTAATCAAGTAGATTTAGATTGGTATCGTGCTCCATGTCAGGTGTTAGTCCATGTGCTCTACAATATGGTCAGGCAAGATGGGTCTGGTCTCATGCTCCGCGTTGATCTCATGCTTCGTATTTGGATTGGGTGTCGTCAGCGCTTTCACATCAGTCCTAATTTGGTACCATGAAGAAGTTTGTAGTGGAATTGAAATGCGAAGCAATGTTTGAATTGATATGAAGTTGATTTAAATACAAGAGGGCGGTTCGGTTGAAATGAACCGCCTGGTTGGTTGCCAAACCAACCAAACAAATTGGAGAGCGCTATGCACTATTTTGCCCCCTTACATTAATGTAATAAATGCATCTTATCTTATAATATGTTAACATACTTGAGCAAAACTTATAATTGACTCGGGCTAAGCTATCCATTTATGAGCTCATACAATAGTCCCCAAAGCACAGGGAGATCTTGATGGATATTTTAAGGTCAATTGAGATCCAACCGCAAGATCCAAATGCATTCACCCATTTTGTGGGACAAGTACAAGAATGCCACGAACCTATAATTTGATTCTACGATTATGAGATTAAGACATCTACTGCCTTACCAGACCCTTTGTTGAACATTGTGGCATCAATCAATGATTTACCTTTTATGCGGGTCTTGATCAATACAGGTTCATCAATCAACATCATCACAACAATGACAATAGAACACCTTAAGATACCCTAGTCCAATATCATTTCGGTAGCCTATACACTAAGAGCTTTCAATGATGCTTTATGCATTACTATGGGAATGATAGTCTTACCTATCAAGGTGGGGCATAAGACCATCCCCATGATGTGTCATGTCTTGGAATGGGCCATGCAATACAACATCCTCCTAGGGAGACCTTGGATAAGGGACATGAAATGTGTTCCTTCAATTTTACACCAATTTGTCAAGTATGTGCATGATAACAAAGTCTACATGGTGTTGGCTGATGAGGAGCCATTCAAGTATGTTCATCAAGTGGATTATCCAAGAGAGTTTGTGATTCCTTCTGCTCAATTTTTTGTAGGACCCTTGTTACTCAGTTGTGCAACTGAGTAACAAAGACAAAAGGGTACGAAAAGACCCGTCTACATCAACACATCATCTTGTGAACAAAGTGGCCAATGCTTCTAATCAACCATCAACGCCTAAACCAAAAAATTATTAGAAGCTAAAGACACCTATGGTTGAGGAAAATAAACTCAATGAAACACTAACCATAGCTATTGAATAATTTCTAATTCCCATGGATGAATAAGATCATCAAGACCAATTCAAAGATGATGACTACCACCCTACTTCACCAGTGTCATCTGTGGGGTCATCCACCTCCCATACAACTACACATTTGGCAAGCACAGGGATAGGATATTATCTTTTGTAGAACATAACCTTTACACCTATCATAGAGTCTGCACAAGATATGGGATGTCTAAAGGATCTAAGTCTGCCAATAGAAATAATGGTTCTACTTGGAATCCCTCCCAACCAGACAAATTTCATCTATGCTAGACTAGACTGCACCCATAAGTCTATGGAAGAAGAGGAGGACAATGATGAATTATTCACTGTTAATGTCGGTTACCTCTCTAATCTTGAGTTTTCTTTAAGCTACTTTGAGCACTATCATTGGCATGGTTACGGTCTTGGTATCTATGAGCAGGGATGTAAGCGGCCACTCGAGCCGTAATACCAGCTTCCCATTGATAGATTTAGGGTAGGCTATCACATTAGAGGTTGAGATGACTCTCTAGCAGTAGCCTTAGATAGATTGAGCTTGGGGTTAGGAGAAGACATTGATTTTATTCCTTATCACCCACTAAGTTCAAGACTTATGTGCAATAGATAAGTGGTTGTGATGAACATCTTGTCGCTTGAGACTTATCATCCAAGACTCATAATTGAGGCCATCCTAGCAGGTTACAACTCATGGGGTGATGAGCAAGAAGAAAATAGATATGTGCCAAGTGATGATGAAGCACAATAGGGCTCGTCATATCATGGGCCTCACTACTTACGAATACTTACTTGGTCCATCCATAATGAGAGTGGATACATATCGGATAAAAGTGACTATGAGTCAGAGGACTCAAAAAAGAGAGCCTACTTAGGGCCAAGGCAATGGCCTCATGACTTGGGGTAGCATACTAATGCAAATGGATTATTCATAAGTGACGAAGAATATGAGGATGAAATAGAGATGGCTTACTTAGAGCCAAGATATTAACCTCTCATATTAGGGCCACATACTAATGCTAATGGCTTCTATATCAGTGATGACAATTTTGAGGATGAGACTGAGATGGCCTATCTTGGACCTCACCATTTATGAAAAGTCAATATGTTGGTGGAAAGAGAAGCGACACATCATGCCATAGAACCTGGCTTGTAATTTTTAGGGAGACTTATTTATTTAGCTATCATTCATCTCATGGTCAATTCCCCTTCGCCAACATTCAAGGAATTCTTAGAACCCAATGATCCTATTGTCAGTATGGCTCATGGGCCAGATCCAGAGATTTCCATTCCTCCAGAGCCTCATCATGAGCATGAAAGGGAAACCTCTGAGAAAATATTTCACCCATGTGGTCCTGGAGATTTCATCCCATCCATCAATACAATCTCCATTGATTTGACCACTCCACTTCATAACCCAGCCGATCCCACAAAACCTTTGTGTATTAACACAAAGACGATTGATTGGGACCATGCTGATTCACCCATAGAGCTTGAAGATCTTTTCTCTAATGAAAATATGTTACAACCATTTCATTTCACACCAGGTTGTGCCCATGATGTATTCCATGCTAGTTTGGATCTTGAATCAGTAGGACCTATAAATCCTACCGATGAAATGCACTTGATACCCATGCCTCAACAGTTGGAGGATGGATCACATATGGCTATAGAAGTGAATTTCGAAGTGTACATTAGTGATGATCCTACTCAACCAAAGAAAGTCAAGTTTAGAGAAATTCTATCTCCAAAAGAACAAGCCATCATAATTCCTCTCCTGAAAGAGAGGCCAAATCTATTTTCTTGGACTTACAAGGATATGCCTGGAATAGATCCAAAGTTGGTTGTTCACAACCTTTCCTTGGACCCCATGAAGAAACTAGTCAAACAAAAGTTGAGAAAAATGCATCTCACCATTGCTTTGATGGTAAAGAACGAATTGTAAAAACTATTGGATGTAGTTTTCATAGTTTCTATCGACTACCCTGAGTGGGTATCGAACATGGTGCCCATGGTGAAACCCAACGGAAGAGTCCGTATATGCATAGACTTCAAAGACCTAAATAGGGTAACTCCAAAGGATTCTTTCCCATTTCCAAATATAGATTCTCTTGTGGTTGCAACCGCAGGTCATGAAATGCTCTCCCTAATGGATGATTTTTTTGGATACAACCAAATCCAGATTAAACCCAAGGATCAACATAAAACCACTTTCATTACTCCATGGGGAAAATTTTGTTACAAAGTAATGCCATTTGGTCTCAATAATGCTGGTGCCACATATCAGTGGGCCATGACATACATATTCCATGACTACATGCATAAGATATTAGAATATTACATGGATGACTTACTTGTCAAGTCCTTGTTGCGGCAAGAGCATGCTGAAGTCCTTAGGAAAGTATTTAATTGCCTCATTGAGCATAATGTCAGATTAAATCCTAAGAAGTGCATTTTCAATGTAACTTTTGGAAAACTTTTAGGATTCATAGTTTCCAAGAGAGGCATTGAAGTCGATCCTGCAAAGGTAAAGGCTATACTAGAAATGGCCGCCCCTACCAACATTAGGGAATTAAGAAGCCTACAAAGCAAAATAGAATCCATCAAAAGTTTCATTACATAATTCTTAGATAAGTGTTGGTCCATGAACTAGTTGCTACACAAGGAAGTCTTGTTTCATTGGTATGGAGAGTGCAAATAAGCCTTTGCACAGATCAAAACTTATTTGGCGATGCCACCAGTGTTGGATCCACCAAGGCCAAACATACCATTCTTACTATATATATTAGCTACTAATTTCACTTTGGGCACCATGTTGGCCCAAAAGAACATGTAAAATAAAGAGCAAGCCATATATTACATCAGTTGCACATTGGTGAGTTATGAGCTAGGGTATGCATATGTCAAAAAGTTATGTTTAGCAGTGGTCTTCGTAACTCGAAAGTTGTGACACTACATGTTGAGTCATACAACCTATGTTATATCAAAAAAAAATTATTTGCAGTACATGATGATCAATACATATCATAATACGCATACCACAAAGTAGATCATGTTATTGACAAAATTTGACCTAGAGTTCATAAGCCAAAATTCCATCAAGGGACAAATCATAGTAGATTAATTAGCAGATGTGCCTCTTCAAGATAGCAAGCCTCTCACCATATAGTTGCCTGATGATGCGGTCTTTGCACTATCAGATCTTCCAGAACTTGAAGAACCTAAGAAGGAAAGAGACATGTCATTTTTCTTCGATGGTTCAAAGTGTGAACAAGGGGGTGGAGTAGGGATTGTCTTTATCACACCATAGGGTGCTCCATTGCCTTTATCATTAAAACTAGACTTCCCTTGCACAAATAATAACATGGAATACGAGGAATTGATCTTGGGACTTCAAATAGCCATAGCAATGGGCATTAAAATATTAAATGTCTTTGGTGACTCCTTGCTCATAGTAAACCAAGTTAAAGGATTTTTCCAATGCAGGTGCCCACTCTTGAAAGCTTACAAGGAACTTGTTGACACTTACCTAACCCAATTGGAATGGTATGACATCGAGGCAATCATTCATATGTCAAACATATTTGTAGACACCATGGCATCTTTGGGATCCTTAATCCCTCAAAATCCATCTATTGATTTCACAACCGTTCATGTGAAAGTGCTTGCATTTTCTACAATACAACGTGAGGTTATTGAAAACCTAGATTCAGTCAACATGATACAAACCGAGCCAAATCAGTGTTGGTCATTCAAAGTTAGAGCTTACTTGAAAATATCCCCTTAAGAATATTTGATCTCTCAAGGTTCCACAGAATGTTTAACAACCATTCATCATAGGGTTGTTTCCCAGTTAGCGTTCACAAATAATAGATCACAAGAAGAGTATGTCGTCCTATCCATAGAGGCCATAGCTTATCAGGATTGGCTTTCCTAGTCATGAGACTTCCTGAAGCTCATAATAGTACCTCAAGGTCTGTTGCATACCGAAATATGAACATTCAAATAGAAAGCAACAAGATACATCTTGCTAGGAGAGTCCTCTACATATGACGGTATGATGGAGTACTACTCTGTTGTCTTGAGTCCCAAGAAGTATCCTTGGTAGTTTAACAAGTTCATGATGGTACATGCAGAGGATATTTTAGTGGCATGGTCATCGTTAAGTGTATCTTGAGAATGGGTTACTATTGGACCACCATGGAAAAGGACTGCTATGAATATGTCAATAAATGCATTAAGTTTCAGCATCATGCAAATCTCACACACTTGCCATCACAAGCCTTACAACCCATCTAGGCAACATGGCCATTCTCGTAGTGGGGATTAGACTTTATTGGAAATTTTTCACCCCCGTCCTTGGGCTGACACACATTCATCATAACATCCAATAATTACTTCACTAAATGGGTTGAAATGATCCCCCTAACATTGACAACTGGACCAAGGATTGCGGAGTTTATATTCCATAATATCATAAGTCATTTTGGGGTCCCTTCAAAGATAATATCAGATAATTGGCCATCTTTCAAGAAAAAAAATGTGCACGCTTTAATTAAAAAATACCATATTCAATATATTTTTTCAACACCTTATTATCCATAAGCAAATGGGCAAGCAGAAGCCTCAAACAAAACAATAGTCTCCATCTTGAGGAAAATAGTGTAAGAAAATCATAAGGATTGGCACATATAGTTACCTCTATAACTATGGGCATATAGTAATAGTGTACGGATGCCCATTGGGACAACACCATTTTCACTTGTATATGGCATTGAGGCCATCATGCCACTAGAGTTGGAAATTCCAACCCTACGAATAGCATTGAAGGACTTCATAGATGATGATATCGCGCGACAAGGCCACCTTGATCAATTGACGCTTCTTGATGAATGATGAGTTAATTCTTTAGAGCATCTTTGCATTTACCAATATTACCTTGCACAAGCTTACAATAGTAAATTCCACTTAATAGATTTCAAAATTGGGGATCTTGTGATCAAAGAGAACCAACATAATTCTAATTACCGCCACACCTGTGAGACAAATTCACAATAAATTGGATAGGCGCCTACATGATTTCAAAAAGGGTTGGGCCTGGAGCATATTGCCTTACATCATTGAATGGTATTGAAGAGCTTGAGCCTCTCAATATCATTTGCTTGAAGGCATTCTACACAAAACAAAATCAAAAACACAAAAATGTCAAAAACACAAAAACATTGTAAAGAATAAAAAATACAAACAAATCATAAAAACAAAAAACAAAACAAATCATTCTAATCAAAATGCTCCAAGGGTATTCAAGTTGCTTGGTCAAATTCCAATCAAAATGCTCCAAGGGTATTCAATTCGCTTGATCAAATTCTAATCAAAATGCTCCAATGGTATTCAAGTCGCTTGGTCAAATTCCAATCAAAAGGCTCCAAGGGTATTCAAGATGCTTGGTAAAATTCCAATCAAAATGCTCCAAGGGTATTCAATCTGCTTGGTCAAATTCCAATCAAAATGATCCAAGGGTATTCAAGCCGCTTGGTCAAATTCCAATCAAAATGCTCCAAGGGTATTCAAGTCACTTGGTCAAATTCCAATCAAAATGCTCTAAGGGTATTCAAGCCGCTTGGTCAAACTCCAATCAAAATTCTCCAAGGGTATTTCATGCTACTTGGTCAAAAATCAAAAGCCACAAAGGCACAATAATCCCTTTAGTCACATTAATCAAAAACACAAAAATAGCATAAAATCAAAAATGCAAAAACAATTGCATCTCACATCTTGCATCCACATAGTTGCATTACATTATCATTTCCATTAAATTGGCATATGGTATAATCACAGCCTTATAGGTAATGCCACAGTTTGTATCATAAATCAAAACAAAATCCAACATAATCCATTCATTCATGTGTGTAACTGTGTTTCTCAACACAACCATATCAAAGTTGTTATAAGGAATGGGCTAATATTTTTTGGTTATTCAACCATATCTAGTGGTCTTATAATTTTTTGTGAAAAGCCATATTGATTAGTAGAGAATAAGGAATAGTCATGAAAACCTAAGATATTTAGAATCCCATCACTAATTATAAACACATAAATCCTAGCTAGACAAGGGAAGATGAAAGCTGCATATAGGGTCCTAAGTTACCTTAAGAAAAAAGGGTCATCCTTTCTTATCCCCCTGTGCAACTGGTTCAAAGGTGTTGAGAATTGGCAAAAGTACAAGTTTAGCCCTACCCTAAAACGAGTGATTATCATCACTGCATACATCCATTTATTACATAAAAATAAGCAAAATCCTGGAACAAAATCCAAATCAAAATATCAAAATTCAAAATCTTCAAAAGTTGAACATCACAACCAAAATCATAGTTCAAAATATAAAAATAACAAAAGCAAAATAAACAATGATTATCATCACTATACCTTGCTAAAACAAAAAACAAAAAAAATTAGTCAAAATAAACAGTGATTTTCTTCACTAGATATGAGCAAGTATCCCGAGTCAAAATGAAGAAAAGAAGAAAATGGAACTTGAATCCCTATAATTCTTAGCACAACCAAACCAAAAGCACGACGATATGTCTAATACAAAGGTATTATTCATTTGTGTAGACCAATTTTTGAATGTGGATGAGCTAGCTTTAAGGTAACCCAAAGTCACCTAGTGGTATGGTCCAACTGAGTCCAACATAAGATAAGATGACCAATTGAGGTTCCCCGATATTAGCAATGGGTTGAAAGAATCCCGCCTGACATCGGAGGAAAATATTGTGTTCTATCTAAATATATTCATTTGCACACATAGGGACAATGAATCCATAGGTCCATGATAAAATCCTTGCTTCTTCAAAAGTCTAGTATGGTCAGTACGCAACTATTGATAGGGTAACTAGAATATTTGAATCTCAAGCAAAGCCCCAAAAATTCTTATATAGCAACAAATCATATCATCAATCATACCAACATTTTATTTATAAGATTCTATAAATTAGGGGGTATCAACATAGTAGGATAGATACCACATATATATTAGAAATAATATATAGACGACCACTGACTACTTTATATATTTTAATTTACAGAAACTTATCAAGAAAATATATACATTTCACACCATTACATCTTATATATGAATACTTAATCAATTCTTATGATAAGAAGGATTATTTAAATTCATGATTATTTTTTTACTTTATGTGGTATCACCCATTAAGATTGTTAATATCATATGCATTCCTTATGTTTTAAGTGATTAAAGCATACATGTTCATTCATACCATACCACCACATAAGCTAGATGCATACAATTAAAGCAAAATTAAACATGCATTTAACAAAAACATTGCATCCATAAATACTGAAGTCATCAATCATCCATAATTACATCATAAAGCACATCATAAAACATATGAGCAATATCCATTTACATATAACCATAAATCCATCATTAGATCAACTCATAATACATCACATCATATCATATGAATATCTATAGATATACACATATTAGCATCTATTTCAAATCCAAATCATCATAAATATCATCTATCACCTAACACATACATATATCAACTCATAATAATACCATCATCCATCACATCATAAAATAAAATGAAACAAAAATATAAGCAATAAACGATACACAATGAGTTATAAAGCAAAGATATCATATAAATGTGTGTATCAAGTCCATAAAGGTATAAAAATTCCCATGGGCTACAGTCAGGTATGTCAAAATGACCTCAAAAATGAATCAAAAGAGCACCATCAATCAAATACAGGAGCTAAGCCCCCAACATCACCTCCCCCAGTGCCACCTCCCCCTGTGGCGATGTCACAGTTTGAATGGTGTGAACTTGCTGGTCTCTTTATTCGAGTCTGGGTCCTCTAGATAGGACGAGCATAAGACTACCTTGAGGTAGAGCACCCGCTAACCTGTGAACCACCTGCATCGGGTGACTCCCTAGGAATAAGCCCATGCCTCCTGAGCTACATTTGAAGAGTGGTAATGTGACCAACATGCTCCTGAATCTGCCCCTCGTACTCATCCAATAGTAACTTAAGGTGCATAACCTCTACCCTTGAATCTATCCTTGGATCCCCCTGTGGTGTAGGAGGGACAACAAATTGCATCCTAGCAGTACTGCTTTTGATAGTAGCCTATAGAGCCTGTATCTATGTCGTGAGCTACTCTATGATGGCATCTCGCTGTGCTATGGTAGCATCTTGCTATTGCACCTGGATCTTGGTCAATTGAAGATCAACCTTAACCTCATGCAACTATGCTCTTAGAGGAGAATCTCTCTCCTCAAGCTCTAGCTCCTCATCCTCCTCAGGAGCCTCCTGCTCCTCCACTACCACCTTCTCTACTAGCTAGCCCCATACCTTGGTACTAGCTCAAACTCTATACCCTATCAGATTTGTGTCGTCATCCCTGCCACATTCAATCCCCCCACCACTGAGTGTATGCCTCTATAATTCCCCCAGTGACTCCTAGGTCAACTTTTGGGGCATCCTCCTCATCTAAGAGCTCTATAATATACTACGATGGTAGGTCCTTCTCCATTGTGAGGCACTTGTACAAAAATGGAACAAGAGGCACGTCCTGTTGTAGCCCGTACTGATGGAGAACCTGAAAGTAGAAGAAATACTCTCAGATGATAACCTTGTGGCCAAGGAACCACCGCTCACGCCATGTCCTAGCAGTAAAATTGGCTATATCATCCCATGCCAAGCACCCATGATATGAGTACCACATAACATCTCTGACCTGCAGCCCAGTGAAAGTAGCAGTATAATGGGAAAGCTCCCCCGCATGACAATGACTCTTATGTAGCTCATGTTCTCGAGCCCATCTAGTAGTGTAGCACTGCATCCACTCCTCCACAATTGTAATATCGATAGGAAGCCCTCTGGGATGATCTACCTAGATGTGCTCCCATACCCAAACCTATAGAAGCAAGTTGCAAGCAATGCTGACATGACCTTGTCGACAGATGTGGTACAACTCATCATAGAACTGAGCCAAAAAATAACTATCCCATGCGTAGATGATAGGCTCCTCACTATCCAATAAGTCTTGAACCATCACCAAGAGGTTCCAAAGGAACCTCAAACCTAAGCAATCTAGAATCAAGATATTTTTGATGACCATCAACAACATCGCATGCCTCACAGAGAAGACATCCTCATCATACCACTGCAAAATGGAAACTCCTCCATATTTGGTGTCCTTGAGAGCCTCTGTGGAGTGCCCTTCAAACACTCGAGTGAAAACAACAACTTGATAATTAGTGGCCAAAGAGACAATGGCCACTCCATCAAAATGGATTCGAAAGGTCCTATATACATCTTCTGGCATGATGGTCATCTCGTCGATAGGAAAGTGGAAGGTTTGGTCTGAGGGTCCCATCAATGGACCAAAGCTATAAGGTAGGCATGATATACCATAATTGTGGGTAGTCTGGTGATATAATTAAGCCTATGGGATTTGAGCCAAGCCCAATCATTGTCATCCAAGAGGGGCAAAAGTGTATTCATGAGCTTCAAGTCTCGAGCCCGAGCAGTAAGAATCTAAGAAAAAGAAAAGAAAATGAATCATAACTACAATGCATCTAAGGCATAACTCATAATAAACATGAAAATGATGCAAATAATGATGGGCTATCCTAAGTCTAGGCAAAAGAAAAAAGTTGCACCTAATCAAACAATTCAAAATTTCAAAAAAAATCAATAAAACAACCCATAAAATTTCAAAAAAAAATAAAATTTCACTAAGTGTTCTTGGCCGTTGTCACCTACAGTGGCTAGAAATCGATTTTTGAAGCTAACAATGGCCAATTTGCAGGCCTTCCTAGCCACTCTGATCAATAGTAGCCAATGGGTAGTGAGGCAGACGCATCGACCCTAGGCCAAAAAATACCAAAAAATATATAACAAGAACAAAAAGACAAAATGGGAACAAGCCCACCACATAAAAATATAAACGAAGCCTAGCTACAAGTTTTGATTCATTGCCAGCAAGCTTAATGAGGTTCAATTACCAATTACTTAATGTGGTTTAGTTTTACCCAAAAAAAAAATAAACAAGCAAGGTTAAGGTTTGAGGGAGTACTCAAGAAGCTCTGGCTCCTCCACCCAAAGATGCTTTGCCCCATGCAACCATGATCTTCCAAGTTGCAAAAATGCTCCAAATTGCAAAGAGTCACTTTCACCTCAAAGCTTATAAAAGCAAATTGACAATTGGCAAAGTGAAAGGACAAAACCCTAGGTTAACTTTTAGAGTGCCTTGGCCGCTTCTGATGTCAGTGGCCTGCATTGCTTGATCGCTTAGGACGAGAGCGGCCAAGGCTAGGCCTTTGGTGGCCACTGGACCTAGATAAAAAAAAACTACAACCCCTCCATGAGAAGCAACAAAAACATTTAAATAAGCACATTTTGAAGACTTATAGTTGTCATAATGATCAAAATAACATAAAAATCACATAAAAATAAAGTCTCGAGTAAACCTCGTATCTAGTCACTTACGCTATCAACTTAGTGATTACGACTTGCACTCCATGTATTTTGGTAAGACGAGTAAGTCACCATAAGTCTACTTGGGGTAAACACATTCATTTTGGAATCACGATGTATCACTTCAAATGCAAAAAAGACCAAAATGGTCAGACTACTCCACGGGTGTGATAAAATCATCTTCATTTCTTTATGAAATCAAAAACACTAAGCCAAAGTGATGCAATATGAGCATAAAATAGAATCATTCATCCTAACTCCCTAATAATGCTATTGATGGCTGGACCGCTCCTAGGGATAGGGATGGATGGTTATCATAAATAATTGGAGTCACACTTGGATGTGGGTCCGCCCATTGAAGGAACAAATGCTAGAAAGGAACCGGATTAGTCATATTGGTCAAGCGACTTGTCGCTTCATTCATGGTAATTTCTTCACCAATTCATTGAGTGAAGAGGTAGTTCAAATGTTCAAAATAATCATAATCAAAATCAACAAAATATCACTTGATCATAACAAAATCGTTTTCATCCTACGAATCATTGCATACAATAATCACATAATTTCCCTTGTTTGCTGGGAATGTAAGTAGGCATGATATTTTCAATTGTAGCTCTCCTACCGGTTGAAACTATTATAGCAGCTGAAGCTACCCAGTTGATTTTGAGGAATGAGTGCAATTTAACATGCCCAAGCCACTAAGCTAAGTCCTCCAAACATTGAGGCAATGATTCAAAGGATGTGCACCATCTTGCATGATTGGGCCATCTAATGTTGATTAGACCATTGATCACCATACATCCTACAAACATATTAGTCTACATTTTTTCTCAACATTGTGTTTTCCACATAGTGCATCATAAAAATGGGCATCTGTAGACACTTGAAACATGTCATGTATAGGGGAGCTACTCACATAGACACATTCATATGATCATATGACATAATATTGGACTTTCCAAGCATCAAAAGTGGTTCTCACCACTCATATGGTGCATTTTGAGCCCATCCAAGCTTAGCCACTCAATACTAGAGCGACCAGACCTTATCCACTCAAGCCTAGAGTGGCCAGACCTTAGTTGTTGCAGACGACAACAACCAGATCTTAGTCACTACAGAAAATAGTGGCCAAGCCATAAAAAGCTTTTTTTTGATAGATATTCCCAATCATGGGTGGAAGTGGCGGTCTGCATGTAATAAAGGTGAGCAAGAGTAACTTTACATTCCCTTTCATGATCAGTTCACATAGGAGACTTGAGTTTGAATTTAGACTTTACTTAAATGGTATTTAAACATAGAAAATACAAAATCTTCTCATGCTAACATTCAATACGCATGAGGGATTTAGTACTAGGGTTTGAGCATAGACTTTAGGGTTTCACACACTTTAAAAGGTGCAAGCCTAGAGCACAAAAGCATCCAAGAATCATCAGAGATCAATATCAGAGAAGAATAAGTCCAAATTTGAGGAGAGCTTTCAAGACTTGGAGAGCTTCCCTTGGAGATCATGTTTACAGTGAAGCCCTAAAAAAATTGAGAGAAAAACAATCACCATTTCAGAAACATCAGATACAAGCCTTGATCCATAGCTTTAGAGCAAAGAGAATGAGATTCACTTTAGTGGCCTCTATCAGTGGACAGTGGTCCGTGATCCTAT
Organism: Wollemia nobilis; assembly: GCA_028583015.1. Lineage (NCBI taxonomy): Eukaryota > Viridiplantae > Streptophyta > Pinopsida > Araucariales > Araucariaceae > Wollemia > Wollemia nobilis. Next base: position 3,950,204 of record JAQPPZ010003172.1, on the reverse strand, counting down.
ATTAGGATTTTAGACATTAGTTTCATTATTCTATTTAGAATATCGTTAGCATAACATGATTTCACTCATTTTCATTCATAGCATTAGTTTCATTTGCACTTGCTTTCATTTGAGTATATTCATTGCTAACAACCTCATCCGAGGAGGCAATCTCAGACATCTAAGCGTGTGTTGTTGTTTCATTGCTCACAGGACCACAGGTTCATCGGATGGAAGCTACAACATATGAGAGTAAAAGGATCCCTCTAGGAAACAGACTTGGAGAAGAAGGCATTTGTAATCCCTCATACATTTCCATGTGTGAAACCAGGAAGCTTGTGATAGCGCACCATCCCTTTGCAAGGGGACATTTTACCCACTTGTAACCTCATTGTATCAAAATGGGTATCCCTAAGAGGGACCGACATGTAACCGAGTTTCAATATGAATAAAGAGATATACCTTTGTTACTTCTGTGTTATATGCTTTCTCATGGTCTTTCATTTCATTTTGGTTTTAACACATTTGCAAGTAGAGTAAGAGCGATGCGTGCACCCCGGGGTCACTACAATAATATACCGTTGGAAAGCTCTTTTTGAGCCCTATCCAATGGTGTAGGTTTTGGGAAATTTGGAGGGGATTTATTTAGGTAAAATTAAGCTCAAATATGACCTTAATTTTCTAGGAGGAAAACTAAGGAAAATGAGTCAATTTTTCATGTCTACATTTTGCCCCCTCTTTGGCGTATTTATGAACAATAAATGCATCAAAGAAAAGTGTAGACACTTGAGTAGAAGTGATTATAATTGGCATGGGAAAAAAGGAGTAGATGGTTTAGAATGAATGGTTCATGGGAAATTGATATTTTAGAAAAATAATTACTAATTTACTGACTAGGATGCCCCCTCGAGTTTTTACACCAAATTCTACGTTTGGTGGAAAACTCAAAAATTTATGAAATATATATATATATATATAATAAATATATATTGATCTTCTTTGTTTTATGTGACTTTGTGTGATTTATTGGGTATTTATTACATTTGCTTATGATGGTTGTGTTACATAATTTCTTGTAATCATGCTTTGATTTTTGAACATTTTGATCATGCTTAACATAAAAGGAAAATGATTTTGTAAAGTGTGTTTTGAAAAAGATGTTTTTATGTGATGATAGATTTGATAGATTAGAAATGAACCTCGAAGGATGTTGTGTTGTTATATGACCATTGGTGGAGATCAATGCTCGCTAGGTCATGAAGCGGATCCTATTGTGAGGAAGTTTTGTATTGCTAATACCAAAATATTGTGGGCTCAAGAGTGACCTTGAGGCTTATGATGATGAAAGGAGATGGAAAGAAATTGATTTTGAGAAAATAGGTTGATAAATATTATTGTTTGTGAAGATAATGTGATTTAAGCATGAAAAATTGGGAAGGATGACTTGCACTAGGCATAGAATTCCTAGTGTGAAAATTTGGAGGACAATAGTTACTAGGAATTATACCATCATCGCGAAGTCAAAAAATGCAATGCATGATAATATGAAATTATTTATTCTTAAAATATAAATTGATATGAAGCAAATCATTGTATCACATATTTAAGAAGGTTGATCAATATGAAATATTTTAGACCTAGAACTTGGGAAAGATGACTTGCGCTAGGCATAGAATTCCTAGTGTGAAAATTGAGAAGAATAATTCATAGGAATTATACCATCATCGCGAAGTCATGAATGCTATGCATGATAAATGATTTTGAACTACAAGTTATTTTTGAAATAAGTTGTTTTTGAAATTTGTGAAATTTTGGAAATATCTATGTAATGTTTTAATATGAAAATAATGATAAACTAATGTTGTCTAACAAATTTCAAAGAAATATTTTAACTTATTTCAAAGGCAAAGTCAAATTTATCAAGAACCAGTGTGTGATAAGTGAGTTCATTATCCATCTTGATTTGACACAATGATACAAAATCTCTCCAGTAACAAATGTGTGTGCTTTGTAAGGTTAATTCACCAATTTTAAGTAAGATAATGATAAAGCAAACTTGAATGAACCAATGTGTGTGCAAGTGAGGTGTTCATTAACCATGATTTTGTGCATGCATTGGTATTGAACTACTATGTAAATCAAATTACCAAAAGCTAGCTAATCCATAAGTGGACATTGGTTTGTACAAAATAAGGTCACTAATGTGACAGACATATCGCCACATGAAAGGAATTACCCAAGGCCAAGCAAGTTGGGCACAAATCACCTGTTATGGGGCTTACCTCATGGCTTTCGAATAACTGAGAAATTCTAGGGATTCAAGTTCAATACTCCCTTATTTTCTTCAAATTTTTGGAATAGGGATTTCTTGTCCATTTTTGAACAAGGGGATTTTATTACTTTGTAATGGAACATTTTTCTTGATTTTTCTCTTTTTCTTTTTCTTTTTTTTTTGTCTTTTTGGGATACTTGCTCAGATTAGACGTAGAGCAAGGGATTTTATTCGGGTAGGGAGGAGCTTGTCCTTTTGCCAATTTCTCAGTATTCTAGACCATGCACATGATAGGATAGCAAGGAAAACCTTTCACTTAAGGTATTAAGACTTACTATGTAGCATCACTTTTCAAATTTGCAACAAATCATTTTAAGATGTGAAGGTGTGTTCTTGGTTCATAAAGTAGCAAGATCATTCTCAAAACTCAAAATTATTTAATGAAGTAATAGTGTTCTTTGGTACAAGAGAGATTTATAATCAAAATGACAAGATCAAAATCAGTAAAGATGTGAAATTAAGTGCATGGTTCAAGATAACTTTTGAATTTATCCGAAATAAAGTAAAATATAACTCAAAACTTTTGAAAGATAACAACAAATAACAATGCAGAATGATGACTTAACAACAATTTTGAAATATTTTTGGGAAATTTTGATGCTTTTTTATTTTTTATTTTTTATTTTTTGTTTTTGATGTTTTAATGATGGAATTGGTGATCTATATACACTATACAAGGTGATTTTGATTATAGCATGTCTAAGGTGGCTTCAAAATCAAAGGAGGTTTTGAAGAACAATTTGGTTGTGGTGTAGGTGATTGAAGTTGATTGGTTAATAGTTGAGATTGTTGTGATGAAGAATGATAAGTAGATGTAGATGAAGAAAAGTGATGGATAGAAGATGACGATGATAAAGAGGAAAAGAATAGAGAACTTGATGTGATAACAATAATGAAAGAGAGAATGAAGGATAAAAGGTGATAGACAAAAAGTGGTAATGATGATAAAGAGGAAAAGAGTAGAGAACTTGTTGTACTGATGATAAAGAAAGAGAGAATAAAGAACAAATATTCCTTATGAATAGGAGAGGTTTGCAAAAGTTCCAAAAGATATATCTTATGTGAATGATTGTCCCATTGTTGTTGAATGTTAAAGGAGACTTTGGATTGAGACTTCAACACTAAAGATGGGTTTTCTATGCTTGTATCTTCTTTTGGATTATTCTTCAAAACTAAGAGAGATCTTGAAGGTTGATTGGATGAAGAATTTATTTCTTGTTTATCAAATTGAGTTGATTGAGCTTGAGGTTGCTCACTTGTAGTTTTTATCACATTATTAGTGATATCATTGTGATGGGACACATTAGGATGTAATATTTGATTGGTTTCCTGTCGTTGATGCTTGATTAGTTCTCTTAGGATTTTATCAATAATTGGTTCATTATCTCTTTCTTCTTGATTGTGAATAGAATGATGATGAGAAGATTGTGAAGTATGATGTGATTGCATGGTAGGATTGGAAGAAGTATTTCCTTGTTGAGATGAATGTGTTGTGTTGAAAGAAGAAGGTTGAAATGGTTGTGATTGCAATGATGATAAAGAAGAATTACATGTGGATTGAATAGTTTGACATGAATTTTTAATGGGAATAATACCACTATTATGAAGAGGTTGAGGTGAATAAGTATTTTGTAGAGAAGAATATGGTGGTGATTTTTTATTCATTATTTGAGTTTGAATTTGAGAATTTTGATTTTGAGTTTGTTGTTTAGTGATGGTTCCAATAGTACCCACAATATTATTATTATGCAAATAACTAAAATGTGGCCTAGCATTTACTACTTGTTCATTTGAAAGCACTTGTTGAGATGATGGTCGAGTAGTCACTCTTCTAGGAAATGGTTCTTCTAGAACTATTAAATCTGTAATAGGGAAGAATTCAATCTGATTCATATTCAAAACTATTTGAATTATTTGAGATAATCTCTAATTCACTCCCTGTTTCACTTTCTTTGTCACTTTCTAAAGATGTACTTTGACAACTTCTTAGAGGTCTGGAGATTATGAGATTCAGTAGTTACACATGGTTTTTGCAAATCTTGATGAGGTAGAAAATTGTTAATAGTTCCCACATATCAAGTTGGATGAGGAACATTATGATGTTCTACTTGATTTACAGCTTCTTTACCATGCTTTGGTAAAGGGTGTTGAAAAATATCTAAATTTTGATTTGCATTTTGATTTTGAGGTTTTTGTGTATTATTTTGAGCATTTCTTGGAGGGAAATTCTCTACTTCAATTTTTCATTTATCAATTAAATCTTGTATCATGTGTTTTAATATTTTACATGAGTTTGTTGAATGACCATCAACTCTATGGAAGTTACAATGTAAATCAGCTCTAAATCTAGCTACAGTTTTATCAGGTTGTCTTATTTCAGGCAACCATATCAAGCCTTGTTCCAATAGTTGAGGTAAAATCATAGTTAATGGTTGATTTAATCTTGTAAATTCTCTTGGTGGTTTATCAGGAACCTTTAATACAAACTTCTTTACAACTTCAGCAAGATTAACATTTGAGTTGTTTCTACTATCAGTAACTCCATCACCCACTACTTGTTTGTTCTTATATTGATTCTTAGAAGTTTTGTCTTCATCCTTCTTCTTAAATTGACCTCTTCTAATGAGGGCATCTTCTACCCTCCTTGCTAAATCAATGGCTTGATCAAAGGATGTTATTGTAGTAGTAGAAAGTTCATAAGATAGTTGTTCTTGCAGATTACCAATGAATATGTCCAACATTTCATGATGAGGTAATGCAAAATGTAGTTTTCCTAAGAGTTACCTCCACTTAGTCAATAATTCAGCAAAACTCTCATCTTTACCTTGTTTCAAATTGTATAAATCTTTAATAGTTACATGCCTCTCTATGTAGGCACTAAATTGATGGACAAACATTTTTGCTGTCTCTTCAAATTTCCTTAAAGACTTTGTAGGTAGTTGATAATACCATTCTAGAGCCATGCCTCCGAGACTTTTAGGGAACATCTTTAGCAACAACAAGTCATCATGAGAAATATCATGATATGCTATCCTAAACATGTGAAGATGCTCAATAGGATCTTCGGTTCCTTTATATATCGGGAGGACAGGCATAGGGAAATGTTTAGGGTAAGGTTGAGCTACCACAATAGGATCTAAAGGTTGACTACACATCTCTCGATAACTATATGAGGGACGGTAGGGATCCATCTGGTCTAGACGAGAAGCTAACTGTTTAACCATGGCTTCAAGTCCCTATTGTTGTCCACCAAACTGATTTTGTTGTACCATATTATTATGTCTTTGATAATTTGATGTTGTTGTGTAAAGATTTCCAACTGAAATAGTGTTGTGTAAAGTTTTTGTAGGAATTATGTTTTGTTGAATTTTCTGTTGATGATTGGTATTTTGCACTTGTTTAGCTTTTTTTTGATTTGACATTTGTTGATTAAGAGCTTGAGTGAACATGGATGTGAATGGTTGTTTTTGTTGTTTAGGATTGGTTTTGGTGTTGCTAGCAGCAATTTTAGATGATTGTGCTATTGGTTTTTGAACATTTTGATTTAAAGGTATCATGTTTTGACTAGATGGTCCTGCTTGATCATTATCTTGGTCTATTGAGTTCATGTATGATAATGGATTTGTATGTATCCGAAATGTAGCTGCTAAGGCTGATTCCATATCACCTTCTCCTGAATTATCAATTTGTATTGCTTGATTAAATTCTTCTATGTGGTTTTTTATAAATTGGGTAAATTTGCTAAGAGACTCAAATTTAACATTTCCTTTTTCATCTAATGTAGGTTCATCAAGATTTTCTATTTTGTATTTATTATTCTCTTCACTTTGTTCTGAAATTATATCATCTTCTATTTGAACTCTATCATCATAATTTTCTTGATCTTGTTCTTCCATGTAACCATATTCTAATTGCTTACCACTTCTCAAGATTCTAGGCATTTTTGTTTTAGGATTTTTTTATCTTTTAATGATATATGTTGTATATATATGCTTTTAATTTTTGGGTAACATCTATGGTTACAGTTCTTCCTATGTTGAAATCTAACATCTATGAAATGGACTTAAAGTGTGCAAATTTTGATTAATGATCTTTTTGTATTTTTGTTTTATAATTTTTATGTTTTATAAATAAAAAAGATGCCTAATGTTTTTCACGTCGGGTTCACCAAATAATGTAGCCCAAAAATTCTCGCACTCCTTTCCTCAAGGCTAATGGATTCATGCCTTAGAGGGGAATGGGAGAATGAATGGTCTACACCTCGAAAGAGAGGTACTTGATCATACCTTCTTATGGTGATTTTTTGATGAATTGGGTGGGTTCACTAGGAAACATTTTGTGGCAGTTTCGAGCCTAGGTTTTGGGATTTGTTTTGATGTGTTCCTTTTATCAAATCACGCATACACCTAGTTTTGGCCAATATGCAACTACTTTAATCTATATGCAATTTTGATTTCTATGAAGACAACAAACAGTAGAAAATAATGTTTAAATGTATAATGCAGTGCTTAAAAGTAATTTAAACTCTAACCTATATCTGAAAGTCTGATGTAGTTTCTAATTCTTTTTTGCAGGTAAAATCAGTCAAAATCCAGCAATATCGATCAAAATCAGGTAATATCGGGTGAAATCAGGCAATATCAGGTGACCCAATTATGCAGAAATCCAACCGATCAGAACAAGATGTTGTAGTTTGACAACTTTGATACAGAAAACAATAGATTTATAGAATAATATGCATCTATTGAAGTGAATTATGATCAATAATGAACTTGAAAGGATAATGATTGAATGAATGAAAATAGATCTATGCTAGACATGTAGATCATTCATGAAAAAGTGATGAAATATGAATATAAAAGCTAATGTATCAATGATAAAGGATTTAAAATGATTTAATCAAATGATAAATATAATCTAAGACAGAAGAAACAGGGAAAAGGATGCAAACAGTGAGGTCTGGATGCCCCCAAGTAGCTTTGATAACAAAAATATTTGATGCAGACAAGATCGAGTAGTTTTCTACAATATCAAGCAGTTTTCTACGATATCGGGTAGTTTTCTATGATATCGGGTAGTTTTTTGCAATATCGGGCAATTTTCTACGATATCGGGCGGTACGATCCTGCACGAATCCAGTCGATGCACAAATCCAACCTGCAAAAACACAATAAGGATGCAGAATACCAGAGCAAAAGTATATGAAATTTCTAGGAGGAATCCAGGGTGAGGAGCCTAGATTAAATAGAATTGAATAGGTTGAGAGGTTGGGCTAAAAATGAAGAAGGTTACAACCTCCTCTATTCTGGACAAAATTGGTCGAACCGATCCCAAAACCATCGTGCAGTTGGCTAGGTAAGGACAAAGAAGTTGCAACCATTTTTTTCACCTTGCTAAATAGGGCAATTTTTGATTTTGGACAAAATCGGGTGACCCGATTTTGTGCAAAATCTGTCAATTTTGCAAGAGGTTAGACATGTACCTAGTTTTTTGGCAATTTGAGGGGTCAAACGGTGTCAAAATTGGACATATAATATACCGTTGGAAAGATATTTTTGAGCCCTATCCAATGGTGTAGGTTTTGGGAAATTTGGAGGGGATTTTTTAGGTAAAATTAAGCTCAAATATGACCTTACTTTTCTAGGAGGAAAACTAAGGGAAATGAGTCAATTTTTCATGTCTACAGTGGGTTTGAACATGTTGACAAAGATATTGATCTGATGATCTAACCCTAAAAGGAACTGATGCACCTTCATTTTATCATCACTTTTATAAGCTAGAATGTACTTAAGAAGTCTAGTGAAGTTCCTATAGTATATATCCATTGACTGCTCCCTTTGCTTTAGATGAGTAAACTCATCTAGCTTCCTGGCTTAGTATTACTTAGTAAGGAATATCTTTCTAAATGTATTTTAAAACATGTCCCACTTACAATGAATTATATTTATCTATTTATCCTTACAGTAATTTTCCCACCATTTTTACCTAGCTTTTGTCAAAAGTCTTGTGATAAAGACTATCTTTGTGGTTGAGGAGTAATTTCTCATAGAGAAGTAAATTTCTAGTTCATTTAGCCATGACTGGCCAAAATCTCCACTTTCCTTTTCCAAAAATTTTCTAACCTTAACATGCTTCATGTATTTATCTGATTCAACATTAATACACTTTTTAGCTACCTGATCATGGTCATTTGGTTCTTCCATAACTACTTCAACAGGATCTTTGGGTGCCCTATTCTCATTTCTGTGAATTTCATCCCTAAGAGCTTATAACAAACTATTTTGTTGTGTCATCTGCTATTTGTAGGTTGAAATCTCACCTTGTATATTCTAAAAAAAATTTATGAGATTCTCCATCTTCTTAGGGTTTCCTAAACTCTCTCCCATATGACCATCTCCAAAATTATCAATACTAGCTAGTTGAGTTCTCTAAGGAGGCATCTTTGCTCCACTACCAAGTTTTGGTGGCATATTCCCTAGTTAAAGAAATGTGTTTGTTCACAATATTATACTGAAGGCTTTCACTAACAATGCACCTACTCCCATCTAACTAACTAAATTTTTTGATGGTTCTACTAAGTTTGCTAAAATGTTTCAACATTTTTCTTCTTTCTATATGATGACTTCAGTTGAATGTAAACACAATAACTAAATAAGGAGGAGTTTTGAATCGAAGCTTCAAATGGCAAGTATGATTCCTAAAAGAGCATCAAGTACATCGCTTAAAACCCACATAAGTGGAGGGTTCATCTAGCTCTTCCAATATGATTCACTAGGTGTTCAACATGGGGGGAAAGACTTGCTCATTTTCTACATCTGAACCATTTCTCTTTCCTTACTTTTTATATGTTTATTTTAGATTCATCAAATTTAGAGTTTTGCACCTATCTAAACTAGGCTGAGACCAACTACAATAGCCCATTTTCACCTAACAAAAATCTAACCATAATACCCATTGATTTTTTTTGTTTTTACTTACAACCTTAAGTAATGTATGAGAGTCTTTTATATGATTTCCATTTGAGAAAGTAATCACATGAGTTCAAGATTGTGCACCACACAGGAATCAACTTGATAAGAGTCTGTCCATGTGCATGGGAGTAGCTAGTGTCCCATAATGACCAGTGGGAATTTTCCAATCTTGTTTCAACCAGAACGCACATTTCCCTTTTTGTTTAACCCCATGTTAAACTGCCTCAACCATAGGTGTCTTTCAACCTAACCAAAAGTGTATGCCTTTTTGACTACTCATTGTTTAACAATAAGATAATACTTTAGGTACAATGCTTAATCATCTAACCATATTACATATGGTTAAAGGAATTATCATATAGATTTGCATAGACAGATTGTTGTCCACCATTTTTCTCATTGATTACCACTCTTTGGTTTTCATTTAAGCACTCTTGGAAAAACTTATAATCATTCATAGATACCACATTTATGCTCATAAAAAATTAAATATCAGTTACTTCAAATGTAATTAAAGCATCTACTAAAGCATTCTAATAACATATATAACATATAAACAAAACATGTATTTCCTATATACATAATATTCAATGTAATTACATAGCTCATATCTTGTGTACATAATCAAGTATTTGGAAACTATAATATTCAATCATGCTCATAGATTAAATCACAAGCTCCTAGAATCTATTACAAAGCTTCTTCCTCTAGGGAATATTTGTAGTACAATGATATTTTCACAAGTCTGAATGCAGATTCAGCTTCTTCTAGTCTTCACTTCAATTCAGGTTCATCAGGAACGTCAGGTACTAGTTGTCTCATTTCCACCAGTACTAAGTAGTTGGGTAATTTAAGGATCAAGATAATCCATTTATGATTATGCATAAGTAATCACATAATTTCATGCAGTAGTTGAAGAGATCTACAGAAATTTTTTTCAAAAAATAATGGAGAAATAAATAACTTAGAAGAAATGACACCACATAATGCACATATGACACACGAGATTTACCCTGGTTCACCCGATGTGGGCTACTCCAGCAAAACAAGAGCCACTCCTCCTTGATATTATTATTTTATTTCCTTGCCCGAAAATGGGACACTACAATAAAATATAAAGGAAACTCTCACAACCCTAAACCACTATGTGGTATTAGAATACAATGGGCACAATACCATAGGCTAAACCACCCACACCCACCAACCACCCACCAACCGTCGAAATCTCAAAAATCACTCCGCCAATCACTCTGGAAAAAGAGGGAAACAAAATTTTTTGCGTTGCCAAAAATCGCCTTCGACGTAGCCGAGGGGGGTACCGCCCCCCTCGGACCCCGTGGCACCCTCAAGGAGGGCTTTTCCCTCCTCATGAGGAGCTCCGCTCCTCCTACCCTCTCGTGTCTATCGTACAATATTTCCTCGACAAAGGATGAGACACATCCAATAGTAGTAATCCATAGAATGCAAACAAGCTCTTTAACAAATACTTTAAGAATTTGTAAAAACCAGCATTTACACAATTCAAGAGTAGGAAATCACATACTTTCCTAAGAATGAAACTTTCCTCTTTCCTCATTTCATCCCATATCCCATAACACAAAATACATGCCCTTGAATCTATACTAACTGCATTCATTTTCATGGCCACGAGAAACCCCCATAAGTTCTCAAGAAAAGTAACCCAGTTATCATTTCTTCCATGTTAGATTATCCTTAATTCCATATTTATCATATGCATGATTTGTAGCTATATGGTTTCTAATTATGCATTTCATTGTAATCACAACAATGCAAAACAAATCATTCTATACTAGGTTGTCTAATTATTTAGGACATTAGCACCCAGAAATATCATTTAAGCAAATTTTGTACACAACTCATCATCACAATATTAAAGGATAAAACTCTTTCATTCAACCCTTTTTGGCCTCAACTGTAACAACCCAAGCCTGCTCGTCTGGTTGTATCGGTACAAGGAAAAAAATTTACAACCAAAGAATCATAAGTATCTTAGTACAAGCATGCTAACTCTCATGAGGACCATTTTGCTATAGTCAAAATAATCATAAGATTGAGATTGGCCAAGTCTCGAAGTTTTTACCTTTATATTACTTCCTATCTCATCCTAAGAATCCAAGTATAGGCAGGGGTTTTTCTTCTAGGGCCCATTTCACCTAGAAGTTGAATGCTTTTCTCTACATCTCAACACGAGATATTAGTGTTTGTATGCCCGAGTTAGATGAATGTTTACCAATCCTAGAGTTCGTCTATGTTCTACCTCTACCCAGGTAGTTACCCGATGTCTTTGGCTTATTTTTTAGCATAATGTCCATTCCATTATGCTAATGGTACATTCATGTCCATTCCAAGCACAAGGACAACCACTCTATACTGTTAGGGTCCACCTAGGAAAAATACCCATTTCAATTTTTCCTTTACCTCATGTCCTAACCCCTTTTCGTTAGGAGTACGACAAACCCTCACAAGATGTTTGTTTACCCACAACATCTAAATATTTTCTACCCACAATATTATAGGTTGTATGGTTATCTAACCCACAATATCTGGATATTGTCTACCCATAATATTATAGGTTACATGGTTATCTAACCCACAATATTATATTATTCTCTTCTTGTAGTCCTTAATTGTAATAGAGTGGGTTTCTAATTGTCTCCCCAATGCTTTGTTTAAAAGGAAAGCTTTACCAATCTAATAAATAATATTATAATTTTACTAAGATATTGAATAATTTCATTATACTCTCAGTTGAAAATTACACCAAAGAAACGATGCTTGCAGTTTATAATATTGATTAAACATAAATCATTATGCAACAACTTATATGTTTACTATGCTATTCTGATATCACTGTTTTTAAAACATTCTAAATATGCTGCAGGTTTGAAATTTTAAATTAAAGAATATTTAGGACATACATAGTGTTTTATAGATAACATGTTTTCAAGAGAGTGTAATTATAGTCAATTAAACTAATTGACGATTTATTTTACCCTTCATTCTCTAAATGTTATGTTTTCTTGGGACAGGATACTCTTGGGTGAGAAATTTATTTAATAACTACTCTTCAACATAAAATTGGGGTTGTCATTCTTTGGTTTTGTTCTTGCAAATTGGCGGTCTTAATACACAAATATATTAGTATTTTACCCTAAGTATATGACCATGGCAAAAGGATAAATACAACCTTTTGGTGTTTAACACTATACCTGACTAGGTTGTTGGGTGGCGAACTTGACACGTTTCAGCCATATTTCTAGTGTTTGTGTTAGGACACAGGTACCTAGTATTGTTATTTCTCTAATCGAAAACAACAAGGTTTTTATTAAATCTTCTCCATACCACCTACATCTACTCTTACTACGCCCATCCGGAGAAGAATGTTTCGATTATTAGCCCATGCAGCATATTGGAGTTTTTTTTTTAAATAAATAACTAGAAAACAAATTAACCTACCCTTATATCCTAAGTATAGACCGTGACATTTTTTGCCTCTACTCATTTTTCTATGAAAATTCATAGCGACTATTTTAAACCATTACCATGGATTGTTTATTTGTCTTCTATTGAAAGTTAAACTACCAGCATATTATGGTCTTTTCAAAAAAAAAGCATTAGTTTTACAACCTTAGGCATTCCATGTTAATTTTGTGTTACATTTTTTTTTTTAGTTTACCTATGAAACAAGTCCTGATAACACATCACTAACTAATTCTCCCCTTGTCGTCTTAACCACGAGGAAATGATAATTTAAAAGAACAACATCATAACTTCTGGAATTATTTAAAAGCATTGAAGATTTAAGTCTACCATTAATTACACATTTAAAAGAAAATATAAACATAATTTAAAGAAGATACATTATGAACCAGAAATGACATTATAACACTACATAATCCAATGTTTCCCCTACGACAGCTCTTCTTTCCTAGTTGTGCCTAGCCCAGAGGTATTCTATTGGAGGATTCATTTCATTTTATCCATCATAAATTTAATTTTAAAACTAAAATGCAGAACTTCTATTGCATTTGAAATTAATGACTCTCAAATCACATTTGCTACTGACTCCACTCACTTTTCCAGATAAAAATAATAGTGCATCAGAAAGGCAATATCACGAGTTTAGTATTGATTTTCGCCACAAAAATAGACAACAATATTTTCATAACAAAAAGTCCCTTGAACCTATAGCTATTAACAAATTTTAGCAGGTTACCACATTCTATAAACCATATATTTGTTTGATCGTATAAAACAATACAACTCACTCTAAATAGTTTTCAAACTTATACATCCCGAGAATATACAATCAACTGACATAATATCCAAGTGGAAGGAAACTCATAATGCATCCATTAAGACATGAGTACTTCTCCATAAGGAAAAATTAGGTGACCTCACGTCGTCGATGGATAAGTTTTTTTTTATACAACTAGACAACTCTTAAACTTGGTGCAGATTTCTAGACTTTCCTTTAGTGATAATCGAGGTTCTTCAGGAATCAGAGCAGCCACTACTCAATGTTATGCAGCTATTTGTCTATATGCATACAAATATGTTTTACACCTATTTCCATATGTATTTTTTATACCAATGAGTAATTCGATATCAACAATTTCAAATGAGTAAACCTTTCCCTAATTGCAAATCCTACACTCAGTCATCAAACTTATTAACAGACATACACTACAAACAACACATAAATTACATATTATAAACTCCGTTCTTAGTATAGTGTATAGAGAACCGACCTTTAGTGAGCCGCTTCCTTCTCTCTCTCAGTCACCTCTTTCGAATATTCTATCCTTCATAGAGAAATATTCTCCACTTCAAGATAGCTTTATTTTCTTTGTAATTCCCAATTTAAGGTAGGAGAAGATACTTCCATGTTACATACTTGTTACCTATGTGTGGGATTCTTATTCCAACACACGCAAGGTGGAATACCGACTCATCTCTGCCTATTAATTTTAATTTACTTATTAAGCAATGTAATTTTCATTCTTCTTAATCCCTTTCATTCCTCATTTTTTTATCAACATTACTATTTTTTATGATTATATTCACATATATGTATTTTATCATATTACTTATATTTTACTTATTTATTTAGTTATAATACTATTAATATCATTATTTTACTTTTACTTTATTATTATATTATTATTATTATATTATTTATATATTTACATTATGTATTTATTTATTATTTTATATATATTTTTTATTATATTTTTTTTAACATGTGTTCATTTGAATATAACTATATATATATATTCCTACGATTATTAAACAAAGTACATAATACAACCTAGTGATGCAGCTACATGAAATGCACCTACATGGACCGCTAGCGGATGTATCGCTAGTGGAGATCCTTTGACCCCCAAAATAGGAAAATACCCCACCGCTCATTATTTCCTTGCCTTACCTTCCCCGACTATCAACTGAAGGGAACATATGTCTGTTGAAAAATCACTCTTGCCAGCAAAAATACTTGTTTCCTGCATCCACAAATAACTTAGCAGTATCTTTTTCTTGTAATTAAAATAAGCAAAACATAAATCAAATTCAGAAGGGTTGTTACATACTTCCCCCCTAAGACTAAACAGAGTCCCTGTGTTTACAATGTGCTTAATAACATTAAATATTTCACCTTAATTAATTAGAATCATAAATATAGGGACGACATGGCATAAAATAAGTTTGTTTATACATCCATACATATGAAAATATTATTATTTTTTCTAATCAAAATATGATTATATCATTGTTCAAACAAAAATGGAAAAAAAAATTTTGTCATATCCACATCTTCTCATGTGGCGTTATTCTCAGAATATTTGTCCCATTGGACCCGACATTGCTCTATATTCTTTTTCCTTAGTTGTTTTGTCTTGTATCCATAATTTTGACTAGTTGTACCTCAAAGCACAGGGGACCGATCATCTGCAAGTGGTCAACATTTCAAATATGAGAAGGATTATCTACATATATCTTGAGGAGAGACACATGGAAGATATCATGTATTTTAGACAGGTTGGGTGGTAAGGCCAATTTTTAGGCTATTGGATTGATTATGTCAGTGACAAAGAAAGGTCCTACATATATTGGGCTAAGTTTAGAGGATTTAATTGAACTTTTATTTGGTTTAACCCTTAGGAATACTTTGTATCCCACAGAGAATTCTCTTGGAGTTCTTTTAAGATCAGCATAACTCTTTTGCTGATCAGATGCTTCTTTGAGTCTTTGGTGAATTTCATTGAGTTGTTTTTCCATATCCTTAACCATATCTAGTCCAATCATTACTTTGTCCTCCATATTACTCCATGAAAGTGGCATCCTGCACCTTCTCCCATACAAGACCTCAAAAGGAGGCATCCCCAAAGATGCATGGTACCCAATGTTGTAAGCAAACTCCACCAAAAAAAGGTAGTCTTCTCATTTTATATTATGATCCATGCAGTACATTCGTAGCATATCCTCTAAGACTTTTTTACCCTCTTTGTTTATCCATCAGTTTTTGGATGGTATGCAATACTGATGTTGATTTTTGTTCCCCATTCTTGGTGCAATGCCTTCCAAAACTCAGATGTAAATCATGAATCTCTATCAAATATAATTATTTCAAGAAACCTGTGTAGCTGTACCACTTCCCTAGATTAATTTTTAGCCACATCAAGAGCCCCATATTTAACATTTCTAAGTAGGAAATGTGCCACTTTAGTTAGTTTATCAACTACTACCAGAATAGCATCATGCTGGAAACGATTCTTAGGCAACCCAACTATGAAATCCATAGATACAACCTACCATTTATATTATGGAATTTCATGGGAATACAGGCATCCTACGGGATATAAATGTTCCACCTTTACTTTTTGGCATTCCAGGAATTTTGCCACAAATTCAGCGATATCCCTCTTCATCCTTGGCCAATAATAATCCCTTCTCAAATTTTCATGCATCTTAACATAGCCCGGGTGTGCGGAGTATGGAGCATAGTGTACCTCCTATAGTAACTTGCTTCTAAGGTTCTGGTCATTAGGTACTACCATCCTATTTCTAAAATATAATGTGTCTTCCTAAATTCTAAATTCTTTTGCTTTTTTAGAACCTTTTCGTATTAATTCTCGGTATTTATGAGAAAATTCATCTTGGAATTGTAGATTTCTTATCTGTTCAATTATATCAAAATGAAATTATGTCATAGTAGAGATATGCCTTCTCCTACTCAGAGCATCAGCTAGCTTGTTTTATTTCCCCTTAATATACTCAATGCCAAAATCATATTCTGCTAAAAACTCCATCCAACATCTCTGCCTAGCATTGAGCATTGGCTGAGTGAAGATGTATCTCAAGATTTTATGATCAGTTTGAAGCTCAAAAGGTTTGCCTAGCAGGTAGTGATACCACATATTAAGAGCATGCACCACTGCTACTAATTCCAGATCATGTGTGGCATAATTCAGTTCATGTTTCTTAAGTTTTCGAGATTCATAAGCTATTACACCCTCTTCTTGCATGAGAACTCCACCAATTCCTTCTATGGAGGCATCAGTGCATACAGTAAATGGAAGTTTAGGATCTAGTATTTTAACAATTTGTGTCATTGTTAGCTTTTCCTTGAGTGTCTTGAAGGCCTCCTTACAATGTTCAGTCCACTTAAAATCTTTTCCCTTATTTTACAAGTTGGTTATTGGATAGGCTATTTTGGAAAAAAAATTGACATAGCATTGGTAATACCCAACCATTACCATAAAAATTTGTACCTCAAACACATTTTTAGGGTCTGGCCAATCAATGATGACTTCTATCTTCTTTGGATCTACAAATACTCCTTTAGCTGAGATTACATGTACCAGATACTGTACTCGAAGAATGTATAACTCACACTTGGATAATTTTCCATATAACAGGTTCTTCCTCTTTACTTCAAGAATGGTCCACATGTGTTGATCGTGTTCCTCTCTATTCTTGGAGTAGATCAGGATATCATCTAAAAATATCAACACAAACTGATCTAACTATTCCTAGAAAACACTATTCATAAGGTTCATGAATGTTGCTAGAGCATTAGTTAACCCAAAAGGTAGTACTATGAATTCATAGTGGTCGTACCTAGTTCAGAAAGTAGTTTTGTGAGAATATTCTTCTCTAATCCTTAACTGATGTTATCCAGACCTAAGATCATTTTTTTAGAATATCATAGCTCCTTTCAGTTGATCAAACAAGTCATCTATTTTGGGTAGAGAGTATTTATTCTTAATGGTCATTTTGTTAAGCATTCTATAGTCAATACAGAGTCTCAAAGTCCCATCCTTCTTCTTTACAAAAATAACTGGTGCACCCCATGGAGAGACACTAGGTTTTATGTGTCCTTTCTCCAACAGATCCTGAAGTTGAGTTTTGAGTTCTTGCAACTCTATTGTGGTCATTCTATAGGGTTATCGGTATTGGTGTAGCTCTTGGAAGAAGTTATATTGAGAATTCAAACTCTCTTTGGGGAGGTAATCCTAGAAAGTCTTCAGGGAAAACATACCGAAAATTATTCAATACTAGATAATTTTGAAAAAGGCTTACCTCTGACTCAATATCTTCTTTCTTATTAAGTTTGACAACAAAAAATCTACTACCCTTACTAATGGCTCTTTTAATTTGCATGGATGTTAGTATATGTGGATCCACTGATTCCCATTCACAAAAGTTTCAAACCCATTGTTGGGTGTTATAAGTGAAGTCTATCCATATTTTCTCAAATTTTAGCAATGCCTTATGAACCTTGAGCCAATCAACTCCCAATATTATGTTGAAGGCATGCAGTGGGGATACATACAGATGCCCGCTAGTCTTTCCCTGAGGCAAAAAATTATGAGGGTCAAATAAACACTGATTTATAGAATAGGTTTTCTCGAAGCCATACTCAAACTTCAACCCATTATCCATTAATCCAATTTTGTTGATATGTCTCAAAATATTGGGAGAAATAAAACTATCAGTTGCTCCTGAATCAATCAAAATTCTTACATCTTTATTGTAAATTTTACCATTTAGTAGAAAAGGTGTAGCTTGACCACTAAGTTTAGAGTTACCTGTTGCAGCATAGATCTTATGAGCTAGCTTAGAAGATTCTTGTCTTCTATCCACTCTCATTGGATACTTGTTAATGTAATGAGGATCCTTACAGATCCAGAAGCTAGTTTGAGGTGCCTTCTCTCTCTTGTCCCCATCCTTGTATTCGTGAGCACCAGCTCTAGTTTTTTTATTATACCTACTAAAATTTCCTCTATCCTAGCCTCCATGGTTATTCTGATTTCTATTCCCTTGGGACTTATTATTAATTTTATCAAATTTGTTCCTATTCTCACTTTGCACCTTGTTATTCCTATTTTTATCCCACCTAGTTGGGCCCACATTTTTCTTTTTATGTGATTCATCCATGTTAGAGGAATTTTGGTAGTAGGTTTTTTTGGCCTTGTAATTATCTTCATACTGTTGGGCCAGATCACAAGCAGCATTTAGCATTGCTGGTTTAAGCATGAGAATCAGGTGTCCAATTTTTATATGAAGCCCCAAAAGAAATTTTTGGACTTTAATCTCAGTCCTTTGTTCATACTCAGGCATATACTTAAGCAATTGCACGAATCGCTGATAATACTCGGTAACAGTCATGTTACCTTGAGTTAATCTGGAAAACTTTATAGTTTTCTCAAGGTAGAACTAGGGCGATAGATATCTTTCCTTAAACACTGTTACAAATTTTTTCCATGGCACATATGCTGCTTCTACATTGTGGGTTTTCCTATACATATCCCACCAATCCGCAGCTACACCGGTCAATCGAAATACTATGTAGGAGGTTTTTTATTTGGAGGAAAGGGTTCTAATAGTAAAATATTTTTCTAGGTTATTTAACCATCTTTCTACCTCTTACCCATCCCCCTTGCCATAAAATTTGGCTATGGCAATCCTATGCATATCTCTGTCTAGTTTAGAACTTACTTGTCTTCTCCCGGGGTCCACAGATGTTTCTTCCCTAACAACTACCGTCACTTTTCCTTTTGATAAGTTTTCTATTAATTTTTTTTGTTGTGAAATTATTTCCTGTTGCTGAGTAAGTTGATCTTTCTGTTGCTCTACATGCTCTAACATTTGTGTCTTTTGTTGAGCCATATGTTCTATCATTTGAACTTTCTACTGTTCCATTAGCTCCTTCTACTGGCTCATTTGTTCCTGCATTAGTTGCATCATTCGAGCCATTTTGTCTTCTTTTGGAGTTGACTCTTTCTCCCTCCTAATCATTCGATGAGGCTCTATGGCTTCCTCTATAGCTCCTGTCCTTACAACTCTTCTGAGGACCCACTTAGGATTTTTGGCCAGCCCTTCCCACTATACCGTCATAGGTCTTTTTGAGGAACTAGCCTTTAAATTGGATTCCATTTTCTGTTCAAAAGGATCTTTGTTAATTAGCAAGTTACAAAGCAAATCTAAAAAAAAATTGTTTATCTAAGAATTCTTATGCTCTGATACCAACTGTAACAACCCAAGCTTGCCCACCTGGTTGTACCAACACAAGCAAAAAATTTACAACCAAAGACTCAGAAGTATCTTAGTACAAGAATGCTAACTCTCATGAGCACCATTTCAATGTAGTCGAAATACTCATGAGATCAATTTTGGACAAGTCTCGGAGTGTTTACCTTTATATTACTTCCTATCTCATCCTGAGAATCCAAGTATAGGTAGGGGTTTTTCTTCTAGGGCCCATTTCACCTATAATTTGAGCAGTTTTCTCTACATCTCGATACGAGATATTAGAGTTTACATGCCTGAGTTAGACGAACACCCACCAATCCTATAGTTTGTCTAGGGTCTACCTCTACCTAGGTAGTTACCCGATGTCTTTCACTTGTTTGTTAGCATAATTTCCCATTCCATTATGCTAATGGCACATTCATGTCCATTCCAAGCACAAGGACAACCACTCTATACTGTTAGGGTCCACCTAGGAAAAATGCCCATTTCAATTTTTCTTTTACTTCCCGTCCTAACCCCTTTTCGTTAGGAGTACGACAAACCCTGTCAAGATGTTTGTCTACCCATAACATCTGAATATTGTCTACCCACAATCTTATAGGTTGCATGGTTATCTAACCCATAACATCTAAATATTGTCTACCCACAATATTATAGGTTACATGGTTATCTAACCCACAATATTATATTATTCTCTTCTTGTAGTCCTTTATTGTAATAGAGTGGGTTTCTAATTATCTCCCCAATGCTTTGTTTAAAAGAAAATATTTACCAATCTAATAAATAATATTATAATTTTACTAATCTATTGAACAATTTCATTATACTCTCAATTGAAAATTAAGCCAAAGAAACGATGCTTGCAGTTTATAATATTGATTAATCATAAATTATTATGCGACGACTTATATGTTTACTATGATATTATGATATCAATGTTTTTAAAACATTCTAAATGTGCTGCAGGTTTGAAATTTAAAATTAAAGAATCTTTAGGACATACATAGTGCTTTATAGATAACATGTTTTCGAGACTGTCAATTAAACTAATTGACAATTTAGTTTACCCTTCATTCTCTAAATGTTATGTTTTCTTGGGATAGGATACTCTTGGGTGAGACATTTATTTAATAACTACTCTTCAACCTAAAATTGGGGTTGTCATTCTTTGGTGTTGTCCTTGCTAATTGACGGACTTAATACACAAATATATCATTATTTTACCCTAGCTATATGACCATGGCAAAAGGATTAATACAACCTTTTTATGTTTAACACTATACCTGACTGGGTTTTTGGGTGGTGAACTTGACACGTTTTAGCCATATTTCCAGTGTTTGTGTTAGGACACATGTACCTAGTATTTTTATTTCTCTAATCGACATCAACGATGTGTTTATTAAATCTTCTCCATACCACCTACAACTACTCTTACTGCGCCCATCCAGAGAAGAACATTTTGATTATTAGACCATGCAACATATTGGAGGTTTTTTAAAAAAAGAAATAATTAGAAAACAAATTAACCTACCCTTATAGCCTAAGTATAGATCGTGAATTTTTTTGGCTCTACTCATTTTTCTACGAAAATTCATAGCGACAGTTTTAAACCATTACCACGGATTATTTATTTGTCTTCTGTTGAAATTTAAACTACCAGTATATTAGGGTCTTTTCAACAAAGAAAGCATTAGTTTTACAACATAAAGCATTACATGTTAATTTTGTGTTACGTTTTTTTTTAGTTTACCTATGAAACAAGTCCTGATAACACATAAGTAACTAATTCTCCCCTTGTCGTCTTAACCATGAGGAAATGATAATTTAAAAGAATAACATCATAACTTCTAGTATTATTTAAAAGCATTGAAGATTTAAATCTACCATTAATTACACATTTAAAATAAAATATAACCATAATTTAAAGAAGATACATTATGAACCAGAAATGACATCATAACACTACATAATCCAATGTTTCCCCTATAGTAGCTCTTCTTTCCTAGTTGTGCCCATCCTAGAGGTATTCTATTGGAGGATTCATTTCATTTCATCCATCTTAATTTTTTTTTTTAAACTAAAATGCAGAAGTTCTATTGCATTTGAAATTAACAACTCTCAAATCACATTTGCTACTGACTCCACTCACTTTTCCAGATAAAAAATAGTGCATCAGTAAGGCAATATCACGAGTTTAGTATTATTTTTTGCCACATAAATAGACAACAATATTTCCATAACAAAAAGTCCCTTGAACCTATAGCTATTAACAAAATATCAACAAGTTACCACATTCTATAAACCATATATTTGTTTGACCGTAGAAAACAATACAACTCACTCTAAATAGTTTTCAAATTTATACATCTCGAGAATATACAATCAACTGGAATAATATCCAAGTGGAAGGAAACTCATAATGCGTCTATCAAGACATGAGTACTTCTCCATAAGGAAAAATCAGGTGACCTCATGCCACCGTTGGATAAGTTTTTTTTTTATACAAGCTAGATAGCTCTTAAGCCTGGTACAGATTTCTAGACTTTCCTCCAGTGATAATCAGGGTTCTTTAGGAATTAGAGTGGCCACTACTCAATTTTATGCAACTATTTTTCTATATGCATACAAACATGTTTTACACCTATTTCCATATGTAGTTTTTCATGCCAATGAGTAATTCGATATCAACAATTTCAAATGGGTAAACCTTTCCCTAATTTTCCTAATACAGAGCAAATCCTACACTTAGTAATAAAACTTATTAACAGACATACACTACAAAAAACACATAAATTACGCATTATAAACTCTGTTCTTAGTATAGTGTATAAATAACCGGCCTTTAGTGAGCCGCTTCCTTCTCTCTCTTAGTCACCTCTTTCAAATTTGCTATCCTTCATAGAGAAATATTCTCCGCTTCAAGATAGCTTACTTTTCTTTGCAATTTCCAATTTAAGGTAGGAGAAGCTGCTTTCATGTTACATGCTTGTTACCTATGTGTGGGATTCTTCTTCCAACACACACTAGGTGGAATGCCGACTTATCTCTGCCTATTAATTTTAATTTACTTATTAAGCAATGTAATTTTCATTCTTCATAATCCCTTTCATTCCTCATTTTTTTTACCAACATTATTATTTTTTTATGATTATATTCACATATATGTATTTTATCATATTACTTATATTTTACTTAATTTATTTAGTTATATTTTACTGATGACGATGATCTATTTCCTCCTTGTTCGGTTATCCCCTTCATGCCACGTGTTGAACTAGACTGACGAAGACGATGTGAACCTTGTGCATCCAGCGGTCCCCATCTCACACCGGGTTACCATTAACAAGACGGTGGGTGTGTTGGAAGCCTTCGCTGATAGTTTGAACCCTACCAACTGTGCTGGAAGTTACTAAAAATTGTGATTGTAACCAATTCATCTATGTAACCAAAAAAAATATATCATTATTTTACTTTTACTTTATTATATTAATATTATTATTATATTATTATGATTTTATTTATATATTTATATTCTGTATTTATTTATTATTTTATATAATTTTTTATTTATTATATTTTTTTTACAATGTGTTCATTTGAATATAACTAAATATGTATTCCTACGATTCTTAAAAAAAGTACATAATACAACCTAGGGGTGCAACTATATGAAATGCACCTATATGGACCACTGGTGGATGTATCGCTAGTGGAGATCCTTTGACCCCCAAAATAGGCAAATACCCCGTCTCTCATCATTTCTCTTGCCTTACCTTCCCTGACTATCAACTAAGGGGAACATCTGTCTTTTGAAAAATTGCTCTTGCCAGCAACAACACCTATTTCCTAAATCCACAAATGACTTAGCAATATCTTTTTTTCGTAATTAAAATAAGCAAAACATAAATCAAATTCGAAAGGGTTGTTACATAAACATAGTCATGTTCTTCAAAGGCTTTTAATATAATTTTATCTTACATGGCCTGTCTAAAAGCAACTGTCATAGTGACTTAACCTTCTATGATAAAGCTATTTAAATCATAAGCTTTATCTTATACTCATATAACCAAACACACCATGTCCTATATGTCATCTAGAGCAAGCCAATCCTTTTTCCAATTATAGATTAATTCTCTAAGTTGGGACATAGGATAATTATTCATATATAATCTATTTGTGTCATAACTCCATGGTACTAGGCTAGGGATATCTTAATCCTTAAATTACTCAATAAATGGTTAAGTTTACCTATGACATTTAATTATTATTATTATTTTTCTTTTAAATACTTATTTTCCTTTGTTGAACTTAGCTTTTAGCTAAAGTCCTAAGCTTGAGTGTTTATAAGATAATGGGTCTAATATTATTGTTTAGACCCTTTTTCTCATATAACAATTATATATATATTTAAGACCCAATAATATTGGTATGTGTTAATCTCGTTTCTTTAAACACATAAAACCCTTATTCTTTTTTTAACTATATGGTTCTATGCATTAACCATAACTTAAAGTAAGGGCTCTACATATTATATCTACCAAAAATTATAACATAACATGTCAAAACCAACCGTTCGTACACCAAACATTTTCTATGTAAACCTTAAGCACTTCATGGGGCGAAAGACATCATAATCCTTGGTGAGGAAATTCCTACCTATTGACTAGTTGTCATGAAATGGAGATTCAATTATTGGCGCTAGCACTTTGTACTAATGGCTAAGCGCTTAGCACAACCACTGAGGTTTTTATTTTTCTACCACTATGAACCATCGTTATGATCCATACCCTAATATTCATGCACAAAGTAATATGAGACCATGCTATTGCAAGCTTCACCAAGCATGAGGGATATCTAATCACACTAAAATTTTAAAACCCTAACCTAATGAGACATTCACCGAATCTAACTATGATACATAGCACCATCCATATTGTTAGCAAACCCCATCAACATACACCATTACTCATTTAAAACCTTAGAAAATATTATTAATTTTTTTTTAATCCCCCTCATCATCTAAAATGAATGTAGATCACCATTTCTGCTCTATCGTCGAACACGATTTGAACAGTCTTATTGGCTTGACGACCTATGGATTTCTAGAGGTGCCCTACGCACATCTATAGGGATCAATGACTTCAACATACACCATGCGGTTGCTCTGATACACTCCAAATGAATTATATTTAGGATTGGTTGATGACATTATTCATAGATACAAAATTATAAGGTTTACACATCACTTTTGGGAGTTTTCTATCCTCCTACATTTTTCTATAGCACTCACTTTTAGACAAAAAATGATGGTGTAGCAAGATCTTATGTACCTTCTCTTAAAACACCTTGCACAAAACATTATCCAAAATCACTCACAAAATTATTATAAGGAGGGTTTGTCTCTACGTGAAGTCATTGATTTACGCATGAATCGATAGAGGGAAGGCTTTCTAACTAGTAGATATTGAAATATCATCTCTTTGATGCCTTTAAGGGCTTATTATGGAGACTTGAGCATTTTTACCAAAGGTAAATTTACGCTCAAGGTCTCTGCTTTTTCTAGGAACTACCATCACAAATTGGTTTCCAACATCTAGATGAAATTTCCGGATGTTCTAACATCTAGAAATTGGTTTCCAACATCAATATTAACAACTAATTTCCAACTAACTAAGGAGACAAGGAAACACCTTAAATAAATGCTTTAAATACCATTAACATCTCATTTTTAGCACCAAACAAACCTTAGTTAGCAAAGCATAATAACAATTTATATTTCATAATCACTCCTAAGAAATCAAGCCTTAAGACAAATGTTGCAAACACAAGAAAGGGGTAAAAATTAGGATGTGACACTCACACTCTTTTATAGTGGTTTTGACATCTGAGATAAATTTACAATTTTTAGTTTTATGGTTTTATCACAATTTTACAATAGGTAGAAATGTTGGAAATATTTGTAACATTCAAAGGGCATTCCCTTAGATTATGTTTCTATCTGCATCTATGACAATATATCTCTTCAATTTTTTTATCCTTTGGTTTCTTATACATGAGGTCGATGGATGATGTTAATGTGCTTAATAAATTGGTTTTGATATTTTCTAGAATATTATCGATTTTAGCTCATGTTACTGCACCTCCTGATGATGGGTATTTATTACTTCTTAATGGTTTGTTTCTTGTGTAATTTTTACAAAGATTTATAATCTCTCCTAATCCCATCTAATGGATATCCCCCTTTTCCATAATATTTAGTATGTCTACGACATCTTCCTTAAACCCTTTTAGAAAATTTTCATTTTTAACCTCCTCATCCAACTCAATGTTAACTCTTGATCCCACAAACTAGAATCTCTCAAGGTAGTCCTCAAGGGATTCAACATATTTTTGATTCATATGAAAAACATTAAGCTTTCTTATCCCAAACCTTGTAATAGTCTTGGTATCTTTCAAGGAATATGTCTTTTAATCCTTGTTCTCCATCCCATCGGTTGCAAATGTTTTCCCCTAGACCCATGAACCATCTTAAGGTTGCATCCTTAAGTGTAGAAGAGAATAGTCTTAGTTTTTTCTCATCCGTGGTGTAAAAGTAAACCTGGAAGACCACTTCAAAATTTAAAAGGAAATAATCAGGATATTCATGTGGTTTCCCATAGAAAGTAGGTAAAATAACAATAGAGATTGATTTTGGTTCTCTTGTTAGCCTATCTTTGGGAGAAGGAATTGGAAAGGCAAAAGTTTTTCTCTATCCACTCCCTCTAGTTTTCTACTTCTCCTTGATCCATTATTATTTGCATTTGATTTATATTTACTTTCCCTTGTTCACTACCTTGATCAGCCATGATTGAATATAGAATTTCAATAATTGGACCTAGTATAAGGTCGGTAAAGATAGATGAGGGATCGATATGATCGTCAAACTCTGGTTTGGGTAGCAAATATGTTTTGGGATCTTGTACTAGAATTTCAATTTGCTTGGTTGATGTAGAATCTAAAGATACAGTTTGGATTTCTTTTGACTCATAAGTTTCATATTTATTACTATGGTTTTCTTGGCAATATCCTTTCGGTTTACTAATTTTAATAAATATACCCTTTGAGTCTCTAGGTTTGAACATAAAACTTTGAAATAAATTTTAGTCTTCTTGGAACAACCTATGAATATTGTTGATAGGTTCAAGTTGTTCAGGATTCATATAATGCTCTTCATTAAATCCAAAGTATTTTGTTACCAAAGTAACCAATTAGATAATAAAATCATGTTTTACAATTGGATTAGAGTTCTCGAATTGCATTTTGTAACGCAAGTCTTGACACAATTCTATAAATAGTACTACTCTTGGTGCCCTATGATATCTCCAACTATATTCTAGGTTTACTTCTCTATCCTCTATTTTTGCTAGGAAACTATGGATGGTAAGGGAATCTTCAAAATATTGATCCCACGGGTAGGTTACTTATAAGAACCAAGTATTGAAGTACATTAGTAGTCTTCATTATCACCTTTTTTGGAAGGAATTCCTTCAAATGGACTTCTTGGTGCAAGCATTTTATTTCACATCAAATTTGTAACATAGTTCATAAAAAAAATAAAAGGTTTTGATGCTAGCTACCTAACAACATCCAAGGTTCTTCAAAGCTAACTAGGCCTAAAAATCCTCCGATAATGAAGGATAAAAACAAACATAAGGTGGGAAGCAAGTAGTATAGCCACCATGAAACTCACTCACTATGATGATATATGTTAAGTTTAGTATAATTAATTAGTGATGTAACCATAGGTCAATGATTGTTCCTCTGTATCAAAAAGGTGGAGAATATGTAGATGCCACTTGTTTAAGTAACGTAACTTAGTAGGTTGGTAATTCCTCAACCTCACATACTTTTGGAAAGTGAGAGCACCTATTTCATATATGTTCTTAGGTATATGATAAGCCTCTCCACATCACCATTGATACAAGGAGTTAAAATCATTGTGTAAGACATGGTCAAGCACCAAGGATTCTAGATAATTATGCAATCACATCCTTTCTCACTAGGTTGGATTCTTTGAGTAAAGATATATAGATTGGATGTCAATTCACCCTCAAATACTACATCACACAAATGCATGACTCAATTACCTATTATATGGCATCATTGGATATTTATAATGTCTTGCTAGAAAGACCATATCTCTATTATTGTCAAGTGATCTACCAAGCTTGTGCACAAAAATGGTCAATACAAATCAAAGGGATGGCATATCATATGCCAAAGTGTTTACCTCAAATGAAGGTAATTCTAATATCAATAAAATAGTACAAGAAGTTGATTTCTCATGCATGAGAGTTTACTTTTTTGATGTTTCAACTAGAGAATCATATTTCCTAGAAGTCCATCCTTGTCATGCCAACTATAGCCTATTCAGCATAGTCTCAATAAATAGATATCATTCTTCATCCATACATTTATGTCTTCTAGGATCCCAAGGAAGGACCACTATACTACTCAGTGAAATATCAAATCAAATTGGTCTTTAAATCAACATTATATAATATCCTACTATATCATCAATCAATATAGGAGAAAAATATATTAGGTAATAGATTTAGGAGCTGATTAGCTAGTGTAAGATCTAAGCAAGCTCATCTCCCTATACCAATCTCATTGTCCTCATGCCAAAAAAGTATGTTAAATATTGTCTATGCATTAACTATATAGTGCTTAATATATTACAATCCAATATAGCTACCCATTTTCACACATTGATATCTTGTTATAATAACTCTAAGGGGCACATTTCTTCACAAATATTAATCTCAAGTCAAGTTATTATCACGTTCTTTTCAACCACACAACAAGTGGAAGATAACCTTCAAGTCCAAATAGAAATTATATGTGTGGTTCTTTATGAATTTTGACTTTATCAATGCCTTGATGACATTCATATGTTGATGGATGTGTTATGACCATTAATAGGGTCCTTCATTATTGTCTATTTGGAAGATATCATCATCTTTAGAAAAATTTGGAAATATCGTCTACAACATTTCTACCAAGTTCTATACACAGTATGCCAGCACAAGCTTAAATTTAACCTAAGTGACTACACCTTCAACATCATAGTGATATCCTATCAAGGTTATATCATTGACCATCAAGGCCCACCAACAAACCCAAAAATGATTTGTGTCATCCAAGTATGGTCAAGCCCAAATAATTTTACAAGAATTGGAATTTTTCTAAACCTTATCAACTTCTATCATAGGTTCATGCTAATTTTTCACATATTTCATGTCCTCTCAATTAGTTTTTGCATAGGAAGGTGAAGTTTCATTTGACTTCATAACAGTAGCCAGTGTTTAACAAGCTCAAGTAGCATCTTTTTTAGCAAAAATGTTTGTCATTCTAAACATCATTCAAGCATTTGAAGTCAAAATTAATGCATTGGACTATACACTTAGTGTCACCCTAACATAGAAAGGACATTCAATGGAATACACTTATAAGACATTTTCAAACATAGATCTATGATTCTCAATATATGAGCAATTCCATGTTATTGTTTAAGTTGTCCAACAACGACACCACTATATAATGGGAAAGGAAACCTTCATCTATTTTGATCATAGGTTTACACAATTTGTACACTCATAAAGAAAATTATATAATGCATACCATATGAAATTGATGACATACTATATAAATTCCATCTTATGATCAAAAATTGAAAGGTAAGGGAGAACCAAACAATAGACTATTTGATCCATATACCAGTATTGGCGTTGTTGATAATTCTTGATGCCATATTGTGTGGCACTAGTGAATGATAAGAACTATATCAAAATGACCCTAACTTTGCTGAAATCCATTAGCAATTGATATAAGATAAGTAAGCATTATCCCCCATATTTAAGATGAGTTGATGTACTACCTAAGAAAGTTGTGTGCCTTCTGATACACTATCTAGATGCTCATTTGGAAATCTCATTACTCCAAGGTAGATGGGAATTTTAGTATTATAAAAATACTTGTGGTGTTATAGTAGTACTTTTATTAGCCACACATATGCCAATCAACAGAAGCTAGGGCTCTACACACCACTGTTAGGTCCTTCTAGACTTTGAGAATCTACCAACATGGACTACCTCTTAAGGTTGCCAACCACAAGATATCAACATAACTATATTTTCTTGGTTTTGAATACGTTCAAAAAAAGGTAATCATAGTACTCTCCCACTTGAGTGGGCCTAATGGTGAAGGCTTTCAAACATTGAAAATGAGGTCCAAGGTTAGAATCCAAAAGGGGTAGATTTGTACACCATGTTATTATAACCAGAGTATGGTTGGATAAACATATTTTAGAAAAATAATGTCCTCCATGAGGATCATCCCATATATCCTATAGCCTCATGGACATTATAAACTCCTTTATCTTTTACCATTACCTTTTACAAAAATAGGAATGATGTGGTTAAGATCGTCTAATTATTCTTTCAACACATTTGGGTCCACTATGACCTCTCAATCTCAATTTATTCATATAGGAACTACAAAAATGGATAGACTAAGATCATCAATAGATTGTTGGTACATATAGTTCAAATGTACAACCATAAAATTTAAACATGGTATGAGATTATTTCATACATCTAACATTTCTACAATAGGTATATTTATACCTCCATTGGTCATAAATATTCTAGGCAATCCCCTCTATAATTTTTTTCTTCCATATTTCAACCAACACTGTGATGCTAGCATAGATCAAGGAAGTAGATAGTGTTGAGTAATTTCTATAGCAAGTGAAGAACATCCATGCTTAGTTATAGGACATATTGCATTGCCAATAATAGAAGCAAAATGAATTCCATGATCAACATAGAACATTGCACCTATTTGAGGTTCGATATAAGTTTTAGATACACTTGAAGAAGGATTATTTCTCTAGTTCACATTAGAAAATAAAACCGTTATACCACACTTTGTACACCATTTAGTGCACAATAGGTGAGAACCCTTTTATTATTGATTTTGCACCTTACTTAAAGATGCATGATGAGGAATAACATTATTTAGTTTATTGTGCCCATATAGACAACCTATTTGTTGTTCCCCCTTGGGCAAGTTGATATGCCCACCTAGGGTAGTTCAATGTGTTGCAAAAGTTTTGTTTGGTTGTTTTTTTTGGTTTGTTGTAACTACCCAAACCATACAATCCATATTTTAGAGAGTTTGATTTGCCTTTGCAAGCCTATTTAAGGTCTTCTTTTATCAATGAAGATCATCCAGAATTATCACATATCATTGGTATCAAAGTAGTTCTAATCCTTGTTAGAATTTGGATTATAAAGCTCTTAAAATCTAGGTTATATCATCAAAGGTTTGAATTGGTTGACATTGCCTTAGGTTTGGAGCTTTTTATCTTCATACCATAGGATAATTTCTAGTGTGAGTGACATTGAATTTCAAAAATTCTGATAATTATCCAAATGGTGTCTGATGACATCATGTTAGATCAAAGCAACTAGCTTAGAAAAAGGTTGTCAAATTTCTATATATATCCATTCAAATTTGCAAGACATCTTCTTTCTTCAATACCAACTTGAGTGTAGATTTATAACAGAATTTGTGGAAGTTGTTGCATTCTATGGAAGTTACTGTAGGAGACTTTTATGGAATCCTTGACCACTTTTGCAATAAGGAATCACAAGCTTGCAATATCATCTTGCTCTTTAGTCGATAGTACAAGATACCAATTATATGTAACCCATTGTTGAGCAGAGGAAATCATCCATTGATATTTTAATGATTTTTTTTACATTGTTTTTACCCCAATTAATTTTTATGCAATGATTCAAGGAAGACAACTCATGTAATATCAGCAAAGAAGAAATTTTAGCAAAGATCACCAATAGTGAAGGTTACCTCAATAATAACCATAACATTTTTTGGTGCATCATCCATTGACATTAAAATAATTCATGAAAACATCCATGAAATTGAAGGCCAAAGAGTGACTCCTTCAACATCGATGAAATTCCTAACCATGTAGTTTCAATCAAAAAGGTCAATGATAAAAAAATCTACTCTTGGCTCTCACATATGGGACTTTCTATTACCCTTTTCCATGTCAAAGGATACAATCATACCAAATTAAAACTAAATATTTTCTCTAGCTTATTTTGGGTGCCACAATATTGGTTTAAATTGCAACATATTTTTCTTTTTCTCAATGAGGGACATGTTGCAGGTAGAATTATAGTCACACTCAAGCAAAATTGCTTTATGATAGCCATAAAGCATATTATTAATGTTTACTCATACACAAGCTAATTTTTAGCAACCCTCCAATTTTTGCAAATATTAGACTCCATATGTCATGCCATGCCTGATCTCCAATAACATTTAGGTATACTATTACACTTTTATAGTGAGTCAAGCATTGACAAGGTACTAATTTATGGATTATGTTAGAGTAAAATAATTTCCCTTAACTATATTCATCTTATCCAATCTAAAGAAAACTAGGGTGGTATTGGCATCCATGTTCTCCTTCAACAACTAACGCTTCTGCCTCTTTGAGTTTACACAAGAAAATTAGTTGATGCTTCTACCTCTTTGACCCAATGTAATATTCCTTCCTTTCATATAAAGAGGTTATGGTTGGTGTAGTTATTTCCTCTCCAATTGTGTACACATTTATTTTCTATGGTAATATGGTGCTTAGATCACATAACCTTGTATGCATCAAAGTTATTTTTTTAAAGGTAATTTGGTCGTACTATAATTTTATCCTTTATTTTAGTTTTATTATACAACAGACTCAAAGATATTTCCAAAAATATACTACATGACATGTTTTCTCAAAAGCAAGTAGAATATTTTAATTATTTAAAACTAGTTAGTGATTTAGAATTGCAATTGGTGATAATATTTTTCCCCCTAACAAGAGTTGAAAACTTCAAATATTTGTTACTTTATTATACGGTGGCCAAATTTTTTATATAACCACTTATTCTTTTTGTTTATTCCATAGTGTATACACATATATGGGATCTTTGTTAGTGTAGGTCACCTAAATTTTATTGTTGGGATGAAGTCACCATAATTGGTGATAATATGCAATATGTCAAGCACTTACCAAAAACATGGTCTACCTCGATAATGTGGCGGTTATATTGACCATAAAATTTAATTATATCTTAAGGTCTACCCCCCAGCTACCCACCAGAAAAAATGTGAAGTCAAGGTGTATAGTGGCTCTCGTGATCTGAATATCGTTACCAATTGGATCTTGGACATGGATACATCGTTTGAGTATAACAAATCTATAGATGAGAAAAAGGTATCATTTTCCAAATTGAAGCTAAGTGGCATGTCCAAAGTCCTAATCATATATTTTTAGAAGTCTTAAAATATTGTGAACACATGGGATAAGCTTGTTATAACTCTTAAAGTTATGTTCTTTCCATCTCATTACTTAGAATATTTGGGCATCAAATAGCTTTGTTTATGATAAGGGCCCAATATGTCCATGCAAGACTACATCTACAAGTCCAACCATTTGTGAATCATGTTGAATATGTCAAATTATGCAACATCTCTTATCCTAAAATTCAAAATTGACTTATAGAAATACTTATATTACAAGGTAAAATATGTGACCATTGACACACTTGATGCAACATTAAACCAAGCAAAATTTATAGAAGAGAATGTTTCTACTATGTATAGAGTCCCACGTTCTTTTTATTTAACACCTTCATATCATCATTTTCAAGACCAACATAGTCATCGACAACAACTAGACAATCATTTTCTTCTCCAACAAGCCAAGCTTCATATTTAGCAAGGCCTTCCTTCACTTAACCAAGAAGTTTATCTCATATAGAAAATAAATCTTCCTATTTTTCTCATTCTTTTGATACTAAGAAATATAGTAAGTTTTATAATCATTGTAACAAGTTAGTAGATGTAATATGCAAGTGTTCCAAATTAAAGAATACCTTGATTCTATCATCTCATAATGAGAAAACAAGTAGCATTCTATCAAAAATCATAGTGAATATAGGCCATATGAGTAATTGGAAGGTCATCTCAAAAATGACACCTTGATGCATCACTATTCCACTTTAAGGGACTGATATACTTTATTTGTTTCTCATGCGTACCTCACAGAAGACATCTCAATGGATTGTATCATTAACAATGACTCATAGAAAAACTTAACTACAAGATCCCTAATTAAAAAATTACATTTGTTGATGGACCCTCAACCTCATCCATATGCTATTGGATGGAAGGATTGGTTCATCCACACCAATCACACACACATGCATTGTGTCCTTTATTTTTAATCCCAAATATACGGATAATGTCTCTTATGATGTGACTGATCTAGAATATTGTGGATTATTGTTGCTTGGAAAACCCTATCATTATGGTAGTAAATCCTACTATGATGCTTACAACAACAACTATGCATCACAAAAATATGATAAAAAGTGCCCAAAAGAGTACTACAAAAATAAAAAACTCAATACTCATTTGTAAGCAAGCATGCAAAGCAGTCAATTAAGCCACATCACTAGCATTATTTTTTGTCAAGCCACAAGAAAATCCAAAGCAAGCAAGCATCACATTTCCCACATAGCATGTATACCTTCATCAACTTGTGGAATCTTGTTTGATATGTTTGAAGAATCAAGTAATCAACCACTCAATTGACCTATTACATGATGTTTCTCTCCTAACGCCCCATTGTACCAAACATCAATGGTACAAAGTGAAGAAATTAAAGGAAGGATAATTTTAAAATCTATTAAACAAGGGTTTCATAAATCCAAGTACATCCCCTTGTGCTTCTCCAATTTTGCTTGTGTTTAACAAATATAGGACTTGGCACCTTTTGAAGAACACAAGCTTATACTAAGAGGGGGGTGAACAGTATAAGACCACTTTTTACTTTTCTTTCCCAATCAATATTATGCAATGTAAAGATAGCAATATCAACAACAGTAATCAAAGCAATGCACAAATCACCACACACAATAGAGACACCAATTTAATGTGGTTCACCCAATGTGGGCTACTCCACGGAGAAAATATTTCACTAAAATTTTCTCAATCAATCTCTTGGGAATCCTTTCCCTATTACAATGTTTATGGATCTCTATCCAAAGGAGACACCAATCCCCTAATCAAGTTCATGGATATCTATCCATAGGAGAACTCCTTTCTCCTTAGCTTTGACTGGTGATCTTCTAGAAGAACTACTACTCCCACTGCTCTGGCTAATGGATCTCTATCCACTGAAGACACCTATCCTCACTACCCTAGCTTATGGATCTCTATCCATTGGATACTGTCATCCTCTATACTCTATCACCTCCAAATATCTATCTCAAATATACACTAAACATAGTCCTTCGGTCTAGCACAAATCTATCCTCAATATCTGTCTCTGATCTGGCACAAACCTGTCCTCAAATCTGCACCAAAATCTATCCTCAAATATGCACTAAACATAGTCCTTCGATCTAGCACAAATATACTCAATATCTATATTTGTCCTCAAGCCTTAACACAAAGCTTGAATCAATCTCAAATCAACTCTACTAGATCTGCCCCAAACCTTAACTCAAGGTTTGAACAAATCAATCAATCAACTCTACTCACAAGTCTTCTCAAATACTTGTCTCAAATATGCCTTGTAATCTTCCACAAAATCTCACACTAATCTGTCCACAAGTCCTCTCTAGAACTTGTCCAAATCTTCTCAACAAGTCCTCACTAGAACTTGTCCAAATCTGCTCAATCAATCTCTGTACTCAAACTATATTGTAAGCTTCCACAAAATCTCACACAAATCTATCCACAAGTCCTCTCTAGAACTTACCTCAAATCTGCCCAACAAGTTCACACTAGAACTTGTCCAATCTCATAGAAACATATAGAGAATTGTTAGAGACTCAATATGCTTCACATTTATCACAATGCTCAATCACTTTCAATCACTCTCTTAGAAACATATAGAGAATTGTTAGAGACTCAATATGCTTCACATTCACAATACTCAATCACTTTCAATCACTCTTTTAGAAATATATAGAGAATTTTTAGAGACTCAATATGCTTCACATTCACAATACTCAATCACTTTCAATCACTCTTTTAGAAACATATAGAGAATTGTTAGAGACTCAATATGCTTCACATTCACAAGACTCTCAATCACTTTCTCAACTCAATTCAGAATATAGAATAATTTGTTTCACAGAACTTGAACAATCACTTCAACACATTCACTTGACTAGGCTCAACCAACTCTACTCAACCAATCACTCAATGAAATAATCCTTGCTCACAAACCCTAGTCCAACCATATGAACAATCACTCAAATATTTCCAATAATGCTTATCAATCAATCTCACATAACAATGATACTCATGTTCTTTGCAAACCCTAGTTCAAGTTCTTCACTCAATTTAATCACTTCAACAACAATGCTTATAAAATAAGGTTTTATCAACAACTCTTTTTATTCTAGAAAACCTTGAAGCATTAAATCAAAACACTCTCAACAATGCTAACCAAACAATCCTTTTCACTCCAACTTTTCATTCACAACTTTCAACAATCACTCACTAGGAAGAATATGCCCATACCTTTTGTTGGATGTAAAAGTACCTTTAGAAAAACCTATCTCAATCACAATTTCCTTCTTTCCAATTTCAATGGTTAAACACAACAATATCACTTCAACACTTTCTCAAAAATATTCCTTAGACACAAAATAATCACAACTCAATTTATGCCTTATTGCTCCCTTTAAAAATAACACTCATCATAACATACATGAAATAATTACTTGAATACACCTTATAAACTCCAACTCAAAATAATGTCCAACACCATAAAACATCAACCAAACACCTTACTATCCTTTCAAGCACTTGAGAAAATAATATTAAAAATCTAATTTTGCAAATCCCTTATAACTCCCCTTTCTACCTTAGAAACCAATTATAATATGCAAAAATTAATTTCTAAATGCTCAAACAATATTCCCAAAATTTTTGGTACCCAAGATTAAAGCATACCTCTTTCTTCCCCAAAAGGGGTTTCGGCATGATTCGATCCACCGTCTCCCCAAGCCTAAGTGCCTTAGCGCTTGGGAGCCCACCGTGTGGGCTACTAATACCCACGTGAAGGAAGGAAGAGTCCCTTCCTCTTATGCCTTCGTCGCCATTTGACTTTCCATGAAACTCGCACACTCTATCTCCGCTTTGGACGTAGCGTAATTCGTAAGGCTCACAATGATATTCAAAGGCATGGTAAATCTTTGGTAAGGTGGGTAGTCCCCCTTATATACATGTTTTAATATTCTCCTGACGTCGGCGCTTTGTAATTCAAAATCGAATTTTGAATTTTAATTTTAATAACCCACCTTAGGGTTATTTAACATTAGGTTTAAATTAATTTAAAATTAATATTTAAATTAATTAATAATTAACTTAAATAACTTTATAAGTTAAATAAATTAATTTTTAATTAATTTTTAAACTTCCTTTGTATAATATTATAAAAGGTATTATAATATTATTCACTTGGGCTTCTTCGTGCACTTTGGGCCAAATATGACTTCCTGGAACCGGGTCTTGAAACTGAAACCGAATTATCCTTTTGCATTTGTTTGAGAACCTGAAATGGATGCTGCCAACTAAAACTGCCACTGACTGGTGCTGAAAGCTCGACATCAATGACCACTCACTCTTGACATCAATGACAACTCATCTACTCAAAATGTCCAACAATCTCCCCCTTTGTCATTGATGGCAACCCAAATTATTTTTACCAAAACTTGACCATTTTCCTATTTTGCTCCCCCTAACTCAATGCTCTCTCCTTAAACCAAATCTCTCCCCCTTACTCAAATATCTCCCCCTTTGACATCAATGGCAAAGGGTCACCTTTGGGGCTCGAGGCTAAGAATGAATCTCTTAGCTTAGCCCCTCCCCCACCTCCTCTTGAGGTGGTTAATTCTGGGGTGGGAGTATTTCTACTCCCAACAAGCACTGGTCTTTACCTTTGTCCTCTTTCCTTCTTATCTGATCCTTCTGATTCCTTTGATTGTTCCTCTCCATGCCCATGTTCCTATTCCTATCCATGTCAATATTCTTATTTCTATTCTTGTTCCTATTCTGTTCCTGTTCATGTTCATATCCATATTCCTGTTCCTGTTCCTACTCCTATTCATGTTCATGTTCATATTCATATTCTTGTTCCTATTCCTGTTCCTATTCATGTTCATGCTTGGTTCTGGAATGTCTACTCTACACCACTTTGTTGTATGTCCATCATTATTGCACTTATAACACTTAATGTTATTATTCCTTGGAGGTGCAAATGTCTTAGGATTTCTCCTAGTGAAGCCATATCCTTTTCTATCATGAACCCTGCAATTCATTGCCTTGTGACCAAATTGATTACATGAGTAGCAATACCCATGGAAAAGTTGTTTGTTCCTAAAATTCCCATATTCTTATCTTTCATGTGTCCTACACTATGAAGCCATGTGCCCAAATTTGTGACATGAGAAACATCTTCCATTGAAGTTTCCTTGTCTTGACCTCAATGGTCTCTTAGTCTCTCTTGACCTATTCTGATTGTTGTTCCATCTATTTCTCCTTTGTGCATTGTTTCTTTCCTTGTTGAACTTTTTATTGTCTGACTCATTCTCAAAAGTCTCACTTTCTCTTACACTATCTTCTTCTAAAGTTACTTCTTTTGAAGTTTCTTCTTCTTCAAAACTTGAGGTTGACTCTTCTTCTTGTTTCTTTTGAGCCTATTCAAAACCAAGACCTATTTTGTTTGTTGACCTTCTTTGTACCTTGATCATCTTATCTACAATATTTGAACTCTTTCCAAACTTGTGTAGCTTATCCTTGGATTTCTCTAAATCTTCCCTTAGTAGAGCTACTTCTTGTTCTAACTTTTCACATTCTAAGACCTTTGCTTCTAGCTTATCCTTGAACTTCTTTGTCTTAGCCATTGACTTGTTTAGATCCTCTATAAGATTTCCTCTTTCTTCATCATATTCTTGAAACTGAAATTCAAGTTGGGAGTTTTGCTTTCTTACCTTCTTTAAAGTTTTAAGAGCATAAATAAGCTCTCCCTCAAGATCAACTCCTCCTTTTTTTGATTCTTCCTCTATTTTTTTGCCTTTGTCAACATCTTCATTCTTTTCTGACTTGTCTTCTATAGGATCACCTTCTTCTTCTTCTAGTGCCATTAGAAGATTCTCTTCTGGTCCTTCTAGTGCATCCTCATATTCATCATCACTGAAACTGAAACCATCCCTTGTACAACTATCTTCAAGATGTCCAAAATTACCACATCTAAAACACTTGAGAATTATTGGTGACCTTTTCTTGACTTCTTCTTTTTCTTCAATCAGAAATAGGACTTCATCTTTATCATTATCTGAAAAACTATTATCACTATCACTTGAGTACTTACTTGCCTTGTCTGCATAGTAGCTCCTCTTTTGTCTTTGAAAGAACTTATTTCCTTGTCTACCTTGTCCATCCTTGCCTTTCTTTTGGTACTTGTATTTTTCTGATTCCCTATTCCTGTGATCCTATTTTTCTTCATCATTGTTATTTTTAGATTCTTGACAATCAGTTGCATAGTGACCATACTTTCCACAATTGAAACATCTAATAGATTTTGCATCTTTAAATCTTCTTGAATCCTTATTCCTTCTGCCATAATTAGCTTCTTCATCACTGGATGACTCATTGCTTGAATCTGAATTTTTGCCCTTTGTCTTCTTAGTAGCTTTGAATGTTGCTTCCTTCTGGGGATTAGGTTCTTTTGTTCTCAACTCAAAAGTTGTAAGAATACCAAGCAACATATCTCTTGTCAAAGAATCACCATCCTTTGATTCTTCTATAGCATAAATATTTTCACTAAATCTTTTTGGAAGAGATCTTAAGACCTTATCACAAACATCCGATTCTTCAACATTAAGTCCAAGTCCTTGCATGGCATTAACAACCTCATCAACTCGAAGTAGATAAGTACTAATGTTTTCCTCATCCTTCATTCTTAACTCTTCAAATTGCCCTTTGAGATTTTGTATCTTTGCCTTTTTGACACTTTTATCTCCTTCATATATGCTTTGCAACTTATCCCAAATTCCTTTTGCATCTTTACAATGCATAACCTTTATTGATTCTATTCTATGCAAACCTCTCAAAATTGCATTCATTTCTTTTGAATTGTAATGTTGTAGAAGCTTACCTTCCTTATCTGTAGGTGGATCAACTGGTGGTATGTATCCATTTTCAACTGCTTCCCAAATTTCATTGCCAAGTGCCATCAGGTGAATCTTCATTCTCATACTCCAAAATATATAATCACTTCCATAAAATATTGGTGTTGAATTATCTGAGGACACATTCTTAGAATCCATTATGTTCTTGAAAGCTTTTCCTTCAAGCTATTAAACTCTTTCGAAGGAACCCACTCTGATACCAATTGAAGAACACAAGCTTATATTGAGAGGGGGGGTGAACAGTATAAGACCACTTTTTACTTTTCTTTCCCAATCAATATTATGCAATGTAAAGATAGCAATATCAATAATAATAATCAAAGCAATGCACAAATCACCACACACAATAGAGACACCAAATTAACATGGTTCACCCAATGTGGGCTACTCCACGAAGAAAATATTTCACTAAAATTTTCTCAATCAATCTCTTGGGAATCCTTTCCCTATTACAATATTTATGGATCTCTATCCAAAGGAGACACCAATCCCCTAATAAAGTTCATGGATCTCTATCCATAGGAGAACTCCTTTCTCCTTAGCTTTTATTGGTGATCTTCTAGAAGAACTATTGCCCCCACTACTCTGGCTAATGGATCTCTATCCACTGAAGACACCTGTCCTCACTACCCTAGCTTATGGATCTCTATCCATAGGAGACTATCATCCTCTATACTCTATCACCTCCAAAGCTCTATCTCAAATCTTCACTAAACATAGTCCTTCGGTCTAGCACAAATCTATCCTCAATATCTATCTCTGATCTAGCACAAACTTGTCCTCAAATTTACACCAAAATTTATCCTCAAATCTACACTAAACATAGTCCTTCGATCTAGCACAAATATGCTCAATCTCTATCTCTATCCTCAAGCCTTAACACAAAGCTTGAATCAATCTCAAATCAACTCTACTAGATCTGCCCCAAACCTTAACTCAAGGTTTGAACAAATCAATCAATCAACTCTACTCACAAGTCTTCTCAAAGACTTATCTCAAATATACCTTGTAAGCTTCCACAAAATCTCACACTAATATGTCCACAAGTCCTCTCTAGAACTTGTCCAAATCTGCTCAACAAGTCCTCACTAGAACTTGTCCAAATCTGCTCAATCAATCTATGTACTCAAACTGTATTGTAAGCTTCCACAAAAGCTCACACAAATCTGTCCACAAGTCCTCTCTAGAACTTACCTCAAATCTGCCCAACAAGTTCACACTAGAACTTGTCCAATCTCATAGAAACATATAGAGAATTGTTAGAGACTCAATATGCTTCACATTTATCACAATGCTCAATCACTTTCAATCACTCTCTTAGAAACATATAGAGAATTGTTAGAGACTCAATATGCTTCACATTCACCCAATACTCAATCACTTTCAATCACTCTTTTAGAAACATATAGAGAATTGTTAGAGACTCAATATGCCTCACATTCACAATATTTCCATCCTCTTTTAAAAACAAGAATTTCTATCAATCACTTTCAACTCTTTTAGAAACATATAGAGAATTGTTTAGAGACTCAATATGCTTCACATTCACAAGACTCTCAATCACTTTCTCAACTCAATTCAGAATA
This sequence comes from Wollemia nobilis, assembly GCA_028583015.1. Lineage (NCBI taxonomy): Eukaryota > Viridiplantae > Streptophyta > Pinopsida > Araucariales > Araucariaceae > Wollemia > Wollemia nobilis. The sequence goes on along the minus strand of JAQPPZ010003172.1, from coordinate 3,908,449 downwards.
TAGAATAATTTGTTTCACAGAACTTGAACAATCACTTCAACACATTCACTTGACTAGGCTCAACCAACTCTACTCAACCAATCACTCAATGAAATAATCCTTGCTCACAAACCCTAGTCCAACCATATGAACAATCACTCAAATATTTCCAACAATGCTTATCAATCAATCTCACATAACAATGATACTCATGTTCTTTGCAAACCCTAGTTCAAGTTCTTCACTCAATTTAATCACTTCAACAACAATGCTTATAAAACAAGGTTTTATCAACAACTCTTTTTATTCCAAAAAACCTTGAAGCATTAAATCAAAACACTCTCAACAATGCTAACCAAACAATCCTTTTCTCTCCAACTTTTCATTCACAACTTTCAACAATCACTCACTAGGAAGAATATGCCCATACCTTTTGTTGGATGTAAAAGTGCCTTTAGAAAAACCTGTCTCAATCACAATTTCCTTCTTTCCAATTTCAATGGTTAAACACAACAATATCACTTCAACACTTTCTCAAAAATATTCCTTAGACACAAAATAATCACAACTCAATTTATGCCTTATTGCTCCCTTTAAAAATAACACTCATCATAACATACATGAAATAATTACTTGAATACACCTTATAAACTCCAACTCAAAATAATGTCCAACACCATAAAACATCAACCAAACACCTTACTATCCTTTCAAGCACTTGAGCAAATAATATTAAAAATCTAATTTTGCAAATCCCTTATAACTCCCCTTTCTACCTTAGAAACCAATTATAATATGCAAAAATTAATTTCTAAATGCTCAAACAATATTCCCAAAATTTTTGATGCCCAAGATTAAAGCATACCTCTTTCTTCCCCAAAAGGGGTTTCGGCATGATTCGATCCGTCGTCTCCCCAAGCCTAAGCGCCTTAGCGCTTGGGAGCCCACCGCGTGGGCTACTAATACCCACGTGAAGGAAGGAAGAGTCCCTTCCTCTTATGCCTTCGCTGTCATTTGACTTTCCACGAAACTCGCACACTCTATCTCCGCTTTGGATGCAGCGCAATTCGTAAGGCTCGCAATGATATTCGAAGGCATGGTAAATATTTGGTAAGGTGGGTAGTCCCCCCTTATATACACATTTTAATCTTCTCCTGACGTCGGCACTTTGTAATTCAAAATCAAATTTCAAATTTTAATTTTAATAACCCACCTTAGGGTTATTTAACATTAGGTTTAAATTAATTTAAAATTAATATTTAAATTAATTAATAATTAACTTAAATAACTTTATAAGTTAAATAAATTAATTAATAAATTAATTTTTAAACTTCCTTTGTATAATATTATAAAAGGTATTATAATATTATTCACTTGGGCTTCTTTGTGCACTTTGGGCCAAATCTGACTTCCTAGAACCGGGTCTTGAAACTGAAATCGAATTATCCTTTTGCATTTGTTTGAGAACCTGAAATGGATGCTGCCAACTAAAACTGCCACTGACTGGTGTTGAAAGCTCGACATCAATGACCACTAATCTACTAAAAAATTCAAACACCTTTGCATAGATTTCTAGGCATTAAAAAAACACAATAAAAAATTGATACCCATTTCTTCATATTGATGACTTGATGGTTCAACTTCAAGGTGCACAATTATTCTCTTAAATTGATCTTAAAATTGGATATGATCAGGTTATATTTTAGGCAAAAACACAAAATATACCTTTAAAAACATGAATTGATCTCTTTGAGAGGATTGTAATGCCTTTTGAGCTCACTAATTCACCTGCCATGTTCATGAGATTGATGAAAGATATTTTAAGGAATGTCTTGACCAATTTTTTATCTATTTGGATGAAATTTTTGTCTTCTCAAAAATATGGAAGGTAAACCTTCAACACTTGGAATGATTGCTTCATATTCTTCAAGAAAATCAATCGTATGCCAACCTATCCAAGTGTTCATTTGCAAAAACATCAAACCCGTACCTTGGATTTGTCATTGATGCAAAAGGCATAAGTATGAATCCTACCAAAGTGGAATTTTTGCACAAATTACCAACTTCTTCTGCTATCACTAAGCTAAGGATTTTTCTAGGTCTTGCAAACTTCTACTAGAGACTATTGCACCTTTACACCAGTTGAAAAAATATGTTGTTTTTTTATGGATAAAGACCCACTCTTATCAATGCACCTTGAAGCAAAAATATATTCAACTTCATTATTTGTGTTTACCAATATATCACAACCATTTGAGACTGAGATAGATGCTTCTCAAATTGTATGGAGAGTAGTTATTTTCTAGTGGTTTATCATTAAAAAACATTCACAATAGAAAAATGAAACTACTCCATCTATGATAAAGAACTATATGCACTAGTGTATGGTATTAAGTACTTGAGATATTGTATTTTAGGTAAGAAAACAATTGTGCATATCAATCGCAAGACTTTGCAATTTTTCCAATCTCAAACCAAAATTGAAGAGGTATGACATATGAAGCGGGCAGCATATTTGCAATAGTTTTACTTGATCATCAAGTATTATAAGGAGAACAAAAACATTGTAATTTTATTATTCAACCTATTTCAACTCATGCCTTAGCAGAAGCCACCACTTCACACATTAGATTTCAAACTTGGGATTCTCTATGTAAAAATGATCTAGATTTTGGCTAGGCCTATAAGAGTCCTCAACATCTAGCATCTTTGAACTTGACACCTTCATAATATTCCCATATTCACCTGTTTGAGAATTCTTTTCAACTTGATCTTCCAAATCACTTAGGGATTTATGGTGTTGTGAAGTTGATCTTGTCAAACAATATCATGAGTCAACATTAGAACCTAAGTTTCCCATTAGCCATCCTCTAGATTTTGTTCTAGCTTTTTCTTGATGTAGATCGATTTTTTGACACGTGTATTTGTTAAAATCAATATGGATCCATTACCTCTTACTGTGTAGCCAAACAAGGACAACTTCCTTACTAGGCCCTAATGGATTTCTCAACATCAGATGTATCAACTATTTCCTTCTCTTTTATGATTACTAGGGTCCATTGCTTCAATTATTGGAAGGGATGATAAGGAATGATGTTGTTTTGTTATGCTCATTTGGGTAGCCTTTTTTGTTTGTTGCACCCACTTGGGCAAGTTACTATGCCCACCTAGGAAAATTTAGTGTGCCATCAAATTTTTGTTTACTTGTTTCTACTAGATTGTTGTAACTATCCAAGCCACATGATCCATGCTTCACAAAGTTTATTCCACCTTTGTAGGCCTATTTAAGGTTGTTTTTATCAATGAAGATTAAAAGAAATTATTTCATATTAATGCATCTAGTGTTTCATGCAGAATTCAAGTCATACCATCCTACTCTACTAGAGATCGTGGCAATATATAAACTCCAATAAATTTGGACTAGGCTCAATTGGAACCTATAGTAGTAGATCAATATATCAATGTCACAAGAGTACTTTCTAGGGGACATGACTTATAGTTATCAAATAATATTAGTTTTGATATTGAGCTAAGTGATACATGCTTGATCAACTCAAGCATTCTTTTTTCATGGTTTGAAGTTGATGCAATGAGAACAATCGCTTCCTAGAGTGGCTGAATTACTTGATCAAAGTAGTGGTTGCTCAAGATCCCAATGATGATATTTTCATAAAAATTTTAGCTTGTAAGCTTTAGCACCCATATGGACTTATCACCATATATGAAAATATTATTCCTTCCTATAGAGTTAGACTTACTCATGGCACCAACCTTAGTAACACCAATACATATAAACAAACAAATATGGCCTGGAGCCAACTCCATGTGTCACTATCGAGCATCAAAATGCAAAGCATACATATTTCCAACATTAAACATAGGGATACATATGCACTTGTCTAGTCTTACCACTTGGAACTTTACAAATAGAAACTAGCTATAAAGGAAGTAGAATAAATACTTTTATAATTGCCATTGAAATTTCTTCTTGATTAGTTATGAAGTTGAACCATTTCATCTACTAATTGCTTTGTTATTGTTGTACATTTTTATAAATTTTGGGATTGTCTAATGCTAAGTCTTCTTTGTCAACATCTTTGATTCCATTCACTATCTTCAAATTCTTCTTTTCTCAGTCCACATACTCTGATAGTTCTTGTAATGCCTATTTTATTTTTTCTACTTCTTTGAGTGAATTAGAATAGAGTGCCTTGCACCTTGTAGTGTCATGCACCTCATCTACTAAACCCTTGTATTGTGGTCAACATGGATATAGGAGTATTATATTTTGTAGTATATTTACATTTATATTATCTATAAATAAAGTTTCATCCTTGTGAAAAATATTTTGTTATGCCTTGTTTCATATTGCACAACTCTAAAGCATAACTTTTTGACACTACAAGTTGGTTCAAAGAGTTGTTCTCTACACCACCATATCTTGGGCCCTATAGTGTGGATAAACTATGTTTTGTTGTCTTATTATCATCTACAATGGAAAAGAACACAAATTTATCCTAAGTCTTGAGCATTATCCAATGAGAAAGGGATGTCCAGCTTATCATCAAATCCCTTTACCACCCTATATTTATATCAAGGTTGTTGTTGCTACATGCCATCATAATGTATGCTATTATCCACTTTGCTAGCTAACACTTGAGTGCAATCCAAGGGTGTGTGATCCAAGGTTGATTAAATATCATTGTCAAACAAAATTGTATCATCAAGGAGGAAGTAACACTTTTTATCATTAGGTAAATAACATAAGTTGTGAAATTTTCCATCTAAGAAAGAGGGTATTTCATCCATATTTTCATTCCCATCACATAAATACATCATCCTAATTCAAATAGGAGTCCAAATATCTCAATTACTAGTTAATATTTAAAAGGTTATTGTAGTTGTCAAATGATATCATCCATGGGTATGTCATTTATCATTTTACTATATTTATTAGAAGGAATTATAACCTAACATTACTTTATTGGGAGATGATGAGACCCTATGATTATGCCTATCCTACAAACTCCTACCATTTGAGTTATCATCTAGTGTACCATTTAGACTATTATTTAGTATGCCATTCAAGCACCTAACAATAATATATTTTTTATTATAATTGCTAACCTAATACCATCTTCAAAGCTATCAACCAAATATCATCCCTTAGAGCTACCATCCATACATTATCCATTAGAGTTAACATCAAGTAGCATAGTATAATCCAATATGGGTTTTTCCAACTCTTTTTCCTTGTCATCTAAAGTTTTCTCATGAGGAACACCATCAAAGGGAGGCTCCCCAAGGTCTCATTTAAGTTATCATGTGAGGTATTGTCCAAGTAGATATTAAGGACCTTGCAATTTGAGGACATGTCCCTATTTATGACTAGGTTGTCTAAGGAGACAATCTAAAAGTGTTTTCTCATATATAGATAAAGATATTATTGTTCATATTGTATAGGATTATATCATTCCAAAGAGATAAATCTTATTGATATCCAAGTTTAAAGTGTGCTAAATAAAAGTGCACGCATATTATGCAACACCTATGACAAATTGCAAATAATAAATTAGTGTTATAATAAAAGTTTTGGATAGTGAAATGCATTCACTACCAACCTAAGGATGAGAGAGATCAATGTTAATGTATCAAACATGAGGATTTTAGCATATTGACAACCAAAAAAGCACACACATGGAATACCAAAGCATGAGATATCAACATTGACAAGGCAAACCCCAAACCAATAAGTGGGGAAGGTGAATGTTAGTTTGTGTAACTACCACTAATTCAATTATTACCCTCATAATTTGATAACTACGAACAACTCAAAGGGCTTCAATCCATACAATTTCAAAGCTCAATATTTGCAAAGACCATGAGATCTAAGGTTTCCATGTTGAGAGGAGATTAAGATCTAGATTTCTAAAGGTTGGCACCATAGGAGGCATCATCTCATGTGGCATCCCATAAATAGGTGTCATGTCATGATTCATAATAGAGATAACCAAACCATGGTCATGACACATAGGATCAATGCTAGGAGTGTCATAGTTCAATGTCTTGTTATCCCTCATCAATATCATTAGTGTTGACATTGAGGCAATAAATATTTAGGTAATGTTGTGATCCAAATTATATATACCTCACACATTCAAATGTGTAAATTCATCTATGTAGAGGCAGGTGAGACAAAGTTGTAAAGGATAGGAAGTATCACAATCTCTAAAAGGGAAGCTTAAAGTATGAGGTAATGGTAACAAATCGAGATTTAGTCTCGATCTCACCTAGAATATTTCATGAAATGACCATGTATCAATTGGTGGGAGTTGCATAATGATCGTTGTGAGCTAAAATAAGAATTAGAGATAACTAAGGCAAAGTTATAAAGGATAATAAGCACCATAGTTTGCCAAAGGGAAAGTAAAATAGTTAGAGGTGGTGATATATCTAGAGTTAGTCTCAAAGTCATATGGAACATCTTTTCAAGTGATTGATATCAAGATTAATGGGAGTCACATGATGATAACCATGACATAAAGAAAGTTTATAAAAGAGCTTCAAATCATTAGATTTTATAGGTCTTATTTTTCATTTAGGATGCATTTTGAAAGTGTAACAACCCACCAAATCGACCCAAGGGAGATTTTTTTTTAAACAAGGAAAAGTCATAAAAAAGTCTCAATATTTTCAACATCATAAGGCATAACCACATTTTGAGTTCATTGTCACTGCAGATGACACTTAAGTGGATAAGAGTGGCCAACTTCCCATAATTCTAGGTTCCACCTTTCTAAACCTCACTATTTAGAAAGGATACCCTCAATGGTCTCCCACTTTTTTTATACCCTCTTCGATAAAGGATAATTTGACCATGGCATAGGGATTATCCTTTAAAGCCCATAACATTTAAAAGGATTATTCTAACGTAATACCTTAGTGCTTAGTTACCGCACCTCTACGTGCTAACTAAGGTCATTACCTCTCAACTGATAATGAGCATGGTCACTCAAGCCTCACCATTCAATATGCTACCACTATACTATCTAGTGAATAATTCCTAGACCTCATTGTTAGGAAAACACCCAAGCCTCACTACTTAGGACTACCCAAAAAGCCTCACCTCTTTGGATTCACCTAAACCTCACCGTTCAAGCTGTATCATTCATTAGTACTTGGTTATTGTCTCTTTGCAACTCCTTCGAATATTGAGTTCATCTTGACTAAAGGGTTTTCTATTATGGTTCTAAGTTCATGCCCATAAACCCAACCCAAGAGTCTATCATTTAAAGAAACAATCATCTCTCCAAAAAGGAATAAGTGCTATATTGAAACTCTAATTAAATTCAAGAGAGCACATTGTTAAAACCATAAACCTAAACACTTTACAAAATATAATACTAGCTTTATCATTTCTTTTATTTCATCAATGAAAGAATGAGACATCACCTAAAAGGCATTAAAACCATGAATTAGATTCTAACACATTCTTTCAATTTGCACATAATGAAATCATTTAAAATATTTTATATAAAAATAGAATAATAACATTTAAACTTTCATCCTTTGACCAAATCTCAAATATAATCATAATATTATTTATAAAAATTTATTCTTTCTTCATAATTGAAAAGCTTATAAAGATCCTCATCCCAAAGAATATTACATTTCAATATTTTCAATACAAGTACATATTTTGTTCTTTCCTTCAACATTTTTATCTTGTTGGTCCTTCTCTCTTAACGTACAATGAAAGTGAAATTAGGGATCAAGACAACTTTTTGAAATGAATATGTAACCCTAGGAAACTTTATGCAAGCATCATATCACGATGCAAAAACTTACAAATTGCATAGTAACACAATTACATTGAGAGAATCCCATACTTATCTCAAAATATGGACTCCTTTAGCTACTCAAGCCTCATCCATGTTTATATCCATCTATTCATAATTCTTTCTGCATAAAACCATAAATATAACCTCACGATAATATTTGATCCAAAATTTAAAGACAAAGGTTGCTTTCATTTTTATTCCATAAAATACTATTTTTTAAAAATAATAAGATACATTCAATACCTCATCCTTTTAAAAGGATCTATACAATCCCTATACATTTTTACATTATAGCCAATCATTATTTTCTTTGAAAATAAATCAATTAACAAATAACTAATTACTTATAATCCCAATAATAAAACCTTTACACTAAGCCACTAATTACTTGGCTATTAAAATTAATATTGAAAAGCAACCAATATAACAAAGTTGTTTCAATAACTATTGGTAAATAATCCTATTCAGATATCCAATTAAAGTACAAGGTTCTCAATCTTATGTCCATTAAAATTAATTTCTTAATTAAAAGAAGCTGTAACTATCTACATTAAACAAGCATCTTATTAAAATAATGAAGGTCATATGTTCAAACTACAATTTGTTGGTTGAGGATTATTGGCTTCAAAATTAAATTAATTTTTTTAATGATCAAAGCAACTTCTACCAATTAGCAAGGCGACATCAACCTACAGACAGAAATGAACCCAATCCAAAGGCGTAAAGGGTCCTAGTGTTCCACCTTCTCATGGGTAAAATGAAACAACAAAGTCTTATCCTTTCCCCCTAATGTTGCAAAATCAAACCGAATACATGCCCACCAAAAGAGAATTTTTAGGTGACCAAAAGTTAATAGGGAAAACCAAGAACAACACTAAAATGTTGTAATGATCGAAGGCCACAAGATAATGGGTAAACACAATCACGTTGACCTAAAAGCAATAGAGTAATGGTGAACATAGTCACATTGCTCCAAAATGCAAAAGGATACCTAGTAGTCATGACCATGTTGACCCGACAGCCATAAGGTAATAATAAACATAGTCGCATTGCCTAATATGCAATAGGATACCTAGTAAACACATCCTTGTTGACCCAAAGACAATAGAATATCGAGTAAACATAGCCACATTGACCCAAAGAAAATAGGATACTAGATAAACATAGTTCAATTACGTACTACCAAGTAGCTTGGGGATGTCAGACCGAACCAAGATTAAGATAGGAAATGGGGTTTGGCTTCAATCCAACAACACTCAAAAGCCATAGGATCACTATGGATTCAAGCAATTTAAACATCACAAAAATATAAAATTACTTACGTGACAAAAGTACTCTAAAAGCTTAGTGAAATCTTTGACCAACTTCCTACTCTAAACTTTGATTACCATGTAAAGTAAAAACTCATTCACACTCTACTATGGAGACATTATGGTGAGGAAACAGTGCACATATATGTAACAATCATTACAAGAAAGAACGATGGTCCTTTCCTTTTTTTCCCTAAGTAAACAACAATGCATTAATGCAGGTACCTTATCATATAGGAAGTATAAAACATATGTAGTGAGTGCTCAAATATTCTTTAATGGAAACCTAGCCAACAAGCTTCAATATTACCTTTTATTTTCCAACAAAGATCCCAAGAACTTCTCATTTCTTTCAATCTCACCATCCTACTTCCAACCCATTGTTCTCTTCTTTTTCGCTCGCTATATTATCTTTTCTCTCTCTAGCATTTTTCTTTATTTTATTGCCCATTACAATTAAAAGGTGATTTTCTTTTCAAGATTCACGTTGCATGAAATTACCAACATTTCCATTTATTCTAAAAATAATACCTTTTCAAAATATGCACTTATTCATATTTTTGATAAATGAACCTCCTTTTTATAAGGTTAAAAGTGCTCATATTACCATCACTTATAAGCCTATATTTTCACAATAATTCATCATAGTTTCAACATTATTATTTCTCTAATGCTAGTGTGAGAATATATCATTAATAAAAAATAATTATTAATCTAATTACTTACCCAATTAACTTAGTTAATATTGAAAGTTAATATTAGCTATTAACATTGATATTGAGTTTTAATAATACCTCTATAAATATTACTACCCACTTGAAGTAATAATTTACCAAACACATTCCATGCATCAAACACGGGCATACCAATGATAAATTCCCATCAACCAAATGCATCATATTACCTTTTTCCTTAACTAGGAGGTTTTAAAATAACTAGAATATTATCACCTACCTACTAAGGATGTCTCTTTTGCTTAAGCAACCTCCTTGTTGGTGATGCAATTAAAATAAACATACACATATGCAATGCATCTATATGGGGGTATTCGTTTGCCCTTGATATATCAATGAGAATATCATCCATCATTTCCCTTTTTATCTCTCAAATTTGGTGGTTTTCCCATACCAATCCACCTGTGAGAGTACCTGGTCCTACAACCACAAATTTCATCAGTAGTACCATATTCTAAAAATAGTAAAATCAAAGCATAAAGTGCAACTATCCACACATATTGATAACATAAAATGAGATTAAGCATTTGATATCCACACATCAATACATAAATCAAGTATCAAGAATAAGTCTTGCCAAGGAGGGTTGTTACAGAAAGTACCTAATGGAGATGTTAAACATGTATTGCCTACAAATTAGAAGTAAAATCAAAGTTGTGTCATAGATGATCATTGTGTGTGATATTTGAGCCACAAGAATTTACATATGTCTAGGTTACCTAGCCTAATACACTAACCAGTTAGAAGGAAAGAATCTAGAAAAAAGAAGTTGCAAGGTTTTATTGATCACCTTTGTGATGTTGGTTCCATGACATTAGACATGGTGAAATAATTATCACTACATGGGAACCAAGGCTTGAATATAAATATATTATACAATGATAAGTGTGTCATATGCTTGTTTATTTCATGTTTATTAGGCAAATTGAAAGCTATAGAGATCCCAACATGGCTTATGCCATACATGAAAGATATCATGGGTGGGGGTAAGCTATAATTGGGCTTTGATTTTTAAAGCATGCACATGTATTCCTATAGAGAGGGATAAAAAATACCTATGGATTTTCATGCCATCACACCAATGCTTTGATATAATATGACTTCAAAATGCGCATGTATCCAAATGGGAACGACCATCCTGTCATAGATTGAGCACTGTTAGTGTCTTCTTGGGTGTATGCCACACCTACCTTACAACATTAGATTCAACATTATAGGAATATAAGGAAAATGATGAGTTGACAAACCTAAAGCAAACTTCCAATGGGGCAAGCATTCAATTGTAATCATTACAACTTCAGGTCCAAGGTGTATACCAATTGGTTCATCCAAACCCCATAAGGGGGGCGGAGGTCCAAGGTTCAAATCTTGGGCCTCGTTAGAATGAACGTTTGTCCCTTTTTGGTGCTTTCAGCGGCGTAAAAGGTTTAAAATGATTGTGGCATGGCGGTTATAGGGGCGGACTACGCGAAGATCTATGTGGTGGCTTCCGGGGCGGACAATGCAAAATACTGTGGCGGCCATAAAAGTTGGACAGCCTGCCCGGATTCATGGCGGCTACCGATTCCACCATGTTAAAAAAAAAATCATTACAACTTCACATCCTCAATAGGAAAACCCTTTCCCTATGACTAAAAATTGTTCCTCTATAGTACTAGTATGTAGTGACCATAAAGAGGTTAGTAGTATTAAATCCATTGAGCTTTTTGACATGTAGATCAAGGAGATGGACAAATTAGGATATTTTGAGTTGGATTCACCTTCACAATATGTGGTTGAGTAGTATGCAAAAGGTGCTAGCCAATATTTGTGTACTCCTACCTTTCAGAAAATTTGCAACAAGAAGATCCTTGTCCCTAACTTAGACAAACAAGTAGAAGTGAAGCCTAAGATGGAGCCTCATCGAGAGACAAAGCAACAATAATCCCTACTTGGAGATATGCAACACAAGAAAATTATTACTCAAAGCGTGTCCTATAATTGGAGGAATAATATTTATTAGAGGATGATGGTATGCTATAGCATTTAGAGTGTCTTAAGTACAAGAGAATTTTAGTGTTTCCTACACTAGCTAAATAGAGATAGCATGTGGTGTTGAAAGATACGACATGGTTGGATGGTCCCAAGATGGTGATGTGGAGAAAAGCTCCTTGAACCAACTTATGGTTTTAAAAAGTTATAACATAGATTGTTGTTACGAAATAGTGTACCAATGTCTTGATTGCTTTATGAAGGAAGACACAGATGCTTTATAATCAAAGGCTTGACTATGTCATAGATTCAACAATCTTTATGGAAGGGTCCTCACTACAAAGTTTAGGGTGCTAGAATATTCCTAAGGGATAGGTGTTAAGGAATTTAATGCCAAAGACCAACTATTAGATGCTAAGTGAGAGACAACTCATGTTGGCCATTATTTAATTGCTTAAAAATAAAGTATAATGAAAGCATGACAAAATGCATACATTCATAAATGAGCATAAGTAGATATGCATGAAAGTAATAACTCTTACATTACAAGCAAATATAATAAATCTCTACAAAGGAAATGGAGATATGCCTTAAGGCATAAGCTAGATCCTTAAGAAGGGGTGTGAGAGGATGTCGGTCAAATCCTTGCATATAGACATGGTGGCATAGGTCGTACTCTCGAGGAGGAATGCAGTGATGTTGGTCAAATATTTGTGCAAAGGTGTAGTGGCCCTAGTCATAGCTTTGGAACATGGATGCAATCATTGATATTCCTCATGAGATGTGGATTGGTGCTTCCCTTCTACTTGTTTTTTATTGTACTTGAAAATATTCCTTAATATAAGAGGATGTATTGGATCAAGGTGTAGGGTTGGAAGAAGAATGACTCAACCTCTAGAAATCCCAATGGTTCAACTTTTGATGATTTTCCATACAAACTGCAGATTTTAAAGTTAGATCTCAAACTGGAAGTTGGTATTAGCGCTAATGTGCTGAGAAACCTTTTGTGTAAGACATTAAAATTCAACATTCAAAGTTCAAAGTTTGAACTTTAGAGTTTGGTGTTCAATCTGAAGCTAGAAATTGGTGTTGTTATTGGTGTGTTGAGAAGCTTTTTATGCAAGACATTAAATTCTAGAGCTTGGACTTTGGATTTTATAGTTCAAGAACAAGCTAGCAGTCGGTGCCACTATTAAGGTGTGGAGAAGCCTTCTATGCAAGAAATTGGAGTTTAAAGTTTACAGTTTAAACTTCGGACTTTAAAGTTCAAACTTTGGGCCCAAGATAGAAGTCGGTGCTAGATTTGATGTGCTGAGGAGGCTTCTGTACAAGATGTCAAAGTTCAAACTTCAAAATTCATGGTTTGGGCTTAAGCTAGCAGCTAGTATTAGCATTGGTGTGCCGAGCCTTTTGCACAAGGTATTGAAGTCCAAAGTTCAAAGTTTGGACTTCAAACTTCAAACTTCAAACTTTAGGATGAAGCTAACAACTAGTGTTGGCATTAGTGTGCTGAAGCTTTCTACACAAGACATTAGAGTTTGAAGTTTGGAGCTCGAAGTTCATATATAGGCTAGTAGCGGGTGTTGGCAATGATGTGTCAAGGAACATTTTGTGCAAGATGGTCAAAGTTTGAAGTTTGGAGTTCATAGTTTGGACTCCATAGTTTGGAGTTTCATGTTTAGACTTCGAATTTTGGAGTTCAAACCCAAGCTAGTAGTTAGTGTTGGCAATGATGTGCCAAGGATCCTTCTATGTAAGATGCCAGGGTTCAAATTTTAGGCCCGCACTTCTTTTAAATTTTCAAACATGTCATTACTAAAAACTTGAAGCTAGCTAACAAAATTTAGCTAAGATTAAGTTTGACCTCCTTATCTCTTTTGGACTTAAAACGCCAAAAATATTACCTATTAAGCTCAAGTTGTAAATTTGGGTAAGCTCTACTTGTTCATTGTTGTACTTAAAAATATTCCTTTATATAAGAGTATGTAATGGATCAAGGTGTAGGGTTAGAACAAGAAATGGCTCAATTCTAGAAATATCGACAATTTAACTTTTGATGGCTTTCCATCCAAACTTCATAGTTCAAAGTTAGAGCCCACACTAGAAGATAGTATTAGTGCTAATGTGTTGAGAAGCCTTTTGTGTAAGAAATTAAAGTTTAAGATTTATAGTTTGGAGTTTGAACTTCGAAGTTTGGGGTTCAAGCAGATGCTAGCAACTGGTGTTGTTATTGGTGTATCGAGAAGCTTTCTATGCAAGACATTAAAGTCGAGAGTTTAGACTTTGGACTTCAGATTTTGGGCCCAAGCTAGTAGCTAGTGTTGGCATTGGTGTGTCAAGAAGCCTTCCACATAAGGCATTGAAGTCCAAAGTTTAGAGTTCAGAATTCAAACTTCAAACTTCACGATGAAGTTAACAACTAGTGTTGCAATTGAAGTACCAAGAAGCCTTATACACAAGACATTATAATCCAAATTTTAGAACTTGGAGTTCAAATACAAGCTAGCAAAAAATGTTGTCATTGATGTGTCAAGGAACCTTTTGTGAGTGTTTAGACTTAGGAATTTGGAGTTCAAATCCAATCTATCAAGTTTGAATTTTGGAGTTCAAATCCAATCTATCAATTATGTTGGCAATGATGTGCCAAGGATCCTTCTATGCAAGACGTCAAGGTTAGAATTTTAAACCCACGCTATTTAAATTTCAAACATGTCATTGACTAAAACACAAAGCCAACTTTAGCTAAGGTTAAGTTTGCCCTCCTTATCTCTTTTGGACTTCAAACACCAAAAATATTACCTACCAAGGCCTCACCCAAGTTATAAAGTTGGGCAAGCTCTAGTTATTCAAATCAAGGTAGTTGCAAGGTTTTAGTGTTTATTGATGACATAGGGTGCTAACATCTATTATGATTTTGTGTGCTAGTGTTGGTGCCCTAACATAGGATGCCATAACATCAAAGATGATGTTGGATCCATAGGTGGAGTTGGTGCCATAAACAAGTGTGATGTCATACATTGTTTTTGGAGTCAGTCCATTAAGTAAGCTCTAGTTACTCAAATTAGGGCAATTACAAGGTTTTGGTGCCTATTGATAACATATGATGCTAACATATAATGTGTCTCTATGTGCTAGTGTTGGCACCACAATATGGGATACCATAATACCCAAGACGAGGTTGGTGTCATAGGTGGAGTTGGTGCCATCAATAGGTGTGATGTTGTAGGTTGTTATAACACTAACCGATTTACTGAGAAGCCATGATGAGCACCACAGCCTATGGTTTGGCATTATTCATGGCACCCATGAGGTCTTTGTGCAAACCTTGCCTTATTTGTATCATTGAAGTCTTTGACCAATTAGTGGAGGTTATCATAATTACATGAGAGGATTTCTTGACAAGTCTCATAGATGCGTAGTGAATATGGGCATTGTGGAAACTAGTGATATTAGCAAATTGTGCAACTATTTACATGGAGATTTTTGACGATCCCATTTACAACTATAATAATATGCAACTTAGGATCTTCAAATGCAATGTATTCTTGACATACCATCCTTGTTATTTGTCAATATAATCTTATATTCACAACCTATGGTAGTATCTTACACCAAGCTTGTTAATAGCGGTTTAGAAATGACCATTAATAAAACACTAACATTCATAAGAAGCTTGAGTTGCCATTGCAACAACTCAATTAACATACAAACCAAAACTAGCAATTTGTGAACAACCATCAAATGCAATTTAATCATTGTAAGAAACTACATGATCTAGCCAGCTTAAAGAGATGTTATGCTCAATGTCTTAAATATTGATTATAATTCTTTTGATAAATAGTCAAGTTTGTGGCAACAAGCCATTAGGCTAAGTTGGAATCATTCCATTGCTAATACAAGGAGCAATTGTAGCATATCACAACGCTAAAGTATCAGTTGCATGAGCATGATAAACAATTGAAAGCATGATGAGCAACTAGGTGAAGTGAGAGAGCAGTTGGCAGCCACATCTCAATTGTTAGAAAAGCAACAAAACTTAGAAAATGTTGAGAAGCAATAGTTTATTCACAATAGCTATGACAAGCACATGGAGTAGAAGTACCAAGAGGCTTGGTAGAAAATTCAGCAATTGAATGTTGTTGACACTAGTTCTTCCATTCAACACTCACATATTCCTATAACAAAATGCCCAAGTATAATGCTATAATGGCATAATCAACAAGTATGTTGATTGGTTTAAAGGAGGAGGTAGATGTAGGCATCTAACTCGATGACATGGCTTCAACTCAAGGCCTACCATAGTTGTCCTTGTTAACATAGCCCATTGTGGATCAAATCATTATACAAGAGGAATGAACCCTCTCCTCTCTATTTTAAAAGGTAATTTTGAACTCTCTATCTATAGTCGTAGGCTCACTCCGCTTGCTTTAAATAGTTGTTTTTCCCAAAAGAAAAAGCAAGTTATTTTTGGTTTATTACGATCTCTCTTAACACCTTGCAATGCTTACACTGAAAGGCCTATTGAAGTGATTTTCTTTCACCTCATATGAGAACTTGTATAGAGAAGGATTTCCTACTTCGATGCTTTCAACAATTCTTTCATACCAACTTAGCTTCCCAATGGACTTCGCTGATAAGAGCTCTTGGGAGTCATTAGCTTGATATCCATGGTGTACCTTTGATTCGTTGAATGAGAGCCCTTCCACACAAGGCTCCCAAATCACTATGGTCATCTTTTGTCTTTTTTCGACTAGTCAGTCTCACAGTCAGGTTGGCTTATACCACTATGCACACAAGTGGATTGATGTTAGCTTAAGCCTACCTTCACACACCTCCATTACTCTTTAGGAGGCATTCACCCCAAATAAACTACCCACCTTGCAATGTCCTGCTATGTCTTTATCTCCTTTGAACCGTGGTTAGGCATTCTTATATGAAAGAGTGGTATTCCACTTAAGGTGTCACCACCTCCCACCTATCCAACACATTCGATCGAGGTTGTCACTATGAAGCTATAGTAAAGATGCATAGGGTCTTATCGTCTAGTAGTTGGTACTCTGCATCTTCATGGAGAATTAAATTTCATTAGGTCCATGTTGGAGATAGTAGGGCAATTGTTACACCATTCATGCATGGTCGCTACTTATGTGACAAGGACTTTCACTACCTTAGGACAATTAGAGTTACTATCGTCATTTACCCGAGATTCCATTCAAAGCTACATTTCTCCTTCCAACCTTCCAATATCGAGTAGGTGTTAGACTCTATACATCGTGTTACCACTTGGCAGAGTCCTGTGTTTTTAATAAACAGTCACTACCCTCTAGTATGTGTCGCTTTCCCATAGATAGGAAAGCACCCTTTCTATCGAAGTTATTGGGTCATTTTGTCAAATTTCTTCAACATGGTTCTCTCAAGTGCCCTAGTATACTCTACTTGTTCACCCTTGTCGATTTGGGGTACAGTTAGCCGGGAGGCACTCGACCCTTAAAGTGAAAGGGATATGGAGAGGGACTCGATTGGTAGAGAGAGGATCACTATCCCAATTCAATGTTTTTTCTTGGAAGTTTCAACCCGAATATAAATAAGTTGCTTTTTATTCAAGATGTCGTCTTAGGAGGATGCCCGTGTTTCAATAGTCAAGGTGACTTCGTCACTTTCGTGTACCCATCGATAGACAATCCTTTTGGGGGTTCCTTAAGGATCGAGTCACTCTACGTAGATTGACTGAACGCAGAAACTCTGGAACTGGCAAGTGATTGTGTTTTTCACATAATTCTCATTACTCATGTTAGCATTCTCACTTCTGATATCTCCATGAGCGCCAATGAGTCTTTTAAGTGGTCCCTTCTCCAATTTACAAAACCTCCTACTACTAAACCTTATAAAATAAAAGGTCTCATCGCTGGAGTGACTCCCAACCCAGCCTTCTGGGGGGATCTACGGATGCCATCAGTTAATCGTCTTCCTTGGACCTCTTAAGATAAAAAGGTTCTTCTGCCTAAAGTTTTAAAGGGCTCTTCTCCCCCTCCATTTTTAAAAGCGCTCCCTCCGGCATACTTCAAATCAGAAGGGTTCCAATCATCACTCGAAAGCCTTGAGATAGGGAGAGGCCCCAAATCCCAGCTGTTCCTTATGCAGCTCCGAAAAGAACGCATCTTCTCCTTCTTCCATCAAAAAAAGCTCGTTCACGAGTATGAAATAGAATGCCCCAAAAAACGATTACCTTGTCTTGTTCGAGAAGGGGTTCGCTTTAATAAGCTCTTCAAGCTTATTACCGCCCAGTCGACACATAAAACTTCCTCCTTAAAATAGAGAGCCGGCTCCTCTCCCTCCACTGAATAATGGCCCATCAGCTTATTAAAAGCTGGCACGTTCTTACGTTCATGAAAGAGCCCTCCGCCTAGTCCAGCGCGCTGGCCCGTCCAGGACTTTCAGGAGAGTGTTAGGGTTGTGGCCCCTCAGCCCATGGAATTCATAAAACGGAAACAGATCGTGTGCTTTGTATGGAGAGGATGCGCCGGTATAGTCATTTGGCCCTCTATTTCAAAAGCACTCGGAACCGGAACCTCCCCCACCCCCACCATTTAAAAGGGCCTTTTTAAAACGAAACAAGCCTCTCCCCTTCCCTCCATTTTAAATGGTATTTTTGAAGGAAGGTCTTTTTTAGGGCTTTTGCTTTTGCTTTTTAAAATAAGGCAGTGCAAGGCCCTTTAAATTAAATCTAAGGTAGCAAGATTAAAATAAGTAAGGTTTTCTTCGCTCTCGGGAGGGTTCTCTCACTCTCTATCTATAATCTTAAGGGGGAGAGCGCCCCCCTTTTAAAATAGAGAGGATTTCAAGGTTCTGTTTTGTTTTTAAATAAAGGTAAGGTCTATCCGAGAAAGATTTTTCGCTAACCAATCGATCATAAAGAGCCGCATTATCTCGTAAAGTTTCCTGAGTATAGTAGGCGCCAGGGATTTCTCCGCTGTCAGATGGGCTTCCAGGCGTTGTAACACAGGTGCTTGGGGCTCCATTCTCTTAAGATCCCCAAACAAAGCGCGCATCGTTTTATATCTATTCAAACAAGAACTCCCAAGTTGCGGATCAGAGATCACCTCCTCCGTTGTCGCCTTCGCCCCTTTTAAAATAGAGAGCTTGGACCTCCCCCCTCTATTTTAGAGGCAACCGCAGCTCCCCTCCCCTCTGTTTTAGGGGCAAAATAAAAGGCAAGAGCTTTTATTTTAAAAGTCGCGCTTGATGCTGAATCATAAGCCTCGTCCCGGCCTCGTTTTCCATTTTTCTCCGGCTTTCTATCCCTTAAAATTGGGAGGGGCAGTCACCTCATATTTTCAGAGCGAGCAAGCTGAAACCCAATTTTTTAAGGACCTCTCTATCCTTATTCAAGCACTGGGCCCCCTCGAATTCAGGGAAAGCTTCTCGGATCTTTTGGGAGAGAGCGTCGCATTGTTCAAAGAGGCGTTAGTGTTCAAAACTGCCTCTCCCAAAAGAGGTAGGTAGTGCTCTCTTTATTTTAAAATGCGACCCGAATTTTAAATTAAATGTGTATGAAATATCATCGTTATTGGCTAATCGATTATAGCTTTTTTAGGGTTCAAAATGCCTTCTATCCTCAAAAGAGTAGATCCCGTATTGAGAATAGGAATAGAAAACGCTTCTAGATACGACAAGCCTTTGTTTTAAAAGGTAAATACTTGAAGTAAGGTCGATCTCTCTTTAAATAGAAGGAACGATTATTTATATAGTGTTGCACACTTGAGAAGATCAAGTCTTGGAAGGTTTTGCAATACCTTTATTAGAGAGGTGAGCTTAAAATAAAGCCTTCTTAATAACAAGCCCCAAGTATAATAGACGAGCCAAGAGGTCTAAGATCTTAGCAATGAAAGAAGAGGGGTGATAGCTCCGTATATTGACTGCTTCCATGTTCGATTCCTCTAAAATAAGCTCCTTCCCATGGTTCAATGTTGTTGCCCAAGTCAATAATAAGAGTTGTTTGAATCTTCATATACACGCTTTTGAGGGAGTCACTATCTAAGCCCAAGCTCAATGCGGGATATATAGGGCCCTTTGCCCTTTGAGATATAGGTATGGGGTGTACAAGTACCATGAGGGGAAGTGAAGCGATATTGAAATAAGACCAAGGTGGGGAATAGAGAAGTTATTCCATATAATGACCATGAAAGCTCATTCATTTTTCACTAGGAGCTTGATCCGCTCATTACTCCTAAAGAGCCAGCCAGCCTTCCCTTTAATGAAGCCAGCTTTTAAGCCAACAGGCACGCCTTCCACGGATTGCAGAGGGTGTATTTAGGGGCATCCATCCCCTGTCCACTCATCTGTATTTCAATCAAAACTCCCCCTCCGGCCGGAATGAATGGCATCAGTGATGGCTTGCATGGAGGACAACCTATCTTATCCATTCTTTCCATCTTCGACCCTTGCCTCGGATAGAGGGCTCTTGAGGTGATTCACGCTTCTTTCTTCGGCGAGCAACTCAACTCTTCTTTTTCATTAGTAAGGTGGTTTATTTCAAAGAACACAGGACTTCCGGATCACTCTGCCCTTTCATTTTGCCTTTTAGAATAGAGAGGGCGGCCCAACCTCTTAAGATATAAAGGTGTCAACCAGACTCCCCGATCATGGAGCGAACAACAACTATTCACAAGGGCCTTTAGGCTATCTCGGACCTGAGTTGGCTGAAGGAGGGAGATAAACAATGGGAACGGCGACCGGACTCGATTCCTGGGTACCGAGTGAACCGAAGCTCTTTAAAACGCTTTCATTTCCGGGCCCGTATGAACTATATCAGGGTCGCATGAATGCTCGCCCTGTCGAACAGAGTACTGGCTCAATTATCTAAAAGGTCGAGGGCTTAAGATTGAAAGGGCGCCCCTCTAGGGCCTATCCTCCCTCTGCTGCTCATTTTTAGAGAGGAGAGGAGAGAAGAGCTCTCTCCGAGATGGGTAGGATGAAATGAAAGCCCCCTTTTGCCCTCTATATCAAAAGGAGAGAGCAAACAATTTTTTTAAAGGGGAGCCCCTCCGTTTTAAAAAGGGCTTTAAAAATAGAGAGGAGGGGAGAGCTTACCTTACCTTACCTTATAAAGGTGGGGGTGGGGGCTCACCTTGAGAGATTAGTAAGCGGACTTTCAAATTCAAATCCAGTGGCTTGCTTTTATAGTAGGCATTTAAAGAATTGGAAAGAATGGGTTTACTCATTCATTACTCCAATCCATCTCTTCATGGCCTCTCCTCTCTATTCTAAGCTGAGCTTAAAAAAAGTTGTTTTGTTGTTAACCTCACCTTTCTATGTGAGTGATCAAAAGATTGTCTTGTACATAGCTCGTAAAAAATTGTCGTAATTGTGTACATGTCACAAGTTATATATGTGTATGATAGCCAATGTGTTGTGATAATGTATATCACCTAGGTTATGGGTACTTCAAATTTGATGCATATTTTAGACTATTGAATAGTTAGGTCATTGGTTGGTTACCAATTGCTCCCCAATAGCCCCTTATTGTATTTATTCACTTTATACTAGCCTTAGATAGGATCATATCATCATAAGAGGAGAGACTTTTATCATTATTAATGTTGTCAAATTGTATTTGGTTGGATTGTCAACATAGTCTTTTCGAGATAATGAAATACATTGGTTCTTGTTGTAAGTTATATATTTAATATTGCTACGTATTTATTTATGTTATTATTCTCTATATGTGGACTCAAATATGATAAATCTACACTACAAGCAGTCCTCTTTCCTCCTTTCCAATGAGAGGTCATATTTTTCATATCAAATGTGAGAGATCTAGCATTCCAAAACCCTAGTTCAACATCATACAATTTCTCTTATGCAATTTGCAAGTGCCCGCTAAAATAAGGCTAGTTCTATAATGTTAATTTCCATCTATTTCCAAAAAGAGGAAAGCGGGCAGTCATGGTAAGGAACATAACGAGCAAGAACTAACCATGAATCAAACCAATCAAAGCCCCTCTACAACAAGCAACAAAGCTTCCTCCTTATACGTTAACAAACAGAATGGTCACCAGGTGCAGATTGGTGGAACAAACCACCAACTTGTATCTTCCTAATTCCCTAAGAGGTAAAGATGACAAACATATTTCTAAAAGTCCATGTATCAACATTATTTTAACCTACGAAATTTCCCCATCTCTTTTGATACATTCTCCCTACCTACTTGAACCAAAAGCCTTATATCTTATTCCTGCAATTGAATCCAATTCCATCCAGTAAGAACTGCAAATCAGTTTTAACCATGTCCCACAATATTGAGTCAGCTTTTTTCCAAATATATGCAGACACAACATCAAGATGTTCAGTTGTCTTGCAAAATACTTTGTGATATTCGTGACATAATAAAATCACCTTTTATGACAAAAATGTGAACCAAATGTTACATACATTAGAGACATGCAAATACAGTATGCAATACATCAATGAGTTTTAATCAGATACTCAGGTGATTACTTTTCAATTCATCTTTTTCAGGCAAAAATATTTTGGTGCAAGCTATCCCTGCCAACAAAAGCCTCAAGGTCTCTATTCTCAGATCATATATCCAAATCTAATTGTACTTTTATACAAAGAAGTTTGCTCTAGAGGACAAATTAGGAGCTGATAAATAGCCACAACAAGAAGTAAGAAGAGAATAGAGAGCTCCTTAGTGACACCAAATTTCTTTACAATTATAACAAATTTGAAAGGATCTAAATGACTTCACCCAAAAATATGTGTGAAAGTATAACAAAAGACACTGTCCTGGACAACAATAAATAAAAAAAATTTATCATTCAGTTTCCTGGTTTTCCTGGTTTATACAGATGATCTTGACCTCTAATGTCTGATCCCATTGAACTATCTTGTCAAAATAATGCCTCTATATATAAATTGTCAGATGATTATTCTTGAAATAAAATGGTGGTAAATTTTATAATTATCAACTTAAAATACATTATCTTAAGACATTAAGAACAGACAAGTAGCATGTACAAGTGACAAACTATGATCATACCAAAGCAGCAATTTTCATTCCTTGATCAACTGCTTATCCCATGTGTGATGAACAGAAATATCTTCAGTAGAACCTCTATAAATCCTACATTTCATATATTGTAAATAAATAAAAACAATGAACATTATAAAAGAGATTAAAATCATTGCATTTTAATTAAATAAAACTATTAGTACATAACAATGAGAAACAAATATGAATGTAGAAGAAATATATGATCTCCCCACATCACGTCATTATTGTTTAGAGGAAGAAGTGGTATGCAATAGGAAAAAGGACCAAAAATAATAGTCAAATGTAATTAAACTAAAGCTACTATTTTCCATTATGTAATTACAGTTGGCTTATCAATATACCGTTACACCTAAGGACATCTGGGCCCTGTGGACTTTCCTAGAATAAAGATTACAAAGATGTCACTATAAGAACCCAAATATCTTCAGTAGAACCTCTATAAATCCTACATTTCATATATTGTAAATAAATAAAAACAATGAACATTATAAAAGAGATTAAAATCATTGCATTTTAATTAAATAAAACTATTAGTACATAACAATGAGAAACAAATATGAATGTAGAAGAAATATATGAAAGAAAGAAAGATTGATTTTAATTACGTCCGCAAGACCCAAATATGGTCTATGGGACCTCAAATATGGAAGTACAATTACTCAAATCATATTATATGATCTTTAATATCTTTGAGAAGGTTGTTCCTTCTCCTGCTGATTTGTGTTAGCAATTCTCCAACTTTTTTTATTTTCTTGTCTTCAAATAAATCTGTAATACACTCGTTCTCAAGTGTTTCTTTGTATTTGTCACGGATATCTGAAAAACTCGGGCATTTATAGATGAAGTGTTCCTCTGTCTCTACTGCCCCTGTGCTGCATAGAGTACATATCCTTTCTTTCCATTGTTCTTTGGGCGTTGTCCATCTCCCTGTTTCACATCTAAGCCTATGAGAGCTAGTCCTTATCTGAGCAATGAGTATTTTTTCCTTCCACTTGATTTCAGCGCCTATATACGCTTTTTCCTTGTGGTCATACGTTGGGTTAATATTTTTTCTCTTCTCATAAACGGAAAATGCAAAGCCTTTTTTGGTGACAAAAATCGGGCCCCAAGGACAAGTCGAAATTTCCAAACAAGGGTATGTATGTTCTAAAAAGGAAAATTATGCTTCCAAGCCTTGCCTTATGTGACCATAGAAGATTGAAGCATCTTTTTAGAGGGACTACTCTTGTCTTCCCTTTCTCATATGGAGTAATAGCGGAGGTGTTCTTTGGATATTTATGGAAGTATCTGACATTGGTGGAGGTGACTACAGTCCGGCCTATGGAGATTCTTGTGTAGAGGCATCTTAGCAGATTTCTAGATGATGAGAGGGTTTGCTTGATACTTCCTCAAGAATGGAGGCCCACTAGAGCATCCATTATAAGGAGGAAGATGTTAGTGTCACTAAGGTCTTCTCTCCTTGGCCCCTCGGTTCAGATAATGAGGGAGTGTTGAAAGTGTAATCTGAGTTATGGCCAAGGCAAACATTGTATGATGTAATATTTCATAGGCCTCGGGGAAATCATTGTAAAAATGTATTTAATTTATTGTATTATTTAATTATGTAAGCCCTAAGGCCCACGGTTAACGTTATTATGGTTAAACCCATCTTATAACTTGTAATTAACCTAAAGCCCTCTTTCTATATTAACTTAGGTTAAACTTGTTTATGTAATTGGGGTTTTAGTATTGGTATAAACACCACCAACCCTCCATTCATTGTATGAGAGTGTTATGAATCTTATCTATAGATAATATTGTGATTATTTATGGTGCCTATGAGTGCCCACTATCTATATCTCTTTTGTATGTTTTTACACTTTATGTATAAGATTTGAGTGGATGCATTTCTTCTCTTTGTTTGTAGAAATAGGTGTGAATTCCAACATGGTATTAGAGTTGTCGGGAGCTTCATAACTTGGTCACCCAGAAAGTTTGTTTGGAGCCTCCGATATCTTTCCAACTTTTAGGACGAACTACTCTCAGAGCTTCATAAGCACCTTCAACAAAAGAGGCAAAGGGAGGATCAACTTTTTTCATATTGGTATAAACTAGTAATTGGTGTTTTCGTATTGGTATAAACACCCCAACCCTCCATTCATTGTATTGGAGTGTTGGGGCTCTTATCTATACATAATATAGTGATTATTTATGGTGTCTACGGGTGCCCACTATCTATATCTCTTTTGTCCCTTTTTACACTTTTTGTATAAGATTTAAGTGGATGCATTTCTTCTATTCATTTGTGGAAATTGGTGTGAATTCCAACATAGTATTAGAGCTTCATCGCTTGGTCACCTTTGTATAGAGCCTTTGATCCTTTTTCCAACTTCTAGGACAAAGTAATTCTCAGAGCTTCATAAGCACCTTCAACAAAAGAGGCAAAGGGAGGATCCATTTTTTCTTTCTTCAATCACTCTAATTCTTTTTGGAGAATTTACGCCTACCCCACATTATGTTCCATTATTATTGGCATATTTTGTTTTTGCGCATGCCCAAAGCACTTATAGTAGAAGTATTGCCACTTTGACTTTAGAAGAATGGCTTGACTTCTTCACGAAGAGTCAAACATTGTTTCCTCACAAAGAGGACTTGGTGTCATTGCAAAGGAGGGATAATTGTGATGTTTTTGTCCCACTTGGGAGCTTTGGTGCCTTGACTAGAAGAAGGAAAAGGAGGCGTATTCATTTGTCTCGGTTCAAATCTTGCACACCATGTTCATTTAAATTGGTGGAGCTCTTTATTGTTATGGATCATGATGCCCTTCTTCATAGAGAGGCCACATCTTTGGAGCCGAGCAATGATGGCGGAAGTCAGGCTAGAAGGGCATGGCATAAGAGCGTTCTACCTTTTGATGTTAGAAGCAAAAGAATAAATTTATTTCTTATTATATTTCCTTTTAAAAAAATCAGAAATTTTAAAAAATTAACGTTTTTCAAAAACATCTCTAGGGCTATTTCGGAGGGAAAACTTCCAAAGACCATAACTTTTGCATACATAAGTGTTTTGAGCCCCTTTTTTCAAAACGCATGATATTTTAAACTCTCTGCATAAAGGGTATTTTATCAAGGACTTGCTAAAAGTGGAGGGACGTCTCATTGTGTGATAGTCTTCAAGACCTATTGCCCCCATTCAGAGGGGCAAAATTACAATATGTTATGCAATCACAATCTTTGGTCTCATTTATGGGAGATATAGTTGGGTTTGTAACATTTGCAATAGTTATTGAGTTTTTTGGAGGCATATAGGAAAGGGACTCAAAATATGCTCTCGTCAATCTCTACTCATAATAGGTTGTATGTATTAGGTATAGATGAAAGCATTGCAGTCATCCTCACACAAAATTATGATAAGGATGAGGAACACCCCATATCCTTCATGAGCCAAGCCCTTCACAACTATGAAGAGAAGTATACCTTGATTGAAATATAGGTAATTGCCATCATGAAGGCTTTGAAGAAGTTCAAATACTATCTGTCACAAAGCAAGAATATCGTCTTTGTAGTACACCTTGATGTTCGATCTACTATATTACACAACAAATTGGGAGAAAAGAGGGTTGTGTGGATCAATAAGATTTAAGAATTTGATATTGAGATTGAACCCACCAAATTGACCAAGGGAAGAGCTTTATGTGAGAGGCTAGCAAGGTCAATCTCTAAAGATCAAGTTGCTCTAGTAGAAGAAATAGATGTTAGCGTACTATTTCCTATTTTGTTTTATTGCACGCATTTGTTATTCCTGTTGTAGCAAATGCTATTGCTGCTACACTGTTACAACGTAACAGTTCAGTTACGCCGGATGTTCTATTCCCGGCACTGTAACATATTATTTAAACTCTGATGAATAATACAATTGTTAGTTCCTGATTTCTACATGGCATCAGAGCCAGCGACGAGCAGGGAGCAACGAGAGGCGGAGAAGAGTGTGGTTTTTTAATTTTTTTTATCTCTCGGCGACGTGATTTGTCTGTCGCGCGATATCAGCCGGAGAAGAATTTAAAAAAAAAAAAAATTGCGCAGCGGCAGGCAAGGGAGCCCCGCGCACACAGACCTGCGCGCGTCACGGACAGCACGCGGCGGCCACGTCCGCAGCGCCAGCCGCAGGACGCAGCGCGCCGAGCGCTGTCACGTCACGTCCTGCGAGGAGGAGGGACAGTTGTCCCGCCCCCCCCGGCCGTTGGACGTCCAGTGACGTTGTGGGACGCACAGCCCACCCCCGGCCTGACCTCCCCTCCCCTCCCCACCCCCGCGCGACGCGCACATTGCGCGCGCGCTCCCCGAGGCCCCCCCCAAAAAACGTGGGAAGCGGAAATTTAAATTTCCGCTCCCACTCCCACGGGGTATTTGTGATACCTCGGCCGGCACTTCGGAGTAAAGCTGTCGTGATTTGGCCTATCGTATCCGCCGCCTAATATATGTCGCTATAACGACGTCTGAGCTTGTTCTCTATAAATCATCGGGGAGGAATAAGTAAGCCATTTTTTGCATTTTTTACTCCATCCACTACCCTTTATCGCACTTGTGTTTAGGCGTAAATCTCGACGAAGTATTCTTCATAGTGTTTAGGGGAAGTTACGCCCCACGCATGAGAAGAATCTTCTATGGTAGGTGCCATCAACAAGGCAATTCCCTTTCAGTACCGCTTATGTTCCACGTATCGTATGATCTCTAAATTTCACCTATAGTCTCCCTCACGTAAGGGCGGGTGATTTTTGTTGATCTTTCTAAATACCTATAGTTTCCCTCACGTAAGGGCGGGTATTTTGTACGGTATATTGGCCTAGCAAAAGGTATATAGAAAGGGGGACCAATTTGGTGATATAAGGAACCTTCACTATGGCCGTTGTTGCAAAATTGATGACTGATCCGCATCAGTTATTGAAAGGTCCAAATTATACACCATGGAAACACAAAATGAAGGCTATTCTCCAAATGGAAGATTTGTGGGATATTGTTACTGGAGTAGCAACCAGGCCTTCACCAACAGCAGGATCCACAGGTCCTTCAGCAGATCAGATTGCTTTTGACAAGAAAGACAGTAGAGCAAAGGTGCTCATTTTGTTTGCTGTTTCAGATGAAGTGCAACCTCATATAGCTGATAAAGCAAGTGGTAAAGAGGCATGGGATGCCCTTAGAACCATCTATGATGGGAAGAATGAATCCACCATTCTTCATCTTCAACAACAACTTCATAACCTGAGTTTGAGACAGGGTGAAACAGTTGAACTCTTTCTGTGCAGTGTCTGAGTTGAAAGAGAAATTGAGTTCTCTCGGAGATACTGTGGACGAAAAGCTTCTCATTTCACTTGTGATGAGAGCTTTACCTTCTTCATTTGATATGTTGATAACCTCCATCCAGGTGTCTCAACGACAAATTACCTACATCGAGTTGGTCAATCTGCTTCAACAACAGGAGGCACGCCAACTTCACAAGGATGATTCTTCCAATACAGCCCTATACACCAACAGGCGGGGTTCTAGGAAGAAAGGTAATGGGCAAAAAGGAGGCAACTTTCGGAAAGGAGGAAATTCTCAACGAGGATACGAAAGGAAAAGGCAAACAACCTCAAGAGAAGAAGAGGTGGTGCAAGATCCGTGAGAAAGACAACCATGACACCAACGAGTGTTGGCATAAGAACAAGCGAAGGGGCCAAAACAAACCACAAAATAAGAACAAGCAACCCCAGGTGAATGTTGCTGTTGAAGAATCTGACTCAGATTCTGAATGGGCACACAAAGTGCTCATGACTACCACAGATTCCACACAGAGGGATCCTATTTGGTATGTCGATTCCGGAGCTAGCAAACATATGATCGGCGACGGATCGTGGTTTGAATCATTTGAGGCCAAAGAGGGCAAACCTGTCACCATTGCTGATGATAAAACCTACGGGGTTCGGGGAGAGGGTACGGTTTCGAGTCACTCTTCCTGATGGCAAGTGTCAGATTGACAAAGTCCTCTATGTTCCGGGATTGGCTAACAATTTGCTGTCAGTGACACAAATCCTGGACAGAAATATGGTTGTCAACTTTCGTGTTGAGAATGGAAAGAAGTGTTGTACAATTACCAGGAAGGGTAAGCAAATTGCAACGACTTCATATAAGCATGGCTTATTTGCACTAGATGCTATCTCTACTCCACATGTTGCCATGACTGTCTCTACCAAGGAGGCAACTTCCCTATGGCACAAGAGATATGGGCATCTTAGTTCTGGCTACTTACTTGAGCTCGGTAAGTATGAGATGGTAACGGGTCTTCCTTCCCTTTCCGCCACATTGCCGGTGTGCTCGGCTGCTAGCGGGAAAGCGACATAGAGTACCATTTGAGAAGAGCTCTACAAGAGCACGAAAACCTCTGGAGCTAATTCACACCGATCTATGCGGTCCTTTCACACCCAACAGTGTTGGAGGGAAGAGGTACTTTCAGTTATTCGTAGATGACTACTCATGAAAGATGTGGGTTTTCTTTCTCAAACTGAAATCTGAAGCTTTTGCATTCTTCCAGCAGTTCAAGAAATCCGTTGAGGAGTCAGGGGCTTCTATCAAAACCCTCCGCTCAGATCGAGGGGGAGAGTTTACCTCTAATGAATTTTCTGCATTCCTAGATAAGCATGGGATAAAGAGACAGTTAACAACTGCCTATACTCCTCAGCAAAATGGAGTTGCTGAGAGAAGGAACCGTTCTATCATGGAAATGGTTCGTTGTATGCTCACAGGAGCTACTCTTGGGCAACAATATTGGGCAGAAGCTGTCACCACTGCAGTGTATCTGTTGAATAGGGCACCCACAAAGGCCCTAAAAGGAATGACTTCACAAGCATGGAGTGGTCGAAAACCCTCCATATCTCATTTACGTATTTTCGGATGTCAAGCTTTCATGCACATACCGAAAGAGAAAAGGAAGAAACTAGATGAGAAAACACTGAGATGTATTTTTCTTGGTTATTCTGAGCACTCTAAAGGATATCGGTTGATAGATCCTTTGACCAAGAAAATTCATATCAACAGAGATGTTGTCTTTGATGAAGCTTTCACATCACAGAGCACATCTACAGTACACCAGGATATTGTGGAACCTAAGGAAGAGGAGATTCCTTCGTCAAAACAGACAGGAGGTCCTTCTACATCTTCTTCATCACCACCGAATAAGAATCCTAAATGGTGTACAAATACAATCAGAGATGCAAATTTATCCACTCCTCCCAATTTGAATTTGGATAGACCTCGTACACGCAGTATGGCTCAAAAGGAAAGAGAAGCCAGAGAAACTGGTGAGGTTGATGATCTTTGTCAATCTTTTGAGGAACTTTCTGTGACTCCAAGTGCAGAAGTAGAGGATATGGATATTGATGATGACAGGGCATTCATGTCTACCATAGATAGTCTTGAACCTGCATCAGTGCAAGATGCTCTTAGTGAGCCTCAGTGGAAGGCCGCTATGGATACAGAGTATGAGTCTTTGATGAAGAATAAAACTTGGAAGCTTGTTGATCTGCCGCATGGAAAGAAGCCCATTGGCTGCAAATGGGTATACAAAGTCAAGTACAAGGCAGATGGAACAATTGATAAGCATAAGGCCCGTCTTGTTGCAAAGGGCTATGCTCAAAAGGAAGGCATCGACTATGAGGAAACTTTTGCACCTACTGCTCGGATGACCACAATTCGGGTTATGTGTGCTATGGCAGCACAATATGGGTGGAAAGTTCACCAAATGGATGTCAAAAGTGCCTTTCTAAATGGTGATCTCCAAGAAGAAGTCTATATGACTCAGTCTGAAGGATTTGAAGTGGAAGGCCAACAGCAGAAAGTTTGCAAATTGGTCAAATCCTTGTATGGTCTGAAACAAGCTCCTCGAGCTTGGTATATAAAAATGGACAATCACCTTATGCAGCATGGATTTAAGAGATATCCGTCAGATGCAAACCTCTATTTCAAGAAACAGGGTTCTGAGATAGTGTTGCTTGTACTCTATGTGGATGATCTGCTCATAACAGGGAGTTCAGAAAATATGATCTCTACTGTCAAAAGAAACTTGTGCAAATCTTTTGAAATGACAGATCTCGGACTTCTCCATTACTGTCTTGGTCTGGAATTCAGCCGGAAGGAGCACTCCATCAAAGTGTCTCGAGAAAAAGTATGCCAAGCCATTCTGGATAAATATCGCATGATTGATCGCAAGCCAATGGCAACTCCAATGGAGAATGGACTTCGATTATCGCGATATGATGACTCACCTCGGGTAGATGGTACTCTCTATCGACGGTTGATTGGGAGTCTCATATATCCGACCAATACTAGGCCAGATCTCGTATTTGCTTGTCAACTATCTTTCGAGGTTCATGCAGGAGCCTAAGACTACTCATTGGAAAGCAACAAAACGTGTTCTTCACTATGTCCGTGGTACTATGGAATATGGCCTAGAATACAAGAGGAACAACAAATTCTTCTTGCAAGGATACACGGACTCCAACTATGCCGGATCATTTGATGATCGCAAGTCAACTTCTGGATACATTTTTCATCTGGGATCCGGTCCTGTCTCTTGGCACAGCAAGAAGCAACAGGTGGTTGCTATCTCATCTACAGAGGCAGAATATCGTGCCGCACGTGAAGCTGTGTGCGAAGTGATATGGTTACGTCGCATTCTGACAAGTATGGGCCATCCATAAAAATCTCCAATACACTTGTTTTGCGACAATCAGGGTGTTCTGAACCTCATCAAGAATCCAGTTCATCATGAAAGAACAAAGCACATTGACACACAATGTCATTTTATTCGAGATGAAGTTCCAAAGCACCGAATTCAGCTTCACACATTCCCACAGATGCTCAAGTTGCAGACATTTTCACTAAGGCACTTGGACGTGTCAAATTTGAATTGTTTCGCAGCTCACTTTGTATTGCAAAATAATGTAAGGGGATGTTAGTATAGCTATTAGTTATTACATTACCCAACTAATGTAATAAAGGGGGATGTTAGCGTACTATTTCCTATTTTGTTTTATTGCACGCATTTGTTATTCCTGTTGTAACAAATGCTATTGCTGCTACACTGTTACAACGTAACAGTTCAGTTACGCCGGATGTTCTATTCCCGACACTGTAACATATTATTTAAACTCTGATGAATAATACAATTGTTAGTTCCTCTGCTCGTCCGCCTCCAGCCTCCTCTCGCTGCTTCCTTTCACTGCAAAAAGATCCCGTACCAGTCTGGCTCTGATGCCATGTAATGAAACAAGCATTAGATTGTTTATTATTCAGCAGGCATTAAATAGAATTTACATCAGCCGGGAATAGTCACCGGCGGAACAGATCTGTTACGCAGTTGTAACAGTGATCCCAACAAAACAATAGAGACAAATAGTAAGTACGCTAACAATAGATATCAAGGAATGGGATGGATGAGTGACATGTGCAGATATATGGCAATAGGGCAGGTACTAGAAGCATTGATAGCCAAGGAGAGAGCCCGATTCAGACAACAGGCAATGCATTATCATTGGCTGCATGGTTTCTTGATTAGGAAAGGATATGGTGGCGTCCTACTTCACTGTATAGAAGAAGAAAAGACAGGGGCCCTAATCAGACAATATCATGCTGAAGGAGGGCACTTCTCTGCAACCAAGACAACTCAGAAGATCTTGAGAGTTGGATACTATTGGCCTACCATTTTCACCGATTGTTATTAATAGGTCAAAGATTGCAAATCTTGCTACATGTTCAAGGGAAGGAAAAGGACAGCTCCAATGCCCTTAAAACTTATCATTGTAACTAAACCATTTCAAAATTAGGGCCTCAATTTCATAGGCAAAATTAACCCGTTATCAAGTGCAAGACATGGATGGATCCTCACTACTATAGATTATTTTACCAAATGGGTTAAAGCGGTCCCAACCCAAGTAGCTAATCAAGAGACGGTGGTGCAATTGCTTGAAGATATCATCACCAAATTCAGGGTGCCTGCCACCAATCACAAATAATGCCACTTACTTCAAGGGAGATAAGGTGATGAATTTCGTCCTTGACTATAGGCTTTTGCTCAAAACATCATCCAATTACTATCCTCAGGGCAATGGATTGGCCAAATCAACCAATAAAAACATCACAAGAATCTTGCAAAGGATCATCTCAGAACCACAAAGGCACTAGCATACAAAGCTAGAAAAAGCAATATCAACAGATATAGTAACGCCACAAGCGTACACCAAATTATCTCCTTACAAGGTAATCTATGGCAAGGAGGTGATGTTACCAATTAATCTAGACCTCCCTCCCCTCCAAATATCACACCAACTCAAATTGGAGGACACTGATGTCGAACACATGCAAGCAAGATTAATGCGTTGTTGGCCCTGGAAGAAGAGAGAGAAAAGACCTTCAAGAAGACCATGCAACATTAGGAAGTCATCAAGAGGTGGTTTGATAAAGGAGCCACAGAAGCAGAGTATAAAGGAGACATCATACTCAAATGGGATGAACAAGAAAAACTAGGGGTACACCAGAAGTTTGATTCACTATGGAGCGGGCCCTACCAAATTGTTAAAATTAAAGGTCCAAACGCTTATAGGTTGTCTTCCATGGAAGGAGTAATGTTGCCTTATTTTGTAAACGAGCAACGTCTTTGCCCTATATAGCAACAAGAATTTTGGCCAAAAGAATAATGTATGTACATGGTAGCAGCTAATAATTTGGCATGTTTCTCCTTTCCTTTTCCTATGATACACTTATCGACTTACATCCAAAATTTCCTTTTCTCCCCAATTGGTGTGTTCGGCAAGAGTGAATGTAAAGGATTGATATTAAAAGGATATAAATAAATAAAAAACCAATGCATTATCAAGTGGCATTAGCTCAACCAGTTAGATTCCTCAACATTTCAAGGAGGAGACCCAGGTTTGAATCTTGCCAAACAATACATGGATAATATCCAAGCTTTGTTGTAATACCACTATGTGGTGATGATGTAATACGGGTGGGGCCCATCTCAATCCCATATAACCCATTTAAAAAAAAAAAAACCAATGCATCGCTCGCTTTTAGAGAGCTAAGGGCTCGCCCTAAAGGGCCACTCCACACCAACCACAAGTGGGGGCAAATCGGCCCTTAACAGGCCGATTGCCTTGCCCATCCTGCTCATGCCAAAGCCTAGGCAAAGTGTGTGCTACCCAAGGCCTTTAAAAGCCCCAAGAGGGCCCAAAGGGGCCTCACTTTTAAGGCCGCACCCTCAAATGCTTGCATGCCACCTTGCAAATAGTGCTCCGCACACCCGATTCCAAGCCAATCGTGCACAAAAAAGGCCAGTTGGGTCGCACCTTCACAAAAGCTTCCCAACTACTGGCAATTGAGTGAACTGCTCCTTTAAACCCTCACGGAGGAAACATAAAAATTGCCTAAGTCCCCTAACATGAGCAAATCGCTCAAACCACCAACTCTCCAAAGTCCATATGTTGAGCAAATCACTCCATTTTCTCAAGTGGATTGCTCAATTTTCAAGAGCGAATCACTCCTTTCCAACAACTCTCTAAGCACCCAAAACAAGCAAACCACTCCAATTTTGTGAGCAAATCACTTTTGTCTTCAAAAAGCGAAATTTCCCCTTTCTCCTACAATTTTTCACCATTTCGCCTATTTTCCCCCCTTTTATTGCCATGGATACCACATCCGCATCCACCAACCCTTCACTACTCGAAACATAGCTGGTCTCGCTACCTTCCACAACTGCTTCCCCACCCACTACTAGGCAAAGAGTCATAAGGAACATGTTGAAGGCGACCAATGACCTGACAATGTGGATCTCCCATAGCCCTAGCATCCAAAAGGACTTTTAGTATAGGCACTCCAATGCCTATTAGCGGGACTTTCAACCCCTAACCTGGAAAAGCCGAATTTACCATCCAACTTCAATATCCCACTAGAGTTGAATCAATTCAAGGCAAATGTACAAATGGTAATGTCAGGGATAGTCGCAGTTCTAGGGGAGAAAAGCGACCAAAAGCTCTATGAAGAGCATATAGCCCTATTGCATGTTGTACAAAACTTTATGGGGCACTCCCAAACATTGTTGAGAAAATCGTAAAAAATCGCCGGAATCGCAAGTCAATCGGGTCTCATTCGCGGGCCGATTCAATCGGCAAACTATCGCGAGTCCAACGACTCATTGCCGATTTTTTTGAAAAAAATCGGCCGCAACCGCATGGGTAGAGGCTGCGGCCGATAAAAAGGAAAAAGCACTTATTTTTTCATTCTTTCTCCTGACCTCTTGCAAATAGAAAAAATACTCTCCTCACCTTGCTACCACCCCGACCAACTACGCCAAGGCATCCTAGGAGCGCGAGCGATTGCGGTGTGAAGGAATCCGGCAGCCAACAACATCCGCCCAGAAGATTCATTCAAGGTCAGAAATTTTTTAAAACTCTTTTTTTTTTAAAATAGATTAGGGCTTGTTTGAAATTAGATTAGGGCTGTTTGAAATTAGGTTAGGGCTGTTCTCAAATTTAAAACCCAAAACCCTAGTCTAGGGTTTTGGGTTTAGGGTTTTTTTCTCCTCCTTTTAAATAGATACTAAATTGATATATGCAAGCCAAATTATTAGCTATCCTATCAATATTTGTTAAACATTAAACGGGTTTAGGGTTTTTTTTGTAAGGGTTTAGGTCCTTTGGATTTTTTTCCTCTTTTTAACTTTTAAGTACTTAGTAAATATTGATGCCTATCAATATATGTTAAACATTAATGATTTAGGGTTTAGGGTTTAGGTTTTTTTCTTCTCTTTTAAGTAAATATTGCTGCCTATCAATATTTGTAATTTTGTTTATTTTTTAGGGTTTAGGATTTTTTTCTTCTCTTTTTAAGTAAATATTGCTGCCTAATAACTATGTATGCAAGCCTATTTTTCAGCTGTCAATGACTCAATGTTTCAATTTTAAACCCTAAAGGGCCTAAACCCTAGCCTTTTGGTTTAGGGTTTAGTTTTTTTTTCCTTTTTTCAAGTGATTGTAACTTTGTTGTTACTAACTTGTTTCCATGTGCAGACATATAAAAAATGAAACCATTGGATCCAGCATGGGCGTATGCAACGCAATTGCAACCAAGAGGGCATTTTAAATGCAATTTTTGTGGCAATAATTATAATGGAGGCGTTTATCGCCTCAAATTCCATTTGGCACGGTTAGCAGGAAATAATATAGCAATATGTGATAAGGTGCCAGATGATATTAAAAACAAAGTAAACGCCATGATCACTACGGCAGATGAAAACGCTAGTCACAAAAGAAGTTATAGCGATGCCATTTCATCCCCCCCTCCCGAGGTGGTCGTACTAGTGGCAACCTTAAGCGGTACTTTCAACAGAGTAGTTCGAGTCCTTCAAGTGCACAAGGAGCTAGTGGGATGGGAGAGTCCTCTTTTGTAGACCGTTCTATGCCAAGGGCACAATCCACGCTTGAGGGTATGGCCGCGTGGAACCAAGAGAAGCACAGTGCAGCGAGGACAGCCATTGCCACTTTTTGGTACTATTCTGACATTCCCTTCAATGTGGCAAGGTCTCCATACTGGCGGCGCATGATAGATGTCGTCGCAAGCTATGGCGCAGGATTTAAGGCACCAACTTATGATGACCTTAGGGGCCCTCTCCTTCGACAATCTGTGGACGACATTCAGGTTGTGTCATTGTGCTTGACTAAATTTTTATATATATGGCATGACTAATTTTTTTTTATATATATTAATATGATAAAATCAATATGCAATGTGCATGACTAAATTTTTTTTATACTTCAGGTTGTGCTTGACAACCAGCGTAGGGTGTGGAGCACCAAGGGTTGCACTATAATGTCTGATGGTTGGACAGATGGGAGGGGAAGAACCCTGCTTAATTTTTTGGTTGCATCTGCAGCAGGAACTGCATTCCTTAGGTCAGTAGATGCATCGGCACATGTTAAGAGTGTCGAAATGCTTGCAGGGTTGTTGGAGGAGGTTGTCTTGGAGGTTGGGGAGGAGAATGTTGTCCAAATCATCACGGACAACGCAGCAGCATATAAGGCAGCCGGGAGGATTTTGGAGGAGAGATTCCCCACCATTTTTTGGACCCCATGTGCAGCCCATTGTCTCGATTTGCTCCTCGAGGACATTGGGAAATTACCTTGGGTGGCGAGAGGTTGTAAGGAGGGCTAAGGCCATCACAAAATTCATTTACAACCATTCATGGGTCCTTAGCCTCATGAGGCGATTTACCAATGGGAGGGAGCTAGTGCGGCCTGGCATTACACGCTTCGCCACAAACTTTGTGACATTGCAGAGCATTTATGATGCAAGAGGGTCACTAAAGCAAATGTTTGTGAGTGATGAGTGGAATTCTGAACTAGCTGCAAGATACCGAACATCACCTGAGGGGCAAAATGTTTATACTTATTTGTTTGAGGAGGACTTCTGGATGGCCATGGATGAGGCCATCAAGGTACAAGACTACGCTTATTAATTTGTTTTATTTTATTTATGTTGTAAAATATTTTTCTTTAAAATATTATATTTTTTTTCAGGTCTCAGAGCCATTGGTGAAGATTCTTCGTCTTGTTGATGGAGAAGAATTTCCAATGGGATTTGTATATGAGGCTATGGATAGGGCAAAAGAGGCAATTGCTGCATTTTATGAACATAACCGCGCCAAATATGATGCCATTTGGACTATCATTGATAACAGATGGACATCACAACTCCATAGCCCTCTTCATGCAACGGGTTACTATTTGAACCCCAAATTCTTTTATACCCCTACATTCCGTGTTGATTATGAGGTCAAGATTGGCCTTCAAGATTGAATTGACCGCGTGTACTCCACGAGTCAACAATTGCGCGATAAAACGCGTGCCGAGATACAAGATTATAAGGCATGTCGTGGTCGCCAATTCCCATCTCAGCAATGCAAAAATGCTATTGAGTATATGAGGCCAGGTAAACCTCATCGAATTATTATTTATTGTCTTTTGATTTTGTTTTAAAATTTAAACTTTTAAGTTGTTACATGTGAAATATTAATTTTTTTTGTTGTTGTTTCTAGATTTATGGTGGGATGACTTTGGTGATTATATGCCCAATTTGCAGCACATGGCGGTTAGAATCTTATCTCAACCATGTAGCTCTTCAGGTTGTGAGCGCAATTGGAGTATGTTTGAGCACATACACTCCAAGAAGCGCAACAGACTTACACAAGAAAAGTTAAATGATCTTGTGTTTGTGCATTACAACCTTCGTCTCCACCAAAAAACTTTTGAAAAAACAAATATTGAGCCCATTGACCTAAGTGACATTGATCCATCATCTGAATGGATCACAGATGCAGAAGCACAGGAGCAGCAGGTACAGCAAGAGCCTCTATTCAGCATGGAAGAATTACAAAACTATGAGAACCTAGCGGAGGAGATGGCAGCAAGGGACCAAGAAGAGGCCTTAGCACGAGAAGCGGCACAAGCATCTACAAGCACACATCAACCAAGAGAGACTAGGGCTTATGCTAGGACAAGGGGCAAAGGAAGACAATAGATAGTGGGCCTATTGAGGCATTTTGACACATTTTGTAATTTGTACCTTTTCATATTATAAGCAATACAGGATGTGTTTTGTCACTTTCATGTGTACTTAAAGCTTGAGCCTTGTATGATGTCTTGACTTGAATTGTTGCTTTTATTGCAATATTTGATTTGCATAATGTTAATTCATTGTAATATGCATGAAAAAAAAAAATTGTTTTCTTCGTTTTTTTTTTTGCCGATTTTTCCCCGATTCTTTGCCGATTTTTAAACCAGCCGATTTACTACCCGATTCCGATTTTCTCAACTATACTCCCAAATGATTGATTGTGCCAAGTACATCTTAGATCAAATGGACAATCCACTCAAGGAATTCGAGGAGAGGAAGTTCAACTACACCTACTTGGCCTAGTTAACCCTCTACCAAAAGAAAATTCGGTTCCCTACTCTCCAGATAGACCAAGTAGGAGCAGATGGACAACCTCTAACAATTGTGGAGTGCACAAACGTACCATAATGAGAAGCAAGAAACACCTACTGCTTCTATGACAAGGTGTATGAGTTCATAACGGAGAAATACAAGGGAATAGAGCCAAGGCTAATAGATAAGGCCAGACAACAACTGACAGAAGGAAAATAGCCAAATGGAGATTTCTACTTGGGAAGGACCAGGTTGTTCATCCCCCTCTATGGATTCTCAGCCATGCCTTTCGAGTTGTTTACACGAGTGCCTAACTACATGTTTAATCTCGAATATGTGTGGCAACTCGACTATATGGACTTGAAGTACTTCAAGGGGAAGAAGAAAGCCACCTTCTACCCACTCAAGTAGCAAATAATGAGCATTACTCCTAAACTACATGGGTTCCACTTAGTGGCAGATGCGTGATTGAGGGAGATGGGTCTTGAACAGGTTAGAAACCATTAGTTCTATGACGACAAAAGAAATTTTTTAGTAGACTCTCAGAGATAAAAAGGACATTTTCTTCGCCTGCTAGAACAAATATAACATGTAGTAGTAGGCGAACCTGGTGTTCAAATTTGCAATGCTTTCCAAATCATTCCAAAGCATCCATCCACCACATTCGTACACCAAAAAGAAGCATAATGCAATTAGATGATAGCAATAATAAATGATATAAAGAATCAAAAAAAGACAACAAGAAGTATAAGTTGGGTGCCCGTGGGCACACAAATATATCACATTTTATTCACACTTATTATACAAATAGATCCTCATTGAGGGGTATTTATACTGATACCAAATCTCTAGTGAGAGGTTAACCTTACAATAAAAAAACAATAAATTACCCTTTAAGTGGATTAACCAATACCCATAAGGGTGGGCCTGTAGGCTTACATGAACATGCCCATAGACTACATAAAAGGCGCTCATAAGCACCTCAACACACATTAGGCCTTGGCCTAAACAAGACCAAATTACACATATTTCAACACCCCCCCATAATCTGAGCTGAGAGGGCCCAGGAGAGAAGGTAGTAGAGGTAACATAAAATGGACTGAAAATGCATTCTATATAAGGGAGGGAGTCATAAGGAACATGTTGAAGTCCACAAATGACCTGACAATGTGGATCTCCTATAGCCCTAGCATCCAGAAGGACTTTTAGTATAGGCACTCCAACGCCTATTAGCAGGACTTCCAAACCCCTTACCTGGAAAAGCCAAATTTACCATCCAACTTCAATATCCCACTAGAATTGAATCAATTCAAGGCAAATGTACAAATGGTAATGTCAGGGATAGCCGTAGTTCTAGGCGAGAAAAGCGACCAAAAGCTCTATGAAGAACATATAGCCCTATTGCATGCTATACAAAACTATCCGGGGCACTCCCAAATTATTGATTGTGCCAAGTACATCTCAGACCAAGTGGGCAATCCACTCAAGGAATTCGAGGAGAGGAAGTTCAAATACACCTACTTGGCCTGGTTAACC
This sequence comes from Wollemia nobilis, assembly GCA_028583015.1. Lineage (NCBI taxonomy): Eukaryota > Viridiplantae > Streptophyta > Pinopsida > Araucariales > Araucariaceae > Wollemia > Wollemia nobilis. The sequence goes on along the minus strand of JAQPPZ010003172.1, from coordinate 3,868,033 downwards.
CTCTACCAAAAGAAAAGTTGGTTCCCCACTCTCCAGCTAGACCAAGTAGGAGCAAATGAACAATCTCTAACAATTGCGGAGTACACAGACGTACCCTGATGAGAAGCGGGAAAGACCTCCTAACACTTCTATGACAAGGTATATGAGTTCATAATGGAGAAATTCAGGGGAAGAGAGCCAAGGCTAAGAGATAAGGACAGACAACAAAAGACAGATGGAAAATGGTGAAGATTTCTACTTGGGAAGGACTGGGTTGTTCATCTGCCTCTTTAGATTCTCAGCCATGCCTTTCGAGTTGTTTACACAAATGCCTAACTAAAAGTTTAATCTTGAATATGTTGGGACTGAAACTGAAGGGATTGTTTTATTGATACAAATGGTTACAATATATAGGCATAAGCCTATATTCAACACATGACACTTGTCAAGAGAAACTGACAAGTGTCAAGGTGAAGGCATAGTGCACTTTAACTCTAACATTCCCCCTTAAAGTGCACTATCCTAACTAAAGAAGAAACAAAACAAGTCAACATTAGGTAACATTCTCCCTTAATGTTGACTTTTCTAAAACAACCTATCATCCTCTCTTAGTGCTGATTTGGTCTAGGCTCGTGCTCTTTGCGCTTGGCTCTCCAACTGTGAATAATGCTAGATTCACTGTGTATACATCTCGGTCTGTTGCCTCAGGGTCAGCCACTTCCACGGGTCTGTTGCCATTGGGTCAGCCGTCTAAGTGCCTCAGGGTCATCATGGGTGCCTTAGGGTCAGCCACTTCTGGGTCTGTTGCCTCTGCAGGTCATCCTCAGAGGATGTTGCCTCTCGTAGGTCACTGACTAGATTCACCATAAATATCAAATCCTTCCTTATGGTGAACTCAATCTAGAAGGTGTCGGTCTCTGCCGAAAATGCACCTAATACAAAGGAAAAACGAGCCATATAAGAGTGTCGGTCTTTGCCGAAAATGCACTCAATACAATAAAATGAGCCATAGATCCAAATAGGAGGAGAGAAGAAGAAAATAAGAGACTCTTCTGAAGTGTCTTCGTCTGTAGTCTTCAGAAGTAGATCCGGAAAAACCTCGGATAGAGTCTAGGGTGTCTATGTCTGTAGTCCCTAGAATAAGTGTCCTTATGGTAGTCACCTCATCTTACCGGAATGCATGGGTAACCAGCCGCTGCATCCGCCAAGTAGAAAGAGGGTACTACTAAATACTAGGTTCACTTACAAGTGCCTTGGGAGTGTCGGGTACAACCGAAAGTGCACTCCAAGGTAGAGAAACTTTGAGGCTAAAAAACTCAATTTGAAACAGCCTTAGAATTACAAATGGACACCACCAATGTGTCCGTCGTGGAAAACTGTTTCCAACGACTATAAATACCCCTATGTTCCATTCTCAATGGGACCTTCATCTATGGGAAAAAACAACATTCATCAGGAATATTTTGCATCGCACTCAGGCAGGATAAAAAACTACATTTCATTTTTCCCTCAGGAGGGCATTACAGTTGACATGTGGGCCATCATCTCCCTGAATAAATACAATAAACAGGCCATTGTTGGTCTGCCACTTCCACTGGCCTGCATTAAAATGCATATATGGCCATATCTTGGTCGGCCACCAAGATATGACAGGTTGCCTATGAAAAAACACTGTGCCCATACAGCCAAAAAAACCGCACACGAAGAAAAAAAAAACTTCAACAGTCTTCTGTTTCACGCTCACCACCATACACGCGCACCGACGAATTACCGCAACATGGACCATCATACACTCCTCCAATGGCTGCGATAGCAATAGGAAAAATTTAAATTAAAAATTGTATTTTAAAAAAATTACCCAAGTGGAGGCCAAATGGTTGGCCACCAAGATCTCTGGTACGGTCTGCATGCGAAATCAACGCTACATCCAGGCTGGTGCGGCCAAAATTGGCGCTAGCATAGAACTTCATATTATTTTGACGGGAGATACAATCTATGTGTGTTCCAATGGCAACATAAATGGAAATGATTCAACACAGATTCTTCCTCTATCTTCTCCAGCAGGTAACCCATCACGTAGCCTCGACGAGCGGTTGGAGTAAGATCCGGAGCTAAGTGGTTGTGCTTCTCTCGTCCTCAATCTCCACATCTCAAGATCTATCACTTATGCTAATTCTCGGGAGACAATTTGCAACAACACCTTCAATTTACTGTAAGAACATAAAAATGATAAACAACATTTGAAACTGCCACTCATACGCGTGGCCATCCAATGCATCCATGCATTACTGTAGCTAGAGTTTGTTGGTAAAATAATTATACTAAAAAAAATTTATCCATGCCGAGCGCATCTTTGCCAATAGCATCGATGGCGCCGTCTTTCTCTGCTACTCCGCAGATGTCATTGGCAACATTTTCCTCTGTTATGCTCTTGATCGCCTCGGCAACCGCGGATGCCATAGCAACAGGCGGCCCGTAGTCGTCGGAATCCTCATCCTGAAAGCGGCAGCGGGGGTCAAGGGCAGTGGGATCGTGCACCATCTGGAGCATGAGGATTCCTTCACATTCACATGAAAGTTGTTTCGTGCCCAACAAAATCGTCCTCAGCGCGCTCGTGACGATATACGCCTGTAGATTTGAAAATACACGCCAAACAGAAAGATAAAACCACAAGAATGGAATACAGGAAAGTTGCACAAAACAGACGATTTATATTAATCGATGGAGTTTAAAAACTCCTTTTTGAATACAACTGGGCCTGTAACCCTTTTTGTGATACAAAAATTACAAGTTATGCTAGGGTTCTCCGAAACCCTAGCTGGCACGAACGGTGGCGCTTCCGAAGATCGTATCTTCAATCCCAACAGAGTGAGTGGGCTTTGTCGTATCCCTTGCTTGGACCACTCCAGCTTAATCAGCTGCCATCAATAAACTGGATCTGTCATCAAAAACCTGCACACATTAACACTATCAAGGAGTTAGAAATTAATGAGAGGGCTCCACTGCGTGAGCCCTCAGAAACAATCTAAAACCTTATAAAAACGGAATGCAGGAAATCAATAACAGATTAAAACATAAAATACGGCTACTTGCTTTAAACTAATTTATACCTGTTCTCTGTTAACGTAGCTAGACCAGGCGACACCTGGAAGTAATGTTGTTGTCAGAATAGGCTGCGGAAGGCGCCCTGGTGCACTCGCCGAACGCCCGCGTGCTTCTGGATCTGGATTACAGACGCCGGTCTGAGTCTGTGGCTGAAGGTAAACGCCCGTGGGCACTTGTTAAACGCCCGTGGGCACTTGGTGAAGGGGTAAACGCCCGTGGGCACTTGCGACAGGAATGGGAGATTCTGCAGAGTGCTGCAGAAGGAATGGCGGCGAAAGCGGCGACGGAAGCGGCGATGGATGCGGCGAAAGGGTAGCGAAAGAGAGGAGATAACGGTAGAAGAATTAGAATCAGAGATAGAAGTAGCAAAAGACCTAGGCGAAGAAGATAGGTAGCAGACATAGATAGGGTTTGAGCCATCAAAGTGACTCGATTTATAATCCACTCTTAGGGCACACTTTAGGGTTTTAACGACACTTTGAACGTGTGGCTAAGATTAAAGCGGATCCAAGGGTAGAGAATAAATCTTGGTTGTGGAATGGATTAAGATGGATGGACGGATGAGATTAAATGAAGGATGGACGGCTCAAATTAAATCACTTAAACTATTATTTAAATATATATATTAAAATATTAAAATATTAAAATATATATATATATAAATATTAATTTAAATAAATTTGGGGATGAAAAATGGCGGGAAAGGTGAAATTGGGCCAAATAATGGCGGGAAAGTGCGAATTTGGGCCAAATAATGGCGGGAAGGTGGATGACCGACATGTGGCTGACAGGAAGGTATAGATGACTTGCAAGTGGTTGGATTTTGGTGTCTACAACGCCAAATCAGGCGACGTCGCGGGCGCCCGGAAAATTTTCGACCACATGCCAAAGCGGGACCCCTGCTCGTGGACCTCCATGATTGCCGCCTACTGCAAGCACGGACCCGCCGAAGAGGCCCTAAATTTGCTCGACCTTATGAAAAATTCCGCCGCCAAACCCAACAATTTCACGTTCGTCGACGTCCTGCCCGCCTGTGCGAAAATGGGGGCCCTCAAACGCGGGGTTTCGATTCACATTGACGTGATCCGACGCGGGTTCCAATCCGACGTCTTCGTGCAAAGTGCCCTCGTCGACATGTATGCGAAATGCGGCAGCATGGAGGATGCGCGCCAAGTGTTTGAGACGGCGGTCGAGCTGTTTGAGGCGATGCCAAAGAGGGATGTTGCATCTTGGAATACCATGATTGGGGTTTATGTGCAGAGTGGGAGATGTGCGGAGGGGTTGAAGGTTTTCCATGAGATGAGGGACTCTGGTGTGAGACCGAATCGGAAAACTTTTGCCAACGTAAGCCTCAAAAAATCCCAACAAAGAAAACTGAAGAAACCTTGTAAAGTACACCAAACGACAGCGAAGGAAGAAACAAACGCAATCACCGAAAAATAGCCAGGTCTGTTGGCTGTGATGGCCTTGAAAAACAATAGAACTCCCAAGTTAAGCATCCAAGGTAGAATAGAACTGGGATGGGTGACCATCCGGGAAGTCCCGGTGGTTGCACCCTCTCTTCAAATTTTTTTTTTTTTAAATGGAAACCCAGATTCTATGGACGGATACATATGGGAAAAATGGATCACTAAAAAAAATTTGGAAGCCATGATTTTTCCAAAATTCTGGTTTCTGATCCATTGTAAACAATGGAGAGCATACTCCCTGTTTTGAAAAAAAATGGGGGAAAATGAAAAATGAAAAATGAAAAATGGGGGAAAGGATGAGGGGGGAGGGAGGATTTCCATGAGGGAAATCCCCCCTCAAGCTCACAAGGCCAGAGAAAGCCTGGAGCTCTGATACCAAATGTTGGGACTGAAACTGAAGGGATTGTTTTATTGATACAAATGGTTACAATATATAGGCATAAGCCTATATTCAACACATGACACTTGTCAAGAGAAACTGACAAGTGTCAAGGTGAAGGCATAGTGCACTTTAACTCTAACAGAATATGTGTGGCAACTCAGCTACATGGACTTGAAGTATTTTAAGGGGAAGAAGAAAGCCACCTTCTACCCATTCAATTAGCAAATAATGAGCCTGTAATAACCCACCCCTGTTGCGCTACACTGATCATCATATGAACCTCATCTATAGAGAATTTAGTGATGCTTGAAGATTCAACACAAAGCCTCTCCACCCCAACATCCTCTAAATCATAATAGAACTCCTCTCCTTGTGGTGAATCCACAAGGTCAATCATCATGCCACAATGATCTAAACCATCATGATCCATCATAGGAAGCAAACCATCATAAGAACATTGTTCTTTCCCCAAACTGTCATCATGCATCTCAAAGAGTGGGTTATGAAATGTTAACTCTACTCTCATATCAAAAAGGGGATTATCAAAAGTTTGGAAACCATCTTTACCACCTTGCATCAACTTGCAAGTAGCAATATGGGATCCTTCTCTTTCCATTTCTCTCTCATTAAAGTCAAGACCATGCAAGTTTAGAAGGCTGCTGTTATGTATACCAAAATCAGAATTAACTTCATACCTTTCAGCAGTGTCTCCATGGCTGCCCCAAGTCTCAATTGTGTCTCCTTCAAAGCTTGTCCCATCTTCATCACTAGGACTCCAATCACAATCAGCTTCATGCATTAAAATTTCTGATTTGTCTACAAGATCATGCCTTCCAAAATCCACTCCCACTATGGTATCCTCTTTGCATACCTTTTGCTCTAAGGTTAGGACAGCACTTTGGTCAAGAGGAAATTCATCCCAAAGTGGTTCTTCATCATATTTTGGAACCAAAACACCTGGATCCCATGGAACTATGAGCTGATGTTTTGTATCTGAAAGAGTATGCTCGTTGTGTACCTCATGAGTGGTTGATGTCCTGAACAAATCACTCTCCCAAGCAAAGGGGCTGAAATTATTACGAGCACTCCTCTCCCTAGACTCTGTTTGGAAATCACACCAATACCCATTTGAACTATCATCACAAGAGTGAGATAAGAAGTCATCATCATAAGCTGATTTGGATACTTCAACATGCTCTTCTTCTAAAAGTGCATTAGTGATCTCAACAATGTCATCACTTGCATCAACTCCACTAGTGTCATCAAGGAACCCGATAGTCATAGAAATCCCATTGGTTTGATCTGAATTTTCACCCAAGGTTGCTATTTTGACATCTCCACTAAACATATTCCCAACATGTGTAGATGCATGCATATCAATGGAGTCATTTTGGGACTCTACCATACATGCCTCATGAGATAAAGTATTTTCTTCATGTGAAATTTCTGCTATGAACTCCTCTTCTTCCTTATGCTCATCATTGACCAAGAAAGGTGTCAACTTCTTTTCACACTGTTTGAAAACATTGTTAACCAAGTCATATGCAGTTGTAGAAGTCTCCTGTTCTTCCCTCAAAATAGTCAATAACATAGATAAGATGGGCTGGAAGATGGCATCACTTTCATTAATAATCAAGGACATAATGGTTTTCATATAAGCAAAAATAGATTCCTCATGATCCTCACTGATAGAAGCTATGAAATGATGAAACATTTGAAGAATAAGATCATCACAATCTAAATCAAACAACAAAACACATGAACTGACTTTTGCCATCAACTCCAAATTCCTAACCCTCTTACCAAAAGAAGGGTTCTTGGTATCGTCCAACCCATGAAAGCTTTCAATGATCAATTGTAGAACCTCCCTCATTTTGTCATCATCGTAGGGAATTTCCGGAGCTGTAATTCGTATAATTTCACTAAGGCAGCAAGTAACAGCAAGTCGTACCTCTCCATCTGTGTGTTTCAACCACCTATCCTGACCCAAGGAAGTCCATGTAGGAGTTAAAGCAACCTGCCACACCACAGAAGGTGACTGTTCCACCACGGTCAAACATTCTTCTATCTCTTTTAGAATGTCAAGAGCAACATCACTTGACTGAGATAGATGATCAAGTTTACCACTTGCATACCAGAGTTTTCTGGCCAACTCTTTTCCATCTTTTGATGCCATACATATAACTGAAAATCAAATCTCCGAACTACCCAACAGGATGGCAGAATACTATGAGCTCTGATACCACTATAATAACCCACCCCTGTTGTGCTATATTTTTCTGGGTTTTTGAAAGCTTCGGTTTTTCTGGTTTTTATTTGTGTTTTTTGACTGAAGTAACAACATATAAGATAATACAACAAAACAGAGTTGTATGCAGCAATACCCAGATGCTTAAAACTCTTCTAAATCAAGATTCAGGAGAACCCACAAACATACAACTGAAATCTCTAAAGAAAGGAACGACATGCAACTGTTTCTAGAGATTATTACCAGATAATGCACAAATAACAGTACCCAGATACATGAAGCACTTTAAAATCAATTTTCACGAATACCCAATAACATGCAACTGATTCTGAAGAATTTAACAATCTAGGGTACAAAGTAACAATACCCAGATGGGTCGATTGATTTAGTATGCAAAGATATGCATACCCATTTGTTGTTTTTTCTGTATCCACGGGCAGCGAAGTCGAAGAACAAGAATGGCGTCCAAAATCAGTGTCATACCCTCAGGATAAGGGCTGCAATTGGGTCTCCAAGCCTCACGTCACATAGGCAAAGGTGTGGCTTGCCATATAAATCTATGCGCAAATTGCGCCAAAACCCTTTTTTTTAATTTGAATTTTTAAATGCAAGGAGCTAAAAACAAATTTGAATTCTTATGCTAATTGCAAGCAAAGCGTTTTTTCCTTTTGCTAATGGGTGAAGTTGCTTTGAAGCTTGCTTTAATACCATGTTCGAATTTGCAATGCTTTCCAGAATCATTCTAAAACATCCATTTACCACATCCGTATGCCAAAAAGAAGAATAGTACAATTAGACAATAGCAAAAATAAATGGCGTAAAGAAACGAAGGAAGACAAGAAGTATAAGGTGGGTGCCAATGGGCACCCCAAGATATCACATTTTATTCACACTGATTGTACAAATGGATCATCATTAAGCGGTATTTATAGTGATAGCAAATCCCCAATGAGAGGTTAACCTCAGATTGACATTAACTTAACCTTGAGGTTAACCTTACAATAAAACAATAATAAATTAACCTTTAAAAGGATTAACCAATAGCACTAATGGTGAAATATGAAAGGGCCCATAGGCTTACATGAACATGCCCATAGGCTTACATAAATGAGGACTTTCCTTAGGCTTATATAATCACATGCTCGCAGGCTAAATAAATGGCACTCATAAGCACCTCATCACACATTTGGCCTTGGCCTAAACAAGATCAGATTACACATATTTAAACACTTGGATGAGGAGACAACCATTGCCACTCTCGAAAGCAACCGTGGGTACAAATATGAGATTCAAAGTTGGTATGCTAACCCCCCAAAGTGGCAAACCTTCTACACCAACAAGGACGACTTCAACCCTGATGTTAAGCTTAATCTTCAAAGGTTGGAAGCACTCCAAAAGCTTAGGTACACAAATCGCAAGATCCTCGTATGGTAGAGGATGAGGTATGAAACGAACACAATCACCAAATCTACAAGAGATAGACTATTCTATGCCAAATTCTCTACCACCTAGCGCAGAAAACACCAAAAGAGCGATAAAGGGCTAAAACAATCAGTGAAGCTAAACCTCACCAGCTCAAGCCCATGAAAAGAGTAGCGCCAGAGATAACCATTTCAGCTACACCAAAAGCATTGGTGGCAGTCAATTCAGGCTCAGCAGTCAGACAAATGACCATAAAAGGCCAAAAGGGGTTCGAAAGATACGGATCCATGTTCAGAGAGTTGGCAGAAGCAAAAGAACAGCAACAGCAAAAGTAAACAGCTCATCTCAAGGAATGGGAAATCCCTCAAGGAGGCTTCCCTCCCAAGTTGGGAACAACCAATCAGGTGGCCACTACAGCACCCACTCCCACTCCCCTTTCACCATCCACCACTTCTCTCCCTCCCCATTCTTCCATTGCACTTCTCTCACCCTCCACCAATGCAGCCTATGGTTCTATAAGGGGCACCTTGCCCCAAACAATCACAATCACAGTGGGAACCACCCCCTCTCACATCATTTCCATTGCCCACTATGCAAATCACCACCTTACAACCATTAGTCCATACATCAATCCGCCTCCACCAACACAACCATGGCCAACTATGTCACATCACACTCCATCCACTTCCACTCCATTCCCCGTCATCACTACACAGTTCATCCCTTTAGATCCACCATCCACTTCCACATGTCAAGCATGCCCACCATCCCAAACCAGACAACTTCTCCTATAGGCAATGATGTCAGTCGCCCCAGCCCAAGAAGCTAAGTTTGTAGGAGCTCCCCCATCAACAAGCACAAATGGTAGGCCAAGCTCGGCCTTCGCATATAAAGTTGGAGAGACAGACATCATTAAGTCATTTGATGTCCTTGTTGAGGAGAAAATATGGAAGAATATACAAGACACTCAAAAAAAGGATCTCGAAGGCTTCAATGCTTTTCTAGTCACAATTTTCAAGGAAGGGGACAAGGTTTATTTTGCCAAAGCAACTAAAGGCAACCCCACTAAGGTAGCAACAACTCCTACTAACATGACTGCTACAATTTCTAAGTTGATCTAGACAAAATGGACCCATACCAAGTCATCCAATTGGCTAACCAACTAATGCTCGATGCAATAATGAGATATGGCCACCTCATAGTTGATGATGAAGCAGCACGGATCAAAAACAAAGGCATAGCTAAAAGCACAAAGGGATCAGCTCCAATAAGAAAATGAGGTGCTGAAGAAGGATCAACTGAAGAAGCAAGTTGAGGACCTCAAAACCCTGACTTGCCCAAGCTGAGAAAATCCAACAAGGGCTCAATGACCTCATGCAACAACTAACAGAAGAACAAAATTGGCTCTAGGAGAACATGTACGAGAAAGATCAACAAATTGTGGAGTTGATGGCCTCAAAACCAACTTGTTAAAGTCATTTTTGGAGGTCTTCTAAGCCAACTAAGTGGTGTATAACTGGAAGCATGTAACATCTAGTGTGCGCATAATTAGAAACATGTAACATTTGGTGGTGTAAGATTTTGTTAAAGTTGCCCCCAAATATTTACTTTTACTAGCAGTAATTGTTTCTCACCCCAGGTAACTTAGGGGTAAAGTTTTATTATAAATAGGGGCCTAAGTCCCTCATTGTATTCATATTTTGGCTATGAGAATTTAGAGCTACACTCTGTGAAACCCACATTGTGCTTTGTACTCATGAGGTTGTAAGAAATTGGCAAGTCCTTAGGCATTCCATTAGTGGCATTGCCCTTTTGGTTCATCAAGTGCACAATGGTTGTGGCATGGCCCTTCTAGCCTATCTTGTCATTCGCTTACCTATTTCATAATCAAACAAATGGGTAGACATTGACGTTATTCGACTTCTCATGTGTTGATTGACCGCACACTTTCCTCGCTATGGCGTATATGTCGTATTTCCTTAAATCTCACACTCTTAAACTTCCAAGCAATTTTATTTCTGCATTTTATTTTTCACACATTTTCCTTTCCGCATTTTACTTTCATGCAAGTTAGTTTAGATTAGTGTAGGAGGTTTTTGCGAGGACATTGGGGAGCCAACATAAATCCGTAGATAGGGAGGACCCATTGGCAATCCCATCCAAATTTTTTGTAACTCGAATTGGGGGTGCAAAACCTTAATCAGAAGGAGAATTTCCTGGTTCAACAATACTTAATAGGCATAACAAGATCAGTAGGCGGTTGGCAACTACCCAATTACATACAACATTAAAAATACCCAATACTTTATTACAACACTTTTCCAAATGCACATTCTTACAAACATTTGTCACTTAACAACAATATGGTAATCCTCCACCATTTAACTTGACATGGTAACATAATAACAAACACTTTGTATACACACATTTGTACATATACATTCATATACAAAAACATGCATTCATGCAAACATGTCAATTTGCTTGCCTATAACAGGGGGCACCGAAAGAAAGGAGCGAAGAGGCCACAAACAGAAGTTGATGCAATTAGAGGACCAGACATCACCATTATGGTTGTTGCCCCTTTAACACTGGCACTTCTTAGAAGCTCTGTACATTTAATGGTCCATGATTGCCAAGTCAAAAAGAACTTTGACCCTAGAGTGCCAATTTTGGAGAAGATGAGGATTGGAAAAGAATTAGTCCCAGTAGACGTTACACCAACATTGGAAGAGGGGGAAATACCAAAGGAAGACGCCCCATAGCAAATCATCTCCCCAACCAAGGATGGTACCCTGGCAACAAAGGTCATGACTTCAGATCCCACAATAACCTCATCCCTCTCTCCTTACATCTCTTCTCCACATGCGATTTCTTCTGCTTCTATTCCTCGAGTCCCCTTCAATTCTTCTCTGCCCAGTTCTCAAATCCCTCCCGCATCTATTGCACTTCCATCTCCATCGATAAGCACAACCATTGGGTCTTCTGAAGGCACACCGCCTCCAATTTCAAGTCAACCATCTTTTGCACCAACATCACCAATTACCTCATTCCCTTCACCCACGCTCGTCGTAGAGGTTACAATCACTCAACCACCTGTCTCCTATTCCATCACTTACACTCCATATCCCCTCCTGTATCTATTATCAACTATACTCACACAAATCACCTACAATCACTCAACCACCTGTCTCCTATTCCATCACTTACACTCCATATCCCCTTCTGTCTCTATCATCAACTACAATCACACAAATCACCACTCAAGTGTCAGTGATTACACTTCCACCTTCACCAACTACCATCACCATGCAATTTGCTCCACCCACTATATCATCCTGCCCACCTTCAACTCCATGTGTCTTTGCCAAGCAGTTCCTCAGGTTGGCCATGACATCACTGACACAAACATCACCATAGATGACCGAGTCAGTCAGACTCTGAACCACCCAAGAACAACAGTCCACCATAAGATCTAGTCAGACATTGGTCTAGCAGGAAATAGATGCCCCAACAAAGAAACAAATCAGGGATGTTATAGACTCTATGAAAGAGGCTGAAAAGAAAATAAAGGATGTCTCTGTTGGATTAAAAGCCTCAGCTCCAAAGGCACCTATAGTCCTGCACTCACAACTCACTGAGGGTTGAAAGAAAATAATGATAGCAGAAGCCCTCCACCTAGACCCAACCAAGCTTGCTACGGCCATGGCTGATTATGTCACAAAGCTATCAAAGTTAGAACTGACCAGAACCAACCCCTTCCAAATGCTGCAACTGGCAGGTCAATTACAGCAAAGAGAAACCATGAGGCATGCCCAGGTCTTGATAGACGTTAAGGCCTACAAGAAGCAGGCTTTAGATAATGCCCAAAGCGTGGTCCAATTGGCGACCGAGAAACAACAGCTCCAACAAGAACTATAGGCACTGAAGAAAGAAATCATTAAAAAGAACCCACTGAAAAAGAAGCTAGAGGAGATAAAGGGTAAGCTCATTGAAAATTACAAGCTAAAGAAACAACTGGAAGACCTTTCAGTTCAATTAGCACAAGAGCAAAACCGGCTTAGGCAGCAACTGGAGCAACAAAAGCAAGATTTGATGCTGCAGCTGGAACATGTGCAACTAGCCTCACAAGAGAAACATAAAGAGATTGCCCAACTGAAAAAAGAAAATGAGTTAAGGAAAGGTGAAGAAGCGATGAAGAGGCAAACCTCAGCAGTTGAACGAGTCAAGTCCCTATCAGATGATTTAAAATTTGAGATCGCAAATTCTAAAGCCTACTTTAACTTCATTGTTGAAGCAGATGTTATCTTGGATCAAACTGCCAATACAATCCAGCAAGCAGAAGAGGAGTTAGCTGCAAAAGGAAGGTATCCATGAGTGTTCTAACAATTGTCACCAATGTCTGCAGAACAAACTACACAGCGTGGGGTTCCAGATACAAATAATGTACTGAAGTAGCTGAAAACAATCCCTAATATTCAGAGAAGACTACAAGAATGCAAAAACTCTCATCACACCCTGAAGGCACCCATACAGAAAATGGTGGATGAAATTCAGCAATTGATGGGTTCCAGGTTGCCTAACATCTTTGACAGCTAAAAGTGACTCCTCACAGATGAGCAAGTAGACAAAATTTTCAACAAGGAAAAAAACAATGCAGAAAGTGGCGCTTCACCCGACAAAGTTGTTGAGTTGGAATCACTACTAAAGAAGCTCAAAGAGATAGTGGGGCAAAAGGAGAGGCTCTTTGAGAGCCAATATGAGGATATTGCTGGGAAGGTAAGAATGCTAACAAATTTGGAGCTGCCAGGTGATGCAGACTGGGAGGTGCTATTGAAACTGTTACCATGAGAGCTAAGAGACTCAATAATTTTGAAATTTTGCACTAGATGATCCCAAATTTGTAGAATGCATACCCAAAGATAAAGGCGGGACCTGGGATCTCCTGCGAATGGAGATTGGTGCCCTGAGAAATTGCCAGAAATGTAGTAGTTTGGCTAATACCTTTGTATACCCCAAAACTAGGGGCCATGAAAAACAAGGAGTCGCAATTTTGAAACCCCAAGAACACCTTTTCAGGCCCTTTAAGTTTCAAAGAATGACAGAAAACCAGCCAGTTATGGAAGTGGTGATCAGCCCAAAACAGTATTATTCATTAGAAGGTGCGATCTATTCAAAAGGAGTGATTTGTTCCAGATGAGTAATTTGCTAAATTGCAAAAGTAGCAAATCACTCCTTCTAGGATGAGCAAATCGTCAAATTTCAAGGCAAGCAACATGGAATTCGAGGAAACTACCAGGAAAGCGACATTTTTGTCATTTTTGACAGATTTGAGGACGAAAGCCTTCGAATCTCAGTTGACAGATTCAAGGACGAAAACCTTCAAATCTCAGGATCAGATCTTGGATTTAAACTGGTAGATCTATTACCGAGTCTGCATTGTGCATTCAGAGGAATTTAATTAGCAACTGGTGGTTGTTTGGCTCTTCTATTGTAATATCTCTACATTATTCAGTGGATGCAATTACCAAGTGCATGCTTTTAGTTTATTGTTCTATTTTCATTTGTGTGAATCTCCATGTATTGTCTCCTATTGAAATAATAATAAAAAAAGAAATATATATATATATACTGCTGTTCGAAAATTCTATGGCTGAAAATTTTGGGTGTTTTTTTTTGGAAATTGCATGTTAGTTTATATTTTGGGTAGGGATTTTACCAGTGGTATCAGAGCTAAGTTCCTGCCAGCCTGAGGGGTTATAAGAGTGTTGATTCTTGAATGTCACTTAGTGAAAGGGAAATAAGATATCAGAAGATAGAACAAAAAAAAACTTCAGGAAACCCTTATTCCACCTCCGGACACAGATAGCCGTGTAAAGATGTCGGATGAGGATAAAGAAAAGGAATTGCTTGAAACTATTAAGTCCTTGAAGGATGGACAACAGCAGCTTATTAACCTTTTCACCCAAGCATTTCAAAGTCTGGGTTCTATCCCCACTGCTATTCCTCTTGGTAACAGTGATAGAGGGGAATCCTCTGCTTTGGGAGCAAATCAGAAAACTCAGCAGGCATCTAGGACAATTAGTGGTCCCGGGCTACCTAGGGTTACCTTCTTATAGAGAGAGGCAGCACAGCCAGAGGAGGAGGTGGCAGAGCAGCAGGATGATGATTTGGCAGCTCTCCATGCAAAGTATAGAGCACAGAGTGAGGAGTTTTGGGCTGACATCTCTTTCTTAAATTTTTGTACCTTGAAGACAAAAACCAAACCTAAGAATGAGAGAAGACCTGTTGGTTACGAATCTGCCATGAGGAAAGGATTTTTGGTTAATGCGCCCAGATTCGCCCACCAGCATGAAAGGCCGGAAGGAAGAGATGCCTTCCGAGCCAATCTACGGAGAAGGCCGGCTCCTTTTTGGGGGGGGGATTTAAGCTAAAGGGAACAGGAAAGAAATAAAGGAACAGAAAGAGACAAATGTACAGAAAGAGATACAAATATGTCCAAAGGTTGGTGGGGGGAACTAACAGTACGGGAACACACCAATCACCGCTACTTACCGCATACAAACACAGAGCATGACAAGGAACTGCAAAACCTAGGCGTACTTCCGATACACCAGCAGCGTATGCACAGCTTCAATAGCTCCCTAGCAAACATTCCCTACAAGGAACTAACAGCAGGGGATCGTATCAATCACCAGATACATACACTGACAGGGGTAGAAAGTAAACCTAGAGATGCCAGAGCCAGGTATATGTGTTAGGTAGAGAGTTTAACCGCACAGCTTCAATGGCTCCCTAGCAAACATTCCCTACAAGGAACTAACAGCAGGGGATCGCATCAATCACCAGATACGGGCCAGCAACGTCACACACAACTGATGGAACTGCTACCAAATTTATAATGAATGCTTTAAATAATGAAGTACAGAAGGTGCTTTAAGCAAGCAATGCTAGAGGAACCTGATCGCCAAATGCCAAAGTGAATTAACGAGCAGCGACACAGGTGGGCCTAAGGCATATAATGAAAGACAGCATAAAAGAATAAAGATAGTAGAACAGAACCAGGCATACAGATTGTATTTATAAGCAGAAGTACAGTTACAGTAAGCACAGTAGTTCCCTAACAAACATTCCCCTTCCACCCTTTACAATGAATTTCAGATGGGCTTTTATAGCCCGAGTCCCACTTGTTACATTAATGGGCACAGAGTCCCAGTCAAACATGAGCTGACAGAAGCGGCGAAAGAGCTGCAAATGCTGACCTTTTGTCGGACTGGGCTGTACCCGCAGCATGGTCTTCCTGGAAATTGGACAGCTACGTGGCGGAGTGCTGGGTAATTCTTCAAGTCGGCAGGGTTGCTAGTAGCTGGAGCAGGTGAAACCTCAGATCAGCTTTGAATGTGGCTATTAACGCAGGCGGTGCAGGCAGCCCATGCTTATCCCTTTTGGTCGGCAGTCTTGGTTCAAATCCCGAAGCTGGACACTTGTCTGATGATGGGTTATGCCGTGTGACACATGCCTGCCTTAGAGGGCATTCTATCCATCTTTGCTTGGGATCGGGGCTCCTTGGGATGCGTGCAAAAATCAGTGCAGTCGGGGAAGGCCTTCAAGCCTTGGTCAAATTCCGGGTTTGTTCCCCTACTGCACACTCGTCAAGGGCGCATTCCCGCTCCGTTGAGAAGTCGAATCTGCGCACGAGCGAACACCGGTGTCCGCCGCCATATGGACTCGCTCCGGCATTTTACCTTTTTCTCGCATTGACTCGTCGATCCGCTAGTGCAAGGTGCGCCCGGGAGGTGGGGCGAAGTGCGAACTTCGCACCAAAATTGGGCGAAGTGCGCACTTCGCACCCGGACTTAGCCAATTTCAGATAGACCCGCTGGAAAGCTGGAAAATCAACTTGGGAACTCCATGGAAAAAAGGGGGAGAGAAAGAGAATGGGAAAGAAAAGGAAAGGGAGAGAAGCGAGAAAAACGGAAGGAGGAAAAGAAGAGCAACGATCGTTACAAAACAACATTGAAGACATTGCACCCCGTGCAAAAATGTGACAACATTTCCGCGGCTCGCGGGGTGTCGAGCTCGCCTCGGCGCAAAGAATCCATGCCTTCATCCTTTGGGTGCGAGAGGAACTTGCCTCCCCCGCCTTTTTCTGCTCTAACTGTTCTCCTTGCGGCAACTGTTCTTCAGATTCATCTTTGTCAGTCGCCTCATCAGTATCTCCTTCTGAAAGGTCTCCATTTCCTGCTTCTGCCTCGCACATGCGAGTGTACGCCTCCTGGGCTGAGCGCCAGGCTTCTGCTTCGAATGGCTTGCGGTCAGCTATGTCTTCTAATGCTCCGTGAAAAGCAGCGACCGCGTGCAGGTCGATGGTGAGGTATCTTTTCTCTAACTCCTGGAAATAGGAGCGGATCTTGGAATATCTGGACACCATCTGAGTGACCTGACTGTCTTGAATTGGCTCTGTCCAGCTATCAATTTCAGCTGTATCTGCTTCAAAGGACTGCCAATTCCTCTTTACCCGATCTAGGGTAAGGAGCTCGCCATTCTCAACAAAACCTGGACACCCAAGTTCTGTAAGAGCGTGAAAGGGGGCCAGACAGATATCTTTTTCATGCCCGAATGCATCAAGCATTCGTCTGGCCACTCTCACCTCTTCAACTTTTCTAAAATATTTGTGCAAGGTCACCCTTGCACCTGCCCATTCTGCAGCCGAATGAGGACACGGGGGAAAAAGACGCCGTCGCGCTCGCGCTCTCGAAGGTTTATCGCCGAGTCCAGCCATTGCTTTGCTCGGCGCTCGGCCTCCTCTACCACGAAGCTTTCCCTGGGCAGAAACTTCTTGAATCCTGGATGCGAAGTCCAGGACTGCCATCGCCTTAAAGGTATGGGGCTTGCATTCCCTCAGCAAACCAGCCCTCATTTCCATAACTTTTGCCTTTGAAAAGACAGCCGCTTGAGATGTTTTTTCTGCAAGTCGCGATCGTGCCTGCTTCAAAGACTCCTGGAGCTGAGAAATCTGCTCCGAGGCTGCTTTCTTTTCGGTTGCGGCCTGTTGCTGAGAAGCGGCTAGCTGGGCTTTGAATTCATCGGTTTCTCGCCGCGCCGCTTCCAGCTGCTCAGTGGACCTAGATAGGTCCTCTTCAAGTTGCCTTACTTTGTCCTGCAACGCAAAAAGTTCTTCCTGCTCCTCCAGACTCTTGACAAAGAGATTGTCAGCTTTGCGCATGATCGTCTGAATCTCATCATGTTTATCAATGTCATCAAAGCTTTTCTCCTTTGTCTGGAGCACGTAGTCCGCCTTAGTCATTTCTCGGAGAGGCTTCTTCACTATTGGGATTATTTTCTCCGTTGTAATCACTCTCCTTCCGAAATCATACTTTGCGCGTTTTGCCGGGGCGGCTATCTCTTCATGTCTCCTCCGCTTCATGTCTTGGCGGAAAGAGACAGAATACTCTACGGCTCTCGTTGCCAGGGGCAAGTCATCCGAGTTCGGAGGTCGTCCATAAAATCTGGTTCCCCAGCCTAGGGATCTCGCCGAGACGTCTCTCTGCGGGGATGGGATCAGGAGGAACCGGACAGACCTTGGAAGAATCGGTCGCTTGTGGGGGCGACCGGGAAACGGAAATGGGAGAGGCTGAGATTGTGAGGGTTTGAAGCGGCTGAGGCGGAGGATGTGATGGTGAATGGACAGCCTCAGCACTAACCTCGGGCGAAGGGTTTGGAGTTGTGTTCAGAGAAAGAGAGACGTTAGGGTTCTGAGCAAACTGGTCGAAAGAATGGGGACCGCTAGAAGGGCGCGGAGACGGGGAGGAGGATGTGGTCATGGCTCGCCCAGATTGAGCGGGGGACTGAGTAGAAGTAGAACTGGGTGAGACAAGAGAGACAGGGACAGCAAACGTACCCGCGGGCTCCGCCTCGAGCCGATGCCGGGTGAATGTCTTCTCTTATTGTCTCGGCGGCTGGCTTGGGACTGCCCAAAGGAACTGCCTCTGCGGCGGCAGGACGCGGCTGCGGCTCTGCGACTGGCTGCTGCACTATCAGGCTAGGTCGCCTGATTTTCTCAACTCTCCTCCGCTTCTTTTCTTCTGGAACAACTGTCGGATCAGGGGAAGGAGACGAAGCAGGTGCAGCAGGCGCTGATGCTCCCACGGTAAACTTGTACCGGGGTTTGACTTGCAGAAGGTCTGCCGCAACCGGTCTGCGTTCTGGCGGTGCTGGTGCTTTTCTTGCCTGAGGAAGTGCCTCTGGCGCTGCCTCGGCTAACTTTTTCGCCTTTTCAGGCGCCGCCTTAGGAGCTACGAACTGCATTGGATCGGCCTGGGTACTTGCTGGGCCGGCGCTCGGTGCTGCCGAAGTGTACAACCGTTTGGGAGGAGACCCACTTTTATAATCCTCAAAGGGGCCTCTGGGAACGTAACCTTGATATGCGAACGGCCGCCACTGTCATGATGTCTGGTCATAGAGAACCGAGAAGTCGTCATCTACGGCCGGGTTTCTCCTTGTGGATTTATCGTGCTGTGTGCGGCATCTCATTTTCCAAACATTCAATAATCTTTTCTTTAGACCAGCTTAAGGCCCGCAATCTTGGACAAAAATTTTTTGAACCCCGGAGATGAGAAGTGATGGTCCCGGTTTCTCTTGGGGTCATATGTCACCTCCTCGCAAGAGAAATCCCGCCAAGGGGGAGAAGCTTCCATTAATTCAATCTCCCAGCCAAGGTCCACATGGACCACGTCGCATCTATCTTCGGTTATGTCCCGGGGGCACGGATGTGCAAACTTTCCCCTTATCCCATGAGGGTCATACTTCCAGTCAGTGGCAGCAAAACCGAGCCAATCCGGGACAGCGCTTGCCCTAGGTAGACATGTTGTCCTACCTCAATAATCTCAACATTGGCCCCGGAAAGAGGATATTGAAAAATCTGTCCTCTTTTCTTCCCTAGGCCGAACTCTTCTTCCACATAGTCCATCCGTCGGGCAACTTCCATCCCGAACGGATGCTCGAGCACCAATAGGGCAGCAAATAGGGTTTGCCCTTGAATCCGTAGATTCCGATCACAATCCCCGCGTCGGCCTCGAAACGTCCCCGAGCTTCTGATTTATCAAAGCACTCGTCATTTCTCTCGGGGAACGGGGGATTTCACTTTCGGTGAAGACTGACATGACGAATCCCAGAAAGTTGAAGTTGAACTTGTAGTAGGACCCTTTCCGGTATAAGTCATCCGTCCGATCTATAGACGGGTTGGGGTTCTCCCTTCTCGTTAACCTTCTTCAGGTTCAGGATCGGCATTTGGGGGTGCAGATGGTACAAGCAGAGCCAGACCAGAACAGAACTGAAACGAAAATTGGTTGACTGGCGCTTCTGGATCTTCAGCAGACTGGAATGAATGGCGTAAGCCACCTACCGTCTGCTTGATCGAAAGAGATGGGGCGTTTTCCGCTCCGCTGCGCCGCTGGTTCGTAAGATTCTCCACACAGGAGGCATTCTGCCAGCGCCAGCTGGTACGGGTGTACCAGCTCATCGGAGTCGCAGTCGAGGATCCATGCCAAGATGGTATATAGATACTTGCTCTGAAATTTTACCAAAGGCATGGGGCCAGTCGGCCATTGTCCGATCGGAAGCGGGCGCTCAGCTCTGAATTGAGGAAATCCCTCATTCGCTTGGTGTGCGTGAAACGTCCCGCTTGTTCGCCCAAATTGATTTTTCTGAGGATGGTGCTGGAGTCGTACTCCAGCCCTGGGGCAAAAGCTGGCTGCACAGTCTCCCTGCGCAGTGCGAACAAGGGTTTGCCGCTGGAACCGGCAGATTTGCCGGGAAGCTGGTTTATAGTGTCCGACAATTAAGTCTATCGACTCCGGTCATTGGTGGACAGGAGGGCACATGAATCTGAAGAGGTTTGATTTGTACGCCGCTCCAAAATGATGGGAGGGCGAAACCTTGTCAACCCAGCTCTCCACATTCGCTCTCAGCTGAGTTAGGCTCATGGAAAACGAGTCGTCCACATATCCTCGCCGTGTAATTCACCGGAGGTGGTGGGGATTGCCCACGCTGTACCTTCTTCGTCCGGGCCTTTGACTTTTCTCCGGCGGAGGATCGCCTTTGAAAACTCCTAGCCGCGGCAAATCCCTCTGGTTCATTGCGTCGCACTGGATCTGCGCCGACACGTGCATTTTTCCCTTGTCCATCTCTCCGAGTCAGCAATAATGACGAGTTCAGCTGTCTCGCAACAAATTTCGCTATCGAAGAATAATTAGCACTGTCCGAGGAATAATCTCTGCAATCTGGAATGTTGGCATGATTCTGACCCCCTTTTCTAGATAAAAACAGCGTCATTAATGCAACGCAGGAGGGGTAGGTCGGCTGAGTTAAAACCCTTGGTGGCCGCGCAGGAGAACGTTTAGGAAAAGACGCGCCCCGGCAGCCGTCCCTTGCTTTTTTAGTTGCGTTTTCGCTTGAAAAACGCGCAATCATTAACTCAGCGTTGGGGACTGCACCATGGTTGACGTTGCTGCCACCACTTGGGCACGCTGATCAAGACAAAACCTTCGGTGCGGAAACCCACATTAAAACAAGTGCAAACGCGCCCTGGGCCCAGCTTGGGGTTTTTGAAATTTTTTTTTTTTATTATTCTTTAAACCGCGTCCCAATACTGGCCCGGAAAACTAGGCGCAGCCGGACTTCGCCCGGAGTTGGGCACGGCCCGACCTCGCCGGCGAAGTCGGACTTCGCCCGAATTCGGCGAGTACGAACTTCGCACCAAAACTGGGCGAAGTGCGAACTTCGCGCGAAGCGCGTGCTTGAACTGTTCTACCTCTGTTTTTAGCTGCGCCCAAGGTTTGGGCGCGATCTGGGTCTTTGCCTTTTTCTCTTTAGATGGACTTCGCACGGGCGCTGGCCGCTTTGTTCGGACTTCGGCCGAAACTTGAGGCGAAGTGCGAACTTCGCGCGAAGTTCGCACTTCGCCCAAGTTTTGAGCGCAGCGCGCACTTCGCACGGGCGCTGGCCGAAGTCGGACTTCGGTGCGAAGTTCGTACTTTGCACGAAGTTCGTACTTCGCACGAAGGGTTGCGCAGTGCGAACTTTAGTCTGCTTCAGCTTGCTGGGACAAACTTCGCAATTCGGCTGGGCCGAAGTCCGGCGTCGCTGCGAAGTCGGACTTCGGTCAACACTTAGTCGATTTCGCTCTTTTTTCTCCTTTCTTTTTCTGCATAGCCGAACTTCGCCCCTCCTGCGGGGCAACGATAGACTTCGTTGCGAAGTCTGTCTTTCTCTCCCATGCCGCATTTAAGCTCAAAGAAGGAAAAATAAACTGAATGCTAAAACTGGAAACTATACATGCGGGGAAAAATAAAAACACAAGGCAAAATTTTTACAGGGAAGGGCCACTCGGGCGCCTTTAACAGACGATAAAGCTTCAAGTGGAACCCGTTGACGGGGATGGGGAGGAGCCGACCCTCCATATCCGAAAGTATGTAGGCATTGAACCGATTCACCCGGCAATCTGATAAGGGCCCTCCCAGAGAGCATCAAATTTTCCATGATTACCCGGTTTTGCCTTGTATGAGTCCCACTTCAGCACCAGGTCCCCGACTTTGAAAACTCGGGCAGTGGTGCCTTTGGCAAACCAGCCTTTAGTGGCTGCAATGTGATCGGCGAAGGCCTGGTATGCACTTTCTCTGTCTTCTTCCAACTGCAGGAGTTGGCACAACCTGTCGTCTACCGGGTCTCCGCTGCTCCTGTCTTCGTCAATCATCCACAGGGCGGGGATTTCAATGTGTGATGGCATAACAGCTTGCTTGCCATAGACGAGCGCGTAGGGGGACGTCTTGAGGGATTTCTTGAACGCAACTCTGTCCGCCCATAGCGCCCGGTTCAGGAGCAAGTGCCAAGTCCGCTTATTTTTTTCAATGGTCCTCCGGAGAATTTTCAGGAGGTTCTTGTTAGTAGACTCGGCAAGGCCATTCCCCCGCGGGTAGTAATTAGAAGACATCTTGTGATAGATGCCAAGGCCGCTGGTGTACTCCGTGAGTACAGCGCCTACAAATCCCGGACCGTTGATCCGTCACAATCGACTCGGAACCCCGAAGCGGGTAATCGGGCTCTCAATGAACTCGATGACCGTTTCTTGGTCGGCGTTCTTGGTCGGGATCGCCTCCGTCCACCGTGTGAAATAGTCGATGAGTCGTGAGAATAAACTTGTGGCCGGCGGAGGAGTTAGGAGAAATCACCCCAATGAAGTCCGGACCCCATTGCTCGGAACGGAGCTTCGGCTTGAATCGATTGAAGGGGCAGGGGTGCTTTTCTCGTTTCGCCAGCATACCTGCGGCATTGATCACACTTGGCACGGACCGCATACGCGTCTGCAACGCAGTGGGCCAATAGTATCCAGCCCTTATTATTTTTAAGGCCGTTGGCCTTGAAGAATGGTGACCCCAGGCATCCCAGAATGAAATTCTCCGAGGACCCTAGGCTGGTCAGATTTTAAGACGCACCGCAACAGGATGCCGTCAATGTTTTTAAAGTAAAGCCCCTCGGGGCGAAGAGTGTACTTAAGTGCACCTAGCCGAAATCTCCTTCGTTGTGAGGCGTTCAGGTGATCGGGACATCTTCCGGTGCAGAAGTATCTCACCAGTTCATCTGTCCAATCACTCCCCTCCGATAAGGAGTTGGTTAGGTAGACGCGTGTCGCTGTGTCCTCCCACTTACAGGCGGAGATGCCGGCTACAGCGCTTCGGGCCAATTCCTGACACAAGGCTCGGCCTCTGATAAGCTTGGTGGGCCGTACTTCGATGTCAAACTCCCGGATCTTGGCAATCCATCCCGCTCTCTTGTGACCCGGTTCCCCTTGCAAGATGAAACTGCGAACATCGGGATGAATCACAAAGACAGTGGTCTTACTTTGGGAGACAAAGTGCCTGAGCTTTCGAAGGGACTTCCGCATGGACCTGCCGCTCTATAAAATTGTACTTCTCTTCGTGTGGCGGGAATCACTTGGCTTAGGAACGCAATGGGGCGCTCCTCACCGTCGTCTCCCTTCTAAGTCAGGACTGCAGCGTAACTTTCGGGTTCTCCCACTGCATACAGGATGAAGTCCTTGGAGTAGTCCGGGTTTGTCAACACCGGAGCTTGCGCAATTCGAGCCTTGATTTCCTCGAAAGCTTGCTCTCTCTCATCAATCCATTCGTAAGGTGTATCTTTCTTCAACAATTCGGCCATAGGCTTGATCACCCGTGCGAAGTCCGGAATGAACTTCCGCACAAAGTTAATCCGACCGAAGAAGGATCTGCAGACCTTTTTTATCGATGGGGGCGGCAGCGAATGAGGGCTTGTGCTCTGTCGGGGTCAATGGCGAGGCCTTCCTCGGAGATGACATGTCCCAGCGAGCTTTCCTTCCTTTACCGCGAAGACAGACTTCTTTGGGTTTATAGATATGCCGAATTCTCGACAACTTTCAAATATCCGCACGCAGTGCGAAACATGATCTTCTCGTCGGTGAGAGAAAACAATCATGTCATCAAGATAGATGACAATAATCTTGTTGAGCAGCTCTCGGAAGGCCAGGTCCATGGCCCTTTGGAACGTGGCACCAGCATTGGATAAACCAAACGGCATGCGCTGATAGGCGAACGTCCCCCACTTGGTGGTAAACGCCGTCTTATGCTGGTCTTCGTCTTTAACCCAAATCTGGTTGTAGCCGAAAAATCCATCTAAAAGTGAAAATCTCTGGGCTCCAGCAACGATATGCAAAATTTGGTCGATTTGGGGAAGCGGATAGTGGTCCCGGAGGGAAACCTGATTTAGGTTTCTGAAGTCGACACAGAGACGTATGTCGCCATTCTTTTTCCTCACGGGCACCAGATTCGCGACCCAGGATGAATGTTTGATGGGGTAGATGATCTTGGCCTCCGGCATCTTCAAGAGCTCGGTCTTCATCATGGCCTCAACCTTTGGATTTACGGCCCTTTGCTTTTGTCGGAACGGCTTGGCGCCATCCTCTAGCTCGATGGTATGCTGGATGACAGATCTGTCATACCCCCTCAAATCTTCGTAGCACCAGGCCACGATGTCGGGGAACTCCTGGCACAGTGATCTAATCTGCACCCGCTCCTCCGACGTGCAGTCTGTTCCGACCTTGATGGTTTTATCAGGTTCGAGCTCCAGGTCAGCATACTGCCTCGGGTCTACTTTGATCCTGTGGGATATGGCTCTGTCATTCCGATCAAAGAGACTTTCTAATGTAATCAATCCTTTTGGGACGTGATTATTCTCAGAATCGTATCAACCCCTCATATTGCTCGTCATCATGGTCTCTACCTTCGATTACACACACTTCGTTAACCGGGAATGTGACGATCTCCTCGTCACGACTGAATACCCGCGTAAGGTATCCCTATCGAGCACGAAGGCTCAGTAAATGGTGCGGACCGGCTCGGTTTACGGACGACGTCTTCAGCTGAACGTACCTGGCTCCAACAGACGCCAGAATATCCGCGTGCTTGTTTCTCTCACGCGATATTGCCTTAACGTTCAATGAGTCAAACGATTCCATCAGGTCCCAGACCCGATTGCGGTACGCTCTAAGATAGTGATGCTTAGACGCGCATTTATTCGTAACTTGATGACACACTAACTCCGAATCTCCGAAAATTTGGAGATGCTTGATTCCGAGCCTTTCCGCCTTTCGCGGACCTAAGCACGAGGCTTCGTATTCCGCCGAATTGTTAGTACAGCTCCGGGCCGACTCGTAGGCATAGTCCCTCCGGATTCCGGTTGGAGAAACCAGGAGGACCCTCGCACCGACGCCATTCTTGCAACGGGCGCCGTCAAAGAAAAGCTTCCACGGCTCTTCGGGTGCAGGTCCTACCTCCTTCGCAACGGACACGTCAAGCTCCTCGGGCCGCTTAATGGAATAACAGCCTCGCTTCAGTCCCGATTACGGCATTAAAATCCCGCAACGAGAACTCGTCTTCTAGCCGTAGCACTTCGAGAGCTTGCTCGGTCGGTCCTCATCGTCACCGCTTCTTCTTCTGATAACTGGACCATGCAGTCCATCTCTCCGCCGGGTATCTTGTCTACTAGAAAAGGAGAAGGCTTCTCATTGAAAATTTTCAGTCTCCTTCCTTTGAAAGGCACTTCCATGTGCGAGTAGTCTAGAGACAGTACCCGCCCAAATTCGCAGCTGAACTCCCGAGAGAGACACATGCCGAAGTAAGGCTCCGAGTCAACAATCACGACCTCTTGGATGACCACAATGTCGAGAGCTTTGTGCAGCCGGATAGGGATGTCCTTTATGACACCAACTCGTCTTGACAGGGGTGCCGTCTAATTGCAGCACACCTTGGCTGCTCCGTGTGTATTCCATCCCGATCTCATCGCAGACTGCCTTCGGCATCACGATCGAGGAAGCACCAGAATCCACCATGCAATTGTGAACTATGTGCCCTTGCATCCGCAAAGACAGATAAAAGGGTGGCGGTCTGTTCTTCCCGGTGGTGGAGACTGTCAAAGGTTGAACCGAGACAGCAGGTCGCATCCGCTTGCCATTCTTCATGTTTTTTAGTGATTCTTGCAGCAGATCTACCTGGCCTGGAAGCAGAAGGGCATCGTACATGCTGATTCTGGCAGGAGTCTTCTTTAACTCGTCTACAATGCTGTAGCCCGAGGTACTAGCTCCTTCCGCTGGTTTAGCTGGTTCATACTTGGTCCGGTGATCGTTGGGTGGCCTCAACTCGCCGTCTCTTGGTCGGAGACGGGTACCTCGGCCTTCTCCCCGGGCTTGTTCTTTGGTTTCGGCTGGGGGCTGAAGTACAGGGAGCTTAGCGGGAGTTGGGGCCTTTGCTGGAGGCTTAGCTGGAACAGCAGCGGTCTTTGCTGGAGAAGGTTTAGCGGGAGCTTTATCTTTGGATGCCTTCTCCTGGGCTGTGTAAGGCCACAGCCGCTTGTACGGTGGCAGCCCATTGGGCTGCGGTCTTTCTCTTCTCGTGTATACCTGCAAAGGTTTAGCCGTGTCCGCAGCCTTTCTTTTCTTCCTTGGCGGGCGTCACCGGGTTCTCTTCGCGGGGGCAAAATTGGCCTCACCGTCCAAGATCATGTACGACCTCATCATCTTCTATAGTGCTGCCGGCCAAGGTCCTGGATGTAGTGCTTGGTGCAAAGTGCAATCTTCCTCCGAATGCGGGTCATTGCAAGTAGTGCACCGGTTGACTCGGTCAGGAGGACCAGGTGGGTCATCTATAGCAACATTTCTCGGAGGCGGACGCCTCTGCGGTTGGTTTTCTGGGGCTTTATCTTTTGTCAATGCCGGCGGCGCATACGGCCTTCTAGGAGCAAAGTCCATTTGGGCCTGCTTCTTTTTCATAGCTGTCATGTCATTCGACATGGCATGATATCCGGAGGCCAAAGCCCGCACTTCTTGTAGAATCGTGTTCTGGATGCTGCTGTCGGGAGGCGGCAACTGTGCCGGTGGAGGCAAAGCGGCCAATGGAGGAGGGTTAGAATAAGACGCATACCGCGGGGGAGCAGGAAGCGCCGGAAAATGCGGAGCGGGAGGAGGCGGATGAGGGTAATGCAACTGAGGCGGGCCGTATTGAGTTACGACCGGCGCCGGATTCCATCGCGGGCCGGGCTGCTGCCCCGAAGTAGACGGCACACCACCGTAGGCGGAAGGATACTGCGATCTTGGAAAGTCGGGATGAATCGGCTCCTCGCACTGGACGGAAGCCTCGCCGATGGAGATAATGTCGCCTTCGCTTGCCGGGCAGCTTCGTACAGATGCGGGGAACTCGTCAATTCGGGCAATCTTCAGCAACGAGGCATATGTCCGAGTTGAAGGACCTCGGATAGTAGTGAGCAGCCATGCCGGTCGAAGGCCGAAGTTCCCGAGGTACCCGTTTCCGGGATCTCGCAAACCTAATGTTAAAATCGGACACCTCCTCTTGAGGATGCCTCCGGATTGCTTGGAACCGATGCGAGAGAGGTAGGATCAGCAGACTCGTTGCATCCTTTTACGAGCCTCCTGGAAAGCCAGGGCCAACCAGTGATGGATCCCTCTGGCAGCGATCTCCACCAGTAGAGAAGCTTTCCCCTCAGGGAAAGGGCCAACAGACGGGTCTTCACACTTTCATCGGTGATGGTATGCAGTGCGGCCAGGGCAAGGATGTCCTGGATGTGCTCGTACGCCGTCTTACCGTAGCCGTCGTATGTGGGAATAGACTTTAAAGCAGCAGGGGGCACAGCTTGCTGACCGATCAGGGCCAAAGGCCCTGTAGAGTCCACCGCCGGGAAGAGATCATCGTCATTCGGCTGTTGATCAGCCATTTCTTCTTCTTCTCCGCCGTCGGTTGTGTACTCGGTATCGGTACTTTTCGAGGATACAAGATTTTCCTCTTCCTCGGCCTCTTCTACTTCGTACTCGGCTCTTCCGACCTCAGCTTCGGCCTCTTCTTGGATCTCAGCCTCGGCTTCGTCGAAATGAGCTCGCGGATCAGCCAGCCCGGGTATCTCGCCTCGAGCGTGGATGTCTAGTTCGTAGAACTCAAGCGGGCTTCTCGGATTTCTTGTTCGCCACCTTCTCGTGTGCATGAAGGTGACCGGACCGGTCTTCTAGACTCAGAGGATTTGTTCGTGCAGAGTCGCCGAGTGTTCAGATTTGGAACAGCAATGAAGCGAACACCGGTGCTTCGATTCTGTCGGGGGTGAGAAACTTCCTTGTCTCACCAAGAGCTCAGGAACTGTCAGCGCCAGGTGAAGACTGATCAGAAAATCTCTCGTCAGATGTGGGACCCGTGTTCCGCCGAGCGTGGCAGAGAAACTGTTGCGCTAGGTGGAAACTGGATGGGCACTCTTTCTTTAAATCGTGGGACAAGCGTCCCACCGGGCGTGCCAGAGAAACTGTTGGTTACGAATCTGCCATGAGGAAAGGATTTTTGGTTAATGCGCCCAGATTCGCCCACCAGCATGAAAGGCCGGAAGGAAGAGATGCCTTCCGAGCCAATCTCCGGAGAAGGCCGGCTCCTTTTTGGGGGGGGATTTAAGCTAAAGGGAACAGGAAAGAAATAAAGGAACAGAAAGAGACAAATGTACAGAAAGAGATACAAATATGTCCAAAGGTTGGTGGGGGGGAACTAACAGTACGGGAACACACCAATCACCGCTACTTACTGCATACAAACACAGAGCATGACAAGGAACTGCAAAACCTAGGCGTACTTCCGATACACCAGCAAGCCGTATGCACAGCTTCAATAGCTCCCTAGCAAACATTCCCTACAAGGAACTAACAGCAAGGGATCGTATCAATCACCAGATACATACACTGACAGGGGTAGAAAGTAAACCTAGAGATGCCAGAGCCAGGTATATGTGTTAGGTAGAGAGTTTAACCGCACAGCTTCAATGGCTCCCTAGCAAACATTCCCTACAAGGAACTAACGAAGTAGGGATCGCATCAATCACCAGATACGGGCCAGCAACGTCACACACAACTGATGGAACTGCTACCAAATTTATAATGAATGCTTTAAATAATGAAGAACAGAAGGTGCTTTAAGCAAGCAATGCTAGAGGAACCTGATCGCCAAATGCCAAAGTGAATTAACGAGCAGCGACACAGGAGGGCCTAAGGCATATAATGAAAGACAGCATAAAAGAATAAAGATAGTAGAATCGAGAACCGGGCATACAGATTGTATTTATAAGCGTAAGTACAGTATACAAGAAGCACGATAGTTCCCTAACAAACATTCCCCTTCCACCCTTTACAATGAATTTCAGATGGGCTTTTATAGCCCGAGTCCCACTTGTTACATTAATGGGCACGAGTCCCGATCAAACATGAGTCGACGTAAGCGGCGAAAGAGCTGCAAATGCTGACCTTTTGTCGGACTGGGCTGTACCCGCAGCATGGTCTTCCTGGAAATTGGACAGCTACGTGGCGGAGTGCTGGGTAATTCTTCAAGTCGGCAGGGTTGCTAGTAGCTGGAGCAGGTGAAACCTCAGATCAGCTTTGAATGTGGCTATTAACGCAAGCGGTGCAGGCAGCCCATGCTTATCCCTTTTGGTCGGCAGCCTTGGTTCAAATCCCGAAGTCGGACACTTGTCCGGTGATGGGTTATGCCGTGTGACACATGCCTGCCTTAGAGGGCATTCTATCCATCTTTGCTTGGGATCGGGGCTCCTTGGGATGCGTGCAAAAATCAGTGCAGTCGGGGAAGGCCTTCAAGCCTTGGTCAAATTCCGGGTTTGTTCCCCTACTGTACACCTGTCAAGGGCGCATTCCCGCTCCGTTGAGAAGTCGAACTGCGCACAGGCGAACACTGGTGTCTGCCGCCATATGGACCTGCTCCGGCATTTTACCTTTTTTCTGCATTGACCTGTCAGTCTGCCAGTGCAAGGTGCGCCCAGGAGGTGGGGCGAAGTGCGCACTTCGCACCAAAACTGGGCGAAGTGCGAACTTCGCACCCAGACTTAGCCAATTTCAGATAGACCTGCTGGAAAGCTGGAAAATCAACTGGGGAACTCCATGGAAAAAAGGGGGGAGAGAAAGAGAATGGGAAAGAAAAGGAAAGGGAGAGAAGCGAGAAAAACGGAAGGAGGAAAAGAAGAGCAGCACTGTTACAAAACAACATTGAAGACATTGCACCCCGTGCAAAAATGTGACAACAAGACCAAATCAGAACCATCCTCCTAGGGATCTGCATAACAGATTTGGAAAACTCACAGTTCCTTCATTTGATGGATCCAACAAATTTTCAGCTCGTGCTTGGATTCAGAAGCTAAACACCTATTTTTCCTTGAGTCCGATGTATGAGGAGGAGGTGATTAAGTTTGCTACCCTTCACTTAGAAGGAGTTGCTCACGAGTGGTGGTATCATGGTCTAATTACCCAGGGACATAGCCTTATCACAGATTACGAGTTCTATAAGAGATTGACAGATTTGAGAGGCAGGATCCTTAGGCCTATTTTCGAGAATTGGCACAGTTGAGGCATAGCAGAGACACTTATGCAGCTGATATTTATAAGTTGCAGTGATGGTCCCCGATGTGTCAAAGAGGCAATTGACTTATCTGTTCATGGAGGGTTTGAGAGAGCCACTTAGAGGCCTGGTTAAGGCTTTTGATCCAAACTCCTTACAGGCTGCCATTAAGAGGGCCTTAACTTTGGAGACTACTACACCAGGCAAAACTTATGAAGAAAAATGCAGTGAAACACATCCTCAAGATGCAGGAGATTGCTTTGTAATGGCCAAATGCTAGTATGCCGCTGCAAATGCATATGCCAGAACTAATTGTGTTTTTAAATGCCTAAATGTTTGCTTAAAGGGAAAATTATTTGAGACTGGATTGAAATATATTGAAGTTTCTGAAAAGGAAAACTGCAATTCAAACTGTGGAAGATGCCACAATTGTGAAAGAGTAGAAATTGAAAATGACTATCTTAAGAAATGTGCAACATATTATCATCCGAAAAAAGACCCCAAGGCTATGATGAAATTTGTAAAAGCATTTCCTATAATGGACATTATTAGAGAAAAAACTACTTGGATGAACTTATTGGAATTGAAGAGGTGTCTAGGAACTTCATACAGGCTGCAGAGGTGGCAGAGATGAAAGGTAATTTGTTACTTGAGGCTGTCATGCTAGAAAAAGCAGGAGAATATGAAAGAGCAGTCAAATCAATTCTACTACTTGTGTGGTTAAATTCGATGTGGGGACAAGGAAATAGAGGATGGCTGCTACAGAAATTTGCTGAGAAGAATCAACTTCTAGAGAAAGTAAAATGCAGTGTGGAGAAAAACCTGCACCATGTACCTCAGTCTGTTAATGCCTTTGAATGTGAAGCATCAATACTTTCAGATGAGTCTGACAATCTGTGCGAATTAACAGAAGAGATGATCCTTGCACAGAGGACAGAAAATGCCAACCTTGAAGTCCTTTCTCTTAGGAAAGTTCTTCATGTGTCCCTTCATTCTGATGTGAAAATATTTCAACATACTCGAGGGAAGAATTTATTTAGGAGTGATGATTATTCCAAAATGCTGCAGGAAAGGAGTCTGTTCTACAACACTGGTTTTTCTTTGGAATGCATGGAAAGAGAAAATGCTATTGTTGATGGAAAATGTCGGGAAAGAGAACAGGATAAAGCCTATATCAAATTTGCATTTGAATATTTTGGCATTAGAATGAATAGAAATGAAAGATTTTGCACTGTGTTTAACAGTGAAGCGTTCTGGCTTAAACGTGAGCAGGTTGAATTGCTGCAGAGACAAGGAAGTTCTGTACAGATTAGTGTCCATAATTTTTCCATGCATGCAAAAGACTCTTTTGATGGATCTCTTTTCTACTAGGTAGGAAGTTTTGAAGAAACTGAAAGAGATCGTTTTTTCTTGTATAGAGCATTACAGTCTGCTTGCTGTTCAAGGTGCCTTGGATTAGAAACCTTGAAGAGCGATTCTTTAGTAGGAGGAATTTCTCTCTTTGCATGAGGAGCCAACAAGCAAAAAGATGTTAGGACCCCATCCTAACACTATGATGTAATAACCCTTGTTGAATGTGGGGGACACCCATGATAATGTTTTGTAATATTTTGTAATAGTTGTGGCTCTAGAAGCACCTAGACAAGTGGTGCCATTATATGTAATTGTTATCAAGAATGTAACTGTTTTGTAGGTAGGAGATTCTAGCTCGGGTGGCATTTTGCATGTAAGTCAACCTTGAGAGTTAGGTGGTA
The DNA here is from genome assembly GCA_028583015.1 of Wollemia nobilis. Lineage (NCBI taxonomy): Eukaryota > Viridiplantae > Streptophyta > Pinopsida > Araucariales > Araucariaceae > Wollemia > Wollemia nobilis. Next base: position 3,835,700 of record JAQPPZ010003172.1, on the reverse strand, counting down.
GATGAAGTCTTTAAAACTGCAAGGGGCAGGAATGAATGTATCTTTTTGCATAATTGAATGAAAGTATTGAAGGAGGTTGCCCCCCTCGAAGTGGCCTGCGATTATGTGATACTTTGTGAAAATTGATTCATTTCTGCACTTATATTCCGTATTGCAATAGTTTGTGTTTCAAGCATTTATGTTCATTTGCAATGTTTGTGTGAATGTGTTGTGTTTAATGAGAAGGTTCCTAACAAGTGGTATCAGAGCTCTTTCCAGGGCCGTGTTTTGCTGCGACTACGACAGTTTCTACCATTCTGACTATTAGGTATAAGATTTCATGTTTTGTTTTTTTGCCAGTCTCTTTTTAAAAAATATATATATATATATATATATCCAACCTTGTTTTTCTACAGTAGTTATTAGGTTAGAAACCTTGTGTCAGGGGTTTTAAAATATCACGGAGGAGTTGTCGTTATTGGCAAAGCTAGATTTCCCGTAAAACATCTAGTGAAGTGAGGGGCGATTAGGCTCCAATACCCAGGCCTCAGACAACACCCGTCTACGAACTTGAGCTTCCACATATCTTCGGGTATATCGGGAGACCCCCTAGGATTAGGAGAAACCTTTAGCCCTTAAAAAAAAATTCGGCCTAGTATTCTCCATAGTACACCGAACACAACATCTGGGAAGATAACCCTTCCGTACTGATAGAGAGGCAAGTAGTGTGCTCAAGGGTATACATAGAATCCTCCTTGAGTAGCGGCCTAAAACATTGGTCCAAGCACTATCGTTTGTCACTGCGGTATAACAAAGGGCCTATGGGAAGTACACACACCTTGGCTTAAAATACCCTGTTGTGTTGAATATCAAATTGTAATGTCCCCATTTTTTTGGCCCTCTTGCCTTGAAGTTGGCACTGACCTTCTGGGTGCATGTCAACCTTATCAGAGGGATGATTTGATGTTACCAGTGAGCTCATATGGTCTAGAGGACCCAGATGACACTTTTTGAGGTTATTTTTGGCTTCTGGTGTGTTCTCCAAGATTCTTGGAGAGAGCATCTATTTATAGTAAGCCACCCAGTCGGGTCCGATTCTCTTTATTCATCGGTATCGCTCCAGTGCAGTCAGTTTACGATTCCGATGCTTTTTGACCGTTTTCGCAACTTGGGTGTTATATTGAGCTATATTTTGACTAAGGTTGCTATTTTAATTAAAATAATTTATTGGGCACCCTTGTATTATAGCTCGTTAGGAAGAGAACGGAAAGTTCTAAATGATGGGACGTAGATAAAGTGGGTTTTAATGCCAGAATAATTTAAATATTGGAATAAAGCAATTTTCGGGGACAAGGTTTATTTAATTAATAAAGTGATTTATTAATTGTGCTTTTTGGAAAGTTTAATGGAAAAAAGTATTAAAGGCACTTGAGGGAGCTCATTTGGGATATGCTTATTCTAATTTTTGGAGGTGGATTTGGAGAGCTTTTTCGAAAGCAAAACCCTCGGACGAAACCCCTTGGGCAACCAGGTTCGGCAGTGAAAGATTCTGCCCTAGTTGGTTTGTTGGACAGTGAAAGATTCTGCCCTAGTTGGTTTGTTGGAGAGATTGTTCGAATTTCTCACAGTGCGATTAACAGCAGGGATCTTCCCAAATTTGTGAAGTCTCATTTTCAAACATATTTACAAAATAACAGATATATCAACCGTTTACCTCATCGACCGCGTGGAGAATATAAAATATTATAGTGGTCGCTTGGGTGTATAACACACTCGATATCGAGTCATTGTTGGGTGAGTAGCTAACTAAAGGTTGCACGATGCATATTTAGTGTCGTCGTAGCATATTCCGACTCATTTTCTGTGTGTCGTGGACCTTAAAGGAGGTGACGTGGATTGCATGTTTGTCATAGCCATTGCCGACCTTGTGATTCCTTACCGTTGGTTGCCGAAGACCTCTTACACTAATCGCGCCAGCATATGCTTTAAGATCGTTGCAATTAAAGTATGGACGAGTATTTGTAGGTGTGCGGAATATTGTGACCGCGACCCCTCAATCGTTCTTCACCCCATTTGTATTTAAATCAACCTTTCTGCTGGTCGGATTAGCGCATGGTGTATATTATGTTAAATATGAATATGCTTATAACTCTGATGATTTAAATATTTAAATCTGGAATTTGCTCCTTTATTGCTTTTGTCTATTCGTTTGCTTTTATCCATGTATGCAACTTGAAACCCTCAAACAAAAATTAAAACACAGCAAATTGCAAACACATCACATTCCGGTATTTGGGAAAGAAAAATTTAAATACTATACCCGCCAAGGTTATTACACAAACCCGCGACAAAAAAAAAAAATCCTGTTCTATGAATATCGAACTTATTACCATAACCTTACCACAAAAATTGAGCATACGAAGAAGACATCCCTATTCCAGAATTCTTGCATGAAAATAGTCAAAAGAATTTACAGAAGAACATAATAGTTGGGACAAAAACCAACAAAGTCAAAAACAAGGGAACAGGGTGGACAGTGTCAGTAACAGTCGGGATATTCAGTTAGTAATAGTCAGTACAGGGTGTTAGTTGTCAGTGTCAGTAATAGTTACCAATGACAGTCAGAATTTAAAAAGACAAGGAATATCTATGACAAGTCAGACTAGACAGGTGACAGCACAGTGTCAAGATTGATCAATAGTTAGAACAGACAGTACAGGGTATCATAAGAGGTTGGTCAACCAAAACCTAATTTTTGAACCAAACCTCCAAGAGGAAAACCGACATCACCAACAACCTTGGTAACAAAACAATATAAAAAAATTAAAAAAAAAGTTTGGGGTGACCAAAATCAATGTTGTGGTGTATAGCTTCATTGCAACCATCTTTTCGAGCTGACATTTTGATATATAGTACCCAAACCACTTTTCGGACTCCTTACTAAAAACAGTAACCCCTATAATCAAATTTCTATTTTTAGTAGGAATTCACAACAGGTCATAACTCTGAAAACATGGCTTCAGGTACTCGACAACAAGAATTAGAGGCACATAATGCTAAACAAGTGGATAGTATGAGCAAACAAATATGGTCCTCATTCGCCTACAACTTAGACGAGATAAAGACCCAACTCAAATGTAATGTCCCCCCCGTTCTGTGTTTGGTATTTTTGTAATAACTATGGATTAATTTGAACATTCAATAATACCCAAATGAAAGAAGCCAATAACAGTAGCATGCAATGATACCCAGATGGATTTAACACTGAATAATCGATTTTTATGCAGAACCCATAATCGAAATAGCTTATTAATTCATATCAACAAATTAACAACAATGTTTAGAAATTCTAGATGGATAAATGTCTTCAGAATATCATTATAAACATACCAATTTGCTATTATCTCCAACTGATGGACTATAAACCTCTGAATCTTTGATTGAATCACATAAACGTGAATCTTGAGTGAATTCACCAGCCAAGAACCGGGTTTTCGTCCAACTCCCTTCTCCAATACTGAGGGTTTTCGTCCTCAGAACTTCAACAATCTGCACACTCGTCGATCCCCGAAATGGAACCGATCTGTCCTTCGGGGTTTCGTCCGTCGGGTTATCGATTGGGGTTTGCGTCCCTTTCGATGAAGAAATATCAGCCGTCGGCCTTAATCTCCAAGAGAAGAAATAACATAAACCGAATGTCTGAAATGAGACCAAGCCACCGAATAAATAGGCTCCTCCTTGGCAAACTTTTTTGCGCGCTCAATGTGGGATAAACATATTTCTTTCCCTCTAATTATAATATAAAGTTTTAACTTTATAAAATGAATTTAATAATTCACTTAATAAAGCCAAGCTTTGCGCTTTAAAAACTCTGCCTTATGAAACTCCGATTGACCAACTGAAACTTGTTCTGGATACCCATTTCGTTGTAGAACAACATCCCCCTGTCCGCTCGACAAGAAACCCTAAAACCCGACACTGCTAAAAATAACAATTCCAGCATCCTAGCTCCGTTTGATCCCGAACGACCACCAAAACTGAGCTCTAAGAATCCAAAAGCTGTCTCAAATATCTCCAAAGGCTCTCATCCATATGACAGCCTACGGGAACCCGTGTATAGGCTAGTCTCTATGTGCTCCCACTAGCTGATTAGAAGGGGACATTACAGTCCGCCCTTCCCAAATATTGCTTGTCCTCAAGAAATATGATGCCAGGATCCCAAATAAATCTGAAGAATGTCTCATGATGAAGACACTGCCCTGAACTGTCATCCCAAAAACTGAAAACACTGTCAAGCTCTGTCACTAAACCGATACAACCGGCCCCGATAACTTTGTCGAGCTCTGCCACTCTATAAAACAATCCATCCCTCAGAGGAATTCCTGGATCCCATAGCCAAATAGGGATTTTGTCATTCCCGAAATTTGATAATTTCTGCTGTGCCACTTTGACTACAACTAAATTATTCTACAGCTCAACGGAGAACCCATTCTGGACTGACAAATGAGGAACCCAACAAGAAACTGATTCTACAACTATAGGGAAGAGCACCTCATGCCAAGGTGATACATATAACTCCTTATACCAACCCTTCTTCCCATTCATATATGACATGGTCAAATCATCAACATGTGGATTGAAAGAAAAACTATGAGCATACCTCACTATACAATCCATCCGAACTTCACCAACTGGTTCCATGGAAGGGTCTATACAATCACATGTGCTACAACTCTCAACATTTTGCACACAGAAGTCAGAAGATGTTTCGCCAATCATAACACAAGGAAATGAACCTGCATCAACATCATACTCGGGCTGTTCCTTCTAAGTGGTTGTAACAGTTGACCAATTTTCTTCTTTGTGAACAAAACTTAACTCAAGGTTAAGTTTGTTAATTATCTTCTCCTTTTTGGTGAGTTCTTGGTACATATTTTCTGCAGTTTGGATAGCCAAATCCCTATCAAATAACAATTGCAAGTAATCAGATTTTATTTTGTCCAAAGCATGCTTGATAGTTTCTACCTTAATAGTTTGCACGCTTTCAATAGAGGAGATATCAATCAACCCTATCTGCCTATCTTTGAGTTGAGCTGTCCATAGAAGATATTCAACAAAGTTGTGTGTGCTATCCAAATGGGTTAATGTTTGGACAATCTTCTCTTCTGTAACCTGCAACTTATCCTTCCAACTTTGCATTGTATCAAGTTCTGGATTGTGATCAACAGCACACAATAAAGTTTCTAATTTACCATCTTTGGCATAATGATCAGAATCAGCATTCCTTTTGACACTACACTCTCCAACTTCGTGCACTGAAGTTAGGACTGACTCATGCTCAACCCAAGAATTATCAACTGCATGCACATCCTCACCAGCTGCTGATTTAACAATGTCAAAATCAGCATGCTCTATGATCTCACCACTATCACGAAATTCATTATGCCCCTCACCAAAATGAGATCCACAAGATGAATTAACTTCATCTTCATCAATTTTGCCCTCCTGTACTCCACACAAGTTTCTTGAAGAGGAGGCATGTTTATATTTTGAATTTCAGCAGTCTGAATGTTCAGGTCAGCACCCTGATCAAAAGGAAATTTGTCCTGGGACTTGTGGGTTATGGGCCCACATATATGTCCAAGTGACCACTCTTCTTGGCAAGTGAAGCAATGCTGTTCTCTTCTCAATTGATTCTTGCTTTTGAGAGGTAGTCCTGGCATCTGTAAGTCACTCGGTCTCTTTTCCTTCTCCTGTTCCTCTTGTACCAAGAGAGGTTTCAGCTTCTTCTCACACTGCTTGGAAACATTGTCAACTAATTTACGTGCAGCTGAAGAGGTAATCTGTCCTTGCCTCAAAACAGCCATCAACTTGGGCAAGATGGTCTAGGTAAAGTCATCACTTTCCTCAATGATGCGTACCATGATGGTTTGCATGTAAGAGGATATAATGCCTTCATGATCTTCACTGATAGAAGCCATAAAATTTCGAAACATCTGGAGACTAAGATCAGCACAATCTAAATCAAGCAAAAAGACATATATTCTAATTTTTGCCATCACTTCCAAAATTCTAACCTTCTTACCATAGGATCGGTCCCTGACGTTATTCAAACCATGAAAACTGTCAATCATTAGCTGTAATCCCTCCTTCATGATGTCGTCATTGTAAGGTGCTTCCGGAGCTGTAATCCTTAGGATCTCACTGAGACAAGAGGTGACTGCAAGTCTCACGTCCCTGTCTGCATGTCTCATAATCCAATGCTGGCCTAATGCAACTATAGGTACTTTCGCTGCCCAATTCAAAACCTCACGATCAGATTGATCTAGTTCAACTAGACATGTATCCATTTCCTTTAGACTATCAAGAAGAACATCTTTTGACAATTTTTGGGACTCAAGTTGTTTCCCCAAAGCATAGAGCTTACAACTTACATCCATTCTTTTATTGAAATGTTCTGCAGATTGAATCTGTTTTCTGTTATTGGATGTGTGATGCTCAACCTTAGCCTTAGAGGGAACCATAGGTGCTGACTTAGGTGACATAGCTACTGTCAACTGCTTTTCCAACTTTTTTGGGACAACGAGCTCAACTTTATTAGCCGCAATATTAGTTGCAATTTTAGGATCTTATAAGGTATTTTGTTCAACTCCAACTTTCTTCGACAACTTTATGAATGAAAAATCAACCTTATCCTGAGGAAAAACTGAAGGTAGAGAAATTTGCATCATTGCAGTTAATTGACTGATGGATTTTTGCATCTCACTCTGAGTCCTATCCCAATCACGCTGTCTCCTAGACCAATCATTATAAGACTCCATGAATCTGAAATTTTAGGCTTCCACAGGCTGCCAGAATAGCCTGAGCTCTAAATTAACAATACCCAGAACTCTTAAAGCCCAAATCAACCAAATGGATATTCAAATCACCAATACCTAGAAACTGGAAACCCTAGACTTGAAAACGGCAACCAAACCCTAACTTCTGCTAATCTTCTATACTCCGCAAATTTTCAAGCAATATAATTTCAGACAAAGAATTATTTCCACCAAATCAAACCTGAGAATTTTGTCTTCGTTAGAAGACTTCACAAAATTCGCAATGAAACCCTGAACAAGCTGGCAGGAAAAACCAGCTCTGATACCACTGTAATGTCCCCCCATTCTGTGTTTGGTGTTTTTGCAATAACTATGGATTAATTTGAACATTCAATAATACCCAAATGAAAGAAGCCAATAATAGCAGCATGCAATGATAACCAGATGGATTTAACACTGGAATAATCGATTTTTATGCGAAACCCATAATCGAAATAGCTTATTAATTCATATCAATAAATTAACAATGTTTAGAAATTCTAGATGGATAAATGTCTTCAGAATATCATTATAAACATACCAATTTGCTATTATCTCCAACTGATGGACTATAAACCTCTGAATCTTTGATTGAATCACATAAACGTGAATCCTGAGTGAATTCACCAGCCAAGAACCGGGTTTTCGTCCAGCTCCCTTCTCCAATACTGAGGGTTTCCGTCCTCAGAACTTCAACAATCTGCACACTGTCGATCCCTGAAATGAAACCGATCTGTCCTTCGGGGTTTCGTCCGTCGGGTTATCGATTGGGGTTTGCGTCCCTTTCGATGAAGAAATATCAGCCGTCGGCCTTAATCTCCAAGAGAAGAAATAACATAAACCAGAATGTCTGAAATGAGACCAAGCCACCGAATAAATAGGCTCCTCCTTGGCAAACTCTTTTTTGCACGCTCAATGTGGGATAAACATATTTCTTTCCCTTTAATTATAATATAAAGTTTTAACTTTATAAAATGAATTTAATAATTCACTTAATAAAGCCAAGATTTGCGCTTTAAAAACTCTGCCTTATGAAACTCCGATTGACCAACTGAAACTTGTTCTGGATACCCATTTCGTTGTAGAACAACATCCCCCTGTCCGCTCGACAAGAAACCCTAAAACCCGACACTGCTAAAAATAGCAATTCCAGCATCCTAGCTCCGTTTGATCTCGAACGATCACCAAAACTGAGCTCTAAGAATCCAAAAGCTGTCTCAAATATCTCCAAAGGCTCTCATCCATATGACATAGCCTACGAGAACCCGTGTATAGGCTAGTCTCTATGTGCTCCCACTAGCTGATTAGAAGGGGACATTACAGATTCACAACAGGTCATAACTCTGAGAACATGGCTTCAGGTACTCGACAACAAGAATTAGAGGCACATATTGCTAAACAAGTGGCTAGTATGAGCAAACAAATATGGTCCTCATTCGCCTACAACTTAGACGAGATAAAGACCCAACTCAAACACCTCCAGGCATCTATGAGTGTGGTCACCAAGACACAAAAAGAAATGAAAGCAGAGTTGGATAGTCATATCTCTACTGATTCCTTGGGTCATCAGGATCAACAAGATACAGGTACGAGTCACCACCAACGAAATGTACCAAATAACAATGGATTTAAATTGCCAGAATTAGACTTCCCAAAATTTGATGGAAAAGTACCTGAAGGGTGGATTTGTAAGACAAAACAATATTTTAGTCTTCATAACGTCCCACGCTACATGCTTTTGACAATTGCCTCTTTCAATTTTGAATCAGATGCACTACAATGGTTTCAGTGGCTTAGGAAGGCCAAACCTGACCTTTCTTCCTCTGCAAATAATTTGAGCAGCGTCTACTCACTCACTTTGGTCATAGTGAGTTTGAATATTTTATAGGAGCTTTTTCTAAACTTAAACAAACCTCAATTGTTCGAGAGTATCAAACTCAATTTGAAAAACTTTCCAATCATAACACTGGCCTAATTGTCAACTTCTTTCAAAGTTGTTTTGTGAGTGGTTTGAAGGATGACATTAGGGCTGAGGTTAAATTGTTGAGACCTTGGCCAAACATTACAACAGGCAATACAATTGGCTAGATTGGTAGAAAACAAATTCAAGGCTCTAGGATGCACCTCTAAATTTCCTCAATCTCGCCCATCTTTTCCGTCCAAGCCTACGACAAGTCCTACCACTAAATATCCAACTATAAAAAAATTGACCTATGAAGAGATGGAGAATAGAAGGGCACAAGGGTTGTGTTATAATTGTGATGAAAAGTATTCCTCGAGGCACAAGTGTGTGCGTAAAAAATTGTATCTGCTAGATATGGATGAGGCACCAACTGCAAAATCTTCAGAGGAAGAGGAGGATCCTCAAGAGGGAAAAACCACAAATCGGGCAACAGATCCAGAGAACTTCCAACCAGAAATCTCCATGCATGCTTTATCAAAAGTATCCACTCCTCAAACAATGAAAGTGATTGGCTACTTCAAGGGACAACGGTCATCATTCTTATTGACTTTGGCAGTACACAACTTTATTGATCCACATGTAGCCAAACAAGGAAACTGTCACATTACCACATGCAATTCCTTTGAAGTCATGATTGGTAATGGAGGCACCCTACCATGCAAAGGAAAATGTCGTAATGTCAAACTTCAAATTGGGGACTATAGTCTCAAGACAGACATGTTTGCCCTACCATTAGGTGGGTGTGATATCGTTTTGGGAGCACAATGGTTGCGAATGTTAGGATCAGTTTTATGGGATTTTGTTGAGTTGTGGATGAAGTTTAGTCAAGAAAGGAATGAATATACTTTACATGGCATGAAGGCTGGTGTGGTGCAGTTTATTTCTACCCATAAGATGGAATAGTTGTTAAGAAAAGTTTTCTCATGGAGTGGTGGCACAAGTTTTTGCTATCAATGCCCCTGAGGACGAGGAACTGGACCATCCAATGAAATTATAGGGCTTATTAAACAAATATGCTCAAGTTTTTGAGGAACCCAAGGGACTACCTCCTCATCGCTGACATGACCATGCAATACAGCTTTTTCCTGGTGGTCTTCCCCCTAATGTCGGACTGTACAGGTATTCTTATGCTTAAAAATCAGAGATTGAGAAAATAGTGCAAGAGCTTCGTACTGTCAAGGTTATCAATTCCAGTGTTAGCCTCTATTCTTCGCTGGTGTTATTAGTACGGAAAAAGGATGGCACTTAGCGCTTGTGTGTGGATTATCAGGAACTCAATAAGATCACTATTAAATATAAATTCCTTATTCCAGTGAAAGATGAATTACTTAATGAGTTGCATGGGGCTCAATACTTTTCCAAGTCGGATTTGCGGTCAGGGTATCACCAAATTCGAATCAAGGATGAGGACATTCCAGAAACAGCTTTCAGAGTTCATGAAGGACATTATGAATTCGTGGTTATGCCATTTGGATTAACCAATACCCCTTCTTCCTTCTAGAGTTTGATGAATTCCATTTTTTGCCCTTTCCTTCGCAAATTCATTCTAGTCTTTTTTGATGATATATTGATTTACAATCATTCATGGGAAGAACATCTTCAGCACTTAGATCAAACACTCAAATTTTTGTCTGACCATCAGCTCTATGCAAAGAGGTCCAAATGTTCTTTTGGCCAGCAAGAGGTTGAATACTTGGGTCACATCGTCACTAAGGATGGATTTCATGTTGATCCCAAGAAAATTCAGGTTGTTCAAGATTGGCCTAAGCCTCGTACCCTAAAGGAACTTCATGGATTCTTGGGACTCATGGGATATTACAAGAAATTTGTGAAGAATTATGGCAAGATAGCGGCTCCCTTGACAACCATGCTGAGGAAGAATTCTTTTCTACGGACAGAACCTGCCAAAAAGGCTTTTGTCGATTTGAAGTATGCCATGACCACTACCCCCGTATTAGCAATGCCCAATTTCTCTAAATCTTTTGTCATTGAAAGTGATGCATCGGGAACTGGCATTTGGGCGGTTTTAATGCAAGAAGGTAGACCTTTGGCCTTCACTAGCAAGGCACTCTCAGGACAGAATCTAGGCAACTCTACTTATGAGAAGGAAATGGTTGCCATTTTACATGCACTCAATCATTGGTGACCGTATCTCATTGGGAGACATTTTTCCATTAATACTGATCACCAGAGTCTCAAATATTTCTTAGAACAAAGGGCGGCCACACCAAAACAACAAAAATGGGGTTCAAAACTGTTGGGTTATGATACAACATCACCTATAAGAAGAGTAAGGAGAACATGGTGGTGGATGCTTTGTCCGACTACACGAAGAACAAGCCATGCTACAGGCTATGTCCACACCACATCCTCAATGGATTCATCAACTCCACGAGGAACTGATCAAGGACTCCTTTTTCATCCACAAACTTCAAGCAGATCCTCATTCATGCCTTGGCTATACTTGGGATGGTCAAGATTTACGATACCATGACTGACTAGTTGTGCCCCATCAGTCACAAATAAGGACCTCATCCTACAGGAGATGCATGCTTCCCCAATAGTTGGCCATTTAGGGTTTCTCAAAACCTATACAAGGACCAAGCGTGCTTTATTCTGGAGGCGTATGAAAAAGGATTCTCATACTTTTGTGGCTGAATGAGATCGTTTCCAACGTATGAAAGGTGAAAATGTGTGTTCCCCTGGTACCCATCAACCCTTGTCGATTTTTGAACAATTTTGGACAAATATCTCTATGGATTTCATTGAAGGGTTACCTAAATCTGGAGGAAAATTGGTTGTTCTGGTGATAGTGGATTGTCTTACGAAGTATGCTCATTATGTTCCCTATCCCACACATACACAGCCTCCGTTGCGGCTCAAATCTTCCTAGACTCTATCTTTCATCTCCATGGCATGCCTAACTCTAATAGGGACCCTACCTTCACCAATCGTTTTTGGCAGGAATTGTTCAAGTTGCGGGGAACACAACTCAAGATGAGTTCGGCCTATCATCCTCAAACTGATGGCCAAACCGAAATTGTGAATAAATGCTTGGAAACATACCATTGCAATCCTTATCAAGTGTTGCAAAGGATCGGGTCGACAGCATACAAACTAGCCCTTCCGACTAGTTCCAAAATTCATCTGGTCTTCCATGTATCTTCTCTCAGGTAAGTTGTTGGCAACAAAGTCCGGGTGCAATCTACACTTCCAGAGTTGGATGATGAAGGTTCCACCATTCTTGAACCTGAATGCATTCTAAACCACAAATCGCGTACCTTCACCGGCGTGTCATCACCGATGTTCTTGTCCAATGGTATGGCTTACAACCTGAAGATACTACATGGGAACCTCTTCAATAGCTCCAGCAGCAGTTTCCTCGCCTTCAGCTTTGCAAACAAAGCTTTCCGAAGGGGACGGGCATGTTAGGACCCCATCCTAACACTATGATGTAATAACCCTTGTTGAACGTGGGGGACACCCATGATAATGTTTTGTAATATTTTGTAATAGTCGTGGCTCTAGAAACGCCTAGACAAGTGACGCCATTATATGTAACTGTTTTGTAGGTAGAAGATTCTAGCTTGGGTGGCATTTTGCATGTAAGCCAGCCTTGAGAGTTAGGTGGTTGATGAAGTCTTTAAAACTGCAAGGGGCAGGAATGAATGTATCTTTTTGCATAATTGAATGAAAGTATTGAAGGAGGTTGCCCCCTAGAAGTGGCCTACGATTCTATGTTTGTGAAGATTGTTTCATTTTTGCACTTATATTCCATACTGCAATAGTTGTGTTTCAAGCATTTATGTTTATTTGCAATGTTTGTGTGAATGTGTTGTTTTTAATGAGAAGGCTCTAGAATGTGTTGTAACTACATGGGTATGATGCACCTACCTTTGCCGAGTTAACTCCTACAAAGACATAGGTACCTGCAGTTGGTGATTTCATAGGGCATAGTAGGTAGATCCTAACAAGTTTATGTGACCATTTGCGACATGCTCAAAACTAGCAGAAGATCTATGTTGATAGGCATCGCACTGAGAGATACTTTGAGGTGGGTGATATGTTTTTCCTTATGTTGCAACCCTATAGACAATTTTCTTTGAAGAAGAGTGGAGCAGAGAAACTTAAGCCCTATTTCTATGGCCCCTATAGAATGGTAGGATGTATCAGCGAGGCGGTATATGAGTTGAAGCTCCTTTCTAGCAACTGGATCCACAATGTCTTTCACTTGTTATGTTTGAAGAAGGCAGTAGGTCAGTATGTGATACCTTCAGCTGAGCCACCAACCCTCAATGATGAGGGAAGATTAGTCCTAGTCTTGGAGCAAATCTTTGAGACCAGAGAGAAACGGTTGAAGAACCGTGTGCTAATGGAGTATCTAATACAGTGGAGGGACCTGCCTTACTACTATTTTGGATTATCCCGCTTATCTTGCTTGATTCGAGAGGGGAGGACTTGTAATGCCCCTTTCTAGATGATAGCAGGTTGTGGGGCCCACTCACCTATTTTTTTGGAGCAGTCGTGGTGAGTGGATGTTCATGTGTAGGAGGCATAAGCATGAGTGATTATATGCATTTGTTTTGTATTGTTTTCCAGATGAATAAAAAGGAAATTCCTATATTTTAGGGATCTTCCTAATTTTTAGGAGGTAGTACTGAGTTTTGGAGTGGCCTTGGTGATTCCCCTAGATGTGTTCTAGTCTACCTTGGCTTTTGTTTGGTGTAATTCAAAGTCGTAACGGAGATTTTAATGGATGCATTAGAATTTTGAAAAAATTCAATTATCCCACAAGTTAAAAAAAGAAAAAAATAAAAGGGGTGGTTGTATAAAAGGGGAGTTTTGGAAGTAACATGGGAGCTTTTGAACATTTAAAAAAAAAAAATTATTCTACAATTTTGGGTGGCAATTGTGCTTCAGCAGCTAATTGGCAGATTCAAAGATGAAAACCTTCGAATCTCAGGATCAGATCTTTGATTTCAGTTGGCAGATTTATTACTGGGTCTACATTGTGCATTCAAAGGAATTTAATTAGCAATTGGTGGTTGTTTGGCTCTTCTATTGTAATATCTCTACATTATTCAGTGGATGCAATTACCAGGTGCATGCTTTCAGTTTATTGTTTTATTTTCATTTGTGAATCTCCATGTATTCTCTCCTATTGAAATAATAATCAAATAAGCAAAAACAAAATATATATATACTGCTGTTTGAAATTCTATGGGTGGAATTTTTGGGGTGTTTTGTTTTCGAAATCACATGTTAGTTTATATTTAAGTAGGGGTTTTTACATCAATTTCTTCACGTGTTGATTGATTACACACTCTCCTTGCTACTGTCACCGCCTTATTTTATTTTTATGCATTTACTTTCAAATCTCTCACAGCCTTACCTTCTCGTATTTACTATTTGTATTAGTTTAGATCAGATTAGCAAGGTTATTGGGAAGCTGGCTTAAATTCGGAGGTCAGAGGAGGCACATTCCTCCTCCTTCCAACTGTTGAAACGAAACTATGGATGCAATTAGAAGTTAGACCCTTACACAATTCAATAGGGTGGTTTTGCCTCTTGCAACAAACACTTGAATGTATAAATGCAAGTATGTTTGATGATTGAAATTTGCCACAAATTCCATTTACTGATGTTGTAATCAATGAATAGAAGATTAGTATTTGTAATTTAAGCATTTTGTGTGTGTATGTTGTTTGTGATTAAACCTCATTTTTTAACTTTTTGTTTGATGTTTATACTTTCTTTATGTATATACATGTGCTTCATTTCGAATCATTGCGTCGTCAACCCCACAATCCAAACAATGTTGCTCCCCTCATGGATGTAATTATTCATCTAGATATTGACAAAGTATTGCTAGTTCTCATACACCAAGTACTTACATTGGGTTAGGGTAGATGTTAGCAGAGGACATATTTTTGTAAAATATGTATGGCACCAATCCCCTGCCATTAATGCTAGCATTAGTACTGGCACCAACCGCCTTATCACTTATTTTGTATGTAACAAATAGTTAACAGTATAAAGTAGATATGGGCAGTTTAATCCCTTGGAACAAACAGTTGACTATATAAATGCAAGAATGTTTGATGATTGAAATTTACCACAAATTTTTATTAGGGAATGTAACTAATGTTGTAATTAAAGAATAGAATCTTGACATTTGTAAATTAGGCATTTCATGTGTGTATAATATTTGTTGTTGTACATGTCATTTTTTTAACTTTTTATGTGATATTTGCACTTTCCTTTTGTATATATGTGTGCTTCATTTCGAGTCATGGGTCATCTACCACCACAATCCAAACAAAGTTGCTCCCCTCATGGATGTGACTACTCATTTAGATATTGACAAAACCATAGTTTTAAAAATTGCAACTCAAGAAAAACTCAACAACCTAATTTTGGAGAGTTTCTCAACAAATTGGGAAAACTCGACAAAAACTCAGCAAAAAAAAAAAAACCGAAGAAATATTTTAATAAACAAAAAAAGAAAATTTTAAACAATAATTGGAGAGCCAAAAAGTTGATTTTATATTAGATATTCATTGCAAAGAGTACAATTACAGTTTATGAATCAGCAATTCAGCCCAAATGACAAATACAACATAAAAATGCAACATTTTGAAATGTAAAGCAGTTTTTAAATTGCTTTTTGAAAAATAAATATAATTCTATTCTGTTTTTAATCCACTGTCACCACCTAAAACTTCTACATGGCTTGTTGTATTTTTATTAACATTGACTAAACGATGAGAAAATTCATAGTGAGATGAACAAATTGTAAGATAATAATTCCATTATATTGGTGTTTGCAGTAAACATTAAATCCATCTATACTGAGCTATAACAGAACCATAAGACATGCAACTAAATAGTAAATGAAATTGTGATTTCGTCGTAACGTCAACTTTGGCAAAGAATAGCCGTAGTTGCAAGCTTGTCCGAGTTGGCCTGTTTTTGGCAATGGTATAAAAGGCCAATTTCATAGTCTCAATCAGTGTCACTTTGAGGTGTTTCCCTACGAGTATGCACAATCGGAGTATAGTGACCAACGGATGCTTATTACATGTGTTTTAAGGAAAATATTAATTTATTTGAAAATTTGTTGTTATTTGAATGCTTAGAAAATATATATTTTAAATAAAAATTCAGCAATTCAGCCTCTGGGCTCTACCCATGCAAGTTTCGGTGAAAAATCGCCAAGAAATTTGCTGCGAGTCAACGAGTTTCTTGGCCCAAGTTTTCAAAAAAAAAAAAAACTCGGCCCCTTGCTAAACTCGCAAGTTGCACGATTAATCATGAGAAATCAGTGTGATTTAAAACACTAGACAAATGAGAGAGGGGAGGGCTCTGGTCCCTCCCCTGCTCCCCCTCCCATGGCTCCTGGTTCCTGCCCAGTCCCTGGTTCAACCCAGGTCATCCCTCCCGGGGAGTGGTTGTTTGCAGATGATCTCCTGGGGGGAGATCCTTCTCCACTATCCGCGCCCCTCCCGGCCGGCTAGGGTTTCCTTGGTTGTTTTTTCGGATCGGTGCTTCCCGGGATCCCTCGTTTGGTTGGGGATCCCTTCCTTTTTCCCTCGGGCTTCCCCTTGGGGTTTTTTGCAGGTTATTCGCGTGGATCTGGTCCCCTGCGTTTCTCGGTGCGGTGGAGGTGACGGTTTAGGGTTTGGACAGCTTCCCCCTTTTTCTTGTGAATCCTCGACGGGCTCTGTGCTTGGACGAGATTCTTGGTCCTCGTCGTTGGGATCCTCTTCCCGTTTTCCCGGGGCGGGTTCCTTGTGGTGCAACTCTCTGGTCACTTCCTGATGGGCTAGATCCTCTCTGTGCTGGCTGTCGGCTTCCTGCAGGATGGCTCTCACTGAACGGAATGTTTTCCCGGTGGGCGGGTTGATTTCTCCATAGGGCGGGATCCGCCAAATCCGTCGGTTTTCCCGCGAGGCGGGATCCTTTCTTTTCTGCTGGTTTCCCGGATGGCGGGATTTCCCTGTTGCTTCTCGCTAGGCGGGACTGTTTGTGGTGGTTTTGACTGCTTCCCGTGAGGCGGGATTTTATTGTAACGTTTTTCTTTGCTTCTCGTCGGCGGGATCTTCTCGATGGTGGTTTTTGGCTACTCCCACCGGTGGGATCTCCAAAACTACTTTATTTCTTATTTGTTTGTTTCCCGCCGAGAGGGATTGTTTCATGCTTACTGTTATCGCTGGGCAAGATTTCTGTTTTGGTGTTCAGTTTCAAGGGATTGATGCCCTAGGCCCATTTCTTATGTAATCAGGTTTTGGGATCCTTGTTAAAACCCGTTGTAAATACAAACACTACTTACCAAAAAAAAAAAACACTAGACAAAACCAACATTGCAAAAAAAATCATAATTATCACATATATCACTATTTTTTCCAAACCCCCCGATTTATTTGCAAGTAGCTGAATTTTTCAAAAGCATGTCAATATTTTCAACAAAAGAGGAAAAAACATGATTTTTATCAATTTGTTCCCAATTAATTGTCGGACCGATTTTCTCCGAGCCTTGCCAATAAATTGCTAATCACAATTCCTTTCAGCTTTGGATAGAAGCATTGTTAGTTCTCATATACCAAGCAGTTAAGTTGGGTGCGTGCTGCTCCAACTCAAGTGAAATCACTACTTTGCCCAATGTGGTGGGCAAAAAACTATCTAAAGGATGCCCTAAAACACTAGGGTGTCATTCGATAGTGTAACTTCCTTAATGAATTGTCATGTACTTTACAAGCTCATCAATTGTATCCAACCATGCTCACCTACCATCCCACACTCATGATAGAACATATCAATCTTCCTCATGAGATTTGTGGCCTACAATGTCCACCAAGGGGATGAATTGCTTGTGATGTCATTCTACACATGGCCTAACATTGATAAGCTAATCAAAGAATTTGGTCACGAAGCTCTCCTCCAATCCTCCAAAGATACTTGGACCATTGAGTGCAAGGACCTAAACTATGTGCTCTCACTTTTCTAGTGGCACATCCTTGTCAAGCTAGCTATGATCTCAATGGGGTCTAGACTCTACATTATCATATTTGTCTTTGTTATGCCTCTCTCCCTCCTAATGAAATGCCTCATCCTAAACTAGCTCAACCAATCCTCTCAGTATTTTGCACTAACTGAAGCTTTGACATATAATGTCGAAACCTTTCATCTTCTATCTCATTTGGTCAACTTCATCCAAAATTATGCTCAATGTTTCAAGTAACTTACCCTCGTCAGCATCATGCATGGCCAATGTTGTCTATTGCAATGGTGCACCACTTTTCCCTTCTTGGCACTTGTCAAATGGGGAGTGATTGCAAATATCTTATATGCCTCTAAACGGACGAATTAATGAAGTGAGGTCATCCAAGGATTTGAACACTACTTTTCCTAGCACTAGGTGTAGGCTACAGGTATAGTTAGGTTAAGGGATCTTGGTTTGGGATTCCTTACCCCAACTAAGCCTATTGTGGTGGAGACATCGCCATAAATCATGATATCAACATCAAAAGAATGGGTTTCCCTTGAGAAGAACCGAATCTCCTCAAGAGGTACTTGATCCTAAGTGTTGGAATTTGCAATATATTGAACATTACCAAGCAATGCAAAAGTATATCACACATAAAGAAGAACAAGGATACGATAGGTCCCTTATACACCAACAATCTCACTAACAAATAAAGAATTGTCTTCAAACAATGAGAAAATCGTTGGACAAGATGGGGGACAAATACTATCCTCATACAAGTTATCAAATTTTAAGGTTAAAGAACTGACCAATGGATAATAATAAAATAATACAATTAAGTCACCTAACAAAGTGCTCATAGGCCCATAGGGCAATATACAAATGATTACAATAAAAGGTTTGTCATGTCTTCAAGTGAAGATTAACACTTATTCAGCATCCCTCCTTAAGCTGAATGGGAGACACACAGAGAGACCCTTGTCAGTTATCCTCCCTTAAGGGATGCTCTCCCACACCAAGACAAACCTGCAATGGCACAAAAGTTGCCTTTGGCATCACCTTGGTCAAGATATTTGTAGATTACTCTATTGAAGGCACATAAACTGTCTCATGCATCCCACAAGCATGAAGCCAATAAATGTAGTGCATACAAACCTCAATGTGCTTTGTCCTCTAATGAAAAATTGGATTCCAAACAAGCTTGATGGAGATCTAATTGTCACAAAAGACGTTGATAGGAAATTGTTGAGGAAGTACAAACTGTTCAAGAATCATTAGCATTGATTGAAGATGTTTGATAGCCTCGTTAGCAACATAATATTCGGCTTCTATGGATAATTGAGATATAGTGGACTCTTCAAGACAACATCAATAGACGAGTCCAAAGCAAGAATAAACACAAAGCTTCTTGTAGATCATCGTTGATCAAGATCACGTACCCAATCAACACTGTGTAACCCTGTAAAATGCCCATCTAGTAGATAGCTTTGATATACCACAACATCTACATAGTAGTTATCCAATGACACTCATGAGGGGCCTACATGTACCTAGAATAATAGTTGACAATAAAAGCAATATCCAACCTAGTGTGTGTGAGGTAAAGAAGACCCCCAACGAGAGACCAATACAAGGTGGCATCAACCAAAGAA
The DNA here is from genome assembly GCA_028583015.1 of Wollemia nobilis. Taxonomy (NCBI): domain Eukaryota; kingdom Viridiplantae; phylum Streptophyta; class Pinopsida; order Araucariales; family Araucariaceae; genus Wollemia; species Wollemia nobilis. The sequence continues at coordinate 3,816,263 of JAQPPZ010003172.1, read as the reverse complement.
GTAGAATAGTCTTCCCAAAGCTTCAATGTTGAAGTAAATGGAGTACAGACAGGCTTTCAATCCTCCATATTGCTGTAAAATATCCAAGGCATACCTGGGTCGTGAGATTGTGGTCCCAAAGGGCGACTAATTAATTTGAATCCCCAAAAATAGTGAAGACCCAAATTTGTCATCTCAAAGGTGTCTTGAAGTCGTAGCTACATGTCTTGGATCAAAGATGTCCAACTTCTCGTGATGAGGTTATCAACATATAACACAATAACAAGAATATGTCAATCATAGTGCTTGATGTAAACATCATGCTCTACCTCACACTAACGAAAACTACAATTGAGAAAGAAAAAATGGATCTTCTCATACCAACAGCAAGTTGCTTGAATAAGTCCATCTGAGCTAACAAACCAAACAAGTAGGGTCATCCAAAACAAATATAGGTGGCTACAACATGTAGAGCTCCTCCTAAAACTCCCTATGAAAAAAAGCACTCTTCACATCCATCTGATGAAATTCCCATCCATAGGAAGCATCAATAGAAAGAATCATTTGCACAGAATCCATATGAGCTACAACAGCAAAGGTCTCTAAGTAATCAACTCCATCCATTTGTGAGAAACCCTTAGCAACAGCGCGAACCTTGTGCTTCCCAATCTGACCATCTTCATAGAATTTGGTCTTGAAGAACCACTTACAGCCAAACAACCAACTCCCAAATTTGATTCTTCATGAGAGATTCATATAGGGCCAACATAGCATCTTCCCACTCAAGACATCCCTTAGCCTAAGAATAAGTGAGAGGATCTCTAGAATAATCAACCTTCGAAAGAAAAGCACAAGAAGGTGTAGGCTTCTGATGACATTCCTGCCCTAGAATAGGATTCACATCCTAAAGAAGGGTCCAAGCCCACTTGGGCGTCGGTCACTCTGCAAAAGGATGAGGCACATCATGCACAAGAGCATCAATAGAAGGAAAAAAAGGACCTAACACATTCTTAGAATCACCCATATCATCCAACACCATAGCAAAATGCATAGGGGGATCAAGCTCATCTGAAATGGGAACCAAAACCGGAGAAGAAGTCGATACTGGTAGAGATTCTGGAGTACTAACCGCTACACCACCAATGCCCATAGCAGAAATAGGATATAAAGACTAAAAATTTGAGACACCTAGAGTAGAACGAACTAGAGAAAAGTCACCTGGGAGGGGAGGAGAATCAGCAGGATGGGAGAGAGAATCTGCCAGAAGGAATTGAAGTGGACCGAAGGAACCCTAAGGAAGGATCTCATTAAACTCCACATCATGCTGAATAAGAATCTCCCATCTACTAGGATCATAGAGGTGGTAGGCCTTAGAGCTGTCACTATACCCCACATGAATACATTGATGACTCTTTGCCCATAGTTTGTTCTACTTCTCTTTGAGAATATAAGCCTATGCAATTGATTCAAAGAAATGGAAATGTGAATCTCAAGGCTTAACCCCAGTCAATTTCTAATGTATTCAGATATGTTTTCCTTTTTTTTTTTAGAAAAGATACAGTTAAGCATCTCCAAAGATGTAGGGTAAAATGATATAAGTACAAAAAAGAAACAAAAATACGTAAGTACAAATGTCAGAAAAATTTAACAAAGCATTACATTTAGTTCAGTCAGATGATAAGTATGAGCTGAGAATACCAATCCATAACCTAAGAATAAATGCATCTCATAAAAAGAGAATTACCGGTATATTAAAACGCTTGCGTAGTCGTCGACGAACACAGCATGTGTAGAAGAAGCAACTCAAAACAAATGAGGCACTCAAGAAATTACTAAAAGCTGCTTCTTTAGCTGAATATTCAAAAAAAAAAAAAGCATGGTAAGCTTCCAGAAAACATCTATGACATAAGACAAAGTCATTAAATACATTCAAATTGAAAACATATCAATTAAACCACAAGCACTCACCAAAAAGCAACAATTGAAAACTGAGAGCCGGGAATGTCTGTTCTACCTTATCTGAAAGCAGTTGGAATCTTGGATATATACATACAAAAAAAAAACTCTCAAAACTTGCTATTTACATATTATACATGCTTTGTTTTGGAGGCTTGAACTGAGAGACTTCTGCAAATATAAAATTCAATATAAAGAAAACAGTGTACCTCCAACGTACATTTAACCTTTGCCAAATACCCCCCAGTTTGGATCAGTAATTTAACTTGTATTGATTTTATCTTCTAATATGAGTAGCCGCCAAAAATTCTAAGTTTCCTAGCACAGAAAATATCTAGGAAAGAAGCAACTCAGAAATGTTTTTTTTCTGAGCATTATATGATTTCAGTTTCAGTTTCTAAAACTTTGCACTTAACACTCAAAACACATGATAGGGATGAAACTTTTACTGCAACATGCTTTATGCCATATTTTCTGGTTTATCATGCTTTCGTGAGGGAAAAAAACAAAAAAAGCAGATCCTGCCATTGGGATGCCCATGATATACTTGTTATATGTTCTGCAGTGTTCAAGAAGCAGCCTATATGCTCTAAAATAATTGAAGTGATACTAGTTGATGCTTTTGTCTGTGCCACTGATCATGTAAACAGTGTTAGGCAGTTATACTGCTATGACAACTGTCAACAAAAGAAGATCATTGGAATAAGAGAAAAGTGAAAGAGGCCTTAAAATTTGAAAAATGACACTTAAATATCAATAGAGAAGAAGGTTTTAAGCTCAGTTCATCTTGGAAACCCTTAAATACATTATATAACAAAAACTTATAAAGCCAATATTGTTACATATAGAAAACCTTAAATAGACCTTCTCCACCCCTTCACTCCTTCCCTCTCTTTCTTTCTTGTCTTCTTTTTTTATTATATATATATTTTGTCATTATTATTAATTAATAAAGATAATAATAATAATTATAATATTATTTTTTTTATTTTTCTCTTTTTTTTTTTTAAGATTTGGTTAGTGTGAAAAACCCCTACAACCGACGCTCAAGGCTGGGCACCTCCATCCCACCACGACCTCTCATAAGGGGGGGAGCTGAGCTTATCAATAGGGAAATTAACACACAGCCACACACACACCGCAGTTTGAACTTTTCTTATAGATTTGTTGAACTTTTCTTATAGATTTGGTTAATGTGAGAAACCCTTGCGACTGACGCTCAGGATTGGGCATCCCTATCCCACCATGACCTCTCCTAAGGGGGAGAGCTAAGCTTATCAATAGGGGATTTAACACACAGTGACATACACACGCTATGGTTTGAACCTTGGACTTAATAATAATTATAATATTATTATAATGATAATAATTGTAATTTTTATTTTTTCTAAAGTAGGGTTTTGAAAGGGTTCCAACAAGCTATATAGCCTATTTGGTGCCATCGGGATTTGAACCTTGGTGTGAGCTACGTCACCCATATGTCTCAACCATTGAACCATGGCCCCATTGACAATAATTGTAAAATTATTATTATAAAAATACGATTAATAATAATTTCAAGAGTCGTCCTAGGAGGGATGTTGTAGTGGTAAGTTCTTGGGTTTTCATCCAAGAGACCCAAGTCCAAACCCCTGAACGAGGGGACCGAGACTCATAAAAACCCATGCTTTACCCTAACATTTGAGTCCTGGAAGGGATACCGTAGTGGTATGTCCTTGGGTTTTCATCCAGGAAACCCAAGTTCAAACCTCGATACAAGGTGACTGGGACCCCTTTCAAAAACCCGTGCTTTACCCTAAAATTTTATCCCGTGAAGTATACCATAGTGGTATGTTTTTGGGTTTTCATCCACGAGACCCAAATTCAAACCCCGATAGAAGGGGATGAGGACCCCTCATAAAAACCCATACTTTACCCTAACATTTTAGTCCCAGAAGGGATACCGTAGTGGTAAGTTCTTAAGTTTTCATCCAGGAGGTCGAAGTTCAAACCCCAGTATAAGGGGACCAAGACCCCTAATAAAAACCCGTGCTTTACCCCAACATTTTGTCTATAAAGGGATAGGCCAATTGGTATCGGCCTAGTGCTTGAGGGTGGGCTGCCCCAGTTCAATTACCTAGAGGGTCGGAATCCTATTAACTTTGTCTTTACCGCAGGCTAGAGATTATAGAGAACTACACAACCGACCTATTAACATCAAGTTTGGGCATGTGTTTGGGGGGATGGTCCTCTTGCTTTCTAACTGGTTAATGTGATGATGCAAGTCTAGTGGCATATTCCATGATTGGAATTTCGCTCCACGTTATTACCTGTCTGTTTGTCTACAACCAAAATAATAATTTCAAGTATTATTAATTTATTTTAATTAGTTTATTTATATATTTATTTATTTTTAATGGGTTATTTGAGATTAAAACAGGTCCCACCCGTATTACATCATCACCACATAGTGGTATTACAACAAAGCATGGATATCTATATATTTTTTTGGCAAGATTCAAACCTGGGACTCCTTGAAATGTTGAGGAATCTAACTAGTTGAACTAATGCCACTTGATAGTTTATTTATTTATTTTAGTTTCATTAATAATAGTAATATAATAATGATATGATATAATATAATAATAATAATAAGATTTATTATAATAATGATATAATTTATTATAGTATCATAATAATAAGAATAGAATTTATTATTATAGTATTATAATAACATATTAATCATATTATTATTAGCTAGTTAAATAGTTAAAAAATGTATAATGAAATGAAATGAAAGATTTTAATTACGTCCGCGAGACCCAAACATGGCCTATGGGACCCCCAAACATGGAAGCACAATTACTCAAATCATATGACCATTAATATCCTTGAGAAGGTTGTTCCTTCTCCTGCTGATTTGGGTTAGCAACTCCCCAACTTTTTTTATTTTACTGTCTTCAAATAACTCTGCCATAGACCCTTTTCCAAGCGTTTCTTTGTATTTGCCACGGATGTCCGAAAAACTCGGGCATTCATAGATGAAATGTTCCTCTGTCTCTATTGCCCCTGTGTTGCATAGAGTACATATCCTTTCTTCCCATTGTTCCTTGGGCGTTGTCCATCTCCCTGTTTCACATCTAAGCCTATGAGAGCTAGTCCTTATCTGAGCAATGAGGATTTTTTCCCTCCACTTGATTTCAGCGCCTATATACGCTTTTTCCTTGTGGTCATACGTTGGGTTAAACTTTGCAATATAGTATTGTCTTTTCTTGCTTGCATTTTTCCACATTCCACTTCTAAACTTTTCATTCACATAGTTTTTTATGTCTTTGTTGAAATTTGGGCATTCATTTATGTTGATTTCCCAACGTTTCATCCATTTCTGATTTTGTTTCATCCATGTGTTCTTCCGCCTATGCAGCTCTTCGTCCCTAGCTGCCCTAGGCCATCTGTTGTTTTTCATGTTTTCTGTTTTTTTCAAGTAACATAACAACTTGGTCATAGCAATTGCCTCTAAAGGGAACATTCCAGTTTCAGCTAGAATAATTTCATAAGGGACTGTGGCCTTAATTCTGAGAAAATTTGTGATTAGACGTTTTTGAATCCTTTCTATTTGCCTCCATTTTGTATTTGTCGTGCCACTAGCCCACACCTCGCAGCCATACAACACAACCGGTGTGACAAGTAGGCCAAATAAGACCTTGGTGGTCTTCCAGTCCCACAACTCGGCATTCCTACACCTATTTTGAAGTGCATATAGCGCTCTCCAACCACTTTGAGTTCTTTTCATCCTACATGTATTCCAATTGAGCTTGTCATGAAAGTCTATGCCCAGGTATTTGTATTCTACCACTACCTCAAGAGGTTCTCCTGCAAACTGAAATTCGAGATGTTGCTTCTTCTTTTTGCTGAAAAAATCATGATTTTTGTTTTGCTCGTGTTCACTTGCATCCCAACTTCCTTACAAAAGAGTTCTAGAGCTCGAAGGTGATCTTCTAGATCTTTAGTTGTTTCGGCCACAAGAATTACATCATCTGCATACATGAGGAGTTTTACCACATATTTGGCTAAGTGCACACCCTCTCCCCCAAATTTGTTTATCCATTCTTCTAACTTGTCAATGTACAACCCAAATAAGGTCGGAGATAGAGGGCAACCTTGTTTGACGCCTATGTCACTCCCAAAACATTCAGATAACCCTTCCTGCATTCTGATTCTAGCCTTTACATGCTCATATAATCTGTGAACTGCTGCCCTATAGTGAATTGGAACCTCTAGCTCTTCCATTCTGCTCCATAATTTTTTCCTTGGCACTATGTCAAATGCCTTTTTGAAGTCTACAAAACAACAGAAAGCCTCCTCTTTTTTGTCCCATATTTTTTCCACTATGTGTCTAAGCGTGATACAGTGATCAATAGTTGAGTGCTTGGGCCTAAAACCCGCTTGCCCCTTTGCTCTCTTTCCCTTTTCTTCCACCCATATGTTGATCCTACGCTCTATCATACTCCCAAACAACTTTGCAAAGAGAGGGTTGATCATGATAGTTCGATAGTTTGAGGGATTATTTACATCTCCACTTTTAAACAAAGGAATGGTCAAGCTAGTTGTCCACTCTGTAGGGAAGCCATTTTGTATGACCTCATTGAAAATTCCTTTGATCTGCGGTGCAAGAATATCTACCCCCCATTTTATATGCTCTGCTTGAAGATTGTCTATGTCACGGGCTTTACCAATTGCTAACTTTTTTATCCCTTGAATAATGTCTTCATTTGTGAAAAGTTCTTTCTTGACAATGATAGTAGGGGGTGTCTCCTGCTGATTACTACGCTCATACAATTGTTTTGAATACTCCAACCACTGACTAGTTGTTATGCTATTTTCAGTTTGCATCTTTTTCACGCTTAGTTCCTTCCAAAATTTCTTTGGTTCATGCTTCCCTAAGTAAATCAGTTCTTTCCTCCTTGTTCTAGTGTATTCTTCTTTTTTTGCCCTTACTAGTTTCTCATATGCTTTTCTGTTTGCTCTTGTTTTACCCGTTGGTTCCTTTAGTAATCTTCACGCTTCCTTGCAATCTTCATCGAACCATGGGTTGGTTGGGAAGCTATTTCTTTCTTTCTTTTTAGGTTTAGCTCTCTTGCATTTGTTTAGAGCTTCTTGGATAACATGCATTAACCATTCACTCTTATTGTAATCTTTGCTATTGTGAGGTAGTCCCTTTCTTTCCCTTTCCTGTAACTTGTTATTCAATGCTGCCCTGAAACTCTATCGATTTTCTTCTGTTAAGAGAATGTTTCCCTTGTGAGGAAGTTTGTTTTGATTGCCTTGCATGTGTTTTTCCCTTGGTTTGTCTCCTTGCATTTGAAGTTTCATAACAATTGGGTTGTGATCTGACTTAAGTTCCATTGGAGAATCTTCCACTTCTAGCTCCTCTATTTTTGGTATGCAATTTTGTGAGCATATTACATAGTCTATTACACTTTGTCCCTTATATGTTTTGCATGTATACTTTCCTGAATTTTTCCAACTGTTCATCCCATTGCAAATAATCAAGTTGTGTATGTTGCAAAGGCCTAACAACTCTTCTCCATATTGCGTGATAGCCCCATGCTCATCTTCTGAAGTCTTGGTCCATTGCTGACTTTCCTCTTCTAGCATCCAAAGAGGATTAATCTCAATATCTTCGTTACCTTCTAGAATGTTAGCTTGCTTATTTGTTGTCCTTGCATTGAAGTCTCCAATTAATATAATCTCCCCCAACTTACTGTATATCAAAATGTCTCTTTTTAGGGAGGAGTATGGGTCTTCTCTGTTAAGGTCATGTTTCTTATAGAATTTAGAATTCTTGGGAGCAAAATAACATGTTGCTATGCTAATAACTGACTTATTTTCTAGGATCTTTATCCAGATGTACTATTTGTTTTCATCTTGTTTTTCAATTTTAATGACCCTATCCCACTCCTCTTTTATTAAAACCATAATACCCCCATGCCCCTTGCCATTTTCTGTTGCTTTATTCCATATTGCTATTTTCTTGTATCCCACAAAGTCTGGAGTCCTACATCCATCGTGCTCATGTGTTTCCGTCAGGATGATTATATCTCTGTCTCTAGCAATGGGCCCTAACCCGGGTCCTCTTCTCCAAGGGTAACCTCTACAGTTCCAACTTACCATCGTAAGATGTTCTCGGGTGGGCCATACTCCCTATTTGTTTTGGGTTTGTTTAGATGTGATGTACGCCTTTCCATTTCTTAAATATGCCCATCTCCCTTCATTCCTTGCTGCCCTCACCTTTTCCCATTCCTTATTTCTTTCTTCCTACTGTAGAAAGGTTAGGTCATCATCTAAATAGAATTGTGACCCTCTCAACATGCCTCTGTTTCTTAATAACCTTGTTTTATCCTCGTAGCTCATCAATGTGACCCGAATATGCCTATCTCTGCCTCCTCTCAACTTGCCAATTTTGCCTGCTTGTTTGATCTGACCTTTCCATTGTAACCGATCTGACAAGAAGTCCCTGGTTAAACGGTTTGTGTCTTCCCTATCCCCATAATATTTTAACCCTTTGATGATTATGTTTGATAACTTCTCATGTCTTTCTTTCTCTTCTGTTATTTGAATTTTTACTTGCTTCTCTATCAACTCTTTCTGTTGATTGACTGGTTCTTTTACTACTTGAGACCATGTCTTTGCCTTTGCTAATTCATTTCGCAGCTCATTTTCTCTTGTTTCCATGTTTTGGAGTGTTTCCCGTACCTCTTTTATTTGTCTTGCATTCGTTTTTTCCACCTCTATTGTATCATTGATTGGGGAGTGGATGGCTTGTTTGAGGACATGCCATTCACGTTGATCCATGTTCGCAAGGTTTTGTAGCTTTGACACTTGCTCCTTGAGTAGGTTGTTTTCCTTTTCCAGCCTCTGATTGGTGTTTATAACCTCATCTAATTTAGTATCTCTTATTTTCTCCCTCCTTTCCATGCTCTCAAGTTTCTCTTTCATCTTCATTAGCTCTTGCACATAAAGTCTTGGTGCCCACATGAGTGGCGTGGTTGTGGGACTGTAAATTTCTTCCCTATCTTGAAACTCATTTTGGTGACCTCCACTTTCCATGCTAAATGCTTTCTTGCTTTCATTTCTGATTTTTTTATCCTTGCTTGTTTTTTCTTCTGTGTTCTTGTGTGTTGCCGCTTTGCCTCCGTCTCTTTTGTTTTCCTTCTTTTGTCCCCTATGTTGGTCTGACTGATCTCCTCGTTCGATGATGGTTAGCGCCTTTGATTGTTCCTTATTCTCCACATGTTTATGTGGCAGAATATTCTTTACTGTTATTTTCCGATTAGTCCTCTTCATTGTTGTTGCCCTTGCTCGAGCTTGTCGACGCCTTATTATCCTCCAGTATTGTTTCGCATTGACATATATCGGTTTTGCCCTTCCTTCTTCGGGTGTCTCAGATGGTAGTATTGTTGTATGCCCTATTGCTTGTGGATATGTCAATCCCCGTGTTCCATTAGCTCCACTGATTGGAATAGTATGTGCATACACGGAGACCAATTGTCCTATGGTTTCTACTTGTTCTTGCAATTGTTGCTTCCCTTCTTCCATTATCGAACCACCCCTATACTACTGATCTGTTCTTTCCTGTTCCCTGTCAAACTTTCATAAAACCTAAATAATTTCAAGCACTAAATCAGAGATGCCGAAACTTACCTCGCCATTGAAGCCATTTTTGCAATTTCCCAATCTGTTTGCTTCGATCAAAGAAATGGGCTCTACCAGTTCGTTGTCATTTAAAAGTCAGATCTACTTGAAAAGATACTTGTATACAAATATCATTATAATTTATATATTATTTATGTTTAAGTTGACATATTTTTATTTTATTTTAATACTTCATTTTTAGTTCTTAAATTATAGTTTACATGAAACCTTAAATAACTTTTATTTTTTATTTACTTTCCATTTTTTCTTTTTATAAAGATATTCTTTATTTTTCTATTTTATATACTTTTATATTGGTCTCTTGCTATTATTATTTATTTTACTGTTTTAATTCATATTTATTTTGATAAATATAACAAAAACCCTAATCTTAGGACTTTGATTTTAATTTTTAAGTTCGACTAATAACAAATTAATCCCTACATCTAAGTAGGTTTATTAAACTAAACCTTAAATGCAACCTTATAGGATTTTCTCACTCCTAATGATGAGACACATTGTCGATCAAAAAATCCTATTTCACGATGGATCCCAATGAATAAAAAACAAACATAAATCAAGTTAGAATATTGTAATATTAGTGCATGAGTAATAATGAAAACAAGAACATCATGATTAAATAAAAAAATTACTATGATTACAGCTTGACTGTCACAGAAGCTGGAACAGGCTGGAAAAAATTTTGAAACCCTCTTTTGGAAGATGTTATATGCATAACACTGCTTTTGCACAGACTTCAGGGTCTATTAATGTCAATTAGACTTCTGTATTCATGAGAAGTCTGTTCCTTTGTAAAATAAGGTGTTATTTGTCTGATTTCATATGACAGAATTATAAATTGACCATATATGCTTATGAATTTTTTGGGAAATTCTTTCCTTCCCATTACCTTAATTAACGAATAAAATACCATGTTAAAGAAGAGGGATAGACATGATAAAAACTAGCATCAATATTTGGAGTAAGGGAAAAGTGAAAGAGGCCTTAGAGATTGAAAAATGACCATAAATATCAATAGAGAAGAAGGTTTTAACTAAAGTGCATTTTGGAAACCCCTAATCCATCATTTAACAGAAATTTATAAAGCCAATATTACTGCATAGAGAAAACCTTAAATAGACCCTCTCCACTTCCCCTCACCCCCTCTATTTCTTTCTTTCTTGTCTTTTATATATATATGTTCCTAATACCTCTTTTTTTAAGGGTCTTGTTCATGCCCCTAATGTTCCAAGATATCATTATTATCATCACTTTTTATTTGTGGTTTTGGCACCACTTCTTGTTAATACTTGCAATAATTGTTTTTGTTTTCCCATATTTTTATCCCTCTAAATTTATTTTTCTCTCTGTTTTTGCTTCTTAGGTCTTCCTCCCTTTTTTTCATTCCCACCAACACTTCATCAATCTCTTCGAATTTTACACACTACTCATAGCGAGACTTATCATCTATAGGCTTATCTTGTTTTGAAGGATTTGAAGTGCAAGTAATAACCTCAAACGCACTTTCTTCATTATGTTGCCATGGAAACCCTAAAGTGCAAGGACGCTCCTCTATAACAATTACCTTCTTATGCTGCCCTAAAAACCCTAAATTGCTATGAATTTCTGCATCCTCATTTCCGTGTTATGCTACTCTTGAAACCCTAAAGTGCAAGGGATAACTTCTACACTACTTTCATTTCTATTGCCAGGAGAGAAATCTATCTATACTAGACGAAAATGAACACAAATTACCTAGAATAAACTTGACCTCTTCTATTGTATTTACTTTAAAATTTTCCTCCACATCTTTTGCACCTTTAATTCCTTTTGAATTTGAACTTGCACACTACATTTTCTCATCCCTTGCATCCTTATTTGTTTCTTCTTTCTTTGCCTCTTCATTTGGAGTGAAATCTCCTTGATCTAATCCAACTTTTATTACAATATGATTTCCTTGCTTCATCTTTAGGTTTCTCTCATAACCAATATTTTTTGTCTCTTTCTTCATCATTTTCACTTTGCAATCCTATGTATAGTCTCATAACAATTGTGGTATCAGAATACAATGTTTTCATAATCCATTTGTTGATCCCATTCTCTTGATTCAAATTTAATCTTAATGGATTGTGGCAAAGGATTTGAAATATCCATAGCAACACATATCCGAGTATATATATAGCATGCTTTCGCTCCTTAGTAGTTGGTCCCTCCTTGATGAATTCCCCTAGGGTATTTCCAATATTCTTCAAAACATTCTTATTGATAAGCTAATATGGAAGTCCAAAAAACCTAACCCATACTTGAAACTTTTTAATAGTTTTTGTCTCAACAAAAAATTTCTCACTCTATGGTCTTAAATAAAGAGCATCTCTCCCCCTAAACCATGGTCTACCACCCATTATTTTATCTCTGATTTCTGGACTAGAAAAGATGAAGAAAACAACTTTAGGAAGAAAAGTCATAGCATAATTTGAATTCAATCCCCACTGCCACTTGATCTAATTTTGAATCTCTAAAAATCCTAGCCAGTATCCATGGAACTTACATGTAAACCTCTGCTTTTAAGAACCAGTATATCATGCTCGATAATCTCATCCTTAATATTCACTTTTGGTGTAACATTTTTTCCTTGGATTGAACTTGTCATATATTCACTCTTCCTCTTAACTCCAACTTAGGTTTCCAAACTTCCATGTAGGACATCCTGACTTCCCATTAGGGCTTTCAAATATGACTTTCCTTCTATGCTACCTAGTAGGGCTTGCTCCCGGCTCACACTCGCTCTAATATATTAATCATATTATTATTAGCTAGTTAAAATATATGAATATATTTAAATAATATATAAATATCATTATACTTTGTATATTAAATAAGCTTACATATATTTATTTTAGTTTTAATTTTTTAATTATAGTGTGTATAAAACCTCGAATATTTTTTTTTCCATTTTTTTTTATAAGGATATTTTTAAAAATTTTAAATTAGTCTCTTGTTGTTATTATTGTTCTTATTACATTTATTTCATTTTTATTTTGATAAATAAAACAAAAACCCTAATTTTAAGATCTTCTTTACTTATACAATGAAGGCCAACAATTAACAAATTCATCTCTACATCTAAGTAGGTTTAAAAAAAAAAGTATATTTATAGAAGATCAAACTAAACCTTATATGCAACCTTATAGGATTTTCTTACTCTTGATGACAAGACACATACACATCGAGCAAAAAATCCTATTGCACGATGGACCCCAAAGAATCAAAAACTAATATATCACCTCATCAAAATTTATGAACACAAAATGATTTGTGTTGTTGGAACTATAGCAAAAAGTGTAAATGTAATGATATATTGAGATAGACAAAATCGGGGATAAAACATACTTACATACTTTACCATCAGAAACAAACACTGCGATATCAGTGAATGTGCCACAAGGATACATACATGTAGAAAGACCTGCAACACAAAGCATAACACAAAATGGTTATTTTGTTAATACAAAGGATACAATCAAAAACTCGAATCAAATGGCATTAGTTCAATCGGTTATATTCCTCAACTTTCAAGGACAAGGCCCAGGTTCAATATTGCCAAATGATACATGCATAATTGTTGTAGTACCAATGTGGTCATGATGTAATTCACATGGGGCTTGTTTCAATCCCATATAAAATTATTTAAAAACAAAAAAAAACAAAAAGACCAGAATATATTTGCCTATCATAATTAAACAATCTTTATTCTAAAAATCAAAGCCTTGTATGGATTGAAAGAAGAGTATGTATGAAAATATCAATTTGCTAAAATTTGAGTTCTGTTCCAGTGAGAATGATAAAAAATTGTAAATCAAATTCAAGAAAAAAACAACATAATAATTATATTGTGGTAGATGATTTGATAATCAGCAATGATGACTTAATCAAAAGCACAATGGAGGACTTGATGTAGGGTTTTGAAATTACAGACTATGTAATAACCTTGGCGGGTATAGTACTTAAATTTTTCTTTCCCAATTACCAGAATGCGATGTGTTTGCAATTTGCTTTGTTTTAATTTTTGTTTGAGGGTTTCGAGTTGCATACATGGATAAAAGCAAACGAATAGACAAAAGCAATAAAGGAGCAAATTCCAGATTTAAATATTTAAATCATCAGAGTTATAAGCATATTCATATTCAACATAAATTCTGACCTGATATACACCATGCGCTGATCCGACCAGCAGATAGGTCGATTTAAATACAAATGGGGTGAAGAACGATTGAGGGGTCGCGGTCACAATATTCCGTGCGACCTACAAATACCCGTCCATACTTTGATTGCAACGATCTTAAAGCATATGCTGGCGCGATTAGTGTAGGAGGTACGTCACCTCCTTTCAGGTCCACGACACACAGAAAATGAGTCGGAATATGCTACGGCGACACTAAATATGCATCGCGCAACCTTTAGTCAACTACTCGCCCAACAATGACTCGATATCGGGTGTGTTATACACCCAAGCGGCCGCTATAATATTTTATATTCTCCACGCGGTCGATGAGGTAAACGACTGATATATCTGTTATTTTGCAAATTTGTTTCAAAATGAGACTTCACAAATTTGGGAAGATCCCTGCTGTTAATCGCATTGTGAGAAATTCGAACAATCTCTCCAACAAACCAACTAGGGCAGAATCTTTCACTACCGAACCTGGTTGCCCACGGGGTTTCGTCCGAGGGTTTTGCTTTCGAAAAAGCTCTCCAAATCCACCTCCAGAAATTAGAATAAGCATATCCCAAATGAGCTCCCTCAAGTGCCTTTAATACTTTTTTTCCATCGAACTTTCCAGAAAGCACAATTAATAAATCACTTTATTAATTAAATAAACCTTATGTCCCCAAAAAGTGCTTTATTCCATTATTTAAATTATTTCGGCATTAAAACCCACTTTATCCGCATCCCATCATTTAGAACTTTCCGTTCTCTTTCCAACGAGCTATAATACAAGGGTGCCCAATAAATTATTTTAATTAAAATAGCAACCTTAGTCAAAATAATTAAATATAGCTCAATATAACACCCAAGTTGCGGAAACGGTCGAAAAGCATCGGAATCGTAAACTGACTGCACTGGAGCGATACCGATGATGAATAAAGAGAATCGGACCCAATTGGGTGACTTACTATAAATAGACGCTCTCTCCAAGAATATTGGAGAACACACCAAAAGCCGAAAATAACCTCGAAAAGTGTCATATGGGTCCTCTAGACCATCTGAGCTCACTGGTAACATCAAATCATCCCTCTGATAAGGTTGACACGCACCCAGAAGGTCAGTGCCAACTACAATGCAAGAGGGCCAAAAAATGGGGACATTACAGTCCTCCCTTCCCAAAGATTGCTTGTCCTCAAGCAATGCCTGCACAACATCAGAATCACCATATTGATCCGGACTACAACTACGTGTGATCCCAGGGTCCCATATCAATTTCAGGAAACCCCCACCACGCTGACGCTGCGCCACTCTGATTACAACTGAGAATCCGACATGCCAGATCTGCATTCTCCTCTCCTGTAACCCCATAATGTAGTGCCCCTCAAAACCCAAACTGAAATGCCAGTAAGGGTTGGAAACTAAACTGGAAGAAGTCTCCTGCCAAGGCATCTCAGAAAAAACCACAACTGCGATTCCACTGCTTGACACAATCCTGGACAACAGGAAAAACAATTTGTACAACAGGAGAACATGGCCCTCATCAAACCTCATCGTGGAATCCCCACAATAATGCAGATCAGTCCCTGACAAGTGGTTGATGCAGAAGACGAGAGTTGTGTTGAATCTGTAAATAGCTATCCTGGGTATGCTTTCGCTGTCACAAACTGAAAACACCTCATCGTCATTTAATCCCCAAGTGTAAAAAAATGACTCCGAGCATACCAACTTATGCAACCCACTGCAATCATCAATGCCACCTCAGAAGAGATATATGTAAATGTCATGAAAAGATTGCAGTAATCCTCCCTCACCAAGGTGGAAACTAGAATAAACTGCACCAGCTCTGAAAATCCTCCCACAACCTGCCGCCAAATAACCTGCAAGTGCTCAAGGTCAACCAGCTCATAAACTGAAGTTACCAAACTCAACACCGTGATGTAGGGGCAGCAGCTATCAAAATGAAATATTCCTGTGTACTCAGGAAATATGAGCGTGAGAGTGGCTGGAAGAATATCTCCAAAGACCGGATCCCCTCTACCATCCAACTCCAACCACCAATTACTGCTTTGTTGGGCTAGAACGTCCAATTGCTTCAGCTGGGTACCCGCACAAGTAACCTCCTGACAACCACCTGTAAGAAGAGCAATCAAATACTGTACAAGCTCCATCAACTCCTCAGAGAATTGCTCTTCGAAAAAACCAATCCGAGGCACCATAGGAGTAAACTCAAGGAAGTTAACATTAGCTCTCTCATTTCCAACACCTTGCATTCCCACATAAAAACTGTCACTGAAATTTAATCTGCTGTCCCAAACATAAGTATAGGCTGGAAATAAACAATAACAATTATCTGGAGCCCAAAAACTCAACCAACACCGAAACTGGTTAGCCAGTCCGGTCGTTCTCTCCATCTGGGACCAAAAACTGACCCTGTCAATGAGCTGATTGGACTGAAGTTGCTCAAATCTACAGCTGTTCAAGTCTGATTTTTCAGCATACATCACCTGTACAGAATAACAATCGCTGCAACACTGAATAACTTTGGCAAAAATGAAATTTCTGATCATTCCCTTGGCTAGAAATATCCCTCCAAAAGTCACCAACTCGGTAGAACACCAAGTTATGCTCCTAATCTCTCTCCATTCCACTTGCAGAAGCTCAAACTGGCTGATATGGTGACTGAGTAAAGAGGTAACAGCAGCATTATCTTCACCTTTTAGGTCCACAACATCCCATGGAATGCTTCTTCCATCATCACTAAACACCAAGACCCCATGAGAAAGATCTTGTGCATAGATACTATCCCAAAGAGTAACTTCACCATGCTGATGCTGCGCTACTTTGATTTTCATGTGGCCCCCATTAAGAATGCATTTGATGGTGCTAGTAGATTCAACACCAATGGTATCCACTCCATCAAACTGTAGGCTGTAATAGAACTCTCTTCCTTGTGGTAACCCAACAAGGTCAACCGTCAACCCATGATAATCCAATCCACCGAGGTCCACGGTAGGAATAAAAACATCAAGTGGCCCAATAGGCCATTCAGCTGGTTTCACCTCATAACTACACATCACACCTGGATCCCATATCTCACTTGTGTTATCAAAATCAGGAGGTACCTCATCATCTAACTCAAAGAGTGGATTATCAAAAGACAATTTAGCATCCATCTCAAACAGTGGGTTATCAACAAACTGAAAGTTATTTTCATCTTCTAGCTCCGACCAATCCTCCTGTTGATCCAAACTTTCATTTTCAGATTTCTTGGGACAATGTGCTAGGTCAAAATCCTTCTGTATGCTATCAAGCTCTTCGATCACTTGCCCAATCTTCTTGGCCCTTTCTTCATTCTCTTGTTCCTTGAACTGTTCAACCAAAGCAAGCTGATTTTCTGCTTCTTGAAGAGCCATTTGGGTGTTGTCCAATGAGTTTTTTGTTGCTTCAAGCTCATAGGTGAGCTCTTCAACCTTTGCCCTCATTTGCTTGGATGTAGTGAAAACCTCATCTGTAAATTTGATAGCCACATCCCTATCACTGATCATGTGCAAGTATGCTGATTTCAACTCCTCCATTGTGCTCTTAATATTTTGCAAATCAGCAAGGGAAACAGTTTGTTCACACTGATTTCTTGGTGTCTTTTGAATCAGATTTTCAACAAATCTCTTGGTATCATCCAACTTAGACAATGTTTGCACCTCATTTTCAGCAGTTACCAACAATTGTTTCTTCCAACCGCCCTCATGAATGTCAAGACTATGCCCAGTTAATGAACTGCTGTTATAATGCATACCAAAATCAGAATTAATTCCATACCTTTCAGCAGTGTCTCCATGGCTGCCCCAAGTCTCAAGTGCCTCTCCTTCAAAGCTTGTCCCATCTTCATTATGCTCTTCTTCAACAATTTTGTCATTCGCATTCATTCTACTAGTGTCATCAATTTCATTGGATAGCTCTGAATTTGTACTCAAGACTGTTGTTTTGCCATCTTCGTTAAATACATCCTCAACATATGTAGGTGCATGCACTTCAATGGAAACATTTTGGGACTCTGCCATACATACCTCATGTAGCAAGGCATTTTCTTCATCAACAATTTCTGATTTGAATTCCTCTTCTTCCACCTGCTCTTCATTAGCCAAGTAAGGTTGTTGCCTCATTCTCATGTCCACATAATCCCGAAAAGACAGACCTGCTCGGAACCCCGCACTAGCATTCTTCCACTCCTGTAAAAACTGGTCCTGCATCTCATTAACTGTAGGTTCTACCTCATCCTGTGGAATGATCCTAGGAGGGAAAGTAGGCATCAAGGGTCTTGTGCTCGCTGTCCTGTCCCTATGATTCTGATTTACAGCCCTGTTGTTCACTAAAGCATCACCATTACCATTATTACCTTGGTTCTCATGTGGCCTATGGTTATTATTGTGATTGTTCCCACCTTGACCACCATTTGGCTGGGCATTATTATTGTTATTTGCCAACATAACAGCCATCAACTGATTGAGAGTTTGCTGCAACTCTCGCTGTCCCCTAGCCAAATCACTGAGTATCTCATTGGTACTTGGTTCCTGTGGTCCCCTGTCATCCATATTTACCCCTTCCTCTGAATCCGAATCCAAAACACATCTACCTCTCGGTCTCCTGCGCCTGTAAGTAATGTATTCCCCGTCTTCCGGATTCATTAATCAAATGTATTCAGTCGGAAACCCAACAGGTTGGCAAGCTCGAAAGCTCTGATACCACTGTAATAACCTTGGCGGGTATAGTACTTAAATTTTTCTTTCCCAATTACCGGAATGCGATGTGTTTGCAATTTGCTTTGTTTTAATTTTTGTTTGAGGGTTTCGAGTTGCATACATGGATAAAAGCAAACGAATAGACAAAAGCAATAAAGGAGCAAATTCCAGATTTAAATATTTAAATCATCAAAGTTATAAGCATATTCATATTCAACATAAATTCTGACCTGATATACACCATGCGCTAATCCGACCAACAGATAGGTCGATTTAAATACAAATGGGGTGAAGAACGATTGAGGGGTCGTGGTCACAATATTCTGCGCGACCTACAAATACCCGTCCATACTTTGATTGCAACGATCTTAAAGCATATGCTGGCGCGATTAGTGTAGGTCTTCGACAGCCAACGGCAATGAGTCACAAGGTCGGCGGCGGCTATGACAAGCATGCAATCCACGTCACCTCCTTTCAGGTCCACGACACACAGAAAATGAGTCGGAATATGCTACGACGGCACTAAATATGCATCGCGCAACCTTTAGTCAGCTACTCGCCCAACAATGACTCGATATCGGGTGTGTTATACACCCAAGCGACCGCTATAATATTTTATATTCTCCACGCGGTCGATGAGGTAAACGACTGATATATCTGTTATTCTGCAAATTTGTTTCAAAATGAGACTTCACAAATTTGGGAAGATCCCTGCTGTTAATCGCACTGTGAGAAATTCGAACAATCTCTCCAACAAACCAACTAGGGCAGAATCTTTCACTGTCGAACCTGGTTGCCCACGGGGTTTCGTCCGAGGGTTTTGCTTTCAAAAAAGCTCTCCAAATCCACCTCCAAAAATTAGAATAAGCATATCCCAAATGAGCTCCCTCAAGTGCCTTTAATACTTTTTTTCCATCGAACTTTCCAGAAAGCACAATTAATAAATCACTTTATTAATTAAATAAACCTTGTCCCCGAAAAGTGCTTTATTCCATTATTTAAATTATTCCGGCATTAAAACCCACTTTATCCGCGTCCCATCATTTAGAACTTTTCGTTCTCTTTCCAACGAGCTATAATACAAGGGTGCCCAATAAATTATTTTAATTAAAATAGCAACCTTAGTCAAAATAATTAAATATAGCTCAATATAACACCCAAGTTGCGGAAACGGTCGAAAAGCATCGGAATCGTAAACTGACTGCACTGGAGCGATACCGATGATGAATAAAGAGAATCGGACCCAACTGGGTGACTTACTATAAATAGACGCTCTCTCCAAGAATCTTGGAGAACACACCAGAAGCCGGAAATAACCTCGGAAAGTGTCATCTGGGTCCTCTAGACCATCTGAGCTCACTGGTAACATCAAATCATCCCTCTGATAAGGTTGACACACACCCAGAAGGTCAGTGCCAACTACAATGCAAGAGGGCCAAAAAATGGGGACATTACAGACTTGGGGCTTTATTAATATTTTAGAATTGAAGAATGACAATCTATCACAAACTTTTCATCTCACAAACTCAACAGATTACACAAATTTTGAAAACATTAGGGAATGGAGAAGTCTAATACATTCCTCACACTTATGAAAGAAAGTTAAAAATTGTCATTACATGAAGATGGTCCCTTTGTTGATGCCACAAGGTATAGAAATCCGATGTAATGTCCCCTTTTCACTGAGTCAGCACGTGTGGGACCCACGAGTCCATTTCTATACTTCTCAGTGGGTGAGGGGTGATTGCTAGAGAAGCATATACTAGTGAGGATTGGTTTCATTTATTTCCCTGGTATTTTTTTGAGTTTTGGACCATTTCCTAAATTTTAGGTCGGTTGGAGGCAGGACCTCCACATTAGTTTCCTCATGGGGAATTTATCCTAAGGGGACCTTTTAACTGTTGACATTGTTCATGCCCTTGGAGAATTTTAAGTCTACGTGTTCATTATAAATGCCCTAGGGAAAACTTGTTCCTATTTTTTAGGGGCTTTTGGAGGGCTTATGAGGAGAGGACCATGTAATGCAGCCTATCATTGGATTCGGGTGTGAGTCAGCTGTTCATAATGCTTTATTTCCGGTCTTTCGGGTGAGTGGTTCTCCAGCTATGACTGATTTACTAATGACGGGTCAGGGTTTATTGGCTACTTAGACAATTTAATGTTATTACACTAGTGCTTGTTATTGATGGCTCAGAATCACAAATTACAAAGAACTTTTAGATAGAGGCATAGGCCAGAATTAATCTGGCCGTTCATAACCAAGAATAATCCTTAAATTTATAGAAATATTAGTACCAAGTTAAGCTTAACAGTGCACTTGAATTTCTGGCTCAAAGATAAATTCAGTTACAACCAAATTTTTCCAAACATGAACCTATGACTATGGAGGTTATAACAAATTGTCAGGTGTACAAACAAACAAAAAATTAATGTACACCAAGAGAGGAATTAAAATTGCAATTGCCAAGACCTTTTCGTGTAAAGACCTCTTTGATTAGAAATATCATAAAACAATTGACAAGTT
This sequence comes from Wollemia nobilis, assembly GCA_028583015.1. Lineage (NCBI taxonomy): Eukaryota > Viridiplantae > Streptophyta > Pinopsida > Araucariales > Araucariaceae > Wollemia > Wollemia nobilis. The sequence goes on along the minus strand of JAQPPZ010003172.1, from coordinate 3,795,187 downwards.
TGGCTAATATACATTAGTTTTACATAGAGAATGAATTGTGAAGGTTTTTGAAAATTCTTACATAAACCAGGATGCCTGTAAAAATGGAAAATCCGATTCCTCCATGTTGGAAAAACACCATTATAAGATGAGAAATCTGCATCCTGCCTGCAAAGAAAAGGCCAATGGCAGTTATAGAAAACTGCTTGTTTGTACAAAGCAGGGAACCCATTTGCATTCAGTTTTTGAATACATCCATAATATTCCACATCTTACATTAAAGGACCTCAAAAATGGTGGATTTAGAATCAGCACATCAAAAAGATGATATAATGAAATGTTAATAAAAAATGTTGTTTTTTAGGAGATTGTTCCATTTTGAACTCTATATTCTGTTTCTACTTCACTTAAAAGCCATTCTTCCTTGAATAAACAATCAAAGAATGTACATAAAAGAAGTGCTATTTCCTCTTCCATCTAGGACAAACACTGCCTAATTCACTAAAAATGATAAGAAGGAAAACATACATGTAAAGGAAACCTAGAGAAGATCAAAAAGCAAAAGGCTTACAGATGAATCACAGTGGATAGGCAAGGTGGTAAAAGCCATTAACAGGCAGAACATAGCAAATGTCTTGTAACAAAACAACATACATGTTTTACAGCTATGAGTATTAATCCCTTCTCCAATGAAGGATCATTGTTTATGTCCCTTACTAAGCATCAGCCTCCAAGCAAAGATTCTACATACGTTTCTTGATAGTAAGGATGTTTTTTGAATGCCTTGCAATAAAAATGATTGATCTAGAAAAAAAATTCAATATTCCTTTATTGAGGTGCTTTTTTATGCAAAGTTCAATAGAAAATCTATTTAATAAGATAATTTATCTTACTCTGTGTAAATGGTGATTTCTTTGCCCATTGGTTCCATGTACCCACATCTAGAATCAACTTTTTTGTGGATTGCATCATCTCCATTGGAATTTACATTGCACTCAACAATAGATTCCTGCTTATTGTTCTTCCCTTTGGATTTGCTACATGCAGACTCTGTAACACCAATAAGATGTCTAATGACATCACATTTGTCAAGATCCACCTGAAGCTGCACACTATCTAGTTCATGGCATGATTTTTTATTTTCTTTCTGAAGAGCTTCATCAAAAGAAAGGCCTGGATAAGATCGAGATAATGAATGCTTTAGAACTTTAGCATCAGTTTCTGTGCATTCCGACTTTAATATTGTTTCTTGAAGCTTTGCCTCCTCTGCATCCATTGTATACTCCTTTTCATCTTTCTCAATTGCATGCAAGCGTTCCTGGAAGATTTTATTTATCAGGAAACATCAATCATATGAGATGGAAACTGACAGGAACTTTGCAAAATCTAAAATCAGCATAACCCTATTCCTCATGTCTCAATCACTTATTTTTCATTGAAACCTAAAGAAGACAAAAGACAAACAGTAACTTCATAGAAAGAATATCTATCCTTCCTTTGATGCCAAGACTAACAAGATGATACTCAAGATTAATGTTTCTCAAAGAAGAGGCTAAGAATCCTTGAAATGTTTTTAAATACAACAAAAAGAGTACAAGATAAAGTGCAAATACTCAAAACTATCCTAGCCTCATAGCTCATCTCCAATGTGCACACACTGCACACAAAAGGCCATACTCTAAAAGGTGATAAATCACTCAATAAGCTCAGCAAAGATAGAATTCAACAAGTTGAGAATAGAAGGCAGTTAATTCATGACTAGAAAAAACATACAAGAACTGAACCAACCAGCTCATCAAAATAGGTGCTCACAATAAAAAAGATGAACCTCCGCAATATTAAATTAGACAAAATTAAACACAAAAATGTAGATGACAAAATTAGCATGAATGATTTTTCTAGACATGCCACTGCACTTCAGACAGGCTCTTCCAACAAAACAATAGAAATATTTTAGGAAGCGATCATCAATGTTAAAATGAGGACAATTGTAAGGGAAGTGGGATAGGTCACATGCCAAAAGCAAGAACATCTCATAGGCTCATACCAAGCAATTAAGAGACAAACATGTAAAGAATGACAAGAATTTAGAGAGAGAAGTTAACTGTTAGAATATATAAACAACTGTATGGCACCTGGCAGATGAAACGTCAAAAGTTCGAAATACGAATGAGTGTTGCTGAGATGGAACTTTGTGAAGTCTATTTTACACAGACCTATGCATAAATCTTTACAGATATGGAGATTAGCTGCTTGTTGAACAAGAAATAGAAGATAAGAATTTAGTAAGCCTTCCAAAATCCTATTTGAAAAGTTAGTCTCCTCATGGAGACCACAAATGAGGACATGGTATCAATAAGACAACTAGATCAACCAGTAGGGAGACAACGTCGTAAAAAGTGCACGGTTTTAATCCCCAATATAAGTACAAAATGCCTGAAAAAGGTTTATTATGATATTTCATCATCATAGTCACCCACTTGAAAATGTTACAGACTAATTACATAGCAAGAAGAATCCCTATCTAGTACATGACTTATTTGCACTTCAGATTCTAACTAAAACACTATTGCCACTGCTCATGGTTGCATTTTGTTCACATTCAAGCTGTATGAATTCTCATGCTTGAGGAAACTTCTATCCATTAATTTTTCTAATTTTATATTTCAGTCGGGGTATCAATAAGAAACTCTCCATTACAATTGAAGCTAAAAATAATTGTAGGTGTCTGGGGTTTGACCCTGGTTTAGTGATATCAATATGCATCATAATATCATATTTGTAGACTATGTTGCTTTTGATAATTTCCAAATGTTGGAGTATATTACATTATTTGGTACATGCTAATGTACCTGTTGTCACATTTTTGCACGGGGTGCAATGTCTTCAATGTTGTTTTGTAACAGTGCTGCTCTTCTTTTCCTCCTTCCGTTTTTCTCGCTTCTCTCCCTTTCCTTTTCTTTCCCATTCTCTTTCTCTCCCCCCTTTTTTCCATGGAGTTCCCCAGTTGATTTTCCAGCTTTCCAGCAGGTCTATCTGAAATTGGCTAAGTCTGGGTGCGAAGTGCGCACTTCGCCCAGTTTTGGTGCGAAGTTCGCACTTCGCCCAGTTTTGGTGCGAAGTTCGCACTTCGCCCAGTTTTGGTGCGAAGTTCGCACTTCGCCCCACCTCCTGGGCGCACCTTGCACTGGTAGACTGACAGGTCAATGCAGAAAAAAGGTAAAATGCCGGAGCAGGTCCATATGGCGGCAGACACCAGTGTTCGCCTGTGCGCAGTTCGACTTCTCAACGGAGCGGGAATGCGCCCTTGACAGGTGTACAGTAGGGGAACAAACCCGGAATTTGACCAAGGCTTGAAGGCCTTCCCCGACTGCACTGATTTTTGCACGCATCCCAAGGAGCCCCGATCCCAAGCAAAGATGGATAGACTGCCCTCTAAGGCAGGCATGTGTCACACGGCATAACCCATCATCAGACAAGTGTCCAGCTTCGGGATTTGAACCAAGACTGCCGACCAAAAGGGATAAGCATGGGCTGCCTGCACCGCCTGCGTTAATAGCCACATTCAAAGCTGATCTGAGGTTTCACCTGCTCCAGCCTACTAGCAAGCCTCGCCGACTTGAAGAATTACCCAAGCACTCCGCCACGTAGCTGTCCAGATTCCAGGAAGACCATGCTGCGGGTACAGCCCGATCCGACAAAAGGTCGGCATTTGCGGCTCTTTCGCCGCTTACGTCGGCTCATGTTTGATCGGGACTCTGTGCCCATTAATGTAACGGGTGGGACTCGGGCTATAAAAGCCCATCCGAAATTCATTGTAAAGGGTGGAAGGGGAATGTTTGTTAGGGAACTACGTGCTTATCAGTATCGTGCTTCGCTTATGAATACAATCTGTATGCCCGGTTCTGTTCTACTATCTTTATTCTTTTATTCTGTCTTTCATTATATGCCTTAGGCCCACCTGTGTCGTTGCTCGTTAATTCACTTTGGCATTTGGCGATCGGGTTCCTCTAGCATTGCTTGCTTAAAGCACCTTCTGTACTTCATTATTTAAAGCATTCATTATAAATTTGGTAGCAGTTCCATCAGTTGTGTGTGACGTTGCTGGCCCGTATCTGGTGATTGATGCGATCCCTGCCTGTTAGTTCCTTGTAGGGAATGTTTGCTAGGGAGCCATTGAAGCTGTGCGGTTAAACTCTCTACCTAACACATATACACGGCTCTGGCATCTCTAGGTTTACTTTCTACCCCTGTCAGTGTATGTATCTGGTGATTGATACGATCCCCAGCTGTTAGTTCCTTGTAGGGAATGTTTGCTAGGGAGCTATTGAAGCTGTGCATACGCTGTTGGTGTATCGGAAGTACGCCTAGGTTTTGCAGTTCCTTGTCATGCTCTGTGTTTGTATGCAGTAAGTAGCGGTGATTGGTGTGTTCCCGTACTGTTAGTTCCCCCCCACCAACCTTTGGACATATTTGTATCTCTTTCTGTACATTTGTCTCTTTCCGTTCCTTTATTTCTTTCCTGTTCCCTTTAGCTTAAATCCAGCCCCCCAAAAGGAACGCCTTCTCCGGAGATTGGCTCGGAAGGCATCTCTTCCTTCCGGCCTTTCATGCTGGTGGGCGAATCTGGGCGCATTAACCAAAAATCCTTTCCTCATGGCAGATTCGTAACCAACAGTTTCTCTGGCACGCCCGGTGGGACGCTTGTCCCACGATTTAAAGAAAGAGTACCCATCCAGTTTCCACCTAGCGCAACAGTTTCTCTGCCACGCTCGGCGGAACACGAGTCCCACATCTGACGAGAGATTTTCTGATCAGTCTCCACCGCGCGCGACGGTTCTCGAGCTCTTGGTGAGACAAGGAAGTTTCTCACCCCGACGAGAATCGAAGCACCGGTGTTCGCTTCATTGCTGTTCCAAATCTGAACACCTGGCGACTCTGCACGAACAAATCCTCTGAGTCTAGAAGACCGGTCCGGTCACCTTCATGCACACGAGAAGGTGGCGAACAAGAAATCCGAGAAGCCCGCCTGAGTTCTACGAACTAGACATCCACGCTCGAGGCGAGATACCCAGGCTGGCTGATCCGCGAGCTCATTTCGACGAAGCCGAGGCTGAGATCCAAGAAGAGGCCGAAGCTGAGGTCGGAAGAGCCGAGTACGAAGTAGAAGAGGCCGAGGAAGAGGAAAATCCTGTATCCTCGGAAAGTACCGATACCGAGTACACAACCGACGGCGGAGAAGAAGAAGAAATGGCTGATCAACAGCCGAATGACGATGATCTCTTCCCGGCGGTGGACTCTACAGGGCCTTTGGCCCTGATCGGTCAGCAAGCTGTGCCCCCTGCTGCTTTAAAGTCTATTCCCACATACGACGGCTACGGTAAGACGGCGTACGAGCACATCCAGGACATCCTTGCCCTGGCCGCACCGCATACCATCACCGATGAAAGTGTGAAGACCCGCTCTGCCGGCCCTTTCCCCGAGGGGAAAGCTTCTCTCTTGGTGGAGATCGCTGCCGGAGGGATCCATCACCGGGTGGCCCTGACTTGCCGGGAGGCTCGTAAAAGGATGCAACGAGTCCGCTGATCCTACCTCTCTATCGCATCGGTTCCAAGCAATCCGGAGGCATCCTCAAGAGGAGGTGTCTGATTTTAACATTAGGTTTGCGAGATCCTGGAAACGGGTACCTCGCGAACTTCGGCCTTCAACCGGCATGGCTGCTCACTACTATCTGAGGTCCTTCAACTCAGACATATGCCTGCTGCTGAAGATCGCCCGAATTGACGAGTTCCCTGCACTGTATGAAGCTGCCCAGCAAGCTGAAGCTGACATTATCTCCATCGGCAGGCTTCCGTCCAGAGTGCGGGAGCCGATTCATCCCGACTTTCCAAGATCGCAGTATCCTTCTGCTTCTGGTGGTGTGCCGTCTACTTCAGGGCAGCAGCCCCAGCCGCAGTGGAATCCGGCGCCGGTCGTAACTCAATACGGCCCGCCTCAGTTGCATTACCCTCATCCGCCTCCCCCCGCTCCGCATTTTCCAGCGCTTCCTGCTCCCCCGCAGGATGCGTCTTATTCTAACCCTCCTCCATTGGCCGCTTTGCCTCCACCGGCACAGTTGCCGCCTCCCGACAGCAGCATCCAGAACACGATTCTACAAGAAGTGCGGGCTTTGGCCTCCGGATATCATGCCATGTCCAATGACATGACAGCTATGAAAAAGAAGCAGGCCCAAATGGACTTTGCTCCCGGAAGGCCGTATGCGCCGCCGGCATTGACAAAAGATAAAGCCCCGAGAAAACCAACCGCGAGGCGTCCGCCTCCGAGAAATGCTGCTATAGATGACCCACCTGGTCCTCCCCGACCGAGTCAACCGGTGCACTACTTGCAATGACCCGCATTCGGAGGAAGATTGCACTTTGCACCAGACACTACATCCGGACCTTGGCCGGCGAGCACTATAGAAGATGATGAGGCTGTACATGATCTTGGACGGTGAGGCCAATTTTGCCCCGCCGAAGAGAACCCGAGTGATGCCCGCCAAGGAAGAAAAGAAAGGCTGCGGACACGGCTAAACCTTTGCAGGTATACACGAGAAGAGAAAGACCGCAGCCCAATGGGCTGCCACCGTACAAGCGGCTATGGCCTTACACAGCCCAGGATAAGGCATCCAAAGATAAAGCTCCCGCTAAACCTTCTCCAGCAAAGACCGCTGTTGTTCCAGCTAAGCCTCCAGCAAAGGCCCCAACTCCCGCTAAGCTCCCTGTACTTCAGCACCCAGCAGAAACCAAAGAACAGGCCCAGGAGAAGCTGAAGTACCCGTCTCTGACCAAGAGACGGCGAGTTGAGGCCACCCAACAGTACCGGACCAAGTATGAGCCGGCTAAACCAGCGAGAAGGAGCTAGTACCTCGGGCTACGACATTGTAGACGAGTTAAAGAAGACTCTCGCCGGAATCAGCATGTACGATGCCTTTTCGCTTCCGGGCCGGAGTAGATCTGCTTGCAAGAATCACTAAAAAACATGAAGAACGGCAGCGGATGCGGCTCGCTGTCCTGGTTCAACCTTTGACAGTCTCCACCACCGGGAAGAACAGGACCGCCACCCTTTTATCTGCTCTTTGCGAATGCAAGGGCACATAGTTCACAACTGCATGGTGGATTCTGGTGCTTCCTCGACTGTGATGCCGAAGGCCGTTGCGATGAGATCGGGATGGAATACACGCGGAGCAGCCAAGGTGTGCTGCAATTAGACGGCACCCCTGTCAAGACAGTTGGTGTCATAAAGGACATCCCTATCCGGCTGCACAAAGCTCTCGACATTGTGGTCATCCAAGAGGTCGTGATTGTTGACTTGAGCCTTACTTCGGCATGTGTCTCTCTCGGGAGTTCACCTGCGAAGTTGGGCGGGTACTGTCTCTAGACTACTCGCACATGGAAGTGCCCTTCAAAGGAAGGAGACCGAAAATTTTCAATGAGAAGCCTTCCCCTTTTCTAGTAGACAAGATACCCGGCGGAGAGATGGACCGCATGGTCCAGTTGTCGGAAGAAGAACGGTGACGATGAGGACCGACCGAGCAAGCTCTCGAAGTGCTACAACTAGAAGACGAGTTCTCGTTGCGGGATTTTAATGCCGTAATCGGAGATGAGCAGGCTGTTATTCCATTAGCGGCCCGAGGAGCTTGACGTGTCCGTTGCGAAGGAGGTAGGACCTGCACCCGAAGAGCTGTGGAAGCTTTTCTTTGACGGCGCCCGTTGCAAGAATGGCGCCGGTGCAGGGGTCCTCCTGGTTTCTCCAACCGGAGTCCAGAGGGACTATGCCTACAGGCTGGCCTGGAGCTGTACTAACAATTCGGCGGAATACGAAGCCCTGTGCTTAGGTCTGCGAAAGGCGGAAAGGCTCGGAATCAAGCATCTCCAAATTTTCGGAGATTCAGAGTTAGTGTGTCATCAAGTTACGAATAAATGCGCGTCTAAGCATCACTATCTTAGAGCGTACCGCAATCGGGTCTGGGACCTGATGGAATCGTTTGACTCATTGAACGTTAAGGCAATATCGCGTGAGAGAAACAAGCACGCGGATATTCTGGCGTCTGTTGGAGCCAGGTACGTTCCGGTTGAAGACGTCGTCCAGAAACTGAAGCCGGTCCGCACCATTTACAGGCCTTCCGTGCCTGATAGGGATACCTTCTGGCAGGTATTCAGCTGTGACGAGGAGATCGTCACATTCCGGGTTAACGAAGTGTGTGTAATCGAAGGTAGAGACCCCGATGACGAGCAATATGAGGGGTTGATACGATTACGGAATAATCACGTCCCAAAAGGATTGATTACATTAGAAAGTCTCTTTGATCGGAATGACGAGCCATATCCCACAGGATCAAAGTAGACCCGAGGCGATATGCTGACTCGGAGCTCGAACTCGATAAAACCATCAAGGTCGGAACAGACTGCACGTCGGAGGAGCGGGTGCAGATTAGATCATTGTGCCAGGAGTTCCCCGACATCGTGGCCTGGTGCTACGAAGATTTGAGGGGGTATGACAGATCTGTCATCCAGCATACCATCGAGCTAGAGGATGGCGCCAAGCCGTTCCGACAAAAGCAAAGGGCCGTAAATCCAAAGGTTGAGGCCATGATGAAGACCGAGCTCTTGAAGATGCTGGAGGCCAAGATCATCTACCCCATCAAACATTCATCCTGGGTCGCGAATCTGGTGCCCGTGAGGAAAAAGAATGGCGACATACGTCTCTGTGTCGACTTCAGAAACCTAAATCAGGTTTCCCTCCGGGACCACTATCCGCTTCCCCAAATCGACCAAATTTTGCATATCGTTGCTGGAGCCCAGAGATTTTCACTTTTAGATGGATTTTCCGGCTACAACCAGATTTGGGTTAAAGACGAAGACCGACGATAAGACGGCGTTTACCACGAAGTGGGGGACGTTCGCCTATCGGCGCATGCCGTTTGGCTTATCCAATGCGGTGCCACGTTCCAAAGGGCCATGGACCTGGCCTTCCGAGAGCTGCTCAACAAGATTATTGTCATCTATCTTGATGACATGACCGTTTTCTCTCACCGACGAGAAGATCATGTTTCGCACTGCGCGAGATATTTGAAAGTTGTCGAGAATTCGGCATCTCTATAAACCCGAAGAAGTCCGTCTTCGCGGTAAAGGAAGGAAGGTCTGCTGGGACATGTCATCTCCGAGGAAGGCCTCGCCATTGACCCTGACAGAGCACAAGCCCTCGTTCGCTTGCCAGCCCCCACTGATAAAAAAGGTCTGCAGTCCTTCTTCGGTCAGATTAACTTCATGCGGAAATTCATTCCAGACTTCGCATAGGTGATCAAGCCTATGGCCGAACTGTTGAAGAAAGATACACCTTACGAATGGACTGATGAGAGAGAGCAAGCTTTCGAGGAAATCAAGGCTCGAATTGCGCAAGCTCCGGTGTTGACAAACCCGGACTACTCCAAGGACTTCATCCTGTATGCAGTGGGAGAACCCGAAAGTTACGCTGCAGTCCTGACTCGAGAGGGAGACGACGGTGAGGAGCGCCCCATTGCGTTCCTAAGCCAAGTGATTCTGCCACACGAAGAGAAGTACAATTTTATAGAGCGGCAGGTCCATGCGGTCATGAAGTCCCTTCGAAAGCTCAGGCACTTTGTCTCCCAAAGTAAGACCACTGTCTTTGTGATTCATCCCGATGTTCGCAGTTTCATCTTGCAAGGGGAACCGGGTCACAAGAGAGCGGGATGGATTGCCAAGATCCAGGAGTTTGACATCGAAGTACGGCCCACCAAGCTTATCAGAGGCCGAGCCTTGTGTCAGGAATTGGCCCGAAGCGCCGCGGCCGGCATCTCCGCATGTAAGTGGGAGGACACGGCGACACGCGTCTACCTAGCCAACTCCTTATCGGAGGGGAGTGATTGGACAAATGAACTGGTGAGATACTTCTACACCGGAAGATGTCCTGATCACCTGAACGCCTCACAACGAAGGAGATTTCGGCTAGGTGCACTAAGGTACACTCTTCGCCCCGAGGGGCTTTACTTCAAAAACATTGACGACATCCTGTTGCGGTGCGTCATAAAATCTGACCAGCCTAGGATCCTCGGAGACTTTCATTCCGGGATGCCTGGGGGTCACCATTCTTCAAGGCCAACGGCCTTAAAAATAATAAGGGCTGGATACTATTGGCCCACTCTGTTCGCAGACGCGTATGCGGTCTGTGCCAAGTGTGATCAATGCCAGAGGTATGCTGGCCGAAACAGAAAAGCACCCCTGCCCCTTCAATCGATTCAAGCCGAAGCTCCGTTCCAGCAATGGGGTCTGGACTTCATTGGGGTGATTTCTCCTAACTCCTCCGCCGGCCACAAGTTTATTCTCACGACTCTACGACTATTTCACACGGTGGACGGAGGCGATCCCGACCAAGAACGCCGACCAAGAAACGGTCATCAGGTTCATTGAGAGCTTGATTACCCGCTTTGGGGTTCTAGAGTCGATTGTGACAGACAACGGTCCGGGATTTGTAGGCGCCGTACTCACGGAGTACACCAGCGGCCTTGGCATCTATCACAAGATGTCTTCTAATTACTACCCGCAGGGGAATGGCCTTGTCGAGTCTACTAACAAGAACCTCCTGAAAATTCTCCGGAGGACCATTGAAAAAAATAAGCGGACTTGGCACTTGCTCCCAGACCGGGCGCTATGGGCGGACGAGTTGCGTTCAAGAAATCCCTCAAGACGTCCCCCTATGCGCTCGTCTATGGCAAGCAAGTTGTTATGCCATCACACATTGAAATCCCCGCCCCGTGGATGATTGACGAAGACAAGAGCAGCGGAGACCCGGTAGATGACGAGTTGTGCCAACTCCTGCAGTTGGAAGAAGACAGAGAAAGTGCATACCAGGCCTTCGCCGATCACATTGCAGCCACTAAAGGCTGGTTTGCCAAAGGCACCATTGCCCGAGTTTTCGAAGTCGGGGACCTGGTGCTTGAAGTGGGACTCATACAAGGCAAAACCGGGTAATCATGGAAAATTTGATGCTCTCTGGGAGGGCCCTTATCAGATTGCCCGGGTGAATCAGTTCAATGCCTACATACTTTCGGATATGGAGGGTCAGCTCCTCCCCATCCCCGTCAACGGGTTCCACTTGAAGCTTTATCGCTGTTGAAGGCGCCCGAGTGGCCCTTCCCTGTAAAAATTTTGCCTTGTGTTTTTATTTTTCCCCGCATGTATAGTTTCCAGTTTTAGCATTCAGTTTATTTTTCCTTCTTTGAGCTTAAATGCGGCATGGGAGAGAAAGACAGACTTCGCAACGAAGTCTATCGTTGCCCGCGAGAGGGGCGAAGTTCGGCTATGCGAGAAAAGAAAGGAGAAAAAAAGCGAAATCGACTAAGTGTTGACCGAAGTCCGACTTCGCAGTGAAGCTCGACTTCGGCCCAGCCGAATTGCGAAGTTTGTCCGAGAAAAGCTGAAGCAGACTAAAGTTCGCACTGCGCAACCCTTCGTGCGAAGTACGCACTACGCGCAAAGTTTGTGCGAAGTACGAACTTCGCACCGAAGTCCGACTTCGGCCAGCGCCCGTGCGAAGTGCGCGCTGCGCTCAACACTTGGGCGAAGTGCGAACTTCGCGCTGAGTTCGCACTTCGCATCAAGTTTCGGCCGAAGTCCGAACAAAGCGGCCAGCGCCCGTGCGAAGTCCATCTAAAGATCAAAGGCGGCAAAGACCCAGATCGCGCCCAAACCTTGGGCGCAGCTAAAAACAGAGGTAGAACAGTTCAAGCACGCGCTTCGCGCGAAGTTCGTACTTCGCCCAGTTTTGGTGCGAAGTTCGTACTTCGCCCGATTTTGGTGCGAAGTTCGTACTTCGCCCAGTTTTGGTGCGAAGTTCGTACTTCGCTCGAAATTCGGGCGAAGTCCGACTTCGCCGGCGAGGTCGGGCCGTGCCCAACTTCGGGCGAAGTCCGGCTGCGCCTAGTTTTCCGGGCCAGTATTGGGACGCGGTTTAAAGAATAATAAAAAAATTTCAAAAACCCCAAACAGGCCCAAGGCGCTTTTGCACTTGTTTTAATGTGGGTTTCCGCACCGAAGGTTTTGTCTTGATCAGCGTGCCCAAGTGGTGGCAGCAACGTCAGCCATGGTGCAGTCCCCAACGCTGAGTTAATGATTGCGCGTTTTTCAAGCGAAAACGCAACTAAAAAAGCAAGGCACGGCTGCCGGGCGCGTCTTTTCCTAAACGTTCTCCTTCGCGGCCACCAAGGGTTTTAACTCAGCCGACCTACCCCTCCTGCGTTGCATTAATGGCGCTGTTTTTATCTAGAAAAGGGGGTCCGAATCATGCCAACATTCCAGTTACGAGAGATTATTCCTCGGACGAGTGCTAATTATTCTTCCGATAGCGAAATTTGTTGCAGACAGCCTGAAACTGTCATTATTGCTGACTCGGAGAGATGGACAAGGGAAAAATGCCGTGTCGGCGCGAGTCCAGTGAAGCGACGAACCGGGGGATTTGCCACGGCCGGGGAGTTTTCAAAGGCGATCCTCCGCCAGAGAAAAGTCAAAGGCCCGGACGAAGAAGGTACGGCGTGGGCAATCCCCACCACCTCCGGTGAATTACACGCGAGGATATGTGGACGGCTCGTTTTCCATGAGCCTAACTCAGTCGAGAGCGAATGTGGAGAGGCTGGGGCGACAAGGTTTCGCCCTCCCATCATTTTGGAGCGGCGTACAAATCAAACCTCTTCGATTCATGTGCCCTCCTGTCCACCAATGCCCGGAGGCGATAGACTTAATTGTCGGACACTATAAACCGGCTTCCGGCAAATCTGCGGTTCCAGCGGCAAACCCTTGTTCGCACTGCTGCGCAGGAGATCGTGCAGCCAGCTTTCGCCCCAGGGCTGGAGTACGACTCCGGCACCATCCTCAAAAAAATCAATTTGGGCGAACAAGCGGGACGTTTCACGCACACCAAGCGAATGAGGGATTTCCTCAATTCAGAGCTGAGCGCCCGCTTCCGACGGGACAATGGCCGACCGGCCCCATGCCTTTGGTAAAATTTCCGAGCAAGTATCTATATACCATCTTGGCATGGATCCTCGGGCTGCGACTCCGATGAGTCGGTACACCCGTACCGGTGGCGCTGCGAGCATGCCTCCCGTGTGGAGAATCTTACGAACCAGCGGCGCAGCGGAGCGTAAAACGCCCCATCTCTTTCGGTCAGGCAGACCGGCTGGCTTACGCCATTCATTCCAGTCTGCTGAAGATCCAGAAGCGCCAGTCAACCAATTTTCGTTTCAGTTCCGTTCTGGTCTGGCTTTGTTTGTACCATCTGCACCCCCAAATGCCGATCCTGAACCTGAAGAAGGTTAACGAGAAGGGAGAACCCCAGCCCGTCTATAACTGGACGGATGACTTATACCGGAAAGGGTCCTACTACAAGTTCAACTTCAACTTTCTGGGATTCGTCATGTCAGTCTTCACCGAAAGTGAAATCCCCCGTCCCCCGAGAGAAATGACGAGTGCTTTGATAAATCAGAAGCTCGGGGACGTTTTCAGACTGACGCAGGGGATTGTGATCAGAATCTACGGATTCAAGGGCAAACCCTATTTGCTGCCCTATTGGTGCTCAGAGCATCTGTTCGGGATGGAAGTTGCCCGACAGATGGACTATGTGGAAGAAGAGTTTGGCCTAGGGAAGAAAAGAGGACAGATTTTTCAATATCCTCTTTCCTGGGCCAATGTTGAGATTATTGAGGTACGACAACATGTCTACCTAGAGCAAGCGCTGTCCCGGGTTGGCCTGGTTTTGCTGCCACAGCGCTGGAAGTATGACCCTCATGGGATAAGGGGGAAAGTTTGCACATCTGTGCCCCCGGGACATAACCGAAGATAGATGCGACGTGGTCCATGTGGACCTTGGTCGGGAGATTGAATTAATGGAAGCTTCTCCCCCTTGGCAGGATTTCTACTGCGAGGAGGTGACATATGACCCCAAGAGAAACCGGGACCATCACTTCTCATCTCCAGGGTTCAAAAAATTTATGTCCAAGATTGCAGGCCTTAATTGGTCTAAAGAAAATATTATTGAATGCTGGAAAATGAGATGCCGCACGCAGCACGATAAATCCACAAGGAGAAACCTGGCCGTAGATGACGACTTCTCGGTTCTCTATGACCAGACATCATGACAGTGGCTGCCGTTCGCATATCAAGGTTACGTTCCCCGAGGCCCCTTTGAGGATTATAAAAGTGGGTCTCCTCCCAAACAGTTGTACACTTCGGCAACTGCCAGTGCCGGCCCAGCAAGTACACAGGCCGATCCAATGCAGTTCGTGGCTCCTAAGGCGGCGCCTGAAAAGGCGAAAAAGTTAGCCGAGGCAGCACCCGAGGCACTTCCTCAGGCAAGAAAAGCACCAGCACCGCCAGAACGCAGACCGGTTGCGGCAGACCTTCTGCAAGTCAAACCCCGGTACAAGTTTACCGTGGGAGCATCAGCGCCCTGCGCACTCGCTTCGTCTCCTTCCCCCGATCCGACGGTTGTTCCGGAAGAAAAGAAGCGGAGGAGAGTTGAGAAAATCGGGCGACCTAGCCCGATAGTGCAGCAGACCGGTCGCAGAGCCGCGGCCGCGTCCTGCCGCCGCGAGAGGCGGTTCCTTTGGGCGGTCCCAAGCCGGCCGTCGAGACAATAAGAGAAGACATTCACCCGGCATCGGCTCGAGGCGGAGCCCGCGAGTACGTTTGCTGTCCCTGTCTCTCTAGACTCACCCGAGTTCTACTTCTACTTAGTCCCCCGCTCAATCCGGGCGAGCCATGACCACATCCTCCCCCCCGTCTCCGCGTCCTTCTAGCGGTCCCCATTCTTTCGATCCGTTTGCTCAGAACCCTAACGTCTCTCTTTCTCTGAGCACAACTCCAAACCCTTCGCCCAAGGTTAGTGCTGAGGCTGTCCAATCACCATCACATCCTCCGCCTCAGCCGCTTCAAACCCTCACAGTGTCAGCCTCTCCCATTTTCGTTTCTCGGTCGCCCCCACAAGCGACCGATTCTTCCAAGGTCCGTCCGGTTCCTCCTGATCCCATCCCCGCAGGAGAGACGTCTCAGCAGATCCCTAGGCTGGGGGAACCAGATTTTATGGACGACCTCCAGAACTCAGATGACTTGCCCCTGGCAACGACAGCCGTAGAGTATTCCGTCTCTTTCCGCCAAGACTCGAAGCGGAGGAGACATGAAGAGATAGCCGCCCGGCAAAACGCGCAAAGTATGATTTCGGAAGGAGAGTGATTACAACGGAGAAAATAATCCCAATAGTGAAGAAGCCTCTCCGAGAAATGACTAAGGCGGACTACGTGCTCCAGACAAAGGAGAAAAGCTTTGACGACATTGATAAACAGTATGAGATTCGGACGATCATGCGCAAAGTCGACAATCTCTTTGTCAAGAGTCCGGAGGAGCGAGGAAGAACTTTTGCGTTGCGAGGACAAAGTAAGGCAACTTGAAGAGGACCTATCTAGGTCCATTGAACAGCTGGAAGCGGCGCGGCGAGAAACGAGATGAATTCAAAGCCCGGCTAGCCGCTTCTCGACAACGAGGCCGCAACCGAAAAGAAAGCAGCCTCGGAGCAGATTTCTCGGCTCCAGGAGTCTTTGAAGCGAGCACGATCGCGGCTTGCAGAAAAAACATCTCAAGCGGCCGTCTTTTCAAAGACAAAAGTTAAGGAAATGAGGGCTGGTTTGTTGAGGGAATGCAAGCCCCATACCTTTAAGGCGATGGCAGTCCTGGACTTCGCATACGAGATTCAAGAAGTTTACGCCGGGAAAGCTCGTGGTAGAGGAGGCCGAGCGCCGAGCAAAGCAATGGCTGGACACGGCGATAAACCTTCGGGAGCGCGAGCGCGACGGCGTCCTTTTTTCCCCCCGTGTCCTCATTCGGCTGCAGAATGGGCAGGTGCAAGGGTGACCTTGCACAAATATTTTAGAAAAGTTGAAGAGGTGAGAGTGGCCAGACGAATGCTTGATGCATTCGGGCATGAAAAAGATATCTGTCTGGCCCCCTTTCACGCTCTTACGGAACTTGGGTGTCCGAGGTTTTGTTGAGAATGGCGAGCTCCTTACCCTAGATCGGGTAAAGAAGAATTGGCAGTCCTTTGAAGCAGATCTGACTGAAATTGATAGCTGGACGAGAGCCAATTCAAGACAGTCGGAGTCACTCGAGATGGTGTCCGGATATTCCGGGATCCGCTCCTATTTTCGGGAGTTAGAGAAAAGATACCTCACCATCGACACCGCACGCGGTCGTCGCTTTTCACGGAGCATTAGAAGACATAGCCGACCGCAAGCCATTCGAAGCGGAAGCCCGGCGCTCAGCCCAAGAGGCGTACACTCGCATGTGCGAGGCGGAAGCGAGAAATGGAGACCTTTCGGAAGGAGATACGATGAGGCGACCGACAAAGATGAATCGAAGAACGGTTGCCGCAAGGAGAAACGATTAGAGCAGAAAAAGGCAGGGGAGGCAAGTTCCTCTGCACCCAAAGGATGAAGGCATGGATTCTTTGCGCCGAGGCGAGCTCGACACCCCGCGAGCCGCCAGAAATGTTGTCACATTTTTGCACGGGGTGCAATGTCTTCAATGTTGTTTTGTAACAGTGCTGCTCTTCTTTTCCTCCTTCCGTTTTTCTCGCTTCTCTCCCTTTCCTTTTCTTTCCCATTCTCTTTCTCTCCCCCCTTTTTTCCATGGAGTTCCCCAGTTGATTTTCCAGCTTTCCAGCAGGTCTATCTGAAATTGGCTAAGTCTGGGTGCGAAGTTCGCACTTCGCCCAGTTTTGGTGCGAAGTTCGCACTTCGCCCAGTTTTGGTGCGAAGTGCGCACTTCGCCCAGTTTTGGTGCGAGATTCGCACTTCGCCCGATTTTGGTGCGAAGTGCGCACTTCGCCTCGCTTTTGGTGCGAAGTTCGTACTTCGCCCCACCTCTCGGGCGCACCTTGCACCTGGCGGATCGACGAGTCAATGCAGAAAAAAAGGTAAAATGCCGGAGCGAGTCCATATGGCAGCGAGACACCGGTGTTCGCTCGTGCGCGGTTCGACTTCTCAACGGAGCGGGAATGCGCCCTTGACAAGTGTACAGTAGGGGAACAAACCCGGAATTTGACCAAGGCTTGAAGGCCTTCCCCGACTGCACTGATTTTTGCACGCATACCAAGGAGCCCCGATCCCAAGCAAAGATGGATAGACTGCCCTCTAAGGCAGGCATGTGTCACACGGCATAACCCATCATCAGACAAGTGTCCAACTTCGGGATTTGAACCAAGACTGCCGACCAAAAGGGATAAGCATGGGCTGCCTGCGTTAATAGCCACATTCAAAGCTGATCTGAGGTTTCACCTGCTCCGACTACTAGCAAGCTCGCCGACTTGAAGAATTACCCGACGACTTCGCCACGTAGCTGTCCGGATTCCGGGAAGACCATGCTGCGGGTACGACCCGATCCGACAAAAGGTCAGCATTTGCAGCTCTTTCGCCGCTTACAGTCAGCTCATGTTTGATCGGGATTACGTGCCCATTAATGTAACGGGTGGGACTCGGGCTATAAAAGCCCATCCGAAATTCATTGTAAAGGGTGGAAGGGGAATGTTTGTTAGGGAACTACGTGCTTCTATGTATCGTGCTTACGCTTATGAATACAATCTGTATGCATGGTTCTGTTCTACTATCTTTATTCTTTTATGTTGTCTTTCATTATATGCCTTAGGCCCACCTGTGTCGCTGCTCGTTAATTCACTTTGGCATTTGGCGATCAGGTTCCTCTAGCATTGCTTGCTTAAAGCACCTTATGTACTTCATTATTTAAAGCATTCATTATAAATTTGGTAGCAGTTCCATCAGTTGTGTGTGACGTTGCTGGCCCGTATCTCGGTGATTGATGCGATCCCTATCGTTAGTTCCTTGTAGGGAATGTTTGCTAGGGAGCCATTGAGGCTGTGCGGTTAAACTCTCTACCTAACACATATACCGGCTCTGGCATCTCTAGGTTTACTTTCTACCCCTGTCAGTGTATGTATCTGGTGATTGATACGATCCCTCCTTGTTAGTTCCTTGTAGGGAATGTTTGCTAGGGAGCTATTGAAGTCGTGCATACGGCTGGCGGTGTATCGGAAGTACGCCTAGGTTTTGCAATTCCTTGTCATGCTCTGTGTTTGTATGCGGTAAGTAGCGGTGATTGGTGTGTTCCCGTCATTGTTAGTTCCCCCCACCAACCTTTGGACATATTTGTATCTCTTTCTGTACATTTGTCTCTTTCCGTTCCTTTATTTCTTTCCTGTTCCCTTTAGCTTAAATCCAGCCCCCCAAAAGGAGCCGACCTTCTCCGGAGATTGGCTCGGAAGGCATCTCTTCCTTTCGGCCTTTCATGCTGGTGGGCGAATCTGGGCGCATTAACCAAAAATCCTTTCCTCATGGCAGATTCGTAACCAACAGTACCCCCATGGTACCTTCATGATACATTTGTAAATAGTATATTAGGGTTGAGTCAATAGTTTAGAGTGTGATTTATATTTCCCCTTTATGTAAGTGTGAATGTGTAGGAAATGCACAAGTGTCATGTAAAAGTGTAATGTGCAGGAAATGCACAAGTGTCATGTAAGTTAGAGTGCAAGTGTAGGTTGAGTAAATGTGCACAAGTGTCTTGTATGTAAGAGTACAAATATGTAATGTAAAGATGTGCACAAGTGTCTTAGATTAGGTGTGCAAGTAGAAGTGTAAGAGTCATGTAAAGGTGTGCAAATGTTATAGTGTCAAGTGTTCATCAAGTATGCAAGTGGCAAGTTGATAAGCCAAGAGTCATGAGACTTGGCATATGGAGAGCAATAGTCTAGTACTTGAAGAGTCATATCACTATGGCTATATTATGGAGACAATGCTCCATAGGATATATCGAATCATATTCATATATCTTATTATCTGATTGTAAGAAGCAAAGGAGTAATAAAGCTTGTATACATTTTGAGTAATTAATATTGTAAGTTGTTCTTCATGCATAGTACATGAATGATTCAAGCTATTTACATTCATATTTCAGTATATAAATGAATGTTATTTGATTTATTATAAGCCTTGATATACATATTAATTTGCTCATATTATTCTACTCATTATATTATTACATTGACCTTTATTGTGGCTATTTCATATTTGGGGACCTGTGTGATATTTTGAGATATTCCGCTATATTTTGTGGGGTTTAAAAAGCCAACACCAAAATTCCAAGCATTATGTTCCGCTCTAACGCCACCAATTATAATTGTGTTTTATTCATATTAAAGCTGTATAAACTCTAATGGTTAAAAAAGCTTCTACGCACCATTTTTGCTAATATCATATTTCAGTCCAGATATCAATAAAAGAGAAACAGTTACAATAAAAAATAAAAATAATTGTAGGTGTCCGTGCTTTGACCCTGGTATGATGATCTCAATCTGCCAGAGACTGTGGTTGTCATAATATCTTGCCTGTAGATTACATTGCTTTTGAGTTTTGTCTGTTGTTCAGCACACACCATAGAACTGTTGGTCAAAATGACCACATCTAGGGGAGTAAGGAGTAGTAAGGAGTAGTCTTCTCGAAATTTCACTAAGTACAGAATAAAGTCGCGACAACACGACATTTTGAAGCTGAAGAGGTCAAGCAAAGACCAAAAGTCGTGACGGCGCGACATTTTAAAGATAAAGACGGAACTAAGGGAAAATAGTCGCGACAACGCGAAATTTTGAGACCAAGGGCCAAGCAAAGACCAAAAGTCGCGATGGCACGACATTTTGAAGATAAAGGCGGAGCTAAGGGAAAATAGTCGCGACAACGCGACATTTTGAGACCAAGGGCCGAGCAAAGACCAAAAGTCGCGATGGCGTGACATTTTGAAGATAAAGGCGGAGCTAAGGGAAAATAGTCGTGACAGCGTGACATTTTGAGACCAAGGGGCCGAGCAAAGACCAAAAGTCGCGATGGCGAGACATTTTGAAGATAAAGACAGCTAGACCACGACGCCTCTAAGGAGATAAAGGAGGATTGCTGCAACAAGAAGATCTTAACCATTTCCAGTTGAAGACTCCATGCTCTCCTAACTACCTCTTTACCAGAATGAACCTACAAGAATACTGTTGTAACAACTTTCAGTATTTCTGTTATGTAAAACTATTATATATAGGATGAGCGACCTAGACAAAAGGTCGGTTCTTAGATGTTTACAAGGCAATGTACACAGACTTCTGAAAGTTAATAAAGATCATCCATTCTGGTTTCTGGCTCACTAGTGTATTCTCAAGTATGTATGGATTGTTGATAGCTACTTAAGGTTAGGTTGAATGTAACTTGCTTTAATTCTTATTCTGAATTTCTGCGGTAAAGTTCTGCTAACTCTGAAATTAACTATTCCATTAGGCTTATGATTGAGTAGATTTTCACCAGAGGATTAGTTGCTCTGTTTTGATGTTTCAAATAGATGCTTCTTTGAAAAGGACTGTTAAAGTTGCTTTTCTATTGTCTAATTTGTACCTTTAAACGCTTCTAGCAATAGCTATATTTCCCTCTCTTTATGCATTTACTTCTCTCTCCCTTTTCCCAAAGAAGCAAGGAACCAACCTCTTCTGGAGATCGAACAGGGTAAACTCTGTTTTAGCCCGGTCTTTCAATGTTGGCAAAGTCTTGGGTGCAAACGTAACCAAAGGCAGATTTTGCACCAACAGTTTTTGGCACGCTCGGTGGAACACAATCCCACGCAATATATAGATCAAAGTTCCAATGATTACCTTTGCCCTGTTTATTTTTTATGAATCACCTGGCGACTCCGCCCAAGAAAGGAACCCTAAGAAAGCCTTTACCTACTTTTTGGTTAAATACCGTCTTTTATGATAACCAGATATAGATCAAAAAAATTTATAAGAGCCCATCGAGTTTTTCAAATTACACCTTGGTAGCCTCAGAGCTAATCCTATTTTAGTTGCTAGGACAATTTCTTCATATATTGACAATACAGGATACGCAAATCTTTCCCCTGCAGCTTTCCCTAGTACTGCTGCTAGCGAAACTTTAACTCCAGCTACCCATATACCCGTAATATCCGACAGAACCATAATTGCAATGGCTGCAAACCAGCCAATTCTGCCCTACCCTTTATGGAACCACACAGGCCCCCTGAACCTGGTAGCTCAGCACCTGATTCCAGCATCGGCCCTAAAAGCATTACCCTAGTATTGTTATGAAAACGAACAGTTTGAATTATTGCAGGGGAGTATAAATAATACAATCTAACAAACGGACTTCCTGGATTAGCCCGGAATGGGCGCATCTCAACAGGATGCCGCTGCAACTAGTTAACAACTAGATGCTATGTTTTGTTAACAAATAAACAAAATATAACAGTACGCTAACATCCCCCTTTATTACATTATTTGGGTAATGTAATAACTAATAGCTATACTAACATCCCCTTACATCATTTTGCAATACAAAGTGAGCTGCGAAACAATTCAAATTTGACACGTCCAAGTGCCTTAGTGAAAATGTCTGCAACTTGAGCATCGGTGGGAATGTGCTGAAGCTGAATTCGGTGCTTTGGAACTTCATCTCGAATGAAATGACATTGTGTGTCAATGTGCTTTGTTCTTTCATGATGGACTGGATTCTTGACGAGGTTCGTAACACCCTGATTGTCGCAAAACAAGTGTATTGGAGATTTTG
This sequence comes from Wollemia nobilis, assembly GCA_028583015.1. Lineage (NCBI taxonomy): Eukaryota > Viridiplantae > Streptophyta > Pinopsida > Araucariales > Araucariaceae > Wollemia > Wollemia nobilis. The sequence continues at coordinate 3,773,478 of JAQPPZ010003172.1, read as the reverse complement.
ATGGATGGCCCATACTTGTCAGAATGCGACGCAACCATATCACTTCGCACACAGCTTCACGTGCGGCGCGATACTCTGCCTCTGTTGATGAAATAGCAACCACTTGTTGCTTCTTGCTGTGCCAAGAGACAGGACCGGATCCCAGATGAAAAATGTATCCAAAAGTTGACTTGCGATCATCAAATGATCCGGCATAGTCGAAGTCCGTGTATCCTTGCAAGAAGAATTTGTTGTTCATCTTGTATTCTAGGCCATATTCCATAGTACCACGGACATAGTGAAGAACACGTTTTGCTGCTTTCCAATGAGTGGTCTTAGGCTCCTGCATGAACCTCGAAAGATAGTTGACAGAAATACGAGATCTGGCCTAGTATTGGTCAGATAAATGAGACTCCCAATCAACTGTCGATAGAGAGTACCATCTACCTGAGGTGAATCATCATATCGCGATAACTCAAGTCCATTCTCCATTGGAGTTGCCATTGGCTTGCAATCAGTCATGCGATATTTTTCCAGCAATGTCTTGGCATATTTTTTCTGAGACACTTTGATGGAGTGCTCCTTCTGGCTGAATTCCAGACCAAGACAGTAATGGAGAAGTCCGAGATCTGTCATCTCAAAATATTTACACAAGTTTCTTTTGACAGTAGAGATCATAGTTTCGAACTCCCTGTAATGAGCAGATCATCCACATAGAGTACAAGCAACACTATCTCGGAACCCTGTTTCTTGAAATAGAGGTTTGCATCCGAATGGACATCTCTTAAATCCATGCTGCATAAGGTGATTGTCCATTTTTATATACCAAGCTCGAGGAGCTTGTTTCAGACCATATAAGGATTTGACCAATTTGCAAACCTTCTGCTCTTGGCCTTCCACTTCAAATCCTTCCGGCTGAGTCATGTAGACTTCTTCTTGGAGATCACCATTTAGAAAGGCACTTTTGACATCCATCTGGTGAACTTTCCACCCATATTGTGTTGCCATAGCACACATAACCCGAATTGTGGTCATCCGAGCAGTAGGTGCAAAAGTTTCCTCGTAGTCAATGCCTTCCTTTTGAGCATAGCCCTTTGCAACAAGACGGGCCTTATGCTTATCAATTGTTCCATCTGCCTTGTACTTGACTTTATATACCCATTTGCAGCCAATGGGTTTCTTTCCATGCGGCAGATCAACAAGCTTCCAAGTTTTATTTTTCATCAAAGACTCATACTCTGTATCCATAGCGGCCTTCCACTGAGGCTCACTAAGAGCATCTTGCACTGATGCAGGTTCAAGATCATCTATGGTAGACATGAACGCCCTGTCATCATCAATATCCATATCCTCTGCTTCTGTACGTGGAGTTACAGAAAGTTCCTCAAAAGATTGACAAAGATCATCAACCTCACCAGTTTCTTTGGCTTCTTTTTCCTTTTGAGCCATAATGCGTGTACGAGGTCTATCCAAGTTCAAATTGGGAGGAGTGGATAAATTTGCGTCTTTGATTGTATTTGTACACCATTTTGGATTCTTCTTCGGTCTTTGTTGAAGAAGATGTAGAAGGACCTCCTGTCTGTGTTGACGAAGGAATCTTCTCTTCCTTAGATTCCACAAGATCTAGGTGTACTTTAGATGTGCTCTGTGATGTGAAAGCTTCATCAAAGACAACATCTCTGCTGACATGAATTTTCTTGGTCAAAGGATCTATCAAACGATATCCTTTAGAGTGCTCATCATACCCAAGAAAAATACATCTCAGTGTTTTCTCATCTAGCTTCTTCCTTTTCTCTTTTGGTATGTGCATGAAAGCGTGACATCCAAAAATACGTAGATGAGATATGGAGGGTTTTCGACCACTCCATGCTTCCTGTGGAGTCATTCCTTTTAGGGCCTTTGTGGGTGCCCTATTCAACAGATATACTGCAGTGGTGACAGCTTCTGCCCAATATTGTTGCCCAAGAGTAGCTCCTGTGAGCATACAACGAACCATTTCCATGATAGAACGGTTCCTTCTCTCAGCAACTCCATTTTGCTGAGGAGTATAGGCAGTTGTTAACTGTCTCTTGATTCCATGCTTATCTAAGAATGCAGAAAATTCATTAGAGGTAAACTCCCCCCTCGATCTGAGCGGAGGGTTTTAATAGAAGCTCCTGACTCCTTCTCAACGGATTTCTTGAACTGCTGGAAGAATGCGAAAGCTTCAGATTTCAGTTGGAGAAAGAAAACCCACATCTTTCGTGAGTAGTCATCTACGAATAACTGAAAGTACCTCTTCCCTCCACAATTGTTGGGTGTGAAAGGACCGCACGGATTGGTGTGAATTAACTCCGGAGGTTTTCGTGCTCTTGTTGAGATCTTCTCAAATGGTACTCTATCTTGCTTCCTGCCAGCGATCGAGCACACCGGCAATGTGGCGTAAAGGGAAGGAAGACCCTTTACCATCTCATACTTACCGAGCTCAAGTAAGTAGCCAGAACTAAGATGCCCATATCTCTTGTGCCATAGGGAAGTTGCCTCCTTGGTAGAGACAGTCATGGCAACATGTGGAGTAGAGATAGCATCTAGGGCAAATAAGCCGTGCTTATATGAAGCTGTTGCAATCTGCTTACCCTTCTTGGTAATAGTACAACACTTCTTTCCATTCTCAACACGAAAGTTGACAACCATATTTCTATCCAGGATTTGTGTGACTGACAGCAAATTGTTAGCCAATCCCGGAACATAGAGGACTTTGTCAATCTGACACTTGCCATCAGGAAGAGTGATCGAAACTGTACCCTCTCCCCGAACCCCGTAGGTTTTATCATCGACAATGGTGACAGGTTTGCCCTCTTTGGCCACAAATGATTCAAACCACGATCCGTCGCCGATCATATGTTTGCTAGCTCCGGAATCGACATACCAAACAGGATCCCTCCGTGTGGAATCTGTGGTAGTCATGAGCACCTTGTGTGCCCATTCGGAATCCGAGTCGATTCTTCAACGGCAACATTCACTCGGGGTTGCTTGTTTTTATTTTGTGGTTTGTTTTGGCCTTTCTGCTTGTACTTATGCCAACACCTGTTGGTGTCATGGTTGTCTTTCTCACAGATCTTGCACCACCTCTTCTTCTGTTGAGGTTGTTTGCCTTTTCCTTTCGTATCTTGTTGAGAATTTCCTCCTTTCTGAAAGTTGCCTCCTTTTTGCCCATTACCTTTCTTCCTAGAACCCTGCCTGTTGGTGTATAGGGATGTATTGGAAGAATCATCCTTGTGAAGTTGGCGTGCCTCCTGTTGTTGAAGCAGATTGACCAACTCGATGTAGGTAATTTGTCGTTGAGACACCTGGATGGAGGTTATCAACATATCAAATGAAGAAGGTAAAGCTCTCATCACAAGTGAAATGAGAAGCTTTTCGTCCACAGTATCTCCCAAAGAATTCAATTTCTCTTTCAATTCAGACACTCTGCACAGAAAGAGTTCAACTGTTTCACCCTGTCTCAAACTCAGGTTATGAAGTTGTTGTTGAAGATGAAGAATGGTGGAATCATTCTTTCCCTCATAGATGGTTCTAAGGGCATCCCATGCCTCTTTACCACTTGCTTTGTCAGCTATATGAGGTTGCACTTCATCTGAAACAGCAAACAAAATGAGCACCTTTGCTCGACTGTCTTTCTTGTCAAAAGCTATCTGATCTGCGGAAGGACCTGTGGATCCTGCTGTTGGTGAAGGCCTAGTTGTTGCTCCAGTAACAATATCCCACAAATCTTCCATTTGGAGAATTGCCTTCATCTTATGTTTCCATGGTGTATAATTTGGACCTTTCAATAACTGATGCGGATCAGTCATCAACTTTGCAACAGCGGCCATAGTGAAGGTTCCTTATATCACCAATTGGTCCCCCTTTCGATATACCTTTTGCTAGGCCGTTATATCGTACAAAATACCCGCCCTTACGTGAGGGAAACTATAGGTATTTAGAAAGATCAACAAAAATCACCCGCCCTTACGTGAGGGAGACTATAGGTGAGTTTTAGAGATCATACGATACGTGGAACATAAGCGGTACTGAAAGGGAATCGCCTTGTTGATGGCACCTACCATAGAAGATTATTCTCATGCGTGGGGCGTAACTTCCCCTAAACACTATGAAGAATACTTCGTCGGGATTTATGCCTAAACACAAGTGCGATAAAGGGTAGTGGATGGAGTAAAAAAATGCAAAAATGGCTAACTTATCTCTCCCCGACGATTTATAGAGAACAAGCTCATACGTCGTTGTAGCAGCTATATTAGGCGGCGGATACAGTAGCCCAATCACGACAGCTTTACCTGTAAGTGCTGGCCAGAGGTATCACAAATACCGAACGCTACAGTGCAATAAATTGCACAGATGGGTTTTAATTATTTCGGGGTTTTAGGGAGTGAATTTGATTTTTTTAACTTTTAATGAAGTAGTGCAAAAAATGAAATATGCAACATACAACATAAAAAGTGCCCACAAGAATTAACCCACAAGGTGTCGGTCATAGCCAAAAATGCACCTTTTACAATTCGCCAAATTGCTTTTTCAGAAAATTACTCACATTCCCCCTTTGATTTTTTGAAAAAATATCCCCCCTTAAAAAAAATTTCTTTAACAAAGCATTTTAATAATTATTATGTTTTTAAAATTAAAATAAATAATTTTAATTTATATAGTTTTAAAACTTATGAAAAAATAAATTAAAATTAAATTTTAATTTATAAAGTTTAAAAACTATAAAAAATAAATTAAAATTAAAAATTTTAATTAAAAAATAATAATTAAAAAAACTTTGAAAAAAAAAAAAATTATACCTTTGTAAGGGGGGAGTCGGCGGGATTTGAACCCCCGACCTGCAGGCTCCCAGAGCCTTACCGCACAGCTCACCGCCAAGTGAGCTAGCGGGCTGATCCGCTTGGATCAGTGGAGCCCCTCCTTTTCAAACCCTGCTCGTGCCTCCTCCTCTGCAGCGGCCTTCGACTGGCTGGCCTCGCTGCTGCTTCGTCGCACGCCGGGATAATTAATTTTTTTTTTAATTCCAGCGCTCGAGCGCGGCTGCTCGCATTCAACCGGGGGGGGAGGACTGCGCTGGACGCGAAGTCCACCGCATTCAACGCGGGGGGGGGAACTGGTCCGCGAACAATGCTGGACGGGGGGGGTGGTTGAGTCTCTTGGACGCGTCTGCAGGGTTCGTGCGCAGGCTGGATGCTCTGCGCAGCGTCTACAGGGTCCGTGCGCAGGCTGTACGCTCTGCGCAGCGTCTGCAAGGTCCGTGCGCAGGATGCGGACGCGTTCCAGCGGCGTCTGCACAGGCTGCAGACTCCGCGGTCCTCTCCGCCCTGCGCAGTCCGCGCGTCAGCCGCGCTGGCTGTGTCTAGCGCGGCTGCTCCCTCGACGGGGGGGGCGGACGCGCTCCTCCCTTCTCTGCGCGATCCGTGCGTCGGCCGCTGCTGGCGTGTCGCGGGGGGAGGGGGCTGCGGGGCGCGGGATGCCTGCGTCCCGCGTAATTTTTTTTTTTTTTTTTTTTCTTTAAAAATTTATCACGCAATGGCGTGAAAAAAAAAACTCCGCAACAGCAACCTTCTCCAGCCACCTCTCACTGCTCCCTGCATTCTGGCTCTGATGCCATGTTATGAAAACGAACAGTTTGAATTATTGCAGGGGAGTATAAATAATACAATCTAACAAACGGACTTCCTGGATTAGCCCGGAATGGGCGCATCTCAACAGGATGCCGCTGCAACTAGTTAACAACTAGATGCTATGTTTTGTTAACAAATAAACAAAATATAACAGTACGCTAACAAGTATGACGGTACTGGGAAGACGGCCTATGAACACTGCCAGGATGTAGCAGCGCTCTCCCCGATACATAACATTACCGAGGAAGATGTTATGATAAGATTGCTAGTTATTTCCTTGAAAGGAAAAATGCTCTATTGGTACAGAGCCCTTGGCTACCAGAGTATATCTACTTGGGCCCAACTCGCCGGTAAACTAGTGGAAGATTTCAACGAACATGCTGACCCATTCTCCCTGCTGAATCAGTTTATTGTCATCCAAAAACACCCTCAAGAAGAGATTGTTGATTTTAACATCAGATTCAGTCGCACTTGGCAGAGGGTACCTGACGGGTTGAGGCCAACGAACGAACAATTGATGTATTATTATATGAGAGATTTCAACTCAGATATAAGTATGGCTATCAGGCAATCCCAAGTATTTACCTTCCCGGATATTTACCAAGAAGCCCAAAAAGCAGAAAGAGATATGATCGCTATTGGAAGGTTCCTTGCAAAGATGATAATGCCTATTTTCCCGGATCTACCCCAAGCATCAAATGTTGCTTTTCCAACTCCTGCTCTAGCTTCTAATACAAGTCTCCCCAAATGGACCGGGCAGCCTAACATTCCAGTAATACAGACACCCCCCACTCCTCCAATGCTTACTGCCATTCCTACACTTCCTATAGCAACAGTTTCATCAACTCCAGATCCTCAACTTGTAGCTCTACAAGATCTGCAATCAACTTTGAATACTCTAACGAATACGATGACCTCCATGGAAAGAAGAGAAGCAGAAAGAAATTTCCAACCAAGGAGGTTTCCGCAAGTAACAAAAGATCAAGCCTCCACGAGCAAAATAAGCTATGATAAGTCTATCGTGGTTTACGCCAATGAAGATAGTGAACCCACTAACACTTTGACAGAATCAAACTTTTGATGTTCCACATGTAATGATCCGCACGACGAAACTTCTTGTATGATTCATCGACATCATGTTCATAAAGTAGCTATCGAAAAGGCCGAGAGAACCCTCAAGGGTGAGGTTAATATGATCAGAGAAGAGAATCAGAATTTCATGATGCCTTCTGTTGAACAAGTAGCTATTCTAACCAGATCGGGAAAGAAACCCTTGCAGGTTGATCCCCAAGAGCTTAACCCCTTGAAGGTGACTTCGCCTATAAGGGACCCTATTGAGAAAAGAACCCCCTACGAGAAAGCTCCCCAGAATTCAAGTCAGAAAGGAGCAAAAACTCGTAAAGAAGCGCCTCGGCAAAAGGAAGCAAAGACGCAGGAACAAGCTAGAGACAAACTGAGGTACCCCTCACTGACTAAGCGTCAAAGGATAGATGCTACTCAGGGGTACAAGAACAAGTATGACACAAGTGTAAAAGAGAAAAGTGTCGAACCCCTCCCATTCAACATAGTTGAGGAAATGAAGAAAACTCCCTCCAAAGCAACTATGTACGAAGCTTTGCAGCTTCGGAGGCAGATCGACTTGTTGCAGGAATCTTTGAGATCTCTGAAAAATAAGAGTAGAACCCCAGCTCAATTAGATTGTGCACAAGCTAGCCTAACATCCACCTCAATAAAAAACAGACCTCCTCCCTTCTATCTGTCCCTTCAGATGGAGGGATGGGTAGTCCACAACTGTATGATAGACTCTGGAGTTGCAACCACTGTGATGCCCAAAGCAATATGTGACATCATGGGAATGGAATACACGAGGAGCAGTCCCGGTGTCTTGCAATTGGACAGAACCCCTGTCAAAACTGTAGGGGTAATTACGGATATCCCAATTGTTCTTCACAGACTACCTCAACTCACAGTTATACAGGAGGTAGTGGTAGTGGATCTAGAACCTTATTTTGGTATGTGCCTCTCTAGAGAGTTCACTACTAAAATAGGAGGATATTTGTCATTAGATTTCTCACACTTAGAAATCCCATTCAAGGGTAAAATATTAAAAGTATTCAATGAGAAACCTTCAACTTTCCACATTGAAAAGCTCGAAGAAGAAGGGAAATCAACCACTACAATGAATATGATGACAGAGGAACTGGGAGATTTGAACTTAATGGAAGAAGCTCTAAATGTGTTGCAGGAGGAAGATCAGTTCTCTCTCCAAGACTTCAATGCCATGATCGAAACAGATATGGGGAACTACACAATTGTAAAGCCCGAGAAGAGTAATCCTACTCCTCTCCCTCGGGTAGACCAACCTACTAATCAACTATGGAAACTCTTTTTCGATGGTGCTAGGTGCAAAAATGGAGCAGGAGCAGGTATTGTTTTAATCTCTCCAACAGGTGAAGAAAAAGTCTTTTCTTACCAGTTAACTTAGAGTTGCACCAACAATGCAGCAGAGTATGAAGCACTCTGCTTAGACCTTAAAAAAGCTGAAAAGATGGGTATCAAACAGCTGCAAATCTTCGGAGACTCTGAACTAATAGTAAATCAAGTTATCGAGAAATGTGTAAGCAAACGACATTACCTTAAGGCTTACAGGAATAAGGTTTGGGACTTGCTAGAATCTTTTGAATATTTAAATCTCAAAGCAATCCCAAGGGAAAAGAACACTCATGCAGATTTGCTGGCTTCGGTAGGGGCAAATTTTTACCCTATCAACAACGTCATTCAAAAGTCCAAAACAGTTAGGCTAATTTACAAGCCCTCCATGCCGGACAGAGTTACCTTCTAGCAAGTATTCAAAAATGACGAACAGATAGTGGACTTCCTCGTTCACGAAATGAACTGCTCGAGTAACAGAACGTCCGAAGATGAAGAAGATACAAGCATGATCCAGTTAAAAAACAACCACATCCCAAAAGGGTTGATCACCCTCGAAAGCCTATTTGATAACAACGATAGGTCAACTGGCCATAAAATGAAAGTTGACAAGCACAGATACAGAGAAGCTCAAATGGGACCCGATAAATCCATCAAACTGGGAGTAAACACTACAGAAGAAGAACTGGACCAAATCAAGGGATTATGCAAGGAATTCCCAGACATCATAGCTTGGACTTATGGTGACCTCAAGGTCTACTCCAAAGAGACTATCCAACATACGATATAACTCGAAGAAGGCGCAAAGCCCTTCTGACAAAAGCAAAGACCGGTGAATCCTAAGATCGAGGCTTTAATGAAGCAAGAACTACTAAAATTGCTTGAAGCTAAGATTGTCTACCCAATCAAGCATTCGACTTGGGTAGCTAACCTAGTCCCGATTAGAAAGAAGAACGGAGATATCAGGCTATGCGTAGACTTCCGTAACCTGAATAAAGCTTCGTTAAAAGATCATTACCCTCTCCCACAGATCGACCAGATCCTGCATACAGTAGCAGGAGAAAAAATATTCTCACTCCTGGACGGGTTATCTGGGTACAATCAATTGTGGGTTAAAGACGAAGATCAGTTCAAGAGTGCATTCACGACCAAATGAGGAACATTCGCCTATCAAAGGATGCCCTTTGGATTATCTAATGTTGGGGCAACCTTTCAAAGAGCAATGGATGTGGCTTACGGGGAACTTGTCAACAAGATCATAGTGATATATCTAGATGATATGAGAGTGTTCTCCCATTGGAAGGAAGACCACATTGAACATCTTAGGATCATATTCGAAAAATGCAGAGAGTTTGGCATCTCTCTAAACCCAAAGAAATCAATCTTCACTGTGGAAGAAGGGATCTTATTAGGTCATGTCGTTTCTAAGGCCGGGCTAGCTATAGACCCTAACAGGGTGAAAGCACTATTAGAACTCCCTCTGCCCCCTAACAAAAAAGGCTTACAGTCCTTCTTTGGCCAAATCAACTTCGTGCACAAATTCATAGCAGATTTTGCGCAGATTGTCAAACCCATGACCGAACTGTTGAAGAAGGATGTTGAGTTCAAGTGGACAGACTCAAGGAAACAAGCTTTCCAGCAAATTAAGGAACAAATAGCCCAAGCCCCCGTCTTGGTAAACCCAGACTACTCCAGGTATTTCATCTTGTATGTTGTAGGCAAACAAGAGAGCTACGCTGCGGTACTCACTTAGAAAGGGCCTGACAACGAAGAGATGCCTATAGCTTTTCTAAGTCAGACTATGCAAGAACACGAAGAGAAGTATAACTTCATTGAAAAACAGATTTATGCAATAATGACGTCCTTGAAAAAGTTCAGGCATTTCCTTTCACAGAGCAGGACTATAGTTTATGTGGTTCACCCAGACGTTAGGAATCATCATACAAGGGGAACTTGGTGATAAAAGAGCTGGTTGGGTGTCAAAGATACAAGAATATGATGTTGAAATACATCCAACCAAGCTGGTAAGAGGCAGAGCACTGTGCCAAGAGCTTGCCAGGCAAGCCTCATCAGAATACATAGCTTGCCAAACTCAAGAAGCAGCCTCAGACGATGATCAACCCTCGGAGCAGCTTGACTAGGCCGATAAACTAATCAGGTACTTCCAGACTGTAAAGTGTCCAGCAGGTTTGAACGCTTCACAAAGAAGAAGATACAGGATCCAGGCTTTGAAATACACACTGCTACCTGAAGGGTTGTACAGAAAAAATTTGGATGGATTATTGCTCCGTTGTATAAAGGACGATCAGAAACAGAAGATCTTGGAGGAATTCCACGGAGGCCCGTCAGGAGGACACTACTCAGGAAGGACCACTACCTTGAAGATCATCAGGACTGGATGTTATTGGCCAACCATTTTCGCAGACACTTTCAAGGTAACAAGAAACTGTGAGAAGTGCCAGAGATACATTGGGAGAAACAGAAACGCTTCAATGCCCCTAACATCCATTCAAGTTGAGGAACCTTTTCAACAATGGGGGTTGGATTTCATTGGAATAATAGAGCCCAACTCATCCGCTGGGCATAAGTACATCTTGACAACTACTTATTATTTCACTAAGTGGGTCGAAGCAATACCCACCAAAAAGGCAGACCAAGAAGTTGTGATGGAATTCGTAGAAAGTGTGATCACGAGGTTTGATATCCCAAACACGTTGGTCACAGACAACAACACATCTTTCATAGACGCCAAAATGATTGACTTTGCGTGTAAATATGGGATCTACTTGAAAACATCCTCGAACTATTATCCACAGGGAAATGGATTAGCTGAATCAACAAATAAAAACTTGCTCCGAATCTTGAAGCGGACCCTGGAGGACAATAAGAGAAGTTGGCACTCTCTGATAAACCAAGCATTGTGGGCTGATAGAATAACTATCAAGAAGTCTATCAACACATCTCCCTACTCCTTAGTCTACGACAAAGAAGCAGTTCTCCCAATACACATAGAGATGCCAGCTTTAAAACTGCTCAATCAAACTAGCACAGAGGAGGCAGAACCAATGGAGAATAGGTTGATCCAAATCCTGCAGTTAGAATAACAGAAGGAAAAATCCTACGACCATTATCAAAGACATATGGTCGCCACGAAGAAATGGTTCGACAAAAAGGCCACTCTAAGAAATTTCAAGGTGGGAGACTTGGTCCTAAGGTGGAACGAAAAGAAGGCGAAACCCAAAAATCATCAAAAATTCGACACGTTTTGGGAAGGCCCCTTCGAAGTAATTGAAGAAAAACAGCAAAACTCCTTCCAGTTGAGAAACGAACAGGGTCAGGTTCAACCCATCCCCGTCAATGGCTTCCATCTGAAGCTGTACTATAAGTAAAAGGTTTTCCTCTACTTTGTATGTATTTTATTTAAATATGTTTTGTTTTCTTTCAAAGGGCCACTCCAAGCAAATCTGTCGCAATGGCGCAACATTTCGGCGCCCAAAGGCCACATCAAAGCAAATTGTCGCGATTTCGCGACATTTCGGCGTCTGATGGCCACTCCAGGGAAATCTGTCGCGATGGCGCGACATTTCGGCGCCCAAGGGCCACCTCAAAGCAAATTGTGACAATATCACGACATTTTGGCGTCCGATGGCCACTCCAAGGAAATTTGTCGCAATGGCGCGACATTTCGGAGCCCAAAGGCCACCTCAAAGCAAATTGTTGCGATTTCGCGACATTTCGGCGTCCGATAGCCACCTCAGAACAACCGCGCCTTTTGGCGGGAAAAACAATTGCCTTGAAATTCTAAAAAATCCCACTTTTTAAGGTACCGCCATACCATCTTTTTGTCCCAGAGCAGAGGTGATGCAAATTCATTGGCCCAGGTTAGTAGCAAAGCGACACCATTGGCCCTCACAAAGCGGTAATGCATGGCAATTGGTTTCTTAAAGGTGGCGTACGAACCAAAGCAATCCAAAAACGTTCGAAATTAGTAGTGGGGTGCGTTCCACCAACCGCAGTTAATGCATGTCACCTTGGCACGCACATGCACGACTACTTATGCCGCAGAAGCCTATACGTCCTTTCTTTATCCTCTGCATTCTTTTCTTTTGCTCACTGCGTTCCCTATTTTCCCCAAAGTCTTTTAAGCTATGTTTGCTTTCCAAGTTTTTCTATGTCAAAATCGCAGCAGGCAACCATGACAACTTCTCCACCGGCCATCAAAGGGAAACGCAAGTCGTCTAAGAGTGAGAGCGGTTTCGTAGACCCAAACATTCACATCACTGATATCAGGGTAACATGGAAAGACCCACAGCAGATTCGGAAAGACATAGCGGCCAGGGTCGCCAAGAATGTCACGCCCTCGTGTCCAAGCACATTTTCCTATCACGCCCTGCTCTCTTGGTACATCTGCACCCAGGTCCACCCCTGCCTTGAATTAATCAGAGCTATGGAAGAATTCTACAACGTAAAACACAAAATTGTAAGGAATTCCAGGGGAGGGGTCGTATTCACTCTCGACGCCGACGCAGTTAGGGCCGCCTTCAGCTATGGCAGAAGGCCTGCGATAAACCCTATCCCTTTCGACCCCATCAATTCAGCAAAATTTTATACCCCTACCAAGAACATCAAATTATTTCTGCAAGAGCATTTGTCTGAACCTCCCCCTGAGGGAACCTTGCCAAAATCTCCAATTCCTCTATCCAAATTCAAGAACAAGGAGCTTTTTTCCATGCTGGCCATGGTGGCAGGGTTAGAAGCCGACACACAGGTCTACGGATGGCAGGTTGCGATGGCGCAATGCATGTCGAATCCCAAATTCTATGATGCTGCACGCGTAGACCAGAACACAGTGCCACTCTTCTTCGACTGGCCAACATACTTGGCCCAGCAGCTGTATGCAGGCCTGTTCAAGCTTCATGGAGACCTCCCCGACGCCTTCAAGTTTTCTTCCTACCTAGTATGGCTTTTATTTTTCTTTCAGGTGAAGAATTTAAATTTCATCCCTACTACAACGAAGGACCAAGATGGAAACAACCTGCCCGCGTATGAGTGGACACCACTCCTTTTTGTAAGCGGAATCATATTACCATTTCAATATGGAATTCTTGGGTCCTGTGTTAAAAATCATGTATGGCGCCATGCCAAGAATTCCCCAAAATATGTGGGATACTCTGCAGCACATCCACGCAGAATAAGGGGATTGGTTTATTTTGACCCAAGGAGTGGTCGTCAGAGTATATGGCTTCATAGGGAAGCCCTTTCTGCTACCATATTACGTCATTGAGCGATTGTTTGCTCTGGAATACGTAAGGCAAACTGAGTATGTCAATTACAAATTTGGCACAAGGGCTGGTAAGATGGGTACATGCCTCATGCCCTTCCAATTTGAGGGTGTATCAGTGTCAAAGAAAGGGGACCATGAGCGAATCGCTCGAACTCTGAAAATTTTGAAATTGATTGAGTTACCACAAAAGTGGAAGTATGACCCTGTAGATAAATTTTCTCAAAAGCAGGCCACCCTCAATCGAGCTCCCTTTAAAAAGTTAAATGCATCGGATAGGCAAATCGATAGACAGGGCAGGAACAACGAGGAAGATCAACCATTAGAATGGCACGTTGAGCAGATGCAGCCATTACCGTCGTGGCATGATTTCTATGAGCACCTAACAGATTGGAGCCCTGACGTGAACCCAACCCACAAGCTGGATGAAAAGGTTATCGAGAGGATGAAGAAAAAAGGGAAAGATTGGGACCACGCCAAAATCTTAGCATGGTGGCAGATGAGGTGTCATATACAAACGTATACCAGATATGGAACAAAGATCGACAAGGAGTTTTCTGAAAGGTACGACAATCACCACACCACATGGTCTGACACTCTTGCGGACAAAGTACCTCTGGGCATCAACGATATCCCCATTAAGCCCATTGCAAAAAAGGTAGATGTCAGCAAAGGCAAAGGAAAAGAGATTGCCACTGAGCAAACAGAAGCTCCCAAAAAGGCGTCTCAAAAATTTGTTCCCCCTTCCACATCAGACACAGTCTGATGATGATGCTCTTCTCGTCCATAGGAAACGAAAAGCAGAATCAAGGAAGCGAAAATCCGAATCAACGAAGGAAAAGGGACAAATGAGAAGAAAACAAGAAGAGTCGCACTCTGAAGAAACAGGAGACTCTGAGGAAACAGGGGATCAGCAGGAAACAGGGGATCAACAGGAAACAAGGTATCAGGAAGAAACGGGGGAAGCCTCCGAGCAGACTTCTGAACACCAGGAAACAGATAACCAAGAATTGGCCGATACGGCCGAAAAAACTACCCCTGCAGAAGAGGCCCCTGACAAAGAGCAGGCCCCATCTAAAGCTGCAACTGATACTGGTGATTCGAGCTTGAGGCAATAGCAGAAATTTACACAGAAGCTCCCGAGAATACGCCAGGAACTGGAGAAACCAACCCACCGAAAGTATCAAGTATGTCTCCTATCAATCTCTCTACTTCTTCTTCTCACTCCTAGAGGAATTCCCCCTCCCATTCTACAGGTCAGGGCGATGCCTCTCCTCCCTCCACTCACCAGCCTCCACCATCGCCACCATCAGCCCAAAATGATCCAAAAGCATCCTCGGCTGCCCTCACAGACCCCCTCACTGAGCAATAAAATGTGGATACCTCTATAGCCACCATCCCCTTTCCTTATACCGCCAATTTCCCAAACTTCCAGTTCATCCCTACCTCTTCCTCCAAGAGTAATCCCACCATTACCAAATTGAAAAAGTTAAAAAAGGCAACCTTGAATGCTACTACATGGTTGAAATCGCGTAACACTCAGAGCTCCAAAGATATAGCTCACACCAGGGAAGGGATAGCCCTAGACCCCATCAAAATGCAGCGTTCTACCCTGAAGATGACGCCACTCGTCCAAAAGCCCAAAGGAGAAATGACCCTAGAAGATTACCAAGCTGAAATAACCACAAAAGATATCACTCAGCTGCCGATGGAAGACGAATGGGGAAAAGCTCAAGCTCACATGGGCACAATATACCTAAACGCTGAATATTACAAAGAAAAATACCTCAGGGCTAAGCAAGCAAGAAAGCGTTTGGAAGAATCCTTAAATCAGCAGAAGACAATCGAGAAGGCTTTGAAGAATGAAGCGAAAAAGTGGGAACTAATGTTTAATGAAGCGGCCCCCTATAGGGAAAAAGTAGAGAAGGCCGAGGAACAAATACAGTTGATGAACCAGCAAGTTGAAGACCTCAAGAAGCAGCTCTCAGACGATACTGGCAAGACCACTGGATTGTTTAAGGAAAATGTCAAAGCAGTCAGGAAAGAAACGATTGGAGGCGTCCAAAAGAGGAGCATGAACGCAAGGCCTACTTTGTCATACCTGGTCAAGATTAAAGAAACGCTGGGTCGGGTGGAAGACGGATTTGGTAAATCTATCAATCTTTTGAAAACAAGGTTATCCACGATGACAAAGATTCAAGTCCTGGCTGAAAGTACGCAAGCGATACTCGGATACAAAGCATGGGACGAAAAATGGTCCCAAGCCAAGCTTGCTGCTAGGAACTTTTTCAAGAGGCACAAGCTAGTGATAGAAGCTGCCAAACTAATACAGGAACTCAAGGCAGAAGCTAACGCAATGTTGAAACATGTGAGCATAGGAGAAAACTACGGAATGCCTAGTTTCTAGGACAAAGATTCCAATTTTCTGGCAGAAGATCAACTGAAGGCTTCTTGGGAAAATTTTGTGGGAGATGAGTCGGAAATTGATAGCTGGGAAGAGCCGGTTCAAGAGGAACAAATATTCAGTATGGCTCAAGACATCACCCAAATGAACTCCTACTTGCATGAATTATATATGAGTTCAAAAGTCCTATCATATGACAAGGTAGAAGAATTGGAATATTTGTACCTAACCTTCAAGGAGACTTTAGATATGGACGAAGAGACTTGGAGAAGAGCCTGCACCACCTACAATGAAGTCGTCCAAGAAAATGACAAGCAGGAAAAGGCTAAAAAAGCCTCAGCGAGCAGTGCAACGGCACCTAGCCAGGAAGAAGCAGAGAAATCCACAGAAGAAGGCACTCCAAATGAATGACTACGCAGAGCACGAAGCATCTTTTTGCTTGGTATCATTCCCCTTTCTCCCCTTCTTTTCTTAGTTGTTCTTTTTACTCCGTTCCCCAATGGATAAAGGCTCTAGATTCTAACATTCCACTGGCAGAATTACCCCAGGAGGCACCAATAATGTTGGTCAAAATGACCACATCCAAGGGAGTAAGGAGTAGTCTTCTCGAAATTTCACTAAGTACAGAATAAAGTCGCGACAACGCGACATTTTGAAGCTGAAGAGGTCAATCAAAGATCAAAAGTCGCGATGGCGCAACATTTTGAAGATAAATAAGGAACTAAGGGAAAATAGTCGTGACAGCGCAACATTTTGAGACCAAGGGGCCGAGCAAAGACCAAAAGTCGCGATGGCGTGACATTTTGAAGATAAAGGCGGAGCTAAGGGAAAATAGTCGCGGCAGCGTGACATTTTGAGACCAAGGGGCCGAGCAAAGACCAAAAGTCGCGATGGCGGGACATTTTGAAGATAAAGGCGGAGCTAAGGGAAAATAGTCGCGACGGCACGACATTTTGAGACCAAGGGGCCAAGGAAAGACCAAAAGTTGCAATGGCATGACATTTTGAAGAGAAAAGCAGAGCTAAGGGAAAATAGTTGCGACAACACAACATTTTGAGACCAAGGGGCCGAGCAAAGACCAAAAGTCGCGATGGCGCGACATTTTGAAGATAAAGGCGGAGCTAAGAGAAAATAGTCGTGACAGTGCAACATTTTGAGACCAAGGGGCCGAGCAAAGACCAAAAGTCGCGATGGCGCGATATTTTGAAGATAAAGGTGGAGCAAAGGGAAAATAGTCACGACAGTGCGATATTTTGAGACCAAGGGGCCGAGCAAACACCAAAAGTCACGATGGCGCGACATTTTGAATATAAAGGCCGAGCTAAGGGAAAATAGTCGCGACAACGCGACATTTTGAGACCAAGGGGCCGAGCAAACACCAAAAGTCTTGATGGCACGACATTTTGAAGATAAAGACAACTGGACCACGATGCCTCTAAGGAGATAAAGGAGGATTGTTGTAACAAGATCTTAACCATTTCCAGTTGAAGACTCCATGCTCTCCTAACTGCCTCTTTACCAGAATGAGCCTATGGGCATACTGTTGTAACAACTTTCAGTTTTTCTGTTATGTAAAACTATTATATATAGGATGAGCGACCTAAACAAAAGGTCAGCTCTTAGATGTTTACAAGGCAATGTACAAAAACTTTTGAAAGTTAATAAAGATCATCCATTCTGGTTTCTGGCTCACTAGTGTATTCTCAAGTATGTATGGATTGTTGATAGCTACTTAAGGTTAGGTTGAATGTAACTTGCTTTAATTCTTATTCTGAATTTCTGCGGTAAAGTTCTGCTAACTCTGAAATTAACTATTCCATTAGGCTTATGATTGAGTAGATTTTCACCAGAGGATTAGTTGCTCTGTTTTGATGTTTCAAATAGATGCTTCTCTGAAAAGGACTGTTAAAGTTGCTTTGTTGCTGTCTAATCTGTACCTTTAAACGCTTCTAGCAATAGCTATATTTCCCTCTCTTTATGCATTTACTTCTCTCTCCCTTTTCCCAAAGAAGCAAGGAACCAGCCTCCTCTGGAAATTGAACCAGGTAAACTTTGTTTTAGCCCGGTCTTTCATTGTTGGCAAAGTCTTGAGCACAAACGTAACCAAAGGCAGATTTTGCACCAACAAGAACCCTGTTCAAGGACATACTATTATTTAGGACATGTAGACATCTCTGCCTAGTATTGATTGATTTTCTATCGGTAGGCTGACAATGTTGGTTGCCAAGTTTGCCATGTTGTAATTGCCTTTTTTAAAAATTGTCTTCTACAAGTTATTCAAAACTTGCAGAAGCAAAAACGATTCATTAGAGTAATTGAATATTTGATATTATAATTTTCATTCTTCCTTTTTGGTTCATGGCTTTATATTTCAGTCTCTGTTGTAAGTTTCAATTTCTAAACTTCTTCACATAGCAATAACACTTGCATCATAAGTAGTAAAGATGTGATTGCCACATGTATGACATATTTTCCTTTTAGACAGTAAGGATGGTTTTAGGAAATGCATGCCAACAAAATCATAAGACCAATTATATTGTTTCATTTACAAAAGTCCCTTAGGTATGGCCTTGAAAAGCCTCGCACAAAGTAACATCCAAAGAGGTTTGATCTGACTCTAAGACCAAAAGTCCTTTGGGTTTAGCTATGCTTTATTAAGTTGTCAAAAGTTCTTTAGAAAAAGGAGGGGTGCACTTTCTATTAATGAGATACATCTGGAAGAATAATTTGCATTAAATACAGTTGTGATAAGGATCATCGTCAGGGGTAGAACATTGCATGCGTATGACTAGCCTTAAAGAAACATATTGTTAACTAGATCATGACAAACCAATCACAGTATGGCGTAATGAACCATGCACATTACAAGTGTTCATAAATAGCTCTCGTACTTGGTTTTGCGTGTGTTTGGGTATCAGGTGTCAACTGCCTCAGAATCCTTAACCTTCTATCTGCCCTTATCAATCTCCTCCTCCACCTTGCTTCTTCAAAGCGTCTTTGTGGTGCACATTGAGCTAAGGCATCTCTATACTGGTCTGAGAAGGCAGAATCCGTACTTGAATCATTCCCTTCTCCTGCAGTATTCATTGGCCAATCTGAGGTTTCCTGAACCCTTTTTTGCAATCGCCTGACTTCTCTTCTTTGTCTTCGTAACTCCATCATAGCCAATCGATATATTGCCACCTCCCGACGCTCGGTCGGTCTTCTCATTGATTCTTCGTACAATGCCATTCCCCGACGTTCGATTGGTCTTCCCATTGCTTCACCTTCACTACCTGAAAAATTACTCATTCTTTCGTCCTCTTCCTCCTGTGGTATTAGTGACTCCTCATCTTCGATCATCTGTACTATTTCAAGGAATCGAACTCCTGCTTGCCGACTTCGGACCTCATCCCTTTGCCTTCTTCGTTCCGGATTCGGACTTGGGTAGGGTGTGTTTGGGTCCCTAGGAAGATTTTCATCACTACTTGATTCCTCCAGCCATCCTCCATTCCTTGGTTGTTCGGGTACCTCTCTAACATCCCTCCACAAAATGGCAGTTGCTTGTTCTCTACTTATCTGATATTCTGTATTATCAACAAGGCCTTGATGTGGTTCCCTTATCCCGTCTTGTTCCGGCAATCTCATGGTCCGTTGTCTTTGAGAACGTCTTGTCAATGGTGAAGTAGTTCTTGAAGAATCTTCGGTATTCAGGAGAATTCTCAATGTTGTTGGAGATGAGCTACCGGAGTCCGAGGAAGATACATTGTTTCCCGAGGGTCCTTCTGTATTACCTTCTATACTTCCTCTTAGTTCTCTTTGTTGCCTCTCCAGTCCTTGTTCTGGCAGTCTTCTATTCCTTTGCCTTCTGGAATGTCTTAGGTGAATTATCCATGGTGTTGAGAGTGAATTGTTTGAAG
This sequence comes from Wollemia nobilis, assembly GCA_028583015.1. Classification (NCBI taxonomy): domain Eukaryota; kingdom Viridiplantae; phylum Streptophyta; class Pinopsida; order Araucariales; family Araucariaceae; genus Wollemia; species Wollemia nobilis. Next base: position 3,753,834 of record JAQPPZ010003172.1, on the reverse strand, counting down.
CCACAAAGAATAAACTACTTTCTGAAGAATTGCCATCCGCACTTCCTCTAAATTCCTCTTGCTGCCTTTCCGCCCATTCGGCTCTTCGTGCTTCTTGTCATTCATGCATCCGTTGCATGGTTCCATCCAACTCCTGAATTACTTGTTGCGGAACTCTTGATCCTTGATCTCCCTCTTCTTCCACTTCTGGTACTTGTTCTTGTAATGCGACATTCGTGAGGGTTTGAAGTCGCTCTTCTGCTTCGCTATTTGGAAATCGAACATGGACTTGTAATCATCTTCGCTCTCCCTCTCGAGGTTCTAACTCCCTCTGCTCGATCACAGGTTCTCCTTCCACTCCAAATAGCCATTCCAGGTTTGTTGGTTCGTCCTCTCGAACAACATTACTTGGCTCTCCATGTTCGTAGGATCGTATACCTGGTCGTGATTCTTCTATTGCTTTTCCAGAAGTGTCCTCAGAGGTTTCTAAGTTGATTACATTCACCTGTGCCTGTGCCTTATACACCTTCAACTTAGAACCATTTACAACTTCAGGGCAAATTGTACCATCCAACTTCTTTAACCGGACAACCCCATTGTCCAGTACCTCTTCCACTTGGAAGGGTCCAAGCCATAAAGTTTTCAACTTTCCTAGCTTGATTTCTCTTTTCCCATTATATTTGAGCACTAACTCATCGACCTTCAAATCCATCTTCTTGAGATGTTTATCATGCCAATACTTACGCCTTTGTTGAGCAATCTTCGTTGCCCATTGTGCCATCACCCTCTTCTCTCCTAATTGCACCAATGTTGCAAGTCTCTCTTCCATACTATCTTCATCATTCAGGCGGTTCTCTACTGCTATCCTCAAACTAGGTACCAAAAATTCGATAGGTACCACCGCCTCTTGCCCATACATTAATTGAAAGGGTGTATGGTTTGTGGTTGGTTTGAAGGTAGTTCTGTATGCCCACAGAACTGCTGGCAAGCGCTCCTCCCAATCGGCTCCTTCTACGCCGCATGTCTTATACATGATTGAAACCAAGACCTTATTCGTTGCCTCCGCTTGCCCATTCGCCCTGGGGTAATACGGACTTGACAAGGAATGAAAGATCCTGAATTCTGTTGTCAGATTCTGAATAATCTCGTTAACGAAATGGCCTCCTCGGTCGCTTGTCAATTGAAGAGGAATTCCAAACCGTGTGATAACCTGCTCATACAAAAATCGAGTCGTGCTCCTTGCAGAGTTATCAGGTAAGGCTCTTGCTTCTACCCATTTCGTTAGATATTCCGTCGCCACTACAATATATCGGCACTTCCTCTTACGACTGGTTCGCAATGGTCCCACAAAATCTAAACCCCATCTCTCGAAGAGTTCTTGAGGTTGCGATGGATGTAATGGCATGAAGTCTCTTTTTAACGGCTTCCCCGTTCTTTGACACGTATCACATGCCTTGACATAATTCTTGGCATCATGATAAAGGGTAGGCCACCATAGCCCTGCCAACAACACTTTCCTAGTTGTTGCATCTAGCCCCATATGGCCTCCTGCCAATCCCTCATGTGCCTCCTTCAATGTTTGTTGCACTTCATCCTCCATTACGCATCTTCGCAAAATGTGGTCCTCCCCCATTTTGTATAGCAAACCTGCAATCAATGTAAAAGGTGTCGCTTTCGTAATCACTTTTCTTTGTTCAGCTGTCATCATCTCCTTTGGCAGCTCTCCTGTCGATAAGTATTCCTCGATATGCTTATACCATGCTGGTATCACACTTATCATGAATAATTGTGCGTCAGGGAATTCATCCTGTATTCCTCCTTCTACAGGTTCTCCTGAGCGAATCCTCGATAGTTGGTCCGCTATCACGTGTTTCTTCCTTGGTCTCACTACCACCCGAAACACGAATTCCTGCAGAGTGATGAGCCATCTACTTACTCGTCCATAAATCGTCGGTTTATTGATCAAGTACAACAATGCCTGATGATCTACATAAAAAGCAAAAGGGTTAGCCAACAAGTAGTGCCTGTACTTTTGTACTACATACACCATCCCTAGTGCTTCTCGTTCTGTTGTACTATAATTCTTCTCTGCCCTAGACAATAACCGACTTGCAAAGTATATGGGCTGATCTAACCCAAACTGTCCTTCTTGAGCCAACGCGCAACCAATTGCAAAGTTTGAGGCATCCACATGAACATGGAATTCTTTCTCCCAGTCCGGATAAACTAGGATAGGCGCCTTTACCAAGTGCGCCTTCAAGCCCTCAAAAGCCTCCTGGTGCTCCTCCGCCCATTTGAAAGGAACACCTTTGCGCGTAAGAGCATCTAGCGGATGAGAAGTTTGTGCATAGTTCCTGATGAACCTTCTATAATAGCCCACTGTCCCTAAGAAGGTCTTTACTGAACTCACATCATGTGGCTCTTCCATCAGTAGTATCACTCGTATCTTGTCAGGATCAGGCTTCAAACCTTCTTGGCATACAATATGCCCTAACAACTTCCCATATGGCACCATCAATACGCACTTGCCTGGATTTAATGATATCCGAGCTTTCCTGCACAAGCTCATACATTCTTCCAATGCTTTCAAATGCTCCTGCGTCTTGCCATATAGGGACCAATCATCTAGGAAGGCTTTGAAGTTTCCTGTGGACATTTTATCAAAGATGTATAATATGATCCTTTGGAATGTAGTTGGTGCATTACACAATCCAAATGACATGCGGTTATAAGCATATATCCCATTCTCCACTATAAAAGTGGTCTTCAACTTATCCTCCTCCACAATACTTATTTGGTTATACCTCGAGAATCCATCCAAAAATGAATAAATCTCGTGACCAACTACTTCCTCCAAGATGGAATCCGTGAAAGGAATTGGGAAGGGATCTTTGATAGTTACGGCATTGAGGCTCCGAAAGTCCACACAAATCCGGATTTTGTTTGCCTCCCTCTTCAAGGTAATCACAATTGGTGATACCCATTCACTTGTCGTAACTTTGAATATTATGCCTGCATCCAACATCTTTTCGATTTCGGCATTCACCAAAGCTGCATATTTTGGATTCATCCTATATGGTCGCCTCCTTACTGGTTGTGCACCTTCAATCAAGGGAATCTTATGCACACATAGCTCCGGTGGTACTCCCTTCAGATCCTTGTATGTCCAAGCAAAGACATCCTTATATTCTGCAAAAATTTTGAATGTCGTTGCTTTTAGTATCGGATCCCAGTCATCTCCGCATTTGATCATCTTCTCTTCGCCTTCTCCCAAATTCACCTGAATCATTCTAGGTCCTTCATATTTGATGGACTCAGGTTCTTCTACCACCTTCAAAACATCAATGGGGTGAGTTGGCTTGTCTTCAATGACTGCATCCCCCATCGTATATTCTGCGAAATTTTTGGGAAATGTCCACTTCTCCCGTTCTTTGTCCTTTTCTACTGTTGTCTTCTTTTTACTGCCTTCTCCGCTCTCGGGCTCCTTCTCTCATCTTCTTGGACTTCATTTCCTGCATTGATGCAAAAACATTGGGGAGAGAACATTTCATAATCTTCCAGTTGCCAGTGGAGTAAGCCTTTATCTTCATCATTCTCGTCCTCCGTGCATTCTTCTAATTGCAACACTCCTTCATCTGGTTCATATCCGGTTTCTCCATCTGATGAAGAACTCTCCGATTCGTCCGAAGTTGCAATATCCTGACTTATTGCCTGGTTTTTAAGATTAATCATGTACTTATGTTGGCCTTTCTTGAAGGTCAGGTGCTCCTTCTCCCAATTGTGGTTTACTTTTGCTGTTCTTAACCACCCACGTCCCAAGCAATGCATCATATGCAGGTTTCTGCATAGCTATTACAACAAAATCCAGAACAAAGTCTTGTTCTACTATGCGCACCTTTTGGCTCATCAATACTCCTATTGTTTCGATACCATATTGATCAGCTCCATATAATCTAAAATTTGGAGATCTCAGTGCGGGTTGGCCAATACTCCGCCATGTCCTCTCTGGCATCACATTTACACTTGATCCTCCATCCACGATTACTTGATTCAGCTTATGGTCCAATATCTCCATGTGAACCAAAGCTGGCTTTTTCCCTGCTTCAATCATTAGTATCGTTGGATCAATAAATTGTTTCTTGCTTGATGTTGGCTACTTGTCGGGCTTCCTCTCTCTTCTTTGCTTTCATTACTTCCTCGATCGTAGCATACAATTCAGGTACTATATTGAATAGACTTGATACTTTTACCTCCAAAGTCGTATTAAGTACCTGTGTCACCAAGCCTTCGACTGATGCCCGTTTATCCGTTACGATCTCCGCCTTCTTTAAAGCTTTTTCTAGAACTAGTCTTTCTTGCTTTTCTTTGTCTAACTCTGTCTTAATCAGTTCTTGAGCTTCCTGCCATCGCTCTTTCTCCTTGGCAGGATTTGGGTACTGCTCTATTTTCCTAGCCTGTGCTCTAGTTACTGCTAGGACTTCATTTTCTTTTTCCGTCTCCTTACTCACTTCTCCAATGTCAATCCAATTGACATTTTGTGTACCACTTGAGCTTGCCTTATTTGGGCAATTTGCCTCCTTGTGGTTCCCTGGTCCACACCATCTACACATTTGGGTAGCATTGCTACCACTAGTATTGCCTGTATTTTGAGGCTTGGGGCAATTCTTCGCAAAGTGGCCCCATTCTTGACAATTCCGGCATTGGATGATTGGTCTTCCTTCGGAGTCATACTGTAGACGACTCTGTCCACCTTGTCTTCCACCTCGACGATTATTCCTAAATCCGCCGCTCGTTGCACCTTGTCCATTCCTTGAGGTATTTGGTTGTTCTTCCTGTTGGACTGTCAAAGTCTGATGCCTTGCTCCCTTCAAATTAAACGGACAGTCAACCACTGGATGTCTTGCTATATCGCATATATTACAATATGCATTCTTTGGGCAATTGACATTCGTATGTCCTTCCGCTTTGCAGTCCGAACACCAAATATCTTTTCGGTCTTTTCGTACTTCTCCTTTAACTTCTTTCATAATCTTATCAAATTCTTTTCTGAAGGAGTGTATGGCGCTTTGAACTTTATCTTTAGTATCGCTATCGGAATCATCATTCTATGGATGTCCTCCGATTCCTACGGTTGTTTGTTTAGCTTCACTCTCAAAGTTCTTTGCTTTTTCGAGAGCTTCCGCATACGTGGAAGATGGTACTGCTTTCATTTTCTTCCTATATTTATGTAATAGTCCATCCAAAAACCAGCGTTTCACCATTCCATCTGCAGGTGGCATCTGCATTTTATCTGCCAATTGTTTCAATCTCCGATTGTAGCTTTTGACATCTTCTTCTGGTTTTTGTTTTGTTGCAAAAATTTCTGTAATAATTTCTGTATCATCCCTCAATGGCCGAAATTCTTCTATGAATGCATCTCTCAAAGTGGTCCATTGTGTAAATGGTTGGGTATTCTATCTTTTCAGATACCAATCCATAGCCATTCCTCGCAAGGTGGCCGGGAATAGTTGTAACCATTCTGCCTCTTGTGATACTCCATTTGCTCCCCAAATGGTAATGCAAGTTCCTATGTGGCATGTCGGGTCTTCTTTTCCTTCCCCGGTGAAGGGTGGGCATTTCTGTTTGCCCACTCTATTGGCAACATTTGCCATTGGGATCGTCCCACTAGGCATGCCACTTGACGATGATTGTTGTGGAGTTGTATTCCACTCCCTGTCTGCTGTAGGTGGTTCAAAATCTCGTTCAAACACGTGTTCAAATAGCCTTCTCCCTGACTCACGTACGTCACTACTTCGCGACCTTCTTCGAATATACAAGGTGCGGTTCTGGTCTTCCTCCCCAAGAACCCACGCGTGGTTGCTCTGGTACAAAACTTCTCTCTTTTGTACCTTTTGGCCAACTCCTCTCCGCTGGATCAGGTGTTACCATCCGCTCCTCACTTCCAATGTTAGGTACGTCTTCTGCTATTTGATTTTGTCCTTCATTCTCTGTTGTCACCAATAATGTCTCCCACCTTTCTTGCTCTGCTCTTGGACTCTCGTCTTCCAAGGGGTTCCACACTCGTTCCACCTCCGGTTGTGAAACTTCGTCTTGAATCCTTTGATTTGCCAGTCGTGCACTTCATCGCAATGGTATCTGATTCCTTCCTCGTTGGCTCTGTAGCCTGGAATCTGTCATTCACCTCTTTGCCTTGTCACGTCTTCTTCTTGACCCAAAGTTGATTTAGGCAACGACGCCAAATGTAGACAGGGGTGAGTGCCTTCCCGAGACGAGGGAATGACAAGAGTTTAGGAAGGAAGGGATTGACAAACTTGACTGTAAAACATGGTGTCAACTTGTACTAGTCAGCTCCAGACAAATAGTCAATGACTGATTGTTGTTAGACGTCTAATCCAGACGGGTAAACCAGTCTAGACGGGTACTGTCAGACGTGTATCGTCCCAGACGGGTAGGTGCTAGACGGGTAAGTCCAGACGGGTTGTTGGCTAGACGGGTAGCTCTAAACGGGTAGGCTCAGATGGGTAGGATCCTAGACGGGTTCCCTCAGACGTGTAGCTCCAGTCAGACGGGTAGTAGCAGGTCCAGATGGGTTGAGCACTAGACGGGTAGTTCACAGGCCTAAACGGGTAGTACTAGATGGGTAGCGGATAGGCCTAGATGGGTTCTGCAACGCACCAGTCTGCAACTTCGTACTTCATCTTGCGAACTGATTCCTGATCGCTCCTTCCTGCAACTCTGCACAACACAAACACAACACCAGTCTACTCCAATCTACTCCATAACATGCATCAATCGGATACCTGTAACACAAGACAATGCAATCACACAGAAATCCACACAACACTAGAACAATTCTGCTTGTTGTATTGATTCACAATGGATAATGGATGATCGATGTACAAAAATGAGTAGGGGGGTATTTATAAGGCAAGCCTTGGCGGTTACTGCAACCAACCAGGCTCAACCGTCCCAACTGTCCCTACGTTAATACCCTAACTAATCAGTCTTAAGGCATAACAAACCAGTCTCAGACTGATTAACAAGTCTGGCTTAACAACCAGTCTCAGACTAATTAACTAGTCTGACTTAACTAATCATGACGGCTGAATTTGTCATTTTATGCCACGTTATTAATCAGTCCGTATTACATTATGACGGCTGATTTTACATTGCAAAAACATTACATTATCAAAATTGCCAATCACTTTGTAGACATTTTGTCAAACAGTTTGGGATGTCATTTCTTCTTCGAACTGCTGTCTACAAGGCTTAAAATCGCACTGAACCTATCAAGCATCAATTTTAGACCCAATGCAACCTGTCATACAATACAAATCTGATAGAATTCTTTAGAATAAAGTGAACTATGACATAGTTTCAGACCTAAATTTTTGAGCTACCTAACCTCAATTTCTGCTAAAATATGTGATTTGATCTACTAAGGTATCACTATCAACTAAAGAGGAAATACTAGATGAAATTTTCCTATTAATTAGCTGTATGGATTGTTCTACATTTTAAAAAAAAAATGAAGGTATGCATATTAGAGTTGCTATCTATACCTTCAGTTTTTTTTTAATGGTATGTCCTAAATAGTAAATACTTATCATTTCCTCAATTAGATTTGATTCTGAGGAAGCTGATTGTGGATTAATTTGCTAGAGGCTACAATTACATTATATTTGGTACTAAGATGCTCCACATTTAACCTGCTCTGATATCTCAACTTGGATTGCTTCTTCATAAAATTATGTTGGAGGTACCTATTATCATTAAGAAGCATGCAATGCAATTTAACAATCAATTAACAAAAATCACTTTGAATTGTATTGCAATTGTGCTTGCTTGTTAGATAAGTAAATAGCTTTAGTTTCTTGTCAAGACTTTGACTCTTATTTTGCAATATAGATTTACTGGCTGCCCTCGTATGTGTGTTATTAGATTATAAAACGCAAAAATATTGTTCTCTTAGTTTTCTACTCCACATGTGATTGTAGCACAAAAGTGGTATTCCATGATTGAAGGACTATTGAGGAAAAAATGACAGGAAATATTAGCTATAAACAACATTTACCATGTACGAGAAAGAAATATTATGAACTGGAATAAAACAAAACTGCACTTTGTCATTTGCATTATGTATGAACAACTATGTACATTCATTTACAGCAGCAATATAATCACTCAGTCACATCCAGTGTCTGCAAACACACAGGTATGCTCCCAAATACACAACTAGATGGCTGAATAAATGATATCTCATTATGTCTCTATTCAGAAATGTAAAGGGTCTACTTATACTTTTCTTGGGAAAGAGGAGATAATTGCCAATTTCCGTAACTTCCTCATACCTTACCTTAACTATCCCAACACTTCTAATTACATGACATTTGAATTACATATACATCCGAATTACATGTACATCCTAATTACACGTACACTTATAATCATTTCGTCAAACACTTAACGTACAAACTACACAATGACACAACAAAATTGTATGTAAAATCAAAATTTATTTCGTGTACTTGGCTCCATACGTGCTTGTTCAGGCTTGAGGTGGCGCCATGTCAAAATTGGCCGCTACATCTTCCCTCCCCTCTAGATTGGTTGACGTCCTTGTCAATGACTATTGTTGCTCCTGAGGGCTTTGACTCTACTATGGCTAGGGAGTGGATTAGATTTGAAGGGGTGCTGCTCCCAACTGTTGTACTTACATCTTGAAGGCATTAATTTCATCCTTCAAGTGCTTGGCATAGGCCCGATATCTTGTCCACTGGAAGCCATAATGTTTTGACTTTTGCTCCATCTCTGTGACCTTGCATGTAACTTTGTTTCCCTCTTTTTTGCTTCTACAAGTTTTTGATCCTTCTCTGCAATCAATTGATCATAGTGAGCTACCTCCTACAGTTTGGAATCAGGAGTTTGCTCTGTCACTGTGCATTCCAACATCAATTGTCTGATCAACTGATTTTGTTCTTCCCATTCTTTTTTCAACCGATCCAATTCCTGTTGCAACTTTGCCAATCCTCCTTTAGCCTCCCCCTTCAATTGCCAAAGTTGCTTTCGTCAAACATGTACATCCTAATTAGACATACACTAAAAATCATTTCGTCAAACACTTAGGGTACAAACCACACAGTGACACCAAATAACAAAATTATATGTATAATCAAAATTGCTTTCGCGTACTTGGCTCCATACACACTTGTTAAGGCTTGAGGTGGTGCACACCAAAATTGGCCACTACATCTACCCTACCCTCTAGATTGGTTGACGTCCTTGTCGACAACTATAGTTGCTCATGAGGGTTGTGACTCTGTTGTGGCTAGGGAGTGGATTGGATTTGAACGGGTGCAACTCCCAACTATCGTACTTACATCTAGAGGGCATCAATTTCATCCTTCAAGTGATTGGCATAGGCTCAATATCTTGCCCACTAGTAGCCATAATGTTGTGACTTCTACTCCATCTCCACAAGCCTTGCGCGCAACTCCATTTCCCTCTTTTTTGCTTCTACAAGTTGTTGATCCTTCTCCGCAATCAATTGATCATGGTGAGCTACCTCCTATAGTATGGCTTCCTACTCTCTCACTGCGCACTCCAACTTCAATTGTTCGATTAGCTGATTTTGTTCTTCGCTTCCCATTCTTTTTTCAACTAATCCAATTCCTGATGCAACTTTGCCAGTCCTCCTTCAACCTCCTCGTTCACTTGCCAAAGCTACTCCTATGTCTCATGCAATTGGATTGACTATTCTTCCTTTTGCAACGTCAAATTGTTTGCCATCTCCTAAAATGTCTTCAATCCAACAACCAACCATTGTATTAGGTAGACCAAGAAATTCATTATGGCATATGCTGACTCCAACTTCAATGCTAGTTTGATTTTTTGATGGCCTAAGATTCAAGATAGAAATAAAACCTATCCTCGTTGACATAGACTCCGGGGTTGCCTATACAACAATGTAGTCCCCTCTGGCAACACTATCACTCCAATCAGTGTCTGCATGCTACTACCTACACCAAGATCCAATGGCTGAATTCGGTGGATCTCTTCAAATCTCTTCATACACAACTCATCTTAGGCCAGCATCCACTCACAACTACCATATCTCTAAGGGCATTGACTCAAAACTCACTCTGCATCCTATCCATCACCCCTCTCAGTTTCACAAAGAAACTATCCACCTGTCCATTGATCCTTGTGCCATAGACTACGGGTTGCCGCAAATTTGGCACTTTAATCAAACAATGCGCTCTTGTGTCACTCTTCTTCCCAGGCTCATCATCTTCAATGGTGGTTTGTTCCTTCTCCTCCCCACTAAGTCCTATGGCAATCTTCCCTTTGTAGGCCTTGACCTTCTCCCAAATTTATGGCTTTAATTGTTTTGTTGCATCAACTGTAGCTTCATCTCCTTTCACCGTTGGTTGAATGCTTTGGCCCTTTTGCACAAGACATGCTCTAATACAAGTTGTTGTCCTTTCTCTCCCAACACCAAAGGTGTCTATGTCATCGTGTGTGTAGTGGTAGATGCAATCTCAATCGGTTCCTCATCGTCCAGTGGTGGGGAACTACATCTCTCTGCTTCCTCTACAAATTGTCATTACTAGAAATTCAGTGTTCCACTGTAGCTCCTCTTGCATATAATCCTGGTGTCCCTAGATTGAATCCCTGCGGCATTTTGAATTTCACTGGAGGTGAGGTATCCATCACCTCCAATGTAGTGTTGATATCATTGTCATCATCTACCACAATTTGTGTTGGTTACGCCACTTCTTGCGTAACTCCTCTATCCTGTTGCATTGTCTTCTCCACTTGCATTGCTTCCTATGCAACTACTAATTGCTCTAGCAACCTTTCTCCCCTTTCCGCCTCCCTTGGAGCCTTTGCTCCAATACCTGCAATGTACTTGTTGTAATGTCCCCTTTTAAGAAACAACAAACCCTTGCTACGAAAATGCAGAAGTTAAGTACAGCAAGGAAATAACTCAGAAATTGCACATAAAATAACACAAGTATGAGGAGAAATCAGCCAGTATCATATATTAAATATTGCCAAACCAATACAACAGCTCCCCAAGGCTGAACAGATGCAAAAACTCCTCAAAAATGACCCCAAATACAAGCGTAGGGTTTGGGGCTGCCAACAGATCTGAAACACGACACAAATGCTCCCAAAAATGCCACTAACTCCTCACGGATGCCTCTTTTTTTGTATTTTTGATATTTTAGGGCAATAACACCCGCAATGATATTGCCAAGACCCCAACCATGCACCTCCAATGCACTATGGGAATGAGCAAGACCTGCAATCTCAACTCATGGAACCTCTAGGGTTTCAATATTCAATTCTGATATCAACATAACATGCCCAAAATGGGACATTGTTGAGCAAGGTGCAGCAAAAGAATTGCAAAAGTATTGTCATTGTTGTCAACACAGTCAGATTGATGCAGTTGATGCAGTTCAGAGGTCAGTCGGATCAAGTGCAGAAAGTTTCAAGGAAAACAGAAGTGACCCAGATTCAGAAAATGGCAAAAAGAGACAAGGAAGAAAACTGTCGCGATATCGCGACATGTTTTCTGTCGCGATTTCGCGACATGGTCGAGGAGAGAGAAGGCGCAGCCGAAAATGTCGCGATTTCGCGACATGTCAAGTTTTCGCTGAGGAGAGAGAAAATGTGTCGCGATATCGCGACAAAAAGTAGGAGAGAGAAAATGCACGCCAAATTGTCGCGATTTCGCGACATGATCGAGGAGAGAGAAGATGCGAGCAAAACTGTCGCGATTTCGCGACATGCTGGCAAAGAAGGAAACAAAGGTGTAGCGATATCGCTACATGTTGAAATGAAAGGAAACAAAGGTGTAGCGATATCGCTGCATGATGAAAATACATGGAACTAAGGTGTAGCGATTTCGCTACATGTTGAAACAAGGAGAAACTAAGGTGTAGCGATTTCGCTACATGTTGAAACAAGAAGAAACTAAGGTGTAGCGATTTCGCTACAGGTTGAAACAAAGAGAAAATAAGGTGTAGCGATGGCGCTACATGTTGGAACAAGGGGAAACTAAGGTGTAGCGATTTCGCTACTAGTCAAAAGTGTAGATCTGAAAGATGCAGCATTGATATTACAAGTTAAAATTTCATGAAAAAAGACAAGGAAAAGCACAAGGCAAAAAGTTGTAGCGATTTCGCTACTGCATGGAGAAAGAGCGTACGGATTCCAGAAGCGTCGCGATTTCGCGACAAGAAGGATGATGACGTCAGCAAGAGCTGAAAGCGTCGCGATTTCGCGACAAGGAGGATGATGACGTCAGCAAGAGCCAGAAGCGTCGCGATTTCGCGACATGTTCCATTTTCGCTGGAGTTGGCAAGGAGAGTTGTACGGAAGAACAAAGTGTCACGATTTCGCGACATGTTCCTTTTTCGCTGCTGCGGCAAAGAAAAGTGTACGGAAGCCGGAAGTGTCGCGATTTCACGACAAGCAGGATGATGACGTCAGCAAAGTTGAAAAGTGTCGCGATTTCGCGACAGCATTGAGGATGACGTCAGCAAAAGCTCAAAGTGTCGCGATATCGCGACAAGATGCAGGGAAAGCTTTCGAGGGCCAAAACGGTCACGATTTCGTGACAACTTTTAGGGTGACGTCAGCATAAGTCAAAAGTGTCGCGATATCGCGACGAATGATAGATCGCGAGATAAAACCCGTAGACAACATGCAAGGTGACACGTGTCGAAAAAGCGAGACAGGAAAATCATGCGACCGATTATGTAAAAAGTAGTCGAAGTCGCAGAAGACAGTTAATTGTTGACAGGTGTTGGACATGCATTGCAACAGACAAACATGCATAATTTAAACGCATTCGAAAAGCCGAATTTGAAGGATAATAAAAGCATTCGAAAGGTCGAATTTGCAGGCATTCTAAAAGACGTATTTGAAGCATACAGAAAAGCCGAACATGAAGAATCGAAAAGCTTTCGAAGAATCATACATGGAGTTTCGAAAAAGCATTCGAAAAGTCGTATTCGAAGAAATCGAACAGTCAAAGTACATGAAACAAAATTGCCGTATTGCATGGTTTCCAAAAGACGTATTGCGGGGTTTCGAACAGTCGAAGTGCATGGAACCGAACAGCCGTATTGCATGGATTCGAACAGTCAGAGTATGTGATTCGATTGCATGCAGATTAAAAGGTTATAAATGAATAACCGTACAAAGAATAAAGTTGCTGCTGTTAGAGAGAAATTATTGTAAAAGGAGAGTTAGAAAAGAATCAAGAGAAAAATAAGCGAGCCGTGAGAGTGTGCGAGTTGAGTTAATTGCGGACCGGTCGGGGTCGTGCATAAAGTGAAGACATTTTTATGTCATTCAAAATTTATCGAATTGCAGTCCAAGTTGGTGCTTGGTACTAGGAGTTGGTGCTCCATACGTTGCGACGAGAAAATTACGGGGGTTGGTGCTCCTTCCGGTTGGTCTTTGGTAAAGTGTTTGTAAAATTGATTTTGCAAAGGCTGGATTTGGATTGGAGTCCAAGCGGTCATTTTTTGAGGAGTAGCCAAATTGGTGAACCTCGTTATATTGAGTGTTGTGGTTTGCTCTCTTGTTCAAGTTTTTTTTTTTCTCTTTATTTCATATTAAATGTTGTAGATATAAAAATTTAATAGCTACACTGATTCACCCCCCCTCTCAGTGTCATTGTGTAAACATCAATTGGTATCAGAGCACAGGTTCCTTGTACAAGCTTAATCAGCTAAGGAGATCTTGGAAGAAACAATGGCGAGGTGGTGAAGGATTTTCATCCAACAAAGCTCCCTTATTTGATGGAACAAATTACACCTTCCGGAAACTCGAATGCAAACATATCCGAGTGCATTGGGATACGATATTTGGGATTACGTAGATAGTGGATACACGGCACCCACTACCCCTCCAACGGAATCTTGCTGAGAAAAAGAAATTTGAAAACAACTCCAAAGCCAAGAATGCCATAATGTGTGGGCTTGTTGACAGTGAACTAATAAGAGTCATGAGTTGTAAATCAGCAAAGGACATGTGGGATAAACTAAAGAGCATCCATGAAGGAGACGGTAAGATTAAGGAAGCAAAACTGCAAACTCATCGAGCACAGTTCGAAGCATTGCAAATGAAGGAAGATGAAAACATAGAAATTTATATGCTGAGAGTCAACGGAATTATTAATGCAATCAGAGGACTTGGTGAAGAAATTGATGATGCAGTTGTGGTGAAAAAGGTTCTCAGAACACTTCACAAAAGATTTAACTCCAAAGTCTCTGCAATAGAAGAGGCAAAAGATCTAAACGACTTCAACATGGATGAGTTGCATGGTTCCCTGACAGCATATGAAATGAGAATAGGACAAACCAAGTCTGCAGACAGAGAAGCAACTTTTAAAGCACACAAGAATGTAAAAGCTGAATATGAATCTGAGGATGAAGGAACAACTTGGATGAAACAGAAGCCAATTTTGTTTGGAAACTCACAAAAGGAAAAGGAAAATATAGAGGGAAGCTACCTTTTAAATGCTTCAATTGTGGAGGAGTCGGTCATTTTGCGGCCAAATGTCCAATGCAGGAGAAAACCAAAAATGGTGAAGGGTCACACCAAGAAAAAGGTGACTGGAAGAAGAAACAAAATTTCAGAAAGAATAACTTCAAGAAGAAAAGCTTCATAACCAAGAATGTCAGCGAGTTCGAAGAAAGCACGGATGAGGAGTCCGAAGAAGAAGGAGGTGAAGCTCTGTTCATGGCACTTGAAGAAGAAAGAACGAGAGGAAAATCGGGGAAGGTGATGAAAATTCCAAGGATGAAGCTGAAGTGTATTTGGAAGGAGAATTGGTTGCTTGCACTTGAAGAGTTGAGTGCGAGAAAGGAAGAAGAATAAAAAATTTTCAAAGAAATTAGAGAATGCCACGGACATAATAAACAATCTGAAAATACGAGACGAGAGGAATTCAAGAAAATGTCCGAAGTTCTTGATGAACAATTAACTCGTAAAGACAGGTTGAATGCGGCAAGCTAGAGGAAGACATCCTTAAGTTAAGGATGCGAGTTAGAGGAGATGAATAGAAAATTAAGCTGTTTTCATAAGTTTGAAGAAAGTCTTGTAAAGCTGGATAAAATGTTAAATAACCAAAGGCCTTCGGGCATCAAATTTGGTTTAGGCTTTGATGAAGGAGAATCTTCAAAGGATTCAAAGAACTTGAATATAGAACCCACAAAGAAAGAAGAAAAGATCAGGGTTGAACCAGAAAAACAAAATAATGCAAAAGAAAACAATAATGCCGGATTCAAGAAGAATACTGACAAAGATGGATTCACAAAAGTCACACATCCGAGGAGGAGAAGAGTCATGGCTCCTACTTCAAGCGGCAAAGACCGGCACCCGGGTTTAATCATGCATTTTATGGTTATTGTTTTAAATGCAATGCTTATGGCCATAAAATTTCAGATTGCGGGGCATAATGTATCTCAAAGGAATTTTACCGGCAGAAATGTTTTTTCTCCTTTAATGAATTATGCGGTTGAATGTTATAATTGTCATAATTTTGGACATATTGCTAGAAGGCTGCAGAAGCACTTTTTCATCAAATAATTATCGAGGCGAGAAAATCTCGGCTAAGTGGGTTGAAACAAAACCAGAAATTTCTGTAAAACAGGCACATGCTAATGAAAGGACAAAGGCAAAACAAATAGCAAAATCTGCTATCAAACCGGAATGGAAAGAAAAGGAATCTTTGATTGTCCAGATCGCTTTTAAAGCTCGAGAACAAATCAGCACCTTGGATACTTGACGGTGGTTGTTCCGGTCACATGACGGGTGACAAGCAAAAGTTTGAGAATTTACGAGAATTATGAAGGTGGTTACGTGAAATTTGGAAATAATGATGGAGCAAAGATTGTTGGAAAGGGATCGGTCAAGATCAGTGATGGCAATATAAAATCAAAAGAAGTCTTGTTTGTAATTGGCCCGAAGCATAACTTGCTAAGTGTAAGTCAAATATGTGACAGAGGTCATGATGTAATCTTCAAGAAGGAGGGTTGTGAAGTAAGAAAGACAAAAAATGGAAAGTTAATAGCCACTGGACTGAGAACTTCAGGAAATCTGTATACACTTTCGAAACTGCAGAAGGAACATGCTTGATGGGACGAGGAAGATGAAAACGGCTATGGCACAAGAGGCTTGGGCATATTAGTTTTGACAATCGGCAAAAATCGGTTCAAAAAGAGCGGTTAGAGACATACCAAACATTGGCAAACCTATAAATAGCATCCGTGAGTCATGCCAAAAGGGAAAACAAACCCGAGCCACTTTCAAAGCAAAAGAATACTTCACTAGCAAGCCATTAGAACTAATTCACACTGATCTATGTGGACCCATGAGAACTGAAAGCATAAATGGACACAAATATTTTATGTTGTGTATAGATGACTACTCAAGAATGACATGGGTACTATTTCTGAAACTCAAGTCAGAAGCCTTTGAAATGTTTAAAACCTTCAAAAATCTTGTTGAAAATCAATCAGGAAAAAGAATTAAATGCCTAAGATCAGACAGGGGAGGAGAGTTTATCTCCGAAGAATTTGCGAGAATCTTCGTCAAAAACATGGGATAAGAAGACAGTTTTCAGCGGCTAGGACACCTCGGCGAGAATGGTGTTGTAGAAAGGAAGAATAGAACGGTGCGAGGAAATGGCAAGGACAATGCTTGCGAGAAAACAAAATAGGTGACGGATTTTGGAAAGAGGCGGTTCATACTGCGGTTTACATTCAAAACAGGTGCATCCTTTGAGACCACATGAAAGCAAAACAGCTTATGAGTTGTGGTTTGGCGAGAAAGGCAACAAGCAAGACATTTCAAAGTTTTTGGCAGCAAGTGCTACATAAAACGGATGAAGATAACCTTGGTAAATTTGAAGATAGAGCTGATGAAGGTATCTTTCTCGGTTACTCAACAAAAAGCAAGGCATACACATGTTACAACAAGAAGTTGAAGAAAATTGTTGAAAGTTTTGATGTAAAAGTTGATGAAGGTAGAGAACAAGAAACTACTTATCAAGAAAACTACCCTATGTATGAAGAAGTCATTGAAGGTGATGATGAAAAAGAAACAGAGAAGAATCGAGAAAATTGATCCAGATAGTGTAAAAACTGAATCGAAGAAGAAGAAAACGAGAAAATTTAAAACAAGCAACTGGCAAGAAAAATCATCCAAGTGAACAGATTATTGGGGATCCCACAGATGGTATTCAAACAAGAAGAACAGCAGTGAGGAACTATTCTCTGTTATCTAGTATTGAACCTAAAAATGTTGTTGAAGCAAGCACTGATGAAAGTTGGATGAAGGCAATCAATGAAGAACTAGATCAGATAGAGAAAAACAATACCGGGGAATTAGTACCTAGACCAACAAATAAAAACATAATTGGTACTAAATGGGTTTTTATAAATAAATTGAATGAAGATGGGCAAGTTGTCAGAAATATGGCAAGATTAGTATGTAAAGGCTATGCTCGGAGTTGAAGGCATTGATTTTGAAGAAACTTTTGCACCGGTAGCCGGACTAGAGGCAATCGGGATGTTTACGGCATTAGCGAGTTCATAAAAACTTCAAAGTATATCAAATGGATGTAAAATCAGCATTTTTGAATGGAAAACTGGAAGAAGAGGTTTACATTGAACAACCCGATGGCTTCCAACTTGGTGAAAATCCAGATTTTGTTTGCAGGTTAAAGAAAGCTTTATATGGATTAAAACAGGCACCCGAGCATGGTATGCAAGGCTGGATAATTATCTAATTAAACAAGGGTTTAAGAAAGGTTTGGTGGATAGCAACTTATATGTCAAAACAGAGAAGGGTCATCTTATTGTTCTTGTTGTTTATGTAGATGACATAATATTTGGCAGCAGCATGGATGAATATTGCAAAGACATATCAATTAAAATGAAAAAAGAATTTGAGATGTCAATGATTGGTGAACTTTCTTATTTCTTAGGACTGCAGGTCAATCAAAATGAAAAAGGCATTTTTATTTCTCAAGTTAAATATGTAAAAGAAATGCTGAAAAAGTTCACAATGGAAGACGAGAAACCGGTCGGCACTCCCATGACAACGAGTCGCAAGTTGAGCAAGGATGATAAATCCCGAGATGTAGATCAAACAATGTACAGGTCTATGATTGGAAGCCTGCTGTATTTAACAGCCACTAGACCAGATATATTACAAGCAGTATGTATGGTTGCAAGATTTCAGGCCAGTCCCAAAGAAACTCATGTAACAGCTGTAAAGAGGATTTTCAGATATCTCAAGGGCACTATGGATTATGGGTTGTGGTACCCAAAAGGTAAAGATTTCACTTTGATTGCATATTCTGATGCAGATTGGGCAGGATGTATTGATGACAGAAAGAGCACAAGTGGAGGAGCATTTTATCTTGGTGACGGTGGTAGCATGGCACGAGCAAGAAACAAGAATCGAGTATCTCTATCCACTGCAGAGGCGAGAATACATTGCAGCAACAACATGTTGTACTCAGATATTATGGATGAGACAAACGTTGAAAGATCTTGGTATTCATTTCAATGAACCAATTTCAATTAAGTGTGATAACACTAGTGCTATCAACATATCCAAGAATCCAGTAATGCATTCAAGAACCAAACATATTGCAATCCGATATCATTTCTTGAAGGATAAAGTTGCAGAAGGAGAGGTTAAATTGGATTTTGTTCCAACTACGGAGCAAGTAGCTGATATATTCACAAAACCTTTGCCTAAGGAAGTGTTTGAATACCTTCGGAAGAAGTTGGGAGTAGTCACACCACCCAAGCACTGACTAGCTATGGGAAACACATTCTCAGGGGGAGCATTCAAACTTTTTAAGTCTGAGAATGTTGTGCATAGACTCAGGGGAGTCTACGACTAGCCCTTTGGTATTATTGGCAAAGGGGGAGAAGAAATTAAGCAAGGTTGCAGTGTGTTGCCAACAATTCCAAAGGGGGAGATTGTTGAGCAAGGTGCAGCAAAAGAATTGCAAAAGTATTGTCATTGTTGTCAACACAGTCAGATTGATGCGGTTGATGCAGTTCAGAGGTCGATCGGATCAAGTGCGAGAAAGTTTCAAGGAAAACGAAGTGACCCAGATTCGAAAAATGGCAAAAATAGACAAGGAAGAAAAGCGTCGCGATATCGCGACATGTTTTCTGTCACGATTTCGCGACATGGTCGAGGAGAGAGAAGGCGCAGCCGAAAATGTCGCGATTTCGCGACATGTCAAGTTTTCGTTGAGGAGAGAGAAAATGTGTCGCGATATCGCGACAAAAAGTGGGAGAGAGAAAATGCACGCCAAATTGTCGCGATTTCGCGACATGATCGAGGAGAGAGAAGATGCGAGCAAAAATGTCGCGATTTCGTGACATCCTTGGCGAGAGAAGGAAACAAAGGTGTAGCGATATCGCTACATGTTGAAATGAAAGGAAACAAAGGTGTAGCGATATCGCTGCATGATGAAAATACATGGAACTAAGGTGTAGCGATTTCGCTACATGTTGAAACAAGAAGAAACTAAGGTGTAGCGATTTCGCTACATGTTGAAACAAGAAGAAACTAAGGTGTAGCGATTTCGCTACATGTTGAAACAAGAAGAAAATAAGGTGTAGCGATGGCGCTACATGTTGGAATAAGGGGAAACTAAGGTGTAGCGATTTCGCTACTAGTCAAAAGTGTAGATCTGAAAGATGCAGCATTGATATTACAAGTTAAAATTTCATGAAAAAAGGAAAGCACAAGGCAAAAAGTTGTAGCGATTTCGCTATAGCATGGAGAAAGAGCGTACGGATTCCAGAAGCGTCGCGATTTCGCGACAAGAAGGATGATGACGTCAGCAAGAGCCGAAGCGTCGCGATTTCGTGACAAGAAGGATGATGACGTCAGCAAGAGCCGGAAGCGTCGCGATTTCGCGACATGTTCCATTTTCGCTGGAGTTGGCAAGGAGAGTTGTACGGAAGAACAAAGTGTCGCGATTTCGCGACATGTTCCTTTTTCGCTGCTGCGGCAAAGAAAAGTGTACGGAAGCCGGAAGTGTCGCGATTTCGCGACAAGCAGGATGATGACGTCAGCAAAGTTGAAAAGTGTCGCGATTTCGCGACAGGATGAAAGGAAAGCTGTTGGAAGACGGAAGCGTCGCGATTTCGCGACAGCATTGAGGATGACGTCAGCAAAAGCTCAAAGTGTCGCGATATCGCGACAAAGCTTTCGAGGGCCAAAACGGTCGCGATTTCGTGACAACTTTCGAGGGTGACGTCAGCAGAAGTCAAAAGTGTCGCGATATCGCGACGGTTTATGATCGGCGAGATAAAACCCGCGAGCAACATGCAAGGTGACACGTGTCGAAAAGCAGACAGGAAAATCATGCGACCGATTCGTAAAAAGTAATCGAAGTCGAATGACAGTTAATTGTTGACGGTGTTGGACATGCATTGCAACAGACAAACATGCATAATTTAAACGCATTCGAAAAGCCGAATTTGAAGGATAATAAAAGCATTCGAAAGGTCGAATTTGCGAGCATTCTAACAGACGTATTTGAAGCATACAGAAAAGCCGAACATGAAGAATCGAAAAGCTTTCGAAGAATCATACATGGAGTTTCGAAAAAGCATTCGAAAAGCCGTATTCGAAGAAATCGAACAGTCAAAGTACATGAAACAAAATTGCCGTATTGCATGGTTTCCAAAAGACGTATTGCAGGGTTTCGAACAGTCGAAGTGCATGGAACCGAACAGCCGTATTGCATGGATTCGAACAGTCAGAGTATGTGATTCGATTGCATGCAGGATTGAAAGGTTATAAAAGAATAACCGTACAGAGAATAAAGTTGCTGCTGTTAGAGAGAAATTGCTTGTAAAAGGAGAGTTAGAAAAGAATCAAGAGAAAAATAAGCGGAGCCGTGAGAGTGTGCGAGTTGAGTTAATTGCGGACCGGTCGGGGTCGTGCATAAAGTGAAGACATTTTTATGTCATTCAAAATTTATCGAATTGCAGTCCAAGTTGGTGCTTGGTACTAGGAGTTGGTGCTCCATCCGTTGCAGCGAGAAAATTACGGGGGTTGGTGCTCCTTCCGGTTGGTCTTTGGTAAAGTGTTTGTAAAATTGATTTTGCAAAGGCTGGATTTGGATTGGAGTCCAAGCGAGTCATTTTTTGAGGAGTAGCCAAATTGGTGAACCTCGTTATATTGAGTGTTGTGGTTTGCTCTCTTGTTCAAGTTTTTTTTTTTCTCTTTATTTCATATTAAATGTTGTAGATATAAAAATTTAATAGCTACACTGATTCACCCCCCCCTCTCAGTGTCATTGTGTAAACATCACGTCTCACTCCCTTATATAGGGTGAGGTTCTAATTTGGAGTTGACATCTCCCAACCCTAAAATCACTTAAAGTGCCTTATTACAACATAAAAACATAAAACATAAATAAACACAACTTAAGTTATGTCTCCTAGTCACATGAACCCTTTTTTCACTTTTATAATTAAGTGTAGGAGACATTTACAAAAATATTTATTTTTGAGACATTACAAGTCCACCCTACTCAAATTGCTTGTCCTCAAGCAAAGTCAAAGCTGGAGCATCTAAAATTTCTGCACCTTCCCAAGTAGCATCCTCCATAGGCAAGTCCTTCCACTTCACAAGATATTCTTTGACAGTCCTACTCCTAAGCTTTCTCTCCCTTGTCTCAAGGATCAATTCAAGTTCAAGAATGAGCTTTCCTTCATCATCAAGGGGTGGCAAATCTGAAGATGGCTAAATATGTTGGCCCAAGGCCTTCTTCAAACAAGAAACATAGAAGACATCATGTATTTTACTTAAACTTGGAAGTTCCAAAGCATATGCAACCTGTCCAACCTTACTCAACACCTTGTAAGGTCCATAAAATTTGGGTTTGAGTTTTTCTGCTCCACTTCTTTTCAATGTAGACTGTTTGTAGGGCTGCAACCTAACATAAACCAAGTCTCCCACCTCAAATGAGCGCTCACTACGCTGCCGATCTGCATACTTCTTCTGCTGATTTTGTGCCATAAGAATATTTTCCTTCAAAGCATTAAGAATATCTTGATTTTCTGCTACAAAGTCTCTAGCTTTTTGGACCCTTGAATCACCAAAAATCAGATCTGAAAAGTGTGGGGCATCATAACCATAAAGTGCCTTGAATGGAGACATTTTTATGGACATATGATAAGTAGAATTGTAGCAATATTCACCAAGGTGCAACCATTTAATCCATGCCTTTTGTTGACCTCGAAACATAATTTCTCAAATATCCTTCAAGCCATTTGTTAACAATTTCAGTTTGCCCATCAGTTTGGGGATGGTAGCTAGTACTAGGAGTCAATTTAGTACCACATAGATTAAACAATTCTTGCCAAAACATGCTCAAAAATCTGCTGTCCCTATCACTCACAATGGATTTAGGCAAACCGTGCAATCTGAAAACTTCTTTAAAAAACAAATCAGCAACTTGTATGGCTGTACAAGTTGTTGAAATGGCATAGAAATGAGCAAATTTTGTCAATCTATCAACAACAACAAATATGCAATCCTTCATGTATACCTTGGGCAAACCAATAATGAAGTCCATGGAGATACTTTCCCATTTCTGATTGGGAATAGGAAGTGGCTGAAGTAAACCAGCTGCAAATTCATGTTCCCCTTTGTTTTCTTGGCAAATAACACATTCCTGAACATGCAAGAAGACATCTCTTTTCAAACCCTTCCAATAGAATCTTTCTCTAATCTGTTTGTAAGTCTTGTAGAAACCTGGATGGCCTACAAGTGGAGCATCATGCATGGCTGTAATTAAAGCTTGTTTCAGCTTTGATTCGGGTACTAAAAACACTCTTCCCTTGCAAAAAATCAGTCCTTCTTTATGGCTGAACCTGTCATCTTCAACTTGCCCATTTATTAGTTTAGAACAAAAATCATTCTTTGCATATTCAGCCATAATTTTCACCTTCCAATCATCAGAAATAATGGAAAGAGAATGAAAAGTAGGGTGCCTAGAAAGTGCATCAGCAGCTGAATTATTCTTACCTTTTACAAATTCAATTTCAAAATCATATGATTGCAACTTTGTTACCCATTTCTGTTGTCTTTCATTCAGTTCAACTTGCCCCAAGAAGTATTTCAAACTGTTATGATCAGTTTTGACCACAAACTTGCCACACACTAAGTATTGCTTGAATTTGGTCAAGGCATGCATGATAGCTAGCATCTCTTTATCATAGATGTTGAAAGTTTTCTCCACATTTGAGAGCTTTCTACTCTCATAAGCAATGGGGCGTCCTTGTTGCATAAGTACAGCTCCAACTCCAACACCTGAAGCATCACAAGCAATAGTAAAAGCAACAGAAAAATCAGGAATAGCAAGTAAAGGAGTGGAAGTCATTACATATTTCAGCTTTAGAAAAGCTAAAAGAGCCTCATTGGACCATGAAAAGGCCCCTTTCTTAGTTAATTCAGTAAGGGGGCAGCCAAAGAAGAAAACCCCTTAATGAACCTCCTGTAGTAACTGCATAAACCCACAAAACCCCTCAATTCCGTTAGGTTGGCTGGTATAGGCCATCTTTGTACAGTTGAAACTTTAGTTTGATCAACCTTAAGATGTTTTTGTAGTAAACCTTGAATTTGAGGATGATAGGTGGCTGATTTTTTCCCTTTTGAACTAAAAATTACAGCTGCCCACTCAATGTCCTTATGCCTTATCATCTTCTCCATTCTTTTGTATGAAACCTCCAAAATTTTGCAAAAATCTTTTGACCCATTTTCCTTGATTCCTTGCAACACCACATCTTTCCCTTCAAGCACAAATTTCAGTTCTAATTTCTAATAATTAGTAACATAATCACCAAGTGAATACAACCATTGCACACCCAAAACCATATGTGGAATACCTCCTAAAAGAAAAACAAAGAATTGCTCATCTACTTCCATGTTGCCAAAATTAATTTTTATGTTTCTTACCACTTTGTTGCATGTGATAAGATCACCATTGCCAATAGCAACATTAAAACCAGGAATGATAGTCGTAGGAAGATTCTTTCTAGTGGCAAACTTCTCATCAACAAAATTGTAAGTAGCACCACCATCTATTAAAACAATAACCTTTTCATCAAAAGATCTACCCGGTACCTTAATAGTGCGAAACTGATTCAGCCCACTTAAAGTGGCTAGGGAACCTTCAGGAACTTCCTCATACTCCCTTTGTGCTTCCTCTTCCAAGGGTGTCTCATCCGCCTCATAAAAATCAGGATTATCGGAATCAGAATCAGAATGTAATTCAATGATTTTCATACCTCCTTCTTCGCATTTATGACCTCTTTGCCAAGGAGACTTGCAAATGAAACACTTGTTTTGTTTCCTTAGCTCATCTTTCTCTTCTTCCGTCAAGCGTGGGCCATTTGGGGGCTTATTAGGTGGCTGAAAACCAGATCTGAAACCTTCTCCATGCGTGGGATTCCTACCATAAAAATTTCTCTCATTTCCACCTTGCTGCGTGAGGTTTCCTTGCTGCCCATACTGCTGTCCAAAAACTGTTTTTCTAGCTGCAAAAGGTGGTCTAGCAGGTGGATTATGTGCAAAATATTTCTGTCTAGGAGGTAAAACAGATTCTAAGCTTAAAGCTCTCTTAATGGCATCTTCAAGAATGGCTGGTTCAAAAGCTTTAACTAATCCCTTCACGGGTTCCAACAAACCATCCATAAAAAGAAAAATTACCCTCTTGGGTGAAATATTTTGTACCCGAACTGAAAGTTGTTCAAACTCCTCCACATAGGAATGAATGGATGAAGTTTGCTTCAAAGTGGCAAGCTCCTTGAAATACTCTTCCACATTCCTCCTTTCAAACCTGTTCAAAACCCTGGTACAAAATTCATCAAATGTATCAATATCACCATGCCCTTGGGTTACTAACCCATGATGCCACCATGAGTAAGCACTACCCTCAAGGTGGAGTGTAGCAATCTGAACTCGCATCAGCTTCGGAAATAGGCTCCAAGGTAAAATAAGTCTGTAATTTTTGAAGCCATGCCCTAGCTGTAAGACCATCTTGACCATTAAATGAGGGAATGGTCACCTTTTGATGCAAAAAGGTCTTCTTTTTCTCTTTTTTAGCCTCAACAACAGATTTACCCACAATCTTCAAATATTTATCAAAAGAAACCGCTGCCCTAAAACCCTCAGATTTATTACTATAAGCAGCAAACCATTCATCTAATTCATCAGTTACCTCATTTTCCTCCCGTGGAGGTGGTGGAACAAGGAACATAGGCTTGCACGGCCTAGGCAAGGGAGTGTGTGAGTTAGATGATGACTCATGCCCATTGTTGTTGCCTCCCCTTTCTCCTTCCCTCCTTGTGCCATTTGGGTTGCCCAAAGCTGCCCTCAATTCTTGTTGATTTGTCTCTTGTAAGGACACCATTCTTTGCAACATGTCAAGTAGGGCATCGAATTTTTGCTCAGTCCTATCAACTGGCCTTTGGGGCTCCTCAATCTCTTCCCTGTTTGACATTTCCAAAGCGAGTCTGTTTCTCCTAGTAAAATACTGATGAACAGGAGGACGATGCATAAAACCCTATCAAATCCTAAAAAGATGGAAATCTGAAATTCTGAAAATTCTGACCACCAAAAAAAAAATTTTGAAACCACAAAACTGCAAATTAGTCAAAAGGGTATCCAAATCTGCAATTTTTATTTTCTGAAAAATTGTGCCATAGTGAAAATCCGCGATTTTCACTATGGCACAATTTTTCACCACAGAAACACACTTATCACCACAAATAACTGAAAAAACATTGAAAATGCTGAAACTAACCATAGGCTGGCAAGATTCCAGCTCTGATACGACTTGTAATGCCCCTTTTTAAGAAACAGCAAACCCTTACTACGAAAATGCAGAAGTTAAGTACAGCAAGGAAATAACTCAGAAATTGCTCATAAAATAACACAAGTATGAGGAGAAATCAGCCAGTATCATATATTAAATATTGCCAAACCAATACAACAGCTCCCCAAGGCTGAATAGATGCAAAAACTCCTCAAAAATGACCCCAAATACAAGCGTAGGGTTTGGGGCTGCCAACAGATCTGAAACACATGACACAAATGCTCCCAAAAATGCCACGAACTCCTCACGGATGCCTCTTTTTTTGTATTTTTGATATTTTAGGGCAATAACACCTGCAATGATATTGCCAAGACCCCAACCATGCACCTCCAATGCACTATGGGAATGAGCAAGACCTGCAATCTCAACTCATGGAACCTCTAGGGTTTCAATATTCAATTCCGATATCAACATAACATGCCCAAAATGGGACGTCTCACTCCCTTATATAGGGTGAGGTTCTAATTTGGAGTTGACATCTCCCAACCCTAAAATCACTTAAAGTGCCTTATTACAACATAAAAACAAAAAACATAAATAAACACAACTTAAGTTATGTCTCCTAGTCACATGAACCCCTTTTTCACTTTTATAATTAAGTGTAGGAGACATTTACAAAAATATTTATTTTTGGGACATTACACTTGTGGTGCCTCCTTGCACAATATGGCTCCTCAAATGCACAAGAGTGCTCCATTGCACTGTAATGTATGGCGGACCCTTGAGCTGATAGCACTGGCTTGGTACAAGTTGTGCAGCATTTCCACCAAATTTACTAACTACCACAGTCTGAGGCAATCCTTCGGGAGGTATAATCTTCACCACCTGTCTTAGTGGTTGGGATTGAAGCTAGTTCAGCTGGAGTTGGTGCCATCGTTGGTCCAATTGCTTTTGACTATTCTCCTCTCTCTACAACTCCTCCATAATGGGTAGTCGCTCCTCGCTCCCCTCGAACTACTGCGTTCATATCATCTTCCTCTTCCAATGATTCAATTGGTTGCACCACTAGTGCCTTCTTCATCGATGTGGCCTTCTTTCCTGTTGAGGCCCTTATTGCTTTTCTTGTTGATCCTGTTCTCCTCATTGGGACCACATAGATCCAAAGGCAAATGGTGGGTGCTCCTAGCACTTGTTGAGGTAGGCCCAACCTTAGAAATTGGACCTTTTCGTAAGCTGCTACAAACAAAATAGAGAGGTGGAATGAAAAGCCATTGAGAAATTTTTCGTAAACCCTAACAAAAAATTTGGTATGCAATCAAACAAGATTGATGCTCGGTCATATTTTACACCGTCCATGATTCTTTCCATGTACAATACGAGCCACGTGGGCATATCCGAGGCTTGTTTTCTGGACAATTTGAACATTACCACGTTAATGGCACAATGCAACTCTTTCGACTTCAAATGATGCATCTTCAGTCCGTGACTTTCATGCTTCATTAGTTTTCCAACCTCTCCTGGACTCAAGTTGGCAAACTTGTCCACGAAAATTTGCAATTTGTGCGACTCTATCCCCTTCTTCCTCATCGGTCTATTGTTCGTAGCAAGTAGCCCAAACACTCTTTTGAAATTATTAGGGGAAAAAGACACTTGTACTTCCTTGTCGCCAAGCAAGATTTTACTCTTCTCCAAATCATAGTTCTCCAAGATCTGCAACAAATATGGCTTGAATAAATCCTTATCAAAGTTGGCTACTTGCATTATGTGGTGAGTACCCGCATTTTGAAAAATTGCCTTCAACGGGTGGTCTGTAGGAGCATTGTTCCATCCAATCCTACAAAATTCTCTTGTAGGTATTGTCTAGGTTACATCATCAAGGGGAGTCTGCATTTTGTTCTTTTTGCTTTAGGCTAAGGTGAAATTGTCGATTCCTTCACTTTGCCTTTCTGATCTTCGTCAAGAGTTCATGTCCACGACAACGACCTTGAGCTACCTCCTCCCCTTCCTTCTCTATGATGCTACGCACTTTCCTTCTCTACTTCCATGTCATGCTCCTCTTGCTCTCAGTGGTGTGTGCACTGCCCTTGACTCCTCAAGAAGCATGTGCTTACGCCTTCACGTGTTTAGGGTCCTTGCCGCAAAACAAAACTTGGCACAACATGTGGAGTGGTCCTCCTTGGCTCTTCAAATTCTACAAGAGTCAACCTTTGTTGCGTTCCACCTGCACTCAACTCCATAGGTGTTTGAATTTTAAACTCTTCTAGTGGAAGTTACTCTCAACTAGCCCAACTATCTTTCGACCAATGTGGCTTCTTCACGTAGCTCCAAATGGCATGTCTTGTTTTGTGTGTTGTTTTCCTCCTTGATTCGTGTGCCCTAGACATTCCTCTATTCGCCTTTCATGTAGACAACCTACTTCTAAATCCAAATGGCCTACCTTTAACTTTAAGTGGCCCAACTCTTGCTCCAGACGGCCCAACTCCTACTCCAGACAACCCAGACGATATATACAACTTCTCTAACAGCCCAAATCCTGGTCCAAACTGCATGGCTTCGTCAAATGGTCTTCCTTCTTCCTCAAACATCCCGTCTCAACTTCTAAATGGCTACCTCTACAATCAGCCAACTTTTACGATGTAATCCAATCAAATGGGCGATACAATGCATTCCTCTAGTGAGAAGACCCTCCATGCCTTTTGTACAGCATGCTCCTTTAGTCAAACAAACTAGTCGCCTTGAACTTCAAGCTGCTTTGCGCTAACAGCCTTCTTCTCGCTCTAGACAACTCCATACGGTTCGTATGACTTTGCTCAACTTCTAGACGACCCTCTCCAATCCTTGGATGACCCGTTTTGTCTTCATGCACAAGTTTCTCCTTTGCGAAACATGTCCTTATTGTCGCGCCTCTTCTTGGACATCCCTCGCTTCATTTTTCCACACTGCCAGCACGGGATGCAATTTCCTTCCAAACCCTTGCTACAAAAAGCAACTGGGGTTTGGAAGGAAATTGCATCCCGTGCTACAAAAAGCAACTGGGGTTTGGAATTGCAGCTTCCTCCTCAAGTGACTACATTTCTTCGCTAGAAATGCCACACCTACACACAAGTTAGAAATTTTCTAGCTGTCGAACAAGGGTTTTCAATACAACCCTCGTTTTTGTTGTTTTAGCATGCCCTAACTCCAACACCCTTGTGAAATGTGCATCCTTACAACTTGTTTAGCTTTCTCCTCAGTCGCCTTGATATTCTACACAGTGGGATATATTTTGTTTGTCCTCTGGACACTCTAGACAGTCCTAGTTGGTACTGCTTCAGCTAACTTATGTGCTCTCCTTTGGCTTCTCCTTGTTCCTCCTTAGCTCTGTGCATGAGAATGAGCAAGAGCTCTTTACCTCTTTTTATAAATTGAGGAAGGTAGGGGGGCAGTTGGGTTGCTGCGACATTTGTTTGTCCTTTGGACACCCTAGTACATGCCCTAGACCATGCCCTAGTTGGTTCTGCTTCAACTAACTTTGTGCTTTCCTTCGACTTCTCCTCCTTGTTGCTCCTTGGCTCTATGCGTGAGAATGAGAAAGTGAGAACTCTTTACCTCTTTTTATATGTTAAGGTAGGGGGAAGCTTGGCTTGCATGCAACAAGACCCCTCTACTCCCTTAACTGCCACTTGAACACCAGCAACTACTTTCCATGCAATTCCTCATTCTGCACGTTTTTGTCTTCTATGGCCTTGACTCCTTGTTCCTACATGTGCATGGTGGGCCCATTGGTAATGTGTGCACACCTCATTTATGATTGCATTGACACTTCGGCCTAGACAACCTACCTGGACGTTTAGACGACCCTGTGCATCCTTGGCTCGAACAACTCGACAAGCCAAATGACTTTCCTGGCCTTCCAAATATCCTGATTGGTCGACTTCTTGTGCTAGCACGAACCCTAGACAACTCATCTCTTCCTTCACACGGCCCCACTTGGTTCCCTGATGGCCCATCTTCACCCTAGACTCCGGACGGCCCATCCCCCTCCTCAGATGGCCCTGCTTGTTCTCCAAATAGCCCAACCTTGTCACCCTCCTTAACCTGGGCTCCTGAGAACCTTGTATAAATGTCGGATGACCTTGGTTGGTTTCAGATGGCCCAAGGTGTTCATCTAACAAACCAATGGCTATCTAAGTCTTAGATGACCTACCCAAACAACCCTCCCTCATCTAAGGACCTAATATCCCACCAGACGGCCAAGGGTGGCCCAAAAAACCCACCCTGTTGGTTAAACGGCCTATGATCCGTCTAGCACAAATTGCCCCCCCCCACTCCCAACGGCCTCCCCCCTTGGTTAGGATGTCTAAGGCAGCCTAACGGCCCCATCCACACAGCCCAAGAAGCCTTCATCACAAGCTATCCATGGGCAATCTAATGGATTTGACTACCCACTTGGACTACCCAAGGAATTGTTCAAAGTTGGCAGATGGCAGCAACTAATACTTGCCTCAATGTCATCTCTTTGAAACTTAGTTGAATTTTGGCCTAATCTACTCCTTCATCGGCCTAGACTCCAACTAAGTCTGGCTGCCCTAGTTCGCCTTCATCTATAGCTTCCTCATCCTCGGAAGTGACCTCGAGTTCACCTTCACGTTCTTCCTACAAAACATTACTTGGTAGCAAATTGCCATTACCTAGAAGAAGTATTACTACTTTAAAACAGGTTCACGCAGAACTTCATGCACGTCTCTCCATTCAATATCAGCCAATCTCTTTCCTAGCAAAACTATCAATCTGTTCATCCCTACATCGCTTGCCAAGTCGGTGCTCCCGAAAATCTTCTTCCAAAAGATCAGCTTTTGCTACATAGTTGTCAACATTTGCCAACATTTACTCATTTGTCGTACCCCTCCAGGAGTGTCCTCTAGACTTGTCCCTTGTCCCAATAATCTTCTTTTGTTGGTTGCTTGCATATCTTGTTGCAACTACATCAATCCTTGCGCATGCTATCTCTGCAATTAGCCCATCCGAACATTTAATTGTTCGCTCCTTTTGTGCAATTGTTGCATTTCAGCACGCATGCTTTGTTGTGTGTCCAATAGCTGCCAACATGCTCATCCTCTAATTTATGCTTACATCATTTTGAGGTTCCTATTTTGGTGGTTCGCCTTACCCAACATGCCTCGCCGCCATTTGTTGCATGTCCTCACCACCAAGTGATCTTAGTCCTTCCTCAACATCAGGGAATCTGACATGTAGATGCACTCTCCTGCATTTAGTGGGTTCAAGAACCAACTCTTCCTACTCCATTGTTGGTTGCATGTCTTTCCTTTTGACTTCTTGCTCATACAACCACACCAACTGCTTTGCAAGAGTCACTTGTGTTCTCTTGAGTATCTTCTCTCGTACAACTACATTCTCCAACCTTATGTATCGAGATTCCCTCAAAAGATCCCGAAGACTAACTCATTGCGACCATCAACCTACCCATACTTGATTTTGTAGGCAGGCAAATTGATATGTCTGCATTTAGTGAATAAGTATTGTCGATTTGTGTTATTTTGTAGTTGTACACTAAGTGTTTCACAAAATGTGCATACAAATATTTAAAAATGTTATTAAGTGACAATATAATATTATATGTGATAATGTGATGTTAAGTCATGTATGTCAGTAAAGTCATAAGTCATAAGCTAGTTTGTCCTATTGAGGGAAATGTCATGTAAATGCAAGTTACATGCATATGAAATGTAATTTAGGGAGATGATGAGGTGTCAGGTAGTTGGAGGGTGCAACTAGTTGTATAAGTCCTCCCCTCATTCATTCGGTAGAGCATGTTGGTGCATATGGGAGAAGCTTGGTGCATATGAGCGTAGAGTGGTGGCCGATGCGTATGGTATGACGTAGTGTAGTCATGTATGCAGTCATGGGGAGTATTCTACATAGGGTTTGCAGACTGTAATGTCGTTACTATACAGCCATTGTTAATACAAATTTTCTTATATCATTTATCATCTACTATTGTTGTTATTGTTGTTTTTAGTGTATTGTTATTGTTAATGGCTGCAAATCTGTAGATTTATTAAGCAGAAATGGAATTAAGTTTTAGTATATTAAATTTCATTTCTACATTATGGCGTCGTTGCCTATACGAAATTGGGTCCAACTTGGTGACATGGAGTTGTGAGAAGCACATCACTTGGGAAGATGCGCAACAACAACAATGGAATGCAACCAAAGAAGCAGACAAAGCAACAGATTTGTTTGTTGATGCAAAGGAAGGGTCATCTAATGGGACGTGCACGACAGGTGTGCACACGAGAGGCAAGGTAAATTGTCATCCAAATGAAGACAGAATTTGCAAACGAAGGATATGCAAACCAAGAAATTACATTTTGTGAAAACACAAACGGAGGATTTGCAAACGAAGGATCTACAGTCGGAGGAACCGTAGACGAAGAATCTGTAGTCGAAGGAACTATAGTTTGTCGTCCAAATGCAGACGAAGAATTTGTCGACGAAGGATTTGTAGTCTGTCGTCGAACTGAAAATGCAATCTACAATCCGAAGGGAGTGTCATCTGCAATCAGAGGAAGTGCATCTACAATCCGACAAAAGTGTCGTCTACAGTCAAAGGGAGCGTAATTTGCAGTCTGAAGGGAGTGTCGTCTGCAATCAGAAGGAGCACCATCTGCAATCCAACGAAAGTGTCGTCTACAGTCAAAGGGAGCGCCATCTGCAATTCGAAGGAAGCGTCGTCTGCAATCAAAGGGAGAGTTGCCTACAGTCAGAGGGAGTGTCGTCTACAATTTGAAGGAAGTTTCGTCTATAGTCAAAGGGAGCGTCGTCTGCAGTCAAAGGGAGTGTCGTCTGCAATTCGAAGGAAATGTTGTCTACAATTAAAGGGAGCGTCATTTGCAATTCAACAGAAGTGTTGTCTGCAGTCAAAGGAAGTGTCATCTGCAATTCAAACGAAGTGTTGTTTGCATTCAGAGGGAGTACAGTCTCTACATTCCAACGAAAGTGTCTTCTGCAGTCGGAGTGTTGTCTGCAGTTCGAAGGGAGTATCGTCTATAGTAAGAGTGGGTATAGTCTGCAATGAGAAGGAAGTGTCATCTGCAGTCAGTAGGAGTACAGTCTACAATCAGAGGGAGTATAGTCTGCAGTCAGAGGGAGTACAATCTGTAGTCCAAAGGGAGTGTCATCTGCAATCAAAAGGAATGTCGTCTACAGTCAAAGGGAGCGCAGTCTGTCATCTAAAGGAAACAACGTCTAGAGTCGCAGTCACAAGGAAGACTTTCGTCTAAAGCCGCAATCACAAGGAAGACTATGTCTATAGCTACAATCACAAGGAAGATTGTCATCTATAGCCGCAATCAATGGATTATGGACTATAGTCTCAAAAGGTGTTGTCCTAGGACCTGTCGTTCAAGGAGATTGTCGTCCAAACGAGGAGAGAATTGGTAGAAGCCTAGTATAGCAGTTGATGGAAGGTGTCTATGAGAAGTTGCATGCAGACGAGGAATGTTTGGCACTAAAGCAAATGCAAGTGGAGATGCCTAATGGTGTGCGAGATGGGAGTCCAACATTGGTGCAAATAGCAGATGACATGTTAAACAATGCACAAGAGATGGAAGTCTGGCACTAGGGAAACTATAAATTAGTGTACTCGATGGCGAGCGGGACGATAGTCCGACATCAGAGCAACTACAGGTTGGAACGTTGCCTAGCGAGAAGAACGGGAGTACATTGGAAGAGAAATTGCAATGTGGTGCGTCTAATGTTGTGCATAAGGGAGCAATACGCAAACAACCACTGTCAAGGTTAAGTTAACTTGTGAAACCGAAGGCCAATTTGGGCATATCATGTAAATGTCCACTCTCCCATAGAGAAGCAACAAAAAAGCCAATTAGGCATTGGCAAATCTACCGCACAATGTGGAGAGCAACTAGGCAGAATAATGAAGCAAATTGGAGGTGGTTATTTCCTGCAACATTTCATGTATTCGTAATGGATTGGTACATGAAATTCCTAGAGGACAAGTACCAGACATGGGAAGAGTTGCGCGATGCATTTGTGCAAGAATTTCGATTGTTTGACAATGACAATGCGATCATTGCTGAAATTTGTAGAATGAAACAGGGTGAGAATGAGTTTGTTCATTCATACAATTGGAAGTTGAGTGAGTTGTTTAACCATTTGGAGGAAGACCAATCAGACGCATTGAAGAGGAGATGGTTCATAGATGGACTTCTTCCTATGTATCGGAAGAAGATGAGGATGGACCCTCTAATATCATACTAAGAGGCTTTGAAATACACCTTGATTTGGGAAGTGATGCAAAAACATCCCAAAGTATGGGCGTCATGTTAATACAGAAGAGAGTGATTCTAAGGATGAAAGTGATTCTGATATTGAGAATGACTCAGATAATGATAGTGATGATTTTGGGCAGGAGAGTAATTCATTATTAAAGTGTTGGGGTCAAGTAATCAAGGAAGCGACTCCCAAGAGACGAACGATAGCTCCAAGGGTGAGTGTGACTCAAAGAGTGCAAGATCATCACTACAGGTTTATGCAGCACCAAGGGAGATTGTATGAAGAACGGATGTCATTGGTGAAGCAACCTGTGACAACCGTCAAAGAACTCGCAAACGAAGAATTCGGTATGATATTGAGGGCAGACCCATTCTGCAATGCTGGCGATGCCATTGGTGGGGCCACTTTGCACGTGATTGTCAAAGTGCTACAAAGCGAGACAAACCAATGATGTGTCAAGAGTTCAAAGAGATGGAGAAGAGTTACAACCCTTTCCAGGAAGCAGAGGCAGTGAAGCCAATTGCATTTGAGAAAGTGAACCTGTTTGAGGAAGTGAATTTGATCTCAATTGAAACTGCACAAGGAGTTGCAGAGTGTTAGGTTGGTCTAACAGCAGAGTGTCGTCAAGAGGTTGGTCCGTCGGCAGAGTGTCATCAAGAGGTTGATCCATTGACAGAATGCAGTCAATAGGGTCACCAAACGAAAGAGTGTAGTCATCAAGGAATCCAGACGATAGGGTGTCATCAGGAAGTTCATA
The DNA here is from genome assembly GCA_028583015.1 of Wollemia nobilis. Taxonomy (NCBI): domain Eukaryota; kingdom Viridiplantae; phylum Streptophyta; class Pinopsida; order Araucariales; family Araucariaceae; genus Wollemia; species Wollemia nobilis. Next base: position 3,718,906 of record JAQPPZ010003172.1, on the reverse strand, counting down.
TGGTATAACACCATCAAGAGGATGGTCCAATGGCAGATCCTCGTACAGATAAGGTTAGGGCAGTAGACGACCGCAGACATACAAGGGAAGTGATGTTGTCTAGCAAGTTGCCATTAAAAATGTAATCGCTTGAGGCAATTTCAACAGAGGTGTTGTTGTCTGAGTTGTCGTCAGAGGTGTTGCCGTTAGAGGATCTTTCGTCTAAGAAATTGTCGTCAAAGGAGCTTTCGTTAAAGAATTTGTTGTCAAAGAAGTGTCGTTAGAGAGGTTGTCGTTTGAGGAGCTTTCGTCTGAGGAGCTATTATCTGAGAAGTTATCGTCAAAGATGTCGTTTGAGGAGTTGTCATCTGAGCAATTGTCGTTTGAGCAGTTGTCGTCTGAGCAGTTGTCGTTTGAGGAACTACCATTAGAAGAGTTGTCTCCTAAGAAGCTACCGTTAGAGGAGCTGCCATCTGAGAAGCTATCATATGAGTAGCTACCATTTGAGAAGTTGCCATCAAAGGAGCTACCATCTAAGGCAATGCAGTCCGAAGAGTTGCCATCAAAGGAGCTACCATCTAAGGCAATGCAGTCCGAAGAGTTGCCATCAAGGGCACCATGCAAGGAGAGATATGTTTGTCCCAGGCTGACAAGTGGTCAGTTGGATCAAGGGAGGAGTGATTTGGAGCTAAGGGGAAATTGTTTCAGTGGGTCGAGCGAAAGATACCAAAATGTTGACGAAGAGAAAAATTTAGTTCAAATAAAGATGGTTTCAGTGCTTTCGTCGTGGAGGGATGCTACCCCTCGACCCCATCCTATATCACGAGAGGTATGCACAAAGGGCGCTACCCCTCGATTTCGCAAGGGGTGCTTCCCCTTGACCCCCGATATAGGTGGCGACAGGCGTTGCCCATCATGTTCATGATGTTGGTGATGATGCTCATCTTGATCATGTTAGTCATGAAGGTCATACTCGTCATGTTGGCTATATTAATCAAGCTAACGATATGGCTGATTGCAAAAAAGTGGAGTAAACAATAAGAGAATAATGGTCATGTTGATCCAGTTGATGTTACAGCTAATTGCAGCAAATGGAGTGCACAATCACAATCAGAGAACAAGATGTTGTGAGAAGCAGTTTAAAGTGTTGCCAATTGCAAAATATGTATGGAATAGGAGAACGCAGAAGGAGAACAACAAGATATTATGTTACGTTGTTTAGTGATTCTATTCCCAGTGTTCAGTTCATGTGTTTTCAAGGACATCGACCAATTTAGAGGGGATAGATGTAGGTAGGCAAATTGATATGTCTGCGTTTAGTGAATAAGTATTGTCAATTTGTGTTATTTTGTAGTTGTACACAAAGTGTTTGACAAAATGTGCATACATATATTTAATAATGTTATAAAATGGCAATATAATATTGTATGTGATAATGTAATGTCAAGTCATGTATGTCGGTAAAGTCATTAGTTTGTCCTATAGTGGGTTATGTCATGTAAATTCAAGTTAAATGCATACGAAATGTAATTTAGGGAGATGATGAGGTGTCTAGTAGTTGGAGGGTGCAACTAATTTCTAGTATAAATAAATCCCTCCCCTTGTTAATTCGGGAGAGCATGTTGATGTGTATGGGAGAAGGTTGGTGCATATGAGCGTAGAGTGGTGGCCAATGCATATGGTATGATGTAGTGTAGTTATGTATGCAATCATGAAGAGTATTCTGCATAGGGTTTGCAGTCTGTAATGTTGTCACTATACAACAATTTTTAATATAAATATGCTTATATCATTTATCATCTGCTATTGTTGTTATTGTTCTCTTCTATGTATTGTTATTGTTAATGGTTGTAGATCTGTAGATTTATTTAAGTAGAAATGGAATTAAGTTTTAGTATGTTCAATTTCATTTTTATAGATTCTTCATCATTTGGTTCGTAATTAACAAGGTTCACCTATTGCCTGACCTTGTACAACTTCAACTTCGAACCATTGATTGTCTCAAGACATTGCATCCCATACAACCTCTTCAATCTGATTGTGTCGTTATCCAACAATTTCGCAACTTGGAAGGGTCCAAGCCACAAGATCTTCAACTTCCCTGGCTTAATCTCTCGCTTGTCGTTGCTTCAACATGAGGTCACCTGCCTTCAACTTTTGTAGATGCTTGTCATGCCAAAGCTTGCACCAACATTGGGCAACCTTTGTGGCCCACTGTGCCCTTACTCTCCTTTCATTCAACCTAATGAGTGTCATCAATCTCTCCTCCTACCTCTCCTGGTCACCAAGACGATTTTGCACTGCCACTCCCAGACTTGGGCACCAAAAACTTGACCGACACTACTGCCTCCTACCTGCACATCAACTATAATGGCATTTTTGTCAACTTGTACGTTGTCCTATATGCCCATATGAGCGCTCATAATTTTTCCTCCCAATTAACATCCTCAATTCCACAAGTTTTATACATGATTGAGACCAAAACCTTATTCGTTGCCTTTGCCTTCCCATTTGCCCTTGGATAATGTGAAATTTTGAACTCCGATGTCAGCCTCTGAATGATTTCATTGACAAAGAGTCTTCCACAATCGATCGTCAACTAAAGAGGCACTCACAATCTTGTAATGATTTGCTTGTACAAGAATCGCATAGCGCTCTTCGCAAATTTATCTGGCAACGCCCTTGCCTCTATCCACTTTGTCAAATACTCAATTTCTACAACAATGTACCTACACCTATTGGTCTTCAATGGTCCAACAAAATCCAAACCCCCCCTCGGTTCAAATAATTCTTGCAGTTGCAATGGGTACAATGGCATGAAGTCCCTCCGCAACAACTTCTCGGCTCGTTGGCATGTATCGCATGTGGTCAAAAACCCCTTCGTGTCACAAGAGGGTGGGCCATCATAGCCCTGGCAAAAGCACCTTCCCCATGGTCACATTTGGCCCCATCTTCCCACCAACCCTTCATGAGCCTCCTTTAGTGTTGCATTCACCTCCTCGTCCATTACACATATTTACAAAATTCCATTTAGTCCAATATTATACAACAACCCATCGATCAATTGTAATGGTGCTAACTTTATTATTATTTTCTTCATTTTGGCTATCGACAACTCCTTCAACAGCTCTCCCATCGACAATTATTATCCAACATACTTGTAACATGACAACATCATAGTGATTGAGAACAAATAAGTGTCCAAAAAATCATTTGACTCTCCTCCCTCCGTAGGTTCTCCCAAGCGAATTCTTGACAGTTGATCTACTATGACGTGTTCCTTTTCCAATCTGACCACCACTTGAAACACAAACTCCTACAACATAGCAAGTCACCTGCTAACTTGTTCATGAATTATCGGCTTATTGATCAAGTACAACGTCGTCTGATGATCAACGTCAAAAGCAAGCAAATAATGTCTGAAATTTTGTACCGCATACACCATCGCTAATGATTTTTGCTCCATCGTGTTTTAATTTTTCTTTTCCCTAGAGCACATATGAGTTGAAAAATATATTGGTTGGCCCAACCAATATTGTCCCTCCTATGCCAATCCGCATGTAATTGCAAAATTGGAGGCATCCACATGGACATGAAACTCATCCCAATTAGAAACAACAGAATGGGTGCGCAAACCAACTTCATCTTCAGCTCCTCGAAGACCTTGTGGTGCTCCTCCGTCCACTTAAAAGGAACACCATTCGATGTCAACATATCCAAAGTGTGCAACATCTGTGCAAAGTTTTTGATGAATTGCAAATAGTACCTGACATGCCCTAAAAATGATTTTAACTAACTCATATCATATGGTTCTTCCATGCTCATCATGACACATCTTATCAAGAGTGGTCTTCAGTCCTTTGCACACCACATGGCCTAGCAACTTCCCATATGGTACCAACAGCTTACACTTTTTCAAGTTCAAGGAAAGGCAAGCATTCATGCATAGCCTCATGCATTCCTCCATTGCCTTCAAATGCTCGTCTTTCTTTCCCTACAATGACCAGTCATCAAGAAACTCCTTGAATTTTCCTATGAATATTTGCTCAAAAAAGTACAATATAATCCTTTGAAACATGGCAGGGGCATTGCATAAACCAAAGGGCATTTGATTGTATGCATAAATGTTGTTTTCAACAACAAAAGTGGTCGTCAATCAGTCCTCCTTAGCAATATTGATTTGATTGTAGTCTGTAAATCCATCCAAAAAATAATAGATTTCATGCCCTGCTACCTCCTCCAGAATCAAATCGGTGAATGGGATCAAATAGGGATCCTATATAGTCACTACGTTCAACGTAAATACAAATTTGACCGCTCTCTTTCTTAACCGATAACGATGGGAGTCACTTATTTGCTCACCGTCAACACCTTTTTTATTTCCATGTACTTTGGGTTCATCTTGTATGGCCTTCTTCTCATAGGTTGCACGCCTAGAATCAACGAAATCCAATTTACGCACAACTTAGGTGGAAACGTCCATACGAAGACCTCATTCTTCATGAATATTTTAAAAGTTGTTGCTTTCAAAATTGGAACCCACTTGTCCCCACAATGGATCATCTTTTCTTCCTTGCCTTCACCAAGGTTTACCTGCACCATCTTCAGTCCTTCGTACTTGATGGTGGCAAGTTCTTCCACCATTTTTGCCACATCAAAGGAATGTGTAGGCCTCATCAATTTGTGCATTATCGACATTGTACTCACTAGAGTTATGTGGGAAAGTCATCTTTTCCTCCTCTTTGACTTTTGTGGTTGGCTTTGACATTTGCGTGCTTTCGCCTACTTCATATATACTACAAAGTCCATCATCATAGTTTTCATCCTCTATGCTTATGCACATACAACTTGGCTAGAAGACCTCATAGTCTTCCATCTACCAATAAGTAGTCCATTTTCTGAGTGTCCTTCGTCTTCCATGCACTCTTCCAATTCTGGCACGCCTTCTTCGTTTGGTCCTTGTCCACCCGTCCACTTTTCTTCATATGACGATGAGTTGCCAAACTCATCAAATGTCGCCAACTCCTCATTGACAAACTAGTTCTTCAAATTGATCACGTATTTGTGCTAGCCCTTTTGAATGTCAATCAGTCCTCCCAATTGTGGTTCACTTTTGCCCTGTGTAACCACTCACGTCCCAACAATATGTCGTAAGCTGATTTTTGTATGGCAATGACTACAAAATCTAAAATGAACACTTAATCAGCAATCTTCACCTTCTATGCAATCACGACACCTTTTGTTTCGATGCCATATTAATTTGCGCCATACAGTTGAAAATTGGGAGACCACAAAAATGGTGCCCCCAAATATTTCCAAGTCTTCTCAAGAAAAACATTGACACTTGAACCTGTAGAAATGAAATTTAACATGCTCAAACACAATTCTATTTTTACTTAGATAATTCTACAGATCTGCAGCCATTAGCAATAACAATACACATAAAACAATAATAACAACAATAACAGATAAATAAATATGAGCAAATTTATATTAACAATGGCAAGTACAATTACAACATTACATCCTGCAAACCATGTGCAAAATCCTCTTCATGACTGAATACATGACCTAACTGCATCATATCCTACACACATACGCATTAACCTTCTACCCTATGCACCCACATGCTATATCAAATGAATGAGGGGAGGGTCTTATTTATACAACCAGAAATTAGTTGCACCCTCCAACTACATGACACCTCATAATTTCCTAAATTACATTTCATATCCATTTAACTTGCATTGCATGACATTTCCCACTATACAACAAACTAACTTATGACTTTGCCAATATACATAACTTAACATTATATTATTACATACAACATTACATTGCAACTTTATAACATTATTAAACATATGTACGCAAATTTCGTCAAACACTTTGCATACAACTACAAAATAACACAGAATACCAAAACTTATTCACTAAATGTAGACATATCAATTTGCCTATCTACATCTATCCCCTCCTCTAAACTAGTCGGTGTCCTCAATGACACATGATTTGAACATTGGGAATAGAAGTACTAAACAATGTAATGAAATCTCTTGTCGCGCTCCTTCTGTTTTCTCCTATTCCATATATATTTTGCAACAGACTTCTTCTCACAACACCTTGTTTTCTGATTGTGCACTCCACTTGTTGCAATCAGTTGTAACATCAACTTGATCAACATGACCATTATTCTTTGATTGTTCACTTCACTTTTTGCAATCAACCACATCGTCAATTTGATCAACATGACAAACATAGCCAACATGATAAAGATGACCTTCATGACCAACATCATCAACATAATGAACATGATGGGCAATGCCCATCGCCACCTGTGTCGGGGGTCAAGGGGACGGGAGCCCCCTTGCAGGGTCAAGGGACGATGCCCCTTGCGGGGTCGAGGGGGAGCGCCCTTCACGGGTACCCTATTCCCGCAGGGTTCGAGGCAACGCCCCGAAAGCTCAACGATGATACCACTGAAACCATCATTGCCTGAACTAAATTTTTCTCCTCGTCAACATTTTGGGAGTCTTCACTCGACCCACTAAAACAGCTTCCCCTCAACTCTAATTCACTGCTCTCTTGATCCAACTAACTACTTGTCAACCTCTAACAGACATCCCCCTCATCGGACAATACTTCTGATGGCAACTCCTCTGATTGCACTGCTTCAGACGGCAAGACCTCTAACAGTAGGTCTTTTAACGGCAAGACCTCTAACTGCAGCATATGTGACGACAATACTTCTAACGGCAATAACCTTGACAACAATACCTCTAACAGCAATACCCATAACAACAGTACCTTTGACGGCAATACCCATAACAACAGTACCTTTGACGGCAATACCCCTAACGACGGTACCTCTAAAGGCAACATATCTGACGACAGCTCCTCAGATGGCATTTTCTCAGATGGCACCACTTCAGACGATAACCCCTCTGACGGCAACTCCTTAGGCGATACCACTTCTGACGGCAACTCTTCTGACAACAATTCCTCAGACGGCGATTTCTTAGATGACACGCCCTCCTCCATCGTATGACTACAGTCTCCAACCGTCTTAACCTCATCCGTCTGACCATCCTCCTAACAACACCCTATCATCTGGCCTTCTTCCTGACGGCTCCCTGTTGTCTGGCCTCCTTGTTGACTGCACTCTATAGTCTGTTGACCTTGCTAACTACACTCTATTGACAAACCAACCTCTTGAAAGCACTCTGCCAGCAAACCATCTTCTTCTCGACACTTTGATGTCCAACCATCTTCCTGATAGCATTTTGTCGTCCTATCATCCTTCTAACAACCTTCTGGCAGACTGCATTTTGCCACTTCTTCCTGCATAGTTTCGACAACTTGCTAAATTTTTGCTTCTTCAATTGAGATCAAATTTACTTGCTCAATTTGAATCAAGCCCATGAAATTCACAAATGCAATTGGCTTCAACACCTCTGCTTCCTAGCAATGGTTGTAACTCTTCTTCGATGCTTTGAACTCTGTACACATCACTAATTCGTCTCACTTTGCAACACTTCGAAAATTACGTGCGAAGTGCCCCCACAAATGGCATCGCCAACATTGTACAATGGGTCTACCCTCAAAGTCATACTGAATTCTTCGTTTGTGAATTCTCCAACAGTTGTCACAGACTACACTAGTGGCATCCCTCCTCTGTACAATCTCCCTTTGTGTTGTATATACCTGTAGAGATGATCTTGCACTATCCGAGTCACACTCACCCTCGGAGTCATCATTCATCTCTAGGGAGTCGCTTCCTTCCTTGACTACTCGACCCCAGCACTTCAATGATGAACTCCTCTCCTACCCAAAATCATCACTCTTACTATCTAAGTCATTCTCAATATCAGAATCACTTACTTCCTTAAGGTCATTCTCATCTGCATTAACATGATGCCAATACTTCAATGATGTTTTTGCATCTCTTTCCCAGATCAAGGCGTAATCCAGAGCCTCTTGGTATGATCTTGGAGGAATCATTGTCATCTTCTTCCGGTACGTAGGAAGAAGTCCGTCGATGAACCATCTCCTCTTCAATGCGTCTGATTGGTCTTCCTTCAAATGGTCAAACAGCCCACTCAACTTCCTGTTGTAGGAAAGAACAGACTCGTTCTCTCCCTATTTCTATAGATTTCAACACCGATTGCATCATCATTGTCAAACAACCGAAATTCTTGCACAAATGCATCACGCAACTCTTCCCATGTCTGGTACTTGTCCTATGGGAATTTCATGTACCAATCCATTGCAAATCCACAAAATGTCACAAGAAACAACCACCTCCAATCTGCTTCATTATTTTGTCCAATCGCTTTCCCCATCGTGTGGCAGATTCTCTAATGCCTTAATGGGTCTTCTATTGCTTCTCCATGAAAATATGGACTCTTACACAATATGCCCAAATTGGCCTTCAATTTGATAGGTTGGCCTGTTATTGGCCGCAATCGTTTGTGTATCTCTCCCTTATGCAAAGCCTTAGGTGCATCACCTTGCAATTGCTCTTCCATTGTACTCCCATTCTTACTATGAAACGTTCCAACCTACAGTTGCTCCGATGTCGGACTCCCGTCCCACTCACCATCAAGCACACTAATCTGCAGTCTCCCTAGTGTCAGAATCCCAACTCGCACACTGTTGGACACTTCATCTTTCATTTGCATCGATGTCGGACTCTTGTCTTGCTCACCATCATGCATCACAACTTGCAATTGCTTCAACACCAAACATTTTGGGTCAACATGTAACTTCTCATCGACATCTTCCGTCAACTGTTGAACTATGTTTGTAGGGCAGTCTGTTGTCTAACCATCCCTTTGACGGCACCCTTCCATCAGGTCATCTTGTTGACGACAACCTGCTATCTGATGACCCTGTTGATGACATCTTGCCATCAGGCCATCTTGTTGACGACACCCTATTGTCTAATGACCTTGTTGACGACGTCCAGCCGTCAAGCCATCCTATTGATGACAATCTGCTTTTTCCTTTGTATGGCAGACTGCAACTGTAGATTCTTCATCTATAATTTGTCTGACTAGTGTTCCCCTGACTGCAAATTCTCCATCTACAGTTCTTCTGACTGCAACTTCTCCATCATTTGGATGGCAGACTGCATTTAGACTTGGATAGCAGACTGTAGTTCCTTTGACTGCAAATTCTTCATCATTTAGGTCGTAGATTGCAATTGCATCAAGACGGCAAATTTTAGTTGCATCAAGACAACCTTCAATTTCTTTGACTGCAAATCCTCAGTCTTCGTCCGCAGATCCTGTCTTTGTCTGCAAATCCTCCGTCTCCGTTCGCAAATCCTCTATCTTTGTCTGCAGATCCTCCCTCTTCGTCTACAGATCCTATCATCGTCTGCAAATTCTGCGTTTGCAGAATCTTCGTTAGTAGTTTTTGACTGCACTTTCTACGTCTGCAAATCTGTCGACTGTGATGTCTACGTCTGCAAAACTGTCGTCAACGACGTCTATGGCTTTAATATCTAACTGCAATGTCTGCATCTATAAATCTTCCATCTGTGACATCTGCGTCTACAATGTCTACGTTTGCAGATCCTTTGTCTGCAACGTCTGTGTCTGCAAATCCATCATCTATAACATTTGTGTTTGTAGATCTATCGTCTGCCACATCTAAGTCTGTAAATCCGCCGTCTGCAACGTCTATCGTGCACATCCCATTAGACAACCCTTCGTCAGCATCAATAAACAAATCTACTGCATCTTCACCTACTTCTTTGGCTACATTCCATTGCTCTCGTTCGTTGTGCATCTTCCCAAATGATGTGCTTCTCAGAACTCCATGTCACCAGATTGGACCCAACTTTGTACAAGCAACGACACCAGAATGTAGAAATGAAATTTAACATGCTCAAACACAATTCTATTTCCACTTAAATAATTCTACAAATCTGCAACCATTAGCAATAACAACACGGAAAACAATAATAACAATAGCAAATAAATAAATATGAGCAAATTTATATTAACAATGGCATGTACAGTTACAACATTACATCCTGCAAACCCTATGCAGAATCCTCTTCATGACTACATATATGACGTAACTGCATCATACCATACGCACATACGCATTAACCTTCTACCCTATGCTCCCACATGCTATATCGAATGAATGAGGGGAGGGTCTTCTATATATGACAAAACATTAGTTGCACCCTCCAACTACCTGACACCTCATCATTTCCTAAACTACATTTGATATGCATTTAACTTGCATTACATGACATTTCCCAATATACAAGAACTAACTTATAACTTATGACTTTGTCAACATACATAACATTATATTATTATGTACAATATTACATTGCCACTTTATAACATTATTAAATATATGTATGCACATTTCGTCAAACACTTTGCGTACAACTACAAAATAACACAAAATACCAAAACTTATTCACTAAATGTAGACATATCAATTTTCCTGCCTATAGAACCCTCGTCCACAATCGCTTGAATGAGCTTGAGGTCAAGCAACTCAATAAGGATCAATGTTGGATTCTTCCTAGCATCTATATTCAGCACCATCAGGTCAATGTATTGATTCTTTGCAATTTGTCTTGCTACCAATTGGCAATGTGTCTCTTCTATCTTCATCATCTGTATCAATTCTCCAACCGTTGCATTGAGCGCCGGTACTACACAAAGTAAACTAGACATTTTGACTACCACGTTTGTGTCTAGTACTTGTGCCGCCAACTGCTTAACCGACGTCCCCTCCTCAACTACGATGGGTTCCTTAATATTCCTTTCACTGCTGTCCTTCCACATTTCCTCTTCCAATTGAACACATGCCTCCTACCATTTCTCCTTCTCCCTAGCAAGGTTCAGGTATTGTTCCATATTCTTTGCCTATGCTAGTTACCGCCAGCACATGATTCTCCTTGCCCTTTTGTTGATCCAATTGAGGCTCTTCAATGTCAATAAAACTGACATTTTGCAAGTTATTGGTACTTGCATTTTTTGGACAGTTTGCCTCCTTATGGTTGCCAGGTCCACACCACCTGCACATCATGGTCATGCTATTCCCACTTCCTCTAGCTAGTGCATTCACGTAATTATGTGCCAAGTGTTCTCACTCCTGACATCTTCAACATTGAATGATTGGCCTTTCGTTTGAATCATATTGCAACCATCCTTCACCACCACCTCCACCGGACTGGTTACCCAATTGCAATTTTCTTCTACCCTAGTGATTGTCCCAATATCCGCCACTGGTCGCTCCTTGCCCTCTCTTGGAAATGCTTGGCTTCTCTTTCTCTTCCTTTTGCGCCATCAAAGTTTGGTGCCTTGCACCTTACAAGTCGAATGGGCATTTTGTAATCGCATGTCCAGCGACTTTGCAAATGTTGCAATACACCTTCTTTGGACCATTTGTATTCATATGTCCTTCGAACTTGCAATCTAAACACCAAATGTCCTCCTTTTTAGCTTTCACGTCATTAATCATCCTTTTCAGGTCCTTCTGCATTGCCTAGGTTGTTGCGTTGAGATCATCTCAATCACTATTTGAGTTATCGTCCCTGTCATGGCTCATACTCCTGCCACCTATTGTTGTTGTCTTCATCTCACTCTTGAAGTTCAAGGCACGATCGAGCACTTCCTAGTTGGCGGTTGGCAAAACAACCTTCATCTTCTCGTAACATGGAAACAACCAATCCATGAACCACCGCTTCTACAACCCATCAATAGGTTTCACCTCCATCTTTCCAATCAGCTCTTTTAAACAACGCTTGTACGACTTTATGTTTCCATCCTTCTACTTCGTGGAGTAAATTTTGCCAATAATCTCTGTAATATCTCGAAGCAGTCTAAATCCCTTCTTAAATTCTTGTTTTAGCTTAGCCCAATCAGTGAAGGGGTCTTCTCTTTTCAAATGCCAATCAATTGGTACTCCATAGAATGTTGTTGGGAACAATCGCAACCATGCGTCTTTGTCTGTAACTCCCTTTGCCTTTCGTATTGTTTTGCATATTCCAATAAGGTGCTTGTGATCCTCCTTCCCATCTCCAATAAATTTTGGACACTTTTGCTTGCTTGTTGTTGTTGCAACGAACATTCCGCTAACAACTAATTCTCTTCAAACAATCGTCGATCACTCCCTACTATGGTTACACTACAATCTCCTTTACAAAAACATGAGCATCAATTTTGGTCTTTCCGCACACTCCCCCAGTTGCCTTCATGCTTGACTCCCATCCTTCGCACCTCTAGGCACTCTCCCCCACACTTGTGCTAGAGTTAGTAGTTGTTCCGCCTCACCTTGCACACGCTCCACGTTGGTTCTTTCTTCACCACTTGCGCAAATGTTCTCCTCAAGCCAATTCTCATTTGCTTGTCGCACCACCACTTGCACATCTTCCTTCGTTGTCAAAAAAAATGTCTACCACCATCCCACTTGCTCTTCACCCAAACTGCCCTCCTCCTGAGGGTTCCACACACATTTCATTTCTAGCACGTGTATCTCCTCGCTAGAAAGTTTTGTCAACACTTAGATTGTTTGCGCGTCGCCAACTTCATCATCATGTAATTTGTCATCGTCATGCAACTCGTCATCACATAACTCCTCATCATCGTCACGTAACTCTCCGCCATCATCATGAAATTCATCGACATCACATAACTCTTCGTTGTCGGCATGTAACTCTTTTGTGCATGTTACACGTTTAGAAATCCTATGTTCTTGCTATTGCACAATCCTCTAACTTCTTCTCATATGTTCTTTGCTCATTCTTACACTCGCCCTTCTACATCAATGTCTCCGCCGTCCTCGCAACAAGTTATTTGTTATTCACTTCCACCCTTCTTCAATTGTGTACGTGGTCACCAGTTTGGACTTCAAACTGCAACAACACCAAATGTAGCACAATAGTGGTATTCCATAATTGAAGGAACATAGAGGAAAAATTGATAGGAAATATTAGCAATAAACAGCATATACCATGTACAAGAAGGAAATATTCAGAACTGAAATGGAACAAAACTGCACTTTGTCATTTGCATTATGCACAAACAGCAATGTACATTCATTTACAGTAGTAATATAATCACTTATAGTCACATGCAATGTCTACACACACACATATATGTTTCCAGATACACAACTAGATGGCTGTATAATATCCCACCCAAGCTGAGATACGAAATTTCTGCCTTGTTTTGTTATTTTGGAAATTTGCAAGGTTTTCGGATTTTGTGAAATATTATGATTTTTTTGTATTTATTTATTTAAGTACAGAATATGTAGAAAAAAGTTAAACTGCCAACTTGAACAAATAATATCTAGCAAACTACTTGGCGAGAATCAATGAAACTTGGAATTTAGATAATATTTATATAAAACTATAAACCCTTTAAAGGACTTTGGAAAGTAACAAAATACCCGGAAGCTGTACAAGACTGAAAATGGCGACTTTATAGCTGAACAACAACACAGGAATATATGTATTTCTTTCCCAGCAACAAATAAAAGATGTCTTTTTACAATATCAATGCAAAGGAAAGCTTCCAATCCTTAGACGCCTCAATCACAATCAATAATTGGCAGCCAAACTCTGAATATTAAAAACCACCTTCAATGCCAAGCAAGATGTGGTACGGCTAGGCTAGAGGAAATTATGGCCAACAAGAAATGTCTGAAATCTGCCCTAAAACCATAAAAATTCCACTCTAAATGGAACAGCTAGAACTGTAGAAGCAAAAAACCAAGTCACCTTGAAACCCCAACTCAAATCATGGAATCACATACAATAAATGACTCCACTTGTACGGCTATGCTGAGGAATGAATGCTACAACAATGTATGCAAAATATGCTTCGAAATCCCTTCCAAACCCCTTGAAAACCACAGTAAATCTACAGATATAAAGCTCCAATGCAACCCCTGAAGTAGAGTTGCTCATGAACACCTTGAGAATATCTTTCAACTCCGAGGATGTTGTCCCTACTGGTGATTTTCGTCACACAACAAGCTGAATTTGAAACCCCCGCAACTTTGCAAGAACTCCTCAAAATTGCTCCAAGAGAATGAATAGCCAAAGATGTGAAAATGAATTCAACTTCATTCTTTTATTTCCCTCTCACAATTGGGTCGGCCAAGTTTGCTTTTTTTCCTTTAATATCATTTGCATTTAAATTTATTTTTAAAGAGCCCCATGAGGGGTCGTCCTAAACTCCTAGGGAGATAACATCTTAATTTTAATTTATAACTTACCTTATGACTCCCAAAAATCCCCCTTATACCCCTTAATAATAAAATATAAGCCCACCATTAGAATATTTAAACATTACATTTAAATATTACATTAGTAATTTTTGGGCATTAAAATAATAATCCTCCTAAGGTCGGACCCAAGAAAAAATACTGGAAACGGACACCCATTTCGCCGAACAATCCATCCGTAATGTCCGCTTCCCAAGATACTGCCTCTGATCGACTTACTAAAAATAGTAAGTCCCCTTGAAACCTGCTGGAAACGGTCCTGAAAGCTGTCCACACTGAAAACTGAACGTCCAACAGTAACTCCACAATACCTGGAGGCTCCCAAACCCACGACATTGCCTAGGGGAACCATTGTATAGGCAAGTCCATACTGTACCTAGTGGCTAGTTAGGAAAGGGGACATTACAGTCCTCCCTCCCCAAAATTGCTTGTCCTCAAGCAATACTTAACATAACATCAACATCATCAGAATCACCTAATCAGAACCACCTGTGATTCCAGGGTCCCAAACCAATCTCAAAACAATTATTACAACTGCCACTTCTATATAAAAATCAAAACAAAAATCTGAGTGTGAGGCCAAGATGCAAATCAACAATGTGTGGACCCAAGGTTGCCTCAAACATTCATCCAAGACTGTTCCCAAACCTGCTTCAAGCTGACCAAAGATTGTCTTCATGCTATTCCAAAACTGTCCAAAGGCTGCAATTGTGCAAAAACTGAGTGGAAATAGGCTCAAACTCTCACAGACCAGATCTGAAGTGATGCATAGCAGTTCTGATTTGTCATGTACAGCAATGGTAAATAACTGTTTAATCTCTTCAAAGATGTGTAAACTCAGTTCTCCTTTATTTATAATGGCTGTACTATGCAAGAGTGTGATAAAATTAGCAAAGGTAATGAATGAATCAACACCAACGAGAGTGAAAAGGAAATTATAATCAACAAACTCTGGCTCTCCATATGCATAAGTCAAGTACATCACCTCTTCCTTTCCCCAAGGGAAATCCAATACTCCCCAACCTTGAGAAACATTATCAACATCATAAATGTCAAGTTTTATGACCAAAATACTCCTACATACCTCACTCCATGCTTTTCTTAACTGCTGTTCCAAAATGGGACTGAAAGTGCATGTCAATGGCTGAAGCTCTACTTTTCCCACGTTTCCAACTCCAAAACAACTTGCCCCCCAATGTATCAAAACTGAAAATGCAACTTTATCTCCATTATGTGCCATCAAATCCAAGTGTAACAGCTGCTCCAACTTCCTCAAAAACTGACAATGCTCCCTTTTCATGTCTTGCAACTGAGCATACCTGTAAACTACGAACTTATGCTCATACTCAGCTCTAAGAACAGCCTTTAACATTATGAAAGACACCTTATTATATCTCCCAAAATGGACTAACACAGGCCTCATACAATTCTCACCCAAAACTGAAAACACGTGTGGTGTAGCAATTCCTCTTGTCACCAAAACTCAGCGAATGTAAGTAAATCAGACCTGATGTGATGTGCAGTCGTTGGTGCCTTACCGATCAGTCTACGTGAAACCCATACTGTCTCCAATTCTGTCTCACAAGGTGTTAAAGATGCAACTCTTTTTTTTTGCCAAATGAGACCTCAATTTCTCCATCGTTCCTTCCTTCATAGCCTTCCCAAATGCCGCTTCTGAAATCAGCTGACAATCAGTCCTATTGGTACCAATATTCTCCCTCACAACAGTCCCAAAATCAATCTTGAAAATCAGCGAAGTGTTTATCCAAAACAACATTGTTTGTTCATCAAATTTCCTCCACAAAGCTGCGCAAAACTCCTTGTATACTGCCTCCTCAGTTGTCTTCACATGTGCAGCCAAAATTGCACCAAGTAATGTAACAAATTCCAACACAACCATCCAATAACTCCTATACAACAACGTCTCATCATAGGCATGTAGTGCGCCAAGTTGAGTGATACAAGGCTCCAATTGACCCAACATCCCTGCTAAGACTGTTCTTGCAAATGCATCCTCTGAAATAAGCAAATATTGTATCTTTTGTGTATCATAAACAGTCTTCATATGTGGCATAAACCTTCTAACAACAATGTGACATCTTTCCTCATCATTTCCTATGGCTGTGAAATGTAAAACTCTGACAAAATCAGCGATGGTGATGAACAAATCTGAAGACTGATCTATATACATGGCTGCCACTAACACATAATTGAATTTTACACCTGGATTCCATGCATTTAAGGGCTGATGCCTTCCTTCTGACAAAGTGTGCTCATTGTGAATCCCATGAACAGCAATGTGTAAAAGTTGTTCAATGTCCTTAACGTCAACCGAACTCAGTTTACTACTTCTATCAAAGACTGTACTATGCAAAAAATGAATAGAAACATCAAACATTGAGGAGAAATGAGTGAGAAAGAGTTTAAATTTTGAGTCAACAATCTCTGTCTCCTCATTCATGTAATCAGTTTTATACACAAGCATCATATCATCACCAACTGTGAGTGCTTCCTTTGTTAATACAGTCCCATCAAGTGCTCCAACTATCCAAAAACATGCAGCCCATATGATTCTTAACAGCATGGAAGAATGTGGTGCAAGAGTCCCATACTTCTCATACATCATTAGTCTAATCAAACACATTGTTGCCACTAATTCATGAGTGCCAAAATATCTCAATCTGCTGCTATAAAAATCAGGATGAAGCTCATACCTTATGGGAGTAATATCATGGCTGATCCATGATCCCAATGGATGTAGAGATGACTCCAAGTGGTGGCCGTTCTCATCCAAACACCCCAAAACTGAAGATGTACTCTCAACTCTGTCCAAGACTTAATCTAAGCTAGGTTGGTTGGAAAAATAGTTGCCACCATTTATTATGAATAAACTTGGCATATTTGGGTGTTTATTGCTCTCTTCTAGGATCTCCAAATCTGAACGCTTTAATTCAAAGGCTGAAACTGCGAAAGAGAAGCCTCCAATGGCCTCCATGCCTTCATCATACCTTGGTATTCTGAAAAGGTATGTTCATTGTGATCCTCATGAGGGATTGATTTCTCCCACACATCACTCTCCAAATCCAAGGAGTTGGAACTAGTGTGAAGACTTCTATCCAAGGATTTAGTTTGTGAATCTAGACCATATCCATTATCATCACAAACTGATTTGGGAACTTTAATACATTCATCTGCATCATGTTCTTTCACAACAATCTCATGTGGTGATTCAATCTCTTGGTTAACCATTTCTGATTTGAATTCTTCTTCGTCCAAGGTAGGTACAACTTCAGAATTTTCCACTGAATTCTTCTTTAGATCCACAAGCTCTTCTTTACTAGCTTCCTCATGTGAAATTTCTGCCATGGGCTGCTCTTCTCCCCTAATCTCCTCATTGTCCAAGAAAGGTTTCAGCTTCCTCTCACACTGTTTAACAGCACTATTAACCAATTCATGTGCAGCAGTGGAAGCAACCAAGTCATGCCTCCAAATGTCCAATAACATTGATAAGAGCGGTTGGTAAACATAATCACTTTCATCTATAATCAAAATCATAATGTCTCTCGGTCATCAAATAATGTCAAACTAACCAATCATTAAAATAAGGTCAAGTCGATGGGTTGAAGACAAAGATGGGGTTTCAGATGACGACGAGCGGGAAAGCTTCTGCGAGAGCACGGGAACGCCAACAGACTGAACCAGGGGCACAGCAGGGCGGAGGGAGGGCAGTCAGAGACCGGGGGTGCTAAGGAGTCCTCTCCAACCGAAGAGGATGTAGGTCATGACAAGGATCCACCAGACAAATGGGGAGGTGGACCTCAGAAGTCGTACGCTCAGCCAACGGCTTCAGAAACCCTTAACGGTCTTCTCTCCAAGGAGTTGTTTCCTGCCGGGGACGAGTTGGACATCCCGACGGAAATTCTTTCAAGCTTTGTGGAATTCGAAAAATTTACCCTCATCGGTAAGTTTATTGGCGGCCGTCCCGACATGGAGACCATTCACAAGTGGGCGGCAGGTAAATGGCGAACCTCTGGTCACATGGAGTTGGCGGCCTTAACCCGGGGTTTTTTCGCGATTAGACTAAATAACAAGGAGGACTACTGTAAAATCCTGGCTGGTGGTCCCTAGTTCCTAGGCCGCAGAAGTCTCTTTCTAAGGAAGTGGGGTATGGACTTCAACCCCGATACCCAAAATATCAACATTGCTCCAATATGGGTTAGACTCCCAAGTCTCCCCCTCTTCTGTTGGCATGAAAATGTAATCAGAGGAATTGCACGCTCCATTGGTGAGTTGGTTACCATTGACCCTCCCACCAAAGCTCGAACCAGATTTGTTCAAGCTCAGTTCTGCGTTCTGGCGGACTTGGAGGCTGACCTTCCATCATCCATCACTCTCCGGTCTGGAGATATCATTCTCCACAAGCAAGCCATTGTGTATGAGAACAGACCAGCTTTCTGCCCCCAGTGCAGTTCTCAAGGGCACCTCCAGTCCAAGCTGTCCTCTTCAAAATCCAAGGATGAAGAAACGGGATTCCAGCAACCCCTTGGAACACGGTGAAGGTCAGACAAAGCACCCTGCTACGAAAGGGCATGAATCTCCAAGCCCGTCTAGGGACCATCCCGAATCCTCCCACCCGATGGAAGCAGTCTCCCCCCAAACGGTCTCTGAGCCGTGTGGTGCAAGCCCTCACCTTGGACCACAGGAGGAGAAGGACCAGTCCCTTCCCCAAATCACCACACAGGCAGATTCACCCAAAATCCTGGACCATAACCACCCCGAGTCCCAAAATGTGCTGGAAGATTACCTACTAGGAAGAAGGGGTGAGCAGTCTGGTAATATCAGCCCTCGTAATATGAGGAGCCGAAAGCAAGGTGTTGATTTTGGTAGCGAAAGGAAGCAAGGCCGTCCCCCCAACAAAGACAGGCGGGACAAGGAGACGGCGGCAGATGTTGCAAATGGTACTCAACGGCTGCTTTTTCAGGATGATTCTGATTCCCAGATGGGTGACTCGTCCGTCCCAAAACCTCCCCTCCAGCAAGGAAAGGGAGGTAAGAAGAATATCAAACTGTTGAGATGAAAGTCCTCTCATGGAATGTGAGAGGGCTTAATGCAGCTGCCAAACGGAGTTTGGTGGCTGATCTCAGAAAGAGGACGAATCCGTCCATCCTAATTTTGCAAGAGACTAAGACCGATGCTATCTCTTATGCCAGAGCTGCTAAGGTCATTTGGGCTAAGGCAAAATTCCTCTCCGATCTGCGGTGGGAACGGCGGGGGTCTCATGATTCTTTGGGATCCGAGATATTTTTGAGGGCAGCCTTCTCTCAACTTCCAGCAGGATTATCAATGTTTTGTTTCATTCCAAAGCCATTAACTTTTCTTGGATCCTGTCCAATGTGTATGCCCCAAACTCTGTCTCAGAGAGAGCAGAAATGTGGAAGGCTACTTCCTAGATGAGGGAAACGTTCTGTAATTTCCCTTGGGTTCTAGTGGGAGATTTCAACTGTCCTCTTCACCCATCTGAAAAGAAAGGAGGATCAGACCACTCTAGCCACAGTCTGGAAGACTTTCGAGATTTTGTTTCCACCAATAACTTGCTTGACATTGACCTCAAGGGGGCATCCTTCACTTGGAGCAACAGGAGGATTGGGAGCAATCTTATTCAAGTCAAGCTTGACAGATTCTTCATATCCCAAGAGGCTATTCCCATACTCGGTGCGGCAACTCTCTCGGCCTTACCGAGGATTGGGTCTGATCACAATCCTATTGTCCTGGAGACGGTTGATGGGCCTGTTTTTAAAACCCCCTTCAGATTTGAGTCCATGTGGATTTCTCACAAGGACTTTAGAGGGTTGGTTATGGCCTGGTGGCAGCAGAAGGTAGCAGGTTCCTCTTCCAAGAGAGTGGCCTTAAAACTCAAGTTAATCAAAAGGAATTTGAAAACATGGAACAAGGAGGTGTTCGGCAACATTTTTGAGTCCAAAAGGTCCATTTTTGCGAACCTGAAATTGGTGGAGGAGAGAATGGAGCTCGAAGGTTACACCGATTGCCTCGGGGAGGAGGAAAGGAGGCTCTTGGTGGATTATCATTCTATTCTTGCAAGGGAAGAAACTTTACGGCGCCAGAAATCTAGGGACCTCCGGATTGAGAAATGGAGACTCCAATACGAAGTTTTTTCACGCGTCAACTTTGCGGCACAAAGGGGCTAACAAAATCAGGGAAGTGGTGTGCAAGGATGGACGTGTTACCAAGGATATTGAGGAAATCCGAAGTGAAGCGGTTGACTTCTTCCAGGATCTGCTCGATGTTCCTCCCGACAGTGATCTCCAGGTTCAGAAATCTCTGCTGGATAACTTCCCAGTCAAAGTTCCTCCCGAGGTAAGCTTTAAGCTTCGGAGCCTTTTCTCGTGTCCGAGATTAAAGAAGCTTTGTTCTCCATGCAACCAGACAAGGCCCCTGGGCCTGACGGTTTTCCCCCCCGTTTTTTTCAAGTTATGTGGGATGTTGTGGGCTCGGATGTGTGCGAAGCAATTCAGGAGATTCAAGCCTCCAGATCCATCCATCCAAAACTAAATTCTACCTTTCTTGCTCTCTTCCCTAAGTCTTTCGCTTTGCAAAATTTTTCTAGATTATCGTCCCATTAGCTTTGTGCAATGTTTTTTATAAAATCTTAACCAAGTCCATAGCCAACCGTCCGAGGTCCCTTCTTCCCTCCTTGGTTGGTCCTTCTCGAGGAAGCACCGTGAAAGGCGAAACATTCTCGATGGTGTCATCACCATCCATGAAACCCTCCATTCTGCTCACCGCTCCAAAAATGCTTGCTTTTTTCCTCAAGTTGGACATGAATAAAGCATTTGAGCGAGTTGACGGGAGGTTCCTCTGTGCTTGTCCTCTTCAAGTTCGGCTTTCACCCTCATTGGATTGACCTTGTCAGTAGTTGCATATCCACTCCCTCCTTTTTTGTTCTAATCAACGGATCCCCTGTTGGGTATTTCCAAAGCACCAGAGGCCTCAGACAAGGTGACCCTCTGTCTCCTATTCTATTCATCCTTCTGGCTGAGGTTCTGAGTTGGTCTTTGAAAGAGGCTCTTCGCCAAAATAAGATCTCTGGCATTTTTCCCACCTCCAGAGTCGATCCTGTCTCTCATCAGCAATTTGTGGATGACACCCTCATCTCCACTGGGGCATCCGTCACTCAAGCCAAATCCATCAAGCGAATCCTCTCCCGTTATGAAAAGGCTGCCGGACAGAAAGTCAATTACATCAAAAGCAAAATTTACTTTATTAACACTCCTATGCGAAGGCAGCTCCGCATAGCCAGAATTTTGGAATGCACTATTGATTCCCTGCCTGCGTCTTATCTGGGTTTGCCTCTGGCTTGTAATGGTCGGGCCAATGGAAGCTTGTGGGACATGATCCTGGAACGTCTTCACAAAAAGTTGAGCACTTGGAAAGGCAAATTCCTGTCGCAAGTCGGGAAAGCCACCCTTACCAAAGCTTGTCTCCAAGGAATCCCAACTTACTTCATGTCCGTGTTCATGCTTGCCTGTTTACGTCCACTCCAAGATTGAAAATATTCAGAGGACCTTTCTGTGGTCTGGCAATGAAGAAAAATCCAGAATCCCTCTTGTGGCCTGGGATAAGGTTTGCTTGCAAAAGGACCAAGGCAACATGGGAATGAGGAGATCAAGACTCATGAACACTGCTTTGATCGCTAAGCACGCTTGGAAGATCTTGACTAATGACCCAACAGAGTGGGTCAAGCTGGTTAAGAGGAAGTATCTTGGATCGAGTTCTCTTTTTGATGTCGGGATTCCTCCTGAAGCGTCCGCCTTTTGGAAATCGGTGCTTCAAGCCCGCTCTCTGATCAGCTCTGGTGCTCGCTGGATTTTGGGTGATGGCAACTCCATTCTCTTCTGGAAGGACAGGTGAGTTACTGATGGAGCTCTCGAGTTGAGAGCGGACCTTGCTGGCCTGAAAGCCCTGGTGGATCCAAATTCCCAACTCAAGGTTGCGGACTTCATTGATCGGAGCTCTCTTCCCCATCGGTGGAATTTGCCAGTCCTGGACGGCTTTAATAATGAAATGACCTTTTTGTCTAATATTCTTCGGTCTGTTTTAATTCCATCTGTTAGAAGAGACGACAGAATCATCTGGCGCGGCACGGAGGATGGTTTGTTCTCTGTCAAGACCGCCTATGACCTTCTTACTTGCGAGATTGCCATGGATCACCGGTGGAAAGTGATTTGGAGGAAGGGTATTATTCCTAAAGTTAATTACTTTGCGTGGATTGCCTTTCATAATAAAGCCTTAACCATCGACAACCTCCATAAGAGGGGTTTTGCTATTCCCAACGGGTGCTTCTTGTGCTTTGCTGATTGTGAGACGACAAACCACTTATTTCTGCACTGTCCTTTTTCCCATTCTGTCCTCGGCACTGTCTTGTCTTCCTTTCAAATCCTTTGGTGCACTCCCCGCTCCCTCAAATATGCCTTCCACCAATGGCCCAATCCTTTCAAGAATCCTAAACTCCGCTTCCTTCTTGAGGCCTCTTTCCACCACTCCATTTGGCAGATTTGGCTAGAGAGGAATGCCAGAGTCTTCGGCAAGGTCCCTAGAGTACCTCCTTGTGTCGCTCAGAGAGCCTTATCCTTCGCCATTGAGAATTCTAAAGTTGTTCCTAGTTCCCGTCCCCGCCTTCTTGGCGAAGCAGCGATCTTCAAAAGTTTGGGCCTCTTCCCTTTTCATGATGGTGTTTCTAAGTCTCAGCGTGGGGATGTTATTTGGACCAAGCCCCCTGTGGGCTGGATTAAATTAAACTTTGACGGTGCGGCCAAAGGCAATCCTGGCCCCGCTGGTTCTGGTGGTGTGGTTAGAGACCATAACGGGAATCTCGTGTTGGCTTATTGTGAAGATTTGGGCGCCCAGACTAATCACTATGCTGAAGCCCGAAGTGTTTTGAAAGGTATCCGGATCCTCTCCGAGGATCCTCGGCCTTTGATAGTCGAAGGTGATTCGCTCAATATAGTCAACTATCTGCTAGGCTCTAAATACCCGTCTTGGAGGGTCTACAACATCATTCTTGAGGCTAGGATGCTCCTCTCTCAACGTGACAAGTGGAAGGCGTGTCATATTTTCAGGGAAGGAAATCGCGTGGCAGACCACATGGCCAACAAAGGGCTTGCGACCACGTGTCCTGTTGTGTGGCGCTCACGCTTCCCGTCTGAGGTGGCGAGTTTGGCCAATGCGGATATCCTCTCATGATGTTCTCCCCGCTTCAGAAGGTCATTCGTTTGGTTTGGCTGTTTCTGCTTTCGATGGTCAAATTTCTCCGGCTAGTATTTTTGTTTTCCTTGGTAAAATGTGGTTTGTTTCCAGGATATTCAGGCATAAGGGCCCTACTTGTAGCCTTCGGGCAATTAGCAGTTTTTGTTTTCTGTCATCAGTTTTATTCCTCCAGCCACAAGGCATGATGCACATTCCAGCCAGGCTGATTTTGTACATAAGGTTTTGGGATCCTCTATAAAAACCCACTGTTAATCTATTAAAATAATTACCAAAAAAAAAAAAAATCATAATGTCTCTCATAGCTGCAATAACATTATTAGCATGTTCTTTTCTAGCTGAAGCAATGAAATGATGAAACATTTCATAAACCAACTCATCCATGTCCAAATCTAACAAGATGTTGTCGATTCTAGTTTTTGCAAATAATTCAAGTATGGAAACTCTCCTAGAGAAATGAGAACAAGTAACATCCTCCAAACTTTCAAAACTATCAACAAACAACTGAAATATTGTTCTCAATGTGTCATCATTATAAGGAGCTTTAGGAGCTGAAATTCTCAAAATTTCACTCAAGCAAGAAGTGACCATGAGTCTTACCTCCTTATCCGTGTGTTTCAACCATCTAGGCTTGCCCAAAGACTTCACCACCGAAGTTATAGTTGCTTGTAATATCTGAGAAGGTGATGAATCCATCATATACAAACAATCTTCTACCTCCCTTAGGACACAGTAGAGAACATCTTTTGGCTGAGATATGAATCCAAGTTTTCTTCCTGCATTAGTAAGCTTTTTGACCAAATCGTTTTCGCCCAATAGTGCCATGATCCACAATTAAAAATTTAATGTTCAAGAACCCTAGGTTTCATTTCAGCAAAATTCCACCACAAACCCTTCAAAAGTGCCCAAAAAATTTCTGAATGCTGATCTACTCAGGGATGCGGAATCCTCCTCATGAAACCCTAATTCAGATCTGATCACAGGCTGGCAGGAAACCAGCTCTGATACCACTTGTAATATCCCACCCAAGCTGAGATACGAAATTTCTGCCTTGTTTTGTTATTTTGGAAATTTGCAAGGTTTTCGGATTTTGTGCAATATTCTGATTTTTTTGTATTTATTTATTTAAGTACAGAATATGTAGAAAAAAGTTAAACTGCCAACTTGAACAAATAATATCTAGCAAACTACTTGGTGGGAATCAATGAAACTTGGAATTTATATAATATTTATATAAAACTATAACCCCTTTAAAGGACTTTGGAAAGTAACAAAATACCCGGAAGCTGTACAAGACTGAAAATTGCGACTTTATAGCTGAACAGCAACACAGGAATATATGTATTTCTTTCCCAGCAACAAATAAAAGATGTCTTTTTACAATATCAATGCAAAGGAAAGCTTTCAATCCTTAGACGCCTCAATCACAATCAATAATTGGCAGCCAAACTCTGAATATTAAAAACCACCTTCAATGCCAGGCAAGATGTGGTACGGCTAGGCTAGAGGAAATTATGGCCAGCAAGAAATGTCTGAAATCTGCCCTGAGACCATAAAAATTCCACTCTAAATGGAACAGCTAGAACTGTAGAAGCAAAAAACCAAGTCACCTTGAAACCCCAACTCAAATCATGGAATCACATACAATAAATGACTCCACTTGTACGGCTATGCTAAGGAATGAATGCTACAACAATGTACGAAAAATATGCTTCGAAATCCCTTCCAAACCCCTTGAAAACCACAGTAAATCTACAGAGATATAAAGCTCCAATGCAACCCCTGAAGTAGAGTTGCTCATGAACACCCTGAGAATATCTTTCAACTCCGAGGATGTTGTCCCTACTGGTGATTTTCGTCACACAACAAGCTGAATTCGAAACCCCCTGCAACTCTGCAAGAACTCCTCAAAATTGCTCCAAGAGAATGAATAGCCAAAGATGTGAAAATGAATTCAACTTCATTCTTTTATTTCCCTCTCACAATTGGGTCGGCCTAGTTTGCTTTTTTTTCCTTTAATTTCATTTGCATTTAAATTTATTTTTAAAGAGCCCCATGAGGGGTCGTCCTAACTCCTAGGGAGATACCATCTTAATTTTAATTTATAACTTACCTTATCCCAAAAATCCCCCTTATAGCCCTTAATAATAAAATATAAGCCCAACATTAGAATATTTAAACATTACATTTAAATATTACATTAATAACTTTTGGGCATTAAAATAATAATCCTCCTAAGGCCGGACCCAAGAAAAATTACTAGAAACGAACACCCATTTCGCCGAACAATCCATCCGTAACGTCCGCTTCCCAAGATACTGCCTCTGATCGACTTACTAAAAATAGTAAGTCCCCCTGAAACCTGCTGGAAATGGTCCTGAAAGCTGTCCACACTGAAAACTGAACGTCCAACAATAACTCCACAACACCTGGAGGCTCCCAAACCCACGACATTGCCTACGGGAACCATTGTATATGCAAGTCCATACTGTACCTAGTGGCTAGTTAGGAAAGGGGACATTACAGGCTAAATGAATGATATCTAATTATGTCTCTATTCGGAAATGTAAGGGGTCTACTTATACTTTTCTTGGGAAAGGGGAGGTAGTTGCCAACTTCTGCAACTTCCTCGTACCTAACTATAACTACCCCAACACTTCTAATTACATGACATTTGAATGACATGAACATAAGAATTACATGAACACCCTAATTACACATACGCTAATAATCATTTCGTCAAACAGTTAGCGTACAAACTACAAAATGACAAAATTGTATATCCAATCAAAATTGGTTTCACGTACTTGGCTTCATATACACTGGTTTAGGCTTGAGATGGCACTTGAGGTGGCATCATGTCAGAACTGATCACTACAATGTCTGGAGTCACTGTGTTCATCAGAACTTTCTACAGCATGCAAACGTTTTTGCAATTATCTGGGACTAGAGGCCAGAAGAAAAGCTCTTTGCATGCGATTAATACATTAAAATATATTCATATTTGCTTTTGGCGTTTCACTGAGCATTTGATCTGTCATTGTGATCAGTGACTAAATATTCAAGCTTTGCTACATCGATCTAGTACAAAGAACCATAACTAAAAATATTTGTTAGAATAAATTTATTCAGTTCAAATTTTGAAATATCCGTCCCTTTCCAGTTTTAATTGCAGTTCTACATGAATATAATTATCATTTGTTCAAATCAAGTGGCATTAGCTCAACTGGTTATATTCCTCAACATTTAAGGAGGAGACCAAGGTTCAAATCTTGCCAAGAGATACATGGATAATATCCAAGCTTTGTTGTAATACCACTATGTGGTGATGATGTAATACGGGTGGGGCCCGTTTCAATCCCATATAACCAATTGAAAAAAAATTATCATTTGTTTGAGTTTACAAGAAATATATTCTATTAGAGTTTGTAGTTCTACACGACATATATCTGAAAACCATTTGTAGCACAATTTGTAATAACTTAAAAATTCAAGAGACAACATTACTTGGTTTCTGGCCTGATCATTGGACATGCGCTGACCTGTGTTCAGTGCATGAGCTACTCTTAGTCTGTGCAAACGAATAACAAACTAGTTCCTAAAAGTAACCTTCATAAGAATACTATAAGAAAGATGAGCCCAAAATGCACAAAAGCGGCTTTTTCAATCTTCTTTCTTTTTTATTTCTACATCCCTGATCTCTGCAGCTCATTGCAAGCATCATATGGTATTTAACACTGTAATTTGTTTTTCAACACTCGTTCAAAATTATATTTTCAATACATGCTGGAAAAGAGTTTTTATTCGGCTGTGTTCTCTGCTGTTCAACAAATAGCTTTGTGTTGGTAGACCCTAATGCGAACGTGATCCTAGATAGGGATCTGAACTGCCCCATGCTTACAGCTGGACATAATAATATGTAAGGATCGATGGCAGCCCGGCACAAGTATTTCTCTCCGCATTCAAGTACGGTGAAAAGTCTTTATTGTAAAGCATGTTGGACACAAGTTATCTGTAATTCCCACGAATGGAACCTTAAACAAATCCTTTTCAAAGGATTATAGTGTACTTTGGCTTAGTTTCACTTAGGATCTTGTGAAACTAGTCACTAGTGAAACCCTTAAACTTGCATCAAAACTCATCTTTATGCCCAAAAGCATTCATGTAAGAAAATAACAGAGCATGAACAGCCCATAAAGAGACTGATGCAATGTTCATAAAGCTAAAAATCTACTGAAGGACCAATAATTTACTGCTGCTCCAAATTAGTGTCCATTCCTATCTGAAACTGGCTAGTTTCCAAGCATGAAAAGCATACAAACTTGCTAAACTACAATAGGATAAACACAGTGCAAGTAAGCTATTGAAATACTCAAAAAGAACATATAACAAATAACAAAGTGATTTAATATGGGAAACCCTTTCAAGAAGAAAACCCACAAATTAGTCATTCAAGCTTCTTATTCCATGCAAAATAGAGAGATTATATGAGTTGTTACCATCAACTTGGCCATCAGTGAGATGTACAGCCACTATGCACTCGGTCGCAGCTTCACATAGTGCCTCTCAGTGGTATCCTTGTTCTCTCATTGTTGGAAATGCCTTGCCCCTGTTCTTGGCTTTCCAAATCACCCTTCATTTTCCTTATCTTGGCCTAAATAAGCCTCATATAGCCTCCCCCTCTTACAAATCTGGGAGTGCAGCTGAAGTTTCTTGGTTACCAAGGTCTTTCCAAGTAGAAAAGATGCATAGAGATGATGTCATGCTCAAGGTTGAAAAAATCATGATCACCTATTTATTAGCAAGGCTTAGAGAAAATCGGATTGGCAATTAATCAGGGAAAGATCAGCAAAAATCATGATTTTTCCCCTTATGTTGAAAACTTTGGCATGCTTTTGAAAAAAAGTCAGTTACTAGTACAAAAATCGAGGGGGCTGAAAATTGTGGTGTACGAAATAATCACAATTTTTTGAAGATCTTTTTCAACATTGATCATGCTTTCCCCCGCAAATATTCCTCTTGACACTTGCCCAATTCAGTTCTAGGCCACCTTGTACACGCCAACATAGCCCATTCCTCGCCAGCTTGTTGGTTGGACTTTTTTTCATATATTGTTTTGTGATCAGATGTTACATTTTGAGCTCAAATTGATTTCAAGCATTTTTCTTGATGTCAGGAACCTCCTGCTAAAGTTTCATTGAAATATGACTTCATTTAAAGGAGTTATGGCCAAAATACAACATTGCCTTGTTTTGGATGGTTGTAGGATCAACCTCATTTGACCATTCTTATTTGATGTCAACTTTTAATGCTCTCATCACTCATGTGACTTATTATAAATCCATATGAATCACGCCTCCCCAGTAAGAAAGCTTTTGGTCCCCAAAAGCTTTATTTATTCTACCTTCCCCAATTAAATCTTTTGGATTTGCTCAACCTATGAAGTTGCCTTTTCCTAAATGATGTCCTTCCATTTTACTAATATGAATTGGGTCTTGCACTTTTTGGTGTGTTGACTCTATATCATGTCACTATAGTGAACTCCATACCTGGCTTTTTTTTCTCTTCAAGGTTCTGCCAATTCTGATCCACTATATTTTTCGTTTTGGCATACTTTTTTTTTCCAACCTGCACTCACACTTAAGGTCTTCATCATATGATCACATTTTGCTTCCAACAAATTGTGAAATTGTCATTCTTCTTTCCACAAAGCTTTCCTAGGTGTTTGTCCCAACAAACTGTAATGAATCTCCCTTCCTTCAACAATGAGATAAAATTCTAGAATTTGCATTAACATTTTGGATCCAACTTTCTCTTCTTAAAGATAAGGTTTTCCATTTTTTTGGATTCCCTCAAGTCGCCCCAAGACCAAGAAATCCTGCTTAGATACCATTATTATCTATAATCCCCAAAAATAGGACCTTAAACAGATCCTTTTCAAACATTTATAGTGTGTTTTTGGCTTAGTTTCACTTAGGATTTTGTGAAACTAGTCACTAGAGAAACCCTTGCATCAAAACTAATCTTTCATGCCCAAAAGCACTTGTGTAAGAAAATAACAGATTATAATTGTTAGGAGGTGAAGTCAATATCCAGATCTCCGATGTTCTTCAGCAGAGTGGTGCTTGGTGGAGCTTTAAAAATGCTTTTGCTTTAAAGCTGCTTTTTGCTTTAAAGTTGTTTTTTGCTTTAAAGCTGCTTTTTGCTTTAAAAGCTGCTTTTGCTTTAAAAGCTGTTTTTTGCTTTTAAAGCTGCTTTTGTCTTTAAAGCAACTTTTGTTATAGAAAGCAGTTGATAAAAGCAGTTTTTTTTTAATAAAGCACTTTTATCTGGAATGTGCCACAACTTTTTTGGAATCTTCCTTTGTATTTCTATAAAAAGGGGAATGCCCCTTGCATTATGATTGAGTGCGAATGTATGAAATCAGCTGAGAATAATAAAAGAAGAAAAGTTGCCATTGCCCCATGGTTTTACCTGCACACTGCAGGGTTTCCACGTAAAATCTCGTGTACTGTTTATTGTTGTTTATGCTTGCTTGCTTTTTATTTCATAACAATAATCAGTCCACAAAGAGATTGATGCAATGTTCCTTAAGCCAACCATCTACTAAAAAACAGCTAATTTACTTCTCTGTTAGGTACCCAAGATATCTATCTACTAATATAATATTGTATTGTATAGTGGGCATGAGCCATAAATAACACAATGGTAGGATGTAAAAAGCATTGGCTAAAAATAAACCCAAGTTTTATTAGAAAAAAATTATATTACAATAATAAGTGGATAGGGTTATGCCTTTCCCAAAATAGTACAAGACAATGATTATATAAACAAGGGACCTAATAATGTTAAGAATGCAAGTGATATGAAGTATTCTTCAATTTCTTTGTAAGAGTCTTCGCTCGTGGAGCGGAGATCTTGTGGAATGATTCCTTCCTTAAAGAGTATTCTTGGTGTTGCCCTACCTGAAGGGTATTTTCATATATTGTGTATTCAATTATTCTTCTATGGATTATTTATGGTGGCTAATTTATTAAATATTTGTGCATATTGGAAAATGAATTCTAGTAATGAGAATATAGATTCTTAACAATTGGTATGAAAGCAACAATTCTAGCAAATTGGGGTTTGTCTTTTTCAGATTGCAAAGCTAGGGTAAATTTTTTTCCCCAAAAAAAACGTCTTCATATTGCAGGAGCCATATCGTTTTTTTCAACACTCAATTTCAAAAGATTTTTACACCAGCATGTAGATCGTTTCGAGTACTATAAAAAAGATTAGTCATATGCTAAATTCTGATAAGTATTGAGGAAGTTATGGCTGTTTGAAGTTAGGGTATTTACGCTGATTTTTGGCTGCGCGAAAATTCGTTTAGAAAGAAAAAAATGTAAATCTCTCAATCCAGGTAAGCAAATCAGTTGTCTTTTTTTTATTTTAAAGAAAATTTGCAGAGTTAATTGTTTATTGGAAGATTTTATTTTTGGCATTAAAAACCCTAGCTGCTTTGGAAAAAAAAATATTTTGTGTTGAGGCCATGGAGTTGCCAATATTCACTAGAGAGAATGACAGTAATCCTAGGGAATGGTTGATGAAGTGGAAAGTTTTTCTTTAAATTTTTCTGAATTGGAATGGAATTGTAAGCTTTGCAAAGGAAAGCTTTTACTTGCCTTATGAGATTTAAAAAATTAAATGTAACCATGAATTGTTATACACAAGGGAAGAATTTGAAATTGCATTTTTAAGCAAATGGGGATTGGAGGAAAAGGATAATAATATGTAGGCAGAAGAAAGCACATCTTTGGTGTCAAATAAGCCAAGCAGTGATCAAGAAGAATTGTTTGAGTTTAAAAAAACTATTTTGCAAGTTTATGGCTGCATCCAAAGGAAAAATACTGTCATTTCCATAAACCCTAGCAGCAAGTATAATTTCATTAACATTGCTTAGGCTAAGAGATTGCAGGTTCAAGAAAAGAAAATTAAAGGAAACAAAGCTTGAGGGTAAGAAAGTTCAGCTTTTTCAAGATTTGAAGATTACTAAGGATAAATGTTTTACACTCAGATTTTTATGCCATTAAGAAAGATGATATGGATATTGTTTTGGGTTATTATTGGTTGCATTCTTTGAGTACTATTAACATTAATCTGCCAAAGAAATTTATGAAGTTGTGGTACAGGGAAAAGAAAATAATTTTGCAAGATATTTCTCAGCAAGGACCCAAGGAAAAACAGGAAGTTGTTGCAGGGAAACAAATTGAGAAAGAAGCATCAAAACCTGAAGCAGAATCCAAGAAAGTAGTAGCAGCAGTCCCTAGAAGACATGAGCATGAAAACAAAGCACAAATTAAAGGAACAGTATGTTGAAGAGTCAAAAACGTTAGAACATCGAATTAAGGCTAGAGCATACTGCCATGCACACCACCCTGAAAGGCAACAATCATGGAGATAGGGTTTAAAACAACAAAAGGACTATGAGAGACATACAAGGAACTAGAGGAGCCAAAACTTTGAATATGCTATTTAATTGCAAGTGGAAGCAACTATGGATGAAAAAGAGTGAAATTTATAACCAGCAAAAAGATGCTACCAACACATGGAACCAATCGATTACTTTTGGATACTCGTGGTAAAATGGCATATCGGCATCCACGAAGACCACCACCAATCAAAGTTTCACTCGGATGGATGGATGAGCAAAATTGGTACCATTTCTCAACATGGCTCAAAAGATCATATTATTCTCTTCTTATGTTTCGGGGACAAAACATTTTGTAAGGGGGATGGAATGTTAGGTACCTAGGATAGGTATCTAATAATATAATATTGTATTGTATAGTGGGCATGAGCCATAAATAACACAATGGTAGTATATAAAAAATATTGGCTAAAAATAACCCAAGCTTTATTTAAAGAAAATTATATTACAATAATAAGTGGGAGAAGGATAGGGTTATGCCTTTTCCAAAATAGTACAAAACAATGATTATATAAAGAAAGGACCCGATGATGATAAGAAGGCAAGTGGTATGAAGTATTATTTGTAAGAGTCTTGGCTAGTGGAGCGGAGATCTTGTGGAGTGATTTCTTCCTTAAGGAGTATTCTTGGTGTTACCCTCCCTAAAGGGTATTTTCATATTCTATGTATTAGATTATTCTTCTGTGGATTATTTATGGTGGCTGATTTATTTAATATTTGTGCATATTAGAGAATGAATCCAATGAGAATATAGGTTCTTAACATTCTGCACCAAAATAGTGTCCTTTTGTAGCTCAAACTAACTAGTAACCAAGCATGGAAAGCAATATAAACTTGCTAAAATCCAATAGGATAAAGACAACGCAAATAAATTACTGAAATACTCAGAAAAAACACACATATAACAGCAAATGACAAACTGATTCAATGTAAGAAATCCTTTCAAATGAATCATTGAAGCTTCTTATTCCATGCAAAATAGAGAGATTACAAGAGTTGTCACCATCAACTTGTACAAACACCATGCCCTTGTTTGTGGCTCCACAGAGTCCCTCTTAGTGGTATCCTTACTCTCTCATCATTGAAAGTGGATTTAACAAAGTTATGGCCAAAATATAATGCTGCCCTATTCTAAATGCTTGTAGGATCAACCTCACTTAACTGTTCTTCCTTGACGTCAACATTCTCTGCTCCCATGTGACCTGCTATATATCCATATGGATCAACAACAAAGTGTGCCAGGCTAACAAGGTGTTATAGCATGGTCCCATGGAGCCCACAACTCCTTATATTTTTATGGTGCAGGTGGTTCCATGCAAACTATATTGAAGCTGCATGTGCATAATTTAGAAACTTTGCAGGAAATGTTTGCATAATTTTGCGCATAATTTACAAAATAAAAATTGTTTTGAAAGATAATTTTATAGCATTCAGAAATGGTTTCATTTTAGAAACTATAATTTAGAAACTTTGCATAATTTTGTGCATAATTTACAAAATAAAAATTGTTTTGAAAGATAATTTTATAGCATTCAGAAATGGTTTATTTGTTCATTACGTATCATGGTGGAATCTGAGAGGACTATGTCAACCAATACCAATTAAAAGCCTGAGAAGTGATGATTTCCAACACTTACCAGAAGCAAATTTCAAAACGTAAACCTCGGTTCTTGTTTTTTTTAAAGGAAACAGAATCTACCCTAGTCATCAAAGTGCAGCACCATATGCACAATACTGTCATTGAAAAGATAAACTACGAATTTGAGCTGGGATTCACTCACCCGATAGTGTTCTACAAGAGTGATGAGCGGGATCAGCCTCAACAAACTATCAATTTCTGCCTGCGTTTGTTTGAACTGGTGAACAATGTTCCATCCCAGAGCAAGCAAGTAAAGGTAACTCTTATCCTCGCAATTATGCACCAACACATAGGCTCTCCTTAGAGTATCCTCAAGCTGCTCCAAAGGTTCCCCTGTCTCAGGTCTCCCCTTCAATTCAGACAGTTTCAGTTGCTGCAGCAAATTCCCTATCAATTTCAGATGTTGAGCAAACTGCCTGCAATTCTTCTTGTGCATTCGAGCATTGTTTGCAGCCTTGACAATAGCACGGATAAGACCCACCGCATCGAGACCCGTTAATTGCACAGCATTGCCCAGCTCTGTTGCGTTCCAACCCATACCCATATCTCTAAGTCACACGCACAGACACACACACAGAGTTTTCCTCAGCAAACTAGTTCTGCCCCCCAAAAAAGTAAAGAAAGGCTTCCTTCTAACGAAGACGAAGGCCAAAGGCCGGCACTGAGATTTTCATCCTTTAAATTACTGACAATTGCAAGAATTCCCAGACTGGGTGGCAAAAATCATGGCAAACGACAAAAGATCTTCTAGGAAGGCAATTGCATCCTCTTCATCATCTAAAAATCTCAAAATTCATCCTTTCAGTGAATACATCTGAAACCATGCAAATGTAGACAATGCCGAACTTGGTGACCTTAAAAAATAAAATAAAATACAATACGCGCGAACAGTTTGGCTTTACAATTCCTTTCTTCATTTAAAAGAAAACAAAATAAATCTTCTTTCCTTTGATCGTTACAAAAACTTCGAGAGATTTCTTTAGACTGTTAATTTTAAAACTCTTAAATATAATAGAATCGACCCATCCAAATTCAACCCCATTTAGGAGGAGGTCGTCTTTTCTGTTATTCATATCTACTTTCTCCGTCAGCAGTTGGAATTATGTTTTTCGGCGAACAAATTAGTTCTTTTCAGTCCCTATCTTCACAATTTTGACTGTAGCTGTGATAGCTGTAGCGGCGTGGCTGTGTTGCGGGGTTTCTTTCTCTTTTAATTTTTTGCGATATATTTTTTATTATTATAAAATTATTTTCACCAGCTGGATCGTGACACATGAAACAGGAGAGGCGATTTCTTGGTCCATGGATTGTGGCTGCCGTGTTTAGAAAGATCGCAGGGAGTGAAGGTCCCGTCGACCGTGAAAATTTAAAATATATAAAAGAAATAAAGTCATCTAATGAACGGAAAGGGCCACTATCGCTGGGATGGGATTGGAGAAGAGTAGGAATTCCAATGGAACTTCTTTTACTGCAGTAGACTCGCTTCGTTCAGATATGTGTAAAAATCGTAAAAGAGTAGATAAGGTAGTCACGTTGTCGAGAAGAAGAAATGTTTTTAACCTTGAAGTGGTTTACTGCAGTAGACTCGCTTCGTTTAGATATGTGCGTAAAAATCGTAAAAGAGTAAATAA
The DNA here is from genome assembly GCA_028583015.1 of Wollemia nobilis. Taxonomy (NCBI): domain Eukaryota; kingdom Viridiplantae; phylum Streptophyta; class Pinopsida; order Araucariales; family Araucariaceae; genus Wollemia; species Wollemia nobilis. The sequence goes on along the minus strand of JAQPPZ010003172.1, from coordinate 3,683,631 downwards.
GGTAGTCACGTTGTCGAGAAGAAGAAAAGAGTAAATAAGGTGAAAAGAGTAAATAAGGTAGTCACGTTGTCGAGAAGAAGAAATATTTTTAAGAGTTTTTTGTGAGAAAATAATTGATGTGAGTACAAATGAGTCGGTCAAGAAGACGCTTTTTTCTAACGTTGAAGTGACAGAACAGTTTTTTTTAATTAATTATATATAATATATATTGTAGATGTTACTCAGGGACCCGAAAGTATAAGGGATGAACCTTTGACTAGATCATAATTAGTACCCTCCACACTCAGCGTAACACTCAGCCTACATCTAGTAGTTTAACGGCCAAAACTACTTAGTAGACAATAAAGTTTATTATGGTCCGTGGGTTTAGACGGATTGGTAAGTTGGGGCGCTTACAGAGAGGAGACCTAGGTTCCAATTCCACGGGCTTGCCCATGCACAAACAGTAGCCCAGATCTGATTTTTTTGAGTGATGCGCCAGATTGATAACGACGATGTAACCCTTGTGCGTCTAACGGTCCCCATCTCACGTCGGGTTACCATGTATCGAGACGGTGGAAGTCCTGGAAGCCTTTGTAGATAGTTTGAACCCTGGAAGCCTTTGTAGATAGTTTGAACCCTACCAATTACTAAAAATCGTGATTGTAACCATTGCTTCTATATATAAAAAAAAAAAAAAAGGTTTATTACGAAATTTAATTTCACAAGAGAATAAGTTTTTGTAAATTTTTGTTTTTTGTTTTTTTAAATAGTTTAGACATAAAATTTATTGTTTTTTATTTGACATAAAGTTTATTGTTAATGTATTATTATGATTATTTTCGTATTCTTATTATAAATTTTATATTTTTAAGATAAAAATGTTTTTCTATTTTTATTGCCTTTAGAGTGTAATAGGTGCAAGTTTTCTTTTCCATTTCTCTCTAGGTCTCTTTTGTCTACCTCTGTGACATCTTAGTCAGTGTGAGTTATTATTAAGTTGGATACCTTTGCTTTCCATTTGATATTTGCATTTATATGTATTTTTTATGATGTTCATATGTGGTGTTGAACTCAATTAGGTCGTGTACATTCTTTCTTCCCAACAATTTTGTCCATGTTGTTGCCCTGTTTTTTTTCTTTTACATTGATTTTATATCCTTGTTTGAGCAAGGAGATACTTTTGAGTGACGTGAATGTCTCTTCCTTGTTGTTACTATCCAATATTATATGGTTGTGGGTGTGATGTGACAAATAAATTCAAATCCTTTACATTCAATCAAAAATCAAATTCGTTTGACTTGCACTACTAACAATGAAATGTAAAAGCTTACTCTTTACTAATATTTATGACTAAAACATGCATTCCTCCTATTGTGACTCTTCTTATGACCCCTCTAATGCAACATATGTGGTGGTAAAGGTCACATTTAGTTTAGCTTCCATGATTCACTTTGCTCTAACCCTAGCTTGTGGATGTACTAGTAATGGTGAAGTGGATGTAGAGGGTTGTGACTAAGCAAAAAAATGCTCGATACTCTTTTCTTGAATATTTGTTGCTCTTGTGATAATCACAGCATTTGGCACTTTTGACCTTTGGAGGATTCTTTTCTTGGAAGTCTTTTCTAGTTCTAATTCTGATTTTTAGGCCTAAGCCTCTTTGTCTTAATTCTTTAATGTGTTACTCTTACCTTTCTTTGATTGGTACTTAGAGTTTTAGTTCTTGTTATTTTCTCCTCATCCTTTTCTATTTTTGTTTTTATGCTTTTACTCCAATTTGATAGCAATTTTGTATGCCTCTCCCAATATCTTAAATTCAAAGATGTCTCATATCCTCTTGAATATACCATTGTATCTTGCTATTTTTTTTTTTTTTAAGCGAAAAACCCCTTGTGGGGCCGCCTTGGTCTGAGATACCACGAACAGGGGGTTCTACACCGTCAAAGTCACCCAGGAGTCACACCCAGCCCTACCTGCACCAACATTATCAATTGGATTTTGGGTACCCAATTCAGCTTTTTGGTAGGGTGGAGATTCGAACCTGGGACCTCCCTTGGAGGATTGCCCTCTCCTCTCCAAATCACCTACAACACCTGGGTCCATTGTATCCTGCTATGATACTTGATGATTTAATCTATTTTAAACTTGAATACCTAGTTTTGTTACCATGGAATGGAATGTTGGAATTCACAATATTTTATGAAAATGAATTGAAGTAATCCATCCACTCGAATCTTATATATAAAGCGCAAAGAATGACAAAAAATAGAGATATGGTGGGCACCTGTAGGCATAGAAAATAATCACTATATCCATAGATAAAATTATACAACACATTGATAATCAAAGTGTGGAGTGGAATAAGGTATTTATACCAATACCAAAACCCTAATTATATTATAAATTTTTAACCTAAGCTAACATAACAAGAGGGCTTACGGTTAATTACAAGTTATAAAGTGGGAATAACAATAACAAGGTTTATTGTGACCCATAGGGACTACACAATAAAATATTAGAATAAATTAATACATTGTATAATGAAATGCCCTTAGGACTATCCAATACATCATACATTGTCAACCTTGGCCATGAATCATATTATAGTTTCAACCCCCTCATAATCTAAACTAAGGGGTTAAGGAGAGAAAATATTAGTGACAATAATATCTTCCCCATAATGGATGCTCTAATGGGCCTCTATAGTTAAGGCATATCCTTTAGAATGTCCTCATTATCTAAAAGATGTCCACCAAACTTCAGGAATCCAACTAAAGTCCTTTGCAATTTTAACAACCATTTTTTCATTAGATGTTCCTCCCTCTTATAATATTTGTAAGCGGTATTTGAATTTTTTTGAAGACTTAGCCTAGTGTTAAGGATTGAAAATTTCCAACTAAAGTTCATTTCTAATGCAAGAAATATATAGGCAAACATATGCCTAATTTACAAACAACAAACCTCTGCCATATCTCCAACAGAATCTAAAAACACAGTGCAGAATAATGTTGCCCAAGATTGGCATGGCTTATCTTGAAAGAATATGCAACTATAAGATAATTTACTAAATTACCTAGCTAGCTATAAACTTAACATGGTAATGTTCTCAAATTAACGAAGCATATAGAATTACACCTAAGCAATTAGAAATATATGTGGAATAGTATTCTCACGTGGATACAATTATTTACAAATAATAAAATAATCTAAGCCTAAGCCTAGCTAAAGAAAGAGAATAGTCCTGGGTGTTTTTGGTGGAATGGATACCCCTGCCTCCTTGGGTCTTACCCGAAAGTGGCATCCCTTTTGGAATGTTTTCCACAAATAAAAAAAAGAATAGAAATAAGGATCATGATTTATTTCTCATCATGCCTCCCCACAATATAAGCATTGGACTCCAATGCTTTTAGAAGAGAAGGAAATTCATGGGACATCTAATGAGAAGAAATCCAATGAGACTAATACGAAAATTGTCCTTGTCAAGCCACAAGATAGGAAGTGGAATATCTATGGTGAATTTGACAAGTCTTGGTGTCATAGACTTGATCAAAATTGAACGACGATTGAGTATTAGGAACCATATCGACAAGAGGGTTGATGGAAGGTTTAATCTCCAATGTAGAATCATGATATAGCATCAAAAGGTCTACATTGACAACGTCATGAATCCTAAGGTGTACAAGAAGATCAAGTCAAAAAACACTCTCGAACACTTGTTGAAAGATAGTATAATGCCCATAGTGAAGAAGTTTGATTTTTCTACGTGCCTTCTCTGGAAAATGTTGCTTATCTAAGTACAAACAAACTTTATCACCAACCTAAAAATGATTAGGAATTCTATGTTTATTCATGACCTGCTTCTATTGCTATTGTGTCTTTTATAAAATTTGAATTACCTTGGATTGAAGATTCTACAAATGTGAATATAGGAGTGGGCCTTGTCTTGCTCTTTTTGAACATGAGTGGTGGATGGAGAAGGAAAATACAAGGACAACTCATAAGGATCCAATGGTTAAAAATCTAAACAAACCTCAAAAGGAGAATTCCCTATGGAAGAATGCACTACCCTATTGTATGCATGCTCAATATGAGTGAGAATAAAGTTCCACTTGGCTAGTGAAGCATGGTGATAGATTCACAATATCTGCACAAGGGTATGGTTCACCACTTTGGTCTATCCATCGGACTGAGGATTATATGCAGTGGAAAAATTAAGGGAGATCCCTAAAATTTTCCATAAAGAGCTGTAAAAGTGATCCATAAAGTGTGAATCATGATAAAAATAATGTTGGTTGGTAAATCGAAGGAGCGTCATATATATTCAAAGAATAGTTAGGCTAATTCTGGCATAGAACAAGTCTTGTGGCATAAAAGAAACTTAGCCATTTTGCTAAATAGATCAACAACACAGACACAATCATGTTGTCGCATTGTCATGAGAAAGATGCTAACTAAGTCCATGGAAATACTTTCCCAAGGACAAGAAGGAATAGATAAAGGAATGTCTAAGCCTAACTTCTAATTAGTAAGCTTGGATCAGAAACAAACACATTATCGCAAGAATCTCAAAACATCTCTCTACATATGTGGCCAATAGAAGAAAAACTACAAATAATGCAGTACCTTGTGTTTACCAAAGTGATCATCATAGAGTGTGGAATGTGTCTCTTTGAGAAGAGACACCCTATGATCATGAGGTACACAAACCTTATCCAATTTGTAGAGCAACCCATCCTTGATACGAAAATATTGGAAAGGATGCAAATTGGAAGAGGTAGGGTGGCATATTTGTTGGTACATCTTCCCGAATTCAAAATCATGAGCATATTGAGATGGCCAATCTTGAAACCCCAAATGTGAAGTGGTCATAATTATCAAGGCATGAGTGACAAGAGGTCAACTCAAACAATCTACCACATAATTGTTCTTCCCATTTTTGTACTTAATAACCAATTAGAATTGTTGTAGTTACGATCCCCACTTCATGTGTCGAGATTCTTTAATTTTTTTTGTGATTGAAGAAACTTGAGTGGTGTATTATCAATGTGTATAATTGTTTATTTTTCCAAGAGATAGTGTCTCTAGTATTTAATGGCTTGAACTAGTGCATACAATTCCTTGTCATATGTATAATAGTTCTTCTTAGAAACATAAAGGTTTTAGAATGGTAAGCCACTAGATGACCATTTTATTTGAGGACAACACCTAAGGCAATTTGAGAAGCATCTGTCTCAATATTCAAGGGCTGAGAGAGATCAAATAAAGCAAGCATAGGTGTTGTACAAAGTTACATTTTCAAAATATCAAAGGCAACTTCCTGTTTCTTCCCCATTGAAAGGGAATCTTGGCTTTGGTTAAGTGGTGAAATGAAGCTAAAATAGTAGAATAATTAGGGATAAACTTGCGATAGAAATTTGCAAGTCCTAGAAAACTCCTTAACTCGATGAGAGTAGAAGGAGGAGGCCATTTAAGTAGAACATCTACTTTGGCAGGATCTACCTAAATTCCATGCTCACTAATCACAAAGCCAAGGTAAGAAATGGAAGGTTGGCCAAAAGAACACTTGGTAAGGTTGGCATACAAGCTATTATTTTGAAGGGTTTGAGGAACTTGCTTGAGATGCACAAGATGATCCTCCCAAGTGGATGAGAATACAAGCATATCATTGAGATAGATGATTAGAAATTTCAAGGACATCACAAAAAACCTCATTCATCAATCTCATGAAGGTCGTAGGAGGATTGGTAAGACCAAAGGGTATGAGTAGCCATTCAAAAAGGCCCATTTTGGTCTTAAAATTTGTCTTCCAAGTATCTAATGTCTAAATGCACACTTGGTGATATCCACTCTTAAGATCAATCTTAAAAAAGAATTTGGCTCCTTGGAGTTGATCCAAGAGATCATCAATAGGGGGTAGTGGATATTTATTTTATAAATTTTTTGTTCAAAGCCTTGAAATCTATACACAACCGCTAAGTTCCGTATTTTTTAAGCACCAAAAATATTGGAGATGCACAAGGAGATGTACTTGGTTTTATGAATCCCTTAGAAAATAAATCTTTTATTTGTCTTTTTATCTCTTTATTTTGTAAAATAAATTATTTGTACATTGGAGCATTTGGAAGTGATACAATAGGAATGATTTCAATGCTATGGTTAATAGTATGAATGGGAGGAAATGACTTGGGCTCTTGAAAATGTGAGAATATTTTTTCAATAGTTTATCCAATGAAGCATGTTGATGATGAAGTGGAGTACGATAATAAGTATGTTGCGGATGAACGAATATTAGTCAATCTCTCGTGCTTGATTGATTGCTTTTGTTACTTGCTTGCAACTTAAAACCAAATGGTGTGTATGTTCCATGCATTTTATGAGATGTCTTATAATTTTTTTGCAATCTGTGTATCTTATTATAGAAATCATATACTGCTTTCTTGTCATACTAGTAAGGCTAACCTAGCAAGAGACCACACCAGTCCATAGGTGTCACAACACAAGTGATCCTATCCACAAATTTGGGATCATAAGAAAAACTCACGATGCAAGTGTGAGTAATTTTGGAGATAGTTCCACTATCCTTCCATCCCAAAGAATAGGGATGAGGATGAGGCTCCATCAATAAATACAACTTGTTGACTATGAATCTTGTAATTATGTTTCTCTATGATCCATTATCAATAGTACAATTTCTTGAAAAATTATGAGTCAAATGCGTTTAAGTGATAAACAAAGAATCACGAGCACTCACAGATGAATTTTGGTTCATCAAGGTGACTTTATTTAGTCTACCTTTGAGTTCATCATATGCTTGATCTTCTCCTACAACCTCAATGGGACTTGGCACTTTGTCCTCCACTTGAGACTTTACAATTAAGCTCTTATTTTTCAACTTAAAACAATCAAACTTTTCATGTCCTTTTTTCTTACAATAGTTACAAAAATTCAAAGAAGAAGAAGAAGGCTTAGAAGAATAAGGAGAAGGAGAGAGAGATGGAGATAAAGAAAAAGTCTTATTTGGTGTGAAAATCTTCTTTTGAAAAGAACTTTTACCCTTCGATGATCCTTTAGAAGAAGTAGAAGGTGGGCAAAACCCCTTTGAGTGTGCCAAAAACTTATCTTTCGCTAACTAAGCATGGTTGAAAGCAAGATCCAAGGTTGCAAGGGGAACATACATTATCTCTTGATACAAGTGTTCCAAAAGTCTGCTCTTGAATTTGATGACAAGGGTGGCAAATGCATCATTAGTCACACCAAGAAGGATGTAAAATTTGTTGAAATGAAAGATATAGTCCTGAATGGACATGTTAGCTCCTTATCGAAACCGAAACCACTTAATGATCAAATCTTGTTCATAATTTGAAGGGTAGAAATTTTGTTTGAGTGCCTTAACAAGATTGTCCCAAGTGGTTATAACATATTGACCTTCTTTACGTTCCACCAAAATTTTGGCTAAGCTTGAAAGCTTAAGCTTGGCGAATGGAACCTTTTCTTCATTAGGATTTTGGGTATAGGAAAACCATGATTCCATATATAATATCTAGTTGTTCACTATGACATGTTTCCTTGATCCATCGTACAATGAAAGCTCACACTTGGCTTTTCAACTTAGGTCATTATTGTAGATCATGACGTCAAGAGGAATAGTTTGAACATTTGTATCATTCACTTTGTCAGCAAGATTACTCAAAAATTATGCCAAATCGACCACTTGGATTGCTAGGTCAAAGGCCATGTTGGAACGGGTATAAGCCAAGAGCAAGGGAATGAAATAACATAAAACGAGGTCAACTTGACTACCTTGATTACACATTAATTCCTTTAAAGAAGGCTTCGTGCAGTTTACAAGCAACAAAACTCTATATAATTTATATCTTTATGTGAATCTAAAGGGATAAAGCTCAACAATGCATTAGCCAAAACTTCTTTGATGTATGTTTTGAAGCCATAGGTTGCTTAGAGTTTGCAAATGCTTTTAAAAGAACATTAATGAATTAATTCAATAAGTAAAGTCAAATAAATTCCTTTAAATCATTAATTTAAACTAAATTTAATTAATAAAATTTGTATTAATTAATCAAATATTGACTAATTAAAATTAATTAAGCTAATTTAAATAAATAAATAAAAGAGAATATTAACTTATTTAAGCAATTTAATTAACTAATTTTAAACTTTTAATTACCCGCTTGCAAAACCTTTTTCATTGATTCTCCTTGGGTATGTCACCCGAATATTTGCATGCAAATCAAGGAAATCGAAGCCAAGCAAATTAGGATTGCCTCCTCTAATCCACCAAATTACTACACTATCAGATTGACCGATATTTGGCCCACCAGTTTGTCCAACAAAAAAAAAGGAAAATTAATGACACCATTGAAAAGTCATGTCAATCCAACATTTTGATGTATTATTTCTATCTATTTGTCCATCAAAAATTTACCTTTTCAATGTTCCTTGTCATCTTGTTGACTGTCAAAAAGCATATATAGTTGATAAAAGGAACGTGTTAAGCTGCCCATTAAAACCCCTTATTTATTGTAGGCTATTGAAATGTGTTGTATCCAAAAAATCAATGGGTCAATCTATCAAAGCCAAAATTAGCTACTATTAAAATATTAATGGGAAAAAAATATTAAAATTTGTAAGTTTGTGAAGATCATCATGTTGCAGTATCTCGACATCATCGAGATACCCAAAATTTATCTATCATTGAGTGTTGTACGATATGCATGAAGAACAATGAATTATCATTCAATCAAAGGCTGACTCTCACCTTTGATTTATCAACTTAGTTTATGTCGCCAAACAAAATCTGCTAAACCTTACCATTGAAACTAAAAATTTATTGATGTCAAAATTATTTACTCCATCGAATCGTGGAAATTTCTAAATCGTCGATAGCTTACTCGTGTCAAAGAAATTAAAGGAAGAAAGACAAAAAAATATTTTTCCCATAACATATCAAAAAGCCTATGTCAGCTCCAGTTACCTGTGATTTTACTCACAATCTAGACTGTCTAACAACGAGTGTTGTCATTAGTTAGTGTCCAACCAGGATTGTTGCCTAGTGGTGACGTTGTAGTCACCTAGAAAGGTAACAAGACCTTTAATAAAAATGTCAACACATGACATTTTATTAGCTAGGGGTCCTACATCACCTGATTTAGGATAGTGAGCCTCCAAAAATTTGTCATTGGTAGGTGGTCAACTATCAATATAGTCACTGATTGATGACTTAATATTGTTGAAAGGTCAACAAAAATTAGTCATCCAAAAATCGATAAATTACAACTCGTCAAAAACCACCACTCATTCACTAAATCAATTGACACATGATCAGAAGCATGAACCAAGACACAACTCTACTCAAGCACCCAATAGATCTAGGCTTGAGTTATCTCTTGCTAGTGGATTTTTATAGAACAACATGTGGATTTGACTCTTCCTATGTTGCTAAAGCATGCGAAGGAATTTGGAATGAGGAGTTTGACATCAAGAATCCTTTCTCTCATGTATGGTCCTTAGATGACAAAGCATATTTGGAATCCAAGGTCAAGACCTCATGAGAAGAAACTAAATTTTTAGAAAAAACTAAAGTTCAGTGCTCTCTTTCTCTCCCTCACAACTCACAAGCCTAATGAAACTCGACATGAGATGTGATACCAATGATAAGGAGTGAAAACTTCTAACTAAATTTTATTTCCAATGCAAGAAATATATAAGATGAATTATGGCTAGTTTACAAACAATAAATCTTCGCCATATCTCTAATAGAGTCTAAAAATACAATGTAGAATAATGTTACCCAAGATTGGCATGGCTTATCTTGGAAGAATTTGCAACTACAAGATAAGTTACTAAATTACCTAATTAGTTGTAAACCTAACATAGTAATGCTCAAATTAACCAAGCATCTAGAATTACATCTAAGCAGCTAGAAATGCACATGGAATAGTATTCTCACGTGGATACAATTATTTGCTAATAATAAAATAATTTAAGTCTAATCCTAGCTAAAGAAAGAGAATAGAAATAGGGGTCATGATTTATTCCTCATCATTTGTCCCTTGATCCCCTGAGTCTTAGCCTCCTTAGATTTGAATTCCTTTGCATGAGCTTGTATTTGTGGAGTCCCACCACAATTATACATTACCACCTAAAAATGATCTAGGAGAGAAAAATGTGATGAAGAGTAAAATTCTTTTGAGACTCCAAGAACATAGGAATAATCTAAACCATTAGGTTCAACATCTAATAAGGGGGGAGATATTAGAAAGGACAATCTTCATACATTCTACATCATATTTCTTTTTGCCTCTATAATATGCAATACATATCCTTAATGCCTTGAATCTTGCAATATAGTCCTAAAGTTTATCAAACTCAACCAGTTCAAGATAGGAAAGCTCTAATTCCAAGTGACTTACTTTAGTAGTATTTACTTTCCCAAAAATTTCATGTAATTTTGACCATACCTTGATAGGATCACTCTCCTATTTGATGTGAAAAAGTAACTCTGGTTCAATTAGTAAGGAAAATAGGCCAAGAGACTCTTCTTATCTTTGATGGCAAGTTCCTTCATCAAGAACAATTAAATTATCCTCTTGAAAGATGCATCATCATTCTTACTACATAATAGGCCAATCATTTGATTTGATCATATATATATATTTTTTTCCATTAAGACAAGTAACTAGGGCTTTGTGATCCATCTTACACAATTTGACTTGTAACACCATAGTAAGTCTATGAACTGATGCCACTAGTGTGTAGAGCTCAAAAAATCATGTAGTTTAAAAAATATGAGCTAAAAATGCTTTCATATGTAAAAAGTATGGCCTCCAAAAGTATTTCCCTATTGGACCCCAAAAAATAAAAAAATTAAATCCATAAATCTTAGAAAAAAGAAATCCAATTACTTGCCACCACTTAGTGATCCATGATTCATCGGTGCCTTCCACTTATTGCTCACCACATTGATGCCTATGAACTTGTGAAATTGTCACACTTGGTCTTCTCTAATTTATTGAGCTAGTATAAATAAGATAAAAATGGTTTGACATGGTGCAAATAAAGACCATGTCAACCACCATGTCTCAACAAAATCTCCATTATACTTATTAGATCTTTCCATGGGTGGGAATCAAACTTGGGTCTCATAAATATTGGGTTCCTTGGTCTAACCAAGGGGGCCAACTTGATTGATTAGACTATGCATCCCATTGGTATCCATGTCACAACACCTCCATGAAGAACGTTAATGGCTCCAAGAGAAGTGATTTTCATTGCATAAAAGTGTGATTCAAAACTTGAACCACATGACACATAGGTCTAAACTTCTACTCAATTGACCTATCAGAATCATTCCTACATTATGTCGAGCATCTAAAATTTTTTGTGTTATCCCAAAATTGTGTTGTTTGATAAAAATGTGAGACCATTGTTTGACCCAAGACCTCCTAAACAAAGTGCCTTCCAAATCCTTTTGTTAGCTACCTAGGTATATTTGTGATGCTACACAAAGTAATTTTCACCCCATGAAGAGCAATGTTGATATTTCTTGCATCAACAAGTGATGTGGTTGAGCACATGCAAACCATTTTGCATGGACCAAAACAAAGGTATCAAAACACATTTCGAATTTCAAACTACTCTCCTCCTTTATTTTGTTGCTACATTATTCTTGGAGAAAAATTGAGGAGAATCTAAAAGCTAAAAATAAGTTTTTATATGCACATATTTGGTTATACCTTAATGGTGAATGGAGAGAGAAAAAATAATATTTCTTCTACACTTCTTATGCCAAAAAATCTTACGAATATTTGAAGATAAATCCATCCAATATTTCAAAAGAAAAATCAAAGGCTCTAAATAAACTTCTTGCATGACCAAGTTAAGTTCTCGACACCTTCTATGATACCATGTTGGAATTCATAATAATTTTGTAAAATGAATAGAAGCAATCCATCCACTCAAATATTATATAAAAAGTGAAAAGAAGGATGAAAACGAGATAGGTATAACAGGAACCTATATGCACCATAAATAATCACTATATTCATAGATAAAATCACATAAAATTTTGATAATCAAATTGAGTGGTAGAGGGTTATATGCTCATGTAGAGGAGTTGGAGAGCAAGTGGATAGTTAAAACTCTCCGGTTGAAATCGAGAGGACCAGGTTCAAATATCTCCCCTCACATGTTGCGGATATGTTATGGAATGGTTATATCTGACCACATAATAATATCTACCTCCTTTGGTTTGAGGATGTATAAGAAATATCGATAGGAGTCAAGGATGGAGAGCAGGAATGCAGGCGAGCGAGTGGTGGATGGAGAGATACCGAGAGGATGTGATAGAAAGGAGGTAGGATGGTCAGGCGAGGGTCCTAGAGGGACAAGCCATGGTAGTGATGATGGGGCAGGGCCCGATGTAGCAGGGGCCCAGGCGGATGGGTCGAAAAGGAGCAAAAAATACCCTCCTGAAAAGGAGGGACCAAGAGACGGGATAAACCTAAACCAAAAAGGATCTTACACCCAGGTCCTAATTCCAGGATCCTCAATAAAGCAACCCACCTAGGAACTGCTTCCTTGTGGAGCAGATTTGGTCATCTCTGAAGACCTAATGGACAACTACCTGGAGCTTGAGTGTTTCACTTTGATTGGTAAGTTCGTAGGAGGGCGGCCAAACATGGAGACCATTTAGAAATGGGCTTTTTCCAAGTGGAATACCAGTGACAACATGGAAATTGTTGCCCTCTCTCGGGGGTTTTCACCATCAAGCTCAACACTCAAGAAGACTGTTGCAACATCTTGGTTGGGGGACCATGGTTCCTTGGGCGTAGGAGCATTTTTATTCGAAAGTGGGAAGAGTATTTCAACCCTGAAACCCAAAACATAAATGTAGCTCCTCTGTGGGTTAGGTTTCCCAACCTCCCTTTCCAATGTTGGCACGATAATGTCATCAGAGGGATAGCCCAGTCCATAGGTGAGCTCATTGCCATTGATTCTTCCACCAAGGTCTGATCTAGGATGGTCCATGCCCGCTTCTATGTCTCCGCTAACCTGGAAATAGAGTTACCCACTTTCATAAACTTGTATAGAGGATCACGCATCATCAAGAGGCAGCCCATCGAGTACAAAAACAAGCTAGCCTTTTGTACTCACTGTCGCACTCAAAGTCACATCCTGAATCAGTGCCCTATCTTGAGGGCCCATAATCAAAATGCAATAGGTCCGAACAAGGGAATGCAGAGGAACCAGGGTATTCCCCCTCTCAACAAGGAGTCGATGCTAGGCCTGAAACACATCATGCGTAATCTCGCCCACCAAGCACCTTAGGAGGAAGGTCATAGTGATGTTCCAAATCAACGTAAGCAAAACCATGAGCGAGGAGAAGCCTCCCCATAAGCCCAAAAGGAGCAGGAGGTGCTCTCAAAATATCTGCTTCACACCAGTCCTAGCATAGAGGATCTAGTTACCTAGGTACAAACCCTTCCTAAAATTGTTGTTCCAAATTCTTTTATGGATGAGTACCTGGCGAGCAATATGAAATCCCTAAACCACTCGAATAAGGGTGAGGTACCCCTTTCTTCTTTCTCTAAAAAATAAGGCCCATTCATCTCTGGGAGAATCAGCCACAGAAACACTAAGAGCAGGAAACATGCCATTGACTATGGCAATGAAAGGAAAAGAGGGAGACCCTCTGTCAATGAGAAGAGAAATAAGGAAACAAAAAAGGACATCACAAATGGAACCTAGTTGACACTTTTCTCTGATGATTTTGACAACCAGAATGACAAGAAAGGAACCAAACCCCCCTTCTAGCTGGTTAAGGGAGGTAGAAAAAATCCTAAACCTTCAAAATGAAGGTCCTCTCATGGAATGTGAGGGGCCTCAGCAGGGCAGCCAAGCAGCGGCTGGTGGCTGACCTAAGGAAAATTATCAATCCTTCCATATTAATTATGCAAGAAACCAAAATCGATGAGCTCTCTTCTCAAAAGTCTGCCAAGGCCATTTGGGCCAAAGGAGAGTGCCTTATCAGTCCAGCTCAAGGCACGTCAGGTGGGATCATGTGCCTTTGGGACCCTACCCTGGTTAAAGGAAGGCTTTTGTTATCCTCGAGCAGGATACTAAACATTTTGTTTCACTCCAAGACCAACAATCAGTCTTGGATCCTATCCAACATTTACGCTCCAAATTCCTCAATCAAGCGGGCCAAAATGTGGGAAACTGTAACTCAAATGAGGACCACCTTCAACACCTTTCCATGGATCATAGGAGGAGACTTTAATAGCCCGTTGCATCCATTTGAGAATAAAGGAGGTAATGACTCTTTCAGCAGAAGCATGGAGGATTTTAGAGGTTTTGTCAATACCAATGAGCTCATGGATGTTAAGATCAAGGGGTCCTCTTTCACTTGGAGCAACAGGAGGATTGATAGCGGGCTCATCTAGGTGAAGCTAGACAGGTTCCTCATCTCTCAAGAAGTTATCCCTCTATTTGGCGATGCCACCCTATTGGCCTTACCTCAGATCGGATCAGACCATAGTCCCATCCTCCTTGAAACTGGCAGGCCTCCCTCCTTCAAAACTCATTTTTGTTTCGAAGCCATGTGGACTCTCCACAAGGATTTCAAAGATCAAGTGTCCTCATGGTGGCATCAAAATTTTGGAGGATCCGCCACTTCTCGACTGGCTCAGAAACTAAATATGGTCAAAGAAAACTTGAAAATCTAGAACAATGAGGTTTTTGGCAACCTTTTTGCCAGTAAAAATGCCATTACTGAGAAAATTCAGGAGATGGAAAGGAGAATCGAAGTTGGGGACCACAACAACCCCACTAGAGAGGAGGAAAGGAACCTCCTAGAAGAGTTCCATAACATCCAGGATAGAGAGGAAACCTTCTAGAGGTAGAAGTCAAGAGACCTATGGGTCAAGGAAGGCGATGCTAACACCAGGTTATTTCACGCCTCCACTATGTGGCACAGGGCATCCAACAAGATCAGGGAGATTATGTTCAACAATGGATCATCCACCAAGGACATAGTTGAGATCAAGGCTAAAGCGATGTCATTTTTCTAGAACCTCTTGGGAAGTGTCTCGAAGGGTGACAACCAAGCTCAGGATACTCTCCTATCTAATATTCCTTGCATCATTCCTTAGGATGCGAAGCTCAAACTGGTGGAACCTTTCTCCCACTATGAGATTAAGGAGGTCTTGTTTTCAATGCAACCTGATAAAGCCCCTGGGCTGCATGGTTTCTCTTTGAGGTTTTTCCAAACCTTGTGGGATGTGGTGGGGAACAATGTCTATGAGACCATTAGAGAGATCCATTCAACCAAAGTTATCCCTTGCAGTTTCAACTCCACCTTCTTGGACCTCATCCCGAAAGCATCTGATTGCAAATCCATAACTGATTATAGGCTTATCAGCCTATGCAACATCATCTATAAAGTGTTGACCAAGGTTATGGTCAACAAAATGAAGCCAATTATCCCCTTTATCATTGATCAATCTCAATACAGTTCGATGAAAGGGAGGAACATCCTAGATGGGGTCATCTCAATCCATGAAACCCTACATTCTGCCTCAATGACAAAGAAGGCTACCCTTTTTCTCAAGCTTGATATGAACAAGGCCTTTGATAGGGTTGACAGAGGTTTCCTTCGGGAGATCCTCCTCAAGTTCAAATTCCATCCCCTATGGGTTGACCTCATACAGGGTTGCATTTCCTCCCCCTAGTTCTCTATCTTAGTCAATGTCTCTTCAGAGATCAAGAGGTTTGCGTCAAGGGGATCCTCTATCCCCCATCCTTTTCATCATCCTTGCAGAAGCTTTGGGAAGTGCCCTTACGGATGCCCAACAATGAAAGAAGGTGACTGGCATCCTCCCTACCTCGAGGATTGAGACGATCACCCATCAACAGTTTGTGGATGACACACTTCTATCCACCATAGCGTTAGTAGCTCAATCCAAATCCATCAAACGAATCCTAGGACTCTATGAGAGTGTTGCTAGTCAAAAAGTTAACTACATCAAAAGCAAGATATTTTTTCTCAACACCCTTGTTAGATGTTAAGTTCAAATTGCAAGGATCTTGGGGTGCTCTATTGACTCCCTCCCCACTACCTATCTTGGCCTCCCTCTCTTCTGTGGGCATGCTAAGGAAGGGATGTGGAACATGGTGCTCAAGAGAATTCACAAAAAGCTAGCATCATGGAAAGGCAAGTTCTTATACCAAGTTGCAAAGGCAACCCTCACTATGGCATGCTTCCAAGGGATTCCAACCTTTTTCATGTCTATTTTTAGATTACCTGCCTTGGTTCTTCACAAGATTGAGCAGACCTAATGGAACCTTCTTTGGTCAGGCAATGAAGACAAGTCCAGGTTTCCTTTGGTGTCCTGGGACAAAGTTTGCAGAAGCAAGAAGCAAGGAGGATTAGGGTTTAGGATAATGGCCAAGATGAACCTAGCGCTCATTGCCAAACACACCTTGAGGATCTTGGCAGATGAACCGACATAATGGGTTAGAATTGTCAAGAGGAAATACCTCACTAACACTTCCTTTCTTGAGGATGGAATTCCCACTGGGGGGTCAGCTTTCTAAAAAGCCATTATCCAATCCAGCCAGTTGATCCAAGATGACATCAGGTGGATCCTTGGGGATGACCGGAGCATAGATTTTTGGAAGGATAGGTGGGCCCTAGAGGACCCTCTCTCTGAGAAGACCGGGCTGGTTCATCTTAAAATTTTTCTTGATAACAACTTTGGGCATAGGGTGGCCAATTTCATTGAATGGAGAAATGGCTCCCTACAGTGGAAATTCATTGATGTAGAGGGGCTAGATACTGAGACCGACTTCCTGTCCTTCGTCCTTAAGGACATCATCATACCCACCAATAGAGGTCTGGATCGAATGATTTGGAGGGGGACTAGTGATGGTGGATTCTCTATTAAATCTGCCTATGAATTCCAATGCAAAGGGCTAAAATTGGACTTTTCTTGCAATGTGGTCTGGAGGAAATGTTTGATCCCAAAGGTAAATTTCTTCTCGTGGATTACCTTTCAGAATAAAGCTGTCACAATTGATAATATTCACAAGAGGGGTTTTCTATTCCCAATAGGTGCTATCTGTGTGAATCTGCCTGTGAGTCCTCTGACCACCTATTCCTGCACTGTGTTTTCACTGGGTCGGTCCTTGGCTCCATCCTCTCTACCTTTCATATCCAATGGATTCCTCCAAGACCATTAAGGAGGCTTTCTTCCAATGGCCCAATCCTTTTAAAAATCCCAAGCTTTGTTTCCTGTGGAATGCTTGCTACCACCTTTTTTTGTGGTAGATATGGTTGGAATGCAATGGTCAGGTCTTCGATAATCCTCTAGGTATCCTCCCTTAGTCACTTATAGGGTCATCGCCTTTGCCATTGAGAACTCCAAGCGTATCCCCAACCCATGGCCCAAACATATTTTTGAAGAGGGTTTGTTCAAATCCTTGAAGTTATCAAGGGAGATCAAGGAGGAGGATCCACGGTTATCTAGGAAGGACGTCAGGTGGGTCAAGCCTCCTCAAGGATGGTTGAAGTTAAATTTTTATGGGGCCTCTTGGGGCAACCCAAGGGCGGTCACTATGGGTGGATCAATTAGAGACCATAATGGACAGCTTGTCCTAGATTTTTGTGAAAACTTGGGGTTTCAAACCAATCGTGTTATGGAGGCCATAGGACTTCTAAGAGGACTCGAGCTCATTTTAGAGGATCCTTGACCCTTGGTAGTTGAAGGGGACTCATTGAACATCATTAAATACATGATGAATTTCTAAGGCTAGGAATCTTCTCCAGAGGAACCTGGTCCAAGTCAAGCACACCTACAGGGAGGGCAATGGTTTAGCCGACCACTTGGAAAATAAGGGTACTGTCCACATGTCTCATGGTGTGGCGGTAGTTGTTTTTGGCGGACGTGGAGAAAGTCACCAGCCAGGATATTGCTAATGATTCCACATAAGCAAGATTAGAGGATTGGGCGTAGGTGGACGGGCATGGGGAGTGAGGAGAGGATATTTGGGTTTTTAGAATGGATGCATCTATTTATTTTTGTTGTTTTTTTAGCATGTTTTACCTCCAGTTTGAGGTTTTTGATGTAGCCCTCCTGGGCATTACTATGTTTTTTTGGTAAGGTTTACTATGGTTTCTACTGTACTATTCCAAGGGGCTCCTTTTGTTACTAAGGGTTGCGGCCTCTCATGTTATAAGGTTTTGGGATCCTCTTAAAAAACCCATTTTGTATATAAAATATCTACTTACCAAAAAAAATTGAGTGGTAGAGGGTATTTATACCAATACTAAAACCCCAATTACATCATCAAGTTAAACCTAAGATGACACAACAAGAGAGCTTAAGGTTAATTAAAAATAATAAAGTGGGTTTATCCATAACAAGGATGACCACAACCCATAAGACTCACATAATAAAATATTATAATAAATTAATGCATTGTATAATAAAATACCCCGAGGCCTATGCAATACATAATACAATGTTGTCCTTGGCCATGAATAAGATTACAATTACAACATGGAAAATATCAATATAATCTTGAAAAAACTACACTTAACCTTGACACAATTGTTGTCATCGCATGTATTGGTCTTCATAGGATCTCATGAGATAATAATATTCCTTGATAGCCTCCATGGAATAATCCCATGTGAAAATTACTTCTTCATATTCATTTTCCTTCTTGATCCTATTACAATATGCTTCCCACAAACGTCAAATAGGTAATAAAGCTTTATATAGTGTAAAAATGATCTTCTCACTCATGGTAAATTTATTTATAGTGAAGTACAAAGATAATTGACCAACCAATTTTCTAGGGTGTAAACATTCATTTTTTCTTCAAAAGTAGAAATATCAAAATTTACTTGCATCTTAAAAAGTGTAAGAGCACTAAATGGTGATAGGACATTGAGAGGTTGTGCAAAGGAGGTTATAGAATTTGTAGCAAGGAACCATTGAAGAATTTAACCAAATTGATCTATCATCTCATCTCTCTATTTCATTAGGGATTTATTTAACATCTCCTTTAAAGGATCTATTATATTAATTTTGTTCATTCTATTTTTCATCTAAGTTCATTTGAAATGACAATGAAGGGAGTTAAAGGGATCTCGTGTCTAATACCTAAAATTTCAATATCTTGATCTCTTGTTTATGGACATACAATCAAAATATATACTAATCTAATAACATTGATTATTTTGATTTAAGAAAGGTCAAGAAAGAGTACAATTCAAAAATAAGAAAATTAGAACACAAAAATATAAGAAAAATAACATAACAATTTTATTGCTTTGAAAATAGAGTATTGTAGATGATAGATGAACTAAATTACTTGGAGACATTTTTTGCAGGGCTGCCCAAAATTTTGAACTCGTTTCGGCCATATCTCACTCATTTGAACTTGGATTGAGCTGAATCAATTTTGAGGGTAGATGCCTGAAAAACCCTAGAACGTCTCCACCAATTTTCATATTATTTGGAGCAACATAGATCCTAGCACATCCCTATGTGTGAACGATATATTTGGCAAGCGACTATGCGAGGGTTTCATCTGGGTTGAGTGCAAGCAGCTCTAGAGGTTGGTTTTTAGGGCCTTCGAGCCCTAACGACCAATATTTTTATGGTTTATGCTCAATATTTTAGCAAGAAATGTTGCAGGGGATACAAGATGGGTTAGAAATTTGTCTTTCAACAGATCATACTATGAACTTGAGTGACAATGGTTTCCAATTTGCTGCACAAAAGAAAAGTGAAAACCATACCTTTCCATGACGTCTAGGGCAAGGATTAAAGAGATCATGAAACAAGTTTCAAATAGTTGATCAAAAAATGGCTCATATCTCAAGTGAATCTGGTGCTAAGGTGCACCCAAAAAATAATTCTACTATGAAAACCCCTATCAAGGGTAAGAATTTCAAAGACTCAGTCCCAAAAATGAATTTTAGGAATGCTATTCATGGTGGACAACCTCAGCCCAATGCTAATATCAATATTAGGGCTTCCCATAAACCTCTAAGAATGCCTAAGATTGATCCCAGGAAAACGGAGTCAAGATGTCTTAAAGCAATTGATGGAACTCCTATTGTTAAGCTTGATATGGGTAACATTCAGACTGGCATTGAAGATTTGGAAAAAAGAGGACTAATTTGTCGGTTCATGGGTTTTCGTCCGAGTCTATCTGCTTTCAAAGTCTGGGTTGCAAAAAGCTAGAAAACTAAAGGTGAGTTACAAATCTCTATTTATCCAAATGGTCATTTTCTTGTTTTATTTGCTAATAATGAAGATAGAGAGAACTTTTCAAGGGGTTCCTTGGTTTTTTGGAAGGGCAAGGCTTTTCCTGAAGCCCTGGCATACTAAATTTAAAGCCGAAGAAGATATGCCTTCTATAGCTCCCGTGTGGGTTAGACTCTTTGGCCTCCCTATTGAATTTTGGAATCCTACTATTTTTTCTTCAATTGGAAATTCTTTAGGAAATTTTATGATGACTGCTGATTGTACTCAAAATTTTGAACATATTATTTATGCTCGGATTTGTGTTTTAATAGATTTTGACAAACCCCTACCTAAAAATATCACATTACAATTTGGGGAAGACACTTGGGAGCAAGTAGTGGACTATGAGAACATTCCTTTTCGTTGTAGAATTTTCCATGAATATGGTCATTTGGCCAGTGCTTGCTCAAATAAAATTCTCGATAAAAAGAAAGAAGATATAAACTTAGCAAGTTTCCAAATACCTAAGAAGAAGAACACTCAGAAAAAACTAGTTATGAAGGATCAATCAAAGTCATCTGCTAATATGTTTGAACACTACTAAGGGTGAGTATTCAGTTGCTCAAGGTTATTTGACCTTATGACATAATAATCCCAACCATTCTTCTGACATATTTTCTTGATTGTGGGCTCAAAAGCTCTGGCCTAAGGTGAGGTTCTTTAATTGGCTTTTATTGCATCGTAGGGTGCTTACTGATGAGCAACTTATGAAGCATGGTTTTCATAGCCCTTTTAGATGTGAAATGTGTGAAGAGAATGTAGAAAATATCAACCATATTTTTATTGAATGTACTTTAGCCTCTAAGCTGTGGAGGAGAATGGCCACTTTACTTGGCTTACAGTGGTCCAATTTTTTTACTTTTGAACAACTTTGGAGGGATTGGCCTAATCAAGAGGGTGTTGATCATTTTATTGGGCGATTAGTTTGGATGGGTTCTACCATTATTCTTTGGAATATTTGGAATGAAAGGAACAACCAAATTTTTAATCAAGATAGGAAGGATATTCACTATATTTGGCAAAAGACCATAGCCAACTTAGTTGAATTAGTCCATCATATCCTTAATCACCCCCAAAATTCCCACCAAATATGGGATCAAGTGATGCAAAGATTGAAGATTAAACCTTCTAAGGGCAACCAACTTAAAAGGAATGTGAGTATTAGTAAGATGGATAGGAATAGAAATTGGCAACCTCCTCCTAAGGATTTTGGAAAATTCAATACTGATGGAGCCTCTAGAGGGAACCCTGGAAAAACCAGTGTGGGAGGAATTGGTAGATTTTAAGATGGCTCCCTGGTTTTTACTTTTGCTTGAGAATTTGGGTATTCTTTCCAATAACCTTGCTGAGGGGTATGGTATCCTCAGAGGCCTTCTGAAGGCGACTAAGGTTGGATGGGAAAAGGTGTTAGTTGAGTCTGACTCTCAACTTGAAGAATCCTTCTAAGAATCATAAGGTGGATTGGAGAATAAAAAGAATTATTGAGAAGATTTAGTTAATCCAGATGGGATTTTTGAAAGTTGATTACAATCATGTGGTTAGAGATCAAAACAAGAGTGCTGATGCTTTAGATAATTGGGCTTTGGACAAAGATGATCTTACTTGTTATGGCCACCCTCCTATTTGCTGGGCTTCTCAAATTAGGGAAGCTCTTCTTTCGATCATTTCTTTGGATGGCTCCAATTTTGAAGGTACCCAGTTTCTTCTTGTTTTTTTTTTTTTGCTTCTCTTTGGTTCATTCAGTTTTTTTAGTTCCCTAGCTCATTCTATTCTTTATTTTGTTTCCTCTATTGATTCTTGCCTTAATAGTCTTCTGGTCTAGATAGGTCATTGTTTTGTTCATTTTTTATTTTTTATTTCTTTTTTGTTTAGTTTGTTAAGGTGGGTGGGTTTTTTATTTTGTTTTGTTTTTGTGTTCTTTGTGTTTTTTTTTGTTGTTCTTGTGTTTTTGTTGTTTTGTTTTTGTTTTTTTTGTTTTTATGTTTTTTGTTATTGTTCTTATGTTTTTTTCGTTCTTGTTCTTGGGTTTCTCTTTGTTTGTGTTATTTCGTGTTTTTATGTGTGAGTGTTTTCTATGTTTTTGTTTTTGTTTATTGTCTGTTGTTGGTTGTTTTTTATTTTTATTTTAATTTTTTAATTTTTTAGGTTTTGGTTGTGTTTATTTTTCATGTTTTTTTGGGTTATGTCTTTGTAGTGTTCTGTTGTTTTTGTTTTGTTTGTGTTTTGTTATGTGGTTCTTGTATTTTTCTATGTGGTTTGTGTTGTGGTTTCTTTTATCTTATTGTGCGTGTTTGGTTGTGCTTTTGTTTTTGACACACTCAAGGAGCATGTTTTTTATTTTATTTTATTATTTTTGTTGTTATTTACTTATTTTTAAATTGGTTTTGTGTGTTTGTTTGCTCCTTGAGTATGTCAAAGGTGGTAGGCCAGGTCCAAGTCTTGGGCATTTTTTGCGGAATGGATACCCCTGCCTCCTTGGGTCTTACCCGAAAGTGGCATCCCTTTTGGGATGTTTTCCACAAAAAAATAAAAAATAGAGTATTGTAGATACCTAAAAAGTATCACATTTGCAATGGTTAATATTAATATTTAATAATGTGTGCAATTATTTTAATTAATATATTGCAACCTTATAAATTATTAATGTTGACTATTCTAGCCCCTTTGACCCACTTAAGCCCCTTCCTATGCCTAACCACAGTCATCATGAGACCACTCCACTATTTTTAACTATGGTTTACATTAACTTCAGTTGGCATTTAATTCACCTCTTTCCTCCACATACTAAGTGCATTTAATGCATTTGGGTGAGGATTCCATCCACCCAAGCATATTAATGAGAAATGTCATTTTGGTGGGTGAGGAATATCTCCATAAAAAGGACATTAGTGAGGCATGTTATAATGTGTCATGGTGCATCATAATGCATCATGGCACATCATAAGGTGTTATGGCACGTCATAATGCATCATAGGGTGTCATAGCCTAAACAATGAAATTTGTATAATTGTCCACCCACGTAGAGAATCCATAATATTTCTCCCTTACCTAACTCATGCCACTTTTCACCCATATTCTTCCTCCTCATCACTCTCCTCCACCCATGGGAAACTTTACAATAGGCCCCAATTTCATTTCACTTGGTGTGCACAAAATTATAACAAAACTTAGCTCAATTTTTATTCGATTCTATTGTGTATGCGTTTATCATTGTGATTTCAAGTATACCATTTATAGATCTCAAAAGCTTCAACCATGGAGGCTCTTGGAAAACCCTTTTTTTGTAGGTATACCTACCATCAATATCTAAAAGTACACCAAATATGCAATAAAAACCCTGAAATAAATCTAGGAAGGCTCATATCTAGGATTGAAACCCTCTGCTAGATAACATTATCAACTGCCCAGAGGGGGCTATTTAGGAGCTCAACCACCTAGGGTGGCTATCTAGGATCTCAATTACCCAAGGTAGCTATACAATTACAACTACCCCATGCAACTGCACAGGAGATCTCACTCTAGGTGGTTGAGCCTCAAGGTCAACAACGACTCTAGATCAACCACAAACTCTCCAAAAACATAAATCAAGTATTTTATTAGGTTTTGTAGGTATTTCATATAGTTTTGTAACTTCTACACTTGATTTTGTAAATTTTTGTAATGTTCCATTTGCTTTTGTAACCTTCTTTCATGGTTTTGGGCCTCATATTGAAAGGCCCCGCATATGCTATTGATGTTGTTATTATGAGTTTGTGTGGAGGTATTGAATCTACATGGAGGCTTAAGAAGTCGAGCAACACATCTTCTAAACCCTTTTACAACTTTCTATGTGATCGAGGAGATAACTTGTGACACCATAGATCTTACTTGTAAAGGAAAATCCTCCATTTTGGGAGGTCGATTGTAACCAAAAAGGATGATTTGTAAAATATAAAGTTTATTAATATCAATTCTAATGCTTTTTGTCTATTTTTAATTGTTATGGTGCATTTCCTCTTTCACAAGTATAATGCAAGAAAATATCTAAGAAGAGATGTGATGCTATAACATTGCATTCATTACTCATGATTTTTATCATCAAACACGTGTCTCTCTTATATAATATTTTGATGTATTGGAAATCCACTATATTGAATATGGAAGGTCACTTGCATGGGAATGTGGTGGTTCACCTTTCATGAGTTAGAAGGTCACTCATATGGAGATGTGGTGTCTCACCTTCAATTAGTTATTAAGTACATATTAAATAAAAATTTTATACATATGAATTGTCATTTTTTGTTTTGTCTTCTACTAATATGTCAACATGGCTAGAGATGCATTTTGGCTACAAAAATCTAAAAATATAAATTAACCCTTTTTATTTAATTTTTAAAAATTATTTTTAATTAGCAATATTTTGCTTCTATTAGGGGCCACTCCCATCAAAATACTGACTATATCATATCCAACTTGCCTTTTTATCAAATATTTTTTCATCTTCCTCAAACAACTAAGTTTTTGCAATCAACTCTTTGATATCATTTGCATTAGGAGATATAATCTCACTCGACCACTTACCTTCTAAATTTTAAATTTTGCCAAGAAGATATTTGCTACTCGGTTTCATTTTCTATGAATATGTTGGCTCTAGCAACATATAAATTTTCTAATACCTCCTTTTTAGGGATGCTATTTATGCCTCTAATATTCCAAGATATGATTTTCATCATCACTTTTTGTTTTAATTTATGGCCTTAGCTCCACTTCTTGTTAACACTTGTGATATTTCCTTCTAGTTTCCCATATCAATATCCCTATAAGTTTTCTTTTCTCTTTGTTTTTGCTTCTTGGGTATTCTTCTCCTTTTTCTATACCACCAATACTTACATCTTCATCAATCATTTCAAATTTTTCTATATTATCGATAGTGAAACATATCATCTATAGGTTTATCTTGCTCTTAAGGATCTGAAATGAAAGTAAGAACCTCAAAAACACTTTCTTATTTATGTTGCCTTGGAAACCCTAAAGTGCAAGGATGTTCCTCTATATTAATTACCTCCTTATACCACCCTAAAAACCCTAAATTACTATGGATATCCTCCATCATCATTTCTTTATTATGTTGATCTTGAAATCCTATGTTGGAAATAATGTCTATTCCATCATTTGGGTTATGTAAATGTATCCTCCAAGATACATATCTAGATTACTTCTTGTGCAAGTCATCTAGTTGCTTTATGCAATATAATAAGTGGAAAAGTTTCAATGTGCAAGTTGTTCTATGCACAACTAGATAGAGTGTTGGCCAAGCATATTATTTTACTTATATAAGGATGACCTCTTAGATAGATAGACAAGACAATAGGGGGACATAGTCAAATAGCATAGGTTAGTGGATAGTGTAGTTCTATGTTCCACACCATTTATTGGTGATAGATATGATGTAGATTTTAAGCTTTATTAATGGAGTGCTCACTTCATCCATAGCTACATTGTAATCTTTTATATGATTTATATTTCAACATACTTTAGTCATCTAGCAGATTTACTTTCTTTCATGTTATTTTGCATCTTGTGATTATTATATCTCATGGATCATTCATAAAAAGTTAACAGTGGTATAAGAGACACAATGCATCTAATTTGTGCAGGTCAATAGGGAAACCACTATTTTTTTTTAGCCTGAGATTTTTGTCAAACTAACGCGCCATTGGACCAGCCACTGACAAAAGATCTCAGGAGTATCTAAGTGGTAGATTTTGGGAGAGTTACAAATATAGGATTGAAAGGAATCTTAGTTTCAAAAAATAGTGAGATAATTTTTGTCTATAGTATTTTCCACAAAGTTGTTATAAAAAATCATGAAGATTAGGACTTAGTATTTCAATCCACTAGATTGACAAATCATCTAGTGAAGATCATCCAGGTTATCTAGAATTTTCTAAGTGGTGCCTAAAGTTTCTTTTGTTGCAGGAAATTAATTCTCAGAGGATTGGGATTCCTCCTATGATAGAAATCTAGGAGACTCCAACTTTGTTGTTTGATGGTTGGCATGCACTCATAGTACATAGGTTAGTTCATCATGCAAGAGAAGAATACTATGAAATAAGACTTCTAGTAAAGGATCATGGTGAATATAGGAGACTAAAGATCTCCATTGTTGGATTACAAAATTCCACAGTTGAAGAACAGACTAGAAGAACCTTGATACAAAAAGCCAATATAAGCCTTGAAGAAAAAGCCATAGAAGTCTTGATACCGAAAAGACCATAAAAGCCTTGATATCGAAAAGGCCATAGAAGCCTTGATAATTAAAAAGGCCATAGGGGCCTTGGTACTAAAAAATACTACATGAGCCTTGATATTGAAATAGGCCATAGAAGCCTTGATCCTGAAGAAGAATATATAATTCAAAAGTACACCAAATATTTTTGTACCAATATCTTATTTATGGGAACAAAAGATTCAATGAGTTGGGAGACTTCCTACAAGAAATTTAGGAAGAGTATCTTCTTCAGAATCAACTTAATCCTAAAGAAAAAGAGAAGATATCAGGAGAAGATCTCATTGAATAACTTTTAGTATTGGAAGAAGAAGAAGAAGGACTAGGAGAGTCCTGCTCGAAGCCAAGAGCAGTAGAATCAGAAGATCCAGGAGAATATCTCACCACCAACACTTCCAGGAGTAGAAGGTTGAAGAAAAGGTCTCAAGGAAGACCATCAGAATATGCTAGATCAAAGACCTTGTGAAGGTCTCATTGAGCATCGAGGAAAGGCTAGGAGAGCCTTGCTGAAGATCAAGAGAGTTCTTTAAGAACTCATTGGAGAAATACACTATCTAGGTGAAGTCCCTAATAGTGAAGAAATTGGGACAATTATCACCATACGACAACAAGCCCAAGAGGAGAATTTGGTAAGGAAAGCCAAATATGTGAAGGATAATTTTGCAAGGAGAGCCAAATCCTAGAAGATCCTGCTTGAAGTAATAATTAGACAAGAAGACTTGAAGACAGAAGAAGCTCACCAAATCTTGGAGATTTGAATATTGCCTCTCACAACAAGAATGCACCACTCTAGAGACATAAAATTCTCCAAATATATAGTAGAAGGAAAGAAAAATAAGAGGAGAACAAGCCATCAAATACAAGGCTTATGAAAGAATGTTCGAGACCATAATTTGGTGAAGAAGGAGCTATTTAGGACATCCTACTTGAAGTAGCAAATTGGTGTTTTTAGACACCAAGGTCTACATCCTCTAAAAATGTGGGAGAAGAGCTACAAAAAAGGTATGCAACTTATGGTGTAAAAGATTCATTAATTAATTAATTTATCATATTTATTAGAGCACATGAATTTGGATTAAAGTTGCAAAAAGAAAATTAGATTACAGTCTTCTGAAGTGCAAAAGAAAACATATTATTTTTAAGGATTCAATTGCACATTTATTAGGAGTTGATTAGATTTCAGATTAGCTTCTATCAACTACCTATTATCTATTTTTGAAAAATAAGACTAAGTCCTACAAACATTGATTGTAGTGAAATTGCATAATAACTCCTAAAGATTAATTTTAGGTTATTCTTGATTAGTTGCAGTAGATTATTAGTGCATGAATTTGAGAGTTGATTGGAGTGATAAGGTGTAATATTAGTGCATTAAAAGTAAAGAACTTGTACTATTATACCACTCTAAAAAAGAAAATTAGTTTTGTGTTTCTTGAAAGGCACAAAGTTTGATTTGTATCAAGTGTCTAAAGACACTATTGAAGCACAAAAATCTGCAACTTGAAGTGGCCAATAGAAGCCACCAAAAAGGGTTAGAATATTCCAAAATTTTGAGAACAACTTAACTAACCAAAAAAAAAAATAGAAGCTTATGAAAGTGAGACTTGGTGAGTCTCAAAATCAAAAGAATTACAAGTTGAATGCAGAAAAAAATGTAAAAAATTTGCATCAATTAAAAAGCTTCTATCTACTATTATTGAAACTTGGACTTGTTATCAAAAGTGTCCAAGCAAAAAGGGAAAGGTGTGTCTACTCTTTAAAGACAACCTCAAACCCTTGTATTGCAAGAAATATGCCACAAAACCAGAATTTAAAATCTGGAAATAGAGTGCAAAAGAAGGTATATTAAAAAGCCTTATTTTACAAAATTATAATACATTATCTTGCACTACTCTAATTTGGTTTTTGATAGCATAAGAGCATATTTGGAAGTGCCACATTAGGGCACGTATTCTATAGGGAAAGAACAACCATCAAAGTTCAAGCATCAATACTCTTCCTCCCAAGCTAGAAGGATCCATTCAAGGGCTCATATGGGTTTTACTTACCTACAGAATCAAAGCTCATTTCATATCATTCATGAGCCACATTTACGTAGACAAGTGAGTGCATATCGATCTAAAAAAATAACGTCAAAATATCTATAAGGAAATTAATACGTTGGGAGACATAAAAGGAAGAGGGAAGGTGTTACATTCATGGTCTCTAACTTGGATAAGACCACTCACCAAGGGAAGCCTCACGTCATCGTCCAAGCTCCATAGCATATCGTCCATCCACCTGCAGATAAAAATATTACTTGCTACCCAAGCAACATTGCAAAGAAAAAGGGTCATGGAGTTATAATCTCCATCTTTGAAGGCATTACAAGAAAGGACTCCATGCAAAAATAACACTTGGCATTCTAGTCATCATTCCTCTCAACGTTATAGAAACTCCCATAAAGGAGTTACAAGCAAAGACGTGACACTTGGTATTCTCCACCAGCTTCACACAAGTGCCCATACATTTTCTAATTTCTCCAAGAGCATTGAACAAATATTTTGGAGCATTATGTAAAGAAGGGAGCACTCACGTGTAACGGACGTGACACTTGTCACAATGCCTATGATCAACAGTGTTTAAAAGGTATTGTAAGTCCAAGATCAACATGTATGAATGAAGCACAATCAAAAACATAAAAAGGAGGAATGTAGCACAGTCAAGGCATGAGAGAAGTGTAGCAGAAATGTTCGAAGTGCAGTGTGGAAGATAAGGGGAAGGAGCATTAAAAGCTCCCCATTTTTGAAGGTCAACATTCAGTGCCATATGTACAACATTCAAGTCCAGCCACTCCAAGGAATCTCCATTAAACCGAGCACCCAAGGTACCTCTTATACGTTGTTATACTCAATCATAGAAAGCATCAAATATTGAGGAGATATTGCATCCATAAGGTAAGGTCTAAATCTCATTTATTATTGCTTTCATAAGTTGGAGTTATAAGGGTTATAAACTAAGGTTAAAACTTAGATTTTGAAAGCTAAAGGGGTGACTTATATTATTAATTTAATATTTGCAATATTACTTAGGAGGAATTAGGAATTCAACTTGGATTAAACTATATTGCAAATATTATTATCATTTTTCTAATTTTCCAAACTTGGGAGTCACAAGGATTACTCCATCAAATTTACTTTATTTAGAAATTTAAAATAATCCAAGGGATATAAAAGAGGTTATTAAGGTTTTATTAAGGTTGGATAAATATATTTTTACTTGGCTCAAATTTCTAAAAAGGGTACAAAATAATTCCAACATCAAAACCTCTTCAAAATTGAAAAAGTTCTTAGTTCAATTAGGAGTAATAAGGTGTTGAAAAGTTGATTTTTGATTCTTGCAAAACTTGTACAAAATCAACCAAAAATTGAACTACATTTTTACAAAAAGCACTATATCATACTTCAAAACATTAGGGAGTCATAAGGTATTCTACAAAACTTGATAATGTTAATATTTGTCTAATATTATCAAGTTGGGAAGATATAAGCTTTCTTCAAAACCTAAAATTAGGTGGGAGTTACAAGGTAGCCCACAAATCTAAGGATCTATAAATATTTTTACAAAATCAAGATTATATACTTCAATCAAGGAGCACATATCTTAAAATCTTGGGGCTATAAAAATTCAGGTTATACAAATGTTTACTGGCATACTTGGTAATTTATGAAGTCAAAAAATATGCAAAGGAAGATTCATCTAATGAGTCAATTGAACAAAAATAGGGAAAGATTGATCAACAAGATTTTATGCAAAATGGAATAGCTTCAATTGTGCACATATGGTTTGTAGACCTTATTAAGGAGATAGACAAACATGATATTCCTAAAATTGATCATAAAATTGCTAGATCATCTCTATTGTGCTCCCATTGCAATCAACATGGTCATGAAAAAATGAAGTTTTGGAGTTTACATCCATGCAAACACTATGATGGAATGAATCACTCATCTTTTTCCTGTCA
Source organism: Wollemia nobilis (assembly GCA_028583015.1). Taxonomy (NCBI): domain Eukaryota; kingdom Viridiplantae; phylum Streptophyta; class Pinopsida; order Araucariales; family Araucariaceae; genus Wollemia; species Wollemia nobilis. The sequence continues at coordinate 3,653,042 of JAQPPZ010003172.1, read as the reverse complement.
CTTAAAATATAGATATTATATAGACTATGAAAGAAGATTGCTTCAAATATTAAATTGTTATCTTCAAAAATTTATTTTAGATAAATCTACTAACATTGAGCTCAAGGTTGGTACTTATGAAGGATAGAGAACCAGGTCCTACCAAGGGATAAAATATGGAAGAAGGGTCAATTCAGATCCACTCAAGACATGCATCATCATGAGATCTATGAATCACCAAAGATGCTTGAGACCAAGGAGCAAAGAATTGAAAAATATAAGAAGCATTGACATGAAGACTATAGCAGTAGAACAAGAACCAAATTAAGAATAAGATGAAAAAAATAAACATTGAAGACTAAAACCTTCAATACCCAAATAATGTAATAATGGAGGTGTTGGAAATAGTGCCTATTCCATCATTTGGGTTATGTAAATGTATCCTCAAAGATACATATCTAGATTACTTCCTGTGCAAGTTATCTAGTTACTTCATGCAATGTAATAAGTGGACAAGTGTCAATGTGCAAGTTGTACATGTGCAAGTTATCCTATGCACAACTAGATAGAGTGTTGGCCAAGCATCCTATTTTGCTTATATAAGGATGGCCTCTTAGATAGATAGACAAGACAGTCGAGGGACATAGTTAGATAGTGTAGGTTAGTGGATAGTGTAGTTCTATGTTCCACACCATTTATTGGTGATGGATATGATGTAGATTTGTAGCTTCATTAATGGAGTGCTCACTTCCTCCATAGCTACATTGTAATATTTTATATGATTTATATTTCAGCATACTTTAGTCATCTAGAAGATTTACTTTCTTTCATGTTATTATGAATCTTGTGTTGTTATCTCTTATGGCTTATTCATCAAAATCTAACATCATAAAGTACGAGGTATAACGTCTACACTACTTTAATTTATTTTGTAAGGAGAAGATTTTATGCTAGAGAAAAATGAAGACAATTAACCTAGAATAAACTTGACCTCTTCCATATCCTTTGTTTTAAATATTTCCTCCACAGTCCTTTATGCCTTTAATTCCTTATGAATTTGAACTTGCATATTGTACTTTTCATCCCTTGTATCCTTGTTTATTTCTTCTAATGGTTGATTTGTGTGAACTATGATGGCCCTTGTCATATGATGTTGTAGATAAGATTTATTTATATCTTTTTTGGGAGTGAAATATCCTTTATTTATTTTAGATTCTACTACAATATGATCCTCTTGCTTCATATTGAAGTTTATCTTAGGGAGGTCCCCAAATATTCTTGCTCCTTAATTTTTCCTAATTTGAGGGATTATGCTTACTTTCATCATTTGGTGCATTTTGGGACTATTCCTAGGTTACATGGTGAGTTTTCGGGACCTCTTTTTTGGACAAGGTTGTTGGAGTAGGTGACCTCCCATCTGGGTGGGGGTCCTCGATTCATTTTCCCTACTCCCTCCTCTATTTTGGCTCTGAAGGTTTTTGTTTGATCCTGGGACCTTCCTTGTGTCCTCCTAGTGGATGCTTGCTGCTTTGTTGGTTGAATCCAATATTTTTTTCAATGCAGGTCAAGGTGGTGAGGTTTTTTTGGTTTAAATGTTCATCTGTGATCCTTTGTTGTGCAACCTAAGGGTTTTTCTTTGTATCCTTTTGGTCTTGTGGAGGACCACGTGCTTATTACATGCAGTTGATATGCTCTCACAAATATATTTCAGTCACTGGTGGGTTTCCTCTGTTTATCTCGGGTGTTGGATCTATTGTTTAGGTTCCTAGCTTCGAGGGCTTCTTGTTTGTCCGATCTGATTTGTGGTAGTTTGGAGGATCACCTCTGTATTTCTCATGGTATTTAAAGGGATACCTCACACTTACTATATATAGCTGATATGCTCTTGTGGATACCTCTGGGGTGGGTTTTCAAAAGAAGTTTCACGTGTCTGGTTGTGGCAGTTTTTGATGGAGCCTTCCTTTTGATTCCTTTGGTCTTTGGGGAAACCTTGTGCTCTTTCGATTGATTAGTGGAACCTGGTGTTTCATCCTATTTAGGCTAGTTTTGGTTGCACTTCAGCTTTTATGGGATCCAAATTTCTCTCAGGATTCATTTGATTTTCTTGTAGCATATTCTCCTTTTATGGGGACATCTTGTGGACCGTGGAGACCTCCATTTTCTACTATTCCATTTTCAGATTGTCGAAAGGACTTTCTCTATAGGATTTCCTATTAGAGCGGTTCTTCTGGTGTGAGTTTCTTCTTATTTTATGGTGGGGTTAGGCTTATAGATATGCTAGCATTTATTTTGATGGATCTATATATAGTTTTTTTGGTCTTAGGGGGAGATCATGTGTCGATTGTTAATTTTAGTAGAGGACTTCTTGAAATCTAACACCATGTATGATCTACTTCATGGTTTAGGGGCATCATTTCATGGCCAAGGTTCTCTAGATTTGGCTATGCATCACCTTCTTTGTAGAAAGACCTTATGGCTTGTGGATTCTTTCTCGAGTTATTCATTTCCAAGACTTCAAAAGATCTAGTGTGAGTTTTTTTAAATCCTATGTTTTTGCTTATTTTGATTTGCTCGATGTTGGTATTTCTATGTTTTGGTGGTTATACCTATGGAGTGTCTATTATCTGCTCTTTGATCCTTTAAAGATTGTGTGGTTTTCTCCTAGGCGGGAAAACCTTTTTCAAATTTTAGTGTATAGGGCTTTTTGGTTTTCTCTTGGGAAAGAAAACCTTTTTTAAATTTTAGTGTACGAGATTATTTGGTTTTCTCCTTGGTGGGAAAACCTTTTTCAAATTTTAGTGTATGGGGAATCCTGTATCCATGGTTGTGAGGTTTTCCTTTGATGGGAATACCTATTTCATTTTGTGTGGGGGTGTTTCCCCTTGTGTTAGGAAACCCATTTTTTTTTGTTCCTGTCTAGAGATGGTTCTAAGGAGATTGTCTTTGGGTGTCTTCTTTGGGGATCGTCTCCCTATTTATAGGAGGTTGTTTAATTTAAATTTTTCTCATTGTAAAGTGTTACGAGACCCTTTCAAAACCCCTTTTACCAATAAAAAAAGTTTATCTCATGTCTAATTTTTTTTCTCTTTTATCCATTGTTTTGACTTTGTAATCTCATGCCATATATCCACTCATAACATTTGAGGCATCAAAATGTGATGTTTTTATAATACCCTTGTTGATCCCATTCTCTTGATTCAAAGTTAATATTTATAGATTGTGTAAAAGGTTTTGAAACATCTATTGCAACATATATTCAAGTATATACAACATGCTTTTGCTCCTTAACAGTTGGTCCCTCTTAGATGAACTCTCCTAGGGTATTGCCAATATTATTCAAAACAACCTTATTTATAAGTTGATATGGAAGTACAAAAATCCTAACCCACATTGGGAGTTTTTTAATATTTTTTATCTTGACAAAAAATTTCTCACCATGGTATTAAATATAGAATATCTCTCCCACTAGATTATGGATCATCACCTTTATTTTATCCCTAATTTTCAAGCTTAAATAAATGATGAGGAAAAAAACCTTTAGGAAGAAAAATCATGGAGTAATTTCAATTTAATTCCCACTTCCACTTAATCCAATATTGAATATCCAAAAAACCTAGCTATTATCCATGAAAATTACAAATTAACCCTCTAATTTTAAGAACCATTATATCATGCTTGATCATCTCATCCTTCATAATCAATTATGGTGTAACATCTACTCCTTAGATTAAACTTACCATATACTCAATGTTACTCTTGTCTCCAACATGGAAATCCATACTTCCAACTTGGGCATCCATACTTCCCATTAGGGATTTCAAATATGTCTTTTTTCCCATGCTACCTAGCAATTTATCATATGAATCCCTTATTTTTTATTTTTCCCAAATATCTTGAGTAAGAAAATATGAGGCTCGCTCTCAACTCATACTTACTCTCAACTTGCACTCTCTTGGAGCCCGAGTGGTTAAAATTACAAACTTTTATCACCAACAAATTACCATTTTTATCAAATAATTAATTTTACATTTTTATGGCCTCTAGAGCATTTTTTTATGTAGTTGATGGCGACTTGTCTATGATAAGATTGCATACTAAAATTGTTTTTCTCCCTCTAATATTTTGCCACTTATTGAATCAATAAAAATAGATCCCCATCACAAAGTTATGCCCCTGATAGTGTGGTTAGGATCAAAAAATAGATTTTTGGATATTTTTAATTACAAAACCATGTCCCTAAATGGTCACATGCCTATATCAATTGTACTACTTAATTCTCACCTTATGTTTCCCTCTGGTTATCATGCCATGGGCACTCATGCAATAGGTGGATTTTTGTTTTGTTGTCTTACACATTATGGACATAGAACCTTTTTTCGTTTCTCAAGACTTCTCCTCTTCTAGTTTGAATGTAGTTCCAATGAACTAACAAGAAGTAGCTCCATATCTAAGTGGATGTGGTAATTAAGAACATTAAAAAACTTAAGAATTTAATATTTCTTTTTGTCATCAATATGGAAGCAACTAAGAAATTTATTGAACTTGTTGATATACTCCTAGGTAGGTTGATCTCAACACCATTGTCAATGTTGGAAATACATGTAATTTTTCTTATAGTGATACAAAGTGTATAATTGACCAAAGAACCAATTTGTGTTAATAGTTTGTAAGTTGCTTGCCAATGGTTTCCCACCAAGTCACTGGTTTGGATATTTTTAAGATCACAAAAGTAATTTTGTCAATATTAAAAAATTGATCTATAGAGAATCATGCTTCTAGCTACTAGATCTAGGTATATAACTCTTTGGTATTGAGAAAACATCTAAAATGCATCTAGTGTAGCTTGCTCAAGGTCAAAATCAACTCATGTAGTAGTCCGACCAAGATAATAAGAAATTAGATATACAACTAGAGAAAATAAAAGTTGCATCTAAAGCAAAAGATCAAGAGATTGATTGTCTCAAAAAAAATAAAGAAATGGGCAATCAAAGAGAGGGCATGTCCAAAAATAGAATAAATAAAGTCCCTATGATATGACACCAATTATGAGGTGTTGAATGCTAAGGGATATTTTAATTTTGTTGTTGAGGTAGAAACCATCCTAGATCAAACCACTAATATCATTCAAAAATCTAAGGATGAGCTCATCACAAAAGTAAAATATCAAGAGGTAGTCAAATAACTATACATAATGATGATAACTTAAGAATATCAATTGGGTGTGGTAGACTAAAAGAAAGTGGTAAAGCAACTAAATGTGATCCCTGATGCACTACAATGGATAGAAGTTTGCAAGGATATGTTTGTCATCTTAAAAGTCCTATTTAAAGTATGATAGTTGCAATATAGGAGTTGATAAATATATGGCTTTCAAATACTTTTTATGATCAGAAAGGGTCCTTGATGAAGATAAATTACAAAACATATTTGAAGAGGAGAAGCCCAAAGTTGAGAATGATACCTCATTTGAACAAATAGAAAAATTGAAGTCAATGGTTAACAAGTTGAAGAATTTACTATGGAAATAAGAAATACTTTTTGAGATCCCTTATGGATACCTTGTAGATGAGACATATATTATTATGGATCTAGGACTTCTAGGAAATTACATATGGTAGGTTTTGCTAAAAATGTTTTTATAGTGACCAAGGAGAACTTGTAACATTTTAAAATATTATTGTAGAAGGATTCTAATTTTCTAGACTCCATGCCCAAGGATAGAGGTAAGAATTAGGATCTCTCAACGATTAAGCCTAATTTACTATAAAGCCACTAGAAATATAGTTGTCTAGCTACTACCTTGGTAGTCCCAATGCTTGAGAGGCTAAAAAAACTAAGAAATTGAATAAATAGAGACTCAAGAACATCCAATTTGTAAAGTAGAATCAAGAGGTATGATCCATCCTAAAGGGGTGATTGGAACACACAAGAGTGAATCACTATTTTAGAAGGAGTGAATCACTTTCATTTCTAGAGTGAATTGGTTATCGATGGATCAATCAGAATAAGGATGCATAGATACCAAGGAGGATCTTCAAGAAAATACAAATTTATTTTTTTGTTGGGTCATAACCCATTGATAAGGCTTCTAATATAATTAGTGAGGCATTTAGGGGGATGCGATATTTGAAGGTGCATCATTTTGCTAAATATGCCATCAAATTATTACCCCGAGTAACTCATGGGTAATTTTTTTCTATAATTATAATCTATGTGGTCCATTGTAAATATCTTTTGTCCTTAAGAAAATTAGGGCTACACTCCATGAAACACACATTGTAATCACTCTAGTTTTGGAAATAATAAAAATATTGTGTGGGACTCTTTGCTTTCCAATTATAGCACCACTCTTTTGGATTGTGGGATGATGGTAATTATGGCATTTTCCTTTTTCCTTCTTGTATTTATTTTTATTTCCATTTCATATGTGTTGGAGCACATTACTATTCAATTTTCTCATGTGTTAATCTATCATACACATTCCTTTCTATGACTATGGCTATAATAAATTTCATGCAATTTGTTTAATATCTCACACCCTTACCTTCAAGTATTAAATTCTTACATTTATTTTGTATAAGTATATTAGATTATATTACCAAGGATAGTTGTGAGTTGACCTAAATATAGAGGTTTAAAGGAATACAATCTCCCTTCTTCCAATACTATTAAAGGATCTATGAGGGACAGAAGAAGATAAATAATTCTCCAATCAATATTACGTTAACACCTTCTTCTAATATAATATGTACCAAATACTCAACCATACTATGAGCTAGAGAGCACTAGAAATGCTTGCTATATAGCTAATTTTCTAGAAGTAATTTTATGGCTTGATCTAAGTGAGTCAAAAGCTACTCCTAGATTTTATTATAAATGTGGATGTCATTAAAGAACACTAAAATGAATTTTTAGAGGAAAGGTAAGAAAATTTGATTCATCAAACTTTAGATTGTGGATGAAGCATTTTTTAAGCCAAAAGACATGACTAAAAAATTATAGGGTCTATACTATGTGTTAAATGTTGTATTAGGAACATCCTCATTGCAGATATAAATTTGGTGGTATCCCAACATCAAGTCTAACTTAGAGAAAAAATATGCATATGTTGTTCATCTAGGAGCTCATTTATGATTAGAATTAGAAAATTATCCTTAACAATATTTTCATTCAATACTTAAAAATCCACACACAATATTCATATCCTATCTTTTTACTATACCAAAAGTATCAATGATGTATGAGGACTAGTATTCAATAAAATTACCCTTGCTTTCAATAGCTCTTGTACAAAATTTTTAATTTTTGACTTTTATGCAATAATATCTACAAGGACATATGCTAGGTGAAAAAATTTCTAGAATTATTAATATGACATGGTCATGTGTACATTGTGGGGGAAGTCCATGGGGTTTCCCAAACATGTGATAATACTTATTGAGTACTTGTGATATTAGGCATTTATTAGATTCATTAAATTCTATGGAGTGCCCTTTGCTCAATGAGTTTTTATTGATTCCTCACTTAATTATTTGATGGAAATGGTTTTGTTTCCTACACTAGAGAAGACTAGAAGCTATGAGGAATTTTGAATTAGGCCAACTTATATGTACAACATTGTGATGTAATATTTTCTTTAATCAATCTTGCTAATCCAATGTATTCTAATATATTTTTTGAGTTGAACACTTTTACCTTAATATTGAATTCTTCTTTTAAGCCACTAATTAAGCAACTTGTAAAGATTTCATTAGATAACTCTTCTATCTTGTTTGACAAATTTTCAAATTCATTCTTGTGTTCTTAGGTAAAGTGAGTTAGCCTAAGCTTACCAAAAGCTCTTATAAAATCTTAACTTGCACTAGGCCCAAAATAAATGAGTAATTTCATATAGAATCCATCCCATGAAGGTGTTTTCCCATTTAATTTTTGGAACCATTGATACCACATGATTGCTTTCTATTATAGGTTGAAGGAATATATGGAGTTTGATGCAGATAAAAGCATTGATATGTAGGATATATCTAGTTGTTAGAAATATAGCTATACTCTCATAATATCTAGCAATATAAAATATTCACACAAGTGTATACATTCAATAATAGACGAAAGAAAGAGCCTTGACCAACTCACCACTGAAAGCACTATGCCTGAGCTAGACTAGTCCCTCACAAATTCCAAAGAGATATCCAAAACTAGATGTGACCCTTCAAATATTCTCACTAAAATGTTGGAGAATTTTTACTAGACCCAATCGAAAACCTTAACTGGCCTCGAGCATGTGATTCATGTTTCTATGGCCATCATTGCCAGTAAAAGCGAGACCTTTAAGGCCATCCTCCTCGATGAGAAGGAGAGCATGGATCGTCCAATCTTGGAGTAAGTGTTTGGTATCCTCTGTGGGGTTATTTTGGTCTATATGGTTTAGGGCTAGGTCTTGTTTGATTGTCTTTCCCCACATTGGTGTAGGTCTGGTTGGGTTTCTAGTGTTCGCTGATCTGTAGTTCGATTTAGTTTACGGGTGTTCTGGTTTTATTTGGGTCATGTGGTTTCTTAGGACTTTAGTTCCTTACGTTTGCTAGTCAGGTTTATAGTGGTTGTTGGTCCTTTCCTGTAGTATACCTGATGTTTCTGGTTTGGTTCCCGTGGCTCTCCCATGGGTCGTGTGGTATCTAAACATTTTTTAGTTTCTCCGTTCCATTTTGTACAAGGTTCAGGGACCCTTTCAAAACCCTTTCTACCAATAAAAAAATAACACACTTATTGAAAAAATATTAATGAATAATTTAATACAAACAATGCAAAAATAATGTGATGCAAGGCTTGTTCTCACTATCTCACCAATTACAATGCTTTGTATTCAATATATACACAACATGGATATGAGACTCTTCACATTCACAACTCTTGACCTTTCTACTTACATCAACTCTTCATCTCCTCAAACACACAAGAGATCTAACTCTTCATATTTCTCATGGGAGAAATATATTAATGACTCCACATAATAACAAATCTCTTATTGACTCCACATATCCACATAAGAACAAACCTCTAATGATTACACACACTAAAATATAAACACTTACATAACTCCTCACTTACATGACACCTACTATATACTCAAATATTTACATGACTCTAAACTAAACTATTTATATGGTACTTGCAATATTCTTGCAAGGTACCAAATAATTTAATACTTCTAACACTAGCTAAAGGGATCTTCCCCATAAAAAATAGAGTTATATAGTTACTTTTACATCTAATCATTATTTTAAAAACTAATGAATTATTGGGTTTAAAGGTTGACTATACTTCATACGAGAATTTTGTTAGCTTTTAAGGCTAAATACTTAAAGCAAAATAACCTCAAGATCTAAAATAAACATACTATATCAAATATAAGATAATGTTAATATTCTAAACATATAAAACTCATAAATAAATTTTGCAACAACTCATAAAATTACCATTAACAAATGCTTACGAAAATAGTAATTTGATATAGAATAAAGATCTCAAGTACATCAAACTTCCACAAACTCTCCCTCTACTTAGTGTTACTCTTGCACATATACATAGAGACACATATATAGAGACTCTTCATATGGAGCACTCTTGGCATTCTCTCTTCTTGAGTCTCTTCACTTCCTATTCTAAGGACACATGTGCACATGGACTACTATGCACATTTACATTATTAAATACTTTGCACATTCTAATAATACTTGTGCATTTATTACATTGCATAAAGTAAATACTCAAACTCTGATCTAAGACACACTCCAAACCTAGAGATGTACCCAAGGTGGTACATTAGCATGTACCAAATAATGTAATATTCTCCAACAAATTTATATTTGGTATCTTTAGAAAGGTTTGTGCATTCGATTCCATTGATTTAGAGAATTATATTTACAATATCTGGTGATATGACCTTCATTGTTACATACGTGACAATATCTTATTTCTATTTAGGTTGATATTGTGATGATGAGGCATCATTGTTTGCCATTTTATCCCTAGTTTTATTTTCTATTTCATATTCCTAAATTTTGTTTACCAATTCATTAAATGATACACTTCTGTTTAACACTGATGTGATTAATGTCTTAAATGTTTTTGGAAGCACTCGAAGTGTAACTTGGGAAAGAAATGTTTCTTCCACTTTCTCTCCCACATTTTGTAGTTTAGATTTCAATTCAGCTATCCTTTAAAGAAAATGCTCCATGTTTTCTCCATCATGAACATTTAGTGAATATAGTTGTGATTGCGTATAAATAGTAGCTTCATTTTTCTTTTAAATATTGTGCGTAATTTATCCCAAACATTTTTTGAAGTTTCACCCTCACTTATGTGTGCTTGAATTTCATTTAATATACCAAATATTATTAGCATAAGAGCCTTTGCATCTTCGCCTTTATATTTTTGTCTTCCAATTGTATCTTCTAGAATGGTTTTCTCTCTATTTACTACTTCCCAAAGTTTCTCAACAATAAGTATTGATTTCATATTATTTTTCCATGGGCTAAAGTTAGGTCTTTTTAGTAGTTGATATTCTAAAATAAAAATATTTGTGTTTACCATGATACAAGTTTTCAACTATCCTTTAAAGAAAATGCTCTATGTTTTCTTCATCATGAACTTTTAGAGAATATAGTTGTGATTGCGTGTAAATAGTAGATTCATTTTTCTTTCAAATATTGTGCATAATTTATCCCAAATATTTTTTGAAGTTTCAGCCTCACTTATGTGTGCTTGAATTTCATTTAATATACCAAATATTATTAGCATAAGAGCCTTTGCATCTTCGCCTTTATATTTTTATCTTCTATATGTATCTTCTGGAATGGTTTTCTCTCCATTTACTACTTACCAAAGTTTATCAACAATAAGTGTTGATTTCATATTATTTTTATATGGGCTAAATTTAGGTCTTTTTAGTAGTTGAGCTTCTAAAAGAAAAATCTTTGTATTTACCATGATATAAGTTTACTTCAAAAATCTTCTAATTTGATGCTTTCTTACCTTCAACTTAAATTAATTAATTTCCTTTGTAGTAGAAATCCTTTTAACTCCAAAATTAATATTTCCTATTCAATATAATAATTTCAATTAATCTTATTTCAAATATATTAATAATTTTATTTAACCAATAATTGAATCTTTCACATTTCTATAATCTTCTTGTTCAAATATTTATACTTTAAATAATAATCTCAATCTATATATATATAACCCCTTGCGGGGCTGCCTTGGTCTGAGAGACCACGAACAGGGGGTTCTACACCGTCAAAGTCACTCGGGAGTCGCACTCGACCCTACCCGCACCAACATTATCAATTGGATTTTGGATACCCAATTCAGCTTTTTGGTAGGGTGGATATTTGAACCTGGGACCTCCCTTGGAGGATTGCCCTCTCCTCTCCAACTCACCTACAACACCTGGGTATAATCTCAATCTATATTATTTCCTTATAACTTCCTTCAATTAATTAATTTTTCTCTCCTCAATTAATAATTCTTCTTCCCTTAAATAATTCTTCACTCCATATATAACTTCTCCAAATAATTATTATAAACTCCTTATATCATCCTTTCCTTTCTTATAAAATATCAAATATGAAAATACATCAAGCATTAACTTTAATCCTTTAATTTATCAAGTATCTCAAATATTACCTTTTTTCCTATGCTTGCCCTAGCCCATGCACTACCATTTTGGCATTTGTACCAAAACTAGGATAGTTATTTTCTAGCTTTGAGCATTTTCTTTAGCATTATTCTTGACGTTAATAATCCTTGCAATTATTACTCCAAATGTTACACTTCCTACTATCATTTTATACACATTTCATCATTTTCAAGTGCAAATGTTTCATCTACCTTGTCCGTCCTACACATTCAATGCTATTGGATTTTCTCCTTCGCTTCGACTTTAACTTCAACTTCTCTCCTCTATGGTTATTTTTGCTTATCTTACTCTACTCCAACTTTAGCTCTCCAATGACCATAATCTCTTCGTCTTCACCTAATATGCTTTACTAATGTTCATTTTTTGTGGCTATAATCCTCATGTATTTTTTTATGTGGAAAATCTCCTCACGTCTTAGTTAACATTGCTCTCCTTCTCAGTGTTTACTTTTTGTGTCTATAATCCTCATGTATTTCGTTACATAGATAATCTACTCACCTTCTACAAATGTTGGTCTTCTAGCTACCGTTGTTCTCCTTCCCAATTACTCCAATAGTTTTTTTCTTCTACAAGCATTACTCTTTTGGCTAACACTCATCTTCTCCCAAATACTCCAATACTCTTAAATAATGGCCAATGATGGCTAATGGAGGCTAATAATTAGCTAAGGGTGGATTGGATACTAGTGTTAGCAATCCAACTATACTCTCATAGTATCTAGCAATATAAAATGTTGACACAAATGCATACATTCGACACCACACTTATTAAAAAATATTTTAATACAAGCAATGCAAAAATAATGTGATGCAAGGCTTGTTCTCACTATCTCTTCAATTACAATATTTTGTCTTTAATATATACACAATATGGATATGAGACTCTTCACATTCACAACTCTTGACCTTTCTACTTACATTAACTCTTCATCTCCTCAAACACGGGAGATCTAACTCTTTATTTTTCTCATGGGATAAATATATTAATGGCTTTACATAATAACAAATCTCTTGTTGACTCCATATATCTATAGAAGAACAAACCTCTAATGATTACACACACTAAAATAAAAACACTTACATGACACCTACTATATACTTAAATATTTACATGAATCCAAATTAAACTAATCACATGGTACTTGCAGTATTCTTTCAGGGTACCAAATAATGTAATACTTCTAACACTAGCTAAAAGGATACTTTCCATCAAAATAGAGTTATATTGTTAATTTTATATCTAATTATTATGTTAAAAACTAATAAATTATTGGGTTTACAGGTTGACTATACTTCATATGGGAATTTATGCTTTTGGTTCAAACCCATTTATTGATGGAATTGAATATATATTCATCAATTGCTTACCTATTAGGAAAACTTTAATGTATTATATAAAGCTATGTTCATATGCAAGATTTATTTTTTATTCTTTAAATAAGATTGAAGGTAGATTATATACATCCTATTATGATCAGTTCATTTACCTTATGAGATTATAACAAATATATATGAATTTTAGAGTTTATTGAACTCATTATACTTGTCTAAGTTATGAATAAGATATGTGTCTTTATTATGCCATTTATACTCACAATGAATATGCTTTAGATATAAGGAAAATACTCTTCTAAGATAAATGTAGAATTCTATACTTATATGACAAGACTAATAAACTTTGATGAGATTAGTTGTGTATAAATAATAGAACTTTCTATTATAATAATGTATACTTGATGTATACATTTTATCTTAGTTCATTATATGAAGGTACGAATACATATTTCTTGAGAGGATGAAAAATTAAGTTAGATGGAATGAATTAAATATCTATTGAAGTAATGTTGTTGACATAGTTTTAAATTTATTAAAAAATCTTATGTTTATATATTATTAACCTTTATAATACCTATAAACCAAGGAAATGTACACCATATAAGATAAGAAAGATGTGTTTTAAGGGGAAACAAAAGGATGTGTCATGGTAGGGCCAGATGTTATATCTAGATGATGGAGCTATCTATTTTATTATTTGTGTATGCTTATTTTATAGGTTCTACAAAGAGACAAATGCTTTAAATAGTTATTTGGATAAAAAAATTATATATAAAAATAGATCTTATACTTGATGTATGGAGTTATATTAGTAGTTGTGATTGTGCAATTATAACAATATTTGTAAAGTAATTGATAATATTTTGCATATGTATCTTAGGCAAACATACTTATACAATGTGATGTATACTTTATCTTATGCTACTGTATGAATTAGATATTCAATGTATTTGATGACATGCTTCTTGTATCATTCTATATAATTATTGATTATGAGTTATAAGCACCTACCATTGTATTTTTAAGAGCTTATTATAGTAGTATACAAATCAAATATATGATGCTAGAGCATTTTAAAGCTAAAGAAAGTTATGGGTTATAATTTCTTCCATATATTCCTAATAGTAAATGAAATTGATTGTATCATTATTAACTTGATGGTTATCTATGTAAATTTTTCTTAGTGAAAATATTATGTATTAAAAATTTCTTAAAAGAAAAACTATATCCCATTTCTAGAGGAAAGGACTTGGTATCACAAATAGTATCATATCAAAATGCAAAAGACACTAATGCTTTCTTATTAAAATTATGATAACAAATCATATTACATGTAGTATAATACTAACAAGAATATTTGTGTGAAGGCTAGTAACATATCAAGGTGTAGACTATGGCTAAGGAAGTTCAAGTTTTGAGACAAATTTATAATTTAAACTCTCTTAGAAACCTTTATAGGGATGAAATATACATAAAGAAGAACTATGCAAAGTAAGGAACATTCCCATAATTACTCCTAGTGATTATTTATCATCTCAATTGATATCCATTAGAAAATGATCAAAGAAAATATTGATGATTTATAGTAGCATTCAAAGGTAAGGGAGGAATCATCCCAATGCAAATATCCACAAGCAAGGTGAAGGCTCAATATACCCATAGGTGAATAGACATAGAGGGTCATACTTTATAGGTATCAATTTAGAAATTAAAATAGAATATCTATGGTAAGGTAGAGTCTGATCCACTCTAAGAGGGTCATACTTTAAAAGGTATAAGATGGGTTTTAGGCAATGGTGAGAGGATAAATTGCTGGAATGACAGGTGGGCTAAGGATGAACTATTGATGCAATATCCTCACTTAACCCGAATCAGAGATATCACAGAAGAACTCATTGGCAGAAAAGTCTTCGATTATATGGTTGAGGACAGAGGTAGAATGAAGTGGAAATAAATAAGGATTCAGGGGTTTCAAGCGGAATCAAATGATCTTTGTAACATTCTCGGGAAATAATTTACCCCCATGAGACCCAAGGAAGATCAAGTGACCTGGGCTCCTACGAAAAACGGGCAGTTCACTGTTAAATTAGCTTACAAGATTTTGCTTGATGACGAGGATTTTGTCCTCCAAAAGGACTTAGTTTGGATAAAAAATTTAATTCCAAAAATTGCAGTCTTTTCATGGCTGGTTATCCAAGGAAGAATTCTAACCATTGATAATATGATGCGTAAAGGTATTTGTATCACTAATCGTTGTTATCTATGTAGGGCTAATTGGGAGACCATTTATCACATTTTCCTTGAGTACCCTTTTTCCTTGACTGTCCTAAGTGGGGTTTTTCAGGCCTTCAATATTTCTTGGGTTAAACCAGCCACCATACTTGATTTGTTCGTCCAGTGGCCTTGCCCCTTTTCAAGCCAAAGACTTAGATACATGTGGAAAAGTTGTCTTAATCACTATCTTTGGCAGGTGTGGTTAGAAAGGAACCATAGAGTCTTTAATGAGTCTATTCATGATCATCAAACTATCATTTCTATGATCTTATCCTTTGCCAACAAGAATGTGAACCTTATCCCTTTTGATAGCCGTAAACCTATAGGAGACCATGATTGCTCAATATTTAAGCTTCACCTTGTTAGATGAGTCTGTGCCTAGGGTAGTCAACCCCAGAGCCAATGTTAAGTGGTACCCACCTTCGACGGGTTGGTTTAAGCTTAATTTTTATGGAGCATCTAAGGATAATCCTGGCAGAGCAGGTGCTGGCGACATTGTGCGAGATCATAATGGGAATATGATGCTTATGTTTTTCAAATATTTGGGAACAAGGACAAACAAAAAATTTGAAGCTAGAGCTATGTGGAGAGGCCTTCAAATGACTCAAGACTTAGAAGGCAATTTGATTGTAGAAGGAGATTCTATGCATGTTATAAATCTCCTCAATAATTGGAAAACACCTCCTTGGAGGATTAAAACAATTGTTGAAGAGGCTAGTATCCTTTTCCAAGGAAGACAGGACAGAAAAGCCCAACATGTCTTTCGGGAAGCTAAAAAAGTTGCTGATAAGCTAGCCAATTTGGGTGTCAATGGTGACAGACTTTTCAAATGGGAACACGGTGTCCTAAGTGAAGTAGAGGAGCTTATTCAACAAGAATGCCAAGAATGATAGTCAAATTTACCAACAGGGAAGGCACTGTAAGTTCAAAGGCTATGAGTATTCCCGTCTCTTTTTTAAAATGGACTCACAATAAAAATTATCCGAGCTGTCAGTCTTGGTGGATGTTGCTTGGAAATACTACAAAGACTAATGGGGACAATCACATGTCAGATAACATGGCTCCTAGTCGTCTTAGTAATTTGAGGTTGGTTGATAATCACAGGGTAGGAAAGAAATGATAATATAAGACTTCGAACCAAAGCCACATGGACCACCAGATAGCCACCGCCATAAATCTAGCCAGCAGGTTCACTTCTCCAAGGCTGATTGGCCAAGACGGGATGTGGTCCCAAAGCATGTCATATATGGAAGAAAGCAATTACCAAAGAATTATTAAGAGTAACTGTCAATATAGAGCTTGTGGGAGTTTTTTTCAGTACTCTGCTATGTGTGTCTGTAGCTTTTTGTTTCTCCACTGTTTCAAGGAAGGGATCTATGTCTGTTTCTTTTTTTGTAATTATGATGCAGGTGTGTTTTCTTGGGGTATACCCAAAATGTTATATGGGAAGTTTCTTTTTGATAACAGGCTATGTGTCTTATCGGATGTAATGGCTTTGGTGGCATGTAGATTTTACATATATAGGATCCTTAGTAAGGACATGTTCATCAACAGCCCTGGGCTCAATTTTGTAAAAGGTTTTGGGTCAAATTGTAAAACCCAGTATTAATGCTATAGTATCTTATCTACAAAACAAAAAAAGGTAGAGTCTGATACCAAACATAGTCAAATGGACTCAAAGGTTGTACTTCATAGTTATCGACCACCTAAGTTAAAGGGAGATAATAAATATATCATAAATGAGGTAGCTAAGACATGGATGTTGGCAATGGAAAAATATATTTTCATCTATGATTTTGATTATAATAAATAGGAACTCCTAACAATCTTCCATTTATAACATATGGCAATGTGGTAGTGTGACCAAAAAATAATCACAAACCTTCAAGAAGCTACTAAGGTTGGATGGGAAAAGGTGTTAGTTGAGTCTGATTCTCAACTTATGATTAATCTCTTGAAGACCCCTTCCAAGAATCATAAGGTGGATTGGAGAATAAAAAGAATTATTGAGAAGATTCAATTAATCCAGATGGGATTTTTTAAAAGTTGATTACAATCATGTGGTCAAAGATCAAAACAAGAGTGTTGATGCTTTAGCTAATTGGGCTTTGGACAAAGGTGATCTTACTTGTTATGGCCACCCTACTAGATGGTGAGCTTCTCAAATTAGGGAAGCTCTTCTTTCTATCATTTCTTTGGATGGATCCAGTTTTGAAGGTACCTAGTTTCTTCTTGCTTTTTTTTTTTTTTTTTGCTTCTCTTTGGTTCATTCCATTTTTTTTAGTTCCCTAGCCAATTCTATTCTTTATTTTGTTTCCTTTGTTGATTCTTGCCTTAATAGTCTTCTGGTCTAGATAGGTCATTGTTATGTTCAATTTTTTTTCTTTTTTGTTTAGTTTTTTAAGGTGGGTGGGTTCTTTTGTTTTGTTTTGTTTTTGTGTTCTTTGTGTTGTTTTTTGTTGTTCTTGTGTTTTTGTTGTTTTGTTATTTTTTTATGTTTTCTTGTTATTGTTTGTGTTTTTTCGTTCTTGTTCTTGGGTTTCTATTTGTTTGTGTTAATTCGTGTTTTTATATGTGAGTGTTTTCTATGTTTTTTATTTTTGTTTATTGTCTGTTGTTGGTTGTTTTTTATTTTTATTTTTATTTTTTAGGTTTTGGTTGTGTTTATTTTTCATGTTTTTTTGGGTTGTCTTTGTAGTGTTCTGTTGTTTTTTTCTTTTTTGTGTTTTGTTATGTGGTTCTTGTGTTTTTCTATGCGGTTCGTGTTGTGGTTTCTTTTATCTTATTGTGCGTTTTTGGTTGTGCTTTTGTTTTTGACACACTCAAGGAGCATGTTTTTTATTTTATTTTATTATTTTTGTTGTTATTTACTTTTTTTAAAATTGGTTTTGTGTGTTTGTTTGCTCCTTGAGTATGTCAAAGGTGGTAGGCCAGGTCCGAGTCTTGGGTGTTTTTGGCAAAATGGATACCCCTGCCTCCTTGGGTCTTACCCGAAAGTGGCATCCCTTTTGAGATGTTTTCCACAAGTAAAAAATAAAAAATAAAAAAATAATCACAAACTTGGATTATAAGAGGAAAACCTAGGATTAGCCCTAATATTTTTCTTAGGTAAGTAATTGGATGTGAAATATTACATGTAAATTAGAATAATTTGAGAGATCGTATCAAGTGAACTTGTAATAGTAGAAAACCATGAGAGATTCCTCACCTTACTATAACATGTATCTCTATCAAGGATAAATACTCCAACATGCAAAATCTTCTGTTGGGGATTAATCATAACATATATATGAATAAATGCACACATGAACTTAAATATTTGATGGGTGGTTTAAAAAATAAGAATCAAATTTGACAAAGTCAAAAGTGGTTTAAACTTAAGAATCTAAGGCCTATTGTACATCAAGTGTAAAATGATGCACTGTAATGAAACCAAATATTCATAAAAATACACCCATAAGAAATTTGTCTAAACCAACAAAGAGAACTGGTGACATCCTTAGTGGAGGACCAAGAAGTTTTTCTAAAGTATTAAAAATCATTTACACCACAAAATAATGCTATGCTTGATGTCAAATTAGGTCAACCAAGTAAAGTAGTAAGATTCACAATAATTCCTTCTAATCCACTTGAAAGAGGTTGTTGGATATATTAAGAGCTACATTTTAATAAGAATTTCCTAAAAGTAAGAAAAAGTTAGAATTATCAAATATGATGATTGAAAACTAAAAAACAAGCCAAATGAATCAAAATGCAAGGAAAAATCAATGGATGAAGTGTTAGGATTCTAATTAATTTTGGTTATTGTAATAGTTTCATTTCTTCCTTAGTTATTAGATCATGCAAATTAATTTTTGTAAGATTATCTTATTAGGGAGGTAGAGTATGGGTCAACCAAAAATTATAGGGTAGACAATTCTATTAAGATGGAACCTTTATTTATATTTGATTGTGTGAATTTTGCAACTATTGGATCATTTAAAATCAAGCTTGAAATGGATCAACTTATCTAATACAAAGCTACATTAACTATAGGAAGAAATTGGTATAATATTTTGATCAAGTGAGTTATCTAGTAGCTATAAGTAGAAACTTAAAATCTAATATCAACTAGATTTAGTTTCTTCCATGCAACTCAAATAACTTTCACAAAAAAATATTTAAGATTTTTATCCTAAGATATTTTGAAACTAGATAAACCAAGTCAAATCTAGACAAATATCTAGTGTTAGAAAAGTTTGTATTTCCTATGGAATCACTTGGTTTACCTTCTAGTTATTGATTTTATTTTGAAATTGGTGTAGTAAATGCACCTACACTTATATCCAAAGTATCTTATTGCATGATGCCTATTGAACTACAAGAATTAAATTTACAATTACAAACCTATTAGAATTATTGAGTTGTCATTGATGTCAAGGTAGATATATTTAAGGGTGATTTAATGTTTTCATTGATGTCAAGGTAGATATCTTTAAAGGTAATTTTATATGCTTTAATATATTTAAATATTAAAGTGGAAGGTTTATATTTAAATCAAAAGATTTAAATATATAAAAGTTTAAATATTATAATCTGCATAGGTTGACCCCTTGAGTGCACCATACAAAAGTGAAATTAAATTCAAATGTTTTGAAGAAAACAAGATTATACTAAGAGGGGGGGGTGAAAAGTATAAGACCACTTTTAAAATCAACTTTTAAAATAGTATAATGCAGTGAATAAACAACAGTAATAATAGCAGTAATCAAAGCAAAGCACAACACACCATCCACAAAGTGACACAACAATTTACGTGGTTCACCCAAAGTGGGCTACTCCACGGATAAAACTTTTCTCTAAAAGTTATATCACGCTTCTTTGGGAAACCTTCCCAATTACAAATTTTATGGGCACCAACCCAAAGGAGACACCTTCCCCTAGCTCTGCTCTTAGTGGTGATCCTCTAGAAGACCTCTACCTCCTTCGCCCTTAGCAAGTGGAACTCTATCCACAGAAGACACCTGTCTTCCCTGCTCTGGCTGGAGATCTTTGTCCTCAACTCTGTCACTACAAAGCCGTTCCTCAAATTTGCACCAAACATAGTCCTTCGGTCTAGCACAAATTTGTCCTCTTCCTCTGTTCTTTTCTGTTACAACTGCACTTGGTCAAAACCAACTTTTCACTGTCTATGCAAACACAACAACACAGTCTTCACACTCTGTGCAAACACAGTAGTAGATCAGACTTCCACTTATGCACCTCTATGATCGAACTTCTCCCCGCACTCTATCTACACAAATCACACTTCAAATGCACACTTGATCGATTTGACTTGACTCGCTCTCTTGCACACAACAGAATTCACTTGTGCAAATTCGACACACACATTCGATGATCAAACTCTCCGAACAACCCTCCTTTTATACTAACAATCTCAAGATTAGATTCTTGATCTTAGTCGGCTGTATATCCCTAAAGCAACGTCAACTGCACAACCCTACATTTCGTCGGCTCAAGGTTAACTCTATCGGCTTCAACCACCTCTGCTATTTTGTAGCTTTTCTCGCAAAACTAAAACATATCGTGATATCGTGACACTTTTATAGCCGTACACCTTCTATAGCCTGCTGTCGCGAAATCGTGACACCTTGGCCTTTGTCGACTTCCTTTGTGCTTCTATCGCAAAATCGTGACACCTTTGCCTCTTTTTGATGTCATCTCACTTCTATCACAAAATCGTGACACTTTAGTCTTCATGGCCTTCCTCTCAGCTTTTGTCGTGAAATCGTGACACTTATGATTTTTGCTGACGTCATCTTCACTCTATCGTGAAATCGTGACGCTTTAGTCTACAAAGCGTTCTTCTTTTCTTTTGTCGTGAAATCGTGACACATCTGCTTCTACTAACATCATCTGCAACTCTATCATGAAATCGTGACGCTTTTGCTGCCTTAAGCTCTTTTCTGCCATATGTCCGCAAAACTAGAACATGTAGCAAAATCGTGACGCTTTTGCTACCTTAAGCTCTTTTATGCCATATGTCCGCAAAACTAGAACATGTCACAAAATCATGATGCTTTCGCCTTCAAACTCTTCCTTCTTCAATTCGTCATGAAATCACGACACTTCTTCTGTTTAAGACTTGCTAATTGTTTCTGTCATGAAATCGTGACACTTTCTCCAACTGCAAGCTACCATCTCAACCTATCACAAAATCATGACACTTTCTGCATTTGTACAACTTCTTTGTAGCCTATCATGAAATCACGACGCTTTCATCTTTCGAAAGCTTTCCTTGCAACCTGTCGTGAAATCGCGACGCTTCTCCTTTCAGACTCTTCCCTTTTGTTGCATGTCACGAAATCGTGACAGTTCTCACTTCGAGCTTTTCAGCATGTCACAAAATCACGACAGTCCTCAACTTGACCTTTGTAGCATGTCATGAAAACGTGACAGTCCTCACTTGGAACTTTGCATCATGTCATGAAATCGTGACCATTCACACTACGGACTCTCTTTTCTACATTATGTCGCAAAATCATGACACCTTTTCATCCGTACAACTTTCCTGGAAATGTGTCATGAAATCACGACACTTTTCCTTCTCTGCCTTCCTGCACTTTTCGAGTCGCAAAAATTCGACATGTCGCGAAATCGCGACACTTTCCAACTTGCTCTCTTTCTCTGCCAACTTGTCGCAAAATCGCGATAGTTTTGCCAGCTTCGTCTCTGTCTTCCAGTATGTCACAAAATCGTGACACTTTTGCCTAAAATTTCTCTCTCCTCAAACATGTCACGAAATCACAACAGTTTTGCCAACACTTTCTCTCTCCTAAAACATGTCGTGAAATCGTGACAGATTTTCCAGCCACCTACATACTTTTTCTTACTTGTATTTTTCTTGATCTTTTGCAACTGGGCTACTCTGATCTACTTGGAAACTCACTGTCCAAACTGAAACCTTCATCAAAACACATTCTGTGACATCAAACCAAAATGCTTCAAGATCTTCTTGACATCAATGACAACATCTACACTTAGAGCAAAGGCAATGTACCCAAGGTACCCAAAATTGTCAACAATCTCCCCCTTTGTCATTGATGGCAACCCTTAAATGAAAACATAACTCAAGAGCCAAAACTGAACCCTACTGATCCAAAAACTAAGAATTTGCAATTGAAGTCTTTGCTCCCCCTGACTTGAAGCTTTCTTCTTCACTTGAAGCTCTCCCCCTTACTCATATCTCTTCCCCTTTGTCATTAATGGCAAAGGGTCACCTTTAGGGCTTGGGACTAAGAATGAGCTTCTTAGCTTAGTCCCTCCCCCACCTCCTGATGAGGTGATTTAAAACAAGGGTGGGAGTGAAACTCCCATTAGGCACTCATCATCATCAGTGTCTATAATTTCTTTGCCGGGCCTTCTCTTGAACTCTTTGTCAGTGTTTTTGTTCTTGTTCTCATCTCTTTTCTTGTCCATACCTTGATCCTTGGACCTGTTTATACCACTGTTCCTATTCCTGTACCTTGGAAGATCAGCTTTGCAATGTCTGGCTGTGTGACCTGCATTGTTGTACTTATAGCAAGTAACAATATTATTTCTTTCGGGCATAGTTGTTCTTTGAATCCGCTCGTTCGACTAACCCAGTTCTCGTTATTTGCCTTGCAAAAAATTGCCTTGTGCCTGAACTGTTGACAAGAGTAGCAATACCCTTGAAAGAAACTAAAACTTTTAAAATTGTTGTTTACCCTTTTTATTTGATCTATGCACTGTGAAGCCGTGTGAAAACTTGTGACACAAAACACATCTGCCGTAAAATATTTTTTTAATCGACCTTTTGGGTCTCGAAAACTTCTTCTTCGCATTCAGAATTCTGTTTTCTATTTCTGCGCATTTATCACTCACGGAATCTTTCTCTGAGATACTCTCTTCATTAGAAATCTCTTCTTTTTGAAATCTTTTACTAGATTCCCCAACCTGTTCCTTGTGTGGTTTAACAAAACCAAGACCTATTTTATCTGTTGTCTTTCTTTGTCCTTTGATAAGAGATTTAACCTTTTTAGAGCTTTCTTGAAACCTGTACAGTTTATCCCCGTATTCTTTATTTTCCTCTTTCAAGGCAGCCATTTTCTGTTCTAATTCACTATACTCAAGCATCTTAGATTCTAACTCATTCTTGAGTTCTTGTGTCTTAGCCATAGAGATGTCAAGACTTTCTATGAGTTCATATCTCTCCATACAACATTCATCTAATTTATCCTTGAGTCTAGCATTCTTCTTTCTTTTCTTTTTCAAAACACTAAGAGCATTAGTAAGTTCACATTCAAGATCCTCTATTTTATTGTATTTTGAATCATCAAGGCCTATTTTAGATTTCTTATCACTAGAGGTGCTACCCTTTTCAAAAACCATACAAGCATCTTCCTTATCATTTTCTGAAGCATCCTCATACATACTAGCAACCAATTCATTATTTGTACAATCATCCTCAAGGTGCCCAAAATTTCCACATCTAAAACATTTCATGACAATGAATTTATGTTTCGGTTCTTCCTCTTTTTCTGAAATGAACAGCATCTCATTTTCATCATCACTAGAAGAACTTTCACTATCACTACTAGAACACTTACTTGCTTTGTCTAGGTAGAAGCTCTTCTTATTCTTGTGTGAATGCTTCTTTCCTTGATTGTTGTGCTCATCTTTGTTCTTTTTGTAATACCTATGCTTTTCAGAATCCTTGCTCTTAACATCCTGTATATCTTCATCACTTTCATTCTTGGAAACAGTACAGTCAGTAGCATAATGACCAAACTTTCCACAGTTGAAACATCTTATGTTTTTCTTGTTTTTGTGTTTTCTAGAGAACTTGCATTTCTTGCCATAATATGCCTCTTCATCACTAGAAGACTCATCACTCTCTTGAATATGTTTGCCCTTTGATTTCTTGGTAGCTTTGAAAGCTGCCTCTTTCTTGACATCAAATTTCACTTGAGTTCTCAGCTCAAATGTTGCAAGAATACTATGGAGCTCATCCTTTTTCAATTTATCTAAATCTTTAGCTTCCTCAATAGCAAAAATATTTTTACTAAATCTATTAGGAAGAGATCTTAAAATCTTATCACACACATCATTTTTAGCAAACTCAAGACCTAGGTCTTTCATGGAGTTAACAACCTCATCCATACGAAGCATGTAGTCACTAATATTTTCATCATCATTCATTTTGAGTTGTTCAAACATACCTTTAAAATGTCTCAATTTGGCCTTTCGAACATTTGCATCACCTATATGAACCACCTGTAATTGTTTCCACATTTCACTAGTCGTCTTGCAGTGAATAACTTTGGTGAGATCCGCTTTCCGTAAGCCTCTCAGGATTGCATTCATGGCTTTTGAATTGCTGTGAAGCATGAGCCTGTCTTCTTTGGTATAAGGACCATGTTTAGGAATAGTGTATTCATCTTCAATCACTTCCCATACCTCATTATCAAGTGCCATTATATAAACTCTCATTCTTGCACTCCACAGACCGAAATCTGATCCATCAAGAATAGGTGCTGCATTACCACCTAAAAAATCCATTGTGTTCTTAACCAGTTCTTCCTTCTGGCTGTTAAACCTTTCCAAAGGAACTGGCTCTGATACCAATTGAAGAACACAAGCTTATACTGAGAGGGGGGGTGAACAGTATAAGACCACTTTTAAAATCAACTTTTAAAATAGTATAATGCAGTGAATAGATAACAGTAATAACAACAGTAATCAAAGCAAAGCACAACACACCATCCACAAAGTGACACAACAATTTACGTGGTTCACCCAAAGTGGGCTACTCCATGGATAAAACTTTTCTCTAAAATTTATATCACAATTCTTTGGGAAACCTTCCCAATTACAAATTTTATGGGCACCAACCCAAAGGAGACACCTTCCCCTAGCTCTGCTCTTAGTGGTGATCCTCTAGAAGACCTTTACCTCCTCTGCCCTTAGCAAGTGGAACTCTATCCACAAAAGACACCTGTCTTCCCTGCTCTAGCTGGAGATCTCTGTCCTCAACTCTGTCACTGCAAAGTCATTCCTCAAATTCACACCAAACACATTCCTTCGGTCTAGCACAAATTTGTCCTCTTCCTCTGTTCTTTTCTGTTATAGCCACACTTGGTCAAAATCAACTTTTCACTGTCTGTGCAAACATAGCAGCACAGTCTTTGCACTCTATGCAAACATAACAGTCAATCAGACTTCCACTTATGCACCTCTATGATCAAACTTCTCCCCGCACTCTATTTGCATAAATCACACTTCGAACGCACACTTGATCGATTCGACTCGACTCGCTCTCTTGCACACAATAGAATTCACTTGCACAAATTCGACACACACATTCAATGATCAAACTCTCTAAAAATCCCTCCTTTTATACTGACAATCTCAAGATTAGATTCTTGATCTTAGTCGGTTGTATATCCCTAAAGCAATGTCGGCTGCACAACCCTACATTTTGTCGGCTCAAGGTTAACTCTGTCGGCTTCAACCGCCTCTAGTGTTTTGTAGATTTTCTCGCAAAACTACATGTCACTATATCGTGACACTTTTACAGTCGTACACCTTCTATAGCTTGTTGTCACAAAATCGTGACACCTTGGCCTTTGTTGACTTCCTTTGTGCTTTTGTTGCAAAATCGCGACACCTTTGCCTCTTGTTGACATCATCTCACTTCTGTCACGAAATCGTGACACTTTAGTCTTCATGGCCTTCCTCTCAGCATTTGTC
The DNA here is from genome assembly GCA_028583015.1 of Wollemia nobilis. NCBI lineage: Eukaryota > Viridiplantae > Streptophyta > Pinopsida > Araucariales > Araucariaceae > Wollemia > Wollemia nobilis. The sequence goes on along the minus strand of JAQPPZ010003172.1, from coordinate 3,627,005 downwards.
ACGAAATCATGACACTTATGATTTTTCCTGATATCATCTTCACTCTGTCATGAAATCGCGATGCTTTAGTCTACAAAGCCTTCTTCTCTACTTTTGTTGCAAAATCATGACACATCTGCTTCTGCTGACGTCATATGCAACTTTGTCGCAAAATCACGACGCTTTCACTGCCTTAAGCTCTTTTCTGCCATATGTCCGTGAAACTAGAACATGTCACAAAATCGTGACGCTTTTGCTGCCTTAAGCTCTTTTCTATCATATGCCCACAAAACTGGAACATGTCGTGAAATCACGATGCTTTCGCCTTCGAGCTCTTCCTTCTTCAATTCATCGTGAAATCGTGATGCTTCTTCTGTTTAAGACTTGCTAACTATTTTTGTCGCAAAATCGTGACACTTTCTCCAACTGCAAGATGCCATCTCAACCTGTCATGAAATCATGACACTTTCTGCATCCATACAACTTCTTTGTAGCCTGTCACGAAATCACGATGCTTTCAGCTTTTGAAAGCTTTCCTTGCAACCTATCATGAAATCGTGACGCTTCTCCTTTCAGACTCTTCCCTTTTGCTGCATGTCGCAAAATCGTGACAGTTCTCACTTCGAGCTTTTTAGCATGTCACAAAATTACAACAGTCCTCAACTTGACATCTGTAGCATGTTGCAAAAATGTGACAGTCCTCACTTGGAACTTTGCATCATGTCATGAAATCGCGACCATTCACACTACGAACTCTCTTTTTTGCATTATGTCGTGAAATCGTGACACCTTTTCGTTCGTACAACTTTCCTGGCAATGTGTCGCGAAATCGTGACACTTTTCCTTCTCTGCCTTCCTACACTTTCCGAGTCACAAAAATGCGACATGTCACGAAATCATGACACTTTCCAACTTGCTCTCTTTCTCTGCCAACATATCGCAAAATCGTGATAGTTTTACCAGCTTCGTCTCTGTCTTCCAATATGTCATAAAATTGTGACACTTTTGCCCGAAATTTCTCTCTCCTCAAACATGTCACGAAATTGCAATGGTTTTGCCAATGCTTTCTCTCTCCTAAAACATGTCACGAAATCACGACAGATTTTCCAGCCGCCTGCATAATTTTTCTTACTTGTCTTTTTCTTGATCTTTTGCAACTGGGCTACTCTGATCTACTTGGAAACTCACTGTCCAAACTGAAACCTTCATCAAAACACATTCTGTGACATCAAACCAAAATGCTTCAAGATCTTCTTGACATCAATGACAACATCTACACTTAGAGCAAAGGCAATGTACCCAAGGTACCCAAAATTTCCAACATGTTTAAATGCATGGGCTGACCTCCTTGGGCGCAAATGACAAAAGGGAAGCATATTAATATGAGGCCATTAATTCACTTTGGAAATGGTAAGAAATTCAAATATCTTTTGAGAGGAGAGCGAGCAATGAGTAGAAGACAATGGAGGATGTCTTGAAGAGGAGAACGAGTTCAACGACGGAGAAGCGATCCAAAGGAGGCTTTAAATATTAGATTATGCCACTTCGATCTCAATTGGGTAGTTAGCCCAACCAATTGTCTAGCCTACATTAGGGCACTGCAATACAGAAGGCATGAAGTTTGAATTCCCTTGATAGATTTTTGTTGTGTGATTAAAGTGAAAGGTATGGAAGGTTTAAATATTTGATTGTACCACTTTAGTCTCAACCATTATGTTAGCCCAACCAGTTTCCTAGCTCGTGTTAGGGTGCTGTAGTGTAGAATGTTTTAAGGTCGAATCCCCTCGACGCCTATTTTTTTATGGTTTTATTGTTTGAGATAGCACGATGAAGGATCCATATATTTTATTGTACCCTTTGGTTTCATCCGTTGGGTTAGCTCAGTTGGTCATGAGCCCACATTAGGGCACTATGCTACTAGAGGTCAAAAGGTTGAATCTCATCCATGGCTTGATAAGTTTTATCGTGCAAGGTAAGGGTAAAGTTTAAAATTAAATTTGATAAAAGGGAGATATAAGGAGTCATGTTGTTATTATAAAGTTTTATTTTGTAAGTTATTAAAAGGAGATATAAGGAGTCAGTTTGTTGTTTATAAAGTTTTACTTTGCAAGTTTTAAAAGGGAGATATAAGGAGTTATTTTAAATTAAGATTTATTGTGAATGTTGTTAAAAGGAGTGATAAGGATATTAAGTGTTTGACTTGAAGTTTAGATTAAGAAGCAAAAAGGAAAATTATAGATCATATTTGTAAGTAGATTTGTGATTAGATTTGGGAGTAGATGAGCAGCATTTGGAGTAGATTTGAACAGTATTTGTGATTAGATTTTGGAGCAGATTTGAGCAGTGTTTATGAGCAGGGTTTGGAGCTGACTTGAGAAAGGGGATTGGTCTCTCCCATGGGTTGTTGCCCATGAAATTGAGCAAGGGGATTGGTGTCTCTTGTGGATTGGTGCCCATAAAATTGAACAAGGGGATTGGTGTCTCCTGTGGATTGGTGTCCATGAACTTTTATAGGGGATTGGTGTCTCCTATGGATTGGTATCCATGAACTTGTATAGGGTATTGGTGTCTCTTATGGATTGGTGTCCACGAAATTTATTAAAGAAAAATATAAGCAATATTTTATCGTGGTTTTCTCCCGAGAGGGTGTTTCCACGTAAAAATATTTGTCTCTTATGTGTGTGGTGATTTATGCATTGTTTCATTATTTCATTGATATTATTTGAATTTATTACTTTGAAAAGAAAAGAGAAAAAGTTTCCTTATCTTTTCCCCCCCCCCTCAAGTATAAGCTTGTGTTCTTCAATTGGTATCAGAGTAGGTTCCTTCATGAAAGCCTAACAGCTTGAAGGAAGATCTTACAAGAACACACATGGCCATGGAGGTGAAAGAAAATACTCCTATTGTTGAAATTCAAGAAAAGGAGAAAAATCCAAAAAATGAAGCGGAAGCCATAGTGGACATAGAAGAGGAACTTGTTGTTGCTCTTGAAGAGTTGAAAAGGCTTAGAAAGAAAAACTCAAGATTGAATATTCAAGTACAAGAGAATGAGGAGACAAAGGCAAAGCTTTCACAAGAGCTTATCGACTTAAAAGTTAAAATTGAAGAGACAAAGTGAATTGAGGAAGGTATGACTGAGCAATTAAAGGCAAAAGTGTTGGAATGTGAAAAAATAGAACATGAGGTTGTCTCTCTAAGGAAGGAAGTGGAAAAATCTAATGATAAGCTACATGGGTTTGAGAAAAGCACAAAAATTATGGGTGACATTATCAAAGCACAAAGATCTTTGGTTATAAAGACTGGACTTGGGTTTGAAGAAGGTCAAAAGAAACAAAAGGGGGAGTCAAGATCAAAATAAATAGAGGAATCAAATAAAATAAGTAAAGAAGAGCCTAAGACCTATGCTAAGGTATTGAGAAGTGGAAGCATCAAGAAGGAAGAAAACAAAGAATCATCATGGACCAAAGTCAATCATAGAAACAACAATGAGAGAACCATGCGGCCATATCCTCCAAGGCAATCAAACATGTTTCAATATTTCTTCCATGGTTATTGTTTCTCATGTAACCAATTTGGTCATAAAGTTGTAAATTGCAGGGTCCATGCTAAGAATGATTTTGGCTTCACCAAGAGGAATTTCAATTCATTTGCACCTCTCATGGATTACAATATAATTTGTTACAAATGTAATAATTTTGGGCATACAACTAGATGGTGTAGAACATTGTTCCCTAAAATTTCAAAATCAAGAAAGAAGGAGAAAGGTCAAACTATTCAAAAGGATATGTCCTCCAAAGTTTAGAGAAAGAAAATGAAACAAGAAAAGGAGAAGTCTATGTTGGTACAAATGACTCTTCATGTGCAAAATGAAGGAAATAAATGGTACATTGATAGTGGTTGTTCAAGCCATATGACAGGTGACAAAAGCAAATTTCTCTCTCAAGGAAATAAATGGAGGCACAGTGAAATTTGGTGATAATGCTTCTGCCAAAATTGTTGGAAAGGGAACCTTGAGCCTAGATAATGGAAGATCAAGGACAGAGAATGTGTTATATGTTGAAGGGTTGAAGCACAATCTACTAAGTGTAAGTCAACTATGTGATCAAGGGCACACACTCATATTTCACCCAAATGGATGTGAGATCAGGAAATCCAAGATAGGAAAGCTTATTGTAGATGCCAATAGAACTACAAATAATCTCTACATGTTAAGCAAAATTAAAGGGAAAAATACTTTTTATCACAAGAAGATGAGAGTTGGTTATGGCATAGGAGAATGGGCCACCTGAAATTTGACAACATAGTAAAAATAAACAACAAACAGGCACTCAAAGATTTACCCAAGATAGAAAAATCCCCAAGCACGATTTGTGCACAATGCCAGCATGGTAAGCAAACAAGATCAAGTTTCAAATCAAAGAAATTCTCTTCATCCAAGCCTTTGGAGATAATTCACACCGATCTATGTGGCCCTACAAGGATAAAGAGTTTACAAGGTGAGAATTATTTCATGTTGTTTATTGATGATTATTCTAGAATGACTTGGGTAACATTCTTGAGAGAAAAATTAGAAGCATTTGAAAGGTTCAAGGCATTCAAGGCACTTGTATAAAATGAAACATGTAAAAATATCAAGTGTCTAAGATCATACAGAGGAGGTGAATTCACTTCAAATGAATTTGTGGAATTCTGTGAGCAACATGGAATCAAGAGATAATACTCAGTAGCAAGAACTCCATAACAAAATGGAGTAGTTGAAAGGAAGAATAGAACTGTCTAAGGTATGTCCAAGGCCATGCTAAATGAGTCTAATATTTCTGATGCTTTTTTGAGAGAGGTAATTCATACAACTATTTATATCATCAATAGAGCTCAAGTAAGAGTAAATCATCACAAAAATTCGTATGAGCTTTGGAAGGGAAGACCAACTACTGTGAAGTATTTCAAAATTTTGGAAGCAAATGCTACATTAGATGAGAAGAAAAATATTTGGGCAAGTTTGACTCCAGGTGTGATGAGGGTATCTTCCTTGGATACTCTTCAAAGAGAAAAGCCTATAGATGCTACAATAAAAGATCACATAAAATTGTGGAAAGTGCAAATGTAAGAGTTGATGAAGAAATAGATCTAAGAGAACCAGCTCAAGAGATTGTGTATCAAGAAGGAGAAAGTTGCAAATATGAAGAAACTAAAGAAGATGAGAATTAGAGGACACCCTCAAGAACACCCCCCAATATATCATCTAAAACACCATCCAAATATGTGCAAAATAACCATCCAAAAGATATGATTATTGGGAATCTAGATGAAAGACAAACAAGGAGGAAAATAACAGGTATAGGTGAACATGCCAACTTCTCTTTACTATCTAAAGTTGAGCCAAATAATTTCAATGAAGCAAGTGAAGATAAATATTGGATTAAGGCAATGGAAGAGGAGTTAGATCAAATAGAGAAGAGCAAGACTTGGGAACTTGTACCACATCCAAAAGACAAAAACATAATTGACACCAAATGGATCTACATAAACAAATTAAATGAAGATGGTCAGGTTGTAAAAACAAAGCAAGACTTGTGTGCAAAGGCTATGCACAAGTTGAGGGAATTGATTTTGAAGAGACATTTTCTCTTGTTGCTCATCTTGAGGCCATAAGAATGTTCTTGGCTTTTTCAAGTTTCAAAAACTTCAAAGTGTACCAAATGGATGTAAAATCAGCATTTCTTAATGGTTACTTAGAGGAAGAAGTCTACATTGAGCAACCAGATGGTTTTAGCCTGAAAGACAAGCCGAACTATGTATGTAGATTGAAGAAGGCTCTCTATGGACTAAAGCAAGCCCCTAGATATTGGTACTCAAGGTTGGATAAATACCTCCAAGAACAGGGTTTCAAAAAAGGTATAGCTGATAGCAACCTGTACATCAAAAATGAAGGAAATGACCAGTTAATTGTAGTGGTCTATGTGGATGACATCATTTTTGGAGGTAGTAATAATAAGATGTGTCAGGAATTTGCAAAATATATGCAAAAATAATTTGAGATGTCAATGCTTGGTGAGCTATCCTTCTTTCTTGGTTTGCAAATATCACAATCAGATAAAGGTATATTTCTCTCTCAAACCAAGTATGTAAAAGAAATGTTGAAAAAATTTAGGATGGAGGATTGCAATCCTGTGAGTACCCCCATGATTACAGGATGTAAGTTAAGTAAAGATGATGAGTCTCCTGAGGCTAATCAAACTTTGTATAGATCCATGATTGGAAGTTTACTATATGTCACAGCTACAAGGTCGAACATAATGCAGGCAGTCGGATTAGTGGCAAGATTCCAAGCTGCACCAAAGGAAACACATGTACAAGCAATAAAAAGAATCTTCAAGTATTTGAAAGGAACTATGGATTTTGGACTGTGGTATCCCAGATGCGATAATTTCACTCTCATTGCATATACAGATGCATATTGGGTAGGCAGTGTGGATGACAGGAAAAGCACAAGTGGAGGAGCATTTTTTCTTGGAGACTGTTTGGTCTCTTGGCTAAGTAAGAAACAAGCATCAGTGTCCTTATCTACTGCAGAGGTGGAGTACATTGCAGCAGCTGCTTGTTGCACATAGATTTTATGGATGAAATAAACCTTAAGTAATTTTAAAATAGAGCATGATCATCCTATCTCCATACTTTGTGATAATACAAGTGCCATCAATATTTTGAAGAATCTAGTGATGCATTCAAGGACCAAGCACATTTTGATCAAGTATCACTTTTTGAGAGAGCAAGTGACTGATCAACAAGTCAAGTTGGAATACATTACTACAAAGGAACAAATTGCTGATATCTTTACCAAGCCACTTCCAAAGGAGACATTTGAGTATCTCAGAAGTAAGTTGGGAGTTATTTCACTCCCATCTCATCATTGATTGTCTCAGTAAGAGCAGGGAGTAAGGGGGTGTTGTCAAGTGTCTTATCTTATAGCCTCGAGGAGCCTTTGCCATTGATGTCAAAGGGAGAGAATTTTAGTAAGGGGGAGAAGCTTGTCAAGGGGAGTAGCTTGTGATCCTATTTTAGTAAAGGACAATTTCTTTGCAGGGTTGCCATCAATGACAAAGGGGGATATTGTTAGAATTATTGAGTTTTCATTGATGTCAAGGTAGATATCTTCAAGGGTGATTTAATGTTGTCATTGATGTCAAGGTAGATATCTTCAAAGGTGATTTTATATGCTTTAATATTTAAATGAAATATTTAAATATTAAACTAGAAGGTTTATATTTAAATCAAAATATTTAAATATATAAAAGTTTAAATATTATAATCTGCATAGGCCGACCTCCTTGAGCGCACCATACAAAATTGAAATTAAATTCAAATATTTAAATGCATGGGCCGACCTCCTTGGGCACAAATGACAAAAGGGAAGCATATTAATATGAGGCCATTAAATCACTTTGGAGATGACAAGCAATTCAAATATCCTTTGAGAGGAGAGCGAGCAGCGAGTAGAAGACAAGGGAGGACATCCTAGAGAGGAGCATGAGTTTGGCGACGTAGCAACAATCCAAAGGAGGCTTTAAATATTTGATTGTGCCACTTTGATCTCAATCGGGTGGTTAGCCCAACCGATTGCCTAGCCCACGTTAGGGCGCTACGGTGTAGAAGGTTCGAAGTTTGAATCCCCTCGGTGGCTTTTTGTTATGCAACTAAAGTGCAAGGTATGGAAGGTTTAAATATTTGATTGTGCCACTTTAATCTCAACCATTGGGTTAGCCCAGCCGATTGCCTAGCCCATGTTAGGGCACTATGATGCAGAAGGTTTGAAGGTCGAATCCCCTCGATGCTAGTTTTATTGTGGTTTTGTTGTTCTAGATAACATGATGAAGGATACATATATTTTATTGTACCTTTTGGTTTCATCTGCTGGGTTAGCTTAGTTGGTCATGAGCCCGCGTTAGGGCGTTGTGCTACTAGAGGTTAGAAGGTTGAATCTCATCCGTGGCTTGATAAGTTTTGTTGTGCAAGGTAAGGGTAAATTTTTTAATTAAATTTGATAAAAGGGAGATATAAGGAGTCATGTTGTTATTATAAAGTTTTATTTTGCAAGTTATTAAAAGGAGATATAAGGAGTCAGTTTGCTATTTATAAAGATTTACTTTGCAAGTTTTAAAAAGGAGATATAAAGAATTATTTTAAATTAAGATTTATTTGTCATGACCCTCCCTAGTGGACTATTTAGCACAAAGAAACAATGTATTTACTTATGACATGGTAATACCTAGTTTGAACAATTGAAACAACTATATGATGTTTAGTTGATTTAGAAGGGCAGGTTATCACTAACATATTACCAAGTGTGTAGGATCAGGTGCACTTGTAGGTGGAGAAGGCATAAGCATCCACCAGAAACAAGGGTACTTAACATCAAAGGAAATGATGATTAAGGTACTCGAAGGTAACATGAATAGATACCTTCATATAGGCATGCATTATCAGAAGGGATAGTCATCAATAATTGATCACCTTGAGCCTTAGTTGATAGCCTAGTAGCTATCACAAATTCTTTGGCTAAGATAGGTGATTGGGTTGATGGAACGAATCCCTCTTTGTTGTTTTATAAACTTGATTGCTCTCTATTGCATCATGTATTAAGTAACATAATGTTGAAATTCAATAGGAGAACATTTTACAATATGTATGTGGATGCGTAAAGTAAATTGTTATTTTGGAAATGATAATAGAGCATCATTTCATGAAGAAAAGTTGATTTAATTTAAATGGTGAATGAAAAGTCATTTAAATTAATTAATGAAGTTTGAATTTAATGATAATGTAAATTCATTTAAATTCGTTGATAAACCCTAATCTAAATGAAGAATGAAAATTCATTTAAAATTAAATAGGTATTACTATTTTAAAACAACAATGGAGTTTTTTTTATAAATAAAAGAAGTATATTTTAAATGATAATAAAATATCATTTAGAGGATATTTAAGAGAAAAATACTATTTATATTTAAACAATAAATATAAAATTGCTTGCCTCTATTTAGTGTAGGCTACTCTATGAAACATAGGGAACTATTATATCCAAATATGGAAATAATAAATATAAAAATTGCTTGCCACCCAAGGGAGGATAAGAATTGGACAAAAATGACATTCCAACCTTACAAAGAAGTTTTTTTCGTAGGACTGCCCAAACTGCCGAACTCGTTTCAGCCATATCTCACTCATTCAGACTCTAATTGAGGTAAAATTTTGAGGGTAGATGCCTGAAAAACCCTAGAACGTCTCCACCAATTTTCATATCATTTGGAGCAACACAGATCCTAGTGCATCCCCATGTGTGAACAAGATATTTGGCAAGCGACTATGCGAGGGTTTCATCTGGGTTGAGTGCAAGCAGCTCCAGAGGTTGGTTTTTAGGGCCTTCGAGCCCTAGCAACCAATATTTTTGTGGTTTATGCTCAATATTTCAAATATCAAAACTTCAAATAATGCAGGTCCCAATATAGACTTCGTTGAACCATATAGTAAGATTTTGGCCATGTACGAGCATTCTTCAAGGTTAGAAGCCATCTCAGATTCAATTGGAATAAGTCAAGAAACAGGGAAATTTTTTTTGAAGATGAATTCTAATAAAAAAGCAGGTCGTAAGATCAATCAATATCATATGGTAAAAGAAGGTGAAAATCTTGTAGAGGAAGGTAAGATTAATGCCCTTTCCAACTTTTTTAGCCGTGGTATTAATGAAGATCATAACTTGAAATATTAGAGGACTCAAAGGGAGTCTTTCAAAACAAAATGAAATTAGAAGAATGATTCAAATAAATGATCCACATATTGTTTTCCTTCAAGAAACAAAGATGTCAATGGAGGATATGGACTCAATTGCCATTAAAATTTTGCCAACTGGAAAAGTGGTTTCCCTCAGTTCCCAAGGGACTTCGGGTGGCATTGCTTGTCTTTGGGACCCAAAAGAGGTAGTTATTCACCATATGGTTGGTAGTTGGGGTTTGTTGGCTATAGCTATTCAAAGTAGACATTCCAACCAGATTATGCTTTGCATTACTGTTTATGCTCCGACTTCTTTGGAGGAAAAAAGAAGACAGTGGAAGGATATTACTCATATTATCTCTCATTTTCCTAAAGCTTGGATCTTGATTGGAGGAGACTTCAATACCATCCTCTCTCTAGATGAGAAAATGGGGGGAAATAGAAATTTGGATAAAAGCACCGACCTCATGAGCGAATATATTATAAACCTCCATCTTGTGGATATCCAACCAGATAATGGCCTTATGACTTGGTCTAACAGAAGGCAAGGCTTAGCTTGTATAATGGAGAGATTGGATAGGTTTTTGCTCTATAAAAATTTCTTAATCCATGGTCACATTCCTAAAGTGAAGACTCTTAATAATGCTAGTTTGGATCATTGGCCAGTCATGGTGGAAATTTGGAAAACCAATGTGAGTTTATCTCCTTTTCGTTTTCAATTAATGTGGCTTAGAGACATTTCCTTCAAACCTCGTGTGCAACAATGGTGGAAGGAAGGTAAACCTAGGCATGGGACTAAGATGTTCTATTTTTCCAAAATACTGCAATACATTAAATCCAAAATCAAGACTTGGAACTAGAAAGAGTTTGGGGATGTTCATAAAAAAAACATGAAGTTATTGCTCATCTTGAAAATTTGAATAAGAAAATCCATTTAGATGGACTCACGGAGAAGAGAAGTGCAGATGAAATTAAACTCACAACTCAGTTAGAGGAATGGGAAAAAAGAGAAGAAATCTTATGGAAGCAAAAATCTAGAATTCAATGGCTCAAAGAAGGATATCGAAACACAAATTTCTTCCACAAATCTCTTCTAGCTTGAAGATCTCACAACTTTATTTCTTCCTTAAAATCAGATTCTGGAGATGTTGTTTATACTTGGGATGGCATGAACTCTATTGTTGTTGATTACTTTTCCAATATTTTTGTTGCTATTCCTCTTGACTCAGCTTCACAACAAAATGTTCTTCAAGCAATCCCTTCTCTTATCACTTCCGAGGAGAACTCTATTTTGACTGCTCTTGTTACTATCAATGAGCTTCAAAAAGTAGTTTTTAAAATGCAAAAAGGGAAAGCCCCAGGTCCTGATGGTTTTCCCATTGAGTTCTACCAAGAGTTCTAGGATATCCTTCATGTTGATTTATTAGAGGTGGTGGAAGAAGCCAAGAAATCCAAAGAAATTTTGAAGGTTATCAATAAAACTTATATTACTCTTGTTCCAAAATCTCAAGAGGTTGATCATATCTCAACTTTTAGACCTATTGCTTTATGTAATGTTCTTCTCAAAATCATTACTAAAATCATGGCAGAAAGGTTGAAGCCTCTTTTGCATAAGATTATTTCCCTAGAGCAAGGGGGTTATGTGGAAGGACGTCAAATAGTAGATGAGATAGTTCTTGCACAGAAGCCATCCATTCCATGGATATGCAAAATTCTCCTTCCATGTTCATTCGGTTAGACTTATCCAAAGCTTATGACAGAGTGGATTGACACTTCCTTATCAAAGTTTTGAGGCAATTTGGTTTCTCTAAGGATTGGATGGATTGGATTATGGGATGTATCTCTTCAGTTTCCTACTTAGTTCTTATCAATGGTAGGCCTTCTCAGTCATTCCCAACTTCCAGAGGTATTAGGCAAGGTGACCCGCTATCCCCTTATTTATTCATCATTCTTGTTGAATGCTTGGGTAGGACTATAACCAAAAAGAGGGAAAACAAAATCCTTGAGGGAGTTACCATTGCTCATGGAGCTAGACCTATCTCTCATATTCAATTTGTGGATGACTCTACTCTTTTAGGTAAAGCTACAATTAAGGAAGCTTCTAATATTAAGCAAATCATTAGCTGTTTTTCTAAGGCTATCGGGCAATTGATCAATGAAGACAAATCTAAAGTTATTTTCTTTCATTGCTCTGCTAGACAAGAATCCATGGTCTTGGATAAATTAAGATATAAGAAGACCTCTCTTCCAATCACTTATTTAGGTATTCCCATAAATATTCAAAGGCAAAAAAATAAAGATTGGAATTGGTTGTTGGACAAAGTCAAGAAGAAAATTAGAAAGTGGACCAACAAGTGGCTTTCTTCTGGGGGTAGAATCACCTTGGTAAAATCAGTCCTTCAAGCTATTCCTATTTATGTTTCTTCCGTTTTGAATATCCCAAAGGCTTTTCTTCGAGAATTGGATCAAATCAGTCATCATTTCCTTTGGAGTGGTACTAAGGAGAAAATAAAATGGGCCTTGGTGAAATGGGATACTTTATGTCTTCCTAAGAGTGAAGGGGGGTTAGGATTTCGGTCTTCCATTAATAACAACAAATATTTAGCTGCTAAATTATATTGGAGGATGTTGCATAACCCCAATGCTCTTTGGGCCAATAATATCCATGCTAAATATGCTGAGAACAAAAGTCCTGAAGACCTTGTTCGCTATCAAATTCCTACCAAAGGTTCTCCCATTTTAGCAGTTCTTAAGACTGGTGAGGATTTGATAAAGAAAAAATTATTTTGGATCATTCATAATGGTCAACAGGAAAATTTTTGGATAGATTCTTGGGATGGTCACAAGCCTTTGATAACTCGGTTTCTCGATTGGAGGCCTTGGATGGAGGAGCTTCACCAAGCTAATTGGATAAAGGTGGCTAATTATTGTACCATATCGGTAATTCAAAGGTTGGTAGATATTGGATCCCTATTGAGGACTGGCCTATTCAAATCCCGGAAAGGCAAAGACAAGATATCCAAGGCATCCTTCATATGAGATCCCTCTCTTGGTCCCATGAAAAAGATTGTTTTGGATGGAACAACACTACTAAGGGTGAGTATTCAGTTGCTCAAGGTTATTTGACCTTATGCCATAATAATCCCAACCATTCTTTCGACATATTTTCTCGATTGTGGGCTCAAAAGCTCTAGCCTAAGGTGAGGTTCTTTAATTGGATTTTATTGCATCGTAGGGTGCTTACTGGTGAGCAACTTATGAAGCGTGGTTTTCATGGCCCTTTTAGATGTGAAATGTGTGAAGAGAATGTAGAAAATCTCAACCATATTTTTATTGAGTGTACTTTAGCCTCCGAGCTATGGAGGAGAATGGCCACTTTACTTGGCTTACAATGGTCCAATTTTTTTACTTTTGAACAACTTTGGAGGGATTGGCCTAATCAAGAGGGTGTTGATCATTTTATTAGGCAGTTAGTTTGGATGGGTTCTACCATTCTTCTTTGGAATATTTGGAATGAAAGGAACAACTGAATTTTTAATCAAGATAGGAAGGATATTCACTATATTTGGCAAAAGACCATAGCCAACTTAGTTGAATCAGTCCATCAACTCCTTAATCACCCCCAAAACTCCCACCAAAGATGGGATCAAGTGATGCAAAGATTGAAGATTAAATCTTCTAAGGGAAACCAACTTAAAGGGAATGTGAGTATTAGTAAGATGGATAGGACTAGAAATTGGAAACCTCCTCCTAAGGATTTTGGAAAAGTCAATATTGATGGAGCCTCTAGAGGGAACCCTGGAAAAGCCAGTGTGGGAGGAATTGGTAGACTTTCAGATGGCTCCCTAGTTTTTACTTTTGCTGAGAATTTGGGTATTCTTTCCAATAACCTTGCTGAGGGGTATGGTATCCTTAGAGGCCTTCAGGAGGCTACCTAAGGTTGGATGGGAAAAGGTGTTAGTTGAGTCTAACTCTCAACTTATGATTAATATCTTGAAGACTCCTTCTAAGAATCATAAGGTGGATTGGAGAATAAAAAGAATTATTGAGAAGATTCAATTAATCCAGATGGGATTTTTGAAAGTTGATTACAATCATGTGGTCAGAGATCAAAACAAGAGTGTTGATGCTTTAGCTAATTGGGCTTTGGACAAAGGTGATCTTACTTGTTATGGCCACCCTCCTATATGGTGGGCTTCTCAAATTAGGGAAGCTCTTATTTCTATCATTTCCTTGGATGGCTCTAGTTCTGAAGGTACCTAGTTTCTTCTTGTTTTTTTTTTTGCTTCTCTTTGGTTCATTCAGTTTTTTTTAGTTCCCTAGCTCATTCTATTCTTTATTTTGTTTCCTCTATTGATTCTTGCCTTAATAGTCTTCTAGTCTAGATAGGTCATTATTATGTTCAATTTTTTTTTTTTGTTTAGTTTTTTAAGGTGGGTGGGTTCTTTTGTTTTGTTTTGTTTTTGTGTTCTTTGTGTTGTTTTTTGTTGTTCATGTGTTTTTGTTGTTTTGTTTTTTTTTTTAATGTTTTTTGTTATTGTTCTTGTGTTTTTTTCATTCTTGTTCTTGGGTTTCTCTTTGTTTGTGTTATTTCGTGTTTTTATGTGTGAGTGTTTTCTATGTTTTTTGTTTTTGTTTATTGTCTGTTGTTGGTTGTTTTTTATTTTTATTTTTTTTTAATTTTTTAGGTTTTGGTTGTGTTTATTTTTCATGTTTTTTTTGGGTTATGTCTTTGTAGTGTTATGTTGTTTTTGTCTTGTTTGTGTTTTGTTATGTGGTTCTTGTGTTTTTCTATGTGGTTTGTGTTGTGGTTTCTTTTATCTTATTGTGCATGTTTGGTTGTGCTTTTGTTTTTGACACACTCAAGGAGCATGTTTTTTATTTTATTTTATTATTTTTGTTGTTATTTACTTATTTTTAAATTGGTTTTGTGTGTTTGTTTGCTCCTTGAGTATGTCAAAGGTGGTAGGCTAGGTCCGAGTCCTGGGCATTTTTTGTAGAATGGATACCCCTGCCTCCTTGGGTCTTACTCGAAAGTGGCATCCCTTTTGGGATGTTTTCCACAAATAAAAAAAGAATTGGACAAAAACATTAAAGAGAAAGGGAGGCTTGAGGCTGCACGGGTTTTGAGGATGGAGAAGGCGATGAACGGGCTACCTAGGATGGGGGTGCGTAAGAGAGAAGGGGGAAGCAAAAGAACGAATAAAGGTGCGTGAAAGGGAGAGGAACGAAGAAAGGTGCATGAGAGGAAGAGCGAGTAAGTTCCAGCATCTTGTCCCCAACAGAAATGATTAGTATTACTGTTTGGGTTAAATATTGGAGGAGGTTAAATTAAATCATTAATGGCCTATGGCTTTGTACTATAATAAACCTAGAGAGGAACTGAAAATCAACCTCGTATGTTACTTTTGCAAATGCCTATCACATTGAGATTGTAAGACTTGTACGATATTTTTAGACATCTCTATGGTCTATGGTAAACCCCTAAAATCTACGCCTTATGAATACGATTCTACCTTGGAAAACATCTTAAACACCTTTAGGAGCTAGGTGGAATCATTCCTAAAACAAACAACCCTATTTATTTGAAGATGCATCGTTATACCTAGGTGTTGTAGGTGAGTTGGAGAGGAGAGGGCAATCCTCCAAGGGAGGTCCCAAGTTCAAATCTCCACCCTACCAAAAAGCTGAATTGGGTATCTAAAATCCAATTGATAATGTTGGTGCGGGCAGGATCGGGTGTGATCCTCGAGTGACTTTGACGGTGTAGAACCCCTTGTTCGTGGTCTCTCAGACCAAGGCGGCTTTGCAAGGGGTTTTTTGCTTAAAAAAAAAAATATGCATCGTTATGAATTTTAATGGAGTCTATTTAATTTTTGATAATTGTGCTAAGTGCAGCAAGATATAACTCCACTTCTCTCAAACAAAACTAGAGGTTGTTGTGTGTTAAAGCCACTATTTAATGCTTTAAATGGGATGTCCCTAATATTTACTTGTTTATGCATTCACGTATCGTTTAGATCATATTTTCCTTAGTTAAGCTTCAAGGGCATCGACTTTGTTTTGTGTTGCAGTCCTTCCATACTATAGCTACGTCAAAGGCTCTCCACTAACCTGTTGTCCTATGAGCAATTTGTATCTAAGCATTAATGCCAAGTGAACCCAACATAGGTCATCCACAGGTATTTGGGGAGGGGTTTTGAGTTATCTGAAGCCACCTAGAATCCTATGCGCTCTCATAGCCAGTAGTGAGATGTCTTTCCTATTTCTTAAACCTACTATCCCACCTACATTATTATGGTATGAAGGAACCTGGTATGAGTAAGGCACAGTGAAGCCTACGGTCGGGCTCACCTAAAGCTTTATCTCATTGGACCATATTCGACGTAAGCCTATGTGTGGCAGTGTTATCTCCAATTGGAGGGTTTAGGGGAGGAACTACCTGTTCTCGGTCTGTGCTATGTAAAACCACCTTGTAATGTGAATATAGTTGTGGTTTCATAGGCTCTTTAGAGCATGTGATAGTTTTAAGAAGGGAAAACCTTGCTTGTCTACGTGACCACGCTATGGCGGTCACGTTAGCATTGGATGTGAGCCCTAGACGCGATGGCTAGGATGCAAACCAAGTAGATGTGGGTTGTATTAACCGGCACGTTCGACCAAGCCTAAATGTCAACTATGGTAGTTGCTTGTGAACCTACTCTTGGTTGTAGGGTGGGATTGGTTCTCAGGTCTTATAAGTTAGCCTAGGCCTATGGCCAATTTAAGATATTAACCCTCTGATTATATATTTAATGAGTTATCTCCTTGATTATTATTTCATTAAATATTATGGGGATATAAATTAAAGTTGTTAGGCTTTGATTTATTAAATAATTGAAGGAAGGTTTAATGAGTTATCTCCTTGATTATTATTTCATTAAATAATATAGGGATATAAATTAAAGTTGTTAGGCTTTGATTTATTAAATAAATGAAAGAATGGTTTATAAATTAGGGGTTAGGGGCCTTTTAATTTATAAATTGCAAGAGAAAGGATATATTTTTAGATTAAGGGAGTAAAGCTTTAATTTAGTAAATACATGGAAGTTTTGTTTTAAAGGTTGAAGGTTTGGGACTTTGAATTTATAAAATGAAAGTGGATTTAATAAAGGGATTATGTTATAATTATTTATTAAATTCAAGTTGGAGGAAATTATAATGTTTCATGTAATTAAAGTTGGGAACTTGTGATTAATGAAATTATAATTGTTTTAAAGGTTAAAGGTATGGGACTTTAATGCTTTAAGACATGATTGATTTGATTAAAGTTAAACCCTGATCTAAGTTGTGCTTGTTGAATAAACTCTCTAAAGGTACTTGAGAGGTGAAAGTAAAAGTAATGGTTCTTTTATGATATTCACTATGCATTAGATGGTTGGAAACTTAATTGAATTTTGTATAGTTGCAATTTGGTAAAGTAAATGTTATATGCATTTAGAGGTATGCCTATCCTGAACCATGAGTACCCTGATCCCCTACTATCCTCAAAAAGAATCCATGGGAAGCAAGGAGGAGCAAGGAGTTCGATGGGATCAAAGTATAGGTAACTGTGTTAATGTTGATTTACTTATGCTCAAATAGACTAGAATTATGGGGAGATATCCCTGATGCAGTTAATGTAATATTCTTTGTAGTATGAAGGATTTACCATACAATATTATATGTAATAACTATTTATTGGTTTAGAGAAGGCACTTTTACTTTATTTCCATGTTGGTTATATTATGTAATTGATTCTCTTTCCATTGAGGATATTCTCTTTTAGTGTTATTTCTTCCTTTATTTTTTGGATGCTTAGTAACTATGTTTTGCTTGTTTGGTATCTAGATGTATACTTGTTTGTTTGCTTGATAATAAAACTAAAGAGTAGAGTTCTAGGGTGAACTCAGAGGTGACCTAAGGGAATTAAGAACCCCTTAGGGTGAACATAGGAGACCTAAGGGAATTGAGACCCCCTTAGGGAGATAAAGGACTAAGTTGTGGAGAGACTACATCTGAGTTAAGATAGCTCATCGTGTAGATGATATGGATAGCTTAACTCATAATACTCGTAGCATACCTACACATAATGGCTTGTGTATGGTATGGTGATGCGTGTATACCTTCGATTGAACTAAGGGTGATAAGTCTAGCTCATCAAGAGTGATGGGATAGATAGGCTTATTTGCAGTAACACATGATACGCCTACATAGATGGGACTTGTGTTAGGGTACCTCGTGAGATGTAGCTTTTAGAAAACTTAGGGGATTTAAACTTTAGGTAAATATTAGTGTGGGTTAGGGGTTCATGGATGGTTCATGAATCTCTCTCCTTAGTAAAAAAAAACTTTTCTTATTTTTGTATTTTTCTGTTTGTGTATTTTTGGGTCATTACATTTGGTATCAGAGCTCTAGGTACGAGGGTATAGAGCTTCTATGTGTGCTAAAGGGAATTAGATGTCTCCAATGAAGGCTTGCTTAAGGTATAGGCTAAATCTGGGATGACCTAAAATACCCTAATTGCTAAAATCTAATGGGAATTAACCCCAAGGGTGAGTGGATGTTAGGATACCTTAGTATGGGCTTCGGTATTGATGACACATCCTAACCTAGGATATTACCCTAGTTAGATTGTTAATGCATCTAGCAAGAGAACTCTGTATTATGGCTTGAATTAGAGATACAACTTAAGATGAAACTATAATATAATATTCTTTCTTGGATGGAACCAGGTTAAGATGCCACCTAAGACTAGAAGAGGGAGGCCTACACCTAGAAAAACTTGACAAAGTAATGTCAAAGAAGAAAACTAGGATGGGGGACCAATAAGCCCCAATAGGGAGGTAGAAGACCTCACCGCTATGGTCATTGCTATGCAGGATCAGATAAGATAATTGTTGGAAATAGCTACGAACTAGAATTCGCAAGCTCGAGGCTCAGAGATTGGTCTAGATAGTGGACTAACTATGGAACAAGTGCAAGCCAGAGCCTTAGTAGAAAAGGAAATAACTAGGGACATGAAAAATATTAGTATCTCCAAGTTTTATGGGGAGGGCGAAGGAGATGCAGTGGAAGCATGGTTGAGAGAAGCAGAGGTTCACTTTACGATAAAAGGCTACTCATCAAGAACCCAAACACTTTGGGCTACAATCAACCTGGAAGGGGTTGCTCTAGAATGGTGGGAAACCCACTATGAGGAAACTAATATTGAACCTATTAATACCCCATGGGAAGAATTTATAAGCATATTTAAGAAGAGGTTCCTAATAGAGCATTTCTATGCCCTAAAGTTTGAGGAGTTTGCTAGTCTGAAACAAGGAACCAACATAGTGGAGGTGTACTATAAAAATTTGGTAAGATTGTTTAAGTATGTACCTATTTATAATGAGAAAATATGGGTTCACAAGTTCACTCTTGGATTGGAGTCTAGGATAAAGCATGATGTAGACATGCAGGAGCCTAAATCATTGCAAAAGGTGTATGACCTAGCAAAGAAAGTAGAGTCACACTTCTGTTATAAATATGGCACCTTACCCAAGCAAGCTCGATAGGAACTAAAGAAGAGGAATAGTGATGGGTTTGTAAAATGGGAGGTTGATCAAGATCGAAAGGCTAAGAACCCCCAAAATCCTGAAAAGAAACCTAATGGAAATCAGAAGAAGTTCAAAAGGAACTTTCATAAGAAGGATAACAAACCCAATAATACAAAACCTCAACCACAGAAGTCACAAGCTCTAGCTCCAGTAGTTAAGACAGGGTATCAAAAACCTAAAAAATAGCAAGGACCCAAGGAGGGATGCTACAATTTTCGGGGACCTCATTACTATAATCAATGTCCATATCGAGCAGGGACTAGCACAACTACTACAAAAGGAAAGGAACCAAAACATCGGATCTATGCCGCAACCAAAAAGCAAAAGCTAGAGGGGCAAGCCACCCCATTACTTGTGAAAGGTAAGGTTTTCAATAAACAAGTAAATATTTTGATAGATAGTGGGGCCACTGATAGCTTTATTTCTTCTAATCTAGCAAGGATTGTGTCAAAAAGGCTAGGATATTTGGCTCAAGGGTGGAAGGTTGAGTATGGTTCTAGGTAGACCTACTCGGTAAACCAGTGTTATCCTATGGCAGAAATCACTCTATCTAATGGGACCATGGGATGTTGTTTATATGTAGCTCCCCTACATGCCTTTGATGTGATCCTAGGGATGGATTGGCTACAGGCTCATAAAGCCTTAGTCAATTTTCAAGACCGATGGGTTGAATATTCAAAAGAAGGTGGGAGGAGACTAAGAATTCATAGCAAACAAGGGGTGTTTGAACCTCAGATGTTGTCAGCTATGCAATTGAAAAAGACCCTAAAGAAAGGAGGAATAGTGTATGTAGTAAAACTTAATGAAGTGGAAGATGATGAGGAAAGAGAAATACTAAGGCAACATCCAATTTTATAGGATTTTAAGGATGTATTTCCAAAGGATTTACCTGGACTACCTCCTGTACGAGAATTTGACTTTACAATTGATCTTATGACAGGATATGAACCTATTCATAGATCCTCGTATAGGATGAATCCTATTGAAATGCAAGAACTGAAGGTTCAATTGCAAGGATTATTAGAGAAAGGTTTGATAAAACCAAGTGTGTCACCATGGGGTGTGCACTGTTTTGTTCATGAAAAATAAGGATGGTTCTTTAAGATTATGCATTGATTACAGGATGTTAAATAAAGCTACAATCAAGAATCGATATCCTCTACCTAGGATTGAAGATTTGTTTGATCAACTAAAATATGCCAAGGTGTTTACTAAGATCGATCTAAGATCAGGGTACCACCAGTTAAGAATTCGTGAGGAAGACACTCACAAGATGACATTTAAGACTAGGTATGGGCATTATGAGTTTACGATCCTACCCTTTGGACTGACTAATGCCCTAGCTACTTTCATGAACTTAATGAACAATGTGTTCAGAAGACACTTGGACCAGTTTGTCCTGGTATTCCTAGATGATATCCTTATATACTCTTGAGATAGAGAAGAGCATGATAAACATCTCAGGATCATGTTAGAATTTCTAAGGAAGAATCAAATTTATGGAAATCTAGCTAAGAGTGAATTCTATGTTCCAGAGGTACGATATCTTGGACACATCATATCAGTAGAAGGAATTGTTGTGGATCTAGAGAAGATAGAGGCTATCTTAAATTGGCCACCCCCTACTAATGTGATTGAAGTGCAAAGCTTCATGGGGTTAATGGGCTACTATAGATGTTATATAAAGGATTACTCCAAGATTGCGGGACCAATAACTAACCTTCAGAAGAAGGGAAAGGAATTCAAGTGGTCAAAAAAATGTGAGGTTGCCTTTGCATTACTAAAGCATAAGCTTACTACCACACCAATACTAAAGGTTCTCAATCCACAAGGGGACTTTTCAGTGTGCATTGATGCATCAATAGATGGGTTAGGAGGGGTACTCTCACAAGAGGAGTCAGTAGTGGCATATACTTCAAGGAAGCTCAAAAAGCATGAAGTTAATTATGCTACGCATGATTTAGAGCTAGCTGTAGTGGTGCATGCTTTAAAGGTTTGGTACCACTACTTAGTGGGAAGACCCTTTGAATTAAATACTGACCATCAAAGTTTACGGTACATATTCACCCAACCAATACTCAATGCGAGATAGAGGAGATGGGTGGAATTCCTCACTGAGTATGATTTCGAGATCGAGTACATAAAAGGAAAGGAGAATAAAGTAGTTGATGCTTTGAGTAGAAGAAAATATATAACAACCATAACTAAAATTCACATGGACCTGATGGATCGAGTGAGACAGGAGCAATCTCAGGATGAGTATTGCCAAGAAATTCGAGTTAAGATGAACAGAGATCCTGAAGGAAATAAGGAATTTAGTATGAAATATGACTTTTTGTGTTATAAAGGAAGGGTCATCATACCAAAAATGGGTGATTTGAGGAACTTGATAATGCAAGAAGCCCATAGATCTCCTTATTCTGCTCATCTAGGAGGAGCCAAAATGCGAGAAAACATGAAAAGAACCTTCTTTTGGGTAGGAATGAAGAAGGACATCATGGATTTTGTTGCTCGATGCCTCGAATGTCAGAAAGTTAAGGCAGAATGCTAGCATCCTGTAGGAAAACTATATCTGCATGATATACCTACGCAAAAATGGTAGGTTATATCCATGGATTTTATAGTAGGTTTACCCAAAACTCGGTACCAACATGATGCCATCTTTGTAGTGGTCGAAAATTTGACTAAAGTTACCCATTTCATATCGAGGAATACCAAGGACGATGCTCAGGTGGTGGCTAGCAGATTTTTCAAAGAGGTATTCCGATTGCATGGATTTCTTGAGGTAATTATCTCAGATAGAGACTCCAAATTCACTTCTGAATTTTGGAAATCCCTTCATAGTGCAGTTGGTATGAAACTGAATATGAGTTCAGCATACCACCCCGAGATAGATGGCCAAATGGAGCGGGTAAACCAAGTTCTAGAAGACATGCTTCGCATGTACTGCATGGATCATAAGTCTCATTGGGAAGATTGTCTACCCTTGGTAGAGTTTACCTACAATAATGGACATCACTCCTCACTAGGAATGGCACCTTTCGATGCCTTGTATGGGTGAAGGTGTAGAACACCATTGTCTTGGGATAACCTAGAAGATCGAGTTGTGATTGGGCCAGAAATGGTCAGGGTGATGGAAGATCAGCTAAAGGAAATTAGGCAAAGGCTTAAAGAAGTTGTGGATAGGTAGAAAAGTTATGCAGATCTAAAAAGGACTCCAAGAGAGTATTCTGTTGGAGATAAGGTGTTCTTAAGGGTTAAGCCAAAGAAAAGTGCTATCAAATCCATGAAGTTGGATCCACATTTTGTGGGGCCCTTTGAGATCATGGAAAATATCAGTCCGATTGCATACCGACTTGCATTACCACCTAATCTATCCAAAATCCATGACACCTTCCACATATCCTTGCTTAGGAAATATGTTGCTGACCCTGAACATGTGTGGGATGTTTCTAATTTGCAGATGGCAAATCTAGAGACCATTGAAGTACTACCAGTGAATATCCTTGAGTTTCATTCTAAGTCTATGCGAAATCAGACTCTTGAGCAATGTAAGGTCTAGTGGGACCAGTTTTCTGAGAAAAATGCCACTTGGGAGAAAGTGGAGGTTATGCAAAAATATTTTCCCTTTTTGTTTGAAGCTATATAATGTAATAATTTTTATTTTCTATCAAAACCAAAAGAAGCTGGAAACACCGAGGATGATGTTTAATTCTAGCGGGGGAGGATGTCATGACCCTCCCTAGCGGACTATTTGGCACAAAGAAACAATGTATTTACCTATGATGTGGTAATACCTAGTTTGAACAATTGAACCAACTATATGATGTTTAGTTGATTTAGAAGGGTATGTTATCGCTAACATATTGCCAAGTGTGCAGGATCAGGTACGCTCGTAGGTGGAGAAGGTAGAAGCATCCACCAGAAATGAGGGTACTTAAGATCAGGGGAAATGATGATTAAGGTACTCGGAGGTAACATGGATAGATACCTTCATATAGGCATGCATTATCGGAAGGGATAATCATCAATAACTGATCACCTTGAGCCTTAGTTGATAGCCTAGTAGCTATCGTAAATCCTTTGGCTGAGATAGGCGATTGGGTTGATGGAAAGACTCCCTCTTTGTTGTTTTGTAAACTTGATTGCTCTCTACTGCATTATGGATTAAGTAACATGATGTTGGAATTCAATAGGAGAACATTTTGCAATATGAATGTGGATGCGTAAAGCAAATTGTTATTTTGAAATAATGTTAGAGCATTTCTTCTTGATGAAAGGTTGATTTAATTTAAATGGTGGATGAAAAGTCATTTAAATTAATTAATGAAGTTTGAATTTAGTGATAATGTAGATTCATTTAAATTCATTAATAAACCCTAATCTAAATGAAGAATGAAAATTCATTTAAAAATTAAATAGGTATTACTATTTGAAAACAATAATGGAGTTTTGTTGTTAAATAAAAGTAGTACATTTTAAATGATAATAAAATATCATTTAGGGGATATTTTAGAGAAATATATTATTTATATTTAAATAATAAATATAAAATTGCTTACCTCTATTTAGTGCAGGCTACTCTATGAAGCATAGGGGAACTATTATATCCAAATATGGAAATAATAAATATAAAATTGCTTACCTCTATTTAGTGCAGGCTACTCTATGAAGCATAGGGGAACTATTATATCCAAATATGGAAATAATAAATATGAAAATTGCTTGTCACCCAAGGGAGGATAAGAATGAGATGAAAACATAAAGAAAAGGGAGGCTCGAGGTTGCATGGTTTTTGAAGAGGATGGAGAAGGCGATGAACGGGCTACCTAGGATGAGGGGGCACGTAAGAGAGAAGGTGGAAGCAAGAGAGAATGAACAAAGGTGCGTGAAAGGTAGAGGAATGAAGAGAGGTACGTGAGAGGAAGAGCAAGGAGAAAGTGAGGAAGTTCCAACATCTTGGGGAGTCCAACACCCGATAAAAATGGTTAGTATTACTATCTGGGTTAAATGTTGGAGGAGATTAAATTAAAATATTATTAGCCTATGGCTTTGGGGCTGTAATAAACCAAGAAAAGAACTAGAATCAACCTTGTATGTTACTTTCGGAAATGCCATCACGTTGAGCTTGTAAGACTTGAATGGTAGCTTTGGACGTCTCTCTAGCCTATGTTAAACTCCTAGAAACCATACCTTCTGAATTTGATTCTACCTTGGACAACATCTTAAATACCTTCGGGAACCTGGTGAAATCATTCCCAACAACCTTGTCCATTTGGGAGAGCATCGTTACAAATTTTAATGGAGTTTAGTTTCAATTTTGATAATTGTGCTAGTGCAGTGAGTTAATGCCTTGTCTCTCAGTTAGAACCAGAGGTTGTTATGGGTTTAAGCCATTCTGTTTGATGTTGTAAATAGAATGTCCCTCTTATCTTCCAGTATTCGCATTGGTGCATCATTTAGATCAAATTTTCCTTGTTTAGCTTCAAGGGCATCGACTTTGTTCTATGACAGTCTGTATCTAAGCATTATTACCAAGTGAACCCAACATAGGTCATCTACAGGCATTTGGGGAGGGGTTTTGAGCTATCTGAAGCCACCTAGAATCCTATGCACTCTCACAGCTAGTAGTGAGATGTATTTCCTATTTCTTAAACCTACTATCCCACCTACATTATTATGGTATGAAGGAACATGGTATGAGTAAGGCACAATGAAGCCTATGGTCAGGCTCACCTAAAGATTTATCTCATTGGACCATCTTTGATGTAAGCCTATGTGTGGTAGTGTTATCTCTAGTTGGAGGGTTTAGGGGAGGAACTACCTGTTCTCGGTCTGTGTTGTGTAAAACCACCTTGTAATGTGAAGATAGTTGTGGTTTCATAGGCTCTTCAGAGCATGTGATAGTTTTAAGGAAGGAAATCTTGCTTGGCTGCATGACCATGTTGTGGTGGTCACGTTAGCATTGGATGTGAGCCCTAGCCATGGAGGCTAGAATGCAAACCAAGTAGACGTGGGTTGTATTAACCGACACGTTCGACCAAGCCTAAATGTCAACTGTGGTAGTTGCTTGTGAACCTACTCTTGGTTGTAGGGTGGGATTGGTTCTCAGGTCTTATAAGTTAGCCTAGGCCTATGGCCAATTTAAGATATTAACCCTCTGATTATATATTTAATGAGTTATCTCCTTGATTGTTATTTCATTAAATATTATGGGGTAATAAATTAAAGTTGTTAGGCTTTGATTTATTAAATAATTGAAGGAAGGTTTAATGAGTTATCTCCTTGATTATTATTTCATTAAATAATATAGGGATATAAATTAAAGTTGTTAGGATTTGATTTATTAAATAATTGAAGGAAGGTTTAATGAGTTATTCTTGATTATTATTTCATTAAATAATATAGGGATATAAATTAAAGTTGTTAGGCTTTGATTTATTAAATAAATGAAAGAATGGTTTATAAATTAGGGGTTGGGGGCCTTTTAATTTATAAAATGCAAGAGAAAGGATATATTTCTAGATTAAGGGAGTAAATATTTAATTTAGTAAATACATGAAGTTTGTTTTAAAGGTTGAAGGTTTGGGACTTTGACTTTATAAAATGAAAGTGGATTTAATAAAGGGATTATGTTATAATTATTTATTAAATTCAAGTTGGAGGAAATTATAATGTTTCATGTAATTAAAGTTGGGAACTTGTGATTAATGAAATTATAATTGTTTTAAAGGTTAAAGGTATGGGACTTTAATGCTTTAAGACATGATTGATTTGATTAAAGTTAAACCCTGATCTAAGTTGTGCTTGTTGAATAAACTCTCTAAAGGTACTTGAGAGGTGAAAGTAAAAGTAAGGGTTCTTTTATGACATTCACTATGCATTAGATGGTTGGAAACTTAATTGAATTTTGTATAGTTGCAATTTGGCAAAGTAAATGTTATATGCATTTAGAGGCATGCCTATCCTGAACCATGAGTACCCTGATCCCCTACTATCCTCAAAAATAATCCATGGGAAGCAAGGAGGAGCAAGGAGTTCGATGGGATCAAAGTATAGGTAACTGTGTTAATGTTGATTTACTTATGCTCAAATAGACTAGAATTGTGGGGAGATATCCCTGATGCAGTTAATGTAATATTCTTTGTAGTATGAAGGATTTACCATACAAGATTATATGTAATAACTATTTATTGGTTTAGAGAAGGCACTTTTACTTTATTTCCACATTGGTTATATTATGTAATTGATTCTCTTTCCGTTGAGGATATTCTCTTTTAGTGCTATTTCTTCCTTTATTTTCTGGATGCTTAGTAACTATGTTTTGCTTGTTTGGTATCTAGATGTATACTTGTTTGTTTGCTTGATAATAAAACCAAAGAGTAGAGTTCTAGGGTGAACTCAGAGGTGACCTAAGGGAATTAAGAACCCCTTAGGGTGAACATAGGAGACCTAAGGGAATTGAGACCCCCTTAGGGAGATAAAGGACTAAGTTGTGGAGAGACTACATCTGAGTTAAGATAGCTCATCGTGTAGATGAGATGGATAGCTTAACTCGCAATACTCGTAGCATACCTACACATAATGGCTTGTGTATGGTATGGTGATGCGTGTATACCTTCGATTGAATTGAGGGTGATAAGTCTAGCTCATCAAGAGTGATGGGATAGATAGGCTTATTTGCAGTAACACATGATACGCCTACATAGATGGGACTTGTGTTAGGGTACCTCGTGAGATGTAGCTTTTAGGAAAACTTAGGGGATTTAAAATTTAGGTAAATATTAGTGTGGGTTAGGGGTTCATGGATGGTTCATGAATCTCTCTCCTTAGTAAAAAAAAAACTTTTCTTATTTTTGTATTTTTTTTGTTTGTGTGTTTTTGGGTCATTACATTATTGTGAATGTTGTTAAAAGGAGTGATAAGGATATTAAGTGTTTGAATTGAAGTTTAGATTAAGAAGAAAAAGGAAAATTATAGATTAGATTTGTAAGCAGATTTGTGATCAGATTTGGGAGTAGATGAGCAGTGTTTGGAGAAATGTTGTGACCAGGTTTTGGAGTAGATTTGAGCAGTTTTTATGAGTAGGTTTTGAAGTTGACTTGAGCAAGGGAATTGGTGTCTCATGTGGGTTGGTGCCCATAAAATTGAGCAAGGGGATTTGTGTCTCTTATGGATTGGTGACCATAAACTTGTATAGGGGATTGGTGTCTCCTGTGGATTGGTATCCACGGACTTGTATAGGGGATTGGTGTCTCCTATGGATTGGTGTCCACAAAATTTATTGAAGAAAAATATAAGCAATATTTTGCTATGGTTTTCTCTCGAGAGGGTGTTTACACGTAAAAATCTATCTCTTATGTGTGTGGTGATTTATGCATTGTTTCATTATTTCATTGATATTATTTGAAGTTATTGCTTTGAAAAGAAAAAAGAAAAAGTTTTATCTTATGTTGTTCACCCCCTCTCAGTATAAGATTGTGTTCTTCAAAACCTTGCTAGGTAGATGACTCATGTATCTTAGAATATCTCAATGGGGAGCATCTATGAAATTAATAAATAAGGATGAAACTTTAATATTGTGAATGCATTATAAAATGTTCAAACAAGGTAACTATTAAAAATAAATATCCTTTTTACCATATTTATGACATACTCAATTAGCTTAGAGGAGCTATAATATTATCTCAAATTGACCCTCGATTAGGATACAACCAATTGAGGATTAAGGAAGTAGATGTTCCTAATATTGGTTTTTGAATTAATATGGTCATTATGAGTTCAATGGTTACATTTGGGCTTACAAATAATCTAAGAAAATTACCAAATCTCATGAATAATATGTTTAGGGATCTATTGGATAAATTTGTACTTCTCAATTCATATTTTAATTTCTCCTTGAATGAAGAATAATATATTGAGACTTGTAAATTATATTAAAGTCTATATAGGAGTAAGTGTCATTGTTTGCTAACTCATTACCATTCAAATTTGCATCCAAGTTGGTTTATGAGCTAAGTTCTATGGATGGAAAGATAAATTTTTATTTACTATAAGGGTTAATATTTTAAAATTAAAAATTATGGGTAGAGTATAGTCTATCGGTGCAACCATATAGTAATTGGTGTGTACACTGGTGCTGCAAGTTCTACACTTTATCTCAAGAAAATAGGGAACTCCAACATAGAGGATTCAAACCATCTATAGAGGAGGTTGAGTGTAGTCATGCAATGAATGTTGTATGTACTAGTGCTATAAGTGCTACACTCCATCTCAAGAAAATAGGAAACTCCAAAACATAGGATTTAAGCAATCTACAAAGGAGGTTAAGTGTGGAATCCATTGGGCATGATATTTTCTTGATGAGGAATCGGTAAATAATTAAGGGTTCCACCATTCTTATTTTTCCAAGGTATTTGAGGGAAAAAATAAAAGAATCCTTTATAATTAAAAAACAATATGACATGAGAGTTCTTGCCCTTTTGAGGTTTTTCTTACAAAAATTTAGGTAAGGCCTTTATTTTAGTTTTGGAGGAAATCAATAATTATTTTGTAATGTAAGGGATATGTGAGATTGATGCATGGAGGGTAGGGTTTGGATTATTTGTTTTTGTGTTTTTGGTGCATCGATTCAAACCCTAGAACACAACTATATATTGTTGTTTTGTGTGCATTTGGTGACTTCTGCCATAGTAGGATGAGTAGCTACTTTTCCTTTCCTTATTTCTATAGCTTCATTTTTGTGATCCTATTTGCCTTTAGTGTCGGATCAAGTGGACATCAACCTTCTCAAGAGTAATCTACCTCCAAAAGTAAACTTTGGTTTTGTTGGCTCTAGTCTTTTGTGACCTATTTCTTCTTCAAACCATAATGCCTTTGTTCCTAGTATGGGATATACACCAATGGTTGAAGTACACCCAAAAAATATTCTACATCCTATTGCTACCTTGTCTAAACGTGCCTTGGTTGGATGGTTCATCAAAATTTAGCCAAGCTTGACCACTATGGAAAAGTGTATATTTACAACCTAGGGGTCTAAGATCTCCAGTTATGAACTCCTACTCTGTGAAAGGGGGTACTTCATGGTCATATTGGAGTTCAAAGAAGACTATCATGCTATCTTTCATGGAGGGTCATGGTTTATGGACTCAAGTACCTTATTTTTGAACTTATGGACAACCCACTTTGACCCTCAAGTAGATGTTCCTGAGGAAGTTCTTGTTTGAGTAATATTGTCCTTTATTCCTCTCTTTTTTTGGAATAAACCCTCTTTAGATCTCATTGGAAATAATATTTGCAAGTTTATCAATTGGATTCCTCCTGAAAAAGTGAATGCTTCCTATGGTCACATATGTGTTCAATTAAATATAAAAAAAACTTACCTAAATATATTGGGATTAAGGTTATAGATTAGATTCACACACATGTTTTAGATTATGAGCATTTACCTTTCAAATGCCTATATTACCATGAGTACGGTCAATTTTCTAGATGTTGAAAGATTAGCTAGAAACCACAGAATAAGAAGGATTAAGCAAATAATGAAGG
The DNA here is from genome assembly GCA_028583015.1 of Wollemia nobilis. NCBI lineage: Eukaryota > Viridiplantae > Streptophyta > Pinopsida > Araucariales > Araucariaceae > Wollemia > Wollemia nobilis. Next base: position 3,597,096 of record JAQPPZ010003172.1, on the reverse strand, counting down.
ATTTCAACAAGCATAAACAAAGAAGAGGAATAGAAGGGATAGAAGCCAAAATACCAGACCTTCTAACTCCAAATACCTTGATAATGCTAACATGTATGATGCTCTAAAATTGAACCAGGGAAAATATCTCTAGGATGCCTTTGAGCAAGAAGAAGAAAACCATGAGCAAGCCCTTCTTGATGCTAAATTGGTAGATTAGGCACTATAGGAAAGGACAAGTGAAGAAGTTAATGAGGAAAGAGCTAAATAAAGTCATATTAAACTAAGGGATGACATCATACTCATTGATTTTTGCGTTGATCCTATTATAATATGATCCTCTTTTAAGCTGGGAAGGAAGTCTAACCAATAAATAAGAACTAAAGAAGCAAAGAAAAATGTTACATCTAAGACACAAGGTACAGTGGAGGGTCTCTCAAAAGGGAAGAAACCCACCAAAATATGATAATGCTTTCATAGAATTGTAGAGGCCTAGGTGAGGCCCTTAAGAAAACCTACTTCAAGTTAAAGGACCTTTGCTCTTGTTTAATAGGAATTTAGAAAATAAAGTTAGATAAAAAAATGCTTTTGAAGCATGCAAATGTGTTTGTATTAACTCTAAAATTGATGTTATTTATGTCCGAGGAGCCTCTAATGGCCTTCTTATAGCATGGGATAAAAATATTTATCCAAAATAGGTGGTAAGCAAAGTGAACAAGAGATTTTTATTATTTTTTATGTTGGAGGTTTCTCTTTCATGTATTTGAGTGTGTATACCCTTAACTCCCCAATTTCCAATAAGCGATGTTGGCTTTCAATTCTTTCCTACATTGTAGAAAGTAAGTCAATCAATTTGATCTTACTTGGAGATTTTAATTTTGTGATCTTTCCCTCCAAATAAGAGGTGGATCTAGTATTAGAGATCCTTATAGGGAGTATGTGGAATACGTCACTTCTCTTTTTGGTCTTCAAAACATCAAGCCTTCTAATGACCTCTATACTTGGACTAATTGAAGGACAATAAATCATTTTATTTCCAAAAGAATTGATAGGTTCTTGGTCCAGGTAGATATTCTCACATGTTTTTCTTCAATAACCATAAAAATCATCCAAAGCATAGTCTGATCATAAGACTATCCTTTTGTATAGTGGAAACAATTTTTTTGGGTCCCATCTCCTTCAAATATAGCCCAAATTAGGTTAACTTGAATGGATTTTTAGATGAATTTGAGTGTAGTTGGAAATATTGGTGCCCCTCTCACTATGCTTAAGATAGATGAAAGATCATAATTTCTAGGATTAAATTTGATCTTAGAAGCTGGATCAACTTGCATCATAATACCAAAAAATATAGACTTCTTATTCTTAGGCTAGGAGAAATAGAAAAGATTTTAGATCTAGCACCTCCTAGTGAAACACTAAAATTTGAGTTAGATTTCATTCTCTCTCAATTTCATGTGAAAGCTAGGCAAGAAGAACAATTTTGGAGACTCAAATCTTGTATGCCTAGCTATGTGAAGGAGACTTCAACACTAGGTTCTTTCACCGTAAGGCTCATCAGAGATATCAAAGGTATGATTTATGAAATTTAGTTGGACAATAGTGATAAGGTCTCCAAATTTTTAGAGATAATTTTTTTTGTGTAGACACTATGAGTCCCTTTATCAAAAATTAGATGGAAATCATTCTGGTTAGGCTATACTACTACAAAACATTCCTAAGGTAATAACTGAAGAAATAAAAATTTCTCTTTGTTAGACAATCATTCTAGAAGAACTTAAGGACATTGTATTAAGATCCTATTCTAGTTTAGACAGATTTACTAATACCTTCTACCACCAATTCTTTGATTTGTAGTTGCAAATATTCTTTAGATGATTATAGATATTCATAACAAGGTAAGTTGATTGATGCTATTAATTCTACCTTTTTAGCTTTGATTTCAAAGGAATATAATGCCTCAACCTTCAATCGATTGATGTCTATTTCTTTATGTAATGCTTCATATAAATTTATGACCAAAATCATAGACACTAGAATAAAAAACATCTAGATAAACTTATCTCTATCAATCAAGGAGGTTTCATCCCTGACAAGCAACTATATGAAAACATTGTGATTGCCCATAAGGACTTACATACAAACAATAAAGAATAAAAAAAAGGATTGAATGACAACATTGTGATTGTCCACAAGGCCTTACTTACCAATAGTAAAGAATAAAAAAAGGATTGTGGTTAAACTTGACATGGCCAATGCCTTTGATAGAGTGGATTTGGATTTTTTGGCCTAGGTGCTTAGTTCTTATGGATTACCTTTGTCTCTTTCCAAGTGGAGTTTTTATTGCATCAAAGACCCATGGGTTTCTACTATTATCAATGGTTATTTGAAAAGGTTATTTAGAGATTTTAGAGCTTATGCAAAGGTTACTCTTTATCTCCTTATTTTTTATATTATTTTAGCTAAATATTTGGGTAGATCTATCTCTACTAAAAGAAGGGCTAACAAAATAACTAGAATTAAGATAGTTGTTAGGGTCAAGGAGAGTAATAATGCCAATTTGTTGATGCTAATATAATGATGAAGGAAGCCTCCAAGATGAATGTCAAATAATTAAAGACTACCTAGACTTTTTTCTAAATTTGAGTCGTTATTGATGTTAACAAGTGCAAGTTTTACACTATCAACACTTCCTAAGATGAAAATAGGAGCTTTGCTCAAATTCTTCAATTTGTTCATGGTGCAATTTGTCCTTTTAAATATTTAGGGGTGTCTATGATTTTCAAGTTAAAGAGCTTTGATTGTTGGTCTAATTTAATGGAAAATATTGATAGGAGAATATTAACTTATAACAATGGTTGACATAGTATTGTTGGCAGATTGGTTTTGATTAAATATGTCATTTCATGCCTGCCTATCTACCAGCTTATGATATATCATACTCTTGTCTCAATCCTACAAGAACTTGAAAAAAATTAGGAACTTTATTTGGCAAGGGGGAAGGCAATATCATAGGAATAAATTCCTTCTTGTTAGCTAGAATCAAGTGACAAAAGAAAAATGTCAAGGGGGCTTGGGTATTTGATCTTCTTCTATTATGAGTAATGCTCTTGGGGCTAAAATTGTATGGAACTTAAGAAACCATCCAATGAACCTTTGGAAACAAATTATTATTCATGAGTATGAATTATTTCTATGTGAAGTATTATAAGGATATTATCTTGTGGAGTACCCCACATTGGGGGAATCACATTAAATATTGTGTCTCAATTGTGTATGGTGATTTGTGCTCATGCTTACTAATATTATGGATTATTTGCCGATGGAATTGATTTTAATATTTTCCTAAATTTTCACTACTAAGAGCATGGAAAGAGGTTAATAGTATGCTATGAATAAGATATAGTGCTTTTGTAGAATTATAGTTCAATATTGATTGATTTTGTAAGGTTTTAAAGGAAAATATTAAAATCAATTCCATCGACAAATAATCCATAATATTAGTAAGCCAAAAATTATTATTTTAATTTGTTTGAAGCCATTTGAAAACCCTAATGTTAATCCTCGAATTTTCTAGAATGCCTTATAACTCCCTAGTATGCTATGAATAAGATATAGTGCTTTTGTAGAATTATAGTTCAATATTGATTGATTTTGTAAGGTTTTAAAGGAAAATATTAAAATCAATATTATGATATGGTGAAATAATATGATTTGTGCTCATGCTTACTAATATTATGGATTATTTGCCGATGGAATTGATTTTAATATTTTCCTTTAAAACCTTACAAAATCAATCAATATTGAACTATAATTCTACAAAAGCACTATATCTTATTCATAGCATACTATTAACCTCTTTCCATTTCATGTGCATGATTTTTGGATGTTGAAAGAACATGAGTATCATTGTTATGTGAGATTGAGAACTATATTGAACTAGGGTTTGTGAAATAACATGAGTATCATTGTTATGTGAATCAATATTGAACTATAATTCTACAAAAGCACTATATCTTATTCATAGCATACTAGGGAGTTATAAGGCATTCTAGAAAATCTGAGGATTAACATTAGGGTTTTCAAATGGCACTATATCTTTGTACTATAACTCCATATTATTTTGCCTATGATAATATTATCCAATATTGGTATGTGGTTTTCTTATAATCATTGTATTGGATTGATTTCTTATAAATCATTGTACTGGATGATAAGAAATATGGGATAATAATATGAGTATCTTATTGATATTCATGTTTGCCTATATCTTATTCATAGCATACTAGGGAGTTATAAGACATTCTAGAAAATTTGAGGATTAACATTAGGGTTTTCAAATGGCTTCAAACAAATTAAAATAATAATTTCTCTTGGTGCTTGGGAAATGGTAATAGTATCAGGTTTCGGGATGAGTCTATTCTTGGTAATAAGCCAAGAATATTACCAAGAGATATAAATAAACAATAAGGATTAATGATTAAAACTAATATTAAATAAATAATATTATTTATTATTAATATTAATATTAATAATATTAATATTAAACTAATATTAATATTATTGATTTAATATTAGTTTTAATCATTAAGGATAATATCTCTTGGTGCTTGGGAAATGGTAATAGTATAAGGTATTGGGATGAGTCTATTCTTGGTAATAAGCCCTTCACTTCTTCTATTTTGAAGGATATTTTTTAGTTTATGAGTCAACTTGGGATCGATAAATTCGACCATATCATCACTTGGGAAGGAAATAAATGAAAATGGATTCAACTTCATGGATTTGATGCAAAACAACAAAGGTAGTGGTCTTAGGCCCAAAACAATTTATCGATATTCTTCCCACAAACCCAAACAATGAAGACTACTTTATTTGGGTAAAAATTAATTGTTCAAGCAACTATTCAGTCAAGGTTGGTGCATATCTCTAGAGAAGAGAGCCTTTGGAAAAAAAATTGAACCACATTTGGGGCCAAAATATTACCCCAAAAATAAAAGCTTTTCAATAGCTAGTACAACAAAACAAAATTCTAATTGGGAAACACCTCTCTAAAAGAGGAATTTTGGGCTCCCATATTTGTTCTAGATGCTTAAAATAATGTGAAACACAAGCCCACCTATTTTTTAAATGTGAGGAAGCTGCTACGATATGATTTTCTCTTCCTCTTAGCTTTGGAGTCTTCATTAGAAATAGATTAAATCTTAAGTCTTGTACTAAAACCTGGAATAAAAAGTACCTCAACTCCTTTCAAGGTAAGCCTCTCATACAAATTTTGTGGTCCTCAATTACTTATCATTGCATGTGGTATATATGGATGGATAGGAATTGTTAAATATTTGAAGGAAAATCAACTCATAAGGCAATTTTGATACACAATAAAAATCATGCTATCACAAAAAATTCTAGAGGCTGCTTTAAAGCTAAGCAATAATAGAGTGCTCTTTCTAGAGCTGAGTTACACATCCTAAAAAAATGGAACCTTTAAGATCTAATTAACACCCCTCTTGCCAGTAGCTTGACTCCTCAAGTGTGTTTTAGTTTTCCAACTTTATCCTTTGATGGGGCTTCAAATTCTAACCCTAGAATAGATGTTTTTAGAGGAGTTTTATGATTAGGACCACACTCTAGCATGGCAAACCACCAATAATGTAGCTGAATTGATGGGTTGCAAATCTGGTCTCTCTCTAGTGGCAAGAGAAAATATCAAAACCCTTTCAGTTTATGAGAACTCTAAGTTGATCATATAATTTCTTTCTGGAAAACAAAAGGTCAAATCTATTCTGCTTTGCCTATTTTAAATTAAGTCTATAAGACTAGAAACAATTAAATAGATTATTTAGCATAACATTCCTGGGAAGAAAAACAATTTGGCAAATAAAAATGCCATTGAAGGCTTTCTTCTACATCCTTCTTTAGGTTGCATAAGAAAGTTTAAAAGTAGGAATTCTAAGAACATAAGAGATGATCACAAAGACTAAGCATATTGGCTCTGTTTATTTTGTAGACTGTTGTGGACCAAGATCTACTTTTTTTTTGGTTCTTTCAACTTTATTAGGGAAGATATTTTATTTTTTATTAGCATTCTTTATCTTATGAGACTCTAGATTTGGCTGCATGCATCCTTGGTTTTTCTTGTGACACTTGTAGCACCTAGCCAACTTGTAATCCCTATGTTATATTAAATGATAAAAAAAAAAATCTTAAAAAAGTATCATTATTTAGGAAGAAAATTAAATACTTGAGTTATGTCACCTCAAAGGAGGGTATTATCATTGATTTGGGTAAAATAAAAGCCATTTTGAAATGGAAACCCCATAAAATTAACTGAAGTTATAAGTTTTAAATGATTAATAAGACACCATTAATGATTTGTTAAGAATTTTTTGAAATTATGAATGACATTACCTATATTCAAGAAGAGGAAAGAAATTTAAATAAATTAAGAAATGCAGAGGCATTTGCAAATCTAAAATATGTTTCCACAATCATACCAATGTTTCTTATTCTAGATGCTAACAAGCAATTTATGGTGTGTACTAATAATTCTCTAGAAATATTGGATAGTGTATTGCTTCAAAATGATTATGTGATAGCTTATGAGTTACAAAATTTAATGGATCATGAGAAGAACTATATTTTGTATGATTTAGAGTTGTATGTGATAGTTTATGTGCTAAATATATGGAGGCATTTACTCTTTAAAAATTTAATTAAGATATACAATCAAATTTAAAACAATTGTTCACTCAATCCAACTTGAATGCTCATCAATAGTTTTAATTGAAAATTTTAAGTGATCATGATCTCAATAGAATATATATAAAGTAAAGTATTTTGTAGTAGATGCAAGGGGTAGGAAAAACATTTAGTGTCTATGGTAAAGATTGATAAAAGAAACCCTCTATTAATAAGCAAATGAAAATTCCTTATATAAAAAGTTAAAGGAATATGATTTCAAGTTTTCAAGGAAGGATTTACATTTTCAAAAAGAGATAACTAAGAAAGACCACCATGGATAAAGTCCATAAATATCCATATAAATTACATTTGAAATCTATAATTGTAGCACCCTAAAATTGGCGCAGTAAAACTTAGTAAATAATTAAAATTACCTTAGTAATAATTCAAATTCAAATTTCAACCCCAAAACCGCTCCCAAACCACCTGCTACCCGTTTCCTCGTTTTCCATGCCAGTTTGTTTCGTCTGTTGGAAAATATCATATCTGATCAGACGATATCGCCTCAGATCAGATGATTTCTTCTGGAGCAGAACGTCCAGACGATTTCGTCCCAAAACAAATTTTTCATAATTAGCTTCTGTTTCAACAGCTTCTCTAACTCGGGCAGAGATGCATCTACACCGTTAGAGTTTCCCACCATTGGATATCTTCCAAAATGGGATGATCTCCAACCTCCCAACCTATTTCCTATGCCTATTTAATCTTAGGCCCTCCCCTTAACATTCCCCTGGCTGAATTTTTCTACACTTCAAGTTTCACATACATTAGTATATTCTAGACTATTGTTTGCCTTTGTCCCTTCTCGAGTTTTCTTGTAGGAACTTTTGTTATTATTTAGCCGGAGCAAGCTCAGATCGTCACAGATGATCCTGTCCAATTCGATATGATTTCGTACCAATACGAGACGATTTCGACTGCAGTCAACATTGGGGGCAATCAATGCCTAGAGTTTGCATTTTCTCCACTTTTTTCTGCTGCATTATTCTGCATTTAGTTAATTCTATGGTTATTCCTTATTACTCTACATTTTGGAGTTCACCCATATAGTTTTAATGCATGATAAAATCATAATTTGTCATTAAATCATTGAAATACACTCATATTTTGTTTATAATTATCCATCTAATATTATTGTTGTCATTCTGCATCATTGCCCTCTGTTTGTATTGCTGCATTTTCTGTATTTTGTATCTGCTTCTCTGATTGCAGGTCTCTGATGAATTCGTCTAACGAATTTGTTAGATCTCTGACGAATTTGTCAGATTAGAGACGATCCTGTCAAATTCCAGACGATCCTGACTGCTTCAAAAATTAGAACCTCCATCAGACATCCAAATCAAGTATGTCTCTTTAATCTAGCTTATTCTCTCTATTTTCTATTCAAATCTATTTTTTGTATTCATTTAATTTGCATTTTCATATAGAATAACTTAGATTCATCTGGCAAAACCTAGGACTTGGATGTTTAAAGCTAAAATTGAACACATTAAACTCATTCCCAACCTAGGCGTGGAAACTGCCACTAAATGTTTCCTGGTGAACCCCACCATCCGTCAAAAAATCACCTTAATACCCCTCCCCCGAGAGGCGGGACCTTCAAAGGGCCTCTCAGTATGAGGTACCATCCCATCCTTTTTCCATCCTCCTTTCGGGCGCGGATCCTTTAGCCTGAAGGTAAGGGTGCAAAAAATTTGGAGCAATACATTTTTGGTGAACCCAACATGAAACTAAAACCTTTTGAAAAACAAAACAAAAACATAGATGCATTTAAAATCATTAGAAAAATACTAAGTTGCATATCATGTCTAGATGGTAGCTCCTAAGAAAAGATTAGTTGTTACTATAAATGTTGCAAACCAATTAGCAGCCATAGAAGTTAATTATGTGCTTAGTGTGCCTAAAATAGATAGAAACCAACTTTTGTGGAAAGAACTTGATAGGAGGCTAGGTGTCATTTCATCTAAATCAACCGAACTTAGACAAATCAAGAGGTTTGCCTTAGATAGGATCCTGGATCCTCATCAACTCATTGTTTATCATGAACTTTAGAGAGCCTGCCATAGGTGGTTAGCTTATAGGAGAGCTCTCGTGTCTTTAGAATTGTTCACCTTCAAGGAATACCTCGAGAACGTAGCTATTATACACCAATTCCTAGGTCATGTAGAAGATCAAGAGGTCGTTCTTACGGATAGGGAAATATGGAATAGAGTTCTTAAGGCTATGTTATATCAAGAGTATTACCACGAACTTTATTTCTACCAACCAGAATCTGAGACAAATAATATCACTATAGCACTTTTTGTCAAATTCTTGAAAGAAAATTTTCAATTTGAAGAACACTTCATGACTCTTGAAGAACTTGAGCCCATTAATGATATTTATAAATTGTTTATAGAAAACTAGATCATTGCTTTCATTATTATTATTTCTTGCATTTAGTGTGCTATTTGTTATCTTTATAATATTGTTACAAAAACAAGAAAAACCAAAACATAACAAAAACCAAAAACATTTTATTTCAAATACTATAGTAGGTATATAATTAAAATATATACCTCTTAAGCTTGTTGCATATATATATATATAAGTATATATATATTTTCTGAAATCTAAATTTAAGCACCATGCCTAAAATTAGGAATGGTAAACAAATTGAACAAGAAGAAGAAGATTGGTTAGGAGACAACACAAAAAACCCAAATGTCCTTCCTGAGGAATCAATTTCGAAAGGAGAAACTCTAGAACAACTAGAAGATGACCTGGTCAAGAAAATGAACAACAAGAAAATCTTAAAGAGGAAGGATCCTCATCCCCTAGAATAGCTCCAGATGGAACTATTGCTTTTGATAACTTAGATCATTTTTGGAAATTTTTCAATAATAACATTGGTGCTCTTAATATGGCAGTTCGTATTGATAAAGGAAAAATTAGTGACACTCAAGAAGCCATGGAAAATATGTTTGACATACACACTAATCCCTTGTCTTTCATTGATAAAGAAAGTGATAAAGCTGGACCATCCAATAGAGATATGGTCACTATGATTCAGAACATGCCAAAACAATAGGTTATCCAACCCCCTAAGGAACCTGTTATTGAGCCTAAAATCATTCCCACATAAAAGAAACCTTCCTTCACTGCTTTACTTCGCCAAACTATTGATCAATATGCTTCAAGTAGACAAAAACCTAAAATGAAGCCAAACACCAATTTTCAACAATCGGGCATACAACATAATACAACTTCAAAATTTCTTCATAACAACCTTCCTACCAAAAATTTACACAATAGCAATATAGCATCTAATCTCCATGTCCCTCCATCATATGCTCACAAATCCCATATTAATGCCCTACCAAACCAATATGGTGGGCAAACCAGTAATCTGGAAGCCATGGTGAAACAGTTAGCTTCGCGCATGGACTAGATAGATACCTACCATCCCTCATACAATTATTGAGAGATATGTAGTCAACCTTTGGATCCCATAGTTGTAGCACAGCCATACCCTAGACACTTCCCCATGCCCGTCCTGCCTATATATAAAGGAACTGAAGATCCCATAGAGCATATTCGCATGTTTAGGATAGCATGTCATGATATATCACATGATGACTTGCTATTACTAAAAATGTTCCCAAAAAGCTTAGGAGGAATGGCATTAGAGTGGTACTATCAATTGCCCAGTCATTCTTTGAGAAATTTTAAAGAAATAGCTGAATCATTTGTCCATCAATTTAGTGCCTACATCGAGAGGCATGTCACCATTAAAGATTTGTACAACTTAAAACAAGACAAAGATGAATGTTATGCTGATTTCTTGGCTAGATGGAGGCAGTTGACAGGAAAACTGCACTTTGTGCTACCTTATAGAGAAATGTTGGACATTTTTATTAATAATTTACAAGAACAAATATCTTATGAGTTATCAACTACCACCTTAACCACCTTCGATCAAGCTATAGACTTAGCTCGAAGGGTAGAAGATGCTCTCATTAGAAGAGGTCAGCTCAAAAAGAAAGATGATGAGAAAACATCCAAAAATCAGTATAAAAACAAACAAGTTGTAGGTGATGGAGTCACTGATAGTAGAAACGTTGCTAATATCAATACAACGAAGACAACAGAAAATTTTATATTAAAACCTCCTGATAAAACTCCTCGAGAATTTACTAGATTGAATCAACCTTTATCAACCATTCTTCCTCAATTATTAGCACAAGGCTTGATTCAATTACCAGCTATTCGAGAACCTGATCCAACTATACCCGGATACAGAGCTGATTTACATTGTGATTTTCATAGAGGACCTGGACATGCTACAAACTCTTGTAAAATATTGAAACATAAAATACAAGATCTAATTGATAATAATGAAATGGAGGTGCAAGCCTTCCAACCTAAACAAAATGCTCCTAATAACGCTCAAAAGACCATTTCCCAAAATCAAAATCAAAATGCTAATCAATCATTAGATATATTTCAACATCCTTTACCAAAACATGGTAACCAATCAAATCAAACATCATAATGTTCCTCCTCCTACCCGATATGTAGGGACTATTAGCGGACAATTATCTGTTCAGGATCCTCAAATATTTGGCACAACCTTATCCATGGTCACGACCAGACCCCTACATAATATTCAAACTCTCGATCCTAGTGATGTAGAATCAGATCATTGAAAGTGAAGTAGACATCACCTCAAACCAATCGAATAGTTCTAAAAATGAATCAGATCCTATTCAACCCATCACAGATGCTATGGTTCCAGAAGAACCATTTCCTAGAAGAGTTACTACTCGACCCTCTTCTAATCAGTTCCTTCCTAATGAACAAGCCATAAACACTCAACCAAGACCAGTTCAACGTCTTCAATATAACATTGTAGGTACCATCGGAGTTGTTACCAGACAACAGGCTCAAAACTCTCAACAAGATCAAACTCAAAATGATGGATCAGCTCCATTTATTTTGAAAAATCCCAATAAAGGGAATCATGTCTACTGTTCAACCAAAACCTCCTTACAATATTAATGAACAATTATCCAATACTACAGCCAAAATTTCCATTTTGGATTTGTTAAGATCTTCTCCTACCCATAGGGATGAGTTAATGCTTACATTAAGCCAAATGATGGTACCTCAAAATATTCAACCCGAAGCCATGTCCAATACTATCATCACTCGAGAAGTTGATTGTATTGACTTTCGGGATAAAGATATACCACAACATAGTTTACATAAGGATAATCCCTTATATATTACTGCTCTAATTGGAGATGTAGCTATTAAAAGAGTCTTGATCGATAATGGTTCATCTCTAAACATTTGCACTTTTGACTTCTACCAAAGATTTGGCTTTAGAAGTGATGAAATGAAGAAAACTGACATGATTATCAAATATTTCAATGACGAGACACAAGAAACATGTGGAGTCATTACCTTACCCTTGCAAGTTGGTCCTAGAACCCTAGATACGATCGTCTTTATTGTACATTGCCCAACATCGTACAATATACTTTTGGGTTGCCCTTGGATCAATGTGATGCGAGCAGTTCCCTCCACTTTACATCAGTGTGTTAAATTTGAATTTAAAAATCAGTTGGTCACTATCCATGGTGACCCTAGACCCTTTGATATGTGTGCTTTGGTAGAACTTGTTGGAGTGCAATTTTGCCCCGCTCTGTCATCCACACATCCTAATTCTTATTTTTCATCTAAATGTGTGAAAAACACACACATAACATCATCTACTCCATCAACTACACCTATACATTTAACTCAACCATCTTCTGAACAAACCTCAAAAAGGTCTTCAATCCACAACCAATCTTTCATGTTCTATCCCTATAATTTCAAAACCTATAGACCCATTTATTGACACCTCCACATTATCAACATCTATCATACCTTCCACATCTAAAGATATAGGGAATGATCCTTCTACATCTTATGCTCTTTCCGATGAACTTTTACCGGATTTATTCACAATCTTAATATCAAAAAAAACAAATGCTTTTATGCAAGATTCAATTCTTTTAAATAACTTGCCACCATCTCCTCGTACTTTGGGCCTCCCACAACCTATGGGAAGTACTTACCAAGTCGGGAGTTATGCTTTTATTTATAAAGGATATGATTGGGGAAGAATACCCAGGAATATCAAAACTCATCATGAGGGATATGCCCGATGTTATTTTGCTAATGAATATATTAAAGCTAAGCCCATAATGCTTAAAATGGGTTATAAAGGGAAAGGCTTGGGACATTTCCAAACTTGTATGAAAGAACCTATTGAGGTAGAGCCATGGCCCACCCGATGTGGTGTGGGCCTATTTCCTAGTAAGTGTCAACCCTTCCCTTTTGAAGATGATGATCAACTCATATGTTATCAAGATTATCTAGATAAACAAGATTCTTTGTGTTCAAATAATAATCCCTTTACCTGCAATATGCTATCCATAGCTTACCCTGAATTGATTGTTGAATCCGATGAGGAGTTTGAAGGGGATATTTTCCATGATGTCTCCGTTGAAGAGTTGTTACACAATGGTTTTTATTTTTATGGTTCTATACCAACTATAGCCCAACTTGAGGCCACCACTCATCAAGATGAATTATCCAACTTAACCTTAAAAGAATTACAAGAATTGGGCATTTCACCCACCCCACCTAATTTTGAAAGAGATCTACACATGGAAGTAGAAAACTTCATTAAAGTTAACATTGTAACTGAGGATAATCCTCACATAATCAATATTGGATCAACATTAAGTCAAGAAAAACAAGATGAATACATTGCATTCCTTAAAGAATATGAATATGTCTTCGCTTGGACATATGAAGATATGCCAGGTTTGGACCCTTCTGTAGTCATGCATCATCTAGTAGTCCATCCGGATGCTAAACCTGTTAAACAAAATCTTAGAAAAATGCATACCAAAGTGGCCCTGCTAGTCAAAGGGGAGTTAGAAAAACTCTTGAATGTTGTTTTTATACAAGCTATTGATTATGCTAAATGGATCTCGAATGTAGTTCCAGTCACCAAGAAAGAAGCTACCAAAGTTAGGGTTTGCACGAACTTTAGAGATATTAACGTTGCATGCCCTAAAGATGATTTTCCTCTTCCAAACATGGACCAAATCATTGACTTTACTGCTGGGAGTGGAATGATGTCCCTAATGGATGGATTTTTCGGCTATAATCAGATCAAGATAGCTCCTGAAGATCAGGCTAAAACAACCTTTATTACCCCTTGGGGTACCTTTTGTTGGAAAGTGATGCCATTTGGTTTAAAGAATGTAGGCGCAACATATCAACGAGCTATGACTTATATCTTTCATGATATGATGCATGATATCCTACATGATTACGTAGATGATATTATAGCTTGCTCTATTAAAGAATATGATCATTTAGATGATTTGAGAAAAGTATTTAATCGGTTAAGAGAATACCTTATTCGATTAAATCCAGCCAAATGCATATTCGGAGTTAAGTCCAATAAACTATTAGGGGTTTTAGTTTCTTTATGTGGTATCGAAATCGATCCTCTCAAGATTGTGGCTATCACTAATATGCCCACACCTACCAATATATCTGAGTTACAAAGTTTACAAGGTAAACTTCAAGCCATCTGTCACTTCATCGATAAGCTGGCGGACAAAACCACTCCCTTTCTTAAGCTCCTTAAGAAGGATGTCCCTTTTAATTGGGACGATGAATGTAAAGAAGCTTTTGAACTTCTCAAACAATACCTCCTTAACCCACCTGTGCTTTCATCGCTTAGACCTGATCACCTGTTTCTCCTATATATTTTAGCTTCAGATTTTGCTTTAGGAGCTATGTTAGCTCAGCTTGATGATGAGAAGAAAGAACGTGCTAATTATTACATTAGCCGAACTTTAATCAGTTATGAAACTCGTTATACCTCATTAGAAAAACTATGTCTAGCAGTCATATTTTCTACGCAAAAATTATGCCATTATATGCTTAGTCAAAAAAAATGTCATTGTAAAATATGATCTCTTGCGGTATCTCATGAGTCGACCTTATTTATCGGGTTGCATAGCCAAGTGGGTTCTTGCTCTAAGCAAGTTTGAACTCACATTCATAGGACAAAAGTCTGTTAAGGGTCAAATAATAGAAGATCAGTTAGCTACTGCACCCTTAGAGTCTACCCATCCTCTCATCATTGAGTTTCCTGATGAATGCCTTCAATTAGAGGCAGACCATATTGAACAATGGTCCTTATACTTTGATGGAGCCCGATGCATGAGTGGGGCTGGTGCGGTTATTATTTTAATATCTTCACAAAAACACATCATTCCTCTATCCTTCAAATTAACATTTGCTTGCACCAATAATATTGCTGAATATGAGGCTCTAATCCTTGGATTACGAGCTGCATTGGCATTAAAAATCAAACATCTGCTAGTTTTTGGTGACTCCCAACTTGTCATAAATCAAATTAATGAAGTTTATCAGACCAGAGATGGTAAATTGCACCCATATAAAGCATATGTTTTGCAATTGTTATCCTTGTTTGATAAAGTTACTTTGGAAGCTATTCTGTGAAATAGCAACCGTGCGGCTGACGCTATGGCCACAACTGCATCTCTTCTGCCCTTGGAGTTAGATGACGAATATGCCACCATCATTATTCATTGACTCCAGGAACCTGCTTCAAATACGTCATGTTTAGAACCTTTGGATGTGTTTCTAATCAATGAAACTACTCCTGACCCTTGGTATATAAATATATTTGATTTTCTTCAAAATGGGACTTTCCCTGCCAATTCTAACAGAAACCAACATCGGTTATTACGTAGACAAGCAAGTCGATTTGTAATAATTGGCAATACTTTATATAGGATATCTTTTGAAGGTATCCTATTGAGATGTTTGAATCTAGAAGAATCCAAATCAGCTTTAAGTGAAGTCCACGATAGATCTTGTGGAGGACACTTCAGTGGTAGTGTCATTGCTAAAAAGCTCCTTAGGATAGGCTACTTTTGGCCTACCATGGAAAATGATGCACATAATTATGTGTGCCATTGTGACAAGTGCCAGAAACATGCTGACCTTGTCCATGCGCCTGCACAAGAGCTACAGGCTACTTCATCTCCTTGGCCCTTTTCAAAATGGGACTTAGACATTATTGGCAAAATTAATCCTGTGTCATCTGATGGACACAAATTCATCATAACCGCCACTGAGTATTTCATGAAGTGGGTTGAACCTATGCTTTTAGATTCCTGCGCTGGAACACAAGTCTCTAAATTTATTTTTAATCAAATCATTTGTAGGTTCAAAATTTTTGCAAATTTCATCTCAGATAATGGAACTTGTTTCCAAAATAAAGATGTCAAGAAATTATGCCAGAAATATAAGAGTCAACATTGCTGGTCCACTCCCTATTATCCTTAGGGTAATGGCCAAGCAAAAGCATCTAACAAAACCTTAATCAAAATTCTCAAAAGATTGGTCAATAAATCTGGCTATGACTGGCACATTCAATTATATCCAACTTTGTGGGCCTATCGAACTAGTTTTCGAACTCCCATTGGAACTTCACCTTTTGTCTTGGTTTATGGCACTGAAGTCGTTTTTCCTTTTGAATTAGAAGTTCCTTCTTTGGCTCTACTACTTCAAGATACCGAAGTAGGAGATGAATATCGAGCTGGCAGACTCAGTCAGCTGGAACTCCTACATGAAAAGTGCATCAATGCTTTGGAGCATCTTCGTGCTTACCAAAACAAGCTTAAAAGATCATATGCCAAGAAAGTTCATCATCGATCCTTTGAGGTCGGTGACCTTGTTTTAAAAGAAAATAAAAAAAATACTCATGCAATTAAAGACCTTAAAGGTAAATTTGAACCCAACTAGCTTGGACCATATATTATCACTGCTAAATTTGAATCAGGAGCATACAAATTAGCTACCTTAGATGGTAAATATTTAAAATAACCTATGAATATTATGCATCTTAAGCGATATTACGCATAAAATTTGGTCATTTCATCATTTGTACATATTTTATGTCTCATTTTAAAAATATATATAAAATTGTTTACACAAAAACAAATGAAAAAAATAAAAAGTCAAAACAACAATATTATTGACTCTTTTGAAACCCAATATATATATATATATATATATATATATATATATATATATATATATATATATATATATATATATATATATATATATATATATTTATTTTGGGTTTCAAAAGAGTCAATAATATTGTATATATATATATATATATATATATATATATAAAGAAGAAAGAGAGAGTCAAAATTATCAAACTCCTCAAAAATATTTGTTGTATATATTTCTTCTTCAAGTATTGTAGTTATATTTTCAAATTATTTTGGATAAATTAGCATTTATTTGGAATCCCCCACTATCACAAACACAAAAATAAATATCTTGATTTTATCTGGCATGATTACTAATCTCTCTTATATCAAAGTCCACAAAATTTAATTAAATAAAGTTTGAGCTTAGAGAATTGATCTTGGTATTTACTTAAACCAAGCATATCTTTTCACAATAAAATGATTACATTTGTAATTTCCATGCTATGCTACATAGTAGAAGTGGTTTCCGAGCGAAAAGTTTCCCTCGCTATCCTATCATGCACATGGTCTAGAATTTTTGAGAATAAAGGACAAGTTCACCCCTACCCAGAATAAAAATCCCTTGCTCTACAGCTAATCCGAGCAAGTATCCCTAGCATAGGAAGAAAAGCAAAGTTCAAGAAAAAGAGAAAAAGAAAAAAGTCATTTCAGCATTATCTCAAATATCAAGCCAAAATACAAAAATACAAAAAAAAAAAAAGAGCAAAAGAAAAGCAAAAGCAAAGAAAAAGAAACAAGCAAAAGCAAAAGCAATAAAATCCCTTTCCATACCCATTAAAAAGAAAAGAAGGGTTGATGAGCTTGAATCCCTGGAATTCTCAATTATTAAAAAACTGTGAGGTAAGCCCCATAACAGGTGGTTTGTGCCCAACCCGCTTGGCCTTGGGTAATCCCTAGCGTGGCGATATGTCTATCACATTAGCGACCTTCTTTTGTAAAGACCTATGTTTGCTCATGGATTTTCTAGCTCTTGATAACCCGACCTACATAGTAGTCTGGTATGGTTATATGCATCTAAATCATGGTTAAAGAACACTTATTTGGTTCATTCAAATCACTTGTATCAAATTATCTTGCTCAAAACTGGTAAATGAACAATGCAATTGCACACACATTTTGTATTTGAGAGATTTTGTGTATCATTATGATAAATCAAGATCGGAAATGAACTCACATACGCACATGGGATTCCTTATAAATCTAACTTTTGTCTTTAAGATACTTTGAAATATTTTTGCAAATTGTCTGGAATAAATTCATTTTCCTCTTTAAAGAACAGTTGTTTAGTATAAAGACAACTATATGCATTATCAAAAATCAAAATCATTTTCAAAACATGCAATAAAGTTACGTTTATATATAACTTTTGACTTTTGCAACGATGGTATAGTTCCAAAACCAAAATTGGAATTTTATGCCTAGCGCAAGTCCTCATCTTCATATTTTTTGACTATTTCAAAAATTAAAAATCAACCATGCAATAAAACTATTATATTATTTTCTTCTTTGGATTTCGCGATGATGGTATAAGTCTATACCTAAATTTTCAATGCCTAGCGCAAACCATTGTACCAATTTTATTTTCCATTTATTCAAAATCATAAAAACATATGACTTAAATCATTATGTTACACAATTATGCTTTAAAACAAAACAAACACTTACTCTATTTTCATGTCATTATGTCAAACTTCAATTTTGCAATGATGGTATAATTCCTAGGGAATTATCCAAAAATTTTATCACACTTAGGAATTTATGCCTAGCAAAAGTCATTTTAAAATATTTCATGCATAATATTTTCTTGGAAATCTGAAAACAAATCATCATCATCATCATCATTTGCATCATCACACCAAAGTCTTAAGACAGTCTCTTAAGCACTCTTTTACTTTTAACAATATTTCTATACTGGGATTAGCTTGACGATCGAGTGAGTGGTGACTCCATGAAATGGTCTATAATAGCGACAATGTCCTTTGAAATTATTGTTAGAAGTCCCTTTTCTTTTTTATCAAATCACATCACAAAAAACCAATTTGTTTACATCATATTATTTCATTTTAATTTTAAAAACATGACATTCACACCATAATATTTCCAACCGACATAATTACATGAATCATCAAATCAATCACACCACAACAATAAAGCATCATACAAACACATAAGACAAGTCATATGATCAAAAATATCATATATATATATATATATATATATCTCAACAATATATGTACATCATATCAAAACTAGATTGGTATGCCACAATCTACATCTTGGCATACTCAATCCTCTCAAATCATATAACCAGTCTGTATAGTGCATTAGCCTAGCCTCGAGAACCCCTTGAGCTCTTAGCCTCATCTCATCCCCTGCCCTATTGTGGACGAGGTGGCCCCATCGTAGTATGTGTGGTATTACGAGTCCTAGTCATCGATCGATATGTAGTCCTCGATGACCCAGCCCTGATCGGATCCACAATGCCAGCTGGCAGCTATACCCTCTGGCCCTCTAGCACCATATGGAAGTAGATACCCTGATAGAACATGATCTGAGTAATCAACCGTGCTAGCTCCCGAGTGCTCGCTCCTCCGCTCTATGCTCTAAGGCGTGCAACCTCATATCTGAGCTGTGTAGCCTTAGCTCAGTGGTGTGCAGCCTCATCCTGTAAAGTCTACACCTATGCCTAAAGATAGACAATCTTCGACTAAAGAGGAGCCATCTCACTACTCTCTCCTATGTCCACACCCTTGCCATTATCGAGCGATGGTGGCCTCTCTCTCCGTTGAGAAGGGGGTCTATCCTTCCTCCTCTCCTACTGCCATCGCCTCTGCTGAGCCTGTGGTCTCCTTTGCTCTCTCTTACCGTGACCCTGTGTAGCCTCAATGGCCACCTGGCATCACCTCCCCATTCGACACACAACTACGTGAATCGGACCCTGAGCCCTCGTCATTCGAGGAGGGCGAATGCCTATGTACCAGGCATCATAGCCATCGGCTACCCCTACGTTGTCCCCATTCATTGGCTGAATGGGGGCATCATCTACGTCTTGAATCTAGAAGCACTACATATCTGGAGCCCCGCTAACTGTAGTGTTATCCTAGATGGTCCGAGAAAACTCGTAGTCTCTAAGAGATGGGATCCCCTACTGTAGACCGAACTGCCTCAAAACTCAATCGTAGCGATGGAGCTCCACCTCTCCCCTCTCCATCCTCAGCCAACAGGTTCACCTAACATGAGCCAGCTCCTGTCCATCCTCGGCCCACCCTAGATGATCTCTCCAAGGCCTCCAGGTGATCTGGTTGGATACAAGGTCGTCAAGTAGTCTTCGGGACATTAGAAGATCTATCCACCGTTGTGACCCTATTCGGATCCACCAGTAGAAAGCTCGGGGCCTCTCCCCGTCAATACCTGTTAGTGGGAGCCCTACCAACCTTCGCACCGTGATGTGCTCCTGGCACCAAACCTGTAGTAGTGATGTCATGACCAGACATTGGCTACCCTTGTATATGACCCCATGCAGGATCCTATACAATCAACATAGTACAAAAATCCCCCAAGCAAACCTGTATCCGTGGTCTCTCATGCTGTAGACCATGTCTATTAGTAGCCATGGTACTCTGCATCCACTCTGATGGCATAACAACAGACCACCTACAACCCTAGCCAAAACCTGTGTCAATATAGATGCCTCAGGCATCTGGCGTAGCGACTCGATGTTCACTTCGCCCTTCTCCAGGGTGAAGCTCGGATCTTTGCATAGTTGCATCATCATGTGGCCCTGATTGGCCATGAGAGTTACAAACCATCCTTGTATGGGGATCCTCAAAATCCTCCATACATCCTCTAGTGTGGGAGTCATCTCCCCTGTCGATAATCAAAAATAGGAAGAACCCGAATACCACCTCTCTGCTAGGGCTATCAATAGCACCATATATGTAGAAACCTGTGGCATATCTGCCACATGCTGCAAGCCAACTTGCACCAACTGATCTCGCTCTGCCTGAGATAGAGCAGCCAAGTTATCCCTCAGCCCGTCGTATTTCCATTCTCCGCTCTTTAGTAATCCTCTCTGCAACATAAACAACAAAACAATAAAAATCATTGATAAAATAGTGATTAAAAATGCAAGTAAAGCAAGTTCAATTTCATCAATGATGATATTGTCCACTATTGGATGATATCGTCCAAAATTTGAGCAAATTCGTCTCTGATTTTGTAAATCGAAATTGTCCCTTTTTTGACGAAATCGTCCCCATTTTGCCAATTTCGCCCCTGAATGAAATCAACGATATTGAGACGATTTCGACGAAATCGAGACGATTTCATCCTGAAGACGTCGATGGCCCAAAAATGGCCGCGATGCTCAAAAATCATCAAAATTTAAATCTAAAAAGCAAGCATTCTAAACTAAGTTTAGACCCTTACCCATAGCCTGCGCTGGACCTCTGTCGATCTGTGCGCTGTCTTGACCATTTTGTTTGTAGAGCTCCACAAACCATAAAATGAAAATGGACAGTAACAATGAATTAGGGTTTTTCCCTATTTTTTAAATTTTATTTAAAAACAATTAAAAACATTTTAATTTTTTGTTTTTCGCGTTTTTACCTCAAACGTTCGATTTGGGTAAAAACACGGAGGGGGCATCATAGTAAGTTGTCATACGATTCGACCAAGAATCGTCGCCTAAAAATGGGAATAATTTTTGCTTTCTCGTAAATTGAGAAGAACTCATCTTTAACGCATTTTCTTCGAAAAATTTGCTAAAGAGGGGGCAAAATGTAGCACCCTAAAATTGGCACAGTAAAACTTAGTAAATAATTAAAATTACCGTAGTAATAATTCAAATTCAAATTTCAACCCCAAAACTGCTCCCAAACCGCCTGTTACCCTTTTCCTCATTTTATGCACCATTTTTAGAGTTTTTTTCAACCATTGGACGATATCGTCTTCGATCAGACGATATCGCCTCAGATAGGACGATTTCGTCTGGAGCAGAACATCCAGACGATTTCATCCCAAAACTAATTTTTCATAATTAGCTTTTGTTTCAACAGCTTCTCTAACTCGGGCAGAGACACGTCTGCACTGTTAGAGTTTCCCCCCGTTGGAGATCTCCCAAAATGGGATGATATCCAACCTCCCAACCTCTTTCCTATGCCTATTTAATCTTAGGCCCTCCCCTTGACATTCCCCTGGCTGAATTTTTCTACACTTCAAGTTTCACATGCATTAGTATATTCTAGACTATTGTTCACCTTTGTCCCTTCTCAAGTTTTCTTGTAGGAACTTTTGTTATTCTTCAGCCAAAGCAAGCTCAGATCGTCGCAGACGATCCTGTCCAATTCGAGACGATTTCGTACCAATCCGAGACGATTTCTATTGCAGTCAACATTGGAGGCAATCAGTCCCCAGAGTTTGCATTTTCTCAACTTTTTTTTGCTGCATTATTCTGCATTTAGTTAATTCTATGATTATTCCTTATTACTCTGCATTTTGGAGTTCACCCATATAGTTTTAATGCATGATAAAATCATAATTTGTCATTAAATCATTGAAATACACTCATATTTTGTTTATAATTATCCGTCTAATATTATTGTTGTCATTCTGCATCATTGCCCTCTGTTTGTATTGCTACATTTTTTGTATTTTGTATATGCTTCTCTGATTGTAGGTCTCTGACGAATTCGTCAGATCTTTGATGAATTTGTCAGATCAAAGACGATCCTGTCAAATTCCAGACGATCTTGACTGCTTCAAAAATTAGAACCTCCATCAGACATCCGGATTAGGTATGTCTCTTTAATCTAGCTTATTCTCTCTG
Organism: Wollemia nobilis; assembly: GCA_028583015.1. Lineage (NCBI taxonomy): Eukaryota > Viridiplantae > Streptophyta > Pinopsida > Araucariales > Araucariaceae > Wollemia > Wollemia nobilis. Next base: position 3,574,392 of record JAQPPZ010003172.1, on the reverse strand, counting down.
TTTTCTGTTCAAATCTATTTTTTGTATTCATTTAATTTGCATTTTCATATAGAATAACTTAGATTCATCTGTCCAAACCTAGGACTTGGATGTTTAAAGCTAAAATTGAATACATTAAACTCATTCCAAACCTATGCGTGGAAATTGCCACTAAACGTTTCTTGGTGAACCCCACCATCCGTCGAAAAATCACCTTAATACCCCTCCCCCGAGAGGCGGGACCTTCAAAGGGCCTCTCAGTCTGAGGTGCCATCCCATCCTTTTCCCATCCTCCTTTCGGGCGTGGATCCTTTAGCCTGAAGGTAAGGGTGCGAAAAATTTGGAGCGATACAATAATCAAGAAACTATTATATCATTTTTTCATCCTTGGGCCATGGATGAGGTCTCTCAATATCATATTTGAAGGTATAGTTTTGATATGATCAATTACATTTCCTTCAAAAATTATATGGATACTATGATATGTGGACTTGAATTTACATCATATGTGCTAATTTACATGATTTTATTTGATATATTTTACATATTTTAATATGGAAGAAAAAATAATGGTGTTTTTTGTGAAGCATTACAATTAATTATCGAAACCATATTATGACTATGCTTAAACCCTTTTTATTTAATTGATGGTATTTATATTTATAATTAGTTAATAGTATGAATTAATTGTGATCATGACTTAGTTATTAATAAAGTATCACTTGAGAAAGTTAAGTAGAAATTCTAGATTTATTAAAATGAGGATTTTAGATATCAGAGAGCTCCCCCTTCTCTTTTTTTAAAGAGGTCTTAAAAGGGACATGTGTCAAGTCCCTAATGAAAGACTCTTTGTTTTAATTATACAAGATTTATATAAGAGTTAAAGAAATAAATAAAAGGTATATTCTAAACTAGAATGGGTAAAATATAGGAAGAATTGGAGAAGGAATAAAGAATACTATATTGGAGGAAACATTTTTTTCTTTAGATTAGGGTAAAATATGGGTTTTGAAAGTAACCAAACTCTTTTACAATCCTATATTGGTCTGTATAGTCTTACCAACTAAAAATCCTCATATTTGAAAGCTACAGGATAATCAAAACATTAAACTACCTTGTTTTAAAACTCTACAAATTTACATTCATTGCCAGTATCTTTACATCCATATCTTTAAAGAGTCCCCAAAAGATGGAACCCTCAGTAGAAAAGTCCATAGATCTCCTGAAAATAGAATCCTCAACATATAAATCCATAGATCTTCAGAGAATAGAACCCTAAGTACACAAATCAGGGTTATGCATAGCGGCGAAACTTCGCCATTGGGGCAAAAAAAACCATTTTCGAAAATTCAAATTTGCAAAATTTTTGGGACCCGAACGTCGGCCATGTAGCCAGAATTTTTGGGAAAAAATAAATTTTAGGTGTCGGTTAGCCATCCTTTGATGAGAGTATCACGAATATTTTGAAAAATTCGCAAGTAATCCCGCCTAAATAAAGTACCCTTTTCGCCCTAAAATTTTAGAATTTCTAAATTATCCCGCCAAACTCGCCAAGTATACCTCTATATATAAATAACACCCCAGGGATACATTTCCATTTTCAGACCGTGTTCTATACCCGACGAAAAGACCGACACAATTCTTCACAACATCAAAACCTTTTCTGCGATCGACCGTAACAAATTCAGCAACCGAACGAAATCGTGTCCTATTCTACAAATGAAACCGTATCCTGTTCTGTGACCAACTAGAGTAACTTATTCATCCGGATTCTATCGTGCAGTCGGATGGAACCAATCTTGCAACCAAAACCTATCGTGCAACCGATCAGAATCATTCCTGCATCCAAAACCTGTCGTGCAATCGGATGGAACCTTTCCTGCATCTGGATCCTACCATGCAATCAGACGACACCATTCCTGCATTTGAAACCTATCGTGCAATCGGTCGAAATCATTCCTGCATCTAAAACTTGTCGTGCAACTAGTCAAAACCTTTCTTGCATCCGGATCCTACCGTGCAATTGGATGGAACCATTCCTGCATCCGAAACCTATCGTGCAACCAGATGGAACCATTCTTGCATCCAAAAACTATCGTGCAACCGGACGAGATTACGTTTACTAGGATCTTTTCCTACATACGATCGAAACCAGTTTCTCTGCATACGATCGAAACATCTTTTCGCACCAGGTTCTCTGTCACTTCTCTGCTTGCCATGTTTTTCTTTATTTTGCCATGTTCTGCATGTTATTTTTCCTGGTTCTGCATGTTTTTCTTTATTTAATGATTTTTCAATCTTGTTCTACACCACACCAATATCGGAGCCCTCTTCTACATCTGGAATGTCATTGCTCTGTTCCCTTGTTTTTCTCTATTTTTCCATGTTCTGAATGTTTTAAAACTCTTTGATTCTTAGTTTCAATTCAGATATTTTTTTCCTTGCTAAGATTATAAATGAGTAAATGCTTTGGTTCTCTATTGACATATTGATGCTCTTTTTCTCTGTTAGAGTGCTTTCACCAGAAAACAACTAGTGGCATAAATTGATAAAATCACAATAAAGAATGGCTGGAAAAAAGTATGTATAATTTACCACCCAAACAATTGTTTATTCTATTTACAATATTATCTTAAGGCCTCCAGAAAGTACACCCTCTTTAACTTTTTTTTGTAACAAGTAAAATGTCACCTAGTGATGGAAAGATGGGCACCAAATCTTCTATTGAAAAGAGTATCCTCAAATATTTTAGCCAAACTTCGAAATGCGACGAGCCAACGACATCTGTGCAAATTCAAGGTACAAATGATTTTTGACTTCCCAGTATGTGCTTGATTGACGATTTGAATATTTTTTTGTAAATTTTTTTATCCAATAATGATAAAAAATATTATGGTATGCTACTATGCAGAATACCCTGTCGATCCTGATATGCCTCCACTTGAAGATATTCCCCAAGAAGAGATGCCTTTCATTGAAAATCCCCTTAGAAATGACATCCAACAAACACCTGAAGACAACACGCAAAATGACATCACAATTGAAAATGAAAGTGATAAATCAAAATCATTACAAGCTTCAATTGAATCTTCAACCAAAAATTCCAAAAAAAGAAAAGCATCTCTCTGGATACTTGGAAGGGGATTTAGGAAAGAATGGGTAGAAATATTTCCCTGGCTTGAGCCTGTCATGACTGAGGATAACCAAATTGATGAAAAAGAATGTAGATGCAAAATTTGCAGTTGGAGACTTGGTAAGGATCATAGGCTTCAAAACAAGATTGATACAATTGAAAAACATGTTGGCAAATCTTATGTAAAAGTTATAAAAAGTAATGGTGAAGTTAGTAAAGAAGTTAAGTGGAAGGATGCATCAGAATGTATGCATTTAAGATATGCTATAGAATATGACAATCACTTAAAGCAACAAAAATATCTTGTTGAGAAAGGTGGAACAATTGGAGCCCAATTTCACAAAATACAGAAGACTATTTTTGCTTCAAAAAGTAAGCAGTTTGTCGTTGTTTACAATATTCTCAAGAAAGGTAGACCAATGTCCGATTTTATTGATTATAAGCAGCTATTATGCCTTTTTAATGTGCAAAACCTTCCTAGTTCTCATTGGTCAGACCGAAGTGGTTGGGAAATGGTAAAATGTTTATCTTTGGTTGAGAAAGAAGACCTAAGGGAGCAAGTAAAACTTGCCAAATTCATTTCACTTTCTATTGATGAGGTAACAATTGTGGATAACACTTCTTGGATTTGCATGCATGTGTACACATTTCAAAATCATATTAGAAGGCCTATTTTGTTGGGAATACATAAGATGGTGGAAAGTTCAAATGCAAAAAATATTTATAATGTTGTTAAAAGTTTAAAGAATATTACGGGAATGAATGATATAGACATAGCAACAAAGTTAATTTGCGTTGGAGCTGATGGAGCTGCTATTATGCAAGGTCACAGGTCTGGTCTTTGTGTTCGACTCCAAACCACAGTTGCCCCATATATGATCCCCATTCACTTGTATGGCTCATAGAGTTAATCTTGCATATAAAATTGTGAGCACATTTTCAAATGTTGCTAAAGTAGAAAACCTTATTCGTGATATTCATTCTTATTTCTCATTAAGTCCAAAAATATTTGCAGAGTTTCAACAATTTGCACTAGGAGTTACAAAAGGGAAAAAATTGTTAAAATATGTGGATACAAGATGGATTTCATTGTATCAACCTGCTCAGAGAGTTTTGGCAGAATATCAATCATTGATTGGGTTTATGCATGCAAATCGCAGAATAGTTGATAAGGCAAAAGATATGTTGTTCCATTTGACTGACTTGGAAACACTTTTGACATTATGTGGTATTCTTCCAATGTTAAAAGAAATGAACAGATTAATTAATCTTGCACAAGAGAGATCCATCTATATCGTTGATTTTATGAGGATGAGAAAACAAATATGCGTGCTTCTTGATACATTATATGTGTCTAATGCAGATTTTATAGAACCTGTATTTGATAGTTGGAATACATTGATAAACGTGAACAATCCAAAAAGCTTCTTGAAGTTTGACATCAATGATCATATTTGTATTAATGTTCATGAAAATATGATACTTGTTTATTGTTTTGAAAGGCAATCAAGTATAGTTGTGGAATATTTTGAAGAAGTTCCTGTAACACATAATAGATTTCATGTTGTAATACAGAAAACAAAGAGTAATTTGTCAAATATAGCAAAAACTTTGATAGGTGAGATAAGAGAACGGTTTCAGAGAGATGAGTTGCTTGAGTCCATGGGTGTGGTTAACCCCATGTTTTGGGGACCTTGTATTGAATACAGTTCTGCAAATGAGTTGTTTATTAAATATATGGGTAACCTCATTGACCATTTCAGTAAGAGTGTGGAAGTCAATGGTGTTGAAATTAAAGGTATACTCAATAGTGATCTTTTGAAAGAACAATCATCGCATTTTGGAAGAACAATGGTTGTGCAAACATCACTTATGACAAGTGTCCATGAGATTGGTTCCACTGCACGTTTGTGGCAAAAATTGTATCCAAGCACAGTCTTAAAAGATACTATAAGTGAATACTTTCGTTTATATGAATTATGTGAAACAATGATTTTGGGGTCAATCAAAGATGAAAGAGTTTTCAGTGCACTTGCTTTTGTTAAATCTAAACTCCGCAATAGACTCGACAAGAATTTAGAAAATTGTTTAAGAATTTATGTGTCTTCATATCAGTTGGATACATTTCCGTATGACAGAGCATTGGAATACTGGAGTTCCTTGGTAGATAGAAGAGGAACGTTGAATACGATCGATAATGACGATGATGATGCTTCCAGTGATCAGATGGTGGAGACACAAATTTTTGCTATGCTTCATAATGATTCTGGACAAGCTGATATGTTTCAGCTTCCATAGTGATAATTTTCCATGATTTCATTGACAATGATAAACACGAATTGATTTGATAGCAGATTTCTCAATATTGTTCCAGATTTATATGATTTCAATGAATTGTTGTTTTAAATCACATTATTGTTTTAAAATTACATGGCTTATATCATTTTTGTAGATTGTAAAATTGTATGTTTGTGTCTTAGTGTCTCAACTCTCATTTCATTGACAATGATAAACACAAATTGATTTGATAGAAAATTTCTCAATATTGTTCTAGATTTATATGATAAACACGAATTGATTTGATAGCAAATTTGTCTCTTCTTTCTCTTATTGTTTTAAAATTACATGGCTTATATCATTTTTGTAGATTGTAAAATTGTATGTTTGTGTCTTAGTGTCTCAACTCTCATTTCATTGACAATGATAAACATGAATTGATTTGATAGCAGATTTCTCAATATTGTTCTAGATTTATATGAATTTAAATTATAATTTAATAGAAGATTTTTTTCTTTCTTTCTTTTTTTTAGATTTTAAATTTATATGTATGTTTTTTGTGTCTTAGTGTCTCAACTCTCATTTCATTGACAATGATAAACATGAATTGATTTGATAGCAAATTTCTCAATATTGTTCCAGATTTATATGATAAACACGAATTGATTTGATAGCAGATTTATCTCTTATTTCTCTTATTGTTTTAAAATTACATGGCTTATATCATTTTTGTAGATTGTAAAATTGTATGTTTGTGTCTTAGTGTCTCAACCCTCATTGACAATGATAAACCCAAATATTACATAACATTTTCAAAATCAAATATTACATAACATTCTCAAACCCAAATTATGTGCATCATAACTACAAATTAACTAGTTCAAAAAGAAATATATTAACTAGTTCAAAAATAAATATATTACATCGTTCCAACATTTTTAAACCCAAATATTACATAACATTTTCAAACTCAAATATTACATAACATTTTCAAACCGAAATTTGATATTGCAGTCTTTTTAAAACATTTTAAAACAAAAAATTTCTTATTAACTAGTTCAAAAAGAAATATATTACATCGTTCAAACATTTGTAAACCCAAATATTACATAACATTTTTAAACCCAAATATTACATAACATTTTCAAACTCAAATATTACATAACATTTTCAAACCGAAATTTGATATTGCAGTCTTTTTAAAACATTTTAAAATAGAAAATTTCTTATTAACTAGTTCAAAAAGAAATATATTACATCGTTCAAACATTTGTAAACCCAAATATTACATAACATTTTCAAACTCAAATATTACATATCATTTTCAAACCGAAATTAGATATTGCAGTCTTTTTAAAACATTTTCAAACAGAAATTACATGACATTTTCAAACAGAAAATTTCATATTAACTAGTTCAAAAAGAAATATATTACATCGTTCAAACATTTGTAAACCCAAATATTACATAACATTTTCAAACAGAAATTAATATATTGCAGTCTTTTTAAAACATTTTCCAACTCAAGTCTCAAATATTACATACCAATTTCAAACAGAAATTACATATTGCAGTCTTTTTAAAACATTTTCAATATTTTGATTGGTGCTTGGTTGCTTCACTAGTGGTTGGAGTTGTCGTTTCTTTTCCTTTATCAACTTCTGTGACACTCTCTTCTTGCAGTGCTCCAACTCTAACAAGGTTGTCACGTACTTTCACAATACTTGACACACATGTTGCTTCTTCTTTGTTTGGATCTTCAAGTATTGTTGGAAGCGATTCTTTCATTTTCTCAAGCACCTTATCCGGATCTTCTCTCAGCTTCTCTTTGATGTATTTTTTTAAACGATTGTTTTTGAAACCTTTGCCTGCATTTTCTTTTTCATTTCCATTGATTTCATCAAACATGTCTTTGTTGTATGAATATTGACATCCATGCTCTTAACTTGTGTTTTCAAATTTTCAAAATTTGACTACAAAAACAAATTGAAAACTTAATTCAAAAGGGATATATTGAAATTATTACAAATTTTCAAGAAATATAAAAATTTAAATGCAATAGAAAATTGAAATACATATAACTTTTTTACCTCAGCCAATTCTTTTGCAACCTCAACAACTGCAACCCTGTCCTTATCAGAAGCCCATTGGTTGTAAAATGCTTGGGCTTCAACATTAACATTCTCCAATCTACCAACAACAACATTTAACACATCATCATCATAAATAAAATCGGATTTAACTATTCCTGATGTAGCCTATTTTAGCAGGCCATCAAGCTTTTCAGGTTCATATTTGACCAAAGAATAAATAGATTCCCTTTTTTCATAATTTTTATATCGGGCATTAATTTCCCTAATAAGGACCTTTGCCCGATATTCCCATTCTTTCAACTCCTGCAAATATTTCAACACAAACTCCTTAATTGTTGACTCGGTACTTTCAGCCAATGAAACATTTTCATTAAAATTGACAACATCATCCTTAGTTTGAGGACCCTGAGGATGAGGGTTGTCTCCTTGAGTGGGTGTAACTGATGTCTGCTCAGCTGTAGGGGCTTCTTCTTCTTGTGCTAGATCTTTAAGCACATATGTTGCCTTGAAGCCTACAATGTTGCCCTACAACATGAAATCCTCATCAAGTGGAATATCATCCAATCCCTGTCCAGAACATTCTGGTGCCTGTGAATTTGAAGAAAATGTAAATTGAGAAAATCCATACCTAGAACTTGTTGTTGGCATGTGTGATCTCTATGGGTGTGAAAACCCATGCCTAGAACTTCGTGTAGTGCCCTGTGATCTCTGTGAATACAATCATTTTCCAACATCGACTTGCCCTCGCATAGGCATTGTCGGAGGCTGTGATTGTGCCTATTGTTGATTGGGTGGAAGTGGTGAAACCGGTGAGTGTGATGCATGTGGAGGTGGTGGCGGCATATGCCCTCTAACTTGTGATGTTACTACTTGAACATGAGAATCAACTAAAAATAATCAAAAATATTTTGTTAGAATTCTGCTTAAAATAAAAAAGATCTTAATTTAAATTAACTACACATAGATTTACTTGAAGATGATGAAATGCATTGCAATTGTCCTGCATTGGGGGAGGGGTTGGCCACACTAGATTCGGCTTGCACATTTTGTGCATACCTAGGTGTACGAGAAACCCTAGGAGTAGTTGCTTGCTTGGAACGTTTGTGTGACCTCTGCATAGGACCAGGTGTTGCTTCAGAGCCCGTGTCTTCAGAATCACCTGTTTGTTCTGGCCTGTGACCCCTATTGGCAACAATCTGTTTACTCCTTGAAATTTTTGCCTTCGCCTGCATATAGATGAAAAGAAAAATTAAAAAGGGAATGTGGTAAACTATAAAATAGTATGTCAAGGACAATGATGTAGTTATTACCCTCAATTCCTCTGGTGTCATGGCAATAGACTGTAGTGTTGCATGCACTACAGTTGGTACATGAGTAGTCAACAAATTATGAAAACACTCAAAATATAAAGCTAAAAGAAAATTTATAGTGCCCACAATGGGTTGAGTCTTGGCGGTTGCCACTTGGACCACGTGCAACTCGGTCCTGATTCGATCTGAAATATAAGTACACCAATCGAACTTGTGACTTTTCTTAGACTGAACAATATAATAAAGTGCCCAAAATGGAATTTTTGATCTTCCCAACAGAATAAGTCTGGCCTAGAAAAATTTGATAATGGCCTTCAAATTTTGATGGTTAACATCGTTGATCGATAAACCCCTTTTTGATTTGGCGTCAGAAGCTGCATAAAAAAAATTAGATGTCAATTTACAAATTTAAAACATTGAAAATTAATAAAATATAATTAACAAGATTTATACCTACCAAATCTTCCGATGAAAGACCGTAATTGTTATCGAGGTGTGCTTTGTCATCTAGAGAAAGTTGCGACCTCATCGACACTTGATTAAAACCAATGAATGGAAGACCTATCAATCTATGAATATCTCTAAGGGTGATGCTGAAAACCACATTTCTAGTTCGTAGTTTAATGTTCATTGTACCCTTGTCGTGGTCATAACTAGAGATAATATGTTGTAGGAGAACTTTATCTATTTTGAATTATGGCATGGAAATGAGGGTTGATAAACCTACGTTATGGAGCCACTGAAATTTCATCCTTGGAGTTGTTATCAGATCTGATATCAAAGTGCATGAAAAATTCTTGAATTTTGGTGCGATTGTGGAAGGGGTATCCATTGCAAGTAGTTGGAAGTGGAAGAAAAAGGATTGGGAATCAAAATCAAAAGGACGATCGAAAGGTTAGCTCTGGTTGTAGTAGTCACAAAAACAAAATGGGAAAATGATAGTTGATGCCCTTTTATAGATTGAGAAATATATTTGACACGTGGAAGCATCGTACTGGACATGCAGTATTGGACACATGATAGATGAACCTTTTTTGCATTCGATAAAATGTAGGCAGCCGAATTGCAGTATGCATGCAAGCGACGACCAGACCAAATTGTGAATCTGATCCATGATCGGGACATAATATGCATACGGGATACCACCAGATCATAAGATGCATTCAGGATGCCACTGGATCATATTATGCATTCAATTCACCACCAGACCATATTATGCATTCTGGCTACCTTCGAATCATATTATGCATTCGGGTCACTGTCAGATCTTATTATGCATCCGATTATTTTTTGGATCATAATATGCATTTGATCCATGACTGGGACATAATATGCATCCGGTCCAAGATCAGGCCATATTATGCATCCGATCCAAGATCGATACATATTATGCACCCGATCTAAGATCAGACCATATTATGCATCCGGTTCGAGACCGGACCATATTATGCATCCGGTTCGAGGTCGGACCATATTATGCATCCGGTTCGAGGCCGGACCATATTATGCATCCGATCCAAGACCGGTACATATTATGCACCCGATCCAAGATCGGACCATATTATGCATCCGGTTCGAGGTCGGACGATATTATGCATCCGGTCCAAGATCGGGCCAAATTTCGCGTCCGAGCCTTTGCCACGATTTTAAATGTAGTCGACATCTTTTTGACCTGGTCCGGAAAAACTTTGAAATTCGCCCTTTTTTGCCAATTTTTTGGGAAAAATTAAGGTCATTCGCCATGCCATCATACATGCAGTTCGACAGGTTTCGTCGAGGTTTCGAAACAGTTTCACCATTTTTTTATAAGTACCTTTCGGGTCCTACCTCTTATGCATAACCCTAACACAAATCCATAGATCTCCATAAAATGGAACCCTTAGCAGACAAATCCCACAAAAATCCAAACCGACATATATTAGAAGAAAGCTTTTAAAAGTATCCTATTATTAGGGTATTTGAAGGTATGGTCTTAAATCTATTTGCCTTCTATATATGTTAATATATGTGGTAAATATTAGGGATGAGAAGAACAAGTTAAATAGGGAGTTCAAAATTTTCTTTTTACATGCATAGATTTTTATTTGTATCATTCTACATCTATTCAGGGAATGATGTATTATACTACAGGTTGTATATTTAGGATTTTTACTTGTATATGATCAAGGTATTGTATAGGTGTAAGGTAAATTGGGGTTAAGATTTAAAGGATAAAAGGTGGCTTTCATGAGTTTTTTTTATGCACATATTTATATTATTTTTTAAAAGTTTATTATAGATTGCATCCCTTGTGTTGTAGAATATTTTCGGTTAAAATTTAAGAATAATTATATATTATAGGATATTTACCCCACAATTATAAATAGTAATTTTATGGTATCACATGTTTTGATTTTATTTTTATTATTGGAAAATAAAGTAGAGAAAGCCTCTCACATGATAAATATTATTTGTTACAATAGGATGAGCCACTATATGTTTGTTATAGGAGGTCCTAGCTAATTCTATAGGAGGTAGTCTTTGTAAATTTAATAGGATGGGATATCGATTGGAAACAAGGTATGTCTCCTTTCCCAAGGCTCAACACCTCTATAATATTGTTTCTATTTTCTAGAAGGTTATATAATATTGGGTTCAAGTAGTGCATGACCATAGCAATATTGAGGAGGGACGTTTTTTGTAGGACTGTCCAAACTATCAAACTTGTTTCGACCATATGTCACTCATCAGGACTTGGATTGAGCTAAAATTTTGAGGGTAGATTCTTGAAAAACCCTAGAACATCTCCACCAATTTTTAGATCATTTTGAATAACAAAAATCCTAGTGCACCCCTATGTGTGAATAAAATTTTTGGCAAGCAACTGTGCAAGGGTTTCATTTGGGTTGAGTGCAAGCAGCTCCAAAGGTTTATTTTTGGGGCATTCAAACCCTAGCGACCAATATTTTTGTGGTTTCTACTCAAGATTTTAGTAGGATATGTTGCAAGAGATCCAATATGGGTTAGAAATATGTCTTTCAACATATCATACCATGAAATTGAGTGACAACGACTTCCAATCTGCTACCCAAAATAAAATGGAAAACCATACCTTTCCATGATGTCTAGGGTAAGGATTAAAGAGATCACAAATCAAGTTTCAAGTAGCTGATAAAAAAATGGCTCAGATCTCAAGTGAATCTACTATGAAAATCCTTGTCAAGGAAAAGAATTTTGAAGACTCAATCCCAAAAATGAATTTTAGGGATGGTCCCTATGGTGGATAGCCTTAGCCTAATGCTAATATTAATCTTAAGGCTTCCCATAAGCCTCTAAGAATACCTAATATTGATCCCAAGAAAAACGAGTTAGGATTTTTTAAAGTAGCTGATGGAACTCCTATTGTTAAGCTTGATATGGATAACATTCATATTGACATTGAAGACCTAGGAAAAAGAGGACTAATTTGTCAGTTCATGGGTTTTTTTTTGAGCCTATCTGCTTTCAAATTATGGGCTGCAAAAAATTGGAAATCTAAAGGTGAGTTACAAATCTTTATTTATCTAAATGGTTATTTTCTTATTTTATTTACTAATAATGAAGATAGAGAGAAAACTTTTCAAGGGGGGCCCTGGTTCATTGGAAGGGCAAGCCTTTTCATGAAGCCTTGGCATACTAAATTTAAAGCTGAAGAAGAGATGCCTTCTATAGCTCCCCTGTGGGTTAGACTCTTTGGCCTCCCTATTGAATTTTGAAATCCTAATATTTTTTCTTCAATTGGAAACTCTTTAGGAACTTTTATGATGACTGCTGATTGTACTCAAAATTTTGAACATATTATTTATGCTCAAATTTGTGTTTTAATGGATTTTGACAAACCCCTACCTAAAAATATCACTTTACAATTTAGGGAAGACACTTGGGAGCAAGTAGTGGAATATAAGAATATTCCTTTTTGTTTTATAATTTGCCATGAATATGGTCATTTGGCTGGTGCTTGCCCAAATAAAATTCTTGATCAAAAGAAAGAAGACATAAACTCAACAGGTTTCCAAATGCCTAAGAAGAAGAACACTCAGAAAAAACCAGTTATGAAGGATCAATCAAAGTCATCTGCTAATATGTTTGAAATCCTTTCCACAAATTATGTCCCAAGTGAGAAAGAGGAAATAATGGAAACAAAAATCTTAGAAACACAATTTAAATATGAAGGGAGGAACTCAGATACAAACCAAAAAATCAAAGGTTTTTAACAAAAAAAAGGGAGAAAATTTGCACAATAAAAACAATCTTTTAAATGTCAAAACTTCAAATAATACAGGTCCCAATATAGAATTTTTTGAATCCTCTAGTAAAATTTTGGTTGTGTGCGAGCATTCTTCAAGGTTAGAAGCCATCTCAGATTCAATTGGAGTAATTCAAGAAACAAGGAAAAAAAACTGAAGATGGATTTTAATCAAAAGGTAGGTCACAAGACCAATCAATATCATATGGTAAAAGAAGGGGAAAAGCTTGTAAAGGAAGGTAAGATTAATGTCCTTCCCAAATTTTTTAACCCTGGTATAAGTGAAGATCATCACTTGGAATATTAGAGGACTCAAAGGGAGTCTTTCAAAATAAAATGAAATTAAAATAATGATTTAGATAAATCATTCACATCTTGTTTTCCTTCAATAAATTAAGATGTCAATAGAGGATATGGACTCAATTGCTAGTAAAATTTGGCCAGCTAGAAAAGTAATTTCCCTCTTTTCTCAGGGAACTTTTGGTGGTATTGCTTATCTTTGGGATCCAAAAGAGGTAGTTATTCACCATATGGTTGGCATTTGGGGTCTTTTAGCTATAGCTATTCAAAGTAGACATTCCAACCAAATTATGCTTTGCATTACTGTTTGTGCTTTGACTACTTTGGAGGAAAAAAGAAGATAGTGGAAGGATATAACAAATATTATCTCTCATTTTCCTGAAGCTTGGATATTGATCAAAGGTGATTTCAATACCATCCTCTCTCTATATGAGAAAATTGGGGGAAATAGAAATTTGGATAAAAGTATTGATCTCATGAGTGAATATATTGCAAACCTCCATCTTGTGGACATCCAACCAGATAATGGCCTTATGACTTGTCTAACATAAGGCAAGGCTTAGCTTGTATAATGGAGATATTAGATAGGTTTTTGCTCACTAAAAATTTCTTAATCCATGGTCACATTCCTAAAGTGAAGACTCTTAACAATGCTGGTTCGGATCACTGGCCAATCATGGTGGAAATATGGAAAACTAATGTGAGTTTCTCTACTTTTATTTTTTAATTAATATGGCTCATAGACAGTTCCTTTAGACCTCGTGTGCAACAATGGTGGAAGGAAGGTAAGCCTAGGTATGGGACTAAGATGTTTTGTTTTACCAAAATACTCCAATACATTAAATCCAAAATAAAAACTTGAAACTAGGAGTTTGGGGATGTTCATAAAAAAAACATTAAATTATTGCTCAACTTGAAAATTTTGAATAAGAAAATCCATTTAGATGGCCTCACAGAGAGTAGAAGTGCAGATGAAATTAAAATCACAACTCAGTTAGAGGAATGGAAAAAAAGAGAAGAATTCTTATGGAAGCAAAAATCTAGAATTTAATGGCTCAAAGAAGATCGAAACACAAATTTCTTCCACAAATCTCTTCTAGCTCAAATATCTCGCAACTTTATTTCTTCATTAAAATCAGATTCTGGAGATGTTGTCTACACTTGGTATGGCATGAAATTTATTGTTATTGATTACTTTTCCAATATTTTTGCTACTACTCCTCTTGACTCAACTTATTAAAAAAATGTTCTTCAAGCTATCCCTTCTCTTATCACTTTTGAGGAGAACTCTATTTTGACTACTCCTGTTACTATCAATGAGCTTCAATAGGTAGTTTTTAAAATGCAAAAAGGAAAACCCTAGGTCTTGATGGTTTTCCCATTGAGTTCTACCAAGAGTTTTGGGATATTCTTCATGTTGATTTATTAGAGGTAGTGGAATAATCCAGGAAAGCCAAAGAAATTTTGAAGGTTATCAATAAAACTTATATTACTCTTGTTCCAAAAGCTAAAGAGCTTGATCATATCTCAACTTTTAGACCTATTGCTTTATGTAATGTTCTTCTCAAAATAATTACTAAGATCATGGCAGCAAGGTTCAAGTCTCTGTTGCATAAGATTATTTCCCTTGAACAAGGGGGTTATGTGGAAGGGTATAAAATAGTAGATGAGATAGTTCTTGCTCAAGAAGCCATCCATTCCATAGATATGCAAAAATATCCTTCCATGTTCATTCGGTTAGACTTATCCAAATCTTATGACAGAGTGGATTGGCACTTCCTTATCAAAGTTTTGAGGTAATTTGGTTTCTTTCAGGATTGGATGGATTGTATTATGGGATGTATCTCTTCAGTTTTCTACTTAGTTATTATCAATGGTAGACCTTCTCAGTTGTTCCCATATTCCAGAGGTATTAGGCAAGGTGATCCCCTATCCCCTTATTTATTCACCATTCTTTCTAAATGCTTGGGTAGGACTATAACCAAGAAGAGAGAAAACAAAACCCTTGAGGGAGTTACCATTGCTCATGGAGCTATACCTATCTCTCATATTCAATTTTTTGATGACTCTACTCTTTTAGGTAAAGCTACAGTTAAGGAAGCTTCAAATATTAAGCAAATCATTAGCTATTTTTCTAAGGCTATTGGGCAATTAATCAATGAAGACAAATCTAAAGTCATTTTATTTCACTGCTCTGCTAGACAGTAATTTATGGTCTTGGATAAACTAAGATATAATAAGACCTACCTTCCGATCACTTATTTAGGTATTCCCATCAATAGTCAAAGGCAAAAAAAATATTGAAATTGGTTGTTGGACAAAGTCAAGAAGAAAATTGGAAAGTGGACCAATAAGTGGCTTTCTTTTGGAGGTAGAATCACCTTGGTAAAATCAGTCCTTTAAGCTATTCCTACTTATGTTTCTTTCATGTTGAGTATCCCAAAGGTTGTTCTTCATGAAATGGATCAATCATTCATAGGTTCCTCTGGAGTGGTACTAAGGAGAAAACAAAATGAGCCTTGGTGAAATGAGACACTTTATGTCTTCTTAAAAATGAAGGGGGGTTAGGATTCTGATCTTTTATTAATAACAACAAAGCTTTAGCTGCTAAATTATATTGGAGGATATTTCATAACTCCAATGCTCTTTGGGCCAATAATCTATGGGCTAAATATGCTGAGAACAAAAGTACTAAAGACCTTGTTCGCTATCAATTTCCTACCAAAGGTTCTCCCATTTTAGCAGTTCTTAAGATTGGTGAGGATTTGATAAAGAAAAATTTATCTTGGATAATTCATAATGGTCAAGAGGTAAATTTTTGGATAGATTCGTGGGATGGTCACAAGCCTTTGATAACTCAGTTTCCTGATTGGAGGCCTTGGATGGAGGAGCTTCACCTCGCTAACTGGATAAAGGTGGCTAATTACTATCGGTACCATATTGGTAATTCAAAGGTTGGAAGATACTGGATCGGACTGGCCTATTCAAATCCCAAAAATGTAAAGATATGCTATCCAAGGCATCCTTCACATGATATCTCTCTCTTGATCCCATGAAAAATATTGTTTTGGATGGAACAAAACTACTAAGGGTGAGTATTCAGTTGCTCAATATTATTTGATCTTATACCATAATAATCCTAACCAATCATTTGACATCTTTTCTCAATTGTGGACTCAAAATATCTGTCCTAAGGTGAGGTTCTTTTCTTGGCTTTTATTGCATCGTAGGGTGCTTACTGGTGAGCAACTTATGAAGCGTGGTTTTCATGACCCTTTTAGATGTGAAATGTGTGGAGAGAATGTAGAAAATCTCAACCATATTTTTATTGAGTGTACTTTAGCCTTTGAGATATGGAGGAGAATGGCCACTTTACTTGGCTTATAGTGGTCCATTTTTTTTACTTTTGAACAACTTCATAGGGATTGGCCTAAACAAGAGGGTGTTGATCATTTTATTAGGGATTTAGTTTGGATGGGTTCTACCATTCTACTTTCATATATCTGGAATGAAAGAAACATCCAAATTTTTAATCAAGATAGGAAGGATATTTACTATATTTGGCAAAAGACCATTGCCAACTTAGTTGAATCAGTCCAACAACTCCTTAATCACCCCCAAAACTCCCATCAAAGATGGGATCAAGTGATGCAAAGATTGAAGATTAAATATTCTAAGGGCAACCAACTTAAAGGGAATGTGAGTAATTGTAAGATGGATCGGATAAGAAATTGGCAACCTCTTCCTAAGGATTTTAGAAAAGTCAATACTGATAGAGCCTCTAGAGGGAACCTTGGAAAACCTAGTGCGGGAGGATTTGGTAGACTTTTAGATGGCTCCCTGGTTTTTAATTTTACTGAGAATTTGGGTATTCTTTCCAATAACCTTACTGAGGGGTATGGTATCCTCAGAGGCCTTCAAGAGGCTACTAAGGTTGGATGGTAAAAGGTGTTAGTTGAGTCTAACTCTCAACTCATGATTAATATTTTGAAGACTCCTTCTAAGAATCATAAGGTTGATTAGAGAAAAAAAAGAATTATTGAGAAGATTCAATTAATCTAGATGGGATTTTTGAAAGTTGATTACAATAATGTGGTCAGAGATCAAAACAAGAGTGTTGATGCTTTAGCTAATTGGGCTTTGGACAAAGGTGATCTTACTTTCTATGACCACCCTCCTAGATGGTGGGCTTTGCACATAAGGGAAGCTCTTTTTTCTATTATTTCTTTGGATGGATCTAGTTTTGGAGGTACCTAGTTTCTTCTTGCTTTATTTTTGCTTCTCTTTCGTTTGGTCAGGGTATTTTAGTTCCTTAGCTCAAACTATTCTTTCTTTTGTTTCCTCTGTTGATTCTTGCCTTAAAAGTATTTTGGTCTAGAAAGGTCATTGTTGTGTTCAATTTTTTTCTTTTTTCTTTTTTGTTTAGTTTTTTGAGGTGTGTGTTTTTTTGTTTTGTTTTGTTTTTGTGTTTTTTTTGTTGTTCTTGTGTTTTTGTTGTTTTGTGTTTTTTTGGGTTTTTTGTTATTGTCCTTGTGTTTTTGTTGTTCTTGTTCTTATGTTTTTGTATATTTGTGTTAATTTGTGTTTTTGTGTGTGAGTGTTTTCTATGTTTTTTGTTTTTGTTTATTGTCTGTTGTTGGTTGTTTTTTTATTTTAATTTTTTAGGTTTTGATTGTTTTTGTTTTTCATGTTTTTGTTGGTTATGTCTTTGTAGAGTTTTGTTGTTTATGTCTTGTTTGTGTTTTGTTATGTTGTTCTTATGTTTTTTATGTGGTTCATGTGTTTTTTTATCTTATTGTGTGTGTGTGTTTGGTTGAGTTTTATCTTTTCAACACACTCAAGGAACATATTTTATTATTTTTATTTATTTATTTATTTAAATATTATTGTGTGTTTGTTTGCTCCTTCAATATGTCAAAGGTGGTAGGCCAGGTGTGAGCCCTGGGTGATTTTTATGGAATAGATACCCCAGCCTCCTTGGATCTTACCTGAAAGTGGCATACCTTCTAGGATGTTTTCCACAAAATAAAATAAAATAACAAGTAGTCTAATCCATCCTAAAGAGATGTCGCTATGAGTCACTTCCTATATTTATACTATCTTATCTAATACCATGAGCCATGGGTATATACATTTTAAGGATGGAATTCAATTTTGAATATAGAAGCAAAGACCCTTGGGTACACCTAGTTTGGAAAAGAAAAAGATATATGAAGTGATTTTGGTAGCCTCATATGAAGATCATGGGATAGATAAAAGTTATAGCTTAGTCACTAGTTTGGAATAAGTTGATCCACTTTAGAATTCCACTAGATATCTATAAGATATAAAATCCAAGGTTATGCCTAAGGGGTAGTACCAAAAAAGTAATTATAAAATCGAGGTAAATTTAGACAATAGCTGTATAATATTTGGGGAAAAATTTTCAAAATTTTGTAGAGAATTTATGAAAATATGGCGATTTTTTGAAATTTTTGCATAGAAATTTCAAAATTTTTAAATGGTGATTGGTAAAATGCGAGTGGCAGAAGGTGAGTGGTAGAAGGTAAGTGGCAAAAGGTGAGTTGCAGAAGGCGAGTTGTAGAATGTGAGTGGCAAAAGGTGAGTTGCAGAAGACAAGTGGTAGAAGGCAAGTGGCACATGGTGACTGGCATATGACGAGTGGTAAAAGGTGAGTGTCAGAAGGTGAGCTGAAGAAGGTGACTAATAGAAGATGATTGATAGAAGGTAATTGATATAAGGTGAGTGACACATAGCAATTGGTAGAAGGTTATTGATACATGATGACTGACACATGACAACTGGTAGAAGATGACTAGCACATGGTAACTAGCATATGGTGACCGATAGAAGGCAACTGGAAGAAGGGGATTGAAACATGGTAATTGGTACATGGTGATTGGCACATGGGAAGTGGCACATGGTGAGTGACACATGACAACTGGTATATGGTGACTCTCACATAGCGACTAGCACATGGCGATTGACATAAGACGATTAGCATATGGTGACTGGTAGATGGTGATTATCAAATGATAACCGCTAAAGATCATCAGTAAGAAGTTGCCATGTGTCCTTTCCTCTACCATGTGTCTCATATCTATTGACTTTAGCTATGCAGACTTCTATAAATAAAAATGCAAGGTCATTTTCACCTTTCCCACAATATTTTCTAGAGCAAATTTAGAGCATTTCCTAGAATTTTCAGAGCATTTTCCACAGTGGTTTCAAAGCCTTTTCAAACGGTTTTAGAGCATTTTTAGGGGGTTTTCATAGCATTTTTAGAGGGTTTTCGTAGTGTTTTCAAATGATTTTTAGAGCATTTTCAAGGGTGTTTCAGAGCATTTTCCAAGGCATTTTAGAGCATTTTACAGGGAGTTTTAGAGCATTTTCTAGGGCATTTCTAAACTATTTTTAGAGCCTTTTTTAGACCATTTAAGTGCAAAAATTGTTAGATCTTCCTATCCTGTACCTTCCAAAGTTTCATTCAAGAACTACTATTGCCCCAACATCAAGAACATTTTTAGAACTCCTGGAAGAGATTTTGAATGGCTTTAGACCTCTGGACTTCCTATAGTTATGAAGATAACACAGTTGAACATCAACGTCCCCCTGATGCAACAGATAGTTAGTTACTACAACCATACCGTATCCACTATTCTGATAAAAGTGAATAACAAGGATATTATTTTTTTGTGAAACTCTCAGATGTGCAATGACTAATAGGGCTACCATTTTCGAATGGTCACCTGGTGAACAACCAATACACCTTGACCAAAGATGACAAATCAACGCTAACATCCAAATATGTTGTGCATTCAGACAATTTGAGAGGTATATTTTAAAATTTAGTTTTTATTTATCTTAAATTTTGATGTATTGTAGTTTCCATTCTCTAATAATGTTCTCATTGTTCTAATTTCTATTTTCTAATAATTTTCTCTCTTTTTTTAGTTAATTCTTCAAAGTCAAAAAGGGGTTTAAACATCTCCAATGTTGGAGACAAATTTCTTTATGCTTGCATTGAATTTTTCTAGGTAAGGCTTATTTTGCAGGGGTGACCTACAGAAATGTCGTTTTGGGTATTTTCCTTATTGCTTCGATGTATTGGTGGTGACAAATTTGATTGGACCAAGAACATTTCCAACCACCTAAAATAGGACCTTCTGAGTGCCTAGAAAATCAATCTTCATATAATCTTCATATACAATAACAACCAACAAATTTATTTTTTGTCTTTTTAATGAAGCATACTTCAATCTTCAAAAAATGATATTCCAACTGCATTGCACCCAAGTTTGTTGGCTATTGGCATGACTGAGAATGAAATACAGGTAAAATTATTTTTTGGAATAATCTTTGTTTTCTTTCTTTTCAATCAATCTTGTTATTTTCTAATTTTCTTTTGAAAATAAAGAAGAGCAGCTCAATCCTCTAGTAAAAGGGATGATGCCTTAAGGTTTAAAGAAGCATTGACCAATTCCGACATGCAGTTGCACTCACAATCATCACCAGTAACTCCCTTTAAATGTGCAAGGTCTCAAGGTGATTAGATTCAGCATACACCTACAACTCTTGTTACTTCTAGATGTGTTGCAATCGACATTGATGAAGTTACCTCCAACTCACAAGGTTATTCAAAAGTACTATTTTAAATGATGTATTTTAATGGTTTAAAATTATATTTAGTTTAAGGAAATATTTTAAATGTTTTTCAGAGAAAGGGCAAATGGTTGCATCATTAAACAACTACAGAGTCTGAGTCTGGTATGTTTGGTTAAAATTAATCTCTTTTTATGGCATTGTTTTTTACACAAGTTTTAATTTATATTTTCATGTAAAATTTTGTAGATGCATCGGTTATATTCATAAGATAAAAAAAAATGATGCCTCCACCGTTTGCATGACCACAAACATAGTGACAACGAGTGCCACAACAAGTCCCTATCCATCCACAACAGGTACCACCGATGAGGAACCAATCTCGCATGCATGGAAAAATGTTCCTCACACCACCACTTTCTAGAACCAAAAGTATTTCCTAAACACACATTGTATCTCAATATAATGTTTTTGTTTTCCCAATTTTAACCCTTGAGAATTTCTCAAATGTAGAGAGCGCATCTCAAATGCCCTCTAGGAATCTAGATGATGATTTTATTTATCAAGATATGAATCCTAAAAATTTCCCATTAAATGCAAGTGATATGCTTTAGGATCCACAAAGCCATGATGAAGAAGAAGAGAATGTTGAGGCAGATATCGTCAGATTTTCCTCTTCCCCCCAAAAAGTCATCACCCATCATCTGAACGATGATGATAAAGTAAAATTTTTAGAACATGTTTTATTAGCCAATAGATGTAAAGTTATAGTTCATACTAGTATTCCTGTAGATATTGATAGATTAAAATAAAGGGAATATCAGATCAAAGTTTTGATAAGAGAAATAAATGACTGATATAAGATTTTTCAAAGAGAAAGGAGTTGTTTTCAAAGGTGTAGAATGAGCCTAAAAAGCTCGATGCTTTGTTACATAAAGCTAAATATGACATTATGGAGGCTGAGTCTACATACAGTGATGAAGTTCTGGCCATTATTTTGAATCATTTGGAAAACCTCAATGTCGAGGCCCAGGCATATTTCAATGAATGGGCACTAGATCAAAAAAAGTAGCAGTTGCAGAAACTACAAGACTTACCGTTGATGTAAGTTTTACATCTAACTATTTTTTTTTTCTTAAATACATTTTGTTTATAAATGTTAACCTTTTTCACTTGTATTTTGTAGTCTAAGTTTTAGCACTTAAAGTAGCAAGTCAGTGTCATGAAAACATCGATCAAGACTGCAAAAAATAGTGTGATAATGCTATTGAAGTGAAGAAAATATTACAATACACTGTTAGAGAAAACAATTTGTTGAAGAAGTTTATCAAAGATAAAGGTATGGATGTGGAGGTTTTATTAAAAGAAGATGAGAAATAATTGAATACATCTCTTAGAGAAGATACAACGAAGGAAGAAGGTTTATTGCTATCGGGGATAAACACTATAGCTGAAAGTTTGGTTAGGGCTGGTTCATTGGAATCAAAGGATATTGAGCTAGATGCAGCTGAAACTTCAAGCATCATGCAGAATGAATAGTAGAAGACTGTTGTTTTTTATTTGAGAAGAAATAAAACATGTTGGATATATTTTTTGTAAATTGTAAAAGAATTATATCTTTTTGAAATCAATAAAAGAGACAATTTTCAAAAAAATTGTATTATATTTTTGAATTTTTGTTTTAAATATTGTGATGTTTTGATTAGTTGTGTGGATGCATTAAATAATTTTGAAAATGTGGATGCAATAAAATGTTCTTCTATGTTTTTATGAAATAATTTGAAATGTTTGAAATGCAACACAGATATTTACTTTGCCATAAATGGTTTATACAATACAAATCTACTAAATAATTTGAAAATTTAGACTAATAATTCAATAACAGAGCTTAAATAAAATGATATACAAAATATCCAATAACATGTCTATGATATAAAAGATAATCCAGTGTTTTAATCAACATATGTGTAATTTTATATAATCCAATGTTCTAATCAACATATGTGTAATCAAATAATCTAGATTCCAATTTCATCCAAATATACATAATCAAATCAAAGGGCTATGATATACAGAGTACCAATGGCATGTTTGATCTTATATTATATGATTAATGATATCAAAAATACATGTCTCAAGTTATAATCAAATCTCAATATTGCTTTCATTATAATGCTGAAATCAAATCAATGAATTGAAAGCATTATTTCATTATAATATGTGAAATCAAATCAAATTATAATATGTGAAATAAAATCAAATGAAATAATTCTTGCATCATAATGCTGGAATCTAGAACAAACTCTTTTATATTGTACAAAATCATCTACACTCATACCCAAAATTTTTGTCATCACAATCTGATCAATGTTACCATCATCCTCATCATCTTGAGTATTTGTGATACTTATTCTCTCTACCAAAGATTTCCAATATGAAAAATCTCTTTCATAAGGAAACTTCTCCACCTCATAGGTCGACACATATGCTCTCAAAAAAATTTACAATTTTTTTCCAACCTATTTTGAAATTTAGATTTTATATATGATAATACCCTTTCATCTTCCATAGATCCTAAAATCATCGTTTGACATAATTCATATAAATGAAAATATTAACTCATAGTATGTTGTAAGATACTACTTGGATGTAATATTTTCAATAAATGTGAAAAAGAACTTGTTTCATGATGGTTAGTGAGTTGTGAAACTTGAGCAGACATTGTTGTTCCAAAACAGTTTGATTGTTTGGTCAAAATATCTCTATTGAGAATACCATTGATTTCAATACCATTGACTACCACACGTTTAGTAAAATGGTTAGAAAGAGTGCCCATGTATTTGAGAAACAAACCATTTATAATTTTGTATTCATTACAAGGATCCCAAAACATTGGGTTAACCACACCCATAGCCTCAAGCAATTCATCTCTTTGAAAATGGTCTCTTATTTCTTTTGTCAATGAATTTGCTATTTGTTTCAGTTTAATTTTTGTATCGTGTACAACTACATGAATTTTTTTGTATGTTATGGGTATTTTCTCAACTTCATTTGTAGCTATATCCATTCACTGGCCAAAACAATATAAAGGTATTTCCTTTCCATGGATATTAATACATAGATGATCATTTATATTGAATTTCAAAAAGTTATGAGGATCATTCACATTTGTTAATGATCTCCAACTCTCAAACATGGGATCCATAAAACTTTGACCAGATGCGTACATATTATCAATATGTATGTAAATTTATTTTCTCGCCCTGATAAAATCCACAATATAAATCGATCTTTCTTGTGCAATTTTAATCAAAGTATTCATTTATTCCAACATTGGAATAATACTACATAATGTGAGAAGTGTTTCAAATTCGGTCATTCAAAATAGCAAATATTTAGCCTTATCAACAACACTACATTTGCATACATAAACCTTGCCAAGGATTGATATTCATTGAAAACTCTATATGTCGGTTGATACATCGATATTGACCTAATATCTACATATTTTAAGAGTTTTTTACCTTCAGTAACTCCTAGTGCAAACTGTTGAAAATCTAAAAATCTTTTTCGACTGCATGAAAAATAATCATGAATTTCATGGACAAGCTCTTCCACTATCAGAACATTTGTAAATGTATCCACAATTTTATTTGCAAAATTCATTCTATGAGCCATGCAATGAATATGGATCAAATATGGGGTAACAGATGTTTGTAGTCTAACACAAATATCATTCCTATATCCTTGCATTGTAACAACACCATAAGCTTTGACACATATTTAGTGGCTATTTCCATTCATTCATTACCGATATTTCCTTTAAACTAGTTACAAAAACATTGTAAATATCTTATGCATTGAAATTTTCCACCATCTTGCATACTCCAAGTAAATGAGGTTGCCTTAAATAATTTTTCAATGTGTAAACATGCATGCAAATCCAAGATCTATTGTCAATAGTAGTCACCTCATAAATTGAAAGTGAAATTAATTTGATCTATTTTACTTTCTCTTTGAGGTCATCCTGCTCGACCAAAGAGATACATTTTACCATTTTCCAACCACTTTGATTTGACCAATGGACATTGGGTAATTTTTGCTCATCAGCTAGTTGAAATAGAGATTTATAATAAATAAAATCAGACATAGGTTCACTCTTTTTTAATAATAGTGAGTGCAACAACAAAATACAAATTTTTTGAAGATAAAGTGAACTTATTCATTTTTTGAAATTGGGTTTGAATCGTTGCACCTTTTTCAACCAAAATTTGCTTTTGTTTCATTTCTTTATCATATTCTTATACATATCTTATATGTGAACACTATGATGCATCCTTCCACCTATAATTTTTTGGTATTGATCGATCACTTTTTTGTTTTGATATAAACCTTTCCACAATGTTTTTAATTGTATCTTTCTTAACTTGTAATCTATGATCCTTTCCTTGTTTCTAGCTACAAATTACGTATCTCAGTTCTGTTATTTCCTCATTACTATTCTCTAGTTGCACTATCTCAATAAATAGAAATTTTGATATCCAATCAGACTAAAATGATCTGTTAATTGTCCACCTAGATAACCTTACACGTTTATGTTTTTTAGAAGAATATTCTTCGAAAGTAGGGACTGCATAAGAACTATTATTTTCTTTTCCATTTGGTGTGTTCGTTTTAGGAATATATTTATGTTGTTGTTCCATTTCATTAAGAAAATTTTCATCTATGGAATTTTCATTATCATGGATATATGAAAGTGGAGGTATACTAGGGTCAACAATGTTTTCTATAGAGATAATACTAGGGTCAATACTAGGGTCATTATCATCATGGCATTTAAAAACATAAACAATGGACAAAGCCATCAACCAAAAAACACACTTCTTAATGAATGAAGACATTATATATAAAATTAAAAATGTACAAAAATTAACTCGTTAGTAAGTAAAGATGTTCATACCTTGAATTTGTGCAGATGCTGATGGTTGGCTGGATTTCAAAATATTTTGAAAGTATTTGAGGATACTCCTTTTATCAAAAGACCAACCTCACTTCTTTCCAGTGCTAGAAGGTAAAATTTTACCTGTATAAACATAAGAGTAACATGAACAATGAACATTATTTTTAAAAATGAAAATATCTGGTAAAAAAGAGAACTACTATTCAAGACAACAGAATATCTTACCCAAGAAGGCTTGATATTAGTGCCCAAATAATAGGAAAACCTCCTTATTGAGTGTCCATGAACAAAATGTTAAAAAAATAAAAATTAATAGTCAAATAAACTTACCAGTAAATGGCTATCACTGCATTTCAATCACCTTCTATCACTCACCTTCTACCACTCACCTTCTACCACTCACCTTTTTCTAGTCGCCTTATGCCAGTCGCATTAGGTAAGTCACCTTCTACCGGTTGTCTTATGACAATCACCTTATACCAATTGCCTTTTGCTAGTCACCTTCTACCAATTGCCTTATGCTAGTGGTATTATACCAATCACCTTATGCTAGTCACATTCTACTAGTCACCTTCTACCAGTCATTTTATGCTGATCACCTTGTACCAGTCGCCTTGTGCTAGTCACCTTGTGTCAGTCGTCTTCTACCAGTTACCTTGTGTCATGTGCCTTTTGCCTATCGTATTTTTTTAGTCGTGTTGCATCAGTTGCGTTGTGTTAGTTTTCTACTTTGTATCGCTCGATATCGAAGAAAATTAATGTTTTAATTATATGAGTGTCACTGTCAGGGTTAGCTATATATAATGGGGTACAAGAGGTGAATTGGGTGGGATAATTTTTTAAATAAATTTAAGGTAAAAATTAGGTAGGAAACCTTATGATACCTGGATGAATTTACCCTTAAAAATTTGATCTCAAAATTTTCGGGTGAACGGGCCGACCTCTAGGGTCCCAAAATTCATAAAATTAAAATTGTAAAAATTTGAATATTCATGCTAAATTACAAAATTCGCCCATGTGCATAACCTTGATAAAATCCTACTTCAATGAGTTCAATGTATGTTAAGTACTAGTGTTCAACATATGTCAAATTTTAATTTTATACTATAATTTAATTTTTTTTAATTGTACTCACACAAACACACACCTCGTGTGGTTTGAACTTGGGTCTCCTAGATGAGAATCCAAAGACATACCACTATAGTGTCCCAATAGGGACACTATAATTTGATTTTATCTTCTATATTTTTAATAAATGTTGGATATGTTTTAGCTTATATGCTATTTATTTATGTTGTTAAGAAAAAGGGTAGTGTCAAATGAGGGTAATTACATTGGCATCAAATCATAGATTTAAAATCATAAAAATCATAAGGTCCTATGATCACCATGTTCAAATCTCATGTTAAAGATGTTTGTATAACTTCTTTATTAAAAAATAAAATATGAATCATAGTAATATTTATGACTAATGATGCATTTTGAATTGGATAATGATTATATTGAATAAAAATACAATTTTTTTGTTAAGTTGAAAAAGTGCATTTTTGAAAGGAATGCTAACCTTTTACATCAACAAATATGGCCAATCACTATCCATTTCACCAAGAAGGATTTCCCACTGGCATAAAGCCTATACCAACTGTGTAACAATAAACACACTTCACTAACCACATCTAGAACTAGAAAATCAACATACACCTTACATATCTAAATATCATATACTCCATGTTTTCCTATAAGCCTCTTCCTACTAATCCCCATTTTTAATTCTTGTGGCGTTATCATTATCAACTAACTTATTTATGTGCACTGGGATATCATTCCCCCATTCCTTTCTAGCATCTGCCATAACTCCTTCATTACCAAGACCATTTGCTACCCTATTGGCTTCTCTATAAATATGATTGATAGAAATAATCTTGAGTCTATCCAAAAGTGCTCAAGCTTCCACCATCATTAAATCAAAATTTCAAGTGGTTGGTTGTTCTCCCTTTAAAATCATCACAATATTTTGTGTCTCCTTTAATATGAGCTTATCTATATTGTAATTGATAGCCAAAGAAATTCTTACATAAGCTTCTCTTACTTCAATAAAATGACTTGTCTGTTCACCCAATGGTTCAACAAAGTCTTTGATTACCTTACCCAGATGATTCCAGATCACCCCTCCAACTATCGCTAGCCCGAGATTACCTTTTGAGGTCCCAAAAAAAATTAGTTTCCACCATCCAACCGGTGGTGGTATCCATTTTGCATGAGTTTTGGGATGAACTCGAGGTATTGGTAATTTCTCTCTGACTCCCCAACATTCCAATATTCACCTTCCCTGCTTTGATTCCCATCCCTCCTTGAAGTGGATAGTGTTAAAATTCTTCATCAAGAGACTTCTTGCTCGGTTCTAAACCATTTACCAGTCCATATTCAAGTCCTCAAAGATTTTATGGTTTCTTTCATTCTAGATTTTCCACCAGATATATGGAAGACTTAGAAGCCATAACTTTTTGATTCTTCTGCATTTAAAAGGAGGCTCCCATTGTAGGTTCAAATCTAAGATAGTTCTAGGGAAAACCCACTGAAATAAACTCACTAAAAAGCTCATCAATTTGGTAAATGAGCACTTAAGAAGTAGATGATAAATGCTTTCCTCCTATTTTTCACATAAAACACATCTATTTGGTAAGGAGAAACCACATTTTTCACGTTATCCTAGGTCATAATTTTACTATGCATAACAAAACACTAAAAAATAGTAATCTTAGGGATGATATCTTTGTCCCAAACCTTTACATGAGGCCACACTACGCCTACACCTTCAACCAAGTTATAACCAGAATTCATATAATAATATCTACTTCTCATTTTCATCCAAATAAATATATCATTCGATCGCCAATGGTTGAGTATGTAGTCATTAAGGCATCTATTAAGACTTTCTAGGTGTGGACGCAAGTCCTCCTTGATGTTATTAGCTTAATCCTAAACCAACAGTCCATAAATAAGAGTCAGAATTGTTCTTAAGTTTACAAACCTTGGGATCTCACAAAGGGGAGAGTTAAAGAGCCAAGTATCCTAGTAAAATCTCACATTAGCACCATCTCCAATCCGCCGTCTACAACCCTACTGGATTAGAGGTATTACCTATTGAAGGCTATTCCATAAACTAGACCCTTTAAGGGTTTGAGGTTTTCTAGGAAGGATGAATTACGTAAATAATTAGCTTTTACAATTTTGACCCAGGGAGTGTCTTCTTCCTTTGCCAACTTCCAACCCAACTTTCCCATTAGAGCTTTGTTCATTTTGGTAAGAGTTCTCAGTCCCAATCCCCCATATTGTTTAGAGGTACAAACTTTGTTCCAAGAAAGTAAATATATCCTCTTCTTTTCCTTAGCCCTAGACCATAGAAAAATCCTTTGGATTTGTTCAATATTTTTGTAGATCAATACTGGTATTTTAAAAATTCACATGAAGTAAATAGGTATACTTTGAAGGTAGGATTTCACAAGCTGAACCTTTCTTGCCTGACTAAGAAGAGAGCCTTTCTAGGAATATAGTTTCTTTGTAACACATTCAATAACCGAATCCCACAAGGTTTCCTTCTTACTCCCATATAATAAATGCATCCCTAGATAGGTTACTGGAAAATCACCTATGCTACAATTGAAGATTCTTGCTATCTGTAGTTGAAGAGCTCTAGAGGTATTCAAGAAAAAAAATTTACTTTTTTTTTCAAATTTACCTTTTTGCCTGCTACAATAGAAATGCAAAATCATCTTAATATGTCTTGCTTGTGGAAGATATGATCTTGGCAAAATTAGAGTATCATCCATAAATTGTTGAAAAAATATTGGTTCTAGAGTGGAAGCTGGGTTGATACCTTCTATATCTCCTCTATCTGTGGCTGCTATGAAGGCTTTACCCATAGCTTTAGCTAAAATTATAAATAGATAATGGGATAATGGGTCCTCTTGTCATAACCCCCTCTTGCTAGTAAAATTACCCACTGTAGACCCATTAACTAATATGGAGATCATCACTGTGGAGATGCAATTTTTCATCATAGAGATCCAATCCTCATGAAAACCAAAATGTTGAAGCACTTTGATCAGGAAATACCAAGAAACTCTGTCATATGCTTTATTCATATCTAATTTAAATAAAATTACAATATCTAGTAGTATGGAATACCTATATGGCTATCCTGTTACTCATACCCTACTACCCATAGTGCTACTCTATAAGTAGCCACAACCCCAATGGGGCATTGTTCATCATGGATATATTATGGATGACATCATCTATATGAGAGAGGTGTTGTAGTTAACCATAGGTATACATGTTGGTTGCATGCATGGGAAGTTCTATGGGTCATCAAAACTACTAGTAAATATTATAATAGAACATTGACTATACAAATATACATATAAGGTAAGTGAGAGGAAGATCCATAATCACCCAAACCATTCCTTATCGATCCAGTCCACTATAAAATTCCTTCCTTTAACTCTATGTATATGAGGGTTAATGATAGAGTGTAGACCTTTTAAATAATCCTCATTAATACATAAGGTTTTATTTAGAATAAAAGGACCCAAATGTGGTAGACTACAAAAACTACTTGAAAAATAATTATTTTATCAAAGGGAAAAGGCCCAAAATATAGGTTTACAAGTTAGGAAGTTTTAAAAATAAGTTTTCTATTCGAGAAGCCCAAATTTTAGTTTTAAAATATAAGAAGGCCAAAATCTATGTGTTCTATGTAAGGAGGATGATGAGCAAAAAAGAAAATCATTCATGCTTATGACTTGTGCAATGAATTTTTATATAGTATATTAGTTAGATTTGTATTTTAGAATGAATAGGTCTAAGGTTAAATTCTCATTGTTTTTTGGCTTTTTCTTTTTGTGAAACAATGAAAAGTACCAAAAGGTCACCCATCCCTATACTACTATGGCCCACGCATGCTTAATTGTGGATTCTTTATAGGATTTTATGCTTCCATTTGTGTTTAATGACTTGTTTACCTTTTTCTTAGCATACTATTTTCTTCATTTTAAAATAATTAAATTTATGCATTTTAGTATAAATATAAGGTTGTCATGTCTTTATTTTTAAAAAGAGAAATTTTGCAAAGGATGAGAAATAAAGGATTGAATGAATAAATATCATAGGTCTTTTTGTGAGCATGCCATTTTTTCGCCCAAATATACATTTATATTATTGTCATTTTTTTGAAGAGATTAAAAAGTAGGGGCATATTAGGGGCCACCCTTCCTGTGAATTGAACTTGGGTTTCCGTTAAGAGAGCACAATGACTTTTTTCATTGCATTGTCCCTACTAGGACATTATATTATTATCATTTAATATATAAGAAATTGCAATAATTTTCAAGGAGTGTAGGAATAGTATTGTAAATCAACTAACAATATTACCATAAAATGTAGTTAACTGCATTACTTTAAGAATTATAAAATATTTTATTTTTGAATGATAATTGGATGAAATTGAACGTGGATTATTTTTTCTATGAAAATATTTGGTTCTCATTGATTACTCTTTCCATTAACTCATACACCTCTTAGGAGTTACAGTAATGTGAAGCTACCCAAATGATGGTGGTCTACAAGGATATTAGGGTACACTGAAGGCCTCAATCATGTTTCAAGCATAACAAAAGACACCAGTTTGACCTTGTAGGCTGTTCATAGAATAATGTTATTGAGGAATATTAGAGATCATCTACCACCATGACCAAAGCAAGATAGAGATCAAAGTATGCATATATTGGAGGAGGTCAAGAAGAAGGCTTGTCAAGATCATTCAACAAGTGAGAGGACTTGATATCCACCATATTTTATCAATATATTTCACCTTCGCTTGATTTTTAGGTCATACACGGATCTAATTTAATTTTAGATGTTTTTATTTATGATATCATAAAGATTAAACCTTCTAAGTTTGGTGGCATAGTAGGTGGGATCATATCAAAGGTATGCTTAGTTAGTAATCAATGTTACCTCACTCTTTAAGAGCATCATAACAACAATTTTTTTTATTTATATATTTATTTTCTAGATGAGGAGGTCAAATTATGGTAGAACCATGAGGAAAAATACTTATAATTGAACATAAATGATGTAGCTATGAGATATTTTATGACAAATTTTAGGATAGATATATTTCAAACTTCTTTTTAATAGGAAATATTGACGTGTTTTACAATTTTTAATAAGGTGGTATGATTATGGATGAATATTAATCCAAGTTATTAGAACTTTTAAAGTATGTCAACTATATTTATGATGACTAGGTGAAGGTGAATCGATTCACTTAGGGCCTAAAATTACCTATTAATGAGAGGTGGACTTACGAAGACAATCTTGAAGTACGTAGTCGATGTAGCACATGCTAAGTGATACTACCCAAAATGATCCAAGGTAAGGGATAATTAGGATCATTAGATGTAAAATCTTATATATGTAAGATCTAATATTGTAAATCTATTTCCTTAGGAATGAGCTTTGCAAACATCTTCTTCTTAATAATATTAGTAGACATAGATGTCATAATGACCCCATCACTCTTTCTTATAATAGAGTGGATAAAGGGATAGTTATAAGGGATCTATATACAAATAATAGTCTACAATGAATCCTGATACGGACTTTATTTAATCTTATCAACAAGGTCTATCTCTAAGTTAGGGTTCTCTATTAAATCATAGGCAATCAAGACAACTTCTCAAACATCCACGTGCACCTTCAGGTTGGGGCCTATTGGAACAATTCTTATTTATGGAGGGTCTCACTATAAAAGTGAGTGTCCTCAATTAGGGTATGACTTGATAGTACAAAGGCCTTAGGGATAAATACCCATAGTAGAACAATGGGACAAGCATATCATATCTATGCTATATTGTATCATTGCTAAGATGAGCACCAAGATATGGTGATAGAGATATCAGATAAAATTAATGACAACCAAGTTTCTATTTTTTTATATATTAGAGCTATCAATTCTTTTATTTTACCTATTATGGTAAGGTGTGAGAGGGTGGATAATATATGTATCAACTTATGGAGAGTTACGATAGACATGAGGATTAGGAAATTAGTGTAAACTAGATTAGAAAATGTTGTTAGGGTAGAACCTTATGTACTTCCCTTAGTCTCCTATGATGGTATCTTGGAAATGGGATGACTCTACTTTTTAATCCAATATAGATCACTTCATGAAGAAAATAAAATGTGTAGATGATGGTGGTGTGATGTTTCTTCTTAGTGGTATTAAGAAACCTATTTCCCTATACTTCCTCTATACCATGTAAATAATAAAGAGTTTTAGGAAGGAATATTAGCCTTGTACCATGATGATAGAGGAAAAAGAAGATAATAAGGAGGAGGTGAAGTCTATAATACATTAGTATCTAGTTATCAAGGATTTTGATAATTTTTTTGAAGACATTTCATGTATATAATCTCCTAAAAGGAAGATAGACATCACCATAGAGCTTGTTTTAAGTGTCTTATCATGATTCAAGGTACTATAATTGATAACCACACCTACATTTTATGATTTAGGAATATATTTACAATATATTTTAGATATTGGTTCAATACACTTGAGTTTTTTCTCATGGGAAGCACTAATTATCTTTGTGAAGAAAGATAGTTCCTGTGATATTATGCATTAACTATAGGTAGTTAAACAAGTTGACCATTAAGAACCAGTACCATCTTCCATATGTTGATGATTTACTTGATTAGATGAAGATATTCAATGTATTGTATAAGATAGATTTAATATTTGGATATCATCAACTTTGCATTACTAAGTAGGACAATATGATTACTACATTTCATACTAGGTATGGGTACTATGAATTTATAGTGGTACATTTATGTTTAATTAATGTTATGATGGTATTCATGGGGTGATAAATAATGTATTTAAAAACTATTTAGATAAGTTTATGCTATTTTTAATAGATGATATCTTGATCTAATCACACTCTATAGGAGCATGAAGAGAATTTATAGGTTGTATTTGACTACCTACATGAACATCAACTATATAGAATACTTTTCAAGTATTTATTATTTCAAATAGAGATCTAATATTTTGACATATAGAATTTGGAAAGGGTATAAATATTGACCTTAATAATATAGGGCTATAGTGGAGTGGAAGACACCAACTAAAATTGTAGAGGTTCGAATTTTTATAGGTCTACTAAGTTATTATTAGAGGTTTATGTGTTGATTGTATAGGATAGCCCATCCCATCCCTTCCATTTAGAGGAAAAGAAATCATTTTGAGTAGACTAATATATTTAAGGAGACCTTATAAAAGATGAAATAACTACTTACTAATGCACCAATCCTAGCATTTTTTAATACAAATAAGAACTTACTTGAATGTATTGATGCTTTGTTGGAATATGCAGGATGGATGATTTATTACCTAAGATTGTAGAATATCTAAGAAGTATGAGATTAACTACCCTACCCATGATCTATAATAAGTAATAACGATGCATACACTTAAGATGCGGTATATCTTTCTTTTGGGACAACTATTTGAGCTAAGGATAGATCATCAAAGTCTTAGATATCCTTTTACTCATCCCAATTTGAAAGCTCAATAAATGATATGGGAAAATATCCTTTATGAATATGATCATGATATTATATATATGAAAGGTAAGGATAACATAGTTGTTTATTAGAGACTTAGATGGAATTCATAAGTAATATCCTTGAATAATTTCTATAGTAATCATTACCAATAGTTTTTTATATTTGCTATATGGGATAGAAACATGATCCACCTGTATTACATCATCACCACATAGTGGTATTACAATAAAGCTTGGATATTATCCATGTATTGCTTGGAAATATTTGAACCTTGGTCTCCTCTTTAAATAGTGAGGAATCTAATTGGTTGAGATAATGCCACTTGATAATCATTGCCAATAGTTACATTATATGATGTCTTCTAATAAAATGAGTAGCAATAGAAGAATTGAATATAGATTCGATAATTATGGGTTACTTTGATTCTTAGTGATGCAACTAACAATTATAAGTACCCTCATGGGT
Source organism: Wollemia nobilis (assembly GCA_028583015.1). Classification (NCBI taxonomy): domain Eukaryota; kingdom Viridiplantae; phylum Streptophyta; class Pinopsida; order Araucariales; family Araucariaceae; genus Wollemia; species Wollemia nobilis. The sequence goes on along the minus strand of JAQPPZ010003172.1, from coordinate 3,539,369 downwards.
TACTTGGAAGAGAGGGTTTCACGAACTTAACATCTAAAGAGGGATGACTTTCTTTAATTTTATCTAATCCATTCTAAACTCATGAGAAAATGGTAAGAGAAACTAAAATTAAAATGTTGCTAGTAAATATATCTATAAGGACATAATTTTGAGAGAATAATCCATTTGGTATTCTATGAAAACCCTATTGTTATAATCTATCAATAAAATAAACAAATCTATAATAACATTCATGAAAAGGATTAACAAGAACAAAGTGTATTATATTTGGCATCTTAGGCTCCAATTTCCCAATGATAAAATGGTCTTAGGAGGATATTTTAACACCATGGATGAAAATATGGGAGGAATGAGAGCACTGAATATTATGATTGATTTAATGTCAGAGCACTTGAGGCATATCCACCTGATTGATGTTAAACCTGATAATGGATTAATGACATGGATGAATAAATGATAGGGACGCACACACATCCTAGAGTGTTTGTACAGGTTTATCATTTTGGATGACCTTCTCTCTCTAGAAGTAATTTCAAAATTTCTTATCCTTAATAATGGGGGATCAGGCCACTAGCCTATTTTACTATATATCTAGAAATCTTCTAGTAATTACTCATCCTTTAAATTTTGGTTTATGTGGTTTAGAAATGCTTCCTTTAAGCCATTAGATGTTCAATTATGGAGGGAAGGAAAGCCAAGATATGGAATTCAAATTTATTGCTTTGCTAAGATATTATAGTTCATCAAAAAAAATTAAATAATAGAACTAGCATGAGTTTGGGGATGTGAGGTCTAAAAAATAAGGTTTAATTTTCAAACTAGAGCAAGTGAATGCTCAAATTCATTCCTTAGGACTTATAGAGGAGCTTAGCAAATAAGAAATCCAAGTCTCTTTTGAGTTAGTAGAATGGGAAAGGAGGGAGGAGCTCTTATGGAAACAAAAATCCAATATCCAATGGCTAAAGGAAGGGGATATAAACTCTATTTTATTCCATAAATATCTTCTAGCTAGAAGAGTTTCAAACTTTGTATCTTCTTTGAAGACCAATAGTGGTACTCCAGTTTATTCTTGGGATGGGATGAAGAAAATTTCCATTGATTACTTTGAGGAACTTTTATCTACAGTCCCTCTAGAATCTAAGGCTCAAGAGGAAATTATACAAGAAATTCCTTCCGTTATTAAGATAAGGATAATGAGATATTAACAACACCGGTTTCTATGGTAAAAGTATAGGAAGCAATTTTCAAGATGAGAAAAGGAAAAACTCATGGTTCAGATGGTTTCCCAATTGAGTTCTTCCAAGGATTTTAGGACCTTCTTAAGGATGATCTTTTTGTAGTGGTAGAACTATGGGTGGAAAATTCAATTCTAAAATAAATTAATAAAAACTACATTGAAATCATACTAAGTCCCAAGAGGTAGTTCAAGTTTTTAGCTTTAGATTGATGTCTCTGTTTACAGTTCTCAAAATCATTACAATGATGATAGCTCAAGAGTTGAAACCCTTCCCCCCTATGATAATTTTACTAGAGCAAGGAGGATTTATAGGAAGGAGAAAAATTATAAATAAAATAGTGCTTGCTCAGGAGGCTATTCACTCCATGTAAGCACAAATATCCCCCTTCATGATCGTCCATTTACACCTCTCCAAGGCTTATGATAGGGTAGATTGGAATTTTATTTTACATGTATTGAGGAAGTTGGCTCTTCCAGGATTGGGTAGATTATATTAGAGGTACTATTTCTTCAATATCTTATGCTATGATGATAAATGATCATCCATATCCTTTATTTACTACTTCTAGGGGACTAGGTCAAGGGGATCCTCTTTCCCCCTATTTATTTATCATTTTGGCAGAGTGTCTAGGTTGTCTTCTCTCTAAGGAAAGGAATAACAACTCTATTTAAGGAATAAAATGTGCATCAAAAACCCCTTCTCTCTCTCATTTATAGTTTGTAGATGACTTGACCTTGATAGGTCATCCTCATGCACTAGAAGCAACCAGATTCAAAAAATATTCTAAACATCTTTTTGGTAGCCACATGACAACTTATTAATGAGGAAAAGTCTAAGATTATATTATTTCATTATACTACTAGAGTGGAGACCATGATTTTAAATATTTTAAATTTTAGGCAAGCATCTCTTCCAATATCTTATCTAGGAGTTCCCTTAAAGGTGGCCAAGAAAAAAAATGTAAAATGGTGATGGTTGATAGAGAAGATACAAAGTAGGCTAAACAATTGGATGAATCAATGGCTTTCCATTACAGGTAGGTTCACTTTGGTTAAATTTTTTTTACAATCTATTCCCATCTATATTTCCTTTGTTTTGAGTATTTATCAAGATGTTATGAGAAATTTGGACAAGATTAATCAAAGGTTCTTATGAAGTAGGGCAAAAATAGAGCATAAGTGGGACCTAGTGAAGTGGAATCAACTTTATCTTCCAAAAGAGGTAGGATTGGGCCTCTAGCCAGTAGTTAAAAAAACTTAGCCTTGGCAAAAAAATTATATTGGCAGCTAATTAATTCCCCTAATGAGCTATGGGCACAAATTCTAAGAGCCAAGTATGCAAAAAATCAAGCTCCAAAAGTTTTTACTAGATATCAACTTCCTTGATGAGGATCTCCAGTTCTTGAGGTACTAAGGATAGGGGAGACAATTATCAAACCATAATTATTTTGGATAGTGGAGAATGACCATCATGCAAATTTTTGAAATGATGCTTGGGATGGTTTGCCTCCATTATCTCAATATTTTCTAAAATGGTGAGACATCATGGAACAACTCCATAGTCGAGGTTGGATAAAGATATCACATTATTATAAAAATTGTGGGGAATAAAATTTGGAGGATAGAGTATGAATTCTAGTAAGGGATTGGCCAATCATGGAAAAAATAATGTCAAGGAGGCTATTCATCAGATTCTTAGAAGACGATCACTTTCTTGGGCAAAAGACAAAGACAAGTTGGGATGGGGCTCACATTCTAATGGTGTGTATACTATAGCTCTAGGATATTCATCCCTCACTCATCATAGATAAAATCCACTCAGTGATGTATTCAACCAAATTTGGCAACTTTTGACTTGGCCTAAAGTGAGACTTTTTATTTGGATTCTACTCCACAAGAGGGTTCTTATAGGAGACCAATTGATGAAACGAGGCTTTTTTGGTCCGTTCAAATGTGAGTTATGTTGTTTATAGAATGATACTTGGGACCACCTTTTTTTATTTTACATCTTGTCCATTCAATTGTGGAAATGGTTGGAAACATTTATATATCTAAGATTTTGGCAATTTACCTCTCTTTAGCAGGCATGGAGGACTTGGCCCAGAGTGAATGGGTTGGACAATTCAATGAAACAAATGGCATTGATTAGTATATATTTGATGCTTTGGAATCTATGGAAATAAAGGAATAAAATAATATTTAAAGCAATTCACCATAATGTTCAATATATTTAGGAAAAAATTATAGCTAATATTAGGGAAACTACTCTATATACATTGAAGTCCCCCTCCATAGTATCTCAATAGTGGCATAGTTTACTTTATAGGCTTAAACTCCTTGTGGATGAATGAATATGTAAGAATATTCAAGGTCCTTGGCCTACTATTCAAAGGGATGGATCAAGGAAGGCCCCTCCCAGAGGTATGGAAAGATCAACACTAATGGTGTATCAAGAGGTAATCCATGAAGGGCAAGTATATGAGGCATAAGAAGATCCTCAGATGGTACTCATGCTTTTATTTTTATAGAAAATATTAGAATCCTCTCTAATAATCTAGAAGAAGCATGTGCTAGCTTTCATGGGCTTCAGGAAGCTTCTAAGGTTGGTTGGGTTGCAGTACAAGTAGAAAAAACTCACAACTATAAATCAACTAAAGGCATCCATCAAAACCTCCTCTCAAGACTAGAGGTTACATAGGGTGATTGACAAGATACATGCACTTAAGTCTAGATTTAGAATAGTAAAGTTTCTTCATGCTCCTTAAGAACAAAATAATATTGTAGATGCTATGGAAAATTGGGCTTTAGACCATGGGGATTTGACTTGTTATGGAGATCCTCCATGATGGTGGATGCAAAAAACTAGGGAATATTTGTACCGTATACTATATATTGATGTTGATAACTATGGTTCCTATATGTTGTGACTTTGACAAAAGTTAAATTCGTTTGTCCTTGTATTAGTAGGATGCATTTAAGACATAGTTGTTGCTCTTCTATAAAATTTTGTATGAAAGCCCCATTTGCATGGTAGGGAAAATGATGTAGCTTTCTTATTTGTGTATAAATAATAAAAAAAAAAAAATTAAGAAAAAAGAAAAAAACAATAACAAAGTGTAAATCCATAATCATCTTTTATTTTATGATTAAAGAAATGAAAAATAAAAATAATCATAATTTAACAACAAATGACCTTACGTAATTCATAAACATCAATTATAAAAGTTCATTCAACTTCTATGATAATCAAAGGAGCAACTATTGTCTTAAAATTGCCAAAAAATATATTTTATAACTAAGTCTTAACTCACATTTTAACATAGAAATATCCTAACTAAAACTTAATTACAAAAGGAGCCATAAACCCTAAAATATAAAATAAAAATAGCATATCACATATTATTCTAAATTTTGATGACAAATGGTTGCTACTATAGCCTAATTTGGATTGAAATGGTAGCCATTATCCTCCTCCATATTTATTTGAAAACTCTTTTTCTCTTTAGTAGGTAGTTATAGTAGATCCCATGGAGACCCTAGTTGCGCTTTGCATGAATAACAGACCTTAGATGAGCAAATTGGCCTATTTTGCTAATTTATTTATCCCTTTCTAAGTGAATCAATTTTGATGTCAATGTGATGTCAATTCAATTGGAAATAAATTGGTCCCTATAGAGTAAATTAGTTACGTGTACTATATTAATGAGGAATAGTAAATCTACCATCTATGGACTTATCATGTTTTTGTTATTGGGCCTCTATTATGTTGTTTTAGTAGTTTATTCACATGACACCCTTTGATTCATTGACCTATCCTCATTTTATTAATGAATTAAAATCTCTACAATCTTCCTTTCTCTTGGTTAATCGATAGATTTTATGATAACATCCTCAAATTATCTTCTAGCAAATTGGTGGATTGGGCTTGAGTTTCAATCCCTTTTATTTTCATCATCGATCAACTCATCTAATTAGTTGACTAATATTAACATCATCTAGTATTATATTCATTATATGGATTGACCTTGGCTGAATTAATATTGACTAAATATATCTCATACACTTGACATTTTTCATGATTTTCCTCTTTTATTAGTGAATTGACTGAGGTGACAACAAATTGATGAATTTGAGTGGATTAGGTTGAATTAGGTGGGTGACTCTAGACTTAGACATTTTCTAATTCTTTTGATATTTTATTGTCTATGAATCTTGTCACCTGGGACCTATTTTATCTTATCCTACTTTATATTTCTAGCCCTCTCAATATTTATTATGTCTATTCATGCTCCATTTTGGTTAAGGGATTGATTTGCAATTGGTTGCACAATAAGAGTGGTACCAAACACTACAATTTCATAAATAAATTTATGTTCCTAGTAGTATAAGTTAGTTGGTTATGATGGAGGGGAATAAGGGCCATGTTTAGCTTATCCAAGCATAAATAATATATGTACAAGATTGAGATAGCTAGGTGTTTTATCTATAATGAGGCATGAAATTGTTGAGTATGTATCTAGTTGCTTAGAGTCCTAGATGGTGAAGACAAAGCACTAAAATTTTTTAGTATTATTGTAACCACATGAAATTCCCATGTGGAAGTGGAATGTGGTCATTATTAATTTATGAATGAACTACAAACATATATTTATCACCATGATATCATTATGGTAGTAGTGGAAAATTTGATTAAAATATTTCAATTTTTCCCAACTAAGACCACATATGATGCATTCACCATTGCATGGGTTTATGTTCATGATTTTGTGAGGCTACTTGGTATCCATAGATTATTCTTTTGGATAGGGTTACTATTATCATTTCTCATTTTTTGACCATCTTGATAGAGGGGTTGGGCACAAAAATCAATTTTAGCATAACTTAGCATCCTTAGACAAATGGATAGATAGAGAGGATCATTCAAGTTTTAGAGAAAATGCTTAGTATGTATGATATGGAATTCCAATATAAATGGGAGTAGTACATAAACTAGGAGGATTTTGATTATAGAAATAATTTCCATAGTACTATAGCGATGGCTCCTTATGATTCTCTTTATAGATGATCATGTTAGACCCTTTTGAGTTGGGATTGATTAGAGAACACAATAGTGATTGGACCAAATATATTAAGAGATATGGAACATCAAGTGACTCTAATTAGGTAACATCTTCAAGAAACTTAGAATTATTGGAATATATTGACATATTAAGCCTATTTATTAGAGATATACATTGGAGATAAGGTATTCATTAGAGTAAGACCCATTAGGAGCACTATTTGTAATGTAAATAGTTATAATATGGCTTCTTATTTTATGGCACATTTACATATTTTGGATAGGATTAGACTAGTGGCTTGTATGTTAACCTTTCATCTAGTCTAACATAATCCCAAGATTTATTCTATATTTTTATTTTACAAAACTATATCAAAAACTCATTTCATATTTTGGATTAGATTGGATTGTAGGTAACTCTAAAAGGGGCATGCATACAAATTTAGTGCTAGACCATTGAATTTGACAGCTAAGAGGGAACATAGTGAATTTTCTTTAGGATAATTATAGTTAGGACTATACCACTTGGGAAAACACAATTTTTATCATAGACATATACTCGTCTTCTTGGATAAATTTCTAGGAGGAAGTTTCCTAAGGGGAGAATGTCATGCATATTTTTATCCTCAGGGTATGGATGAATTGTCTCAATTTGGGACTCAAATACTTATTGAACCTTGATAGTTTTAATATTATCATTTATATTTCCTTGATTTAGATATTATATGGATACTATGATATGTGGGATTTACATCATGGATAATAATTTTATGCAGTTTTATTTAAGATCTTTTACATATTAATATTTAAAAATAATAATATGGATGATATTTTCTACAAAGCACTATAATAATTATAGAAACCACATTATGGTCATGCTTAAACCCTTTTTATTTGATTAATGGCATTAAGATATATATTAGTTAATAGTATCAACTAATTGTGACCATAGTCTAGTGATTAATAAAGTGTCACTTGATAAAATTAGCTATATTAAAAAATCTAGATTTATTAAGATGAGATATTTAGAAATGGGAGACCTCCACCTTCCCATTTTTAAATATATATCCAAAGACACATATGCTAAGTCCCTATTAGAGGTCTCTCTATTTTAGTTATGAGAGATTCATATAAGAGATAAAGAAAAGGAAAAGAATGATCATTTTGAACTAGCTTTAGGGAAAAGAGATGAAGAGATAAGGGAGGAAATGAGAACTACTATTTTCAAGGAAAGCTTTAACAAGTATACCATTATTAGTAATTTTAAAGGTAGGGTCTTATTTTATATGTTAATTTGTATGATAAATATTCAGGATGGATAAATAAAATTACACATGGGGGGTTGCAATTATGCATGTACATTTATTATGTATACATTTCTATTTCATGCTAATCTACAACTAGTTTAGGATTTATGCATTATTCTAGAGGTTTTATGTTTTAGTTTTTTGTACCTATATATGCTTAGATTATGGTATTCCATGTGGTGTAGGGTAAATGGGGTTAAGGGATTAAAGAATAAGAGATATGTTTGATGATCATAACATTTAATAAAATATGAACGCTCTCCTTGGGACCAATTTTTTAGAGGGGTTTAAATGGGTTTTTTGGCATGTTTCCAGGATTTCATGATGAGAAGGATTTTTTCCTAGTGTTTTCTATAAAATTGTTGATTTTTATTGAAAATGCAATGAAACTAATTATTTGTAAATAAAAATGATCATATATTTACCCAGGTGTTGTAGGTGAGTTGGAGAGGAGAGGGCAATCCTCCAAGGGAGGTCCCAGGTTCGAATCTCCACCCTACCAAAAAGCTGAATTGGGTACCCAAAATCCAATTGATAATGTTGGTGCGGGCAGGGTTGGGTGCGACTCTCGGGTGACTTTAACGGTGTAGAACCCCCTGTTTGTGGTCTCTCAGACTAAAGCAGCCCCACAAGGGGTTTTTCTCTTTAAAAAAAAAAAATGATCATATATTTTTCATATTTAATTTTTCTTGTAAATTTACTACTTTGAAAAACATACAACCTTTATAGCATTTCTATCTCCTTATTATTCCATATATCCATAGGCTTTAGGGACAAATATCAATCTTTATTCTACTATACAATATGATAACTAGAAAGCAAATATTTTTCTTATACATAAGTATCTTGGTCTATTTCATTATTTTCTATTATCTCTTGTAAATTGTTGAGATTGAATTGAATTGAATTTTTTGATATTCTATATCTTAATTTTCCCCTTTAGAAATTTCATCTTTGAAATAAACCTATATATACACGATCCTTCAAATATTGTTTCATCCCATCATAGCATAACCATATAGAAAAACTTAGGGTTTTGAAGCCATCTAGATTGAAATTGAAATGGATTTGGATAACCATTATCAAGCAGAACATATCTCAAGAGAATAGATTTATGATTTAATCCTACACATAATAAAATGTCTGAATAGATTATATACATAATTTACAACCATATATTAAATGAAAAAATCTATTGAATATTTTTGCTATGTAAGTTTAATCAATGTGTCTATTATCCCATGTATACTAAAATAGTGAATAAATAGCATCCTAAAGGCCTTTTAAATTTATAAATGAAGCAAAATCCTCCATTGATTTAGATAATCCAAAAGTAACACCCTTTTTTTCAAAGGAGAAAAAATTACACTAAAGTCCTTGTAAGAAGCCATAGATCACATTTAGAAATCACCATTGTATTCTACATTAATTTAATGAGGTCCTTATAACAAATTTCATGAGAAGTAACTATATTTTGAGTGTTTACATTTATGATCCTAACTTTAATATTTTCATCTTTCCTATAAAGTAGGCTAGTAACCCACTTACTTTTTGCTTTTGATGACAATTCTACCAGATTATCTCACAGGTCAATATCTTATGATCAAAATATCAATGACATAAATCACATTCATAAAACTCAAATATTACAATAATAATATTATGATTACAAAGAGAGATTATATTGATTGGAGTATTGTATCTAATATATAACTTTACAAATGAATCTGCAATACTCTTAACTGTTGCTCTCCTCAAACTCATGGGGGATGCAACCTTTCACATCCTCATATTATGAAAAAACTCTCATGAATATTCACTTTACATATTACCACATATCATGTGACTCTTAACTCTCTCATTTGCCATTTTGCACACAAACACACTCACACATTGACACATACATTAGACAAATATACAACACAATCCTAAAATAATATTACAAATGGACCAAATGATGTGATACCTCCAACACCCCCCGTATTACATTATTTGGTAGGAAGGATTTTTACCTTCAATCTCTAATTCTTATTTCTTTTATCTTTGTTCATTTTTGGATTTATGCAACATCTACTAGGTTTGTCTCTATAAATTATCTATGTCTGTCTCTAGGTCAATAAATTTGGGCTGCCTCTAGATATCTACCTTTAGGTTACCTCTAGATCATCATTACCTTTGGGTTAGTCATTGAAACAATCATAAGGTCATCTCTTCTCTATAATCATCACTACAAGTGCTTTTACTATAGGCTACCTTCCAAGTTGTGTTTGGATCGTAATCATTCATTTCACATTTCTCCATGATAAAATTTATACTATTCTTTACACTCAATAAACCTTATTTTTTCATCACACTTGGTTTCTTCCTATAGAAATCATTCAACATTCCTTTCATCTTATCCCATTTATTTATAATTATCCACCCATAGTCCATTTTTATTTTGTTATTTTTCTTTTCTTTATGTAGACAAGATTTTTAAAAATTATTATGCCCACAAATTTCACAACAGTGGATATTCCAACATTTCTCTATATTATGCCCATATATATCATAATGGTTACACATGTTTCCTATTATAAAATTCCTTTTACCATTCTCTAATTCACTATTACCTGTTTGTCCTTCATTGTTACTAGTTTTATCAATCCCTATCACAAATTTAATGTCATTATTTCCTATCATAAATTTAGTCCTTGATTCATTACTACTTGTCTGTCTTGTATATCCAAGACCTTCACATTTTGGTATTATTTCTGATATAATTCACTCTTTCATCCCTTGTTAATGTTTTCTCAAACTTGTGTCTTTGTATTCCAATTTATTTAAAAAATTTGAACCCATCCCTTTAGTATGGCTTTCAAAATAACCAAATTCATCATCACATTGATCCCTATCAATATTAACACAAATTTGAGCATCACTATATTTGTCATTATTTGAATCCTTGTCAATGTCATAATTAATTTTGATAATATTAACTTTTTTCAAACAATCATGAACTATATTCAAATCATTTTAGTTACACTTTATATCTTTTATTTTATATCACAACATGCATTTGTTTTCATAGGTACCAATTCATTATTGTATTCCTCATTACTTGATAACATATATTTTTGATATACCATAAGAGTCCTATGTATATATTTTGATTTTGTTTGTGCAATAAACCCTTGATGATTATTTTTATTTCTTTGATTCTCTTCAAGAGATTCTTGATTTTGAATCTACCTATTTAATGTATTATACTTACAAGATTTTGTACTCTATTCTTTTTCACAAATATGACAATACCACTTTTGTTTTTGATTTTTTGATGAGGATGAAGTGAAAGAACATTTTGCTAATGTAAAGGCATTATGAGATGATTAATCTCTTAACTGATTTTTTTTTTTGGTAATTATTATAATATATTAACAATGGGTTTTTATAGAGGATCCCAAAACCTTATGTACAAAATTAGCCAACTTTATAATGATGCATCATACCTCTTGGCTGTAACAATAAACCTAAATGAAAATAAAACCATCCTAATGTTGTAGACTTGAAAATAGCAAAAAGGGATTTTAGGCCTGGAGACCAACAACAAAAAGAAAATAGGACAGACCCGAGAGAAACCCAAAGAGAGGCCGAGAACAAAGAGACAAACACCACAAGATGGGGGAGGATAAACCTGACCGTGAGCCACCTCCCACAGTCGACCTAGATCCAATGCCGCAAGCCACGGTCATAAAAGAAAGGTGCCATGTAGATCCCGAACTTGCCTCTCCTTTGTCTAAAAAATCTACGTGGTCTCGCCACCCTTTTAGTCGTAACATCACCAGTCTTGCATTCACAGGGCGGATTGAGAGGAGCGTGCAAAATCCAAGGCAAGGATATGACAAGAACCAAGCCCAAAAAATCCCATGAACAACCAATAAACCACACACACATGGGCATCGTTGGAAAGGGGTACTTTGAAAAGCCAACCGCAAACCAATGCCAGGATCAAAAAACCAGATAATTCACCTTGGTGGAGAAACAAGAGTAGAGAGTCTACAAGGCACCAACTCTGGAGAGTCCTGGATACTTGAAAAACAAAATGCTTTGGGAATAGGGGTGTGCATCACAAGACACTTATGCCCACACTCTCCCAATGGAGTAGACAAAAATGCCATGCCACCCCAAAACACGTCGAAATGGGCCTTCCAAAAATTATGCAAGGAAAACATCAGGAAGGGATGTCTGCCCTGGCCAACCTTTCCACCTCGTAAGGGAAGCGAGACTGCCACACAACTGGGCATGTGGTCACGAGACCTTTATTGGCCATGAGGTCAGCCATGCGATTTCCTTCTCTCAAAATATGATTTTCTTTCAATCTATTACGATAGGAGAGAAGATATCTGCCTCGAGGATGATGTTGTAGACTTTCCAAGATGGTTTTTTGGTGCCAAGAAGGTAATTCATGATGTTGAGCGAGTCACCCTTAATGATAAGAGGTCGAGGATCCTCAGAGAGAATCCGAATACCATTCAGAGCACTTTAGGCTTCAGCATAGTGATTCGTCTAGGAGCCCAAATCTTCACAATAGGCCATCACAATATTCCCGTCATGATCACGGACAACCCCACCAGTGCCAGCGGGCCTAGGATTCCCCTTAGCCACTCCATCAAAGTTTAATTCAATCCACTCCATGGGGGGTTTGGTCCACACAACATTCCTTCGATAGGGCCCTTTAACAACCTCCAGAAATGGCCATAGATTCATCATTTTGATAATAGCTTCTTCGGTCGAAAGATGGGGATGAGGACTGGGAACAATAATAGAATTCTCAATGGTGTAAGATAACACCCTTTGAGCAATAGAAGGGGGCCCTCTAGGAGCTCTGCCAAAGATTCTAGCATTCCTCTCTAACCAAATTTTCCAAATTAAATGGTGGAAGGAGGCCTCGAGGAGGAAGCGGAGCTTGGGATTCTTGAAAGGATTAGGCCATTGGTGAAAAGCATCTCTAAGGGATTGGGGAGAGCACCAAAGGATCTGGAAGGAGGATAGGACAATGCTCAAAATAGAGTGGTAAAATGGGCAATGCAAGAATAAATGATCCCTTGTCTCACAATCTGCTAAACACAAGTAACACTTGTTGGGGAAGGCAAAACCTCTCTTGTGAAGGTTGTCAATAGTTAAGGCTTTATTGTGGAAAGCAATCCTCGTGAAGAAGTTGATTTTAGGAACAACTCCTTTCCTCAAAACAGTATTCCACCTGTAGTCTAGAGTAGTCTTGGTGGTGAAGAGCTCATAAGCTGATTTAATAGAGAAACACCCATCCTCTGTACCACTCCATATGATCCTGTCATTTCTCCTGGCAGAAGGAATTAAAATCGACTAAAGGATATTATCGAGGAAGGTAACCTCATTATTAAACCCCTCCATGACAAGAAGCTTCCATCGAGGGAAATGGGTGCTCTAATCTATGAAACCCGCCACCCTGAGCTGGGCATTAGGGTCGGTCAAGCTTCTTAGCCCAACGAGGTCCACCCTCAACCCAAGGGCTTCTTCAGTCGCCCACCTATCCTTCCAAAAGGAAATGTAGTTGCCATCACCCAGAATCCAGCGGGCTCCTAGACTAATCAAATGCTGGGTTTGGAGCATAGATTTCCAAAAGATCGATGCCACGGAGGATGTTTCAACATCCAAGAATGGATTGGGGCCAATATACTTCATTTTAACCAGCATAACCACTCCATCGGGTCATTAGACATAATCCTCAAAGCGTGCTTCACGATTAGAGCCAAATTCATAAGTCTTGATCTTCTCAACCCCAGGCCGCCTTGATCAATCCTCGAACACACCTTGTCCCAGGCTACAAGGGGAAGTCTAGACTTCTCTTCATTACTAGACCAAAGAATGGTCCTTTGAATCTTCTCAATCTTAGAGTGAACTGCACTCGAAAGCATGAACATCGACATGAAGTTGGTTAAGATCCCCTAAAGATAGGCTTTGGTAAGGGTATCTTTCCCAACTTGCAATAGGAGTTTGCCATTCCAAGTGTTGAGTTTCCTGTGAAGGTGCTCAAGAATCGAGTTCCACATGTCCCCACTGGCCTGCTCGCTATAAGATAGAGGCAACCCCAGATAGGACGTAGGCAGGGAATCAATAGTGCATTTGAGAATTCTAGCAATCCAAATTTGTTTGTGCAGAGGAGTTTTAATAAAGTAAATTTTGCTCTTGATGTAATTGACCTTTTGCCCTATAGCTTGCTCATAACGGAATAGGATCCTCTTGAGTGACTTGGATTGAGCAATGGATGCCCTAGTGGAGATGAGGGTGTCATCCACAAATTGTTGATGAGTGATAGGATTAATTCTAGAAGTCAACAAGATGCCAAAAATCTTGTTCTGTCGAAGAGCCTCTTTCATGGACCAACTCAGAACCTCTGCCAGAAGAATGAACAGGATGGGAGAAAGAGGATATCCCTATCTGAGGCCTTTAGAGCTTTGGAAATATCTAGCTAGGGACCCATTGACCAAGACAAAAAAAATGGAGTGCATATATAGTTGTAGACAAGGTCAATCCAGTGGGGATGAAAGCCAAACTTGAGGAGGAATGCACACAAAAAAATTTGGTCGACATGGTCAAAGGCTTTGTTCATGTCGAGCTTAAGAAAAAGAGCAGCATTATTAGAATGGTAAGTGGGATGAAGGGTCTCATGAACAATGATAACACCATCAAGAATGTTTTTGCCTTTGATAGTGCTTCCCTGACAAGGATCAATCAGGAGGGGGAGGACTGTTTTGAGTCTATTGGCTATAGACTTGGTAAGGATCTTGTAAAAAACATTGCACAAGCTAATGGGCCGATAGTCAGAGAAAATTTTGTAGTAAGGAGACTTAGGAATGAGGGCAAGAAAGGTGGAATTGAGTTTCGCATGTATAGATCTAGACGCTTGGATAACCCACATAACATCACACATCCAGACTCATGACCTCCCACATGACTTGGAAGAATTAGGGGGGGAAACCATCAGGCCCAGGGGCCTTATCTGGTTGCATGGAGAACAATGCTTCCTTAATCTTAGACGAGGAAAAAGGTTCCAGAAGTTTCATGCTTACCTCATGGGAAACTTTAGTTGTAAAATTGGCGAGCATAGATTTTTGGACCTGGAGGTTGCTATCCAGAGGAGTGCCAAGAAAATCCTGAAAGAAATTAATCGCTTCGCTCCTAATTTCCTCAATATCCTTGGTAATGTGCCCATCCTTACAAGTCACTTCTCTGATCTTGTTGGCCCCCCCGTGCCTTATAGTAGACGCGTGAAAAAATATCGTGTTGGAGTCTCCATTCTTCAACCACAGGTCACGAGATTTTTGGTGCCAAAACATTTCCTCCCTAGCGAGAATAGAATGAAAGTCCACCAAAAGGCTTCGCTCTTCCTCCCTAAGACCCTCAGTGTAACCTTCGATAGCCATCCTTTCCTCCACAACCTTCAGGTTCTCAGCGATGGATTTTTTGGACTCAAAAATGTTTCCAAACACCTCTTTGTTCCAAATCTTCAATTTTTCTTTGACCATTTTGAGCTTTAAAGCCACCCTCTTAGGAGCGCTTCCTTCCACCTTCGATTGCCACCATGCTAAAACCAATCCTTTGAAGTCTTTATGGAAAATCCACATGGATTCAAATCTGAAAGGGGTCATAAAAATAGGCCCATCGTTTGCCTCCAAGAAAATAGGGTTATGGTCAGACCCAATCCTTGGAGGAGCCGAAAGGATAGCCTCACAAAGGATGGAAATGGCTTCTGGAGAAATGAAGAATCTTTCAAGTTTGACTTGAATCAAACTGCCCCCAATCCTTCTGTTACTCCATGTGAAGGAGGCCCCTTTGAGTTCGATGTCAAGCAGGCCATTAGCAGAGACAAAATCTCTAAAATCTTCCAAGCTATGGCTGGAGTGGTCAGACCCTCCTTTTTTCTTCGAGGGATGAAGGGGACAATTGAATTCACCCCCTAAAACCCAAGGAATGTTGTTAAAATTCTCCCTCATTAGAGAGATAGCTTTCCACATTTTTGCTCTCTGTGGCAGAATTTGAAGCATAAACGTTGGACAGAATCCAAGAAAAATTGGATGTTTTGGACTGGAATAGTACATTGATGATTCTGTTGGAAGTTGACAACGAGCTGCCCTCAAACCTCGAAGGGTCCCATAGAACCATGAGTCCTCCCATTGTTCCCACTATAGGGCTGGACAGACAATTTGCCTTGGCCCAAATGGCCTTTGCCACTTTGTCAAAGGAGATAGCATCAAGCTTGGTCTCTTGCAAAATAAGGATAGAAGGGTTAATCCCCCTACGAAGATCAGCCACTAACCTTCACTTGGTTGTACCATTTAGTTCTCTCACATTTCATGAGAGGACTTTCATCTGGATAGTTTGAAGTTTTTCTTGCCCCCCCTTACTTGTTGAGGGGGATGTTTTGATGCATGTGCTTCGTCTGACTGTGTGTCACAGTCATCCAGAACCAACAAACATTGGGTTCCATTTACAATGTTAGTTGCAGTCTCTTTGTCTCGCCTTTCCTTGTTAGGAGGACGACCCTGCTTCCTCTCACTACCAAAATCCACACTTTGCTTTCGACTCCTTGTATTCCAGGGGCTAATGTGACCAGACTGTTCACCCCTCCTTTCTAAGAGGTAATATTCTAGCAGTGTCTGCAACTGACTAAAATCGAGAAGACCTGTAACTTGGAGTAGAGGAACAGCCTGAGGCAAAACTTGGGAAGGGGTCCATTCCATCTCTTCCTGCGATTCACTTTCCAAGTGGGAGTCTGCTCCTTGTCGATTGTCAACCTCAAGATGCTCGAGGTCGGATTGGAGATAGGGATTCTCTTCAGGCTATGAAAGTATGCCACAGTCTCTAGATTGGCCTGAGGATCCATGGCCCTTACCATCTAGAATATTTGGTTGCTTTGCCTGGTCTTCCTTGTGCTCTAGGGGGTTGCCATTTTCACATTTCTATTTTCTTGGTTTTTGAAGAGGACACTGGGACTGGAGGTGCCCTTGGGACCGAAACTGGGTGCAGAAATCTGGTCTATTTTCATAGACAATAGCTTGTTTATGAAGAAAGGTACCTCTAGACCGAAGAGTGATGGAAGTTGAGAGTTTTGCCTCCAAATCTACCAAAACGCAAAAACGGGCCTGGACAAACCTTGTTCGAGCTCGGGTGGGAGGGTCAATGGTGACCAACTCCCCAATGGAACATGCAATACCTCTTATGAAATTTTCATGCCAGCCAAAGAGGGGAAGATTCAGGAGCCTAACCCATACTGGGGCAATGTTGATGTTCTAGGTATTAGGACAAAAATCCATGTCCCACTTCCTGAGAAATAAACTTCTGCGGCCCAGAAACCATGGCCTTCCAACCAAAATTTTACAGTAATCCTCCTTATTGTTCAATCTAATGGCAAAAGAACCCTAAGATAGGGCCACCATCTCCAAATGGCCAGAAGTCCTCCATTTGCTTACTGCCCATTTTTGAATAGTTTCCATGTCGGTATGGCCTCCAATGAATTTACCTATTAGGGTAAATTTCTCAAACTCCATGAAGCTTGAAAGAACTTGTGTCGGGATGTCCAGCTCATCCCCAATCAAAAATAATTCTTTGGTAAAAAACTCGTTTAGGGTTTCTGAGGCCGCTGCCTAGGCATAAGACTTTTGAGCCCCACCACCCCCTTTGTCTGGTGGGTCTTTACCTCGACCAATATCGTTGCCAGCCTGGTCATCTTCAATGGTCCCGGGCATTTTTGCTCCACCAAAATCTTGATGCCCTCTGATTGATCCACTGTGTCCAAGGATCGAACCACCGCTGCTCCTGATCTCCCCTGCAGACTTCCCGCCCATCGACATCCTTCGCTCTCCTCTCTTAACTGATTTTAAAGTTCTTATTGCTAAAGAATATTTACTAATTTCTTAAATGACACCTTTCTATTTGATACTTGAAGAGATGTGACCAAAATTTTAAAAAATTCAGGAAGTGCTCTAAGTAAAACTAAATACAAAAGCCTATCTTTAACCTTTTCTCCCATGGTGTGTAATTTTGAGTTTAATTTAGATAACCCTTCGAAGAAAATTCTATGTTTTCTCCATCATGAAATTTTAGTGAATAAAATTGTGACTACAAGTGTAAAATAGTTGCCTCATTCTTTCCTTTAAATATCTTACACAATTTTTCCCATGCAATTTTTAAAGTTTCAACTTCACTTATGTGTGGTTGAATTTCATCAAATATGCCAAATAAAATTTACATAAGAACGTTAGCATCATCATCTTTGAATTTTTGAATTGTTGTTTTATCTTCTATAACGTTACTTTTACCATTTACCACATCCCAAAGTTTCTCATTAATGAATATTGACCTCATTTTATTTTTCCATGGAGTAAAAATAGGTCCTTTTAATAGTTGAGATTCAAAAAATAAAATTCTTGTATTTACCATTTTAGTATTTTTCTTCATCGTAGAATCCTTTATTACTCCAAATAATTTTTCTTCAATGTTTAATAATTTTCATCAATTTCAAAATTCACTCCTTTTATCTCCCAAATTCACAACCCTTACTAAATTCACCTTTAAATTTCAATTTAATCAATATTCCACTTAATTCAATCTTCAATCTAAATTTCAAGAATTTGGTTTCCTTATATCTCCCATGCACTAATTCATTTTTTCTTTTTAAATTTCAAATTCACATTCATCAATCCATTTTTAGTTCTTTTACCCTTCTTATATCTCCCAAAAGCAATTCAACTCCTTAAATTTATTAATTTCTCCTCGACCATTCATTCAATTGTTCATTTATTATATTTTCTCCTTATTTCTCCTAGAGCATATATCAAACAATTATTTATTGTTTTCACCTTATAACCCCTATAATATAAAATTCACGCCCAAAAACAATTTTGCCCCAAATAATTAACTCTTTCCTCAATGATAATGCACTCAGTCTTTTGACATATTCTTACATATTAGGACAAAGGCATATTCATAGGGATTCATCATATGTAACTGTAGAAAGGCTTAAAGAGCGTATATCTATACTAATTGCAACATGATAATCAAATTGAAAGCAAAGAACATGTATAACCAAATTTACAATAAAGAATACCTCCTTTGTATTAATAAATGGTGAAAATCGGTTACATATCCATCCCTCTTAGGGATACCAAATTTGATACAATGTTTACAATTGTTTTGATCCCCTAAATGGGGTTGATATACTCTAAATGCTCTTTAGGTCTCCACCAACTTTGCATGAGGGCTTACTAGGATGCCTCCTTCTCCATTGTCAAGAGGAATGATGTTGAATAGTGCTTTGAATCTTGGAAGGATCTATCACCTGCATACAAGAAACAACAAAACACATCAAAAGCATATGCAACCTCTCATGATGAGGCTATTATCCAAGAAATGCAAGAAATGAAGTAAACATGTAAAGAAAACATGAATATGTGTAAATATGCTTAAGATATTGACAAATAAGCACAAAGCATGGCTTGAAACATGTATAGAAAGCTAATATTGCATGTAATATGAAGTATTAAGCATAAAAGAAGTTAATCTATGAAATCTTATGAAAGAAAGCATGTATGACATAAATGAAGGTAAAGCTACCTATGATGCTGCTAATTAACCATAGAAATGCTTGCAATATGACTATTCTATGCTAGATTAACCTACATACATGTTAAGAAAAGTGAATCTATGGCTAAAATAGAGAAATGAGGGCATCAAACCCTAGCCATGGGTGCTCAAAGTAGCCAACTCTATTAGCCATGGTTGACAACCATAGCTAAGCCTGTGGGCCACTATTGACAATAACGACCATGGGAAAAGTATCTTTTCTCTTAAAACTAGGGTTGAGAATGCTCAAATCCTCTGTGTGATTGATGGTCAAGGGTCGCCTTCATGTCTGGACATAGATTTGTGGTTGATTTCACTCGAATTCATATTGGATTGGTGTGGAATGGTAAGGTTTGCTTCTCAATCCTTTGGAAGCTCCATTGTTGCAAAGGTAGGTGTCAAACTAGAATTGGGTAGCATCTCCATACTCTTCAAAGGTTGCAATTGGCTCTCCAGTTTGGTAGGGCTTCGCTACAATGAAATTGGGATCCTAATTACCTCTTTGAGGGGTCTATAAATAGACTCCTCAAATCCCAATCTTGGCTTCTCAAGGAAGCCAAGATCAAGAAGTTGTTGGCCTGAGCAGTTGGGAGGAAACATCTGGAAGCTTCCTCATCCAAAACTACTTGAGATCAGTTGCAACTTGGTCGTTACAACCGATTTTACTCGGCTCTGATAGCTCAAGTTTGTTATAGGGCTAGCCATTATTGCTCAGTATGGCTAGGACCCTAGCCATGGTTGTCAACCATGGCTGAGATCTTAGCTATTGATGTCATCAATGGCTAAGGTTGAATAGGCCTAGGATGCCTAAAATGAGTGATTAGAATCACTACTTAGCCTTGGGAGGGTCCAAGGTCATTCATATGGTCTGCAAAGGTGCCCATATGAGTAGTCTCCTAAACATGATATGTTTTAGGTGTCTACAGATACCCCTTTTGGGATGCATTGTGGGAAAACATGATGCTGAGAAAAAATAGATCACCTAAAGCCATGTTGTAGGTTGATTGATGATCATTGATCTGATCAATGTTAGATGCCCCAATCCTACAAAGGATGCACATCTTAGAATCATTGCTTCCAATAGGATGGAAGGCTTAAATTTTGCAAAGCTTTCATGTGTCCAGATACAATCGGGTAGCATTAGGGCTACAATAGGTCCGATAGATGGATCGCTAAAAGACTTTAAACTAGCATATTTGCTTTTTCCCAGTAAAAGGGTAAGCTTATGATAGTTGTTAGCAATGATTCATAAGATGAACGCAATTTACATGATCGAGTGATCCTTTGTTGATTTTGATTATGAATGTTGATATTATGACTACCCCCTCAAGCGATGAGTCGATGAGGAAAGGACAAGTGATTAAAGCGATGAGTCACTTGACCAAGATGAATAATTTGGATGATTCAAGACTTTTGCATGTTGTTATATGGCAAGTCCTATTATAATTATGATTTCAACCATTAATAGTAATTGTACATCTCTATCCCATGGAGCAATCTAACCATAATGGCCTTCTTAGGGAATCAAGATGATAGCAATTCCATTTAAGCTTGTGTTGAATCACTATGTTCGATGATCTACTAAAAATATCATAGAAGAAATGAAATGAATACCTCATTCTCATGGGGTAGTCTGACCACAATGGCCTTCTTTGGGATTGAAGTGAAGATATTTCAATTCAATGATGACTAATTTACCCCAAATGGCCTTATGGTAATTTACTCATCTTTTTAGATTGCATGGAGCGCAAGTCGCTGCAACCGCCAAGTGTATAGAATAAATAACTGGATATGAGGCACATTTGAATTTTGATTTATTTAATTTTTTGTTAATTTTGCAATTTTTGAGAATTTTGGATTGGTAGATATTTTTTATTGTCCATTTTGAAGCTCCTCATGATGAGAATTTGGGAGCATTTATTGTTGCTTGCTAGCCATGGTTGATAATCATAGCTAGTTTTTGCAATTTTCTTAGCTGCGACTGACAACAAGGGTCAGAGTTACCCTAATATGCACTTGCAGATGACATTAGTGGTTAAGGCTCAAGTGAAAAATATAAAATTAAAATTAGGGTTTTTACTATTCATTATTTCTAATTAGTAGAAATTGATAGTGAGAGCTCTAAGAGGGTAAAGGAAACTTTGATATGGAATGCTTTCAAACCCACTACCTACCACCATGGTAGACCAACTTGAGGCCTCTACTAGTGGTGGAGCTAGAGCTCCTAAGGTAGAATCTCTATCTCTCCTTTGTGATTTGAATGTTTAAAATGAACCTCATTAATTAATGGCTTTAAATGAACCTCATTAAACTATGGGTAATGAACCTCACCTTAGGTTAGATTTAGCTTTAGGATAGCTTAGGGGTGGGTTTAAATTTTTGGGGTAATTTTGGGGTGGGAAATGACCTTGAAAGGGGTCATTCCCATAGTCATGGCTTCTAATTTACCAATTGGGGGTCACGATTGTTAGTCGTGGCTAGGTTCAAACACCAATGGTCAAAAAATTGATCATTGGTGCTAGCCACGGTTGACAACCATGGTTGCGATGATAGCTATTATTGTCAAAAGTGGCTAAGGAAATTTAGCCCAATTTGATTAATTTTTTATTTTGAACTTGATTTTTTGATTTTTTGATTTTTGAATTTTTTGATTTTGTGATTTTTTTTTTTTTTTTTGATTTATTGTGATTGTTATCTTCCCTTTAGACTTTGATTATGTGGGCATGAGAGCCTAACTTGTTGCATGAGCTGCTACCCTATTTGATCCATGCTGACCTAGATTGGTTTGGGGTCATGGGCCTAGGATATGTTTTGAGACTACCCACCATCAGGGTAGACTAGGCCTATATGACTACGTTAGCCCATCGTTGGGATGTGAGGACTAACACTTTCCATATTTTTATTAGGGAGATGATGGTGATATTGGAGGATGTCTACCGTATATACAGGATCCCTATAGATGGGTAGGCGATCACCTCTTTGGCTACCATAGTGAAGACTATAATGTTTTAGAGGGTCTTTGGTGATAGGCATGATGAGGCGCTAGGAGATATAGAGCATGGTGGAGTGCTAGTGGAGCATTGGTATAGGGACAATGTCTTCTCATGGTGCCATACTGATGCACATTATCTATAATGTGCTTCTTCTAGACACATCAGGAGTGAGGTTCCCTTGGAACCTCTTGGCTATGGTGCAGGATCTACTTGGGAGCACCATGGATGAGCCACTCATCCTAGCATGGGGAGTGCCCTCCTGGCCCATCTATATGATGAGCTCTATCGCATCACACAATGAGGGTGAGTAGGAGTAGGATGTAGCCTATTGCTATAGATATGGGCCTAGGAGCACATCAGCATAGACCACCTAGGAGGACTACCCTTAGGGATCACCTCATTAGTGCTAGCTACTCAGTGCTATGGGGCTCACTGGCCATGAGATTTGGAGACCTACAGGAGTAGATCTCATATGGGGGATTTGTAGTACTATACAGATAGACTCACAAGGTTGCAGGCCAACTAGATTGTATGGCACCCTTACTTAGACTGCCTAACATGGGAGGAGGTCGATCGCTACCTGAGATGGGCTAGGTATGATCATTGGGTGATTGGGCGTAAGCCTAGGGTGTGGGAGTTCTTCCACTTCTCTTGGGTTACTAGAATGTTTGGGATTTAGTAGGATATACTAGAGGAGCTAGTCCTCTACCACTACCTTAAGGTGGAGATACAACTTGCATGGCCATAGGTCATGGCTTTGATTGAGGAGGATGATGCCATAGAGGATACAGGATTGGCAGATGTTGGGATGACTCTAGACTATGATGCATGGTGGACTACTAGACTATGGTAGGGTGGTGGTCCTCTAGGTAGATCTAGGGATGGTGAGGTTATTGAGGCAACATTTGATGACCCACATGGGTGATGAGTGCACTAGAGGATAGAGGGTGAGTGGGGTCAAGTGGCC
The DNA here is from genome assembly GCA_028583015.1 of Wollemia nobilis. NCBI lineage: Eukaryota > Viridiplantae > Streptophyta > Pinopsida > Araucariales > Araucariaceae > Wollemia > Wollemia nobilis. The sequence goes on along the minus strand of JAQPPZ010003172.1, from coordinate 3,516,166 downwards.
ACATAGGAGGAGGAGCCATGTGAGGAGGAGGAGGGTAAGGAGGAGATTGATGATGAGGTGTCACAACTATGGGCCTAGGTGCATAGTCTATAGATACAAATATAGATAGCTTAATGATAGATTCTAGAGAGGGACACCTCTCTAGCTATAATATAGACTTAGTTGAGTGTAGGATAGGATCATTGTGGTAGGGTTATGAGGAGGAGAGGACCACCCTCTAGGCATAGGTTGACTCAGCCACCACTGAGATAGAGAAGATCATCGAATAGTAGGATCTTCTATAGGTATAACTAGATCTGAGGACTATTGAGAGAGACACTCTCAGGGTTATGATAGGGGTTCCTTCTACTCCACAGGCTACACCATCTACTCTAGCCACTCAGGGATAGGTAGTTTAGGATACACCTAAGATGTAAAGAGATATAGTAGATAAATGATAATTGTGCATATATCGACTAGAGGGATAGGTTAGGATATCTATGTGGTACTCTACCTATGTGGTCTACTACAAGAGGATCTCATAGGAGTAGGTAAAGTGAGTTGGTAGTCATTAGTGCAGCCTAATCATAGGTCAGGGCCGATCGAGTGATTAGTAGGCACTAGCTCTAGGCAGCCTCGTAGAGAGGGAGCTGAGGGAGGAGGTGACTCAGGGGGCATAGGCCATTCATGATATGATATGATATCATTGTATCATTTTTGAGTGTAAGGTCTGAGGACCTACACTATTGTAGCCTATGGGCATTTTGTACCCCTATGTACTTATGATACTTTACACACATATATATGATATTCCAGTTTATTATGGCTCATTATGTGTATGATTTTATTATTTTATGTTTATGTGATGCACATGGATGCAATGCTTATTTGATATTTTGATTATGCTATATGGATGTGATGTACTAATGACATGCACTAGCTAGATGATAGATGTATTGTTAGATGCTATGATCTAGATGTATAGATGCACTATGATGATGGATGCATATATGGATGCACTGCTTATTGTTAAATGCATGTTTAATTTATTTCAATTGTTTATGCATTTAATCTATGTGATATGATATGATAGATGATATGTGATGTGATGCATTAATTAAATGAGAAAATGAACTAATGCAAATGAACCTGTATGCTTTAATCACTTAAAACATAAGGAATGAATGTAATATGTGTTTAACAAACTAATGGATGACACCACAGAATGTATAAAAATCATGAATGTAAATGTTAAATCTTATCATAAGAATTAATCATTTAAGCATCCATATGTGAGATGAGATGATGTGAGATGTATGTATTTTCCTTATAAGCTTCTATAGATTAAAATATATGCACAAAATAGTCAGTGGTCATCTAAATATCATTGTTGATATCTATCTGATATCTATCCTATTTCATGAACACCCCTTAATAAACAAAAGTTCATAAAGAAATTGTGTATGATTTGATGAGATGATTTGTTGCTATAAGGGATTTTTGAGGTTTTCCATGAGACTCAAACACCCTAGTTGATTAATCAAAATTTGTATAATGACTATACAAGACTCTTGAAAGATAAAAGTTTTTGTTATGAAGACCAAGATATTCATTATCCCTGTGTGTGCAAATGAATATATTAGATGAGACATAAGACTACCTCATTGCTAGGCAGGATTCATTCAGCCCATTGTTGTAATGAGGATCACCAAATGTTCATCATGATCCTAAGTTTGGATGTAGTTGGACTAGACTACTAGGTAATACAAGCCACCTAAAGCTAGCTCATTTGTAAATTTCTTAGAACTACCCCAATGCCAGGTGGGATTCATTCAACCCATTGTTGTATTGGGGATCACTCAATGGCTTTGAGTATTGACCATTCTAGGGATTCAAGCTCTTCACCCCCTTATTTTCTTCACATTTATTGGGATACTTGCTCATGCTTAGTGATGAAAATCACTATTTATTTTGCATTTTTTTTTTAGCAAGGGATTTTGCTTTGATTTTGGGATTTTGCTTATTTTGTATGAAAGCAAGGGATTTATTTGGGTAGGGGGGAGCTTGTCCTTTTTTCAATGATCAACACTCTAGACCATGTGCATCACAAGATGAGCAAGTAAAAACCTTTCACTTAAGGTGACTAGGACCACTTTGTAGTGTTCATATTTCCTTGTCTAAACTAGGATTGTTAATGTTTAATTAGTGATGGGATTTTGACATATGCTAGGTGCTATCAAAACTAGACCTCATCTCCAAAAGCAAATATAGCTTTCTACAAAATTTGAGAAGATCACTAGGTATGGCTGAATGACCAAAAAACCCTAGTATATTCCTTATAGCAATAGGAGGGGTTGTGTTGAAAAACACAATTACTCACAAGGGTGATGGATGATGATGATGAATAGATGCATGATTAAGATACAAATGTGGTGTCATTTGTAATATTGTAAACACAACCTATCCTAATGTAAGTGTAATGGATGAAAATGCCTAATGCAATGCAATTAAGTGAATGCATGTGTAAAATGAAAATGCATAATGTAAATGTTTTTGTGTTTTTGATGTTTTGCAATGTTTTTGAATTTTATTGCTTTTTGATTTGTTTGGATTTTTGTGTTTTAAATTGTTTTTGAATTTTGAATGTTTATGTATGAAATACCTTTAGATGAAGAATTTTGAGAGGTTCAGGCTCTTCAACACCTTCTAGCGATGTTAGGTGATAAGTACCAGGTCCTATCTTCTCTGAGATGATAAATGGACCTAACCAATTGGCCATAAATTTGTCTCGTAGGTGCGGTGGTAGGTTTGAGTTCTGTTGGTTCTCTTTTAGCACAAGATCCCCAAATTTAAAGTCTCTCAAGTGGAATTTATTATTGTAAGCTCATTTTAGGTGATCTTGGTAAACTTGGAGATGCTCAAGAGCATTCACACGATGTTCATCAAGAAGCATCAATTGATCTAGGTGAGCTTGTCACATAGTGTCATCATCGATGAACTCTTTCAATGCGATGCGCAATGTTGGAATTTCCAATTCCAAGGGCATGATGGCCTCAGCACCATATACTAGTGAAAATGGGGTTGCCCCAATGGGCATCCGTATACTAGTTCTATAAGCCCATAAAGCAAGAGGTAACTGAATATGCCAATATTTATGGTTTTCTTGAATAATCTTCTTTAAGATTGCTACCACTATTTTGTTAGAGGCTTCTACTTGCCCATTTTCTTGTGGATAATATGGAGTTGCAAAACTATGTTGAATATTATACTTGGACGTTAAAGCCCTTATAGTTTTGTTTTTGAATGAAGTTCCATTATCCGATATTATCTTGGATGGGATCCCAAAATGACATATTATATTATGGAGTATGAACTCTATAATACATGCTCCTATCATTGTAGTTAAAGGGATTGCCTCCACCCATTTGGTAAAGTACTCAATGGTTATTATGATAAATGTATGTCAGCCTAAATATGGGGGAGAGATCTTACCAATTAGATCAAAACCCCACTGAGAAAATGGCCAAGCCACTTGGATGGGTTGTAAGGCCTGTGATGGTAGGTGCATAATATTAGCATGATGCTGACATTTGATGCACTTCTTAATATACATTATGCAATCCTTCTCCATAGTGGGCCAATAATAACCCATTCGAAGGATGCGCTTGATAATGGCCATGTCATTGAAATGGCCACCACATGTACCATCATGAGCTTGTGAAATTATCCAAGTTGATTCTTGGGGCTCAAGGTAATGAAGGAGAATTCCATCATAGCTATGATGATACAAGATGTCTCCTAGCAAGACATATCTAGTCACTTTTTATTTAAATGCTCTTTTTGTAGCATGTGATAATCCCTATGGGATTACTCCAAGTTTAAGGAAATCATGTAATTGTGATAACCAATCTTGATAAGCAACAACTTCAACTGACTGAATGACATGTTCCCACTGCAATTCAACTTGTACAAAAGCTGATTGGGAAACAACCTTATGGAGAATAGTGGTACCATTCTCTGTAGGACCCTACGATAGCAAAGATCCCCAAGGTGCCTTCTTTAGAAAGTCTCTAGCTCTATAGAACCATTCATGGTTTGGCTCTATCTGAATCATGTGGACTGATTCTTGATTGTTTTGTGCCTCACATCGTATCATGTATTGTGATAGCATTTTCACTTGGATGGTAGTGAAGTCAGTAGATGGATTCTGAGGGATTAAGGATCCCAAAGATGCCATGGTGTCTACAAATCTGTTGGATGTTCGAGGGATTGCCTCGATGTCATACCATTCTAGTTGGGCTAGGTAAGTGTCCACAAGTTCTTTATATGCTTTCAATATGGGACATCTACATTGATAGATCCCCTTAACTTGATTAACAATGAGAAAGGAGTCACCAAAGATATTTAGCCTTCTAATCTTCATGGTGAGCATTGTTTGGAGACCCAAGATTAGGGCCTCGTATTCAACATTGTTTTTGGTGCAAGGGAAATTGAGTTTAAATGACAAGGGCATTGGAGCACCTTGTGGTATGAAAAACATAATCCTTGCACCACCCCCTTGCTCGCATTTGGAACCATCGAAGAACAAAGACATGTCGGCTTGATTATCTGGTTCTTCGGGTTTAGGCAACTTCAATAATGCAAATACTGCATCATTGGGAAGCTCTATGATGAGAGGCCTATGATCCTGAAGAGGAGCCTCTACCAATTGATCTGCTATGACTTGATCCCTTGATAGAATTTTGATTGATGAATTCTAGGTCAAATTCTATCAATAGCATGATCCACTTTGTAGTACGTGTATTATGATATGTCTTGCTCATCATATACTACAAAGGATTTTGTTTTGATACTACATATGTCGTATGGCTCAACATATAGTGGCGCAACTTCTTTATCGCAAAGACCACTTCTAAGCACAACTTTTCTACATATGCATATCGTAGATCATAATTGACCAGGGTTTGACTGATATAATATATCACCTACTCTTTGTTTTGCATGTTCTTCTGGGCTAGCATGGTTCCCAATGCAAATTTTATGGTAGATATATATAGCAAAAATGGCACATCTGGTCTAGGTGGAGCTAATACTAGTGGTGATGCTAGATATTATTTGATCTCAATGAAGGCTTTCTGATAGTCCTCATCCTAGTTGAATGGGACCCCCTTGTGTAGCAGTCGATTCATGGGTCAATATTTATCCGATAATTGCATGATGAAGCACTTTATGGATGCTACCTTGCCTTGTAGGCTTCTTAATTCCTTGATGTTTGTGGGGGGACACATTTCTAGTATAGCCTTGACCTTCGCTGGGTCAACTTCGATCCCTCATTTAGAAATGATGAATCCCAAGAGTTTACCTGAAGTTACACCAAAGACACATTTCTTGGGGTTCAACCTGACATTATGCTCTATCAAGCGATCGAAGACTTTCCTTAGAACCTCGATGTGCTCTTCACATAACAATGACTTGGCCAATAAGTCATCGATATAATATTCTAAGATCTTATGCATGTAGTCATGAAAAATATATGTCATAGCCCATTGATATGTGGCACCAACATTTTTAAGGCCAAATGGCATAACTTTGTAGCAAAATATTCCCCATGGAGTGGTGAAAGTAGTTTTGTGCTGATCTTCTAGTTTAATCTGAATTTGGTTGTAACCAAAAAAAACCATCCATGAGAGAAAGCATTTCGTGACCTACAGTTGCATCTACAAGAGCATCGATATTAGGCAATAGAAATGAATCCTTGGGTGTTGCCTTATTGAGGTCTCTAAAATCCGTACAGATGCGGATTCTTCCATCAAGTTTTCCTATGGGTACCATGTTTGATACCCATTCTGGATAGTCGATGGGAATTATGAACTCTACATCCAATAGTTTTTGTAGTTCATATTTAACCATCAAAGTGATGGTTGGATGCATCTTCCTGAGTTTTTTCTTGACCGATTTCTTGGTAGGGTCCAATGAAAGGTTATGAGTAACCAATTTTGGATCCAGACCCGGCATGTCCTTGTAGGTCCAAGCAAAGAGATCAGGTCTCTCTTTCAATAGAGGAATGAGGTTGGTGCACTCCTCAGGAGATAAGCTCTCTCCAAATTTAACCTTCCTTGGATTGGTGGGATCATCATTGATATCCACTTTGAAGGTTTCCTCTATTGACATATGTGACCCCTCCTCAAGTTGGTGAGGCGTAGGGATCAAATGGATGTCATCTGCTGGGTTTAAAGGTTCCACTGAATCAGAATTATCCTCAGCATGATAAACATCATATGCACAACCTGGTGCAAAATGAAATGGTTGCAGCATTTCTTCATTGGGGAAGAAATATTCAGGCTCTAAGGGTGAATTGGCATGATCAAAATCAATGGCCTCAGGATTGAGGTACAAAGGTTTTAAAGGGTCATATGGATTATGAAGTGGAGTGGTCAAATCGATGGAGACCATGTTGATGGAATGGAAGAAATCTCTAGGACCATGTGGATGCAACACACTATCTCTAGATTTCTCCCCTTGCTCTAGATGTGGCTCAAGTAGAATGGGGATTATTGGGTCTACTCTAGGAATAGACATAACAATTGGATCCTCAAGGGGAAGCAATTGCCTTAAGTTGGAAGGACTAAGAAAATCCATATGATATATCTCTTCCAGATTCATTGGCCTTCTTTGGATGGGAGGACCTAGGAATATCACATGATAAATTGGTTCCATGTCCACAAGTTCCCTAAGATGATGGAGATGTCGAGGCCCTAGATAAGCCATCTCTATTTCATCCTCATATTCCTCATCATCTGAGAAATATTCTCCATCATCTTCTTTAGAATTGCATTCTGGTCCACCTCTCTCAGAGATGGATTCTAACTCTCCTTCCTTAGAAGTGGCTTCTGATTTAGTTTTTACTATTGTACCAAAACTTTGGGGTTTAATGCCAATGTCATCGATATATTCATGGTTTTTGATAACCCAATCAATTTTTGGAATATCATCTGAACTAGCCTCCATCGAAATGTTGTCATGATAGACCAAGGGTGGTTCTATGGCAACCATGGTCACTGACTAGTTACCCCTTCATGAATGTGAAGGGTTAGGATGGTATGGGTTCCAATCAACATCCATCCCCATGCTTAGGTTTAGGTGATCTAGAGATATAGCCAATAACTCATCCTGACCTCCTATGTCATAACCCAATCTGAACCTATCAGATGGTAGCTGATAATGTGATTGATATGAAGTTCGATGCCCTTGTTCAAATAAACCCAATCTATAACCATGCCAATGGTAATGATTAAAATAATGAAGGGCATACTCTAGGTTTGAAAGATAATGAATATTCATAATGAATGGTTCATCATCATCTTCTTCTATGGGTGAACGATCTACAAGTTGATCTAAACCTCCATAGATGAAGTTAGTCTGATTAGGTGGCACCCCCAGTGGTACCACCATCCCAACAGGAAAGTGATGGGCTTGAGGCCTACCCATATCCTGTGTAGATTCTATGATTGGCATAAATGTTACGTTCTACACCAGGTATTCAACTAAACTGAGGTTGAATAAATAAATTATCACTTGTGGTGTATATGATGATGTTGAAGACACAGGCGAGGTAGGTTGAGGTACCTCCTCGACTATATTTTGTGAGTTTCCCTCCTCCATGGGATTTGGGATCTCGATAGTTGCTATGTTGGGGATTTTCTTAGACTCTTTTTCACCCAACACTACCTTTAGCTTCTGATCATTCTTGAGCCTTGTCGATGTCGTAGGCTTCTCAGAAGCAGTCATTGTATTTGAGGTTGGTCATGGTGCCGATGTTGAAGGACCAACACACACTGCCTTTGACTTACCCACTGATTATTTGATAGGAGACGTAGGTCTAATATCTAGATGCGTATATGGGAGGATGAAGTCTCTCAACAAGTCAACCTGATTAACATACTTAAATGGCTCTTCATCCGAAGGGACCACATGCACTTGTCCCTCATGCACATATTTGATACATTGGTGCAAGATCGAGGGGATGCATTGCATATCCCTAATCCATGATCAGCCTAGGAGAATATTATATTGCATAGCACCCTCTAGCACATGACACATCATAGGGATGGTTTTCAGCCCCACCTGAATAGGAAGGACTATAGTGCCTACTATCAAGCACAATGCATCGTTGAAAGCTCATAGTGTAAAATTAGAAGGCACGATATGTGACTTAGGCAATTTTAGATGCCCCAAGGCCTTCATGGTGATTATGTTGATCGATGATCCTATATCAATCAACACCCACTTGAATGGAGTGTGGTTTACACACATGCAATGATGTGAAGCGATGGGTCCACTATAGCAGTGGAAACTATCTTGATTTCATGATCATAGAATTGGATCACAGGTTCCTGGCACTGTTGCACATGCCCCACAAAATTAGTGAAAGCTTTAGGATCTTGGGGTTGAACTTCAATGGCCCTTAAGATGTCCATTAGTATCTCCCTGTGCCTAGGAGACTGTTGTATTATCTCATATATTGATAATTTATCTGAGGCCATTTGTAGACTCTAGATGAGTCTATTCCTTATTGTCACCATCGGTCTTGTTGGTGGGCCTGACAAGGGGTTCTATGCTGGCCTTTTCTGAGGCACAACTTGAATTTGAACTGGTGTTGGAGGAGGATCTGGTTGGTTGTACCTCCTATTTTTGGTGACCACATTCACCATGCCGATAAATCCTTGCGTAGGTGGTTCAATCCGCACTTGATTAACTTGTTCGATATTGTTCCTCGATGGCTCATGATTTGATAAGGGATTTTTTGTTAGCACATACTAACATATACTATTCCATTAATGTGATGCTCTTATTGGGTTGTGGGTAGTTAGGTAAAAGGAGTTGGTTGGTTATCCAAACAACTATATTTGAAATGTATTTAAACCACTTTGAAATCAATACAATCTACTTCGTTCATCTATTTTCTTGATAGGTTCCATTATGGCATTAGATCAGGGTGGTCCGAGTGAAGCATGGTGAGACCAAGGTAGCGAACACAACGAGACCATAGACTATGGTGAAACCAAGACCAGAGATAGTGGAACCAAGGATCGAGGTAGCAGGCAGACCAAGAGCACATGAAATGAGATCCAGGTGGACCAAGAGCATGTAGAACAAGATCTGGAAGGAGTCGATGACATGTGGTAGGACGACTAGGGCAACCCTAAAGCTGATCGAGAAAACTAGGCTACATGGTATGTAAAGAGAGGCTCAAGGGGGGCAAAAGATAGATGAGGCTTGATTGCTCAAAAGCAATCGAAAGCCTTTGTGCGCTAAAATTGTTATAAATCATCTTTGCTTTCCTCCCCTCATGCATGTGGGATAAATCAAAGATAAAAGTTTTTTTTCTTTTTCTCTTTTGCTTCTCATAGGATGTAGAACAAACCCATGCACAGTGGCATACCCTAGCAATCCTCCAAAAACCCAATGAGAGCATATGATCCTCCACAAACCCTACACCTTAGTCAGTTGTGTGTTTCATGGTGGTATCCCTATCCCTTGACATACATGCATTATAAAATCAATAGGCAGACTCCATTAAACACAATAGGTGGTTGTGTTTCCTATACATAGACTCCAACAGGCATCTTGTGCCTTTCTTCACCTATGAGCTTGGGTTTCAGCGTGGTTCAGTTTCCTTCTATGGTGGGTGATGTCAGGGGTTCCAACCCCACCAATATTTTGCAAGAAAAAAACAAACAAATTCGTGGCGGTTGATGCTATATGCAGGTGTTGGAGTTTCCTTATCACCTTTGTGTGTGGCCAAGGTGGTTTGGCATATAAATAGCAATGGTTTGGTCGAGGGTTCCATCCTCGCCAAAAGTCATCAATTTTCTTCTTGTTGCTACAAGATAAATACAGGGGGTGTTGATTTAGGTTCACACTTCTCATACAACTGTGGTGGTTCGACCTTCAGAGTACGGGTTGCGATGTTGTGAGTTCCACTCCCACCCAAACAAAAAAAAAAAATTGTGTGTTATTAAAAATTAAAAAAAAGAAGGCTATAACACATCCGAAAAATTGCTCCAAACCATTTTTTTTTGAAAAAAATTGCTCAGCAATATATTCCAACAATTGCTTAAGAAGTTATTTTTTACCTGTGACATTTTACCAAAACAAAGAGGGGGGTTCAAAGTGCAATTCCTTTCTCTTTATAAAATCTCATAATTCAGGGGGGGAAAAATTATTCCTAAAATGGAAATTGTGCATAAATATCTCTCCGATTAACAATTACTAAAAGGTCCTAATTTTGTTCCTTGGAAGACAAAAATGAGAGCCATTTTTCAGGTGGAAGACTTATGGTATGTGGTGTCAGGCACTATAAAACGCCCTCAAACAACAGGAATAGATCAAGAATATTGGGATCAGAAGGACAAGAAGGGTCTCATGTTTCTCCTACTTGCCACTATAGATGAGGTTCAACCTCATATCTGTGATGCCAAAACAAGTCAGGAAGCTTGGGATTCCTTGATTACTGTCTATGAAGGAAATAATCAGTCCACCATTCTAAACCTTCAAACTCAACTACACACCCTCAATATGAATTTTGGGGAGACAGTTGATCTATTCCTTTGTAGAGTGGTAGAACTGAAAGCCAAATTGAATGCAATGGGTAAACCAGTAGATGATGATGTCTTGAATTCTGTTATCTTGAGAGCACTACCAAATTCCTATAAAGTGTTGATCACTTCCCTCAATGTTTTTGGTAGACAAGTAACCTTTGTGGAGTTGGTAAATTTGCTTCAGATCGAGGAATCCAATCATGTCTATAAGGATGAGGTACCAAATAATGCCCTTTCTACTCAACAGAGGGGTAAGAAACAAGGGCAAATTTAGAAATGGGATTCATCTTCCAACAGAAAAGGGAAGCAAAATCAAAAATATTGCAAAATTTATGATATGAATAACCATGACACCAATAGGTTTTGGTTCAAGAACAAGCAGCAAGATGACCAAACTCATAAGAAGAAAGGGAAAGATAAACAAAAATATAAAAAGAAACACAAGCAACCTAAGGGACATGTTGCTTGTGCTGAATTCTCCTTAGACACAAATACCTCTGAGTCTGAGTCTGATTCTGACTCTAAGAGAGTACAAAATGTGTTCATGACCCATACTTCATCTTCTCAGATAGATGTTGTATGGTATATTGATTTTGGAGCTAGTAAGCATATGACTGAAGACAAATCTTGGTTTGACACATTAGATGAGAAAGAATGAAATCCCATCACCATTATTGATAATCAAGTCTATCAAGTGAAGGGAGAAGGAAATATTTATGTTACTCTTCTATATGGTAAACTTCAAATAGATAAGGTTCTCTATGTCCCCGAATTAGCCAATAATCTGGTATTTGTTCCTCAAATGTTAGATAGAAAAATGGATGTTGTGTTTCGAGTGGTGAAATGCAAGAAGAAATGTTTTATAACCCATAGAGGTAATCATGTTGCCATCGATTCCTACAAGCATGGATTATTTATTCTATATGCTCTTTCAACACCTCATGCGGCTCTAGCGGCAACTACAAAGGAGGCCACCTCTCTCTAGCATAGAAGATATGGGCACCTCAATTTCGGATATCTACTCGAATTAAGCAAGTATGAAATGGTGAGAGGACTTCATCATCTCTCCTCCATCTTACCAGTTTGCTCGGGTTTTTTAGCATGGAAGCAACACTGGGTACCCTTTAAAGCAAGCTCTTCCAGAGTTAAGAAACCTTTGGAGTTGGTCCACACCGATCTGTGCGGTCCTCTTCCAACCAGTTATGATGGAAAGAAGTACTTTCAATTGTATGTTGATGATCACTCTCGAAATATGTGGTTTTTCTTCCTCAAATTGAAATTAGAGGTATTCTCCTACTTTCGCCAGATCAAGAAACTTGTTGAAAAAGAGTCTAGATGTCTCATCAAAGCTCTCCACTCATATCGAGGGGGAATATACTTCCAAAGAGTTTTTATCATACTTGAAATAACATGGGATAAAACAAAAACTGACAATAGCTTATACACCACAACAAAATGGGATTGTTGAAATGAGAAATCGCTCCATTATGGAAATTGCCTGATGTATGATAAAATGAGCAAATCTGGAAGATCAATATTGGGCAGAAGTAGTGAACACAACATCATATATTTTGAATAGAGCACCCACAAGAGCTGTACAAGGCAAAACCCCACAAGAAGCATGGAGTGGTAAGAAACCCTCCATTTCTCATCTACGAGTATTTGGATGTAAATCCTTCATCCATATCCCAAAACCTTGCAATGTATCTTTCTTGGTTATGATGAGCATTCAAATGGATATCACTTGATTGAACCTACCACCAAGAAGACACATATAAGTAGAGATGTAGTGTTTGATGAAGCTTTCACATCAAGTACTACTTCTACAACAGTATATCATGAGGATGATGAGACTAAGCAAGAAGTTTCACCTCTTCAAAAAAATATTCCAAAATGGTATACCAGCACTTTGAGAGATTCTAAATTGACCTCACTTCCAGATATGACTCTAGATCAACCATGTACACATAGTATCACTAAGCAGAAGATGACATAAGTATCATATCCAGAAGTTGATGAACTTTGTTATCAATTTTATGAACTATCCATGGATGCAATAGAATATAGATAAATGGATATAGAGGATGAAAGGGTTTATCTGATAGCATTGGATGAAAATGAACCCACAACATTTCAGGATGCACTTAAGGAGCCTCAGTGGAAGACTACTATGGAAGCTAAACATACATCTCTCATGAGAAATCATACATGAAAGCTAGAAAATTTACCTTTAGGGAACAATCCCATTGGCTGCAAATGGGTATACAAAGTGAAGTATAAGGTAGATGCTTCTCTTGATAAGCATAAATCCTATCTTGTTGCAAAGAAGACATATATTATGAAGAGTTTTTTTATCCTACTACAAAAATGACTACCATACGAGTACTTTGTGCCTAGGAATCCCAATTTGGGTGGAAGTTACATCAGACAGATGTGAAAAGTGCTTTCTTGAATGGTGACCTACAAGAAAAGCGTACATGACTCAACCAGAAGGATTTGTTGTTGAAGAGTAAGAACAAAAAATTTGTAAACTGATCAAATCCTTGTATGGGCTCAAACAATCTCCTCGATCTTGGTACATCAAGATAGGCAGTCACCTCATACAACATGGATTCAAAAGAAGTCCTTCATATGCAAATCTCTATATTAAGAACAATGGTTCTGATATAGTGATTTTGGTGTTATATGTAGATGATCTGATCATAATAGGAAGTTCAAAGAAAATGATTGATGTAGTAAAATATGATTTGAAACAATATTTTGAAATGATAGATCTAGGACTTCTTCACTATTGTCTTGGTTTGGAAGTGACTCAAAAAAAATATCACATCAGAATAACACAGAAGAAGTATGCCAAGACATTAGTCGACAAATATCAGATGACTAACTGTAATTCTAAAGCCACTCCAATGGATCAAGGACTTAAGTTATCATGATATGATGAGTCACCTTAGGTAGATGGTGCTCTCTATCGACATTTGATTGATATTCTCATATATATAACAAATACCAGGTCAGATCTTAGTTTTGTTGTGGGGTATCTTTCACGTTTCATGTAGGAACCCAAGACAAGTCATTGGAAAGTAGCAAAAAGAGTTCTACATTATGTTTGTGGTACAATAGAGTTTGACTTGGAATACAAAAAGAATAACAACTTTTATCTATAAGGATACACAGACTCTGACTATGCTGGATCTATTAATGATCAAAAATCAACTTCTGGGTATATCTTTCATCTTGGGTCTCGTCCTATTTCTTGGCATAGCAAAAAGTAGTAGGTGGTTGCTATTTCTTCTACAAAGGTAGAATATCACGTAGCTAGTGGAGCAGTCTTTGAGATGATATGGCTACATCGTATTCTTACAAATATGGGTCTTCCAAAGAATCTTCCACTACATTTATTTTGCGACAATCAAGGTGTTTTGAACCTTGTCAAGAATCTAGTTTTTCATGATCATACCAAACACATTGACACAAGATGTCATTTCATTTGATATTAAGTTCCAAATCATCATATACAGCTCCAATACATCCCTACTGAAGAGCAAGTTGCAAATATTTTCACCAAAGCACTTGGACGAGTCAAGTTTGAAGTATTTCGCAAAGCACTCGACATTTTGTCATTAATGTAATAAGAGGGGATGTTAGCACATATTAACATATGGTATTCCATTAATTTGGTGCTCTTATTGGGTTGTGGGTAGTTAGGTAAAAGGATTTGGTTGGTTACCCAACCAACTATATTTGAAATGTATTTAAACCACTTTGAAATCAATACAATCTACTTCGTTCCTCTATTTTCTTGACAGGTTTCATTATTTTTGAATATTCCTATATTTTGGTTGTCTAGAGCCAAGGGATTATTAATAATCATATTGTTCCTATCAATCATATTTTGTACCATGTGTTTAAAACCATGGCACACTTTGATGTCATGCACCTTTTTTCTGTGGTATGGGCAGTAATGATATTCCCTATATCATTTTGATTTAGGGTGATTAGTATCAATAAATTGTACTTCGAGCAATGTTAAGGCCTTAGCCTCACAAAATTGATTGAATATCGATGCCAAAGTCTTATACAATGGCATAGGTGGATGACGTTCTTTGTCCTTGTCCTACATTTTGTCACATTGATTATACTACGTGAGGGGAGGTTGTGCCTGATATTTTTGTGGTTGCTGGTTCTTATACCCATTTTAACACAACCTGATTCACATGTGTAGGCTTGGCTTGTTGATTCTGGTTCTTTGTGTTCTTATTGTTCCACTCATTTTTCATTCAGAGTTTCAAGTCACCTTCTTGTAACTTGATATCCTCTATGACCTTAGATTGTGCCAAAGCCTCTTTGAATGTTTGGTATTATGGTAGCTATAATAATAGCGAGATGTGTTTCGTGTAGCTCTTGGTAAAAATCTGTGTCAAATCTATGGTTGGGATGGAAAAGGGAAGTTTATCCATCAGATTCCACCATCTATTACCAAAATCCATGACTGGATCATCATCAAATTAATTTAAATCAACCAAGCTAGATAGAGTGGTCTTCTTCTTGATGCCAAAAGAGAAGCATTCAAGAAATGATTCACTAGCTATTCAAATTTGGTGATTCTATACCTCTTCAATTGATCAAACCATTCCAAGGCTGGGCCTAAAAGGGTTATAATGGAATTTATCAGTAATAGGTATCGTTATTTTGAATATGGAAACACATATTCATGAAGCTAGTCACGTGTTATTGTGCATCATCACCCTTGAATTTGTCTACATTAGACATATTAAAATGTTCGGGATATGTCAGGCTAGGAACCGAGGGACATAGAGGCTCATTGTGAATTTTGTTCAGGGTAGGATTTTGATAAGTTGTTCCTTGTTTCTCAATAGCTTTAACCTTTTTAGCAAGGGCTCTGTATGCTTGAGAGGATAATATTTCCTCTTCTCTAAGATATCTCTATGGAGCTAGCAGAGGTAGATTCCTTTTATATTGAGGTGGATGATTGTGTTCATCATCCACATCTACAAATGAGGGCTCAGGATATTATTGATCTTGCTCATATCCCTCTGATTCTTCATACTGACTATGCCCAGGTTCTAGCGCTTGGCACTATTGTTTCCTTGGAGTATGTTGGGACATATGCCGAGTAAAATTTTCAATTTTTTTAGGGCACAGTTATGGCTATGACACAGTACGTTTGTGGTGTTGATCCCTATACTCACTACGAGGAGGTAGATTAGCTCGAGCTAGTTTATTCTCTCTCTCTTTATGCTCCTTATGATCAAGGATGTGTTGTTCTCATAGATTTTTCTTGTGTAAATATTGCTGAAGCAACATTTGATGTTAAGATTCCTCATGCTTGAGGCACTTGCACATTGCATGCACATATTCCAACTAATCTTAGAATATGCATTGTATTTATTCTGAATACATACTATGTGATTGATCTACAAGATCGACTATGTAAGACCTCTGACTTTTTAGCTCTGTATGGGGGGCCTTATGATGGTCCCCAATAGACTTATCTGCCACACTCTTGTGCTTGTTTATGAAGATGATATTTGTGTTATGTTATTGTTTGTGCTTTGTGTCTGCATGCATAGATGGGGTGCATGCACTACAAGAGCACTTTGAGCATTCTTCTTGTTCATGAGTGTGCCTCTCTATGTCCTCACTGCATGTGCTCTCAAAGTGAGAGTGAGTAGTAGAGGCCCTATACCCTAGTCTTCCTAAAACTTGGTCTAGTCCATTGAGTTGACTAGTCCTCCAAGGTTCATTGGGAGGTGTACCATTAACTCCAATAGTGGTGAGATCTATTGTGAACCTTACAGGTTCATTATGATTTGGAGTCCTTAAGGGTCTACATTTTGATGTAGCCCTATCCTATTGCCCCTGATTGGGAAGATCTTCTCTATGCCTATCAAGTGATGATGGGGACCTTGATCCACCCTCAGTTCTATCATGAGAGAAGTGTGTATTACATCCTCTAATTGGGGTATTCTAATGTGAATTCCCATGTGTTGAGTTATCACCTCTGATACTAGTCGAACATCATTCGAAAGCATTTTGTGTAGGGGGTATTAACTCGTTATTCTGTGTGTAATTTGGAGCTTCAATTTTTGCCTCAGTTGTGTGTCGAGGGTGGCCTCTCCATGTTGTAACCATGATTTTTGAACTTATCTCGTATGTAAGTTTTAGATAATATAAAGTATACGAAAATGTTTATCTCGTTTAAGAATTCTTTGTGTATCCTAAAACTAATTAGTGTGTTTTGGTTTGTTGAGTATATAATCTAAATCTCATCATGTTTTACAATTTTTTTATTATATTCTTAGACATTTAAAGGGATTTCACCTATATACTCACAATGACATAACCCGGTAATGACATCCAGACAATCTTTCCCTTGATATATGGAGATGAAATCCATAACCGAACAAGGAGAATAGGTACTACCAATTCTCACCCAGCACACTGTGGTCAGTGATACACCCCTTTGAAGAGGAATGCATACTATTTTCCATAAATAGAACAGTTATTGAATCAACCTTGGCCAAGGTTAGGTTGTGATAGTACAATGTCAAATGAGCCAACTAAGTGGTAATGACTTCCACTATTGGTCTCGATCAACGGGTTGGATGTGAGAGCACAATGCCATTAATGTTCAATTTAAGTCATGGTGTGTGGGGTTCTTTTTAATTTTACGTAAATGAAATATGCATCACAAAGCATTCATGATTCTTTTCCTACATGCCTATAAAATAGCGTTTTACTTTCAAAAAGATGCAATTCTAGATGCTCTTTTCTTTGAGAGAATGCAAATGCAAAATTAAGATGATATTAGCCTTTGGACAAGCCCTAAGCAAGCAAACACTACCATACTATTTAATTTAGTATCTATTGTTCTATACAGTAGGCAACAGTCTTGATCGTTGGATAGAAAAGCAGCTAAGGATCTTAGCTGATGGTGACAACAATAGATAAAAGAGTTGGTTGTTTTTGCCATAAGCGGCTAGTAGCATATAATTTTTTTCATGTATTTTCTCTTAAAGTTTTGTTGTGGCCTATGTAAAGCCTAGAATGTAGAGGAAATTACAAAAAAATGAAGAAACACAGAAGAGGACACCTATGTGGAAATCCTCATTCAAAGTAGAAGTAGGTTGCTTACTGCTTTTGCCAATTTTTTGCTAGTCATTGTTGCTCAGCGTGGCTAGGATGCTAGCCACTGCTATTAACCATGGCTGAGACTATGTGCCACTGCTTTCAAATGCGGCTAGTACCTACAAAAAAAAACAAAGAAAAATTAGCAAAAATAGTAAAAAATGTGAGTTCCCCTCCATGATCGCCACTGTAAAAGGCTTAAAAAGTGTATATCTATACTAATTGCAACATGATAATCAATATGGAAGCAAATAATGTGTATAACCAAATTTTAAATAAAGAATGCCTCCTTTGTATTAATCAATGGTGAAAATCGGTTACATATTCGTCCCTCTTAGGGATACCAAGTTGATACATGTATACAATTGTTTTGAAGCCCCTAAATGGGGTTGATATACTCTAAATGCTCTTTAGGTCTTCACAAAATTTGCATGAGGGCTTACTAGGATGCCTCCTTCTCTATTGTTAAGAGGGATGATCTTGAATAGCTTTGAGTCATTTGGAGGATTTGCCACCTGCATACAAGGAAACAACAAAACACATCAAAAGCATATGAAACCTCTCATAATGAGGTTATTGTTCAAGAATATGTAAGAAATGAAGCATTTACTTAAATAAAGCATGAAATATATAAATATGCTTACAATATTGATAAATAAGAACAAAGCATGGCTTAAAATATGTAAAGAAGCCTAAAATTGCATGTAATCTGAAGTATTAAGCATAAAAGAAGTTAATCCATGAAATCTTATGAAATAAAGCATGTATGACATGAACGAAGGTAAATCTACCTATGATGCTACTAATTAACCATGGAAATGCTTGAAATAAGACTAATCTATGCTATATTAACCTACATGCATGTTAAGAAAAGTGAATCTACAACTAAAAAAAAACCCTAGTCATGAGTGCTCAACACAGCCAAATATATTAGCCATAGTTGATAGCTGTAGCTAAGCCTATATGCCATTGTTGACAATAGTGGCCATGGGCAAAGTATATTTCCTCTTAAAACTAGGGCTAAAAATTCTCAAATCCTTCGTGTGATTGATGGTCAAGGGTCACCTTCGTGTCTGGACACAAATTTGCGATTGATTTCACTCGAATTCACATTGGATTGGTGTGGAATGATAAGGTTTGCTTCTTAATATTTTGGAAGCTCCATTGTTGCAAAGGCAAGTGTCAAACTAGAATTGGGTAGTATCTCCATACTCTTCAAATGTTGCAATTGGCTCTCTAGTTTGGTAGGGCTTCACTACAATGAAATTTGGATCCTAATTGCCTCTTTGAGAGGTCTATAAATATACTCCTCAAATCCCAATCTTGGCTTCTCAAGGAAGCCAATATCAATAAGTTGTTGGCCTTAGTAGTTGGAAGGAATCCTCTGGAAGCTTCTTCCTCCAAAATTGCTTGAGATCAATTGCATCTTGGCAATTACAATTGATTTTACTTAGATCTAATAGCCCGAGTTTGTTATAGGGCTAGTCGTTATTGCTCAACACGTCTAGGACCCTAGATGCAGTTATCAACCATGGCTGAGATCTTAGTTGTTGATGTCATCAATGGCTAAGGTTGAATAGACCTAGGATGTCTAAAATGAGTGATTATAATCACTGCTTAGCCTTGTGAGGGTCCAAGGTCATTCATATGGTCTATAAAGGTTCCCATATGAGTAGTGTCCTATACATGACGTGTTTTAGGTGTCTATAGTAACGTTGTTTCAAGCATTTCAAATTCTTGGAATATGTTATTCTCACAAACATCTTGTCTTTCCTCTCAACTATGTAAACTCCTTTATGCTATTTAACACTCCTACTCTGTATGTTCTCCAATGCTCCTTGTCTAACTCCTTGACAATATTACTCTGTATTTGGCATTCCTCCTCTAGCTTCTTAGTGCTTTGTATTTTCTCTCTGGTGCTCCTCCTCTAGTGTATTCCAACTCAGGCACTTATATTCCTCAAAACTTGAATGCTTAAACAAGGTCATCTATCATCTCTTCGGCTTGGCATTCTTCAACAAAACTTTTTATTTCACCAAGAACTCATAAAATTTTCAAAGCATAGATGTCTCACATCATTCTCCTCTTCACCCATCACAAAAATTCTTCACTATGCATTCTCCTCAACACATCTCTTTGACAAATATTCAATAATAGGTGGCCTACAACTTTTTGCTTTACCACACATCCTCAAATATCTTGTTCTCTACCTTCAACATTTATGCTCACCTCTTTGCATAGTAAAACTTTTCTCCAGCAAGCCTCCAAAAATTTACCAATCACAATTTAGCCACAGGCCCTTTAACTCTGACTACTAGTCATATTCTTCAAAAAACTTCTCAAACTTGAATCACTCTCTCAACAATATCAAATGGCTAGAGTGCGGATTTGATACCATTGATGGTAATTTTTCTAGATTATCTCATAGGTCAATTTCCTAGGATAAAAATATCAATCACATAAATCACATTCATATAAAAACTGAAATATTACATTCATAAGATTCTAATTACAAAGACATATTACATTACTTGTATCATTATCTCCAATTTATAACTTTACAAATGACTCTTCAATTTTTAACTATTGCTCTCCTCAAACTCATGAGAGATGTAACCTTTCACATTCCTTATATTATGACAAAACTCACATGACTCTTTATTTTTACATCTTGCCACATTTCAAGTGACTCTTCACTCTCTCATTTGGCACTTTGCACACCTTGATATCTTGCACACATAAACACTCTCACACATTGACACATACATTAGACAAATAATTAACACACTCCTAAACATATATTTATAAATGGACTAAATAATATAATACCTCCAACAACTTCTAGTAGTTGTCCATCCCATTTTCCTTTGTCCTATATTGTTACAATACCTTTGGAAAATCATAGAGAATAAAATATTAGAGAATCCCAAAATTTTCAAATCTTTTTTAATGCATACTTGCATTTAGCACTACTTAATTTTATTTCTTGTACTAAAATAAACTTAGGTCTATACCAACCTACCATTTCCTCAATAATATTTTTTGGGTATTTATTCATACCCTTAATATTCCACAATACCATTTTCATCATAACTTTTTATTTTTATTTGTGGGCTTAGCCCCACTTCTTGTTTTTTTTTTTTAATTTTGAAAAAACTTGTATTAAAACAAATATCAATTACAATATGGGAAGAGACTCTTCCCAACCGAATTTAGAGAGAACACAAGCTTACAATAGTAGAAGAAGATTTGCAATGGAGCCAAATCTCCTGAACCATTAACAAGCTAGCAGGGGGTCGGCATGGACAGTTGATGCAGCTTGCCACAAAATTGTGACACTATTCTTCTCCTTAGGCCACAAACATGCAACATGTCATGAAATCATGACACCTTTCCTTTTTGGCCACGAAAAAGCAACATGTCACGATATCACAACATTTTCCTCCTTTGGCCGCGAAAATTCAACAAGTCGCGATATCACGACACTTTTCTCCTTTGGGAACGAAAGTGCAACATGTTGTGATATCGCGACACTTTTTCTCTCTCGATCGTGAAAAAGCAACATGTCGCGATATTGCGACACCTTTTCTCCTTTGGCCGTGAAAATGCAACATGTTATGATATCGCGACACCATTTCTCCTTTGGTCGTGAAAATGCAACATGTCACGAAATCGCAACACCTTTTCTCCTTTGGCCATGAAAATGCAACATGTCGCGATATCGTGATACCTTTTCTCTCTTGGCCACAAAAATGCAACATGTCACGATATCACGACACCTTTTCTCCTTTGGCCGTGAAAATGCAACATGTCACGATATCGTGACACCTTTTCTCCCTTGGCCGCGAAAAAGCAACATGTCATGATATCGTGACACCTTTTCTCCCTTAGCCGCAAAAAAGTAACATGTCGCGATATCGCGACACCTTTCCTCCCTAGGCCATGACGAAGCAACATGTCACGATATCGTGACACCTTTCCTCCCTTGGCCGTGACGAAGCGACATGTCGCAATATTGTGACAACTTTTTGCCCATGACCGCGACGACACAACATGTCGTGATATTGCGACAACTTTCCTCCAGCGATTGTGATGGTGCAACATGTCACGATATCATGACAACTTTCCACCAGCGACTGTGACGGTGCAACATGTCATGATATCGCAACAACTTTCCTCCAGTGACCACGACGGTGCAACATGTCACGATATCGTGACAACTTTCCTCCAACGATCACGACGGTGTAACATGTCGCGATATCATGACAACTTTCCTCCAATGACCGTGATGGTGTAACATGTCATGATATCGTGACAACTTTCCTCTAGAGACCGTGATGACGCAACATGTCACGATATCGTGACAACTTTCCTCTAGCAATCGCAACGGTGCAACATGTCACGATATCGCAACAACTTTCCTCCAGCGACCACGACAGTGCAACATGTCGCGATATCACGACAACTTTCCTCCATTTGCTATTTCTTTGATCATTGGCTCAAGGACCTTTCCAGACCCTGTCTAATCACCTCATCCTCAATATCCATGTCACTGTGCAACTGAACTCCAACCTCCTTTTTTGCACCCATCTTAGCCAGAAATTCAGCCGCTTTGTTCAAATCTCTACTCGCATAAACTGGGATCACGTCCTCCAATTCCTTCCATAATTCTTTAATTTGGGTAACAAGAGACCTCAACCTCCAAGCTTTCAGATCAAAGTTCCTCATGTAGTCTAGATCTCCAACCATTATTTGCGAGTCTGATTCAAGAATAATCCTGCGGTGGCCATGTTTCACTGCCAAAACAGAAGCAGACTTGATGGCAATGGCTTCAGATTCATTGTTAGTGGATCTTCCCAGGCCTTACAATTCCCAATAGAGCACAGTCCCAGCATGGTTTTGGCACACCACTCCAATTTTGGCTCTACCCGGATTGCCTTTTGCAGCTCCATCAGTATTGATTTTAATCCAACCTTTAAGGGGAGGTTTCCAACAATTTTTGTCCTGTCCCTCTTGTAGTTCAGGGCATTCTTCCAAAGCTCTAATGCCAATTTGAGCTTCCTCCTCAGCATGAACAACCACAGTTTCGGTAACCTTACTCCAAATGGTCTACCAAACCCCCTCTAGAGTAGTAAAAGTTTCTCTAAAAATTCTAGCATTTCTTTCTAGCCATACTTGCCACCAGATAAAGCTTAAACAGAGCTCCCGACCAAAATGAAGAGCTTTAGATTTGAATCTACCTTTCTACCATTTTTCCCAGATATTCATCCGGTTCAGGTCACCACTTACTTGAATTTTAAAGTAAGCAAACCAACGCAGCCAAATCTGTCGGGTGAAAGGGCAACCAAACAACAAATGGTCAATAGTTTCCTCGCTCTTGTAGCATAGTACACATTAATAAGGGCTGATGATACCTTTTGATCTGATATTATCAAAAGTGAGGATTCCATTGTGCATGCACTGCCAGGCAAAAAAGTTAACTTTTGGCTAGCCTTTAGAGTGCCAGATTTTCCTCTAGTCCTCAACCTAAAAAGTATGAGGGGGGGCTCTGGGAGAATGCTGTCATATCCATCATTTACTGTATAGATGCCAAGACTCCCAAATCCCCAGGCTAATTCATCCTCCACGTCTCCCCCTGTAAGAAATCTTTCTGTCAGAATTTTAGTCATGATAGGTGACAAACCTGGAGGGATTGAAATGGGCCACTCATCCAAATTCTTGAACTGCTTAAACTTTCACTCCCCCAACTGAGTAGTTGTGAAATAAATTTCAATACAGATCCATCCCTTGGCTTCAATGGTTGCTTTTATTGGCAGTAATTCTAGAAATTTAACAATGATGGGTGGGAACTGATCCCAAGAATCTATCCAAAAATGAGCCTTCTCCCCTCTTCCCACTTTCCAAAATAAGCGGTCTTTAACAACCTGAGACCCTAACTTGAGAGCCTGCCAAACTAGGGACCCAGTACCATCCAAGGGGATGCGAGCTACATTAATTGGGTTGGCCTGTCCTAGGTATTTGCTACTTAGGATTTTATTGAAAAGGGAGGTGGGTTGGGAGATCCATCTCCAGTATAGCTTTCTAGCCAAAGCTTTATTATTCAGCTTAGATTTTCTCAAACCCAGACCTCCTTTAACCTTGGGCTGGGTAACTTTGTCCTAGCCCACTAAGGCCCACTTTCTCTCTCCATTTGCTCCTTCCCATATAAACTTTCTAGCCATCCTGTCCAACTCTTTCCATATTGTAAACGGGGCAGCCAAGATAGAGAATTTGTAAATTGGCATGGCTTGAATGACTGACTGTAAGAACATTAATCTGCAACCATAACTTAACCACTTATGAGACCAATGATTAATTTTGTCCTTGATACACTCCAGCATATTCCTCCATGTTTCTAATTTTAGCTTCTTAAAGTGCAAGGGGACCCCCAAGTAAACCACTGGGAGAGAAGTCCTTGTGAATCCTAGGATTTCTAAAATTTTGTTCTGAAGCCTTTGCTCCAGATTAAAAAAAACCACTTTGGATTTCTTGTCATTAATGACTTGTTGAGTATCCTTGAGATAGACATTAAGAGTATCCCTAATCATTCTTGCTTCCCTGAAGCTGGCCACTCCCACCAAACCAGTTCATCCACAAACTGCAGGTGCGTTAAAACTTCATCACCCACCCTGATACCCAATAATCTACCTTACTGTCTTCTCCTCAAGAAAAGTCTACCAAGACCTTCAGCCAAAATGAGAAAAAGATAAGGAGAACATGGATCCCCATGGCGCAGTCCCCGAGTAGCTCCAAATGGATGCAAAGGAAGGCCCTTGATTAGCATAGAGTAAGTCGGGGTAGAGACACAGCTCATGACCCACTCTATCCAGTCCTGAGAGAAACCAAAGGCTGCCATCATTTTAGCCAGGAAACTCCATTCAACCCTATCGTAAGCCTTTGACATGTCCAGTTTTATGAACATCCCTTTATTACCAGAAGTGTGCATTGAATGGATTTTTTCCTGGGCCACAACCACCCCATCCAGAATATGTCGTCCCTCAACAAAACCCCCTTGCTTAGAGGAGACAATGTTGTGAAGAAGAGGTTTTAGGCGATCAGCCATTACCTTTGTGATTATTTTGTACAGCACATTACATAAGGCAATAGGCCTATAATCTGAAATATGAACCCCCTCTTCCTATTTTGGAATTAAGGTAATGAAAGTGTGGTTTATAGCTTTAAGCATTCTCTTATTTTCTCTGGACTCTTCTACAATAGCCCTTACATCTTCCTCTAAGTAGTCCCAGAAAGCTCGGAAAAACTCAATTGGGAAGCCGTCTAGACACGAAGTTTTACCGGTGCTCATTCCAAAGACCACGATTTTCAATTCATCTCTATCAATGGGTTTGAGAAGGGCCTGATTTTCATCCTCAGAAATAACAGCAGGTATGACAGAAATAACTTTATTTTGGGCCTCTACATCTTGTACCACACTTTCCTTAAAAAGCTTAGAAAAATAATCCATAGCATGGGAGTGTATACCTAGAAGTGTATCAAAGGAATGACCATTCTCATATTGAAGGGCCTCCATATTATTCATCTGTCTTCAAGCACAAGCAGTCCGATGAAATAATTTTATATTTTTGTCCCCTTCTAATAACCAAGTGGTTCTTGCTTTCTGCTTCCAATAGGTCTCCTCTTGGTTGTCAATGTCCTCAATCGTTGTACGCAAGGCATCATCCTCAGCTTTGAGATGGTCTGTAATTACTCCTTCTCTGAACTATTTTTGGACCTCATCTCATCTGGCCACCAATGGAGCTCTTTGGGCCTAGAAGTCTGTTTTATTAGCACGCCTCCAATACTTCAACTGAGCTTTGACATATTGTAGTTGTTTGTGGATTCTAAAAATTGCTCTCCCATAATCTGGGTGGCCTTCTTCCCACCACTATGGAATTTTCTCCTAAAGTTCTTCTTTATGAAGCAAAAAATTCTCAAATCTGAAAGGTTTGTGATGCTGCCCCATCCTAGTCCCACCTTCCAACAAAATGGGATAGTGATCTGAAACTGGGCCTTCTAAAATCTAAAAATTTATATTCCATTTTACAAACGCCTCCTCTAAAACCAAAAAATGATCTAGCTTAACCTTCCTGCTATGTGGCTCCTGCATTTTATTAGTCCAAGTGTAGTTAATGCCAGGACATTTAATGTCCACTAAGTGCAAAGCTTGGACTTGGGCAATCATGAAACGGTCCCCTGGGTCCAAAAATGGTGTTCCCCCTTCCTGGTCTCTAGAAGATAATTTAGCGTTAAAGTCCCCTACTATAATCCAGTCTAGATATTTCCTTGAGGTTTGCATGTTATGCACAGCCTTCCATTGTCGCCTCTAACCATCTAGGTTTTGAGACCCATAAAAGTTTGTGATTAAAATGTGTTCCACAGTGACATTATTCCTAAAAAGAGAAGTGAGAACCCCCCTCCAGGCAATATGTTCTATTGCAGACCATTCAAGAGAGTTCCACAAAGTAACAATCCCTCTTGAGGCACCTTGGGCAGCCACATCCATATGACCAGCACCCCTCCAAATTCTGTTGACTGTTTTGGACAGAAGATCTAATGACATCTTAGTCTCCTATAAAAGCAAAAAATTAGTATTACAATTCTCTAAAAGTCTTAGAATAGCAGATTGATGGTTTCTGTTGTTTAAACCCCTCACATTCCATGATTGTATAATCATTGGTTACCCTGGGAGCAATAAGAATCTATTGTCCTCATCGATCCTCCCGTGATCAATTTGTCTCCTTGGGCTGCTAGCAACTCCTTATTGGATCTTCTACCTACTCCCTGAGAATTGTTGTTTTTTGATCTTTTTTCTACCTGGGTTATCCCCAAAGTTGGCCTTTCCCTGTTCTTCTCTGGTATTCCCATGCTGACATTCTGAGATACTGTCTGCTCCTAGTTATGCACTACTAAAGCCCTTGAACACACTAGTTGTGATACCTCACAGAGTTCAACTACCTGCTGTATGACGGGAGAAGAGAGAGGGAGTTGCCCAAGATTATTAGAAATTTCCTTAATACCCTCCATGCCCTCCATAAATTGTTCCTCTTCGTCAACCAGTGACTTAAATATCTCATACCTATTGGCAGGTCTGAGATGGGATTGCTCCTTTCCCATTTTTTTCTTTGTCCGTATTTTTCTTTTGGGCTATTCAAAACCCTCTCTCTGAGCTTCCTGGCCCTGAACGGTGCTATTAGAATCTTTATTAAGTGTTGTCTTATCCTCTTTAGGCAGGTTTGGCATTCCTAAAGGGGCCTCCATTTTAGCATTCATATTATTAGGGCAAAAATGGGCCAAATGTCCATGTTTGTGACAAACCCTACATCTAAAGGGTAGGGCCTCATATCCCAGTTGTTGAATCCAGGAGAGACCTGCCAATTCAATTTCCATCTCTACCGACAAAGGTTGGCTGAGATCCATCTGCACACATATTCTTACATACACCACCATGCTCCCTTCAAGTGTCTCTCTGGAAACACCCAGATGTCTTCCAATAGAATTTCCAATCCTTGCCAACACCTACTCACTCCAGAATTCCATTGGGAGAGCATATATTCAGATCCATACTGGGACAGTAGTAGGTTCAACTCGGGGATCGAATCCCACTCTCCATGGTTGAACAAATAGCCCTATCAGGCCATGACTTTTCTTCTTTGACTCGAAAGCCTTATTTCTATCGGCCAAAGACGAAAAGCTAACAATAAAATATCCATTGCTAATAAACCACAATGAATACTCACCATGAGGCTCCCAATTTTGGCGGATCCAAGAGTGCAAAAAAATCATGGAAGGACATATACCCATGAACTTGCAGATTAAATTGTGATTAGCTCTGTAAATGACTGATTCTTCAACCATACTTGGCTCGATGACAATTTTTGGCCTGGTTTCGGCCTGCGGCAAACATCCATTCACATGAGGTACTGTCGACCTATTCCCAGCAACCGTGAAGAGCATTTTATATGCCATTTTTTGAGCTTCATCATTCTTTGGAGGAGAATTTTCTTTAAACAAATCTATGTATGAGTTGCTACTCCCTAGAAAAGGAGCTAGAGAAGTCCCCATTGGACCCTCCTGGGGCATCGATCTAGCCTTCAGATCCACCATACCCCGAAGGCACTTCTGCAATCCAGCTGATGCCCTAGATTTTTCAAAGTTCCAAAAACCCAAGTTCAGAGGAAAAAATTGCCAGAGCTCATTTTCCCGCAAATCCTCCAAAAACCCCATGGAGTTCCTAGCCCCACTTCTTGTTAGGACCTATGGTTTTTGTATTTTGTTTCCCAAATACATATCCCTTTGAGTTTAATAGCAAAATATTACTATGCTTCATAGGTTAAGCAATTACCAGAATCATAAATATCATCAATAATCATGCATATATCAAATGAACAATAATCTCACATAAATATCATAGAAATATTTATTGAAACTACTAAAGCAATGCATAAAACAAAGCTTCTTCAAGTTACTATTACATGGATTTATCTTCAACATGTAGATACCTGAGACTCTTCACATTACATTAATCTTGACCTTTACTCTTCTCAAACTCACTCAAGAACTTAACTCTTCATATTCCTCTTTTACATGATAAATATCACATATTACATAAAGATAAAGTATCTCATGATTGCACATAACTCCTTACTTAAAAACTTGAAACTTCACACTCATAACTCTCACTTGCTAAAAAGACCCCTCACACACTTAAAATACATGACATATGCTCACACCTACTAATTTGACACATACTATATACACAAATATCAAACACACACCCTAATCTAAATATTACAACAATGCCAAATAATGTAATACCTCCAACATCCCCTCGTATTAAATTGTTGGGTATGAAGGCCTTTTGCCTTCAATCTCTAATTCTTGTCTTTGTTCTTTGGCTCTGGATTTGATATTGTTTGCACCGTTCCATTAACTTATTCCCTTTAATGCTTATCATATTTTCTTTCTCCTTGAAAAAACATTTTAACATATCCATAATTATGTTCCGTTCTAATTTACTAATCCATCCATAGTATACTTTGATTTTCTTTTTCTGACATATCTTTGGTTTGGTATTTTTACAAATTTTTCAATTCTGAAGCATCTTTATTTTGGTTCATGCCTTTTATTTATTCTTTTGTTCTTTGTCCAACAACTCTTGATTTGTTATCAAAAACATCAATGCCATTGGAAATTTCTAAATGGCTTGTATTATCATTTTTGTTACATTGTTTCTCAATTTGGTTCAATTGTCTATAATTTGTCCCATAAGGGATATATGAATTATTTCATTTTCTCCCTCATTTTTTGTTTATTTAACTTCTTGGACCAAGTTTCCTTTGTTATTCTCCCATTTTGGATATTGTTATTGTATCTATGGGTATTGAAAATGATATTATTTTGGATGGAATCTTTGAAAAGGTTTATTAATTTGATTTCATTGGCTTAGAGAATTGTATTTACAATACCTTTTGGTATGACCTTCCTTATTGCTTATGTGACAATATCTTTTCCTCCATTCAGGTTGATATTAAGATGATGCAATAGTATTATTTGACATTTTTTTCTTTAACATAAGAGCATTATTTATCATTTCATCTCGGGATAAATTTTCTATTTCATACTCTTGAAGTATGTTGACTAATTCATCAAATGATATGGTCTTTTTTAGTACTTTAAGGGAAGTGACTAAAGTTTTGAATGTATCTAGGAGTGCTCTTAATATAACTTAAACAAGAAACTTTTCGTCTACTTTTTCTCCTATAGTTTGTAGTTTGGCTTTTAATTATGCTACTCTTTGAAGAAAATATTCTATGCTCTCTCTATCATGAACCTTTAAAGAATACAATTGTGATTACAAGTGTAAAATGGTTGCTTCATTCCTTACCTCAAATATTTTGTATAATTTTCCCATGCAAAATTTAAAATTTTTGCTTCACTTATGTGTGCTTGAATTTCATCAGATATCCCAAACATAATTAACATAAGAGCTTTAGTATCATCATCTTTAAAATTTTTGTTTTCCTATTTTATCTTTTGACATTTATTTTTTTCCACTTACCACATCGTAAAGTTTTTCAACATTGAGTATTGATCTCATTTTCTTTTTCATGGAATAAAATTTGGTTCATTTAGAAGTTGTGACTCATAAAGGAAATTTTTTGTATTTGCCATAATTATTTTTTTCAATTAATTCCTCCTCCTTCAAATTAAATTTCAATTTATTCAAATTTTTAACTTCTATCTCTTCTTTTACTTTATCAATTTCAAATTTCAAATATTATTATATCTCACTTTAAATTCAATTTCATAATAATTTAGTATTTCACATCAATTCAATTTCATTTCCTTCAATCATCAAATAAATTTCTTCAATCATTAATTTAATTCTTCCCTTCAAATTAATTATTTTTTTACAATTATTTAATTCCAATAATCATTTCATTCAATCATCAATTCAATAATTTCTTCTTTCAATCACTTTTTCTTCTTCGCAATTAATTATTTTTTCCTTATTATATCTCCCATTCATTTCATTTTTTAATTTATTCTTTTTATCACTCCAGATTATTCAATAAAATTTTTATATCTCCCAATAATCAATTTAATGCACTTTAATTATCTTTTGTTCTTCCTTTAAACTTGCAAGTTTCTCCTCTCCTACACATGAATCGTTCTCTCTTAGGCAGATTGATCTTGCACTCTATGACCTGCTCTAGTATTGTACCTCACAACTTGCTTTGCTTTAGCTCTATGGATTGTTTTATTGCCATACCTCATAGGTTATTTTGCTCTTGCTCTATGGACTTATCCATATCCTTACTACTAATCCTCATGCATTTAAGTTTTCCTACAATTATTTTGGTCATAATTATCACTTGTTTAACTTCCAACTCGGTGCTTCTCAAACCTCAATATCTTGAATCAGTCGTAATCTATCTCCAAACGTCTTATCCAAATATCTTCTTTCCTCCTTCAAAATTTCAATAATTCTCTTATATCATACTATCTTCTTCCTCCAATATTGCAATCTTCATCCTCCAATATCTATAATTATGTCTTACTTTAGCTATTTTACACGAGGTGGCTATCACAAAGTCCACTCAATGTGGTTTTGATACCACTTATAGCAAAATATTACTATGCTTCACAGGTTAAGCAATTTCTAGAATCATAAATATTATCAATAATCATGCATATATCAAATAAAAAATAATATCACATAAATCTCATAGAAAGATTTCTTGAAACTACAAAAGCAATGCATAAAGCAAAGCTTCTTCGAGGTATTATTAAATGGCTTTGTATTCAATATAGATACATGAGACTCTTCACATTACATGACTCTTGACATTTTCTCTCCTCAAACTTATAGGAGAACTTAACTCTTCATATTCCTCTCTTACATAATAAATCTCACATATTACATAAATACAAAGTATCTCATGATTGCATATAACTCCCTACTTCTAAACTTGACACTTGACATTCATAAATCTCACTTTCTAACAAGACACCTCACACACTTAATTACATGACACATGCTCACACCTATTGACTTGACACATACTATATACACAAATATCAATCACACACCCTAATATAAATAAATAATGGTTCCAAATAATGTAATACCTCCAACAAATTTCTTTTTTTATTTGTTCTTGCTTTGAGGGTCTTCCTCTCATTTTTCTATTCCCACCAACCCTTTTATCTTCATCAAACTCTTCTATTTTCTATACTATCCATAACGAGAATTATATTCTAAAGGTTCATGTTACCTTAGAAGTACAAGGATTAGCCTCACCAGTACTTTCTTGTTTATGATGCACCAAAAACCCTAATGTACAAGGATGATCTTCCA
Organism: Wollemia nobilis; assembly: GCA_028583015.1. Classification (NCBI taxonomy): domain Eukaryota; kingdom Viridiplantae; phylum Streptophyta; class Pinopsida; order Araucariales; family Araucariaceae; genus Wollemia; species Wollemia nobilis. Next base: position 3,484,534 of record JAQPPZ010003172.1, on the reverse strand, counting down.
TAGTAATTACTTTCTTATGATGCTTTTAAAATCCTAAATGTTTCTTTGGAAACCTTAAATTGTAAGGATGATCCTCCATAGTATTTGCTTTTTCATGCTACCCTAAAAGCTCTAATTTTTTATAGATATTATTTATACTCCTTTCTTTAGGATGTTGCTCTTGGAACCCTAAACTGCAAGGGATAATATTTACACTAGTTCTAATTTTACCACAAGGAAAGGATTTTTTATTACTTGAGAAAAATGAAAATGATTTACCTAGATTAAACTTGACCTTTTTTTCTCCTTTAGTTTATTATTTACCTCCTTATCTTCCTTTTCACCTTTAATTCCTTCGAATTTTGAACTTGTGCATTGTATCTCCTCATCCCTTATGTCCTTTGTTTCTTCTAATGGTTGACCCAAGTAAAATATAATGGCCTTTACCCTTTTATGATGTAGAGGGTCTTTATTTATAGCTTTCTTAGAGTGTAAAATCCTTGATCTTATCCAACTTCTACTATGGTATGATCTTCTTGCTTTATATTGAATTTTTTCTCATGTCCAAAATTTTTCTCTTTTTCCATTGTTTTTACTTTACACTCTTTTCATGTGTCCAATCTCATGACATTTGTGGCATCAAAATATAATGTTTTCATAATTCACTTGAAAATAATTGTTACCTCCTAAATGAACTACCCTGGAGTATTGAACATATTCTTGAAAACCTCCTTATTGATATAGTATTATGGAATCCTTTAAATAATTTCTATTTCTATAATAGAACTCACTATATGGACATACATATAGTGCATCCCTCCCCCTAAACCATGGGTAATTACCCATTATTTTATCCTTAATTTCCAAACTAGAGAAGATGGAGAGAAAAAATGATTTCAAAAGAAAAATCATAAATTGATATAAATTCAATCCCCACTTCCACCTAATCCAATTTTGAATCTCCAAAAAACTTAGCTAGTATCTATGGAACTTATAAATTAACCCTTTGTTTTAAGAATTTTTATGTCATGCTCAATTATCTCATACTTGATAATCACTTTTTGGTGTAACATTTGCTACCTAGATAGGGTTTTCCATAGATAAAATTTTCCTCATCCCCAACTAGGACATCCTTACTTCTAGTTATGACTTTCAAAAATGATTTTCCTACTATGCTACGTAGCTTTCCTCATAAAAATCCATTATTTTTTGAATTTCTTGAAACATATGGAGTAAGAAAATATGAGGCTCAATTCCTTCCCACCCTTACTTCCTACTTACACTTGAAACACTTGGTAGTTTTGTAAAATAAGAAAAGATGAGGTTCTCTCCTAGATTGTCATACATTAATATTATCTTTTTTATATTGAAGTAGATGACTAATTAAATTCCATACTAATATTTAATATAATTTTATTTTCTATTAAGTTTAAAAATTTTAAATATTGGTATATTCTCATGGAGAGAATAATATGGTATAGAATAAATATCACTTAAAGAAACCCTAGAGGGGGAAAGTAATATTTTTCTAATCAAGAACAAAACAATAATGAATAAATAATAATTCTTATATAGATAATAGACGATACATCAGTATTGATGATGTATGTTCATATGGTTAGCATGTGTAATTTTAATGAATATTAGATAGTTTTTTTACAGATTAAATAGTTTAGATTAAATGAAATTAAAGATTGAGTTCAAGTTATTTAATGAATTTCCTTTTTAAATAATTTTTTACTCATTGACTTCTCCACTTTATAAGTCAAGGATAATGTAATAGGTGGTGGGCCATGGTTTAGTGGGAGAATTAGCTTGTATTTAATATTATTGAGTGAGAATTTTGGACTATCACACTATCTTCTTAATAAATAGGTTTTGTAGAATATTGATAATACTCTAGGGTATTCCATCTAGGAGGAACCAACTCGTATTATTATACTCATATTAGTTTTTCCATGGATAATTCAAAACATTTTTCCAAAATCCATTAATATTAAATCTGAATCAAGAGAAAGGAAATGGTAAAGGGATTATTTTTTGCATTATGATGTAAATGTAATGATACCAAACACATGGCAAGAAATAATAAAATAAAATGATGGAGAAAGAAGTGAAAACTTTTGTTCATGAAATAAGTTGAAATATAAGATAAAGGATCATGTTGTAGTAGAATTTGGCATAGATTAAAGGTTATTCCACTCCCCCCTCCAAAATGGTAAAGAAATTCCCTCCACTTCCTCAAATGACAAATTCCATCATGGGTCATTCAAAGCAAATATTTCAAGAAACTAAGCAAATACATATTATGAGTAAATGCAATGTACGAGTTCAAATTTAGAAGGAAATAACATTATAAATAATATATAGAGACAATTTTCAAAGCAAATAAGCTGGAAGAGGTTAGGTTTGATCTAGGTAAATTATCTGTAATTTCTCAAAATGTAGAAAATCATCTCCTTGCAATGAAAATGCAATAGGCTAGATTTTATTCCTTGAACTAAGTAGGGATTTTAAGGAATCATAATAAATAAATTAATATGGAATATGTGTATTATAGTATAGGGTTTATAGGGCAGCATAAAATGTAATTACTATGAAAGTTACTCCTTGCACTTTGGGGTTTCCATGGTAACATAAAAAAAAATGAGGTCATGCCTTTAACTTTAGCTAGAGAAATAAAAATCTATGGATGATAAAGTTAAATTTTGAATATTACAAAAAATATGAAGAGATCAGTGAAAATGAAACCAGTAGTGGGACATGAAAAATAAAAGGAAGACTCTCAAAATAAGAACAAAGAGAAAAGGAAACCTAAAGGGATGTTAATTTGAAAAAAAAAAACCAATATTATAAGTGTTAATAAGAAGTGGGGCTAAGCTTACAAATAAGATTAAAAGATGATGATGAAGATGATATATTAGAATATTTAGAGTACAAATATAACCCTGAAAAAAAGGAGTTATCAAAGAAATAACAATCATATTCTTGAAATTATTCAAGTATAAGAAATAGAAATTAGTAGTGAGGAATGTAATAAATCATCTAAAATATTTATAATATGGGAGATTGTCTAGTTCCATAGGATATTCATAATGTATTCTAATAGTATGGGATAATTTCAAATGGGATAGACAATTGATAGAAATAATAAGTAAATGGGTTATTGGTATTTTTTTAAGAAATAGAAAAATATAAAAATTGGAGACACAAATACAAATGCTTCCAAAACATTAACTCTTCAAGATATATGTGGGAAGGACCCCAATTTATTCATATCTATATAAATGGTTATTCACAATCTTTATATTCTTGTAGAGACTTCAACACAACTTTATCTTCTTAAAAAAAGAAGTGCAATACTTCTAGTTAGCCTAGGTCAACAAAATATTATGCTTCCTTTGTGAGTATAAAGGGCCTTTGAGGTGTTGTTCCTTCAAACCTTTAAAATACATGGGGTAGCAGTAATATTGAATAATCTTATATGGCATAAAGAGTGGACACGTGTTTATATCTAATAGGTGGCTACAAATAAAGCATATAATTTCTTTAGACATTTTATTGTGATCTATATAAAGATCACAAATCCATTATTTTTAGATATTATTTATTCAATAATGGTCATCCAAAAATATTTTGCTTTTAGTCTATGTGGCTCTAGGAACCTAATTTATTCCAAATGGTTATGTTGTGGTTAGATTAAATAAAAATTGAAAAATTATGTAGGTATAGGTTTCTTCAAAAGATGAAAAATGTAAACGGGCATATGAATATCTAGAATATAAATTCTTTTGGTATTATATTTAAAATTAAGGAAGAAATTAAATTCAAGCCCAAGGATTTACAAGATAAAATGGAAACTAAAAAAATAAATTGACATGTTTATGCATAAGAAAAAAAATTCTTTCCAATTATCATAACATATTATGAAAGGACAAGTCATGTGAACCAATGTTCTTGGGGAGATGGATTAAGAAAGGTTATAGAAATACCAAGATTTTTATGCTATTACTAAAATAAACATACCCTTCTATTAACCTATTAGAAAAAACCCTTCTATTAGATCAACTCCAGATGGAAGATTTTTTTAGGAAAACTAAAAGATAAAGTAGGAAGTAATCAATTATTTCAAAGATATTCTATTCAAAGTTGGGCAAGATAAGGAGGGTCAAAGTAAGGTTTTGCAAATTATTCCATTAATTATCATACAATTATGGAATAAAATATTCATAAGGAATATTTTAGTAGGTATATGAGGCAACTTTCTATTTATATCCTAATAAGGCACCTAGTTCTAATTGATTTTTGATAAAATTCTTTTAAAAATTGGATATGTTGAAGAATAATATGTTGGTTGTGATTGAAAATAATAGGAAAATGAAGGTTTTGATAAGTGAAATGACAAATTTATTACCTTGGTTTCCAAAAAAAATGAGATAAAATATTTTAGTGCTTTTCATCCAATAAGTCTTTCAAAAATAATTTGTAATATAATATACAAAATTATGGTAAATAGAGTTGCAAGCTTATTGCATTGGTAAGGGCTTTGGCCTCTCTTTTAGAGTCCAAGGTTCAAATCCCACTCAATATGAGGGGACCATGGCCTTTCATAAAACTTGTGTAAACTCATTAAAAACAATTATGGCAAATAGATTGAAAATCATTCTAGATTATGTTATTGCGAAACAAGGTGGTCTTCTTCATAGAAAGCACATAGTTGAAGTGATAATAATTTTTATGAGGTCATAAATTCTCTTCAATCCATGAAAAAACTAGTTATGATTGTAAAATTTAATATGAATAAAGCATATGATAGTGTTTGCTACAATTTTCTATATGATATTCTAGAAAAAGTTTTGATCAAGATTGTTGTAAGCGGATTAGATGTTCTAGTAATACTCCAAAAAATTATATTTCAATTAAAGGATCACGTGTTGAAAAATTTGAATCATCTCATGATCTCTACCAAGGTGACCTATTGTCTTCTTATATTATAATTATTCTTGTTGAAGTGTTAGGAAGAGCTCTCTCAAAGGTAAAATTAAAAGGAAATATCAAAGTAATTCAAGTTACAAAAAATTATCCCTACAAATATCATCTTCAATTTGTTGATGACACTTTTTCTTTAGCTCAAATCTTAGTTAGTGAGTCTATGGGGTTTAAATTAATACTATTAGACTATGAGAATGTTACTATATAGTGGGTCAATATGAAAAATGCACAATATTTTTATCAACATTGCACTTAATTTATAACATATTACTACAAATATTCTAGGGTTGAAAAATAAAAATGCCATAAATGTATCTTAGGTATCTGCCTATTGAAAAGGAAGAAAATATTTTGGGACCCAATTTTAGATAAAATAAATTCATGATCGGCTAATTAGAAAGGAAATTTCCTAACTATAGATGGAAGACTTCAACTCATAAAGGTTATATTATATTATATATATATATAAGTCACTTTCAAGATCACCAATATGTATTAGCATATAAATTTGATAGAATTCAAATAGGTTTTCTTTGGCATGTATATGAGGATAAATCTAGGTTTATTCTTTACAAATTGAATTAGGGTTATAGAAGAAAGAATATTGGAGAGGTAGGCTTATAAAATAGTAGATTTGCAAGTTTGGAATTAGGGATATTGGTTGAATATTATTTAAATATTAAGGAAAGACTTAGGCAATAATGTTAAAAATATATAAGATTTAATAGATTTAATAAAATAGTTAAGCAAAACCTATTTAGGGTTTTGACAACATGGAATTTCATACCAAATAATTTGTATTAATCAAAAGAGATACTAGGCATTCTTTTGATTAGAAATATTTTGTAAATAAATGGTTTAATGATCTGTTGAAGTTTTATCCTCTAATGTTTTCTAAAATGGCAACTATTTATTTTGACCTATTTGGATTATGAAGGCTTAGATATACAAAAATATATTGATGCAAGTAATAAATCAGGATCTTTCTAATTCCATAAGTTAATATTTTATCAAATGGCATGAGATCAACTAGTTAAATACCTTCACTTTGAAGGAGGAGGTCTAGGTTCAAATCTTGCTAGGTGGTACATGTATAATTGCTAAAAATGTTATAATACCACTATGTGGTCATAATGTAATACATGCAGGGTCCATTTTAATCCCATACAACCAATTAAAAATAAAATAAAAACTAGCAATTCCAGATCTTGGATTTCTATTAGCAATTTGCTTTAGAGTAAGGACCTTAAACAAGCAACAAATAAACTCCAAAATATTCTTCAAGAATTCTATTTACCTTTTTTTTGGTAAAAGGATAATATGGTTTAGAATCTATCAAAATATGGTGGATACTTGGTTAAGTTGGGATATAAATATTTAGAGCAATCAAAATTCATTGTTCATAAGGATTTTCCTTACAAGAATGTTTGGTCACTTAAGGCCCTTCTTAAGGCCTTAATATTCCACAAGTTAGCAATATAAATAAAAATTATTGGGGAGACAATTTCCAAAATAAGATAATATCATTAATATGTCAGGTGTGTCTTATGTAAGGAAGAGCTAGAAACATTAGATCATATGCTTCTTAATTATTCCTTTGCTCTCAACATTTGAAGATAATTTTTCAAAAATATAAAAATATATTGTGTTGCTCCATCAACAATGGAAGAGTTAATATAATGTTGGATAAACTATTTAAAATCTATATTATTAGCCATTCTATGTAGGATTGGTCCTACTATTAATTGTTGTAGATTGTGGCTTTAAAGGAATAACACAATTTTCAAACATAAATATCAAAATCAAATCCTAGTTTGGATTCTTATAGATGTCTCTCTTGTAGAATGTTTATGGACATGGTGTTCATCATGGGAAGTATTGGGTGTGATTCAAAATATTTGCTAATTTTTTAACTACAATATTTGAATAATCACATATGGGTGATCTATAAAAATTGGTTTAATGCAAATGAATTACATTGATTTGTGGTAAAAGAGAAATGCCTAATAGTAGGAGTCATAAAAATTAATTTTGATAGTGCTTCTACGTTGGAGTTCACAATATTTTCTAGAAATGAATAAAATCAAACCATATAAAGAACATGAGCTTATACTGAGAGGGGGGTGAACAGTATAAGATAAAACTTTTTACTTTTCAATCCATATGATAACATCAACAATATCAAAGCAGTAAGCATTCCACAAATCATCACACACATGAGAGACATGATTTAATGTGGTTCACCCAATGTGGGCTACTCCACGGAGAAAATATTCTTTATAAATTTTCTCAATAAATTCTTTTGGGAATCAATTCCCTATTATAATGTTTATGGACCTCTATCCAAAGGAGACACCAATCCCCTTGCTCTAATTCGTGGAACTCTATCCATAGGAGAACTCTTTCTCCTCTTCTTTGGTTGGTGATCTTCTAGAAGACTTCTACCCCCACTACCCTGGCTTGTGGATCTCTCTCCATAAAAGACCTTTGTCCTCACTACCCTGGCTAATGGATCTCTATCCACTAGAGACTAGTATCCTCTGCTCTATCACCTCCAAAACCTACTCTCTACTCTACTCAATCCCTGTCTCAAGTATGCACTAAACACTGTCCTCAATCTAGCACAAATCTGCTCCAACACTATCTCAGGTCTAGCACAAATCTGCTCTAACTCTACCCATAAATTTGCACCAGACTCTGTCTCAAATCTACCTTCAAGTCCCCTCAAGAACTTGCTCAATCTGCTCTCAAGTCTTCACCAAGACTTGCTCAATCTGCTCTCAAGTCTTCACCAAGACTTGCTCAATTTTCCCACAAGCTTTCACAAAATCTTGCTCAACTCTGTCCTTAAGTCTTCTCACAAGACTTGCTTAATCATAACATACTCAAACCAATATTCATAATTTCAACACTATTGTTCAATCAATGAATTACAAAAATTTCTCATACATTTCCAACAATGCTTATCAAACAATCCTTTTCACTCCACCTTATGTTTCACACACTCATTCCAATCACTTTAAACAAAATATGATTTACCCATACCTCTTATTTGATTGATGAAGAATTGTCCACAAAACCTGTCTTACTCACAACCAAATCCTTTTGCCAATTCAAGGTTAGATAGCAATAGTCTATCTCAAAATCTTCACAAGAATATTCACTTCAACAAATATTTCTTCATACAATGCCAAATCACTTATACACCTTATTACTCCTATCTTTAAAAATAAATTTCATCAACAAGAGTTATCAATCACATAAACATAATTCTCACATACACCTTATAACTCCTTTCTCAAAATAATTTTTAATCAAACTATTAAAACCCTTTTTTTAAACAACATCACATACTATATTTCATGCATTCCCTTTTTATTTGAAACATAATTAAAACAATCCCTTATGACTCCCTAATTGAGCATACACAATAATATTTATTTAACCCTCATACATGGCAACAAAAATTTATCCAAACCTTATAACTCCCAATTATGGCAAATAATAAATATTTATTTAAACCTTATAACTCCCAACTATGGCAAATGCACATACCTCTTGGAAAAATTTAATTATCGTCATTGTCACTCGAACCTGCGACCTCCTAGCCCCGCATGCCCTAACACAAGGGCCACAATCACATGGGCTACAATACCCCATGTGAACCAAGGAGCACGTGCTCCTTTATCTTCCTTCTCACCAATGCAAAATTCAAATGGACTACGCTCAAAAAAACTTTGTGCGGTTCAAACTCCACACCTCGCTGCTCCTAATGCATTGCACCAACCAACTCAGTTGCCACCTCACTTAGGTGGGGATAGGCGCTTACCACTTTTTGTCCTTCTACTGCCTTTAAAATCTATGAACGTCTACCCTTTCTCTCTCTGCTATGTGCGAGGAATAAATCATGCAAGGGAAATCGAATGCACATTAATGTTTGGGCTTAGGCTACCTTTGCCTTATTTATACACATGCCCAATTTATCATATGACGTTGGCTGCCTTTGTTTTAATTTGAATTTTAATATTTGAATTATTATATTTAATTATAATTATTTAAATCCTAAAGGATTTAAATATTATAATTTAAATATTTAAAACCTTTTGGGCCTTTTCTTTTTAGGGAGAATCTTGCCACCATTAGTAAATATTTTAACCTTTGCCAAATTACCACCAAGGTAATTTATTGCCACCATTAATATTTTAACCTTTGCCAAATTACCACCAAGGTAATTAACAAACATTTCTCACAAATATTTCCATCAATTTAGGACCTTTAACCTTTTGATATTAATCAATCCTTTTGACATTAATTTCATCAAATTGGGACATCCAACCTTTTGACATCAATGACAACAAAACATGCTCAAATTTCCAACAATCTCCCCCTTTGTCATTGATGGCAACCCTCTTTTTCTTTAAGCATTCCTTTTACCTTTTTCAATTATGCTCCCCCTAAGAAACTGCTCCCCCTGACTGAATGCTCTCCCCCTAACTCAAATCTCTCCCCCTTTGACATCAATGGCAAAGGGACTCCTTTGGGGCTAAATATAAGACTCTTAGCTCAGCCCCCTCCCCACCTCCTCTCCTTGAGGTGATTAATTTTGGGATGGGAGTAAAACTACTCCCAATTTTCTTCTGAGATACTCAAAAGTCTCTTTTGGAAGTGGCTTAGTGAAAATATCCGCAATCTGCTCCTTTGTAGTAACATATTCCAACCTGACTTGCTTATCTGTCACCTTCTCTCTTAAAAAATGATATTTGATCGGGATGTGCTTGGTCCTAGAGTGCATCATCGGATTCTTTGAGATATTTATAGCACTTGTATTATCACATAGTATGGGGATAGGGTGATCATGCTCTATCTTGAAGTCCTTTAAAGTTCACTTCATCCATAACACCTGTGTACAACAAGCAACTACTGCAATATACTCTACCTCTATTGTGGATAAGGATACTGATGCCTATTTCTTGCTTAGCCAAGAGACTAAACAATCTCCAAGAAAGAATGCTCCTCCACTTGTGCTTTTTCTGTCATCAATGCTACCATCCCAATCTGCATCTGTATATGCTATGAGAGTGAAATTATCACTTTTGGGGTACCAGAGCCCAAAATCCATAGTCCCTTTTAAATACCTGAGAATCCTTTTTACTACTACTACATGTGTTTCCTTTGGTGCTGCTTGAAACCTTGCCACTAGTCCCACTGCCTGCATTATATCTGGTCTTGTAGTTGTGACATATAGTAAGCTGCCAATCATAGATCTGTACAATTTTTTATTTGCCTTAGGAGATTCATCATCTTTACTTAACTTGCATCCTGTAACCATGGGGGTACTTACTGGTTTGCAATCTTCTAACTTGAATTTCTTTAGCATCTCTTTTATATACTTGGTTTGTGAGAGAAATACACCTTTCTCTGATTGTGAAATCTGAAGTCCAAGAAAGAAGGACAACTCACCAAGCATTGACATTTCAAATTCACTTTGCATGCTCTTTGCAAATTTTTGACACATCTTATCATTATTGCCTCCAAAAATGATATCATCCACATAAACAACCACAATTAGTAAGTCATTTCCTTCATTTTTGATGTATAAGTTATTGTCCACTATTCCTTTCCTGAAACCCTGTTCCTGAAGATACTTATCCAATCTTGAATACCAAGCTCTAGGAGCTTGCTTTAGTCCATAAAGTGCCTTCTTTAATCTGCATACATAGTCTGGTTTATCAGTTAGGTTGAATCCCTCAGGTTGCTCAATGTAAACCTCTTCTTCCAGGACACCATTTAGAAAGGTTGATTTAACATCCATTTGATATACTTTGAAGTTTTTGAAACTTGAGAAAGCTAAAAACATCCTTATGGCTTCAAGTCATGCAATTGGAGCAAATGTCTCATCAAATTCAATTCCTTCAACCTGTGCATAACCTTTGCATACTAATCTTGCTTTATTTCTGACTACCTGACCATCTTCATTTAACTTATTTCTGAAAACCCATTTAGTGCCAATCACATTCTTACCTTTTGGTCATGGGACAAGTTCCCAAGTCTCACTTTTTTCTATTTGATCTAGTTCCTCATCCATTGCCTTGATCCAAAATTTATCTTCTCTTGCCTCATTGAAGTCTTTGGGCTCAATTTTAGATAACAAAGAGAAATTTGCATGCTCATTTGTTCCTATTATCTTCCTCCTTGTCTGTCTCTCATTTGGATTCCCAATGATTAGATCTCTTGGATGATTTTTCTGTACATACCTAGATGGAGTTTTGGGTAGTAGTCTTTGTGTTTCTTCTTCTTCTTCTGATTCTTCACCTAACTCTTCTTGGCAACTTTCTTCTTCTTGATACACAATTTCTTGAGCTGGTTCTCTTGACCCTATCTTCTCATCAACTATCACATTTATACTTTCTATAATAGTATGTGTCCTTTTGTTATAGCATCTATAGGCTTTGCTCTTAGTGGAATAGCCAAGAAAAATACCCTCATCACATCTTGAGTCAAACTTACCCAAATTTTTCTCTTCTCGTCTTATGTAACATTTGCTTCCAAATTTTTTGAAGTATTTTACTATGGTTGGTCTTCCTTTCCAGAGCTCATATGGGGTTTTGTGATGATTTACTCTTATTTGAGCTCTATTGATGATATACATTGTTGTATGTACTACCTCTTTCCAAAAACCATCTAAAATATTAGACTCATTTAACATGGCTCTAGCCATATTTTCAACAGTCCTATTTTTCCTTTCAACTACCCCATTTTGTTGAGGAGTTCTTGTTGCTGAATATTCTCTTTTGATCCCATGTTGTTCACAAAAGTCTATGAATTCATTTGAGGTAAATTCTCCTCCTCTATATGATCTTAAACCCTTAATCCTTCTACCTATTTCATTTTCCACTAATTCTTTAAAAGCTTTAAACTTCTCAAGAGCTTCTAACTTTTCTTTCAAGAAGGCTACCCAAATCATTCTGGAATAATCATCTATAAATAATATAAAGTAACTTTCACCTTGTAGACTCTTTGTCCTTGTAGGACCACATAGGTCAGTGTGCACTAGTTTCAATGGCTCAGATGACATAAATCCTTTTGACTTGAAACTTGTTCTAGTTTGCTTCCCATGTTGACATTGTGCACAAATTATATTTTGTGGCCTTTTTATCTTGGGTAAATCTCTAATAGCCTACTTGTTGCTTATTTTCACTATGTTGTCAAAGTTCAAATGACCCATTCTTCTATGCCACAACCAACTCTCATCTTCTTGTGATAGAAAACACTTTTCTCCTTTAATCTCACTTAGCATGTAGAGGTTGTTTGTAGTTCTATTTGCATCTGCAATAAGCTTTCTAGTTTTAGACTTTCTGATCTCACATCTATTTGGATGAAATGTAACCATGTGCCCTTGATCACAAAGTTGGCTTACACTTAGTAGATTGTGCCTCAACCCCTTGACATACAATACATTCTCTGTCTTTGTTTTTCCATTATCTAAACTCAAAGTTCCTTTTCCATAGATTTTTGTTGAACCATTGTCACCAAATTTTACTGATCCTCCATCAATTTCTTTGAGTACAAGAAATTTACTTTTGTCTCCTATCATATGACTAGAACAACCACTATCAAGGAACCACTATTTTCCCTTATCTTGAACATGAAGGGTTGTTTGTACTAACATTGATCTAACTTTCTCATGCTCTTTTCTCTCTCTCCTAATTGTTGAAGTTGTATTCTTTTTACTTGACTCGAGAAATACCATTTTGCACCATTTAGCCTTGTGCCCAAAATTATTGCATTTATAACATATGACATCATCATTCATAAGAGGTGCAAAAGAATTGAAATTTCTATCAACATTATTTTTCACATAACCAGTGCAATGTGCAGCTCTATGACCATATTTGTTACATGAAAAGCAATAGCCATGGAAGAGATTTTGTAACCTATTTGAGTGCCTTGGAAGATATGGTCGAGTGCTTCTTCTTTTGTTGTTCTTGTGATTGACTTTTGTCCATGGATCTTCTTTGCCCTCTTCTTTCCTCATGCCTTTTCCTTCCAGAGTATTAGCATGAGTTATGAGCTTATATTTGTTTGATGTCTCTATTTCTTGAGAGCTTGACTCCTCTTTCTATTTCCCTAACTTTATATCTTGTCGTAACTTAGTCTTTTCAACTTCATTCCTTAGAGAGATAATTTTTTATTCTAATATTTCACACTCTGCTTCTCTTGCCCTTAATAGTTCTATCATATCCTATTCAATTTTCTTTCCCTCTTCCACCTTTATCTTGAGTTCTGTAAGATTTTGTAGAAGTTCCATATTTGCTTCTTCATCCTCTTGAATTTGATCCTTCAAACTTGAGTTCTTCTTTCTAACCTTTTCCAAGTTCCTAAGAGCAACAAAGAATTCCTCTTTTATGTTGATCATGGCCTCTTCTTCATTTTTTGAATTCATGTGTGTTCCTATTGGATCTTCCTCCAAGTTGTTAGTCTTTTCATGGAGAGACCCGCTCTGATACCAATTGAAGAACATGAGCTTATATTGAGAGGGGGGTGAATAGTATAAGATAAAATTTTTACTTTTCAATCCATATGATAACATCAACAATATCAAAGTAGTAAACATTCCACAAATCATCACACACATGAGAGACATGATTTAACATGGTTCACCCAATGTGGGCTACTCCACGGAGAAAATATTCTTTATAAATTTTCTCAATAAATTCTTTTGGGAATCAATTCCCTATTACAATGTTTATGGACCTTTGTCCAAAGGAGACACCAATCCCCTTGCTCTGATTCATGGAACTCTATCCACAGGAGAACTCTTTCTCCTCTACTCTGGATGGTGATCTTCTAGAAGACTTCTACCCCCACTACACTAGCTTGTGGATCTCTCTCCATATAAGACCTCTATCCTCACTACCCTAGCTAATGGATCTCTATCCACTAGAGATTATTATCCTCTGCTCTATCACCTCCAAATTCTACTCTCAACTCTACTCAATCTCTATCTCAAATCTACACTAAAATCTATCCTCGATCTAGCACAAATATGCTCTAACTAGCATAAATTTGATCTAACTCTGCCCACAAATCTGCACCAAACTCTATCTCAAATCTACCTTCAAGTCCCCTCAAGAACTTGCTCAATATGCTCTCAAGTCTTCACCAAGACTTGCTCAATCTACTCTCAAGCCTTCACAAGACTTGCTCAATCTGCCCACAAGATTTCACAAAAGCTTGCTCAACTCTATCCTTAAATCTTCTCACAAGACTTGCTTAATCATAACATACTCAAACCAATATTCAGAATTTCAACACTATTGTTCAATCAATGAATTACAAAAATTTCTCATACATTTCCAACAATGCTTATCAAACAATCCTTTTCACTCCACCTTATGTTTCACACACACATTCCAATCACTTTAAACAAAATATGATTTGCCCATACCTCTTTGATTTGATGGAGATATTATCCACAAAACCTATCTTACTCACAACCAAATCCTTTTGCCAATTCAAGGTTAGATAGCAACAATCTATCTCAAAATCTTCACAAGAATATTCACTTCAACAAATATTTCTTCATACAATGCCAAATCACTTATACACCTTATTACTCCTATCTTTAAAAATAAATTTCATCAACAAGAGTTATCAATCACATAAACATAATTCTCACATACACCTTATAACTCCTTTCTTAAAATGATTTTTAATTAAACTAATAGTACCTTTTTTCAAAACAACATCACATACTATATTTCATGCATTCCCTTTTTATTTAAAACATAATTAAAACAATCCCTTATGACTCCCTAATTGAGCATACACAATAATATTTATTTAACCCTCATACATGGCAACAAAACTTTATCCAAACCTTATAACTCCCAATTATGGCAAATAAAAATATTTATTTAAACCTTATAACTCCCACTATGGCAAATGCACATACCTCTTGGCAAAATTTAATTGCCACCATTGTCGCTCGAACCCATGACCTCCTAGCCCCGTGCACCCTAACACAAGGGCCACAACCGCATGGGCTACAATACCCCACGTGAACCAAGGAGCATGTGCTCCTTTATCTTCCTTCCCACCAGTGCAAAATTCGAATGGATTACGC
The DNA here is from genome assembly GCA_028583015.1 of Wollemia nobilis. NCBI lineage: Eukaryota > Viridiplantae > Streptophyta > Pinopsida > Araucariales > Araucariaceae > Wollemia > Wollemia nobilis. The sequence continues at coordinate 3,469,437 of JAQPPZ010003172.1, read as the reverse complement.
TCAACAAAACTCTGTGGTTCGAACTCCGCACCTCACTGCTCCCAATGCGTTGTGCCAACCAACTCAGCTGCCACCTCACTTAGGTGGGGATAGGTGCTTACCACTTTTTGTCCTTCAGCTGCCTCTAAAAATCGTGAACGTCTACCCTTTCTCTCTCTGCCTCGTGCAAGGAATAAAACATGCAAGGGAAATCGAATGCACATTAATGTTTGGGCTTAGGCTACCTTAGCCTTATTTATACACATGCCCAATTTATCATATGACGTCGGCTGCCTTTGTTTTAATTCGAATTTGAATATTTGAATTATTATATTTAATTATAATTATTTAAATCCTAAAGGATTTAAATATTATAATTTAAATATTTAAAACCTTTTGGGCCTTTTCTTTTTAGGGAGAACCTTGCCACCATTTAACCTTTGCCAAATTACCACCAAGGTAATTTATTGCCACCATTAATATTTTAACCTTTGCCAAATTACCACCAAGGTAATTAACAAATATTTCTCACAAATATTTCCATCAATTTAGGACCTTTAACCTTTTGACATTAATTTCATCAAATTGGGACATCCAACCTTTTGACATCAATGACAACAAAACATGCTCAAATTCCCAACAACATCCACTCAAATCTTATATAGAAAACATAAAAGGATGAAAGAAAGGAAAAGAGACATAGAGATTGGAGGTGTCTATAAGCATTACAAATAATTATTGTATTATTTGGAGATAATATTTAAAACACTCTAATGATAAAACGAGGAGTGGTGGGGGTATTTATATCAATACCAAAAACCCCAGTACATAAAATAACTTAACCTTAAGATACATAATAAGAAAGGATTTAATGTTAATTACAAGTTTATATGGTGGGTTTAACTATAATAAGGTTAAATATAGCCCATAAATATTACATAATAAAACATTATGTTAAATTCAATACATTATACAATGAATGCCTTTAGGCCTATCCAAGATTACATCGTACAATGTCGGCCTTGGCCAAGAATCATATTACAATATTAACACCTCCATAATTTGAAATAAAGGGCCAAGGAGAGAAGAAATTAGTGGTAATAGTATCTTCCTTCCATAATGGATTCTCTAGTGGGCCTCTACATTTCAGGAAGATCCTTCAGAACCCCTTTCATCATCTAAAATGTATTCATTGATATTCAAAAACTTAGCTTCAATCCTTTGAAATCTTAGAAAGTAATTCTTTATCGGATGTCCTTCCCTCTTGCAATATCTACAAATGGTCAACTTCTTTAAATAATTAGCCTAGATATTAGGCCCTTAGGTCTTAGCCTCCTTATATTTGAACTCCTTTGCATGAACTTGTATTGTTAAGTCTCACCATAATTCCTCATTGCCACCTAAAAATAAACTAGGAAAGAAAATACTTTATCAAGAGTAAGATGCTTTTGATATTTCAAATAGATAGAAATCATATGAACCATTAGGTTCAACATCTAAAAATAAGGGCAGAGATTAGCAAGAATAATGTCCATACATTTTTCATCACCTTTCTTTTTGCTTCTAGAAGATGTAATATCTACTCTTAATACATTGAATCTTGTAACATAGTCCTCAACATTATCAAACTCAACCAATTTAAGAAAGAAGAGCTCTAGTTCCAAGAGACTTACTTTAGAAATATTAACTTTCCTAAATAATTCATATAATTTTAACCATACCTTGATAGGGCCACTCTCCTCTTTGACATGGAAAAGTAACTCTAATTCAATTAGTAAAGAAAACAAGTCGAGAGCCTCTTCTTCTCTTTTGTGTTGAGTTTCTTCATCAAGGATTGTTGTTTTATATTCTTGAAAGATGCTCTATAGGTTCATATTACATAATAGGCCAATCATTTGGGTTGACTAAATACTACGATTATATCCATTGAGACAAGAAACTAGGGCTTTGTGATCAATCTGATATAATTCAATCCCTTAACACCATAGCAGGTCCATGAACTAATGCCAATAGTGCATAAAGCTAAAAAACTCATGTGATTTGAAAAATATGGGCTGAATAGGCTTTAGTATGCAAAATTTAAGTCCTTTAGAATATTTTCCCTAATTGACCCTAAAAAATAAAAAAAATATCCTCAAACTTTAGAGACGTGAGAGCCAATCCCAAACTACCACTTAGTGAATTTTTATTTATTGGTGTGCTCCAATCCTATTTCTCCACTTCAACTCTTTTAATATTCTAAATCACTAACACGTATTGTTCTTTTATTGGTTTAAGGTATATAAATAGTAAAAAAATATTGACAAATGGTATGGAATATGGCCATTCTATTCCAAATTTATGATATTCTAAAAGCACCAAAAGTTTCCTCCATGAGGTTTGAACTTGGCCCTCCATTCACCTAAGACCCTTGGTCCAACCAAGCCACCAAGATAGTTCTTTGGGTGCTAAGGGAAAGAAATCACTAATGGCCTTATCCTCGAACCATAGAAAGTAAAATATGAAGGGGGAAAGGCTTGATCCCATGACCTACTAACTTTAAACACCTTACATATCTTCACATAACCAATTGTTCATACACAACAATTATAACTACTCCAACTATAATTCCTAGAAGTTATGTGTTGAGTCATTCTTTGTGAGCAAAAGTAGTTGCCACTAATATTCAAAGACAAAATTCTCACCCACCCATGCTCTAATTCTTACCACATTGACCATTGCACCATGCATTTGTTTGATGATCAGAAGCCTTAAAATAAATCTTGATCCCATTTTTGTCATGAATAGCACTTGAAAAAGTGCCACATGGGTATTTGAACCTTAGACTCCCCAATACCCTTACTTTCCTCTACATAACCAACTTTCCACCTCTCTAACATTGTTGAAAATAATAGCATTCTCTTTACAAAATTTACCTTATCCTACCAAAGAGGAAGTCATCAATTGTGAAGTGTGAGCCAATAAGCACACACCAAATTTTAAATATGCAAAAAATTGAATTTAATTTTAGTTTGCCATCTTTTTATTGCTTTAAATTTGTTGTAGATTTATGATTTAAGAGAAATACAACAATACAAAAGTTAACCCAAACCTTCAAATGGAGAAACAAAAGGGCTTCAATAACAATGTAGGAAAAACATCTGGTATTTTTTTTAGATTTTTCAAAAATTTGAATAGATAGAAGATCTTATCTTGGATTCTTATGTAGACAATTCTCATGATGCTTTGAGGAATAATATATTCTATACCAAGTAATCTCACTCCATAAACACTCTGATACCATGTTGGAATTCATAATACTTTCTAGAAACAAACATAAGTAATCCATCCACTTAAATCTTATATACAAAGTATAAAAATATTAAAGAGAGGAAAGAGATACAAAGTTTGGGGTCACTCATAGACACCATAAATAATCATTTTATTATCCATAAATAACATTCACAACTTTGACGATAAAATGAGGAGTGGTGAGGGGATGAAAAGATAGATGAGACGTTTTTCGTAGGACTGCCCAAACTGCCGAACTCGTTTCGGCCATATCTCACTCATCCGGACTCGGATTGAGCTGAAATTTTGAGGGTAGATGCCTGAAAAACCCTAGAACGTCTCCACCAATTTTCATATCATTTGGAGCAACACAGATCCTAGCGCATCCCTATGTGTGAACGACATATTTGGCAAGCGGCTATGCGAGGGTTTCATCCGGGTTGAGTGCAAGCGGCTCCGGAGGTTGGTTTTTAGGGCCTTCGGGCCCTAGCGGCCAATATTTTTGTGGTTTATGCTCAATATTTTAGCAAGAAATGTTGCAGGGGATACAATATGGGTTAGAAATTTGTCTTTCAACGGATCATACTATGAACTTGAGTGACAACGGCTTCCAATTTGCTGCACAAAAGAAAAGTGAAAACCATACCTTTCCACGGCGTCTAGGGCAAGGATTAAAGAGATCACGAAACAAGTTTCAAGCAGTTGATCAAAAAATGGCTCATATCTCAAGTGAATCTGGTGCTAAGGTGCACCCACAAAATAATTCTCTTGTGAAAACCCCTATCAAGGGTAAGAATTTCGAAGACTCGGTCCCAAAAATGAATTTTAGGGATGCCCTTCGTGGTGGACAGCCTCGGCCCAATGCTAATATCAATATTAGGGCTTCCCATAAACCTCTAAGAATGCCTAAGATTGATCCTAGGAAAACGGAGTCAGGATGTCTTAAAGCGGTGATGGAACTCCTATTGTTAAGCTTGATATGGGTAACATTCGGACTGGCATTGAAGATTTGGAAAAAAGAGGACTAATTTGTCGGTTCGTGGGTTTTCGTCCGAGTCTATCTGCTTTCAAAGTCTAGGGCTGCAAAAAGCTGGAAAACTAAAGGTGAGTTACAAATCTCTATTTATCCAAATGGTTATTTTCTTGTTTTATTTGCTAATAATGAAGATAGAGAGAAAACTTTTCAAGGGGGTCCTTGGTTTTTTGGAAGGGCGGGGCTTTTCATGAAGCCCTGGCATACTAAATTTAAAGCCGAAGAAGAGATGCCTTCTATAGCTCCCGTGTGGGTTAGACTCTTTGGCCTCCCTATTGAATTTTGGAATCCTACTATTTTTTCTTCAATTGGAAACTCTTTAGGAACTTTTATGATGATTGCTGATTGTACTCAAAATTTTGAACATATTATTTATGCTCGGATTTGTGTTTTAATGGATTTTGACAAACCCCTACCTAAAAAGATCACATTACAATTTGGGGAAGACACTTGGGAGCAAGTAGTGGACTATGAGAACATTCCTTTTCGTTGTAGAATTTGCCATGAATATGGTCATTTGGCCGGTGCTTGCCCAAATAAAATTCTTGATCAAAAGAAAGAAGATATAAACTCAGCGAGGTTTCCAAATACCTAAGAAGAAGAACACTCAAAAAAACCGGTTATGAAGGATCAATCAAAGTCATCTGCTAATATGTTTGAAATCCTTTCCACAAATGATGTCCCAAGTGAGGAAGAGGAAATAATGGAAACTAAAATCTTAGAAACACAATTTAAATATGAAGGGAAGAACTCGAAGACAAACCAAAAAATCAAAGGTTTTCAACTAAAAAAAAAGGAAAAAATTTACACAAGAAAAACAATATTTCAAATGTCAAAACTTCAAATAATGCAAGTCCCAATATAGACTCCGTTGAACCATCTAGTAAAATTTTGGTTGTGTACGAGCATTCTTCAAGGTTAGAAGCCATCTCAGATTCAATTGGAATAAGTCAAGAAACAGGGAAAAAAAATTGAAGATGGATTCTAATCAAAAAGTAGGTCGCAAGACCAATCAATATCATATGGTAAAAGAAGGTGAAAAGCTTGTAGAGGAAGGTAAGATTAATGCCCTTCCCAACTTTTTTAGCCCTAGTATTAATGAAGATCATCACTTGGAATATTAGAGGACTCAAAGGGAGTCTTTCAAAACAAAATGAAATTAGAAGAATGATTCGGGTAAATCATCCACATCTTGTTTTCCTTCAAGAAACAAAGATGTCAATGGAGGATATGGACTTAATTGCCGGTAAAATTTGGCCAGCTGGAAAAGTGGTTTCCCTCGGTTCCCAAGGGACTTCAGGTGGCATTGCTTGTCTTTGGGATCCAAAAGAGGTAGTTATTCACCATATGGTTGGCGGGTTGGGGTTTGTTGGCTATAGCTATTCAAAGTAGACATTCCAGCCAGATTATGCTCTGCATTACTGTTTATGCTCCGACTTCTTTGGAGGAAAAAAGAAGGCAGGTGGAAGGATATTACTCATATTATCTCTCATTTTCCTAAAGCTTGGATCTTGATCGGAGGAGATTTCAATACCATCCTCTCTCTGGATGAGAAAAGGGGGAAATAGAAATTTGGACAAAAGCAACGACCTCATGAGCGAATATATTGCAAACCTCCATCTTGTGGATATCCAACCGAGATAATGGCCTTATGACTTGGTCTAACGAGAAGGCAAGGCTTAGCTTGTATAATGGAGATATTGGATAGGTTTTTGCTCTCTGAAAATTTCTTAATCCATGGTCACATTCCTAAAGTGAAGACTCTTAATAATGTTGGTTCGGATCATTGGCCGGTCATGGTGGAAATGTGGAAAACCAATGTGAGTTTCTCTCCTTTTCGTTTTCAATTAATGTGGCTTAGAGACATTTCCTTCGGACCTCATGTGCAACAATGGTGGAAGGAAGGTAAACCTAGGCATGGGACTAAGATGTTCTGTTTTGCCAAAAGACTGCAATACATTAAATCCAAAATCAAGACTTGGAGCTGGAAAGAGTTTGGGGATGTTCATAAAAAAAACATGAAGTTATTGCTCATCTTGAAAATTTGAATAAGAAAATCCGTTTAGATGGCCTCACGAGAGAAGAGAAGTGCGGATGAAATTAAACTCACAACTCGGTTAGAGGAATGGGAAAAAAGAGAAGAAATCTTATGGAAGCAAAAATCTAGAATTCAATGGCTCAAAGAAGGAGATCGAAACACAAATTTCTTCCACAAATCTCTTCTAGCTCGAAGATCTCACAACTTTATTTCTTCCTTAAAATCAGATTATGGAGATGTTGTTTATACTTGGGATGGCATGAACTCTATTGTTGTTGATTACTTTTCTAATATTTTTGCTTTGCTACTCCCCTTGACTCAGCTTCACAATATAATGTTCTTCAAGCAATCCCTTCTCTTATCACTTATGAGGAGAACTCTATTTTGACTGCTCCTGTTACTATCAATGAGCTTCAACAAGTAGTTTTTAAAATGCAAAAAGGGAAAACCCCAGGTCCTGATGGTTTTCCTATTGAGTTCTACCAAGAGTTATGGGATATCCTTCATGTTGATTTATTAGAGGTGGTGGAAGAAGCCAGGAAAGCCAAAGAAATTTTGAAGGTTATCAATAAAACTTATATTACTCTTGTTCCAAAAGCTCAAGAGGTTGATCATATCTCGGCTTTTAGACCTATTGCTTTATGTAATGTTCTTCTCAAAATCATTACTAAAATCATGGCGAGAAAGGTTGAAGCCTCTTTTGCATAAGATTATTTCCCCAGAGCAAGGGGGTTATGTGGAAGGACGTCAAATAGTAGATGAGATAGTTCTTGCTCAGGAAGCCATCCATTCCATGGATATGCAAAATTCTCCTTCCATGTTCATTCGGTTAGACTTATCCAAAGCTTATGACAGTGGATTGGCACTTCCTTATCAAAGTTTTGAGGCAATTTGGTTTCTCTAAGGATTGGATGGATTGGATTATGGGATGTATCTCTTCGAGTTTCCTACTTAGTTCTTATCAATGGCAGGCCTTCTCGGTCTTTCCCGGCTTCCAGAGGTATTAGGCAAGGTGACCCGCTATCCCCTTATTTATTCATCATTCTTCTTGAATGCTTGGGTAGGACTATAACCAAAAAGAGGGAAAACAAAACCCTTGAGGGAGTTACCATTGCTCATGGAGCTAGACCTATCTCTCATCTTCAATTTGTGGATGACTCTACTCTTTTAGGTAAAGCTACGGTTAAGGAAGCTTCTAATATTAAGCAAATCATTAGCTATTTTTCTAAGGCTCCTTGGGCGGTTGATCAATGAAGACAAATCTAAAGTTATTTTCTTTCATTGCTCTGCTAGACGAGGAATCCATGGTCTTGGATAAACTAAGATATAAGAAGACCTCTCTTCCAATCACTTATTTAGGTATTCCCATAAATATTCAAAGGCAAAAAAATAAATATTGGAATTGGTTGTTGGACAAAGTCAAGAAGAAAATTGGAAAGTGGACCAACAAGTGGCTTTCTTAAGGGGGTAGAATCACCTTGGTAAAATCAGTCCTTCAAGCTATTCCTATTTATGTTTCTTCCATTTTGAATATCCCAAAGGTTGTTCTTCGAGAATTGGATCAAATCGGTCATCGTTTCCTTTGGAGTGGTACTAAGGAGAAAAGAAAATGGGCCTTGGTGAAATGGGATACTTTATGTCTTCCTAAGAGTGAAGGGGGGTTAGGATTACGGTCTTCAATTAATAACAACAAAGCTTTAGCTGCTAAATTATATTGGAGGATGTTGCATAACCCCAATGCTCTTTGGGCCAATAATCTCCGTGCTAAATATCTTGAGAACAAAAGTCCTGAAGACCTTGTTCGCTATCAACTTCCTACCAAAGGTTCTCCCATTTTAGCAGTTCTTGGTGAGGATTTGATAAAGAAAAAATTATTTTGGATCATTCATAATGGTCAACATGCAAATTTTTGGATAGATTCTTGGGATGGTCACAAGCCTTTGATAACTCAGTTTCCCGATTGGAGGCCTTGGATGGAGGAGCTTCATCGAGCTAATTGGATAAAGGTGGCTAATTACTGTCGGTACCATATTGGTAATTCAAAGGTTGGTAGATATTGGATCCCTATTGAGGACTGGCCTATTCAAATCCCAGAAAGGCAAAGACAAGATATCCAAGGCATCCTTCATATGAGATCCCTCTCTTGGTCCCATGAAAATGATTGTTTTGGATGGAACAACACTACTAAGGGTGAGTATTCAGTTGCTCAAGGTTATTTGACCTTATGCCATAATAATCCCAACCATTCTTCTGACATATTTTCTCGATTGTGGGCTCAAAAGCTCTGGCCTAAGGTGAGGTTCTTTAATTGGCTTTTATTGCATCGTAGGGTGCTTCTTGGTGAGCAACTTATGAAGCGTGGTTTTCATGGCCCTTTTAGATGTGAAATGTGTGAAGAGAATGTAGAAAATATCAACCATATTTTTATTGAGTGTACTTTAGCCTCTGAGTTGTGGAGGAGAATGGCCACTTTACTTGGCTTACAGTGGTCCAATTTTTTACTTTTGAACAGCTTTGGAGGGATTGGCCTAATCAAGAGGGTGTTGATCATTTTATTAGGCAGTTAGTTTGGATGGGTTCTACCATTCTTCTTTGGAATATTTGGAATGAAAGGAACAACCAAATTTTTAATCAAGATAGGAAGGATATTCACTATATTTGGCAAAAGACCATAGCCAACTTAGTTGAATCAGTCCATCATCTCCTTAATCACCCCCAAAACTCCCACCAAATATGGGATCAAGTGATGCAAATATTGAAGATTAAACCTTCTAAGGGCAACCAACTTAAAGGGAATGTGAGTATTAGTAAGATGGATAGGAATAGAAATTGGCAACCTCCTCCTAAGGATTTTGGAAAAGTCAATCTGATGGAGCCTCTAGAGGGAACCCTGGAAAAGCCGGTGTGGGAGGAATTGGTAGACTTTCAGATGGCTCCCTGGTTTTTACTTTTTTGAGAATTTGGGTATTCTTTCCAATAACCTTGTTGAGGGGTATGGTATCCTCGAGAGGCCTTGAGGGAGGCTACTAAGGTTGGATGGGAAAAGGTGTTAGTTGAGTCGACTCTCAACTTATGATTAATCTCTTGAAGAATCCTTCTAAGAATCATAAGGTGGATTGGAGAATAAAAAGAATTATTGAGAAGATTTGGTTAATCCGGATGGGATTTTTGAAAGTTGATTACAATCATGTGGTCAGAGATCAAAACAAGAGTGTTGATGCTTTAGCTAATTGGGCTTTGGACAAAGGTGATCTTACTTGTTATGGCCACCCTCCTATATGGTGGGCTTCTCAAATTAGGGAAGCTCTTCTTTCTATCATTTCTTTGGATGGCTCCAGTTATGAAGGTACCTAGTTTCTTCTTGTTTTTTTTTTGCTTCTCTTTGGTTCATTCAGTTTTTTTAGTTCCCTAGCTCATTCTATTCTTTATTTTGTTTCCTCTGTTGATTCTTGCCTTAATAGTCTTCTGGTCTAGATAGGTCATTGTTTTGTTCATTTTTTATTTCTTTTTTTTTTTTTTTTGTTTAGTTTTTTAAGGTGGGTGGGTTTTTTTATTTTGTTTTGTTTTTGTGTTCTTTGTGTTGTTTTTTGTTGTTCTTGTGTTTTTGTTGTTTTTTTTTTTATGTTTTTTGTTATTGTTCTTGTGTTTTTTTCGTTCTTGTTCTTGGGTTTCTCTTTGTTTGTGTTATTTCGTGTTTTTATGTGTGAGTGTTTTCTATGTTTTTTGTTTTTGTTTATTGTCTGTTGTTGGTTGTTTTTTATTTTTATTTTTTTATTTTTTAGGTTTTGGTTGTGTTTATTTTTCATGTTTTTTTTTGGGTTATGTCTTTGTAGTGTTATGTTGTTTTTGTCTTGTTTGTGTTTTGTTATGTGGTTCTTGTGTTTTTCTATGTGGTTTGTGTTGTGGTTTCTTTTATCTTATTGTGCGTGTTTGGTTGTGCTTTTGTTTTTGACACACTCAAGGAGCATGTTTTTTATTTTATTTTATTATTTTTGTTGTTATTTACTTATTTTTAAATTGGTTTTGTGTGTTTGTTTGCTCCTTGAGTATGTCAAAGGTGGTAGGCCAAGTCCGAGTCCTGGGCGTTTTTGGCGGAATGGATACCCCTGCCTCCTTGGGTCTTACCCGAAAGTGGCATCCCTTTTGGGATGTTTTCCACAAATAAAAAAAAATGAGGAGTGGCAAGGGAATTTATACCAGTACTAAAACTTTAAATACGTAAAAAAACTTAACCTTAAGTCAACATAACAAGAAACACTTTAAGGTTAGTTACACATTTATAAGGTAGGTTTAACCATAACAAGGTTAACTGCATCCCATAGGGCTTACATATAAAATATTACAATAAATTTACTACATTGTACAACGAATGCTCTTAGGCCTATCCAAGATGACATCATACAATGTCAACCTTGGCCAAGAATCAGACTACAATATCAACATTTGAAGAACACAAGCTTATACTAAGAGGGGGTGAACAGTATAAGACCACTTTTTACTTTTCTTTCCCAATCAATATTATGCAATGTATAGATAGAAATATCAATAGCAGTAATCAAAGCAATGCATAAAACACCATACACAATAGAGACACCACAATTTACGTGGTTCACCCAATGTGGGCTACTCCACGGAGAAAATATTTTACTAAAATTTTCTCAATCAATCTCTTGGGAATCCTTCCTTATTACAATGTTTATGGACCTCTGTCCAAAGGAGATATCAATCCCCTAAATCAATTTTGTGGATCTCTATCCACAAGAGAACTCCTTCTCCTCTACTCTAGCTAGTGATCCTCTAGAAGACTACTACCTCCACGACACTGGCTTGTGGATCTCTCTCCATTGAATACTCTTGTCCCCACTCAAAATACCTGTCCTCATTGCCCTGGCTGATGGATCTCTATCCATTAGAGACTACTATCCTCTCTGCTTTGTCACCTCCAAAGCCTATATTAAATCTACACTAAATACAGTCCACTCATAACTTACTCAAATTTGCTCAACAAGTCCACTCAGAACTTGCTCAAATCTGCTCAACAAGTCCACTCATAACTTCCTTAAATTTTCTCAACAAGTCCACTCAGAACTTGCTCAAATATGCTCAAAAATTCCACTTAGAACTTGATCAAATCTGCTCAACAAGTCGACTCAGAACTTGCTCAAATATGCTCAACAAGTCCATTTAGAACTTGCTCAAATATGCTCAACAAGTTCACTCAAAAATTGCTCAAATATGCTCAAAAAGTCCACTCAAAACTTGCTCAAATATGCTCAACAAGTCCACTTAGAACTTTCTCAAATCTTCTCAATAGGTCCACATAGAACCTATCCAAATTTGATCAACAAGTCCACACATAACTTATCCAAATCTGCTCAACAAATCCACTCAGAACTTGCTCAACTCTACTCAATAGGTCCACTTAGAACTTGTCCAAATATACTCAACAAGTCCACACAGAACTTGTCCAAATCTGCTCAACAAGTCCACACAGAACTTTTCCAAATATGCTCAACAAGTCCACAGAGAACTTGTCCAAATCTGCTCAATAATCTCACATAGAACTTATCCAAATCTACTCAATAAGCTCACACAAAACTTAACCAATCTCATAGAAACATAAAGTGAATTGTTAGAGACCCAATATGTTTCAACTCAATGCTCAAACACTTTCTCAACTCAAATCAGAATATAGGATAGTTTATTTTATGGAACTTGAACAATCACTTCATACAACCACTTGACTAGGCTCAACCAAATCTACTCAATCAATCACTCAAGAAACAACCCTTGCTCATAAACCCTAGTCCAAGCATATAACCATTAACTCAAAATGTTCCAACAATGCTCAACAATAGATCTCACATAACAATGATACTCATGTTCTTTTCAAACCCTAGTTCAAGTTCTTTGCACAACAACATACTTCAACAACAATGCTCATAAAATAATCTTCACATAACAATGATACTCATGTTCTTTTCAAAACTCTAACTCAAATTCTTCACACAACTAATGGCTTCAACAACAATGCTTATCAAACAAGATTTTAACAACTCTTTATTCCATAAAACCTTGAAGCATTAACTCAAACATTCTCAAAAAGGAAACCCTAATCAAGTCCTTTTCACTCCAAACTTATTTTTAGAAAACCATTCAATCAACTCAACTATGGAATAATTTGCCCATACCTTTTGCTTGACAAGCAGTAAACCACACAAATCTGCCACACTCACAATCACTTCTTTGCCAATCTCAACAAGGGTTAGAAGATAATAATTTTCTCAATGAATCACAATACAAAAAGATATCAAACAAAATACACGTTATCACTCCAACTTTAAAATAATATCCAACACCTTCATAATAATCTTTTTGGAAAAAATTCCTTTAAATAAAATCAACACTCTTAAAGTCTTACTCCTCCAATATGCAAATATAACAATTTAAGACTTTATTTAAAAATAAAATCAAACTCCTTATAACTCCAAAAACAATTTCCAACAAACACAAATTTCCAACTAGCAACCCTTTCAACTATTTCCAACTAGCAATCCTTTTAACTCCAAACTTTATTGAAAAATAAATTTCATTTAACAATCCCTTTCAACAACCTTTTAGCTCCAAACCTTAGGCAATATCAAAAATTAGTTATCAAAAGTATTACCTTACCTTGGAAGGGATTCGAACTCCCAACGTAGCCCAAGACCAACACCCTAGCCGCGGCTCCAACCGTCGCACGAGCTAAGCGCTCGCTTGGGAATGGGAGAGCACCACATGCTCTATGAACCTTCCTTTCTCTGCCAAAGACAAAAATGTGCGCCTTCCCTTGGCGCTTCAACACAATGCAAATATTTTCATCGTATTTTGAACGCAGGCCACTCAACACCTCAACGTTTTAGCCAATGCCTCCTTGCCACTAGGCCATGCTGCCCAGTTGGCTCCAAAATTTCTATCACTTTCAAATTATTTCCAATCGCTGCCACAAGGAAATACGAAATCATTATTTTCTCACAAGCTTCCTCTTTCACAATTTGCATGCAATCACGTTTCGAAGCAATGATAATTTTGAGTGCCTTTAAGGCATGGTATATATAGCCTTTCCACCTTTATGCAAACATGTCGACGCTCCTCAAACTTTATTCGACGTCAACGCTCGAATTAATTTATAAATGATTTAAATTAATTTAAATTGAAATATTATAAATTAATTTAATAAAACATTTGGTTTTATTAGGGCCTTATCTAATTGCACAACTTGGTCTTAATGATATTTATTTATAAAATTTAAATTCCTTTTGAATATAAATATTTTATAAAATAAATATTAGACCTCCTTTTAACTTTATAGTAGGCCTCCTTTGGTTTTTATAAAAAACCCTTTAACTTATGCTCCCATATAATATTAAAATATTATGAAGCCCTTTTACCTTTAATTTCTGCACTATTGAAGCTTCTTCCTGGATATCAGTGACAACTTTGACGACTTTATTTCTTGTTGAATTCCTTGACATTAATGATGACTTCATTTGGTGACATCAATGACAACTTTGACTTAGGGACTCAAAATTTCTAATAACATTCTAAAGAAAGACCTAGATAGATTGGCAAAGGTAGTGTCTTTTTGAATAATGAAGGTAAATTTCTTCTTATCTACTTAGAATCATATGGAATTTCAACAAAGAATTATGGAAATTTAGGGTACTTCTTATAAGGATCAAGATAGCCATGAAAATGGATAGAGATATATTTAAATTGAGGATTATTCATGGGTTATTATTATTGTTATTATTATTATTATACTAGAGGAATCGATAACATGTTACAATTTTCAACGAATCTTCGTGGGTTCGAATCTTGCTCATTGTTGCCACTATAACCTCTAGTTGCATCAAGATAAACATTTTACGTAGTCGACGACGCTGATGCGACACACCCACCGATACTACAGGCCCCGAGGGATTGAAACCCTGGTCTCTATGCTCCTACAAAAGCATTTTGACTGTTGAACCAAGCCCTCAGACCCGATTCATGGGTTATTATTAATATTGTCAAATAATATATTAAAAATAAAATCAACAATAACATTATTTTGAACATCTATTAATTATTGATGAAGTTAGTATGTCAAAAATTTCAATATAAATAAATAGGATGGTAGACAATTTAGCCAATTATAATGTTGATCCTCATATTGGTGAAATTAAAATTTTAAAAGACAACTAGACAAGAAAAACTTTCTCTCTTAGTGAACATGATATCAAAGATGAAATATATCTTTGATAAAATTACAAGTTGAATACAATATAATTGACTTAATAATAAATGCAATATTTTAATGTCTTCATGGAGTAGTAGTCCCATGTAGAAGCTACATATGAATTATTAAAATTAATCATTTAAATTAAAAGTGAACAAGAATTAATCGATTTGTGATCATAAAGACATTAAACCGTTAAAATTTAAATATCTTAATGATATTTATACAAATCAAATCTCAAAATATTGTTACTTTAAGAATTGTGAAGATCTTTAGAGTTGAATCTATTAATTATGGAAACCTCATATAATTAAATTGTATAAAAATAATATTTTATTTGAATAAATTACCATAAATTTGACATTTACTAAATGAAAACATAATTATTTTTGACAAAGTATTTAAATTATAATTAAAATAAATTAAAATTTATAACTTCTACGTCTACATAAGGGTGATTGGATTAATTAAATATTTTCACTCAGATTACGTACTTCAGTATAGGTGAAAATTGTACTCTTTTTAATGAAAATGGTTTAAGTATGAGATGGTGCATGAGATACGTTGCTCCTCATTTTAGCATGCAATTGAATCAAACCTTGTAGAATAGAAATCACTAAAAAATAATCAATAGAAAGGAAAACTTACAATTTACCTTTTTCACTTACTTTAAAAGTTTTGCTTTAACTCCACTCAATGCTTGTGCAAATTCCATATTCAAATTCAATTTAATGTTTAATTAAGTTTTGTGTTAATATTATATTTCAACTTTAAGATTTTATTAAGACATACTCAACTTTTATGTCCTAATTTTACAATTTCATTACAATGGACCCTAGTTTTTAAGGTTTGAACCTTCAATACTCTTAAACCTTATATAGAGACATGCACTCTTAAACCTTAAACCTTCATTATCATTCGGTCATAGTGAAAGGTGTAGCTGCAGGATATTTTAGGAGCAAAAGGGGAATAATGCAAGGGGATCCGATGTCACCCTTCTTGTTCATCCTTGTGGCGGAAAGCTTAGGAAGAGCGCTTAATATAGCATGCTTTGAGGGTGGCATCTTAGGGATCAAGGCTTCAACCAGGCTACCTCTAGTGTCCCATCAACAATTTGTTGATGACACAATTTTAGCCAACCTCTCTAGTATCCTTGAAGCCAGAGTTATCAAATCTATATTGGAAGCTTATGAGAGGGTTGTTGGACAAAGAGTAAATTATTTGAAAAGTAGTATTTATTTCATCAATACTTTGGCTGATAGACAGGTTAGAATAGCTCAAATCCTGGGATGTGCCATTGTTGAATTGCCTACAACTTACCTTGGTCTTCCTTTATTCCAAGGGCAACTATCTGTGAGGATGTGGGACGGTGTCATTTAGAGGGTTATGAAGAAGCTTGCTGGTTGGAAAGGAGCCCTGCTCAACAGTGCAAGGAAGTTCACTCTAGTCCAATCGTGTCTTCAGAGTGTGCCAATATACTTTATATCCCTGTTTTGAGCTCCAATTGTTGTATGTAATAAGCTTGAACAACTTCAGTGGAATTTCCTATGGTCGGGAGCAGAGAATAAAAGCATATTTCCCCTTGTTGCTTGGGATAAGGTCTGCCTTCCAAAGTGCAGGGGAGGACTTGGTCTGAGGAGGGTTCACCAAATGAATATGGCTATGATTTCAAAACAGGCCTGGAAGATAGTGTCTAACTACCCGGTCCAATGGGTTGACATTGTTAAGAACAAATACCTCAGGCAACGGTCACTGATGGACAATTCCCTCATGCCTGTTGGGTCTGCATTCTGGAACTCGGTGTGCCGAAACCGATCTATCATTCAAAGAGGTGGACGCTGGAAGCTTGAAGATGGATCGTGAATAAGATTTTGGGAAGACTCATGGATTACAGCTCAACCCTTGATTCGGGATCAGTCTGTAAGTATTCTTAAACCTATCACCGATCTGATTTTTGGTCCCAAAGTTGAGAATTTCATCAATAATGAAGTTGTGGTCCCCCGCTAGGTTGACATCCCTACTGACCTGGATTCCCCTGAGCTTCGCTCAGCTCGTCTTCATTTAGCCGAGCGTCTTCGAACTCACTTGATCCCAAGTGCCAGGCCACGTGATACTCTCTTTTCACAATTTAGCCAGTCTGGGAATTTCCTAGTTAAGACCGCATATATGGCTATGAATGAACTTGAAGATGATTAGTTTCCTTCCAATAGTATCTGGATCAAAAACCTTATTCCTAAAATTACCCATTTTTTTTGGCTGGCAGCAAAAAATAGACTCCTCACCACCGATAACTTGATAACCCGTGGTATGATCCTGCCCAATAGATGTTACTTATGTAAATCTGCATGGGAGTCAGTTAATCATTTGTTTCTAGAGTGCCCCTTTTCTGGCCTTGTCCTATCCATGATCCTATCAAATGTTTCCATCTCTTGGGTTGCTCCTCAGTCTATCAGTGATCTTATTACCCAGTGGCCAAACCCCTTTAAGTCCACCCACCTGAAGTTTTGGTGGTCGATCATTCTTCCTCACTTTATGTGGTAAATTTGGTTGGAAAGGAATAATCGAGCTTTTTGATTTTCGTCCCTAGATCCGGAGTCGGTCTGTTTGAGAGCTGTGACTTTTGCCTTCGAAAATGCCAATATCATGTCTTTTGAGGATTGTCCTTCATCACCATTTGAGATTCAAGTGGCACGTTATGCTAACCTATCTTTTGAGGTTTTTGGTCATTCCCAGGCTATTGTGGACAGATCCCTTGTCTCTTGGATTCCCCCTCCCCCTCAGTGGTTCAAGTTAAATTTTGATGGTGCATCAAAAGGCAACCCCGATGACGCGAGTTGTGGAGGCGTAATCAGGGATGACAGAGGTCGTCTCATCCTGGCTTATGCGAAAAAACTTGGAGTCCAATCTAACAATTTTGCAGAAGCTCGAGCAGCTTTTCGAGGCATCCAAATGGCTATCGAGCTCAATATCCAGTACCTGATAATCGAGGGAGACTCGTTAAACACTATAAATTATTTGAAATAGGTCTCGCATCCACCTTGGAACGTGTAGCCAATCATCGAAGAGTCCATTGTCCAGTTAAGGGCGATTAACAACAGGTGTATTCAACACGTGTATAGGGAAGGCAATCGGGCGGCAAATACAATGGCAAACTTTGGGTTAACTGTCCAATCCCTGGTGACATGGCAGGGCAACCTTCCCCAATGCATCGTTGATTCTTGTAGTGAACTTGCAGTTACTAATGTTGAATAGTGCCACGATGTCAAGGATCACGATGGCTCACAATGCGAGGCGAATTGTGGAACCTTATTACATTGATATGCCAAGGTGGCACATTGGCACTTGCAAAAGAAGGACAAGTTGTAGAACCTCACACTTTCTGTTTGTGCCCATGGGCGGTGTTGTAATAATCTAGGCTGTTTTTTAGCTTATGGACCATGTGTTTGGCCCAATTTTGGCTTGTTCTATAGGGAGTCGAACCTTCACGGGATCCTCCTTACAACTTGTATATAAGGTTTTGGGTCCCTTATAAAACCCGTTACTAATAAAAAAAAAATACATGCACCCTAACTTTTAGCATTTATATTGGTTACTTTGTATGTATAATTGTGTACACTATTATTATGTTTTCATATAACCTTATTTTATGTGAAGATTGATGATTTTGTTTTTCCTTTATGTTCATATTACCTTGGTTTTACTTTTATTTTTTATTGATTAGATAGAAATAACGTCGATAAGATACAAAGCATCGTTCTAGCTATAATGTTAGAAAACACCAAAATAAAAAAATGCTTTTAATTCTTAAAGAAAAAAACTAATAACCTTAATCTAACTACTATGGATTTACTTTTATATCAAAACAAGCCAACATTCTTAAAATCTGAAGGTAACAACTAACTACTATGGATTTACTAATGTCAATGGCTATACAAACCTAAGCCCAATTTTTTTATCATGAAGATAAGCAACTAATGAAGTGAAAAAAATATAAGATAAGTGAGAATGAAGCCAACTATTTATCTAACAAAGATTGATAAATGACACATCCCACTATTTTGTGAATGTAATTTATGTTGGTGTGCTTTGAATAGGTAACTCTATGGACTACCCTTGTAATTGTTAAAAATTGTATCCAAAATTTTTGTTTATAGATTACCTTGAGCTCATTGATGACAATGTTATGGATAGTCCCATGCAATTCTTGGTCTATCTTGGTCTACCATACTTTAAGGTTACCTCGAACCTCCATTGCTATAATTTCTCTTATGTCAATACCTAAGCTCTCAATTCTTTTGTAGTATTTCACTCTAACCTTTTTAAATAAGATATTTTTAAGTGTAATTTCAAATTTTGATAAATCAGATTACTTATACCAAATTGAATTTTAGACCAATGCTACATTTCAATATATTCTATACATTAAATGTATTAGGATTTGATGGAATGAAGATTAACCATCCATTACTTTGAATTATGTTTAAACTCGGTTTAAAAAATAGTTATGACTTAATTGTTCCACGATCATTCCATTTCATTCATAAATATAGATGCTTTTTATAAATTACTTTTAAAAAAACAAACCTAACAAACACATCATCAACAAAGAATCACACCTTAAGCTCATATTCCTCCTTCCAACCATAATTATTTTCACCTGTCTTCAAGGGTTAGGTGGATTGATAAATCTGGTTAGGTAGTTATCAAGAAGAGACATAAGTTCAAACTTCGGAGGCATACATGTTGCAAAGGTAGTAGTCTAATCTAAAATCTTTGAGTGCGTGTTAGACCACGTCTATAGTACGAATCTTGTAGCAACCGATGACCCATTTTATATCACATAGATAGTACAAATCTTGTAGCAACCGAAGATCCCTTTCATATCATATCAACAATAACGAAGTAGTATAAGCATGTTGGAAGCAAGTGTATAATTTAATTTGAACCCTACATTTAATAATTATTAAAAATAATATGGATGTAATCAATAGATGATAAAATAATAATGGTTTTGACCTTTATATTGCCTATATAATCAAAGAACTATCCTTACCTACCATTCATTTCAATCACCTATGTGGCTCATTCCCCTACGCACAACCGTGGTTGCCTTTTACATTCACATTGCCAATCTAATCAAAGAATTATATTTACCTCCCCGTACAATCATTTAATTAAAATATCATTATTATTTTCTTAAGGTGTCATTCGTTATGCAAAGAAATCCCAAATATTCAACGAGTCTTGTCTAAACATGAAACGACCCCACCAAAATTAAAATCGTCCAAAACTTGGTCCGTAACCCTGCCATTCAAGTGGGCCAACGACCTTTAGATGATAACGATGGGGCTCTTCCTTTCCCGTTCCGATGAGCCTATATTAAATTTAACCCCAACTTAAAAGCCATATATGCACAAACGGCATAACATTATCACATTACATGAATGTCACATCACATCACACATCACTATCACTTTAAAAGAAAATGTTAGTCGGACCTGTCCCACTGCTCATGTGATGGATCCCACTCCCTCTTCCGTGTAATATTTTTAACCAAGGCTACTCAAGTATCCGATAAAGAATTATCTCTGTAATCAGAATTGGATATACAACTATGATATTTAGGATCTACGTTCGTACGTTGTCACAGTTAAGAACTACTGCCGACCCTGCCGACCTTCTCGTGTTAAAAACAAATTGGTGGCGGTGCAAATTTAATTTTGGAACCACGGAACAACCTTCTGTTATGGATATGCCACGAAAGTAATTTACCTCCCTACTTATCGTAAAAAACAGTTTAAACACTGTCCTCTTTGATCTAGTGTTAAAAAGCTCCTCCCGTCTTTTTTATCTTTATCCGTACATGGGCCCTTTACCTTGTGGTTGCCATCATGGCCCCGTCTAAATTGAACCTAACCCTAGCTTGAAATTCTAAACCGAACCTAACCCTAGTTTGGAAGTTGGCGTTTCAAGGACGAGAGGAACATCTCCTTCTAGACACCTAAATTTTGGGCTTCAAAATATTTATTTAACCATGGACCTACTTATTTTCTTTTACTAGTCTGAATAAACCACTCAGGATCATTAAGAAAATGGAAAGACTAGGATTAACAAAATAATTAAAGTCAAAAAAAGAAAAACAAAAGGAAAGTTCCTACTCGTCGCTTAGAAAAACAACTTTTAACTACTTTATTACCGAATCCTAATATATTTATTCCAACAGTGGTCCTGTTTTAAAAACGCATGGATCGATGTTAGCTACTAATGTGGAACCATGAAAACAGGCGGACGTTCTGAGTTCTCTGAAGGCTTCGTTCGTTTCTACGTGTTGTTTGTCCACTTGCTGATCTCATAAATTTTGGTCTGTGCACTTGGGAGGGGAAACTGCAGAGGCTTGACGAGATTGCTGTGCAGAGGAAAGAGGAAAGAGGAAAGAGGAAAGGAAGAAAGGAAGGGAATGTGGATAAGTCCATGTCTTTTCCTACTTTTTCATTGAAGGTTTGGCGCATCCGATACCTATATAGTGGATCGGTATCTCTTGTATAACCTTTTTTTCCAGGCACCTTTGGCTTTTGTGGGGTGAATCTACCTAGAAATTTCATAATCAAAATTCCATGATCTGTAAATTCAAGAGTTTTTTTATAGTAGAGGAATCAGAATGAAGGAGGGTCCAAAGGGCTCCAGCAACTTGGCATCTTGTATAGTGGGTACATTATTTCTGGTGTTCGTTATCATCATACTGCTCATTATCTTCTTTACTATATTCAAGGCCAAGGATCCCAAAATCATCGTCAACTCTGTGCAGGTCCCCAATTTCCATGCCTCCGACTTCCCGGATCCGGCAAACGCCACCGTTAACTTCACGATTTCGGTGTATCTGACCCTCAAGAATCCCAACAGGGCCAGCTTTAACTACTACGACAGCAGTCTGCAGTTGGATTACGAGGGAAGCCAGATTGGCTTCATGTTCATTCCTGCGTCAAAAGTTGGGGCGCAGAGGTCTCAGTTCATCGGCATAACTCTGCCGGTTGAACCCTTTATTGCCTCTTTCGATCCGAATGTCGGCGACACGGGCAGTAATTCGAATAGGGTTCTGCGTATCGAGACAAAACTTAGCGTAGCAGGCCGGGTGCGGGTTCTCCATGTCTTCACTCACCATGCTCAGGCCTCTGCGGACTGTGATGTTCGCATCGGATTGGATGACGGCTCGATTAGGGGCTTCCGTTGCTAACAAGATCCGAAATTATTAAAAAGAAAAAAGAAAAAAAAATTGTATTACTGGTGATGTTGCTCGGCTGGTCTGGTGGGTTTTAGAATGTTTGTGTTGAGGAAGCAAGCGAATGGAAATGCGAATACCTTTTGATACCATTTTAATTAATCGGTTGATTATGTAATTATATTGCTCTGAAAATACTGGAAGGAGTTTTTCACGTCTAGGACGTCGTTTCATGATCACATACATTTTGTCATTCTTCTTTTCTGTCGTGGATTGAGCTGTTGTAGTCTTTCTTAGACGGTTCCATGTTTTGGTTTTGGGAGGTAGAATATGTTGCACCTTCGGTCAATGCTCAGTACAAAATTGTATCTACACCCTGATAAATGAAATTGCAGAATCCTGCATTGAGAATACCACTCCACTGGCAAGCTTATGCTTGCATGTTTTTTTGTTCTTTGTTATGCTTTTTTTCTTTTACGCCCAGAAAGTTTGGTTTCTCGTAACTACTGGTTAAAAAAAAAAAAAACCCTTCTTCTTTCCAAACAGAAAAGAATTGCGTACATTTACGTGTAATGACAATTTCGTGGATTTCTAATCTCCTCTTAGGTTATATTGCTGATACATATTTTCACATTTGCTGGTTAATATGTTTGGGTTGTGATTCAATTGAACGCCAAGTCGTAAATAGCTGTATTCAAGTGGCAATGAGGCTAATTTTCAGCCGCACCGTGAGGCTCGCAGATTCCCTGCGTCCTATACTTTTTTTTCAGGGGCAGGGAGGGGTCAAATGTGAAAACGAACTATTGTTTTTTTGGGGTGATGTTACGCTTGCAAGACCAGATGGTACTTTTTATTTTTTTGAGGTGATAGAGCTAAGACCAGATGATACTGTTTAGTATTGGAAAAACTTAACCCTTAATCTGCCTCATTTATTACTATTCCACCCAGACAAAGAGACACTAGTCGTTAAAAAAAATAGATGCCGCTTCTTCTTTTCAAAAAGAAAAGACAAGTATTGGTAATACTTTTCCTCGTGGGGTCCAACGCGTTCCTGTGGCAAAATAGCTTTGTCAACAATGGCATGTGCGGTGTGCGCATTTTTCTTGTGAAAGGTTGACTCGATTTCCAATAAATTATTATTGGGGGCATCTGGCTAGAACACGGTCGACGATTTTTATTCGCATTCTACGGTAGTGTCGTCTACTGTTTGCACCAATCGCTTTCTTCTACTTCCAGCTAAGGCCGACGTCATCGAACTGGGGAAAATAAGAAGAAAAAGGAGGTTTGCAAATTGGAATTTAGCCAAAGCCACTTGGTGGCAAAGGTAAAATGTTAGGCCCACCCCCCACCTCTACGTATACGTCTCAGACTCTTCCACCTTCCCCGTCCAACTTGATCACGAGCAAACCAGCCTCAGTAATGATCGTGTGAATAGAGCGCATAGCAATTTATAATGGCAGGCCCAGATGCAACTTTTGTCAATATGCCACGAGCGATCCCTGTCGAGACAAAGAGACATTCATTGGTGCGTGGTTCGTACCCTCTCTCCTAACATCTTCCTCTTCCTGTCCTTTTTTTAATTGGTGTTTCTTTGGAGTAAATGGCATAATACATCATAAGAGGGAAAAAATAATATTCGATATGACTTGTATGGCATGGCAGACAAACATGAAGAATGCCAAGTTGAATTCTTACCCATCCCTAGAAAATTGATAGGCGCCAGTGAAATTGGATATTCGGTAATGACCATTTGTCACGAATGATGGGATTTGGCATTATTATTGAGTAGCAAAGAAATATTTGGAAACAATTTCAGGCGACGTTTTTTGCTTGGAAAGAATTCAGCATCACATCCGATCATAAATTTATCTCTGTCAATCGCTATGCCGACCATCTCGCTGTATTGGACCGCTAACCCCACTTTGTGTGGCGAGAAAACATTGATGAAAAGCACCGATTTTGGTTTTCAATCTTGTTTTTCTCTTCATTTTCATGAGTTAATCTCTGTAATTGTCTGTCCATATCGACGCTTGCCGTCTTTCATCTTCGGTTCTATCTTAAAAAAATATCTTATGCTGCCATCATCATATTATATAAACAATTCAATCCTTCGCATCTTCGACACGTTATTTTGGATTTTGGAGATGTCATTCCGAGGTGAACACGAGAAGAACAAGCTTGCTGCCGTTGTCACTGAAAGTGACACGAGAAGGTTAGATAGACTAACAGGATTTACTAAGTAAAATGTGGACATAAAAAAATAACAAAAGCTTTAACACACATATAAGTAAAATAGTTTCTGACGTGTACGATATATGAGACAATCTTTTTGGTTTGTTATATAATTTTATCATATTCAACTTTACTTTATTAAATTTAAATTTGAAGTTGAATTTTAAAATTTTACCATTATACTGGTTTAAATTCTATAAAAGTGATATAATTTTTTATTAATATCAAAGTGATATTTGTTTTGAATTAGTGGTAAGTTATTGGGTTTTTATATCTCAAAAGGGCTAGGTAGATTGGTAAGTGCAGGTGTGGTTGGGCACTTACTAATAAGAGACCTAGGTTCAAACTTTGGAGGAAACCAACTCTTTCCAAAGTAGTAGTCTGCTCCGAATCCTCAAATTTTCTGAGTGCACCATATTGACGATGACGGTACGAATCACGAGTGAACGGTGGTCTCCATCTCACATCCGGTCAACAAGAACGAGACAAATAAGTTTGTTGAGAGCAGGTTTGAACCCTGCGTTGACCAGTTACTAAAAACAGTGGCTGTAACCAACTGTCCAATATAATAAAAGAAAACAAATTGGGTTTTTATTCATAGACCGTAGTTCACATCCCGGTACAACAGGATCAAGACTTATTATAAAAACCTGTGAAACTCAATTATTGATTCGACAATGACAACTCATTGGTTATGGTTTTGATCTCTTTTAAGAGAGGATAGACTAGATGGTAAGGGGATGCGCTAGATGGTAGCGGAGTCTTTACTATTTGATAACTTTCTCTAATTTGTTGGTTGGCTGTCCTAGTTAAATACCCTATAAAATTGAAGTTCGTTAACTTCGTCTAACCCAACAATATTTAATAATGTTATCAATTTTCTAATAATAAATAATAATAATAACCCTAAAAGCTAGGTGGATTGGTAAGTGTTAGTCTAGTTGAGCATTTACCAAGAAGAGACCCAGGTTCAAACTTTGGGGAAAGCATGTTGCAAAGGTAATAGTCTGATCCGAATCTTTCGAATGCTATGTTTGATGGATGCAATCCATATGATTTGAATCTTACACTCTTACCTAGTATAATTGTAAAAAAAAATTTAAGTACAATGATAAAATATAGTAATGAATGGATTCTTCCTATATGGCTATAGCCTAGCAATGATAAAGAATTATGGACGTCTACAGTAGAAAGAGCATTTACAAAGTACAATGATAAAATCGTAATGAATGGGTTTTCGTATATGGCTATAGCCTAGTAATGATAAAGAATTATGGACGTCTACAGTAGCAAGGGAACATTATAGGAGGCTATATGCAAAAAAAAAATTGTTTTGGGCAGGAATATTAATTATATATGAGAGGGTTGTTTTTTATGAGATAATATAGTGGTATGGATTTGGTTTTTATTAAAAAAATTAAGTTTATAAAATGTGTGAGTATATATACAATATAGAAATGAATCAATTAAATATTTATTATAATACATGATACATTTAATTTTAATTATTTAACATTTTTAAATTTTAATATTTTTTTGATACATAGGGGAATAGGGGAATTGGCAACTGCGTTTCCTTTTTGAACAATTGGTCACAGGGTCAAATCACATTGTCTCTGGTTGTAGCTTCAAATCATGGAGCTACCACTATAACCCCTACCTCGTCTCGGTAAACATGACTCGGAGTGAGGGAGACCCCCGATGGTTGTAGCTTCAAATCATGGAGCTACCACTATAACCCCTACCTCGTCTCGGTAAACATGACTCGGAGTGAGGGAGACCCCCGATGGCTCGGGGTTGGTACTGCCATCATCAAGCTAGTGCATACTCAGCGGATTCTAGTCAGACTATTATCTTTGCCCTGGAGTGGGCATGCCCGCAAGATTTTGAACCTGTCTCCTCTTGATAAGTGCCCAACGTTTTACCAATCCACTAAATTTTAATATTTAACTCTATATA
The DNA here is from genome assembly GCA_028583015.1 of Wollemia nobilis. Classification (NCBI taxonomy): domain Eukaryota; kingdom Viridiplantae; phylum Streptophyta; class Pinopsida; order Araucariales; family Araucariaceae; genus Wollemia; species Wollemia nobilis. The sequence continues at coordinate 3,443,450 of JAQPPZ010003172.1, read as the reverse complement.
TATATATATGCCACATTGAATACCCTTGATAAAACCGAGAGCTATGTTTATCAATACTTTTATTTTGGGCTGAGCAATCTCCTCCTATGCTTTGAACCTTGGACCTTCCCAAAAAGAACTAAAGCCCGAACCGTTGCACTATCCCCTTAAGACTCGCACTTTGAATACTTATTCGATTATATATATGAATGAGCAGGTTGAATACTTATAATAATATGTGATACATTAATTTTTATTATTTTATATTTTTAAATTTTAATATTTAATTTTTTAAGTGAGTTTAATGGTAAAAATATTAAAATTTTAAGGAGATTAAAAGTTTGGATCTAAGAGTTTAGAATTGCACATCATAATCTAGTATGAAAGTATATATATATATATAATTCTAAAAATTAGGATTTTGAAAAGGTTGTCCTTTTCCTTTTGCATTGATTTGGTTACATTGAGTTATTTGGTGTCGTCGAGATTTGAACTTTGGTGTATTTGGTGTTGTCGAGATTTGAACTTTGGTGTGGGTTACATCAACTATCTGTCTCAACCATTGACCCAAGGACATGTTGGGAAAAAATATATTTTAAACCAAGGACACATATGTAAATAATATATATATATATATATTAAAAAAACAAAATATTATATTAAAACAAGATTATTTACAAGTTAGGACAAGACTCCTAGCCTTAGCCAGCAAGAGCACTCGTTTCTTCCTTTTAACTTTCCAACAAACTTCCATAATCTAAAACCCAAGATCTTAAGAACTAACCATTTTTTATTACAAAACTAAAAGGAAAACAGCATTGGAGCCAAATCTTCTAAACCATATGTTTGCAATGACTATCCAAATTAGCCAAACAATGGATTTGCTCACCAACTTGCCTAATACTCTCATCCTCAATAGTAATGCCACTCAATCATTGAACCCCTACCTCCTTCTCGGTACCCATATGTAGACATTAAAATCATGTCAATCCGATTAGGCAACTGAAAGCATTGATTAATTGACATCATATGGCCCCCTTGGGCAACCCTCAGAGGTTACACAATGGTCCTAACCACTCTTGGAAGGCTCTACCCCACTTTTGGGAGGTTTTGGGCCACATAGGCATGACCGTCCCACCTTGGGACGATCATAGTTCATGATCGTCCCACCCAAGGATAGTCACAAAACGATCATCTGTGGGTGGGACGACCATAGATTTTGACTCCCAAAAAGTCAAATTTTGGACAAATGGCACCCAAAATTTACCATTTATCTCGTCTATTCAATAATGAAAACCTGAGGGTGCAAAATCCTTATGACATACTGCAGAATGGAGGCCAAAAAGGGAGATTCTCTTCCCCCTCCAATGCATACCAAGTTTTGGACAAGTGGCACCTCTTGTCATGCATGCCCATTTGGATAAAGGCCCCCTTTGGCTATAAAGTGGATATATTTTCCACCCAAAACACGAAGAGGATTTTTGAGACATAGCAACAAAGTGCTACCAAGATTTCCCCTCGCCCTTTTGTGCCCTTTTCCCTTGAAATATCTACCTAGCGAAGGAGGTTCTCAAGTGATTCAAGAGGCACAATTGGTTTGCAAAACTGAACCAATTGAGTGAATTTCACCATCAAATTTGATGACAACACTATTGAGAAGGTTTTTGACCAATTCATAGAGGAATTGGTGGCAATTAATCAGCAAAATTGGTGGCCATCCCACCCTAAGATGGTCCTCATTCTGTGATAGTCACCACATCCCTGCAAGGTACAGTGACAAATTGAAGCATGATTTTTCTATTTTTTAAAATAGGCATATTCTAGGGTAGTCTAGGAACCTACTGTTCAAATTTTATGCAATTTGGAGCTATATTGAATGAGTTATTGTATTTTTAGTATTTTGCAGGTCTACTTGGCCCATCTGAAGGTGCACATGAATATGTGATCAATTTTGCTAATCCATTCACATGGGTTCTCTTTAAATCTTATTTTATATATGATTTCCAAGTTTGGTTTGATTTGGATATGTTTAGGGCTAGAAATTGCTCATTTTGGGTTTTGTAGGCTTCATAGGTATACTATGAATGCGACATGGATTCAGATGTAATTTTTGTTCTATTTTAAATTATATCTTCCCAAAATCATATTTTATGCATGCCTCTAAAATTTAGAATCATTTGGAGTTGTTTTAGATGGTCGTATTGCATATTTACACTTTCTAGCCTTTCATTGCATGTATTGCTTTTGCATATTTCACAATTCGCACTTGCTATTGACAAAATTTGGTTTCCTTGTGTGTAGGTGTAGGTTTTACAGTGCATGAGGAAGGAACATAGGATTGAAACACCAAATAATGAAGTGACGACATCGTAGGTCCATCCACTTCAATCGTGGGTACGAGGAAGAACATTGGAAGTGCACCCAAGTTATTGAAAGGATTTGATCCTTGGGCACCATTTTGTAACAAGTGTATCAATATAGAGCCCTCAAGGGGACATTTATGTAACCGTGATTTGATCCATAAAATTAATAAATAATAACTCCATTTCATGCATTTGCTTTATCTTATCATGCTTACTTGAATGCTCCTTTTGTAATGCTTATTCAACACTAGCGATAGATGCATATTGTTTAGCATTGTTAGGTGCACCGTTTTTCCCATACTTTAGTGGTGATCATGGTGGGACATTGTCCCTATTGAGCTGGTTAAATATTTAACCTTGTTTTGTTTTCATTATGTTGTTGGAACTGACCGTTCTGGCCTAAAACGACCTTTGGACTGCTGATTGTCCCACCTAGGTATGACCACACAATCATACCACCTTGGGACGACCATCAAAATGGTAGTCATCCCATCCTAGGATGGCCACAAAATAGGAGCTTTTATGCTCAAAATTCTAGAAACAACAAGCTTATAGGCTATCAAGGTAAGTTCCTGAACCTTCGGTTTTCATTTCTACTATTCAAATTTGTTGAAATTTGGTTTTTCTTGCTTCCCTTGATTGCTTGAAAGGTAGAAAGATAGGTTTTTACTTTTCCATAATTACAAAAACAACACAAAAAGAAGAAAAACTAAAAAGGAACTAAGTAGAAATGCATTTCTATGGCTTGCTTGTTTGTAGCCTACCTAATGGGTAGGTTATCATTTAGGACATGCATTTTGTAGGTTTACCTTTTATCTAACATTTTTGAAAGTAAAACGTCCTTTTTTCATTTAGTGAAATCTCATTGAGTGCTCTATTGTTTACTTTCATTAAGCATAAAAGGAACCACACACACTTGCATGTATTGCAATAACATTGGTAAGGTTGGATTTCATCACCAACCTCTAATTCAGATCGGTGACGTTGGATTTCACCTCCTTCCATCGGCTTGCCCACTTGACACCTTAGATATAATAGGGTACTCTCTTAATATGGAATAGGTCACTAGTGTTCAAACTCCCTCCCACTATTGGAAATGCTTATCATTTCAAAGTGGAAGAGCTAGGCAAACCCTCCACACATTGTGGGTTTTAAGCGATGTACCCTAGACTCTTTTAAGAACCTCATGTTTGGCACTAGTGTTCCTAGTCACCACTTTGGTTGAGTTCCCTCATTCTAAGTCCAAAAAACGAACAAGAAATCAAGAGCAACAATAAATTTAAACATACCAAACAGCTTAGGGATTCACATCTAAAACTTAAAAGGAGAGAATCACTTTGTTTGCTTGTGTGCTTATTTGATCATTTGATTGTGTGTTTCTAATATTTAAAAGAGATAATCATATCCATCTAACCCTTAAAAAAGATAACCATGTCGTCTACATTGTGTGTTTATTTATTATTCGGGTAGTTTCTTTATTATTCTGGTAGTCAACGTAAGATCCTACCATCTAGGACCAAACCCTAATTTTTCTAAAAACAAAATCAAATAATCATGCAAATCGAAGCTATAACAAAAAAGTTATGTTGGTTTTATGATTACTCTATTTTTGAAGTCGAAAATAGGGAAAAATTGCACTAAAACAGGCATAAATAGCCCTAGACAACCCCAAAATTTACCAAATTTGTTTTGTTGTCTTAGTTAGCTCCTTCTGCATCTCTTACAAAAATGTGGAGTCCTAACTCTTCATTTCTCAGGAATTCCCTAAAAATTCTCTAAAAGTGGGTATTTCCCCACAAGCCCCGATTGGCTAAATATTTCAAAATTACAAATCCAAAAGTAAAATTTTGGAGCCCTAGCCCATTGTGATCAACTCGTTGCACTGATTGAAGTTGGACAAAATATTGTGCCTACATTGTTCTACATCTTGGAGGGTGCAAGACAGTACAACATACTACTTGGAAGGCCATGGATAAGAGACATGGAATGTGTTCCATCCATAGTGCATCAATGCATTAAAAACATTCATGAAGGTACGGTCCACGTGGTTGATATCGATCCAGACCCCTTCAAGTATTATAAGTGGGTGGATTATCCACAAGAGCCTATTGTATCACCCATGCACTTAGAAACTAAACCCAATGACCTTATCCAGAGTTTAAATTCAGCCTCGTGATTAGTCATGAAGCCACCTTCACCATCGCTAGTACCATCCTCTATTTCTTCGAGTAAGAAAGATCTAGAAAGGCCAACTACATAGGCTTCCACAACTATCATTAATACATCTGTAGAAGACCTTCCTACTCCTACTAACAAGGAGGAGGAACCCACTGTTGATACAAATAAGTCAGATCACATAATGCTTGAGGACACAATTCAATTGGCCCACCCAGAACTCGATGAGTGCATAGTTCCCAACATTACGCCTATCATCAAGTCAGTCAAGGACATAGGTCATCCTCCTACCAAGTCACCACACATTGATATCATTTTTGATGCACACTTCGAGCATGGGGGTCAAGCAGATCACCTTGGACAAGTAGATGAGGTAGCCATGACTTGTCCAAATACAAATGCATCTTCTCATGAGTTTGTGGGAATGATCAATGTGATGATAGAGAACCAGAATCCTTCGAATATATCTATGCAACTTGCGACTCCATCCAACATTCCATCTATACCACAAGAGATACCACTGATGGATTCGGTCACACCTACTCCATCTCACTCAACATCTCCCCAAAATCAAGAACATGTGTACCCCCTACACCAAAGTGAGGGTAATCCAGCTGCCACAGTTGAACACTCTAAGTTAGAACATGAGCATGAGCTAAATCAAGAACAAGGGTATGTGGATATACTCACTAGCTCCAATCATCATGAAGCATCCACATCTACTCAAAAATTGTGGACTTTTGATCCACCTCTACTCAATTGTCTCCTGGATCCCACACCCAATTCACCTCCATCACCTATTAGTTTACATCTAGCTTCCTCAACAGTTGTCCAGTCATCACCTCCACTAGTTCCATAATATATAGTGGATAGTCTAGACAATGTGGAGTTACAAGTGAGTCACCAACACAGTGATTTACAATAGGCCTTGAATCGACTCACAAACATTGAATTACAATTGAGTAATCTAAAAGCTCAACCCCCTGATTGTCAGGACCAACCTACTTCTGTGCAGTTCAATGTTAAGTCTCAAAAAAATCAAGGGCTAAACCAACAACGTTGTCCTAAGCGACAATTTACACCCATTCTTGAGTCCATGCATTCTCTATTTGAGCTTCTTTGTGTAGCAAATGCGATTAACCTACCTGAGAGTCGACCTATATATCCAAATGCACCAAAGCCCAAACAATATTACGAAGACATATATACTGCAAGTACCATAGGCAAAATGGACATGACGTGCAGATATGCTTCAAGTTCAAGCATCCGGTACATGATATGATCGATAGAAATGATCCTCGGATCGATAATCCTATCGTAAAAATCAATCAATAGATTGATATATTTCAGGAACTGTTACCTCCAGATGGGAGTCAAGAAGAGCAACCTAAACAGGTTACTAAGATACATACAATCCTGTGGCCTCATAAAATGAGTTGATATCCTTCACCTCATTTAAAGCATCAACCTCATACCTAGACTCCATTATCTGAGCCCATGTCAACCATTTTCACAACCTACAAGAAACAAACACATTACTAAGCATACCCATGTTCAACCTGAATAGGCCCAGATCTAAACAATATGAGGATCATTCTTACCTCTATCACTGAATGAGAGGGCATGACATTAGTGATTATCATGCTTTTAGACATGTGATCCAAGCTCTTATTGATAAGGAAGCTTTATCCACAAATGGGTCACTCATTCTACCCCTCAAGACATGGGCATTACCCAGAATTCCCTGCCACAACAAGAGGAGTCAATTTCTATCACTCCTCCTAGCCAAGCCAATAATATTGCATCAACTACAGTACAGACTAGGGGTATCCAAAGTGCCACACCTTCCCCACTATTCATGTCACAATAAATGAAGCAAATTGGAGATCCTAACGGTATCACACCTTCCTCGCTTCCTTTGATCACCACAAATACTAGGGGTACACAACGTATCCCACCTTCCTCCTAAAATCATAAAATGATCAACATTACAAAAAACCCCAAAGGTATCCACAAACCCTTTGGTCACCCTAAAACACTCCAAAGGTGTCTAAAAACCCTTTGGTCATCCTAAAATGCTCCAAAGGTGTCTACAATCCCTTTGGCCACCCCAAAATACTCCAAGGGTATCTACAAACTTCTTGGTCAACCCAAAATTCTCCTAGGTGGTCTACGACCATCTAGGTCACCCTAAAATGCTCCAAGGGTATCTAAAAACCACTTGGTCAACCTAAAATGCTCCTAAGCAATCTACGACTGTCTAGGTCACCCTAAAATGCTCTAAGGATATCTACAAATCGCTTGGTCAACCCAAAACGCTTCTAGATGGTCTACAATCATCTAGGTCACCCTAAAATGCTCCAAGGGTATCTACAAATCGCTTGGTCAACCCAAAATTCTCTTAGATGGTCTATGATCGTCTAGGTCATCCTAAAATGTTCCAAGGGTATTTGCAAACTGCTTGGTCAACTCAAAACACTCCTAGGTGGTCTACGACCGTCTAGGTCACCCTAAAATACTCCTAAGCGGTCTATGATCGTCTAGGTCACCCAAAAAGCCCCAATAGCATCTACTAAGCCCATTGATCACATGTATATACATATATACCAATAAAAACTCAAAAACATCATCAAAAATACAAAAATATTGCATTACATTGCATGGCATACCGTTGCATTATACAATCACTTGCATTAGACATACACATTGCTACACTTTGCATTTTAGAGTCGCTCATACATGTCTAGCACCAAGATTGTACATTTATCATCATTCAAAATCAATTTTGTCAAAGTCATCATTCACACCATTTCATATTTCACTTATCATTTCCACCTACATTTCCCACTTTTCATATTTGTGTCCATTTCCCTTCACCTAGTCATTTGTTCTAGAATGTCTTTAGGAATTTGGTCACTCAGTCGTTTCTAGATTTCTTTTCAAATTTTGTAGAAAGTTATCCTATTTTTTAGGAGGTAGATTCTTGTTGTGATTGTACCTTGTATACATCAAAATCCCAACACATTTTTTAAATTAAATCGAAGTTTTGCACAAGGAAAGATGAAACCTACAAAGTGGCCAGGGTTACCTTAAGTGAAAAGTTTATCTTGCTCATACCCCTATGCAAATGGTTCAAGAATGCTGAGAATTACAAAAGGACAAGCTCCTCCTTACCCAATTCCCTAAAATAAACAGTGGTTTTCACCACTATCAATAAGCAAAAATCAAAAGCAAAATAATCTGTGATTTTCATCACTAAGCAACTCCCTTACTCAAAGAAAACAAAATATAAAATAAACAATGATTTTCATCACTAAGTATGAGCAAGTATCCCAAATCAAATAAAAGAAAAGAAGGGAGTATTGAACTTGAATCCCTGGAATTATCAGCATTTGACAAACCATAAGATGATCCTCATTACAAGTTAGGTGGCAGCAAGCCTGCCTAGCAATGGCAATATCCTTACGCATGATGATATATTTGTCACATTAGCATCTTGTGTGTGTATAGACCAATTTTTGCATGTGGATGAGCTAGCTTTTGGTAGCCTATACTACCTAGTGGTCTAATCTAACTACGTACAAAACCCAAAGTCATGATACTCATAAGGTGATCTTCAGTGCAGTTGGGTTGCATCAATCATATTTTGCACTGGGGTAACTTTATGCATTATCATAGCAATGAACTCACATGCACATATAGGGATATTGAGTATCTTGGTCATCCTAGCAGATTCTTACCTTGTCAAAAATTCTTGCATGGTTAGTATATAATTTTTGACCAGTTGACTGGAGTGTTTGAGTCTCATGAAAACCTCAAAGAAATCCTATAACATCCTATTATTCATTCCATTTTATCACATGTATGTCAGTTTACATTTTCACAAATCCATTACATAGTCTCATGAAAATCTTACAAATGAATCGATGAATTCTATACAGTCTATGGTGCTAACATAGTATGTCATATAGTATTCATATTTCATCATACAAATCCACAAATCATCCATCTCATTATCTATATACATGCATACATATCCTCAAATAAAATCATAGTACAACACATGCATCTATTAATGTGTCCATAAATCATAACACATCATGCATCTATTGCTTCAGAATATCAAAATTAAAAATCGAATAAATATTTTTAAAACATCGACTGGGGTATTATTGGTATCATACCTCCCTTGATCAACAATCAAACAGTTAATAAATCAACCTCCAAAATCCCCAAAGGTATCCATAAACCCTTTGGTCACCCAAAAATCCCCAAAGGTACCCATAAACCCTTTGGTCACCCAAAATGCTCTAAATGTATTTGTAACCCTTTGGTCACCCAAAAAGCCCCAAAGTTATCCATAAACCCTTTGGTCACCCAAAAGGCTCCAAAGGCATAATAAAACCTTTGGTCAACTCCCAAAAATCCCCAAAGATGTTCATAAACTCTTTGATCACCCAAAAAGCCCCAAAGGTATTAATAAACCCTTTGGTCACTCAAAAAGCTCCAAAGGTATCCATAAACCCTTTGGTCGATCCCCCCAAAAATAAGAAGCTCCAAAGACATCATAAACCCTTTGGTCACCCAAAAAGCCCCAAAGGTACCCATAAACCCTTTGGTCACCCAAAATTCCCCAATGGCATCCAATAATCCCATTGGTCAAATGTATATATATATATATATATATATATATATATATATATATATATATAAATCAAAAACCAAAGCAATACAAAAATCAAAGAAAAGGGTCCAAAACCCACCAAAAATAGCTCAAATTTGGTCAAAATTATCTATGGATCAATATGACAACTAAATTGCTCTTATATGAATGGAAAAGTTACTACTTTAACCCCCAAGAAGGCCATTGTGGCCGGAACACCCCACGGGAACAAAGTTTTCAACTCTTTTCTTCAATGAGACATCAACAAAATCATCAAAATCCTCTAAAAAATGCTCTATTTTTCAATGGGTAAAACTGAAGGAAACCCCAACCAAGTCATATAGGTCAAGTGACTCATCACTTTTATCACTTTTCATTCTCTCATCAACTCGTCGCTTGAGGGGGTAGTCATACTTAATAAATTCATAATCAAAATCAATAATCAAACACTCAATCATGCAAATTACGTTCATTAAACGAATCATTGACAAAGACAATCATGCCCCTTCTTGGGGTAGCAAACAAGCAAAAATTTTAATTAAAAAAATGCTTGGCATTATAGAATCATGAAGGAATTCAGGCTTCATTGCTTCATGAATGAAAAATGTCCAAGGTCAAGTAAACCTTACTGGAGAGGTTGTACTTGAAGCAAGTTCCTTAGCTCGTCAGAAGCAAGGATTCAAAAATGCATGCTCTTTCCATGATTGGGGCATCAAAATTTGTTTAGGTTACTAAACAACCCTAATAATTTAGTATTTTAGTCATCTATTTATTCTCAGCACTATGTTGCACACAACACATCTCAAAAAGAGGCATCTATTAACACTAAAATCATGCCAATCCGATTAGGCAATCGAAAGCATTGGTTAATTAACATCATATGGCCCCCTTGGGCAACCCTCAAAGGTTACACAGTGGTCCTAACCACTATTTTAAGGCTCTACCCCACTTTTTGAAGGTTTTGGGTCACATAGGCATGACCGTCCCACCCTGGTATGGTCACAGTTCATGACCGTCCCACCCAGGGATGGTCACAGTTCATGACCGTCCCACCCAAGGACGGTCACAAGCGACCGTCTGTAGGTTGGAAAACCATAGGATTTGACTCCCAAAAAGTCAAATTTTGGAAAAATGGCACCCAAAAACTACCATTTATCCCACCTATTCAAGCATGCATACCTGAGGGCGTTGATTCCTTATGACATGCTACAAAATGAAGGCCAAAAAGGGAGATTATCTTTCCCTTCCAATGCATACCAAGTTTTGGACAAGTAGCACCTCTTGCCCTGCATGCCTTTGCATGCCCATTTGGCCAAAGGTCCCCTTTGGCTATAAAATGGATCCATTTTCCACCCAAAACATGAAGAGGAGTTTTGAGATATAACAACAAAGTGCTGCCAAGATTTCCCCTCACCCTTTTGTGCCCTTTTCCCTCAAAATATCTACCTAGTGAAGGAGGTTCTTGAGTGATTCAAGAGGTACAATTTATTTGTAAAATCAAACCAATTGATTGAATTTCACCATAAAATTTTATGACAACACTATTGAGAGGAATGTTTATCAATTCATAAAGGAATTGGTGGAAAATAACCAACAGAACTGGTGGTCGTCCCACCCCAAGATGATCCCCATTCTATGACAGTCACCACCATACCTGCAATGGAAAGTGATATATTTAAGTATTATTTTTCTACTATTTTTAAATAGGAATATTCTAGGGTAGTCTAGGAACCTACTATTCAAATTTCATGCAATTTGGAGCTATATTGAGTGAGTTATTGCATTTTTAGTATTTTACAGGTCTACTTGGCCCATCTGAAGGTGCACATGAATCTGTGATCAATTTTATCAATCCATTAATATGGGTTCTCTTTAAATATTATTGTATACATTTTGTCCATGTTTGGGTTGATTTAGATATTTTTAGGGCTAAAATTACTCATTTTGGGTTTTATAGGCTTCATAGGTACACTACAAATGCGACATAGATTCAAATGCAATTTATGTTCTATTTTCAATTATATCTTCCCAAAATCATATTTTATGCATGCATCTAAAATTTGGAATTATTTGGAGTTGTTTTAGATGGTCGCATTGCATATTTACACTTTCTAGCCTTTCATTGCATGTATTGCTTTTGCATATTTCACAATTCGCACTTGCTATTGACAAAATCTAGTTTCCTTGTGTGTAGGTGCAGGTTTTAGAGTGCACAAGGAAGGAACATAGGATTTAAACATAAAATAACTAAGCGGTGGCATCGTAGGCCCGCCCACTTCAATTGTGGGTACGAGGAAGAACATTGGAAGTGCACCCAAGTTATTGAAAGGATTTGATCCTTGGGCACCATTTTGTAACAAGTGTATCAATATAGATCCCTCAAGGGGACATTTATGTAACCATGATTTTATCCATAAAAATGAATAAATAATAACTCCATTTCATGCATTTGTTTTGTCTTATCATGCTTACTTGAATGCTCCTTTTGTAATACTTATTCAACACTAGTGATAGATGCATCTTGTTTAGCATTGTTAGGTGCACCGTTTTTCCCATACTTCACCATCTTAGCCAAATTATTTGTCACTTTATTTTGAGTTCTACCCACATAAATCATAATCATGTCATCCAATTTCCTCCATAACTCCTTATTTTGGGTGACAAAAATCCTCAACCTCCATGTCTCCAAATCAAAGTTCCTCATGCAATCCAAAGCTCCTACCAATATTTGATTATAACCTTGTATTACCACCCAGATAAAATTAAATGTGATAGATAAGACTTTTGCTTCATTTTTCATGGCCCTACCCAAGCATTGCAATTTCCAATAAAGCACTGTCCCAACATGATTTCTACAGACCAATCCAATTCTAGCTCTACCCAGATTACCTTTTGTAGCTCCATTAGTATTAATTTTAATCCAACCTTTTGTGGGTGTTTTCTAAGTAGATGCATCTTGATCCTCCTACACTTTGGCTTCATTTTCCATTGTTCGTATATTAGCCTAATTTTCCTCTTTAGCATACATTGCCATAATTTTTGTGACTTTTCTCCAAATGACCTGTCAGACGCCATCCAAGGATGAAAAAGTTTCTCTAAATTTTTTGCCATTTCTCTCCAACCATATTTACCACCAAATAAAGTTTAATACAAGCTTCCATTCAATATGAAGAACTTCAAATTTAAATTTGCCCCTCTTCCATCTTTCCCAAATATTAATTTGGTTCAAATCACCAATGGCTTGAATTTTATAAGCTAAAAATCATTGCTCCTAGATCTGGCATGTGAACGAACACTTAAAAATCAAGTGGTCATTTGTTTCCTCATTGGGATGGACCAATGATTTTCTTATGTCTTAGATTATCAAAAGTAAGAATTCTATTGTACATGAACTGCCAAGCAAATAAGTTTACTTTCGATCAACCCTTGGATTACCAAATATTTCTCCAATCCTCAACCTAATATGCATGAAGAGGAGGTTATGGAAGGATCTTATCATATCCATTATTCATTGTTAAATCCCAAGGCTCCCATAGCCCTAAGATAATTCATCCTCCTCATCTCTACATATGAGAAATATTTCTACCAATATTTTAGTCATGATTGGTGTCAATTCCAAAGGGATTGGAATTGGCCACTCAGCTAACTTCTTAAATTGCTTAAACCTATAATACCCCAATTTTTTGGAGTTGAAATAAATTTCAATCTTGATCCAATCCCTGATTTCCATGGCTAGTTTTACTGGTTGTAGTTCTAAGAATTCAATAATGATAGGTGGATATTGATCCCATGAATTTGTCCAAAATTGTGCCTTCTCCCCTCTTCCCACTTTCCAAAATAATCCATATTTCACTACTTAAGATCCTAACTTTAGATCCTACCATACTAGGTACCCATTACCATCCAAATGGATATGAATCACCTCATTCAAGTTCACCTATCCCAAATATTTACTAGTTAAAACTCTAATGAGTAAAGAAGTTGGTTGGGAGATCCACCTCTAATAAATATTTTGAGCCAAAGCTTTATTATTTGGCTCTGATATCCTTAGTCCCAAACCTCCCCTTGCATTAGGCTAGCTTACTTTTTTCCAACCTACTAATGCCCATTTCCTCTCCCCTTTTACTTCTCTCCATAAAAATTTTCTAGTCATTTTGTCCAACTCTTTCCATATGGTATGTTGGGCAACAAGGATAACAAATTTATAAATTGGCATGACCTTAATGATCGATTGTAGAAAAGTTAATCTACCCCAAAGGTTAACCATTTGTGAGACCAATGATTAATTCTTTCTTTGATATGATCTAAAATATTCTTCCATATAGTATATTCAATTTTTAAAATGCAAAGGGACTCCTACATAGACCACTAGGAGAGAAGTTATCATGAACCCTAAGACCTCTAAAATTATGTCCTAAAGCCTTTGATCAATATTGAAGAAGACCGCTTTGGATTTCTTATCATTTATGACTTGGTTTGTGACCCTAAGGTAAACATTAAGAGTATCTCTAATCATTCTTACTTCCCTAAGGTTGGCCACTCCCACCAATCCTATATCATCCAAAAAATATAGGTGAGTCAAAACCTCCTCACCCACCTTGATACCTATTAGCAAACCTATTGTCTTCTCCTCAAGATGAGTCTACCAACACTTCAACTAATGTTAGAAAAAGATAAGGGGAATAAATATCTCCCTAATGAATACCTTGAGTGGATCCAAATAGTTATGAGGGAAGATTATTTATTAACCCTAAGTATATCATATTAGAGACACAATTCATGACCCATTCTATCAAATATTGAGAGAAATAGAAGGTTGTCATCATCCTTTACAAGAAGCTCCACTCCACCCTATCATAAGCCTTTGATATATCTAGTTTTATGAACAATCCTCTAGTGCCAAATTTTTGCATTGAGTGGATTGCCTCCTTAGCTAGAACCACACCATCCAAGATCTATCTGCCCTTTATAAAACCCCCTTGCTCCGAGAAGATAATGTTGTTAAGGAGAGGTTTTAGCCACTCAACCATTACCTTTGTGATTATTTTATATATAACATTGCATAAGGCAATAGGTCTATAATCTGAAATATGCATTCCCTCCTCCCATTTCAAAATTAAAGTAATAAATGTATGATTTAATATTTTAAGCATTGTTTTACTACCTCTGGACTACTCTATAACAACCATGACATCCTCCTCCAAGCTATCCTACAAGGTCTAAAAAAACTCAATTGGGAAGACATCTAGACCTAAAATTTTTCTCATACTCATTCCAAAGACTACCTTCTTTATCTCATCTCTATTAATGGTTTTAAGTAGAGCATAATTTTGTTCTTCAAAGAATAGAATCTATGATAACAAGAACTTCTTTATGAGCCTCTTCATCTTGCACCATACCTTAAACAACTCAGCAAAATAATCCATTGAATGGAAATGCATACTTGGGATCGTATTAAAGGAGTGTCTGTTCTCATCTTGAACAAATTCCATCTAATCCATTTGTCTTCTAGCACAAGTAGCCTGATGGAAAAAGTTGGTGTTTCTATCATCTTCCAATAACCAAGTGGTTCTTGCTCTCTATTTCCAGTAGATATTCTCTTGGTAGTCAATGTACTCAACCACTTTACACAATTCATCATCCTCTTCTTTGAGTTGCTCTTAATTGTTTCTTCCCTGAAGATGTTTTCCACCTCACCCCATTTTGCTACCAATGGAGCTCTTTAGGCTTAGAAGTTTGACTTGTTAGCTCACCTCCATTGTTTTAGTTGATCCTTGACATAATGAAGCTGCTTGTGGACTCTAAACATTGTTGTCCCATATGTCAGTCATCCCTCTTCCCACCACTATGGGATTTTATTTTGAAGTTCCTCCTTTTGTAACCAAAATTTTTAAATTTGAATGGTTTGTGATGCTGCCCTATCTTATTACCCCCTTCCAAAATAATAGGAAAGTGATCCAAAATTGGACCCTTTAAAATCTAAAATTTTAGATTCCATTTCACAAATGCCTCCTCTGAAACTAAAAAGGGTCTAACTTCACCTTCCTACTATGTGGCTCCCTCCTCTTATTAGTCCAAGTATAGTTGGTTCTAGGACATTTAATATCCACCAAGTGTAATGCATGGACATGGGTAATTATAAGCTGATCTCTTGGATCTAAAATTGGGGTTCCCTCTTATGGATCTCTATATGATAATATATAATTAAAATCCCTAGCAACAATCTAGTATAACTCCTCCCTCGAGACTCTCACATTATGTAACGCTTTGCATTGATGAATCTAACCATCTAGGTTTTGAGCCCCATAGAAAAATATGATTAAAACTTGCTCAATTGTCACATTGTTCCTAAAATGCGATGTGAGGACACCCCTATAAGCTATATGTTCTATTTCCATCCATTCAAGATATTTTCAAAAGGAAACAATCCCTCTTGAGACCCCTTAGAAAGCCACTTCCATATGACCAACACCCCTCCAAAGTCTATTTATTGCTTTATACATGAGATCTAGCAATATTTTTGTCTCCTAGATAAGCAACAAATCTGTTTTACTTTCCTCTAAGAGTCTTCGAACAACATATTGATAGGATATGTTGTTTAAACCCCTAATATTCCATGTTCATATAATCATTGGCTACCTTAAGACTAGTAAGATTTTATTAGCCTCATCGATCCCCAATGATCATTTTATCTCCTTGAGATGCTATCAGTTCCTTATTTGATTTTTGCCCACTCCTTTAGAGCTGATATTCTTTGATCTCTTCTCCACCTGGATTATTCCTAGAGTTATTTTTTCTCTATTTTTTCTACCACACCCATGATGACATCCTTTATTATTAGTTGCTCTTGGTTATGCACTATCAATACCCCTATAATTTCTAATTTTGGTAACTCACTACGCTTTATTACCTGCTCTAGGATAGGAGGATTCAAAATATGGGCTTTAACATGGTTGTTATTATTTTTATTTTTCCCACCCACTCCTTCCATGAGTTGTTCTTCTTCATTCTCCATCAGTGTATTGAAGATTCATACCTATTTGAGGACTTGGGATGCGTTTGCTCTTTACCATATTTTTTTATTTTGGGCTATTCAAAACCATCTCCCTATGCTTCTCCTCCTTGAGAAATGTTGGATTCTTCTTTATTAAATGTACACTTACCCTCCTGAGGAAGATTCAATATTCCTAGAGGAGCCCCCATTTTTGTGATCATATTGTTTGGGCAGGATCAAGCCAAATACCCATATTTATGGCAAACTCTACACTTGAACGATAGTACCTCATAATCCAGTTACTGAATCCAAGATATTCCTAAAAGTTCAAATTTTACCTCTATCAAAAAAGGCTAGCTAAGATCCATTTCCACACATAATCTATCATAAACGAATGTGTTTCATTCCATTAGTCTCTAAAAACACCCAAATATATTCCAAGAAAATTATCAATGATTTCTAATATCTGCTCACTCTAGAACTCCATTGGGAGTGCATACAACCGGATCCAAATTGAGATAGCAGTGGGTTTAATTCATAGATCAAATCCCACTCTCCAGGGCTGAAAAAATAATATTGCCAAACCATGACTCCTCTTTTATGATTCAAAAACCCTATTTTTATCAACAAGTAAGAAAAAATAACAATAAAATATCCATTACTAATAAACCACAAAGAATACTCATGAAGAGACTCCCAGATCTATCAACCCACAAATGCAAAAAAATTAGGGTAGGTTGAGTACCCATGAATTTATAGATCAGGTCATGATTGGCTCTATATAAGATTGTTTCTTCTAAAATATTATATGTCAATCATTAGCCTTGATTCTAACTGTGGCAAACATCCATTGACTCTTTTAGATGTCAATCTTTTTTTATACACATAAAGAGCATTTTTAGTGTAGTTTTTTGTGCTTCTTCAATCTCTGTTGGAGATTTTTCTTTCAATAAATTTGCAAATGAACTTTGTATATCTAAAAGAGGATCTGGAGGCATCCCCATTAGGCCCTTCTGGGGTGGCAATATTATCTTCAATTTTGCAGCAACTAGAAAGTACTTCGTCTACCCAACCGATGCCCTAGTTTTCCCTTCAAAGTTAAAAAAAATATAAAGTATTAATAATATATATATATATATATATATATATATATATATATATATATATATATAATTATAGTATACAATATAATCATATTCAAATACGTAGATAATCACATCATCTCATAATACATAGGGACTATTGTTAATAGACATTTTAAAATAAAACATTAATAACTGTTTTTATCATAAACACTTAGATAACCACATTGTCTTGTATTATTATGAATTAGTAGAAATTTTTAAATAAAACATTAAAAAATTTAACAAATATTCTCCTTGTATGTTAGGGTATATTGGACAAACACATACTCATATTGCCTAAGAACTAGTATATTGTTCATTATCTATTATAATACATATTATAATGTATATTGTCTTTAAAAATAGTTTTTTAATTGGATGTTATTTATATCTATGAATTTTGATTTTTTAACATAACAAGTAAAATATTTAATGATCTTTTTATAAATAAGTCATATGTGCCTTGTATTGGGGTCACTCTCATCAAAACACCAAAATATTATATTTGCTATTAGGTCACCATATTTAATTTACCTCTTTATCAAAGATATTTTTTAATTTTATTTTCTATTAAATATATTGTTCAACATTTCTTAAATAAAAATGATGTCAAGGAGTTCAATATATTACCTCCAATAATAGATGATGAATATCAACAATAGTATTATCTTTTATCCAATTCTCACATCCATTTTTATTGATAGCATTAATGATAATTTGTGAATAGCCCTCAATTAAAATATTTTGATATTTTTCAATTGTAATTTTAATCCTTGTAAGAAGTGCCTTAGGCTCTACATAGTTGTTATTTAAAGGTCCATATGATTCTCAGTAAGTGAGGAGAATGTTGCCTTCATTATTTCAAAAAATGCCACCACATATTTTTCCTAGATTTTATTTGGAAGCACTATCAAAATCAATCTTGATAAACCCAATTTTTGGAAATTTTCATTTTACCATAGATTGAAGTAGATCCCTTGTTGGTCAAAATTTTATTAACAATCAATATATCACTTAGGTTTGAAATCCATGGCGACCTCCAGCTCTAGACGAGAGGTCACCTCTTCAACTTCTCACTCCATCCTTGGCCCTTGTTGTGGTTTTCCAAGCAGATATACTTTCTTGTGGATTTCTAGGTAGATCTCTTTATTTTCTAGCGGATTCGTAGTGAGTTAAGGAGGTGCGAGAGCAAGAGAACTCCCAATTTGGGTAGGAGGTCACCTTTTCAATTATTGCTCCCTCCTTGGCTCTTCTTGCAGATTTTTAGGCAAATCTCTCCTTTCTTGTGGATTTTTAGGCGGATCTCCTTTTCTTTTGGTGGATCCATAGCATGTTATGGAGGTGCCCCAATGTTGGATCAAGAGGCATCTCGATCTGGATAGGAGGTCACCTCTTCAACTTATTACTCCCTCCTTGTCTCTTCCTAGGATTTCTAGGCGGATCTCTTGCTTTACCATGGAATTCCAGGCAGATCTACTATTTTTCCTAGGCTTTCTGGCCCTTCTTGTCACTGCTTGGTTATTAGAGGGCCTCCAAGACCTTTTCTACTTCTTCCTGAGGTGCTACAGAAAGTCTTCATGGGTGATGTTGCGCGATCGAACAAACCTGATTTCTTGACAGGGTGTGGGAGTTTCCATTCTTGCTCGATTTGGGGGTCTGTATAGCTCTTCCCTGTTTTTCTTTGGCCATGGGGTGGGGCCATGCACTTTACTACCTATAGGGGAACCTCTTTGTTCATCTCTAGATCTTGGCTTTGCTTTAGAGTGGGCTCCAGTTCATTCGTTTTGCTTGCCAGGATGGTCATTCGCTAGTGTTTCTAGGCTTGGGAGAGGCCCTGATTGTTCTCAATTGAGTGATTCCCTTGGTTTGTAGTTCATGGATGGTGGTTTAGGGTTTTTGGTGGTTTCAATTTATTTTTATTGCTTTCTGGGATGGTCTCTCATGGGTTTCTAGGGCTTGGGGGAGGCCCCGATTGTTCCTTGTTAAGAGTTTTCCATTGTTTGTGGTTCATGGTTGGCATTTTAGAGTTTTCAACGGATGCATTTCTCTTGATCTACTTGCCAGGATGGTCATTCACTACCTAATATAGGCTTGGGGAGACCTCAAATTTATAGTTGAGTGTTTCCCATGGCTGGAGATTTGGGGATTGTGTCCAAGGGTTTCTGATGGAGTCCTTATCTTATTCTTTTTTGGTCTTGGATGGGACTATGTGCTACATTGTATTGCATAAGTGCTTCGTGGTTTCTCTATTGGTGGTAGGGTTAGGGTTGGGCATCCTCTCTTACCAAGGTTTGTCTTTGACTGTGCTTCACCTTTCTTCTCTAGGAGATCACAGGGAGGCTCTTGCAGATGATCCAATGTTATTTATGTATGGCCCTAGGTTGTTTTGCGAATGAACCTATGCTGGTTGTTGGGTGGCCCCTTTTCTTTTGTAGATGGTCATGTTTTAGTTGTGAATGGTCCTATGTCATTTGTGTATGGTCCTAACTCATTTGGAGATGGTCCTATTTTGGGTTGTGAATGGTCTTGATTTGTTTAGCGGATGGTCCTATTTCATTTATGGATGGTCCTGTTTCATTTGCGGATGGCCTTCTAATTATGAGGTTTTCTCTTGTGTGGGAAAACCCTTTTCAAATTGGTGTGAGGTTTTTCTCTTATACGAAAAAACCCTTTTCAAATTTGTGTGTACCTGTGAGGTTTTCTCTGTTGCCCCTGCAAGGGCTTCTCTTCCCAGCTTGTGTGGCTTCCTCCCTTGCTCCTGCGAGGGCTTCTCTTTTTATTTTTTAGCTATTGTTGTCCTATAGCCCATAGAGGGTCTTCTTATTTAGTTTTTTTTTGGTTGGGAACTCTTCTCCCAACCTTCATCTTCTTGTAAAAGGTTACGGGATCCTTTCAAAACCCCTCTTACCAATAAAAAAAAGTAGATCCCTTGTTATAATATCATTGTTGCTCATGATTCCTTTCATGTCTTTTCAAATATTATAATAAAGTTGTTAGCAATTTTTTATTTTCCCTACTTGAGACTTCCAATGAGAACCATATCTGTAAACATTTTGCAAGGGGGACAATACTATGGTTCCAAACTTGGGCATGATTTTGAGATCTATTTTTACAAATTCTATTATTCCTTTCAAGCCATGAATTCAAACAAATAATGGCAGGACCAAATACTCCATAAAATACATAATACTTTAGCTTTGAAATAATTAATCCAATATTTCATCAACTCTTTCAATGTTGATGGAGCTACTAAATATATACTCATATCCTTTAAAAATTAGCCCTAAATTATGTGAGCAAAGGGACAATGAAAAAGTCAAAGGTTTGATGTTTCTGTAAAGTAGAAAAATATCAACACCAATAACATAAATGAATCAAAACAAACAGTTATGTGCACACGAAATGAATAATATCATATATTATCAAATGAGGGAGCCTGAATCTCCACTTTATACATAAATGTACCCCAAGTTAGGGGTTGTAAAATAATATTTGCTTTGATACAATAATTACAATAGGAGAGGTAAAACCCTTGCTCAAACAAGTGTGGTATCTTTAGATCTTCTTCGCTCCAAACAAGATGTGAGTGGGCTTGTGTATCCACTACGGGACCACTCCAAGCTGCAACAACTATCAATGAAATTTCTTCCTGTATCTGCACACAAACAAGTCACAACAAAGAGTCAGTAACACCTGCGGGCCTCCATGGTGTGAGATCCACTAAAAATATACATGTAGAACATAGTGTAAAATATTGAAAAATGTAAGTTAAGTATTCAAATTAAATTCCTTATCAAAATAAACCTGAATCGTTGGATATACGCTTCTACTGGTTCATTCTAATGTCGTACGAAAACCCAACAACGTTCAAGGATTGGTTTGCAGATGCTATAATAAACAAACGATGATGGCTAGGGTTTGTGTAAATGCGAATGATGTTTTGTTGCTAGTATTTTTCTCCTCCTTTATTTTTTCTTTTCCTCCTATATTTTTTTTATAATTGCTTTATTTAATGTTGGGGTTTCGGCGATGGCAACGAGTGGCCAGGATTAATTCATGATCATCGATTGAGATTGCAATTTGGTAAATGACACAAATTGTATTTAGTGAGTGGCAAGGATTACGACATGGATTGCTAGGATGGAGTTTTTATGAACGACCTGGATTTATTTATACACATATATATACATAAATATATATAAATATAAATATGAAATATTTATATATATATATATATATATATATATAATGAGTGGCTAAGATTTGATGATGATAAGTGGATAATGAGTGGCTAAGATTTGGTTTCTACAGATACCCCTTTTTGGATCGTATTACGTGAAACTTAACGTGATGCAAAAATAAGAGATACATTTTTGGTGGGATGGACTCTCTTCTCAGTGCACAAGAATATTCTAAAAAATTTATGGTCGTAGCTTACCCCTCGATTGGTGAATGGGTGAAGAATAAATCTCACAAGCCAATTGACAAAATGTGGATGATGCAATGAATATGAATGATGCAATAGATGTGATGAATTGATTGATTCTATTTTTGCCCTAACAAAAAAGGCTTTTTTATTGGATGATGCTACCTTTGCCCTAGCAGGAAATGGATTGTGATGGATTGATTGACTCTGTGTTTTTTATTTGATAGAAGGAGGTTTTGAAAGTACCTCCAAACCTTTTACAAACTAGATCTAGTCACCAAAAAGGTAACATCAAACTACAATGAAACAAACAACAGATAAATTTAAACAATAAAAATAGACTACTGCTCAATCGAGAGAGAAATTGATAAACCAACCACCAACCGAAACAAGAACACCACACAATTTGAAACTAAAAAAATGTGCCTATGATTTATAATAAATCTACCAACTGCCCAAGCAATAGGATCTAAAAAATTGAACAATATGTTGAAATTTGAATTCTAAATTTAAAACTTCCACTCAACATGGATCCGCGCCCAAACGAAGATTGAAATCAAAAATTTTGATCAACATGGGAACCAATAAACCCCTACATCCAACAACCCTGCAACATGAAAACTACCCAAATATTAAATTTGACGACCCCTATTACTGTGGAAAATCTATAAAACATAGAGCCAACCCAACAGGAGAAAAACAAGATCCTACTCGAAATACCACTCGAGCATCGACCACCAAAGATATAAAAATGGAAAGACCTCTTGAACGTCAACCACTGGAAAAATATAAAACTAAAAAGAGCATCCTCCCATCACACCAAAATAGGGCACCAAAAAACCACGATAAATATTAAACCAAAAAAACATCGTGGTTTTGCAACCAACCTATCAATCTGCATAGAGACCTAAAATACCCTGTACAAGATGAGATAATCTGAGACCCTAGATCCCTAAAGAAACATAGAAACCTTGCCAAGAACCAAAGATCATCTAAAATCCAATACCAATGAACCCATGCTCCACCAATCCCAACCCAAAAAAAAATGAAGAAAGAAAGGATCCAACATCAAAAAGCCACCAACAAGAATGAAACAGGGATCCAAAACCAACAACAAACATCCCATGGACCTACTTCAATCAGAGACCAAGCATTAGATAAACCAAACACACCCAACAACAAAGGTGGTTACAAAATGGAACTAAGCATTCAAAAATAAAGCACCAAAAACCCTAGGAGTACTTCGAAAGAAATAAAATCCAACCAGTCCAAGGAGTTGGGACAAACAACTGGCCCACACCAGCAACCCAAGCCCAAAATTTGTGTTTACCCCATGTTTGGGGTGATTCTATGCTATTGAAAAATATACCTTTTGGTGTCATTGAAATGCAAAGTAAATGATGAAGTAAAGGAACCTAGTTCACTACCCAGTGACCCCACAAATTCCTTAATGCAAAAATGATGAAGTAGGAATTTTTTCATATTTGTAACCCCACAAAGAGGGTATCAATGAGAACATTGAGAAAATTAGTCAAAACACATTCTCACTCGAGAAATAAGGGATCCCAAATGATTTTTTTTTCAAACAAGATGATTTTGGATGATGATATGAGCAGGCATCCTTATGGTGATCTACCCATCCTATCGAATTGTATAGATAACCAATCACTGCAATCACTTAGGGAATATAGTAAATCATTAGATACAAGGTTCACTTGAGATGATGATGATGCAAGATAATGATTTGAATGTATTGTGGTTATGTGTTGTTTTTGTGGAGTGTTTGATTATTTGGGGCCTTTTGAAGGGAAGCACATGAGAAGAGATGAAATGATGAAAGCAATGAAGTAGATGATGAAGGTGAAAATGATTGGAATGAAATCATTTTTTTTGCACAAGCATCCTTATGGTGATCTACCCATCCTACCATATTGCATGGATAACCAATTGCTACAACTGCTAGATCACTAGATATGAAGTTCACTTGAAGATTGTTTGACCAAAGAGGTTAGGCACTCTGGAGATTTTCAAATGAAATGTAACTAAAGGTGTTAGGTGCCTTTGGATATTTTTGAACTGAAATGTGACCAAAGGTGTTAGGTTTATTTGGAAATTTTTGAACTGACATGTGGCCAAAGGTGTTAGGTGCCTTTGGAGATTTTTGGACTAAAATGTGACCAAATATGTTGGATGCCTTTGGAGCTTTTTAGATTGCATGTGACCAAATGAGTTTGATTTCTTTGGAGCCTTTTGTAATTTTGGTATGCGTGTTTTGAAATGAATGCAATTGGTGATGATGTGTGCAAATTAACGAATGGTGTTGATGCTCTAATGAGCCTTTGTAGAGGTTTTAGAATCTTGTTTGACCAACTTTATCTTTGTTGCTTAATCAAGGACATCCACATCCAATGATGGGATATGAAGTGGAAGATTCATGTAGTGATGAGACTATGGTATGAATGCGATGTTGTGACTTATGGGTGACTGATCTAGAATTTTTTTATAGAGACTCAAACATCCTAATGATTTTTAACAAACTCATTAAGTTCTATCGAATACCTGAGAGACCAAATGTGTGTGTAGTGATTTTTTATTTACCAATCATGAGCATGGTGATGACTCAATTCAATCAAGAACCAATGTGTGTGCAAGTGAATTCATTTACCCATATTGAGTAAAGTGAGATGAAACCTACCATGAAGAAAACAAGGAAGCTAACTTGTCCTTATGTATGGTCAAAGGTCTCTTCAAGAGAGACGTGTCACCACGCTTGAGCATACTCCACTACCAGGCAAGATTCTATAGACCCAATGGATATTAACTCCATAGTCCACTGAAATGATCTTTAAATTTTTGGGAATTAGACTACATAACCATCTAGATGGAAATGTAGTGCTATCCTTACTACTTAGGGATATGTGGTGTGTGATTTGTAAAAGAGTTAGAACTTTGGGGAATCAAATTCTCAACCTAGGTGTGATGAGAATTTTACCCTATCCTTACTACTTATTCTTTTATTTGGAAGTGTTTTTAGTGGTGAAGACCAGTGTTTTTATTTTGGACTATGTGCATAATGGGACAAGCAAAGATTACTTTTTTGCTTCGAGATTCAACCCAATCATGGTGTTATTAATAGGTTTTGTATGTGTTTGGTTCAATAATGTTAGATTCAACTCCTAGAACTCAAGATTTGCTTATTGAAAATGTGCTTTTGTCCTAGAGAAAACTCAACATGCAATGGAGGTTTCTGGAACACAAGGAGTAGTTGAGTGACAGAAAATACCTAGTGGTGATGGAATTTTATGGTAAATGATGATATGACTTATAAAATGGTGAAATAAGATGGATGTTAACTGGAGGGGGCCCCTATTTAATACTTTCTGGGTTAAAATTATCTAAAATAAGCAAATGAATTATAATATGGTGGATGAAATGCATCGAAATGACATGAAAGTGATTATGCAAACTGGATGTATGGAATGAAGTACGGAGGAATGATGCTCTTTTTTTAATATTTCTAATTTTTTTAATTTTTAATTTACATATTTTACATCATATCTCACTAAATTGGACAGGGTGGCGATGGATGTTCACCAATTGGCTCATCTCGCTTCCTTGGAAGGAGTAATTGAAAGATGGGTTGGTGGATGGGAAACATTCTAAGATAGTACTCATCCTATTCGGTGAATGGTATGATTGGGGTTGATTCCTCTTTGAATTCATCTGAAGCTATCAATATAATGTCGTATTCTTTATATAATTCATCCTCAAAGTTATCATTATCATTATTTTCCTCTTCATGACCTAGATTGAGGCATTGAAAGGCTCGTTCAAAAGAGGAAGTGGAAGATTGTGGGTTGTATCCTAGATCAGAATAGTCATGCGCTTCTCAATATTTAGGTTCAATAATATCATACATACCCTATTCATATCATATTAAGTCATGTCCTTGCCAATTAACCTAACAAAAATATATGATGGGAAATAAGAATTGGTCATGTGTCAGAGGTTGGTACTGGACAACTACTTAGGTTCATTTGGTGGAAGTGGATCGAATGATGAACTAACCCCCCATATACAAAATTTATTTTGTTTGAGGATGAACCCATGTTTTATACTGCTCGACCATTATCCCTAATAGTTTCAATGTTGAGCGGTGTGACTATGACATCTTGAACCACATACTCGCCAATAATAGGATTAGCAAGATGGACTGCAACTTGTGTGGATGATGATGTGGATGGAGTGGATGTGGAGATGTGGGACTCAGAAGTGGCTTATGGCTTGAATGAGGGGAGAGATGTATGTTGGAATGGCATCTCATAATCTATCAAATCAACTTGTGAGACATCAACTAGTGGAGATGAATATGGATTTGGCTGAGGAATTTGATGGATGGTTAATGATTCTGGTATAGATGAAATGGTGTTGAGTGCTTGTAAAATAGGTTTTATAGATGATGATGAATGAGTGGTGATTGGTGATGTGGATAATGTGGAGGGATGTCCCCCTTGCATGGATGTTGAAGGTGATGATTGGGTCGACCACATGTACATGGTATCAACTATGTAACATAAGGGTGGAGTATTCATTTTGAGGAGGTATGTTCAAAGGCTGAGGATAATCAATATACTAGTCCCAATTCAATTTCCAAATCGTACAACCGTACGATCCTTCAAACTACCCTTTTATGCCCAATGAGCATCTTGTACGAAAGTCAAATGCGTACATTGTACGATCTCAAATCCATCATATACTTTTCACCCCATGGAAGTTAGCCTTTTCCTTGGTAGTCTTCAGGAACTCCATCATCTACTTTTCATGGTCCAAGGCACTCTTTTTCAACTTCTCCTGCCAGTGAGCTTTTGCTTGAGCTATCGCCTGAAGTTCTTCATTCTTTTCAGTAATGATCCATAGGTGGTGATTAATATCAACCTCCATAGCTCGAATACTATCTTCCTTGGTTTTCAACTGAGCTTGATTTTCTAGGACCATCTCATTCATTATTTTATTATCCTTTGTCAACTCCTCTATTTGCTTGGCTTGTGTTGCCATTTTCTCACTCTTTTCAGCCAACTGATTTGTCATCTATTCATCCTTTGCTTTGAGTTGTGCTTCCAAATCCTTAATAATGTCCTCTACCATATGTGATATATGTCACTTTTCCTCTTCAAGCATGTTAAGTCTAGATTTAGACTTAGTTATGATGCCTGACAGATCTTCCTGTAGTTTCTTTATTTTCTCTTCTACCATAGCTCTGCTTTTCTACAGTTCTTCTTCCATTGCGGCCAATTTATTTTGAGTGGTTGTAGTCTCCTTCTTCTGAGCCTCATTGAGTTGATAGATTTGTTCCAATCCTATGCTCAACCACTCTATCCAATGTGTTAGGAAGTTAAAATTCCTTAGGGTGATAGCCAAACCTGTAGCAACCCTCTTATACTCCAACTCTACCGTGTTCATGGGACAGGTCGAATAATTGGCTTTATCCAAGTACATCCTTGGGTTTTTCTTGTAATTTGTTATCACCCCTTATGGCAAGTCCTATCTTCCCAAAATTGTTGTTACCTCTTCCCTGGGTAACCTCCATGGATGTTGTACGTGAATTTCAGCAATTCTGCTTGTACGCTTTGCACTGTTCACCCATTCTATTATCCTTTCTAACTTGAGAGACACTTGTTCTTCCCATAACTTCAATTCTCCCATGTGGCCAACACAAAATTCCAATATGGTGCTATTAATGATATGGCCTAACTGAGAAAAGAAGTATTTCACCTTATCATCTATTCCACGTGCATCCTCCTCAATTTCAATTCTGTCGAACCGTGATACTTCTAGAAGATAATTGGATTGGATCCCCATAGTTCTTCTTCTGTAGGAGTCCCTTCATCTTACTCTTCCATGTGGTGGCTAGAGATTCCTCCAAGTTCCTAAAGTGCTCTTTGAGTGTCTATTTTTTCCTATGGTGGATCTTGTTATTTCGTCTTCTCTGTCTCTACCTTCTCTAGTACTTTCACAATCTCCTATTGAGATTGTTGTTGCTCAACTTGTTCTTGGGCTTCTTTCTATTCTATAAGCCCCACCTATTATTTTTTTGTATTATCCTGGGCTACTTCTTGTTCTATACTACCCACCTATTGTTCTTTTGTCACTTATTCCTCCTGATCCTAGTGGATGTCCATTGTTGTGACCTATTCAAAAACAAGTTCTTATTTTTCCTGTGATGTCTCTATATTTTTTGGTGCATCTATCTTACTCGAGCCTCCTCTCACAAACATGTAACAAGGATTTTTCTTGGACTCTTCCTTTGTGCTATATATTCTTACTTTCATTCCCTCCTGAGTAGTGGTTGTTTCTTCTTTATCTACCTTGAGTTATTTAAAATTTTTGAAAGTGTCCATCTGCACAAATTGTTGGAATATTTGTAGATATGTCACTATTATTTTGGCCTCTGCCCAACACAACTCATCCAGTTTCATCTCTTTCAAGTTTGACTATTCTTTTTCTTGTTGGTTTTCCTATGATGTAGGCTCTTCTCATACTTTTGGAACTGGATTGCTCACCATTCTTTCATGTTGTCTCCTTGTTTTATCTGTATTACGCTTCCTTGCCTCTCCTCCCTTTATTGAATGGGTGACTGCTCCTACTGCCATTGCCTAGGTGCTTGTTGTTATAGCTCCTGTTCCAACTATCTAGACCTTTTTCTTTGATGATGTACATATTCATATTCCTCCAGAGTAGTATCCTCTTGAGCTCTACTGGTCCATTGCTCGCTCCTCATTCAAGATCTCTTCGAGGTCTCTTTTGGTATTGGTACTAACTTAGCCCATATCAATATCGTTGGTTGTCCTTCCCCAATTTCTTGAGGTATTTTCAAACCTGGAAACTGGATCTCTTCTTTCGTAACTGCATTTAATAACAATCCAATAGCATGGAAAGTCATTCCAAAGTTCTTTGGTTTATTTTTAAGTACCTCATGCATTTTTCTTTCTAGATAGGTACCCTAATCATACTGAATTACCTTGGTGATACCTTCTACATACTATGCTATCCAAATTAGCATTTTTGTGGCCATTATATCTCCTATCAGTCAAGCCATGACTGTATTTATAGCACACGACCAATGTTCCCCTTTCAACTGGCTCTGTTTGATTTCACATGTTTCTACACTCGAGATCTTTGCCTTAGTCAATGACGTGACAGTGGTAAGTATAGTGACGATGTGGTATGCCTATATTAGATCTACCAATATATTTACTACCTCCATACCATACTTTGGTAAGCCAAATATCTTTCGAAATGTCTCTGCAAAAATATCTACCTTCACTGATGTCTTGCCCACATTGACATAGGTTATTCTGGCTTTAGGGTTATACACCTGAACTATCTGTAATAAATATTTATGGAAGAAGGACTTGTGGAATGGTGGAACTTGTGCAATCATGGTTATACCAACATCCTCGAATGTCTTCCTCCAAGGATGATGCTTATTTTTCCTATCACTCCACCACTTCCTGCATGTATCTGCTCCATGTTGTACAAATGTGATATTTGTAACTTCAACCTAAACCTCTTATTTTCCACTAATAATATTCTCCTATTGATCTAGTAGATGTACTTCACTTCTCATTTCCCTCCATGATGTCCTTTCTTGTGTCATTTTCCCCTCTTGATACCTTGGTGGTATTCTTCTCAGATTAGCCTACCAATGTCTCTACCCCCTCCATGGCCTATATCCTCTTCTCCTCCAAGGTCAATTACCATGCCACTTGTAGGACTGAAACTTCCATCCTTCGTGTTGTTGTGGGTATGCTTTTATCTCATTCAGGAGACCTAGTGACCTCTCCACCCTATTGGCTGCAATCCACCTTAATCGACGTCCAAACTCTTTTGTTGAGATCATTCCTCTACCATCTCATCGATTAACTTAGTACCTAAATATCACCATTTCCTTAATCAGAAGTGTACCTAAGATCCTATGAATTATTGTAAATTGTACAATGTCTCTTCTTTGTACCATTGTACGGTTCTTACCTTCACTAGATGCTTCTAGATCGTACACTACTCACTTTCCCCAATAATTCGATTTTCAGCCCATCATAACTCCTCCAAATCGTACATCTACAACCTAAAATTGTACAGTGGAACAATACTCTGTACGATTTTGCTTTTAGACTACCTTCCCCTTTGGAATTCGTACGATTTCGTATGAATCCATACGATTTGCTAAAAACTGCCAAAATTGGCCTGAAAATCACCTAAACTATGCTATCTTGCTTTGAAATCGTACGTTCCCCCTCTGAAATAGTACAGTACAATATTTCAACCTTAGGTTGTGAAAATTTTAAAATTTTAACCTCCTTTACCAAATATTTCACCAACCCATTTTTCGGATTGCCTCGATCTTTCTTTCCAATGCTTTTTAGGGCAATTTTCCAACTTCTCCGCCTCTAGCGCAATTTATTTTCAATTGATGATTTTTTTGCTATACTTAACGACTGTACGGACTTCTCCTTCCATTATTTTCTTTTTCCAGATCTCATTTTTGCCTGATTCTTCTATTTTTAGGGTTTAAATCTTCACTTTCCTTGTAATTTCCATCGTTCGACTCCAATTTCTCACTTCTTCGAACCCTACTCTG
Organism: Wollemia nobilis; assembly: GCA_028583015.1. NCBI lineage: Eukaryota > Viridiplantae > Streptophyta > Pinopsida > Araucariales > Araucariaceae > Wollemia > Wollemia nobilis. The sequence goes on along the minus strand of JAQPPZ010003172.1, from coordinate 3,413,088 downwards.
CCATTTATCACCTATGGTTCATACTTGGATGTTTTTTGGTGTATATTATTCATATTTCTTACTGAACTTTGAATTTTTCTTTTTAACGGAGTAAAACCCTAATTTCCTCTTCTGCTCCTCTGATTTAATTTCTCTAAAAATGAAAAGTACTCCTTGGTGCTAATAAAAATGGGTCCTTCTAAGTTTATATTGCTGATGAAATTGGCTGCCCATATGGTCTTCTCCATTCAATTGCACGCTTTCCACCTTCGTCCTCCTGGAAAATTTGAATTCTCGCTTGTACAAATGAAATTGCAAGTTTTCTTTCTATTTAAAGAAATTTGAAACCCTAATTAAACCCTAACCAATTTATCCTGAATTGCACCACTTTGCACTTTTTCCCTCCATATTGCACGGATGATTGACAACTCAACGTGTTTTTGAAAAATTTGTCTTTTTCTCCCGCTTTTTCTTCCAACCGTTGCTTTTTCCCGCACATGCCGCATTAAATGGGTAGTTGGAAATCGTATAACATGCCTAAAATCATTCAGTGTAAGATCCAAATCTACAACATGTCACTTTGTATGATTCTCATGTCTTGTTGTCAATTTTGCTTGTACAATCTCATAACTTTGCTTTTGTACGATCTTATACTTAGAGAATTTTTCAATTTTCTCTCTCTGAAGAGGTCGTTGTTTCTGGTTTTCAACCCACTTCCTTCTTAATTGTGTCCTGAGGAATTTTCATAATTAAGGCACTTTATTTTTCTTTTTTCTTTTTTTTTCAATCCTAATCTATTCACACTTGTCGTCCTTGTATGATACCATCAAATTCTTCTCTTGGAGGTTCAACTATAACTTTTTGAGTGGTTGTGTTGCTTGTCAGTATTTGTTCCCTAGGCCGATTCATATCCACTTGTGATGTTACCAAATTTCTTGGCCTTTCTCCTCTGTGTGTACAATTTGGAATTATACAATTGCAAGCTGGAGTATCCTCACCTGGTGTCCTTTCCCCTTATCGCATAGGTGATTGGTCCCTTGGTAGCAGTGTCCTTACTACTCTACTATCATTCGAGCGACTTCTCCGCCTATCCCCTCAGATCAATTCTAGCTCTAGACTTGGCGATTAGATTCTTAGCTATCCCTGGTTTCTTTCATCTACAAAATGCACTCTTCCTCTACCAGTAAGGCCTCTACCACGTGAGTTTCTCCTCCGTATTATTCCTCTTGACGATGAGTTTCTCTGTGCTAATGGCGATTCCTACCTTTCATGGAGTAAGCCTCTACCACCCATTACTTATTGGGGTCCCTATCGTATTAAGGCTATTTGTCTCCATGTACGTCACCTTGCAGGATTTGGCAAGATTTCCCTCATTCTTGATAATCCTCACAGATTCCTTGTCCAACTCATATAAGCTAAGGGTGTATCTCCTACCCATCTATGAGTAGGGGGTCAAAATCTTCCTCGCGCTCTTCCTACTCTAATTGTAACATCACCTTGTATTTTTTTATTTCGTAGTTGAATACCTCCCCCCCTTCCTAACTGAAGCCTTCAGGTTCTTTATCTATTTCTTCCTCCCATTATTCGGGGATCAAGAGTTATCTCTACCGACTCAATGTTGGCTAATGGACTTCTACTTCTTCTTGTACTCTTTGACAATTGTTGTAGTGCTATGATTCTCTGATCCACACGTGCTAGTCGACGTCTCCATATTATTTCCTCTAAGTTTCTTTGTGGGGATGATGTTGCCAAAAATTCTCTATATGCATAAGAAAAGTCCATCTCAGAACATGAGTGATTCTGATTCTCCTCGCTCTGTTCTACCCAATCCGTTGGTAAATTCATCATTCTCTCTAACATCTATACTTCTCTCCTTTGTCTTCTCAACTGTCGATAGGCTATTATATATTCTTGTGGTTCAAGGTTGGTTTGATGTCCCTGTGGTCTCTTGATTTGTCGCTACATTGTTATAGATGTTATGGGATTCTGGTTACCTCGAGGGTTCTGAGGGTTTTGTGGATGATCATCTTCATCACTATTTTCTATACTTGGTTCCATTACTAGACAATGAATTCCTTAATTACTAGAGTCACTCAATTCCAGTAGTACATTACCTTATGATTTGGGTGATGTAGTTGCCTCTTCAATGTCTCACCACAACATCTCTACATCTTCGTTTGTCATTGGTGGATCACTCGGTGGTACCTGTAAACTTGTGCTTGCACCATCATTTTGATATTCACACAATGACACTGAGAGGGGGGGTGAATCAGTGTAGCTATTAATATTCAAATCTACAACATTTAAAATTGAAGCAAAGAGAACTTGAAAACCAGAAAAGCAAATTGAACAAGAGAGCACACCACAACACTCAATATACCGAGGTTCACCAATTTGGCTACTCCTCAAAAATGACTGCTTGGACTCCAATCCAAATCCAGTCTTTGCAAAATACCAATTTTACAAACACTTTACCAGCATCTACCGGAAGGAGCACCAACCCCTTAATTTTCTGCTGCAACAGATAGGAGCACCAACCCCTAGTACCAAGCACCAACTTGGACTGCAATTCTGAGCAATTTAAAATGACATAAAAATGTCTTCACTGTTTATACAACCCTGACTGGTCTGCAATAAAACACACTCTGCACACACTCACGGCTCTGCTTATTTCTCTCTTGGCTTTCTTCTAACCCTCTTTTCTCTGTAATTTCACTCTTACAGCAGCAACTTAATTCTCTGCATGACTGTCCTTTTATAACCCCTTTTTCTCATTGAGACTCTTCGTCTTCTATCACTTTTCAATCCTGCATGCAGTCGAATGACATACTCTAACTGTTCGAATTCTTTTCTCCTCTCCATAAGCGGCTGTTCGAATCCTTTTACGATCCTGCATATACGGTTGTTTGAATGCTGCAAATACGTCTGTTCGAATGCTTTTACGATCCTGCATATTCGACTGTTCGAATTCTACAAATACGGCTGTTCGAATACATTTTTGATTCTCCATATGCGACTCTTCGAATGCTTTTCCAATCATGCATATACAGTTGTTCCAGTGCATTTCCAACACTTGTCAATGTGTAACTACAGATCTGACTCCAGTTACTTCTTACGTAACTGGCTGCATGATTTTCCTTTATGCTTTTTTGACACGTGTCACCTTGCATGCTTCTTCGGCATTTACCACCAAATCTTTACCTGTCGTGAAATCGTGACATTTCGCCCATTTGACTTTTTCTGGCCTGTTGACCGTGAAAACCTGACCTGTCGTGATATCACGACGTTTTCGCCTCCTCGACCTTATCTTGGCATGCACTCATGAAAATGGAACATGTCACGAAATCGTGACACTTTGCGCTTCCGTACACTCTGCTTCGCTTGTAGCCGCGAAAATGGAACATGTCACGAAATCGTGACACTTTGCGCTTCCGTACACTCTGCTTCGCTTGTAGCCGCAAAAATGGAACATGTCACGAAATCGTGACACTTTCCTTCGTACACTCTCTTCCCAAATGAACATGTCGAAAATCCGACATCTTTCTCTTCCGTACACTCTCTTCCCACGAAAATCGACATGTCATGAAATCGTGACATCTTTCTCTTCCGTACACTCTTCTTCGCAAACTCCAGCGAAAATCTGACATGTCACGAAATCGTGACATCTTTCTCTTTCGTACACTCTTCTTCGCAAACTCCAGCGAAAATCTGACATGTCACGAAATCGCGACATCTTTCTCTTCCGTACACTCTTCTTCGCAAACTCCAGCGAAAATCTGACATGTCACGAAATCGTGACATCTTTCTCTTCCGTACACTCTTCTTCGCAAACTCAAAATGACATGTCGCGAAATCGTGACATCTTTCTCTTCGTACACTCTTCTTCAACTCAATAAATACATGTCACGAAATCGCGACATCTTTCTCTTCTAGCTTTTCACTATGTCGCAAAATCGCGACATCTTCTTTTCTTGCTTTTTCCCATGTCGCGAAATCGTGACATCTTCTTTTCTTGCTTTTTACCATGTCGCGAAATCGCGACATCTTCTTTTCTTGCTTTTTACCATGTCGCGAAATCGCGACATCTTCTTTCTTGCTTTTTACCATGTCGCGAAATCGTGACATCTTCTTTCTTGCTTTTTACCATGTCGCGAAATCGCGACAATTATCCTTGAACTTTCTCTCTTCGGCCATGTCGCGAAATCGTGACAATTTTGCTTGCGCCTTCTCTCTCCTCGGCCATGTCGCGAAATCGTGACATTTTTCTTTCTGCCTTCGGACTTCTCAACCTGTCGCGATATCGCGATAGAAAACATGTCGCGATATCGCGACAGTTTTCTTACTTGTCTTTTTCTGCAAATTTTTGAATCTGGGTCACTTATGTTTTCTTGAAAATTCATTGTACTTGATCTGACTGACTTCAGAATTCTTGTCCATTGCTTCAATCGCATCAATTTCTGTCCGTGTTGACAACAATGACAATACTTTTGCTGCACCTTGTTCAACAATCTCCCCCTTTGGAATTGTTGGCAACACTTATGCACTCTCCTGTAATTCTTCTCCCCCTTTGACAATAATACCAAAGGGCCGCCTGCAGACTCCCCCGAGTCTATGCACACCACTCTGAGACAAATGTTGTTATAGTTAGCAAAAATCATAAATATAAGCAAAACTATAAGTATAGGCATAAATGCACCCCTGAGAATGTGATCCCAAATGATAGTCAGTTCTTGGGAATTGTGACCACTCCCAACTTATTTCGAAGGTACTCAAAAACATCCTTGGGCAATGGTTTTGTGAATATATCACCTACTTGCTCTGTAGTTGGAACAAAATCCAATTTGACCTCTCCTTCCGCAACTTTATCCTTCAAGAAATGATACCGGATTGCAATATGTTTGGTTCTTGAATGCATAATTGGATTCTTGGATATGTTGATAGCACTAGTGTTATCACATTTAATTGAAATTGGCTCTTTGAAATGAATACCAAGATCTTTCAACGTTTGTCTCATCCATAATATCCGTGTACAGCATGTTGTTGCTGCAATGTATTCTGCCTCTGTAGTGGATAGAGAGACTGATTCTTGTTTCTTGCTATGCCATGCTACCAACCTGTCTCCAAGATAAAATGCTCCTCCACCGGTACTCTTTCTCGTCATCAATACATCCTGCCCAATCTGCATCGAATATGCAATCAAAGTGAAGTCTTTACCTTTTGGGTACCACAACCCATAATCCATAGTACCCTTGAGGTACCTGAAGATCCTCTTTACAGCTGTCACATGAGTTTCTTTGGGACTAGCCTGAAATCTTGCAACCATGCATACTGCCTGTAATATATCTGGTCTAGTGGCTGTTAAATACAGCAGGCTTCCAATCATAGACCTGTACATTGTTTGATCTACATCTGGAGATTTATCATCCTTGCTCAACTTGCAGCCTGTTGTCATGGGAGTGCTAACAGAGTTTACTATCTTCCATTGTGAACTTTTTCAGCATTTCTTTTACATATTTAACTTGAGAAATAGAAATGCCCTTTTCATTTTGATTGACCTGTAGTCCTAGGAAATAAGAAAGTTCACCAATCATAGACATCTCAAATTCTTTCTTCATTTTAGTTGCTATGTCTTTGCAATATTCATCCATGCTGCCGCCAAATATTATATCATCTACATAAACAACAAGAACAATAAGATGGCCCTTCTCTGTTTTGACATATAAATTGTTGTCCACCAAACCTTTCTTGAACCCTTGTTTAATTAGATAGTTATCCAGACCTTGCATACCATGCTCTGGGTGCCTGTTTCAAACCATATAAAGCTTTCTTTAACCTGCAAACAAAATCTGGATTGTCACCAAGTTGGAAGCCATCTGGCTGTTCAATGTAAACCTCTTCTTCTAGTTTTTCCATTCAGAAATGCTGATTTTACATCCATTTGATATACTTTGAAGTTTTTATGAACTCGCTAATGCCGTAAACATTCTGATTGCCTCTAGTCTAGCTACCGGTGCAAAGGTTTCCTCAAAATCAATGCCTTCAACCTGAGCATAGCCTTTACGGACCAATCTTGCCTTATTTCTGACAACCTCGTCCATCTTCATTTAATTTATTTCAAAAAATCCATTTAGTGCCAATTATGTTTTTATTTGTTGGCCGAGGTACTAATTCCCGTGTTTTGTTTTTCTCAATCTGATCTAGTTCTTCATTAATTGCCTTCATCCAACTTTCATCTGTGCTTGCTTCGGCAACATTTTTAGGTTCAATGCTAGATAACAGAGAATAGTTCCGCACTACCGCTCTTCTTGTCTGAATACCATCAGTGGGGTCCCCAATAATCTGTTCACTCGGGATGATTTTTCTGCCAGCTGCCTGTTTTAAATTTCTTGTTTTCTTCTTCCTCTGAGTCAATTTTTAACACATCTGGATCAATTTTCTGATTCTCTTCTATTTCCTTTTCATCATCTCCTTCAATGACTTCTTCATAAATAGGGTATTTTTCTTGATAAGAAATTTCTTGCTCTCTACCTTCATCAACTTTAACATCAGCACTCTCAACAATTTTCTTTAGCCTCTTATTGTAACATGTGTAGGCTTTGCTTTTAGTTGAGTAACCAAGAAATATACCTTCATCAGCTCTATCTTCAAATTTATCGAGATTATCTTCAGTCCGTTTGATGTAGCACTTGCTGCCAAATACTTTGAAATATCTTGCAGTTGCCTTTCTGCCGAACCACAGCTCATACGGTGTTTTGCTTTCATGCGGTCTTAGCATGCACCTGTTTTGAATGTAAACTGCAGTGTGGACTGCCTCTTTCCAAAATCTGTCAGCTATTTTGTTCTCAGCCAGCATTGTCCGTGCCATTTCCTGCACTGTCCTGTTCTTCCTTTCTACAACACCATTCTGCTGAGGTGTCCTTGCTGCTGAAAACTGTCTTCTTATCCCATATTTTTGACAGTATTCTACAAATTCTTCTGAAATAAACTCTCCTCCTCTGTCTGATCTTAGGCATTTAATCCTCTTTCCAGTTTGATTTTCAACCTGATTTTTAAAAATCTTAAACATCTCAAAGGCATCTGATTTAGTCTTTAAAAATAATACCCATGTCATCCTGGAGTAGTCATCTATGAATAGCATAAAGTATTTGTCACCATTTATGCTTTGAGTTCTCATGGGTCCACACAAATCAGTATGAATTATCTCCAACGGTTTGCTGGTGAAGTATTCCTTTGATTTAAATGTGGATCTGGTTTGCTTTCCTTTTTGACATGAAGCACAGATGCTATTTATTGGTTTGCCAATGGTTGGTATATCTCTTACTGCTCTTTTTGAACTTATTTTTGCCAGATTGTCAAAACTAATATGACCGAGCCTCTTGTGCCATAGCCAATTTTCATCTTCCTGTCCAATCAAGCATGTTCCTTCTGCAGTTTCTAAGAGAGTATATAGATTACCAAAAGTCCTTGATCCAAGTAGGCTATCAGTTTCCCACTGTGTGCTTTTCTCACTTCACAGCCCTCCTCCTTAAAAGTGACTTCATGACCTCTGTCACAGATTTGACTTACACTCAGCAAGTTGTGCTTCAGTCCAATCACAAACAAGACTTCTTTTGATTTTATCTTTCCATCACCGATCTTGACTGATCCTTTTCCAACTATCTTTGCTCCATCATTATTTCCAAATTTCACATAACCACCTTCATAATTCTGTAACTTCTCAAATTTTTGCTTGTCACCCGTCATGTGATCGGAGCATCCACTATCAAGTATCCAAGGTGCAAATTTGTTCTGTGCTTTAAAGGCAGTCTGAACAATCAAAGATTCCTTTTCTTTCCATTCTGGTTTGATAGCAGATTTGGCTACTTGTTTTGCCTGTGTCCTTTCATTAGCATGTGCCTGTTTTTCAGGAAATTTCTTGTTTTGTTTCAACCCATTTGGTTTAGATTTTCTACCCTGATAATTCTTTGATGCAAAAGTGCTTCTGCAGTTTCTTGCTATATGTCCAAAATTATGACAATTATAACATTCAACTGCATAATTCATTAAAGGAGAAAAAATATTTCTACTGGTGAAATTCCTTTGAGGTACATTATGACTGCAATCTGAAATCTTATGGCCATAAGCATTGCATTTAAAACAATAACCAAAAAAGGAATGATTAAACTTGGGTGCAGGTCTTTGCCAGTTTGAAGTAGGAGCCATGAATTTTCTCCTTCTTGAATGTGTGATTTTTGTGAATCCATCTTTGTCAATACTCTTCTTGGGTCTGGCATTATTGCTTTCTTTGGCATGATTTGTTTTTTCTTGATTAACCCTGATCTTTTCTTCTTTCTTTATGGGTTCTACATTTAAGGCCTTTGAACCCTTTGATGATTCTCCTTCATCGAAGCCTAAACCAAATTTGATGCCGGAAGGCCTTTGGTTATTTAACATTTTATCCAGCTTTACAGTACTTTCTTCAAACTTATGAAAATAGCTCAATTTCCTATTCATCTCCTCTAGCTGTATCCTTAACTTAACAATGTCTTCTTCTAGTTTGTTGCATTCAACTGTCTTTACAGTTAATTGTTCATCAAGAACTTCAGACATTTTCTTGAATTCCTCTGTCTGTATTTTCAGATTGTTTATTATGTCAATGGCATCCTCTAGTTTCTTTGAAAATTTTTTATTCTTTTTCCTTCTTGCACTCAACTCTTCAAGTGCAGCAACCAATTCTCCTTCCAGATACACTTCAGCCTCATCCTTGAAGTTTTCATCACCTTCCTGATTTTCCTCTGTTCTCTCTTCTTCAAGTGCCATGAACAGAGCTTCACCTATTTCTTCTTCAGAATCCTCACCTGAGCTTTCTTCAGAAGTGCTGACATTCTTGGATATGAAGCTTTTCTTCTTGAAGTTGTTCTTTCTAAAATTTTGTTTCTTCTTCCAGTTCACCTTTTTCTTGGTGTGACCCTTCACCACTTTTGGTTTTCTCCCGCATTGGACATTTGGCTGCAAAATGACCGACTCCTCCACAATTGAAGCACTTAAAAGGTAGCTTTCCTCTATATTTTCCTTTTCCCTTTGTGAGTTTTCGAACAAAATTAGCTTCTGTTTCATCCAGTGTCTCTTCATCCTCAGATTCATGTTCAGCTTTTATATTCTTGTGTGCTTTAAAAGCAACTTCTCTGTCTAAAGACTTGGTTTGTCCTATTCTCATTTCGTATGCAGTCAGGGAACCATGCATCTCATCCATGCTGAAATTGTTTAGATCTTTTGCCTCTTCTATTGCAGAAACTTTGGAGTTAAATCTTTTGTGAAGTGTTCTGAGAACCTTTTTCACAACAACTGCATCATCAATTTCTTCACCGAGTCCTCTGATTGCATTAATGATTCCGTTGACTCTCAGCATATAAGCCTCTATGTTCTCATCTTCATTCATTTGTAGTGCTTCGAACTGTGCTCGATGAGTTTGCAGCTTGGCTTCCTTGATCTTGCTGTCTCCTTCATGGATGCTCTTCAGTTTATCCCACATGTCTTTTGTCGATTTACAGCTCATGACTCTTATCACTTCACTCGTCTACAAGCCCACACATTATGGCATTCTTTGCTTTGGAGTTGTTCTCAAATTTTTTCTTCTCAGCAGATTCTGTTGGAGTAGTGGGTGTTGTGTATCCACTATCTACGTAATCCCAAATGTCATATCCCAATGCACTCGGATATGTTTGCATCCCGAGTTTCCGAAAGTGTAATTAGTTCCATCGAACAAGGGAGCTTTGTTGGATGAGAATCCTTCACCGCCTGCCATTGTGTTTCTTCCAAGATCACCTTAGCTGATTAAGCTTGTTCAAGGAACCGGCTCTGATACCAATTGATATTCACACAATGACACTGAGAGGGGGGGTGAATCAGTGTAGCTATTAATATTCAAATCTACAGCATTTAAAATTGAAGCAAAGAGAACTTGAAAACCAGAAAAGCAAATTGAACAAGAGAGCACACCACAACACTCAATATACCGAGGTTCACCAATTTGGCTACTCCTCAAAAATGACTGCTTGGACTCCAATCCAAATCCAGTCTTTGCAAAATACCAATTTTACAAACACTTTACCAACGATCTACTGGAAGGAGCACCAACCCCTTAATTTTCTCGCTGCAATGGATAGGAGCACCAACCCCTAGTACCAAGCACCAACTTGGACTGCAATTCTGAGCAATTTAAAATGACATAAAAATGTCTTCACTGTTTATACAACCCTGACTGGTTTGCAATAAAACACACTCTACACACACTCACGGCTCTACTTATTTCTCTCTTGGCTTTCTTCTAACCCTCTTTTCTCTGTAATTTCACTCTTACAGTAGCAACTTAATTCTCTGCATGACTGTCCTTTTATAACCCCTTTTTCTCATTGAGACTCTTCGTCTTCTATCACTTTTCAATCCTGCATGCAGTCGAATGACATACTCTAACTGTTCGAATTCTTTTCTCCTCTCCATAAGCGGTTGTTCGAATCCTTTTACGATCCTGCATATACGACTGTTTGAATGCTGCAAATACGTCTGTTCGAATGCTTTTACGATCCTGCATATTCGGCTGTTCGTATTCTACAAATACGGCTGTTCGAATACATTTTTGATTCTCCATATGCGACTCTTCGAATGCTTTTCCAATCATGCATATACAGCTGTTCCAGTGCATTTCCAACACCTGTCAATGTGTAACTACAGATCTGACTCCAGTTACTTCTTACGTAACTGGCTGCATGATTTTCCTTTATGCTTTTTCGACACGTGTCACCTTGCATGCTTCTTCGGCATTTACCAGCCAAACTGTTTACCTGTCGCGAAATCGTGACATTTCTGCCCATTTGACTTTTTTTGGACTGTTGACCACGAAAACCTGACCTGTCGCGATATCGCGACGTTTTCCGCCTCCTCGACCTTATCTTGGCAGGCACTCACGAAAATGGAACATGTCATGAAATCGTGACACTTTGCGCTTCCGTACACTCTGCTTCGCTTGTAGCCGCGAAAATGGAACATGTCACGAAATCGTGACACTTTGCGCTTCCGTACACTCCTGCTTTGCTTGTAGCGATGAAAATGGAACATGTCACGAAATCGTGACACTTTCTTGTACACTCCTTCGCTGTAGCCAAAATGGAACATGTCATGAAATCGTGACATCTTTCTCTTCGTACATTCTTCTTCGCAGCAAAAATGGAACATGTCATGAAATCGTGACATCTTTCTCTTCCGTACACTCTTCTTCGCAAACTCCAGCAAAAATCTAACATGTCACGAAATCGTGACATCTTTCTCTTCCGTACACTCTTCTTCGCAAACTCCAGCGAAAATCTGACATGTCACGAAATCGCGACATCTTTCTCTTCCGTACACTCTTCTTCGCAAACTCCAGCGAAAATATGACATGTCACGAAATCGTGACATCTTTCTCTTCCGTACACTCTTCTTCAAACTCCAGAATCTGACATGTCGTGAAATCGCGACATCTTTCTCTTCCGTACACTCTTCTTCGCAAACTCCAGCGAAAATCTGACATGTCGTGAAATCGTGACATCTTTCTCTTCTAGCTTTTCACTATGTCGCAAAATCGCGACATCTTCTTTTCTTGCTTTTTCCCATGTCGCGAAATCGCGACATCTTCTTTTCTTGCTTTTTACCATGTCATGAAATCGTGACATCTTCTTTTCTTGCTTTTTACCATGTCGCGAAATCGTGACATCTTCTTTTCTTGCTTTTTACCATGTCGCAAAATCGCGACATCTTCTTTTCTTGCTTTTTACCATGTCGCGAAATCGCGACAATTATCCTTGAACTTTCTCTCTCTTCGGCCATGTCGCGAAATCATGACAATTTTGCTTGCGCCTTCTCTCTCCTCGGCCATGTCGCGAAATCGTGACATTTTTCTTTCTGCCTTCGGACTTCTCAACCTGTCGCGATATCGCGACAGAAAACATGTCGCGATATCGCGACAGTTTTCTTACTTGTCTTTTTCTGCAAATTTCTGAATCTGGGTCACTTCGTTTTCTTGGAAATTCACTGTACTTGATCTGACTGACTTCAGAATTCTTGTCCATTGCTTCAACTGCATCAATTTCTGTCTGTGTTGACAACAATGACAATACTTTTGTTGCACCTTGTTCAACACATTTCTTCCACTGCTTATCGAAGTTAATACCTCAACCTATTTATGTTCCCTTTCGAGTTCTTGTATCCTAGTTACCCTTTGTTCCTCCAATATTCTGATTGTGTCATCCAATTCTAGGATAAATTGCTCTCAACATTGCATTATGACCTCACAACATTTGATATTCTTCTTGTAATTACTGATTCTGCAATCGCATTATCTGTTGTAATAGCCCTATCTAATCAAGTGGAGTAATTTTGGCCAATTCTTGATCAATGGTCTCATCCCTATCTTCCTCCAGAACTTCCATTTCAAATGTGTCTACTCTATCTTCATATCGTATTGTTAGTCGTATCCTTCTTCGTCCTTCCATTTTATAAGGTAGTTCTCTTCGTTCTACCTAAGGATACATCCTATTCCTATTTAATAGGGTTTCTTCTTCCTACATTCCCCTATTTATGGGTAACACTACTATCTCTTAATGTTCTCTTTCATTTGGAGGAATCCATTCTTCATATTCTTCTTCAATTCGCTTGGTTTCATCGGCAAAACTAACATGTACTCGTAGTCTTCTCTCTTTGTATCGAGGTACCAACTCTTTTTGTTCTATGGTTGGTCATGGTTCCTCCCCTTCTAAAAATAAGTGTGCAAGTCCTATGTTAGGCTTCTCCTATGATGGACCTAGCTCACTATGAGCTTCTTTTGAGCTTTCGCTCATCTTCGTCGTTCAATTTATTTTGAAGAAATGAATAAGCATTGTACCTTATAAGGCTTCAACTTCGAGCCATTTACAGTATCGGGTACTTCTATCCCATTCAATTTCTATAGCTTGACTACTCCATTATTCATTACTTCAACTACTATATAAGGACCAAGCCATAACGTCTTCAGCTTACCTGGTTTGATTTCCCGTTTCCCATTAAACTTTAGAACTAAGTCACCCAGACTAAGTTCCAACTTCCTCAAATTTTTGTCATGCCATACCTTCTATCTTTTTTGAGCTACCTCAATCACCCATTGTGCCATGAATCTTCTTTCCTCTAACTTGATCAGTGTCGTTAGTCACTCTTCCAAAATTTCTTGATCACCCAAGCGATGCTCTATCGCAACTCTCAAACTTGGTATCAAGAATACAACTGGCACCACTGCTTCCTATCCATACATTAATTGGAAAGGTGTATATTTTATTGTAGTTTTAAAATTTGTTCTATATACCCACAAAATGGATAGTAGCCTTTCCTTCCAATCTACTCCCTCTATTCCACAAGTTTTATACAGAGTAGATACTAGGACTTTATTCGTTGCCTTTGCCTACCCATTCACTCTGGCATAGTACAGACTAGACAATGAGTGTAAAATATTAAACTCTGTTGTTAGAATATTGATAATATCATTAACAAAGTATCCTCCTTGATCACTTATTATTTATAGAGGAATACCAAACCTTGTGATTACCTGTTTATACAAGAATCTCATTGTACTTTTTATTGACTTATCAGGTAATGCTCTTGCTTCAACCCATTTTGTTAGGTATTCTATTGCTCCTACGATGTATCTATACTTCCTTCTCTGAGATGTCTTCAATGATCCTACGAAATACAATCCCCATCGTTCAAATAACTCTTGTGGTTGCAATGGGTGTAAGGACATAAAGTCCCTCTTTATCGGTTGTCTCACTCTTTGGCAAGTGTCGCATGCTCTCACATGCTCCTTTGCATCATTATACAATGTGGGACACCATATTCCTTCTAGAAATACCTTTATAGTAATTGCATTTGGTCCCATATGTCCTCCTACTAAGCCTGTGTGAGCTTCTTTCAATGCCACTTTGACCTCTTCATCCATCACACATCTTCGTAAGACACCATCACTTCCCATTTTATACAATAATATTGATATTATCTAGAAAGGTGATGGCTTCACTATTACTTTCTTCTTCTCGGTTGCCATCATTTCTTGTGGCAACTCTCATGTGGATAGATATTGGCCAACCAACTTGTACCATGATGGAACAACATTGATGGCAAATAATTGTGCATCTATAAATTCATCAAGAACTCTTGTTCCTGTAGGTTCCCTTGATCGTATCTGAGATAACTGATCTACAATCACATGCTTCTTATCAGGCCTCATCACTACTCGAAATACGAAATCTTGAAGGGTGACGAGCCACCTACTGACTTGTCATTGTATCACTGGCTTGTTTATCAAGTAAAACAGGGCTTTATGATCAACATAGAAGGCAAAGGGATTCACCAATAGGTAATGCCTAAACTTATGAACTGCATATACCATTCCCAAAGCTTCTATTTCCATTGTACTATAATTTCTCTCTGGCCTTGAGAAAATATGACTAGAAAAGAAAATAGGTTGGTCTAGCCTAAAATGCCCTTCTTGTGCTAAAGTGCATCCAATTGCAAAATTTGAAGCATCAATATGGACATGGAATTCCTTATCCCAATTTGGGAACACCAAAATTAGGCTACTCACAAGCTTAGCCTTCAACTCCTCGAAGGCTCCTTGGTGCTCCTCTGTCCATATAAAAGAAATATTCTTTTTTGGCAAAGAATCTAATGGGTAGGACACATGTGCATAATTCCTGATAAACCTTCGATAGTACCTTGTCGATCCAAGGAAGGTTTTAATTGAACTCACATCAAATAGTTCTTACATGTTCAATATCATACAGATCTTATCAGGATCTATATTCAATCCTTCACTGCACACAATGTGTCCCAACAATTTCCCATATGGTACCATCAAAAATAATTTCCCTGGGTGTAATAATATCTATGCATTTTTGCACATACTCATATATTCATTGAGGGCAGGAAGATGCTCCTTTATCTTCCCATAAATGGACCAATCATCCAAAAATGCTTTAAAGTTCCCTGTTGCTAACTAATTGAATATATACAGTATGATATGCTGAAATGTAGCTGGGACATTATAGAGCTCGAATAGCATTTGGTTGTATGCATAAATGCCATTCTCCAAAATAAATGTGGTCTTCAGCTTATCCTCATATGCTATACTGATTTTATTGTATCCCAAGAACCCATACAAAAATTAAGAGATCTCATATCCTGTGACTTCTTTCTAGATAGAATCTATGAAGGGAATTGGGAAGGGATACTTAATAGTTAAAACGTTTAGACTTCTAATGTCCACACATATTCTGATCTTGTCTACTTCCTTATTCAAGGTGATCACTATAGGTGAGACCCATTCATTGTTTGTCACCCTAAAGATGATTCTTGCTTCCAGCATATTTTCTATCTCCGCATTCACTAATGCAGCATACTTTGGGTTCATTTTATATGGTCTCCTTCTTACCGATTGGGCTCCATGCATCAATGTAATCTTGTGGACACACAATTTTGGGGTACTCCTTTCAAGTCCTTATATGTCCATGCAAATACATCCTTATATTCCAAAAATATCTTAAAAGTCATCGCTTTCAATACAGGGTTCCAATCATTGTCGTAGTGAATCATCCTAGGTTCCTCCATTCCTAGATTGATGTCCACTATTCGAGGTCCTTCATATTTGATATTTTTTGGTTCACTTGTAGCTTTCTCTATATTCTTTGGGTGTGTCAACATTGTATCAATATCCACATCTCCTACTGTATATTATGTAATTTTTTTTGGAAATGTCCACTTCTCTTTTACTTCCTTCTTAGGTTCTTGTATAACTTTTGGTTTATCTTGTTTTTCCTTGATCTCCTTTGATTCAATACAGAGGTAGTTGGGCTAAAAAATTTCATACTCTTCCATTTACCAATGAAGAAGTCTGCTATCATATTTGGCTTCATCTTCACTACATTCATCTAGGTACAACATTCCTTCTTCATCAGGTTCATGCCCTTCATCCCTTGAGGAATTTTCTTATTCATCTATCATAGCTACATCCTCACTAACTCTTTGATTAGCTAGATTAATCATATATTTGTGTTATCCCTTCTTAAAAGTGATCTGATTCTTTCCCCAATTGTAATTAACTTTAGCTACTCGTAGCCAGTCTCTCCTCGAGAGAGCATCATATGTAGGTTTTTGCATTGTAATCACAACAAAATCCAAGACAAACTCTTTTTCAACTATCACTACTTATTATGTTGTTAATACTCCCTTTGTCTATATGCCATTCTAGTCAGCACCATATAATCGAAAGCTCGATGCCCATAGGGATGGGACGCCTAGTTCTAACCATGTCCTTTCAAGTAGCACATTGACACTGGATCCTCCATCCATAATAACTTGTGTCAGTTTGTGCCCTAGGATCTCCATATGAACTAGTATGGGTTTATTTCCTACATCAATCATTAATATAGTTGAATCCATAAACCAATCCTTTCGCTTCTTCTCCTGAATTGATTGGCTCTGCACTTCCATCATTTTTTGCTATTGTATTTCTTCCACCATGGCTTTATGTAATGTTGAAATAGCTTCCAATAGATTTGATACTTTAAATTCCATTGTGGTATCCAAAACCTATGCTTCTATATTTTGCACAACTATCTCTTGGTCTAATGGTTTCTTTAGTTCCTTATCAATTTTTGACTCTACTTGCTTAGTCTTTTTCGCTTCCTCTTGCAATATTTTCTTTGCTACTTGCCAGTGTTGCTTTTCCCTTGTTGGCTCTGGATACTTATCCTTCTTAGCCTAATTTCTCGTCATGACTAAAACTTCTTGGGTTTCCTCCTTAACTTGAGGAACTTTGATGTCTAGATAACTGACATTCTATAGGTTACTTGAACTCGCATGTTTTGGAAAATTCTCTTCTTTGTGGTTGCTCTGACCACAGCATCTACACATGTATGTAGTGCCTATTTGTAGTGTTTCCTATCTCCGAGGTGAAGGATATTTTTTTGCAAAATATCCCTATTATTGGAAATTGTGACACTATATGATTGGCCTTCCTTACAAATCATACTATAAATGACTTTGTCCTCCTTGTCGATTACCTTGGTTCGATCTTCCACCTCGTCTGTTGTTTATGTAATTGCCATTTGTTGCTTGTTGCCTGCTTCCTTGGGCCTTCGATTTCTCTTCCTGCTCTTGGATTGACAATACTTGTGGATGTACTCTTGCATTATACGGACATAGCATTACCTTATACCCCATCACATTACAAATATGGTAATAGTCATTCCTCGAAAACTTCACATTTGTATGGCCCTTCATTTTGCATTTCGTGTACCACATATAATTTATGTTAGGTTTGATCTTTTGTTCTTTTATCAGCTTATAAAACTCCTTGCAAAATGATGCTACTATCCTCTATATAGTGTCGTCTTCTCCACTATCCAAATCATTCGACTTGGGGTGAGACATAATTCATGTATACAATTATTTTGATTTGCACTCAAAATTTTTTGCATGCTTTAGTGCTTCTTCATATGTTTCTGATGGTACTTCCTTCATATTTTTCTTATACTTTGGAAGAAATCCATATACAAACCACCGCTTTACTAAAACATCTACTAGGGGCATATGCATCTTGTTGACTAATTGCTTTAGTCTACGGTTATAGTATTTCACTTCTTCATCATATTTTTGCTTTGTCACGCAAATTTCCATAAAAATGTCTCCATCGTCCTTCAAAGGTCGAAATTCTTCAATGAACTTATCCTTTATCTGATTCCAAATCTAAAAATATGTGGTATTTTCTCTCTTCAAATACCAATCAATTGCCAATCCTCTCAAGGTACCAGGAAATATTATTACCCAATCCTCTGGTCTATCCACACCATTTGCTCTCTAAATGATTATGCAATTCCCTATATGTTATGTGGGGTCTTCCTTACCCTCACCTAAAAATGGTGGACATATTTGTTTGGCTATCTTTTTAGCCATATTAGGAGAGTCGTCACTATAACTTGAGGTATATCGTGGAATATCTGATTGATTCCTCCTTGGGGGTGTGTTACTCCCGTTGTCAGAAGTGTCAATTTGAGGTATCTTATTTTTTCTTACCACTCGGTGACCAAACTCTCATGCATATTCACTTCGCAACCTCCTTTGCTGATGTGAGGGAGATGGTCTTGGTCTTTCCTCCTGAGACCTCATGTCCTAGTTGCTCTGGTGCCTGACTCTCGTCCTCTACATTCCCTTGCAACCCTTCTACTGCTTTATCAAGTGTCACCATCCACTCTCCATCCTCTTGCACTTTTTTTGTGTCAACCCTTGCCTCTATGTTTGGTGGTTCTATTTCCTCATCTTTCGTCTCTATCAATGATACCTCAAAGTCTTCTTCTTTGGATGTCCAAACTTGCTCTATTTCTAGTTCTTGAGTACTACGGTTTGAGTTACTTGTGTTTTCCCTTAGAGAAATCCTCATGCTCCTTCTTACTAGAATATTTTCTCTCACTTCCCATCTCCCATGGCTTCATGCATCGATGTCTGTCATTCATCTCTAGTTTTTTTTAGTATTCACACTTCGTCAATTTGACCCGTTTTAACAAATATACCATATTCGATAAGGTAATGGCACAAAATTTAGCATAGGGATGGAGTATTATTGTTGGGGAGGTATATTATAAGGCTAAGGATGATCAATATACTAGTCCCAATTTGGTTTCCAAATCGTACAATCATACGATCCATCAAACTACCCTTTTACGCCCAATGATCAGCTTGTGTGAAAGTCAAATGCATACACAAAATGATCTCAAATCATATAGTGTCATATCTTGTATGATGTAATACTCAACCAAACTGACAGATTCAGTTTTGGATATTGTCATACATAGTTTTGTAATCGTTCAAATCGATTTCCCAAAACTACCAAATCGGGTAAATGAATGTCAATCATTTGTTTTACCAAATCGGGAAAGTCTACTTTGTACGATGTGTACAATTTTTGGTGTATGATTTGTACAAACTGAAGGTACAATCAGATGCTATATTAGATACTCTAATGCCTCAATCTCTCTCTAAAATATTTTATAATGATTTGATATGCTAATCAATCCATTCTCCATAACATGCAAAACATCTTAACCGAGTTGCTGAGATATTTTATGCAACTGATTACATCCAAAAATCATACAATGGTATTCAATATGTCTCCTTTGATGTTTCCATGCTTCCATATCATTCCTCATGGTTCACCAGTATCAGATTCTATCAAAATGTTGCAACAATGCATAAAACTAACTTGTAACATTCAATAGAAAACACATACAACAAGATTCATCCACAAATCACCATCCATCAATGCCAGGATCGTACATAGTCTTCCAAAAATGTAATTATCTCAATTGTGTATTATTTTATCATGGATTCACTTACAATATGGATAATCTATCACTATACTTGCAATAACTCATAACAATCAATCTATATCTCAAAGTATAACCAATAATCCTTAACATAGGTAGCCAGACCTACAAAATTGAAAATGGGGCCTTATATAATGTTGCCTAGGCCATTCCAAGTGGTTCCTAAGGCAATTAGTTACTCACAACTGCCCATGCACAACTGAATTCATTAATTTAACCTTTTACTAAGTCTAACACCTTAGTTAGCAAATCTATGCACCATTTCACTATGAAATTACATTTCCCATGCATTTTAATGAATTTGAATGTGCCCTATACAATTTGCTACTACATTTTACGATTTTTCAATCCATTTGTATGGTTTTCCATTCCAAATTTATGATTTACAAAACTTGGCAAACTGTCATTTATGTCAAAACTGTCAAAATTGAGCAAATCCTTTTTGATCATTCTCTTCTGGGGAGCGGATTTGCTGCCTACAAACTATGATGAAAGTTGAGGTGTGGAAGTAGAGGTCTAATATGGATATGTTATGGGAATTTCCTCTAGCATAGGTGCTTTGGATGAGGTATTGTGATGTGAAGTTGATGGTGGGGTTGATGGAATTAAGGACAAGTGAATGGATGGAAGTGAGGACTCATATGGGTTGGAAATGAAATTGTAGTATTTGAATGGTTCAATATTTGTAGGTATGTAATGTATTTGTCCCTCATGTACATATTTTAAACATTGGTGTAGTTTTGAGAGAACATATTTCATTTATCTTATCCAAGGGAATCCAAGGAGTACATTGTAGGCCATGACCCCTTCTAGGATATGGAATATGGTGTGCATTATCTTGACCCCCACTTGTACAGGTAAGACCACAGTACCAACTGTAGAACATAGAGCATCATTAAATGCTTGAAATGTGTAGGTGGATTTGGTTATATGGGAAAGTGGAATATTGAGATGGTGGAGTGTTGCAGTGATAATGTTGTTGATTGATGATATTGTGTCAATTAATACTCTTTTAAAAAGTTACCTATTACCCTTAGCCATGATGTGTAATGGAGAATCTGGGGATTTTGATGATATTGATTTGATTTCAAAATCATAGAATACAATTGAAGGCTCCATACATGTTTGAATTCTCTCCAAAAAATTGTTGAAGGTATTAGAATCTTGAGTTTTAAGTTCAATGGATTTCAAGATCTCCATAAATACCTCCAAGTGTGGAGGAGATTACTATATAAGCTCATAAATTGATAATTTGGTTGAAGCTATTTTGAGACTAGTTGGCAACTGACTGCATAGTGTGATGATAGGTCTCAGTGGATGGCTTTGGAGGTCAATGGGTTGAGATGGATTGGGGGGTTATGGATACATAGGTGTTGGTGTTGCCATAGGATATTGAATTGCTTAAGGTTTTTTATATTGATGATTTGTGCTTCATTGACCTTGGGTTATTATGTGAATAGCTCCCACAAAACCTTGGTATTGTTGCACATGGTTGAATTGGTTAGGAGGAGTTATAGGATTTGATACCCCTATTATTTGTTGGGTTTCCTCACTATGAGGAAGTGGTTTTTGGTAAATATCAAGGTTTTGATTTTGTTGTGCTAAGGGACTATCCAACTTAATGGTCCCTAGGTCTAGCAATTATTGCACAATATTTTTAAATGAAAAGCAAACATTAATACCATGTCCATTTTTACGATGGAGGGGAAAAAACAAATGCTTCTTATAGCCCTTGTTATGTTTAGTCGGATCCTCAGGTTTGAATTTTTGTAAGGTGATTGCATGTGCATCATACAACCTTTGAAAGATAGAGGTATATGACTTGGGTAGCGGTGTGTAATTACAAGTTTATTGGATAGGCTATCAGCATTGATTGTTTTCCACATTCGGTGTTGGATTGTGTAATTGTGGTGGGGGTGGAACCGCTTGATATGACACTTGTTGCGGTTGTTGTTGCGATGATGATTGTTGTTGATGATGGCCTTGGAATTGTTGAGTCATTTTTGGTTGACTTAAGACCAGTTGATTCATTTGATCATATTTTGATTGGCCATTATTATTTCCTTTGGATTGGCCCTTGTTTTGCCATTCTTTTTTTTTGGGTTTAATCTCACCCTCTTGAATCTTGATTTCTTCAATAACTCGGGCTTGGAAAAGAGCTTCATTGAATGTTCTATATTGTTGTAACTGAAGCAACAAGGAGATAGGTTTTAAACAACCCCTTGTAAACATTCATGTAAATTTTTCCATTGGAAGGATAAATGGCAATTTGGTAATGATTGCCCTCCAATGGTTCCCAAAGTCATAGACCGAATCTTCTTCAAACTGTCTAAGATTATACGAGTCGGTCAAGGTAGTTTTCTTTCTAACATTGAGGGAGAACATTTCTAAGAATTTGTCCACCAATTATTTGAATGTATAAACACTATGATGTGGCAGATGGTTGTACCATTCTAAGGCATCCCCCTTAATGTTTGAGGGAAATTTTGTAGCATTAAGGCATCGTTCTCTTGGATTCTAAAACATGTATGGATGAATGTACTAATATGCTCTCTAGGATCCTCAAACCCTTTGAATTTATCAAACTTTGATAATGTACAATCGAAAGGATAAGGTGGTGATGGTACCAAAGGATGAATTGGGTGACTGACCAGCTATCTTAGAGTGTGTTTTTGGTACATCATACTAGGCATATGCATGATCAGGTTGCCAATCTATTTTTGTAAAGCTTCTATTTTAGAATATTCCATTTGTGTGTGGAAGCTTTGGTTTGCATGATAAGTGTATGTGGATGTTGTGTATTGGGTGACAAATTTTTGAGATGAAATGAGGTTCTTATTAGCCAACAGGTTGATGTTGGTGGGTATTTGATGGTGTTGAATGTTTTGTTGAAATTGATTGTAGAATATTTGGTGTTGATGATGTGGAGATTGATAATGTAAATTTGGAGGGGTGGTGGTGTTTTGAGTGGTTTATATGGCATGTATGTGGTGGAGTGGATGGGTAGGTATAGTGATCGTAGGTGGTTGTGATACCCAAGATTGGTTAGGGGTGAAAAAGGTAGTTTGTATGGATGTGGGTGGATGGTTGAAATTTGCTACCTGTGACTACTATTATGGGTAAGAATAAGCATTTTTATTACCCATAAGTAGTTGGTTTAGATGTTGCCATGCTTGTTGAATAGTAATTTTATATGCAAATTGTGTGGTGGTATTGGAAGCTAAGATTGACATGGTGTAATTGTTGGCAATGTTGGTTGAAGTCAATGGAGGGTAGGTTGCAAAAGAAATCATAACTGAATGAGGGATGGTAGACCCATATATTCTAATGGAAGAGTTTATGGAATCTACGAAGCAACATTAACTTATGCTATTTAGAGTGGGTTGGAATGAGTGGTAGTATAGGTATATGGAATGGAGGTGCTTTGGCTAAATGGTTGTGGAAGAATTTGGTGTGGAAGTGTGGATGTGGCCTCAAAAAGAGAGTTAGTGATGACTTTGTTAAAATTATTGGGGTATGAGTGAACAAGTTGCTGCTGAGAAGAAGGAACATGTATGGGTGGGATGTTAAGTTGTTCTAGAATTGGATCGATTTATCTTAACAAGGCTTTTGACTTTGTCATAATCTATTAAGTGATGTGATGGTCAGTTGGTGTGGATGGTTTTATTTTAGGGATGGTGGTGTGAATTAGCCTCTACAATGCATCTACATCCAAAGTAGATGCCACATAAGAGGTTCCAGAAAACAAGTCAAGATGTCTTGTCTATGCCACACAAGTTGGGTTAGCCACATAAGTGGTTGGGAAAGGAGTGAAGCACTTCATAGATGGAAATGACTGGTTGGTGAGTGGCTAGCTCATAGCTTTGGCTTGATTTTTGGTAAATACCATAAGCTAAAATGCAAGCTGGGGTGATGAATGTTGGGTATGTGTGTGAAATTTGTGATACAATAGTAAAAAAAAAAAACACATAGATCACTTGAACAAACAAATGTGCTTTATGTCTTTGCAAAATTTTTTGTTTTCTGCTTCTTTTTTTGGGAGGTTTTGTGTTTTTTTATGTTAAGAATCATAATCCTAAAACCACTATGCAAGGTGAATGATCGATGCAACTAAAATTGTGTGTTCAAACCCACCCCTCTAACGAAGGATGAATCACGAATGACTAAAAATGGCTTCATAGGATATGATTGGTTCAAGGGTAAACCTAAGGAATCACAATTACCCCTTGAGGAAGGCTACACTATCTTGCCTAATACCTAGGAAATGGCCCCATAGGCTTTCACTTCACTCTCAGGTGAGCTCGGATAAAAACAATAGTTGTGTTCCACCTATTATTGAGCCCCATGGTAAAAGGAAATTACTAGTCCTTCCTACTTCGGGCACACCCAAAAGTAGGGGAATTTTTGATGATGAAATTCGAAAAGCCACTTGTTATGGACTACTACAGTTTCTAGGGTACGAGCCAATAGATGGAGATGAAGCCCACCGTTGCTGGTCTTGATCAATGATTGGTGATGAAATCCAACTCGTTGATGTTAAAAGTGGAGCGTGTAGTGTGTGTGGTTCCCTTTAAGTTTTTATTTTCTATAGTATTTTTCAAAACATTAAAATGTAAAGAAAAAAAACTATCTTAATATGTAGCTAGTATGCGCTTCAAATTTGTTGCCTAAAACATATGCGAAAACACACAAGGCAAACAAAGTAGCAAACAAAATTCCATAAATAACAGAAGACTTGAGCCAAATGTAGTGGGTAAATTTCTAAATAAAGTCTCAAAATGTTTCTAAAATTCAGATTTAGAAATAGACAGATAAATTTAAAAATCCTAATGTAACTATTTGCAAGCACATATCTAACCCTAAATGCAGTCTATATGATTTTTATGTAAACAAATAAACTACTATTCTAAAATGCACTTTTTTTTAATTTCTTTGAGAAGAAAATGCCTAATATGCCTAGGATGCCTTAAAATTCTTGGTGTATTTCTTAAAAAAATATAAATATATATATTTCTTTTCCTTTTTCTATGAAAAGGTAAAAAACGTAGATGGGGTTTGAAAACAACTCACTAGGAAGCCTTACGTATTCCTTCCTCAAATTTATAGACGCAACACTGAATCTCCCAAACATAATGCCAATTTTTATGGATACTTTGTGGCATCTCCTAGATGCCTTGTGGTATCCCCTAAATGCGGTATGACATCTATGTGAGAACAAATTGAATCCCCATGGTTTCTAGAAACCCTAGTTGTGAATTTTGTGATTTTTGTGCAATCAAGTTTCTGAAAACCTGTAGTAAAAATAGAAAACATAGATCAACAACACAAGGTATGACAAGGCAAATCAAAATATAAAACCCTTTGGGGGTCCCATCATGATCGCCATTTTGTAAAGCAAAAAAATCAACACCAATAACAACAATGAATCAAAATAAAAAATTATGTGCACATGGAATGAATAATATCATATAATAAAATGAGGGAGCCTGAATCTCCACTTTATAAATCAATGTACCTAAATCATGGGTTACAAAATAATGTTTGCTTTTTATAGTAATTACAATAGGAGAGGTAAACCCTTGCTCATATAAGTTTGGTGTCTTCAGATCTTCTTCACTCCAAACAAGATGTGAGTGGGCTTGTGTATCCACTATGATATCTCTCCAAGTTGCAACAACTATCAATGAAAATGCTTCCTGTATCTATACACAAACAAGTCACAACAAAGAGTCAACGACACGTACGTGGCCTCCACGGTGTGAGGTCCACTAAAATATAAAAATGTAACCTATAAACCCTAACTGAAATACTTGCAGAACATAGTGCAAAATTCAAAAAATGTAAGTTAAATATTCAAATCAAATGCCTTGTCAAAGTATACCCGAATTGCTAGATCTACACTTCTATTGGTTTGATCTGATGTCACATGGACACCTGACAATGTTCAGGGATTGGTTCATAGATGCTACAACAAATAAATTATGGAGACGACAACGGCTAGGGTTTGTGCAAATGTGAATGATGTTTTGTTGCTAGTGTTTTTCTCCTCCCTTATTTTTTTTCCTTCTTCTCCTTCTACCTTTTTTTTATAATTGCTTTATTTAATGTTGGGGTTTTGAGGATGACAACGGGTGGCCAGGATTAAATCGTGATCAACGGTTGAGATTGCAACTTGGTAAATGACACATATTGCATTTAATGAGTGGCAAGGATTGCCACATGGCCCACTAGGATGGAGTTTTTATGAACGACCCAGATTTATTTATACACACACATATATACATAAATATATATAAATATAAATATAAAATAAATATATTTATATATATATATATATAAATATATATATATATATATAATGGCTAAAATTTGATGATGATGAGTGGATAATGAATGGCTAGGATTTGGTGGATAATGAGTGGCATGTCATACTTGAAGATCGATGATGCTAAAAAATGTAGAAAGAGAATTTTTAAACAAGGAGCATCCCTTGACACGAGTAGGATTGAATTCATCACCTTCCCTCCAAATCAACCTTGGAACCAAAGCATGTTAGCTGTAATAAGGGGTTATGAGGAGGGAATGCAAAGTCTAAAAATGGAAAATTATGGTATCCCTTTCACAAAAAACTTTGTGCACTAACTTACCATGAAGAACAATGATGCCAATAATGAAAAGAGATGGATTTTTGGGCATGTCAAAACCCCCTAATATGAGCTAGAATGAAATCCCCACCTTCCCATCATGTCATCCTTAGGTCCAAAGTGTTGCAAAAATGAGAAGGGGTTGGGAAGAGGGAATGCAAAGAAAATGTTTAAAGATGGAAATTCACAATACTTGTATCACTTAAAATTTTGAGAACAAGCTTGTTGTGAAGATCAATGCAAAAAATAATGACTAAGTGAGGAGTTTTAGATGTGTAAAATCCCTTACCACAAGAAAACTTCGAATCCTCACCTTTATTCCAAATCAACCTTAGGAATAAATAATTCTAGTAGCTAGAAGGGATGAGGACAAATCTAGAGTTGCTTATTCATTGCCCACCTGGCTCTATTATCCTTATAGACATGCTTACCATGAGGAGTAATCTTTTGTAAAAAATACAATAGGATTAGATCATACTTGGAGGAACCCACACCTCGACCACACTTGAAAATTTATCTTCCTAGCAAGTCAGCTTGGGGACTAAAGTTGATTGTAGAACAAAGCATTATTGCTCCTAATATAATTGCGAAGAGAAATCATGTGATAAAATGGGATTTAAGGCTACTAGCACAATACAATAAAAGGAAAGATCCACTTAGAGGAGTGAAATGTCAAGAGTGTTGAGAGGGTAAAAATAGTGACACGCGAACTAGGGTGAAATATGGCTAAAAAAGATAAAACACATGACCACAAAGCAAGCCCAAGGAAAAGCCTTAGGGAAAAGACTGAACTAAAGGTCAAGGAAGAAAATAACCATGGACAAAAAGGAGAGTGAACTAGTGAGGATGGGAACCAAGACTTCCAAATAAACCTAGAGAAAAATAAGGTATTGCAGGAGACCAAATGAAAACCCCTAGAGAAAGGGACCAACTCCACAAAGCAAGGTTCACAAAAACTAAACAAAGAAAAGTAGAACAATAAAGCAAAGCAAGAAGGAGAGACTCTAGAGGGGAAGAAGGAAATATAAGAGATTAAATAAAATTATTAGAGTCTTTATAGGAGGCCTAAATGAGCACCAATGGGAACTCATCCCTCCAAACAGTGAGGTCTTCCTAAAGAAGATCAAGATTTTTCATAACATCATCTGCTCTATTATCTTCCCTATAAACATGATTGGTTTGATAATTCTCTAGGAGCATAACGTTATATTTTACCTCCTCCAAAAGGTCTTCGATATCCTAGGTTGGAGGATAGGAGCCTTTAAGGGTGTTGACAATATTTATAGAATCCCCTTCAATAATAACCTTCTTAATAGAATGTACCAGTTGCCCCTTAAAAAGGTTATTATCATGGAGCAGCAAGGAGGAGGAGCGAGAGGTCTAGGGGCATCAAACCCTAGGTGTGGGACTTCAGAGGGCGGATCAGCAGACGCGGCAGGTGGGGGCTCTGGCGAGATAGCAGGCCCCCAAGCGAAGGATGTGGACAAGGAAGTTCTTTTGGAACCGGTCCAAGGGCGTTGGGCGGATGCGGTTGAAGATTTCTCTGAGGGGGACCAGGACTCTATGCGTCAAGATCAAAGGAAGAACCAAGAAGGAGACAAAGAGAAACCTGGCAACCGGAGACCTTCATATCTTAATGCTCTTCGCGGTAAGCAAAAATTATCCGACTCTTGTTTTAATCTAAAATCTGTCAATGGTAGGTTGCACGTCCCGCATTCCTTAGCTCAAGCATGTGGCTATGGAGGGCATAACATCTTTGGTGGCTAAATTTATGGGGGTGAGGCCGGACATGGAAGTCATAAGGAGATGGGCCATCCAAAAATGGCAGCCAAGGGCCGGTATGATGATTAAGGCTTTACCCAAGAGTTTTCTTTTGGTGACATTTCAATGTGAACAGACATGGAAAGGACTCTCCAAGGAGGTCCTTGGTTTTTTGGGAAAAGGGGCTTGTATCTCGAAGCGTTGGTCCCCCGATTTCAACCCCCGCACTCAGTGCCGGATTTGGCTCCTATTTGGGTTAAGATGCCAGGATTACCTCTCGCTTTTCGGAACGAACAAATATTGGCCGGGATAGCTACGGAGATTGGAGAACTAATAGCTATTGATCCCGCAACCTTGAGCAAAACAAGACTCCTGTCTCGCTCGCATGTGTGTGTTGGCGGACCCGAGTAAAGAGCTCCCTAAATCCATTATTTTGTCGTCTATGTTTGGCCTTCATACTCATGTATTTGAATATGAAAATATGTCTTTTAAGTGTAGTGTTTGTGGGAAGGTAGGGCACCAGGGTATCCACCGCATTTCCAAGAACCAAACCCCACTCCAAAATACCGATCCTCAAACCTGCAATAATATCCCTCCCCCGCAGATCTCCATTCCTACCCAACCCGGGCCTCAAGGACGTGGAGCTCAAAATCCGAATATCGTAGACCCCGTTCGCCCTATTGTAAGCAAGAGGCAACGTTTTAACCCTCCTCCCAAAAATTCCTATGCCCCAAAACCCTCTCACAGGGGAGCCGGTCCCTTTGATGGGAACCCTCAAGCTCAACCTCGCTCCTAAGATGATACAAGCAAGCCTCGTGAGCCAAATAACAAAGGAAAGAACCCCATAGATCAACGCCCTGGGGAAAGTAAGTTTGATTGGGTGATACGGGAGGCCTATGGAGGCTCGGTGGAAGTGGTCCCATGTACTGCAGAGGAATTTATGGGAAGAAATTCCAAGGAGATCAACATCCCAATGGAGAACAGCTTTGATGCATTAAATCATTTGAAGGGAGATCGGATGGACAGCCAAGAAGTGGAATCCGAGGTAGAGGAGACTCAAGAGAAGGATTTAGAGGAGAAAAATCGGAGGAAGGAGCAGGAAACTAATAATACGAGCAAGGATACTCGTGGAGGAAGAGGTGAACCACCAAGATCACTGTAACCCCAAAGCAGGGAAAAAAGAATCTACTAATCAAGAAGCTAAGAGCACGGAATCATCTCCACCGTCAAAAAGACCAGCTTAACCCGGAAAGCCGATTGTTACCCCAAATACCAAGACCGACCTACCCAAGATGGTTACTAGAAGCCAAGTGAATCCTAAGGAACTTCAACCTAGAGCGGATGTATGGGGATATGGTTCGGTGGGAAGAGGGAAACCTAGCAATGCCGCCTTAAGGCGTAAAGAAGCGGAGCGAGGAGTGGCCGATGGCACTCAAGCAAGATTGCTCTTTGGGGCGAAGGCTCGAGGATCCAAAGCCCATAAATGAAGATTCTTTCATGGAATATTCGTGGGAGTAATCCCGCAAAAATAAGAGCTTTGTATGCTCTTAGACAAGAACACAAACCGGATATGATTTTACCGCAAGAAACTAAAATGGAGGAGAGTAGAGTTATTCCTTTTAAGAATAGGACTTGGCGAGAAGTCGAAGTAGTAGGCCAAGAGGCCACCGGAACAACAGGAGGGTTACCGGTTATGTGGAACAAAAATGTGATTGATAGTAGAGTGATTCCGATGTCTAGTTGGTTTATTTGTCTCTTATGTGTGGATAAAACCACGCAGAAGAGTGGATCTTAACGAATGTATATGCTCCAGCTTAGACAGTGGACCGAGAAGGGTTCTTTGGAGTCAACTAGCTGAATTGAGGGAGACGGTCCCCAACTACCCTTGGATTGTGGCGGGGGATTTCAATTGCTACCTTAATCCCGTAGATAAATTGGGGGGCTCTCAAAGAATAACTGCCGATATCTACGAGTTTAGAGATTTTGTTGAGCAACATGAGCCGATGGATGTGGACCTCGCGTAGATTCTCCTATACATGGTCTAACAAAAGATTGAAGGAAAACCAAATTCGGATAAGATTAGATAGGTTTCTTCTTTCTCAATAATGCCCGGAGAGGTTTGGGGACTCTTCATTAACGGCACTCCCAAGAATCGGGTCCGATCACAACCCAATTCTATGGGAAACAGGGGAGGACTCTAAGAAAAGATACATCGACCCTTTCGATTCGAACTTATGTGGTTCCAACATCGGGATCTCAAGGATCTCGGTTGCCCAATGGTGGGACAAAAAGTATAATGGTTCGAAACCGGCCCAAGTGGCATGTAAACTAAGGAATGTGAAGGCTAACATTAGAGAGTGGAACAAAACTTCCTTTGGCAATATTTTTGTTAAAAAGGCAGTAACTAAAAGACAAGATCAATGAACTACAGGAGAAGTTGAAGTCATAGCAGCTTACAGAGGATCTGAGAAACCAGGAGAGGGAGCTGTTAGCCGAATACCACACGATGCTAGGATTTGAATAAACCTTTTGGAGGCAGAAATCCAGACCGCGTTGGTTAAAGGAGGGTGACATAAATACAAAGTTCTTCCATGTCTCTACTCTTCGCCACAGGAGTACTAACAAAATTAAGGAGATCAAGATGGCCGATGGGTCTAACACCAAAGATATGGAAGACATAAGGAGGGAAGCGGTTGAGTACTTTAAATCGTTGCTAGAAGATGTAAATCCGACTATTGAAGAAGAGGACTCTCTCGTTGGCAGCCATTCCACCCCTCAGTAATCGATAATCTTAATGGATTCTTACTTAGTCCTTTCACAAAGGAGGAAATCAAGAAGGTCGTTTTTGACATGGATGGTAACAGCCTCCTCAGACCGGATGGCTTCCCCGCAGCCTTTCTTCCGTAAGTTTTGGGATATCCTAGGCAATGATGTAGTGGAAGCTATAATTGAGGCTCAAAAGGACATGGAAATCCCATAAGGAGTTAATGCTACTTTTTTAGTCCTCATCCCTAAACTAGTGGGAGCAATGGAATTTTCCAGCTTTCGCCCTATCGCCTTATGTAACACTCGATGAAGATTCTCACAAAAACAATCGCCAATAGGTCGAAGGTTATCCTTCCTTTCATCATTGATATGAACCAAGGTGGCTTTGTGAAAGGGCGACAAATATTGGATGGTATCATCACAATTCATGAGGTTATTCATTCAATGGTGACTAGTAAGGAAGCAGTGTATGTTACTAAAGCTTGATATGAATAAAGCCTACGACCGGGTCTCATGGCGGTTCCTCACCAAGATTTTGGGTAAGTTTGGTTTCTGTCCCCAGTGGATTAAGTTGATTTTTAGTTGTATCTCTACTACAAGATTTTCTGTCATGGTGAATGGGTCACCCTCTGGTTACTTTAAGAGTGAAAGGGGGTTGCGACAAGGAGATCCTTTGTCTCCATACTTGTTTATTATTTTAGCGGAAGCATTGGGTAGGAACATTTCAGCAATGGTGGCGTATGGTCAATTGGAAGGTTTTAAACCAGCCTCAACAAGCAGGCCGTTGTCTCACCAACAGCTTGTGGATGATACAATCATTGTGTCCAAAGCCTCCGTGCCTCAAGCTAGGAAGTTGAAGAGAATTCTAACCAAGTATGAGACAAGCGATGACAAGACATAAACTATAAGAAGAGTAGCATCTATTTCTTTAACACGCCCGGTGGGAGGGAGGAAAGAATAGCTAACCTCTTCGGTTGTGGAAAGGAGCTTCTACCAAAGAACTTATCTAGGCATGCCTATGTTCGAAGGAAGAATGAAGGCTACTTTGTGGAACTCGACCATTGACAGGATCTCCAAAAAGTTAGCATGGTGGAAGGGCAGCCTTCTCAGCTCCGCAGAAAAGCCTTATTAGTTCAAACTACTTTACAGTAGCATTCCAATTTATCGCATGTCTCTATTTAGAATGCCCGCAAAGGTCCGAGCTACATTGGAGCTAATTCAACGCAACTTCTTGTGGTCGTGTTCGGAGGAGAGAAAGAGAATTTCATTGGTAGCATGGAATCGTGTGTGTGCAAGCAAGGATCGTGGGGCCTCGGGGTTAAAGAGAATGAAAGAATTGAATCAAGCTCCGATTGGCAAACAGTATGGAGATTTATCAATAATGATCAATTGGGATGGGTAAAACTTCTTAAGGCAAAATATATCGTAAATAATCGGGACTTCCCGAAAGCCGATAATCTTCCTAGAGGATCCTATTTTTGGAATTGTTTGCTCGAATGTCTGGAGGTAGTCGAGAAAGGCATCGGATGGAGAATTGGTAATGGAAGACAAGTGGACTTTTGGAAAGACCCGTGGTTGGAAGAGGCCCCTCTGAAAGATAACTTAGACCTTCAAGTCCTCCAACATAAACTTTCGAAGGAAATGGGAGGAAAAGTAGGGGATTTTATTGTCGTAGCACAGAAACTTCTTCTTGGAAGAAAATCACAGCTCATAATCTGTCGTAGCAAGAGAAGGTGGCCCTAACCAAACTCAATGATGCTTTAAGGGTGTTCCCGATCATTCCCCGGGGGAGGAAGAGACAAGGCGATTTGGGGCAAAACTACAAGTGGGATCTATTCAATAAAAATCGCCTATAAGTTAATCCACTCAGGATTCAATGGTCGGACTCCGACTTCGTTATTTGGTTAAATAATTTAACCCCAAAAATAGCTTTCTTCTTTTGGTTGGCAGCTCAAAATAAGATCCCGACAACTGTATAATCTGCAAAGGAGAGGTTTCCAATTCATCAATCGATGTATCTTGTGTGAGAAAGCAATAGAATCAGTAAGTCATATATTTCTAACTTGTGATTTTTCTTGTACAGCCTTCCAAATGATCCCGTCCAAATTTCATATAGATTGGGTCTCGTCCAAATAGCATGTCCGACTTCGCATACAAGGGCTTCCCCCTTCCGGCAAAGCTTTTGACTTGGCTCGGAAGCTCAGCCTTACCCCATTTTTTATGGGGGATATGGAATGAGAGAAATAAGAGAGTATTTAAAGGACGTAAGAAAGATCCCATGTTATGTGGCAATAAAATAATCGTAGCTTTGAAAGAAAACTGGAAAACTTTCTTCTTCAAAAATGAGACCATGTCTCTAAGGGAAAGGAGGATTTTGCGGAACTCGGGGAGAGGAACTTCCGGACCTAGACATTACAACCAACCCACGGGATGGTGTCAAGTGGATACCCCCCACACAAAAGTGGGTTAAGTTTAATTTTGACTGGGCAGCTAAAGGAAATCCGGGGCCGCAGGAGCAGGAGGAGTTTTGAGAAATGAGGAAGGAAAAGTGGTCCTTGCCTTTGCAGAGCCTTTGGGAACTCAAACAAATCATTTTGCGTAAGCCCGAGCTCGCATGCGTGCAATGAGAATTGCCGGACTTGAGGGTTATAAGGAAGTTATCTTTGAAGGGGATTCGCTTAATATAATCAAGGCAATTAAGGAGGATAAAGACCCCAACTGGACCATATTGGAGCTTATCCTAGAAGCAAAGATTCATAAATCTCATTTGGTTAATGCCCGAATCCAACACACCTTCGGAGAAGGGAACCAAAGCGGCGGATCTAATGGCAAATATTGCGCTTCGTTGGGGAGATGCAAATTTGGAAGGATAACTTCCCTCAAGAACTATTGGTGTTGGTCGCTAGAGAAGAGCTAAGATCAAACCCGTTAGAGCATCGGGAGATCGTAGGGGCTGATGATGAGTAATCCGACGTATGGAATTAGGCGTAAAAGGCATCCCATTTGTTGGGGCCTCGGGAGGTGACAAGTGTACAAGACAAAGAACCTAGTGTTAGTAAGTGCTAGGTGTTGTTTGGTTTTTGTTTTATCCCGAATAGTCAAGCGACAAGTATAGGATTGTGGACTCTAAGTATGGCTTAATGTGAGTCTTAGAAAGATCCATTTTGTATTTTGATTATACGGGCTTGATGCTAGAACCAGCCCATTTTGACTTTGTAAAAGGTTTGTGGACCTTATAACCACCTCTACCTTATACCAAAAAAATAACCTTCTTAATATTAAAACTTTTTAAGATATTGACTCCTTGGAAAAGAGCTCTAGCTTTATTGAAGTGACTAGATTGGAAGCCAATATTTTATACATAAGCCAAAATAAATTCTCCTTTGACACCTCTTATAACACCTTGCTCTAATACATGATGGAAATATTTTCTTTCAAAGCTTTTAGGATTCTATCTATAATAGATGTTGGGTATATTTTCTCATTCATGAAATCCCTATTATTTATTTCTTTCCAAATACCCTAGATGAAATGAGGAAAGCCTCGGCTCCAAAGGGTTTTTAGATGACAACTTTGAAAAGGATTTCACTGAAAACACATTTTTGTAAGGTTATTAGGGGTGACCTAGGAAACACCCCAAATGGAAGAGAAGTAAAAACTTCCCTAGATAATGGGCAAGCTAAGAAGAGGTGAAGAGAGCTTTCACAATTTACTTCACATAGATAGTATCTATTAGGAATTAGCATTCCTCTTTTCTAGATATTATCGATTGTAAGGATCTTATTTTGCATCTCCAACCAAAAAAATAAAATTTTTGGAGTAAAGTTTTTCATCCAAACATGTTTGGTGGGGAACCAACCCCATCCCCCATCCTCTTCGAGGAAATAGGTAAATTTGATAGAGTAGAGCCTATTATTGTTGGCCTTCCAAATTAGAGTCTTCAGTGTCATAGTTTTTTTATGAATTGAGTTCTTAATAATTTGGTAAGATATCTCTTTGTTGACTTCTCTCTACCTTGAATTCCTACAAAGAGGATTAGCTTCCAAAATTTTCTACCATCTAATATCTCAATAAATTTTGAGACTTTGGATCCAAACCACTAAGAAGTGAATGGTCCGAGATCCAAGGATCTCTCCAGAAGTCTGAGATACAAGGGTCTCTCTAGAAATTGATTTTATTTTTAAACCCTAAATTCCATCTTAACCCTTTTCAGAGGAGACCTTTAGTCTTGAGGAGATTATTCTAGAAGGCCAAACCTTTAGGAGGATTAAATTCCTCTAGAAAATTTCTACCTTGACAAATGTATTTAGCTTTGAGGATATGAACCCATTTAAAATCAACTTGCTTTAGGTGATTCCATCCTTGTTTAAATATTAAATCAAGGTTCATCTATCTCAATTTCTTGAATCCCAAACCTCCTGCTTCCTTATAAGCACAAACCTACTCCCAAGCTACTAATGCACATCTCTTTTTTATCTTCAGAATCAGACCACATGAAGGTTTTCTAGATTTGTTTGATTCTTTGATAGGTGGTCACTAAAATTTTGAAAAGGGACATGAAAAAAACCTAAATACTTTGGAGGGTGGCTTGAACAAGTTGGGCCTTACCTGCTTGACTAAGAAGCACTCCTTTCCAACATACCAATTTCTTCTAAAATCTTTCAATGAAAGGGTTCCAAAAAATGTCTTTGATTTTGACTTTGAAAAGGGGTATACCCAAGTAGTTTGATGGGAGGTCAACAATTTTACACCCTATAATTTGAGCTATTCTTTGTTTCCTCTTCAAGGGGGTGTGGAGAAAATAAACTTTACTCGTCAAGTAGTTCACTTTCTACCCTATAACATTCTCATTGGTACTCAATATATCCTTGATTTCTCTAACTTGAGGAATAGAGGAGCTCAAGACAAAAATGATGTCATCCATAAATTGTTGATGGGTGATCAGATCAAGAGAGGATGTTGGCTTGATCTCATCTATAATACCTTGGACCAAAGATGCTTTCAAGGTTCTACCAAGTGCTTCTACCAATATGATAAATAGATAGGGGGATAAGGGGTCCCCTTGTCTAAGACCCCTAGAACTCTTGAAATATCTAATAGCTACCCCATTAATTATGATAGAAAACCCAGTGATGGAGATCCATTCTCTAGTGAGGTGAATCTAGTCCTAATGGAAACCAAATTTGGACATGACTTTAAGGAGAAAATCCTAGGTGACTTTGTCGAAAGTTGTATATATATCCAACTTCAAGAAGAGGTCTACTTTTCCACTTATATCCATATATTGGATGAGCTCATGGATAGTGATGATTCAATTTGTGATGAGTCTGCTTTCAAAAAAACTTCCTTAGTAGGAATCGATGATAAAGGGTAAGACCTTTTTTATTATGTTTACCATTACCTTGGTCAAGATTTTTTAGAGAGTGTTATAAAGGCTAATGGGTCTGAATTCTTTGAATTCTTTAGCTCTTACCACTTTGGGAATGAGAACCAAAAATATGGAGTTAACATCTTTAGGGATGTGGTGAGTTTTTTGGATGTCACAAATGGTAGCCACCACATCTACACCTATAATATGCTAAAATTTATGGAAAAATATGGCAAGGAAACCATCCGACCTTGGAGCTTTTTCCTATGTCATAGAAAAATGGTAGATCAGAGAAAGGGTTGATCAAGAAGGAGTTTAACTCTTGAGAGAGGAGAGGAGCGATATTAGAAAGAATACTACTCATTGCTTGATCATTGCCTAACTCCCTAGGTCAAAGCAACTTTTTGTAGAAGGAAACAACTTCATCCTAGATTTCTAGCATATCTTCAATCAGGGAACCATATGATTTAACCACTTCCTTGATTTTGTTGAAACTTTTATGCTTGAATGTGAAGACATGGAAGAACTTGGTGTTGCAATCCTAATCCTTAAGCTAGAGAGTTCTTATTTTTACTTCCAAACTAACTCTTCATAGACCAAAGTGTTATGGTAGTCAGCCAAGAACTTTTTCTCTCTTAGTTTGATTTCAACATCAAGGCTTCCTCTTTCAATGAATGTTAATCAGCTACTTCTTTAGCTCAAATTTCCTGTGAAATAGGTGCCCAAAAACTGATTTGTTCCATCCTTTAATATTTGCTTTAACAATTCTAATATTTTTGGCTAATTGAGAGATGAGAGGGCCAGAGAACTTATGAGTCCACTAACTAGCAATATAGGGTTCTAAATCTTCATGGTGGAGACACATAACTTCAAACTTGAATGGGGTTTTGATTTACCTATCTTCTCTCTTCTGATATTTCCTCCCTTAACTAGTTTCCAATATTGATTTCTTCAATATTACCCAGATTCAAATTTTCATCTGGATTCAAATCCTCACTCATCATTACCTAGAATAAAAAACAAACAAATTTAAAAACTAAAGGTAAAAAATAAATTAGATCAAAAACTTATTGGAGTGAGATGGCACTACACAAATAATATTCCTGGTCCTAGAAAAAAAACAAGGGCTTCTAATTCAAGTTCTAGCAGTAATTAAATTGTAGTTTTGATGTAGTATGCAATGGGAGATAGCAATCACAAGATGCAAAATAATATGAAAGAACATAAATATGCGAGATAACTAAAATATGCTATAAATAGAAATTATGGAAATTAATACAATGTAGCTATGGAGGAAATAGACACTCTATGAACAAAGCTACTAAACTACATTGCACCCATCACCAATATATGGTGATATCCACAACACTATGCTACTACCTACAAATATGCTTTGAGCTTCTATATCCTACTTGTTACAATGAGGCCCTTTTTATATAGGAAGATAGGTTCCTTGGCCAACACTCTACTTAGTTGTGCAAGGGACACCTTGCACATATACAACTTGGACATTGACACTTGTGCGTTCACTGCATGAAGTAACTAGATAACTTCTCCCTAAAGTAATTGTTGGTCATCAAATTCACACAGGAAAGGACTTTCGATGGGTTTGCATGCCCTGGACCTATGACCAACATTGAAAGGCCGAAGGGAAGAGATGCCCCTCGTGCCAATCTTCGAAGAAAGGCCGGATCCTATACTAATCTACTTTTGGGGTTTAAGACAAGAGTGCAGGAAAGAAATAAACAGGGTAAGGGTTAGGAAAAGAAATAAAAAGGGGTAAGGGTTAGAAGATGATGATTTCAGGTGGGAGAGTACAGGAAGCACGATTACTCACTAACAACTCGAATAGCAGCAGGAAATACCAAGAACAACGCAAAAGAAACGAAATGCTGAACTTCCTATGTATCCTCTGGACGGGTTCACAGGGTTCTCCTTTCTCTCTCGCTGGAATTTAGGATTCATAGTAATAGCGATTGAGATAAGGGAATAACAAAAACCTCAATCCACCATGCAGCATAAAGGAAAGCGACAAGACGTTCGGTCCTCGATCGTATATCGGATTCAGGATTAAGAGTCTCAATACGCGAACAAGAAAATACAAAAGAATTAAGCACAAAAGGCAGCATAAAAGAGAGAAATAGAGCACAAAAGTCTTTAGTATTAAACGCAGGACATCAAGTTACAGTAGCTTTCTAGAAAAAAGTTCCCCCCTTTTTACATTACATGCCTAGGTTTTTATAGAGGACCTGGCCCTCAGAATCATTATTAAAAAATGATGTACACTCTCAGGCCCTGAGAAATCGACGCCTCGTTGCTGCTACGACTGAGCTTTCAAATCGATTGCCAAAACTGGCAACTACGACTGGGTCAACCATAGAAATGTTCATTTAATGTGCCGCCCAAGTGTCCCTGGCTTCTGGATGTTGTGCTTGAGTGATCGTTATGCCCGTCGTGTTTTACTTTGAGGACTGTTACGTCCCTTTCGTTTTCCAAAAATGGTCAGTGGGCTTATCGAGCAAGAAAGGAGGTATTTATAAGGGGCCTTCGATCACCTTGGGAAGCTACCCACCTTGGAACATGGGCCCAAAAAGTGCTTCGCTACATCTCTGCCTCATCAAAGCCTTGGGCCGAAGTAGATCTTCCTTGATTTGTTCTTCGCAAAATAATGCTTCGCAAAAACTACTTTAGGGATGTCGAGTGTCGAGCGGGCTCCATCTTTGAAATGGGATTCTTTGTCCTTTGCTGGCGAAACTGCTTCGGATGAAAAATGTTTTGGCCCGATTCTCTCTCAAAACTACGGTTCGGGGAATATCCTCCCGAATCACTTTTCTATTCTCGACACATTGTCATTTTGCTTCGGGCACCACTGCTTCGGGTGAAAACTGGCCGAAGTAGGTGTCGAAAATACTTCGGGCCCGAAGTAGTTTCCTTACCTTAGCTGATTTTGGATTATGCTCTCCTCCTTCAACGAAGTCGTTTGGATGCTGCTTCGCAAAACTTTCGCCCGAAGTGGCTTCTAAAAATGCTTCGGGTGCGAAGCATTATCTTTGTATTTTCTTTGGTGAAATTACTTTGCAAGGTTTTCGCCCGATGTAGTGATTTGAATTGTTTCGGGCCCGAAGCTCTTTTCACATTCTCCTCCTTTTCTTTTGGTGAAGCCATTTTCCTTGGCTTGTTTGGTAGCGAAGCTCTTTCTTCTTCATTTTATAAAAGGGGCGATAGGGTCAAAATTGTTGTAACTTAAAATAAAAGAAAAACTTTCAACAAAGAAATATTATACAAAAATTCTACTATTCTTCTACCCCTTGTATAATGTGACAAAAAGTGTCAACATTCTTGGCGGCTCGCGGGGTGACGAGCTCGTCTCGGCAAAAGAACCCTTTAGCCCTGATCCATTGGGCTGCTGAGTCACTGATTTTCCCCAGACCCTACTTCTGCGGTCTATCCCTCTCCTTGTTCCTCTTCTTCTTCTTCTTCTTCCTTCGACGTGGCCTCTGGCTATGGTGATGTTTCGAGGTGGTCACGGATGCGCTTCATCATTCTTCGGACATGGGACCAAGCGCCCTTTTGGAATAGCTCTCGATCCTGCAGTGCTTTGACCAAGTCATGGAATCGATTGATTTGCCCAACGTCAGCATTCTTAGACCTGGTGAATAGGTCGTCAAGGCAAGCCATGATCTTACAGTATCTGAGGATGAAATCTGTCACCTGCCCTTCTACGATTGGTTCTTCCCAGCCATCGATCTCCGAGACATCATTCTCGAACTGCAACCAGACTGGTTTGATGTCATCCTTATTGAGAAGATTTTTTTCATCGTTCGTGAAACTTGGGAAACCCAAGGAAGAAATATCTTGAAAATAATTCATTGTGGCACGCTGCTCATTGTCAAAAATGTCCTGGAGGCTTCTGGCTTTCTGAGCTTTTCGCACCTTGGAGAAAAAAGCGCGAACTATGGCCTAGGCCGTGGACCAGTCCCTAGCTGTCTAGGTCATTGTAGTGACCTACAAGTCCTGATATCTAGCATTCTAGACATTGAACGCTAGCTTGAGTCGACTCCTGGACTTCTGCATGACCTCGTCGATGACTGGTCCTCCCTCGACAATAGCCTGCTGTGCTTCGGTGACATACGTCAAAATTGAAAAAGCACTAGCGCACCGAGACCAAATTTTTTTTAGCAGGTGTGCGTGAATCTCCTTAATTCTATCCCTGTCAAACAGCGTTGGATCCTCTTTTGCATATAGAGGAGCTTGCATCTGTGTGATTTTATCCTCTAGATCTTTGGCCTTTAGGTCACTCTCGGCCTGCTTTTGTGCTTGACTCTTGGCTGTAGACTGGAGCTGTTGAACCTGTTGTTTTAGGTCGAGTGTCTCCTTCTTCATCGATTTACATTGCTCCTCAACCTCTACTAACTTGGAATGTACCTTTTCTAGGCTTTCCTCTAGCTTGACATTGGCGACCTCTACTTCAAATCTGCGCTGGTTAGCAATGGTTGCATGTGCCCAAAAAGTCTCGATTCGGACATGCATAGAGGCCGATTCATTGTCAACATTCAGGTGTTCCA
The DNA here is from genome assembly GCA_028583015.1 of Wollemia nobilis. Lineage (NCBI taxonomy): Eukaryota > Viridiplantae > Streptophyta > Pinopsida > Araucariales > Araucariaceae > Wollemia > Wollemia nobilis. The sequence continues at coordinate 3,372,587 of JAQPPZ010003172.1, read as the reverse complement.
GGTACTTAGGTGTCTCTTGATATTCGTAGTCTACTAGAGTCATTTCATCCAGAGGCTTTTGTACCTTTGGGACCTTCTTTATTTTATGCACCTTTTCAGCCTCTAAATAAAAAACGAAGCATTTTTTAACTGATGCTGTCGAGCGCCCTCTTCTTTTCCTTGCCTCCCTTAGTATTTGCTCAGTGTTTTGCTGTGCTTGTAATAGCTTCTTAGCAAGGGGGCGGTCCTTAATTAAGGACATCTCTAATTTAGACAAGGCTATATCTCCAGTCGAGGGAGTAAACAAATATAAAGAATGTGCGGGGGATGCCTCACCAGAAGGCTCGACGACAGACGTGGTGGGACTCGACGTTGAAGTGGGACCCCTGCTTCTACTAGTGACCAGGGGAATGGCAGTGTGGAAGGGCAAAGTAGGGTCAATGGTATTTCCCTCATCATAATCGTGGGATGAGGCCGGACCAGCAATAGGTGACGTGTGAGGGGGTGATGGGCTATGCAGGGGAAACTGGTGAGAACTCTCAGCTGGAGTTTCAAAAAGAATGTGTGAGACTAGGGCAAGGGATGAAGAATGCGTACCTGCATGCCCTCCTAGATTTGTGGCAGTGGTGAATTCTGGTGCAGCCGCATCTTACTTTTTATCATTTTTGGCACTTGATAGGGCTGTGACCTCGACATTTGCTTTGGATGGGTCTGATATCGGTTGCCCAGTGGAGGGGCCTACAAGTCCTGTGCGAGGTCGCTTTGGGTGTTTTGGGGGGACCAGGGTCTATTCTTGTTTTTTCCTTTTCCTCCTTACCAACGGCTGTTATGACCCTTTAGTGCTTGATTCGTGGCCACCTACAGGCCCCTGAGGTGATCTTGGAGGTGTAACTTGGGCCGTTTCCCTTCCTGAAGCAGTATCATCTATTTTTGGGCTTTCGCTCGAGCTTGGGATAACTGGAGGGATGAAGGCGATGAAGGACAAAGGCTTCCACTTTCCAGTTTTGGCTTCGTAAATGTCGGAAAAGTCTTTGTTAGTTGCTAATAACCCATAAGAGTTCATTTTCTGTCCGTGGACCCTCATTATCCATCACTCCCTCAGCTAAGCTGCGTCCCAATTCTTTACTCCCTCCTTCAAGTCATCTTTCACTTTTTTCTAGAAGGTGGAGTTGGGGCTCGGGAGTGAATGCCGATCTGGGTCATACGTGACCTCCATTGGGTAGAATTTGTGCCAGGGAGGTAGGGGTTCCATCCTCTCCAGATGCCACTCCAAATCCTTTCCCCGAGGATTATTTCTTTGTTTCACAATTTTGGGATAGGGGCAAACATGGAAGCTCTTGACCCGTATGTGGTCCCTCATCACTCCCAAAGGATCATAGAGCCATTGTTGGGGAATTTGGAGCAGGCCAAACTTGGCAAGCTTTTCTTCCAAGAAGACATTCTGATTCAGGGCGAACACTTCGATGACTCCTATCCTGAGAGGGAAGTCACAAGTGTGGGCCCATTTTCGACCCTTGTCATAGATGGCATTAGTTGCATCACTCTACCTCGTGACTTCCATCGTGAATTGATACTCGAAGGGGTAAACTGGCAGTAAGAAGGGCTTCCCTATGAAGCCGAAGATGCGAATCACCAGCCCCTGCGTTAGTCAAAAAATGTCTCCCCTCTTCTCCCGGACTACTTTGTTTCTCAAGCCAAGGGGGACTCGCGGGGAGGACCCTATTAACATACACATGGCGGGTCCTAAGAATTGCTGATTAAAGGGATAGTAGGACTCTGATCTCAATAGTAGGGGAGTCCACTGATATACTGGCAAAGGACTTCCATCCTCATCGCTTTTCGTAATGGCAATATGAGGGAAACTATTATGTACATGAAAGAAAAATAGCCAAACAAGAAAGGAGCAAGGCCCGAAGTGCTGGCTGGTCCCAACATTCTTCATGCTGGTGAGTTGCGCGTGTAAGCCCCTGGCCACCCATTCTACCCAGTCGACAAAGATTAGGTCGATGCTAGGTCTCGAAGTATCGAGGGCATTGAACTCTCCTCTAGAAATGCACTCGGCCAGGGACACCTGCCATGGATATACCAAAGCGTCGGTAGATAGGCCTGCCACCCATGCAATGATGGAGAAGAGGTCAGCATTTTTAAAAGCCTCCAAGGGAAGGGGCATTTGGGGCAATTTGCCCGAAGGGAGCCCGCTTTTGAGGCTTTGCTACAAAAATTTGACCATGTAGCCAGCAGACATGAACCTCTCCGTTTGTTCGCTTAAAATAATGTTGTGAACTATACATCCCTCGGGTGGACCCTGCTGTGGCGCAAAAGCTGCCTGCACGTCTTCTTTCAAAATTGAAAATAACTTATGGCCAGATGTGTCTAACACCTGTCAGGTGGCAGGCTGGTAATTCTGCATGATGGCATTGATCAGCTTAGGACAATGGTGAGTAGGGGGCGTCAGATACCAGTATATCTGGGAGTAGTAGGTTGTATCTCGCATGCTCTCTACCAGAAGCCTACTCCTCATGAGCTCAACGGTGCTCCTAAGTTTAGCTATGCTCTTCGATAGCTCTGTATCCCTGATTCTTTCCCACCTGTCGACTGGTGGTTCTAGGGGTTGCTCGTCCTCAGAATCCTCCCTTTCTTCTACGACATGCTTATCTAGGTGGAGGCCCGAATCAATGGGCCTTGGCTTCGGCCTTTTTCCATGGCCTTTTACCTTTGGTTTCTCGGGGGCTACTACTTCTACCCCTTTTCCCTTCCCCTTGGAACTTTCCATCATTTATGCTTAGGGCTATGGAGTTTGCAGTATGGAGAAAATTGGCGTCAAAGCTTTAGAGTGCGAAGTGGAAAAGTTTGCAGGTTGGCAGTGGGTGTCTGTATGAGTCGTTGAGCGAGTAATCCTTTGGCTACTTGGAGTCTGCATTATATAACCGCCAAAGACAACTACCCACATTTATGGCATGTGCCACAATTAATGCTACACTTCTCACTTGAGAGATCATCAGGTTGGCCATAGGTTGGCGTAGTACACAGGTCCATGTGCTATGATGATTACGGTTGTTCTGGGAACGCAGCCATCTACCACCTAGTACTTGGGGGTAGACTTTTCTCTCAATCGAGTCCCCTGAGGATGTACCTGATGCCCTTTTATTTAACTCACCTGTTTCAGATGCCTATTGAAGGCAGCTGTTGGCATGTTCCTCTAGGTGAGCAATAAATGCTTTTGCCTTATGCATTTTTTGGGTCAACGAGGCTGAAATCGGAGCAGACATACTTCACGGTGAACCTTTTGCGCCAGTTAATCCTTTATTCTTCGGGCCTGATGTGATTCCTCCTGCGCGAGGCTACCCGCGAAGCTTGTTTGCCCCTTTTAAAAGCAGCTCGCTCGAACTTTTCTTAAGCGAACATCTTTCATACCTTAGTCAAAACCTTGCTTGGCCAATCGTACTTCGCTGCGAACCACTTCGCATCCACTACTTCGCAAGCCAAGTTCCCAAAGGAGTTTTTTTTTTTTTTTGGTATATAGCTGCCGAGGTAAAACTCAACCTGAGTTTCTAAGCAGCACTTTATTTAATAGCAGAACTTTTTACAATATTTACATAGTATTGCGGCATAATAGGCATGCCGCCACCACAAACTCAGCTTTGGATACTTATCCGGTGAATCTGCAGTGCCCGGACCAGATCAGATTAAACTTCAGTTGATTCTTGAAGTCCGGATGGCTCCTCCCCGAAGTTCTCCATGCTGTGAATAGAAAGCAATAAAATAGTTCGTTGCTCCTGTCATTACCTGCGCTGTTGATGCAATATGTAGCAAAGCAGTTCACCACGTGAGGAACTTCTTGGGGTAATAGTTGTAGTGATGGCTAGAACCAGAATATCGAAGAGTTCAATAACTGTGGACTGGGTACAAGTTCTTCCATCTCTTTGATGTTGTAATAGGGCTCTTCCGGCAAAGAGCAAACTTCTATGATCTCCTCAAGTTCAGCCTCTTGAGGTAAGCCTGATGGATTCTGGCTGAACACTTGCGTGCCATGCTCTGGGATACAAAAAGGGTGCAAAAACATCCCCTCTTCATTCTCAGGTGCTACCACTTGAGCTTGTTTCTCTTCTTGGTCTGTCCTCTGATGGAGATTGCAAGCACCCATATTGTTCATCATCGAGGCAAAGCTCACAAATTTCCATGGTTGGACTTGGATGGGATCTGCCTCTTGAGCTCCACATGACTGCATCTCAGGCTTCTGCTCAGTATGAGGAGTCTGCCATGAAGAATACTATGTTGGGTAGACAGGAGAAGCGATTATCAGAGAAAGTGATGGGGCTTCTCCCCACTGCCACTTTCTCGATAGAAACTGCTTCGCTCATCTTGCTTCCTCAAAAATCTGAGGGAATCTTTGTTCGCCTGATCGCAGCAAGAGGAGGCCTATGTCCGGGTGGAAAGCCCAAACATAGTAGAGGTGGGCTTGGGCGGGCGTTGGTTGAATCTCTCCTGGAAATTTCTTCCAAGTTCTATAGAATCGGACATTGAAGTTCGTGACGCTCTCCAAGGGTGTTTTCTTGATGGTGGAGAAGTACGTCAGAAGTTGGAAGGGATCCTGAGAGCCATCAAATGTTTTGAATAGTGCTCCCGCCAAGTCATCCCATGAACAGACGCTTTTAGACCCGAGCAGTCTATACCACCGCAGCACCCTCCCTTCTAGGGACGTAGCCAAAAGTCAGACCATGACATCTTCATGGATTATGTCATAGAGGAATGCTAAAGTAGCAACAGCTTCAAGGTGCTCTCGGGCCATTCTCGTGGTGCCATCATATATTGTCAATGCCTTCAAGGCGATCTCGAGAATCTTGTGGTAGCTTTGAAGATTCAAGGGGCCTCGATCATCCCATATAGGAAAACTTACCCCTGCCATTATAGCAATGGTCTACAGAGATCACGGTTATCGCCGCTAACTCGGAGTTGCCAGATGAGCATTCTTTCTCCACTTGTGAGGTCAAGGCTGCTCACCGAACCTTGATTCCTCTGGGATATCTTCTTTTAGATTTGAAAGGCGCCTACGACCAGGAAATCTAGATCTTCAGCTCAATCAAGTCACCAGGTGATTTTATCAGATGAAGACAGGCCAGAGATTCACCGAACTCGGACCTTCTCAAAACATGGGGGTTCCTGGTTATGAAAACCAGGTTTAGGTACTGGTCTCCATGACTTCAAATATTCTCAGTTAAAATAGAGTCACCAGATGCTAAGAGTCTTTCGGTAATGAGGGCATCGATTCTCACTACTACTCAGAAGATGAGACTGACCGGATCTCATCGGGAACTTGTTAGAACTATTGGCTCCGGTGAAGACGGGATAGAAATTTTCTCAAATATGGGACCTTGGGTCCCACCGAGCGTGCCAAAAATTATTGGTCATCAAATCCACACAGGAAAGGACTTTCGGTGGGTTTGCGTGCCCTGGACCTGTGACCAACATTGAAAGGTCAAGAGGAAGAGATGCCCCTCGTGTCGATCTCCGGAGAAAGGCTGGCTCCTATACTAATCTACTTTTGGGGTTTAAGACAAGAGTGCAGGAAAGAAATAAACAGGGTAAGGGTTAGGAAAAGAAATAAAAATGGGTAAGGGTTAGAAGATGATGATTTCAGGTGGGAGAGAACAAGAAACACGATTACTCACTAACAAATCGAATAGCAGCAAGAAATACCAAGAACAAAGCGAAAGAAACGAAATGTCGAACTTCCTATGTATCCTCTGGACGGGTTCGCAGGGTTCTCCTTTCTCTCTTGCTAGAATTAAGGATTCAGAGTAACAGCGATTGAGATAAGGGAATAACAAAAACCTCGATCCACCAGGCAGCATAAAGGAAAGCGACAAGATGTTTTTCCTCTCCTATGTATCCTTCAGGGCGAATTTTAGGGGTTCAATCCCCGATCGTGCATCGGATTTAGGATTCAGAGTCTCAATACGTGAACGAGAAAAGACAAAAGAATTAAGCACAGAAGGCAACATAAAAGAGAGAAATAGAGCACAAAAGTCTTTAGTATTAAACGCAGGACATCAAGTTATAGCAACTTTCTAGCAGAAAGTTCCCCCCTTTTTACATTACATGCCTAGGTTTTTATAGAGGACTTGGCCCTTAGAATCATTATTAAAAAATGGCGAAGTACACCCTCGGGCCCTGAGAAATCGGTGCCTCGCTGCTGCTGTGACTGAGCTTTCAAATCGGTTGCCAAAACTGGCAACTACGACTGGGTCAACCATGGAAATGTTCATTTAATGCGCCACCCAAGTGTCCCTGGCTTCTGGATGCTGTGCTTGAGTGATCGTTACACCCGTCGTGTTTTACTTCGAGGACTATTACGTCCCTTTCGTTTGCCAAAAATGGTCAGCGGGCTTATCGGGCAAGAAAGGAGGTATTTATAAGGGGCCTTCGATCACCTTGGGAAGCTGCCCGCCTTGGAACGTGGGCCCAAAAAGTGCTTCGCTACATCTCCGCCTCGTCGAAGCCTTGGGCCGAAGTAGATCTTGATTTGTTCTTCGCAAAATAATGCTTCGCAGAAACTACTTCGGGGATGTCGAGTGCCGAGCGGGCTCCATATTTGAAATGGGATTCTTTGTCCTTTGCTGGAAAAACTACTTCGGATGAAAAATGTTTCGGCCCGATTCTCTCTCAAAACTGCGGTTCGAGGAATATCCTCTCGAATCACTTTTCTGTTTCCGACACATTGTCATTTTGCTTCGGGCACCACTGCTTCGGGTGAAAACTGGCCGAAGTAGGTGTCAAAAATACTTCGGGCCCAAAGTAGTTTCCTTACCTTAGCTAATTTTGGATTATGCTCTCCTCCTTCGACGAAGTCGTTTGGATGCTGCTTCGCAAAACTTCCGCCCGAAGTGGCTTCTAAAAATGCTTCGGGTGCGAAGCGTTATCTTTGTATTTTCTTCGATGAAATTACTTCGCAAGGTTTTCGCCCGAAGTAGTGATTTGAATTGTTCCAGGCCCGAAGCTCTTTTCACATTCTCCTCCTTTTCTTTCGACGAAGCTGTTTTCCTTGGCTGGTTTGGTAGCGAAGCTCTTTCTTCTTCATTTTATAAAAGGGGTGCTAGGGTCAAAATTGCTGTAACTTAAAATAAAAGAAAAACTTTCAACAAAGAAATATTATACAAAAATTATACTATTCTTCTACCCCTTGTATAATGTGACAAAAAGTGTCAACAGTAATCTAATGTCCTAAGTATGTACCTAGAAAGGTACATTTACATGACCCAATTGATGTAATATAATCTATTTCTAACACCCCCGTGTATTACATTATTTGGGTATTGAAGACTTTAGCCTTCAATGTGGATCTTATTCCATTGGATAGTAGAATTTGTATTCTCCTACATTTCTTACTATGATCAGGTTCAACAGGTAATTTATGTCTTCATATGATGCAAAGTAAGTTGTCGCTAAAGGTTCTTCTATCTTTTGTATGTGTTCAACTAGTTTAGTTTTCATGATGTCATGTTTCTTTCTAGCATGTCTTTTCTTCCTTTTCCTCCTTCTCATGTGATTCTTCATTTATGGTGGTGGAATTTCTGCTTCATGACAAGTTAATCTATCATCACAATAGTATTTTTCTTTATTGCTAGCTTGTTTCTTGTGTTAAGTAAGTAAAAACACAATTAATGATAGATAAATCATCAGACACTCTTCTGGTGAAAATATAACTGATCTTGCCCTTTTCAAATCCCTTGGTATTCTTGAAGAGGATCCTGGAGCTCAACCAAGGCCCAATCCCAGGGCCAATCTCAAGTGGATACCTCCCCTGGATGGATGGGTTAAATTGAACTTTTATGGTGCCTTTAAGGGAAATATTGGCCTTGCGGGGGAAGGAGGCATCGTCCAATACCATGAAGGCAACTTGATCTTAGCTTATACGGAATTCCTCGGGCCTAAGACTAACAATTTTGTGGAGGCCATGGCTCTATGGAGAGGGCTTGTCTTGCTTCAGGAGGACCCTAGAAAGGTCATCATCGAGGGTGATTCCCTAAATATTATCAACTATATGATGAATGACAAGACTTCTTCTTGGAAAGTCTTCAATACCATCCAGGAATCCAAGAAGATCCTTTGAAGCTACCAGTAGACGACCATCGACCATATTTTTAGGAAGGCTAATTAGCTAGCTGACCTCATGGACAACCTGGTAGCATCATCAACCAGTCTCAAAATTTGGAGAGAGAGATTTCCCCAAGAAATAAGTGATGTAGCAAGTCACGAAAGGAATAAATTTCAAAATGGTAAGTCCCAATGATTTGAATTTTTTAATCTAAGCTAATCATAGGGTATTTCTTCACTATTGGCGATTTTTCTAGACTTTTATCCCATTACGGAGGCAAGTGCCACGAATGGACCAGGTATGTCATCAAGATCAAGCTTGTGGGTGGCAAAACATGGGGAAAATGGCACACTCCCCACTTGGCTATTTTATGGCACTGCCCAGACCTCAAGACCAACGACACACGAACCTACCAAGATATTGTGCTCCAAGTTATCAATGCTTGGCATTTTTTTTATGATGTGGAAAAGAACAAGAAGTTGGGAATGCATTTCCACCCCTGCCATGCTAATCATGGCATTTTTCCCTGGCCCTTGCTACCTTTCCAAGTTGTACATTGATTTTCCCAACACCCCTCGTTTCCCCTTGCAAAGATTTTTCTAAAAGCTTCCCTGATCTCGTGCACGAGATTTGATCTTTCAAATCTTAAGTCAATTGAGGTTGATCTTGCCATGATTGGGAATGATTTCCCATTTCCAACCAATCCTCTCCAAGGGTCATCCCATGCCTACCTCCATCATAGTGTCATCCAATATGCCTCCATAACTCCCAGCTTCCTCCACTCAACCCACTCCCTTTTAGCCACCTTTGGCCTCAAGCTTTTTGCCTATGTTTCACCCTCTATTTCCCCTACCTTAGCTCTGCTAGTTCTCCCCTTTAGCTTCCTTCACCTCTAGTCTTCGTATTTCCACCCTTATCCCCTATTTGCAAGCATGACCTTTGTTGAGCTCACCCATTTGAATCTCAAACCTGTTGCTAAAATATTTATGGATGCCAAGGGGTTCACCCCCTTCTTGAGGAAATTTTCTAGAGCTAAAGAACAAATCACTAAATATTTTGTCTCCTCTTGAAACCAAGGTGGGGTCATCGTCCAAGGAGTCCACTTCAAGGTAACAATAAAAATTCTTGCTGATATCATCATCTTCCCACTAACAGGGTGCTTTATCAAACATGATAAGCACAACTAGGAAGAGGAGACAGAATAATTCCTTGACAAAGGAAAGAGTTTGGTTTGGGATAAGTCCACCTTGCATGTTTCTTCTGTCCATGCTCCCTGAAACATAGTCATTGTTCCCATAATGCAGTATGTGACGTGTGATGACCCAAAGAAGCGTCTACGTAGCTTTCACCTAGCCTTTGTCAACCACCTTTGGGATGGTAAGGTAGTTTATGTTCCTGACTACCTGATGTATTCTCTTCCATTGACCATTGAAAAATGCCAAAATATGAATGGGAAGTCGTTACACCAGGGTCTCTTAGAAATATCTTCAAGCACACCTTATCTAAGAGGCCCCCTGTCCATAATGTCAAACCTATTTCTGCTAGTCCCCCTAAAGAGGTTCTCCTATCACTCGGTCACCCTGGTGAGTCCCCTATTGGGCTTGGTCCAGTTGAGGGTTGTTCCAAGGGCTCCCCTCTCAGGAGTGCTAGGCACAATGAGCAGAAGAAATACGTGGTGGTATCAAATACCCCCATGACAGCCAAATACTTGGCCAGGCTTAAAAAAATTAAAGTGGAGTCGTCCTCTTCCTCTACCCACATTATATCTGATTCTGTAAGTGATAAGGAGGATCAGTGCTCTTAGATATTGTTGGATTTGGTGGCTTCCACCATCGGTACTTCTATCAAATATCTGGAGGAGGCCTCCAAGATGTTGTCATGTTATGTTGCGAGGAAAAAGGATGATGGCAAAAATTGATAGGTGTGAGACCCTTCCCCTGGGAGGATGGCATGAAGTGTGGTTTTGGTTTGTTGGTAAATCTAGTTTGAGTCAGTTTTTGAGCAGGAATTTCAATTTTGTTTCAACTAGTTTCTAGGGTTTACCGTGGTCTAAAGGAAAACTTGTTCTCATTGGCGGTTTTCTATTTACTATTTTTTTGGTTAATCCTCTATTTTTTATGTTTACTGTGTTAGTAGCTAATCCTCTGTTTGGCAGGTTTTTTGGTTACTATTTTAGTGGTCCTCCCTCTGGGTCTTTGAGGGATTTTGAGGTGGGTGCTAGTACCTTTTTTAAAATGTTGTTCTAGCGTACGATGGTTTAGCCCTGGATGTAATAATATTTTGGGTTCCTTTCAAAACCTGCTTTGTAAAACTATTTAAATTACCAAAAATATATATAATTGATATTTGTAAGCTCCACCATGCTATGAAGAGGATTTCATGAAGATAACCAATCAATGCTATAAAGTTACCTTTTTTTGCTTCTTTAAGGAATAAGGAGAATTTCTCTTTGTTGCTAGTGGACAGATACTCATATCCTTCTAGAGTATATGTTAAGTTTTGAGATTAGAATTCTATTGCATGGAATAGTTCTTCATTATTGAAAGCTTTTCTCAAGATTTCATCCATGATAAATCTTTAAAATAATGATTCTTGCTATTTCTTAGAATTGAATTTGATAGAATCTTAGTAGTCTACCTTATAACTCCCTATATTGAAGTATATAAGATTGATTTGATAAAACCTTTATTAATACTTAGGTTTGTAGGCTTCCTTATGTCTCCATAGAAATGAGAGTATATACATGTAGCACCCTAAAATTGGCGCAGTAAACCTTAGCAAATAATTAAAATTACATTAGTAATAATTCAAATTCAAATTTTAACCCCAAAACCGCTCCCAAACCGCTCTTTGCCCGTTTCCTCATTTTTCATGCCATTTTTAGAGTTTGTTTTGTCCGTTTGATGATATCGTCGCCGATCAGACGATATCGCCTCAGATCGGATGATTTCGTCTGGAGAAGAACGTCCAGACGATCTCGTCCCAAACTGATTTGTGCATAGTTAGCTTTTGTTTCAACGACGTCTCTAATCCGGGCAGAAGCGTGTCTACGTCGTTAGAGACCTCCCCCATTGGAGATCTTCCAAATTAGGATGATCTCCAACCTCCTAACCTCCCTCCTAAGCCTATTTAACCTTAGGACCCCCTCTTGGCATTCCCCCTGGCTGAAATTCCTTGTAACATGAATTCTACATGCATTAGACTATCTTAAACCACCATTTGCATTTGTATTTTTCCAAGTTTGTTTGCAGGAACTTCATTGTTTTTCAGTCGGAGCAAGCTCAGATCGTCGTAGACGATCCTGTTCAATTCGAGACGATTTCATACCAATCCGAGATGATTTCGACTACAGTCAACATTGGGGGCAATCAGTGCCCAGGGTTTGCATTTTCTCACTTTGTTTGTTGATTTATCCTGCATTTAGTTAAATTTGTTATTATTCCTTATTATTCTGCATCTTGGAGTTCACCCATATAGCTTAAGTGCATAATGAAGTCATAATTTGTCATTAGAACATCATAATCTACTTGAATTTTTATTTGTGATTATCACCTTAGCATCTATGTTGCCATTTTACACCATTTTTCTCTGTTAGAATAGTTGCATTTCTGGTATTTTGTATCTATTTCTCTGTTTGCAGGTCTCTGACGAATTCGTCTGACGAATTCGTCAGATCTCAGACGATCCCATCAGATCTCAGACGATCCTGTCAAATTCCAGACGATCTGGACTGCTTCAAAAATTAGAACCTCCATCAGACATCCGGATCAGGTATGGTTCTTTAATCTAGCTTATTCTTTCTGTTTTCTGTCCAAATCTATTTTTTGTATTTATTTAATTTGCATTTTCATAATAGAACACTTAGATTCATCTGGCCAAACCTAGGACTTGGATGTTTAAAGATAAAACTGAACACATTAAACACATTCCCAACCTAGGCATGGAAGCGCCACTAAACGTTTCCTGGTGAACCCCACCATCCGTCGAAAAATCACCTTAATACCCCTCCCCCGAGAGGCGGGACCTTCAAAGGGCCTCTCAGTCCGAGGTATCGTCCCATCCTTTTCCCATCCCCCTTCCGGGCACGGATCCTTTAGCCTGAAGGTAAGGGTGCGAAAAATTTGGAGCGATACATTTTGGTGAACCCGACGTGAATAACATAGGCATCTTTCTGATTCAAAAATATAAAAAAACAAAAATATATATATATATATATATATATATATGTATACAAAAAAAAAAAGTAACAAAATCATCATTTCAAGTTTGTATGTTTTAGATTCAATTCTAAATAGTAGATACTAAATATTACTTTTAGAAGTACTAAAGAAACCATGAGTTTTTACTCAAATCAATATGAGCCCATCAGTAATGTTGGAAGAATTCAGCTAAATACATTTGTTGATTATGACCAACCTCATCCCTATTCAACACCACCTCCATCACACTTTTCTCATTTTTCATCCTTACCCCAACAGGACAATCCCTTTGCCAATCCTCTTCATAACGATATTATCTATTCTCCCATATATCCATATTATGTCTATCGATCCACATACAATCCTCCTCCACCCTTTCAATATTCTTCTTTCAATACAACACATCCATTTCAACAAGAAAATACTTATTCTTCCAATTCTACCATGCACTCACCTCCTACTTCGCAATCTTCCTGTCATCATTCTACCCATAATAAAGAAAGTAGAGGTGAGAAACCATTAGGCCCTTTTATGACTGAATTCCTAAGGCACGTATCAAAAACCTCTCGAAAACCTTCATCACGTAAATTTACTAAGCTCAATCAACCAATGGATATAATTCTCAAGTATTTACTTGACACAAATAGGATTGAACTCCCTTCCATAAGACAACTTGATACCACAGCAGATTGGTTTAAACCCGAGCTACATTGTGAATATCATAGAGTAGATGGACATATGACACAAAATTGTAAAGATTTAAGATGTGCAATTCAAGATTTGATTGATGAGGGTCTTTTTAATATAAAGGAATTACAATCTACAACTGATTATAAATCTCCAGTAAACAATCAAACTCCTACACAACAAATACCAATAATCAATCAAGACATGGGGATCTCCCAAGAACCCCTATTCAATTATCAACAACAAGAAACCAATCAAATATTGCATGTTAATGTGTCCCATCATGATGATATTACTAATATTGTAACAAAAACTACAAATGAGCAACCTCAAGTTCAATCAACTCAATCCGATATTCAAGATATGGATTCCTCATTTGACCAACCTTCAAAACTATCTTTGACTCTAGAGAATGATCCAAAATGGAATGTAAGCATAGAAAGCTCATCTTTAGAATCAAAATCTCAATCTGAAATCCACTTTGATAGCCAACAACAAGTGATTAATCCTCAAGCAAAGATATCCCTTTTAGAAGTATTACAAAGTTCTCATAAGGAAACTTTGTTCAAGATACCTAGCCAACAATTTGTTCCTCATGATATTTTCCCTAAGGACATAATTAATGGTGTAAACCCTCTTGAGGTTAACCATATTTCATTCTATGATGAGGAGATTCCTTCCTCTACTCCACAAGAAGACTACTCTCTTTACATTACAGGATCTAGTAAAGAAATACTTGTTAAAACTATCATGGTAGATAATGGCTCCTCTCTTAATTTATGCACTTATCAATTATTCCAAAAACTCAAAATAAAGGAAGAAGATCTTAATGAATCAAATGTTATTATAAAATCTTTTAACAATGAAATTCAAGAAACATCAAGGTCTATACATTCTCCATTGTCACAATTACCTTCTATCCATCACTTTTCTTCATCCATATATGATCATCCTTGTTTACCAAATAACACTCATGCATATCTTTCACATATACTCCCTCCATCTTATCAAGACTTGGAAGATAGTGATAAGAATGAAGAACCTTCTTATCCTTCTGACATTTTATTTTGTAACATGATCAATTTTACACATATAAAAGTAAAATCTTTTGCTACATTATTCTACATTATAACAAAGCTTTTGTTATCACTACCTTTTATTCATCACCTTTTGTTCTTACCTTCAACACAACCAAATTATCCTTCAAAACCTCCTTTGATTTTGAAGCAACCTTAGACATGCTATACTCAAATAACCTTGTATAATGTATATAGATCATCTTGTATATACCACCAATTCCATCATCTAAAAATTCATATAAAATAATAAAAAAATTTAAAAAAAAAAACAATCACATTGTATTTCTTTCAATTCATCAATTAAAATCAAAATATAAAAACATCAAAATCATCAAAATCTTCAAAAACATCTTTTATTTTTGTACCTCTCAATTCTTGAAGTATTGCAGTTATATTTTCAAATTATTTTGGATAAATTAGCATTTATTTGGAATCCCTCACTATCACAAACACAAAAATAAATATCTTGATTTTATCTGGCATGATTACTAATCTCTCTTATATCAAAGTCCACAAAATTCAATTAAATAAAGTTTGAGCATAGAGAATTGATCTTGTTATTTACTTAAACCAAGCATATCTTTTCACAATAAAATGATTACATTTGTAATGTCCATGCTATGCTACATAGTAGAAGTGGTTCTTGAGCGAAAAGTTTCCCCTGCTATCCTATCATGCACATGGTCTAGAATCTTTGAGAATTGGCAAAAGGACAAGCTCACCCCTACCCGGAATAAAAATCCCTTGCTCTACAGCTAATCCGAGCAAGTATCCCTAGCATAGGAAGAAAAGAAAAGTTCAAAAGAAAAAGAAAAAGAAACAAGTTATTTCAGCATTATCTCAAATATCAAGCCAAAATACAAAAGTACAAAAAAAAAAAAAAGAAAGCAAAAGAGAAAAGCAAAAGCAAAAGCAATAAAATCCCTTTCCCTACCCCTTGAAAAGAAAAGAAGGGTTGATGAGCTTGAATCCCTGGAATTCTCAATTATTCAAAAACTGTGAGGTAAGCCCCATAACAGGTGGTTTGTGCCCAACCCGCTTGGCCTTGGGTAACTCCTAGCGTGGTGATATGTCTGTCACATTAGCGACCTTCTTTTGTACAGACCTATGTCTGCTTATGGATTAGCTAGCTCTTGATAACCCGACCTACATAGTAGTCCGGTATGGTTATATGCATCTAAATCATGGTTAATGAACACTTATTTGGTTCATTCAAATCACTTGTATCAAATTATCTTGCTCAAAACTTGGTAAATGAACAATGCAATTGCACACACATTTGTATTTGAGAGATTTTGTGTATCATTATGATAAATCAAGATTGGTAATGAACTCACATACGCACATGGGATTCCTTATAAATCTAACTTTTGTCTTTAAGATACTTTGAAATATTTTTGCAAATTGTTTGGAATAAATTCATTTTCTTCTTTGAAGAACAGTTGTTTAGTATAAAGACAACTACATGCATTCTCAAAAAAATCAAAATCATTTTCAAAACATGCAATAAAGTTACATTTATATATAACTTTTGACTTTCGCGACGATGGTATAGTTCCAAAACCAAAATTGGAATTTTATGCCTAGCGCAAGTCCTCATCTTCATATTTTCTGACTATTTCAAAAATTAAAAATCAACCATGCAATAAAACTATTATTTTCTTCTTTGGATTTCGCGATGATGGTATAAGTCTATACCTAAATATTCTATGCCTAGCGCAAACCATTGTACCAATTTTATTTTCCCATTTATTTAAAATCATAAAAACATATGACTTAAATCATTATGTTACACAATTATGCTTTAAAACAAACAAACACTTATTCTATTTCATGTCATTATGTCAAACTTCAATTTTGCAATGATGGTATAATTCCTAGGGAATTATCCAAAAATTTTATCACACTTAGGAATTTATGCCTAGCAAAAGTCATTTTAAAATATTTCATGCATAATATTTTCATGGAAATCTGAAAAACAAATCATCATCATCATCATCATTTGCATCATCACAACAAAGTCTTAAGACAGTCTCTTAAGCACTCTTTTACTTTTAGCAATATTTCTATACTAGGATTAGCTTGACGACCGAGTGAGCGGCGACTCCATGAAATGGTCTATAATAGCGACAATGTCCTTTGAAATTATTGTTAAAAGTCCCTTTTATTTTTATCAAATTATCACATCACAAACAACCAACTTGTTTACATCAGATTATTTCATTTAAATTTTAAAAAAGCATGACATTCAAACCATAATATTTCCAAATGGCATAATTACATGAATCATCAAATCAATCAATCAAAACATTAAAGCATCATACAAATACATAAGACAAGTCATATGATCAAAAAATATCTCATCTATATATATCTCAACAGTATATGTACATCATCTCAAAACTAGATTGGTATGCCACAATCTGTACCTAGGCATACTCAATCCCCTATCAAAAATAATAATAAGCACTATAATCAATCTGTGCAGTGCAATCTATAGCAGCTAGCCTCGAGAACCCCTCGAGCTCTCAGCCTCATCTCCTCCCCCGCCCTGAGGTGGACGAGGTGGCCCCATCATAGTCCGTGTGGTGCTATGAGTCCTGGACTCTGATCGTGATGATGTCCTCGATGACCTCATCCCGATAGGCTCCACAATATGGGCCGACAGTGGTAACCTCTGCCCCTCTGGCACCATATGGTGGTATAGTGTCTGATAGAATGTGACCTAGGCAATAGCCCATGCTAGATCCCGAGTGCTCGCCCCTCCGCTCCGTGCTCTGAGGCATGCTACCTCATCTCTGAGCTATGTGGCCTCCTCTCGATGTCGTGCAGCCTCATCCTGTAGAGTCTGCACCTCTGCTTGGAGACGGACAGTCTTCGCCTAGAGAGTAGCCATCTCACTACTCTCTCCTGTGTCCACACCCTTGCCCTTATCGGGCGATGGTGGTCTCTCTCTCCATGGAGAAGGGGGTCTCTCCTCCCTCCTCTCCCACTATCGTGGCCTCTGCTGAGCCTGTGGTCTCCTCTGCTCTCTCCCATCGTGACCCTGTGCCACCTCAATGGCCGCCTGGCATCGCCTCCCCATCCGATGCACAACTATGTGAATCGAACCCTGAGCCCTCATCATCCGAGGAGGGCGGATGCCTGTGTACCAGGCATCATAGCCGTCGGCTACCCCTACGTCATCCCCATCCACTAGCTGAATGGGGGCATCATCTATGTCCTGACTCCAGAAGCATTGCATATCTGGAGCCCCGCTAACTGTAGTGTTATCCCAGACAGTCCAAGAAAACTCGTAGTCTCTGAGAGATGGGATCCCCTGCTGTAGACCGAACTGCCTCAAAACTCGGTCATAGCGATGGAGCTCCACCTCTCCCCTCTCCATCCTTAGCCAACAGGTTCGCCTAATGTGAGCCAACTCTTGTCCATCCTCGGCCCACCCTGGATGATCTCTCCAAGGCCTCCAGGTGATCTGGTCGGAGACAAGGTCGTCAAGTAGTCTCCGGGACATTGGCAGATCTATCCGTCACTGTGACCCTCTCCGGAGCCACCAGTAGAAAGCTCGGGGCCTCTCCCCATCAATCCCTATCAGTGGGAGCCCTATCGGCCTCCGCACCGTGATGTGCTCCCAGCACCAAACCTACAGTAGAGATGTCATAACCAGACATCGGTCGCCCTTGTATACGACCCCATGCAGGATCCTATACAATCGGCATAGTACAAAGCTCCCCCAAGCAAACCTATATCCGTGGTCTCTCATGTCGCAGACCACATCTGTCAATAGCCATGGTACTCTGCATCCACTCTGATGGCATAGCAACAGACCACCTACAACCCCAACCAAAACCTGTGTCAGTCTAGATGCCCCAGGCATCTGTCGTAGAGATTCGATGTTCACTCCGCCCTTCTCCAGGGTGAAGCTCGGATCTTCGCATAGTCGCATCATCGCGTGGCCCTGATTGGCCATGGGAGTGATTAGCCATCCTTGTATGGGGATCCTCAAAATCCTCCATACATCCTCTAGTGTGGGAGTCATCTCCCCTGTCGATAACCAAAAATAGGAAGAACCCGGATACCACCTCTCTGCTAGGGCTGTCAATAGCCCCATATCTGTAGAAACCTGTGGCATCTCTGCCACATGCTGCAAGCCGACTTGAGCCAGCTGATCTCGCTCTTCCTGAGATAGAGCGGCCAAGTCATCCCTCAACCCATCGTATTTCCATTCTCTGCTCTTTAGTAATCCTCTCTGCAACATAAACAACAAAACAATAAAAATCATTAATAAAACAATGATTAAAAATGCAAGTAAAACAAGTTCAATTTCATAAATGATGATATCGTCCACTATTGGATGATATCATCCCAAATTTGAGCAAATTCGTCTCCGATTTTGCAAGCCGAAATCGTCCCCTTTTTGACGAAATCGTCCCCATTTCACCGATTTCGCCCTTGGACGAAATCGACGATATCGAGACGATTTCGACGAAATCGAGACGATTTCGTCTCGACGACGTCGACGGCCCAAAAACGGCCGCGATGCTCAAAAATCATCAAAATTTAATCTAAAAAGCATAGAAATTCAAAATTCAAGCCTTCTAAACTAAGTTTAGACCCTTACCCGTAGCCCGCATCGGACCTCTGTCGATCTGTGCACTGTCTCGACCATCTTGTTTGCAGAGCTCTAGAAACCAGAAAATAAAAAATGAACAGTAAAAATGAATTAGGGTTTTTCCCTATTTTTCTTAATTTTATTCAAAAACAATTAACAACAAATTTAATATTGGCTTTTTCGCATTTTTACCTCAAACGTTCGATTTGGGTAAAAACACGGAGGGGGCATCATAGTAAGTTGTCGTACGATTCGACCAAGAATCATCGCCTAAAAATGGGAATAAATTTTTGCTTTCTCGTAGATCGAGAAGAACTCATCTTTAACGCATTTTCCTCGAAAATTTCGCTAAAGAGGGGGCAAAATGTAGCACCCTAAAATTGGTAGAGTAAACCTTAGCAAATAATTAAAATTACATTAGTAATAATTCAAATTCAAATTTTAACCCCAAAATCGCTCCCAAACCGCTTGCTACCCGTTTCCTCATTTTCTATGCCATTTTTAGAGTTTGTTTTGTCCGTTTGATGATATCGTCTTCGATCAGACGATATCACCTCAGATCGAACGATTTCATCTGGAGAAGAACGTCCAGACGATCTCGTCCCAAACTGATTTGTGCATAGTTAGCTTCTGTTTCAACGACGTCTCTAATCCGGGCAGAAGCGTGTCTGCATCGTTAGAGACCTCCCCCATTGGAGATCTTCCAAATTAGGATGATCTCCAACCTCCTAACCTCCCTCCTAAGCCTATTTAACCTTAGGACCCCCTCTTGGCATTCCCCCTGGCTGAAATTCCCTGTAACACGAATTCTACATGCATTAGACTATCTTAAACCACCATTTGCATTTGTATTTTTCCAAGTTTGTTTGCAGGAACTTCATTGTTTTTCAGTCGGAGCAAGCTCAGATCGTCGCAGACGATCCTGTTCAATTCGAGACGATTTCGTACCAATCCGAGATGATTTCGACTACAGTCAACATTGGGGGCAATCAGTGCCCAAGGTTTGCATTTTCTCACTTTGTTTGTTGATTTATCCTGCATTTAGTTAAATTTATTATTATTCCTTATTGTTCTGCATCTTGGAGTTCACCCATATAGCTTAAGTGCACAATGAAGTCATAATTTGTCATTAGAACGTCATAATCTACTTGAATTTTTATTTGTGATTATCACCTTAGCATCTATGTTGCCATTTTACACCATTTTTCTCTGTTAGAATAGTTGCATTTCTGGTATTTTGTATCTATCTCTCTGTTTGCAGGTCTCTGATGAATTCGTCAGATCTCAGACGATCCCGTCAGATCTCAGACGATCCTGTCAAATTCCAGACGATCTGGACTGCTTCAAAAATCAGAACCTTCATCAGACATCCGGATCAGGTATGGTTCTTTAATCTAGCGTATTCTTTCTGTTTTCTGTCCAAATCTATTTTCTGTATTTATTTAATTTGCATTTTCATAATAGAACACTTAGATTCATCTGGCCAAACCTAGGACTTGGATGTTTAAAGATAAAACTGAACACATTAAACACATTCCCAACCTAGGCGTGGAAACTGCCACTAAACGTTTCCTGGTGAACCCCACCATCCGTCGAAAAATCACCTTAATACCCCTCCCCCGAGAGGCGGGACCTTCAAAGGGCCTCTCAGTCCGAGGTACTGTCCCATCCTTTTCCCATCCCCCTTCCGGGCACGGATCCTTTAGCCTGAAGGTAAGGGTGCAAAAAATTTGGAGCGATACAATACACCTAATGGAATTTTAGGTTTTGTAGAAAGCTTATATCTTTCCAATTACATAGAACTTGATAATCTTTGGTAGATGCTATTATTATCAAGGTTTGTAGAATATAGTGCTCTTGTAAAATGTAGTTCAATTTTTGGTTGATTTTGTAAAGTTTTGTAAATACCAAATATCAATTTTTCTAACACCTTATTACTCCTATTGAACTAAGCACTTTTCCAATTTTGAAGAGGTTTTAATGTTGGATTTCTTTTGTTCCTTTTTGAGAAATTTTGAGAAAGGAATAAGTTTCCAACCTTAGCAAAAAACTTAACATCCTCTTTTAATATCCCTTAGGATTTTATTTTAGTGTTTCTAATTTTCAATAACCTAGTTTGGTGTTGCAACCCTTATAACTCCCAAATTTGGAAAATTAGAACACAATAATATTTGCAAATATCAATGGATTAATTCCAAGTAGTATTCTTTATTTCTCCTAGGTTGTGTTTTGCAAATATTAAACTACTTCGATATTTAATTTTCCTAAGTTTTGCTTTCAAATAAATATTGATTACCTTAGAATATAATCTTATAACTCCCTTTTTAATGAAAGCAAATTAGACAGGGGAAAATTTACCTTAAAGGTTTGCACCTTTATGAAATCGGATGTGTATGGCTGTAATCTATCCTTCTTGGGCACTATGAGTAATGGTAGATTCTTCAACATCCTCCTTGGCTTTAATGCCTTTATTTAATGCTTCCCTTGACCTATTTTATTGAGAGTTATTACACTTCTCTTTCCTACTTCTGAATGCTACATTCTCCCTGGCCCAAGTCATCTTTAAAGGTGGTCAATATTTTGATGAGTAACAAGTGTCACGGTGATTTCATTCAACTCTTCGAGGATGTTTTGGATATTTGGTGGAGTCACAAACTCTGTTCTAATACCTGTTACAAGTGTCACCTTTTCTTGGAATATTTTTATTCCCTCTTTCTGTGTTTCCCAAGTGGCTTCTATACTTCAATGTATGTGAGGCCTCTTACTGTAATGCTTCTGGTTGAAAGTAACCCCTCTTCCATATGGAATATGGTTGTCAAAACAATGTTGTAATGTCTCCTTTCACATATGTGGGACTCAATGTTCCTTTGTGGGTATTTTTAGGATTATTTTGGAGAATGGCAAGTGGCACCTTCTTTCCTTTGCATGCCCTTGTCTTATCAATGCCTTGCAATCCATTCAATGTATTTTCCACCTTGTCCTTTGTTGTACTTCGTTGGGGTTGAAATATTTCCAAATAAGCAATGCTTATGGTGGAGCTTTGGTGGATATTTGGAGGAGCTTTGGTGGAGCTTCTATGGCTATTGAATGGATTTCGAATGGAAATGCTTTGGTGGAGACTTCTTGATGCTCCAACGATGGTATTGAATGCTCCTTAATTGGACGTATGATTCCAATTTGCTTGCTTTTATTTTCCTTGTTTATATGTTGTTGGATTTGTCTCCTTTAGTGATCAATGTGATAACTTTCTTGTGCTTTGTAGGTTACCTATTATGGTTGTCCAACCTATGCACGATGTGATCCCTTTTTAGAGGCTTCTTTATGCTTGGAAGAATGCTAGTGTTTGGTTGCCTTTGGATGGTTTACCCTACGGATATTGTACCTTTGAGGCACCTTAAAATATTTCCTCTTTCCTATGTAGAATGAATTAGAGAAGTGCAATACAATGTAACAATATTTGTAAATAAGATGCCTTTATTGCACCCTTTCTTGCACTCCTTTTTACAAATCATATTTTATGGTTTTTATGGCAAAATTTTTGGAAACAATGTAGGGGTTTTGAGGTTATATCTTTGATTAGACACATTCCCATTTTTTATTGGATACTTTGATGAAAAATCCAAGCTTAGATAAAATTAGATAGAATATCCTCATTTTATGCAGGCTTTTGCACATTTCGCCTTGCAACAAACCCTATAATGCTTTGGATTTGAGACTCACCAAGTCTCAATCTTTGAAGTTTCTATTTCTAATTTTGGTTAGTTGTCTTCTTCTCCAAGTTTTGGAGGATTCTAACCTATTATGGTGGCTTCACTTTACCACTATGTGTTGCATATTTTTGTGCACTAATAGTATCTTTAGACTCTTTGACAAATTCTGATTTTGTGCTTTTTCTCAAGAACACAAACACTAAGATTTTTTAGAGTAATATAGTAGTGCAAATTAATCCACTAATATTTCACTTTTAATGCACTAAAAATCATACCTTATTACTCCAATAAACTCTAAAAATAACTTATAAGTGCACTTAATCAATTTACTGCAACTAATAAAGAATAATCTAAAATGAACCTTCAAGAATTATTCTGCAAATTCACTACAATTAATATTGTAGGACTTAGTCTTCTTTTTTCTTTTTCCAAAGTAGACGATAGGTAGTTGATAGATGCATTTATGAAATCTAATCAACTCCTAACTAATGTGCAAATGAACCTTAAAAGTAACTTTTCTCTTTTTTCACTTTTGAAGACTATAATCCAATTTTCCTTCTTGCAACTTTAATCCAAATAAGGTGCTCTAATGAATCTAATAAGTAATCCAATTAATGAATCTACTTGCACCAATAGTTGCTTACATTTTTTTGAAAGCTTTTGTAGAGGATGTAGCTTTTGTAGAGGATGTAGATCTTTGTGTCTAAGATCACCAAGTTTTTGCCTTTATTAAGATCTTGCAACTCTTTGTAGGTTGTCAAACAAATCCTTTTTCACCAAAATATGATCTCAATATTTCTTTCACAAGCCTGGGATTTGGTGGCTTGTTCTCCTCTTATAGTCTTATCCTTTTTGCTATAGATTTTTAGAAGTCTTTATATCAACAAATAATGTCTTCTTGTTGTGAGAGGTAATATTCAAATATCTTAGATTTGGCAGGTTTCTCCCATATTCAAGTCTTCTTGTCAAATTTTGACTTCAAGCAGGATCTTCTTCTCAAGATTCTGAATGTCTTGAGGTATTCTGAGATTTGGCACTCCTTGCAAAATTCTTCTTCTTATTTTGGTCTTGTTGTTGGATGGCGATAATTGTCCCAAATATTTCACTATATTTTGTAGTGAATTTCTCCAATGAGTTCTCCTTTGATGATTTATTCAGTAAGGCTCTCCAATATTTTTATTGGATGCTCATTGAGACCTCCCCAAGGTCTTTGATCATGCAGCTTCTTCTAGTCTTCCTTGATATCTTTTCTTCAACATTCTGCTCCTAGAAGTGTTGGTGGTGAGATCTTTTTCTAGATATCTGATTCTATTGCTTCTGGATTCGAGAAAGAATCTCCTAGTCCTTCTTCTTCCAAGACTAAAATTTCTTCAATGAGATCTTCTCTTGATCTCTTTACCTTCAATTTTACTTTAGGTTTTGGATTTATTCTGAAGAAGATACTCTTCCTAACTTTCCTGTAGGAAGTTTCTCAACTCACTGAATCTCCTTTCCCTACAACAAAGTATTTGTATTGAAATTTTAATCTTCTTTTAATCAGATACTCACCTTTGAAATCTTCTTCAGGATCAAGGCTTCTATGGCCTTTTTCAGTATCAAGGCTTCTATGGCCTTTTCTTCAATATTAAGACTTTTGTGGCCTTTTCTCCAATATCAAGGCTTTTGTGGCCTTTTCTTTTAGATCAAGGCTTCTATGGCCTTTTCTTCTAGATCAAGGCTTCTATGGCCTTTTCTTCTAGATCAAGGTTTCTATGGACTTTTACTCAATATAAAGGCTACTATAACCTTTTATTATTTTTTGAAGTTCTTAATCTAGAAATGGAGAGCTTCAGTCTCCTAACTTCACCATGACTCTTCTCCAGAAGTATTCTTCCACAGTATTCTTTTCTTGCACAAGAAACTAATCTTTGCACTATGAAGACACACTGACCTTTGGGCAATAAATTTGAAGTCTCCTAGCTTTCTATTTTAGGAGGAGTCCTAATCATCTGAGAATTAATTTTTTGCAACAAAAGAAACTTTGAGCAATAGTTAATAAATTCCAGATATCCTGAATGATCTTCACTAGATAATTTTTTAATCTAGTGGATTGAATACTAAGTCATAGTCTTCACGAGTTTTTACTAAAACTCAGTGGAAATACTCTAGCCAAATGTAATATTAGTATTTTTGGAACTAATATTTCTTTTATTCCTCACTTATGGCTCTCTGTAATTCTACCACCTAGACTCTTCTAAGAGTTTTTTAAAGTGGTTGATCCAACAATGCATCAGTTTGATTAAAAAACTCAAGCTCAATGATAATGGTGGTTTTCCTATTGATCTACTATGGCTAAATCTATCATGGCTCTTATACCACTATTAGATTTTGATGCAGTATGCAATGGGAGATAACAATCACAAGATGCATAATAATATGAAAGAAAGTAAATCTATGAGATGACTGAAATATGCTATAAATAGAAATGATAGAATACTGAAATATGCTACAAATTCTAGATATCTTGAATTATCTTCACTAGATGATTTGTCAATATATATTGAATACTAAGTAGTCTTCATGAGTTTTTCCTAAAACTTTGTGGAAAGACTAGCCAAATATAATATTAGTATTCTGGAACTAATATTTCTTTCAATCCTGACTTGTGGCTCTCCCTAATTCTACCACCTAGAATATTCTAAGATTTTTTACATTGGCTGGTCTAGCAGCGCATCAGGTTGATTAAAAACTCAAGCTCAATGATAATGGTGGTTTTCCTATTGATCTACTATGGATATATCTACCATGGCTCTTATAGCATTGTTAGCTTTTGATGCAGTATGCAATGGGAGATAACAATCACAAGATGCAAAATAATATGAAAGAAAGTAAATCTATGAGATGACTAAAATATGCTATAAATAGAAATGATAGAATTGAATACAATATAGCTATGGAGGAAATGGACACTCCATGAACAAAGCTACTGAACTACATTACATACATCACCAATATATGGTGATGTACACAACATTATGATACTACCTACGAATATGCTTTGAGCTTCTATATCCTACTTGTTACAATGAGACCCTTTTTATATATGAATATAGGTTCCTTGGCCAAAACTCTACTTAGTTGTGCAAGGGACACCTTGCACATATACAACTTGCACATTGACACTTGTGCATTTATTACATTGCATGAAGTAACTAGATAACTTCCCCCTAAAGTAATCTAATGTCCTAAGTATGTACCTAGGAAGGTATATTTACATGATCCAAATGATGTAATATAATCTATTTTTAACATTATATAACTCATTCTCATACCTATAACAATTCCTCTATACAACAAGCAACATTTGCAACCATATATTAGATAATAAAGACATGTATAATTTTTTCATAAATGAGTTTTTTAAATACATTTATTATACCATATATATTTAAAGCTTGAATATTAGCATCCTAAAAGCCATTTGAATTGATGAAGTAAGAAAAATCCTCTATTGAATTATAACATCTAGGAATATAACTCTTATTTCCCAAAGGAGATAAAATTATATTAAAGTCCCTCCAAGAATCCTTAGATCACAAATAAAATTTAACATAAATAAACTAAGGTCCTTTCAACATCTATCACAAAGAGTGATTGTAAATGAAGCATATAAATTTGTGGATCCATCTTTGATACTTTCATATTTTTCACAAAAAAGACTAACAACCCAATTATTTCTTGGCTCTAGCAATTGTCCATCCTATATGTATTTGGCCCATTTGTTACAATAACTCATAAAGCTCCTCTAACAGAAATTGATATGCAAACCTCCATTTCCAACACTTTTTTAATACATACTTTGTTGGAGAATATTACATTATTTGGTACATACAAATGCACCCCCATGGTACCTTTATGGTAAAATTGTAAATATGTAATAGATTAGGATGTGAATCTATAGTTTAGGAGTGTGATTTATATTTTCCCTTTATGCAAGTGTTCAAGTATCATATAATTATATGTGCAAGTGTGAATAGTGATAATGTGCACAAGTGTCTTGTAATAGAGTGTATAGGAGTGTGCAATATTCCATATAGTAAAGTGTGCAAGTATCATAGAATAAAGTGTAAAAATAGAGAGAGCCAAGAGTCATGTATACAAGTGGTAAGATGAGAATCCAAAATATAAGAGATGATTTATCTTATGCATGGAATAGGAAAATATGCATCTTCCACATATTTGAGGAGATCAATAGTCAAGTATTAAAGAGTCATATTTGTAAGGCTATATCACATAGATAAAACTCCATGTAATGTATTCAAGATCATTGAGTAATATATGTATTTTAAGCATCATACAAAGAAGCTTGTATGCAATTTGACCAGTATAATGTAAGTCTTTCTTCATGTCATTGCATGAATGATATTGGCCTTTTTATTTTTATTATTGTTATTGTTATGAATTTTATGTTTTTTATTTTGTTCATTTAATATAGTAATTGCTCTAATATTTAAGACTACTCAAGATCTTGGGATCTATGCCAATATGGCTAAAATTCCAATAGTGGTATCAAAGCTACTACAATACTTTATCCTTTCTAGAAGAGTTATATTCATAGCTACTTTGAGTAGTATCTAAATCTAGCATCAAAGGAAGCCTTCGATGTGAATTTAAAAATTAAAATTTTGAGCCACATGAAGGAAACATAGGCCAATATTTTGGGTATTTCATTATACCCTAATATTATTTAATATTAGCACTCATCCCTATGAGTGTGGTCTACCGGTAAGGATGCCACTTGCATTATCGGTGATGTGACCCAGGTTCAATCCCCATGGTGGATGTGTATAAGAAAATATTAGCATTCAAAGAACCAGTGAATAGAAAAGATAGAGTTATTGGGGTAGGATGATTTTTAACATAATCTTGTTTAGTGCAGAAGATATTGCAACATCTGAAGAGACATTCCAAAAGAATGTTTCTCATATATTTTTTGGACTTACCAGAAAGGAGAACCCAAGACAAGGGATGTTGGCTTCACTTCCTAGAGTGAAATCACCATATAAGATCACAAAATAAGGGACATTGGCTTCACATTCGAGAGCAAAAGCACCATAGAAGAGCCTAGATCAAGGGATAGTTAACTTCATAGTTGAGATCAGAAGAACCATAGAAGAGTCCAAAACAAGGGATGTTGGCTTTACAACCAAGAATGGAAGCACCAAAGTTAAAGAACCCTAAAAAATGGATATATAAGTGAAAGCAATTTTTATGTAGTCGAAGAACTCGGATCAGTAGCACCTACACAAACCATCCCATATAGCTAGCCAAGAAGAACAACATGCAGTCAGAGTAGGATACAAGCGCTTGTAGAGAAACGTGTAATAATAATCAGCCAAGGGAAAGGAGTAGTGTGTAACTTAATAGCAATGAGCTAAGAGAAAGGAGAATAAAACATCATCTAAAGAGAGAAGAGAGTGCAATGCATCTTTGAAGGAAGACAAAGCATCAACATCAAATTAGAGGCTTGTGCAATAACTATTGTAAAGTTTCCTAGACTTGCATGGTGTAACGTCAATTTTAGACGTGTCATTTTCCTAGAGATAAACCTAACAAGAGCATAACAATATTCACTATTGTTCAATGTGTGATCTAAGGTAAGAATTTTGGGTAAAATATTTGATGCCTTTCTTTTTTCAAATATTGGAATTATAAGGTGAAAACTTAATTTTGGTGAATGATTTGATATTTGGAATTTGATAAAGTTTAGAAAGAAAAATAATTTTAAAAAAATTCTAAAGTTTGATTGGAGTTAAAAGGCTCTGACTTCTAAAATAGATTTTTTTAAAATAATAATTGTTGATTAATAATTAGGGAGTCAAAAGGATTTCAACTCCACATAGATTTTTTTGAAAATTAAAAAATATATATATATGATTTTGAAAGATCGATTGATTAAGAGAATTTTTAATTTTGATAAATTATTAGGGGGACATAAGGTCTTCTACATAAAAAAAAAACTTTAGAAAATTTGATTATTAAATTTGTAAATTTATTTAATAATAAAATTTTCTAAATTTGCAAGTTGGTTGCAATTGAGGGATTTCAGTGTTGGCTTCCTAGGCTTGCCCTTGGGTGGTTAGGGGTCTCTATTTCACTTGATGGGGAGCTTGTTGCTTTGAACTCTATTTTGTGCAGATATGTGAGGTCTTGAGGGGAACTTGGTGCTTCCACGCTATAGAAGGGGGTTTTGAGTTTGGTTTCCTGATCAAGTGTTTGGAGGGGCCCCAACGAGTGGTGGAGGTGTGTTGGTGGTTCGCATATTTTCAAGACATCCTTTACAGGCAACCTTTTTGTTAGATTCTCTGGTTCAACTTGCTAGTGAAGGTTTCCTTGGGCAAGAAACCTCTTTTCAAATTTCAGAGTTGTTGGTGAAGGTTTCCCTAGGTGGGAAACCTCTTTTCAAATTTTAGAGCTATTGGTGAAGGTTTCCCTGGGCAGGAAACCTCTCTTTAAATTTTTGAATGGTTGGTGCAATTCCTCTAGTTCAACTTGTTGCTGAAGGTTTCCCTGGGCAGGAAACCTCTTTCATGTTTTGAATTGTAGTTGAAGGTTTTCCTAGGCGGAAAACCTTCTTTCTTTTTTTGAACTACAAGTGAAGGTTTCCTGGGGCGGGAAACCTCTTTTCATTTTTTTAACTATAGATGAAGGTTTTCCTGGGCAGGAAACCTCTTTTAAAATTTTAGGACTCTTTTTTGCTTGCTGGTTTTCCCGATTTAGGTGAGAAACTATTTTCAAATTTTAGATCTCTTTTGTAGATGGTCCTACGGAGGTTGTCTCCCTATTTTAACAGTTATTTGTTTGTCTCCTAGAGATAGTATTTAGGAGATTGTCTCCTTTGTTGTGATCCTTTTGTAAAATGTTGAGGGATCCTTTCAAATCCCTTTCTTTCAACCAATTTATTTGAAATTTATAGATTTGGAGAGAAGGATTTCTACTCCAAAAGAAATTAAAATTTGAAAATTTGTAAAACTTGATTTTGCAACTTGATTAGTTGATTGAAAATTTGCAAATTAAAATTTGGGAGTCAAAAGGACTTCTACTTAAAAATAATTTGATTATTTAATTTGCAAATAAACTTTGATATTTGAATAAATGGATAGATGGCAAATAAATAGGAGAAAATTCCAAAAATTATATAAAGGATCAAATCCCATGAGAGGAAGATTTCAAAATAATTTTTTTTATCAAAATCAATTCAAAGGGCCAAATAATAGAAGAGACTTTAAAAAATATGAAGTCAATCAAACTATGAAAAAGAAAAAGAAACTTAGAATATTGATTCAATATCTAGTCATCATATGACTAGAAACTTGCATTGGTTTGATTCAATAGAAGTTAGACCTAATATTCCACTTAATATTACAGACAATAAGATTTATCATGTTCAAGGAGCTAGAAGAGTGATACCTAGCATACAATTTTTAGATTTTTTTTCTAGATGATGTTTTATATGTTCCAAGATTATCCATTAATCTTATCTCATTTGCTCAATTAGTTGAAAAAGAAAGAATAGTGGAAAAATGTGTCAAAAGAAATCAAAACAAATTTGAAGCTATGAGTTCCTTCAATGATGGAATATTTGCTCTAGACACAATAGGTTTCTTAGAAGGAATATTAGATCATATTTGTCACCAAAATAGATTAAAAATGATTTGTTTGATTTCTCCAAGAGACAAAAAACAAGAAAATGAATAAAAATAATTGAATATTGTCTAGCAAGGACAACAAACAGAGATAAGAATAATAAAGATAAAGCTAAAGAGAGCCAGAACTAGAGCAGAAGGACACAATCAAGAATTAGAGATTGAAGACTAAAATATTCAATAACCAAATAATGTATTACAAGAGGTATTAGATTATATTACATTATTTGGTACATGCTAATGTACCCCCATGGTACCTTTATGGTACAATTGTAAATATGTAATAGATTAGGGTGTGAGTCTATAGTTTATGAGTGTGATTTATATTTTTCCTTTATGTAAGTGTTCATGTGTAGGATATGCACAAGTGTCATGTAATTATGTGTGCAAGTGTGAAGAGTGAGAATGTACACAAGTGTCTTGTAATAGAGTGTGTAGGAGTATGCAATGTATCATATAATAAAGTGTGCAAGTGTGCAAATAAGAGCATGCAAGTATCATAGGATAAAGTGTGTAAATAGAGAGCCAATAGTCATGTATGGAAGTGGCAATATGAGAAGCCAAAAGACAAGAAAGGATTTATCTTATGCATGAAATAGGAAAAGATGCATCTCCTAGATATGTGAGGAGAGTAATAGTCAAGTATGGAAGAGTCATATTTTTAAGGCTATATTTTGGAGACAAAGCTGATGAGGCCCAAAAATGCCTCATTATTGCACTATGTTTGATATATAAAAAACTGCCATATTACCAAACATGACAAGTTAATTGCCAAATAGTTGATTAACATATATTATTTTTTAATTATTTGCATGATTTTATGTTTGGAACATTATACCCCTGTTTTGACTATTTTTAGCATTTTATGCACTGTTTCAGTTGATTAAGTAGCAAATAAAACTGTAGTAAAATTACATTATGATGGCATGAACAAATGCCTCTCATCGAGAACTACAACTTTGCTTTTTGAAGCAAGTCAATATGAGTTGTAGATAAAAATTTATGAAGGTTACATCATTCTGGAGCTCATTCTTTCTGGTGCTTACTCAATGTTCATGCCTTAAGTCTTTTCTGGAGCTGTTAACATGTGCAAATCTGCGTTAAGGGGAACATTTTCGGATCTACTGGGAATGATCCAAAGTGAGTTAAAGTACCAAATTCATACAATGGTACTTCATAGTAAATATAACACATGACCCAAATTTGAAGGCATATGGAAAAGTAATTTGGAAGTTATGGGGCCCACAAAATGACAGTTTCACACTTTTTGACAGCTAGAAATTTTGGAAAAATCTGTTAGAGGCCAACTTGACAGCGATGCTAGGAGCAATTTCTGAAGAGTTAAGAGTTGAAAATTGAACCAAATGAATTTCATACAACCAAGAACATATGGATACAATTTGGTATACATTGGAGTTATAAGGCACAAGTTATGAGCACTCCAAAAGAGCAATTGGGCATGTTTTGACAGCTAGAAATAACAGGTGACAGTCCATACAAATTCCAGCCACCTGTCACTATGAAGGAAGGCATGGAATTTATCAACTAAAGATGAGGAAAACGCTTGGAAATAGTTAAGGGAAGATAGGGAAAGTCTCCTACCGTTGTCCCCACCATTATTTTCCGACCAAAAGACTCAGCTCATGAAAAAGATCAACTAATGCAAACTAACCCTATCCTGAAATATCCCCCAGATTTGTTGCAGCATAATAGGAAAATAAAGTTGCAAGATAGAAATGGCATATTTTGTGTATGTAAATAGATATTATTTATAAAAGGCGTAGCTCCCATGTTGGTTGAGCTAAGAAGAAACAGCTAAGTAGCAATTAGAAAATAGGAGATAGAAGCAGAATATATCAGACTGTAACAGTGTGCAATAGAATATGTAATGTTATTTTCTAGATAAATAAAGTGCAGTTTTCCATCATCTATTGTTATGCATGAGTGTGTTAGTATTTAGTAAGTAGAAGAGATCTTATACCTTCTTCTGGAAAAGGGAGCAAGGGCCACTTCCAGGCCTAGGAGAAGGACTGACTAACAGGTTTTCCCCTAAACTTTGCTACAACAGAATTGAGGTGGATATTTGTCAATTTCTTTACTTGTTTTACATTAACCATTGTTGTAGTTTTAGGATTTATTTTCCATGTTTAGAATAAGTTTTCAGATTGCATATATGTGTGATTATTGATAGACTATTTTAACTTGTGTTTTTCCTATTCCATGTTTTCAACAATTAAGCAGTTTTACAACATTATTATTGTTTGTTTATTTCTAGCAGTTTTTCAAAGCTTCCTTACATTTTCTTTGTTGTCAGCTACCATGACAGAATATTGACAACCTTATGAAACAAAACATTGACATATGTTCAACTTGTGTTTATTTCCAGCAATCTCCATTCTACAAAAGTAATTAGGTTTAATTTCTTGTCATTTCAATTATTGTAAACTGTACTTAGATTCCAGTTTCTGCAATTTAGAATTAGATTTTCATTTATGCAAGTAAATTAGTTATTTTGTGCAAGATAGGATTAAAGAGGTGATCAAAAACCCCCAAAACAATATGTTATGCCAATAAGACTTGTTGCTTCTAAATGAACTAAAACTGCAACCCTGCTTAAGTCTTCTCTCATAAATAGCCTTGGACACCACTCTGATTGACAAATCATTGAGATTAAATGATGTGATTAACGACACGCATCAAAAGCTCCATGTAATGTGTTCAATATTGTTGAGGAATATATGTATTTCAAGCATCATACAAATAATCTTATATACAGTTTGAGAAATATAATGTAAGTCTTTCTTCATGTCATTGCATGAATAATATTGACTATTTTATTCATATTAGTATTAGTTTTATGAATGTTATGTTCATTATTTTGGTCATTTAATATAGTAATTGCTCTTATATTTGAGACTACTCAAGATCCTGGATATTGGGACCTATGACAATTTGGCTAAAAAGCCAACATCCTTACATTTATCACTACTTATTTTTTATTCTTGTATTAAAGTAAAATCATTACTATAGCAACCTATTAATTTCTTGATAACTCTAGTTTTAGAAATCCTATTTATACCCCCAACATTCCAAGATACCATCTTCATCGTCATTTTTGCTCTTATTTGTGGGTTTAGCCCTACTTCTTGTTTTTTTTAATAAGTTATGCATGGCTTCTATTTGGGGCCACTCCCATTACGAAAACAAAATATTATATTACTCTCATTATATTACTAACAAGTTAATTACAACATATCCAATTTTGTCTTTCTATCGGAGATATTCTTCATTTACCCTTCTATCAAAAATATTCTTTATCTTCCTCAAACTACTAAGTTTTCACAATCAACTCCTTTTATATCAAATGTCTTCAAAATTTTAAAATTTGTTAAGATAAAATTCAACACTACTAATGGCCGAAATATTTGTTGCTCAACTTCTATATCCAAAAATATCTTGTCTATAACAACCTCACAGTTTCTTAATACCTATTTTTACGATTCTTATTCATTCCCCTAATATTCCAAGATATTATTTTCATTGTTATTTTTTTATTTTATTTGTGGGTTTAGCCCCACTTCTTGTTAACACTTGTGATATTTGCTTTTGTTTTCCCATATCAATATCCCTTTGTATTTTTTTTTCTCTTTTTTTTTGCCTTTTGGGGTCTTCCTCTTTTTTTTCATTCTCAGAAATGTTGGGTAAAAATATTGGTTAGTTTTCTATGTTCAAATTCATTGCCTCATTTAATTTTTCAACTCGGGGTAACTCGTAAACTTGTGAGCAGCCTTGCACAATATCTGCTTGTAATTCCCTCCAATGAGATGAGTCCCTCAGATTTATGGTTTGGGGGTGCTGATGTTTTGTTGAAGTTATGATATAATTTCCAAACCACTAATCTATCCTACACTATCAAAACATGACTAAACTATATTCAAAAACTAAAACTGCACACTTACTGGAAATTACAAAAAATAGGGGAAATAACAGAAGTTGAATTTAAGCTACAAGAAATAAAATAGAATTGAAAAGATAGAAAAAATAAGGGAAAGGTAAGGGAAAAACACTATTGATAGTGGGCCCACGCTTCTAGCAGGTTCTGTCCGTATTAATCATTCACCAAACGCAAGTCGATTTTTTCAAAAATGACTCAAAATTTTTTATTAAAATTGTAGAAGAAAAATACACAGGAAAAATTTGGGATCATGTTTTCAGGGGTGGCCTGCATATTTATAAGATATGCGGTCATCCCTGTTATAGATTGGAAACAAATCACATGTTCGATTCTATTCTACAATAGTATGCATGAATAAAGAGAATCAGGTAAAATATCAAACTTTTAGACTATTTCAGCATATTTTGTTTTATCATAATACGTCTAATATTTGCTTTACTCGATTTACATAGATTTTTACATAACAGTTAAAAATAGATGCCTAATAATATTTGACATTGTCCCTGGTCTAGATCCAATGCTAATACTTCATCTGCATTTGTTGTTGAAATCATGTTTTGTTTTGCCAACCCGAGTCATGCTGGAATTTAGCTTCAATGGGAATCAGGCGCCTTATTTGTAGAAGTTGGGAAGCAGGCGCCAACATGAGATTCAAGGGCCTAACGAGAATCAAGTTCTCAATAGTCAAGTGTCAAATGGGAATCGAGGACCCATCAATCAAGTGCCAAACAAGAGTCAGGTGCTTCAAAGGGAATTGGGTACTTGACTTAGCGCTTCACATCGGTGTACTATAGATATTTTTCCTTCATGAATTCGAAAGTGCCAGGTCCGAGTGGGACCTCGACGTAAACATGCTAAAACACAACAAATTCTATGGAATCTACACAAAATGTTCTTAGAAATAAATATTAAATATATGCAAAATATACTGTTAAACATATATAAAATTTTCATAAAACATATATATCTACAAAAATAAGTGTCGTAGTTTATAGGGAAAGTATTATAAATAATGAGCATTTTCAGGGCTCATCATCCCCCCATGCTTAAGGGTTGGCACGTCCCTATGCCAATTTATACTGGTAATTACCAATTTCATTTACAACCTTCTAATAAGCCCTAACTATTTTTTTCCTCTTCTTTGTAGTGGCCTTCGATTTTTCCTTGTCTCTAGGCTTTCATCCCTTCGATGCTTTAGAAGAGGCTGCCTCATATTTCTATTGTTTCTGGTGCTTGCTGCATCAAACTGGCTGACTTGGACCTACTCTTTTCCTTAGTTTTTCCCTTGTCCAAGCTACCTCACCTTTCTCAATTTTTAAATAGTAACCAGTAAAACTGACAGTATCATTTTGGAAAGTAGGCTCAACCATCTTCCAGTATTCATGGTGAAGGGGTAACTATTCTCCCATAGGTACTGTAGATTCATCTTCAAGTGAAATGCTAGACTTATTAGGAACCTTAGTTGTAGGCAAATCGACCCTCGTTGGGTCAAGTTCAGCATTAGTCTTAGCCTCTATTTCTTCCACTAGAGGGGTTTTGCTACTTGATGCTTGATCTACAGGTGGTACAGGATCTAAAAATCCCATCTTCATGAAATACTCCTTCATTTTAGAAGGATATTTACCATCAAATCCATATAGACCCTAAAATTGATGAGGTTAATAAAATGGAATTTTCTTGGGAGGCTTCTTGGCCTTCTTTTTGGCCTCTTTTTCAGATTCCTTGAGTGCCCTCTTAAAAGCCTTTTTTTGGTTCTTTTTGTCTACTTCTATATCTTCCTTAAGCTTTTCAAATTTCTCTTTTTGTGCAGCAAATAATTTTTTGATGCCTCTCATTCCTCATCGGAATCATGCTTGATTCCTCATTGGAATCCATGTCTGATTCCTTATCATAATTTATACCCAATTCCTTTAATTGGGCAGTTATTGCTCTGGGTCTTCATTGAGATGCCCTTACAATATTTCTCTTTCGTCTAATCTTTTTAGGTTGTACTTAAGGGTATGTTGGCATTGTTGCTTCCTATTTTTTAGTAGATACAGGTTGTTGAGTATCTTCTACCTATTTTGAGGGCTCAGGCGACTTCTGAGTTTCTTATTATGCAGCAAATTGCTGCTCTACTATAACTTCCTTTTCCTCTTAAGATTGTTCAACCCCTACATCTGTTTGAGAATGTTCTGGCTCAACCCCTATATCTTGGTTAGATTTTTGACCTATAGAATGGGTAGAATCCTAAGGTTGTTTAGCCTCCAAGTTTCCTTCTTCACCCTTGTATAGAATTTGAGGCTCTTCAACCTCCACTTCATCCTTCTTTTCATCTTCATTTTTTACAGCTTTTTTTGAATTATGAGGTTCTTCAACCTCAACTTTATCTTCCTGATTTACCTATTCTACAGAGTGAGATGATGAACAAGGTTGATCCACTTATATTGCAACATCCATCCCTTGCTCATTTGTTGTGTGAGAGTGCAAGGAAGTGCTTTCAATTATAAGTGTGGAGGACCTCTTCTGAGATTGAGGGCTCCCCTGTTCAAATATATTTTGAGCAAAAGCCACAAAGTGGTGTCCTGCCTTAGCCTCTTGGATGGATTTTTTGACATCTAACTTCCAAGTTCCAAATGATACCACCTTCTATTTCCCTTGACCTCCTCAAATGTCACATTTTTGTGTGATCTGCATATTGTACCAAGGACAAAATTAGGCCATGGTGAGCCAAAGTAGATGTTGTGCCTACCTAGTACCATTTGGCCTCATCTTTGAGTGCACATGCAAGGTAATGGGGGACATTGATCTTGTCCCCATGTAGTATATGGTTTAGAAATAAAAAATGATTTGAATTCAGCTTAGAGTACTTATTAGAATAGGTGAAGAACCACACGATCTGCTCTAAAACCACCCTCCAAAGCTCGGGGATGTGCTGCTTGGGCAAACAAGCATGTGTCAGGTGCTCTGTTGGACTTTCAAATAATCTTTATGCATAGAGAGCTGGGTTATCTTCTTTGTAAATGTGCTCCATTGTTAGGGGAAATCCCGTCATTGTGGCGATATATTCTTCAATAACTGGGATCTCTAGTCCTCATATATGAACAACCCCATACCTCATAAATGTTACAAACTCATTAACTACCCCTGCGTCTTGGCCCTGACTGATTAATCGACAATACTCCATCTAACCTGTAGCATCAAATTATGCTTGGACGTCCGCAGAAATACCTGAGCATTTGGTAGGTTCACTTTTCATTATATCATGGTTTTTAGACTTTTAGTCTTTTCCCCATAGCTTTAAAATCAAATTTTCCTTTGGCTCATGATTCACTCTGCAACTATTTCACACTGTGGTTCTTCTGAGTTATGATACTCTATAATTTTCCTCCTTACACGATAATTTTTTAGTAAGTAGTTTTCAAAATTTATTGCTTCCTTGGATGTAGGTGGTTAACTACCATAATAAAAAGTGATTACGTTTTATCCGTTTAAACTTTCCTTAGAGCGTGTGTCGTATCTTACGTAGGTGATAACCATAAGCATTTACCAATCAGAGCTATGACACGTAGCAAAGTGCCAAGTGGAACAATACGGGTGGCTAGGATTATAATGGGGGTTGTGCCGACACTTTTCCATAGATACACATATGTATGAAAATACTATAGAAATAAAACAAAAAATTTAATCATGTACCTAAATTTTTTCCATGGGTGTATCATGCATAGATATCAGTGGTGCATTGTTATTGGTTAGTAGATGATGATGAGGTAAACCATAATAGAAAATGATGGTCATGTTTTCCATGCAATGAATTCCTCTCCATGTGACTGGTTCTTGATAACTATAATATGATACATTAGAGACATCTTCTACAGTTTCAAAACAAATGTTAGAAAATATATATCTTCATGGGATGACAAACATCCCCTCCTCAAAAGTTGTTTACTGAATAAATTTGACTTTGCACGTGAGTGGGGTGTTAACGTGGCTTAGGCCACTTCCCAATGCTGAAGTTTATTTTTACGAGGCACAAACACCCATAAAAATAAAAATTAGGCACCTTTTTCTGTATGGAAATCAGGCACCTTCTTTCGAATCAAGGCATGTAGGTGCTTGAAATATAGGTGCCTTAGAAATCGGCCACCTTGCTTAACATGGAAAGCAGGTGCCTTTTTCTGGAAATCAGGCATTGTACGTAAAGCAAACTTTATGCAAAAATTTAAACTTTACATACATTTTTATTTTTAGGAGATTAGGTTTTGCCTTCCCAAAAATGGGAGTCGAGTGCCATCTCCTTGGAAAAATCAGAAATCAGGCATCAGTCGGCTAGAAAACAAGATGTAGGCACCATATCCTTGACATACTAAGAACCAAGTGCCTTGTACTGTACAAATAGGAATCAGGTGCCTTATTTCGTAAAATGGGAATCAGGTGATAATTTCTTTAAAAATCAATAATCATGTGCCTTCTTCATCAAAAAACATAAAACAAGCGCTTCTTCCTTATTTCCATGTTTGCTTGATATGCCCACTTATATACGCTTGAGGTTGATCATGTCTTTTGTACTTTGGTTGAAAAATAGGGACAAAATTAGCATTCGCTACCCAAACCAGTAGTTAGGTGTTTTATTGTCCATAAAGACCAATCCAAACACTCGTACAAATTCAGGTATAGTATTCCCCTTTTTATGTGGGGACAAACTACTCCTACTGTAAAAAATTCTTCTAGAAATCTAGGAAGATGTAGGTTCATGGATCTTGTGCTTGTTAGGCCTAGGTTTCCTAGGTTTCCTAGGTTGCCTAACAGTTGCACTTAGGGTATCGTTCCTGCAAAACAAAAATACAACTAAAAAAAGAAAAAGTTTGAAAGAATAATTGTTTTTGGGACTATATGGACTACGTCCACACATTACTAACTCAAATTGAAATTAGAATCAATTGAGGTCCCCCCCATGCCTAATTTGGACTTCATCATGTATGTTTCAGACACATGGTATGGATGCAAGTGGTGACCATTGACTATTAATGTAATGTTGCTACCGTTAATTGTTATGACCCTAATAGCTCTATTGTTGATGAATTTAGTCACTTCATATGGCCTCATCCAACGCTGCATGAGCTTGTCTTTCCTTTCTTGGAATCGAAAGTCATATAGTAATGTCCATCTACCACTTTAAGTTGCTTTGGCCTGGTGTGGCGGTCATGTCACTTTGCCCTTTGTTTCTGGATTACCTCTATTCTTTGCAAAGCAACAAGGCAATATTCATCTAGTTGGTAAAGCTATTGAATTCATTCTTTTTGTGCATCATCCATATTTATATTAAATTCTACTATAGTTTTAAGTGTCTTCACTTCAAACTCTATATGCATCATAGCATTCTTCCCATAGACTAGTTGTAATGGTGTGAAACCAGTAGTAGTCTTCCAGATGGTCCTGTAGGCCCACACTGCTTCTGGTAATCCAGTGGTCCAGTACTTCCTATGTTTTTGTACTATCTTTGTTAGGATATTCTCCAACTCTTGATTGGTTACCTCAAATTTCCCATTTGCCTATGGGTGGTAGGGAGTGGTTTTGTTATACTTTATTTTATATTGCTACATGAGTTCTTGAATTATATTTAAAATAAATTGAGGTCCTTGATCAGTTGTGATCTCCCTTATAACCCCAAACCTTGTGAAAATAGATGAGTACAAGAAGTCTACTACAATTTTATCTTTTGAATTGTGTAAAGCCTACACTTCAACCTACTTGGTCACTTAATCAGTACAAACTAAGATATACCTCTTACCCACTGACTGTGAATTAAAGGGTCTTACGAAGCCCATCCCCCATTTATCAAATGGCTCAATGTGAACACGTGGTTGGAGTGGCATCTCGTCATTGAAAGTAGGTATGCCCATACTCTAACATTAATCACATTGGCCCACATACTTGGTTGTATCTTTGAATAGTGTAGGCCAATAGTATCCAGCCTGCAACACTTTGTATGCAGTCCTTTTTCCTACAAAGTGGCTACCACAAGGTTCATCATGGCAAGCCTTAAATATTTCTATTATATCATTCTCAGCAACACACCTTCTCATGATATGATCAGGCCCTATTTTAAATAGGCACCCATAAATCCATGAGAAGTCTACACTTTTCTCAATTAAAGTTTATTTTTCATGACGTAAAAGTGCAAGGGATACTTTACTAGTGGCTAAATTATTAGCCATATCTGCATACCATGGTATTTGTTCATTTAGAGTAAATAAATGCTCATCTAGAGATTTATCATCTATATCTACATCATCTGGAGGTGTCAACCTGGATAAGAAATCAGCTACCACATTATCTTTACCTAGCTTGTCTACTATTGTCACATCAAACTCTTGTAGAAGCAAAAACCATCTAATAATTCTACCACTAATACTAGGTTTGTTTGTCAAGTATCTAATAGTTGAGTGATCAGTATGTACAAAAATTTGATATCCTATAATATAATGATGAAATTTATTAAGAGCATGTATAATTGCAAGAAATTCCTTTTCTATGATTGTATAATTGAATTCAACACCTGTGAGGTGTTTACTGACATAATACATGGTATAGAAATCATCACCATCTTTTTTTTAGCACTGATCCTATTGCATTATTAGATGCATCAACATATATGTGAAAAGGTATGGTCCAATTTGGACCTCTCAATACTGGGGTGGTAATCAATTTTTTCTTTAAGGTTTTAAATGCTTGTTCATGTTCCTCTGTCCAGACAAACTCTATGTCCTTTGATAACAATGTGCTCAAGGTTTTAGCATTTTTTCTAAAGTCTACTATAAACCTCCTATAGTAACCAGCTGATCCCAAGAAACTACGAATATCCTTCTATATTTTGGGAGTAGGCAGGTTTTGGATAGCTTCTATCTTCTTCCAATTTACTTTGATCCCATCTATAGAAATGTGATGTCCTAAAATTATCCCTTCCTGCATTAGCATATAACATTTCTCATTGTTGAGGGATAGGTTAGTTTCCTCACACCGCTTAAGTGTTTACTCCAAATTTTCTATGGCTATTGCTTTGTTAGATGCATAACATATATGTGAAAAGGTATGGTCCAATTTGGACCTCTCAGTATGGGGCAGTAATCAATTTTTTCTTCAAGGTGTTAAATGCTTGTTCATGTTCCTCTGTCAAGACAAACTCTGTCCTTTGATAACAATGTGCTCAAGGGTTTAGGATTTTTGCTAAAGTCTGCTATAAACCTCCTATAGTAACCAGTTGATCCTAGGAAACTATGGATATCCTTCTGTATTTTGGGAGTATGCAAGTTTTGGATAGCTTCTGTCTTCTTCCTATCTACTTTGATCCCATCTACAGAAATGTGATGTCCTAAAACTATCACTTCCTGCATTAGCATATAACATTTCTCATTGTTGAGGGACAGGTTAGTTTCCTCACACCGCTTAAGTGTTTTCTCCAAATTTTCTATGGCTATTTCAAAAGTTTCACCATATATAGTGAAATTATCCATGTATACCTCCACAGTTTCTCCAATCATGTCAAAGAAGATACATAAAATTGCCCTCTAAAATGTGGTAGGTGCATTGTACAGACCAAAAGGTAAAACTTGGTAAGCAAAAGTCCCCCAAGGGTAAGTAAATATGGTTTTATCTTGGTTTTATCATTTTATATATCCACTGAAAACGTCTAGGAAAGAAAAATACTTCTTACCTTATAAGGTCTCAAGGACCTAATCTATGAAGGGTAAAGGGAAGTGGTATTTCTTGGTTGCTTTGTTCAGAAACCTATAATCCACACAAATTCGCCATTTGCCATTTTTCTTGGGCACCACCACCAAAGGTGATACCCATTCACTATATGAAATGGAGTAAATGAACCCAACTGTGAGGAGTTTCTACAATTCAGTCT
The DNA here is from genome assembly GCA_028583015.1 of Wollemia nobilis. Classification (NCBI taxonomy): domain Eukaryota; kingdom Viridiplantae; phylum Streptophyta; class Pinopsida; order Araucariales; family Araucariaceae; genus Wollemia; species Wollemia nobilis. Next base: position 3,330,698 of record JAQPPZ010003172.1, on the reverse strand, counting down.
TAAAAATTTTCTTCATTGTTGGATTCATTCTTCTTTGTGGTTGTCTTACTAGTTTAACCCGGTCTTCCATATATATCCTATGAGTACAGGTTTCAAGAGCTATTCCTCTCATGTTTGAATACTCCCAAGTAAAGACATATTGATATTTTACCAATGTTTCTTTTAGTTTGATTTGTTGTTCAACTGTCAACTTGTCATCTATGTTCAACACTCTACCAGGTGCAACCTCTATTTGTTGAATATGGTGGTCTTTTCCTCCTACTAATGGCAACTTAGGAGGAGGACAGGAGGGTTCTCCTTGGAAAAAAAATTGATATTACCCTATCCTCATCACTCTCATCTTCTAATTCATCAAGGGTCATGATAGATTGGATCATTGATAGACCACCAATGTTATGATTTTCATTTTTAGGTTCTTTCAACAATTTTGCAGATTGTGCAGGTGGATGGATGATCATTTTTTAATGTTCTATCCATCATAAATGGTCATCTGGCCATATCTACAACTTATGTAAGCATCAACTATTTGCAACCAAGGTCTACCTAAGATTAATGGATATTCACCCAACCCAAATTTGGATTGTAACACTAGGAAATTTGTTGGATACTCCCATGCATCCAATGTAACAGCGATATCCTCTAGTTTTCCCTCTTGAAGCATTGTAGACCTATATGCCAACTTTAAAATAGTCTTGGTTAGCTTCAGGTTTGATAGTTTAAGTTTTTACATGATTTATTTTGGGCATGACATTAATGGCAACCCCTAAATCTACTAATGTATTGGGTAAAACACAACTCTCTATTTGTACAGTTAGAATAGGACTTCCCAAACCTGAGTATTTTTGGTTGTAGGTGTTCCCTAACATAAGATCAACTAACTAACCCACCAAACTGATTGACTTTGCAGGTTTTCTTCTTGGTTTCTTCAGGCACAATTCTATTATGGCCTTGCTATAGATAAGAATATCTCTGATGGCCTGAAAGAAAGGGATTGTGACGGTTAGGTTCTTTAGACTAGAGAGAATATCATATTCTGATTGTATTGGATTTTTGGGTTCTTGTAATATTTGTGGAAAATGTGGAACCTCTTCTCTGTTATTTATAGGTGTTGATTCTTCTTCTAATTCTACTATAAGAGGTGATTCCTCTTTTCTTAATTCTATGTTTTTCTCTTCTTCTACTAGAGGAGTGACTTCTACACCTACTTTTTTTACTGATCTTAATTCTATTGGACTACAATATACTTTAATATTGTACATGGGGTACATATCATTCTCCACTTGATAAGATGGTTATTGTTTATTATTTGGATGTAGGTTGTGTTGGTAATTGAGCAGCCTTAAAAGTAAGAGGAGTTGGCAGGGTTGGCTGTAATGGAACTGGAGTAGCCCGCTGTGAGTTTTGATTCCAAGAATTTTGGTTCCTCCACTGTTACCCAAACTACTATTATTGCATCCATAGATAGGGGTTGTAAGGATTTGCTCCTTAGGGAAACTGATTCCAAGGTTGTTACCCCCACCAACCCATGTTGGGTGGCTGAGCTTGACCTTGATAATAAAAATTGCTACCCCCATAAGATGGCATTCCTGCTGGCATGTTGATTCCCATAGGAGGCTGCTGCCAATTTCTCCTATTATCCATGAAGTATGCTTCTGCTACCTCAGGTTCCTCTCTAGGTTTTGATAACTACGGACACAACTTTGTTTTATGATCTTTTGAACATACAACATACACTCAAACTTTATTTTATGGATATTCATTTCTAGGGTGTTTTCCCTTGCATTTGGGATAAAAGTAGGACAATGCTGCCTCATTCTCTTGCTTCTTTTTCTGAAGTAGAAGGGTGTCCATTTGAAGAGCCAGAGATGATAACATCTCGCTCTTGAGGTCTTCAAGCATATTGCCTATTTTTGTTTTAGTGATAGTGGCTGATTGTTTGATATTTCTAGGGATCAACTTACCTTTCCTTCTTGAAAAGTTTTGACACAAACATCAAACATCATCCATATAATGTTGATAAAAATCCCCTCTATAAATCATTTTTAAGGCTTCCAAAGATTCATTTGTGAGTCCCTTTAAGAAAATGCTTCTTAAGGACATGTCTCCTAGTTTCGAATGGGGTGATCTTTGCAAATTAAAGTTGAACCTATCCCAATATTCCTCCACAAATTTCCCTTCCCTTTGTGTCATGTCTAAGACTTCTTCCCTTGCATCACATGCTCTACAAAAATCCTAGTAATGATCTAAGAAAATTTTCTTCAATTATTCCTAGTTAGTTATCCATTTATCCCTCAAACTAATGAACCAGCACAAAGATGAATCATCAAGAGTGGAAGGGAATAATTTTAGTTTTTGAGCATCAGTTGTATAATCCACAGATCTGCATAAAACATCAAATTTTAACAGAAACATATCTGGATCTTCTATTGGTAGTCCTCTAAAGGTTGGAATGTGGGTAAGGGATATATGCTTCATCTTGTGATATCCCCATGCCTCTCCTATGGGAAAATTAAAACTAGTGGATGCTTCCTCTGCATCATCCATCTTGTCTGTGAATAGGGTATCTACACTAGCTACGTTCAAAGCAACTTTCAAGGCTTCTAGTTTGTTTCTCTTATCCTGCAAAAGGATTACTAAATCTGTGTTTGATATAGTTCCTTCTCTAACTGCTTGCCAAAGTTGAAAGTTCAATAAGTTTTCCTCAAACTAAACTCTACTTATCTCAGATCTTTCTCTAAGATGTTGATTTGTTTTAGAAGGATCTTTGTGCAAATAATGGATGTTCACTCTAATGCACATGTGGAGATTGTAGAGAAGAGGATTCAGTCTCATGATTAGGTACAATTGAAGTAGAAGATTTTTGAGAAATGTCTTTGTTTTTAACAAAACAACTGTCCGGTCCTCTATTCTTAGGCGAACTCATACAAAGTTTTAGGAATGGAGGTTTTGTAGGTAGCAACCTAAACTATAAAAATTACAAATAGGCTACTCCTCGACAACAATGCTAAAATGTTGGGTAAAATCATTGGTTAGTTTTCTACATTCAAATTCATTGTCTCATTTGATTTTTCAACCCGAGGTAGCTCGTAGACTTGTGAGCAGCCTTGCACAATATATGCTTGTAATTCCCTCCAATGAGATGAGTCCATCAGATTTATGGTTTGGGGATGTTGATGTTTCGTTGAAGTTATGATTTAATTTCCAAACCACTGATTTATCTTACACTATCAAAACATAACTAAACTATATTCAGAAATTGAAATTGCACACTTACTAGAAATCACATAAAACTAGGGAAATAATAGAAATTGAATTTAAGCTACAGGAAATAAAACATAATTGAAAAGATAGAAAAAAGAGGGGAAAGGTAAGGAAGAACACTATTGAGAGTGGGCACACACTTCCAGCAGGTTTTGCTCGCATTAATCATTTACCAGACGTAAGTCAATTTAATCAAAAATTACTCTGAAATATTTATTTAAATTGCAGCAGAAAAATACACAGGAAAAATTTGGGATCATGTTTTCAAGGGTGGCCTGCATATTTATAAGATATGTAGCCATCCCTATTACAAATTGGAAATAAATCACATGTTCGATTCTATTCTACAATAGTATGCATGAATAAAGGGAATCGGGTAAAATATCAAACTTTTGGACTATTTTAGCATATTTTGTTTTATCAAAATACATTTGATATTTTCTTTACTTGATTTACATAGATTTTCACATAACAACTAAAAAATAGATGCCTAATAATCTTTGACATTGTCCCTGGTCTAGATCCAATGCTGAGACTTCATCTGCATTTGTTGTTGAAATCACGTTTTGTTTTGTCGACAACAAAGTCGTGCTATAATTTGGCTTCAATGGGAATAAGGTGCCTTATATGTAGAAGTTGGGAAATAGGAGCCAACACGGGATTTAGGTACCTAACGAGAATCAGACGCCTGATAGTCAAGTGTCAAATGAGAATCAGACACCTGTTAGTTAAGCGTCAAATGGGAGTCAGGCGCTTGAAAGGGAATCAAACGCCTGACTTAGCACTTCACACCAGTGTACTGTAGACATTTTACCTTCATGAATTTGAAAGTGCCAGGTCCAAGTGGGACCTCGATGTAAACATGCTAAAACACAACAAATTCTACGAAATCTATACAAAATGCACTCAAAAACAAATATTAAATAACATGTAAAATAAACTTTTAAAAATATATAAAATTCTCATAAAACATATATATCTACAAAAATAAGTGCCATAGTTTATAGGGAAAGTATTACAAAAAATGAGCATTTTCAGGTTTCATCAAGCAATACTTTCATCTTCATCAATCTCTTCAATCTTCTCACACTGCTCATAGTAAGACTTATCATCTTTAGATTTACCTTGTTCTAAAGGATCTAAAGTGCAAGGAATAACCTCAAAAACACACTCTTCTTTATATTTCCCTGGAGACCCTAAAGTTCAAGGATGCTATTTTGTAGTAATTACCTTCTTATTTTACCCTAAAAACCCTAAATTGTTATGGGTTTCCTCCAACCTCATTTCTATATTATTCTGCTCTTGAAACCTTCAAGCGCAAGGGATAAGCTCTTCACCACTTTCACTTTTGTTACCTGAAAAGGATTCTATACTACTTGAGGAAAATGAAGATGATTTACCTGGAATAAAATTGACATTTTTTTGTTGTCTTTGTTTTAAGTTTTATCTTCACATCTTCTTTTACACATTTAATTCCTTCTAAACTTGTCAATTGATATCGTCGATAAGATTTCTTTGCCTCTTCTTTTGGAGTGGAATATCCTTGATATGATCTAGCTTCTATTATTGAATAATTTTATTGCTTTGTCTTGAAGTTTATCTTATGGCTAGATTTGTTTGTCTCTTTCTTCATAGTTTTTACTTTGTAAACTCTTGCCATGTGTCCAATCTCAAAATAATTGTGACAATGAAATGCAATATTTTCATAATCTACTTGTTGATCCCATTCTCTTGATTCATATTTTATCTTAATGGATTGTGGTAAAGGTTTTGAAATATCCATAGCAACACATATTCGAGTATATATAACATGCTTTCACTCCTTAGTTGTTGGTCCTTCCTTGATGAATTCCCCTAAGTTATTTCCAATATTTTTCAAAACATTCATATTTATAAGATAATATGGAAGTCCAAAAAGCCTAACCCACACTGGAACCTTCTAAGTAGTTTTTATCTCAATTGAAAAAATTATGTTCCATGGTCTTAAATAAAGTGCATCTCTTCCCATAAACCATGGGCCACCAACCATTATTTTATCCCTAATTTTGTAACTAGAAAAGGTGATGAGGAAAAAACCTTTAGGAAGAAAAGTCACAAAATAATTTGAATTCAATCCCCACTTCCACTTGATCCAATTTTAAATCTTCAAAAACCTTGGCCATCATTTATTAAACTTACATATTAGCCCTCTACTTTTAAGAACCCTTATATCATGCTCAATCATCTCATCCATGATACTTACTTCTGGTGTGCCATCTACTACCTGGATCGAACTTGCCATGTATTTGCTCTTTCGCTTATCTCCAACTTGTGTCGTCATACTTCCAACAAGGGCATTTTGATTTCTAGCTAGGGCATCCTGAATTCCTATTAGGGCTTTCAAAAATGACTTTCCTTCGACAATAGCTAACGAGACTTGCTATTGGTTTGCACTCTCTCTTGGTTCGCACTCCCTCTCTGCTTGCACTCGCTCTTGCTCCCAGCTTGCACTCTCTCTTGCCTCACACTTTCTCCTGACTTACACTCCCTCTTGGATCACAATTGCCTACGTCTCTTCTTTTTCTTGGTATTCCTTCACTTCAACAATTTTTAGAAATAATGTTCCACACATTCGTGGTAAGGGTTTGAAGCACGAATGCACTCTGGATGAACTTGTTGCTCTTTTGCCATGATTGAATCATGGCTTGCACTCCCTATTTTTTTGCACTCCCTTTTGGTTCGCACTCTCTCCTACCTCACACTCTCTCCTACCTCGCACTCACTCCCAACTTGCACTCCCTCTTGGCTCACAATTGCCCTTGTCTCTTCTTTTTCCCGATGTTCCTTGGCTTCAACAATTTTTTAGAAATAATGTTCCACACATTCATGGTAAGGATTTGAAGCATTGATGCACTCCAAATGAACCTACTACTCTTTCACCACAACTAAATCTTGGCTCGCACTCCCTCTTGGTTCACATTCCCTCTATGATCTCCTAGCTCGTGCTCATACTCACTACTACACTTACTCCTAGCTTGCGCTTGCACTCGCTTTCAGCTACACTTGCTCACACTTGTTGTTGCACTTACTCGCACAAGCACTTGTTGTTGCACTTACTCCCTGGATTGTGCTCACACTTGCTGCTGCACTTACTCCCCATATTGCGCTTGCACTTGCTACTGCACTTACTCTCGACTCACACTTGCACTCGCTGCTGCAATTACTCCTGGCTTGTGCTCTCCTTGGAATACTCTTACAACTTGCTAGCTCTACTTCTTGTTAATAGTTATGATGTTTTTTAGTTTTCTAAATCAATATCTCTCTTAAGTTTCCTTTTCTCTTTATTCTTGGTTTGAGAGTCATGTTTTTTCATTCATACAAATGCTTTCATCCTCATCAATATCTTCCATTTTTCTAAACTATTCATAATTTAACTTATTATCTATAAGGTTTATGTCACCCTAGAGAACCTAAAGTGCAAGAATTAGCTTAAAAATACTTTTTTCTTTATGATGATGCCTTGGAGACTCTAAAGTGAAAGGGCCATCATACACAATACTTTCTTTATTATGTTACCCTTGAAATCTTAAAGTGAAATGGATTAACTGTATAGGACTTTAATTTTTATTACAACAAGATTTTAAAATTTATCTCCACATCTACCTTCACACCTTTAGGTCCTTATGAATATGAACTTGCACATTATAACTCCTCACCCATTTCATCCTTCTTAGTTTCTTTCAATGATTGCTCTGAGTGAATACCAAAGGCCTTTGTCATATGATGAGATAGGGGTTTTCTTTATGAATCTTTTGGGAGTGGAAAATCCTTGATCTAAGCAATCATCTACAATAATCTGATATGTTTTTTTTTATATTGAAGTTTGTCTCATGACCAAAAATTATTCTCTTGATAATTTTCATTTTACAATCTCTTGCCATATTTCTCGTCTCATAACATTTTATAATTCACTTATTGATCCATTATATTGATTCATATTTAATCTTAATGGAAATTATCCATGGAAACACATTTAGGTATAATACATGGCATGCTTTTGATCCTTAATAGTCGATCCTTCATAAATAAAATTCCCTATAGTATTATCAATGTTCTTCAAAACCTCTTTATTGATAAACTAAAATGGAAGTCCAAAGATCACAACTCACATTAGAAGTCTTTTAAAAGTTTTTGTCTTCATAGAAAAAATCTATCACTCTATGGTATTAAATACAAGTCATATCTCCTAAATTGTGGGTAACCATCCATTATTTTTTTCTTAATTTCAAACCAAAGAAGATTATGAGGAAAAATCATTTTGAAAGGAAAGTCATAGAATAATTTGAATTTTTGAAAAACCTATCTATATGTAATCCATGAAACTTACATATTAATTTTCTACATCTAAGAACCATCATATCTTGTTTAATCATCTCATCCTTGATAATCACTTTCATGAAAGATATGTTGTTTCGATTTCTTTATTTTTGGCTGGAAAAAAGGGTTATACTTGGGTACCCCACCGTTGACAAATCATAACTTTCTATTTTAGATATTGAGAGTTTACAAACATATTCAATTCTCATCTCAATTGAATTTCTATAGTTAGATACCTACATCTTTTTTCATAAAAAGTTTGAATTCTTGATTTTCATTTTGTAGATCTTCAATTTTCTTTGTAAATACAAATATTCCAAAACTCAACATTCTTCTTGATATTTTCCTACAGCAGCCTTCACAATACCAAAACTCCACCTTTATTGTCTACGTACTACATCTTAGTAGAGTAATATTTCTAAAACTTCATGCTATCATAGTCCTCTTTAACAAATCTAGATTGTTAGTTTCCTCCCTGAAGCATAAGTGCAATCAAGAACCGTAATATATAGTTTATATGAAAACACATTAGTTCTATACAATACAACAAATATTACCAATAGAAAACATTAAAGTAAATTTTAATCATTATTTGATTTAGGTAGTCAACATTTTCTTGTCAACTTCAACTAAACTTACTACTTCCTCTAACTATAGAAAAGATAATATAACGTCATGATCCTCTATTAAAACCCCTCTTTTGACTAGTCTATCTGCACATATGTTCCCTTCCCTTAACGTATGTGTAAACTTGATTTCTTCAAACTCTTTTACAAGGTCTTGTATTTCCACAATGATCTCTTGTATGTTCCATGGAGCCTTTAATTTTCGTAAAATTACATTTACTATTATTAGTGAATTGCCTTCCATCCATTTTCCATTTCATTTCATTGGTTTGCACATTTTTAATCCTTTCAAAGTTGCCCAAGCTTCAACTTCATTATTTTTCTTAAATCCACTATTGAAAGCATAATGTGATAAAATATCACCCCTATTATTTCTAATTATTCCTCCTCCTCTTGTTGGTCCTAGATTTCCTTTAGATGCTCCATCAAAATTTAGTTTGACTAGCTATACTTTTGATGGTTTCCACTTTATATTATTTTATTTTCTTTTGTTTCTCCTATACCTAAAATTATAATTCCATTTGATGACTTGAATCCATCTATCAAGGCTCTCTGCTTCTATATTAGGTATTGGGTGAGTTGATAGAGTTGGTTTAGACTCCTCTATGGCTAAACAAATCTTCCTTTTCATTACCTCTAAATTGTTTTCCTTTCCTTTAAATATTATTTTGTTCCTTTCTAGCCATACAATCCAAAGTATTGTATCTTTTGATGTATCCTAAATTGTCTATAATGCCTCACTTTTAAAAGTGTTATGTCATTGCTTTAACCATTCTTCAATTCTACCATTCATCACCATGCATTTACCAAACATATTAAGAATATATTTCCATAGTTCCCATGATGTTGAAGAATATCCCAAGAGATGGTCTATACTCTCCTCCTCATTTTTACATAGAACACATTGTGAGGGGGTGTGAAAAAACCTTTTCATTAGGTTATCCCAACATAAATTTTCATATGACCTACTAGACATAAATATTTTAACTTTTGGAATATTTGAGCTACCCCAAATATCTCTTCATATTCTTGTGGTATTCTTATTTTTTCAATGCTTTACATCAAATATTATTCTTGTTATGTATTATCTTGAGCTATTCAACTCCCAGATCAACTTATCCTCAACTCCCCTCAAAATAGTCATTATTGTTATATTTCTATTCAAATGTCTTCTAGCAACAGTGTCTGATATACTAGTAAAAAAAAACTTCTTTCCATTTATATCTTCCATTTTTATCCTTATACATAATGTTTGAAACCCTATCACCATATTTGTCTTGAAGTAATCTCATCCATGGTTTCAAAATTGAATCTAGATTGAGTGGTTTTTTATCACACCAAATATCCACCCAAATAGATTATTTTCTCTAGTTCCCACCACCCATCTTAGAACTTTAATCACTAGATCAATTTATTTTTTTAAATTGTTCCATTGTGTAGAACCATCTGGTAGTAAGAATGTAGTAAATATCAATCTTGGGTCATTAGACTCAATTTACTTAGAAGAATTATTGCCCATTGTCTTTGACTCTCTTTGTACAATATCCAAATTACTTTTCCCTTTAGAGCTAAGTTTGCATTTATAAGAAATCTTTAATTGAGAACTCCTTAACCGAGAACTCCCCTAGTTTTATCATCCCACATCTTGATCCATTTCATCAAAGGAAAATTCCTTTTATCATGTAATATTGACCACAAAAATGACTACATAATATAGATTATGCTTTTTATACCAATTTTGGCATAATATACAAGGACATAATATGTTAGAATGGCATGTAAGATTAATTTAACTATCTACACTCTTCCTCTTAATTATAACCATCTACCTTTCCATGTCCATAGTTTATTATTAAATTTACTTATTACTAGATTCCATAATTCTATCCTCATTCTCCTCTCAAATAAGGGCATCCCTAGATATGTTGTTGGCAAATTTGCCTTCTCCATTTGAAGTAAATTGCATATTCTTGCTTTGATTCTAGCTAGAGTGTTTAGAAAGTAAATTTTGGATTTAACTTTTTGCCCTAGCGCTCTTTCATATTCCTTTAATAAGTTATTCAAAACTCTTACCTCATGTTTCCCTACCATCACAGAAAGGGTTGTATCATCTACAAATTGTTGATGGGTGATGTCGATGTTATTACTAGCCTTAAGTTTGCTTATTAGCCCATCTTTGTATGCCTTATTCAAGTTCCTTCCCAATATCTCTACCATAATAATGAATAGATATGGTGATAGAGGATCCCCTTGTCTAAGATCCCTCTTGGATTTAAATAATTTTGCTACTAGCTCATTGACCAACACTGAATAGATATTATAGAGATACAATATTTAATCCATCTAACTCAATTTTTACCAAATCCAAACTTTTCTAATATTACAAAAAAAAATCCCATTTAACCCTATCATAGGTTTTATTCATATCAAGTTTTAAGATAATTTCTCTCTTTTTTAGAAGCTACTTAATGCATTACTTCATGATCTACTATGATCCCATCCAAAATTTATCTCTTTTTACAAATCCTCCTTACTCTTCTAAAATAATTTTGTTGAACAGTGGTCTTAACCAATTTGCCATCACTTTGGAGATTATCTTATATGCCATATTACATAAGGTTATGGGTCCAAATGAATCAAATAATTATGCATCCTTTTTTTTTAGAATCAAGGTAAGATATGTTGTATTTATTTTATAAGGTATATACTATTTTACCCTAGTCTGTTCCATTATTACCAATAAAGAATCCTTCATTATTTTATAGTTATGCTAATAGAATGTTGCAAAGAACCTATCTAGACCCGAGGTTTTATCCTTATCAAAAGAGAAAAGAGCTTAATGAAATTCCAAAGTAATAGGCTCCATAAATTTACTATTGTCTTCATCTATTATAATTGAAGGTACTTCTTATAGTAGTTTATCATTAAGAACTTCAATCTCCTTTGATCTTAGAATATTATGGTAAAAAAGCCTTTCCTTATTTCTAATTTTTCTCTGATCTTCAATCCAAACCCCTTCAATTTATTTAATTCTACTAATTCTAGATGTTAATCTTTGTACTATTGTCATCCTATGAAAAACTTTGTGTTTTCATCTCCTTTTAACCAAGTTTGTCTTGATTTTAACCTTCAAAATTCCTCTTTCTTACCCAAAATATTATGATATTATCTAAGCAACTCCCTTTCCTCTAAGCTCGAATTATTGTGTTCACCTTTTTAGAATTTTGAAAGTTTCTCTTTTAGTTATTTCTTCTACAAAATATTTTTTAAAGTATTCGTGTTCCAGTATTTTAATCTAGATGTCATTAATTTGATTTGTTTTGGAAGTGTATACAACCCACCATTTTCTAAAGAATTTTACAATTGCACTATCATATTAAAAAATTGAGGATGTTCTTCCCACATCTACTCATATTTAAAATATGATTTTTTTTTAATTTACTTACCACCATTTTAACTCTTATTGGCTAGTGATTTGAACCAATCCTTGTCAAGGTATTAATTTTAGCACAAGTCCCTTCATCTATCCAATGACCTAAGAGTATGCATTTGTCTAGTTTTTCTAATGTCAAGTTCTCGCATGTTTTATTGTTAGTCCATGTATAGTTGTCCTCTTCAAACTCAACCTCCCATAGATTATTGTTTTGAATAAATGTTGAGAAATCTCTCACACTTTGGGTTATTTTCCTAATTCCTCCAAAACTTTCATCCAACTTGTTTATGGCATTAAAATCTCCTATGATCACAAACTGGGTTTCTTGGTCTTTACTTCTCATAAAGGCTTCAATCCCACTCCATACTTTTGATCTACTTGACTGAGTTGTAGGTCCATAGACATTGATAAGGATGAAACAAATATCTATAAAGTAGCATGTGACTAATGAGGCTATCCAATGCCTAGTTTTATGAATAATTTCATAGGAGGTTCTAATTGGATTTCAACATGTTAGAATTCCCCCTACCGCTCCTTTTGAATCCACAACATCTTATTCACATATTTCCTATACTAGTTTCATAGTTTTAGAAACTTTTGTGTCATTTTAGTTTTCTAGATATAAAGAATACTGGGTTTATTACTTAAATAGAGGTCATTGATACACCTCTGCTTTGAGGGGGCATTAGCACCACTTATATTCCATGATATGGTAATCTTATCTACTAGCTTGTGAATTACCAATATAATTTTGTTGTTTGTTAAAGAGAAGTTCAACCAACTTATATTGTGTTCCTTTATTTGTGTCTGCTCTTGCTTAATAATTTGAAGGTTTTCCTCTTTTTGCCTTGTCAAAATTAGGAGTGGGTCTTATTATTCTATTCCTCGACATTCTTTCTCAACTTTCATTTTCATTAGATTTATCCTCTCTTAGCTCTACTGAGGAAGCTATTGACTTATCTTGCTCATTTTTTGGTATTTTCTTATTAATGGTAGAGGTATTAACATTTAACACTGTGTTTTATGTACCACTTTCCTCCTAAATGGTACATGGTACTTCAAGAGGATCTTTAAAATATGAATGTTCATCCCTAAAATGGGATCATACTAAGTAGACGGTTCTTTGTTAATATTTTGATCCCATTGTCTAAGCTTCGATCTACTTTTTCTTCATAGGATAAAGCCTCAAAAGAATTGATATTTCTTCCAATATCCCTACTTGATGATCCTCATTGTTTATTTACTTTCATCTATCTTGAACTATTTTTTGGAAGGTGAAAACCATCCTCATCCATATCCATTTGTAAGTTTCTCTTGTGGTTTTCTACATATATTTCTATTAGACTCTTTAGGGCATGATCTCTCAATATGTCTCACCTCATGACATCTTCTACATCTAAAAGATATATTTTCATAATTCATGGTTTAGGTCCACAACTTACCCCCATACTTAAGAATGATTAATTATGGTAAAGGTTTACTAATATCAATCATGACCAATATCCGAGCATAAATAGTGAAGACTCTATATTTTATAGTTTTTGAAATCTCAAGAAATTCTCCTTGAGTGTTATCTATTGCCTTGAAGGTATCCATGTACCATAATTCAATGGGAAACCCATGCATCTTGATCCAAAATGGTACTAGGGATAGAATTAATTTTTTAAGTGTAAAGCCTTCATACCAACGGGTAAGGAAGAGTCTTGCTCTTCCCATAAACCAAGGACCCCCTTTTAGAATTCTATCTCTTTATTCCATAGAACAAAAATGGTTAGGAAGAAACCTTTGAGAAGAAAGAATAGACTAACTCCTGGAGACTTCCATCTCTTATCAATCCATTTTCTCAGAGCTAAAGCCCCTAGCCAAGACCCTTTAAATTTACCAATGTTTGCCTTATCTTTGAGCAATGAGGATCATTACTCTATAAGGTCCTCTCTAAACTTTGCTACTAGGGATGATTATAAGGATTTAGCTATAAATTAGTCGGAAGGAAACTATAACTTGATATCTACTGAAACTTACCAGTATATTCTATATCAATTATATTATTTAAAAATAAACCTACAATAATATGTATGTAGAACTTTTAATATAATAAAGGGATAAATGAAACTTAGCTAAAAAATTCTACGTCTAGACAGAATATCCCACCTCACTGATGCCCTAGCCCTCCATTGTTCCTCCCATCATTTGAACCCTGGCTGACATATATTTGAAATTTTGTTTCTTGTGGCTTAAAAAGTGATCACTACCCTTGTTCTGAATGGCTAACTTCATACAATTGTATGTCCCTCAATATTGCTTGGATTTCTTTATATGACCACTTATTTTAAAGCTCTTCAAATTCCACACAAATTAGTCTAAGAATTATTTGAATAGGACAATCCTTCACAAAGATATGACTCTTAAGAATAAAATATCTTTTTTGAAAAAATTACCCTAATATTGCCCTTGTTCTAAATGGTTATCTTCACATGGTCGTATCTCCCTCAATACTGCTTAGATTCTTTTGTCTGACTAGTCATTTTGAAGCTCTTTAAATTCTTTACAAAAAGATGTAAGAATCGTCCAAATCAAACAATTCTATGCAAATATGTCTCTTGAAAGATAAATCATTTTTTGGAAAAAAATTGCCCTAGGCTCTATTGATTCAAAATTGCTCATTTCATTCTCTCATGCTATATGTCAAAATAAGATTGTTTGGATATGAATTACTATCTATTTGTTTTTTTCTTGTCTCTAACTAATATATCCTTATTTCAATTAATTTTTTATAAATAACTTTCCTTCCTTATTACTTACTTTTCTTTATAAATTTTTATTTTTCTAAAAATATAACATAAAAAAATAAGATTCATTCCTTATTCAAATAAGTAATTTATATGTCGGCAAGTGTGGCATGTTGGTGATTGCAACAACTCCCTTCATTTGAGAGATTTCAATTTTGAATCCCTATACAAACGTGAGATCGAGCGGACACCAAAAAAATATCTTATAACCTCCCTCTAGATAGTGGTATACCCGGATGGGATGACATTGCAAACCACCTAAGAGTTGCTCTAGAGGTTTTTTCTCTAATTTAAAAATTTACCAAATCTAAAAAATAAATAAATTATATATATTTTTAATATTTACTTTATTTTATTTAAAAATATTTTTTTATTACTTGAAAATATCTAAAATTCAAAAAGATATCGGAGTATGAATATGGTCTCCAGCCCTGGCGGACCAGTGCACAACAATGGCATCACATAAGGGAATGCATGCGATAATGGCTCCTATCAAATGATTGCGCAAGTTTATGCTAAGAATGGTCCACAAGGTAACCCTCCTCGTGATGTAATTCTTCCATTGCTTGAATTTGATTTTGCATGTCACTGGTTAGAATCATTCACCCTTGTCAAGTATTTTGTTGGACACATCCCTAATGAGTCTTCCCTTACGGCCTAGGTTAACGCAGCTTGGACTCCTCATGGAGTCAAGTTGATGATGGTTCAAAACCTTACAAAGGAATTTTTTTGTTTCACTTTGTGGAAACAACCCATGCTAAGGCAATTTACGAGCATGACCCCTAGTACATGAGAAGCTCTCTACTTGTTTTTTCTCCTTGGACCCGTGACTTTTATGTTTTTGAGGAAAGGTCTACCAAAGTCCTTTTGTGGGTGGAATTCCAAGGACTCCCTTTACCTCTGTGGCTCTTTCTTAGTCGCATAGCAACCCCTCTAGGGCTTGTCATTTTGGTGGAGGACAAATTTTTCGATGCACACCCTCAAAAACATGTTTGCATTGAGATTGATATTTCTCAAGATCTCAAAGAGACTATTGACGTACAAGTCGGTGACACTATGCTATCCCAACGGGTCCTCTACATTAATTTGCCTAACATGTGTTTTTGATGCCAATACTTAGCACACAAGATCAAAGATTGTCCCTTGATGTTGTACAATAGGGACATGCAAAGCCCCACCACACTAAGAGTGCCCACTCCTTAGCCCCTAGAGGATAGTTGGACGACTATGGGAGGACGTAAAAATATGTGTTTGGCTACTTCTAAAGGTACATAGTTCAAATTGATGCATGTCTCAAAGCTGATAGAAGAAGGTATGAAAAGGAAAAAGCTAGTCTCCTAGCTAAAACTGCCAACAATGAGGCTCATCAGTCTCAACAGATTCATACCCCAAGGGCTGCAATAGTGGTTGCTTCACAATTGCCCAACCAACCAGTCCTCTAGTGCATTCCCCCTGGCTAGCACAAGGTGCTCTCATAGCCCGAGAAGGTGCGACTTCATATGACCAATTTTTAGTTGGGCAATTATGTTCCTGATTCCTCCAACAACTACAATGTGTTGGAGTATCTTAATGATGATGATATGTCAATGTATGCAGAGCTATCATCGATGAAATTGATGACTCCTACAGAGGAAGCAAAATCTAAAGATACCTCCTCTTCTGTGCGGTTTCAACGTTCCCGTAGTCAATCTACACAAAAAAACGGTTTCACCCATCTGAATTTTGGTGGGCAAGTACCGATCTCAACAATTTCAACAACTTTAGGGCGTTGGCATTGCTTGAACATAATCAAGACGATGACGTCTTAACAGAACGATCAATCTTTAAGTTTACTTGGAAAGATTTGCTTATACGGTTGCTTGATAGAACCAACCATTTTGCACATTAGATCTCTCTAGAGTTACAATTTTATAGTTAAAGGCTTTTTTTGTTCTAGTTTATTTTTAGTTTTTAAAATTTTGTACTATAAGCGACAAATCTCTTGATAATCTGTTTATTGTTTTTTTCTTCTTATGTCTTAGTTTAATTTCTTACATAGGCTTTGGGATGTGCTTCCATACCAACTCTTTTTTTTTTGAATTTATATTTTTTTTAAACAAAATTAAATCACTTAATTTTTTTTTTGGTGAGAATTTGTACTCTTAGTTTTTTAACAAGATTAAATCACTTAAAAAATTAATTCTTCAAGGTTAACAAATTTTTTTAGCTAATTATAAATATTAATTTAACCCGCTTATTTACCATGGTTTGGTCTTGGTCTTGTGTAAAGCCCATAAACTTATTGTTACGTCGCCCCACAAAGAATTATTTATTTAACTGAAAGTTTTATGGTGCAGGTGGGTATTTTGGTATGGATTCAAGGGGCCATGGTATGTGGATGAGAGCCCAAAGATTTATTGTTACCGTGTCCACAGAGATTTATGTTTTATAATTTTTAGTTTTTATTTAACCGAAAGTTTTATGGTGCAGTTCGGTATTTTGGTATGGATTCGTTTATTCCGTGGGAAAACGAAGAGTTCACAGGGCCACTATAAATCTCAATAAGAGCGGTTTACATCATTTTTTTAATCCAAAAATGTTAAACAAACGCAAAAATGTCAGGAAAGAATATCTAGGTTTGAAAAGGTTGTCTGAATAGGTATTGAGAATTAGGCTCTGGCCAAGTTTCAACTCTGAAGGCAGCTCCACAAGAATCAATATGGTCTCACAAGTGATCTGGTAATTTCTTTTTCTCTTTTCCTTTTCTTCTTCCACATTATGGCCGTACAGCGTTTCAGGAATCCCACTCTGCTAAAATCAAATGCATTCAAACTCGTGACAAGGGTTGTCCACAATGATCCAAATGCATCCACTTCCGACAATTTTGCTACTACAAATTTACCTAAAAAAATTGGCACCCTTGAAAGTGATTATTCAAGGACTCCATTTTCAGAACTTGCAAATAGGCTCTCCACACTATTTTCGAAGGGAAATATGCACATAAACGAGGAAGATCTGATTAGTCTAGGAGGAGCACGCCTCACTTCCAGGGATGTTGAGATTGTTTTAAATAGACAAAAGGAGTGGAAAAATGCCCATGATTTTTTCAAGTGGGCCTCCCTTCAAAATGGGTACAAGCACAACTGCTATACATACAATACAATGGCCTCCATTCTTGTCAAAGGAAAGCAAACGGAGGCATTGAAGGATCTCATGGAAGAAATGGTGAAAGATAGATGTAGAATGACTGCAGGGGCATTCGGGTTTCTGATCAGGTGCTTTGGATCTCTAGGGATGGTTGATGAAGCAGTTAACTTGTTTGACCAAGCTGGAACGCTGGACTGTGTGCCTAATGTCTATACATACAATTGTTTGCTGGAGGTTTTAGCAAAATCCAAGCGACCTGAGCTGGTTGAGATGAGGTATAACGAAATGAGGAGGAATGGGTTAGTGCCCGATAATTTTACTCTAACAGCTCTTCTTCAGGCTTATTGTGGTGTGGGCAAGTTTACAAAGTCCTTGAATCTTTTTAAAATAATGTGTGAGCATGGCTGGGTTGACGAATATGTGCTCACCATTTTGCTTGTCGCTCTTTCCAAGTCTGGAAAGGTAGACATGGCTTTAGAACTGATAGAAACAATGAGGAAGTTTAACATAAACCCAAACGAGAAAACTTACTTTGTGCTGGTACATAGATTTGTCAAGGAGAATCAAGTTCTCAAGGCTCTTGAGCTTGTGAAATATATGAGGGAACAGAGTATTGGATTGGATGTGGCCACATACAGAGTAGTTATTGAAGGGCTTTGTGAAAATAATGAATGCTCAAATGCTTACAGTTTGTATCTTGAGATGAGACATTCTGGACTATCTCTAGATTTGGGTATCCTCAGAAAACTTGTTTGCTTGCATAGCAGTAGTGGTCAGCTGGATGAAGTTAATGAGCTGTTGGAAGATGGATCGATTTCTCAGAGTGGTTCTCTGATCTCTTTGTATAATGCAGTTTTGGAAGGGTTTGTTAAGGCTGGAAAAGGTGACGAGGCATATTCGTTGGTTCAACGGATGATAAAATCCGTTGAAGGGTCAACGGAAATACCTGCTGTTGGCTTTGCAGAAGTTGAGCAGGCACCTGTTAGATTGTCAAAGGCAGTCTCTCCAAATAATGTTTCCTTTAATGTTGTTATTGATGGTCTCTGTAAAGTGGGAAAATTGGATATGGCATTAGGGCTATTGAATGACATGGTTAGCTTAAACATTATCCCCAGTGTTTTGATTTACAACAGCTTGATTCACACACTTTGCAGCTTGGATAGGCTGGATGAGAGTTACAAGCTTTTGGATGATATGAAGAGAAGAGGTATTAATCCAACACAGTATACTTACAATTCAATTCTTGCATGCTTATGCAAACCAGAGAAAATTAGTGAAGTGCTTGACCTGATGAGGGAGATGAGGCTTCATGGATATGCCCCTTGGATTAAACATTATACCTTCCTTGTGAAAAGGCTTTGTCAGCATGCCAAGATTATGGAGGGTTACAAATTCTTGAATGACATGGTCCAATTAGGGTTTCTGCCAGACATGATTGCATATACTGCAGTAATAGATGGCCTATGCAAATCTGGTGAAGTGGATCATGCACAGAAGCTTTTTAAGGAAATATCAGAGAAGCTTTATGTTCCTGATGTTGTTGCTCACAACATTCTAATAAATGGATTTTGCAAGGCTGGCAGACTAGATGATGCTGAGGATATCCTAAATGAAATGTTGGAGAAGGGACAAGAACCAAGCACAGTGACCTACAATACAATGATAAACGGACTCTGCAAAAATGATAGAGTTGATTTGGCAGTATCATACCTTTCTAAGATGGTTTCAAGGGGAAGGTCTCCCAATGTTGTTACTTATACAACCTTAATAAATGGTCTTTTCAATGCAGGAAGAGCCAATGAAGGTCTTGCCTTATGGAATGAAATGGAGCAAAAAGGATGTGATCCTAATCTGGTTGCGTATACAGCATTGATTCAAAGACTGTGCGAGTGTAATAGGGCAAAGCTCGCGTTAAACTATCTGCACGAGATGAAAAGCAAGGGCATAAAGGCCGAGGCAATCATATATAGTGTACTTATTAATGGTCTTGCTGAAGAAGATGAAACAGTTTTGGCATGTAAAGTTCTAGATATGATGGTTGAGAATATAGACAATCATAACCCTGCTGATAAAAGTTACCATGTCTTAGTGGATGGTCTTTTCAAGCTGAGTAAAAATAAAACGGGTGCTGCAGCTGTAAGTAATATTATTGAAAAGGGATGGCTTCCTACCATTTATGATGTAAGTGAATTAGAGACCGCAGCTAAGGAAGAAAACATGTGAAAGAGATTTTAGTTCTTCCACACATTATAGTCGCATAATAAAATTTTGCAATTCACAATGATGAGATAAGAGCATGCACTTTCTGCTGTCATGCACACCTGCAATGCTATTTGACGTTCATTTATTCTTGGAATAGGTAAGCTCTTCAATTAACCCAGGACAACTTTTCATTGCAATTTGAAGTTCATTTATTTTTGGAATAGGTAAGCTCTTCAATTAACCCAGGACAACTTTTCCTTCAACAGGTAGCGCAGGCCAAAAGGTGGGGACTTTAGTCTGTTGATCTTTTATAGAATTTTTTTGGCATGGTTCTCACACTGGGATTCCATTATTGTACTATAGTATAAAATATGCAAATGTTCTCTGTGATCAATGAGGCAGGCGCATGGATATTTTAGGTTTTGCAAATGCAAAGGAATTAACTAAATGGAGGATCATTCAAGGAAGTTGTGAAGATGCTGCCTATTATCTTTTCATGTTAGTGGTCTGCTCAATTAATGAGATACCATTGCCCATCTAACAATTTGTTGCTCTTTTCCCCATTTGGTTATATGGCGTGGAAATGGGCCCCACCTATATCACACTGTGACCACTTTATCATGGTATTCCAATTAACCACATTAACAACAGATTGTGTTATCATGGATTGGCCTATGGCATGAGTGTCAATCACAATGCAGAGATTTGAACTTGGGTTGTGCTCATATCATTGCATTCCATTTTTATTGCTCCACAATGCCTTGGATAATTTATCGTTCTTCTTACCCAGATTATTTAGGTATTTATTACATGGTTGACAAGATTATTAGCAATTCATTCTCACTCAATATTCTCATCAACAGTCATGTAACATTTCCTCCTTCATGGTTATAAAAAGGCATGTGATGATGAAGAACCAAGAGTTTACATGATATATTATGGGAAATGATTTTGGGCCCAGCTTTATGTATTTTGGGCATAGACAGAATAAGGACAATCTAGTCAGGTTATTAGATAATTAACCTGTAATGCCATTTGTGATTTGGGTTGGTAAATGTCATTGCAGTTGTATTCTGTTATGCATTAGTTGTTTTAGAAGTCTTGGAACAGATACTGAGGGCAAACAAGTGCAATCAAATTTTAAGCAATTGGCAATATTGAAAAGCTAGAGGCTTTTGCTAAACAAGCCATAATGGGAGTTGACTAAAAAAGTTGGGCATGCTGTGATGTTCTTTACATAACTTTGGAGCTTGTGTACATTTGGAGCATTCTTTAGCAATATCTGTCTGTTGACTTATGGTACAGACTTTCAACACTAACTTTTCTGTTATTGGATCTGTGGCATATATTTTATGTACGGTTTATTTTCCTGAATCATCATCCTTTACGCACATCACAGATTGATCATATATTATTTATGTTTCTGCTGTTCCTATTTTGCTAGGCGATTGTCACCTTGTGGAAGAAAGCATCTTCCTGGACACCTATATCTCAACAATGTGATAGCAGTTCTAATATAAACATGAACATAAACTCTTTCTCTAAGAGTGTACAATGGCAACTCTTCTAGCCTTAGACCTGCGTCTTTCTCCATTGCACTTTTCTAATGTCTTATTGAACTCCGCATTATATTTAACTTGCTGTAGCTTCACTTTTTTCTTCACAAAATAACAATGATGCGTCGCCTCTGCATGGCTTATGGAAATATAATTTTGCTGCCTTATATATTTCGGTGAAGATGCAGGCAACAGAAGTGACAAGGGGTTTTCTTTGTCTTCTAAATGGAACGTATTGTACATCATATCTTTGTTTTCTTGTTTGAGAGGAATTTTTTGGTGGTCAAATAATACAGTATTAATGAGTTACTATTGTATAGATGACCACTAGAAGTGGTGCTGTAAGTGCAGTGGTTTTCCAAGTTATTTCTCAGCAAGATGGAATATCAGAGAACTGAAACATATTCAGATATGGAATTTATCATGTTTTGCTTCACAACCTTTTACATGTACTGCTTATTTATTCAAAGTTATCTACAATTATACTGGTTGTCGTAATTGGCTTGGAGTTGCTGGCATAGTAGCTTGTAAAGAAAGCTAGTCTGATGAAAATGTCACTCAGCAAGGGATTGATAAGACATGGAATTAGTAAATACTAAATTCTTTAAAGTTTATGTTGGGTGAGTGATAAACAGCTTCCTTTTATGGGGAGGTCCATTCTTTCACATGGTTGCTAAGAGCTTAATTGCATTAGTAGGTATCAACATGCTTTTAAATTCATAATTATTATTTATAAAACTATTATAACGATTACATATAAAACTATGTATCTATATTATAATTATCATTTGATACATGCTCTTTCTTTGAAGAGGAACAGAGCTAGTGTCTCTGCTGCTGGACCAAATTGCAAACAGTCACTTTCTTAAAAGAGTTCAATTCTAGACATAGTATAGTCTAGGAAGTCTCTTCTAAAAGAGTTGAGTTCTTCCCACTGCAAAAGAGAACCCTCTTTCTGAAAAGTAGGTTTAAATCTTTTCTATAGGGAAAAATTGCAACAAGACACGTTTCATCATATTTCTTTCCCATGGTCTCTGATCATAAAGGTTTCTCTTGCTAATGCAATTTTTATTGCAAGGGGCCCACAAAATGTCTCCCATGTTTTGGACTTATTTATTGACAAAAAGGATCTTGCTGATTTATATTACTGACATCTACACAACACTGATTCTGTGTGTGAGAATGTAACACAAGTAGTTTCTCTGAACCAAAGTTTTTTTTGATCTTGTCTTAACTGCTAGGTTCTAGTGAGAAAGTAACCAATCCAACACATTCTGGTTGAAAGCAGTTCTACTCTTTCATATAGTTTGGCACCCAACCGACCATCAATTGTCAGCGTTTTGGGTTCTCTAGCTTTTATTTTGTCAGGAAATATTATTGTGTTTGATCTTGTCATACAGTTTTTTAGTTGCAGGGTGGTAGAAGGGCTTTCCAGTAGTCCATTTCCATTCTCCCCAAACAAGCCTTAAAACTACCTTTTGTATTTTGAAAAGGCACTCCTAAGGAGGGGCCTTGCAAATCTCTAGGTAAATGGAATTATTTTCTTCCATGTATCTTTTGCTATGATCTATTGTCCTCCAATTTTCAAACTGTTCACCTTTTGTCTTATAGGCTGTTAAAACCCCTATAGTGACAAGTGCTTATCTACTGTCTTGGTGAGCTAACCCACCTGGCCTATATATTAAGGAAATATACAAATAGGCCTTTCGACTGTCACGCCTTAAGATTCCTAACTCAATTGATTGCAACAAGTTGCCATACTTCCCGAATTTTAATTTCTTTTGGCCCATGAAGCTCATTATGTAGGCTAAATGGACTTTTCATGGTTTTTATGTCAGTTATGGCCGTTATGATCATCTCCATTCATGGTTTCACACAGGGCATTTTTTGTAGCAGAAATCATCCATTTAATGACTTTCACTGCTTGGGCTGTGATGTTAGTACCATCAGAACTTCCTTCGTCTCTTAGCATGGTGCGTACCTACCAAGATTTTAAATGTATCCCTATTATGTTGTCTTCTTTCCCTTGTTAGAAATATTTTCACATTGATTCTTATTTGTTGAACCTTGCCAGGAGAGTATAAGATATGTCAAGTAAAATATGTGGCCTATTTATTAAATTCTATCAACAAGCGTCAGCTTTTCAGGCAGGAAAAAGCCTTACAAACAATATGTATTTTCATTTCTAGCTTGTCTAACACCATTCTCCGTGATGCCTAGAGGGATACTTAGATATCTGATCGTCTGATTGGGCTTAATAGCCTTCAAATCCTGGTTTAATCAAATCTTGTATCATGTCTTGTCACTAATGATGGCATTATTCTTTCAATGAGTTTACACAGGTTTTTATGAAGGGTCCTAGTCCCCTCATACTGAGTGGGGTTTGAACCTTGGACCTCTCAAAGAGAGGCCAAAGCCCTTATCACTGCAGTAAGCTTGCAGCTTTAAAATTTAAGTTTAACATGAATTTTTATGAGGGGTCCCGGTCCCCTCGTACCGGGGTTTGAACTTGGGTCTTCTGGATGAAAACCCAAGGACTTACCACTACGGTATCCCTCACGGGTCAACTAATGATGGCATAATTACTGACTATTGTTTAACTTAAATATCTTATTACATTATTCCCTCTGCTATCTATGGGGCAAGTTCCAGGTCCAGTACAGCTGTAATATCTCCATCTTGAGCTCCTTCAATAAATTCATATATGTCATGTAAACCTTATGAATATAGTGCATGTTGACTTTTTGTGGAGACAATGGACCGACTAGGACTTGAACTCAGGACCTTACAGGGTGCCCTACAAACTGAGGTACAGTTCCTTTAATTACAAGTGATTGTAAATTGACAATTTCCAACACTTTTTGCCCTAAGACTAATTTGACATGGAATAATTTTGTGCTTGCTAGGATATGGTACAATTGGCCTCAGGTGGAGTTAATATTAAAAGGAAATGTAACTATTAAGATCAACTAATACAATAAGGAATGCCAAGTGAAGCAAATTCTAGGGCTTGAGTCAGAATTAACACGCAACAAGATGGGGATAGGACGTATGAAATTTGTTTTGCATGCAGATGATTAACTTGCATGAATCCACCATATAAGAAAGAGACGAACTTCATGGTGAGGATTATCTTTGGTTGTGGTTGTCTATGAATAAGTGTTAAGATCTAATGTTTAAATTGACACCCTGAAGTCTGAAGCTGAAATACAACCATTGCTATGTCTATCAATGGTCTGTCATTCTGTTACTGGGTTTGGTTACCAGTTAGGAAAACTGAGGGAGTGATCCTAAGACCTTAAGGAAACATTTATTTCCGATGGCTTACCAATTCAAGCCAACTCAAAGTTTTTACAAGGCCTTGATATTGGAGTGGAGGTTTTTTAAGCAGCCAGCCATTGGTAGCGAGCTTACAGTTTAAGGTATAGGAACTCGATGGTTGTTTGGAGGTTGTCTAATGGTCAACTATTGATTGCCATTTGTGGATGAGCTGGAGGCCTTGATAGTGGGTTAGGGGTTGTATCCTTATTGTGTTAAGGGAAAGCCAATAGTCACTATAGGCCCCAAGGGAATAAGATTGTCTAGAAAAGTAAATACTTCATGTCTTCTTTTCCTAATTGTGTGTGACCATATTTTTATCCTTCTCACGTCTCTTTCCTGGCTCAGTGGAATGGGTTTGTTTCAAGGGAAGTCCAGCTGAGAGTTGAAGCTTGCAGAGGGCTGGGGAATTCCCAGGTTGCTAGGGTTTATAGTAAATATGAAAACATTTGTGGACGAATTATGATTTTCTTGAGCAAATCTGGTCATGTAACATTGTTCTTTCCATTTACACAAGTTAATTGGGATGTTTGTGCATGCGTGGAAAATATTTAAGGTGCAAAGTCTAAGTTGTTGAAATAGAGGATTGGTTTTTATGTCCAACTGCAAATAATTTTCTATAGTAGAATGTTCTGTTTTGTTTTAAGCAAATGAGAACATGGTAAGGTTGGTAGCAGAGGATTGGAGGGATTGGATCCAGTTGTAGTAGTGGTTGCAGCACATTGCAAGATATATCAATGTTGGAAGTGAGTTTGTGGAATCCTCCTATGAAGGATCAATAAAGCCAAGAAGTGCCTGTTCAAGATTAAAGGCCAAGTTTCAGTTGAAAAACTTGAAAAGTTTAAGGTGATGCACCTACAAGGGCCTTTGATATGACTGCATATTTAAAGAACTGAAAAACATTTTTCCCACATGCATTGTGGAATCACTTATTGTGGGTTTTAAAAGAATGCTTGTCACAATGTGTTCGTTTCCAGTTTACAGATGAGCTAGAGGCCTTGATAGTGGGTTAGAGGTTGTTTTCTCCTTGTGTTAAGGGAAAACCAATAGTCAGTATATAGGCTCTAAGGCCATAAGATTGTCTGCAAAAGTAAATTACCTGTCCATTATTTTCCTTGTTGTGTGTGACCATCTTTTCATCCTTATCATGTCATTTTCCTGGCTGAGTGGAATGAGTTTGTCTCTTTGGAAATCCAGCGGAGAGTTGAAGCTTGTAGAGGGCTGGGGATTTTCCATGTTATTATGTATTTTAGTAAATTGGAAAACAATTATGAATGAATTATGATTTTGTGTAGCGAATATGGTCATGTGACATTGTTCTTTACATTTCCACAAGCTAATTGTGATGTTCACACGTGTGGAAAATAATTAAGATGCACAACCGAAGTTCTGCATAAACAATTAGATGATTGTAATTTATGCCCAGTTGCAAAATATTTGTTTGCTGAGTGAAATGAGTTTGTTTCCATGGAAATCCAGCCAAGAGTTGAAGCTTCTGGAGGGCTGGGGATTTTCCATTTTGTTATGCATTTTGGTAAATCGGAAAACAATTGTGAATGAATTATGATTTTGTGTAGCAAATCTGGTCACGTAACATTGTTCTTTCCATTGCCATAAGCTAATTGTGATGTTCATGCATGTTTGGAAAATACGTAAGATGCACAACCTAAGTTCTGCATAGATAATTAGACGATTGGAATTTATGCCCAGTTGCAAAATATTTGTTTATTCTAATGTCGTGTTTTGTTTTAAGAAAATGAGAACTTGATAAGGTTGGTAGGAGAGAATTGAAGGTGCTGAATACAATTTTAGTAGTGGTTGCAGCATATTGTAAGATATCAATGTCAGAAGTGAGTTTGTCAATTTTTTCCATGAAGGATTATTAAAGCCAAGGCCTTTTAGTAAATTAGAAAACATTTGTGGATGAATTATTCATGTAACTTTGTTTTTTTCATTTCAATATATTAATTGTTCGTGCATCTGTGGGAAATACTTAATATGTACAACTCCTAAGTTGTGCATTAAGAATTAAAGGATCGGAATTTATGTCCAGCTGCAAAATATTTCTTTACTAGAATGTTCTGTTTTGTTTTAAGAAAACAGGAACATGGTAAGGTTGGTAGCAGAATATTGAAGGGGCTGGATCCAGTTGTAGTAGTGGTTGCAGCATTTTGCAAGATATATCAATGTGGGAATTGAGTTTGTTGAATCCTTCGATAAAGGATCAATAAAGCCAAGAACTTAAAAATGTTAAATGTGATGCCCCTGCAAGGGCCTTCGATATGACTGCATATTTGAAGAACTGAAAAACATTTGTCCCACATGCATTGTGGAATGACTTATTAAGTGTTTTAAAAGAATGCTTGTCACTGTAGTGTGTCAGTTAGCGAGTGCTAGCTTGTGTGCAATGTAATAGCTGTGTAGGGTCAAATATAAGAGTTTTGACTGGCTGAGCAAGATACACAGCAAAAAGTCCCATAAATGATCAACACCCAAGGACTGTGTAGGCTAATCATAATTACATGAATACACACAAAAGAAGTCCATAAATGATCAACACCCAAAGACTGAGTAGGCCTATAATAATTAAAGGCTTAAGCCAATACACCCCAAAAATGTCCTATAAATGATTAATGCCAATGATAAGTGAAGGGATACACACAAAATATGTTCAAAATTGAATCAATACTCAAAAACTGAGCAAGCTAACGATAATTAAAGGGATACACACACAAAAAAAGTCCGTAATGAATCAATACCTAAAGACAGTAAGCAAACGATAATTAAAGGGTTCACTGGACTCACGAAAGTTCTAAGTTGTAGTAGTCTAGAAATTTACCAACACCATGATCACCTAACACTCAAAGGATTTGCATGACCCCTAATAGGAAAGTGTCTCGTTGGCTTGAAGAAGTGCCAGTTGCTGCACTAAGCTAGAATTGGCATAGTCCATGAGGTGGCTTTTCTAAGGGCCTGTTTACTAATTAAAGGAATTCAAGAGGTGGCTAGCCATGATACTTGTTTGCTGAGGGTAGGAAATTGATAGTAATTTAAGGATTTGCATGACCACTAATAGGAAAGTGGCTCATTGGCTTGACAAAGTGCCAGTTGCTGCACTAAGCTAGAATTAGAATAGCCCATGAGGTGGCTTTTCCAAGGGCGTGTTTGCTAATTAAGGAAATTCAAGAGGTGGCTAGCCCTGATACTTGTTTGCTGAGGGCAGTAAATTGATAGTAGTTTGTTGATAAATGAATCAATACTCAAAACCTGAGCTAGCCAACGATAATTAAAGGGATACAAACAAAAAAAAAAGTCCATAAATGAATCAATACCTTAAAACTCAGTAAGCCAATGATAATTAAAGGGGTTCACTGGCTCACTGAAGTTCCAAGTTGTAGTAGTCTAGAAATTCACCAAGGTCATGACTACCTGACACTCAAAGGATTTGCACGGTCACTAATAGGAAAGTGGCTTGTTGGCTTTACAAAGTGCCAGTTGCTGTGCTAAACTAGAATTAGCATAGACTATGAGGTGGCTTTTCAAAGGGCCTGTTTGCTAATTAAAGGAATTCAAAAGGTGGCGAGTCATGATACTTGTTTGCTGAGGGTAGGAAATTGATAGTAGTTTGTTGTAGTGGCAGTTTTGCAAGTGAAGCATTGGCCATTGAAAAGGTAATTTTCCAAAGGTTGCATATTCTAACAAAGAAAATTGAATAAGTGACCAGTGACATCTAAACGTGGCTTGGTGGTTTTTAGAAGTTCTAGTTGCAGAGTGGAAGGATAATTGACCAAGTCCTTCTAGGTACTTGACACCTGGCAAATTTATGTAACTCATGACAGTTCAAAGTGGTTTGGTGGTTCATTAAACTGCTGAGTGAACATTTGACATTTCATAGATTTTATGAAAATTTATCTTTGGAACAAAACCTTTTGATTTGTTTCCGTGCCCATTCTATGCCTTCCTAGGCTTTCATAAGGTTGTTCAAAATGAACTTTGGGTGAACCTATATGTTCAGAATTCAAAGTCCCTAGCTTTTGAACAACCTTATGATAGAAAGTTTCTTGTCTGAGGCCTCCCAAGATGGTTACGTTTTGGTGGACTTTAACTAGGACTCCCAAGAGTTCACAAGATGCCGTGTGGACATCAAAGCATCCCTACAGTGTCACAATGACACTTGGGCATCTTGGGGACATGCCTTGACATTCATAGGATGACAATGGGACAATGTCCAGACTTTTGGACATTAAAACCAATTATATTGAGATTTTTTATTTTTATTTTAAAGCCTCCCCACTAACATCACAACCGCAGAATGAAAGATGCATTGGAAATGATCCTAGAGGATTTCTCTAATTTATGTCTCGCCTTCAAGAAGGTACCTTAAGTGCCTCTTAGATCTAAGGATTATAAATAAGTTTAGATTTATGCTTGTGTGCTGAAAGAAGAATTTGAGATGCCACTTTCCTTCATCCACTTGGTCCTGGTTCTGATTGTAGCTTCTTTTAGCCTATAATTTTCATCTCTTTGAAATTAGCTTTCTGTATCTTCAACTTTCTGTTATTTTCATGTTAAACAGATCTTTCTTAATATCTTTTCTAGTTTGGCTTAGATTGTTTTTGAGACTCTTTTCATTAGCTTTCTTGTCCTTTGGTTACCCTTCTTAGCCATATCGCCAAGATTTTGACAGTATACGGAATGGTTCCCTCCCACTGCAATATCAAACCTATTTTTCCACATGGTCAGGGTGCCAAATTCTCTAACTAGCCATTATGGGATTGTTAGGTTCTAGTAAAGAAACATTAAACTTGTAAGGGAGTTTGTTGTTGAACTAAGGTCATGACCAAAGATCATGGAAGTGGAGCCGGGTAGGTGATCTCATCCAAGTACCAAGTCTTCCACTTGCATAGATCTATGCTGTGTAGAAACAAACATCACAACCTGCCCCATTGCATAAAATTGGTTCAGCCTTACTTGAATTCTTTTGCCTTCTCTCTGTTAGACAAGAATTTGTCCTTTCTACTTGCTAGACCAAGTGTAGCACCCATTAAGGCTGTAGCTGCTTTTGGTGATAAGTGACATCTCAGAGACAGATGCTTTTTAACGATTACTCTACGTCTGTTCTCATTGTTTCTAACAATTGTTGCACATCCTTCCACTGTATCATGATTCCATTTGACCATGTTGAGATCCCTCCTCAAAATTCACTTCAGAACAGGCAATGAACAGGACATGCATCCCCACATTCTTTTAGTCAGGCTATTTGGGGTATAAACATAGAGCAAAAGCCCCATACAGTGCATGCAAGTGTCGACCAATAGCCAATATGAATGGAGACGGACATGGTGCTACAACAAACACTGTCACACCATTGCCTTCTTCATGACTGAAAAATCTTCATGCTCACTGCCACTCACAAATGGTTACAGTGGAATGCCTGAAATCTTCAAAGCCAGTTTCCTTGGACATGAAAGATAAAAAGGTCATTCGCCATCAGAATAGAGACTCAAGTGCCATATTTCCTTGCCTATACGGCTTAGTCTTGTTTGTTTTGTTGCAGATAACTGCTTAGTATTTCGCTTCCCTGTCTTTATCTGCCACTCATGCATTTTCACTTCTGATTTACATGTGGAACTCCACTTCTCTTATCAATTTCGTTTTACTTTCTTCGCTGAATGGTTCATTTTATTTTCAAATTCCAACCTTTTCTGACCTAGTTACCTACACACCATTGCATTTTTGTATCCAATGGCATTTCCTGGAGAAAATATAAAATCACACCTTATTTTTGGAACTAGTTTGCATTTGCTTTTGACTTCTTTGTCATTATTGAAATGTGTTGAATTCTCCAATCTGAAAATTTTTGTTTCTAAGGGAGGGATATTCCTGCCTATCTAGAAGAAAATAATTTTTCCATACATGTTATGTTGGCTGTTGGCTGTTGGCTTGTGGGCTGTAGAGTCTTTGCCTAATGCCCTTTGACAAAAATATCTAAAGTACTGTTGCATGGGTGCATGTACTAAGTTTTTTGGGCTACATTCATATCGAATATGTCCATCTCACCTAATAATGCACCTGCACACATGAGGGGCATTAAGGGGCATTTGGGCTTCTAACATGCACCCCAATATCCGTATTGGCCGACATGATAGGGTTTTCACATCCAAGTTTTGGGGTCTGTATTGGTTGCTGAGTTATGCACATCTTGTGTACCACTACACCCATGCAGGCATCGAACCTTGATATGGAGCGTTGTAGTTAGGCATCTTTTGAACATTTATTTTTTTTGGCTTATTCCTCTTTAGAATCCATAACTCTAGGAATTGATGTTGATGTGTGATTAAGTTACTTCATATCAAGTCGTCTTTTCAACTTTTCCTCTTACGGTGCAATGTTACAATTTTAATGCATGCTATCAACTATTCAAAGTATTACACTGCATTATCAGCTTTACATGTCAATTTCTCTGGTTGTTCCAATGCACCCTTGTCCATGGGCTTTTACTAGGGACAACTAATCCAATTATTATCTTTAATTTTATCAGATGACTTGTAATTGCATCTCCATTTCAACCATGTGCTAATTTCTTTGGTTTTACAAATACTCTTAAGACAATTATATCAACTGTAAGAAGATTTCGTACAAAATGTATTCCCATGTTGGTCAAAGGAATGAAGATTGACATGATTTGTCTAGTGTAGAGATTTCATATTTAATTCAGTAGGCCTTATGATATATATATATATATATATATATATATATATATATATATATATATATATATATATATAGTTTAAATCCCTTTTAGTCTTGAGAATTGTTGTCACCTTTCTGGTCTTTGAAGTAGGTTTGACCTTTCTATTGCAAGCAGTAGTCACTTGGATGTGGCAATTTTAATCTTGCATAAGGCAGCTCAATGTTCACTATATGTTAGCACTTCCTTCATAAGGTGCTTTTGCCTTACATAAATGTAAGATCAGTTGCTGATGTATTATCTCTATTGTTGAATTCATGCTGTATTGCTTATCAAGAGAGGCAAATCTTACAAATGCTCCTCTCTCATGGAACTATATCCACTAAGAAGGAAGTATTAAATCTGAACTAGTGCCTGCACAAGTTGATGACTTGGTTTCTGATTTTTGGATTGGACTTAGATTCTTGTTGCAAAGCAATCTTATTTGTGAACCATCAGCAATCTTTCACCCTTATGTTCATGGTTAATTGTTTACTGATTCTTCTAAAAATTACATGGCTCCTTATAATAACATTTGTATATAGTTAGTATACATGATGGTCAAAAGGCATGTGGGCATTGTATTAGATAACATCTCAATGGAAGCAGGAAGAACCATTGTGTCATTCAAAAACGTCCTATTATTTCTATGAAAGTGATGCTTCAATAAATTGACAATATTTGTAGCTAACAGTGTTTTTTTGTGAGTGAAGAAAGGATATAATCATATATGCTTTGCCTAGTTAAAGGAAAACAAAGCTATAGGGTGGATTCCGGATATCTAAAGTAAAAGTAAAGTACATTTTAACATCCACGAGGCCATAGGCCATATGGGACAATATGGTTATCGAAGTGTTTATCCACCCAATCCGGAGTATGGTGTACAACCCTACGCCCTTTTGGATTTGACCTTGGACCTCTTATTCAGAGTTTCAAAGTCTTAACCATTAGGCCCACTCACGTTGTACTGACAATTGCGATTAGTTTATGTGGATACAAAAACCTCCTACTATTTCTATGAAAGTGATGTTTCAATAAATTGACAATAATCATAGTTAATGGTGTATTTTTTGTGGTTGAAAAAAGGATGTATGCATCATTGCCTAGTTAAAGAAAAACAAATATACAGGGTGGATTCTAGATATCTAAAGTAGAAGTGCATTTTAACGTCATGAGATAGGACATGGGACAATGTGGTTATCCAAGCGTTTATCCACCCATACCGGAGTATGGTGTACAACCCTACGCCCTTTTGGATTCAACCTTGGACCTCTTATTCAGAGTTTTAAAATTTTAACCGTTAGGCCCACTCAAGTTCTACTGACAGTTGAGATTAGTTTATGTGGAACAACACCAGTGATGATAGCCCCTAGTCAATTGTACATGGAACATGTGGTGTCTCTAACCCTCTTATGAGCATAAACGTTGGGGGCAATCAAATTCACCTTGGATAGTCGAGTGTATATAATCTTTGGCTATTACAGTTTTCAGAATATTCTGGATGTGCTGTGTGGGATTAAACAACAAAATTACATGTGCTTCACTAAAGAACATGAACATGAAATACTTCCTTAGTATAATGCAGCCAATTAAATGGCCATAAACTTAGTTGAAGTTATAATATACTCAAAAAGCTTCACTTCCTTGAGCTGGTCTGTCCCTTATAACAAGTTCGTGCAGACAGGAACAAAAAGACAATGCCTTCATCAAACCGTCGACCATGTATAATATATAGCATTAACATATCTTCACTACTGTAACTGATAATGCTCAATAAGCAAACCTTAAAAGAACTCGACTCCTTTTTATCCCTTACAATGCTCAATAAGCAAACCCACCCCCCAAAAAAACTCGATGACTCCTTTTTATCCTTATTTGGAGGTTATTTAGGCTATCACACAATATGGAACTTGGAAAAACATAATCCTGTCAAAAGTTTATTTATGTTTTTTTTTTTTTAAGATATAGAGGGGAATCGGTAACAACCCATCATCATCCATTGCTGGGGCAAGGTGTTCAATTCCGGAATGCTCTCACTGTAAACCCTCCTCAAGGGAGTTGAACCAAGGTCATCCACCAGCAAATGCTCAGCTGCAACCAACGGTCTATCCTTATTCCATGGGGATAAAGGTCCACTTAACCAAGCAAACATTAGAAATGAAGAGGAAACAGAGTAGTTTAAAGAATGTAATGTAAAGTATGAAAGGGTAAGGTGATTAGAAATAAGTATAAATAACACAGATTTTTGGGCCTTTTGAGATCATTTGTCATGTGCCATCTTTTGATGGTTCTGGGATTAGTTAGTAGATTTCCATTAGAGTTTTTGAACATATGTAATTTGACTATTTTATTGGTGACTTGATACTTTTTATGCCTTTTGGTTATGAGTGGGTATTTGATATTTATAACTCATGGGCATTATGTGAGCTATATAGGAGTTGGTTTTGTATATAGTTTTGGTTATTATGAGATAAGATATTGATTTAACTTTAGATTTTTTTTTTTCAACGAGTTTACACAGGTTTTTATGAAGGGTCCCAGTCCCCTCATACTGAGTGGGGTTTGAACCTTGGACCTCCCAAAGAGAAGCCAAAGCCTTTACCACTGCAATAAGCTAATAAGCTAGTAACTCTGATTTAACTTTAGAATTTTTTTTCAATTGGTTATATTGAATTGAAACAGGCCCCACTTGTATCACATCATCACCACATAGTGATATTACAACAAAGCTTGGATATTATCTATGTATCGCTTGGTTGGTTTAACTTTAGAGTTATGTATGTATAGGTATTTCAATATTAATTTTGATCATAGAAAATGGTATATATACATTTGACTTTAATTTATGAAGTAGTAATTAATTTAAAAATTAAGATGGTAAATTAATTTGTTGTAAGATGATTTCATAAATAAACAAGGAGGGAATTCAGCATGAAGACAACCTATGATCTTTTGGATTTTGCTGTAGATAATGGTTTCCCTTGGAATAGAATTTGGGGTAACAAAGCTATTCCTAAATTGGAGATTTTTCTTTGGAAGCAGTCTAGAATAAGATCCTAACAGTAGATAATTGTCATGTCCCCTTCCGATGTCTAACCAGGAATCGTTAGCTTATTTAATTCCCGTAAGCTAATTTGGGTGTAAGGGAATTATTTTTAAATTAATTGTTTTAATATTCTTTGTTTTTGATTTTTGATGGAAATATTATTTAATTTATTTAAATGTGGAGTTCAATGATATATTTTAATAAAGTGAAATTAAATTAAAGAGCGGGTAAAAGGAGATATATGGGAAAAAAAGAATTCATTTTTGAGGTTATGCTTATGTTATTTTCTCTTATTGGAATTTTTGGAGAGCTTCTTCGAAAATCAAAACCTCGGTCAAAACCCCGTGGGAGAACCAGTTTCAGTAGTTTAAGATTCTACCCTAGTTGGTCAGTTGGAGAAATCATCCAGGTTTCTCAGTGAGCATTCACAGAAAAATATACCATTGTTGGAGGAAAAAAAATTGCTTAATAAATTATCCAGGCTATTACAGTGGTATCAGAGCTTCGAGCGTGCCAACTTGTTGGGTTTCCAGATGAGTCATATCACATACAGGCTTAGTTATCAAGTTCGAGTTCGTATTCGAGTTCGACACTCTTGAACTTCGGAAGAAATTCGACATGTTAAAAAATTCGACATAAAATTCGATATATTATAAATATACATATTTTTCAATGTTATGTAAATAAATTAGTAACTAAGAAACTCAAACGGAGACTTGAAACATATATATATTTTTGGTAAATTAATTGATATTATATTATGCCGAGAAATATGAAGGCTCCCAAATACGTTTTACATCAACACGGAACAACAGGCATCAGCGTAATCCCACGAGGAAGTATACAAAACCCTCAGAAAAGCAGGTAAATCTTCACCTATTACATCGTCAGAAAACACAAAAAACATAGAGAAGATGATCCATCCTTCAAGACTACAAGATGAAAACCGAACCCAAGAAAAACAAAGAAGCCCCTTGAGTACTACTCAAACCAAACAGCAGGAACATCCGAGCAACAATCTACTGATCAGGACTGTCCATGGCCTCCTGTTCGTCCACCTTTTTGCTAGAAGCTTTTGGATTCTTCTCAACTCCTCCCAATGTCTGAGAATTTTGGGAAGAAGCGAGTAATTTTCTGAATTGCTTCTGATGCAACAAATTTTTCCCACCTTATCACATTCGGTGATGGTTCAAAGACTTCTGGCTTTTTAAAAAATGATGATTCCCAACATTGTCAAATTTCCTGTCTCGGTCTTGGAGCAAATCTTGTCAATCTTCAAATAAACATCTCTAAAAATATTTTGGTGCCAATGATCTTTCCACATGCGGCAGGGATCGCTCGAATTGGAAAAAGTGAGATCCCCATTTGCGTTGTTGATGTCCCCACTATATCTGCAAAAAACATCTTTTGATTTGTTCCCAAACTTTCTATTTGAGACGTTAGTAGGCTTTGGGAATGAACTATTACTCCTAGTTGTTGAAAAATCACATTTTTTTTGGAGAAACAGATAAATCATCTGGCAATGGACATAAATACTAGACATGCTAGGGGTTATGTGACAGGACACCCGCCTATTATGGAAATGATGTAGATCAAGATTCGTGAGATGAATGGGTACTTGAAACAAATATTAATAATTCCCTTGACATATATTTTCAAGCTTCTACACAAAATTTTAATGGTGTCATTTTAAATAGTTTTTTCCTGAAAAACAAAAAAAAGCCATTTAATTTTATTTTCAACATTTAAATATAAAATTTTATTTAAATGTATTAAAAGAATGTAAACCTGCATTCTACATTTTTAATATAAAACTTTTACTTAAATGTATCAAAAATATATTTATACATTCTACATTTTTAATATAAAATTTTTACTTAAATGTATCAAAAATATATTTATAAACATTAAAATTAAATGTAAAAAATATTTTATTTAATTTTATTTTTTATTTAAAATATATAAAAAGCAAAAATATGAGAAAATTTATATAAAAACAATAACTTGCAGCTGTAGATTTTTGGATGTTGTAAATGTTTCTAAAAATCAAATATAAAGAGGAAAAAATCAAATATAAAGGGGAAAACACATGCAAAAAAAAATCCGGCATGCATTTTCTCCTTCTTGCGTGCTTTGCCCAATTTTTTTCCTGTCAAATTTAGGGTTGAAAACACACCAAAAATTTTTTGCATGCAATTTTTCTTTTTGCATGCATTCCCCGCCTATTTTACACCCAATTTTTTTTCTTGCCGAATTTAGGGTTTATTAGCCAAACTTATTCGCTAGGGTTTTAAATTCGACGAATTTCAAATTTTATCTAAAAAATTCGACGAATTTGATAACTAAGCATACAAGAGAAGAGGACCAAGGGGAAGAGGTGCTTTCAGCTCAGATTCAGAAGAAGAGGTAAATATGGGTGACAGAGATCCACAGGAACCGAGTACTCGAGAAATGTTTAATGATCTGGTTGAGTTGTAGCAAACCCTCAATCAGTTGATGGCTGTTATGATGGCAAATGATAATAACAACGCTTAGCCAAATGGTGGGAACAACCAAAATAACAATAATGAGCGACAAGAGAATAAAAGAAACAATGGAAATGGCAAAGTCTTAGTGAATAACAGGGCTGTAAATCGGAATCAGAATGACAGGACAATAAGCACTAGGCCATGATGCCTAACTTTCCTCCTAGGAACCCTTCGTAGGATGAAATGGAACCTATAGTAAATGAGATGCATGATCAATTTTTACAAGATTGGACCAATGCTAGTGCGGAACTCCAAGCTGGAATGTCCTTCTAAGATTATGTGGACATGAGGATGAGACAACAACCACTTAGGAGAGGTAGACAGTATAATCAGGAGTTGCAGAGGAGAGTGGGGAAGTTGTCCATTCCTTACTATGATGGTTTAGGTAAGACTTCGGCTAGATCATGGGTGTAGAAGATAGATACATATTTTCAACCGAATGCCATGCTAGAAGATGAGGCCATTAAGTATGCCGCTTTATACCTTGATGAGATTACTCACGAGTGGTGGCACCATGGTTTGGTTATGCTTGGACATAGCCAGATTGATTCTTATGCATAATTTACAAATAGGCTTATTGATCAATTTGACAAGAAGGATCCAAAACTACACTTCAAAGAATTGGCACAACTAAAACAATGGGGTTCAGTGGATACTTACATTGCTGATTTCCAGAGACTATCAGTGTTAGTGACAAACATCTCTGAGCACAGGTTGATTGTATTGTTCATAGATGGGCTTTCAGACCCTTTGAGAGGTTGGATTAAGGCATTCAATTCTCCTACTCTACACGATGCTATTAAATGAGCAAGATATATGGAGTCTTCTGTTGAGCAAGGTGCAACGACAATATTGTCATTGTTGTCAACACAGTCAGAAAGATCAGTTTATGCAGTGGACAGGAGTTTAGAGGTTACTCAGAGTATGTACAGTGATGTTAAATGCTTATGAGGATGTTTTTGATGTTTGGGTGAAGTTGTTACAGGTTGTCCAAGAAGACCGAAGTGGCCCATATGCAAAAGAGAAGCGAAAAAGCAAAGAGGAAAAAGTGTCACGATATCGCGACATGTTGCATTTTCGTGGCCAAAAGAGAAGAGAAAATGCAAGGAGAAAAAGTGTCGCGATATCGCGACATGTTGCATTTTCGTGGCCAAAAGAGAAGAGAAAATGCAAGGAGAAAAAGTGTCGCGATATCGCGACATGTTGCATTTTCGCGGCCAAAAGAGAAGAGAAAATGCAAGGAGAAAAAGTGTCGCGATATCGCGACATGTTGCATTTTCGCGGGCCAAAGCTAAGAGAAAGAGCAAGGAGAAAAAGTGTCGCGATATCGCGACATGTTGTATTTTCACGGGCCAAAGCAAAGAGAAAGAGCAAGGAGAAAAAGTGTCGCGATATCGCGACATGTTGTATTTTCGTGGGCCAAAGCAAGGAGAAAGAGCAAGGAGAAAAAGTGTCACGATATCGCGACATGTTATATTTTCGTGGCTCAAAAAGGGCAAGAAGAGAGAAGAGAAAAAGTGTCGCGATATCGCGACATGTCGCATTTTTGTGACTCAAAAAGGGCAGCAGTAGAGAAAGAAAAAGTGTCGCGATATCGCGACATGTCGTATTTTCGCGACTCAAAAAGGCAGAGCAGCAGAGAAAGAAAAAGTGTCACGATATCGTGACATGTCACATTTTCGTGACTCAAAAAGGGCAGGCAGGTAGAGAAAGAAAAAGTGTCACGATATCGCGACATGTCACATTTTCGCGACTCAAAAAGGGCAGGCAGACAGAGAAAGAAAAGTGTCACGATATCATGACATGTCGCATTTTTGTGACTCAAAAAGGCAGGCAGGTAGAGAAACAAAAGTGTCATGATATCGCGACATGTCGCATTTTTGTGACTCAAAAAGGTAGGCAGAAGAAACAAAAGTGTTGCGATATCGTGACATGTATTTTGATAAACAGGATGGTAAAATGAAGACTACATAGTGACGTGGACACATAAGGAATATTTAATGATTTAAAATCATTTAAGATGGTCGTTACATGGAAAGAAATAGACGCATGCCCATGTGGAGAAAATGAATAGTCATGGAAGGAGAAAATGAACAATCGTTAAAATAGAAACGAAAAGCCTTTTTGAAAACCAAAATGCATGCATGCACAAAGGAGAAAATGAACAGGGAGAAAAGAGAATAGTCATGACCGAGAAGAAGAATAGTCATGGTAGGAGAATATGGTGTCAATTATTTGCATGTAACGTGTTTGACGAAATGCCTACTCTATATATACAAAAGGAGTTACATAAAGAAGGCGTTACAATTGACAAGTGGCGTATGAGAATATGAAAGGAGTTACAACTGGAGTTACAAAGAGAAAGGATGGTTATAAAAGGAGTGTTGCTTGGAGAATTTTATAAGTGAATTTATCTTGTGAAGAGAGCGAGAGGAGAGCGAGAGGCGAGCGAGAAGGGTGTGTGTTGTGTGAATTGTGAGAGAGGTTGAGTAAGCAATAGACCAGTCAAGGTCTTGTAAAAGTGAAGGCATTTCTATGTCAATCTTCTAGTTTCAAAATTGAAGTCCAAGTTGGTGCTTGGCATCATGGGTTGGTGCTCCTTCTAGTTGGTGCTGGTAAATCAGGGGTTGGTGCTCCTTCCAGTTGGTGTAGATAAATCGGGGGTTGGTGCTCCTTTCTATTGGTGTAGATAATCCAGGGGTTGGTGCTCCTTCCTGTTGGTGCTGTTAAATCGGGGGTTGGTGCTCCTTTCTTGGTGCGATAAATGGGGTTGGTGTTTTGGTGGGGGGTTGGTGCTCCTTCCAGTGGGTGCTGGTAAATTGATTGTAAAGTTGTTGCTTTGCAAAGGCTGGATTTGGATGGGAGTCCAAACAGTCAATTTTTGAGGAGTAGCCAAATCGGTGAACCTCGGTACATCTTGTGTTGTGTGATGCTCTCTTGTTATATTTGCTTTATTTGGTTTTAAGTTCTCATTGTTTCGGCTTTAAGAGTTGAAGATTTAAGTTTTAAAGAGCTACACTGATTCACCCCCCTCTCAGTGTCATTGTGAGACTAACAATTGGTATCAGAGCCAGGTTCCCTTGTCAGGCTAAATCAGCTAGGGTTGATCTTGGAAGTGACACAATGGCAGGTGGTGAAGGCTTCTCATCAAACAAAGCACCATTGTTTGATGGAACTAATTACGCATTTTGGAGACTCAGGATGTAGACATATCTTTGTGCTTTGGGATACGACATTTGGGATTCAGTAGATAGTGGATACACAATACCCACCACTTCTCCAACCGATGTTGCCGGTAAGAAACTATTTGAGAATAACTCAAAAGCAAAGAATGCTATCATGTGCGGATTAGTGGACCGTGAACTGGTAAAAATTATGAGTTGTAAAATGGCAAAAGAAATATGGGACAAACCGAGGAGCATTCATGAAGGAGACGCTAAGATCAAGGAGGCCAAGTTACAAACACATCGAGCTCAGTTCGAAGTATTAAAGATGAATGACAATGAGAACATAGAGGCATATATGCTGAGAGTTAATGAAGTCATTAATGCGATTAGAGGACTCGACGAGGAAATCAAAGATTCTGTCATCGTGAAAAAGGTATTAAGATCTCTTCCTCAAAGATTTGATTCTAAAGTTTCAGCTATAGAAGAAGCTAAAGATCTAAATTCTTTTAGTATGGATGAGATGCATGGTTCTTTGACTGCATATGAGATGAGAATAGGAAAATCTAAACCCACATACAGAGAAGTTGCTTTTAAAGCCCATAAAAATATGAAAGCAAATCAAGAATCCGAGGAAGAAGAGACATCAGATGAAATGGAAGCAAACTTTGTTCGAAAACTAAAAAGGGGAAAAGGAAAATACAGAGGAAAGTTACCGTTTAAATGTTTCAATTGTGGAGGCGTTGGGAATTTTGCAGCTAATTGTCCACTTAATGAGAAGAACAAAAGTGATGAAGGATCGCACCAAGAAAGAAGTGACTGGAAGAAAAAAACAAATTTCAGAAAAGGCAACTTCAAGAAGAAAAGTTTCATCTCCAAGAATGTCAGTTCATCAGAAGACAACTGTAGTGAGGATTCTGAAAAGGAAACAGGTGAAGCTCTTTTCATGGCACTCAAAGAAGAAAAAATAGAAAAAGAACAAGAATGTGATGAAGAAGAAATTGATGCAGAAGTAAATTTGGAAGAGGAACTAATTGCAGCTCTGGATGTATTGAAGATAGAAAGGAAAAAGAATAAGAAAATTTCAAGAAAGCTTGAGGATGCAAATGAAATCATAACCAGCTTTGAAAGTATAGATAGAAGAATCCAAGAAAATATCTGAAGATCTCGAAGTACAAATAACCATGAAAATAGATTATTGCTGCAAACTAGAAGAAGAGACTGTTGGTTTAAGAATGCTAGATAGAAGAGATGAATCGTAAAATTAGTTGTCATCACAAACGTGAAGAAAGTTCTATGAAGCTGGATAAGATCATAAATATCCAAAGGACTACAGGCATGAAATTT
Source organism: Wollemia nobilis (assembly GCA_028583015.1). Taxonomy (NCBI): domain Eukaryota; kingdom Viridiplantae; phylum Streptophyta; class Pinopsida; order Araucariales; family Araucariaceae; genus Wollemia; species Wollemia nobilis. The sequence continues at coordinate 3,289,216 of JAQPPZ010003172.1, read as the reverse complement.
GGTTTGGGCTTTGTCGAAGGAGAATCATCAAATGGATCAAAGAATGAAGATAAGAAACAAGTTGATCAAGAAAAATTGACTCATGCAAAAGAAAGCAATAATGCAAGGCACGAAAGGAGAATTGACAATGATGGATTCACCAATGTCACACATCAAAGAAGAAGAAGATTTATGACTCCTACGACAACATGGCAAAGACCATCACCCAGGTTCAATCATCTCTTTTCTGGTTACTATTTTAAATGCAATGGTTATGGACATAAGATTTCAGATTGCAAGTATAACGTAGGACCAAGGAATTTTACCAGTAGAAATGTTTTTTCACCTTTGATGGATTATGCAGTAGAATGTTATAACTGTCATAAGTTTGGGCACATTGCAAGAAATTGTCGAAGTACATTTGCATCAAATCAATTTCAGGGAAGAAAATTTCAACCAAATGGAATGAGACAAAATAGAAAATTTCTCGAAAAACATGCACAAGCTACTGAAAAAGAAAAGTCAAAACAAGAGCCCAAAACTGTAATCAAACCAAAGTGGAAAGAAAAGGATCGATCTAAGGAAGAAAAGGAATCCCTGATCGTACAAACAACATTTAAAGCACAGAATAAATCTGCACCATGGATACTTGATAGTGGATGCTCCAGTCATATGACAGGTGACAAACAAAAATTTGAGAAGTTACAGCAATATGAAGGTGGTTCAGTAAAATTTGGAAATAATGATGGAGCTAAGATAGTTGGCAAAGGTTCAGTTAAGATTAGTGATGGAAAAATCAAGTCAAAAGAAGTCTTGTTTGTGGTTGGTCTGAAGCATAACTTGTTGAGCGTAAGTCAGATTTGTGATAGAGGTCATGAAGTGATTTTTAAGAAGCGGGGTTGTGAAGTCGAAAAGCAAATAGTGGAAAGTTGATAGCAACTGGATCGAGGACATCTGGCAACCTGTACACTCTCTCGGAGACTTCAGAAGGAGCTTGCTTGATTGGACAGGAAGAAGAAAATTGGTTGTGGCACAAGAGGCTTGGTCATATCAGTTTTGACAATCTAGTAAAAATTAGCTCAAAAAAGGCAGTGAGAGATATTCCCACCATTGGAAAACCATCAAATAGCATTTGTGCTTCATGCCAAAAGGGGAAGCAAACTAGAGTCTCATTTAAAACAAAAGAGTACTACACAAGCAAACCTTTGGAACTAATACATACCGATTTATGTGGACCCATGAGAACGCAAAGCATAAATGGTGACAAATATTTTATGTTGTGTATAGATGACTATTCCAGGATGACATGGGTACTATTTTTGAAGCATAAATCAGAAGCTTTTGAGATGTTCAAGGTTTTCAAAAACCAAGTTGAGAATCAAACAGGAAAAAGGATTAAATGTTTAAGATCGGATAGAGGAGGAGAGTTCATTTCAGAGGATTTTACAGAGTACTATGAAAAATATGGTATTAGAAGATAGTTTTCAGCAGCCAGGACACCTCAGTAGAATGGTGTGGTAGAAAGAAAGAACAGGATAGTGCAGGAAATGGCACGGACTATGTTGACTGAGAGCAAAGTAGCAGACAGATTTTGGAAAGAGGCAGTCCATACTGCGGTATACATCCAAAATAGGTGCATGTTGAGGACGCATGAAAGCAAAACTCCTTATGAGTTGTGGTTCGGTAAAAAGGCAACAATAAGATACTTTAAAGTTTTTGGCAGCAAGTGTTACATCAAAAGAACTGAAGAAAACCTTGGTAAGTTTGAAGATAGAGCGGATGAAGGTATTTTTCTTGGCTATTCGTCAAAAAGCAAAGCTTACAAATGCTACAACAAGAGGCTAAGGAAAATTGTGGATAGTGCCGATGTTAAAGTTGATGAAGGCAGGGAACGAGTAATTAGCTATGAAGAGAACTATCCAATTGATGAAGAGGTTATTGAAGAAGATGAGGAAAAGGAAACGGAAAAGAAACAAAAAATTGACTCAGATGATTCAAACAGGGATTCAGAAGTGGAAGAAAATAAGAAATTCAAAATAGGTAGCTGTAAAGATCATCCTAGAGAGCAAATAATTGGAGACCCCACAGTTGGTGTTCAGACAAGAAGAAGAGTAGTAAGCAACTACTCTCTATTATCCAGCATTGAGCCCAAAAATGTTGCTGACGCAAGCAAAGATGAAAGTTGGATGAAGGCAATAAATGAAGAATTAGATCAGATCGAGAAAAACAAAACTTGGGAGTTAGTACCAAGACCTGCAAATAAAAATATAATCGGTACTAAATGGATCTTTCAAAACAAATTGAATGAAGACGGACAGGTAGTCAGGAATAAAGCAAGATTGGTATGTAAAGGCTATGCACAAGTTGAAGGTATTGACTTTGAGGAAACCTTTGCACCTGTGGCTAGACTAGAGGCAATTAGAATGTTTCTGGCTTTAGCAGTTTACAAGAATTTCAAAGTTTATCAAATGGATGTGAAATCAGCATTTTTGAATGGGAAACTCGAAGAAGAGGTTTATATTGAGCAGCCAGATGGTTTCCAACTTGGTGATGATCCCAACCTGGTTTGCAAGTTGAAGAAAGCATTATATGGCTTAAAACAGGCACCCCGAGCATGGTATGCAAGGCTAGACAACTATCTTACTCAACAAGGGTTCAAGAAAGGTATGGTGGATAGTAATTTGTATGTCAAAATAGAAAATGGCCATCTTATTGTTCTTGTTGTATATGTTGATGATATCATATTTGGCAACAACAAAGATGAGTCGTGTAAAGATTTAGCAAATAAGATGAAAAAAGAATTTGAAATGTCAATGATTGGTGAACTTTCGTATTTCCTCGGGTTGCAAGTTAATCAAAATGAGAAGGGCATATTTATTTCTCAAATTAAATATGTGAAAGAGATACTAAAAAAATTCACAATGGAGGATTGTAAGCCAGTTAGCACTCCCATGACAACAGGTTGCAAGTTGAGCAAGGATGACAAATCTCCACATGTTGATCAAACCATGTACAGATCTATGATTGGGAGCTTACTGTACTTGACAGCTACCAGACTAGATATTTTGCAGGCAGTATGCATGGTAGCACGATTTCGGGCTAGTCCCAAGGAGACTCATGTGACAACAGTGAAGAGGATTCTTCGGTATCTCAAGGGTACTATGGAGTATGGGTTATGGTATCCGAAAGGTAAGGACTTCACCCTTATTGCGTATTCAGATGCAGATTGGGCCGGATGTGTAGATGACAGAAAGAGCACCAGTGGAGGTGCATTCTATCTTGGAGACAGGTTGGTCGCGTGGCACAATAAGAAACAAGAGTCAGTCTCCTTATCCACAGTAGAGGCAGAATATATTGCAGCGACAACGTGTTGTACGCAGGTATTATGGATGAAACAAACCCTGAAAGATCTTGGTATTAACTTCAGTGAGCCAATTTTAGTTAAGTGTGATAACACCAGTGCCATTAACATCTCAAAGAATCCGGTTATGCATTCTCGCACAAAACATATTGCTATCCGGTATCACTTTTTGAAGGAGAAAGTTGCGGAAGGTGAGGTTAAATTGGATTTTGTTCCAACAATAGAGCAAGTAGCGGATATCTTCACAAAACCGTTGCCCAAGGAAGTCTTTGAGTACCTTCGCAATAAATTGGGAGTGGTCACGCTTCCCAAGAATTGACTAGCTATCGGGACCACATTCTCAGGGGGAGCATTTGTGTATTTGTTTATCTTTTTGCTCATGTTTGTGATTTTTGCTAAGTGTAATAATTTTTGCCTGAGAATGTTGTGCATGGACTCAGGGGGAGTTTGCAGTAGCCCTTTGATATTGTTGTCAAAGGGGGAGAAGAGTTACAAGAAATTGCACGTGTGTTGCCAACAATTCCAAAGGGGGAGATTGTTGAGCAAGGTGCAGCGACAGTATTGTCATTGTTGTCAACACAATCAGAAAGATCGGTTGATGCAGTGGACAGGAGTTCAGAGGTTACTCAGAGTATGTACAGTGATGTTAAATGCTTATGAGGATGTTTTTGATGTTTGGGTGAAGTTGTTACAGGTTTTCCAAGAAGACCGAAGTGGCCCATATGCAAAAGAGAAGCGAAAAAGCAAAGAAGAAAAAGTGTCGTGATATCGCGACATGTTGCATTTTCACGGCCAAAAGAGAAGAGAAAATGCAAGGAGAAAAAGTGTCACGATATCGCGACATGTTGCATTTTCGCGGCCAAAAGAGAAGAGAAAATGCAAGGAGAAAAAGTGTCGCGATATCGCGACATGTTGCATTTTCGTGGCCAAAAGAGAAGAGAAAATGCAAGGAGAAAAAGTGTCGCGATATCGCGACATGTTGTATTTTTGCGGGCCAAAGCAAAGAGAAAGAGCAAGGAGAAAAAGTGTCGCGATATCGCGACATGTTGTATTTTCATGGGCCAAAGCAAAGAGAAAGAGCAAGGAGAAAAAGTGTCATGATATCGCGACATGTTGTATTTTCGAGGGCCAAAGCAAAGAGAAAGAGAAAGAGAAAAAGTGTCGCGATATCGTGACATGTTGTATTTTCGAGGGTCAAGCCAGGAGAAAGAGAAAGAAAAAGTGTCACGATATCGCGACATGTTGTATTTTCGTGACTCAAAAGGGCAAGAGAGAAAGAAAAAGTGTCGCGATATCGCGACATGTCGCATTTTTGCGACTAAAAGAGGAGAGAGAATTTAAGAAAGAAAAAGTGTCACGATATCGCGACATGTCGCATTTTTATGACTCAAAAGGGTAGGAAAGCAACGAAAAAGTGTGACGATATCGTGACATGTCCATTTTCTTATTTTGATCGTGTAAGGCGAGAAGAGAAACAAAAGTGTCACGATATCAGGACATGTCGAAACCATGATGGTGAAACTGAAGACTGCATAGTGACGTGGACCCATAAGGAATATTTAATGATTTGAAATCATTTAAGATGGTCGTTACATATGGAAAGAAACAGACGCATGCCCATGTGGAGAAAATGAATAGTCATGGAAGGAGAAAATGAACAGTCATTAAAATAGAAATGAAAAGCTTTTTCGAAAACCAAAACGCATGCATGCACAAAGGAGAAAATGAACAGTCATGAAGGAGAAAATGAAATGAAGGAGAAGAGAACAATCATGACCGAGAAGACGACAGTCATGGTAGGAGAATATGGTGTCAATTCTTTGCATGTAACGTGTTTGATGAAATGCCTACTCTATATATACAAAAGGAGTTACATAAAGAAGGCGTTACAATTGACAAGTGGCGTATGAGAATATGAAAGGAGTTACAACTGGAGTTACAAAGAGAAAGGATGGTTATAAAAGGAGTGTTGCTTGGAGAATTTTATAAGGGATTTTATCTTGTGAAGAGAGCGAGAGGAGAGCGAGAGGCGAGCGAGAAGGGTGTGTGTTGTGTGAATTGTGAGAGATGTTGAGTAAGCAATAGACCAGTCAGGGTCTTGTAAAAGTGAAGGCATTTCTATGTCAATCTTCTAGTTTCAAAATTGAAGTCCAAGTTGGTGCTTGGCATCAGGGGTTGGTGCTCCTTCTAGTTGGTGTTGGTAAATCAGGGGTTGGTGCTCCTTTCTGTTGGTGTAGATAAATCAGGGGTTGGTGCTCCTTTCTATTGGTGCTAGATAAATCGGGGTTGGTGCTCCTTCCAGTTGGTGTTGGATAAATTAGGGGTTGGTGCTCCTTTCTGTTGGTGCAGATAAATCATGGGTTGGTGCTCCTTTCTATTGGTGCAGATAAATCAGGGGTTGGTGCTCCTTCCAGTGGGTGCTGGTAAATTGATTGTAAAGTTGTTGCTTTGCAAAGGCTGGATTTGGATGGGAGTCCAAACAGTCAATTTTTGAGGAGTAGCCAAATCGGTGAACCTCGGTACATCTTGTGTTGTGTGATGCTCTCTTGTTATATTTGCTTTATTTGGTTTTAAGTTCTCATTGTTTCGGCTTTAAGAGTTGAAGATTTAAGTTTTAAAGAGCTACACTGATTCACCCCCCCTCTCAGTGTCATTGTGAGACTAACATCTTCTACACCTAAGAGTAAATTTCAATCAAAGGGATTTCCATCTAAAAAAGAAAAAGATAAGAAACCTTTCCAGAAAGAGTGGCCTAAGAAGGACAAGATGGATGATGAGGTTCGGAATGAATTGCGCAGGAAGAAACTCTGTTTCAGCTGCAAGGAACCTTGGGAACCAGGTCACAAGTGCTTGGGAAAAGGTAAGGTCCATTACATTGAGGTGCAATCTGATAGTGAGGATGAGGAGCAGTATGAGCACAAACAGGGCAGCGAACACAGTGATTCCGAGGATGAGCAGGACAGGGATGAGGAGCATGCACCTAAGGAGGTGAAGGGTGGTGCCATTGCTACACTTTCAGGTACACCCAGATTTAACTCATTCAGGGTCCGTGGAGTCCTTCAGGGGCAGCGGGTAACTGTGTTAGTTGATAGTGGGGCAACCCACAATTTCATAGACTCAACACTAGTTGCTAAGAGGGGTCTACAGACAGAGCCATTTGAGGGCTTTAATGTTATGGTGGCAGATGGGTTTCATATGACTTGTACCCAGCGTATTCCACAGCTTAATATTACCTTAGGTAATTACACTGTCACTGATGATTTCTATGTTGTGGATTTGGGTGATACTAATGCCATTCTTGGCATACAGTGGCTACATTCCCTTGGTAAGTATTCTCAGAACTTTCAGACCATGGAACTCAAGTTCAGGAGTGATGGGAAGAAGGTAGTTTTGAGGGGGATGTCAAATGGTGCTCCCAGGATCGTTTCAGCGAAGAGGATGGAAAGTATTTTCCGTCATGGTGATATTGCTTGGGCAGCCGAATGCCTAATTTCTTCTAAGGCACAGGTGGACAGCAGTACGCAGTATTCAGTGGATATACAGGTTGTGTTGGATAAGCACGGTAAGGTTTTCAGTGAGATTCCGCCAGGGAGACCACCTGATAGAGGCTTTGAGCATACTATTGAGTTGGAGGAGGGCTCCAAGCCCGTCATCACGACCCCATACAGACACCCCAAGAAGTTTAAGGAAGAGATAGAAAAGGCTATCAAGGAATTATTGGACATGGGGCATATTAGACCCAACTCGAGTCCCTTTGCTTCTTCTGTTGTGCTGGTAAAGAAGAAGGACGGGACAATGAGAATGTGCATAGATTATCGTGCACTAAATAAGAAAACAATTAAGAACAGATACCCAATCCCCAGGATCGATGAGCTGTTAGATGAGTTGCACGGTGCAGTTTATTTCTCGAAGATTGATCTTCGATCTGGGTATCATCAAATCAGAGTGCGGGAACAGGATATTCATAAGACAACTTTCAGGTGTCACTATGGACACTATGAGTTTCTGGTTATGCCATTTGGGCTGACCAATGCTCCCGCGACCTTCCAGTCATGCATGAACCACATATTCAACAAGCAGTTGAGGAAATTCTTGCTAGTGTTCTTTGATGATATACTAATCTATAGCAGAACTTGGGAGGAGCATCTGAAACATATTGATGAGATTCTTGGCATTATGGAAGCACAGTCCTTGTATGCAAAAGCTTCTAAATGCGAATTCGGGTTGACAGAGATCCTCTATTTGGGGCACGTCATCAGTGCTAAGGGTGTGCAGGTGCATCAGGAGAAGATACAGGCAATACTTGATTGGCCACCTCCGAGGACTCTTACGGAGCTGCGAGGTTTCTTTGGGTTATGCAACTATTACAGGAGGTTTGTAAAGGGCTTTTCTAAGTTAGGTGCACCCTTGACAGATCTCACAAAGAAAGGGGCTTTCAGATGGACAGATGAGGCTCAACGGGCATTTGACAGGCTTAAGGAGGTGATGAGCTCTTGTCCAGTATTGGCTCTTCCCGATTTCACTCGTCCATTTGTGTTGGAGTGTGATGCTTCAGGCGAGGGGATAGGAGCAGTGATTATGCAGGATAGGCACCCCATTGCCTATGAGAGCCGAAAGCTCAGGGATGCAGAGAGGTTGTATTCCATCTACGACAAGGAGATGCTCGCCATCATGCATGCGTTGGCGAAGTTTAGACAGTATTTGGTAGGTGGAAGATTTGTGGTCAGGACGGACCATAACAGTTTGAAGTACTTCCTGGAACAGAAGGATTTGAATGAACGACAGCAAAAGTGGGTCAGCAAAATTCAGGCCTACGATTTTGACATTGAGTATGTTAAGGGTAAGAAGAACGTTGTTGTCGATGCCTTATCCAGGAGACCTGCAACACTTTCCTTGGCAGAAATTTCAGCGGATTGGAAGGCTCACTTGTTAGTTGAGTATTCCAAGAACACTTTTGCCAGTAAGGTAATGGATGGTAAGGTGCAGGATGACAGGTATAGGGTGATAGATGACATAATCTACTACAAGGACAGAATCTTCTTGGTTCCCGGGTCAAAACTCAAAGAGAAGATTTTACGAGCTATCCATGACACACCCCTTGCAGGACATCCTGGTTATTTCAAAACTTACAGACAGGTTAGGGAGAGGTTCTCTTGGAAGGGCCTCAAGGATGATGTCTTGCGGCATGTGAGGGAGTGCATGACTTGTCAGCAGAACAAGTCAGAGCATACTTTCCCTGCTGGGTTGCTTCAGTCGTTGCCTATTCCGGAGCAGAAATGGGAGAGTATATCTATGGATTTCATAACCGGTCTACCCAAGGTACAGGGCAGAGATTGCATTTTTGTAGTTGTGGATCGATTGACTAAGTTTGCCCACTTTTTCGCCATCTCCTCGGAGTATAAGGCACCTCAGGTTGCAGATTTATTTTTCAGAGAGGTGTTTAGACTCCATGGGTTACCTAAGACTATCGTCAGTGACAGAGATAGTCGTTTCCTCAGTGCATTTTGGCAGGAGCTCTTCAGATTAGCTGGCACAAAATTGACTCCTAGCACCAGTTACCACCCTCAGACGGATGGACAGACAGAGATTGTCAACAAATGGGTTGAGGGATATCTGAGGAACTATGTGGCGGGGCAGCAGAAGGCTTGGATTAGGTGGTTGCATATGGGTGAGCACTGCTACAACACCACCTATCATATGTCGATTGGTATGACACCATTCAGGGCATTGTATGGTTACGATGCTCCCACATTTCTAGACTTAGCTTTTGGCGATAGTAGAGCCCCCAAAGCTAAGGATTGGATCCAGGAGAGTCAGGATATTCTCAGGACTCTTAAGGAGAATTTGCAGAGCGCACAGAACCAGCAGAAGATTTATGCTGACAGGCACAGGATTGAGCGGAGTTTCGAGGTTGGGGACTTAGTTTTCTTACGGCTGCAACCATACAGACAGTCTTCATTGAAGAAGAGCGGAGCAGAGAAGCTGAAACCCCGTTTTTATGGCCCTTACAGGATTGTTCGGAGAGTGGGAGAGGTTGCCTATGAGTTGGAGCTGCCGGATAGTAGCAAGATACATAATGTTTTCCATGTTTCGTGCCTCAAAAAGGCACTGGGGCAGCAGGTTATTTCTTCTACAGAGCTTCCACCATTGGATGAGGAGGGCAGGTTGGTTTTAGTGCCACATGAGATACTGGATGTCAGAGAGAGAAAGTTGAGGAACAGAGTCATCAGGGAGTATCTTGTTCGATGGAGAGATCTACCGATCGAGGATGCCACTTGGGAGGGTGATCAGATTTTGCAGCATCCTAACCTGCAATTGCTTGAGGGCAAGCAATTCTGGGAAGGGAGGACTGTCATGTCCCCTTCCGATGTGTAACCAGGAACCGTTAGCTTATTTAATTCCCGTAAGCTAATTTGGGTGAAAGGGAATTATTTTTAAATTAATTATTTTAATATTCTCCGTTTTTGACTTTTGACGGAAATATTATTTAATTCATTTAAATGTGGAGCTCAATGATATATTTTAATAAAGTGAAATTAAATTAAAGAGCGGGAAAAAGGAGATATAAGGGAAAAAAGGAATTCATTTTGAGGTTATGCTTATGTTATTTTCTCTTATTGGAATTTTTGGAGAGCTTCTTCGAAAATCAAACCCTCGGACGAAACCCCGTGGGAGAACCAGTTTCGGCAGTGTAAGATTCTGCCCTAGTTGGTCAGTTGGAGAAATCACCCAGGTTTCTCAGCGAGCATTCACAGGAAAATCTACCATTGTTGGAGGGCGTTTTCTGCAGGGTCGATCAGATATAACCTAAGCCTACATCGAACTATATTCTGGGCGTCGTGGAAATTGAAGGTGACGTGGAGGACTTGTATCATACACCGCCGATTTCATTTGCTCGACCTGCTTTATACCGACCACCGCCGACTTGGATAGTGGAGTCTTCCTTGGTCGACCGGTATTCATACTAGCCGCGCGGAACCTTGGGTGACCGCGGCTTTCCATATCGCCGCCATTTTCTATATGCTCGGCCTCCTTGTACTAGTTGTCCAACATCTGGAATGTAACAGGTCAGAAATATTGTTTATTGTTGGCATTGAATGAATGATAAAAAATATATATATATAATATTTAGCATTAATGAATTCGGTTCTTTTTCACATAATTATCTGTACATTATAAGTATGTGAAACTTGCAACTATCATCAATATATTTGAATATGGTTGAGCACAACTCTGGTTATTGTGAAAGCTGGGAAATATATCTATAGCAGTATTAAGGGTGTCAAGACAATGAACTGTTGATGTTGGGTCTGCACACAATCCATCCATAAAATCGAGAAAAAAAAATTGCTTAATAAATTGTCCAGGCTATTACAATAATCTAAAGAAGAGAGGTTTTCAATTTCCTAATAGATGTAGTTTATGTGAAAAGGCAAAAGAATAAGTGGAACACATCTTCTTGGAATGTCCCTATGCTCTAAATATTTTCTAGCTCCTCATCAACAAGATGGGCATCTCTTGGGTGATGCCTTCTAATATGGTTCTATGGTTACAACAATGGGAGAACATCTTTTTCAATCCTCATGTTAATGTAATTTGGAACCTGATTCTATTTCATTTTGTGTGGGGAGTTTGGTTAGAGAGGAACAGGAGAATTTTTAGAAGGAAAAAAAGGTCTGAAATGAGTAGTTTTGGAAGTATCACCCACTTTTTAGAGGAGAATGTTAAATCTATCAAGTACTCTATCAAGACAGAGAATACTGAAGAGACTATGATAACTAAGACATGAAATTTAGAACCTATTAGTGGTGGAGGCAAATGTTAAGGCTAGAATTGATGTAAAATGATAACCACCTCGAGATGATTGGTTGAAGTTAATTTTTTATGGGGCATCCAAAGGTAACCCAGGTAAGGCCGGAGCAAAAGCAATTTTGAGGGACAATCATGGTAGATTGGTGGGGGCAGCCTGCAAGTTTTTGAGAATTACTACTAGTCATAAAGCTGAAGTTAATGCTTTACATTTGGGTGCAAAGCTAGCCAAGGATCTAGTTTCTAAAAATTTATCTTTGAAGGAGACTCCTTGAATATTATCAATCTTTTGAAAAATAAGGGAGAAGCTAATTGGAAAATTGATTACATTGTGCAAGATATTAGAGAGATTTTCAAGCATTTTGAAGAAGTTGACTTTGTTCATGTCTATAGATAATGTAACAAACCAACATACTGGCTGGAAAGATTTGGTGCTATTAAAGAAGAGGATATGAGATGGATCCCCCATGGGGTGGTCCATGAGGACTGAGAAAAGTTCACGATGGAGGACTGTAGCTAATTGGGGTCTAGGATGGATACTGTTTGTATTGCATCCAAGGGATATCTGGCTATTTGCCCTTGGTAGCTGTGTAATTGATGGGCTGAATTTGTGTTGTAAAAGGGTTCGGGCCCTTTCAAAATCTCATTTTTCACCCTTATAAAAAAACAAGGATTTGATAGTCGTTTAAATTGATTTTTTTTTTAGAAAGTTAGAATACTCTTATTTTGTTTAATTAAAAATTAAAAAAACAAAACTAGAAATTTAGAATCCAAAGTATTAAAAGATATTTATGTTAATTAAAACCTATCAATCTTGATTTTATAAAGTTTGTTAATTTACTGTTTTTATTTTTTTGCAATAGTAGTTTTAGAATAAAGGGTAAAGTTTTTTGTTCAATCATTTTTTTTTGCTTGAAAAAAAGGGGTTGTACTTGGATCCCCCACCCTTGACAAATCACAAATCTCTCCTTTAGAGCTTGAGAGTTTACAAACATATTCAATTCTCATCTCAATTGAGATGCTATAGCTAGATACCTACATATTTTTTCATAAAAAGTTTGAATTCTTGATATTCATTTTTTGGATCTTCTTCAATTTTTTTTGTAAATACAAATATTTAACATCTTTCTTCTTGACATTTTACAATCTTGTTCATCCATCCATCCAAGTGAAATATTGATTACTGGTGGTCTTTGATGATGCCAAGTTGTCATTGTGCCACTTGAATATCTATAACTGTGTTGTTGGCTCCATGCTTCTATTGCTCTGTTAGGATATTTTGAACAACTAGTTTTGTTGTTCCCTTAAGTTGTTGCACCCCTTTGAAATTCATAATCACTTTGCTTTTTCTGCCAAACAGTGCCATACTTGAGGCATTTTTGACTCATTTAATTCCATAATATTGATGTCTTAAGCCATGCCTCCAAGATTGTTGTCGCTCAAGGTTGTGTTGGTGGTGATATACTTCAACCTTGACATTTTTTTTTTCTTTTGATTCTTCAGAAATTTGTTTCTTTATATTAAATTTTTCTTCACAATATTACCTCTTGTGCCCTTCTTTTGGTGCATCCTTATGTACTTCTAACAAAGCTTCCTTGAACCATGTTGTTGCTTTTTCCATTGACTATTATTTTGATTAGGGTAGAAGGGGTTTTAGGGTCCCCAAACCCATATATTAGGCTGTAAAAAAAATTTCAATAGATCCAATAGCTTGTTCTAAAGGAAAAAAACATTGGTTGAACCATAAGATTCTACAAGACAAAACTAAGACAACATACTAACGACCAATTGAAATTAAAATATTACCACAAAACCATATCAACCAAAGATAAAAACACAATAAACATAGAATTATTGCACACAATCTAGCAACTGTAGAAATTCCAATGCCTCTTGGGACCCAATGGAGCTCAACTTACCACGAGTGTCTTCAAGGAAAATCTCTACTGCAATAGAACCTCCTCGTGAACTTAGCTAGCTGTGTTACTGTGATCGAAGATTTAGATTGGACCATCTAACCCGCCTTTAGTTTTTGGTTTTAGATCGCTGCTTATTCCACCCACTCAGATCCAAAATTGATTGGGTGCCATTAGCAATCTCCACAACTTCTCTCAATTTGATCTCTTGATTAGTGGGTCTCCCATGTTTGGATTCATATCCTACATCTATAAATCCTAGGAGTAGCATATGCTTTGCCCTTCTTTTTTCTAGCATCAAACAAGGTTATCTCCTTATCCCCACCCAAGGGGGGATTTTAGTGCCATTTTATGGATTTAAGTCATAATGAATCTCTGAAGCAACTAGGTCTTTATTTGATTCAGTCGTCTTTATGAATTTTGACATATACATCAATAGGATAATCTAACTCATACCCTAGGCACACAAAAGAATTTGCTTGAGTAATACCATTATAAGGATTAAAAGGGTTTGAAGTGGGAAGACTTACTTGATGTTAGAAACCTTCTCATTAATGTAAGCACATTCACAATAATATTGCAATAAAACATAAATGCAAGAAACATAAGATATTGCAATATAAACTATAAGTGTAGAAATGAAACAATCTCTCAAGTAACACATAATCAAAGGTGAATTCAAGGGGGCAACCTCCTTTAATTTTTCATACAATTATGCAAAAATATACATTCATTCCTACCCCTTGCAATTTAAAAAACTTCATCTCTCTACCTAATTCTTAAATTTGGCTTACATGCAAAATGCCACCTAAGATAGAATCTTCTACCAACTTAAAAGTTACATTCTTAATAACAAATATATATAATGGTGCCACTTTTCTAGGTGCTTCTAATGCCAAAAACTATTACAAAACATTATCATAGATGTCCCCCATGTTAAGCAAGGGTTATTACATCAGTGTTAGGATGGGGTCCTAACACCTGAGCAATATTTTCCAAGATTTCTCCCTCCTCTATTATTTGAGGCTTTGAAACTTCAAGTGGGACTTCCTAGGTTTTAGTCTGGCTCAAAATATTCTCCTTCAAAGAGTTAGGCTCTTCCATTTGATTATTTTTTGGATCAGAAGACTCCTTTTGTTGCCACACTCGACACAAATTACTTTCCTTATTTTTGTTAGGGAAATACTTTATCGAGTTCCCTAGTTTTTTGCACAAATTACAAAAGGGAGGCCTATTATCGTATTCAATCTCCCGCATCCTGTTTCCCAAATATAATATAAGTTCAATAGAACTAGGAAGATCCAATTCCAAATTGATATTCATGCACATACTTGCATGCATCAACCTTGACTTGGCTCTCGTTACTGGATCAATGGTAACTTAGTTCCCTATCTCTTTTGTAATACCCAGAAGAATCTCCTCATGCCAAAACTAAAAAGGTAAGCTTGGAATTCTCATCCGTATTGGGGCCTTATGGATGCTTTTAGTATTTTGATTAAAATTTTGTCCTCATTTCTACAAAAAGAGGCCTCGTCGCTCAAAAAACCACGAACCCCCCAGAGGATACAACCAACATCTTCTTCACATTTAAGTTTTATGATGAAAAACCCTCAAGGTAACGTAACTATCTCCATATTCTCCTGTGGGCACCACTTCAAGAACACCCATTTTTGAATGGCATCCAAATCGGGACGAGCACCCATAAAATTCCCAACTAGATTCGAAGCACCATGAGCCATCGTCAAGACCTTGAGTTCAGATGAGATGCAAAGTTTTTCTTGTTCAGGGTAAAGATCAAAACTGAAATCAACACCCTTTAGTTTTTCTTTCACAACATTCGACTATGACCATGCTTTCGAGTCAAAAGGATTTTGTAGAACCTTTGGGGCTCACCGTCCACCTAGCACTATTGAAAGACCTATCCCATGGTATTGCTTTAGGCTCTACAAATATTGGTTTCCAATGCCAGTATCCTTGTTGTCTGTTATTACTTTTATTGTCGTAATAGTTTATGATTGATTCACCACCATCGTTGCCTTAGCAACATATGGTTGGTCATCATTGTCGCCTCCATATCCTATGGTTGATTCATTGTCGTTGTTGCCTCAACAACCTGTGGTTGATCCATCATCGTTGTTTCCTTAGTAGCCTCCTTGCTGCTATTCACTATTCCTAGGGCCTGTTGTGGGACTATCGAAAGACTTATACTTGGATCAAACCCTAGGGCCTGCAAACCCTGGTTTGTGTCACTCGCCAAAAAAACTAGGGCTTGCAAACCCTTATTCGTGTCATCCGCCTCCTTGTTGCTTCTCGCCATTCTTAGGGTATTGTTCAACAAATTGAGGTGACGATTGTCACAATGTTGGTCAAGATACTTCTATGAAATAAATATTTTTTGGCATAAGCCACACTACCATTTAGGAACTTGTACATGATCCGACCTATTATCATTTCTTGCCGTTAGATCCAGAATCCCAACGAGGCTTAAACAATGCAACAAACAAGGAGGATTCAAGCCCAACAATGGTAGCAGATCTAGCATAGGAGAATATATTAGGAAATAAATACTTAACTAATATATTATCCTTCTTTTGACTCTATTGTTGTTCCTATTGTACATTCATATTTTGAGTCTTTTGTTGGTTCTTCAATTTGTTCCCTTGCCATAATTGCTTCTTGCTTCTTAAGATTTTTCTTCTGAATGCAATCATGAACTTGCACATTATCATATGTATTTTTTCCTTCTATTATATTTTCTTTATTCATTTCTTTTAGTTCTCTCTAAAGCCTTTTTATTTCTTCTTCATATCCTTTGATGGTGACCTTCAAACTAGCTATATTTTTATATGGGTCCCACTGACTCAAGAATGCATGCTCCATTTCATCCCAAGTGTAACTATAATTCCTTTCCTTAGCAAAACTTGCCCACCAAACATAAGCTTCCTCTCTTAAAATTTTGTAAAGGTGGCATGGCCAAAAATTATTACTAAAATATAGAGATCTAAACTTCATCCACCATTCTCAAACATCAATGTCATCCTTTCTAGTGAAAATTGGTAACTCCATGACCTCAACCCAAAATATTTTCTTAAGAATCTAGGGTTTTAGAAAAAAACTAGGTTTTTTCATTTTTTAAAATCTTCTCTGTTTTTTTTGCTATCAACAAATAATTCTAAATATTTTCTTCAAAAGCAAATTAAACTGCAACTGATTTGCATACCTTGAATGATGGAGATATTTGTAATTTTATTTTTTGTGATTTGAAAAAAATTCTCAATGTCCTTGTTTTGAATGTCTGACTTCATAGGGTCGTATCTAGAATATATTCATAATTGTTAGGCTTGAATTACTTTTCCTCATAGCCCTCCTTCACTGTATTTTTCTCCTCTACCTATGCTTAGAATATTTTTAAAACTTTGCTTTACTTATTCAATCAAAATTTAGATAAGTGCTTATTTATAATTTTATGATTAATATTTTATCAAAGAAAGTTTTTTTTTTAGCTTAATAAATTGTTAACAAGAAAAATAGAAGTATATAATTGGTTGTTGTACTTACCTTCGGTGGGACTAACAATCAAGTACTCTTAAGATATTTATAAAATTACTAAATTTGGATTTGAACATTAAAATATTATTTAGAGTATTGATATATTGTTCAAAGGAAGAAACCCCCAAAGAGGAGACATATAGGCCTTGATTAAGACCAACTATCTTTGAAAATATTTCATGTAAAACCAAAATTTGGAGGTAAAGATATTATTGTATGTTCAAAAAGGAGAGGATGCGAGGAGAGCAAGTAGAGAAGAAGTAGAAGAAGAGGTTGAAAGTATTGCATTAAGAATTGCCTTTCACAATCGGTCTTGAAGAGGAAAATAATATATTCCTTAAACTAGATTTTAAATGCATTTGATATGTAGTTAGGAAAATACTATTGTACATGATTTTAAATTTTGAAATTAGTCATTATAAGAATTAGAAGTTTTGAAATGGGTAATGAATAATAACTAAATTTAATAGAATGACAATTCTATCCAATTAAAATATTTAAGAGAAAACTCCCATTAAATTATATAATTACTCAAAACTTATGTATTATGAAATGGTGCATAGAATAGGTTTTGATGGTGAAATTAATATTTAAGCATATTTGGGTGTTAAAAAATAATAATATGCTATATTAAAAGAGATCCTAGAAAAGGTTTTTGTCACAAATTATTTGGTGAATGCACAAATATCCATGGATATCTAAATTGATTAGTGAAATGCCTATTAATGAGAATGGATATATTAATTGGAACCATATGAGGTTACTATTTGTATGGAATTTTCATGATTTAATGAGAGCGTACTTTTTGTATGATGATCTATAGTTAGTTTATGTGTTTTTTGATTGGAGAGGTTTGCAACAATTTAAAAGAAAACCTCATAACACTCTTTAATGGCCCTAAAATTAATAATGTTGTGTTTTAAAATATTTTGTGAAATGAGCATTGATGGTGAAAATAAAGTGTGACTAGTTAAGCATTATTTGGAAGTTATAAGATAATAATATGTTATATTTGAAATTATAGAAAATAGTTTTATGCCTTGGTTTATATTATTTGGTCAATCTTAAAAAAGGTGTGGAAAGATTTGAAACCTCATGAAACTTTTCAATGACCCATTAATAATGTTATATGTTATTAAATGCTTTGTGAAACGAGGTTTGATGGTGAAAATAAAGCATGACTAGTTATAATCAAGTGGCATTAGCTCAATTGACTAAATTCCTCAACATTTCCAAGAGGAGACCTAGGTTCGAATCTTTCCAAATGATACATGGATAATATCCAAGCTTTGTTGTAATACCAATATGTGGTGATGACGTAATATGAGTGAGGCCCATTTCAATCCCATATAACATATTGAATTTTTTTTGGATGTTATAGATCAAGTGGTATTAGCTCAACCGATTAAATTCCTCAACATTTGAAAGAGACCTAGGTTCGAATCTTGCCAAATGATACATGGATAATATCCAAGCTTTTTTGTAATACCACTATGTGGTAATTATGTAATATATATGGGACTCATTTCAATCCCATATAACTTATCAAAAAAATATTTGGATGTTATAGGATGATAATGTGTTATATTTGAAATTACAAAATAGAGTTTTATGTCATATTATATGTTATTTGGTCAATATACAAAAAAGTATGAATTTTTTGAATAGATTAGTGAAATCCTATTTAAAGTGAATGCATTTATTAATTAGATCCATGTGATAATTTGTGTATAAGGCTATTTGTATGGAAATTTGAGGACTTGATGAGATCTTGGTTTCTTTATGATGATCGCCTTGGACTTTTATAGGTTGGGATTAAATAGGGTCAATTAATATGTAGCCTTGGTCCATCCCAAGGATGTTTGAAGGATTTTGGCCACATCCTCTTGAAGGGTTAAATAGGGTAAATTAATTCATAGCCTTGATCTATCCAATGTTTTATGGGGGATTTTTGGCCACTCATTAATAGTTTATGAATGCCAATAATGACTTTCTTTTTAATCCAATGCTCACATCCAATTTTGTTGATAATGTTAATAATAATTTGTGATTTCTCTTTTAATTGAAATATATTTCTATCCTTTCCCAATGAAAATTTTAATCCCTATAAGAACTTCTAACCTCTCCATAATTATGAGTTGATATTCCATATAATTATAAGTAAGCTAGGAGAAATTTTCCTTCATTATTTTGAAAAACACTACCACCCACTTTTCCTAGATTTCTTTTGGAAGCATCATCAAAAGTATATTTGATAAACCAACCTTTTGGACATTTTCATTTTAACATAGATTGAAGTAGATCCTAATCCATTGTCGTAGATTACACTTTCATATATATTCAAATATTTCCAAGAGGTAAGCATCTCTATTATCACACTTTAAACTTTCCATGATGAGCACTATGTTTGTAGGCATTTTGTAAGAAAGATGATAATACAATTCCAAAATTTGGCATGATTTTGAGATTTTTTTTTTAAAATTCTATTACTCTTTTCAAACCATAAATTCCAATAAATAATGGTAGGACCAATCCTCCATAGAATGCATAATGCTTTAGCTTTGAAACAATTAATTTAACATTTCATCAACTCTTTCAATGTTGATGGAGCTATGTAATATATTCTCATATTTTTGAAGAAGCGTCTCTAGATGGTATAAGCAAAGGGATAATGAAAACGTTTCTAATATTTCTAGGTCTTTCTTACACAAGGCACACCTAAAAGGTCTATGATATTATCTTTTTTTCCATACTCTACTAGGTAAGAATCTTACTTTTGACTGTTAACCAAAGGAATGTTGAAACCTTAGGAAGGAACTCAATTGATCAAATAATTTTCCAAGGGAAATAATGGGAATAGGAAATCTTGATTGCTCTACATCCTTATTTCCAACTTTATTGAGTATCCACCATATTTTGATAGATTGTAGTTAATTTCCTGGTTTGTTTTAAATATATTAACAAGATATTTGACATTCTAAATATATAATTTCTCCTATAGATATTTCATATTTTGAGCAAATCTACACATATAAAAACCTTTAAGTCTTGCTTCATCTCACCATAACATAATAGTCTAGAACTCATGGTCTTGGATCCCTATAGATTGAAATAAAAATGGATTTGTATGACCATTATTAAGTAGATCGTATCTCAAGAGAAAGGGTTTGTGATATGATGCTTCTCAAAATAAAATATCTAAAGATATTATCTACTCTATTTGCAATTATGTATTGGTTAACAAAAACTTGTTCAATGTTTTTATTGTACGAGTTTTCCCAATGTATCTATTATTCCATCTATACTAAGATCTTGAAGGAATAACATAGCAAAGGTCATTTGAATTAACAAATAAAATAAAATATTCTATTTATTTAGACCATCTAGGAGCACCACCCTTCTTCTCCAAAAGAGATAACTATCTTGAATTTTCTCCAAGAATTCATAGATCATAATTACGAATCATCATTCAATTTGACAAAATAAAATAAAGTACTTCCTAGATATTTCATGAAGAGTAACTATAGTTAAAACATATAGAACCATAATGGATTTTTCATTTGATGATGTAGACGATTTCTTTACCATTTTAAGGAGTGAAAAATCCTTGATTTCCTTGCTTCATCTCGAATCTTATCTCTTGATCAATTTTTTTTCATCTCTTTCTCCATTGTTTTCACTTTACAATCTTTTCCCATGTGTCAAGCCTCATAAAATTTACAACATCAAATACAATATTTTTATAATCCACTTGTTAGTACCACTCTATTGATTCATATTTAATCTTAATGGGTTGTGACAAAGGTTCTAAAGTATCCATGACAACACATATCTAGGTATATATAACATGCTTTCACTCCTTACTAGTTAGTTCCTTTGGATGAAATCCCCTAGAGTATTTCTATTTTTTTTCAAAAGTCCTTATTGATAAATTGGTATGGAAGTACAAAAGGCCTACCCCACACTAGTAGCATTTTAAATATTTTTGTCTCCATAAAAAATATTTACTCCATGCTTTTAAATATAGGGTGTTTATCCCATTAAACCAAAGACCATTACTTATTAATTTATCCCTAATTTTTAAATTGAATAAGATGATGAGGAAAAATACTTTTAAAAGAAAAGTCATGGAGTAATTTGAATTCAATCCCCACTTCCACTTGATCTAATTTTGAATCTACAATAACTTGGTTAGTATCTATGAAAATTATAAATTAACCCTTCGATTGGTAAGTGCAAGTGTGGCTGGGCACTTACCAAGCATAAACCTAGATTCAAACCTTGGGGGAGAAGCCACCCTTTGCAAAGGTAGTAGTATGTGCTGAATCCTCTAAGTGTGCGCCAGATCGATGATGACGGTACGAACCCCGAGAAACTGGTGGTCTCCATCTCACGCTGAGTCAACAACAATGAGATGAATAGGCTTGGTGGGAGTACCCTTGTGGTTTGAACCCTATGCTTGCCAGTTACTAAAAATAGTGGCTGTAACCAACTCCCCTATAAAAAAAAACCCTCTACTTTTATGAACCATTATGTTATGCTTAATCATCCCATCCTTAATAATCACTTTTGGTGTAGCATCTATTGCCTAGATAGGGATTACCATAGATTCACTCTTCCTCTTATACCTAACTAGGGAATCCATACTTTCAACTAGGACATTCTTACTTCATGTTAGGGATTTAAAATGGCTTTCCTTTCATGTTACTTGGATTTTCCTTATAAGAATCATTCTTTTGAATTTTCTCAAAGATCTAGAATAATAAAAACTAAGGCTTTTTTCTTGGTCACACTTGCTTGTTACTTCAACTCACTCACTACTCTTCCCCAAATATCTAAAACAAAAAAAAGTGAGGTTCATTCCTTACTCACATTCAAGTAAAGGCTATTTTGTAAGTTATATAGTAAACCATTTATTAGATATCAATAGACAAGATTTCAAATTAAATAATTATTTGGTTACTAAATCGTATTAAAAATGAATATGTTTTTTTTATACTTCTTTGTTTTTATCTATGATAAATTGACAGCTTTAAATACCTTATATGTCGAGGATGATTTTCATATTAATTCAGTTTTTTCCTATGTAAAGAACTTTAGAGGTGTTTAAGATGATTTACATGTTCATTCAATTTTTTCTCAATTAAAGCACTCTTGAGGGGTTAAATATGCCTAAAGTGATTGAGTATTAACTTGTAAGGTTATTTTCATCTAAAATTTTATTAAAGTTTAGTGAGATGTATTTGATAGGTATATATTGTGAAAAAGATTAAGTTTTATGAATACAAATCAATTTATTATGTATTTTGTAGTTTTATCTATAATCAACAATTTGATGAGCTTTCTAGTCTTAACTTTGCTTTCTTGGATACCATACAAAATATTTGTGCTTGTCTATTGTAATTTTTCTTATGAATTTTGGATGTTGGGTATAGGTAGTTGTAACCAATATAGTTACTAATACAAATGTCCTTGTATATATTTATTAAATCAATGAATAAAATTGTGCAACTGATTTTCTACAACATTTAGTATTAGAGTATGATCATTTCATGGATGAGAAATGTATGCAAGAATGCTATCTATGGATTGCTATGCTAGATTGTTTGAATGATACATATGGCTATCTAAATTGAGTTCACTCAAGTTGGGTGGGCCGTCTTGAATGTGGATTTCGAAAGGTTTTTGTGACAACATCTAATTCATGATGTTCCAGAACCTACCCATTACAGGGGTGAAGGCCTTCAAGAGAAATTGGTAGATAGGCGCTCTGAGTTCTTGACAACCAGGAGCCATCATGAACCATCCAAACTGAGCTTGAACCATCCAGAGGTTGATTGGAGTTTGTGCATCGTCCAGGCTGTACATTCATAATTTGGAAGGAGTCTAAGACGTATAGGCATGCATTTTCCATTCATGTTGACTGCTGTTTGATATTCTAAGTGGAGATTCTGTCAAATTTTCTTGTAAACTCAGATTGTCAAATTTAAAATTGATAGTGCTGATCTCACTTAAATTGGACATTGACTGAGCCAGAATTGCAATGCCGTCCAACCAGAATTGCAAGTGATAGTTGTACAAATTTTGCATTGTGGATAAAGGAGCAAAATCATGTTCAATACCTCACGCATTATGAGAATAGGTCTTGTACCATTGAATTGAACGTGTTGCCAAAGGTTCTCTCGAAGGAGTTAGACGCGGAAGCTTGCCTGTGTCTTGAGCGCTACAGTTTGTTGAATACGTTGGACCATGCGCTTGAAATTACTAGTTTTGAATACAAACTTTAGCATAATCCCACACTCATTATGTAAAATCAGTGTTGGTCTTTAAAACATTTGTCATAAAGCTGTGTCCCTGCAGAGGGAAGTGTGATGAAAACGTTTTACAACTTGATGATATTTAAAAGCTATGTGTTTGTTGAATGTCGGTGGAAGATATCACATTTTTTACTACCGTAGAACATTGAAAGGAGACCGTTAACCTCAAAAGGAGATAAATTAACATCAAATGGAGACAGACAATTAACATCAAATGCATTTGAAAGGAGACAATTAACATCAAATGGAGACAAAAAATTAACATCAAATGCATTTGAAAGGAGATAATTAACATCAAATGGAGATAAACAATTAACATCAAATGCATTTGAAAGGAGACAATTAAACATCAAATGCATTTGAAATCATACAATTAACATTAAATGCATTTGAAACTCAAATGGAACAAAAATAATTATTGAGAAGTTTGAACGACAAAATAAACTATTACCTTAGAACATTGAAAGGAGATACTCTGAATAATTATTACATTAGAACATTGAAAGGAGACAATAAACATCAAATGCATTTGAAAGGAGATAATTAACATAAAATGGAGACAAACAATTAACATAAAATGCATTTGAAACACAAAAGGAAAAAGCATTATTGAGAAGTTTGAAGGATAATTAATTATTACCTTAAAACATTGAAAGGACATATTTTGAATAATTTTTACTACCTTAGAAGATTGAAAGGAAAGGAGACACTTAGAATATTGAAAGGAGACAATTAACATCAAATGCATTTGAACACAATGGAGAAAAAAAATATTGAGAAGTTTGAAGGACAAAATAAATTATTACCTTAGAACTTTGAAAGGAGACACTTTGAACATTGAAAGAAGACAATTAACATTAAATGCATTTGAAACACATATGGAGAAAAAAAAATATTGAGAAGTTTGAAGGACAAAATTAATTATTTTTTTAGAACATTGAAAGGAGACAATTAACATAAAATGCATTTGAAACACATATGGAGAAAAAAAATATTGAGAAGTATGAAGGACAAAATTTTCATACATCGCAAGTCAAGCTCCAAATAGTGTTAACAAAAAAAGATTTGTAGGATGTCATCGATTCACCAAATCTAGTGGATGTTGATGAAGTAGTTAAATGGACCACAAATATCAAAAAGCATTGAATCTTATTGGACTTGGGATCTCTGATGCCTATCTACATCACATAGACCTCTCAAAGACCACAAAATAATTTTGGGATGGACTCAATACTTTATTCAAATCACAAGAGCATCAAGTGCAAAGAAATATTTCATACATCACAAGTCAAGCTCCAAATAGTGTTAACCAAAAAATATTTGTAGGATTTCATCGATTCACCAAAGCTAGTGGATGTTGATGAAGTAGTTAAATGGACCAAAAAATATCAAAGAGTAATAACTCTTACTGGAATTGGGATATTCAATGCCTATATACATCACATAGACCTATCAAAGACCACAATTTTTTGGGATGGGCTCAACACTTTATTCAAATCACAAGAGCTTCAAGTGCAAAGAAAATTTTCATACATCACAAGTCAAGCTCCAAATAGTGTTAACCAAAAATGATTTGTAGGATTTCATCAATTCATCAAAGCTAGTGGATGTTGATGAAGTAGTTAAATGGACCACACATTATCAAAAAACAATGACTCTTTGTGGACTTGGAATCTCTTATGCCTATCTACATCACATAGACCTCTCAAAGACCATATTTTTTTTTGGGATAGATTCAACACTTTACTTGGTTCTTAAGCAAAAAAAATTTAGATTGAAGATGACTAAAGGTGAATATGTAGTCCAACACAAGTAAGTTTTGTTATTTTTTGAATTAGCTTGTAAAAATTAATGTTGCAATGGGCAACAATGATACCAAAGCTGTTTTGTTAAACAACATGCCTTCAAGTTATGCTAGTATGGTATTCACATTGAATAAGATTAATCCTATACTAGAAGATATAATATCTTCATAATTTATGAAGAAAATCAAATCAATATACAACATGTACTTAAAAAGGAAACTGCATCACATAAAGAACAAGCTACATATTACCTTTGGAGCTAGTTAGTCATCCTCAAAGGCAAAGTAAATTTTGAAGAATAGATTCATGTGTTTTTATTGCAAGCAAAGAGGTCATGTTATAATGAACTATATTCAATGAGAAAAATATGTCATAGAAGGGAAGTTAAAGAAAGACAAGGAAATCATTGGGGGACAGGAATGACCCTTGCACCTTGGGCACCGTGACCACCCATAGATACAATTTTCTTTGAGAGTGTTCAATAATCGCACCTTGTTTGGGGTGCTAGTCATGGGAAGTTTGAGGACCATGGTACACAGTTCCTTTGGATAACCTTCAAGATTTTTTACCAAGGTTGACTCCTTTTTTGGGTGCAACCTCTGATACTCTTCCTCCTAATCTAGCCTAAATTGCCGGGTGTTTTTTAGGAAAAAGAGAAAGTTAAAATAATAGTAAACAACTAAAAGAAAAATATTGGAAAAGCAATAAACCTACCTAGCCTAACTAGCCTAAGCTACGGGTGGTGATGCACTAAAGATTGCGGTTTCCATTATGCACTTTAGTGGGATTAGTGAACACATGAATCAAACATGATAATATTAAATTGAATATGATCCCAATCACATAAGACTACAAATCGAATAATCCTTTGTGAAAGCTAGGACAAAAATACTAGAGTAGTCACAACCTCCCATAGAAACACAAATACTCAAACTAGGACAATTTTTTTAGAGTAGTCACAACTATTTGTATTCATATTAAAGCTCATTACATTATTATACAATTAGAAGAGGCTCGAGTCCAAATTGAAATGTAAAATGGAAAGAGAAGAAAAAATTGCGTAAGGTTAGATACTAGACATGACAACAATCCAACCTCCTTTACCATGAAGAAAATATTAGTATTTATAGATAAAATTAGAAAATTTCCCTCTTAAAATTCAAAATTATCGTTTAAAAATCCTTCCTAGGGTCTTTCCACATTGATGGTGCACAATATCCAAATCTAGAGTTATATAGGGTAAGTGAAGAACACAAGCTTATATTGATAGGGGGGTGAACAATATAAGGCCACTTTTTACTTTCTTTCCAAACCAATATCGATTAATTTCCTTAATTACAATAACCAAATATAGCAGTGTGCATTAGTAACTCAGATAGCAGTAGTAAGCAAGAGCACAAGTCACCACATAATTGAGACACAACAATTTACGTGGTTCACCCAATGTGGGCTACTCCATAGAGAAAATATTTTACTAAAACTTTCTCAATCAATCTCTTTGGGAATCACTCCCAATTACAATGTTTATGGATATCTGTCCAAAGGAGAACTCTTTCCCCTTTTGCTCTGGCTATGTGATCTTCTAGAAGACTCTGTCTCTCTATTGCACTAATTGGTGGACCTCTCTCCACTTGAAGACTTCTCACTCAAATCTGTCTTCAACTGTGCTGGCTATTGGATCTCTATCCACTGAGACTCTGTCCTCTATACTCTATCACCTCCAAAGCTCTATCAATAGGATCACTAAGAACCTACTCAATAGGCTCACACAAAACCTGCTTAACAATCTCACACAAAACCTATCCAATGCTGAATAATAAGCTCACACAGAACCTGTCCAATGCTGAATAACAAGCTCACACAAAACCTATCCAAATATACTCCAAAAAGCTCACTAAGAACTTGCCCAAATATGCTCTAGCAAGCTCACCAAGAACTTGCCAAAATCTGCTCTAGCAAGCTCACCAAGAACTTACCCAAAACTGCTCTAGCAAGCTCACCAAGAACTTGCCCAAAATTATCCACAAATATGTCCCAACACTGTCCTCAACTTTTTCCCAAAGGCCTTATCAAAGTCTCAATCAATCATGCATAAAAATTCCACAAATTTGTCCAGAAATCTATCCCAAAATCCTTCTCAAAGGCTCAACCAATCATGCTCAAGTAGTACTCAAAACTCATCCACAAATCTATCAAGACCAGACTCAAATATGAACTCAACAATGAGTGGCAATGTACTTTTCAATGGATGACAACAATGATATCAACTCAACTCAAATCATAGAAGCATAAAGAGAATTTTTAGAGACTCAATATGTTCTAATCTCAATATCAACTCAACTCAACTCAAATCAACTCATATAAGCATAAAGAGAATTGTTAAAGACTCAATATGTTATAATATCAATCTCAACTCAACTCAAATCAACTCAACTCAACCAATCATCACAAGGGATAACTCTCTCACACAACCCTAGTCCAAGTATGTATCAACCAACTCAAATGTTTCCAATAATGCTCAACCACAAATATCACATAACAATTATACTCATGTTCTTTTCTAACTCAAGTTATTTCACAACCAATGGGCTTCAACAACTATGCTTATCAAACAAGGTTTAGACACAACTCTCAATTCAGAAAACCTTGAAGTATTCAACCAACCACTTTTGAAAAGGAAACCACAAACAATCCTTTTTCCTCCAATGATATTTCAGAAATAAACCACCATAAACAATCAATAGAAGAATGTGCCCATACCTTTTATGAAGATGAAAAAAAACTCTTTGTAAATCAGCCACAATCACAAAATGCTTTTGCCAATCTTTACAAGGGTTAGTAGATCATAAGATAATCAACATTACTCCACTTTTCAATAATCATCACCAAGGCCTTTAATTGCACAACTTCCTTATCCCTCCTAAAACCACTTGACCTCATGAAAGAATTAATCCTCTTAAAAAAGAACAAGGCAAACTTCACTTTTGGAACCCCTTTGTAAAATCAGAAATATCTCTTTACACATACCTTGTTTCTCCTTCTAAATAAGTTAGTCAAATAGCCCTTGAAATAAGCTTTCCGACGATATATAATATGCCCCATTTCCAAAATAAATTGAAATATTTACATATATATATGCCAACCTCCATTAATTGTGCATAGGTCGGCCCTCCATTAATTTAAACTTAAACTTTAAACTTTAATATCTTCATCACCGGAGGTCCTTTTTCGATGAAACAAAATTCCACCTTGGCTTTTAAGAAAAGTATTTTTCCACATAAGCCCACCATGGTTTTAAATAAAACCTTTTATTTTTCTTGCCTTGGTTTTCATAAAAACCTTGTATATATTCATGCTCTCCAAAATATCATAAATGATTATGCTTTTGCCACCAAAACTCAATGTGACATCAATGATCCATGTGACATCAATGAAAACATAAAATAACTCAAATTTCTAAAAATCTTCCCCTTTGTCATTGATGGCAACACCTCTAATGCAAATCACTACAATCACTGCAAAAGCCATCTCTGAGAATCAAAGTTGCTTCCCCTGACTCAATACTTTCTATGGAGGCTTCTCCCCCTAACTCAATACTCTCTTTGGAGGTTGCTCCCCCTAACTCAATGCTCTCCCCCTTACTCAAATCTCTCCCCCTTTGACATCAATGGCAAAAGGGACACCTATGGGGCTAAAATATATGACTCTTAAGCTTAGCCCCCTCACACCCTTTTCTTTTGAGGTGATTAATTTTGGGGTGGGAGTACTTTTACTCCCATCTCACTTTGTTTCTTTCCTCTATCAACTTCCTTCCATATTTTTATGATATCCTTCTCTTGATGAATTACTTGATCTTCTTGTCTAGAACCTATTTGGAATTGAGTCCTACACCATATTGCAATATGCCCAAAGTTATTGCAATTAAAAAACTTGATATTGTAACGTTTGGATGGTGCCCATGTCATGAAATCATTCTTAAATTAATTTCTATATCTATTCCTTTCTTGAACCCTGTATTGTGTAGCTCTGTTTTTGTGACCATTATAACCACAACTTTTGAATTGTGTAGCTCTAAAACCAAAACCATGTTGCTCATTTCCTTTGCACTAAAAAGCTCTATGACCAATCCTGTTGCATGAGAAGCAATGTCCCTGAAAACCATACCTTCTTCCCTTGAACTTTCTTCTAGTAAAATAAAACTTCTTTGATCCATGGATCCTGCAATGTATAGCCCTGTGTCCAAATCCATTACAAGAAAAACAATATCCTTGAAAATCCCTTTGTTCATGCCTTGGTTCCTCATACCTTTCTTGACCATTATCCTTATGATCATCTTCAACTTGTGCATTGCATTCTTGAACCTTCTTTATAGCAGCTAAAACCTCTTCCTTATTTTCTTCCTTGCCTTTCTCTTCAAAAATTTCTTTTCCCTTTGAGCTTGATTCACCTATCTCAAAACAAGAACCAAATTGAATATTTGGAGCCATAGGAATTTTGGAACTTTACTCACAAATATTAGGTGCTTCCTTGCTTTCATATTTTAGAACTTCCTTTCCTTTTGAGTGTGATTCCCCAAACCTGAAATATGAGACAATTGGTGCTTTGAAACCTTTCCAAAACTTGTGCAACTTATCCTTGGAGTATTTCACTTCTAACCTTTAGGAAAAAACTTCATGTTCTAATATTTCACATTCTTGCTTCCTTACCTTTAATTGTTCAAGCATATCTTCTTCAATTTTCTTTGCCTCTTCAACAATAATTTTTAGATCAATGAGATCTTGTAGGAGCTTTGCCTTCATCTTCTCATCCTCTTGTGCTTGAGCCTTTACTCTCGAGTTTTCTCTTTTCATTTCTTCAAAAGCTTGTTCTGACACTTTATTTTCTTCATGATCATAACTGTGCCTTTTGATTTTTGATTTTTGTTTACTTGGCTCATCCTCTTAATTTTCTATTACCAAAAATAAGACTTCTTTGTTTTTACTACTGCTAGAATTGTCACTAGAATTGCTGCTTTCTTTTTCAAATACACTTTCCTTATTGTAATTGTTGTAGTATGTGCAATCATCATCTAAATGCCCAAAATATCCACATATGAAGTATTTTAGTATCCTTAGACATTTATTGTACCTATCTGCTTGCTCAATGGCTATGGCATGATCTTCATGTCTTTCTTCAATAGGCACATCCTCTTCTTTAACTTCTTCTATTTGGAGTGAATGTTATTCTTCTACTTCTCTTATTCCATAGAAAAACCCTTCTTCATATTCACTGTCACTAAGATCATTATAATCTTCTATAGCAAACAAAATCTCAAGATTTCTTTGACCATGTTTGTTTCCTTGATGTGTCATCTCATCTTCACTATCACTGAAACCATTACAATATCCTGATCTGTGATCTCTTTGACCACATACAAAGAACTGTTTTATTTCACCTTCTATTCCTAGAAATAGATGTTCTTCCTTTTCATCATCTGATTTGTCTCTATCACTATGATCTGAGCTATCACTTGCTTCTACAATGTAGTAATATTTATTTACCTTACGAAAAATTTTCTTCTTCTCATACCTGTTTTGCTTGTATCTGTCATATTTGTCATGCTTGTGCTTTCCATATTCTTTTCTTCTGTGACCCTATTTTTCATCATCATTGTTTTCTTCATGTGGACACTTGTATGCATAGTGACCAATATCACCACACTTGTAGCATCTGACTTTCCTTATATCTTTGAAATTCCTTGAGTCCTTATTCCTTTTGATGAAGTTAGCTTCCTCATCATTTTCTAAAAATCTATCTATTTTTGAAACTTTCCCTTTCTATTTTTCTGAAGACTTGAATGCAATCTCTTTTATTGGAGCTTGATGCTTACTTACCCTCATCTCATAAGTTGTGAGAGTACCTTGCAATTCTTCCATTGTTAGCTTGTTGATATCCATTATCTCTTCTAATGCTGAAACCTTAAAATCATATTTCATGGAAAGTGATCTCAAAAAATTTTGAGTAACTTCTGATTCTTTCATCTCAAAACCTAGGCCTCTCATGGTGTTAGTAATCTCATCAACTCGAAGTAAAAACTTTGCAATATCTTCAGAATCTTCCATTTTCAATTCCTCAAATATTTTTCTGAGTTTGTAGTTTTGCCAACTTTACATTGAAATCTCCTTCATAAGTATTCTGCAACTTGGTCCACATTTCATTAGCTGAAGTACATACCATGACCTTTGCAAAATCTGTGTCACAAAGCCCACTCAAAATACAATTCATTGCTCTTGAATTTATCTCAACCAATTTCCTGGTAGTCTTATCTTCCTCGGGATCACCTTCAACCTTATACTATTTTTCAACCATTTGCCATACCTCATATCCTTGTGATATCAAGTAGTTCTTCATCCTCATAATCCAGAAAGCATAATTGTTACCATCAAACAATGGAGCCTTATTTGTAGATAATCCATTCTGTGAAGCCATATGTGTTCTTGTAGAATCTGCCCTCATGCTGTTAGCCTTTTTGAAGGAACCCGCTCTAATACCAATTGAAGAACACAAGATTATACTGAGAGGGGGGGTGAACAATATAAGACCACTTTTTACTTTCTTTCCTAACCAATATCAATTAATGTCCTTAATTGCAATAATTAAATATAGCAGTGTGCATTAATAACTTGGATAACAGTAGTAATCAAGAGCACAAGTCACCACACAATTGAGACACAATAATTTACGTGGTTCACCCAATGTGGGCTACTCCACGAAGAAAATATTTTACTAAAACTTTCTCAATCAATCTCTTTGGGAATCACTTCCAATTACAATGTTTATGGATCTCTGTCCAAAGGAGAACTCTTTCCCTTCTACTCTGGCTATGTGATCTTCTAGAAGATTCTATCTCTCTGTTGCAATGACTGGTGGACCTCTCTCCACTTGAAGACTCCTCACTCAGATTTGTATTCAACTGTTCTAGTTGCTGGATCTCTATCAATTGAGACTCTGTCCTCTGTACTCTATCACCTCCAAAGATCTCTCAATAGGCTCACTAAGAACCTACTCAATAGGCTCACACAAAACTTGCTTAACAAGCTCACACAAAACTTGTCCAATGTTGAATAACAAGCTCACACAAAACCTATCCAATGCTAAATAACAAGCTCACACAGAACCTGTCCAATGCTGAATAACAAGCTCACACAAAACCTATCCAAATATGCTCCAACAAGCTCACTAAGAACTTGTCCAAATCTGCTCTAGCAAGCTCACCAAGAACTTGCCCAAATCTGCTCTAGCAAGCTCACCAAGAACTTGCCCAAAACTGCTCTAGCAAGCTCACCAAGAACTTGCCCAAAACTGTCCACAAATCTATCCCAACACTGTCCTCAACTTTATCCCAAAGGCCTTCTCAAAGGCTCAATCAATCATGCACAAAACTTCCACAAATATGTCCAGAAATATATCCCAAAAGCCTTCTCAAAGGCTCAATCAATCATGCTCAAGTAGTACTCAAAACTCATCCACAAATCTATCAAGGCAAAGCTCAAAGATGAACTCAACAATGAGTGGTAATGTATTTTTCAATGGATGACACCAATGATCCACAATGATCTCAACTCAACTCAACTTATAGAAGCATAAAGAAAATTGTTAGACTCAATATGTTCTAATCTCAATCTCAAATCAGCTCAACTCAAATAAACTCATAGAAGCATAAAGAGAATTATTAGAGACTCAATATGTTCTAATCTCAATCTCAACTCAAATCAAATCAACTCAACTCAACCAATCATCACAAGGGATAACTCTCTCTCACACAACCCTAGTCCAAGTATGTATCAACCAACTCAAATGTTTCCAATAATGCTCAACCACAAATCTCACATAACAATGATACTCATGTTATTTTATAACTCAAGTTCTTTCATAGCCAATGGGCTTCAACAACTATGCTTATCAAACAAGGTTTAGACACAACTCTCAATTTAGAAAACCTTGAAGCATTCAACCAACCACTTTCAAAAAGGAAACCACAAATAATATTTTTTCCTCCAATGATATTATAGAAATCAACCACCATTAATAATCAATAGAAGAATGTGCCCATACCTTTTATGAAGATGAAAAAAAAACTATTTGTAAATCTGCCACAATCACAAAATTCTTTTGCCAATATTCACAAGGATTAGTAGATCATAAAATAATCAACATTACTCCACTTTTCAATAATCATCACCAAGGCCTTTAATTGCACAACTTCCTTATCTCTCCTAAAACCACTTGTCACCTCATGAAAGAATTAATCCTCTTGAAAAAGAACAAGGTAAACTTCACTTTTGGAACCCCTTTGCAAAATTAGAAATATCTCTTTACACACACCTTATTTCTCCTTCTAAATAAGTTAGTAAAATAGCCCTTTAAATAAGCTTTCCGAAGATATATAATATGTCCCCTTTCCAAAATAAATTGAAACCTTTACATATATATATGCCAACCTCCATTAATTGCACATAGGTCGGACCTCCATTTATTTAAACTTAAACCTTAAACTTTAATATCTTCATCACCTTGGCTTTTTAGAAAAGCCCTTTCTACATAAGCCCACCATGGTTTTAAATAAAACCTTTTATTTTTCCTGCCTTGCTTTAATAAAAACATTATATATATCGATGCTATCCAAAATATCATAGATGATTATGCTTTTGCCACCAAAACTCAATGTGACATAAATGATCCATGTGACATCAATGACAACATAAAATAACTCAAATTTACAACAGTAAGATCTCGTTACCATGTTGGAGATCTATTGCAAATATTTTTTACCATTAATCTTGTCAGGTTCGTGGATACTCCTTTGGAGTTCTGATGATTTTACCTTGAATGTTGTACTTTTATATAGAGGGAGGACCGTACACCCCATAAGATTGAACACCTTAGCACAATGCACGTGGATGGTGCAAGATTCACTAGAATTTGGTTGACCAGTCTCCCTTTGGCTTTTACATGGAATCCCAATATTATGTGTTTGGTTCGGTTGGTGCATCTTGCTATTGAAGTTTTGTCTGCTCCATCCAGTGTTTCAGTTATCATCACTAACTTGCGATTACTAGATGTTTAATTCAAGTGGGTATGTGGAAATCATTTTTTCCTTCTAGTTGTGCGCATCACTGCTTTGGGTTATTACTGGAAATTTGGTTGTGCCTTCTTGCTGGTAGCTCTGACTAGAAAAATTTGGTCATTGGTCTTGTGCACTTGTCTTTGTTTTCTTCCAAATTTTGGGTAGTTTGTTTCCCACAAAAGCATCCTTCTACAAAATTGGCTAAATCACGAACTCCTATTGAGTGTAGAGAGAATTCACTACATCAACAATGATTACTAATCATATGATGGACAATGTGTATTTGTCACACATATAAAAGACCCTCCTATTGAGGATATTGAAGGGGAATATATTTTTGAATTGAGACAAAGAATATACTTGTGAATAATTATCCCTATTCACAAGATGAAGATGTACCTATGATTGATTGAGTGTGTCCCTAATCATAGAAGTATTATGGATGGTCATGTTTATCATTGTCTATAACCTTAGTGATGAATATTATGTATATTCCTATCCATATTTGATGTAAAATCATGGATAATTATGTTTGTACTTATCCTTGGTCATATGGTGAACAATTGAGTGTGTCATCAAGGATTTTGTATCCTAATCCATGAATTTTGAAGTGTTGGATGAACTTTTGTGTGTGTCCAAGTTCATCATCTAGTTCTTTAAATTGTAATGTTAACTTCTATATTGATGTAATAAGGGGGAATGTTATGAATTTTTGATATTGGGTATAGGTATTTAACGGTAGTTGTAACCAATATGGTTATCAAAAACAAATTTCCTCTCTTGTATATAGTCTATTACATCAATGAATAAAGGTGTGAAACTATTTTTTTACAAAAAATTAAGCAATAATATTATTCTATTGTTTGTACATGCTTAGTATTATTTTTAAATATGATTTTTTTAAAACACAACAAAATTATTAGTTTTTAGTCTTAACAAATTAAATAAATGATGAAGAATTTGTAAAAAAATTATATAAAAGGATGAAAAATTTTATTTTAAATAAATATTTTGAAATATCAATACAAATATTTAAACTTGGAAAGCAATACAAGGTAAAGGTAAATCTACGAGGTCATAGGCCATATGAGATGACCCTTATGGAGGATGTTGTTTACTTAATACATGGTTATACAACCATATTTGGTAACTGAAGCATGGTGTACAACCCTACCCCCGTAGGATTCTAACCTTGAACCTCTTTTTAGTGTTCTAAGGTCTCCACTGTTAGGCCTATGCAAGTTGTATTGCTAGGCCTAAATAGGTTGTACAAAGTGGAAATGATGCATCTTGAACCAAGACTTCTTTCACACTACCCAAGTGCCTTACCACACCACTAAGTAGATTTATATGTTTTTGGAATATTTTCCTTAGTATAGTGGACATAACATTTAATAAAAATATATACATTATGACTTAAAAATTCTTCTTAATGTTTAGTTTAAACATTTATTTTTAAATTTATGTCAAACTGTATAAACCTTTCTTTATTAGTAGCTTGGTGAAATTGTCTAACAATTTCTCTCTTGTTGAAATGTTTATTTAGTTAATCTTATTGATTTCTACACTAACTCATAATGTTTCTTTTGAATTTCCTACATGATGAAGTGGTGTTGCACTTCAATATATTTCACCCAAACTTCTAAAAATCAAAACCTTTGTTATCTTCAACACATTGACTTGCAATTTTTATTTGTGTTTTTCCTTCCTATTAAAGAACAATCTTGTTGAAAAAACTCATAAATTGAACTATTTCATGGGTTGTATTACTACAAACTTGTCTATATATATGCGAAGAAGATAGAACAATAGTCATATGCCCTATGAGATTGCATATAATTACAAATTAAAGTAATATCTAAATGTTACCTTTTATTATGTCTTTATATTAGACTCATTCAAAATATGAAAAACATTTCAAGTCTAAAACTATTCATATCAAACTCAATTTAAATATAAAAAATATTTCAAGTCTAAAAATATTATTTTTAATAGGCCTTAGACCATAATCAATAATGCTCTTGAGATATATTTTTAAAGTTGATTTACTTCACCATCAGTGGTATCATAGCCTTAGTTTATCAAAAAGGAATCCTTGGATCAAGTGCACCAGTTGGGAGAGTGTGAGGTTTGAGATAAAGGACAATCATTGCCATATGATGCTAAACCTT
Organism: Wollemia nobilis; assembly: GCA_028583015.1. Taxonomy (NCBI): domain Eukaryota; kingdom Viridiplantae; phylum Streptophyta; class Pinopsida; order Araucariales; family Araucariaceae; genus Wollemia; species Wollemia nobilis. The sequence continues at coordinate 3,253,203 of JAQPPZ010003172.1, read as the reverse complement.
TATATTTTATTGATAAGGGATGAAGTGACACCCTGTTGCCCATGCACCCCATGATGTATATCTAGTTCTTTCGTAGTTTGACTCGGCTCTAGTTCTACAATGATTTCTTGAGAAGTTCTTGCCTACACAAGGGTCTATTCAATAGTGTTTGACATAGCATAAAGCACCCAAGCTGTATCCAAATATTGAAGGCACAAAATTTATGAATTAGGTGGATCAATGCCATCTCAAAATTAGATCATGTTGTTGTCACTATGCACAAAGATATATAATATGGATGCTTTGCTATCACTTGGTCAATGAAAGGTGGATACTAGAAGGAGCAATAAAAATGAGTCACTCCATCAAAATTCAATTTGACCAACCTCACTTCTAGTGGATTCCAACTTATATTCTTCACATTCCTTTTGTTTCTTTTGTACCCAACATCATAATTCTATTTGATTACTTGAATCCATCTAGCAAGGATCTCTAATTCAATATTAGGGATTGGGTGAGTTGATAGGGTTGGTTTAGACTCCTATATGGCTAAATAAATATTCTTTTTCATTACCTCAACTATTTTCCTTTCCTTTAAATTTTTTCTATTCTTTTCCAACCATATAGTCCAAAGTATTGTATCTTTTGATGTATCTTAGATTGTATGTAACCCCTTAGTTTTAAAAGTGCTCTACTATTGCTTTAACCATTATTCAATTTTATCATTCATCACCATGCATTTACCAAACATATTAAGAATTCATTACCATAGTTCCTAAACTATTGAACATTTTTCCAAGATATGGTCTATACTCTCCTCCTCCTTTTTACATAGAACACATTGTGAGGGGCCATGAAAATCCCTTTTCATTAGGTTATTCCAAGATTATATTTTCCTATGACCTACTATCCATACAAACATTTTGACTTTTGGAATGCTTGGGCTATCCCAAATATCTTTCCATATTATTACAATATTTTTATTTTTTTGGTGCTTTACATTATATATGCTTCTTGCTATATATTCTCGAGTTATTCAACTCCCAAATCAACTTCTCCTCAACTACCCCTAGAATAATTATTTTTGTTATATTTAGCTCAACTTCCTCCTAACAAAAATGTTTGGTATACTTGTAAAAAATTCTTCTTTCCATTTGTATCTTCATTCTTAATCCTTATACATAATGTTTGATACCCTATCACCATATTTATCTTAAAGTAACCTCATCCATGGTTTTTAAAATTGAATCTAGATTGAGTGGTTTTTTATCACACCAAATATCAATTTAAATATAATTTTTTCTCCAGTTCCCATCACCAATATTAGACCTTTAATCACTATATCAATTGATTTTTAAATCATTTCATAGTGTAGAATCAACTAGTAGTAAGAATGTAATAAATTTTAAGCTTGGGTCATTGGGTTCAATGTACTTAGAAGAATTCTTGCCTGTTATCTTTGACTCTCTATACAATATTCAAATTACTTTTCCCCATAGAGCTAAGTTTACATTTGTAAGAAATATTAAACCAAGACCTTCCTAAGTTTTATCATCATACACCTTACTTCATTTCACCAAAGAAAAATTCCTTTTATCATGTAATCCTAACCACAAAAATGATAGCATAATATAAATTATTTTTTTTCTACCAATTTTGGCATATATACAAGGACATATAATATGTTCAAATGGCCTATAAGACTAAATCATTAGTTGCACTCTTCGTGTTAACAATAACAATCTATAGGTTCGAGGTGTAGACCAATTGATCCATCCAAACCCCATAAGGGGGGCGGAGGTCCAACGTTCAAATATTGGGCCTCATCTGGTAAGACCCCAAGGTCTTACTATAAAATTATTAATAAATTAATGTAAATGTAATCGCATGCCACTCAAAGAGGGCTCCCTTGTAATCGCTTTGCCACTATAGGGGGATCCCTTCTTTAGAATCTATATTATTATTCTTCTTCTTGGATGATTTGATATGGATGGCCAACCTAATATATATATCTACTCTAAAGCTACGTTGGTGAAGAGACATGATGGTTCATGTATGAAGAGATGTGATGGTTCATGTTATGAAGGGTTGTGATGGTTCACTTTATAAGTTAATAATATAATAATTAAATGATTAATAATACTAACTAATACTAACTAATAATGTTAGGTTTGAGGATCCTAACATGCCACCCTCCTTAAAAATAGCTTTGTCCTCAAAGCTCAAAGTGAGAAGCTTTGTCCTTTGTTTTCCAAGAAGGATTTGTGTAAGTTCTTGGACTCTTTTAATGGCATCCTTTCGTAGGCAGGGATATCGAGAAGGATGAAGCATTAGCGGGGGTTGCCAAGAACAATAGTAGAATATTCCTTAGGAAAATCATGATGATGATGGGAGGGCAACCCTTGGGGTTCCTCAAATACTTTAGAATGATGCATCAAAAGTGATGGTAATGATTTCATATCCTTTTTTGGTTCCTTGGTAGAGCCAACGGAGAAGGAGTGTGTAGTCACTTTGCGTTGGTTCCAAATAGGTTTGGTCATATGGTAAGAACTCACTATTGGTGAGGAAGGTATGTGTAGGTCTTGTAGAGTGCATGTTTGGATAGCATTGATCACTTTGGGTATGTCTACCTCATCCTTGCTTGGTACATCAATCACTTCTTGCACATCGATCTCATTTTCTTCATTGCAGTGAATAGGTGCACTGGTTGCTTCGAACACAACTACCTCATCTGCTTGCTCTATGGAGAGACAAGGATCAACTTCCTTCAATAAATACAATGTTAGTGTAGCACATTTATGGTGGGGTCCAAATTTTTCATCATAATTATCACAGAGTCCTTTTGCTCGTCGTTCCTTCATCTCCTCAAAGCTAAGATGTTTAATTCGTAAAGTTTGGTTAGATTTTGGGGTTGTGTAAGTGCTTTGTGACCTTCCATTATGCATAGGTTTGGGAGTGATGTAAGTGGTCGATAATTTTTCCATAAGTGGTTTCCCTAATCGTTGTTGTGCATTGATTTTATTTTTAGCTAATTTTGCCAATCCATAGGTCTGCATCATGTATAGGGATTGAACCTTGTCACCTCCATTATAATTTCCTCTTTTAATCCCCTAATGAAGCCATTGATGAGAATTGATTCATCCAATATTGTGTTGTGTTTGGTGATATCCTCAAACCATGTTTGATACTCATGCACATAAGTGATTTGATGAAGATCTTTGAGCAATTCCCACATGACTTGGTCCCACATGGCTCTGATACCAAATGGTAAGACCCCAAGGTCTTACTATAAAATTATTAACAAATTAATGTAAATGTAATCGCATGCCACTCAAAGGGGGCTCCCTTGTAATCGCTTTGCCACTATAGGGGGCTCCCTTATTTAGAATCTATATTATTATTCTTCTTCTTGGATGATTTGATATGGATGGCCAAACTAATATATATCTACCCTAAATATACGTTGGTGAAGAGACATGATGGTTCACGTATGAAGAGATATGATGGTTCGCGTTATGAAGGGTTGTGATGGATGATGGTTCGCGTTATGAAGGGTTGTGATGGTTCACTTTATAAGTTAATAATATAATAATTAAATGATTAATAATACTAACTAATACTAACTAATACTAACTAATAATGTTAGGATTGAGGATCCTAACATTGTCGGACTGAACACTTGTCCCTTTCCTAGTGCTTTCAATGGCGTAAAAGATTTAAAATGATTGTGGCATGGCGGTTATAGGGGCAGACTGCACCAAGATATGTGTGGAAAATTTTGGGGCGGACAACGCAGAATATTGTGGCGGCCATAAAAAGTCGGACAACCTACCCGGATTCGTGGCGGCTACCGATTCCACCATGTTAAAAAAAAACAATAACAATCTACCTTTCTAAGACTACAATTTATTCTAAAATTTACTTATAATTGGATTCCAAAATTCTATCCTCATTATCCCTTCAAATAAGGGCATCCCTAGATATGTTGTTGGTAAATTTACCTCCTCCATTTGAAGTAACCTACATATCCTTGCTTTGGTTCTAGTTGAAGTGTTTAAGAAATAAATTTTAGATTTTGTCCTAATAATTGTTTTTCTTACCCCTCTTTTGTATTCCTTTAATAAGCTATTAAAAGCTTTGGTCTTATTTTTAGCTGCCCTCCTAAAAAGGGTTATATTATTTACAAACTACCGATGGGTGATGTTGTTGATGTTATAACTAGCCTTAGGTCTACTTTTTAGCCCATCTTTGTTTACCTTCTTCAAGTTACTTCCCAATACCTATGCCATAATAATGAATATAGAGGATCTCCTAGTCTAAGATCCCTCTTGGCTTAAAATTATTTTGTTACTATTCCATTAACCAACACTAAATATGATAATTTATAGACTCAAGATTTAATCCATGTGATCCATTTCTTCCCAAATCCAAACTATTCTAATACTACAAAATAAAATATCATTTAACCCTATCATAGGCTTTATTCATATCAAGTTTTAAGATCATTGCTCTCTTTTATAGAATTTGTTGAATGCATTACTTCATGAGCTACTATGATCCCATCTAGAATCTATCTCCCTTTCAAAAACCCTCCTTGCTCTTCTAAAATAATATTATCTAATAGTGGTCTTAACTAATTTTCCATAAGTTTTGATATTATCTTATGTCATATTACATAGGTTTATGGGCCTAAATGAATCAAACAATTTTGCATCCTTCTTTTTGGGAATTAGGGTAAGATATGTTGTATTTATTTTATAAGGTATTTATTATTTTACCCTAGACTATTCCATTATCACCACTTAAGAATATTTCACTATTTCCTAGTTATGTTTATAGAATGCTATAGAGAGCCCATTCGAACCTAATAATTTATCCTTATTAAAAGAGAAAAGAGTTGAATGAACATCTTCTAGAGTAATAGGCTCCATCAGTTTGGTATTATCTTCATTTGTTATAATTAAAGGTACTTCTTGCAATAGTTTATCATTAATAACTTTAATATCCTCTAATCCTAGAATATTTTGGTAAAACAACCTTGCCTCCTTTTTAATTTTGCTCTAGTCTTCACTCCAAATCCCTTCTACTAATTCTAAATGTTGATCTCTATACTATTGCCATCCTATGAAAATACTTTACATTCTTATCTCCTTTTAACCAAGTTTGTCTTTATTTCAATCTCCAAATTTTCTCTTCCTTACTCAAAATATTATGATATTCACCAAGCAAATCCCTTTCTTTTAAGCTTAGATTAGTGTTCTCACCTTTTTGGATTTTTGAAATTTTCTCTTTTAGTTCTTCTTTCTTTTTGAAAATATTTACAAAAGTATTTTTGTTCTATTCTTTTAATCTAGATGTCATTAATTTAATTTGTTTTAAAAGTGCATACAACCCATCATTTTCTAAAGAATTCCACATCTGCACTATCATATCTATAAACTAAGGATGGTATTCCCACATATACTCATATTTGATCTTTGTCTAAATTCACTTACAATAATTTTAACTCTTATTGCCTAGTGATATGAACCAATCCTTGTCAAGGTATTAATTTTAGCACAAGTACCTTCATCTAGAAAGTGATCTAAGACTATGCACATCTAATTTTTATGCTATTAGGTTATGGCTTATATTTTTTTTGGTCCATATATAGTTCTTCTCTTCAAACTCAACCTCCCTTAGATTATTATTTTGAGTAAAAGCTAAGAAATCTCACATACTTAGAGTTATTTTCCTAATTCCCCTAAATTTTTTATCTAGCTTGGTTATGGTATTAAAATATCCTATGATCATGAATAAAGTTTCTTTGCCTTTACTTCTCATATAAGCTTCAATCCCACTCCATACTTTTGATCTACTTGACTAAGTTGTAGGTCTATAGACATTGATAAGGATGAAAGGAATATTCACCTATAATTTTTAGGACCATTTTTTTCTTAGGGTCAATTCGCCACAATATATATCCAAACATAGGCATATTTTTACTCGTTGGAAAGCTCTTTTCGAGCTTGATTTAATGATGGTGTTTTTATGAAGTTATAAGATGATTTAATAGGTCAAAATTTATCCCAAAGATGACCTTACTTTTTAGGGTTTCAAATGCCCCAAATTTTGGTGTGAAGATGATTGATTTGATTTTATTAATATTTACCTTGATTAACCTTGATTTCTATTAGGATTCACCATTTTTTATAAGTAAATTTTGAGTCCAACCCCTTATGCATAACCCTGCTAAGAGGTTTGGTCACGTGATAAAATTTGTTGGGGTCACTATCACTACCTATGTCATTTGGAGGATGTTGTAGGCAGAGATAAGGAGACTTACCATAAATTTAGAAAATATTATTAGATACTTTGACACCATAGTAGACAAGCCAACTTTCCTATCAAATGAATGCGGTATCAAGGGAAACACACCACCAGAATTCCCTCTAAGTTGTAAATCCCTAAGGGATGGCACTAGGGACATCACAAGCATGCTAGCATTTACTTTTAGGTTTGAGTATGACGATAGTATGGTCTAGGCCTAGCTCAATATTTTGTATATGATGAGATAGACATACAAAAGAGACATGGTGATATTTTATTTCGATGATTTTATTATCGACTAAATTCATGAAGGGTTTTCCATATTTAAAGACATTAAAATTTTATTCATTTTTGGCCCATTTAATTCTATTCCAAAACCTTGGGATATGCACTTGGTTGACATTGAAGCAAGTAGATGAGCTGACTAAGAATGGCCCATTTCATTTTGGATGGAGGTCCTAAGTAAGGCTTACTCATATTATAATTTTGTGAAAAATATTTAGCCTTGACCCTAGAAATTCTAAGCAGGTCCAAAGTAGAGCACCTCTCAATAGGAAGTAATCAAATTTTGTAGGGAAAGTATAGGGGATATTGGTATTTCCTTGAGGATACCACTATTTTTAGGCTACATGGATTCAATAAATCTATCAGCTACCCAAGTACATGTTGAAAAGGGATTTTGTTCTAGAGTTATAGATAGATTGATACCATTAAAACAACCTATAAGAGTGGAAAAAGTAGGACAAGCTTTATAACAAACTTTTATTTGCCTCGATGGAGTAACATTGGAGAAGAGAAAGGCCACTTCTATCCTGGGAGACAAACTAAAAGATATAGGGTTCGACATGATGTCAAAAGAGTGGAACTATGATCCAAAAGTTAAGTTTACTACCTAGCTAGCAAGTTCATGTATATGCCTAGAAAAAATTCTGAAGACTTGAATAACCCAATAAAGGAGGTAGGCACATGACCATTTAAGATAATTTTCAAGCAACTATTAGCAACCAAGGCCTTATGATACCTTCTATGAGAAAAAGCACCAACCAAACCTACAAACCTAGATTAATGCCAAGAAGAATGAGAGAGGAACACTAGAAAGAGGTAAAAATCAATACATGGTGGATTTTTTGTCAAGTAGGGACATTGTAATAACTTATGATGACCTAGATAAACATAATAAGTTTAGCAAGTTGTACAACCAAGACCACTCAAAAATCAGAAGCACCCCTATAGATGAAGACAATGAAGTGGAGATAGGCAAAGTATTGATACAAACAGATGAAAGGGTGGAAGCAATGGCAGAAAAATTATTCATATAGAAGAATAATTTCCAAGACCCAAATAAGCTCTAGTCACATTCTCTTCTCAAGAGCCTCTTGTGATAGCAGAACCACCACCACAAGCAAACTAGCAAGCACTCTAATAGAGGAAGAAAGAATTGGTCCATGATGTAAGTCATACACCATCAGAAAGAAGGAAGGAAACCTCAAAGACCCAACAACAAGCTACCTTTCCCCCACCATCTAGTAAATTACCTCATACTTATTGTCCTTTCACTCTATCTACTAGTTAGTGGTCTCTTGTGTCTTCCATTATTTTGGCCCCATTGGCCTCCATGTTGAGTGCTACATCCACATTGGCCACTACTCCCATTATTTTAATTGTAGTCTTCATTCAGGCAATGCCCTCATTTATAACCCTTAAATTTGTCATCCCCATTACTTCTGCCCTTTCCATCCTATATATAACTCCTCAACCTATTTTATTAGAAGGATGCTTTCCTCTTCCCTTCACTTCTCCACCTTCCTATTTATTCCCATTCTTCAAACCACTATCCCTAGCTCCAAATCCATAGAGATAGTTAATGAGCTCTTAGGCTCCTTCTACCTCCAATGCACTATGATGGTTCAAAGAAATTTAGGACAAGATAACATAATACATCCATAAAAAAATAGTCAAAAGAGATACATGGTCCAAAAAAATAGGGTTGAGGGTCATTTTGATATTTAGGACACCACCACGTACATGGCTAATATGATCCCAATTATCTCTAAGCTAGAAGGGCAAATGTAGGAGCATGATTACAAAGTGGTAGCAATGAGGATCAATCTTAAAGATGCTCGGGCCAAGGATAAGGTAAAATTTATAGAGCAAGCCAATAAATTTGTAAGTCATGACTACCTATGTCTTGAGAGGAGGTTGGAAAAGAAGAAAAAAGAACTTGAGGATGTAAAAAACACCCTCAAAACTCCCAGATGGAGGTCAAAGAACTCTAAAACTAGATAAACTAGTTGGTGAGTGCACAAGTGCCAAATTTTCTCGTAGAAGCATAAAAGAGTAAGAACCAAAGCTTAGCTAATCAATTTACTACCCAACAAACCCAACTCAACAAGGAAAGGATTGAATTTCAAAAGCAGCTCAAGGAGGAAAGGAAGAATGAAGGAATAAAGTAGCACCTAAGGGTGACAAAGCTAATAAGGGAGGTTTGCTAGGCATACTGGGATAACATAACCAAATCAACATCATCACTATCCTAGGTGCTTGAATTCATCGATGCAATCACTAAGCAAAGCATGCAAATAATCTAAGAAGTCAACCAAAATTTGATGGTGACTTTTGAGAGGTCAAATGAGGTGAAGAAGTATAGAGCAAAATTGTCCACCTCACCCAACCAAGAGTTGGTGACTATAGGTATCTAAGATCAAGAAGTGATGATGCAAAAATTATTGGATGTACTTGATAAAGAACAAGTTGCATAAACTATCAAATCCTAAATAGACATCCTAAGCACTACGATTGCAAACTGAGAGGTCCCATTGACTCAATTTAAAAGGGTCTACCCTCCCCTTAGACATCAAATAATAAGATCCTTTTAGAGTAGGGGTATGCACAACTGCTTAAGCAATAGAAAGAGGGGTAAATAGGTTTTGATAAGTGTTCGAATCCCTCCATAAAAAAATATGTGATACAAGTCATTAGACCCCTAGGAAATCTTGAAATATGAAAATAGGAAGTCATATACAAAATGATGAGCTTCTCGCATAATGACAAATAGAACTCTACAGATGTTACCACCAGTACCAAAAATTAGAGCTACCCTTTGATGATGAGTGAGGAGAAAGCAAAATTTTAATGGATAAATCATTCTCTTAGTAGTCCCACATTATTTCTTCATTTTTTTATTCTTCTTATTCTTCCATTTTTCTTTCAGTTCTTATGATATTTTGTTGTTTCATTTTGATTTTACACCTAATAGAAAAGGCTAAAATTTTCTAGGATTCTTTATCTTTAGCAAATAGAAGACCCCTTATGAGTCACCAAAATTATAGTGAAATTCACTACATAGAGGAAGAATTTTTACCTTGGCCAAATTTTGCAAGTCAGCCTCGACAGGAAGAAAACCAACAGAAGAGGAAGAGTAGAGATAAAACACATTGTCAATTTTATGACCTATAGTGGGCATTGATTTTATGAGCAAAAGGGATAACAAGATTTTGAAATCTTATGCACCATTGAATTTTTACATCTATGACATACTCTTTTTTCATGCAGAGGGAACCCGAAATAATTTTAATGCCATGTGAGTCATCCGATATTTGATCAATGACATGTGCTAATTTGAGGAGCTATGAAGGCCACAATAATTTTGAAGTCCGTGTGGCCCATTAATCAAGCTAATCTAATGGAAGACATTAATTCCTAAGAATAAAATGATTTATGACAAAGCAAGGCCATGCTCACCATCGATTTTCTAAATCTATGGTGGGTGTCGATTTTTAAAGGGAAAGCATTCTATGGAGGCAATAAGATAATGCATATTGTTGATTTTTCAGATCAACGATAAGTGCTACTGTGTAAAACTAAAATATAGGAAAAGTTCTCAAAGCAACAAGAGTCGTTGATCTTGTGATAAATAAAGGACACCATTTTTCGACAAAGTAAGTGGAAAGAGGTTTTTAAAGTTATGAGGATTATTGAATTCCTATTCAATGGTCCATGCCATTTCTTGAGGTTGTTAAAGAAAGTGTCAAAGGAGATTCTTGTCATTGGTTAGGGCCTAGACATGTGGCAGATGCATTAGCAACCAATGAAATCAAGACAAAAGTGACTATCCTATCAAAATGTGAGTCTAGAGAAGATCCACCATCAATCTTGGGTAGAAATAAGATCCAATGGTCGATGGAGGTTCAAAGGGAATGAGAAGACTTGTGGATCATGAAAGCTATGCAAGCCATCCAATTATAATGATTAATGACTAATATCATCTTCTTAACCTTTTCAATGATAACCAAAAGTGCTCTACCATTGGTCAAAATACAACAAAGTCAACATCTACAAATTGGTTTTTCCACACATGATTGAGCCCATAATGACTATACATGTGATGATCATGGAATTTCTCTACTCCATGCTCAAGCTCAATCTGATGGTTCACATTAATTAAGAAAGAAATGTGGATGTAATAACATCTGAGAGCAACGTCAACCATCCAATTTTTATGATTGATGGAGAGGATATAAAGCTCTACAAATCATTTGATTAAGAAGAAAACCATCTAACTTAATGAGTCTCAAATTTGAAAAATTGGAAACAAAACCCAATCAACATGATATTTTAGGAAAGCAGTTGGGATTTTAAAAGTGCTAGTAGTGGAAGCTTTAGTTCCAAAGACCTCAAGTTTGACAAAATTGATTGTAGAAAGATCCCACACTTATTCTTTTGGCAGATTCCTAGAAAAGGTAGTTGGCAATAATGGTGAACTTTAAATCTAGAGGTCCTAAGTCCCTCAATATTAATGGCTCTAGATCCAAAGACCTTGTGCCCATCAACATTGAATGTAGGTCCATCCCTCACTCGATCTTAGAGGGATTTTTTTTAAATTTTTGTCTAGCTTTTGAGGTAAGCCCTAGTTTTAGGTGTATAAATAATAGTTTCAATGACATTATAAGGCATTGGAAGTTGTTTGCTCATGCCTAGTATTTGGTGTTACGTGTACATTTTCTTTTACCTTTCTTCTATGTACATTCTAGACTCGAGCCTTGAGTCATTTTTGTTAATAGCATTCGAGCCTTTTTTAATTTGGCATCTTTATAAAGAAAATCTATGATATTTATATGAAATTATGGCTAATTTTGCTCTACCCTATTTCTTATGTGTATGCATGTGGTACATAGGCATTGGTACTAAATTAAAACCGTGTTCACTTACCTAGCTATTGGTAGATGATGAATTTGTTCATTTTATTTTAGTAGTGCATAAAGGAAACTCTTGATTTTGGTGCACCGCCTTTATTAGTTTAGGGTTTTATTTTTGGTAACTCTTTCCTCTTTTTCTTTTATTTTAGTAGTGCATAAAGGAAACTCTTGATTTTGGTGCATCATCTTTGTTAGTTTAGGGTTTTATTTTTGGTAATTCTTTCCCCTTTTTCTTTGACAAAAAACAAGTAGTGTAGGAAGGTGTACTAAAGATCATATCAAATGAAGAATCAATCTCTAGCAAAATCTTGGATGTTGTCTTGCAAGTGTGTCCCTCACTCATAAAGCTTCTAAACTATGTCCTTCAATGTGAAACATGAATGTCATGTGCATCCAATTTACTGCCACATAGCCATGACATTCTAAATAAACAACAAAATAAACTATATCAAATAAATTGATATTAATTGTTTTCTTAAAAAATTAATAAACAATACAAATTATATATATATTTTATTGAGGTTAGTGTGAGAAACCCATGCGACTGAAGCTCAAGACTAGGTATCCCCATCCCAACCATGACCTATCATAAGGGTAAGAGTTGAACTTATCAATAGGGGCTAAACACATAGCCATACATACACCTACCCCCTCACACACTCACCCACACCGCGGTTTGAACCTTAAACCTTTCGAAGAAGAACAAAGTACCATGCACTATTTTCCCAACAATACAAATTATATTTTAAACCATCTTAAACTTACAAAAATTATCAATTTATAATATACAATTAAAACTTATTTTAATTTTATATATTTAAAAATATAATAAATTATCAATAATTGTTTGATTCGTTGTATGTGGATAAAAATGTCAACAATGAATAGAAAAGAAAATACTACAACAAATTTATAAAAATAAATAAACATACGAATATCCCTTGGTTCTTTTGGGTCTTCCTTTTATCGTTCTATGCTGATCGAGGTTCTTTTGCAGCTCTACCTTTCTTCTTCCAATCAGTAGCTTTTAATATGAAGGGGGGAGAGAAAACATGCCACATAGCGGCTTCGCTTTTCTAGATCGATTTTCTGGATCATACCTAAAAAGTAGGCATGTCTTCGGATTATTAAGGTGGTTTTGAGGCACCATTGCAAATAAAAATGCAGAAAGTCGAAATTAAATTAAATGTTAAACGTTATGATTACAGATAATTCCACATGATTTTTTATTTTTTATTTTAATAAAACTCAACTTATCTCTACATCGATTTTTCTGGATCATACCTAAAAAGCGAGGCATGTCTTCGGATTACTAAGGATGTTTAGACGTACTATAGCATAAAGTCGAAAATAAATTAAATGTTATGATAACAAAAAGTTGCCCATTTTTTGTTTTTTTAATTTAAACCCATCCATCATACCTAAAAGGTCGGCATTTTTGGTAAGCCTAACTTATTGGTAGATCGATTTTCGAAATCATATCTAAAAAGGTGGGCATATCTTCCGATTACTAGGGATGTTTTGGGCTAAGGAGAAAAACAAAAATTAAATTAAATGTTATGATATTGCACATGATAGATATATTTATATAATGGGAACTCTGCAAAACATTAGGAGTAAAAAAGGCAATCGAAGAACTTAAAACTCCATATAAATAAATATCCTTTTAAAGCCATTCCTTGGTCTCCTAAATGGTTTCCCTTCGAGAGGCCAAAGACCATGTCGACAACTTACGAAGTTTTTTTCTTCCATTCTCTACTTCAACACTGTTTACCAAAAAAAAAATCGAGCATAAATATTGTTACTAGTTTTTTTCGTTCTTATAAGTATAGGAACACGGCAACATATACAATTCCAAAGCAAAAATCTTTTCAACTTCCAAGAAACACGGCAACATATACAATTCCAAAGCAAAAATCTTTTCAACTTCCAAGAAACACGGCAAAGTATACAATTCCAAAGCAAAAATATTTTCAACTTCCAAGGTTTGTATTGACTGTATATTTACTAAGTAACACATCATGCTACAAGGAGCACATTGTCTAAAGTAACACAAGAATAACTTTTCTATTACATCGACATGCCTGGCGGATGACATCGATCTAAATATAGAGATAACTTGAGACATAGAAAGGATATTATAGATATAGATGATGGAGACGGTCTAAGATTGAGGTGACTGGGCCAAATATGCAAGGGAGCCAACCAATGGGGCGTTGATGTAAGTGGCTGGCTCCGAGTGTGAATAGTCGTTGCGGTCATCCGGGAAATTATCATTGTTATCGGGACCTCCAACGACTGCTCCAACAAGAATGTTTGGATTCGGAGCGTTGCCATACAACCCCAGGTTGAAACCTTCGTTGCAGGATATGGTCTGAGGGTGGTTGGTAATCGAAGGCAACGACGATCCCCTGTGATGTATATGCTGTGGAAACTTGGTACCGTAGCCCACCATATATGACATCCCTCGCGGATTATCTCCTAGTATGTAGTCCACCTGTACAATCACGAGATGGAGAGATTTCAATCAAGAAAACAAACCGTTAAAATTAAGCAAATAGTCACATTGTTCATTTAATTTAGAAAAATCTTGCAAATGCACTGCCCAAATTCGTATAGTAATTTTACCTGTCTTTTCGCAAAGGTTCGAATCCTAGCAGGTGTGACTACGGTATTACCGCACCTGACTATTTGATTGGAAGTAGTCAAGTACTGTGCGTAAGTGAAGAGCAGGAACGTCATGGAAGTCACATATTGCAAATTACTTTGGCTCATCTTGAAGAGCAACCCCCCTGCTTGCATACACAACCAAGTCAAATCTCACTTACAATAAAACAAAAGGGTACCAAAGCACCTCGAAATACGATATATGTCAGCTCTAATTTTTTTACAAAGAAGACGCGTATTTAACAACCTGGTGTGTATTGTGCTTGAGACGACGACGTTCCAGGCAGAAGAGAGCATACAAAGTTGTCAGCGTGGCCTCTGTATTCCTCGAGCGACTTAACGTTTTTAATCAGAAATTCCTGCCAATCAAAAAGGAAGGAGTAAGTGATGAACAATTGGAATCATTATTAATTTAATATAAGAATCTGCATGCGATTTTGTTATAACCTGAGCCAAAAGAACTCGCGATCCTGCGTGTTTGTTGTCCCAGCTGAATATATTGACGTCATCCTCAGCGCCCAGACTCTGCCCGTTTGATTGAATGTAGTTCAGATACGATGCGTTTCCCGTCGCTCTTCGCAACCACGCTGCTCCCCACAATAATTCGTCCTGCAAACGAACAAAACAACCATTTTCAGTTATTAGTTAACGAAGATGGTCGTTATCATTTCCACATAGACTTGTATATTTAAGAGTCATGAGTACTTACATGATAACCAGAATAGGAACAATAAAATGGACAAACTTCGGACTGGAGGGAGTCGCTGTAAGCGCCTCTGTACTTATCGGCGAAATCGAACACCTGGAAGACGGACCACATTTGACTCAAAATGAACAGTGGAATGAATAGAAACAGCTTTTTTGAACGATCTCTTAATATTTGTTGCTTCGAAAACAATGGTTACCATACCCGCATTGCAGTTTGAAGCAGAAGTTGAGAATAAGAACTGTCTGATTGTTGGAAGACAATGGAGGCTGCTGCAAGGGCTGCAGCAGTTTCGGCAGCAACATCAGAGCCAGGATGTTGAGTGTCAATTTTGTATATATCACGAGAAGTATCCATATCCTCCGGTCTCTCCCAGCACTTGTGGTCCAGGTTCGGATCAGCGACCTATACTCATATATATAATTTCAGTATATATTCATATACTCCAAAGTTTTATGTGAACCTTCTTATTTTGTTTATATTGTATGTTTAACATTACCTGGACGTATATAACTCCAGGTTGAGAAGTGGCTTTCAGCAAATAATCTGTAGCCCAGCGAATGGCATCTTCTGCATGCTGGAGGTCATCGCCCATGTACCCTCCGAATTCCGCGACGCTCCACGATAACATGGTGGTCGTGAAAGCCATGGGGAATCCGAACTTCACATTATCTCCTGCGTCGTAATATCCTCCCGTCAAGTCCACCTGCCACACCATAAACAAGATTCATGAAATGAAAACTACGCGAAAAAAACACCCCCACACACACACATAATATATATACTTATGGGCCGTAGGACAACTAAATATACCCGTTGAGCGGCTCCATCCTTAAGGGCGGAATCTCCCCTCCATCTCATTCTCTGGTTAGGAGGCAGTTTGCCGGATCTTTGACCTTCAAAGAAGAGGATGGATTTAGTTAGAGCATCTTTGTAGTCATGGGACATGGAGGAGCCACGAGACGCATACATATTTCGGAAGCCAGCAGCTTTTGCTGTCGCTAACATTAAGACTAAAGCTAAGACTAGCAGAGCTACCCTCCCGGCCATTCTTATCTCCACACAGAAAACTCAACAGAAGCTGGTAAGTTAGTTGCCTAAGCACACCCGGCAAAAGGTGAATTTATAGGATTTTTGGCTTTGCCAATATTTCGTGTACGGCCGAACCGAGATTGACAGGATTTTTTATTTTATTTATAAGCAGTTATGTGGACCCCAACATTCCGGATCCGAAGGCTGAGAATTTGCATTTCCGTAAGATCAATTAGTTCAACTCACGAGAATTTTTAGTTACTTTCTTCTCCGCGATGCATAAATATGATCACATGGAAACAAAATGTGTACCGTGTTCTAACAGACAAAAACGAACATTTCCAACGGTAATTGGGCAATAGTAACGCCCTTGGTTTCGGAAATCTCACAAGCGACTTGGTAAGAAGAGGAGAGGAGTCACGAGTCTTGGAAACATACTCTTTGATTTGACTGAGATGAGATGGTCATCTTGTTGACCCTAAACTTTAATTTTATTTTATTTGTATAGTAACTATATTGGGTGGCATGTGAAATACATATATATTATTTTATTTGTGTTGAAAAACCTAATCCTAACTAAATTTGCGTCAAATACATATTGGGTGCCATGTGAAATCCAAGTAATCGTAATCCGTCACTAATATCCTGCAGTCATAGGATAAAAACCCACCCTTAACTTTCTTTTTCTATTGACTTTTGAGTGTCTTGGGTAGTTGGATTTGGACAAATGCACCTTGTGTTCAATGGATGTTATGGGAGCCGTAATTAGTTTACCCCCAAATTCTAAATTTGTCTTTGGCCCACATTCTCAAGTAAAATATTATCCGAAGTCCAACCTTTGGATGGAATTCAAGACAAAAATGGAGAAAGAGTGATACACGCAATTGAGGTAATTATTCTTGGAACAAGGGCCAAGGGCGAACGCCCCACTACTTTCGCCGGTGATATTGGCAAACGAATGAAAAAAGGTGGGGTCCATTATCGTGCCCCTTCACGTGAATTAAAATTGAAATCTTGTGAGCTTACCGATAGTCACGGACCTAGCAGTAGTAGTAGCTGCTATTCCCACTGTATTTCTACACGTTAACCAGACGTATCGGTATGTGTATGAAGTATAGGATCTTGTGACTCCAAATCTTCTCACGGACTGCTACTGATCATCCGCATAAAATAATCGTGGGAGTAAAAGGCATCTTGTACGATAGCCTATTTTAACTCCTCCACTCCTACTTACTAAAACGTAGATTATGCAGGCTGAAGAAAAAAAATGAGAGCATCTAACGTTTCGTCCGTCTCATGTACGTTAATAATTTTCATATTTATAGGTTAGTTACACATGTTCAACGACCTCTACTTAAAAATTAATTTTATGTGTATTATAATAGAGCTGTATTAATAACAGATTACCGTTCCTCAACAGTGAAGTGACAGGGAAGCCTTCAGGTTTCACAGAACACACTATTATGATAGCGTGCAGAGACGGTAAAAGATATTAAAGCCACGCTTACAAATGTTGAGTTGGATTATTTTTGTGTGCCATTTCATGTATCAAGTTTTTTTTAGTTCTGCTAAGTAAAATTAATATTTAATTTTTATAATATTTTAACAATAAAATAGATCATTTTTATAATTTAAATTTGAGTTTCTATAATATAAGTTCAAACTCTAAACATCACTTTTAATTTTTTATAATATTTTAATAACAAAATAGATCACTTTGAGTTTTTACAATATAAATTCAATCGGTGAACATCACTCTACAATATAAGTCCAATTGGTAAACATGAAACCTAAATTCATAATAAATATATATAAAAAAAATAAAAAATTAATATTAAGATCCTCTTCAAAATTAACCATCCATAAATTAACTGAATGTAAAATACTCAATTTGACACACAATGCAAATGCAGCTGCTACGTTCCTATCAAAGGGAAGATACTATATGTTACTATATGCTATAATGGCTTTTGTGTGAGTTGACTTGTGTCAGAAATTTTATACATGTTCCATCGAATCACTTTCACCTTGACACAGAAAATGCTTTGTATTTGTGGCAACCTACATTCTTACACAAATATGTCAGTCGTAATCCTTTTATTAAAATTGTTGTGTGATCAGATTAGGGGAAAAGTTTGGTGATTAGGTTTATACATTTGTTTTTCTTGATTTTCTTATTTTTAATATTATATATTTTTAAATGTTTAATATTTTTTTATAGAATTGTTAATTTATTTATTGTTTCAAAAAAATTATTTAAATAATTTTTTTAAGTTTATAAATTTTTTTCAATAATTTGATTTTATAATAAAGAGTAATGATATCCCACAATAAATCTTAAAAAGTAAGGATTATATTAATAAAAATTATTTATATGTTGCTTTGTGATTACTTGAGTTTAAATATACATAAAATAGGTAGATGTTAAGACTTGTAGGGTGTTAGACAATTATACTATCAAGAAATGTTACATTTATATATATAGAAGATTATGTTAGATATGATCAATTGTAATAATGACCAATAACTAACTTATGTGTTATGAGTGTAATCCATTGATACTTTATCAAACATCTTTTAGGTGTTGTAACAATCCTAATATTTCTCCTTTATTATATCAATGCTTTTCTAAGTGATGTGACAATCCTAATATTTCTCCCTTATTATATCAATGCTTAATAGGGGTTGGAATTCAACAACTGGACTAGACTAGGACAATACATTACATTTCATTTCACAGAGAGATTGACCTTGTTGTATTATAAACAATCATGGAGTACACACACAAGTACATCAATCAAGATTAATTAACAACATTGTTGGATTAGCTAACAAGTGAATATTGCCATATGCACCTATTTCACAAACTTGAAATAAGATATTGAGCCTCTACTTCACTCCATGTGATCACAATCCTTGACAACCACAAATACGATCATGCAACTAGCAAGGCAACATCATCATCTCCTCACACAACATGATCGTCAAAACATCTTGAAATGTCACATTGGATGTCCATTTTACAAATCATGTATTGTTGTACCCCCTCAATCATGTGATCATTATTTTGAATCATTGTAACATATAGTATCTTCACTTTGATAGACGTGTCATGCTTGAAAAGAGCTTTTTAATGACTATATATGAGCCTATATTTTGCAAAAAATATTGAGGTAAAGATAATTATACTTTGTAATTGTCCTAGTCCATTATCTATGTCTCCATTTGTACCTCCAAAATTGCAAAAATTATGGTATCAATTTTATTTGAGCAAGTTAAGCCAACTTTTCAAGCAGGATATGCCTTTGAACTTTATGTAGGATAAAGACCTCAACATGGTCAATACACCAATCAACATTTCAAGCAATGGTCAAAAGGGAGGAAAGTTCAATGCTCCTCCATATTTCACTTCATCAAATAGGAGGAAATAAAGAATTTTTAAACTACCAAATATCCTTCTTGCAACACATGTGGGATATCCATTTGATATTCCCTCCAAATAAAAGCACTCCCCTCGACATAATGAAGTCATTGATAGATATTTTAATTGTCAATCCAATTAAGTAAACTTTCAAGGTGCCATGCACTATGTCATGGACCTAGCTAGATCAATCAAATTTGCGCAACGATGTGCACTCCATTTGACTCTACCTAATAGAATTGTCAAGAGCCATAGGTTACACCTTTCCCATGTTTATCTACACAAATACAAACACAATACAACGAAATATTCTTGTACATGTATAACACATCAATAGAAATAAACACATACCACTTGCAATAAAAGAAAACCTACTCTAACCATAAGAGAATATTCACACATCATTACAAGACACATTTGAGGAAACAAGAGTATTTATTGCATTACAACAAGCCCATCTCTAAGGCCACAACACACTCACACCAAGTCAAGATCTATTGATAATTCTCGATGAGTACTCGATGATAACATGGATAATCTTTCCCCAAGACTCCACTCTCAACCCACCTTGGGTCTCAACTAGGTATGCAAACCCTGAGTCCAAAAAATTATTTATACATAAGATCCTTTGCTCCTTTAGTGTAACAACCCATCACATAAGAACAAATAACCTTCATTCACAACTTGTTTTCCTGTTTGTGCACCTCCTATACATAATAGCGACACACTCAAACTCCTCATTATTGAGAGAATATGCAATGCAAATTGCTCACTATAGGTCCTCCTAGTACCATGAGCAGATAAATTTTGAGTTCAACCTATACAAGATGCTCATAGTTCTTCCACACTACACAAGTACAACATTACCCATTGACCTTCAACATTATTTAAACCACCTAAGCACCATAGGACTCATGGTATTTAGCACCACCCTAGCCTTCTACACCTACCTTTGGTCTTTGGAATAACATAGGAATATGAGCACACCCAACCTGTTATCCCATAACCTAGCACCAAGATAAGTATTCTACACCTTAGCACAACATAAGGATAAAGCATCCATGACATACACAACCTCTCCAACATGACATACTACCACACAAATGCCATAGGCATTCACACAACACCCATAATGCACATCATCCTTCACTTTTTACACAAGGAAATAAAACATTTAGCCAACAATACCCATTGTCTTTCACCACCCATTTGGTCACACAAAAATAAGAGCATTCATAAAGCTTGGGCACTCAACATAGCTTGTTGCTTCTCTCATAACATAGTTACCACACAAGAATGGAAAGCCATCCACACAATACCTTTATAGTTCCCCCAACTCTAGCCAATGTCATAGAGCCAAAGTCTATCAACACCTCATAAGGATGAGGTACACACAAGCCATAGTCCCTTCCAACACAATGCATAGGCAAGCCCTCAACATCAACATAACATAGGAAGAAGGCACAAACCCTACCCATTATCACTTTCAGTACAAACCATTGTCATACAAGGATAAATATCATTCCACCATCTTAGTACACCTTACACTCAAGACATTGGAACCTCAAGAAAAACACTTTCTCATCACCATGGCACAACAAACCACTTACTAGCTTTTTCTTTACATAGCAAGTTGTGAGTTTTCAAGGAGGCTTGAGACATGCACCGCTCCCTAGTCTTAATTCACCTTACCAATCTTGTTATACTCCCACTCACGATACTAGATCCTCAAGTCCAATATCTTGCTAGCCACTACTACATATCAAGCCATAGGTATTGTGAGGGATGGTAAGACACTCATCCCTCATAGTCTCCCCTACTTAAAATTGGATACACCCTCAATATCGATGAAGACTTCATCACATCATCCTTGGAGGAGGTCATTGTCGATCCATAACACTTCATCACATCATCCTTGGAGGAGGTCCTTGTCGATCCATAACTAAACCAAGGTACGCATGCACAACACTGCCTCACCCTTCCAACATAACACACCTACCACACAAGGACACAAATTACTCACACTCGATCTACCCAACCTCTCCATACATAGCTTACACATAAGATCAAACATACGAGTGACCATAATGTAGACTACTCTCTCTAGGTACACCTCATACCAAAAATTAATCTTAGCTTATGGATAACCTTATACACCTATACCACAATCCCATGTGGTACATCAAATTTATGGTTCAAGGACTATATATTTCCAATATTCAAGTCTAATGGCGCATATCCTTCGACATACAACTGTGGTACTTATGAGGAAATCTCTCCATGGTCAATGATATAGGAACCTATTGTCCCTTTCCTTCATCCCACTCTCCTGCAAGCACTACTAGATCCTTGAGGTTTGAACCCTTCTTCCTTGTAGCCTTATGCATACCCTTAATTGAATCCACCTATAGGATCCCATAAAACCTTCTCTACATCATTCTAGCAAAACATGTCTACTTTACATTGAGCAAAAATATAATATCAAGGTGGGATATCACTATGAATTTATCCTTCTAGATAACTTCTAACCAAGCACAAGCACAAATTCATCCATTTAAACCATTGACATATCAAGCTTTCCTTTCTACTAACCAATCTGCATCTCCACATTCAATACAAATCCAACAATTTTTGTAATGGATGAATTGATTACTTTGAACATGTTGGTGCCTATAGAGGACTAGAGTTCCAACTCTCTCTAGTTTATTGTATGTTAATTAACATCATTGTGACTAGCATTAGTGTCCACTAGCATAGTGGTTCTCATTCCCTTAATCACCACCACCACAAAATTCAACCAAAGTAGCCCTTCACTCTTGACTCAACCCTTTCCTTGGCATTGAGTTTGTAGAGCTAAAAGCACAACACTAAATAACAATAGAAAGCAAACAAATCTGATAAGACAAGTGTAATTGCACAAGAAATATTATTTATTAAATAACGAGGGGAGCTGAAAAACTCCTTTGTATAATTAATTCTGCCTTGACAAAAATTTTGTGATACAATGAATACAAATTGCTAGGTTTCTTCGAACCCTAGCTACAATGAAAAAGTGTCTTCAACATGCTTCGCTCCCAATAGAATGAGTGGGCTTCAAGTATTCGATTCTGGGCGACTCCAGCTTCAACAACTATCCAACAATAGATAGAACCTGCAAATCTGCATATACACAAACAGAAAGAGAGATTAGTACTACCTGTGAGGGCTCCACAGTGTGAGACCCTCAAATATCAGTAAATCCTAGCTATCAATAAATCAAATGGCATATGAAAATCTATAGATCACGCAATAGAATAACAACTAAGATGATTTACCTTGCTTACAATGATGATGCTTCATTATAGATCCATTGGTGCGATGTCTTGACTATAGAAGTAGATGTGGCGTAGCAAGTCAGTAGTACGTTGATGATGATGACAGGCTCTAATGGGCATTTGGAAGGCTTTGGTGCGAGCTTTGCAGGCTCTGGTGCACACCTATAGGATACGACAGGCTTTGGTGAGTGCCTGGCAAGCTCTATAGCGAGCTTCGTAGGTTCTAGAGAGCGCCTACGGGTGAGGGTTAAATCTGTAGAAGCAGATCACGGGGGATGAGAAGGATACAACGAATGGGGGATAATGACGACAATGGGGGATGGATGTGGAGGTGGTTGGAATGGTGAAGTCCTATGGCAAGCTAGGGTTTTGGATCTTTAGGGCTCTATAACCTTATGCTTCACAGGGGCTTCTTTCACTGATCTCTCTATGTGCAAATATATTCCAGGGCATTCCAGGGTTTGGGCATTTGCACATGCCTTTACTTATAATCCAACCTTAGGGTTTCTTAGGGTTTTAGTTCAACACTTTAGATCATGTGGCTAAGATTAAATCACATCCTAGGGCTGAGATTGCATTTTAGATGTGGCATGGATTAATGAAGATGGACGGTGGAGATTAGATTGGATCGGACGACTATGGTTAATTGGGTTTATAAATACATATTTTATAATAAATATATTATAATATAATATAAAATATTATATTAAATATAAAATAATATTAAAATAAGCCCAATTGGGTTAGGAAATGGAGGGAAAGGTGGATGTGGGCCAAATAATGGCGGAAAGGTGGAATTGAACCAAATAATTGGCGAGAAAGGTGTATGGTGGACAAGTGGGTGGTGGGATGATTAGGATGGAGGATTAATGGCTGCAATTTGATGTCTACCGATACCCCTTTTTGTACCATATTGTGTGAAACTCAATATGGTGTAAGAATACGAGACACTTGCATGGGATATGGGCGCAGAAGCAACTTATCTTTGTTGTTGGTCTTAAGCACTGATGTTGAAGACAAAAGAATAAAGAATTTTTGGAATTTGCGTAGCTTACCCCCTCAATTGGTGAATGAGAAGCATCTCACGAGCCAATTGAAAAAGAATGTTGTGCAAGAGATGCATGATGTGATGAAATGTTATGTGATTGTTGATGATATGAATGATGTAAAATATGATATCATTTTTCCCCAACAGTGGAAAAGGAGGTTGGTGTAAAATACCATGTGATTGTGGACGATATGAATTATATAAAATGTGATACCATTTTTGCCCCAACAGTGGAAAAGGGGGTTGGTGTATAATACCATGTGATTGTGGACGATATGAATGATGTAAAATGTGATACCATTTTTGCCCCAATGGTGGAAAATGGGGTTGGTGTATAATACCATGTGATTGTGGATGATATGAATGATGTAAAATGTGATACCATTTTTTTCCCAACGGTGGAAAATGGGGGTTGCTAACCAATGACATGATCATGTGAGATGTATCCCATTGTGGGAAATCATAATCAAATTGTAGTTGCCCCAAATTAGGGGATGATTTGATGCTATTGAATAAGATGCCGCAATGACGTCATTGAGTATGCGAGGTATGAAGATGCATGATGACTAAGTCAATGTAGGGGTGGGGTAGTGACTGTGGAAAATTCTTTGTCAATTCCATAATGGAACCAATAAACCTACCCATCTATCCTGTATTGTGACTATTTTCAAATGAATGAGTGTTTGTGATTTTGATTATCCATGTTTTCGTGCCCCATGGAAGAGGGCATCAATGACTGCCTTTGAGAAAATTGTTCTTGGCAAGGTTGCACTCCAAATGTGAGGTGCCAAATGTGATTGTGATTTTGATCAAGGAGATAAGTGAGGATGATCATGGTCAAGTGTCCTTATTGTAGATTATTCATCTTACCAAATTGCATGGATTACTATCACTACAATCACCAAGTTTATAGAATCACCCACTAGATACGAGGTTCGCTTGAATGAACTGAACACATGGTAGATAAAATGATTGATGGATTGAAATATGGTGATGGAAGAATACTGGATGAATGACCTAATTTTATGATGTGCATGATATGTGGATGAAATCTGGTGAAGTTCGAAGGAGGTAAGCTACTATTTTGATCAATTTTGTCTTTATACCTTTTTGGGGTCAGGCTCCCAGCTACGCCTGTGGCATCTCATAGGCACGCAGGTGTGCCTGGGTGCGTCTGCAGGCACGTAGGTGTGTCTATAGACTACAGGTGCAGGCCTGTACCTAAGTGCATTAAGGAAAGCTATAAATAGCTTTTTGATTGAATTGTGAGGCTCACTTGTGCATTTTGGACTTTGAGAAGCTACGTCTAAGGAGTGGAGTGGATTTGTGACCTTAGTGAGGATAGTGGGAATCTACACGAAAGCTATAGTGGCAAAGGTATCGAATGCTGCTGGTGGAGTTGAGGCACCATTTGCCCCGGTAATGTTTAAAAACACTTTGTATTTTGTGCAAAAGTTTTTTTTTTGTTTGAAATTTAATAAAAATGTTTGTGCTATAGTTGAGGGACATAGAGCCTCGAAATTGGTTCTCTTTGCTTGTTCCTAGGATGAGGAAGAAGCTCACAGATGGATATTGGGAGCTATTGGGTAAGTTGGGCCTGAAGGGGGTAGCTAGATTGGATGTTGTGAGGGCGAATGAGGGGTATCTCTCATCATTGATAGAGAGATGGGAATCTGACAGGGGGACGTTCCAGCTATTGACTGGAGAGGCTACTATCACCCTTGAGGATGTATATCGCATACTCAAGGTGCCAGTAGAAGGAGAGAAGGTGGTGGTTGGACATGACAAGAAGGTTGAGATGAAGAAGATGTTTGGTGATCGATGGTGGGAGGCTCGGATGGGAGATGAAGGTATATGCTATCTAAGCATGTACAAGGTGAAGGAGTTGGATGCGCTCCCAACCTTGATTATGTTTATGCTAGCAAACATAGTGTTACCTAATAGCACTAGATGTAGGCTCCCTTGGAACCTATTGGGGTTGGTGAGTGATCTACTCATTGAACCAAGGGAATATGCATGGGCTCCTGCGTTGTTGGTGCAACTATACCAGGAGTTATATGAGGTGACATGAAGAAGGAGGAAGGGGATTGGGTGCAGCTTCCTCCTGTAGTACTGGGTGTGGGAGAATTTTAGTGTGGCTCGTCCAAAGAGGTTACCATGTTCGACATGGAAGATGAAAAAGACCTATGCTAAGTGATGGGCAATGGTGGAGGAGGTACAACCAAGTTGAGAGGTGCATTCCAACCAATGGTATTGAGATATGTGGTCGGGGTTGACTCGGGCTGACGTGATATGGAGGCCATGGTGAGGAGCTCTATGGGATGGTGATGGGGAGCAGCTATTTTGAGTGACGTAGACTCAGTATTTGATTGGATGTAGGGATGAGGAGGTGGAGTAATTTTAGTACTCATGGGTGTTGAGGCAATTTGGCTTACCTCAGGATGTGCCAAATGAGCTAGTGTTGTATCAGCGTTGATGGGGTGAGGTGGGGCTCCCATGTGCAGATCCATGGCAGGTGCATTTGGATGATGATGAGAAGTAGGAGGTCCCCGAAGTAGATGGCACTAGGGTGAATTCAGAGTATGTGGCTTGGTTTAGTGCCCAACCAGTGTGGGTACCAAAGGTGGTGAGTGGTGATGCGGCAGTTGTGATGTCGAGGGGGACTCTGAAGAGGATGAGGTCTCAGTGATCAATGAGTTAGAGGGGATTGAGGGGAGCAGCCCAGTAGGCTTAGAATATGGAGTTTACGAATGAGGCAATGGACGATGATGAGGAGATGGGTGAGATCTCTAAGGTGGCTAGGTTGTGGGTGGAGGTGGAGCAACTTCGTGAGGAGCGAGATACTATGCTTGAGTCTTATAGGGAGGCATTGGCTACTATATCTCGGATGGAGGTAGAGCGGGTGGTAGCTAGGGCTAGTGATCAGGAGATGGTCAAGAGGCTTCAGGTATAGATGTTGGTGAAGGAGCATCGACATCAGATGGATTTGTGATGTTTGCAGGCCAGTGAGGCGTATGCACATTCCTTGGAGGATTTGTGTATGCATTACCACATTACGTTACCTGATCCTTCTTCTTCTTCTATAGTCGAGTCATCTAGGCATACTGAGTCTAGGCAAAATACTAGGCCTAGGGATCCTACTAGATCTCATGAGTCCTCTCATGGACACTAGCTTAGTGATTAGGTAAACTATTTTGTATATGAGCCTTGGTGCTCCTTTGTAGTCTTTGTGGCATTTATTGTATATGCGATTTATATATATACATGGCATTTTATATATTTTTGTTATATTTTATGTGAATGCTTTTATGATTTATGCAATTTTTATTTAATGTTTTGTGGATGATTAATGCAAGCTAATCACAATGTGTATGCATAATGCTTATATGGATGATTAATGCAGGCAAAATGACATGTATATGAATGGTGTTTATATGGATGATTAATACAAGATAAATGACATGTGTTATGCATGATTAATGCAAGTAAATGTATAATGAATCTAAAATTTATGAGATAAATGCATGGTGTTCGAATGATATTTTATAATTTAGACATATTATTGGCCATTTTTGTTGTCCATTGTTTGGCAATCGGGGGTACCGAATTTGGCTATGTTATGCAACTTTAATTACAATGGAGATATGGTTGTTGACATGGAAGAAGATATGGATGTTGATATGGAAGACTGAAATATTTTCAAAGACTCAAACATACTAGTGTCTTCAACCAAACTCACTAAAGTTGTCTAACTTTCTTTAGGACCAATGTGTGTGCAAGTGAGATTCATGTACCAAATATTGAGCGACAATGACCCTATCCAATCAAGAACCAGTGTGTGTGCATGTGAGGTTCATTAACCCATTATGAGTAAATTAAGCATGACCTATTATGGGGATGACCCGAGGCTAGCCTATCCTTATGTGCGATCAGAGGTCTCTCTTTTTGTGAGAGAGACATGTCGCCTCACATGAGCTTACTCCACTACCAGTCAAGCGTCTATAGCCCCGATGGATATTCACTCCATAGTCCAATGGGATTGATCTTTTAAGCCTTGGGGATGACTACATAACTTTTTGAGGGGAATGTAGTATGATCCTTACAACTTTTAGGGATCGGGGTGTGGGGGTTGAATTTGTTGATTTTGTATAGAGCTTTGGGGAATTGGATTCTCAACCAAAGTGTGATGAGAATTTTATCCTATCCTTACTACTCTATGTGTTTATGTTTATGTTTGGAGAAATTTTGGTAGTGGTGAAAACCACTATTTTTGCTTTGGACTATGTTGCATGATAAGACAAGCGAGGAATATCCCTTTTTGCCTCAAGGTACTACCCAAGTATGGTACTAACCCTCCTTAACTCAAAATTTTCTTAAGATGTGAGGAAATGTGGTTGGTTTAGGATTGTATTCGAAATAAATCGGAAATGTTCAAGACTTTCTTAGTATGTAAAGTGTGTTTTTGGTCCTAAAGCAAATCAAAAATCCATTTGGAGGTTGCTTGCTATACTAGTAATGGCCGAGTGACTGAAAAATCTAGGCTTTGTGATTTTTGCATATGGTATTGTTGGCTTATGTCTTTTGTTAGAGTTGCATGATTGTTTCAAACTAGGTACCCCCAATTGTTATAACTTGAATTTTTGTTTATGGCCATATCATCATTACTATAAATGATCTTTGAACATGGGATGGGATGAATGCAATTTGTACAATGTATGAATATGACGTGATGAATGCAAGTATGAATGTCTATATGCAAGCATAAGTAAAATGCATGCCTATATGTATGCATGTAAGTGTGAAAAATGCATGTAAAGATGCTTATATGAAAGCATGCCTATGTAAATGAAATTTGTTTTTGTTGTTTTTTTTAGCCATGTATATATACATATAAAGTGTCACTTTTAACAATAGAATACTTTTAAATGAATAACATTAAGTGGTTCGGATTCCTCTATTCCCTCTAAATTGATAAGTCTATAAGTACCATTACCCACTTTTTGAGTGATTATATATGGACCTAACCAATTGGTTGTAAATTTATCATGAAGATGTGGCAAAGCATTGGTGTTTTGTTGGTTCTCTTTGAGTACCAGATCCCCTACTTGAAATTCTCGAAGATGGACTTTAGAATTGTAAGCACGCTTTAGGCGGTCTTGATAAACTCGTAAATGTTCTAGTGTGTTGACTCACCTTTCTTCTAGGAGAGTGACTTGGTCAAGTCATGCTTGTCTAGCTATATCGTCATCTATGAATTCTTGCAAGGAAACTCATAATGAGGGAGTCTTGAGCTCAAGAGGTATAATAGATTCTACTACATAGACCAAGGAAAATGGTGCTGCTCCTGTTGGCATTCAGATGCTTGTTCGATAAGCCTAAAGTGCAAAATGAATTTGTATATGCCAATCCTTATAATTTTCTTTGACGAGTTTCTTAAGAATGGTGATCAAGGTCTTATTGGTAGCTTTAGCTTGTCCATTTGTTTGTGGGTAATAAGAAGTCTAGAAACTATGTTGGATATTATAATTTTTGCGAAGTGCTCGAACATACTTATTCTTGAAGGACTTACCATTATTAGAAATTATTTTAGAGGGAATGCCAAAGCAACAGATGATATGGTGGAGTATGAAATCCACAACTCGAGGTCCTATCATACTGGTTAGAGGTATGGCCTCAACCCACTTTGTGAAGTATTCTATGATGGTGATTTTTTTTGATCTGTTTTATTGATTTTTTTTGAAATATGTACATATGTTACAATTCTTGGCTGATGTGTGCGGCTCAAGGTGGATGACCACGCGGGTCCGCTTGTTCTTGTGGAAGAAGTAAACAGAATATGGGATGATGGATGGGGAACATTCGAAGGTAAAAATCTTCCTTTTGGGTGATAGGGACAATGGGTTGTGACTTCTCTTTAGAATCATCAGAAGCATTTGAAATGACTTCAAACTCTTCATAACTTTCATCATCAGAACCAAAGATCAGGATAGCAGAATTTTATGGGATCATCCTCGTCTACTTCATCAATGCAAAGTTCTTGAAGGGCTTGTTCAATAGAGGACATTAAGGGTAATGGATGGGTAGGGTGATCTTCATAATTGATGCTAAGATTTTTAAAGGCTTGCTCAAGAGAAGAGGTGGAAGATAATGGGGTATAGCCTAAACCGAAACAATCATGGGTGTCTCTATATGGGACATATAAGATATCATGCATCCCTTGCTCATGGAAACCTAGACCTTGACCTTACCAATTAATCATGTTAAAGTAGCAGGATCGAAAATCCTCCATATTAGGTATGTTGACATGCCTAGGCTCTTTTGGTTCTTTGGGTGGGTTTGCTCTAGTTGAGCAATACAACCCTCCATAAACAAAGTTAATGCTATTTGGAGCTATGTTCATGTCATAAACAACACCTATGGTTAAAGTACAGTCTCGGGGATGTCCAAAATCATTAGCTATGGAAATGGCTAGGGGTGTAATGGTGATGTCTTGGACCATGTACTCACTAATGCCAAGATTAGTGATGTGGACTTCAACTTGGGTTGATGAGGTGGATGGTGAGGGTTTGGGTGGCTCTGGATTGGCTGTGAAGGTCATTGGTGAATTAAATATTTCACAATCTGAGAGTTTGACTTGTGAAACATCAACTGATGGAGTGGGGTTGGATGGCAATGTGGAATTAGAGGGTGACAGATGGGGTAATGATGAAATAGAAGAAGTGGTTGTAGAAGAAGGGGTAGTTGTGATGTATGATGTGCTAACAGTAGATTGACCATGACCACATGTACAAGAAGAAATGGATGTTTGAGGAGGTGATGTGATGAGTAGCTCCTCTAAGATGGGAGCTTTAGAAGAAGATGCAGACGAATTAGAAGAAGGTGGATTAGAAGACGATGTGGATGGATTCGATGATGGGGCCAAGAATAAATGGGTGGAAGGCAACATGGATTCATAAGGATTTGAAATGAAGTTGCAATACTTAAAATGTTCTACATCTGCGGGGATGCAATGGACTTGTCCATCATGAACGCATTTTAAGCATTGGTGGAGAATCGAAGGAACAAATTTCATTTCCCTCATCCAAGGTCTACCAAGGATTATATTATACACCATGGCTCCTTCCAAGATGTGAAAAATTGTGTGCAATGTTTTGGCCTCTAATTCTATGGGTAAAACAACAGTGCCAACCGTGGTACACAAAGCATCATTAAATGCTTTGAAGGTGAATGATGATTTGGAAATGTGGGATGGAGGTAATTTGAGGTGGCTAAGGGTAGCGGTAGTGATGATATTGACGGATGAGATGGTATCAATTAGGACTATTTTGAATGGATTTTTGTCTATTAAGGTCATTATGTGTAATGGAGGGTCTATTGATTCTGAACTCATTGACTTTATATCAAAGTCATAGAAGGTGATTGATGGCTCCATACACATCCTAACACTCCCTATAAAGTTGTTGAAGGCATTAGAGTCTTGGGATTCTAATTCAATTGACTTGAGTATTTCCATTAAAGCGTCTCTATGCCTAGGGGATTGTTGGATAAGCTCATACAAATAAAGGTTGGTTGACGCAATTTTCAAACTAATGGTTAACCGACTGGTGTTATTGGACGAAGGATGGGATTATTGGATGGATTGGATAAATTGATTGGCAGAAATGGATTTGGCGATGTTTGGATGGGAGGTGGAATCAAAGGTTGTTAAGCATTTTTTTGGTTTTGCCATTGCCCTCTAGTGACCACATGGACTTCTCCTACAAATTTTTGGTACTTTTGGACATGATTTACTTGGTTAGGAGTTGCTTGTTGATTTTTACCTTCTACATTATGCTGGACCTCCCCATGGTTAGGTAGAGGTGTCTGATATATGCCCAAGTTTTAGTTTTGTGGAGCTAAGGGGTTATCCACATTAATGGTCCCTGGGTCTATGAGGTCTTGCACTATGTTCTTGAAAACATGGCAAGAGTTAATATCATGCCCATTTTTGAAGAACACAAGCTTATACTGAGAGGGGGGGGTGAATAGTATAAGACCTCTTTTTACTTTTTCCTTTATACTTCAAAACAGTAAAGCAATATACCCAAAGCAATATCAAAACAATGCACAATATCATCCACAAAGTGACACCAATTTTAACGTGGTTCACCCAGAATGGTTGGGCTACGTCCACAAAACTTTTCTCTAAAAGTTATCTCAAAGTTCTTTGGGAATCCTTCCCAATTACAATGTTTATGAGCCTCGGCCCAAAGGAGATACCTTCCCCCAATCAAAATTTATGAGCCTCTGCTCAAAGGAGATACCTTCCCCCAATCTCGAGTTCGTGGGCACCAACCCACAGGAGACACCAATCCCCTAGCTCTACTCTGACTGGTGATCCTCTAGAAGACCTCTACCTCTACTGCCCTTAGCAAATGGAACTCTATCCATAGAAGACACCTATCCTCCCTGCTCTGGCTGGAGACCTCTGTCCTCAACTCTATCACCTCCAAAGTTGGTCCTCGAATTTGCACTAAACACAGTCCTTCGGTCTAGCACAAATGTCCTCATTCTCTTTCTCTGATCTGCACCAAACATAGTCCTTCGGTCTGGCACAAATGTCCTCGTCCTCTTTCTCTGGTCTGGGTACAAATCTGTCCTCAAATCTGCACCAATCTCTGTCCTCAACTGGTCCTCAAATCTGGTTCACAAAAGTGGTTCACAAGATTTCACTAAAGCTTGCTTGATCTTCACCCAAGTCTTCACCAAGACTTGTCTTAGATCTGCTTTGCAAGTTCTCACTAGAACCTGCCCAAACTGCTCCACAAGCTCAAAAAAATCTTGCTCAAATCTATCCAACAAGCCCTCTCAATGACTTGTCCAAAACCTGCTCACAAGCTCTCACAAAGCTTGCCCAAAGCTGTCCACAAGTCTTCACAAAGACTTGTCTCAAATCTGCTTGTAAGCTCTCAGAAAAGCTCACACAAATCTGTCCTTAAGTTCTCTCTACGCAATCACAGCCGCACTTGGTCGAACTCCAACCTTTGCACTGTCTGCGCAATCACAGCGGCACTTAGAACAATTCACCATGACTCTTCGCTCACTCTACACACTTCGATCGAATTTCACACTCTACTCTCGGTGATCGAACTTCTCACTCTGTGCACTATCTCCGAACATCGCAAAAATGATGCACCCAATAGCTTTGTGCTTTTTTGCTCTCTGTGCGCTCTTGCTTCGCACTTAGCTCGATTCGACACGACTCGCTCTCTATGCACCGTGGACTTAACTTGCGCACATTCGATACTCCAAATCTCCAAACATCCCTCCTTTTATAATAAAAATTCTCAAGATCAAAACCTTAATCTTAGTCGACTGTAACCCTAAACTGTGTCAGCTGCAAACCCTAATCTTCGTCGGCTCACATTTAACTTTGTCGGCTTCAACTGCTTCTGTAGTTCTGTAGCTTTTGCCATGAAACTACAACATGTCGCGATATCACGACACCTTTGCATCCATACACTTTCTTTTGGCTTTTGTCATGATATCGCGACACTTCAGCCTTTGTCGACTTCAACTAAGCTCTTGTCGTGATATCGTGACACTTTTGTCTTTGTCAGCATCAACTTTGCTTTTGTCGCGATATCACGACACTTCTCCCTTTGTCGACCTCCTTTCTGCTTTTGTCGTGAAATCATGACACTTCTGCCTCTGCAGACTTCATCTTCACTTCTATCATGAAATCGTGACACTTCTGTCTTCATAACCTTCCTCTCTGCTTTTGTCGTGAAATCACGACACTTCTCCTATTGAAGACCTGCTTTCTGTTTCTGTCACGAAATCATGACACTTCTGCTTTCATCTGCTTTCTTTTCTGCCTGTCGTGAAATCATGACACTTTCTACATCCGTACGCTTTCCCTTCATCTTGTCGCGAAATCGTGACACTTTCTTCATCCGTACGTTTTCTCCACAACCTGTCACGAAATCATGACAGTTCTCACTTCAAAACCTTTCCTTTGCTGCATGTCACGAAATCGTGATAGTTCTCACTTGGAACATTTTCATCTGCAGCATGTCACGAAATCATGATGGTTCTCACTTTGAACTCTACAGCATGTCATGAAATCATGACAGTTCTCACTTTGAACTTTGCAGCATGTCGCAAAATCGTGACACTTTTTGAGTTACTTTCTCTCTCTTCGAACTTGTCGTGAAATCATGACAGTTCATACTGTGGACTCTCTCTTTTGCATTATGTCACGAAATCATGACACTTTTTCGTCCGTACAACCTTCCTTGCAATATGTCATGAAATCGTGACACTTTTCCTTCTCTCTGCCAACATGTCGCGAAATCGCGATAGTTTTTCCACTTGCCTTTTTCTCTGCCAACATGTCATGAAATCGTGACAGTTTTTCCTGCTTCTTCTCTCTCTTCCAACATGTCATGAAATCGTGACAGTTTTCCCTGCTTCTTCTCTCTCTTCTAACATGTCATGAAATCATGACAGTTTTTCCAGCTCTTTCTCTCTCCTCTAACATGTCGCGAAATCGTGACAGTTTTTCCAGCTCTTTCTCTCTCTTCTAACATGTCATGAAATCGTGACTATTTTTCTTGCCTGTTGTATATGTCGCGATATCGCGACACTTTTCTTACTTGTCTTTTTCTTTGATCTTTTGCAAATGGGCTACTATGATCTTCTTGGAAACTCACTGTCCATGCTCTGAATAACCTTTGAACTTGTCATGTCGTAACCTTCATCAAAACAAATTATTTGACATTAAATCAAATTCCTTCAAGAGCTTCTTGACATCAATGACAACCTATACACTTGAGCAAAGGCAATGTACCCAAGGTACCCAAAATTGCCAACAATCTCCCCCTTTGTCATTGATGGCAAACCTTTATGAAAAACACTTCTCAAGAGCCAAAACTGAAACCAACTATGCTAACAACTGAGAATCTTCCTTTGAAGTTTTGCTCCCCACGACTTGAAGCTTTCCTCTTCACTTGAAGCTCTCCCCCTTACTCATATCTCTCCCCCTTTGTCATCAATGGCAAAGGGTCACCTTTGGGGCTCGGGACTAAGAATGAGCCTCTTAGCTTAGTCCCTCCCCCACCTCCTGATGAGGTGATTAATTCTGGGGTGGGAGTAAAACTCCCATTAGGCACTGATCATCATCAGCGTCTATAACTTCCTTGCCAGGCCTTCTCTTGAACTCTTTGTCCATATTCCTGTTCTTGTCACTGTTCTTGTTCTTGTTCTCATCCCTGTTCTTGTCCATGCCTTGATCCTTGGACCTGTTCATACCATTGTTCCTGTTCTTGTACCTTGGAAGTTCAGCTCTACACTGTCTAGTTGTGTGACCTTCATTGTTGCACTTATAACAAGTAACAATGTTATTTCTTTTAGGTATACCTGTTCTTTGAATCCACCGGTTCGACCAAACTCTGTTCTCGTTATTTGTCTTGCAATAAACTGCCTTGTGCCCAAACTATTGACAAGAGTAGCAATACCCTTGAAAGAAACTAGCACTTCTAAAATTGTTGTTTACCTTCTTCATTTGAGCCATGCAATGTGAAGCCGTGTGACCAAACTTGTGACATGCAAAACATCTACCTTGAAATTTTCCTTTATTTGACCTCTTGGGTCCCGAAAACTTCTTCTTCTCATTCTGAATTCTGTTTTCTGTTTCTACGCATCTATCATTCAAGGACTCATGATCTGAAATACTTTCCTCATCAGAACTCTCTTCCTTTTGGAGTCTCTTACTAGACTCTCCAACTTGTTCCTTGTGCGGCTTAACAAAACCAAGGCCTATTTTATCTGTTGTCTTTCTTTGACCTTTGATGAGTGACTTAACCTTTTTGGAGCTATCTTGAAACCTGTAAAGCTTATCCTTGTACTCTTTAGTTTCCTCTTTCAAAGAAGCCATTTTCTATTCTAACTCACTATACTCAAGAACCTTAGACTCTAACTCATCCTTGAGTTCTTGTGTCTTAGCTATAGAGAAATCAAGATTTTCTATAAGATCATCTCTCTCCATATAACATTCATCTAACTTATCCTTGAGTCTAGCATTCTTCTTTCTTTCCTTTTTCAAAGCACTAAGAGCATTAATAAGTTCACTTTCAAGATCCTTTATTTGTTTGCTTTCTGAATCATCAAAGCCTTTTTCAGATTTCTTATCACTAGAGGTGCTACCTTTTTCAAAAACCATACAAGCATCTTCCTTATAGTTTTTTGAAGCATCCTCATACATACTAGAAGCCAAATCATTATTTGTACAATCATCCTCAAGGTGACCAAAATTTCCACATCTAAGACATTTCATGATAATGAATCTATGTTTTGGTTCTTCCTCTTTTTATGATATGAACAACATCTCATTTTCATCATCACTTGAAGAACTTTCACTATCACTACTAGAACACTTACTTGCTTTGTCTAGGTAGAAACTCTTCTTGTGCTTGTGAGAATACCTCTTTCCTTGATTGTTGTGCTCATCTTTGTTCTTCCTGTGATGCTTGTGCTTTTCAGAATCCTTGCTCTTAGAATCCTGTTTATCTTCATCACTTTCATTCTTGGGAATAGTACAGTCAGTAGCATAATGACCAAACTTTCCACAATTGAAACATCTTATATTTTTCATGCTTTTGTGCTTTCTAGAGAACTTGCCTTTCTTGCTGTAATATGCCTCTTCATCACTAGAAGACTCATCACTCTCTTGAAGTTGTTTACCCTTGGATTTCTTGGTAGCCTTGAAAGCTGCCTCTTTCTTGACATCAACCTTCACTTGAGTTCTCAACTCAAATGCTACAAGTATACTATGGAGCTCATCCTTTTTCAACTTATCCAAATCTTTAGCTTCCTCAATAGCAGAAATATTTTCACTAAATCTATTAGGAAGAGATCTTAAAATCTTATCACAAACATCATTTTCAGCAAGCTCAAGACCTAAGTCTTTCATGGAGTTAACAACCTCATCCATACGAAGCATGTAGTCACTAATATTTTCATCATCATTCATCTGGAGTTGTTCAAACATACCTTTGAAGTGTCTCAACTTGGCCTTTCGGACATTTGCATCACCTGTATGAACCACCTTCAATTGTTTCCACATTTCACTAGCTATCTTGCAGTGAATCACTTTGGTGAGATCTGCTTTTTGTAAGCCTTTCAGGATTGCATTCATTGCTTTTGAATTGTTGTGATGTAGGAGCCTGTCTTCTTTAGTATAAGGACCATGTTCAGGAATAGTGTACTCATCTTCAATCACTTCCCAAACCTCATTCCCAAGTGCCATTAGATGAACCTTCATCCTTGCACTCCAAAGACCAAAATCTGATCCATCAAGAATAGGTGCTGCATTGCCACTTGAATAATCCATTGTGTTCTTTGCTAGCTTTTCCTTCAAGCTGTTAAACTTTTCGAAGGCACCCGCTCTGATACCAATTGAAGAACACAAGCTTATACTAAGAGGGGGGTGAACAGTATAAGACCTCTTTTTACTTTTTCCTTTATACTTTAAAATAGTAAAGCAATATACCCAAAGCAATATCAAAACAATGCACAATATCATCCACAAAGTGACACCAATTTTAACGTGGTTCACCCAGAATGGTTAGGCTACGTCCACAAAAATTTTCTCTAAAAGTTATCTCAAATTTCTTTGGGAATCCTTCCCAATTACAATGTTTATGAGCCTCGGCCCAAAGGAGATACCTTC
This sequence comes from Wollemia nobilis, assembly GCA_028583015.1. Lineage (NCBI taxonomy): Eukaryota > Viridiplantae > Streptophyta > Pinopsida > Araucariales > Araucariaceae > Wollemia > Wollemia nobilis. Next base: position 3,215,821 of record JAQPPZ010003172.1, on the reverse strand, counting down.
CCCCAATCAAAATTTATGAGCCTCTGCTCAAAGGAGATACCTTCCCCCAATCTCGAGTTCGTGGGCACCAACCCATAGGAGACACCAATCCCCTAGCTCTGCTCTGACTGGTGATCCTCTAGAAGACCTCTACCTCCGCTGCCCTTAGAAAATGGAACTCTATCCATAGAAGACACCTATCCTCCCTGCTATGGCTGGAGACCTCTATCCTCAACTCTATCACCTCCAAAGCTGGTCCTCGAATTTGCACTAAACACAGTCCTTCGGTCTAGCACAAATGTCCTCATTCTCTTTCTCTGATCTACACCAAACACAGTCCTTCGGTCTAGCACAAATGTCCTCATCCTCTTTCTCTAGTCTGGGTACAAATCTGTCCTCAAATCTGCACCAATCTCTGTCCTCAAATATGGTTCACAAAAGTGGTTCACAAGCTTTCACTAAAGCTTGCTTGATCTTCACCCAAGTCTTCACCAAGACTTGTCTCAGATCTGCTTTGCAAGTTCTCACTAGAACCTACCCAAACTGCTCCACAAGCTCAACAAAAGCTTGCTCAAATCTGTCCAACAAGCCCTCTCAATGACTTGTCCAAAACCTGCTCACAAGCTCTCACAAAGCTTGCCCAAAGCTGTCCACAAGTCTTCACAAAGACTTGTCTCAAATCTGCTTGTAAGCTCTCAAAAAAGCTCACACAAATCTGTCCTTAAGTTCTCTCTACGCAATCACAGCCACACTTGGTCGAACTCCAACCTTTGCACTGTCTGCACAATCACAGCGGCACTTAGAACAATTCACCATGACTCTTCGCTCACTCTGCACACTTCGATCGAATTTCACACTCTACTCTCAATGATCGAACTTCTCACTCTATGCACTATCTTCGAACATCACAAAAATGATGCACCCAATAGCTTTGCACTTTTTTGCTCTCTGTGCGCTCTTGCTTCGCACTTAGCTCGATTCGACATGACTCGCTCTCTACGCACCGTGGACTTAACTTGCGCACATTTGATTCTCCAAATCTCCAAACATCCCTCCTTTTATAACAAAAATTCTCAAGATCAAAACCTTAATCTTAGTCGGTTGTAACCCTAAACTTCATCGACTACAAACCCTAATCTTTGTCGGCTCACATTTAACTTTGTCGGCTTCAACTACTTCTGTAGTTCTGTAGCTTTTGCCGCGAAACTACAACATGTCGTGATATCGTGACACCTTTGCATCCGTACACTTTCTTTTGGCTTTTGTCATGATATCGCGACACTTCAGCCTTTGTCGACTTCAACTTAGCTCTTGTCGCGATATCGCGACACTTCTATCTTTGTCGACATCAACTTTTCTTTTGTCACGATATCGTGACACTTCTCCCTTCGTCGACCACCTTTCTACTTTTTTCATGAAATCATGACACTTCTGCCTCTACAAACTTCGTCTTCACTTCTGTCATGAAATCATGACACTTCTGTCTTCATAACCTTCCTCTCTGCTTTTGTCATGAAATCATGACACTTCTCCTATTGAGGACCTGCTTTCTTGTTTCTGTCGTGAAATCGTGACACTTCTGCTTTCGTCTGCTTTCTTTTCTTCCTGTCGTGAAATCGTGACACTTTCTGCATCCGTACGCTTTCCTTCATCCTATCACAAAATCATGACACTTTCTTCATCCGTATGTTTTCTCCACAACCTATCACGAAATCGTGACAGTTCTCACTTCAAAACCTTTCCTTTGCTGCATGTCACGAAATCATGATAGTTCTCACTTGGAACATTTTCATCTGCAGCATGTCACGAAATCATGACGGTTCTCACTTTGAACTCTACAGCATGTCATAAAATCATGACAGTTCTCACTTCGAACTTTGTAGCATGTCACGAAATCGTGACACTTTTCGAGTTACTTTCTCTCTCTTCGAACTTGTCATGAAATCATGATAGTTCATACTGCGGACTCTCTCTTCTGCATTATGTCACGAAATCATGACACTTTTTCGTCCGTACAACCTTCCTTGCAATATGTCATGAAATCGTGACACTTTTCCTTCTTTGCCAACATGTCGTGAAATCGTGACAATTTTCCACCTTGCCTTTTTCTCTGCCAACATGTCACGAAATCGTGACAGTTTTTCCTGCTTCTCTCTCTTCCAACATGTCACGAAATCGTGACAGTTTTCCCTGCTTCTTCTCTCTCTTCTAACATGTCACAAAATCATGACAGTTTTTCCAGCACTTTCTCTCTCCTCTAACATGTCACGAAATCACGATAGTTTTCCCTACTCTTTCTCTCTCCTCTAACATGTCGCAAAATCGTGACTATTTTTCTTGCCTGTTGTATATGTCGCGATATCGTGACACTTTTCTTACTTGTATTTTTCTTTGATCTTTTGCAAATGGGCTACTAAGATCTTCTTGGAAACTCACTGTCCATGCTCTGAATAACCTTTGAACTTGTCATGTCGTAACCTTCATCAAAACAAATTATTTGACATTAAATCAAATTCCTTCAAGAGCTTCTTGACATCAATGACAACCTATACACTTGAGCAAAGGCAATGTACCCAAGGTACCCAAAATTGCCAACAATTTTGCCTATGGTATGGGCAAAACAAGTGCTATCTATAACTTTTAGTTCATTTAGTGGGGTCATCAGTCCTGATTTTTGATAAGGCTAATTTATTAGTCTCATAAAACCTTTGAAATAGGGATGAATACGACTCCGCTAAGGGAGTGTACTATCATTGGGGTTGATTGTATTGGTGACGGGTAGGTTGTTCCATAGTTGGTGATGCGTTTTGTACCATTGGTGCTTGTGTTACTGATGGGACTGCATGATAGGTTATTTGTTATTGCACCAAATTTTGAGCCACTACAGGCTGGCTCATCACACTTGATTGACTTGATTAGTTGTGTTAGTTGTTGAGGCTTGTGTTGATTTAGTTTGGTCGGATTGCTTATTTTGATATTGGCTCTTATTTTACCATTCCTTTTTCTTAGGATTAATGAAATCTTCTTTGATTTTTATCTCCTCAATGACACTAGCCTGTGCTAAAGCTTATTCAAATGTTCTATAGGTATTTAGCTATAAAATCCAAGAGATGGGTTTTAAGCAACTCTTGGCAAATTTTTTTATAACTTCTTCCATTGGTAGGGATAATGGTAACTTTGTTATAACTTCCTTCTAGCGGTTTCAAAAATCATAGATAGGCTCATCATCCCATTATTTCAAATAATATATGTCTGATAATGATACCTTATTTCTAATATTGAGAGTGAAACGTTCAAAGAATAGGTCCATCAATTGGTCAAAAGTATAAATACTATGTGTAGGAAATTTATTGTACCATTCAATGGCGTCTTCCCCTAATGTTTGAGGAAATATTCAGAGCATAGCATTATCATTATTAATACAAAAACATGCATGAACAAATGAACTCACATGCTCCTTGGGATCCTCGATTCCCCTAAACTTGTCAAAATTTGATATCGTAAAATATGCTGAATATGGTGATGATGGTACCGAAGGGTGGATTGGTTGATGGATCAGTTGGCTTAAGGTTAGATTTTGGATTGTTATACCCAGTGAGTTTTGCATCAACTGATAAATTTGATTTTGTATTGCCTGGAATCTAAGATATTCTACTAGATTGTGAGGACCTTGGATTATGTGGTGGTTGGCCGATGGGTTGGATGAGAGATGTTGTGGTGTAACCATCATGGTATTTTACAAGGAGTTGGTTTGAGGATGAGGTGAATATTGATGATTAAAATATGGGGATGATTGATGAGGGAGTTGATGGAAGAATTGGTGGTGTGGCTGGCTGGCAATAATGGTAATTGGTGTGGTTGATGTGTGGATTTATGGAGGATTAGGAATGGAGACTATGAAATATTGGGAAACCCATGTTGGATTTTTATTGGTGGGTGGAGGTTGATTTTAAATATTTGGATCATAGGGTCTATATGGACTGGCTATTTACCTCTTGTTCGTTCTGAAAGCAACCTGTTTATGAGCCCTAATGTATCCGTAAGTTCCTGATTCAACTAGGTGTCAAAGGATGTGGTTGTGGCTAGGTTAGATGATGGAGGAGTGGATGAAGATGGATGAGAAGACATGGGCATGGAGCAAGTTGCATTGGATGTGACAATTTTGTGGTTGTGAAATTGTGAGGCAACATTGACATACTCCTCATACGACGGGTTGGAATAGGTGGATGTGGAGTACGTGTTAAGAAAACTTGGATTTTTTTGTGATTGGTGCATGGAAGAAGGCATACCATATTCATAAATAGAATTATGATGTCCTTAGGTGAGGCAGGAGGTAGCCAGTTCGAGTTCTTCAAAACCCTCTTGGCTAAGGGGTTCTAAGATATAGTTGGAAGACTTGTAGATGGCCCTCACTTTGTCCATGTCTATGTGGGTGGTGGCTATTTCTGCATTGTGTGGAAGATATCCTACTTGAGGTAGGGATGGAAATGGTTATCCAGACGAAGTAGTATGAACCATACTAGATAGGTTGGCTACCGAAGTAGCAAGATAATGGGAAATGTTTTCCATTAAATAATTTTGGTTTATTAATTTATTTTGTTGTCTCGTTAGTACCATAAAGTATTTAAACCAAAAATTTAAAGCTTATCAAAATTACACAAACCAGATTTTTTTAGAAATTAAAGTAAAGAAAACAATCAATCCTAGGTTTTACCATGTGTGGCTTACCTTGTTCATTAATTATTTTCTTTCGTTAATGTGAGATTATTTTTTAGAATTGTAGGCTTGTGCGTTTTGATGTAACTTAATCTTGCTTAAAGAAAACAAAGGTAAAAAATCTATGGTTGGTTTGGGCAATGAGATTCTTGTTGGTAATGACCTCCAACAAGTTTGCTCGAGGGTAATCCTATGGTTTCTAGGGTAGATATTGGTGGATGGAAATCACTGCCACCGTCACAAAATATCAAGCAATGACTGATGATGGAATCCAACCACTACTGTTAAAAAGTGAATCGTGCAAGTGTGTGTGATTAATTTTATATTTCTTATTGTTTATTGTGTTCCAAGCAATATTAAAAGCAAAAATATTCCTAAGTTTAAACTAGAATCTAGCATAAAGATACAAATTTTGTCAATGGAAGTGAAGTACACCACTTGAAACACCTACCTACAAATGATACCAAATGGTATCAAAAGAGCATCGGAGGGTTCTTCCACTTCCCCGCTAAAGATGCCACCCTAGAGCAGGACTAATTTTTGTATATTCATGTTATTCAAGCTTAAAAAATAAATCAAGCAACTTTTAACCCTAAGAATGCAACTAGGTATGATCTTTTTGATTTCAATGCAAACAAGGATGCAAACAGTCACCTAGATCTACAATTTTAGAACAAGAAATGAAATTTGTGTAAATAAATGCACACAAACCCTAAATGTAATCTTGCTAAGGATTATTTCCCAAATTACTTAGTGTTAAGTTCCTTTTATAACCCAAAAACAAAAAAAAACTATAGAAAATATAGAATACGTAAATTGTGAAATGAACAACTAGGATCATGGGACTTACTTGAAAGCCTTAGCTCTGCTCCAATTCACTGCCAAGCATAGTTGGGTGCCTATGTAGAAACAATAGGGTGCCTGTGTATGTGCATTAGGGCACCTATTTAGGCATAGTAGGGAACCTATGGTTGTCTATAATCACTATCGAATGCCTGCGTAACCTCTGAAAGTGCTATAGAAACTCTAGCAGTGAGATCGATGACTTCTATGCTTCTAAAAATCCCTTGCAACAACCAGAAATAAAATCAAGTTAGCAAAGTAAATCAATTTAAATAATGAAACCCTTGTGGGGTCCCACCATGATCACCATTTGTAGAGCTAAAAGCACAACACTAAATAACAATAGAAAGTAAACAAATCTAATAAGACAAGTGTAATTGCACAAGATATATTATTTTTTAAATAATGGAGGGAGCTGACAAACTCCTTTGTACAATTAATTTTGCCTTGACAAAAATGTTGTGATACAATGAATACAAATTTCTAAGGTTCTCCGAAACTCTAGCTACAATGATAAAGTGTCTTCAATATGCTTTTCTCCCAACAGAATGAGTGGGATTTAGGTATCTGATTACAGGCCACTATGTTGCGGGCCAAACAAGGTGAATGGTTTCCTATTTTTTTCACATGCACGTGCATTTAATTATCAACCCAGGGAGCTTCATAAACTTGTGAAGAGTCAAAATTAGGTTACTACAATACCACTGGAGGTGAATCTGCTAATCCTACATTTTGGGGGGTGTTCTTGAAATGGTTTGTCAATCATTCCCGCACTCCTCAATGATTTACGTAAGAAGAACATAATTAAACCTATAGAAAATAAATCATGTATGCGTTCCTGAAAATAAATCTACTGCAAATGTTGGAATTAATAAACTAACAAAAATTCTTATGAAAGCAATAAACTAATTAAAATTAATAAACGAAAAGGAAATGGGGAAGAAATACTGGCTTGGAGTGGGCCTAGGCTCCAACATCTTCTTCCCGATCGAACACACGCTTAGAACTTCTGGAACTTTAATATATTCGTCAACACACTACAATTTATCTCTGTACGTCTAAATGGATCTTTATTTTATTTCTATATATTTCTCGAACGATCTGCATGTGTTTATATAACACACCCGCAAAACTTCTGTTACAGAAGTAGTTACAATAGTCGATCTGTCCCAGACTAAATCAAGACAGTCTGGTAAATGCAATCGATATCTGGCATTTTGTTCTAATGGCGGTGTGTTCGTTGTTTAGTTCGTGCTTTGCCTGACATTAGTAAGACATTTCTATACATTGGTGCAATCTCCAATTTAGCTCTGCATGATGTAGAGCTAGAACTGCACCAGCCGCTTTCGTCCACGTCATTCAAATTTGGTCAACGGGCAAAGAATCAGTGGCACCTTCTAGTTGTGGGGAGGCGCTTGCATTTTGCTAGTGCCTTTTGACTGTGGGGAGGTGCTTGTCTTTGGTTGGTGCCTTTCGGTTGTAGGGAGGTGCTCATATTCGATTGGTGCCTTTCGACTGCAAGGAGGCACTCGTATTCAGTTGGTGCCTTCCGACTGCAGGGAGGCACTCGTATTCAGTTGGTGGCTTTCGACTGCAGGAGGCGCTCGTATTCTCTTCATTAACCCTCAATGAAATAAAGTGCCAAGTCCATCAAAAGGACCTCGACCGTTCCAAATCTAACTAAATCAACTGCAATTCCACAAAACATACTAAAAACACACAAATTAGATAACACATAATTATATCAAATATCTATATAATCATTCATAAAAGTACGCAATCCTTATTATACAGCCGCATATTGATCAAAGAAATATGTACAAAATATGAGAATTTTTGGTGCTTATCATCTCCCCATGCCTAACATATGCCATGCCCTCGTGGCATCCAAGATACAGGTAGCCCTCTGACTTTTCATTGTCGCCATCTCTTGGAGGATTCTACTGCACCTGCGGCCCGAGTCTGTCTTTTCATGCCGACATTTGAAGGTGTGGTTCACCTTTGCCTATGGGAAACTATGGCTGTCAATTGTCCTCTTCTTGTTATAGCCTCTACTGGTGGTGGTCTAGCCAGCGTTGTTCCTGCCGATTGAAATGCAGCTTCGACAGCTTGCCAGAGGTCGACGTCTGGAGGTTTGACCACTACCAGAGGGATATCCGAGTTATCCCCTCTAGAAGGCACTACTTGGGCCTTGTATAATCCGACCACTTCAGGGGTAAGCCCTGCATTCTCCTTTGCAATCACAACGGCCTCCAATTGTGGGCCATATACTCCCCACTATTCCAAGTACATCCTCATCATGAAAGGACACCCTCGGGATGAACCATAGATGTCCCAAAACTAGCTGTCTTCTTTCGAATTGACGCAGATTCCAGAATCTCCTTTTACCCTCGAGGATGCCTTCTTGGACTCCTTGGATGCTTTCATTTCATTGCACTGCTGCTTAAAATATTTTTGCCTTTTGGAAAATGGCTGCATGTCCCATTCTTCCTCTTTGGAGTCGATGAAGGTCACTTTTGCCTTCTATCAAGCCGTCCTGGGCCTCTTTGCCTTGGATTCTATAGAAAATGCGACAGCTTGGACATGGGTCTCTCCTTTCTCCTTCGGGGACTTCTCCTTACTCTGAAGGATCGGTTGTGCTACTATCTCTGAGGGTGATCCTTCGTTCGCTTGTCTACTTGGTGTCGACCCCTCAGGCTCTTCTCCTTCTTCAATCCTAGGGAGGTCCTCCTTATCCTCTGGTCTTATCTGTTGCTGGAGACCTTCGTCCTGCTCTGTGTCACTCATGACAATGATAGGGGACATGGTAGGACTTCTTTTATTTTCACCCCTAAAAATAGAGGAATCCTCCCCTGCATCCTGGCTGCTTTTTCAGGCGTTCGATTGAATCTCCCCCGAAGAGAATACTCATTTGACGGATGTGGGAGAGTTCATCGGCACTTCTTCTACTCAATCAGTCTGAGTGGATGCCTCCTATCTTGTTGTTCCTTTATATTGGAGCATTTGATTTTCCTCCTACAACTGCCAGACCAGCTGCTCGAGCTGAGCAATTCACCTATCTCTTTCCTCCAATTCCCTTTTATGCTAGTTCTAGAAATCTTCCAAAATCTGCTATGCCATCCAGCAATCGGTTTGCCATTCGAGTGCCTCCTCCAAGGCCGCATCGATCTAGTCGTTACTCCTAGAAGTTCCTTCATTCTATGGGCTCTGATTCATTAATTCTCAGAGGGTTTGGGCAGCAACATCTATCTTCAGGTCAATCTGTCCTTCCTCTATCGAGAGGAATCACCACAGATGTTTCCTCTTGGGGATTGGTTCGTCCTCACCACCAGCAAGTGGTGCTCCTTCCTCCTCATACTCGGGCACTGGGGAATGCCCTCTATCCTCTATGTCTTTGGGCATCGGTGACTACTCTGCTCCTCTTGGAAAATAGGGCAATGCTAATTGCCTGATGTTTTTTATCTCCTCTGTAGGGGATGCTTCATCTTGCCCTAATTCGACAATCGCATTGTGTTGCTCTATTTGGCTGCCATCTTCCTCTGTGTCGTGGTTCTGTCCTTGTGCTTCTGCATGGCGGACCAATGCCGATATCAGCCCATGGTGGGCTAAGGTGGACGGTACCCCCTTCTGGTATCGAGCCGCTTCATATTTTAGAGCATTCGCCAGGTAGAAAGGTATGTTTAATTTCCTCCCATGCACTAGGTGATTGATGAAGTGCACATGATTAATGTGCGAGATGGGTATACTTTCCTGTGCATGTGAAAAATTGAGCAATCTGCTTGAACATCTTTCGCATATTCATGGGGAGACTATTTTTGAGTAACCCCTCCCTATCTATCTGCACATTTCCTCCTGGCAACAGTATTTCGATGTATAGTTTTAACACTCCACCCTTGTATGTACATTCCCTCGTGAGAGGCAATCTAGTCACCTGTGAGATGAACTTAGGGGTGACTAGAATTTCCACCCCTCATACTTGGGCCGCATCACCCCTCAAAGAGGTGGAGAATTCTCTAACTGCCTCCACGTCTTGTCCCTGACTGACCAGGGTGTAGTATTCGAGCCACCCCTCGGCTTCGAATTGGGTCTTCACTACTCCTCTGATCCCATCAGTATCACTGGGTTCATTCTTCTTGATCGCATGGTTCTTGGACCTTCCTCCTATGGCACATTTTGCTGCTGTATATTTTTTTTTGTCCTTCCTACTTTAGGAAGGTGCCTTCTTATAGAAAAGACGCCTAACCCTAGCAGTTATGGAAGACACCCTATCATTGGCATGCGATTCCGGCTATGGGGGGATACGATCTCTATGATGACGGTATCTTTTTTGGTACTACGTATTTATAAATAATTATATAAATGATTTGATTTAGTATGCACGTACCTAATTCGTTGTTCCAGTCGTCGTGGTAGCCACTAATTTGCTGACTTGTGACACGAGGGAGAGGTATGGTCCTTTGATGCCGCTCATTTGTGCGATGCTTCATTCTGCTCGAGGCATCCGATAGATGTAAATTTTGCATGTAGGAGGCATTCTTTGGTACCTTTCCCATGTGGATGGTGTCCTTGTAGCACCTTTTCGATGTTATCGATGCTCTTCTTCAAACGAATGCGCCTTTCGGTGCTACGAGGTACCTCTGATTGGTGGGAGGTGCTTTTGCCTGCATGTGTCTTCCCAATGTGGGAGGTGCCTCCTTCTGGTTCGTGCCTTCCCAATGTTGGAAGGCGTTCATCTTGATGAATGTGCCTTCCTGATGTTGGAAGGCATATTCGACTGGATGAATGTGCCTTCCTGATGTTGGAAGGCATCTCGGCTAGATGAATGTGCCTTCTTGATGTTGGAAGGCGTCTCGGTTGGATGAATGCGCCTTCTTGATGTTGGAAGGCGTATTCGGTTGGCTTTTTTTTTTTTTAAGACTTGGTGCCTTCCTGCCACGGAAGGCGCCTACATATGTATTTTTTTTTAATAGAACTTCTGAATGGATGGAAGGCGCTGTCTTCCAATTTGGCGCCTTTTAGATGTAGTAAGGTGCCTTATTATGGATGGGCACATTTTGGGTGCAGTAAGGCACATTCTTGTGGACTTGGCACCTTCTTCTGGATGTAGTAAGGCGCCTTCTTCTGGATGGGCACCTTTCAGGTGTAGTAAGGCACCTTCTAGATGTAGTAAGACGCCTTCTTCTGGATGGCGATTTGACTGGAAAAAGGGTGATCAAGCCTTCCCAGTTTTTCATGCTGCCCAGATTCTACCAACGAGCCGGTGTCGAAATGCTGAGCCGAATCAGGCCTGGTTTCCCAGATACCTATCCCTCATGCTGTCAGGTCCTCCACCTACAAAAAGCAACTAAAAAATAAAGGAAAATAAATGCAGTTAGATGCGTTCTGTGCATGTTATGCCCTGGATTAGGATGCCTGCAACTTTCATGCGGGTGTCGTCCCTGCAAAAACACACATTACAAAAAAAATCCTATATTAACTAAAAAATTTTGGGTGAGCACTTTCGTACCCACCATTTCACCTGTGAGAGTTCGGTCTAGATCTAGCAAGATGGGGTCTCCCCCACGCCTACTCTGGATTCTACCTGTAATGTTTTGGACGTATTATAGGGGCGTAGTCGGTGGCCATTGACTGTGAACATGGTGTTGCTATCGTCAATTGTATTAACGCGCACCACCTCATTCCTAATGAGCTCTGCCACCTCATACGGCCCCATCCACCTCTACATAAGTTTGCCCTTCCTTTCCTAGAATCGGGAATCGTACAACAGTACCCATTCCCCTACCTGGAACTCCTTCAGCTTGATGTGGTTATCATGCCACTTCTTTATCTACTTTTGTATAATCTCTGTCCTCTGCAAAGCATCCAGTCAGATTTCATTCAGCTAATCTAGCTGGCGAATCCTCTATTTTTGGGCTTTGTCCAAGCTCAAATTTAATTCTAAAGCTGTCCTCAGAGTTTTGATTTCGAACTCGATGGGCATCATCGCATTTTTTCCATAGACCAATTGGAAAGGTGTGCATCCTGTGGTGGATTTCCACGTGGTGTTGTATGCCCAAACTGCCTTCGGCAACCGTGTGGTCCAATATTTCTTATGTTGCTGCATGATTTTGCTCAGGATGTTTTCTATCTCCCTGTTTGTCACTTCTACTTGCCCGTTCGCCTACGAATGGTAGGGCGTGGTTTTATTGTGCCAAACTCTATACTGCTCCATCAGCTCCTCAATAAATTTGGAGGTGAATTGGGGCCCTTGGTCTGTTGTTATCTCCCGAGGAACCCCAAATCATATGAAAATATGGACAAATAAGAAATCGACGACCATTCTTTCTTTTGAGTCCCTTAATGCCTGCACTTCCACCCATTTGGTGATGTAATCCGTGTAGACCAGAATAAACCTCCTTCCCATCGAAGGTGGATTAAATGGTCCCACGAAGTCCATGCCCCATTTCAAAAGGTTCTAGGTGTACTTTGGGCTACAGGGGCATTTCATCTTGATGGGTTGGTCTACCCATCCTCTGGCACTCATCACACTTACTGGTATACACTGTCGCATCCTTGAACAGAGTGGGCCAAAAATACCTAGCCTACAAGATTTTGTAGGTAGTTCATTTCCCTACAAAGTGTCCTCTGCATGGCTCATCGTGACATGCCTTGAGCACTTCTAAAAACTCCTGTTCTGCTATGCATCTTCTTATAATTTGGTCCCGTCCTATTTTAAATAGGAGACCATCCATCCAAAGGAATGATGCGCTCTTCTCTATGACCGCCTGCTTTTCTCGATAGGAGAGAGCAGGTGAGGTCCTTCCGATGGCCAAGTAATTGGCTATGTCTGCGTACCATAGAGTTTGTTCACTAATAGCAAACAAATGTTCATCTAGAAACTGATCTTCCATTGCTTCATTATCCGTTGGTATCAATCTAGATAGAAAATTTGCCACGATGTTGTCCTTGCTCGGTTTATCGACTATAGTGACGTCGAATTCCTGCAATAGCAATAGCCATCTGATAATTTTGCCACCAATGGCCGACTTGCTCATTAGATACCTGATAGTCGCATGGTCTGTATGGATGACCTTGTATCATGTTATATAGTGGCAGAATTTGTTTATTGCATGGACAACTACGAGGAATTATTTTTCTATCACTGTATAGTTGAGCTCTGCTCCCGCCAAGTTTTTACTGACATAATAGATGGCGTAAAATTCTGTCATCTTTTTTCCCGAGGACTGCTCCGGTCGCACCGTTAGATGCATCACAATAAATATGGAATGGTATGACCCAATTCGGTCCTCTCAATACCGATGTAGATATCAATTTTTCTTTTAGCAATTGGAACGCTTCTTCGCAATCTCTTGTCCAATTGAACTCTACGTCCTTAGAAAGTAGGGTGTGTAGTGGTTTGGCAATCTTACTAAATTCGATGATAAATCATCGGTAGTACCCAGTTGATCCAAGGAAACTTCTTACCTCCTTCTGTGTTCTGGGGCTGGGTAGGTCTCTGATGACCTTGATCTTCCTCTTGTATACTTTTATTCCTTTCGTAGAGAGGTGGTGTCCCAACACGATGCCTTCCTGCATCATCATAAAACATTTTTCATTACTTAGGGACAAATGATTTTCCTTGCTCCTGTCGAGCACTCTTTCCAGATTTGTAATTGCCCCCTCGAAGGTTTCTCCATAGACGATGAAGTCATCCATGTATACTTCCACCCCGTTTCCTATCATATCAGAGAATATGCTAAGCATCGCCCTTTGAAAGGTGGCCGGTGCATTGCACAGTCCAAAAGGCAATACCTTATAGGCAAACGTTCCCCATGGACAGGTGAATGTTGTTTTATCTTGATCTTCTTCCCCTATTTGGATCTGGTTGTAACCACTGAAATAGTCCAGAAAGGAGAAGTATTTTCTTCCTGAGAGTGTGTCTAACACCTGATCGATGAATGGGAGCAGGAAGTTGTCTTTCTTAGTCACCTTGTTCAATGCCCAGTAGTCCACGCAGATCTGCCATTTCCCGTTCTTTTTGGGGACCACCACTAATGGTGATACCCATTCACTGTCAAAAATCGGATATATGAATTCGATAGCCAGAAGTTTGTGCAGTTCTTCTCTTACAATGTCTTTCATTGCTGGGTTCATCCTTCTCTATGGTTGCCGACTAGGAGTTGCCTGGTCATCTAAATAAATCCGATGGGTACATATTTCCGGGCTGATGCCATGCATATCTGTGTAGTCCCATGCAAATGCTTGCTGGTGTTTTACCAGAAGCTCTTCCAATTTTTCTAGCTGTGTGGGCGTCAACCTGCTGTTGACGTTTAATATCCTCCCTGGCCCAACATGTATTTGTCGGATGTGCTGATCTTGGGCACCAGTCAACGACGATCAAGGTGTGGGGGTGGACGATTCTCCATGGAGAAATTCTATGATAGCACCATCCTCCTCCTCTTCTACTGCCTCCTCCAAGGTCATCACCAGTTGGATTATGTACAACTCTGTAGTTCCATGCTCGATGATCCTGGGTTCTTCTATTGAGTCCATAGACTGAGCTGGTGATGAAATGGTAAGCCTTTTGACATTTTGCCCATTGGAGATGGTCATTAGCCCATCTTGGCAGCTGATGTAAGCGTCAAATGTTGCCAGCCATGGCCTCCCCAAAATGATCAGGTAACCGCCAGCCTGGTCTTGGTTTGCAAAACTAAAAAATTGGTTGGATATTCCCATGCACTGATTGTTACGATCACATCTTCTAACATCCCTTTTGATGACACGGTTGATCGATCGACTAACTGCAGCACTGTCGTGGTTGGCTTCAGGTTCATGAGCTGCAGCCTCTGCATGGTCTCTTGAGGCATCATGTTGATGGCTGCCCCGAGGTCAACCAATGTGTTGGACAAGGAATGTCCTCCAATTTTTACGGTCAACACTGGGCTGCCTGGATCTGTATACTTCGAATGACATGTTCCACCCATCATTAGATCTGCCAGTTTACCCATGACGTTGATAGTCTGGGTAGCTTTTCATCTCGGTCTCCTTAGACACATTTCTCTAATTGCCTTGGTGTAAATGGGGACATCTCGAATTGCTTGAAATAATGGATTGTCATCATGAGATTCTTCAAGCTCGACAAGATGTTGAATTTTGGCTGTGTTGTTTTTCTTTGTTCCTACAGCTGGCTAGGAAATGGAGCCTCCACTCTCTCAAGTGCTTTTCCCTCTTCTACCAGAGGTGTCTCCTCTATTTCTTCCTCCTCTTCTACCAGTGGAGGTGTCTCTACTATTTCTTCCTCCTCTTCTACCAGAGGTGGTGTCTCTACTCCTAGCTGCCTACCTAATATAAGCTGAATATTGTACATATGATACATATCACCTTCTACATTGTATGCCATATGATTTACTCTATTGTTCGGGTTTGTTGTTGGTTGTGCTGGTAGCTGTGCAGGTCTCACTACTGGAAATGCTGGTAAGTTCTGTTGGATGTGAGCAGGCGCTACACTCTGTGGAGTCTGATTCCATGCATTATGGCCTCTCCACTATTGCCTAGGATATGGATATGGCATCCATGGCTGTTGATTTGGAAATGTTGTTGGGGGTGCGTTAGTCCAGGGTGATGGTCCCCACCACCCCATATTAGGTGGTTGAGGGGGTCCTTGGTGCATGTATGGCCCTCCCCCATATGATGGCATTCCGATTGGTATATTCCCCGTGGGGGCTGTGGCCAACTCTTCCTATTGCCTATGAAGTAGGCCTCCGTGCTCTCAGTCACTTCTTGGTTATTGGGCAGTTGTGGGCATAATCGTGTTTTATGATTCAACCTACAAACTGCGCATACTCTGACCTTGTTTTCTGGACATGCATTCTTTGCATGCCTTCCTCTACATTTTGGGCAAAAATAGGCTAATGCTGCATCATTTTCTTGTTTCTTCTTTTCTAATAGCAGCGTATCCATCTGCAGTGCTAAAGATGAGAGCATTTCACTCTTCAAATCCTCCAGCATGTTGCCTATTTCTATTTTGGTGACTGAAGTAGTCGCCTTCATGGTCCTGGCGATGATTTTGCCTCACCTTCTCGAGTATTTCTGGCATAATTTCCGAATGTCGTCCATAGCATGCTGATAGACATCACCTCCAGAGATCATGTTGAGAGCCTCCAATGACTCATTGGTAAGTCCCCTTAAGAATATGCTTTTGAGGGACTTATCAAATAGCTTCGAGTGAGGGGACCATTGAAGATTAAAATTGAATCTCTCCCAATACTCCTCGAGAGACTCATCTTCTCTTTGTGTCATGCTCAGGACCTCCTCCCTGGAGTCTCTTACTCTCCCAAAATCTTGATATTGCTCTAGAAAGAGCTTCTTCATCTAGTCCCAGTGGTGATGTGTTTGTCTCCCAGACCGATGAACCATCATAGAGTCTGCATCGTCTAATGTAGAAGGAAATAATTTCAACTTCTGCGTGTTTGATTTATAATCCACGAGACACTGCACAAAACATCAAACTTGAATAAAAATATGTCAGGGTCCTTAGTCGGGTGTCCTCTGAAGGACGGAAGGTGAGCAGGGGATATATTTTTCATTTTGGTATCTCCTACTCCCTCCTCTATTGGGAAACTAAAGCCAGATGAGACTTCATCATTATCTACCATTTTTTTGAGAGATGTGGTTTCTAGTGCATCGTTTATGGCCTTCCGGTCGTTTAAAACTTTCTGAGTCAATGCTCTAAGGTTGTCTGGTGAGATCATCTGATCCTCCATAGCCTTCCACAACAGGGTTTCCTCTATAGGAGTCCTATTAAACAGGGGATTTATGATGATTCATTCATCCCCTTGTTGATGGGATGAGGTGGCACTTTGCACAAAGTGCGGCTCCTCACTCCAATGGACTGCTGGTAGGTCGGGCGAGTCTAACTCAAATCCAAAATGATCGGCTGACTCAGGTCCTGATGGATTAGTTCTTATAAAGCGATCATCAGGTCCTCTTCTTCTCGAAGAACTCATACAAGGTCATATGGAAGGTTTCAAGGTATTGTAAGTAATCTAATTAAGATGCTTCCCCGACAACGACACCAAAATGTTGCAGGCCAAACAAGGTGAATGGTTTCCTATTTTTGTCACATGCCCGTGCATTTAATTATCAACCCAGGGAGCTTCGTAAACTTATGAAGAGTCAAAATTAGGTTACTACAATACCACTGGAGGTGAATCTACTAATCCTACATTTTGGGGGGTGTTCATGAAATGGTTTTTCAATCATTCCCGCACTCCTCAATGATTTACATAAGAAGAACATAATTAAACCTACAAAAAATAAATCATGTACGTGTTCTTGAAAATAAATCTACTGCAAATGCTGGAATTAATAAATTAACAAACGTTCTTATGAAAGCAATAAACTAATTAAAATTAATAAACGAAAAGGAAATGAGGAAGAAATACTAGCTTGGAGTGGGCCCAAGCTCCAGCATATTCTTCCCGATCGAACATGCACTTAGAACTTTTGGAACTTTAATATATTCATCAACACACTACAATTTATCTCTGTATGTCTAAATGGATCTTTATTTTATTTCTATATATTTCTCAGAATGATCTGTGTGTGTTTATATAACACACCCGTAAAACTTCTATTACAGAAGTAGTTACAACAATCAATCTGTCCCAGACTAAATCAAGATAGTCTGGTAAATGCAATCAACATCTGGCATTCTGTTCTAATGGTGACATGTTCATTGTTTGGTTCATGCTTTGCCTGGAATCAGTAAGACGTTTTGATACGTTGGTGTAATCTCCAATTTAGCTCTGCATGACGCAGAGCTGGAATTGCACCAGTCGTTGTCATCCACGTCATTCAAATCTGGTCAACGGGCAAAGAATTAGTGGTGCCTTCTGGTTGTGGGGAGGTGCTTGCCTTTTGCTAGTGCCTTTTGATTGTGGGGAGGCACTTGTATTTGGTTGGCGCCTTCCGGTTGCAGGGAGGCACTCGTATTCGATTGGTGCCTTCCGACTGCAGGGAGGCACTCGTATTCAGTTGGTGCCTTTGGACTACAGGGAGGTGCTCATATTCAGTTGGCACCTTCTAACTGTAGGGAGGCACTCGTGTTCTCTTCATTAACCCCCGATGAAATAAAGTGCCAGGTCCATCAAAAGGACCTCGACCATTCCAAATCTAACTAAATCAATTGCAATTCCACAAAACATACTAAAAACACACAAATTAGATAACACACATAATTATATCAAATATCTATATAATCATTCATAAAAGTATGCAATCCTTATTATATAGCCACATATTGATCAAAGAAATATGTACAAAATATGAGCATTTCTGGTGCTCATCACACTCCAGCTTCAACAACTATCCAACAATAGATAGAACCTACAGATCTGCATATACACAAAAAAAAATAGAGATTAGTAATACCTGTAAGGGCTCCACACCGTGAGACCCTCATATATCAGTAAATCCTAGCTATTAATAAATTAAATGGCATATGAAAATCTATAGATCACGTAATAGAATAAAAACTAATATGATTTACGTTGCTTACAATGATGATGCTTCATTGTAGATCTGTTGGTGTGATGTCTTAACTTTAGTAGTAGATGTGGCATAGCAAGTCAGTAGTGCATTGATGATGATGGTAGGATCTGGTGGGCGTCTAGAAGGATTTGGTGTGAGCTTCGTAGAATCTAGTGCACACTTGTGGGATATGACAAGCTCTGATGAGTGCCTAGCAAGCTTTGCAATGAGCTTCATAGGCTTTGGAGAGCACTTGTGGGTAAGGATTAAATTTGTAGAAGCAGATCACAGGGTATGAGAAGGATCGATGGATGGGGGATAATGACGACAATGGGGGATGGATGCAGAGGTGGCTGGAATGGTGAAGTCCTATGGCAAGCTAGGGTTTTGGATCTTCAAGGCTCTATAACATTATGCTTCACAGGGTCTTCTTTCACTAATCTCTCTATGTGCGAATATCTTCCAAGGTATTCTAGGGTTTAGGCATTTTTACATGCCTTTACTTATAATCCAACCTTAGGGTTTCTTAGGGTTTTAGTTCAACACTTTAGATCATGTGGCTAAGATTAAATCACATCCTAGGGTTGGGATTGCATTTTATATGTGGCATGGATTAATGAATATGGACGGTGGATATTATATTAGATTAGATGGCTGTGGTAAATTGGGTTTATAAATACATATTTTATAAAAAATATATTATAATATAATATAAAATATTATATTAAATATAAAATAATATTAAAATAAGCCCAATTGGGTTAGGAAATGGAGGGAAAGGTGGATGTGGGCCAAATAATGGCGAGAAAGGTGGAATTGGGCCAAATAATTGGTGGGAAAGGTGTATGGTGGACAAGTGGGTGGTGGGATGGTTAGGATGGAGGATTAATGGCTGCAATTTGGTGTCTACAAAGTTCATAGATGACACTCATCTCCAATCATCCATATCCTCCAACTCAACTAGTTGAACCATTGATACCCACAATCATTGTGGATACTCTTTCTTGAGGGTGAGGTCTATGATAAATCCAACACTATGAAGAACACAAGCTTCTATTGAGAGGGGGGTGAACAATATAATACCACTTTTTAATTTTCTTTCCCAATCAATATTATGCAATGTATAGATAGCAATATCAATAGCAGTAATCAAAGCAATGCATAAATCACCACACACAATAAAGACACCAAAATTTATGTGGTTCACCCAATGTGGGCTACTCCACAGAGAAAATATTTCACTAAAATTTTCTCAATCAATATCTTGGGAATCCTTTCCCTATTACAATATTTATGGATCTCTATCCAAAGGAGACACAAATCCCCTAATCAAAGTTTATGGGTCTCTATCCATAGGAGACACCAATCTCCTAACTCTGCTCTGGATAGTGATCCTCTAGAAGACCTCTGCCTCCACTGACCTTAGAAAATGGAACTCTATCCATAGAAGAAACTTGTCTTCCCTACTCTGGCTAGAGATATCTATCCTCAACTTTGTCACCTCCAAAGCTTTGTCTTAAATATATACTAAAAATAGTACTTCGATATAGCACAAATATATCCTTAATATTCATCTCTGGTCTGGCACAAACCTATCCTCAAATCTGCACCAAACTCTGTCCTCGAATTTGTACTAAATGTAGTCCTTCGGTCTAGCACAAATCTATCCTCAGTATTTGTCTTCAATCCTTAAATCAAAGTTTGACTCGATCTCAAATAAAATCTGTTGGATCTGCCCCAAACCTTAACTCAAGGTTTGAATAAATCAATAAATCAACTTTGCTTTCAAATATTCTCAAAGACTTGTCTCAAATTTGCCTTGTAAGCTTCCATAAAATCTCACACCAATTTGTCCTCAAGTCCTATCTAGAACTTGTCCAACCTTCTCAATAAGTTCTCACAAGAACTTATTGAAATTTGCTCTCAATATGTATTGTAAGCTTCCACAAAAGCTTACCCAAATATGTCCACAAGTCTTCTCAAAGACTTACCTCAAATCTGCTCAACAAGTCCACACTAGAACTTTTCCAATATCATAGAAACATAAAGAGAATTGTTAGAGACTCAATATGCTCTATACTCATCACAATGCTCAATTAATTTCAATCACTCTTTTAGAAACATACAAATAATTGTTAGAGACTCAATATGCTTCACATTCACCTCAATGCTCAATCACTTTCAATCACTCTTTCAAAAACATACAGAGAATTGTTAGAGACTCAATATGCTTCACAATCACCTCAATGCTCAATCACTCTTTCAAAAATATACAAAGAATTGTTAGAGACTCAATATGCTTCACAATCACCTCAATGTTCAATCACTTCCTCAAATCAATTCAGAATATAGAATATTTTATTTTATAGAACTTGAACAATCACTTCACACATCCACTTGACTAGGCTCAACTAACTCTACTCAATGAATCACTCAATGAAACAATCCTTGCTTACAAAACCTAGTACAAGCATATGAACCTTCACTCAAAATATTTCCAACATTGCTTATCAACCAATCTCACATAACAATCATACTCATGTTCTTTTCAAACCCTAGTTCAAGTTCTTCATTCAACAAATGGCTTCAACAATAATGCTTATAAAACAAGGTGTTAACAACTTTTTATTCCAAAAAAACTTGAAGTATTAACTCAACACACTCAATAAGGAGACCTACTTAAGTACTTTTCACTCCAAACTTGTTTTCTAGAAAACCAACCAATCAACTCAACTATGGAAGAATATGCCCATACCTTTTTCTTGATGATGAAGGAACCTCAAAAATCTGCCACAACCACAAACACTTTTTTGCCAAGATCAAAGAAGTTATAAGGTGATAAATTCTCTCAAAGATACAATGTAAATATCAAAACCTACATACACCTTATTACTCCATCTTAAAGAAATAATCCATCAACAATAATTGACCAAATACACCTTACTCTTCTCAATATTGCAATAATTGATTAAGTCACTTTACCAAATATATGCAATAAATCAATTTTTAATTCCCTAAGGTAAAAAAAATATTACCCTAGTAAATTTCCATTTACCACTTAGGTAAATATCATAACCAATTTACCCCTTATCTCTCCCTAACCTTAGCAAAGCAAAGAATAATTTTTATTTCTATTAACAACTCTTATCTCTCCACAACCTTAGCAACTTAATCAAAAATTAAATAAAAAATATAAAAATATTTTTATATCTCCCACTCCGTGTTTCGTAGGATGCAATATTGCACTCTCTCCCTTGCTAGAACCTTGGCTATGGCTTGCTAGCCATGTGAGCCAAGTGCTCACGTGCCCACTAAAAGCGTAGAAGGCACTGTAATATTTCATCGAATCCTTTAGAGTCCTTGGCTCCCTTCTCCTCTTGCCACGTAATGTGTTCCATGCGTTCCTTTCTCACTGAATGCACGAGACTTTTATTTGCTAGTCCTTCGCACTTTATCCATGAATCTTAGCATGATTTTCGGTGCAAAAATAATCAGAGGAAAATAAAAAATTGGTTTTGAACTTAGGCAAAGGTTTAAATACCTTTTGCCTTCCAAATATTGCACATTGGTGGTGTATTAAACTTGGACGTCGGTACCTTTGTAATATGCATAATTAATTTATAAATCATTTAAATTCTATTTAGAATTTAAATTTTATAAATTAACTTTGTAACCTTTGGCTTTATAAAAATTAAAGCCTCCTTGGGGTTAAATAAAAACTTTTTTGTTGCTCATAATGATTTAATAAAAAATTATTTTGCCACCATGGTTTTAATAAAAACCCTTTATTTTTGCCTCACATAATATAAAAATAATATTATGACATATTTTCAATCAACCTCTCGCATTATTCCTTTTGACCTTTTGACCTTTTGACATCAACTGTAGCTTATTCCTTGACATCAATAACAACTTCGTTCCTTGACATCAATGAAAACTTTGAATCAAAATGTCCAAAAATCTCCCCCTTTGTCATTGATGGCAACCCAAATTATTTTTACCAAAAACTTAACCTTTTCTTTGTTTTGCTCCCCCGAAGACATTGCTCCCCCTGGCTCAATGCTCTCTTCAAATATCTCCTCTTTACTCAAATACCAAATATCTCCCCCTTACTCAAATCTCTCACCATTTGACATCAATGGAAAAGGGTCACATTTGGGGATCGGGGCTAAGAATGAGTCTCTTAGCTTAGGCCCTCTCACACCTCCTCTTGAGGTGGTTAATTTTGGGGTGGAAGTATTTATACTCCCAGAAAGCACTGGTCTTTACATTTATCCTTTTTCTTCTTATCTGATCCTTATGATTCCTCTGACCGTTCCTTTCCATGTCCATGTTCCTATCCATATTCATTTTCTTGTTCATGTTCCTGTTCTTGTTCATGTTCATATCCATGTTCCTGTTCCTGTTCATATACATATCCCTTTTCTTGTTCCTATTCCTATTCCTGTTCATACTTGATTTTAAAATATCTATTCTACACCACTTTGTTGTGTGTCCATTATTATTGCACTTATAACACTTAATGTTATTATTACTTGGAGGTGCAAATATCTTAGGATTTCTCCTAGTGAGGCCATATCCTTTTCTATCATGAACCCTTCAATTCATTGCCTTGTGACCAAAATGATTACATGAGTAGCAATACCCATGGAAAAGCTGTCTGCTCCCATATTCTTCTCTTTCATATGTCCTACACTATGAAGCCATGTGTCCAAAATCATGACATGAGAAACACCTTCCATTGAAATTTCCTTGTCTTCACCTCATTGTGACCTATTCTAATTTTTGTTCCATCTATTTCTTCTTTGTGCATTGTTCCTATCCTTTTTGAACTTTCTATTGTCCAACTCATCCTTAGATGTCTCACTTTCTCTTACACTGTCTTCTTTCAAAGTTTCTTCTTTTGAAGTTTCTTCTCCTTTAGAACTTGAGGTTGATGTTGGCAATTTTGGGTACCTTGGGTACATTACCTTTGCTCAAAGTTTAGATGTTGTCATTGATGTCAAGAAGTTCTTGAAGCAATTTGATTTGTTGTCAAAGCATGTGTTTTGATGAAGGTTTCAGTTTGAACAGTGAGTTTCCAAGAAGATCAGAGTAGCCCAATTGCAAAAGATCAAGAAAAAGACAAGTAAGAAAAAGTATGCAGGCGGCTAGAAAAACTGTCGTAATTTCGTGACATGTTTGAGGAGAGAGAAAGTTCTGGAAAAACTGTCACGATTTCGCAACATGCTGAAAGGCAGAGACGAAGCAGGCAAAACTGTCACGATTTTGTGACATGTTGGCAAAGAAGAAGAGCAAGATGGAAAGTGTTGCGATTTCACGACATGTCGCATTTTTGCGACTCGAAAAGTGTAGGAAGGCAGAGAAGGAAAAGTGTCACGATTTCGTGACATTCTGTAAAGAAGGCTGTACGGACGAGAAAGTGTCACGATTTCATGACATGTTGCAGAAGAGAAAGTCCGCAGTGTGAACTGTTGTGATTTTGTGACAAGATTGAAGAGAGCGAAAGTGATTCAGGAACTATCATGATTTTGTGACATGATGCAAAGTTCCAAGTAAGGGCTGTCGCATTTTCGCGACATGCTGCAGAGGTCGAGTTGAGGACTCTCATGATTTTGTGACATGCTGCAGAAGCTTGAAATGGGAACTATTGCGATTTCATGACATGCAACAAAGGGAAGAGCCTGAAAGGAGAAGTGTCACAATTTCGCGACAAGCTACAAAAGAAAGCGTACGAAAGCCAGAAGTGTCACAATTTCATGACAGGCAGTAGAGAAAGCGTATGGAAGCCAAAAGCATCATGATTTCATGATAGGTTGCAGGAAAAACTTGTAGAAGTTGAAAGCATCACGATTTCACGACAGGATGAAAGAAAAATGTACGGATGTAGAAAGTGTCACGATTTCACGACAGGCAGAAGTGAAGAAGCCAACAGGATGAAGATGTCACAATTTTATGACATGTCACAGTTTCGCGACTCTAATAGGAGAGAGACTGTACGATGTTAGTAATGTCACGATTTCATGACAAAAGCAAATAAGAAGGCCATAAATACAGAAGGGTCACGATTTCATGACAGAAGTGAAGATGACATCAGCAAGAGGCAAAAGTGTCACGATTTCATGACAGAAGCACAAAGGAAGTCGACAAAGGCCAAGGTGTCATGATTTCATGACAGCAGGCTAAAGAAGGTGTATGATAGGTGAAAGTGTCATGATTTCATGACAGAAGCAGAAAGGAAGTCGACAAAGGTCAAGGTGTCACAATTTCGTGACAACAGGCAAAAGAAGGTGTACGATAGGCAAAGGTGTCACAATATCGTGACATGTTGTAGTTTTGCGCCAGAAGCTACAAAACCAGAGGTGATTGAAGGATAGTGTTAAATTTGAGCCGACAGAGTTAAATCTAGGCCGACGCAGCTTAGGGTTTTGCAGTCGACGTAGTTTAAGGATTACAGTCGACTGAGTTTGAGAGTTTTTGATCATGAAATTTTCTCTATAAAAGGAGGGCTATTTCGAGATTGAAGGCATTGAATGCATATATCAAAATTGTGATGTTAAGTCCATGGTGCACAAAGAGCAATGGTGTCAGATCGATCAAAGTGTGCGTTCAAAGTGTGATTCATAGATAGAGTGCAGGGGAGAAGTTTGATCGAGTGCTGTTGTGTTTTTGTAGAAGTACATAAGTTGATCGAGTGCTGCTGTGTTTGTGCATTTAGTGCAAAAGTTGGTTTCGACCAAGTGCAGTTATAATAGACCAGACAGATATTTGAGGACAGACCTATGCCAAATCGAAGGACTGTGTTTTGTGCAGGCCAAAGAACAGAGGAAGTGGATAGACTTGTGCTAGACCGAAGGATTGTGTTTGGTGTAGACCAAAGAAACAAAATCAAGGACTTTTGTGCTAGACCGAAGGACTGTGTTTAGTGCAAATTTTAGGACCGACTGTGCGGTAATAGAGTTGAGGACAGAGATCTCCAGCCAGAGCAGGGAAGACAGGTGTCTTCTGTGGATAGAGTTCCACTTGCTAAGGGCAAAGGAGGTAGAGGTTTTCTAGAGGATCACCATTAAAGAGTAGAGCTAGGGGAAGGTGTCTCCTTTGGGTTGGTGCCCATAAAATTTGTAATCGAGAAAAGTTTCTCAGAATTTGAGGTGATAAAATTTAGTGAGAAATTTTATCCGTGGAGTAGCCTGCTTTGGGTGAACCATGTAAATTGCTATGTCTATTTGTGGATGGTGTGTTGTGTATTGTTTTAATTGCTACTTTTAATTCTGCTATCTCTACACTACATAATACTATTTTGAAAGTTGAATTGAAGCAAAAATAAAAAGTGGTCTTATACTGTTCACCCCCCCTCTCAGTATAAGCTTGTGTTCTTCAATTGGTATCAGAGCTAGTGCCTTCGAAAAGTTTAACAGCTTGAAGGAAAAGCTTGCAAAGAACACAATGGACTACTCAAGTGGCAATGCAACACCTATTCTTGATGGATCAGATTTTGGACTGTGGAGTGCAAGAATGAGAGTTTATCTAATGGCACTTGGTAATGAGGTATGGGAAGTGATTGAAGATGAGTACACTATTACTGAACATGGTCTTTATACTAAAGAAGATAGGCTCATGCTTCATAGCAATTCAAAAGCCATGAATGCAATCATGAAAGGATTACAGAAAGCAGATCTCACCAAAGTTATTCACTGCAAGACAACTAGTGAAATGTGGAAACAGTTGCAGGTTGTTCATACAGGTGATGCAAATGTTCGAAAGGCCAAGTTGAGACACTTTAAAGGTATGTTTGAAAAACTCAAAATGAATTATTATGAAAATATTAGTGACTACATGCTTCGCATGGATGAGATTGTTAACTCCATGAAAGACTTAGGTCTTGAGATTGCTGAAAATGATGTGTGTGATAAGATTTTAAGATCTCTTCCTAATAGATTCAGTGAAAATATTTTTGCTATTGAGGAAGCCAAATATTTAGATAAGTTGAAAAAGGATGAGCTCCATAGTATTCTTGCAGCATTTGAGCTGAGAAATCAAGTGAAAGTTGATATCAAGAAAGAGGCAGCTTTCAAAGCTACCAAGAAATCAAAGGGCAAACAGATTCAAGAGAGTGATGAGTCTTCTAGTGATGAAGAGGCATATTACAGCAAGAAATGCAAGTTATCAAGAAAGCACAAAAGCAAGAAAAATATAAGATGTTTCAACTATGGAAAGTTTGGTCATTATGCTACTGACTATACTGTTTCCAAGAATGAAAGTGATGAAGATGTACAGGATATTAAGAGCAAGGATTCTAAAAAGCACAGGTATTACAGAAAGAACAAAGATGAGCACGACAATCAAGGAAAGATGTATTCACACAAGAACAAGAAGAGCTTCTACCTAGACAAAGCAAGTAAGTGTTCTAGCAGTGATAGTGAAAGTTCTTCTAGTGATAATGAAAATGAGATGCTGTTCATTTCAGAAAAGGAGGAAGAACCGAAACATAAATTCATTATCGTGAAATGTTTTAGATGTGGAAATTTTGGGCACCTTGAGGATGATTGCACAAATAATGAATTGGTTGCTAGTATGTATGAGGATGCTTCAAAAAATGATAAATAAGATGCATGTATGGTTTTTGAAAAGGGTAGCACCTCTAGTGATAAGAAATATGAAAAAGGCCTTGATAATTCAAAATGCAATCAAATAGAGGATCTTGAAAGTGAACTTACTAATGCTCTTAGTGTTTTGAAAAAGGAAAGAAAGAAGAATGCTAGACTCAAGGATAAGTTAGATGAATGTTGTATGGAGAGAGATGATCTTATAGAAAGTCTTGAAGTCTCTATGGCTAAGACACAAGAACTGAAGAATGAGTTAGAATCTAAGGTGCTTGAGTATAGTGAATTAAAACAGAAAATGGCTTCTTTGGAAGTGGAAACTAAAGAATACAAGGATAAGCTGTACAGGTTTCAAGATAGCTCAAAAAGGGTTAAGTCTCTCATCAAGGGTCAAAGAAAACCAACAGATAAAACAGGTCTCGATTTTGTTGAGCCGCACAAGAAACAGGTTGGGAAATCTAGCAAGAGATTTCAAAAGGAAGAGAGTTCTGATGAGGAAAGTTTTTCAGATCCTGAGTCTATGAGTGATAGATAAGTAGAAACATAAAATAGAATTATGAATGCAAAGAAGAAGTTTTCGGGACCCAAGAGGTCAAACAGAAGAATATTTCATGGCAAATGTTTTGCATGTCACATGTTTGGTCACATGGCTTCTCAGTGCATAGATCAAATGAAGAGGGTAAAAAACAATTTTAGAAGTCTTAGTTTCTTTCAAGGGTATTGTTACTCTTGCCAACAGTTCGGGCATAAGGCAATTTTTTGCAAGGCTAATTACAGGAACATGGTTAGTTATAACAGGCAGATTCAAAAAACAAGTATGCCGAACAGAAATAACTTTATTACTTGTTATAAATGCAACAATGCAGGTCACATAGCTAGACAGTGCAAAGCTGAACTTCCAAGGTACAGGAACAAGAAAAGTGGTATGAATAGGTCCATGGATCAAGGCATGGATAAGAAAAAGAATGAGAATAAGAACAAAAACAGTGACAAGAACAGAAATACGAACAAAGAATTCAAGAGAAGGCCTGAAAAGGAAATTGTAGACACTGATGATGATGAGTGTCTAATGGGAGTTTTACTCCCACCCTTGTTTTAATCACCTCATTAGGAGGTGGGGGAGGGACTAAGCTAAGAGGCTCATTCTTAGTCCCTAGCCCCAAAGGTGACCCTTTGCCATTGATGACAAAGGGGGAGAGATTTGAGTAAGGGGGAGAGATATGAGTAAGAGGGAGAGTTTCTATGTGAAGAGGAAAGCTTCAAGTTAGGGGGAGCAAAACTTCAATAGGAGATTCTCAGTTGTTAGCATAGTTGGTTTCAGTTTTAGCTCCTGAGACATGTTTTTAGTAAAGGGTTGCCATCAATGACAAAGGGGGATATTGTTGGCAATTTTGGGTACCTTGGGTACATTGCCTTTGCTCAAAGTTTAGATGTTGTCATTGATGTCAAGAAGTTCTTGAAGCAATTTGATTTGTTGTCAAAGCATGTGTTTTGATGAAGGTTTCAGTTTGAACAGTGAGTTTCCAAGAAGATCAGAGTAGCCCAGTTGCAAAAGATCAAGAAAAAGACAAGTAAGAAAAAGTATGCAGGCGGTTGGAAAAACTGTCACGATTTCGTGACATGTTTGAGGAGAGAGAAAGTTTTGGCAAAACTATCATGATTTCGTGACATGCTAGAAGGTAGAGACAAAGCAGGAAAAACTATTGTGATTTTGCGACATGTTGGCAGAGAAGAAGAGCAAGATGGAAAGTGTCACGATTTCACGACATGTCGCATTTTCGCGACTCGAAAAGTGCAGGAAGGCAGAGAAGGAAAAGTGTCACGATTTTGTGACATTCTGCAAAGAAGGTTGTATGGATGAGAAAGTGTCACGATTTCGTGACATGTTGCAGAAGAGAAAGTTCGCAGTGTGAACTGTCATGATTTTGCGACAAGATTGAAGAGAGAGAAAGTGATTCAAGAACTGTCACGATTTTGTGACATGATGCAAAGTTCCAAGTAAGGGCTGTCACATTTTTGTGACATGCTGCAAAGGTCAAGTTGAGGACTGTCACGATTTTGCGACATGTTGCAAAAGCTTGAAATGGGAACTATCGTGATTTCGTGACATGCAACAAAATGAAGAGCTTGAAAGGAGAAGCATCATGATTTCATGACAAGCTGCAAAAGAAAGCGTACGGAAGCCAAAAGTGTTGCGATTTCATGACAGGCAGTAGAGAAAGCCTACGAAAGCCAAAAGCGTCATGATTTCATGACAGGTTGCAGGAAAAACTTTCAAAAGCTGAAAGCATCACGATTTCATGATAGGATGAAAGAAAAATGTACGGATGTAGAAAGTGTCATGATTTCATGATAGGCAGAAGTGAATAAGCCAACAGGATGAAGATGTCACAATTTCGCAACATGTCGTAGTTTCACGACCAGAAGGCAAGTGCAGACTCCAGCACAGGAAGATGTCATGATTTCGTGACATGTTATAGTTTTGTGACTCTAAGAGGAGAGAGACTATACGGTGTCAGTAATGTCATGATCTCATGACAAAAGTAGAGAAGGCCATGAAGACAGAAGGGTCACGATTTCACAATAGAAGTGAAGATGACATCAGCAAGAGGTAAAAGTGTCACGATTTCATGACAGAAGCACAAAGGAAGTCGACAAAGGCCAAGGTGTCATGATTTCATGACAACAGGCTAAAGAAGGTGTACAACAGGTGAAAGTGTCACGATTTTGCGATAGAAGCAGAAAGGAAGTCGACAAAGGCCAAGGTGTTGTGATTTCACGACAGCAGGCAAAAGAAGGTGTATGACAGGCAAAGGTGTCATGATATCGTGACATGTTGTAGTTTCACACCAAAAGCTATAGAACCAAAGGCGATTGAAGGACAGAGTTAAATTTGAGCCAACAAAGTTAAATTTGGGCAGACGCAGCTTAGGGTTTTGCAGCCGATGTAGTTTAAGGATTACAACCGACTAAGTTTGAGAGTTTTTGATCATGAAATTTTCTCTATAAAAGGAAGGCTATTTCGAGATTGAAGGCATCAAATGTGTATATCAAAATTATGATGTTAAGTCCATGGTGTGCAAAGAGTAGTGGTGTCGGATCAATTGAAGTGTGCATTCGAAGTGTGATTCGTAGATAGAGTGCGGGGGAGAAGTTCGATCGAGTGCTGCTATGTTTTTGTAGAAGTACATAAGTTGATCGAGTGCTATTGTGTTTGTGCATTCAGTGCAAAAGTTGGTTTCGACCAAGTGCAGTTATAACAAACCAGACAAATATTTGAGGACAGACCTGTGCCAGACCGAAGGACTGTGTTTTGTGCAGGCCAAAGAATAGAGGAAGTGGACAAACTTGTGCCAGACCGAAGGACTGTGTTTGGTGCAGACCAGAGAAATAGAATCGAGGACTTTTGTGCTAGACCGAAGGACTATGTTTAGTGTGAATCTGAGGACCGATTGTGCGGTGATAGAGTTGAGGATAGATATCTCCAGCCAGAGCAGGGAAGACAGGTGTCTTTTGTGGATAGAGTTCCACTTGCTAAGGGCAAAGGAGGTAGAGGTTTTCTAGAGGATCACCATTAAAGAGTAGAGCTAGGGGAAGGTGTCTCCTTTGGGTTGGTGCCCATAAAATTTGTAATCAAAAAAAGTTTCCCAAAATTTGAGGTGATAAAATTTAGTGAGAAATTTTATCCGTGGAGTATCTCACTTTGGGTGAACCACGTAAATTGCTGTGTCTCTTTGTGGATGGTGTGTTGTGTATTGTTTTAATTGCTACTTTTAATTTTTCTATCTCTACACTGCATAATACTATTTTGAAAGTTGAATTGAAGCAAAAATAAAAAGTGGTCTTATACTGTTCACCCCCCCTCTCAGTATAAGCTTGTGTTCTTCAGTTGACTTCTCTTCCAATTTATTTTGTTCTTGTTTAAATCCAAGACCTATCTTGATTGATGTAGGCTTTTATATCTTGATGAACTTATCTAAGTTCTTTGAGCTATTTTTGAACCCTTGTAGCTTTACTTTGGAGTTTTGACTTCCATATTTAGTGAAACTACTTATTGTTCTACCTTTCACATTCTAAGACCTTTTCTTCTAACTTATCCTTGAACTTATTTGTCTTAGCCTTTGATTTGTCGATATCCTCTATAAGCATTTTTCTCTCTTTATCACATTCATGAAACTGAAATTCAAGTTTAGAGTTTTTATTTCTTACCTTCTTTACTATGTCAAGAGCATAAATAAGTTCTCCCTTGAGATCATATCATTCTTTATCTGATTCTTCCTCTATTTGTTTACCTTTGTCCACATATTCATTTTATTTTGACTTGTCTTCTATAGGATCACTTTATTCTTTCTCTAGAGCCATTAGAATATTATCTTTTGGTCCTTCAAGTGTATCTTCATATTCATCATCACTAAAACTAAAACCATTTCTTGTACAACTATCTTCAAGATGTCCAAAGTTACCACATATAAAACACTTGAGAATTATTGGTGACCTTTTCTTGACTTATTTTTTTCAATAATAAATAGGACTTCATAATTATCATTATTTGAAAAATTGTTGTCACTATCACTTGAGTACTTACTTGCCTTGTCTGCATAGTAGCTCCTCTTTTGCCTTTGGAAGAACTTTTTTCCTTGTCTGCTTTGTCCATCCTTGCTTTTCTTTTGATGCCTATATCAAACTAATTTCCTATTTTCGTGATCCTATTTTTCTTCATCATTGTTGTTCTTAACTTCTTGACAATCAATTGCATAATGACCATACTTTACATAATTGAAACATATAACATATTTTGCATCTCTAGATCTTCTTGAATCCTTATTCCTTCTGCCATAATTAGCTTCTTCATCAGTGGATGGCTCATTACTTGATTCTGACTTCTTACCCTTTGTCTTCTTGATTGATTTGAAGGATGCTTCCTTTTGGGGATTAGGTTCTTTTATTATCAAATCAAAATCTATAAGAATACCAAGCAACATATCTCTTGTCAAATAATCACCATCCTTTGATTCTTCTATAGTAAAAATATTTTCACTAAATATTTTTGGAAGAGATCTTAAGACCTTATCACAAACATCCGATTCTTCAACCTTAAGTCCAAGTCCTTGCATAGTATTAACAACCTCATCGAATCAAAGTAGATAAGTCCTAATGTTTTTCTCATCCTTCATTCTTAACTCTTCAAAATTTCCTTTGATATTTCGTGTCTTTGCTTTCTTGACACCTTTATCTCCTTCATATATACTTTGTAATTTATCCCACATTCCTTTTGCATCTTGACAATGCATAACTTTTATGGACTCTGTTCTATGCAAACCTCTCAAAATTGCATTCATTGATTTTGAATTGTAATGTTGTAGAATCTTACATTCCTTATTTGTAGGTGGATCAACTGGTGGTATGTATCCATTTTAAAATACTTCCCAAATCTCATTACCAAGTGCCATCAGGTAAATATTCATTCTCATACTCCAATATATGTAGTCACTTCCATAAAATATTGGTGCTAAATTATCTGATGATCCATTCTTAGAATCCATTTTGTTCTTATTAGCTTTTACTTCAAGTTGTCAAACTCTTCTGAAGGAACCCACTTTGATACCAATTTAAGAACAAAAGCTTATACTGAGAGGGGGGGTGAACAGTATAAGACTATTTTTTACTTTTCTTTCCCAATCAATATTATGCAATGTATAGATAGCAATATCAATAGCAGTAATCAAAGCAATGCATAAATCACCACACACAATAGAGACACCAAAATTTATGTGGTTCACCCAATGTGGGCTACTCTACGAAGAAAATATTTCACTAAAATTTTCTCAATCAATCTCTTGGTAATCCTTTCCCTATTACAATATTTATGGATCTCTATCCAAAGGAGATACCAATCCCCTAATAAACATTTGTGGATCTCTATCCACATGAGACACAAATATCCTAACTCTGCTCTAGCTGGTGATCCTCTAGAAGACCTCTGCCTCCACTACCCTTAGCAAATGGAACTCTATCCATAGAAGATACCTGTATTCCTTACTTTGGTCAGAGATCTATGTCCTCAAATCTATCACCTCCAAAGCTCTGTCTCAAATCTATACTAAAAATAGTCCTTCAATTTAGCACAAATATGTCCTCAATATCTATCTCTGGTCTGACACAAACCTATCCTCAAATCTACACCAAAATATGTCCTCAAATCTGTACTAAACATAGTCCTTCGGTCTAGCACAAATTTGTCCTCAATATTTGTCTTCAAGCCTTAACTCAAAGCTTGAATCAATCTCAAATCAACTCCGTTGGATCTACCCAAAACCTTAACTCAAGGTTTGAAAAAATAAATCATTCAACTATGCTTTCAAGTCTTCTCAAAGACTTGTCTCAAATATGCCTTGTAAGCTTCCACAAAATCTTACACCAATCTGTCCTCAAGTCCTCTCTAGAACTTGTCCAATATGCTAAATAATTTCTCACAAGAACTTATCCAAATCTGCTCTCAATCTATATTGTAAGCTTCCACAAAAGCTTACCCAAATCTGTCCACAAGTCTTCTCAAAGACTTACCTCAAATATGCTCAACAAGTCCACACTAGAACTTGTCCAATCTCATAGAAATATGAAGAGAATTGTTAGAGACTCAATAAGATCTATACTCATCACAATGCTCAATTAATTTCAATAAATTTTTTAGAAACATACATAGAATTGTTAGAGACTCAATATGCTTCACATTTATCTCAATGCTCAATCACTTTCAATCACTCTTTCAGAAACATACATAGAATTGTTAAAGACTTAATATGATTCACAATCACCTCAATGCTCAATAACTTTCAATCACTCTTTCAAAAACATACAAATAATTTTTAGAGACTCAATATGCTTCACAATCACCTCAATGTTCAATAACTTTCTCAAATCAATTCAGAATATAGAATAGTTTGTTTTATAGAACTTGAACAATCACTTCACACATCCACTTGACTAGGCTCAACTAACTCTACTCAACCAATCACTCAATGAAACAATCCTTGCTTATAAACCCTATTACAAGCATATGAAACATCACTCAAAATGTTTCCAACAATGCTTATCAACCAATATCACATAACAATGATACTCATGTTCTTTTCAAAACCTAGTTCAAGTTCTTCACTCAACCAATGGCTTCAAAAACAATGCTTATAAAACAAGGTTTTAACAACTCTTTATTCCAAAAAACCTTGAAGCATTAACTCAACACACTCAATAAGGAGACCTACTTAAGTCCTTTTCACTCCAAAATTATTTTCCAGAAAACCAACCAATCAACTCAACTATGGAAAAATATGCCCATACCTTTTTCTTGATGATGAAGGAACCTCAAAAATCTGCCACAACCACAAACACTTCTTTGCCAAGCTCAAAGAAGTTATAAGGTGATAAAATATCTCAAAGATACAATGTAAATATCAAAAATTACATACACCTTATTACTCCATCTTAAAGAAATCATCCATCAACAATAATTGACCAAACACACCTTACTCTTCTCAATATTTCAATAATTGATTAAGTCACTTTACAGAATATATGCAATAAGTCAAATTTTAATTCTCTAAGGTAAAAATAATATTACCCTAGTAAATTTCCATTTACCACTTAGGTAAATATCATAACTGATTTACCCCTTATCTCTCCATAGCCTTAGCAAAGAAAAGAATAATTTTTATTTCTATTAACAACCCTCATCTCTCCACAACCTTGGAAACTTAATCAAAAATTAAATCAAAAATATAAAAACCTTTTTATATCTCCCGCTCTATATTTCATGGGATTCAATCTTACACTCTCTCCCTTGCTAGCACCTTGGCCGTAGCTTGCTAGTCATGTGATCCAAGTGCTCACGTGCCCACTAAAAGCGTAGAAGGCACTTTAATATTTCATCAAATCCTTTAGAGCCCTTGGATCCCTTCTCCTCTTTCCACATAGCATGTTCGATGTGTTCCTTTCTCACTGAATGCATGAGCCTTTTGTTTGCTACTCCTTGACACTTTATCCATGAATCTTAGCATGATTTTTGACATGGAAATAATCAGAGTAAAATAAAAAATTGGTTTTTAACTTAGGAAAAGGTTTAAATACCTTTTGCCTTCCAAATATTACACATCGACGGTGTATTAAACTTGTACGTCGATGCCTTTATAATATGCATAATTAATTAAGACAAAAAATAAAATTCTATTTAGAATTTAAATTTTATAAATTAACTTTGTGACCTTTGGATTTATAAAAATTAAAGCCTCCTCGAGGGTTAAATAAAAACTTTTTGTTGCTCATAATGATTTAATAAAAAATCATTTTGCCACCATGGTTTTAATAAAAACCCTTTATTTTTGCCTCACATAATATAAAAATAATATTATGACATTATATCATCAACTAGGTTTCTCCACCAATCCCAAGTCATACTCTTTCTATAATTTACTTCTTACATGCAGTTCTTATGCCCCTAACAATCCTCCTAAATTTACTAGACACTATCCCATATCCTAAAATAAGTCTCCCAAAAGACACTTGTCTCATGCTCTAATATAGCACTCTAGTTCCTTCACCTTTGGAGATTTTGATTGTAGAAGAACTTGAACCTGATGCTTGACTTCATGTCTATATCACTACTCAACATAAGGCTACCTATTCCTGCAACCTAGCCCAAGATACCAAGCTCTTCTACAATCTACAACCTAGTCACACTTCCTCCCATGGATAATATCTCTTTCTCAAGCTCTCTAACTTTGACAACCAATGCCAATTGCTCCTCTAGTATGACACATTGCTACACAAATATAAAGAATAGTCATCTTGAGCTTGTCCACTATTATTTTTTATCATGGAAACTGCCAACTTCATCCCCATCAACCTTGATCTGCATATACTGCATGTCATTCCTCATTACCTCTAGGGGGTCAACACAATGGGAAAAATAGATCTAGAATTTTCTAAACTAACCCACACAAACTTGAAAAGATCTAAGGTGAATGCACACTTCAATAAGTGAGAGGGAAACATGTATTCCACTTTAAGACAAACACAACCTAATCTAGGACACACCATTATGCTCTTACAAAAAAACCATATACACTATGCTTTGATCCCAACACACACTCTCATGATGGACCAAACACCAAATTGGACACACATAGGCTAATTAGATGCACACAAGAATGAACACACCTTGTGCTCTGATACCAACTTGTAGACACCAAAATCTAGCCACTTGTCATCCATTTGTATCCTCCAATCATAGCCATTCATTATATATATATATATATATATATTTAATATATACATAAATATTAATATTTTATGTTTATATTTATACATATTAAATAAATATATATGTATTTATGTGAATAAATCATAGCCATCCACCATGACTTAATCTCAACCATCCATTCATCTTAATCCATGTAACATGATCAAGTTCAATATCAACCCTTCCTTATGTTTTAATTTCGACAGTCCATTGGTGTTGTCAAAACTCTAACATGATCAAGGGTAGATTATAAAAGATGATTCATTTTGATGAATCACGATCGAATTTGAACATTTGTCTACTTACAATTACAAACCCTAGCTCTTTCACTATCATATTTCTTCCTTATTGCTGCCATCACACCTATTTCTATCATCGTAAAACCCTCGTGAACCATATCTGGTTCTAACTCACTCCTATACACCCCCGAACACTTCCTAAAGTTAACAAAATGTTGCTGAGTATTCTTGGAATATTTTTGGGCATTCGTAGTCATCACCAAACATATTTGGACGTTTCTTGTAGCCTATTTGTAGTTTATCAGGTCTCAAATGCTTTTAGGTGTTCACACGAATTTCAAACACAGAAATAGGAGTACGTATCAATATCACATCCACTTTCTTGATAAGGTAAGATATTTTGTTGCATTACTTTATGTTTCTACATTTAGTTTATAGTTTAACATTATAGCATTAGGGTTTTATAGGTTTTTACTATTTAGAGGGTCTCACACAGTCGAGCCCTCATAGGTGTTATTAAACCTTTTATATTGCTTTCTGTTTGCAGGTACAAGAACCATATTTTTGGAAGTTGTTGCACCTAGTGTGGTCTCATAGGGATACACAAGCCCACCCGCACACTTTTTTGGAGAAAAATATGATGCAAAAGACACCATATGTTCACTTGTGAATAATGGTTTTTAAACCCTAGATTTATAATCATTGTATCAATACAACATCATATTGTAACATTGGAGATCAAGGCTTCCCCCAAAATAATATCAATATTATTGTATTCATTTGTGCAATAAGATTTTGTGTTTATTGCTTTAAAAAATGGTGAACACGGTGGGACCCCCAAAGGATTCCTCATTTTGATTTACCTTTTCACTGATTTATGTTTCTATTTCTATTTTATAAGTTTTCAAAAGTTTGATCGTGCAAAAATCACAAAAACTAAGGTTTATAGGAGTAGTAGAGTTCGAGCAATGGTCGCACAGATGCCTTGCAGTACTAGAGAGTCACCCTATAGAGGTTAGGAGATT
The DNA here is from genome assembly GCA_028583015.1 of Wollemia nobilis. NCBI lineage: Eukaryota > Viridiplantae > Streptophyta > Pinopsida > Araucariales > Araucariaceae > Wollemia > Wollemia nobilis. The sequence goes on along the minus strand of JAQPPZ010003172.1, from coordinate 3,178,611 downwards.
CCTGACAGTGTTCAGGAGAATCTAGTCATCATTTAGAAGAGTGGGGAAGAAATACGTAGGCTTCCTGATAAGCCTGGTTTAAACCCTAAATCCATTTTATTTTCATTTTTTCTACTTTGTAATACTAAAATTAACAGGAAAACATCTATTTTTTGTATTAAAAAGTAGTTGCATTTTTCATGTTAGTCATTTGCATCTTTCATATAGTCTGCATATAGAGTAGAGTTGCATTTATGCATTCACTGTAATTGCATCATTATATTTTATTCAAATTTCTACTATTTTATGATGTTTCATTTACTATTTCATATGCTATTTGCAATTGAAATGATAAAAGCATAAATAGCTACATATTAGGACTAAAAAATTATATTTTTGCTTTTCTAATTTGGAAAAATTTCATAATACCTGAGTACACTCCCATTGTTAGAATCACATGATGATTCAGGGTGAAAGAACTAGGCAAACCCTCCTCTATTGGAATCACTTGATGATTCAAGGTGGATCTTAAGCAGTGTACCCTAAGTTATTTTGAGGAACTTGGTGTTAATGTCCTTGGATTATAGCTTAGACAAGTGAAATATGGTGTTTTTAGCATTGAGTGAACATATTAGACAACATAAATCTTAAAAAATAAATCACACACTCTACACATCACACATTTAACAATAATGAGTTGGATTTCATCACCAACCATTGTTCAATATTGGTGATGGTGGCCTTCATATCCATCCATTATCTCGCCCCATAGAAACCATAGTAACTCATGAGCAATATTTCTAGATATCATCACCATAAATATTCTCATTTTACATACACCCTTAGAGTCCACCTTGCATATTAGTTTAGGTTTGCACAATATAACACAAAACCACAAAAAAAAAGAATTTATTGCAAAACATAGGATTGAGTTGCTTGTTTGATTTTGTGTGATTTCCATTGCATATTTTTTGCACATTCCACACATTCACCATCCCCAACCGACTCACTAGCTTATGGTTTCAACTCAAATCCAAGCATATATTTTGAGTCAATCCTCTATTAGCCAAACCACTTCATCCATGGAGTGTTCCACATTTTTTTCCACCACTTCTATGGTTAATCCTGTAAGTGTGATACATATAAGTTTTTCTGGTTCATCTGTAGGATCCTCACACATTGTGTATACTTTAAATACTAATATGTTGCACAAAGCCATCAATACCTCCATTTTAGAAATTGATTAATCTATCCTATTAACCCTAACATCACCTATATAGATATAGGTAAAGTTGGAACTTATATAAGATCCATTAACCCTGTTCTAGAGAAAATCAATAGCCCACCTAGGGATAATCCTTCTCAGTAGGAACTTTCCCACTCGTAACCTTTTAGTTTCACCTAGGTGTATACCAATACTCTTTTTGAGGTATCATCTACACCTTACCATCACTTGTCTCTTGAAAAACAATCATGTGGTCAAAACATTTCCATCCCATCCTCCTATACCACCGCCTATGGCAATCCATTGTATGAAGTACATATTAATAATGCTTCACAAATGTCAGTCTCCACTTCATCTAATATCCCCCATAAAATTGCAATCGCTATTGCAACCTATCCTCCACGCACCTCATCCATTTCCACTACACTCACACCATCTACCTCAGAAATTGCCATACAAAAAGCATACCAACACCTAAAAAAATTACTCATGGATCAGCAAGATGTTCATTCTTATCCCCAAAAACAAATACAAGCAGTGGATATTAAGCCCCAATCTATTCCAATACAACATATCTTATTTACCTCAAGTTCATCTTGGGTATTTCAATCTTCTATGATTTCCATCCCCACACCTACATTAGTCCACACCCATTCCATTTCCACAAGTTAGCACATTCACAGTTTCCAAACCTCATCTCTATTCCATCACCTGCAATCATTCCCTCATCATACCCAATATCATCAAATACAATCCAATCCATAAAGCCATTAATTTCTCATCACACCCCAAAATTTTACCACTTCATCTCCACACAATCACCAAGTAATTCAAGGCTTCCACATACCTAGGGAAGACCCTAGAATTTAGGTAATACAACAACATATTGATATCTTGATACAATAAACTCTTGGTATGATGAACCAAAAGCCTACTTTAAGGTAGCTAATAAATCAACCCATTCAATTTTTGATACCATAACCACCATATCCTATATATTTCACAGTGCTAAAGTTTGATAAATTTAAAGGGATTGAGAACCCTAGAGAGCATGTAAGCACATTCATTCACTCATGCTTCAGAATCCAAAATCAAGATGCTTTAAAGCTTAGAACAATTCCTTAGATATTGGGGGGAGATGTCATGGACTGGTATAACCATATACCTCATTACAATATTTATACATTTGAAGAGTTGGTAAACCAATTCCTAGAAATATTCCCCCTCAATGTTTATAATAAAATTCTAGACACCAAAATCTAGGCATTTACAACTCACCACATAATTCTGCATAATAAAATATATGACTAGGTATAAACTTAGGTATATTAATTCATGTACACTTCACCCACATTGTACACCACAATTATGCATAATAATATATGCCTAAGTCTAAAATTAGGCATAAAAATCTTGCACATTATCCTATTTTCTAGATTTTAATAAATCTGGAAAATCCCCCTAGGATACCCCTACCCATTAGACATGTGTCCTAGCATTGCCACTTGGCAGCCTTGGCTTGCCACCAATCATTTCCCTCTAAAACCAAAAAATTCCTATAAAATAAACACCATTCCATCAAGCAAGGGGGCTAGAAAATACGTCGTTACGCTGCCAAAATCACTGTAGGGAATCACCAACGATTGTGGAGTTCGAGACATCAAGGTACCGAATCCGAGTTTTCAAGGGTTTCTGCCATCTCTGCACAACCGTGCATCTATAGTTATATAGTACCAACCACAGGCCCACATTTTCTAAACCACATACCCATGTTACACAGTCACAACTGCAATCCCATGGTTTCTAAATCGTAAACCCGTGGTTACATAGTCACAACCATGGGCCCGCGGTTCTACAAAAACTACAAAACTTGTTTTGGCCATATCTCCATCATCCAAACTCATATCGAGCTAAAATTATGAGGGTAGGTTCCTGACATCCCCTAGAACATCTCCACTAATTTTGAGGCCATTTGGAGTAGGAGAGATCAGTAAGTTATTCATTTGTTATCAAGGCATTTTTAATTACTATTTCTATGTTTTCTGCAAGCATTCCTTCAAGGGTTTTTATCTATACTTGTTTCTAATCATGTATACAGGTGCTACTGAATATTTTTTGACTTTAATATGTGTAGGATATAGGTATTTGAAGAGCTATTGAAGCTAGGAGTGGCCCATCATTGGATACTCAAACCCACTCACAAATTGAATTGGAGCGAAATAAGACCAAAGACACACCAATAATTTGATTATCCAAGGGGGTTTTTCCCTTATTTGTGCTCGTTCTATCATGTGAAAGTAAGCATTCACTCATTGTAATAATACCCCCATGCACTTGGGGAAAATCACTTGTAAAAAGGAGACTAAGGCTCCAATAAAATTCAATACAAAATCCTTTAATTCTACAATTGCTTGTTTTCATTATTTTACTTGCAAGGTGTTGTCTTATTTTGCTTACAAAATGGTGATCATGGTGGGACCTCCCAAGGGTTCCATTTTGTTTTGCCTTGCTTTATTTTAATCTTACTAATATCTGTTTGCATGTACAAGTGCTAAGGAATTTGAAATGCATGGGAATTCAATCTGGTTGGCAATTGGATTGTGCTTAACCTGTCACTGTGAAACCACACATCCACAGTTTCTAATTTGAGGAAATGCACATTCATGGTTGTTGTACTGTTGAAACATGGACCGATAGTTGAGAGCTAGAAGGAGCAACAAAAGGAACACAGGTATGTACCCTGTGCCATCTTTTTAATTTTTCCTTTAGTTCTAGTTTTAGGTTGCATTTAAGTAGATTAAGGGTCTCAGTCTTGTATGCCTTTGTTTGCATTTAGGTCTTAGGATAGAAAAATTTACTTAAATATTACATTCATACACACAATAACAAAGCAAAATAAATGAGAATCTACATATGCATAGTAGGGAATAATCATATTGCATGTACCAGGTTAGAAATAACCTAGGTATTTATTTTTTAGGGTTTGGGCTTGTATTCGGCTTTGTTCTATTGATAGAAAGGACCCGCACACCCATGATTGGGATTTCCCAAATGTGCATGTGCGGTTGGAAAACCGCACACCCACATTTTACTAGAACTAACCGCCCACCCACGGTTAGCCCTGTTAAATAGAATTTGGTCGAGTCTTACCTAGATTTGCAATTTTACCCTTGATATGATTTTGTCTGCTATTCTATGTCTTTCCTACTTTTTGCATTAGGCATAAAAATAGAATTGCATGTTATATTTGCATCGCACAATAGAAAACAAAACCTTCACACACACACGTATCATTAAAACATTGGTCCGGTTGGATTTCATCACCAACCCCCAATTCAGACCGGTGACATTGGAATTCATCTCCTTCCATCGGCTTGCCCCCTAGATCATCCTTAGACAGGATAAAAGCACTCTTTAAGCTGGTATAAGTCATTGGTGTTCAAGTTGTCTCCCACTATTGGAACGATTATTGAATCAGAGTGGAAGAGCTAGGTGAACCCCCCACTGGGATTTAAGCGGTGTACCCTAGCCTATTTTGAGAAATCACGCTTGGTGCTAGTGTTCTTAATCACCATATTCATTGATTTCTATTATTCTATTCCAAAAAGAACAAAATCTCTTCAAAAACTTCAAAAAAAAAAAACACAAAACACACCCAAAAAAAAACACAACAAAATTCAAAAACTTAGTGCAAACTAGGGTCAAACACTTTGTATGTTTATTTGCTTGGCGTGTTTTATTGCATTGTACTTTCTTTTTCATTCACATATATTGCATATTAGCGTACGGTAGTAACTCATAGTCAAGCAAGAAAATTAGCATTGATCTAGAGTCAGTGGTCCTCCTCCATGGCAACCTAGTCTAGTGAGGCCCCTAACACTTAGGTGCTAGGGCAAGTCAACATGCCCTCTACTATGTCCCAAAGCCTAAATGTAGGACCCTATAGCGGTGCCCCCATTTAAAACATAGATATTATGCATAGGGCTACTCACACCGCTATTCTCGAGACTCCTAGGAGTGAATCACCTACCATAACTGATGATCATGTCACACTTGTAGACGTGGATGCAGTTAGGATGTACTTGAGTGTAGCTAGAATGGTTTTTCCATTGCTACCACCACTTACCATTCCACCCCATACCATCCCATCATTCCATTAGGAAGTCACCTTCCCACACCCACAACAGTCTAGCCAAGCCTTTGCGAATCCACTTTTTGAGCACACTGCTACCACCATAGCCCATACTCATTCATCATCATCTAATCAACCTCCCATCATCATACCAAATCAACAAGTCATTTGCACCAACCCCCTTTATGAAGCACCCATTAGTGTTTCTTCACAAATACCTATGCCCATTCCATCCATAGCACCCATAAGCACCATGGTCCATAACCCCCCTCCTTCGATAGCAATGCAATCTTCCACTTACCCACCATCAACATCCCATCAACCCCCCACCTTCTTCACCCAAGATCCATCTTGGGTGTTGCGCCCCCAACTATAACCATACCTACACATCCAATCAATCACATGTATGGTGCTTCATCAACACAACACACCATCATTCCACCATCTCCTCATCAACAACTACCATTTCACCAATGCACTATGCTCATTTTACAACAAATATTGAACCGCCTCACAAGCATTGAGCTACAATTGAGTCATCATCAACTTCATCAAAATCACCCACCTCAACAACCTCATCAACCTCATCCACATGGCCAATCTCATCCAAATCATCAACCCCGTACTTGGACCCCTCTATCCGAGCCCATGTCAATCATCTTTCAAAAGTTGTAGGATGCAAAAATAATTGTTTTACCTGACATACGTCCTGCAGATACCAAAATACATAAACCTAGGTCGTATAGGGAAGATCGTTATTGTCTCTATCATCGACAAGTGGGCCATGACATCAATGATTGCAAAGCCTTTAAAAAGGTGGTCCAAGATCTTATCGACAAGGGGGTATTTTCCATCGAAAGTCCACTCATCGTATCTGATCAAAACCCTGATAGTCAACAAAACCATTATGGGGATACTCAAGGCATCGCACCTTCCCCATGCTCACCAGGCATAAAACATTGTGGGGATACTCAAGGCATCACACCTTCCCCATGCTCACCAGGCACAAAACATTATGGGGATACTCAAAGCATCACACCTTCCCCATGCTCACCAAGCATAAAACATTGTGGGGATACTCAAGGCATCGCACCTTCCCCACGCTCACCAGGCACAAAACATTGTGGGGATACTCAAAGCATCACACCTTCCCCATGCTCACCAAGCATAAAACATTGTGGGGATACTCAAGGTATCACACCTTCTCCATGCTCACCAATCACCAAACAATTTGGGGATGATTAAGGTATCACATCTTCCCCATTCAAAAAAAAAAAAACAAGCTCCAAAGGAACCAAATCCCTTTGGTCAATTCAATCCAAAAATCCCAAATAAAAAAATAATTAAAAAAATAAATCTCCAAAGGAACCAAATCCCTTTGGTCAATTCAATCCACAAGGCCCCAAAGGGGACACCCCTTTGGTCAAATCAAAAGAAAAAAAAAACTCCAAAGGGGTATCCCTTTGGTCAACTCCATTCAAAAGGCCCCAAAGGAACCTAACCCCTTTGGTCAAAACTCATCTCAAAATGCTCCAAGGGAGGCACTCCTTTGGTCACATACAATTCAAAAGGCTCCAAAGGAACCAAACCCCTTTGGTCACATTTTTAGTTCAAAAACACCTAAAAAAAATAATAATAAATAATAAATATAAAAAAATAATAATAAATACAAAACACAAAAATATGTTCATACACATTGCATTTTTAATACATCGCATTCAAAATCCCACTTTCATTGCATTCACATGTTCCACTTTCATTGCATTCACACGTTCCACTTTCATTGCATTTGCACATTTGTATCGTTTACATCCATTCATGTCGCTTACCATATTAATTGTCATCCACTTAGGTTAGATAATTGTTCATTCACTAAGTCTTGTTGTCTTAATTAGGGGCACCTACGGTCTAGCATTAGTCCAATTTCACCATCTAAAACCATGTCAAAATAGAAAAGAAAAAAAATTTAAATAGCTGCAATAAAACCCCATAGCAATTTATTTCTTTGGTGGTCTCTATTTTGAGGAATCTCTAGGGGTTTTCGATCACTCAACCACTCCTAGTGATTTAAGCAACCTCCAAAAAATATTTTGAATTCTTTTAGGACCATTGCACATATATACACTAAGCAAATCTTGAGTAATGGGAATTGATTTCAAAAACATTCTTGAACCAAACACAACTTCACATCTTAAAAACATCTTGTGTCAAATAGGGATAACACCATACTTGGTAGGAACCTTGAGGTGAAGAGAGGTATCCTTGCTTGTCCCATTATGCAACATAGTCCATGACAACAGTGGTTTTCACTACTATCACAATTGCTTCTAAATTCAAAAGGTAGAGTAGTAAGGATAAGGTACAATTCTCATCACACTTAGGTTGAGAATCTGATTCCCCAAAGCTCTAAAACTTTTACATCACACACCACTAATTAAATGGGTTGTAAGGATCGTACTACATTTCTAGTCAGACGGTTAAGTAGTCATCCCCAAAATTCAAGAAATCAAAAATAAAAATCATGGACTATGGAGTTAGCCTCCACCGAAGCTATAGACGCTTGATTGGCAAGTGGAGTACGCTCATGCATGGCGACATGTCTCTTTTAAAAGAGACCCCTGACCGCTCATACGGACAAGCTAGCTTCTTGGTTCCAACCATAACAGGTCTACCCAATTTACTCAAGATGAGTTAATGAACTCAATTACACACACACTGGTTCTTTATGGTTTAGAGTCATTACCATGCTCTTGATTCGGTAAATGAATTCACTGCACACACATTTGGTCCTAGAAGAATTAGATAATTTGAGAGAGTTTGTTTGATATACTAGGATGTTTGAGTCTTTGCAAAACAATTCTAGATCCTTTATCCTTAAGGCAAACAAATTCATAAGCAAGTTTCCATTCCATACCACCATCATATTGCCACACATATATCATAGTCCATTTCATCCTACAAATTGTGGTCAAACCATAGTATCGTATTGGTGCCCCCGATTAAGCAATAAAGGTAAAGTTTGCTTAACAATGGTACATAACTTATTTGCATGACAATTAATAAGGTAAAACCATTCATTCATTTGCATACATCACCATCAATTGCATTCATTCATAACACATTTGTTCATAACACACTCATTTCATCACATGCACTAAAAAAAAAAATTGAACAAACCATCATTACACATGTACATAAACAATAACAAAAACACCAACTAGGGAGAGTTCAAGGTCTTACACCTTCCCCATCAAAAACATCAAACAATCAATCAAGCAACTTGGGAAATTTTAAGGTCTTACACCTTCCCCATCAATCACATCAAACAAACAATCAAGCAACTTGGGGGAGTTCAAGGTCTTACACCTTCCCCATCAATAACATCAAACAATCAATCAAGCTACCCTAACAATCACATTAAACATTCACATTTCAAATCATATGTTAGGTTCAAAAGGTTGCGCCCTTTTGTCAAAGGTTGCACCCTTTGCCTCCCATTCATGAACACAACACATCCAATTCAATTCAGTTTCATGCATTCATCAATTCAATTCACTAGCTTAGATCCCCAAGTGAACCTCGTATCTAGTGATATACTCTAGTCAACTAGCGGTTGCAGCAACTGGTTATCCATGCAATCCGGTAGGATGAGTAGATTACCATAAGGACACTTGCAATTACGTCAATTCAAAAGGATCCAAAGGAACTCCAAAGGAACCCATACCCTTTGGTCAAGATTTTAATTCAAAAGGCCCCGAAGGAACCAAAACTCCTTTGGTCACAATCAAACCAAAAGGCTCCAAAGGAAACAAAGTCCTTTGGTCACATTCAATTCAAAAAGCTCCAAAGGAATCAAACTCCTTTGGTCACATTCAATTCAAAAAGCTCCAAAGGAATCAAACTCATTTGGTCACATTCAATTCAAAAAGCTCCAAAGGAATCAAACTCCTTTGGTCACATTCAATTCAAAAAGCTCCAAAGGAATCAAACCCTTTGGTCACACTAAAAAAAAAAAATAATAAATCCAAGAGAAACAAACTCCTTTGGTCAATTCAATTCAAAAGGCTCCAAAGGCACCTACCCTTTGGTCAAATCAATCCAAAAAGCTTCAAAGATACCCAAATTGAAATTCCTTTGATAAAAAAAAAAAAAACACCAAAAACACCAAACACCAAAAACATAGAACACCAAAAAAAAAACATAAAACACCAAAAACATTGCCATGAATATTTTGTCATACAAAAACATAAAACACCAAAAATATTTCCATGCACCTTTTGTCTTAAAAAAAAAAAACACAAAACACAAAACAATCATGCATTCACCAAAAAAAAAAAAAACAAAGAAAAAATCCAAAGGTACCTCAATTCCTTTGTTCAAAAACAAATTCAACAAGCTTATGAAAGAATAGAAGTGCCCTCATCTCAACTCCCTAAGAAGGCCATACGGCTGGACTGCTCCAAGGGATAGAGGTGTACATTTCCTTCTTCCACTTAGCCTCAAGTGATCCTTGTATACAATAACTTATCCTATATACCTGGCGGTTGTAGCGACTAGCAATCCATGCAATTCGGTAGGATGGATAGGTTACCATAAGGCCCTTGAAAAGTGATTCACCTCATGCAAAAATTGAATTGTTATCATCTCAATTCCCTAAAAAAGCCATATGACTAGACTGCTCCAAGGGATAGAAGTGCACAATTATCAACAAAGGTCAAAATCACAGTTGAAACAAAAACAAAAACATTTATTTCATTCCAACCATTATCATTTGTTTCATTGCTTTCATCATTTCATATCTTCTCCATCGAATCATTGCTTGAAGGGAAAGACAAAATCAACAAATTTAGTTTCATAATCAAAGTCAACACCCAAACACTTAATCATGTAAATTACGCTCATTAAAAATGAGCATATTTTCCATGATTGGGGCAACACAAATTGAATTTTATTTGTGATCATCTTACACAACTCCCCTTCAAATGCAAATGGCTACAAAAACATTGCAAACCCCACCAAATCATCATCTCATATCATCATCATCATCATCGAGTGAACCTTGTATCTAGTGGATTACCCTATACACCTAGCGGTTGCAACGACTAGCAATCCATGCAATCTGATCGGATGGGTAGCTCACCATAAGGAAACTCATTCAAACATTCAACATCAAATCACTATGACATTAAATCAGCTAGATCCCTAAATATTTGAGCTTAGATGTGTTTAAAATAGATTTGCACAAGGTTATCCTTCAACCCCTTCCATTGGGTCAAAAGTGGAAAACAACCAAAAACAACTTGGTAATAATCAAAAATCACTCGAGTATCAAATTCCCGAATGACTGGTTCCTTGAACCCATCATTTGGAAGGAATTGCTAAAGTCAAAGTGGAACAAGAACTCCAAATGTGGTTAAATATTTTACCACATATTTTGCACATCAACGAAACCAAAGGTAAATTTGCAAGAACACACAAAATCCCAAACTTGGGGTATCAAGTTGGTCAAAATGACATACATTTGCATCACATCCACATCATTCAATCAACCACATCCTTTCATCATCCACATTTGGTCAATCGGCTCGTGGGTTTCATCCTTTACCCATTCTCCAATTGAGGGGGTAAGCAAAAAAAAAATCAAAATGAAAAATAATCATCCATTCTTGTGTGTCGAGAATATTTGAGTCCATGCATCCAATAAAGATAGGTGTCATTTGTTTTTGCACCGCATTGTGCTTTACACAACACGGTACAAAAAGGGGCATCTGTAGACACCAAAATCTAGGCATTTACAACTCACCACATAATTCTGCATAATAAAATATATGCCTAGGTATAAACTTAGGTATATTAATTCATGTACACTTCACCCACATTGCACACCACAATTCTGCATAATAATATATGCCTAAGTCTAAACTTAGGCATAAAAATCCTGCACATTATCCTATTTTCTAGATTTTAATAAATCTAGAAAATCCCCCTAGGATACCTTGCCTACCCACTAGACATGTGTCCTAGCCACCTCACCACCCCACCTTGCCACATCTCATACACCCTTGTCCCCTTTGTCCCTTCACATGGGACAACCCTTACACCTCACTCCACTTGCACCCACATCACCCCAGTTAAGTGAGACACCCTGGGTGACTCACTCTAACTGCCCCCTCCATTTGGCAGCCCAGGATTGCCACTTGGTAGCCCTGGCTTGCCACCTCTCATTTCCCTCCAAAACCTAAAATTACCTATAAAAGCAACACCATTCCATCAAGCAAAGGGGCTGGAAAATACGTCGTTACGCTATCAAAATCATTGCAGGGAATCACCAACGATCACTGAGTTCGAGACATCGAGGTCCCTGGTCTGAGTTTTGAGGTTTTCTGCCTTCTGTGCACAACCGCGATTACATAGTACCAACTATAGGCCCACATTTTCTAAACCGCATACCCACGTTACACAGTCACAACCGCAATCCCATGGTTTCTAAACCGCAAACCCATGGTTACATAGTCACAACCGCGGACCCGCGGTTTTGCAGAAACTACCAAACTTGTTTTGGCCATATCTCCCTCATCCGGACTTGGATCGAGCTAAAATTTTGAGGGTAGGTTCCTGACATCCCCTAGAACATCTCCACCAATTTTTAGGCCATTTGGAGTAGCAGAGATCAGTAAGTTATTCATTTTTTAGCAAGGAATTTTTAATTACTATTTCTATGTTTTCTGCAAGCATTCCTTCAAGGGTTTTTATCTGTACTTGTTTCTAATCATGTATACAAGTGCTACTGACTCTTGTTTGACTTTCATGTGTGCAGGATACAGGTATTTGAAGAGCTATTGAAGCTAGGAGTGGCCCATCATTGGATACTCAAGCCCACTCACCAATTGGATTGGAGCGAAAGAAGACCAAAGACACCACCAATAATTTGATTAGCCAAAGGGGTTTTTCCCCTCTTTGTGCTCATTCTATCATGTGAAAGCAAGCATTCACTTATTGTAATCATACCCCTATGCACTTGGGGAAAATCACTTGTAAAAAGGAGACTAAGGCTCCAATAAAATTCAATACAAAATCCTTTAATTCTGCAATTGCTTGTTTTCATTATTTTACTTGCAAGGTGTTGTCTTCTTTTGCTTATAAAAATGTAAGTAAAAGAAGACAAGACCTTGCAAGTAAAATAATGAAAACAAGCAATTATAGAATTAAAGGATTTTGTATTGAATTTTATTGGAGCCTTAGTATCCTTTTTACAATTTATTTACCCCAAGTGCATAGGGGTATGATTACAAAGAGTGAATGCTTGCTTTCACATGATAGAATGAGCATGAAAAACCCCTTTGGCTAATCAAATTATTGGTGGTGTCTTTGGTCTTCTTTCGCTCCAATCCAATTGGTGAGTGGGTTTGAGTATCCAATGATGGGCCACTCCTAGCTTCAATAGCTCTTCAAATATCTATATCCTACACACATGAAAGTCAAAAAAGAGTCAGTAGCACCTGTATACATGATTAGAAACAAGTACAGATAAAAACCCTTGAAGGAATGCTTGCAAAAAACATATAAATAGTAATTTAAAATACCTTGCTAAAAAATGAATAAATTACTAATCTCTCCTACTCCAAATGGCCTAAAAATTTGTGGAGATGTTCTATGGGATGTCAGGAACATCCGCTCCAAATTTTAGCTCGATTAGAGTCCGGATGAGGGAGATATACCAAAACAAGTTTGGCAGTTTCTATAGAACCGCGGGCCCATGGTTGTGACTGTGTAACCATAGGTTTGTAGTTTAGAAATCATGGGATTGCAGTTTTGACTATGTAACATGGGTATGTGGTTTAGAAAATGTAGGCTTGTGGTTAGGATTGTGTAATCACGAATGTGTGGTTGTGCAAAGATGGCAGAAACCCTTGAAAACTTGATTCTAGGACCTCGATGTCTCGAACTCCATGATCATTGGTGATTCCCTACAGTTATTTTGACAGCGTAACGACGTATTTTCCAGCCCCCTTGCTTGATGGAATGGTGTTGATTTTATAGGCAATTTTGGGTTTTAGAGGGAAATGATAGGTGGCAAGCCAAGGCTACCAAGTGGCAATCTTGGGCTGCAAAATGGAGGGGGTAGTTAGAGTGAGTCACCCAGGGTGTCTCACCTAGATGGGGTGACATGGGTGCAAGTGGAGTGAGGTGTAAGTATTATTCCATGTAAAGGGACAAAGGGGACAAGGGTGTGTGAGATGTGGCAAGGTGGGGTGGTGATGTGGCTAGGACACATGTCTAATGGGTACGCAGGGTATCCTAGGGGGATTTTCTAGATTTATTAAAATCTAGAAAATAGGATAATGTGCAGGATTTTTATGCCTAAGTTTAGACTTAGGCATATATTATTATGCAAAATTGTGGTGTACAATATGGGTGAATTGTACATGAATTAATATACCTAAGTTTATACCTAGGCATATATGTTATTATGTAGAATTATGTGGTGAGATGTAAATACCTAGATTTTGGTGTCTAGAGATGCCCCTTTTTGTACCGTCCTATCTTTATTGGATGCATGGACTCAAATCTTCTTGACACACAAGAATGGATGATTATTTTTCATTTTGATTTTTTTTTTTTGCTTACCTCCTCAATTGGAGAATGGGTAAAGGATGAAACCTATGAGCTGATTAACCAAATGTGGATGATGAAAGGATGTGGTTGATTTTCTTTTGTTTTTACATCGCATTGTGCTTTACACAACATGGTACAAAAAGGGGCATCTGTAGACACCAAAATCTAGGCATTTTCAATTCATCGCATAATTCTGCATGATAAAATATATGCCTAGGTCTAAACTTAGGTATATTAATTCATGTACACTTCACCCACATTGCAAACCACAATTCTACATAATGATATATACCTAAGTCTAAACTTAGGCATAAAAATCCTGCACATTATCCTATTTTCTAGATTTTTAATAAATCTAGAAAATCCTCCTAGGACACCCTGCCTACCCATTAGACATGTGTCCTAGCCACCTCACTACCCCCCCTTGCCACATCTCATACACCCTTGTCCCATTTGTCCCTTCACATGGGACAACCCTTACACCTCACTCCACTTGCACCCCATCACCATAGTTAAGTGAGACACCCTAGGTGACTCACTCTAACTTCCCCCTCCATTTGGTAGCCCAGGACTGCCACTTGGCAGCCCTGGATTACCACCTCTCATTTCCCTCCAAAACCTAAAATTTTCTATAAAAGCAACACCATTCCATCAAGAAAATGGAGGCTAGAAAGTACGTTGTCACGCTATCGAAATCATTGTAGGGAATCACCAATGATCGTTGAGTTCGAGACATCAAGGTCCTCGGTCTGAGTTTCAAGGTTTTCTACCTTCTTTGCATAATCGTGCATCCAATATTACATATTCCCAACCGTAGGAACACATTTTATAAACCACATACCTGCATTACACAGTCACAACCATAATCCCATGATTTCTAAACTGCAAACCCGCGGCTACACAGTCACAACTGCGGACCCACGATTTTGCAGAAACTATAAAATTTGTTTTGGCCATATATCAATCATACGGACTCAGATATAGATGAAATTTTTAGGGTATGTTCCTAACATCCCCTAGAACATCTCCACCAATTTTTAGGCCATTTGGAGTAGAGGAGATCACCATATATGAGTTTTGAAGGGTTTATACCATCTCTGCACAACCGCGCATCCGCGGTTACACAATACCAACAACAGACCCACGATTCATAAAACACACATCCATGATTACATAGTAACAACCATAATCCTATGGTTTCTAAACTGCAAACCTGTAGTTACATAGTCACAACCACGAACCCGAGGTTCTACAAAAAATGCCAAACTTGTTTTGGTCATATCTCCCTCATCCGAACTCAGATCGAGCTAAAATTTGGAGGGTAGGTTCTTGACATCCCCTAGAATATCTTAACCAATATTTAGGCTATTTGGAGTAGTAGATATAAGTAAGTTAGTCATTTTTTAGCAATACATTTTTAATTATAATTTCTATGTTTCTTGCAAGCATTCCTTTCAAGGGTTTTCATGTGCATTGTTTGCAGTCATTTATACAGGTGCTGTTGACCCTTTTTTGACTACCATGTGTGCAGGATATAGGTATTTGAAGAGATACTAAAGCTAAGAGTGGTCCCTACATTGGATACCAAAGCCCACTCACCAATTGTATTGGAGTGAAAGAAGACCAAAGACACCACCAATAATTTGATTAGCTAAAGGGGTTTTTCCCCTATTTTTGCTCATTCTATAATGTGAAAGCAAGCATTCACTCATTGTAATCATACCCCTATGCACTTGGGGTGAATCACTTATAAAAAGGAGACTAAGGCTCCAATAAAATATAATACAAAATCCTTTAATTCTATAATTGCTTGTTTTCATTATTTTACTTGCAAGGTGTTGTCTTAATTTTCTTACAAAAATCACATAGTCTGACTTGTATAATCTTAAGCAATTCGATGATGAGTCAGTCTATGATTTTTGCAACCATTGGAGGATCATTATCACAAAACTACCATTCTCCCTACCAATGGAATAGTTAACTCAATTTTTTACCAAGAGTTGTTTAAAACCCATCTTATGGTTATTGCAATTGCAATAATATAGCTCACTCGAAGAAGCTCTTGCCCAGGCCAGCATAATTGAGGAAGTAAAAATCGAAGAAGGTGTGCTAAATCCTAAGAAGAAAGAATGGTATAACAAGGTCCAATCAAAAGAAAGTTATTCTAGCCAATCTAAGCCGAATCAAGTGGTGATGAGTCAACCAATAATGGCTCAATAATAGCAATAAATGCAACAACAACCACAACAAATTTCATATCAAGTTGTTCCCCCACCACAATAAATTCATAAAATAACACAAACTATGGATAATAATTAATGTCAACAATATATTTGATAAAATCACCATTACACACCCTTGTTTGAATCATATTTTTCCATATTTCACAAGTTGTATGACACAAATCAACTTACCTTACCTGAGGTTAAACTATATGATCCTACCAAGGGAACATTTATTTTACCCTTATCATCCATAGAATGGGCATGATATTAACAAATGCTATCAATTTAAATATATAGTGCAAGACCTAATTGACCTAGGGGCCATCAAGTTTGATAGTCCCTTGGCTAAGTAAAATTAGAACCTTGGTATTTATCTATTTGAAATTTTGAGTAGTGATGTTGTTATTGATGTCAAAAGTTAGTTCATCTCAAGTGCAAAGGAATTGAAAAAAGGAGGGTTAAAATATTTATATTTTAAGCCCAAGATATTTGGTTTAAATACCCCTAAGAAAGGAAATATCTAGGCCCAAAGGAAATAATATTATAATATTTATTATTGTAATATTTAATTTGTCAAGAGAAAGCCTAAAGTGAAGAAAGGAAATATCTAGGCCCAAGGGAAATAATATTATAATATTTATTACTATAATATTAAAGTGTTAAGAGGAAGCCTAAATATTAATTATAAAATAATTATAATATTTATATTATAATAATTTTATAACCCTAAGTGGGTTTGGCACCAAGAATAAAATTCAAATATCTAATTTTCGCCAACGTCCAAGCAAGGAAGAAAAATGGTATTTATACCATAAAGTTTTGAAGAAGAAAGTTAAGTCTCCAAAATGCACATGCGAAGGGTTAACAAAATTATTGATGCAAATTTTGTAAGCAAAGAAAGACGAAGGTTTTTATTTTTAAAGCTAAAGGAGAATAGTGGACACATAAAGGTAGAAGGGTGCATGTCCCTATTACCAACCACATGGTTGGCCTAGTGGCAAGGCTTGGTAGTGTAAGGCATTTGTGGACATCAGGTCTCACGTTAGATTCTCGACGATAGTAGAGGGAAGTGTTTTATTTCAAACGTTTTGGCATAGTGAAAGGTATATAAGGTAGAGAGCACATCATGGTGTTTGTGTGGGCGTGCAGCCCAAGTGGTAGCCTAGCCATGGCTAAGGTTCTAGGTAGGCATTGAATGCGAGTTCGATTCACGTGGAGTGCATGCTAGTTTTTTGAGGTGCGTAAATTTATTTTTTACATGGCTAAGGTATGATTCAAAATTTTTATTATGGTTGTGTACTTTGAAAATATAGAGTGTTTGTTGAATTAAGAATTGGAGATTATAAGGTGTAAGCAAGGAATTTTATTGTTGTAATTTGGAATGTATGTTGGGTTAAGAATTGGAGATTATAAGGTGTAAGCAAGGAATTTTATTGTTGTAATTTGGAGTGTATGTTGGGTTAATAATTGGAGAGTATAAGGTGTAAAAACAAGATTTAATTATTGTAATTTGAAATATGTTTTGAGTTAGAATATGAAAGTGTTTGGAAAGTTAAAATTTGGGTTGAAATATTTTATGTTGAATTGGAGTTAAAAGGAGCTATAGGGATATTGTCATTATAGTGGTTTTACTTGAGTGAGTGTATGATCTATTGATTGGAGATTTATTTTTAAGGAATGAGTGATAAGATATATTTGTGACTTGACATTTTATTGTATTACTTGTATGGTGAAATATTTGTTGATGTAAATATTCTTGTGGAGATTTTGAGATAGAATGTTGCTATCTAAACCAGAATTGGCAAAAGGATTTGGTTGTGAGTAAAAAAAGTTTTGAAGACATATCTCCATCAAAACAAAAAGGTATGGGCACATCATATTTTGATTAAAGTGTTTTTGGATTGAATTTTGTGAAATACAAGGTGGAGTGAAAAGGATTGTTTGATAAGCATTGTTGGAAATGTTTGAGTGAGTTTTCATATGCTTCATTGGTGAATGTTTAAGAGAATATTTGAGATAGAGATTGAAGATTATTTGAGTTAGGATTTGAGAGCCACATTGTGAACTTTGTTTGAATAAGTATGAAAAGACTTGTTTAGGGTTAGTGAACAAGTTGTATTTTATTGGTTGAATTATTGAGTAGAATTATTGAGCATTGGTTTTGAGTGATATTGAAAGTGAATGTGCAAACATTAGAAATTAGATTTGTGAAAGCGAAAAACTTAATGATTGAGTAGAACATATTAAGTTTTTGATAGAGTACATCATTCTCTATATGTTCTAGAGGTTAAACAAATTCTAAATAGAATATGTCTAAACTACTTCAAGTTAAAGGAATTGATTTGAAGATTAGACAAAGAATTTGATAGCATTGTGTGCAAGATTTGAGATTGATTGAGCATATCTTGTGAGATATTTTGAGCATGTGTTTGAGAAAATTTAAGTTAAGTCTTGGTGAAAACTTGAGAGCAGATTGAGCAAGTTTTAGAGAGGATTTGAAGGTAGATTTGAGGCAAGTCTTGGTGAAGACTTGAGGGCATATTGAGAAATTTCTAGAGAGGACTTGAAGGTAGATTTGAGGTAAGTCTTGGTGAATACTTGAGAGCAGATTGAGAAAGTTCTAGAGAGGAATTGAAGGTATATTTGAGGTAAGTATTTGTGAAGACTTGAGAGCAGAGTTGATTGATTTATTTGTTCAAGATTTGTGTTAAGGCTTGGGGTAAATCTGAGAAGAGTTGATTTATTGATTTGTTCAAGCTTTGTGTTAAGGCTTGGGTAAATATGAGCAAAGTTGATTTGTTATTGGATCAAGATTTGTGTTAAAGCTTGAGGATATATTTGAGGAAATAGTTTGGTACATATTTGTGAGCATATTTGTGCTAGACCTGAGATAGAGTTAGAGCATATTTGTAATACACTTGGAATATTTGGTGCAGATCTAAGAAAAAGTTGAGAGTAAGCTTTGGAGGTGATAGAGGAGAGTACAATAGTCTAGTGGATAGAGATCCATTAGCTAGGGTAGTGAGGATAGAGGTATTCAGTGGATAGAGATCCATTAGCCAAAGCAGTGGGGGAAAAAGTCTTATAGAAGATCATCAACCAGAGTAGAGGGAAAAGAGTTCTCTTGTGGATAAAGATCCATAAACCAGAGCAAGGGGAAAGAGTTCTCCTGTGGAGTGTGATTCATGAACTAAATGGGAAGATAGAGTTCTTCTATGGAGAGATATCCATGAACCAGTTAAGTAGAAAGAGTTATCTTGAGTCAATTTCCACAAACTAGAGAAGAGGGGAAAGAGTTCTCCTATGGAAAGAGATCAAAAAATTACAGTATTAGGGGATTTGTGTCTTCTTTGGACAAAGGTACATAAACATTGTAATAGGGAAGTGATTCCCAAGAGATTTGTTGAGAAAATTTAGTGTAAATATTTTCTCCGTGGAGTAGCCCACATTGGGTGAACCACGTTAAATTGGTGTCTCTATTGTGGGTGATGATTTTTGCATTGCTTTGATTACTGCTACTAATATTGCCATTTATAATATTGGATAATATTGTTTGGGAAAGAAAAGTAAAAGTTGGTATTATAATTTTCACCCCCATCTTAGTATAATCTTGTGTTATTCAATTGGTATCAGAGTGGGTTCCTTCGGAAGAGTTTAAAAACTTGAAGAAAAATTATATAGGAACACAGATGGCATCTCAGTGTGGATCTTCAACTAATAAGGCACCATTTTTCGATGGGAATAATTATTCTTTCTGGAACATAATAATGAAGACTTACTTGATGACACAAGGATATGAGACATTACAAGCAATTGAGGATGGAAACACACCTCCAACTATTCCTCCTATAGATAAATATGGTAAGCTCCTACATCTATATAATGGAAAGGTAATGCATATAATATTAAGTAGTTTACATGAAGTAGAGTTTGTAAAAGTTATATATTGCACATCAGTAAAAGAGATTTGGAAAAAAATGAAGAAAACATATGAGGGAGACAAAAAGTTCAAGATGGCAAAATTGTAAAATCATAAAAACCTTTGAAGACTTGAAGATGAAGGATGAGGAAGACATTGCTACATACTTACTTTATGTGGATGAGGTTGTTAACTCCATGCAAGGACTTGGGTTTAAATTTGAATAATTAGATGTTTGTCAAAAGGTTTTAAGGTCACTCCCTATGAGGTATGGTGAAAAGGTTTCAGCCATAGAAGAAATGAGAGATATTGCAACTTTGACTAGGGATGAGTTGCATGGAACTCTCACAAATAGTGAGATGAGAATAGGAAAGGATCCTATATTCAATAAATATATATATTTAAAAGTAGCAAAGAAGACAAAAGATAAGAAGCCAAATTCAAGTGATGAGTCATCCAGTGATGAATAAGCAAACTATGGCAGAAAGAACAAGAAATACTCAAGAAAACACAAAGGTACTAAGGAAATTAAGTGTTTCAATTGTGGTAAATATGGTCACTATGCATATAACTATTCAAAATATGGAAGTAGTAGTGGTGAAGAGAGACAATATCATAAGAATAGGGAAGCAAGAAAATCTAGGTATGAAAATAAAAATAGGTATGGTTAGCGATGTGTTATCAAGACTTGTTTCATAGGTAAACTAAAAAAAAAATATGTAACACAAAATTAACATGGAATGCCTTAGGTTGTAGAACTAATGCTTTTTTTGTTGAAAATACCATAATATGCTGGTAGTTTAAATTTCAATAGAAGACAAATAAAAAATCCGTGGTAATGGTTTAAAATGGTTGCTATGAATTTTCATAGAAAAATGAGTAGAGCAAAAAAACGTCACGGTCTATACTTAGGCTATAAGGGTAGGTTAATTTGTTTTCCAATTATTTATTTAAAAAAAAACTCCAATATGTTGCATGGGCTAATAATCGAAACGTTCTTCTCCGAATGGGCACAGTAAGAGTAGATGTAGGTGGTATGGAGAATATTTAATAAAAAACTTGTTGTTGTCGATTAGAGAAATAAAAATACTAGGTACCTAAGTCCTAACACAAACACTAGAAATATGGTTGAAACGTGTCAAGTTCGCCACCCAAAAACCCAGTCAGGTATAGTGTGAAACACCAAAAGGTTGTATTTATCCTTTTGCCATGGTCATATACTTAGGGTAAAATACTGATATATTTGTGTATTAAGACCACCAATTGGAAAGAAAAAAACCAAAGAACGACAACCCCACTTTTAGGTTGAAGAGTAGTTATTAAATAAATTTATCACCCAAGAGTATCCTGTCCCAAGAAAACATAACATTTAGAGAATGAAGGGTAAAATAAATCGTCAATTAGTTTAATTGACTGCGATTACACTCTCTTGAAAACATGTTATCTATAAAACACTACGTATGTCCTAAATATTCTTTAATTTAAAATTTTAAACCTGCAGCATATTTAGAATGTTTTAAAAATAGTGATATCAGAATAGCATAGTAAACATATAAGTTGTCACATAATGATTTATGTTTAATCAATATTATAAACTGCAAGCATCGTTTCTTTGGAATAATTTTCAACTGAGAGCATAATAAAATTATTCAATATATTAGTAAAATTATAATATTATTTATTAGATTGGTAAAGCTTTCCTTTTAAACAAAGCATTGGGGAGACAATTAGAAATCCACTCTATTACAATTAAGGACTACAAGAAGAGAATAATATAAGATTATGGGTTAGATAACCATGTAACCTATAATATTGTGGGTAGACAATATTGATATATTGTGGGTTAGATAACCATACAACCTATAATATTGTGGGTAGACAATATTCAGATGTTGTGGGCAAACAAACATCTTGTGAGGGTTTGTCGTACTCCTTACGAAAAGGGGTTAGGACAAGAGGTAAAGGAAAAATTGAAATGGGTATTTTTCCTAGGTGGACCCTAATAGTATAGAGTGGTTGTCCTTGTGCTTGGAATGGAAATGAATGTGCCATTAGCATAATGGAATGGACATTATGCTAACAAATAAGCCAAAGACATCGGGTAACTACCTGGGTAGAGGTAGAACATAGACGAACTCTAGGATTGGTAAACGTTCATCTAACTTGGGCATGCAAACACTAATATCTCGTGTTGATATGTAGAGAAAATAATTCAACTTCTAGGTGAAATGGGCCCTAGAAGAAAAACCCCTGTCTATACTTGGATTCTTAGGATGAGATAGGAAGTAATATAAAGGTAAAAACTTCGAGACTTGGTCAATCTCAATATTATGAGTATTTTGACTGCAACAAAATGGTGCTCATGAGAGTTAGCATGCTTGTACTAAGATACTTATGATTCTTTGGTTGTAAATTTTTTTCCTTGTACCGATACAACCAGGCAAGCAGGCTTGGGTTGTTACAGTTGAGGCCAAAAAGGGTTGAATGAAAGAGTTTTATCCTTTAATATTGTGATGATGAGTTGTGTACAAAATTTGCTTAAATGCTATTTCTGGGTGCTAATGTCCTAAATAATTAGACAACCTAGTATAGAATGATTTGTTTTGCATTGTTGTGATTACAATGAAATGCATAATTAGAAACCATATAGCTACAAATCATGCATATGATAAATATGGAATTAAGGATAATATAACATGGAAGAAATGATAACTGGGTTACTTTTCTTGAGAACTTATGGGGGTTTCTCGTGGCCATGAAAATGAATGTAGTTAGTATAGATTCAAGGGCATGTATTTTGTGTGATGGGATATGGGATGATAAAAAGCATGAAATATATATATATATATATATATATATATATATATATATATATTTGGTAATTATTTTAATATATTAACAGTGGGTTTTTATAGAGGATCCCAAAACCTTATGTACAAAATTAGCCATATTTCTAATGATGCATCATACCTCTTGGCTGTAACAATAAGCCTAATTACAAGTAAAGCCATCCTAATGCTAAAGACTTGGAAACTGTAAAAAGGGCTTTTAGGCCTAGAAACCCAATGAAAAAGAAATAGGACAAAATCGAAGGAACACCAAGTAGAGCCTAAAGAAATGAAACGAGGAAAGCAAAACAAACAAGACACCATGGATAGCTAAGTAGACAAAATTGCCATGCCACACCAAAACTCATCGGAGGGGGCTTTCCAAAAACTATGCAAGGAAAGCTTCATGAATGGATGTCTACTCTGGCCAACCTTTCCACCTCTGATGGGAAGTGAGACCACCACACAACCAAAAATGTGGTCGCGAGCCCTTTGTTGGCCATGTGGTCAGCCACGTGATTACCTTCTCTCAAAGTATGATTTGCTTTCCACCTACCACGATAGGAGAGAAGCATTCTTGCCTCGAGGATGATGTTGTAGACTTTCCAAGATGGATTTTTGGTGCCAAGAAGGTAATTCACGATGTTGAATGAGTCACCCTCAATAATAAGAGGCCAAGGATCCTTAGAGAGTATCCGAATACCTTTCAAAGTGCCTCGGGCTTTGGCATAGTGATTTGTTTGGGAGCCCAAATCTTCACAATAGGCCATCACAAGATTCCCATCATGATCTCTGACAACACCCCTAGCACCAGTGGGCCCAAGATTCCCCTTAGCCACTCCATAAAAGTTTAATTTAATCCACCCCATGGGGGGTTTGGTCCAAACAATATTCCTTCGATAGGGCCCTTTAAAAACCTCTAGAAATGGCCAGATATTCATCATTTTGAGAATCGCTTCTTCGCTCGAAAGGTAGGGATGGGGACTAGGAACAACAATAGAATTCTCGATGGCGTAGGACAACACCATTTGAGCAATAGAAGGGGGCCCTCTAGGAGCTCTACCAAAGATTTTGGCATTCCTCTCTAACCAAATTTGCCAAATTGAATGATGGAAGGAGGCCTCGAGGAGGAAGCAGAGTTTGGGATTCTTGAAAGGATTAGGCCATTGGTGGAAAGCATCTTTGAGGGAACAAGGAGAGCACCATAGGATTTGGAAGGAGGATAGGACAATACTAAGAACAAAGTGGGAAAACGGGCAATGCAAGAATAAATGATCCCTCGTCTCGTAATCTGCAAGACACAAGTAACACCTATTGGGGAAGGCAAAACCTCTCTTGTGAAGGTTGTCAATTTTTAAGGCTTTGTTTTGGAAAGAAATCCACGCAAAGAAGTTGATTTTAGGGACGACTCCTTTCCTCCACACAATATTCCACCTGTAGTCCAGAGAAGTCTTGGTGGTAAGAAACTCATACGATTATTTAACAAAAAAAAGTCCATCCTCCGTACCACTCTAGATGATTCTGTCATTCCTCCTAGAAGAAGAAATTAAAACTGACTGGAGCATATTTGCAAGAAAGGTAACCTCATTATTAAACCCCTCCACAACTGGAATCTTCCATCGAGGAAAATGGGTGCTCCGGTCTATGAACTCTGCCACCCTGAGTTGGGAGTTAGGGTTAGTCAAACCTCTCAGCCCAATGAGATCCGCCCTCGACCCAAGGGCTTCTTCAGTCACCCACCTATCCTTCCAAAAGAAAATGAGGTTGCCATCACCCAAAATCCAACGGGCTCCCAGGCTGATCAAATGCCAGGTTTGGAGCATAGATTTCCAAAAGGTCAATGCCATGGAGGAGGTCTCAGCATCCAAGAAGGAAATGGGGCCAAGATACTTCTTTTTAACCAGCTTAACCCACTCCACCGGGTCGCTAGATAGAATCCTCCAAGCTTGCTTCACTATCAGAGCCAAATTCATTTCTTGATCTTCTCAACCCCAGACCGCCTTGGTCTATCCTTGAACACACCTTGTCCCAGGAAACAAGGGGGAGTCTAGATTTCTCTTCACTGCCAGACCATAGAAAGGTCCTCTAAATCTTCTCAATTTTGGAGTGAACTGCAACCGAAAGCATGAACACCGACATGAAGTAGGTCGGGATCCCCTGAAGACAAGCTTTGGTAAGGGTGGCTTTTCTGGCTTGCGATAGGAGTTTGCCCTTCCAAGTTTTGAGTTTCTTGTGAAGGTGCTCAAGAATCATGTTCCACATATCCCCACTCGCCCACCTACTATAAGATAGAGGCAACCCCAGATAGGACATAGGCAGGGAATCAATAGTGCATTCAAGAATTCTAGCAATCTAAAGTTGCCTGCGTAGGGGAGTGTTAGTAAAATAGATTTTGCTCTTGATGTAATTGACCTTTTGCCCTACAACTTGCTAATAACAGGACAAGATACGATTGAGTGATTTGGCTTGGGAAATAGACGCCCCAGTGGAGATGAGGGTGTCGTCCACAAATTGTTGATGAGTGATAGGATCAACTCTAGAAGTCGACAAAATGCTAGAAATCTTGTTCTGACGAAGAGCCTCTTTCATGGACCAACTCAAAACCTCTACCAAAAGAATGAAAAGGATGGGGGATAAAGGATCGCCCTATCTAAGGCCTTTGGCACTTTGGAAATACCCATCTGGGGACCCATTGACTAGGAAAAAAAAATGGAGTGGATATACAACTGTAAACAAGGTCAATCCAGTGGGCATGAAAGTCGAACTTTAGGAGGATTGCACACAAAAAATTTTGATCAACCCGGTCAAAGGCTTTGTTCATGTCGAGCTTAAGAAAAAGAGTAGCATTCTTGGAGCGGTAAGTGGAATGAAGGGTCTCATGGATAGTGATGACACCATCAAGAATGTTTCTGCCTTTAACAGTGCTTCCTTGAAAAGGATCAATCAGGATGGGGAGGACTTTTTTGAGTCTATTGGCTATAGAATTGGTAAGAATCTTGTAAAAAACATTGCACAGGCTGATGGGCCGATAGTCAGAGAAAATTTTGTAGGTAGGAGACTTAGGAATGAGGGCAAGAAATGTGGAATTGAGTTTCGGGTGGATGGATCTGGAAGCTTGAATAACCTGAATAGCATCGCACACATCCGAACCCACGACCTCCCACATGACTTGGAAGAATTGGGGGGGAAACCATCGGGGCCAGGGGCCTTATCTGGTTGCATGGAGAACAATGCTTCCTTAATATCGGACGAGGAAAAAGGTTCCAGAAGCTTAATGCTTACCTCATGGGGGACTTTAGTTGGAAAATTGGCGAGCAAAGATTTTTGGACCTGAAGGTTGCTGTCCGGAGGAGTGCCAAGCAAATCCTAAAAAAAGTCAATCGCTTCACTCCTGATTTCCTCTATCTCCCTAGTAATGCGCCCATCATTACAAGCCACTTCTATGATCTTGTTGGCCCCTCTGTGCCTCATAGTAGATGCATGGAAAAACCTCATGTTGGTGTCTCCATTCTTCAACCAAAGGTCACGAGATTTTTGGTGCCAGAACGTTTCCTCCCTAGCGAGAATAGAATGAAAGTCCACCAAAAGACTTCGCTCTTCCTCCCTGAGACCCTCAGTGTAACCTTTGAGTTCCATCCTTTCCTCCAAAACCTTTAGGTTCTCAGAGATGGATTTTTTGGACTCAAAAATGTTGCCGAAAACCTCTTTATTCCAAAATTTTAGCTTTTCTTTGACCATTTTGAGCTTTAGAGCCACCCTCTTAGGAGCATTTCCTTCCATTTTCAATTTCCACCATGCTAAAACCAAACCTTTGAAGTCCTTGTGAGAGATCCACATGGATTCAAATCTGAAGGGGGTTTTAAAAATAGGCCCATCATCCACCTTGAAGAAAATAGGGTTATGTTCAGACCCAATCCTTGGAAGAACCGAAAGGATAGCCTCGCCAAGGATAGGAATGGCTTCTTGGGACATAAAAAATTTGTCGAGCTTGAATTGAATGAAACAACTCCCAATCCTTTTGTTACTCCAAGTGAAGGAAGCCCCTTTGAGTTCGATGTTGAGCAAGCCATTAGTAGAGACAAAATCCCTGAAGTCCTCCAAGCTATGGCTGAAGTGGTCGGATCCTCCTTTTTTTTTTGAAGGATGAAGGGGACAATTGAAGTCACCCCCTAAAACCCAAGGAAAATTACTAAAATTCTCCCTCATATGAGAGATAGCTTTCCACATTTCTACTCTCTCTGTGGTAGAATTTGAAGCATAAACGTTGGACATAATCCAGGAAAAATTGGTGGTTTTGGACTGGAACAGTACATTGATGATTCTATTGGAAGTTGATAGTAGGCTGCCCTCAAACCTCGAAGGGTCCCACAAAACCATGAGCCCTCCCACTGTTCCCACTACAGGACTGGACTGACTATTTGCCTTGGCCCAAATGGCCTTCACAACTTTATCAAAGGAGATAGCATCGACCTTGGTCTCTTGCAAAATAAGGATGGAAGGATTAGTCCTCCTACGAAGATCAACCACTAACCTTCGTTTGGCTGCATCATTTAGTCCTCTCACATTCCATGAGAGGACTTTCATCTGGAAAGTTTAAGGTTTTTCTTGCCTCCCCTTCCTTGTTGAGGGGGAGGGTTTGATGCATGCGCTTTGTCCATATGAGCGCCACAGTAATCCAGAACCAGCAAACGCTGGGTTCCATTTGCAACGTCATTTGCTATCTCTTTGTCCCACCTATATTTGTTAGGAGGACGGCCCTGCTTCCTCTCACTACCAAAATCCACACTTTGCTTTCGGCTCCTCGTGTTTCGGGGGCTAATGTGACCGGATTGTTCACCCCTCCTTCCTAAGAGGTAATCTTCTAGCATTGTCTGCAACTGGCTGAAATTGGGATGACCCATATCTTGGGGCAGAGAAACAGTCTGAGTCACAATTTGGGATGGGGTCCGTTCCTTCTCTTCCTATGATTCACTTTCCAAGTGGGAGTCTGCTCCTTGCTGATTGTCAGCCTCAAGTTGCTCGGGGTTTGATTGGAGAGTGGGATTCTCTTCAGGCTGAGAGAGTCCGACGCAGACTCTAGAGGGGCCTGGAGATTCATGACCCTTTGCATCTAGAATATTTGACTGCTTCGCTTGAACTTCCCAATGCTCTAGGGAGTTATCATTTTCACACTTTTGCTTACCCAATTTTTGAAGAGGACACTGAGATTGGAGGTGCCCTTGGGACTAACACTGGGGGTAGAAAGCTGGTCTATTTTCATAGACAATAGCTTGTTTATGAAGAAAGGTACCTCCAGACCGAAGAGTGATGAAAGTTGGGAGTTCCACCTCCAAATATGCTAGAACACAAAAATGGGCTTGGACAAACCTTGTTCGAGCTTGGGTGGGTGGGTCAATGGTGACCAACTCCCCAATGGAGCACGTAATACCCATTATGACATTTTCATGCCAGCCAAAGAGGGGAAGATTCGGGAGCCTAACCCATATTGGGGCAATGTTGATGTTCTGGGTATCAGGACTAAAATCCATGTCCCACTTCCTAAGGAATAAACTTCTGCGGCCCATAAACAATGGCCCACCAGCCAAAATTTTATAGTAATCCTCTTTATTATCCAGTCTAATGGCAAAAAAACCCCGAGATAGGGCTGCTAGCTCCATATGACTAGAAGTCCTCCATTTTATTGCTATCCACTTTCGAATAGTTTCCATGTCGGGACGATCGCCAATGAATTTGCCTATGAGGGTAAATTTATCAAACTCTATGAAGCTTGAAAGAACTTCCACTGGGATGTCCAGATCATCCCCAATCGGAAACAACTCTTTGGTAAAAAACCCGTTTAGGGTTTCTGAGGCCACTGCTTGGGCATAAGACTTTTGAGCCCCACCACCCCCTTTGTCTGGTGGGTCCTTAACCTGAATAACACCGTCAATAGCCTGGTCTTCTTCAATGGGTACGGATGCTTCTAAACCTTCGGATCCCTGGTGCCCTTTGATTTCTCTGCTGCACCCAAGACACGAACTGTAGCCACTCTCGAGCTCCCTTGCAGACAACTTCCCACCCATCAACATCTCCTCCCTCCCCACACTTGGAGACTGCTGCTCCACTCTTTGGCTATTGGTGGCTGCTGGTTTCACCCTTCTGCTACTCTACTGGTCGAAACCCTAGCTCTACGGCTGCCCTATGCTCACTGTTCCTCTCTGCTGCTCTCCTTCGACCTCTATCATCAATCATGAAAGTAAATTCTTTCAAAGGCACAAAAAGAGTTTCTATGTTGATAAGGGAAACAAGGCTTCAAGTGATAGTAATGGAAGATCCATAGATAATGAAGAAGAAATTCTCTTCTTGGCAATAGAGGAATAAGGAAGTGTTTCTATTGGAGATAAATATAAAATGTATGAGGATGCTATTGAAAACAAAAAGGTAGAGGAAGAATAAAGAAATGAAGAAGGAGTAGTTGATCTAGAAGGTGATCTTATTTTTGCTCTTAAGGAATTAAGAAAGGTAAGAAAGCAAAATTCAAGACTCAAGGTTTAATTTTAAGAATGTGATGAAGAGAAAGGAAAGCTTATACAAGGTCTGACAAAATCAATATCTAAGATAAGGAAATTCAAAGAAAATTTAGAAGTAAAAGTCTTAGAATGTGAAATATTAGAGCATGAGGTAGCTTCACTAAGGAAGGAAGTGAAAGAGTCTAAAGATAAGCTACACAGGTTTGAGAAAATCTCAAAGACCTTGGATAAGATTATTAGTGTACAAAGATCTTTATCAAACAAGACAAGACTTGGTTTTGAAGAAGGACAAAGATAACAAGGAGAGGAGTCAAGATCAAGCTCCAAAGAAGAAGAAGCTTCAAAAAAAGAGAGTGAAGGAGAAAGTGAGACTTCTAAGGATAAGTTGAAAAATAGAAGGTTTACCAAGGAAGTAAATAATGCACAAATAAGGAATAGATGGAACAATAAACATCACAAGGAAGAAAGGACTAAGAGACCAGTGGGTTTAAAGCAAGATTTCTTCAAAGGATGTTGCTTCTCATGTAACAGGTTTGGTCACAAGGCTATGCAGTGCATGACACATGAAAAGAAGAAATATGGTTTAACTAAGAGGAATTTCAGAAATGGGTATTTCTTTCAAGGGTATTGTTACTCTTATAATCATTTTGGTCATAAGGCAATTGATTACAGGGTTCATGACAGGAATGGGTATGGCTTCACCAAGAGGAACTTCAAGATATTTTTACTTTCAAGGAACTACAACATTAAGTGTTATAAGTGCAATAATGTTGGGCATATGGCTAAGTGGTGTAGAATAGAATTTCCAGAGACAAGTAGGAACATGGATATTCAAAAGAATCAGAAGGATTAGTTGAGGAAGAAGGTGGACAAAGAAAAATATCAGTGTAATTTGGGAGTAGAGATACTCCCATCCCAAAATTAATCACCTTAAGGATATGAGGTGGGGATGGGGCTGAACTAAGATTCTTGTATTTAGCCCCAAAGGAGTCCCTTTTCCATTGATGAAAAAGGGGGAGATATTTGAGTTAGGGGGAGAGCATTCAGTTAGGGGGAGCAGTTTCCCAGGGGGAGAAGAATTGGAAAAAGAAAAAAAGAATGATTAAGGAAAAAGGGTTGCCATAAATGACAAAGGGGGATATTATTGGAAATTTTGAGTAGTTATGTTGTCATTGATGTCAAAAGTTAGTTCATATCAAGTGCAAAGGAATTGACAAAATGAGGGTTAAAATATTTATATTTTAATCCCAAGGTATTTGGATTAAATACTCCGAAGAAAGGAAACATATAGGCCCAAAGGAAATAATATTATAATATTTATTATTATAATATTAAAGTTGTCAAGAGAAAGCCTAAAGTGAAGAAAGGAAATATCTAGGCCCAAAGGAAATAATATTATAATATTTATTATTATAATATTAAAGTGCTAAGAGGAAGCCTAAAGATTAATTATAAAATAATTATAATATTTATATTATAATAATTTTATAACCCTAAGTGGGTTTGGAGCCAAGAATAAAATTCAAATATCTAATTTTTTCCGACGTCCAAGCAAGGAAGAAAAATGGTATTTATACCATAAAGTTTTGAAGATAAAAGTTAAGTCTCCAAAATGCACATGCAAAGGGTTAACAAAATTATTTGATGCAAATTTTTTGAGCAAATAAAGACAAAGGTTTTTATTTTTAAATATAAAGGAAAATAGTGGACACATAAAGGTAGAAGGGTGCATGTCCCAATTACCAACCACATGGTTGTCCTAGTGGCAAGGCTTGGCAGCGTAAGGCATTTGCGGACAACATGTCTCACATTCGATTTCTGATGGTAGTAGAGGAAAGTGTTTTGTTTCAAATGTTTTGGTGTAGAAGAAGGTATATAAGGTAGAGAGTGCATCATGATGTTTGTGTGGGCATGCAATCCAAGTGGCAACCTAGCCACGAATAGTGTACTAGGCAGGTGATGAACGTGAGTTCGATTTGCATGGAGTGCATGTTAGTGTTTTGAGGTGCGCAAATTTATTTTTTACATGGCTAAGGTATGATTCAAAATTTTTAGGTTATGTAATTTGAAAAGACAAAGTGTTTATTGAATTAAGAATTGGAGATTATAATATGTAAGCAAGAAATTTTATTGTTGTAATTTGGAGTGTATGTTGTGTTAAGAATTGGAGATTATAAGGTGTAAGCAAGGAATTTTATTGTTGTAATTTGGAATGTATGTTGGGTTAAGAATTGGAGAGTATAAGGTGTAAACAAAGGAATTTATTATTGTAATTTGAAATATGTTTTGAGTTAGAATATTAAAGTGTTTAGAAGGTTGAAATTTGGGTTGAAATATTTTTATGTTGAGTTGGAGTTAAAAGGAGCTATAGGGATATTGTCATTATAGTGGTTTTACTTGAGTGAGTGTATGATCTATTGATTGGGGATTTATTTTTAATGAAGGAGTGATAAGGTATATTTGTGACTTGAAATTTTATTGTATTACTTGTATGGTGAAATATTTTTTGAGGTAAATATTCTTGTGGAGATTTTGAGATAGAATGTTGCTATCTAACCCAAAATTGGCAAAAGGATTTGGTTGTGAGTAAAACAGGTTTTGAAGACATATCTCCATCAAAATAAAAAGGTATGGGCACATAATATTTTGATTAAAGTGTAGTTGGATTATAGTGAAAATGATTGTTTGATAAGCATTGTTGGAAATGTTTGAGTGAGTTTTCATATGCTTCATTGGTGAATGTTTAAGAGAACATTTGAGATAGAAATTGAGGATTATTTGAGTTAGGGTTTGAGATCCACATTGTGCACTTTGTTTGAAGAAGTATGAAAACACTTGTTTAGGGTTGGTTAGTGAACAAGTTGTGTTTCATTGGTTGAATGATTGAGTGAAATTCTTGAGCATTGGTGTTGAGTGATATTGAAAGTGAATGTGCAAACATGGAGAAATCAGATTTGTGAAAGTTGAGTTTTTGATAGACTACATCGTTCTCTATATGTTCCAGAGGTTAAATGAATTCTGAATAGAATATGTCTAAACTTCTTCAAGTTAAAGGAATTGCTTTGAATATTAGACAAAGAATTTGATAGCATTGTGTGCAAGATTTGAGATTGATTGAGCATATCTTGTGAGCTATTTTGAGCATGTGTTTGAGAATATTTGAGGTAAGTCTTGGTGAAGACTTGAGAGCAGATTGATCAAGTTCTAGAGAGGAATTGAAGGCAGATTTGAGGCAAGTCTTGGTGAAGACTTAAGGGCATATTGAGAAAATTATAGAGAGGACTTGAAGGTAGATTTGAGGTAAGTCTTGGTGAAGACTTGAGAGCAGATTGAAAAAGTTCTAGAGAGGAATTGAAGGCAGATTTGAGTTATGTCTTTGTGAAGACTTGAGAGTATAGTTGATTGATTGATTTGTTCAAGCTTTGTGTTAAGGCTTGGGGTAAATTTGAGTAGAGTTATTGATTTATTTGTTCAAGATTTGTGTTAAGGCATGGGGTAAATCTAAGTAGAGTTGATTTGTGATTGGATCAAGTTTTGTGTTAAAGTTTGAGGAAAAATTTGAGGATATAGTTTGTTATATATTTGTAAGCATATTTGTGCTAGACCTGAGATAGAGTTAGAGTAGATTTGTACTACACTTGGGATAAAGTTTGGTGTAGATCTGAGATAGAGTTGAGAGAAATATTTGGAGGTGATAGAGTAGAGAAAAATAGTCTCCAGTGGATAGAGATCCATTAGCCAGGACAATGAGGATAGAGGTATTCAGTGGATAGAGATCCATTAGCCAGAGCGATTGGGCAAAAGTATTCTAGAAGATCATCATCCAGAGTAGAGGGAAAGAGTTCTCCTATGTATAGAGATCCACAAACTAGAGCAAGATGACAGATTTCTCCTATAGAGTGTGATCCGTGAACCAGCTAGGAAGATAAAGTTCTTCTATGGAGAGAGATCCACAAACCAGTTGAGGAGAAATAGTTCTCTTGGGTCAAGTTATATGAACAAAAGAAGATGGAAACTAGTTCTCCTATGGAGAGAGATCCACAAATCAGAGTATTAGGGGATTGATGTCTTCTTTGGATAGAGGTCCATAAACATTGTCATAGGGAAGTGATTCCCAAGATATTTATTAAGAAAATTTAGTAAAAATATTTTCTCTGTGGAGTAGCCCACATTGGATGAACCATGTTAAATTGGTTTCTCTATTGTGTGCGATGATTTGTGAATTGATTTGATTACTACTTCTAATATTTCCATTGATAATATTGGATAATATTTTTTGGGAAAGAAAAGTAAAATTTGATCTTATATAGTTCACCCCCCTCTCAATATAAGCTTGTATTATTCATTATCAAACACCACTTCCTCATCATGAGGAAATGCAACCAACAATAGGAGGGTAAAAAATCAAGAATCCTCCTAATCAGGTCAACCATGTGCAACAATATCAAGGTTTTGTAGGTGCTATTCATGTAGTCACCCAAGGTAAACAATGCACCAATAAATAGAATGCACAATAATAGACTGTCAAATCTCCCATAGCACCTCAAGTAAGTGTGTCTCCTCAGCCTACCAATTCATCATCACTCATTCAATTTTCCACCAATTCTCCCCAAAAAATTCACATTCCAAGCCATCCATCTCCACTCACATTTCCAATCATCCACAAAGGCCAATCATCTCTCTAAGTAGCCAACTAACCACTAGACTTAAAATAGGTTCAACCAAAATATCCATTTATGAGCTAATACAACAACCTCTCCCACACTACGAGGCATTAATGAAGATTATAAAATCCATTGAAATCCATTCTCAAGATACTAATACCTTTAGGAATTTTGTGGAAAATATCCGAATATGTATGGATCCTTCCATTACATTTT
The DNA here is from genome assembly GCA_028583015.1 of Wollemia nobilis. Lineage (NCBI taxonomy): Eukaryota > Viridiplantae > Streptophyta > Pinopsida > Araucariales > Araucariaceae > Wollemia > Wollemia nobilis. The sequence continues at coordinate 3,144,298 of JAQPPZ010003172.1, read as the reverse complement.
ACTATTTTGAAATCAAACCAATATCATCAAAATCAATAGACCCTCCATCACACATCATGGATAAAATTAATATGAATCCATTCAAACAAGTTTTGACTAACCCTAGTTCCTCCATCAATATCATCACCACCTCTTCTCTTCAACATATTGATCTTCCACCATCTAATATAACCAAATCCACCTTCACCTTGAAAGCATTCAATGATGCTCTCTGTTCCATAGTTGACACTATTTTTTTATCCATCAAAGTGAGGGTAAAAATGTTGCATACAATGTTTTACATCTTGGAAGGATCCATGGCATACAATGTACTCCTTGGATGCCCATGGATTAGGGAAATGAGATGTATCCCATCTATATTCCATCAATGTATAAAATATGTAGATGAGGAATAAATTCATTGTATACCAATAGAATTTAAACCGTTTAAGTATTACAATTTCATTAAATCCCTACAAATCCACTCTTCCATCCACTCATATTTTCTTGACCCCATAAACCACATCATCCACCACACCATCCATATCTTCATCCAAAGCTCCTATTCTTGAGGAGCTATCCATCACTACCCCACATAAAGATTCCACCTACATACCCCCATATTCATCACCATCAATTACATGTACATGTAGTCAAGCCAATCCACATTGTCCACATCATCAAAATTAGCATCCCCATCATTGCCCACTCATAAAAAACCTCAACCTTATCCACATTAGTTTATGTCTTACAAGTTGAATTAATAGATTGTGAGATGCCATTCCAGCCCACACCTCTCCAATTATTAGAACCACAAGCCAATCATGAGCTATCCACATCCATATCCACATCATCCCAAGTTGTGGTCCACCTCATTAATCCTAGCATTGGTGAATACATGGTCTAATATATTACTATCACACAACTTAGCATCCAAATCACTAGGGATTACGATCACCCACATGACCCACCCTTATCCATAGGAGCAATTTAGAACATGGGTTCAATACCTAACAACATCAATTTTGTGTATGGGGGATTGATTCATCATCCAATCCATATTTTCTAGATGAACCCAAAAAACCAACCCTTTCTAATAAACAACACATGTTAGGTTTCCATATTGATACTTTCATCGAGTTAATTGACAAGGATATGGCCTAGGATGACATGAACAGGGAATGATCGAGCTCATCGATACTCCATATCAAGAAGCGCATGACCATTCAGGTTTAGGATATCATTCTCATTCTTCCACTTCTTCTTTTGAACAAGCTATTCAAAATATCCATCTAAATTCAAAAGAAGAAACCCATCACATCGATGACATTGATGAGGAAATCTATGAAGAATACGATGTTATGTTGATAGATTTTGGTCAATTTGATGAGGAATCAACACCTATAATTCCATTCATCGAATAGGATGAGTATTACCTTAAAATGTTCCCTATCCATCAAACCATATTTCATTTGCTTCTTATTAGAACCAATCGGTGAACCACCTCCACTTCACCAGAAAAAAATTGTAATATATGTACTTAAAAAGAAAATATAAAACTCACAAAAATTCAAAAAAAAAAAAAATTATCATTGCATTGCATGTGCATGGATTTTTTCTTGTTGCATTTATTTATGTTGCTTACTATTGTTCAGGTTCTCCAAGTGCTTGCATCGATTCTAGTAGATAGGATCTATCCATACTTCACATTGCCAATCACATGTTTCCCATTTAAGTTACTTACTCACCCCACTCCATAATCTATACGATTTGGCAAAGCCAATTCCAATTGACATGAGTCTTATTGATATGGACCAAATTTCCTTGCCTCCATCATTTTTGAATTCATTCTTTTCAAGGGATTGTTAAGGGTTTTAGGCAACTACTTCATCGCCTCCATCTTTGCCTTCATCTTCACCTTTAGATACGAAGGTTTTATAGGAAAACATAGAAGAGAATGTGTTAGAAGATTTTTATAACATCATATATGACATTCATTTGATCCCAATTCTCCATCAGCTTGATTAAGGTTCTCATATGTCCATTGAAGATACCATCAATGTGAATCTTACTTCAAATGTAGATAATCCTCAAATCGTCAAACTTGGAAAAAGTTTATCCGTAGATGAACAAGAGAAATTAGTTGCTTTTCTCAAGAAGAAGAAGGACATTTTTGCATGGTCCTACAAAGACATGCATGGTCTTGACCCTAACTTGGTTTTCCATAATCTCACCTTGATGCTAATCTAGTCAAACAAAAATTGAGAAATATGCATCATACCATTGCCTTCATGGTAAAATAAGAGCTTCAAAAGCTATTAGATGTGGGTTTCATTGTACCCATTAACTATCTTGAGTGGCTTTCAAACATGGCACCCATTCATAAACCTAACAGGATGATGCACATTTGTGCTGAATTTCGAGATCTTAACAAAGCATGTCTTAAGGATGAATTTCCTCTACCAAATATTTATACTCTTATCGATGCTTTTGCTGGCCATGAAATATTTTCTTTAATGGATGGTTTTTATGATACAACCAAATTCACATCAATACTGATGACCAACACAAAACAACATTCACTACATCTTTGGGTACCTTTTGTTACAAGGTGATGCCCTTTAGCCTCAAAAACATAGGTGCCACTTATCAGTGTGCCATGACATACATCTTCCATGATTACATGCACAAGATCATCGAAGATTATATGGATGATCTCTTGGCAAAATATAAAAGTCAACAAGAGCACATTGGTGTCTTGGAAATAGTATTTGATAGAATTCTAGAGCATAACGTAAGGTTGAACCCCAAAAAGTGTGTCGTTAATGTCACCTTAGGTAAACTACTAGGATTCATTATCTCTAAAAGAAGCATTGATGTGGACCCAAAAAGTCAAGGTCATCATGGAGATGCCTCTCCCAAAAAAATTGAAGGAATTACATACTTTACAAGAAAATATCCAATCGATTCGTCATTTCATTGTGCAAATTTCTAATAAATGCAACCTACTACAAAAGGAGGTGACATTTCCATAGATAGACGAGTGTTAGAAAGATTTTGATGACATTAATCAATAAGTGGCTTCTCCACTAGTCTTAACTCCTCCTTATTTGGGGGTCCCCTTCCATATTTATATTTCAATAATGAACTTTACATTAGGGACAATGCTTGCACAAAAGAATGAAACCAATCAAGAGCAATATTTCTACTAAATTAGTCGAACATTGGTAAGCTATGAAACCAGATATGCTTACATGAAAAATTTATGCGTAGTACTGGTTTTTGCCACCAAGAAAATCATAAATTACATGCTTAGTCACACCACATATGTCATATCTCATGAAAATACTCTATGTTATATGATGTATCATACTTACAATAACACAAAAAATGGATAATGCTTCTCACTGAATTTGATCTTGAGTTCATCAGCCAAAAACCCATTAAAGGTCAGGTCATAGCTGACCAGCTTGCAGAAACTCCACTTCCTAGTGATTAATCCTTGATTATTAAGCTCCTAGATGATTTAGTATTTACTATCACTGAACAAGAATAAGATGTCATTCTAAAGGAATATTTTGATATCACACTATTATTTGATAATTCTAAGTGTAAAAAAGGTCAAGGTGTTGGAGTCATGTTTCATAAACCATAGGGGGTACCTGTTCCCCTATCTTTCAAACTTGACTTCCAATGCACAAAAAAAAATGTAGAGTATGAAGCCTTAATATTAGGTCTTCAAGCAACCATAGCTATGGGCATAAAGCATATTAGGATATTTTGTGACTACAATTTTTTTTTTCATCAAATAAAAAGAGAATACCAATGCAAAGAACCAACAATAAAGCTTTACCATGATGTAGAAATGACATTGCTTTCTAAATTTGATTGGTATGAAATCGATAGTTTACCATGTTTAAAAAATATATTTATAGATGTGATGGCCTCTCTAGAATCATTGATTCCAAAGAACTCCATAGGAGAGGCACACCCACCCATTGTCACAACGATCTCTAAATTTGTGATTGTTCATGTTGAATCTAAGGATGAGAAGGATGTTTTATTTATTCATACAAAGTCGTATGAACCTTGGTACAACCAAACAATAGACTTCCTCAAGTTTGGAACACTCCCATAAGACATATCATAGACTACTAAATGCACTTTAAAGCAAAAGGTATCTGGTTTTACACTCTTAGGGGACATGTTATATTAACATGGTTATGATGGAGTCCTACTTCATTGTCTCAAATTTGCAGAGGCACAAAGATCCATAGTTGAAGATCATGATGGTACTTGTGGTGGTAATTTTAGTGGAATGGCCATTTCAAAGTGCATTTTATGCATGGGTTACTATTGGCCCACCATGGAATGCGACTGTTGCACTTACGCCAAGAATTATCAAAAATATCAACATGTTAATTTAACTCATGTGCCATCACAAGAATTACAACCTATTCAAAGCCTTTGCCCCTTTTCACAATGGGATCTTGATTTTATTGGAAAAATCTTACCTTCTTCCTCAAGACAACATACATTCATCATCATTGCCACTGAATGCTTCACAAAGTGGATTGAGGTAATTCCTCTAATTAGTACAATAAGACCTCGAATTATGGAGTTTATACTTCATCATATCATTTTTCATTTTGGTATTCCCTCAAAAATAATCCCTGACAACGAGAAGTCTTTAAAAAAATTATGTTCAAGCACTTTGCAAGAAATATAATATCCAACATAGTTTCTTAACTCCTTACTACCTAAAGACAAATGGACAAGCTGAGGCTACCAACAAGACCTTAATTGCTATTTTCAAGAAACTAGTAAAAGAAAATCATCGGGATTGACATACTCAAATCACCTTGGAATTATGGTCTTATTGAACAAGCATCCACATGCCCATTTGGGAAACACCATTATTACTAGTATATGAAGCTGAAGCAATTATACCTCTTGAGCTTAAGATCCCCTCATTATGAATTTCATTGCAGGAATTCATAGATGATGATACTTCTAGACAAGCATATTTTGACCAACTCATGCTTCTTGATGAAATATGGGTCAATTCTTTAGAGCATTTATGAGTTTATTAGAACTGCCTAAAGCGTGCTTACAATGCCAAAGTTCATCTACGTGAATTCCAAGTAGATCTTATTCTTAAGAAATATCAACATAATACCAATACATTACTGCATCTTTGTGATAAGTTCACGGTTAATTGGATAGGTCCATACATTATCAATCAAAGAGTGGGTCAAGGAACCGATAGGCTTGCTAGTCTAGAGGGAGTTGAAGAGCCCAAAACACTTAATATCATCCAATTGAGAGTATTTTATGCTTAATGTGATTTATATATATGTATATATACATGGCTAATACACAAACAACATTGCATTTCACACATTATAGTTTATAAATTACATTGCACACATTACATTTCATAAATTGCATTTCATACATTGCATTCACAAACACATTCACACATTTTATTTCATATTAGGGGGTCATTTATTCAGTCTAGATAATTATTGGTCTAATAAAGTTTTGTTGCCTTAATCAGGGGCACCTTCAAATCATCATCCATTTCATTGCACCATTCCATAAAGTCAAATTACCATTTATAAACCACATTTCTATAATACCTAGGTGTTTTCGATCACTCAACCACTCCTAGTGTTTCTAGCAACCTCCAATACATGTCGAGTTTTATTTAGGACCAAGAAACATTTTTGCTAAGAAAATCTTAAGTTTTGGGAGTTGACTCTAACACTCTTGAACCAAACACAATCACACATCTTAAAAACATCTTGTGTCAAAGAGGAATCATACTAGGAATGGATTGAACCTCAAAGTGAAAAGGGTACTCCTTGTTTTCCCCATTATGCACATAGTCCATAAATAAAAATAATGATTTTTACCACTATCACAATTAATTCCAAACAAAAGAAAGAGTAGTAAGGATAGGGAAAAATTCTCATCATAATTTGGTTGAGAATTTGATTCTCCAAAGCTTTAAATATTTTACACATCACACACCACAAATCCTCAAGTTGTAAGGATAGAACTACATTTCCAGTCAGATGGTTAGGTAGTCCAAATTTCCAAATCTTAGAGATTAGATTCTTGAACTATGGAGCTAATATTCATCAGGGCTATAGATGTTTTACTAGAAGTGGAGTATGCTCATGTATGGTGACACATCTCTCTTGAAGAGACCTCTAACCACATATACGTACAAGATTGCTTCTTTATCTCCTCTACGATAGGTTTCATCTCAATTTAATCAAGATGGGTTAATGAACTCACTCGCACACACATTGGTTCTTTATTACCTTGAGTCATCACCATACTCATGACGTGGTAAATGAATTCACTGCACACACATTTGGTCTTAGAGAAAATAGATAGAATTTAGTGATTTTATCTGATATCACTAGTATGTATGAATCTCTACAAAACAATCAGTTTTCCATATCAACATCCATATTAATTTTTCATGTCAACATCCATATAAACATCCATATTATTACATGAGTCTTCCATTTCACATACCACAATTTTGGTGCCCCTGATTAAACAACAATGCTATAAATGGTCAAAAAAAATCTAAACTATGAATGATCATTAAAGCATTAATTCATTTGCATTCATAAACATTATCATTGCATTATCATCCATCATACATATACACATGTATTTAAACAAAAGCATCCACACAAAAGTATAACATAAAATAACATGTCTATATATATATATATATCACATGTACAATGAATGCCTGAAGGCTATATACAATGGAGCACCAAGGCTCATATACAAAAAGTGCATCTAAGCACTATCTATCACCTATAGGAGGACCCCTATGATCTCGAAGGAGCCCTAGACCTAGAGACACTATGCCTAGACTCACTATGCCTAACAATCCTAGATATGGAAGAAGAAGGTTGATCTGGCAGTCCAATGTGGTGCTGCATCAATAGATCCTCCAACTCTTGGATGTATCCATCTTAGGATCGAAGGCATAGTACATCATACATCTAATGATGTTCCCTCTATGATATATCTTCCTAGAGCCTCGTGATCCTATCCTCACCTCCACCTATAGCCATCCATGCCCCTAGCTCTGCTCATGGTCAAGTTACCTCTCCATCTCGCTCCACCACCATCTACTAGAGTTGGTCCCGCTCAACCTTGAGACTTGTCCACTCCTTGATTTGACCTAGAGGTCTCTCAAGAAACTCCTCCATATCATCCTTGCCACCACCATCACCTTTAATATTTGGATCTTGCTTTGCTGTATCTCTCACTTGCCTCATTCAAATGCGAGATTAATGATGTCTCTAACATATTGGAGCCTAATCTATCTCCTCCACCTTGACCTCTATCTTATCATCATCCCAAATATCCTTATCCATTGCCTAACTGGGTATCCATGGTAGCTGTGTAATGAATAATGCATCATATTCCACAATAGTCCTCATAACATCCACATCAAGGAGATTTATCTCCTCATCATCCTCATAGGTCACTCGCCATACCTCTACATAAGGTAGGCCCATCTCATCCCGATGACGTTTGTGTAACACTGTCACCTTAGGAATCTTCTATCATAGCCCAAAATACCATAGTAGCCATGAGAACTAGATCATCTCCACCTCACTCCTATGCCACCCAACCACCTATCTAGCCTATTAAACTCTCTGTAGTTGCTCCCTATCACCAGTCCAAGTAGCACCTCACCATGGTCTCCAATGCATCTAATCAGGTGTCAATACTACCCAAAGATATTCATACTCTTCACCATTGTGGCTAGAATGACTTAGTTGCACCTCCTCAACCACCTGCCATCTCAAAGGATAGGGCTACTCCCCATCCCATGTCTCATTGGGTGGGCCCACAAGTCGAGCCACACTAAAGTGCTCCCAATATCAACACTATAGTAGTACATTGCAACCCAGCCCCTTCTACCCCTACCTCCTATATTTGTATAGCTCCAGGTACATCTAAGCCAACAGAGTAGACACCCATGCATACACCTCATTCTCATCAATCATATAGAATACTAGCCTAATCATGTTCCATGGAAATCTACAACAAGCGTTGTTAGGCACCACTATTTTGACCAATAGGAACATGACCAAGGTAGTTAATACCTCCAAATCATTCTTAGAATACATATCCAAGTACATGATACCTCCACCCTTTACACTCATTTTTTGCATTTATATCCAAATATCTATCTCATCTCATGCTCTTTATCATGTCCAACCTTGATACGTAACCCCTCCACTGGCACTCAAAGAATGTAGTATACATCCTCGAGCATCACTATCGCCTCACCAGTAGGGATCTGAAAGGTATCCCTATCTGAATCCCATCTCTCCACCAAGGCAAAGAGATACCCATCATCATCCCTCACCACATCAATTCATGTGGATTTAGCTAGCCCCATGGCATCCAACCACTTCCAATGCTCCTCTTGCAACACCTTTCTCACTCCTGGTATGAGGGTCGAGAACTGATGTTGAGAATCCAAGATTCTAAACTATAACACAACATAAAAAATGCAAGCACATTAATGTTACATTCATTGCATAACTAAAAAAAAAATTGCACAAGCCCAAAAAAGAGTGCCATGAGAACTTATCTCAACCATATGTGCTGCCACTCCTACTACTGCCTCTACTCCCTCCATCGCCATGGCCTTCACTTCACCACACTTCTCCACTCACTCACTCTCCTTCAGATGAAACTTATAGAACTTATGAGAGCAATAATGAAATCAATTTGGCCCATGTAGACCATTTATAAAATGTTTGGAGTGCACTCAAATTCCCATGGGTAATTTCTTGGTGCACCCAAATGCTCACCAACATTTGTAGCATGGTAGAAATTTACCTGCATTTGTCCAAAAATGAATGTTAGCTGGTGTTTAGTTTCAAAACTTTGCAAAATGTGCCAAAAGTACCTCAAAATGTATCTTAACCCCACAAAATAACTCCACATTGCATCCATGCATTCATTCAATCATCATATCATGTTTTGTGAAATCAAAAATCGATTTGGGCACTTAATTTTTGTTTATCACCAAAAGTCACAAAATCACCTTAAAAATATCAAAATACCTCAAAATAGTATGTATTTTCACAAAACAACCATATTCATCATTCCAATCATCGTGATAACATGGATTAATATGGGTGAGTAACTTTTGTTTGCAACCAAAAATTCACGCAATTATCCAAAATTTGCTTAAAAAATAGTCCAAACCAATGCAAAATTTTACAAAATCATGCAACCCAATAATAAATGCATTTTTCATCATTACAGCTTCATTTCAACACCATAAAATACACAAACCATTGCATTTGCATTAAACATTTTCCAAATTCACCTACAATTTCAAGTGAACCTCATATATAGTGGTCTATTCTATCCCCTTGGTGATTGTAGCAATTGGTTGTCCATGCAATTTGATAAGATGGTTAGATCACCATAATGACACCTGCTCATAATCATTCAATATCCTCTTGTTTGAACACAAAATAATTTTGGGTTACTCATTTATCAAGTGAGACTATGCCCAAGTTAACTTGCTCAAAAAACTATCATTGATGGCCTTGTTTGTGGGGCTTGAAACATGGACAAAATCACATTTCAATATTTCCTTTAAATTGAAAATCATCATGGAGACAAGACTTGCCTAGGTTGATTGGTTCCAATTGAGGGAACTATCCTACATTCACTAGTTGGCCCTATAGGATATGGATTTTTTTCTTTTTTCACTTTCATCACTTTGTATTTCAATGATGCCAATTGCCATGTTTTACAGCAACATATAATCACCCCAAACTTAGGATAACTAAATTTAATTTTGAATTCCCACATTAGGATACATAATTCACATCACACATCTAAATTTGGCACAAACCCCTTTTCTATCAGGGCAAAAATAGAATTCATCTACATTTGGCAAAAACCCCTTCTCTATTCAGGCAAAAATAGAATCAACCACTTGCATTTTATAAAAACCCTTTTCTCCTTTGGGGAAAAAATAACATAAATCATTCATAAACATTTACATCATTCATATCATCCATACTTACATCATACACTTGGACTAACATCATTCACGTGCATCATTACCCACAATTTACTCATTTTTAACTCATTTTCTAATTGATAGGTAAGCTACACCAACAAATTCTTTATCTTCAAGATCTTCTTTGCACTCCAAGGAAATAAAGCTGCTTCACCTTATCAAACCTGGTGTCTCATATTTTTGCACTACATTGTTTTTCATGCAACACAATACAAAAAGAGGCATCTGTAGACACCAAAATATAGCCACTTTTCATCCATTCGTATCCTCCAATCATAGTCATTCATTATATATGTATTTATTTAATATATACATAAATATTAATATTTATATATATTTAATAAATATATATGTGTTTATGTGAATAAATCCTAGCCATCCACCATAACTTAATCTCAGCCATCCATTCATCTTAATCCATGTCACATGATCAAGTTCAATCTCAATCCTTCCTCATGTTTTAATCTCGACCATACATTGGTGTCGTCGAAACCCTAACATGATCAAGGGCAGATTATAAAATATGATTTATTTTGATGAATCAAGGTCCACAAAAAATATAGAGGTCCCAAATTTGAATATTTGTCCACTCATAAACCCTAGCCCTTTCGCTATCATATTCCTTCCTCATCGTCACCATTGCACCTTTCATTTCCATCACAACAAAACCCTCATGAAACTAATATAGAACACATAATTGTGCTCTTACAAACAATATATACACTATGCTTTGATCCCAGAACACACTCTCATGCTAGGATAAATACCAAATTAGACATACATGGACCGATTAGATGCACACAAGAATGAACATACCTTGTGCTATGATACCAACTATCATGGACCTAGCTAAATTGATTGGATTCATGAGGCGTTGTGCACTCATTTTGAATTTACCTCTTTGGATTATATTTGACAATTTCAATACTTTAAAATACTCCTCAATTTCATGTCATTCTTTCCATATCTTTCTAGAGAGGAGAGACAATAATTTAAAACATCTTTCTTGTAGTTCCTTTCTAAATTCTAGGAGAATTATTAGGAAGTCTATTGGAACAATACAAATGTATACAAAAATCCTAAATCTAAAAATATATACAATCCAACCAATAACAACAATAGGTTGATTTTATTATTGTTTATTCATCCTCTTATTTTGAAGAATAGGTCATGTTGGTCAAAAATCTGCACCTAATAGAAAGGATGAGGTGAAAAGGTTTGCGCACCCTGTGAACCTTGACCAATATTTAATGACCATGAGGCCTAGGGAAGATCAGGTGGTTGATCTCTAGATAAGGCATATTCCTTAGTCCTAGCTACTATGTCTAAAAATGAAGGGAAAATAGGGTGGGAATGAAAGAAAAACAAACTACAACAAAAACTAAAAAGGACAAGTATAGCCGCATCAAGACACATGTGCAAAAAGCTAGCACCATGAGCAAAAATGCAAGTGGACTACCTACAAAATCAACCAGCCTTGCCCTTACTTAACATTCAACACTACTTTTTGGAGGTGAATTCTAGAACCAGTGAATGGGGTGCATGAAATCTAGGATGTAGAATTAGAGCATGAAGAACACAAGATTATACTGAGAGGGGGAGGTGAACCATATAAGAGTACTTTTTAATTTTCTTTCCAAATCAATATTATGTAGTGTATAGATAGTAGTATTAATAGCAATAATCAAAGCAATGTACAAAAAACCACACATAATAGATACACCACAATTTACGTGGTTCACCCAATGTGGGCTACTCCACGAAGAAAATATTTCACTAAAATTTTCTCAATCAATCTCTTGGGAATCCTTCCCAATTACAATGTTTATGGACCTATATCCAAAGGAGATGTTGATACCCTGAATCTGGTTTGTGGATATCTATCTACATGAGAACTCCTCCTCTGTTTTGGTTGGTGATCCTCTAGAAGACTACTAGCTCCACTGCGCTAGCTTGTGGATCTCTCTCCACTGAATACTCTTGTCCCCACTCAAAATACCTTTCCTCACTACCCTAGATGATGGATCTCTATCCACTGGAGACTACTTTCCTCTCTACTTTGTCACCTCCAAAGCTCTATCTCAAATCTTCACTAAACATAGTCTAGTCGGTCTAGCATAAATCTGTTCAACTCTGCACTAAACACAATCCAGTTGGTTTAGCACATTCTACTTAACAAGCTCACCCAAATTTACACTAAACACTGTCTAGTCAGTCTAGCACAAATTTTCTCAACAAGTTCACTCAGAACTTGCTCAAATTTTCTCAATAGGTCCACTCAGAACCTGCTCAAATTTTGTCAATAGATCCACTAAAAATCTATCTAAATCTGCTCAATAGGTCCACTCAGAACTTTCTCAAATATGCTCAATAGGTCCACTTAGAACCTTATCAAATCTACTTAATAGATCCACTTAGAACTTATCCAAATATTCTTAACAAGCTCACATAGAACTTGTCCAAATTTGCTCAACAAGCTCACACAGAACTTGTCCAAATATGCTCAACTAGCTCACACAGAACTTGTCCAAATCTCATAGAAGCATAAATAAAATTGTTAAAGACTCAATATGTTCTACTCTTAATGCACAATCACTTTCTCAAATTTCTCAATATCATAGAAGAATAAAGAGAATTGTTAGAGACTTAATATGTTCTACTCTCAATGCACAATCACTTTCACAACTCAAATCAGAATATAGAATAGTTTTTTTTATGGAACTTGAACAATCACTTTATAGAACCACTTGACAAGGCTCAACCAACTCAACTCAACCAATTACTTAATGAAAATTCCCTTTCTCACAAACCCTAGTCCAAGCATATATCAATCAACTCAAAATGTTTCCAACAATTGCTCAACAACAAATATCACATAATAATGATGCTCATGTTCTTTTCAAACCCTAGTTCAAGTTATTTTCACAACAACTCACTTCAAAAAAAATTCTTATAACTCAATATTCATATCACAATGATACTCATGTTCTTTTCAAACCCTATTTCAAGTTATTTGCACAACTCACTTCAAAAACAATACTCATAAAACACTCTTCACATAACAATGATACTCATGTTCTTTTCAAAACCCTAACTCAATTCTTCACACAATCCAATGACTTCAACAACTATACTTATCAGACAAGGTTTTAATCACAACTCTTAATTCCAGAAAACCTTGAACCTTTTAAGTCAAAATTTTTTGAAAAGGAAACCCTAATCAAACCCTTTTCACTCCAAACTTTATTTTATAGTAAGCAATCAATCAACTCAACCAGGAAAGAATTTACCCATAACTTTTTTCTTGACAAGGATTTGATCTCACAAATATGCCACACTCACAATTACTTCTTTGCCAATCTAAATAAGGGTTAGAAGATAATAATTTCCTCAACAAAACACAATGCAAAATGATATCAAAATTACACCTTATCACTCCAAATCAAATAATATTCAATACCTTCACAATAATATTATTTAACACAAAAATCCTTTATTAAAATTAAACAACACTCAAAAGTATTAATACTTCAATATGCCAATATAGTAATTTAAGACTTTATCAAAAATAATTAAAACCAAAACTTCCTTATTACTCCAAATGATAATTTTCAACTACCATCACTATACAAAAAACACCCTTTCTAAACAATTCCACTAACAAACCTTATACCTCCAAACACTCTTTATTGAAACCTTAGGCAATAAAATTAATTAAAATTTTTACCTTGGCCACCGACAGGTTTCGACCCCGTAACCTCTACCTCCATGAGAAAATTAGCCGTGGGATCCAAGATCACGTGCACTATAGGCATGTTTAAGAGCCAAAAGGCTCTACCTTCACTTTAACCTTTGCACCCAATTAAAACGATCGAAAATATTTTCCTTTTGGCACTTACCACCAACAGGTTTCGAACGCGGGCACTACTTCCTTCAACGCTTTCATAATTTATGCTCTACCACTTGGATCACCATGTCCAACGTGCTTTGAAAACTCCAAACCCTTCACCTTATCCTTGGTGCTTAAGACAAAAATATTTTTTGTCTTCTTCCTCAATGAACCTTTCGAAATCGCAAACGAAGTTTTAATCTTGGCGCATATCAATCGTTTGAGGGATGAGCAATAATGTCTTTGGAAGCCACCTTATATACACAATATTTTATTTCCTTCAACATCGGTGCTCCCTTATTTCAATGATGTTGACGCCTTTATAAACACTTTATAATTTATACAAGGTGCTTTATTAAATTGGATGATGTCAACATTAATTATAATTTATAAATGTAATTTTATAAATTATAATTATAGGATTTAATTTTTAAACCCTTCCTTTACATTGCATTCCATGGTGTAAATAATATTTATTTATAAAATTTAAATTCTTATTGAATTTAAATAATTTATAAGAAATATTATCTCTCATTTTTAACTTTGTACTGAATCTATTGAATTTTAGCCTTCTTCCTGGATATCAAATAACAACTTTGACAACGTTGTTCCTTGACAAAAAATCTTGATATTAATGTTGAATTTATTTCTTAACATCAATGACAATTTTAACTTTTATGACTCAAAATCTCCAAAAATCTCCCCCTTTGTCATTGATGGAAACCCAATTTTTTTTTACCAAAACTTGACTTCATCTTCTGTGCTGCTCTCCCTGGCTCAATGCTCTCTCAAATATCAAATCTCTCCCCATTACACAAATCTCTCCCCATTTGACATCAATGGAAAAGGGTCACCTTTGGGGCTTGGGACTAATAATGAGCCTCTTATCTTAGCCACTCCCACACCTTCTATTAAGGTAATTAATTTTGGGGTGGGAGTATTTCTACTCCAAGAAATCAATGTTCTTTATCTTTATCCTCTTCTATTATTTTATGAATTTTTTGAATCCTTTTACTATTTCTATTTGTTTCTATGTTCCTATCCATGCCATCATTCCCTTTCCTATTCTTGTTCTTGTTCTCATCCATATTTTTGTTCACATTTATTTTCCTGTTCCTATTCCTGTCCATGTTCTTATTCCTGTTCCTGTTCCTGTTCCTGTTCATATTCATATTCCTGTTCCTAATCCTGTTTATGTTCAAGTTACTATTCATACTTGTCTCTGGAATGTCTGATCTACACCACTTTGTTGTGTGACCATCATTATTGTACTTATAACACTTAATTTTATTATTACTTGGAGGTACAAATGTCGTAGGATTTCTCCTAGTGAAGCCATATCCTCTTCTTTCATGAACCCTGCAATTCATTTCCTTGTGACCAAACTGATTACATGAGTAGCAATACCCATGGAAAGGCTATTCATTCCCATATTCCTGTCTTTCATGTGTCCTACACTATGAAGCCATGTGCCCAAACATGTGACATGAAAAACACCTTCCACTAAAACTTCCTTATCTTGACCTCATTGGTCTCCTATTCTGATTGTTGTTTCATATGTATCTTCTTTGTGCACTGTTAATATTTTTGTTGAATTCACTATTGTCCAACCCATCCTATGATGTCTCAATGTATTTTACACTATATTCTTCTGAAGTATCTTCATCTGAAGTATCTTATCTAGAAATTGAAGTTGAATCTCCTTGTTTCTTTTGAACCTGTTCAAAACCAAATCTTGTTTATTTTGAGATATTTTTATAACCTTTCATCTTGATTTTGGATTCCTTTAAATCTTCTTTTAGTAGTTCCACTTCTTGTTTTAACTTATTACATTATAAGATCTTTGCTTCTAACTTATCCTTGAACCTCTTTGCCTTAGCCTTTGATTTTTCTAAATCCTCTATGAGCAATCTTCTCTCTTCATCCCATTATTGAAACTGAATTTCAATTTTAGAGTGTTTCTTTATTACCTTATTTACCATGTCAAGGGCATAGATGAGTTCTCCCTTGATATCATAACCATTCTCTTTTGAATAATCCTCTATTTGTTTGCCTTTGTCCACATCATTACTCTCTTTAGGCTTGTCTTCTATATGATCACTCACTTCTTCTTCTAATTCTATTAGAAGATTTTCATCTGGTCCTTCAAGTGCATTCTCATACTCATCATCATTAAAACTATAACCATCCCTTGTACAATCATCTTCAAGATGTTCAAAGTTACCACATCTAAAACACTTGAGAATAACTAGAGTCTTCTTAACTGGTTCTTTTTCTTTAATCATAAACAAAACTTCATATCTATCATTGTTTGAAATACTAACATCACTATCACTTGAGTACTTACTTGCATTATCCGCACAGTAGCTCCTCTTTTATATTTGAAAGAACTTCTTTCCTTGTCTGCTTTGTCCATCCTTGCTTTTCTTTTGGTGCCTATATCTTTCTGATTCCCTGTACCTATGATCCTATTTTTCTTCAACATTGTTGTTCTTTGGTTCTTTATAATCTATTGCAAAATATCTAAACTTTCCACAATTGAAGAACTTAACAAATCTTAGACCTATGGGTCTTCTGAAACCTTTATATCTTCTACCATAATTAGCTTCTTCATCACTGGATGACTCATTGCTTGATTTTGAATTCTTACCCTTTATTTTCTTGATTTATTTGAATGCTTCTTCCTTCTAGGGAGTAGAATATTTTGTTCTTATTTGAAAAGCTATTAGCATACCAAGCAACTTATCTCTTGTCAAACTATCACCATCCAATGATATTTATATAGCAAAATCCTGTAAACTGAATCTATTTGGAAGAGATATTAAGAATTTATCACAAACATTAGATTCATCAATATTCATTCCAAGTCCTTGCATATCATTAACAAACTTATCAATTCTAATTAGATAAGCACTGATATTTTCTTCTTCATTCATTCTCAATGTTTCAAATTATCCTTTGAGATTTCGTATCTTTGCTTTCTTGACACCTTTATCTCCTTCATATATACCTTGCAATTTATCTCACATTTATTTTGCTGTTCTACAATGCATAACTTTCGTAGGCTCTATTCTACATAAAACTCTCACAAGTGCATTCATTGCTTTTGAATTATAGTGTTGTAGAAGCTTACCTTCCTTATATGTAGGAGGATTGATTGTTGGATCATATCCAAATTCCACCACATCCCAAACTTCATTGCCAAGTGCTATTAGGTAGATCCTAATCATCATAATCCAATACATGTAGTCATTTACATTAAAGACTAGTGCTAAGTTAGTTGAGGACACATTCTTAGGATCCATTGTGTTCTTTGTAGCTTTTCCTTCAAGCTGTTAAACTCTTATGAAGACATCCACTCTGATACCAATTGAAGAACACAATATTATACTGAGAGGGGGGGTGAACAGTATAAAAGTACTTTTTACTTTTCTTTCTAAATCAATATTATGTAGTGTATAAATAGCAGTAATAAAAGCAATGCACAAAACACCACACACAATAGAGATACCACAATTTACGTGGTTCTCCCAATGTGGGCTACTCCACAAAGAAAATATTTCACTAAAAATTTTCTCTATCAATCTCTTGGGAATCCTTCCCAATTACAATATTTATGGACCTTTATCCAAAGGAGATGCTGATCCCCTAAATCTGGTTTGTGGATATCTATCCATAGGAGAACTCCTTCTCCTCTGCTCTGGTTGGTGATCCTCTAGAATACTACTACCTCCACTACGCTGGCTTATGGATATCTCTCCAGTGAAGACTCTTGTACCCACTTAGAAGACCTTTCCTCATTAACCTGGCTAATGGATCCCTATCCACTAGAGACTACTATCCTCTCTACTTTGTCACCTCTAAATATCTATCTCAATTCAACACTAAATATAGTCTAGTCAGTCTAGCATAAATCTGTTCAACTCTGCATTAAACGCAGTCCAATTGGTTTAGCACATGTCTGCTTAACAAGCTCACCCAAATTTATACTAAACACTGTCCAGTTAGTCTAGCACAAATTTTCTCAACAAGTTCACTCAGAACTTGCTCAAATTTTCTCAATAGGTCCACTTAGAACCTGCTCAAATATGGTCAATAGATCCACTAAAAATCTATCTAAATCTTCTCAATAGGTCCACTCAGAACTTGCTCAAATATGCTCAACAGGTCCACTTAGAACCTGCTCAAATCTACTTAACAGATCCACTCAGAAATTATCCAAATATTCTTAACAAGCTCACATAGAACTTGTCCAAATTTTCTCAACAAGCTCACACAGAACTTGTCCAAATATGCTCAACTAGCTCACACAAAACTTGTTCAAATCTCATAGAAGCATAAAGAAAATTGTTAAAGACTCAATATGTTCTACTCTTAATGCACAATCACTTTCTCAAATTTCTCAATATCATAGAAGAATAAAGAGAATTGTTAGAGACTTAATATGTTTTACTCTCAATGCACAATCACTTTCACAACTCAAATCAGAATATAGAATAGTTTGTTTTATGGAACTTAAAAAATCACTTTATAGAACCACTTGAATAGGCTCAACCAACTCAACTCAACCAATTACTTAATGAAATTTCCCTTTCTCACAAACCCTAGTCTAAGCATATATCAATCAACTCAGAATATTTCCAACAATTTATCAACAACAAATCTCACATAACAATGATACTTATGTTCTTTTCAAACCCTAGTTCAAGTTCTTTGTACAACAACTCACTTCAACAACAATGATTATAACCCAATCTTCACATAACAATGATACTCATATTATTTTCAAACCCTAGTTCAAAATCTTTACACAACAACTCACTTCAACAACAATGCTCATAAAATACTCTTCACATAACAATGATACTCATGTTCTTTTCAAAACCCTAACTTAATTCTTCACACAATACAATGACTTCAACAACTATACTTATCAAACAAGGTTTTAATAACAACTCTTAATTCTATAAAACCTTGAAGCTTTTAAGTCAAACACTTTAGAAAAGGAAACCCTAATCAAATACTTTTCACGTAAAACTTTATTTTCTAGTAAGCAATCAATCAACTCAAACCAAGAAAGAATTTGCCCATACCTTTTGCTTGACAAGGAGTTGATTTCACAAGTATGCCACACTCACAATTACTTCTTTGCCAATCTCAATAAGGGTTAGAAGATAATAATTTACTCAAAAAAACACAATGAAAAATGATATCAAAATTACACCTTATCACTCCAACTCAAATAATATTCAATACCTTCACAATAATCTTCTTTAACACAAAACCCTTTATTAAAATTAAAAAACACTCAAAAGTCTTAATCCTTCAATATGCAAATATAGTAATTTAATATTTTATCAAAAATAATTAAAACCAAAACTTCCTTATTACTCCAAGTGATAATTTTCAACTACCACAACTATCCAACAAACACCCTTTCTAAAAAATTCCACTAATAACCCTTATACCTCCAAACACTCTTTATTGAAACCTTAGGCAATAAAATTAATTAAAAGTTTTACCTTGGCCACCATGGGTTTCGACCCTGTAACCTCTGCATCTGTGAGCAACTTAGCCATAGAATCCATGAGCACGTGCACTACAGGCATGTTTAAGAGCCAAAAGGCTCTAACTTCACTTTAACCTTTGTGCCCAACGAAAACACATCAAAATATTTTCCTTTTGACGCTTACCACCAACGAGTTTCGAACACGGGCACTGCTTCGTCCAATGCTTTCATAATTTGCACTCTGCCACTTGGACCACCGTGTCCAATGTGCTTTGGAAACTCTAACCCCTTCACCTTATCCTTGGCGCTTAAGACAAAAATATTTTTCGTCTTCTTCCTCAATGAACCTTTCGAAATCGCAAACAAAATTTTAATCTTGGCGCATATCAATCTTTCGAGGGATGAGCAATAATGTATTTGGAATCCACCTTATGTAAACAAAATTTTATTTCCTTCAACGTTGGCGCTCCCTTCTTTCAATGACGTCGGTGCCTTTATAAAAAAATTATAATTTATACAAGGTGCTTTATTAAATTGGATGATGTCAGCATTAATTATAATTTATAAATGTAATTTTATAAATTATAATTATAGGATTTAATTTTTAAACCCTTCCTTTACATTGCATTCCATGGTGTAAATAATATTTATTTATAAAATTTAAATTCTTATTGAATTTAAATAATTTATAAGAAATATTATCTCTCCTTTTTATCTTTGCACTGAATATCTTGACTTTTGGCCTTCTTCTTGGATATCAAATAACATATTTGACAACGTTGTTCCTTGACAAAAAATCTTGATATTAATGTTGACTTCATTTCTTGACATTTTTAACTTTTAGGACTCAAAATATCCAACAAAGCAACCCACCCAACTAGCCTAAGAAAAAATAAACCCCCAACCCAATATGAAATGCAAATTCCAAAACTATTGAGTAAAATGCATGAAATCCAGATAGTATAATTAGAGTAGAATCACTCAAACAACTTTAGCAAAAATAAGCATTTAACATTCAACATAAAGATATAAGGACAAATTTGGAGACCAAATAGTAAAAACACTTATATTTCTGAACAACATAAGTTTTAGATATGAATTATAATGGCTAAAGAGCTATCCCTAGAATACCTTGCACTCTAGTGTAAATAGACCCTACAATAAATGCTATATTGAATATAGTAGGTGGCAGATGAGATTACCGGGTAGTGCTAGTAGGGACGGCCCTGCTATGAATCCTTCTAGATTTTTTGTAGTCTACAATAGAGAGTGGCTAGTAGGAGTACACTGGTTAGACCATATGAATCTAGACTTTTCTTTGTATAGAAACTCTCGCAGTCAATAAATTCTGCTTGCCTACTCCTAGGACATTAATTGCATGAGAGGATGGGTTGAGGCTAATCACTTAATTATTGTGTGATTCGATTAGCTACCTTGCACTGAGTAGGATATCGATCCACTTTAATGCCATTCTACCATAGTGCACCTTCTTAAATGAATGTGTACACCTTTTTGTAGAGGTGCTTGATATTGACAAGAGTTGAGTTGGTAAGAAGAATTTTAAGGTCTACCAGTTGCTTAGTACCAACCCAAAACTCTACTCAATGGGTTCATATTCCATAGGGTGGGATCTCAGGTTTCTATTCAACTTCCAACTAGGATGTAATTTTGGGGTCCATGGGGGAATGATGAATGCCCAATTTTTAGTCGATCTTTAGTTTTGAACAATATTACCATCTAATTTTGGGTGGGACTTTTGGGAATAAACTAACATTGATACTCGCCCATTTTCCCATCCTTTAATCTTGTTCTCCAAGGGTGGGTTTTTAGGGTTCCCTAGAATTGTTCTCATTTTTCTGTCCAATATTCATTTGGGTGAACCCTTTCCTTTAATTAGAGGGTGATGATTTAGGAATTGATCTTGTCTTTATGTCTCTCCACTTTTCCACCCCTAGGACAGGGCAGATTTTTTGGAACATCTCAGGATTTGCTATGGCCTAATTCTCCACCATGCTTTTTATTTAGGTAAAATTTGTATTTTATCACCAAGTATAATTTTGGGATATGTAAAATGTTGCTTGCTAACTGATTCCTTCACTCTTATTGATATTACCCAAAACTCTTCTATCATTTATACCACCTACTTAGAATCTTCCACTGCATTCAATAAGGTCATATTAAACTCTCAAGGGGAAAGCTCCCAAAATTTACTTAGCATACTAATGAAAATCATCATCTTCTTCAAAAATGATCTAGTGGGTAAGAACATGCAAAATTTTACCCACATTTTTGGCAGCTCACAAGGGATTTCTACTTTGTTGGAATAGGAAATTCAGATGGCCCTTCTTTTGAAAAAAGCACAAAAAATAGGGAAGAAAGAGAATGGGGATAGAAAGAACCAACTAGATAAGAAAGTAGTCAAGGATGATTGTAAGACACAGTAGGGATACAGTTGATGGGGAGACAGGTGATGGGATGGGAAATACATTCATGAAAAGGCAAAACACTATGGAGAAGGAAGTGAAAGTAGGGCACAAGAAGAGAAGAGGGGAAAGAGGTAACTATAGGAAGAAAGGGAAAGCTAATAACTAGAAGAGTTAGCGATTACAAACACACAAGGATGGAGGAAGGAGCTAGAAAAAATAAAACAAAGAAACAAAGCGGAAGGAGACCCTAGGGATATCCTATGGAACATTTATAATGAATCATCTATTCCATGGGATACCCTCATAGATGAACTTCCCATCAACATACTCCACTACAACCCAATGCTACTTCAAGAATAGATAGAATGCCAAAGACTCTTTTCTATCTTGATATAGCCTTTATTTATTATGCAATCCAACAAGGACCTCTTCAACTTATCGAGAAGCATCATGGGAGGCATCGAGAAGCATCATGGGAGGCTTCAATCAATTTCTTTGACTCATTCTTTGATGAATAATAAATATCACACAAAATGAAAATTATAGATCAATTCTACCAACCAACCATGGTCTTAGTGTCACCCCGCAATATTTGGGATGATGTGGATTCTTGATTGTTGGGGTGATGCATGCATGAGTCTTGATATGTATTCTTTATGGGATTGCATAATTTTAGAATCATTATCCATTGGGCTTGCAGAGTAGCAACAACAAAAACTAAAACCCAAAAAATAAGGAAATGAGGGAAAAACACACATAGTAGAGAAAGTGCTTCTTAAAAAGGGGAGGTACTATTTGGGAAACCACTGCACATTTGGTCGTGAAGATCCTGGTGGTTAACTGATGAGACCCTAATGGAAATAAAAACCCTGCAACCTTAGTTCAAGATGATGTTGACAAATTATGTGACCTTGTACTTGTTGCACCCTTTATTTAGCAATAAACTTATTTACATAAAATTACGATGTGATTCACATACCCCATCCAAGGATTCTTCTACATCCTATCCAGTGAACCTACAATGATCAAATCAAATGATGCTAAACTTGAGTTGCTCCTTGTATCAAATTTGATATTGGGGGATACCATCATTAATTGCTTTGGAGACTCATCCAAGTCTCATACTCTACATCAACACCTCTGTACTTTTCTTACACACAAATCATGTAGAGATTGGATTTACCACCTTGGTCCATGCTTTGATTGGTGAGCCTTCTAGGAGTGAGTATCAAAAATACACTCTATATGGGTCAGTTTGCACCATCACCCATACCTCATCCCTTTTGGTAGAAATGATAGTTTTGGCCATGATAAAATGTTTATAATTTTTCCCACTTGAATCTTCTTAGATGTAGGGATCGTCAACCAAGTTGTAGCAGAGGCTTGTGTGGTACAATATTGTATGGGCTATCTCTACTACCGCAACCTTACTTAAATTCAACCTAAGATTACACATGGGTTGTTTGGTGAACTCAACCCCTTGCTAGTTGAGAGGTAATCCTTTCTGTGGAAGTAATACTATGGGAACTGATTCAACTTCCACTATTGTGGATATCACAGATAGTGATACAACATCATTGTGCTCCTATTGCCCTATGGGAGCTTTCCATTGCTCATCCTACCAACTACTAAACTCTTGCTAAGAGTTATAGGTGACAACATTGTTCATCATAGGGAATGAATAGTGATCATAACCTTGATACGTTTCTTTTTCTTATGGAGGGGTGTTGGGATGCTGCACTTTTGATTCCCAACCACTAAGCTCTCCTTCTTCATATTATAGCATTATTTTCATGCTATTGATTTCATTGGTTAGCCATTGCATATTCATTCTTAGATCTTGTTGCAATTGTTATGCATTTTTGTGGGGTAATGAAGGGGAATTACCTCTCAAGGCTTGGTATTGTATAGGAATAATATTTATGGGTAGCATATTTTGGATTAAGGATGCATAGGGTAGAAGATGTTGGGGGGCTTCTATCAAAGAGCTTCCCAATTTGGATCATTATTCTTTCAGCTCAGGATGCTTCCTTGAATATTTGTGATTTTTTTTTCTCTTGATTGCTAAATGAGGAGACTAATTTTAGGGTTAAAATATTATACATAGTATATGTATACCTAAGCAGATGATGGCCTAGCTTAATGAGGTATCCTCCTCTAGGTTCTAATGAACCAAACCTTTAAATCAACCATGCTCTCGTAATAGGTCTATTTTATGAATGTGAGTTGAGTAAGCAGTTGGAAGGGGTCTATAGAAGCATTAAATATGTTGATGAGGGCTTCTTCTAGGTCTACCCACATATGAATGCTTTCATGCTATCAATATTTGAACCATAGCGATGCTGCCTTTGAGAGATAGAGCAAGGATCCAAAACATGATACCCTCAGAGGTAATGCTATGAATGATGGACAAGGAGGCTACATCTAGTAGTGCTCATATGCAACATCTTCTGTACCATCATAACTAGGTAGTGTCTTCATGATTTCTTTGGGGATATTTTGTAGATCTAAGATATTCAAGGGGCTTGCACCATTTTAGCAAGGATAGCTTTGCTAAGCCATTGTAAGACTGGTATTTTAGATCTTTTGGTATTTTCTTTTAGGTTGTAGTTGCCAAATAAATAGTATTTCTCTACCAGTAAGGTAAAGGCTAATCATCAAACCTTGATTCCTCTAGGAAATATAGATTCAAAAGAATGAAGGGGTAACTAGTCATCATATCATAATTTTTTGCTCAGAGGAGTCACTATATGATTTCACAAGATACGGGTAAACCAAAGAATCAAATGGGGACCTTTCGGGTCCCATCGAGTGTGCCAAAAATTATTGGTTGTAAATCCACACCTAACAAAAAGGATGAGGTGAAAATTTTTGTACACTTTGCAAACCTTCACTAAATTTGAACCACCATAGGGCTTTGGGAAGATTGGGTGGTCAATCTTCAGAGAGGGCTAGTTCCTTAGTCCTAGCTATTGTACCTAAAATTGAAGGGAAAAGGGGGAGAGAAATAAATAAAAATAGGTTGCATCTAGAATTAACAAGGATGGATATAGCCGCATCAAGACACATGCACAATAAGCTAACACTATGAGTAGAAATGCAAGAAGACTACCTAATAGAGTAGCCAACCTTAACCTTACTTGACATTCACTGCTATTTGAAGGTGAATTCTAGAACAATGAATAGGGTGCATGAAATCTAGGATGCAAAATTAGAGCACACCCACCCAACTAGCCTAAGCAAAAATAAACCCCCAACACAATATGAAATATAAATTATAGAACTACTGAGTAAAATGCATGAAAACAAGATAGTAGAATTAGAGTATAATCATTCAGATAGCCTTAGAAAAATAAGCATTTAACATTCAACACAAAGATATAAGGATAAATTTGGAGACCAAACAATAAAAATGCTTATATTTCTAAATAGCATAAAATTTACATATGAATTGTAATGGCTAAAGAGCCACCCCTGAAATACCTTGCACTCCAGTATAAATAGACCCTACAATAAATACTATATTGAATATAGTAGATAGTATATGAGATCATCGAGCAGAACCAACAGGGATGACCCTTTGTGAATCCTTCTATATTTTTTGCAATCTACAACGGAGAGTGGTTGTCAAGAGTATGCCAATCAGACCATATGAATCTAGACTTTTCTTCATTCAAAAACTCTAAAAATTAATAAATTTTGCTTGCCTGTTCCTAGGACATTAATTACATGAGAGGACAAGCTGAGGCTGATTAGTTGATTACTGTGTGATTCGATCAGCTACCTTACACTGGGTAGGACACTAACCCTCTTTAATGCCCTTCTACCATAGTGCACCTAATTAAATGAAGACATGCACCTTTCTACATAGGTCCTCGATATTGATAATAGTTGAGTTGGTGGATGGGATTTTAAGGTCCATCTGCTTCTTATTATCGACCCAAAAATCCACCTGTTAGGTTCATATTCCATAGGGCAGGCTCTCAGGTTTTTGTCTAACTTCAGACTAGGGTGCAGTTTTGGGTCTGTCGGGGAATGATGAATGTCTAATATTTCATCGATATTTAGATTTGAAAAATATTATCTCCTAATTTTGGATGGGACTTTTGGGGATAAAATAACATTAATACTTGCCCATTTTCCCACCCTTTGCTCTTGTTTACCAAGGGTGGGTTTTTAGGGTTCTCCAAAATTGCACTCATTTTTCCACCCAATATTCATTGGGATAAACCTTTTCCTTTAATTCAAGGATGATGATTTGGGAATTCATCCTATCTTGATGCTGCCCCACTTTTATACCCCTAGGATGCGGTGAAGTTTTGGGATCCACCTAGGATTTTCTATGGCCCAATTCTCCACCAAGCTTTTTGTTTAGGAAAAATTTGTATTATATCATCAGGTAGAATTTTAGGACATGCATAATGCTGCTTACCAACTGGTTCCTTTGCTCTTCTTGATATTACCCAAAACTTTTCCATACTTTGTACAACCTACTTAGCATATTCTACCTCATTCATGAAGGTTGGATTGAATGCTCAAGTTTCAAGCTCCCAAAAGTTACTTAGCATACTATTGAAAATAATCTTCTTCAAAAAGGAGCTAGTGGATAAGAGCATGCAAAATATTACCCACAAGTCCCATGGATACATCCATAATATTCAAATTACTACATTGAAAGTAATTATCAAGTTTTAATAATGTTGTAAATAATAGTAACAACAAAATGCTATTTTTGGTTTAGTCATGCGTCTGTGTTTGCTAGAAAATCCTTCCAAAATGTAAAATACCACCAAACATAGCAATTTAAATTTAATTTAGAAATTATAATCATAAATATAAATTCATATTTATGCATAAAAGATTATAACCATGGTTGATCAACAACATTCATGCATAGAAATTCATGCCAAAATAAACCATTAGTATTTATGCATATAAACACAAGTATCCAAATCTACATAACTTACTATTTTTGTTAGCTTTTGAAGCTTTTAACATAAATAAAATGCAACCACAAGTATGGAAATAAGCATGCAATATTATAACTATGATAATGACTAACTAATATGCATGAAAATATGATAGAAAACTTGAAATAATGCTCAAGAAATGCTCATATATGAAAGCTCATGAAATTATATAATGCTCTCCAATGGAGGTCACAACCTCTCCATATTTACAAAATGGATCTACATTGTAACTACAACTACTCTACCTATACACTCCAAAATTTGCACACTCTTCTATTCTATGAAGGCCTATTTATAATGATATGCAACTCTTTGCCTTCAATATTCCTATGACACCTCACTATTCTATTCTAAGGACTCATGTACATGTGGACTACATGCACATTTACATCATTGCATATTCTAACACTTGTGCATTTATTACATTGCTTTAATAAAGTGTTTAACTCCTAATATACTCCTAATCTAAATATGTACCCATGATGGTACATTAGTAAGGAACCAAATAATGTAATAGATTCCAAAATATCCCTATATTAAATTATTTGGTTTTGAAGACTTTAGTCTTCAATATGGATTTCATTTTGATTTTGAAGTTTAAATTCTTCTTTCTTGCTTTCTTATTTGTGCTTGTTACCCGTATTTAGATGTGTTTCTTCATACTCTCCCTCGGGCTCACTTTGATTTGAATTTACCTTGGAAATACTTTCTTTCATATTCATATTTCTGTCATGCTTCTTTTTATTTCTTTTTCGTTGTCATTTTTGCAATTTTGTCAGTGGTATATCCTCTTCATGATGGATTAGTAAATCATCACAATAATATTGATTATGATTATTGTTCTGCTTTCCATTTTAAAAGAATTAAAAAACAATTAATGATAGATATATCATTAAGCATTCTTCTGGAGTAAGTGTAACTATATTTTGAGTGTTCCACCATGTTCTAAAGAGTACTTCATGTAGATAACCAATTAACATCATAAAATTCCCTTCCTTTGCCTCTTTGAGAAACATTGAGAATCTTTCCTTTTTGCTAGTGGATACATTTTTGTACCCTTTGAATGTATCAATCAAGTTTTGAGAATAAAATTCTAACTCATGCAATATTTCCACACTGTTGAAAGCATTCCTAACAATGTCATCCATGTTTCTTCTAAGTAGATCTTTGAAGATGACCTCCTTATTGCTCACTAGTATATGGAGAATAAGAGAAAATACTAGTTGATGATTCTATAGTGCCTTTGTGCATATGTTGATAGACCCTTTGCAGTAGTCAATATTATGACTCCCTAATGGTTGATAATATGACTAATTAATATCTTTCAATTTGTAGAATCAATCTTGAAAAAAACTTCTCCAATTTTCAAGTTTTATAAAAGATCTTTCTTCCTTGAAAACAAATGAACTATGTAATTGATAGAATGGTCGACTTTCAATATTTTAGTTGAATTCCTTTTGTCTCCTTAGTAATGACAAGTTTAATATAATTTTCAACTCCTATAACTTACAATCAATTATTTTATCTTCACTTGTAGAAATCTTAAATGCAATTTCAAAGGATAATAATACAATATCTTTAAGATAGTTAAGTTGGATTTTCTATGTCTCTTCAACTTGAGTATCAATCTTCCAACTTTTAAATAAATCTAGAGTTTGATTTTCCTCTACCTTTATATAATTAAGTTTCTAAATTTCTTATGAATTCAATTTGATGTAGGATTCCTTGTATCTCCCAAGTTAGAAATTTAGAATAAATATGTATTTGCAAATTAGTTTGACTAACCTTATATCTCCTTGTTAAAATTTGCAAATAGTTGAAGCAATAATAATAAATATTTTAATGCTTCTATTTTCCTACTTCCTTCTCAAGGTAATCAATGTGCTTTCTAGAGATTAACACCTTATTACTCCTATCATTCAATATCTCTAGAGTATAAAGTTTAGTTGATGTCAACCTTAATAAATTTGCAATATGACTATGAATAATTCTCACCTTTTGAATGCTTGATTCGAGTTTGCAAGTTGACTGAAACCAACTCTGTTTGTTCTATATTAAAGGAGGTTGAATCATTCTTATCAACTTTTAAATGCTCCTATGGATATTTTACTTCACTTGTGAGCTTCTCTTCGATGCCAATATTTAGGCTTGTGCATGTCTAATCTCCTCAATGAATGTGCTCTCCTTCAATGTTGATATCCTGACCTTCACACTTCTATTCAAGGTGGCAACTGAGCTCTTCTCCAATTCTATTTTTCTTAGCCTTCTAACTTCTATCTCTCCTAGCGAACGTATTCTTCTACAATGTCAATTGGCTTGGTTTACAAACTTCTAGCTTCTATTGTGCATGCTGGTATGAGAACTTCTATTTATTTGATGAGTTACTTGGTTATTCTTCCTCGATATCTATGCTACTTCACTTATTTAATGCACCTTAAGATCTCCTATGTGTACCTTGGACTCACATTTATTTTATCCAATACTCCCTTTACTCAATGCACTATATATATGTACCTCTTTATGATTGTCTTCACTATATTCGAACATTGTATAGGGTGAATAGTGCCAAGTGGCACTTGAGTTCTTCACTTTCCTTGAAATGACCCTACTGCACCATCTTCCAATGCTTATAACAAGTGGAAATAATAGTCTTAATATTTTTCTATAATGACTCGATGGTAGGCATGTAAATGATGCTTCCTTGAAGGCATTATGTAACTAAAATATTATGCTCATTGTGCACCTGAGTTGTTCTCAACAATGTGGCTACTACTTGCTATAGTTTGCATGAATCTTCTTCCACGTGGTGTGTTTCCTTTACTATTGTGCCCTAATACCTTAGGCTATTAAAAAATGCTCTTGTCTTGCTAGCTTATCATGCATTCACTACAGGTTTTGAAAAATTGTTAAGCACTTCACTTGATTGATATTATCCTAACACTTCTAATGGAGAGAAATGATGGTGATTCTCTCAATGCTTCTCTAGTAGAGATGATTATCCTTCCAACACTCTAAAGAGTGCCAACCAGATGTATGTGGTGGCTTGTAAGGAGTATTCAGCTAGTTGATGACTCCTTTTTAATTTCTTATCAATTTGGTTCAAAAATATAATGACTTAGTGTTGTAATTTGATGTATCTTCTCCTCTCTATGGTAGTGTATGCCTACTATAAATTCCTTTTGAATCTACAAAGGTTTTATCAACTCTATTTACTCAGCTTGAATGATATTGCTTGCCTTCATGTAAGTCAATGTTTTAGTGCCAATGATGCTCTTTTCCAATGCATCAATGTTGGTATGTGGGTAGAATAAAACCTATGCCCAATGATGCTAACATCTTCCATGTGTGTTTCTTAAGGTATACTTCATTGTACCTCTTTGATTTGTGTTCACCATAGACTTCTAGATGAACCTTACCTTACCTTCACCAAAGGCCTCTAAATGTTGTTCGTACTTGCTTTGATATCTCTTAGTATTGCTATTGATTTATATTGTGTTAGCTCAATAGTGAGAAGTCTAATAATAACCTTTTATTTTTACCTTTTCATTAATGAATTCTTTATTTAAGTGATATTTGATCTACCTGTAAATGTGCAAGTAGATGTTATGCAGGATATCTCCTTTTTCACCTTGGAGATACTCACCTTAGAGCTCTATTGAATGGCTCTAATGAGGTATTTTGTAAATGTAGAATGTGATGATGTAGATGTTTCCTCCCTATACTTTTAAATCAACTCTTGACTTCTTGAAATGTTGGCTTCAACTTCCTTTGCAAGCTGAGATAAACTGAAGTCAATATTACCTTCAAACTCTTGGAAATACCTTTCTTGCTTGGTTACTTTTACACTTACTAATCTAAGATTTTGCACTATAGTATATGCAAATATGTAGAGTCTTATTTTGTTTAGAATAGTCAATAGAATGTTGATATTTTTCTTTCTCTCGAAATATATCTAACTCCTATTTCTATGTGCAGGTTTGAACCTTGTAGACAATAAATTTTGCACTACCTTGAAGACTTCAAATGTAAACCTATTTATGCAAGCTTTAATATTGAAACTAGTGCTTAATAAACTTAATAAGAAACCAAATATAATAGTTCAGTTAATGAACCTTTTTGCACCCTTGTTGCATACCTTTCTATCTTCATAGATGATGATAATGATGGTGATTTAAGTCACCTAAATTGTTGCCTTTTGTAGATGATATTGCAGCTCTTCTAGGCTATCCAAAAATAGCTCTTTGGCTCACCTTTTTGTAGCTTTAACACTTCACTAGTCTGCTGCCCAAAACTATGATTTGGTGGCTCCAATACTCCTTTAGGATGTACCTCTAAAATATGAACCTTAGAAGCTACTAATGCTACCCAAATTATTGTTTTTCTGCTATCCTCAAATATGAAAAATTTTATATTGTAAAGTAGTCAAAACCTTCACTGAAACGCTGTCCTTGAATCTCAAAAATTTGGTAGGACACTCCTCCAAATCATAGCTAAGATATTCACTCAAGAACCCTTCAATGATAATCCCCAAATCTCTTAGATTTGGTGGTTTCTCTATCTCCTTTCTTCTTGTCAAATTCTGACTTCAATATTGGCCTATCTAATGGCCTTCTTCTCAATATTTTGATTGTCTTGAGATCTCTTGCTATTCTTCTCTAAAATTTGGCAAGCTTCTTGCCAAATCCTTCTCTCTTGGGCTTGTTGTTGGATGGTGATAATTATCCCAAGTTCTTTATCAAAAACTTCTCCTTGGTAGTAAGTTTCTCCAATGAGTTCTTCTAGGAACTCTTCCAATGAGGCTCACCAAGCCTTCTCCTTGTTTTTCCTTGAGACCTCTCCTAGGGCCTTCAATATTGCAGTTTCTCAAAACCTTCAATGAGATCTTCTTTGATCTCTTCAATCTTCAACTATGGAGGTTTTGTAATGATATCTTCTCCTTGGATCTCCTAAATTTGTTGCTACTAAAATATTGCAATAGGACTTTTGTTAGTCCTTCTCTATCCTCAATCTTCCAAAATGGAAGTTCTTCAATAGGGCCTTCTATAGACCTCTTCTTCAATGTGAAGTTTTCAATCTTCAATGGAGATCAATACAATCTCCAATATTCACTAGGACTCTTCTCCTTGAGTCTCTTCTTCCTTCAATGGGGTCTTCTTTCTAGGACCTCCTCCTTGATTTGTAGTCTTCAATGTGGCTTCCTTGGCCACTAGATCTCTTCTCAATCTCCAACTTAGAGTCTTCAATCCATAAATATTTCAATGGGACCTTTCTCCTTAGGCCTCCAAATCTTCAATCTCTATTTTTTGCAACAAAGAACTAATCCATGCGTGAGGAAAGCACATAGAATTTTAGGAAAAAAAGGTGAAATTCTTCTCTATCTATTGTAGGAATTTTCTCAACTTCTAGGAGTTAATTTTCTGCAACAAAATATTAGAAATAGAAATTTCTATAAATCTATAAAAAACAATCTTCACTAGTTGGATTGCCAATCTAGTGGATTCAATGTTGAGTTCTAGTCTTCACAAGTTTTTCTACAACTTTGTGGAAAAACTCTAGCCAATAGTAAATTTTAGAAATATAAAAAATGAGATTTACAATCTCCTCTCACTCTCTCTTTTGGCTTCTCTCTATTTCCTATTGATCTACCATGTTCTCTGATACCACTATTAGCTTTTGAAGCTTTAAACTTAAAGGAAATGCAACCACAAGTATGGAAATAAGCATGCAATATTATAACTATGATAATGGCTAACTAATATGCATGAAAATATGATAGAAAAATTGATACAATGCTCAAGAAATGCTCATATATGAAAGCTCATAAAATTAGGTTTGATTCAAGAGTGTGGAGGGGAGGTGATGTCGAACAACAGAGCTCAGACAAAATTTTGGTGAGAACTAGGGTTCGGTGGGAAGAACAACTTCTAGGGATCCTAAACCAGGTGAGATAGTTGAATCTGCCATGGGGGATGGAGCATCGGGATCAGATCCAGATACGAGAAATGAAAAATCCCCTAGGAAGGAAAAGTCCTGGGGTAAAGAACCACCTGACAAACCTGGCGGGAATACCAACAAATATGGGGCCCCTCCTGGGACCTTTCCATCTGGCTCATATGTTGAAAAGGTCAAGGGAAACAACACCCATTTGACTCTAAAGGGCGTAGCCCCTTAATCCTAGTAGGAGAGGATCTAGTGATCCCAGAAACCCGAATGATCGATTACCTTTCCCTGGAGAGCCTATGCCTGATCAAGAAATTTGTAGGAGGGCGATCGGATATGGAATCCATCCGAATATGGGCATCATCAAGGTGGAAAACCCTAGGGAATCTCGAGCTCGTGGCCCTACCTCGAGGGTTTTTCAGATCCGGCTTAACAATCAAGAGGATGCATCCCGCATCCTAATAGGGGGACCATGGTTTTATGGAAGGAAAATCCTGTTCATTCACAAATGGGGAGAGGATTTCAATGTTGAGACTCAGAACATCAACTTTGCACCGGTGTGGGTCCATCTTCTAGGCTTACCCAACCAGTTCTGGCATGAAGATATACTACAGGGAATTGGCAGATACATAGGGGAAATGATAGCTATTGACCCCACCACCAAAGCCCGCACTCGCATGATCCATGCAAGAATTTGTGTCAATGCCAATCTGGATTCCCAACTACCAACACGGATCAATCTCATCTATGGATCATACCGTAGATGTCAGGCAATAGAATACGAGAATAAACCTGCATTCTATATTGAATGTCAAGCCCAAGGACACCTCAAGAACCAGTGCCCCTCTCTCAAGGTGCAAAAATAACTAGAGAATACTGATCGAAGAATCAGAGCCCAAGCTGGGAAACAACCAGGAAAAACCCACACTCAAAAGGGAAGGCAAACAAATAGAGGGAATCACTACCAGCAAGCAAATACCCAGAATCCCTCGACAAACAAAGGGAAGCAAGTTGCGAGTCTAGAACAACCAGGAGACCAAAGCAAGGTAGAATCCCTTTTTGCTCACCCCAATCATTTTGATATTCCACTTGGATATACTAATCACAATTTTGGAATAAATGATGATCTTCAAATCCTCTCAAACGATGACTTTATGAATGCTGCTAAGGAAATCCAAAACCCCTCAGTTGAAGAGGGTGTCCAGAACCATTCCCCTTCAAAAGATCCATTTCCACCCTCTGAAGAGCTCTTCCCCCATCTCCCTATCCATATTAGGGACTTTTGAACCTCCCCCTAATCCCCTCCCTGGGCAAGAGCAACCTGGAAGCCCCCCTTCAACTAGAGCTGATTTCAGTCCTAAAAACACCTAGAGCTCCAAAAAAGCTTTGGTGGATTATGGTTTGGACAAGAAAATGGGAAGACCAAATATCCAAGAGCAAAACAAAAAATAAACTATAGAAGATATAGCCAACGGGGTCCAAAAAACCCTCTTCCCAAAACTGTTCAACCAACCGAAAGATGACCCCAAACTATCCAAACCTCCCTTGCAGACTTCAAAGGGAGGCAAGAAAGGAACCAAAGTTTCCAAATGAGAATCCTCTCATGGAATGTGAGAGGGCTAAATAGTGCGGCCAAGCAGAGACTCGCAAGCACTGTAAGGAAAGATATCAAACCTACAATCCTCATCATGCAAGAAACCAAAATCGATCAGGCAAAAGCTCATAAGGTTGCCCAAAACATATGGAAAAATAGTGAAAATATTTCCAGCCCCAACCAAGGCTCATCCGGGGGACTAATGTGTCTATGGGATTCAGAGAAAGTGGAAGGCAAAGTTATTTCATCATCGGATAGAGTAACGAACATAATATTTTTTTGCAAAGACAAGAACTTCTACTGGATTTTGTCTAATATCTATGCCCCAAACAACCCTCACAATAGGAGCTCTCTATGGGACTCCCTGAGTCAAATGAGAACCACTTTCAGCAACCTCCCCTAGATTTTGGCTGGGGATTTCAACTCCCCCTTGTTTCCCCTTGATAAAGCAGGAGGTAGCAACATCCCAATCAAAAGCATCCAAGATTTCCATGACTTTGTCACCAATAACGAACTTATGGATATCCAGATTAAAGGAACTCAATTCACGTGGAGCAATAGGAGAATAGGGAATCAACACATCCAAGTTAAGCTAGATATATTTTTCCTATCCAAAGAAGCCATCCCCCTCTTCGGTGATGCTTCCCTCAATTCCCTACCAAAAATTGGATCAGATCACTGCCCTCTCCTATTTGAAGTAAACAAGGCACCCATCTTCAAAACTCCATTCAGATTCGAAGCAATGTGGGTCTTGCACCCTGATCTGTGAAATCAAATTTTTGAGTGGTGGCAACAACAAGTAAGTGGATCACCCATATCCCAGGTTTCCCAGAAACTCAAAATAATCAAAGAAAACATCAAGGTCTGGAACAGGGAAGTTTTTGGGAATATTTTTGAAAGCAAGAAAGAAATCACAGACAAACTCCAAATTTTAGAGCAGCAAATTCAGAATGGTCAAATGAGCATCCAAATCAGAAATGAAGAGAAAAAACTCCTTGCAGATTATCACAACATTCTGGCCAAGGAAGAGATGTTATGGAGACAAAAATCCAGAGCCTTATGGCTCAAATAAGGGGACTCAAACACGAAATTTTTCCATGCCTCCACTCTTCACCACAGGAGCTCAAACAAAATTAAAGAGCTAACCAAAAGTGATGGTACAACAATGATAGACATCCTCAACATCCAGGAAGAAGCAACTACTTTTTTTGAAAATAGGTTGGGAGCCAGTGCACCCTGTCCAAGGCAGGCCCAAGATCAACTCCTCCAACACATTCCCAGCATGATCACCCCTACAATGAATGCCATGCTTATCAAGGACATCACTGACGATGAGATAAAGCAAGCTCTATTCTCCATGGCACCTGATAAAGCCCCTGGCCTAGATGGCTTTTCCCCCTATTTCTTCCAAACCTTCTAGGACATCATTGGAGAAGATATTTGCAATGCCATAAAATTCATGCAGAAATCCAAGTCCATTCCCAGAGGCACGAATTCCACCTTCATTGCTTTAATCCCTAAAGGGTCTGAGTGCAAATCTATGAATGATTATAGACCCATCAGCCTATGCAATGTAATCTACAAAATTTTAGCCAAAGTAATGACAACAAGGCTCAAAGATATCCTTCCCCACATCATAGATCCATGTCAAGGCAGTTCAGTCAAAGGAAGGTCTATAAATGATGGCATTATTTCCCTGCATGAGGTCCTCCATTCAGCATCCCAAACCAAAAATGCTACCCTCTTTCTTAAGCTAGACATAAGTAAAGCTTTTGACAGAGTCAATAGGGTCTTTCTACTTATTGTACTTCAAAATTTTGGCTTCCATAGGGACTGGATTGACCTGATCAGAGGATGCATCTCAAACCCATGGTTTTCAGTTTTAGTAAATGGATCCACTACAGGATATTTCTCGAGTGGCAGAGGCATCAGGCAAGGTGACCCCCTCTCCCCCATTATTTTCATCTTACTTGCTGAATCTTTGGGAAGAACCCTCAAGAATGTTGTATTCGAGGGCACCATTTTAGGAATCAAGACTACTTATTACCCCCTCCCACCAAAAATTTGTGGATGACACAATCCTCGCCACCCATGCTTCAGTTTTGGAGGTCAAAATGATCAAGTGCATTCTCGACTTATATGAAAAGGCAACAGGACAAGAGATAAATTACACCAAGAGCAAAAGTTTCTTCATCAACACTCCCCATCCCAGGTAGGTTAAAATTGCTCAGATTCTCCAGTGCAGCATCGGTGAGTTCCCTACCCAATACTTGGGTCTCCCTCTTTTCACCAACCACCCCAAAGATTCCATGTGGAGCCATGTGATAGAGAGAATTAACCAAAAGCTAGCAGGCTAGAAAGGAGCTTTCTTGTCTCAAGCTGCCAAAGCAACCCTTACCTCAACTTGTCTTCAAAGTATTCCAATCTATTTCCTCTCTGTTTTCAAAGCTCCCGTGTCAGTCTACTCCAAGATAGAGCAAATTCAAAAAATATTCCTGTGGACTGGGTCAAAAAACAAAAAGAAAATCCACCTGGTCGGATGGGAAAAGGTATGTAAGCCTAAGAGCCAGGGAGGGTTAGGCCTCAGAAGAATCAACAACATGAACACAACCTTGCTAGCAAAGCAAGCATGGAAAATCTTCACAAATTTAGATGCAGAATGGGTGTCAATTATCAAAAGGAAGTATCTTCAAGGTAAAGACTTCATGGATGCAGACATCCCCAAGGAAGGATCCACTTTCTGGAAATCCATTATCCATTCTAGGGCTCTCATCCAAAAGGGAACAAGATGGCAACTGGGATCTGGTCTCTCTATAAACTTTTGGATAGATAGATGGATTGGAGGTCAACCCCTCATAGAAGACAATGAAATATCCTTACTGAAACCTTTTCTTGATGTTTCAATAGGCAGTAAAGTGGTGGATTTCATTCAATTAGACAATGGCACTAAAAAGTGGAAAGATCTCAATATCATTCCAACCAATAGGTAAATACACAATGTTGTTAAAAGTCTATCCCACAAGCTGAACTCTACAGTGATCCCGATAGAAAGAACAGATGACTACCCCATTTGGAAAGAAACTGATAATGGGATCTTCTCCATCAAAACTGCCCACCAGCTCCTTCTCAATCCCCAACAAGTGTCTATCCCCTTCAATCTCATCTGGATCAAGCACCTCATCCCCAAATTCGGGACCTTCTCCTGGCTAGCAATCCAAAACAAAATATTGTCCACTGACAATCTCATCAAAAGAGGGATGATGGTCCCTAACAGATGTCATTTGTGCACCAAAGCTTGGGAATCTATAAATCATTTGTTCACTGAGTGTGAGTTCTCCACTTCTATTCTGAGCCACGTTTTGTCCACTTTCCACATAACATGGGTCCAACCCAATTCCCTGATCAAGTTTTTCATCCAGTGGCCCAATCCCTTCAAAAATTCCCATCTCCAGGCCTTGTGGAAAATTAGTCTCCATCATTTCCTTTGGCAGGTTTGGCTGGAGAGGAACAACAGAGTGTTTTCAAATTTGCCCAAGGATCCCCTAACTATTGCCAAAAAAACCATCAATTTTGCTGTAGAGAATGCTCACCTCTTCCCCTATCCCAAACCCCCCGATTCGGGAATAGAGCAAGCTCTGTTTATCAGGCTCAACATCCCTTGGGAAAGCAACTCACCCCCTCCCATTCCCCATCCAAGGTAGTCTGCTCTCTGGAAACCTCCCCTTGAAGGTTGGCTCAAACTCAACTACGATGGTGCTTCCAAAGGAAATCCGAGAATGGTAGGAGTTGGAGGTCTTGTCAGAAACCACAAGGGTAAGATCTTGGTCGCTTTTGCTAAAAACCTAGGAATCCAATCCAACCATGTTGTCGAAGCTCACGCTTTATGGAGAGGCCTAAACATATTTCAAACATATAACAACAAAATTAAAATTGAAGGGGATTCCCTTAACGTCACCAACTACATCAACAACAACAAAATTCCCTCTTGGAGCATCAGAAACACCATCCAAGAAGCCAAAATTTTACTACAAAATCAATCCAGTGTCATTTATCTCCACATGTATACGGAAGCAAACAAAATGACCGATCTTCTGGCCAACAAAGGCGCTCGTGGAAACTCCCTAGTTGTCTGGGACAAGAATTTTCCCCAAGATATTGTCAATGAAGCAAAAAAATATTGGTCTAGCCACATGCTCATCTGATTTCCACCCTTCCCCAACCTCTTTGGGCCACTTCACCTCTTTTTTGGTCGTGCCTCTTTTTCATCCCCCTTCCATCCCCATCAACCTTTTGTTGATTCTTTGGCTCCCTAGAGAGTGGTTTCCTCAAGTCTCTCTGATTCCAAGACGTGGTCGACTAAGCTTTGGAGATCGCCTTTCTCATCCCTATCATTTTAATCAAACCCATAACCCATAAATCAAGCTCAATGTCTTAGCAGGTGCCTCCATTATTTCCAATAATGAGGGGTTTCAAGAGGGCTCATATCCCATCATCATATTCAAGATGGGTCATTCCAGATCAACCCAAGCGAGTGGATCCACACCAGCGAAGGTCATTATTTCCATAATAAGTGCGATATCACCAATCGGATCACCAATGATGATGAAATTTCCCAAAGAAGAGTCACCCATCGCACCAATGCAAATTGTACAGCTATCTAGATCATCAAGTACTACAAACTGGCCTCCCAAGTGGCTTTAAATAGTGGCCCCCTCTCCAAGCTCTTATCCTGCAATCACGAAATCCTTTGCGCCCTTCTTCCCACCCCAATCCTTGCTGGTTTCTTAGTCATTTTTCTCCCGATGGCTCTGTTAGAACCTACTGAAGTCCAAATCAAACCCCTAGCCCTATCTTTTTTGAAGCCTAGGGATACATCCCTTTTTTCAAAAAATTTAAAGGGGTTGAGGCTGATATAACCAGTGATTTTGTGAATTCTTGGAACAATGGGAGCGTGAAGGTTCAGAACCTGCAGTTTTAGGTAATGGTGGAAATGCTAGCTGAAGTGACAGAGTTTCCGGTGGTAGGTCGTGTTGTCCGTAGGGACAAACACAACTAGGATCAGGAGCTCGAAGGATGGCCCAACCACACCAAAATTTTTAGGTGGAAAGGTATAGCTCTCGACCGTGAATCCCTTCCTTCTCCTTGGTCATCCTTATTAATTCCTATTTTGTAGTATATCACAGTGGACGATCCTTCTAAGCCCCTCCTAAGCTTTCACCTCACCCTGGTAAACCACCTGACAGGGTTCAAACCCATCAACATCCCCTATTTCCTCTTTCGGTCCATCCGACTGTCCATTCACAACGCCCATAAAAGGAAATCCCCGAGCACCCCCACTCACCAAGGGTTGTTTGCCATCCTCTACTACCATGCCCTAGCCCAACCTCCACCCATCGTCGTCCCTCCCCTCTAGACCAATCCACCTCAGTCCCCCTCTGCTCCAAGCCCCTCCCACTCTCCCCCAGTGGACCTTGAAGAGTCTGACGTGGACCCTAATTTTCAAACCCCACCCAAAAGCAGGGCCTCCCCAGCTGCCATCCCCAAATCCCTACTTTCCAAGAGAAAAATCAAGCTGGAGGAAAGCACTACCCAGACTCGTAGATCAGCCTGCATTAAAAAATTCAAGAAGGAGACGAGTGTAAACTCCCTAGAGCGCATCTCTGATGACAATAGTGGTAGTTCAGGCCAAGTTTCAAACACTCACCACAAAGTAGCTACCATCATCATCAGTAGCATTATCAACACCCTGGAGACCATTAGTAGGAACCTGAAACAACTACTCAAGAACGCTGCTGAGAGCAACTCAGTGAAGGGGGACCTGATCGATGCTTGATGGAAGGGCATGTGTAGATGGTTTTTCTGGTTTTTGTGTTTATCATCTGTCTGTTTTCTTTGTTTCGTTTGGATGCTTTTACTCCCAGTGCAGGGATTTTGACATAATTTTTGTTTGTTCCTGGGTGGAATTAATGATGTATAGTCCGAGTAGGATGTCCAGAAAGTTTGTCTTTACGTTGCTTTTTGATTTACCCAGCATTGACTGGTTTTGTTGTCATCCTCGAAGATGCAGTCATTTCTTGGGCAAAGACTTGGATAACTATCGAAAATTATGGAATTGTAATACACGGAGGTTTCCCTGCACGGGTTCCCTGCTGTTTTTATTCTGATTAAAAGCGATGTATATGGTTTTGGGATCCAATAAAAACCCATATAATGCAAATACTACAATTACCAAAAAAAAAGAAATCTCATGAAATTATAAAATGCTCTCCAATGGAGGTCACAACCTCTTCATATTTCAAAATAGATATACATTGTAACTACAACTACTCTATCTATACACTCTAAAATTCATACACTCTTATATTCTATGAAGGCCTATTTATAATGAGATGCAACTCTTTGCCTTCAAAATTCAAATGACATATCACTATTCTATTCTAAGGACTCATGTACATGTGGACTACATGCACATTTACATCATTGCACATTGTAACACTTGTGCATTTATTACATTTCTTTAATAAAAAGCTTAACTCCTAATATACTCCTAATCTAAATATGTACCCATGATGTTACATTAGTAAGGAACCAAATAATGTAATATATTCTAGTATTTTTTCACTCAACCTTATCAAAATATGATACATACATAAATCCATAGAGTTTAAACAACTAGGCAATAATTTTTTAGAAAGAAAAACAAGAAAAAAAACATAAATGGAGATAAATAGATATAATTCTCTAACTCATAATTCCCCCTTGTTGAATCTATTGCATGCCTTCATGCAATCATCCTTGTCTTTCCTCTTATCTTATCTTGTTCTATTGGATGTAGTAATAATCATTAAATATACTATGTTGAAGTCTACACTCCTTGAAATTGTACACCACTTTATGGGTCTCTTTAGTTTCCATTTTGAACCCCTACTTCTCCTCCATCCAAATATTGTTCTTCTTCTTCATATGCTATTTTAACTCTTCTTATGGCATCTAAGAATGAAGTTAAAAATAGTAGAGGCTTATATGTTGGATTCAATTATCTTACTCCTAACCTAGAATCCATTGCAACATACCTTGATGCCCTTTAAAATTCTCTTTTGAAGGTGATATGGGAATGGGGATCTCTAATTCTCAAGTCAAGAGTAAGCTATTCCCATATTTTAGTGGAAGTTGCAATACCTAACCTTACAATATCTACTAGAATACTCACAAATGCATTGAAGATCCTTTTTTGGACTTTTTTGAAGATCTAAACCACTTTAGGTTGTGTCATTATGGAATTGATTCCACTCTTTATAACTTGTACAAAATTTGGTTCCCTTCTAACTACCAAGGCTTCTTGCATCTACCTTTCTTTATAATTTTCAATTTCTTCCTACCTCTAAATTTCATTATAAATAAAATAATAAAACTCCCTTGATTGTATATCACCTATTCTGAATTTTGGATTTACATCACTATGAAAGGACTTGGAAAGAAATAAATTATGAAGATAAAATTCACATATATTATTTTACACCTTAAGAGTTGATTCTTGAAAAATCCCAACCACCAAGTCCACTTCCTATGGGTCAAATGGAGTCTCCTTCCTAAGCCCATCCATTCATATTTGTATCCATTTATCCTTCAAGTATAGTGCATATACCCTTGGTGGTGGTCTATTCTTAATTATTTCTTTAAACAAGTAGTCCATGGTATCAATAAGCTCCTTATAATTATTATTCTTCTATTATTTTTCCTTTAGTTTTGCTTCTTATGTCATTGTAATTTTTTTACTTCTTTCAATTCTTCCATATGCTTAGGAAGAGAAATATACCCCTCAATATATGCTTTAGCCTTAGCTTTCTAGTATTTCATGGACATAATGACATTCCTTATTTCTTTTCAAACCTCAAGGATTTGTTGCACCTTTTCCTTTAACATACCATTTTTCTACTACATGTTTTGAATTGTTCCTTTAACAATTGAACTTCATTTTTGAATTGTTAAACTATAGAGTTGTTAGATGTAAGTAGCGGTGTTTCTTCCTATGGAATATCTATAATAGGAAACTCCTGCATTGATTCCTCTCC
This sequence comes from Wollemia nobilis, assembly GCA_028583015.1. NCBI lineage: Eukaryota > Viridiplantae > Streptophyta > Pinopsida > Araucariales > Araucariaceae > Wollemia > Wollemia nobilis. Next base: position 3,101,817 of record JAQPPZ010003172.1, on the reverse strand, counting down.
CAAATATTCAAGTTCACTGTATGGGACTTCTATATTATTCGTTCTTTTATCACTCACTCATTGGTCGACAATCTATTCTTCACTAGGTTCTTCAATAACTTCTTCAACATATATTTTTGGTTCTTTAACAAATTCCTTCTCAAGTTCTTCAACAATAGTATCTATTTTAATCCTATACTTGTATTCACTAATATATTCTTTAACATATTCTCTCTCAGGATCCTCAATAATATTTTCTTCTTCGAATTTGTTTCATAGCCCTATTATTCTTGCATATTATCCTAAAGAAAAATTCTATAAGCTCTTCTTGATTAACCTCACACTCCCCTCCATTATATTATTAGGGTGAAATTATTTTTGGCCCTTTTATGCGTTTTCCAATATTTTATGTATTTTTGATGATTTTCTATATGGCCATCTTTTGTGTTTTTTTATGAGTTTCTACCTTTTCTGGTCATTTTATAGGTTTTTCAATGAGTACACTTTGTTTTAATTTTTTTTGTTATACTTAAATATTTTCTTTGCTTCCAATTTATTGATCTATCTAGATTGAATGGTTGGAAAAGCTTGTTGGAACTCTTAAATATTTTATTTCTTAAGTCGTTTCTTCAAAATTTTGACTCTCTATGAGGCATTGATTTGCCTAGATCGAACGGATGGAAAATATTATCAAAAACCTTGAATGTTTTATAACGTGAGCAAGGGGAGAAGGACAAAAGTGCATTCTATGCTCTTTGTCCTATGCGAGCGCATAGCTCATGTGGTCTTTGGCGCCACACTTGAGGATTGTTTGGGTAAATATGAGGGTTCGATTCCCTCTAAGAGGCAAGTAACATTTTTATTAATACATTTTTTATTATTGCCAAATGTTGGAGGAATAAAGTGATGAGGGTTGATTTGAATTTTTATTAGAAGGCAAGTTTAAAAGCACTTTTAGAAAAGAAGATATTTATGGTATTTTCCTTTTATAAAAGTATATCATATTATATATCGTTGGAAAGCATATTTCGAGGGATATTTGACTAACTCATTTAGAAGGAAAAATAATGTGTATATAGAGAGATATTTCTATTTTTGTAAATAGGTTTCAAAAGTTAAGTTTGTTGTTTGCCTTGTTATTTTTCAAGAGGACTAATTCTTCCATGAGGTGACAAGGTATGCAATATTGTGATTTATTTTATTTTAAGGTATGAGTAGTTTTTGAGAGTGATAAGGCTATGTAATATTTTGATTTATTTTATTTTATGGTACAAGTGGTTTTAGGAGAGATAAGGAAGTTGTGAAGTTGAAAGCCTTGGTGATTATTATTGAGAAGTGGAGTAATGTTGATTGTTTTGTGATCTACTAACCCTTGTGAATATTGGCAAAGGAAAGTTGTGTTTAGTGTGGCAGATTTTGTGGACAAATTCTTGGAATTAAAAAGGTATGGGCACATTCTCCTATTGATTGTTTATGGTGGTTGATTTCTGAAATATCATTAGAGGTAAAAGGATTGTTTGTGGTTTCATTTTCGAAAGTGGTTGGTTGAATGCATCAAGGTTTTCTGAATTGAGAGTTGTGTTTAAACCTTGTGTTATAAGCATAGTGGTTGAAGCCCATTGGTTGTGAAAGAACTTGAGTTAGAAAATAACATGAGTATCATTGTTATGTGAGATTTGTGGTTGAGCATTGTTGGAAACATTTGAGTTGGTTGATACATACTTGGACTAGGGTTGTGTGAGAGAGAGTTGTCCCTTGTGATGATTGGTTGATTTGAGTTGATTGAGCCTAGTCAAGTGATGTGTGAAGTGATTGTTCAAGTCCTATGAAACAAACTATTCCATTATTCTAATTTGAGTTGAGATTGAGATTAGAACATATTGAGTCTCTAAAAATTCTCTTTATGCTTCTATGAGTTGAGTTGAGATTTATTTGGGTTGAGAGTGAGATTAGAAAATATTGAGTCTCTAACAATTATCTTTATGTTTCTATGAAGTGGATTTGATTTGAGATTGTCATTCATTGTTGAATTCATTTTGAGTACTACTTGAGCATGATTTATTGTTCCTTTGATAAGACCTTTGGGATAAATTTGAGGATAGCTTTGGGACAAATTTGAGGACATTTTTGGGATAGATTTGAGGAAAGTGTTGAGATAGATTTGTGGATAGTTTTGGTCAAGTTCTTGGTGATATTGCTAGAGTAGATTTGGGCAAGTTCTTGGTGAGCTTGTTAGAGTATATTTGGACAAGTTTTTAGTGAACTTGTTGGAGCAACATTGGACAAATTCTATGTGAGCATTTTATTAAGCATTGGACAAGTTTTGTGTGAGCTTGTTATTCAGCATTGGATAGGTTCTGTGTGAGCTTGTTATTCAACATTGGACATGTTTTCTGTGAGCTTGTTATTCAGTATTGGACAGGTTCTATGTGAGATTATTATTTAGCATTGGATAAGTTATATATGAGCTTGTTAAGCAGGTTCTATGTGAACCTATTGAGTAGGTTCTTAGTGAGCGTATTGACAGAGCTTTGGAGGTGATAGAGTATAGAGGATAGAGTCTCAGTGGATAGAAATCTAGCAACCAATATAGTTGAAGATAGATCTGAGTGAGGAGTATTCAAGTGGAGAGAGGTCCACCAATAAGTACAACAGAGAGACAAAGTATTCTAGAAGATCACATAGCTAGAGTAGAAGGGGAAAGAGTTCTCCTTTGGACAGAGATCCATAAACATTGTAATTGGGAGTGATTCCCAAAGGGATTGATTGAGAAAGTTTTATAAAATATTTTCTCTGTGGAGTAGCCCACATTGGGTGAACCACATAAATTATTGTGTCTCAATTGTATGGTGACTTGTTCTCTTGCTACTACTGTTATCTAAGTTACTAATGCACACTGCTATATTTGGTTATTTCAATTAAGGACATTAATTGATATTGGTTTGGAAAGAAAGCAAAAAATGGTCTTATACTTTTCACCCCCCTCTTAGTATATGCTTGTGTTCTTCAATTGGTATCAAAGCGGGTTCCTTTGGAAAGGCTAACAGCTTAAGGGTAAATTCTATAAGAACACAAATGGCTTCATAGAATAGATTATCTACAAATAAGGCTCCACTATTTTATGGTAACAATTATGCTTTCTAGAGCATGAGAATGAAGAACTAGTTGATATCCCAAGGATATGAGGTATGGCAGATGGTTGAAAAAGAGGATAGGATTGAATGTGATTCTGAGGAAGATAAGACTACCAAGAAATTGGTTGAGATAAATGCAAGAGCAACGAATTGTATCTTGAGTGGGCTTCGTGAGAGATTTTGCAAAGATCATGGTATGTACTTCAGCTAATGAGATGTGGACCAAGTTGCAGAATACTTATGAAGGATATTTCAAGGTAAAGTTGGCAAAACTAAAAACTCATAGAAAAATATTTGAGGAATTTAAAATGGAAGATTCTAAAGATATTGCAAAGTTTTTACTTCGAGTTGATGAGATTACTAACACCATGAGAGGCCTAGGTTTTGAGATGAAAGAATCAAAAGTTACTCAAAAGGTTTTGAGATCACTTCCCATGAAAAATGATTCTAAGGTTTAAAAAATAGAAGAGATAATGGATATCAACAAGCTAAAAATGGAAGAATTGCAAGGTCCTCTCACAGCTTATGAGATGAGGGTAAGTAAGCATCAGGCTCCAATAAAAGAGATTGCATTCAAGGCTTAAAAGAAAGATAAAGGAAAAATTTCAGAAATATATAGAGCTATAGAAAATGATTAGGAAGCTAAATTCATCAAAAGGAATAAGGACTCAAGGAATTTTCGGGATATAAGTAAAGTTAGATGCTATAAGTGTGGTGATATTGGTCACTATGCATACAAGTGTCCACATGAAGAAAATAGTGATGATGAAAAATAGGGTCAAAGAAGAAACTAAGATGGAAAGCATAATCATGACAAAGATGACAGATTCAAGAAAAACAGGTATAAGAAGAATAATTTTTTTTGTAAGGTAAAGAAATCTTAATCCATTGTAGAAGCAAGTGATAGCTCAGTCATAGTGATAGAGACAAATAATATGATGAAAAGGAAGAACATATATTCCTAGGAATAGAAGGTAAAAGAGAATAATGTTTTGTGTGTGGTCAAAGAGATCACAGATCAGGATATTGCAATGGTTTTAGTATTAGTGAAGATGAGATGACACATCAAGGAAACAGGCATGGTCAAAGAAATATTGAGAGTTTGTTTGCTATAGAAGATTATAATGATCTTAGTGACAGTGAAGATGAAGAAGGGTTTTTCTATGGAATAAGAGAAGTAGAAGAAGAACATTCACTCCAAATAGAAGAAGTTAAAAAAGAGGATAATGTACCAGTTTATCTAAAGGAAGACTTCAATGTTATCCATGAGCAACTACAAGAGGTTAAGGATAATCTAAAAGAATTGAGATGTTCCCTACATGAGAAGTTTGATCCATCACATGACTCAAAAGGTCAAGATATTTGTACTAAGAATGAAACATATATTTTAGAGGCTATAGATATGGATGCCAAGTTTCTACTTGACACAAATGTAGAGAAAGAAGAGGAAGATTCCAAAGCACCAAAGGTCCCATATTATTTAGGTTTGGGGAATCACACTCAAAAGGAAAGGAAGTTCTAAAATATGAAAGCAAGGAAGCACCTAAAACTTGTGAGGAAATTTCAAAAGTTCCTATGGCTCCAAATATTCATTTTGGTTCTTGCTTTGAGATAGGTGAATCAAGTTCAACAGGAAAAGAAACTCTTGAAGAGGAAAACAAGGAAGAAACTAAGGAAGAAGATTTAGATACTACAAATAAGGTTCAAGAATGCAATGCATAAGTTGAATATGATCATAGGGATAATGGTCAAGAAAGGTATGAGGAACCAAGGCATGAACAAAGGGCTTTTCAAGGATGTTGTTTTCTTGTAATGGATTTGGACACAGGGCTATACATTGTAGGGTCTATGGATCAAAGAAGTCTAATTTTGCAAGAAGAAACTTCAAAGGAAGAAGGTATGATTTTTAGGGACATTGCTTCTCATGTAACAGGATTGGTCATAAAGATTTTTAGTGCAAAGGAAATGAGCAACATGGTTTTGGTTATAGAGCTACAATTCAGAAGTCATGGTAATAATGGTCATGAAAACAGAGCTTCACAATACAAGGTTCAGGAAAGGAATGTATATGGAAATTACTTCAAGAAAGAATTCAGAACATGGGCACCATCAAAAGGCTAAAATATCAAGTGTTTTAATTGCAATAACTTTGGGCATATTGCAAGATGGTGTAGAATTCAATTCCAAATAGGTTCAAGGAAAGGAAGTTAAATAGGTTCAAATCAAGAAGGTCAAATAGGTTCTAGATAAGAAGATCAAGTAATTCATCAAGAGAAGGATATAAAAAAAACATGGAAGGAAATTGATAGAGGAAAGAAACAAAGTGATATGGGAGTAAAAGTACTCCCACCCCAAAATTAATCACCTCAAAAGAGAAGGGGGTGAGGGGGCTAAACTTTAGAGTCACATATTTTAGTCCCATAAGTGTCCCTTTTGTCATTGATGTCAAAGGGGGAGATATTTGAGTAAGGGGGAGAGCATTGAGTTAGGGGGAGCAGCCTCCAAAGAGAGTATTAAGTAAGGGGAGCAGTCTCCAAAGATATTATTGAGTCAGGGGGAGCAACTTTGATTCTCAGAGATGGTTTTTGTAGTGATTGTGATTTTTTCTTTAGAGGCATTGCCATCAATGACAAAGGGGGAGATTGTTGGCAATTTGAGTTATTTTATGTTGTCATTGATGTCACATTAATGTCACAAGGTAACATTGAGTTTTTATGACCAAAGCATTCATATTTCGAAGAGCATGGATATATACAGGATTTTTGTGAAAACCAAGGCAGAATAAAAGGTTTTATTTAAAACCATGGATGGCATATTTGAAATAGTTTTTTCTTAAAACCCAGGTTGGCTTTTCATTTCATCGAAAAAGGTACCCCGAAGATGGAGATATTCAATTTTGAATATTTGGTTTAAATTTTAATATTTAAAATTAAAATTACCTCAACACCGATGTCATCATAAAAAAGAAATTAATTTAAAAGCGCTGCCGATGTTTGAAAAATTAAATGGAAATATAAATGCAAAGGCTTTTATTTCAAAAGCCTTGGAATCGAATGCAAAGGAGATAATATGAAAAACACCAAAATATTTGTGTGGTAGCGTGGTCCAATGGCGAGCGAGGGGAGTGCAAAGGTTTTTTATTATGAAAGAGATGAGGTTTGATTCCCATGGGTTAGAGTTTTGAGCAAGCTAATTGGCCCACATTTTTTGATGTGAGCAAGGGGAGAAGGACAAAAGTGCATTCTGTGCTCTTCGTCCTATGCGAGCGCGTAGCTCGCATGGTCTTTGGCACTGCGATTGAGGATTGTTTGGGAAGAGATAAGGGTTTGATTCCCTCTAAGAGGCAAGTAACATTTTTATTAATAAATTTTTTATTATTGCCAAATGTTGGAGGAATAAGGTGATGAGGGTTGATTTGAATTTTTATTGGAAGGCAAGTTTAAAAGCACTTTTAGAAAAGAAGATATTTTTGGTATTTTCCTTTTATAAAAGTATATCATATTATATACCATTGGAAATATTATTTTAAGGGCTATTTGACTAACTCATTTAGAAGGAGAAATAAGGTGTATGTAGAGAGATATTTCTATTTTATAAATAGGTTTCAAAAGTGAAGTTTTTTGTTTGCCTTGTTCTTTTTCAAGAGGACTAATTATTCCATGAGGTGACAAGGTATGCAATATTTGGGATAGATTTGAGGACATATTTGGGACAGATTTGAGGATAGTGTTGGGATAGATTTGAGGAGAATGTTGGGACATATTTGTGGATAGTTTTGGGCAAGTTCTTGGTGAGCTTGCTAGAGCATATTTGGGCAAGTTCTTGGTGAGCTTTCTAGAGTAGATTTGGACAAGTTCTTAGTGAGATTGTTGGAGCAGTGTTGGACAAGTTCTATGTGAGCTTGTTATTCAAATTGGACAAGTTTTGTGTGAGCTTGTTATTCAATATTGGACAGGTTCTATGTGATCTTGTTATTCAAAATTGGACAGGTTCTGTGTGAGATTGTTATTCAGCATTGGATAGGTTCTGTGTGAGATTTTTATTCAGCATTGGATAGGTTCTGTGTGAGCTTGTTAAGAAGGTTTTGTGTAAACCTATTGAGCAGGTTCTTAGTGAGCTTATTGATAGAGATTTGGAGGTGATAGAGTACAAAGAATAGAGTTTTAGTGGAGAGAGATCTAGCAACCAACACAGTTGAAGATAGATATGAGTGAGGAGTCTTCAAGTGGAGAAAGGTCCACCAGTAAGTGCAACAGAGATACAAAGTCTTCTAGAATATTACATTGCCAGAGGAGAAGGGGAAAGAGTTCTCCTTTGGACAGAGATCCATAAACATTGTAATTGGGAGTGATTTCCAAATATATTGATTGAGAAAGTTTTAGTAAAATATTTTCTCCATGGAGTAGCCCACATTGGGTGAACCACGTAAATTATTGTGTCTCAATTGTGTGGTGACTTGTGCTCTTGCTTAATACTGCTATCCGAGTTATTAATTCAGACTACTATATTTGGTTATTGCAATTAAGGACATTAATTGATATTGGTTTGGAAAAAAAGTAAAAAGTGGTCTTATACTGCTCACCCCCTCTCAGTATAAGCTTGTGTTCTTCAATGGAGTATACTTTATTATTAATGATGGTGTATGCTTTAATATTTAAATTAAATATTTAAATATTAAAGTATTATAAAGGTTTGTTATATTTAAATAAAAAAGATTTAAATATTATTGAAAAGCAAGAAGGCCGACTTTTGAGTGCCAAAAGGAAAGTGAAAAATTTGCATAATATTATTGAAAAGTAAGAGGGTTGACTTTGGGTGCCAAAAGGAAAGTGAAACATTTGCATATATATAAGAGGCCAAAACTCATTTTAATGAGGTTTTGAATCAAAAAATATTGAGCACGGATATAGAAGACTCATGGTCAAAAAACTAAAGGAGAGCATGGATATAGAAGACTCATGCCCTGTGGAACTAAAGTAGAGAGTGGATATAGAAGACTTACGACCAAAAAAACAAAAGAAGAGCACTGATATAGAAGACTTGCAACTAGTGAAACCAAATAAGAGCACTGCTATAAAAGACTTGCGACTAGCAAAATAAATGAATGAGTACTATAATAGAAGACATGTGACCAACGAAACAAAAGAATGAGCATATTTGTAGAAGACTTGTGACTAACAAATAAAAAATAAAGACACAACGAACAAATATTTGCAATCCAATATTGTGATAACAAAGGAACAATGATAGAATATTTATAAATTAGAGATTGTGAGAACAAAGGGGTAGTAATAGAAGATTTGCAATTGCATCTTGTGAGAAAAAAGGTGTAGTGAGCAAAAACATACTAAAGGAGCTTGTGAGATAAAGGTGCAACAAACGTAGCTCATGTGGGAGCTCATGAGACAAAGGTCTAATGAACGTAGCTCATGTGGGAACTCATGAGATAAAGTCACAGTGAATGTAGCTCATGTGGGAGCTCATGAGACAAAGATGTAGAGAACATAGCTCTTGTGGATGATGATGCTATGGAAGACAACTTGGTAGCTTATGGCAGAAATAAAAGAGTGTTGTGAAAGGTAATGTGGTATATTGTGATAAAAATAAGTTTTTGAAATAACAAGAATCAAGATCCAAATCAAAGAAGAGAAAGGATGTTGTCTAAAGAAATTGCGTTAAGCACAATGGTATGGTGATTTATTTAAATAAAATCTTTCAAAATTGCTAAATGTTTAAATAGATATATCTATTGGTGAGTACAAAATTTGCATGTGATTTTCGTTGGCTTATCCGGGAACGTTTGGCAAAAGAACAATTATTTTTCCTGATTGCACAATGAAGAGAGAAGACCTGGGTTTGCTAGTGTAAACGATGACTACACAATAACACAAAACTGATATGCTTTCCACGATGACACAATGAGAGCATCAGAGAAATTTTAGGGTAGATTTGATGGTAAGGAAACTTCAATTCATCTTGTGATTGAAAAAATGGCATCACAGACATTCACATCAGATGAAACGAATGCCCACAAAAATATGCAAGAGATCTGCGATAGTCAAAGAGCGCATGGTGTGTTTTGCAATTTTTTATGGTTTTGTGATAGGGAGTGTTACAAAGGAAAATATGAAGTAGAAAAGATACATCTCTATAAAGGCCCATCACCACATGATTGCTTGCTCTTGAAAGGTTGTTTTGTGCATGCCATAAGAGGTACAAATTATTATTTAATTTTATAAAAGTGTGAAGAGATAAGGAATCAATTTTAAAAATGGAATAAAAGGTATTATTATATGCATTACAATGGAATGAGTTAGAAAAGGGTTTTCTATTTTGAGTTTATATTTTGAAGCAAATATTGTTGTCTTTAAAATTTGGAGATATAAGGATTCAATTTTTAATAAAATATTTTGTAAGTTTTATTATTGGAGTGATACGAGTGTTTGATTAGATATTGAATCAAATACAAAATTATAAGATAGATTTGGAGTGTATCATTTTTTAGATAAATTAAAGTGCATCATATTTGTTGAGATAGATTTGAGGTGCATCATTATTGTTGAAGATAGATTTGGAGTACATCATTTTGTTAAGATAGATTTGGATTGCACATACAAAAGAAAGGTCAACATTTTTGTTGAGGTAGATTTGGAAGTGTCATATAGTGCAAGGATAGAGTGAAGGGATTAATGCACATATTCACCCAAGCATCAAATTGAAAGGAAGGACTTTTCAACTATCTACAAGAGGAAGAAAAGAAAGGTATTAGCATCTCCAATTCAACACACAAGGTTAAGAGCATATTTATGCAGTGTTGGAGAGCATATTTGGGAGTAGGTTTGAGTAGATTTGGGAGCAGGTTTGAGCAGGTTTTGGAGCAGATTTGAGCAGTGTTATGAGTAGGTTTTGGAGCAGCTATAAGAGCAAATTTTGGAGCAGATTTGAGAGAAAAATTTGGAGCAGATTTGAGAGCAGGTTTTGGATCAGATTTGAGAGTAGGATTTGGAATATATTTGAGAAGTGTTGTGAGTAGATTTTAGATCAGACTTGTGTTGGACATTTTGAGTCCCTAAGCTAAAATGTTGTCATTGATGTCAAAAGAGCATTTAATGTCAAAAGGATCTATGAAGGTTTTTTTTAAAAACCAAGGTAGGAAAAATAAAAGGTTTTAGTTAAAACCATGGACATTAGATTTGATATGGGTTTTTCTTAAAACCCAATTTAGGCTTTCGTTTCATCGAAAAGGGTGCCCCGATGATGGAGTTATTTGAGTTTTAATATTTTGTTTAAATTTTAATTATTTAAAATTTAAATGCAAATTTTCCCGTCGACGTCATCAAGAAAACATAAATTCATATTTTCGTTGATGTATTCGAAGTGTTTTAAAAACTATATAAAGGGATGGTAAATAAATCAAAGTTTTATCCTTGCTCTTGTGATAAATGTTTGGCATTCGAATAAGTCTATGAGCTCATGCAAATTTTGAGAAGAGAAGCAACAAAGAAAATGATAGTGCTTGGAAAGTCAAAACGTGGTGGGAAGCATGACGCATAGGCAAATCATTTTGGCTAAGGGACAAAGCATCACAAACACCAGGGATCGAAATCTTTGGAAGGTTTTTTGGAAGGTGTGGAAAGCGCTTTGGCACTTTGTATTTTGTAGAATGTGGAGGAAGGTTTAAGGCACTTTGGGCCTTTGCCTTTCCAACAAGCACCTAGATCATGTGGAATCTTAGTTGCGGCTAAGACGCTAGAGGTTTGGAAAGTCGAGGGTTCGAATCCCCTTGAGGAGGTAATTACGTTTTGCATTTAAATAATTTTTATTAGCCCTAAAGTTTAGAGTTATAAGGTAGTTAATGGAAATTAAAGTTTTTTATTAGGGCTATGATTATTATTGCAAAGCATAATTGGTTTATGATTTATTTGATGGTTATGGAGAATTAATTTTCGTAGAAATAAGGAGTTATTTTTTTAAAAAGTAATTTTGAGAGGTTTATTATTTTTTATAAGGGTTTTAATAAAAGGGAATTTGGTGGAAGTGTTTATTAACTTGGAGTAAAAAGGGTGTAATTTGAGTAATGCTTTATTTTGTGATTATTTGAAGTCCATTAACCCTTGTTTAGATTGGAAAGGAAAGTTGTGTTTAAGTATGGCAGATTTTGTGGACAACTTATTGGCATAAAAAAGTATGGGCACATTCTCCTATTGATTGTTTATGGTGGTTGATTTCTGAAATATCATTGGAGAGAAAATGATTGATTGTGGTTTCCTTTGAGAAAATGATTGGTTGAATGCTTCAAGGTTTTCTGGTTTGTGAGTTGTATTTAAACCTTGTTTTATTAGCATTGTTGTTGAAGCCCATTGATGATGAAATTAACTTGAACTTGAGTTAGAAAAGAACATGAGTATCATTGCTATGTGAGACTTGTGCTTGATAATTGTTGGAAAATTTTGAGTTGGTTAACACATGCTTGGACTAGGGTTTGTGAAAAAGGATTGTTCCTTGAGATGATTGGTTGAGTTGAGTTGGTTAATACATGCTTGGACTAGGGTTTGTGAGAAAGGATTGTTCCTTGAGGTGATTGATTGAGTTGAGTTTATTAAGCCTAGTCAAGTGGATGCATGTGGTTGTTCAAGTTCTTAGAAATAAACTATTCAATATTCTGATTTGAGTTGAGATTTATTTGAGTTGAGATTGAGGTTGATTTGAGTTGAGATTGAGATCTAAATATATAACTTATAAAGTCTCTAACAATTCTCTTGATTCTTCTATTGAGTTGAGATTGGGATTTAAGTGTAGAAAATATAGAGTATCTAACAATTCTCTTTATGCTTCTATGAGATTGATTTGAGATATTGATTGTACATTGAGATTAGAACATATTGAGTCTCTAACAATTCTCTTTATGATTCTATGTGATTGAGACAAGTCTTTGAGAAGACTTGTGGACTATTTTGAGTTAAGCTTTTGTGAAAGCTTGCTATGTAGATTTGAGCAAGTCCTATAGAGGACTTATTGAGCAGATTTGAGCAAGTCCTATAGAGGACTTATTGAGTAGATTTGAGCAAGTCCTATAGAGGACTTATTGAGCAGATTTGAGCAAGTCCTAGAAAGGACTTATTGAGCATATTTGAGCAAGTCCTAGAGAGGATTTTTTGAGCATATTTGGACAAGTTCTATGTGAAATTTTTGAGAAAATTTGGATAAGTTATGTGTGAACTTTTTGAGCAAATTTGGACAAGTTCTATGTGAACTTGTTGAGCAAATTTGAACAGGTTTTGTGTGAACCTGTTAAGCAGATTTGGATAGGTTTTGTGTGAACCTATTGAGCAGATTTGGAGAGGTTTTGTGTGAAACTGTTGAGCATATTTGAGTAGGTTCTAAGTAAATATATTGAGAAGAATTATACTATATCATCTGTACTGTGTTTAGTGCAAGAGATTGAGAAAAACTATGCTATACTGACTAAAATATATTTGGTATAGTATTGATATAGAGCTTTGAAGGTGACAGAGTATAGAGGATAGAGTCTTAGTGGATAGAGATCCAACAACCAAGACAATTGAAGACAGATCTGAGTGAGGAGTCTTCAATTGGAGAGATATCCACAAGTTAGTGTAGCAGAGAGACATAGTCTTCTAGAAGATCACTAGCTAGAGTAGAAGGGGAAATATTTATCCTATGGAAGAGATCCACAAACTTGAGATTTAGGGGAACAACATCTCCTTTGGACCAAGGTCCATAAACATTGTAATTTGAGAAATATTCCCAAGATATTATTTTAGAAATATTTAGAAGAAATATTTTCTCTATGGAGGTAGCCCATATTAGGTGAACCATGTTAAATATGTGTCTCTATTGTGTGTGATTATTGGTGCATTACTTTGGTTATTGCTATTGATATTGTCATTGATTATATTGATTAATACTATTTGGGATAGAAAAGTAAAAAGTGGTCTTATACTGTTCACCCCCCTCTTAGTATAAGCTTGTGTTATTCAACTTGAGCAGAGGGGATTGGTGTCTACTATGGATTTGTGTCCATGAAACAAGAGCAAAGGGGATTGGTGTCTCCTATGGATTTGTGTCCATGAACCAAGAGCAGAGGGTATTGATGTCTCCTATGGATTGGTGTCCATAAACCAGAGCATAGGGGATTGGTGTCTCCTATGGATTGGTGTCCACAAATAAGAATAGATGGGATTGGTGTATCCTATGGATTAGTGTCCATGAACCAGAGTAGATGGGATTGGTGAATCATATGGATTTATATCCATGAACCAGAGTAGAGGGGATTGGTGTCTCTTATGGATTGGTATCCATGAACTAGTAGAGGGTATTGGTGTCTCCTATGGATTGGTATCCATGAATTTGAGAGGTGATAGGTGTCTCCTATGGGTAGGTGTCCACAAAATTATGAGAGGGGATTGGTATTTCCTATATATTGGTGTCCACAAAATTGTATAGGGGATTGGTGTCTCCTATGGGTTGGTGCCCACAAAATTTATTGAAGAAATATATAAGTAATATTTTGTTGTGGTTTTCTCCCAAGTGGGAGTTTCCACATAAAATATTTGTCTCTTATGTGTGTGGTTATTAGTACGTTGTTTCATTATTACATTGATATTATTTGAAGTTATTACTTTGGAAAGAAAAGAGAAAAGTTTTATCTTATACTATTCATACCCCTCTTAGTATAAACTTGTATTCTTCAATTGGTATCAGAGCAAGTTCCTTCATGAAAGCCTAACAACTTGAAGGAAGATCTTACAGGAACACACATGGTAAATTAGGAAGGTTTTTTCATCAAATAGGACTCCATTTTTTGATGGGACTAACTATACTTTCTAGAGTGTGAGGATGTGGAATTATTTTATAGCACATGAATATGATATATGGAAATCCATTGAGAGTGGGTTCACTACACCTACAACTCCTCCCATGGATGCAAATGGTAAGAAACCATACAAAAATAATGCTAATATAATGAATGTAATGTTAAGCGGGTTATATAAATTAGAGTTTGTGAAAGTCATGCAATTCACTTTAGCAAAATAAATATGGTACAAGTTACAGAGAACATATGAAGGAGATGACAAGTTTAAAATGGCAAAAATTGAAACCCATAGGAGGAAGTTTTAAGACTTGAAGATGAAATATGAAGAAGATATTGCTAAGTATCTACTATGAGTTGATGAGGTTGTCAACAACATTCGTGGACTTGGAGAAAGTATTGAAGACTCTAATATTGTTCAAATTTTTTTAAGGTCACTTCCCTTGAGGTTTGATGCAAAGGTTTCAATAATAGAAGATATGAAGGATCTTGAAACCTTAAGCATGGATGAGCTACATGGAATTATCATAGCCTATGAGATGAGGACTAAAAAATATCAAACATCCAAATGGTAAGTAGTATTTATAACTTCAAATAAGACAGAATAAGGAACCAGAATCAAGTGAAGAATCAAGCAGCGGAGAAGAAGCTAACTTTGTACGAAGGAATAAGAAGGGTCCAAGAAAACACAAAGGTATGCATACTATAAAATGTTTAATTGTGGTAACCTTGATCACTATGCATCTAATTATCCTCAAGATAGAAATAGTAGTAGTGAAGAAGAAAAGGAATATAAGAAAAAGAAAGAAAGAAAATTTTATCATGAAAATAAAAATAGGTATGGTCAAAACAAGAATGATAAAAATATCTTTCAAAGACACAAGAAGAGTATCTATGTTGAAGAAGAAAGTAATTCCTCCAGTAGTAATGATTAAAGTCTCTCAAATAGTGGAAGAGAAATCCTATTTTTGGCCATAGAAGAAAAAGAAGATGCTCCTATTGTCAAAAACCAAGAAGAGAAAAAATCAAAAAATGAAGAGGAAGCCATGGTTGATATAGAAGAGGAACTTGTTGTTGCTCTTAAAGAATTGAAGAGGGTTAGAAATAAGAACTCAAGATTGAAGGCCCAAGTACAAGAGGATAAGGAAACAAAAGAAAAGCTTCTACAAGATCTAACCAACTTGAAGGTGAAAGTTGAAGAGGCAAAATGAATTGAAGAAGGTATGGCTGAGCAGTTAAAGGCAAAAGAGTTGGAATGTGAAAGACTAGAACATGAAGTTATCTCTCTATGGAAGGGAATTGAAAAATTAATGTAGACACCAAAATCCAGCCACTTGTAAGTCATCTATACCTTCCTGTCAGCCACGCGTCAGTTATCCATCCTTCCCGCCATTATTTGGCCCAAATCCACATCTTCACGCCATTATTTGGCCCAAATCCACACCTTCCCACCATTATTTGGCCCAATTTCACCTTTCCCGCCATTTTTCATCCCCAAATTTATTTAAATTATTATTTATATATATATTTTAATATTTTAATATATATATATATATATATAAATATAGTTTAAATGATTTAATCTAAGCCGTCCATCCTTCATTTAATCTCATCCGTCCATCCATATTAATCCGTTTCACAACCTAGATTTATTCTCTACCCTTGGATCCACTTTAATCTTAGCCACACATTCAAAGTGTCGTTAAAACCCTAAAGTGTGCCCTAAGAGTGGATTCTAAATTGAGTCACTTTGATGGTTCAAACCCTATCTTCTTCTCCTATCTTTTCTATATTTGCTATCTTTTGGACCTATTTCTTCTATTTCATCTATCTCTTCAGCTATCCATCGCTGCATCCTTTTCGTCGCATCCATCGCCTCATCCGTCGCCAACTTCGCTGCCATCCCTTCTGTAGTACTCTGCAAAATTCCCCATTCTTGTTACCAAGTGCCCACGGGCGTTTACCTGTAGCCACAGACTCAAACCGGCATCTAAAACCTTGATTCAGAAGCACGCGGGCGTTCAGCGAGTGCACCAGGGTGCCTTCTACAGCCGATTTGACAACCACATTACTTCCAGGTGCCGCCTGGTCTAGCCGCGTTAACAGAGAACAGTATAAATCAGCTTAAAGCAAGTAACTTCTTTTCTTTTATTAATCCGTTGTTGAACTCCTGCATTCTATTTTTCTAGGGTTTTAAATTGTTTCTAAGGGCTCACACGAGTGGAGCCCTCTTATTAATTTCTAACTCCTTGATAGTGTTAATGTGTGCAGGATTTTAATGGCAGATCCGGTGTGTTGATAGCAGCTGTTTAAGCTGGAGTGGTCTGAGCTACAGGATACAAAAAAACCACTCACCTTGTTGGGGTTAAATATATATTCTTCGGAGACGCCATCCATTGTGCCAGCTAGGGTTTCGGAGAACCCTAGCACAAACTGTAATTTTTGTATCATGAAAAGGGTTACAGGCCCTGTTGTACTCAAAAGGAATTTTTAAACTCCGTTGATTAATAAAAATCGTTTGTTTTGTACAACTGTGTTCTGTCTTACTTTTTATCATGACTTTTTTATATTTTGTTTGACGTTGTATCTTTAATCTACAAATGGCGATCACGGTGGGACGTGAACCCACAATAATGGAATACAGGAAAGTTGCACAAAACAAACAATTTTTATTAATCATTGGAGTTTAAAAACTCCTTTTGAGTACAACAGGGCCTGTAACCCTTTTTGTGATACAAAAATTACAGCTTTGTGCTAGGGTTCTCCGAAACCCTAGCTGGCATAGTGTGGTGGCGTCTCCGAAGAATGTATCCTTAATCCCAACAGAGTGAGTGGGCTTTGTTGTATCCTTTGGCTCGGACCACTCCAGCTTAAACAACTGCTATCAACACACCAGATCTGCCATTAAAATCCTGCACACATTAACACTATCAAGGAGTTAGAAATTAATAAGAGGGCTCCACTGTGTGAGCCCTCAGAAACAATTTAAAACCCTAGAAAAATAGAATGCAGGAATTCAACAACAGATTAATAAAAGAAAAGAAGTTACTTGCTTTAAGCTGATTTATACCTATTCTCTGTTAACGCGGCTAGACCAAGCGGCACCTGGAAGTAATGTGGCTATCAAATCGGTTGCAGAAGGCGCCCTGGTGCACTCGCTGAACGCCCGCGTGCTTCTGGATCAAGGTTTTAGACGCCGGTCTGAGTCTGTGGCTGCAGTAACGCCCGTGGGCACTTGGTAAACGCCCACGGGCACTTGCGACAAGAATGGGGGATTCTGCAGAGTGCTGTAGAAGAGATGGCGGCGAAGTTGGCGACGGATGCGGCGATGGATGCGGCGATGGATGCGGCGAAAAGGATGCGGCGATGGATAGCTGAAGAGATAGATGAAATAGAAGAGATAGGTCCAAAAGATAGCAAAGATAGCAAAGATAGGAGAAGAAGATAGGGTTTGAGCCATCAAAGTGACTCAATTTATAATCCACTCTTAGGGCACACTTTAGGGTTTTAACGACACTTTGAATGTGTGGCTAAGATTAAAGTGGATCCAAGGGTAGAGAATAAATCTAGGTTGTGAAACGGATTAAGATGGATGGACGGATGAGATTAAATGAAGGATGGACGGCTTAGATTAAATCACTTAAACTATATTTATATATATATTAAAATATATTAAAATATATATATAAATAATAATTTAAATAAATTTGGGGATGAAAAATGGCGGGAAAGGTGAAATTGGGCCAAATAATGGCGGGAAGGTGTGGATTTGGGCCAAATAATGGCGGGAAGATGTGGATTTGGGCCAAATAATGGCGGGAAGGATGGATAACTGACGCGTGGCTGACAGGAAGGTATAGATGACTTACAAGTGGCTGGATTTTGGTGTCTACAGATGCCCCTTTTTGAGCTGCCTTGTGTGAAGACACAATGCAGCACAAAAACTTAAGACACCTGAAAAGCCGGATCAGACGCAACTCTCTCTCAAGACTAAAGCACAACTTTGAAGACCAAAGAAATAAAAGAATATTTAAAATTTTTTAGCTTACCCCCTCAATTGGCGAGCGAGAATGGTTCTCACAAGCCAATTGGAAGAAATTCGGAAGAAAATGAACCGTTTTTGCCCCAACGGTGAAAAAAAGGGGTTGGTGTATGAACCATCTGTTTATGTCCCAACAGAAAAGGGGTTGGTGTACAAACCAGAAAAGAATATGAGTGATGTGAAAGATGGACCGTTTTCTGCCCCAACGGTTATAAAGGGATTTTTGCCAAACTGTAAACTCCATGATCATGTAAGATGAATTCCATTATAGGAAAATTAGAAATTGATAACGGATGCCCCAACTCCTGTGTGTGAATCCGTATTGTTGATGAAATTGCCTTGTTGGCGCCATTGATATGCAGAGATGAAAGATGCATGAAAAGAGTCCAGAACTCGGAGATGCTCCTAGTGACTCGTATGGATAATTCCTCGGGTCGGAACCAATCAACCTAGGTAGCCTCAATCTCTAGCAAGACTCAAAATAATGATGATATTAAAGATTGTCCATGTTTAAGGCCCCATGAACTAGGCCATCAATGACAACCGTTGAGCAAATTAATCTTGGTATGAGGTCACTTGAAAAGTAGAATACCCAAAATTGATTTCCAATTTTCAAAAAGTGAAATAATTGATGATGATAAATGGTAAGTGTCCTTATGGTGGTTTAATCCTCTTACCGAATTGCATGGATTCAAATCGTTGCAATCGCCAAGGTGATAGAATATACCACTAGATACGAGGTTTACTTTAATTTGATTTGGAAAAAATATGCATGATGAAAGAAGAATGAATGAAGTTGACGATAGATCAGAAGAATTGATGAATGTGGTTAATTTTGTGAAGGTTTTGAATATTTTTAACCCAATTTGTAAAACAATGATGAATGATGCACTTTTTGAGCGAAATGACAAAATTTGTGTCCAAAACTGTTGTAACCTTCACAAAATGTTTTATTATGATAAGAAGAATGGATGAATGCAATTTGATGAAATTTGGAGGAGGTAAGCTTCAATTTTGCAAGTTTTGTTCCTTTATTCAATACTGACACCAAACGCCGGTGTGCATTTGTGGGTGGCAGAGACGCCCGTCGGTGTTTAGGCGCTCTGCAAATGCAGGACTACATCTGAATGCGCCATGAAATGCCCCACTGCATTTCAGGGTGCCAAAACCAGCTATTTAAACAGTTTCAGCGAGAATTTCGCTCATTTGTGCGTTCGAGCTTGAGAGAAGTGCGTCTGAGGGAGTGGAGTGAAGTGGAGTGAAAGGTTGTGTGGGAAAGTGAAGCACGCGGGAGCTATGGCGGAGATGGGAGCGGATGCGCCAGAGGCATCCACTGAGGTATTTGTTTATTTAAGCAAGTACTTATTATGTGTTTTTTTTTTTTTTGGAAAAAATTTGTAACAAATTTTTGTTTTGTTGTTTTGCAGCTTAGGGTGTTAGAGGCACGACACCGATTCTCCCCTATCATTCCGGGGATGAGGAGGTCGTTGTCCCAGGCAGACTGGGAGATATTGGAGGCAGTGGGACTAGCGGAGGCAGCCCGGTTGGAGGTAGTTCGGGCGGATGAGGGGTACCTCTTTTGATGGTTAGCTTAGTGCTTAGATGCACTCTTTATGAGCCTTGGTGCTCTATTGTATATTGTAGCCTTTTGGCATTCATTGTACAGTTTGACCTTTATACATATATATATATACATGGCTTTTATTTATTTGGTGTTTTACTCTCTTTTGTGTGAATGCCTATGTTTTTGTGATGCATGTTTTTATATGTTTTAATGTTTTTGATGCATATGTGATGGAATGGAATGCAAACTTATAGATGATTAATGCGAGACTAAGTATATAACATACAAATCTATGGATGATTAATGCAAGACTAAGTAAATGATATGTAAATCTATGGATGATTAATGCAAGACTAAGTAAATGAAATATGCACTAAGAAGCACTCATACTTTTAGATAGTTAGATTTAGCCAACCGTTATCATAATTGTTTAATCAGGGGCACCGAACTTGGTGGCTTGTGAATGGATGACGTATGGAATGACATGAATATGGAAGAAGATATGGAGGGTGATATGGAAGATGATATGGAGGAAGACCTGTTTTACAAAGACTCAAACATGCTAGTGGTATCAAACAAACTTACTAATACCGCCTAATTCAACTAGGACCAAATGTGTGTGCATGCGAGTTCATTAACCAAATCCGAAGCATGGTAGTGACTCTAGGCAATCAAAAACCTGTGTGTGTGCAAGTGTGTTCATTAACCTCATCTTGCATAAATTAGGTAACCCCGTTATGGAGAAGACCCCGAAGCTAGTTTGTCCGTATGAGCATTCGGAGGTCTCTTTTTGAGGAGAGACATGTCGCCACGCAATGAGTATACTCCACTCGCCACTCAAGTGTCTATAGCCCCGGTGAAGGTTAACTCCATAGTCCATGTTGTTTTTGACCTTTGTAAGCCTTGGGGATGACTACCTATCCGTCTGACTGGACAAGTAGTACGATCCTTACAACTTATTTGGGATCAGTGGTGTGTGAAAAATGTTCATTTCCTTAGAGCTTTGGGGAATCGGATTCTCAACCGAAGTATGATGAGAATTTTACCCTATCCTTACTACTCTATTTATATTTATATTTTGTGATTGCTTGTGATAGTGGTAAGAACCACTGTTTTATGGACTATGTTTGCATGATAGGACAAACGAGGATTACCCTTTTCACTTCAAGGCACAACCCAAGGATGGTGTTATCTCTCTTTGACACAAGATGTTTTTAAGATGTGAAAATGTGATAGGTTCAAGACCGCTTTTGAAATCATTTCCCAATACTCAAGATTTTATTTAGTGTAATTTGTGATATGGCCCTAGAGAACTTTGACATGCATTTCAAAGTTTGCTTAAAACACTAGGAATGGCTGAGTGACCGAAAACATTTTGGCAATGTAAATATGTGCAAATGGAAAATGGGTGTACGAATGACAATTCGGTTTGATGGATTTTATGAAGGTGCCCCCGATTAAGGCAACATGACTTTTGCTTGACCAAATTTTATATCCAAAAGATAGAATGGTCTCTAACATGATATGCAACTATGGCTGAAAATGAAATGTTATGGTTTTCAATGAGATGTATGCACATGAAATGCAATGTTTTTGAATGAGATGTATGCAACTAACAATGAAATGCAAATTCTTTTTATTTTATTTGTTTTTTTTTTTTTTTTTTTTTGTTGTACAAGCCATGTATATATGTACATATAAAATTCAAACTATGCGTAGAATGCCCTCAAGTGTATAACATTAAGTGGTTCGGGTTCTTCCTCTCCCTCTAAACTGGCAAGTCTATAAGTTCCATTACCCACTCTTTCAGTGACCATATATGGACCTAACCAATTAGCCACGAATTTATCTCGAAGATGCGGCAATGCATTGGTGTTTTGTTGATTCTCTTTAAGGACAAGATCTCCTACTTGAAATTCTCTTAGATGAACTTTGGCATTGTAAGCACGTTTCAATCGGTCTTGATAAACTCGCAAATGCTCTAAAGCATTGATTCATTTTTCATCTATGAGTGTGAGTTGATCAAGACGTGCTTGTCTAGCAGTATCATCATCGATAAATTCCTGCAAAGAAATTCGCAAGGAAGGGATCTCGACGAGGCGGAGCTAAGACTGGCGGAGACGCTAAGTACTGCTTGATGTCATCAAAGGCTTTCTGACACTCATTCGTCCATGAAAATTGTACCCCCTTTTGTAGTAGGTGGCAAAATGGCCTACATTTATCATAAAGTTGTGCAATAAAGCGACGGATTGAATTAATCTTTCCTTGTAAACTACGCAACTCCTTCAAATTAGTTGGGGGACACATTTCCATAATGGCTTTGACCTTGTTTGGGTCCACCTCAATACCTCGTTTAGAGATAATAAAACCTAGGAGTTTGCCTGAGGTAACACCAAAGACACATTTCTTAGGCTTATCCGGATCATATGGATTATGGAGCGGGGTGAATAAGTCTTCGAAATTCATTGTCGACTTATGGAAGAAAGGATGGGCGGAATGGAAGGGAAAACCGGTGAAGACCTCGGAAGACTTGAGATGCAAAACAACATAGTTTTTCAGTTTTTTTTTTTTTTTTTTGTAGTGGTGAAAACCACTATTTTAGTATATACATATAATACAGGTTTGGATTATGGCTTATGGATGTGGCGGAGGGGGTGGTTCACCTCGTTCTTGTGGAAGAAGCAAGCGAAAGATGGCCTCTTGGAGAGGGAACAATTGGAGATAAAACTCGTCTTGTTTAATGAGGGGAACAATGGGCGCCGACTCTTCTTCAAATTCATCACCATTTGACATGACGTCAAATTCTTCATAGGCTTCATCTTCGGATTCGTCGAGGTGGAGGATTTCTTCTTCTGAATTAAGATTAATGCTTTGAAAAGCTCGCTCAAAAGAAGAAAGGGATGGAAGTGGTTGGTAGCCCAGACCAAAACGCTCAGTGGGTCTCTGATATGGCATATCGATGCGTTCAGCTACTCCTTGCTCGTATCGGCCTAGGCCAAATTGCTGCCAATTATGTCCGTGGAAATAGCGAGAGGGAAAACCCTCCATCCTTTCGATATTGGCAGTGGACTCGGATGCTTAGGTTCTAGTATGGTGGTAGGACTAGAAGATGACTCTATTCCCCCATATACAAAATTAATGGAATTTGGCATAGAACCCATGTTATAAACCGATCCAATGGATAAATGTTGGTCATGTGGACGACCAAAATCTTTAACTTGTTTGCACATTGAACGGTGTGATGTGGACATCTTGAATGGCATACTCACCAATACCTGCATCAGTGAGATGGACCTTGACTTGGGAGGGAGATGGACTAGATGATGGAATAGAAGAATGTGGGATAGAAGAATTGGAAGGATTTGGTTGGGTTGATGCTTCACTAACTTGTGAAACATCAGCCGGTGATGGTTGGGAAGATGGAGGAATAATAGGTGATGTTGAAGAAGGTGTAGAAGAATGGGGTAATGACGTGGAAAGAGATGATTGGTCATGGCCACATGTGCATGTGGTCACTGATGAAGAAGAAGGAAGATTAGGAGATGAAGAAAGTGGTGAATGAGATGGAATAGCGGAAGAGGAAGATGGTTGCGATATGATGGGTAGCTCCTCAGGAATGGGAGCTTTAGAAGAAGATGGTATAGAAGAAGTAGATGGGGTCAAGAAAAGATGAGTGGATGGCAACACAATCTCATAAGGATTTGAGACATAGTTGCAATGTTTGAAGGGTTCAATGTCGCAGGTACACAATGAACCTGTCCCTCATATACATACTTCAGACATTGATGCAATATAGAAGGGACACATCTCATCTCCCTAAGCCAAGGCCGTCCAAGCAATACATTGTATGCCATGGACCCTTCCAAGATGTGAAACAAGGTATGCAAAGTTCGGGCCCCTACCTCAATGGGCAAGATAACCGTGCCAACCGTGGAAGATAAAGCATCATTGAATGCTTTAAGAGTAAAAGTCGACTTTGTGATAAGGGATGGCGACAACTTTAGATGACTCAACGCCGATGTTGTAATGATATTGATTGAGGAACCGGTGTCAATTAAGACTCTCTTGAATGGCTTGTGATCGATCTTGGCCATGATATGCAGTGGAGGATCTATACTTTCTGTTGACATAGGTTTGATTTCAAAATCATAGAAAGTGATGGAGGGCTCCATGCATGTTTGAATACTCCCCACAAAGTTGTTGAAGGCATTAGTATCTTGAGTTTGAAGCTCGATTGACTTTAATATTTCCATTAATGCCTCTCTATGCGGGGGAGATTGTTGAATGAGGTCATAGATCGATAACTTGGCATAAGCCATTTTTAAACTGGTAGTTAACCGGCTACTCAATGACATGATGGGTCGTTGGCGTTGAGTAGAATGATTTAGCGGTTGTTGAGAAGTACTAGCACGTCGTTGGGTCACTGTTACCTGAGGTGGACTGGGGGTTTGTACAGGTGGTCGTGGTTCAGCCTGATTTGGTTGGTTCGCCCTTTGACCCCGGGTTACTACGTTAATAGTACCCACAAAACCTTGGTATTGTTGTACATGGTTGACTTGATTAGGAGGAGTTACCCGAGTTACTCCCCCCGAGTTGTTGGAGCTTCCTCCCGATGTGGAAGGGGTGTTTGAAATATACCAAGATTTTGATTTTGTTGGGCTAAGGGGCTATCCAATTTAATGGCTCCAATCTCAATAAGATCTTGGATCACATGTTTGAAATCTGTACAATTATTGATATCGTGCCCATTTTGCCTATGATAAGGACAAAATAGGTACTCCTTGTAATACTTCCCCCTTCTAGATGGTTCTAAAGGTTTAAACTCGGTAAAGTTAACCGATTTGTGCTATATAACTTGTTGAATATGACCGCATATGGTTCATCTAAAGGTGTGAACTGTCGCTTGGGACGATTTTTTTGCCAAGGTCGAGTTTCCATGGTTGGCCCAATATTGTGAGCTGGTTGAGGAGGGGCGGGTACCGCATGATAAGCAATTGGTTGCGGTTGACTTTGCATTACTTGTTGTTGTTGAGCCATTACGGGCTGACTCGCCACCACTTGATTAACTTGGTTAACATTTGAGGTCGTACTAGCCTCGTGCTTGTTTGTTTTGGCCATAATTATTATTTCGTTGTTGGCCCTTTTGTTGCCATTCTTTTCTACGGGGTTTTAAAACACCCTCTTGGACTTTAATTTCTTCTATGATACTTGCTTGGGCCAAAGCCTCTTCAAAAGTCCCGTATTGTTGTAATTGGAGTAACCAAGAGATAGGTTTTAGACAACTCTGGGTGAACATTTTGGTTAACTCCTCCATTGGTAGGGAGAATGGCAGTTTATTAATGATAGCCCTCCAACGGTTTCCAAAGTCATAAACAGTCTCATCGTCATGTTGCTTGAGCTTGTATAAGTCGGACAATGAAACTTTCCTTTGTACATTTAGGGAGAATCGTTCTAAAAATAGATTAATCAATTGTTCGTAAGCATAAATGCTATGGTGAGCTAAATGATTGTACCATTGTACAACATCTCCCCCTAATGTCTGAGGAAAAGTTCTGAGCATAAGAGCATCATTATTTTGGATTCTAAAGCAGGCATGCATGAATGAGCTCACATGTTCATGAGGATCCTCAGTTCCTCGAAATTTGTCAAACTTCGGTAATGTGAAATCAGTCGGATATGGCGGTGAAGGTACCGAAGGATGAATTGGTTGATTGATCAACGACCTTAGCGTAGGTTTCTGACTAGATGAGCCAGGCATGTTGAGCATAAGGTTGTCAATCTGTTGTTGCATAGCATGGAGTCGAGAATCTTCATGAAAATTTTGATTCGTTTGATGATTATGATGATGCAATGGAGGAGTGGAAAAATGATGAGATGGGATGAAATTGCCTGGATTAGGCGGTGTGGAATGGACAGGTTGTTGGTATGGATGATACCGAAAAGAAGGTGATTGGGGTGGATGATGAATTGGACTGGGTTGGGAGAAAGGTGGGGTAGGAATGGACACCACCGAAGATTGGGGTACCCAGGTGGGGCCTGAGCTAAGAAAAGTTGGCTTGGGTAGAAATTGGTTGGGGTGTAGGATTTACTACGATAGGTGGTTGAGCATTTTGTTGCTGTTGTTGCTGAAGCAACTTGTCGAGGTACTCCCTAACCTTATTAATCTCTAACCCAAGGGAGGTGGGATGATTGGATGAAGGTGGAGGGCAGTGCCATGGTGTCGCCATGGTAGTCACAGGAGACTGCATAGCAGGGGCAATGAAGGTGGCTGAAGTAGGCGGTACTCGGGAAGAAACAGTAGACTGTGCCCTGGTAGGGTGAAACCATAAATGGTTTGGGAAGAAGAGGGTTGAAATTGGTCATGGCTAGAGGAGGTTCCACCAGCCTCATAGAGAGAATTGGTGTACACCCGGTAAATGGAGGAGAAAGTGGTCGGGAAGACACTACATTTGTCTCCAAAGGAGGACAATTGAGCATCTGGGAAGATGTTGGAGATGAAGCCGGCTGAACAGATACCACATTAGCCTCAAAAAAAGGGTTAGTGTAGACTTGAGTGAAACCAGCGGGTATGGTTGATGCAATATCCTGTTGAAAAATAGAATCTTGCATAGGGGAATCTTGGATTGGCTCAAGGACATAGCCAGTGCCATCTCTTAAGTGAGTTTGCACTTGGGCCATATCAATGTGGGTAATATGACAGGAATTGTCTTCCTCCATGGGCATGGCCATGCGATAGACGGTAGAAGGACGTGAAAGACCTGCAGGTGAACCTGCCTGAAATTCACTAGGATAAGTGGTCATGTTGGTGGTGGGGATGTTCTGTGAATTACCCATTTGATTATTTAGATTTAACATTTTAGATTGATTCCTTGTTAAGACCATAAAGCAATAAATCTAAACAAATTCAGAAAAGAAGAATGCAAAACTGGAATGATAA
This sequence comes from Wollemia nobilis, assembly GCA_028583015.1. NCBI lineage: Eukaryota > Viridiplantae > Streptophyta > Pinopsida > Araucariales > Araucariaceae > Wollemia > Wollemia nobilis. Next base: position 3,075,327 of record JAQPPZ010003172.1, on the reverse strand, counting down.
ATTTACACTAAAGAAATTATCAGAAAACAGTCACAACCTAGGTTTCAACCAATGTGTCTTACCTTGCGGTTAATTAATTATTTTCTGATCTTAATCTGTAGTAAATTTTAAGTGTCCGGTTTATGAGTTTTGCATGTGATCTAATCTTGAATTATTCACAAAAAAGGTAAAAACTATGGCTAGGAAAGGACAACGAGATTCTTATCGGTGATGAAATCCAGCAAGTTTGCTCTGGGGTGACCTATGGTGTCTAAGGCAGAAGTTTAATGGATGGAGATGAATTCCACCGTCACTAAACTTCAAGCAATACCTGGTGATGAAATCCAGATATTATTGTTTTAAATGCAATATGAAATGCAGTGAATTTTATTTTAAGTGTTTTTAGTTGTCTAATGTATACATACAAAGCTATAAATCAAAAGTTCTAATGATCTAAGCAAGAGGCTACTGAAAACATGCCATTTCCTCTGAAGAAGTGGAGTACACCGTTTAAAACCCCCCGCCTACCAATGATATCAGATATCAAAGGAGCAACCGGAAGGTTCGTCCACTTCTCTCGCTTGGAATCACCCAATGGCAGGAGTACTATTGACATCCAATCAATAGTCCTACTTAGATAACTAAAACAGATAATTCGTAGCTATTCTAATATGCAGCTAGGTATGCAAATTTTTTTTTTTTATGCAAGCAACAACCAATAATGCAATGCAGAAAAATGTAACTAAAAATAACTATTCTTTTCCAGATTACTTAGTTTTCGTTCATTTTAAAGCAATGATCTGAAAAAGAAACAAAATACAGCAGAAAAACCAAAAACGTAAAAAGTACAGTTTAACAAAGAAAGAAAAATGCACTTACTCGGAAGCCTACGCTTTTCTGTAAAACTGCCTTCAAACGCCCACGGGAGTCTGCACAGGCTGAAACGCACCTCTGCGTTTCGTATTGGACTTCCAGACGCCGCTCTGCGTCTGCTACGTTTTCTGCAAGCTCCGTAAACCCTAGTTCACTGGAACAACGAATTTCACGATTTTCGGAACTCTGCAAAATAAAACAAAAAATAGGAATAGATTAGTAAAGCAAGTATTAAAAACATGAAACCCTAGGGGGTCCCACCGTGATCGCCATTTGTAGATTAAAGATACAACGCCAAACAAAAGATAAAAAAATCACGATAAAAAGTAATACAGGAAAGTTGCACAAAACAAACGATTTTTATTGATCAACGGAGTTTAAAAACTTCTTTTGAGTACAACAGGGCTCGTAACCCTTTTCGTGATACAAAATTATAGTTTGTGCTAGGGTTCTCCGAAACCCTAGCTGGCATAATGTGGTGGCATCTCCGAAGACTATATCCTTAATCCCAACAAAGTGAGTGGGCTTTGTTGTATCCTTTAGCTCGGACCACTCCAGCTTAAACAACTGCTACCAACACACCAGATCTACCGTTAAAATCCTGCACACATTAACACTATCAAGGAGTTAGAAATTAATAAGAGGGCTCCACTGTGTGAGCCCTCGAAACAATTTAAAACCCTAGAAAAATAGAATGCAGGAATTCAACAACAGATTAATAAAAGAAAAGAAGTTACTTGCTTTAAACTGATTTATACCTGTTCTCTGTTAACGCGGCTAGACCAGGCGGCACCTGGAAGTAATGTGGCTGTCAAATCGGCTGCAGAAGGCGCCCTGGTGCACTCGCTGAACGCCCGCGTGCTTCTGGATCAAGGTTTCAGACGCCGGTCTGAGTCTGTGGCTATGGGTAAATGCCCGTGGGCACTTGGTAAACGCCCGCGGGCACTTGCGACAAGAATGGGGGATTCTGCAGAGTGCTGCAGAAGAGATGGCGGCGAAGTTGGCGACGGATGCGGCGATGGATGCGACGATGGATGCGGCGAAAAGGATGCGGCGATGGATAGCTGAAGAGATAGATGAAATAGAAGAGATAGGTCCAAAAGATAGCAAAGATAGCAAAGATAGGAGAAGAAGATAGGGTTTGAGCCATCAAAGTGACTCAATTTATAATCCACTCTTAGGGCACACTTTAGGGTTTTAACGACACTTTGAATGTGTGGCTAAGATTAAAGTGGATCCAAGGGTAGAGAATAAATCTAGGTTGTGAAACGGATTAAGATGGATGGACGGATGAGATTAAATGAAGGATGGACGGCTTAGATTAAATCACTTAAACTATATTTATATATATATATTAAAATATATTAAAAAATATATATAAATAATAATTTAAATAAATTTGGGGATGAAAAATGGCGGGAAAAGGTGAAATTGGGCCAAATAATGGCGGGAAGGTGTGGATTTGGGCCAAATAATGGCGGGAAGATGTGGATTTGGGCCAAATAATGGCGGGAAGGATGGATAACTGACGCGTGGCTGACAGGAAGGTATAGATGACTTACAAGTGGCTGGATTTTGGTGTCTACAATTAATTATAATATATTAGTTTAGGAAAAGTTCAAAAATCTTGGATGATATTATCAAAGTACATATATCTCCATTTATAAATACTGGACTTGGTTTTGAAGAGGTCAAGAGAAACAAAAGGGGGAGTCAAGCTCAAAAGAAACAAAAGCATAAAATAAAGTAATTGAAGGATAACTTAAGACCTATGTTGATGTGTTGAGAAGTGGAAGCATCAATGAGGAATAAAACAAAGCACCATCAAGGAATAGGGACCATCACAGAAAAAGCAATGAGAGAACCATGCAACAATATCCTCCAAGGTAATCAGATAGGTTTCAATATTCCTTCCAAGGTCATTATTTTTCATGTCATAAATTTGGTCATAAAGCTATAAATTGCAGAAGAAATTTCAATTCATTTGCACCTTTCATGGACTACAACATCATTTGTTACAATTGCAATAATTTTGGGCATAGAGCTAAATGGTATAGAACAATGTTCCCTGAATTTCTGAAGTCAAGTAAAAAGGAGAATGGTCAAAATGTTCAAAAGGGTATGACGTCCAAATTTTGAAGAAAGAAAATAAAACAAGAAGAGGAACACAGTAATTTGGGAGTTTCACTCCCATCTCATAATTTAAGTCTCGAGTAAGAGTAGTTAGGAAGAGAGTATTGTCAAGTGTATTATATTACAGCCCCAAGGAGCCTTTGCATTGATGTCAAAGGGGGAGATTTTTTAGGAAGGGGGAGCAGCTATTCAAGGGTAGTAGTTTGTGATCATGTTGCAGTAAAGGACAATTTTTTTGTAGGGTTGTCATAAATGACAAAGGGGGAGATTGTTAGAATTATTGAGTTGTTTGAGTTGTCATTGATGTCAAAGGTAGACTTGGTGATTGGCAAACCATGGTGTGCTTGAGCAAATATTAGTAGTGGAGTATACTTTATTATTAATGATGGTGTATGCTTTAATATTTAAATTAAATATTTAAATATTAAAGTATTATAAAGGTTTGTTATATTTAAATAAAAAGATTTAAATATTATTGAAAATATTATTGAAAAGCAAGAAGGTCAACTTTTGAGTGCCAAAAGGAAAGTGAAACGTTTGCATAATATTATTGAAAATATTATTGAAAAGTAAGAGGGCCGACTTTGGGTGCCAAAAGGAAAGTGAAACGTTTGCATATATAAGAGGCCATAACTCATTTTAATGAGGTTTTGAATCAAAAAATCTTGAGCACGGATATAGAAGACTTGTGGCTAGCAAAACTAAAGGAGAGCACGGATATAGAAGACTCATACCATATGAAACTAAAATAGAGAGTGGATATAGAAGACTTACGACCAAAAAAACCAAAGAATACCACTGATATAGAAGACTTGCAGCCAATGACACCAAAGAAAAGCAATAATATAGAAGACTTGCAGCTAGCAAAACAAAAGAATGAGTGATGTAATATAATATATGTGACCAATGAAACAAAAGAATGAGCATCATTGTAGAAGACTTACAACCAGAAAAACCAAAGAAGAGCATTGATATAGAATACTTGAGGCTAGAGAAACAAAAGAATGAGTGATGTAATAGAAGATATGTGATCAAAGAAACAAAAGAATGAGCATCATTGTAGAAGACTTGTGACCAGTAAATAAAAAATAAGGGCAAAACAAACAAATATTTACAATAACATATTATGATAACAAAGGAAAAATGATATAATATTTGCAAACTAGATCTTGTGAGAACAAAGGGGTAGCGATAGAAGATTTGCAATTGGATCTTGTGAGAACAAAGGCATAGTGAATGAAAACTTGCTAAAGGATCTTGTGAGACAAAGGTGCAACAAACATAATTCATGTGGGAGCTGATGAGAGAAATTCACAACTAATGTAGCTCATGTGGGAGCTTGTTAGACAAAGGCATAGTGAACGTAGCTTATGCAGGAGCTTGTGAGATAAATATGTAGAGAATATAGCTCTTGTGGATGATGGTGCTATGGAAGACAACTTGGTAACTTGTGGTAGAAAGAAAAGAGTGCTATGAAAGGTAGTGTGGTAGATTGTGGCAAAAAGAAGTTTTTGAAACAACAAGAATCGAGATCCAAATCAAATAAGAGAAAGGACATCATCTAAAGCAATTGTGTTAAGCACAATGGTATGGTGATTTATTTAAATAAAATCTTTCAAAATTGCTAAATGTTTAACAGATATATCTATTGGTGAGGACAACATTTGCCTATGATTTTTGTTGGCTTATCCAAGAATGTTTGGCAAAAGAAAAATTATTTTTCTTGATTACACAAGGAAGAGAGAAGACCTGGGTTTGCTAGTGTAAATGGTGATTACACAAAAATGTAGAACTGATATGCTTTCCACAATGACACAATGAGAGTACCAGAGAAATTTTAGGGCATATTTAATTGTAATGAAACTTCCATTCATCTTGTGATTGAACAAAAGACATCATAGATGCTCACTTCAGTTGAAACAAATGCCCAAGAAAATGTGAAAGATATCAACGATAGTCAAAGAGTGCATGGTGTGCTATGCGGTTGTTGATGGTTTTGTGATAGGGAGTGTTACAAAGGAAAATGTGAAGCAGAAAAGATACATCTCTATAAAGGTCCATCACCACATGATTGCTTGATCTTGAAAGGTTGTTTTGCGCATGCCATAAGAGGTACAAATTATTGTTTAATTTTATAAAAGTGTGAAGAGATAAGGAATCAGTTTTGAAAAGGGAATACAAGGTATTATTAGATGCATTACAATGGAATGAGTTAGAAAAGGGTTTGTTGTTTTGAGTTTTATATTTTGAAGCAAATATTGTTGTCTTTAAAAGTTGGAGATATAAGGAGTCAATTTTTAATAAAAGTTATATTTTGTAAGTTTTATTATTGGAGTGATAAGAGTGTTTGATTTGAAATTGAAACAAAAAGAAAATTATAAGATAGATTTGGAGTGTATCATTTTTGAGATAAATTGAAGTGCATCATATTTGTTGAGATAGATTTGAGGTGCATCATTATTGTTGAAGATATATTTTGAGTATATCGTTATGTTAAGCTAGAATTGGACTGCACATACAAAATAAAGGTCAACATTTTTATTGAGGTAAATTTGGAAGTGTCATATAGTGCAAGGATAGAGTGAAGGGATTAATGCACATCTTCACCCAAGCATCAAATTGAAAGGAAGGAATTTTTAGCTATCTACAAGAGGAAGAAAAGAAAGGTATTAGCGTCTCCAATTCAACACACAAGGTTAAGAGCATATTTGTGCAGTGTTGGAGAGCAAATTTAGAGCAGGTTTGAGAAGATTTTGAGCAGGTTTTGGAGTAGATTTGAGCAGTGTTGTGAGCAAGTTTTGGAGCAGGTTTGAGCATATTGGAGAGCAAATTTTGAAGTAGATTTAAGAGTAGGTTTTGTAGAATAGAGCAATTTTTAGAGCATATTTGAGCAGTTTTATGAGTAGGTTTTGGAGTAAAATTGAGTAGAGGGGATTGGTGTATCCTATGGATAGATGTCCACAAACCAAGAGTTGAGTGGATTGGTGTCCATGAACTAGAGCATAGGGGATTGGTGTCTCCTTTGGATTGGTGTCCATGTACCAGAGCAGAGGGTATTGTTGTCTCTTGTGGATTGGTTTACATGAACCAGATAAAAGGGGATTGGTGTCTCCTATAGATTAATTTCCAAAAACCAGAGTAGAGGATATTGGTGTCTCCTATGGATTTGTGTCCACAAACTAGAGCAAAGGGGATTGGTATCTCCTATGGATTGGCATCCATGAACCAAAAGAGAGGATTGGTGTCTCCTATGGATAGGTATCCATGAACTTGAGAGGGGATAGGTGTCTCCTGTGGGTAGATGCCCATGATATTGTGAGAGGGGTTTGTTTCTCGTATGTATTTGTGTCCAAAAACTTGTATAGCGGATTGGTTTCTCTTGTGGATTGGTCCCAAAAATATTTATTGAAGAAATATATAAGAAATATTTTACTGTGGTTTTCTCCCAAGAGGAAGTTTCCATGTAAAATATTTGTCTCTTATGTGTGTGGTGATTTGTGCATTATTTCATTATTGCATTGATATTATTTGAAGTTATTACTTTGGAAATAAAAGAGAATTTTTTTATCTTATATTGTTCACCCCCCCTCAGTATAAGCTTGCGTTATTTAATAATTTCATGAATTTTCATTACATTTTGAAATAGATATAGGATTTGAAAGTGACACCATGGAAAAAGGCAAATGCCATGGTCCATAGGACAATTAAAAATCATGCTATAAACCAATCATTTAGGAGATCAATTCTTCTTAGAAACTAGGCAATTTTATATTTGTTGGAAATATATTTTTGAGGCACATCCAATGGAGTTGGTTTCATAAGTAAATTATAAATTTACTACAGTGCTAATGGATTTGGCCTCTCTATGAGAGGTCTAAGGTTTATACCTCACTTCGTATGAGGGGACCAAGACCCCTCATAAAAAACTATGTAAACTCATTGAGAAAAATAGTTGTAAGTTTACTGTAGTGGTAAGGGCTTTGGCATATCTTTGAGAGGTCCAAGGTTCAAACCCCACTCAATATGAGGGGATTGGGACCCCTCATAAAAACCTATGTAATTGAAAAAATGGAGTTGGTTTCATAAGATTTCATTAAGTATTGAAAGAGATATTTCTTGAAAGTGATACCACTTATGCTACCAAGGGAATTTTTAGATTTATAGTGTCTTAATTTAAATATTCCTTGGGTGTTAAAGCTATGGAAAAATAGTCATATGGGTACATGTTGGAAATAACTTTTGAGCTTGTTCTGATTGGAGAGGTTAGTTTATATTTTAAATATTTTACAAGACACAAAAACAACAATAAACATTAAGATGATTTCAAGGAATGTAAAAATTAGGCATCCACAATTAAAGAAATTTCACTTGGTAACCTAAGTTTTGGGATAGTTGAATATTGTAAACAAACCTAAGCAAAGAGAAAATTCACAAAAATAAGAAAAAGTGGGTCCCAGTCCATGTAGACTAGGGTGTGTTGTGCAAGTGCAACAACACTTATCTTATAAGTGAAATTAATAAGATATAGACTTTACATTTAATTTAACTTTTTTATAAGGTAATTTTAAGTGAACTCATTTGTATTATATTTTACCTCTATTTTATATATTTTGATAGATTATTTTATAAAGGTGTAGATATGGAAAAGTGACCCACAAAAGTGAGTCAATCTTCCTAGAACCCTTGGGAGGATCCTCAAAAATTTTTAAGCACAATTTTAGGCCTCTCTTCCCCTCCCCCTTCTTTTTCCCCCTAGTTTTGCTGAAATCATGATCGGTCCTTAAAGGGCACAATTTTGGCAAGTTAGGGTTTTCTCTTAGAAATCCCTATTTTTTGGACCAATCCTTACGATGCCAGTCTTCCCTTACATTTTATCACTCTATTTCCCTCCAAACCTCTTTTTTTTAAGCGAAAAACCCCTTGTGGGGCTGCCTTGGTCTGAGAGACCATGAACAGGGGGTTCTACACCATCAAAGTCACCCGGGAGTCACACCCAACCCTACCCGCACCAACATTATCAATTGGATTTTGGATACCCAATTCAGCTTTTTGGTAGGGTGGAGATTTGAACCTAGGACCTCCATTGGAGGATTGCACTCTCCTATCAAAATCACCTCCAACACCTGGGTAAAACTAATTTATAGTGGAAAACACCCCTTTCGAGGTGCCACTTTCAACAGGTTGGGCATAGGAGGAATTGAGCCTTTTTGGCCTCTACCAGCACATGGGACATTCCTAACTATACCATATATTTACAAGATGGATACAAGGGGAATGGAACCTGGGTTAGCCTCTACCAGAACCCAGGGCATTTACCACTGCACCACAACAAGCAGATCCTCCAAACCTCTTTTAAATAGAAGGTTTTGGATCCTCGTTTTCTCCTAAGAAATTTTTTAGTGGAGTTTCCTAAGCAATTTTTGAGAAGTGTGATTTCAAGTGCTCTTTGTTTTGGCAAGCAAGTCTTCTAACATGATCAAATGTCTTTTGGTGTTATGTTATTGCTCTATTACTTATTTGTTTCTCTTGGTGGACAAGAGTGGGAGCCTTGAGGAGGAATCTACCATTTTGTGGAGGACTTCATATTTTTGTCTATTCTTTCATTTCCACCAGGTTTATTCATTTATAGTATTATTTCTAAAGTCATTTGTTCTACATTTTGTATTGAAATTCACATCCAATTGTTTTTTTTGCACTTCTATCCCCAAATTGTGGTCACCTCTTATAGGGTATGATTTTGACAGAACCCAAAATCATGATCACCTCTTACAAGGTGCAATTTTTTTTTTTCCAGGCTTGGAGGTAATGTTTTGCTCCCAAACCCTCATTTCCACTTGCATGCTCCATTTAGGCCATAACACCATTATCTACATTTTTTTTTGCATTGTTTCATTTCATTACATCTTATATTATTTTAATCAAGAAGGTCAATAATCACTTTTGTTTTCAAATGGTTAGCTAAAAGGACCAAGGGGGCTTGACTGTTGCATCTCCAAGCTTAGTCTTATAGTGGCCTAAGCATGTCTCCAAATGCTAATTAAATTTTATAGGGTTTTATGAGACTACTTTACAAGTTTTGAAGCTTGGATATTCTGGATGCGAGTAAAAGTCAAGGTCAACCATCAGATCAGATAAGTGGTCTAAGTTAATATATTAGGTTGTTTTTTGTTTACTTTCTACCTATTTCTATTCAAAATCTAGATCTTAAATAAAAGAGAAAATATTTTTATCATATTCTAGGCATTTGAAAGATAAAAGCATATAGTTTACATTCTAGGGTTAATTTTGTTTGTGCATTCTCTTAAAATCCATGTTGAAAAGAAAAGGATCCATTTTGCAAGTTAGAGTTTAATTATCATTGAAAGTTGAGAATCATTCTAGAGTTGGTATTCGATTACTTGCATTGTTTTTTGTCTTGCCTTGTCCTTTCATTCCTAAGATTAGATTGTAGAAAGGCCAAACATAGATGATTGTTTTAATATACACATCAAACATATCCACCCTAAACTTGGAGCGAGTCCCAAAACCATTATTGGTAAAACCTTCAATCCTCAAGCCCTTGAGTGTAGAGAATATAACACACCCCCACATTCACCTTGAATTCCAACGAATCCAGTTGAGAATCCTATGTGGTAGGATAGTTTTTCCCTCTACATATTTGGTGAACCCGATGTGAACACACATCTTAGTGGCCAAGATAGAAAGCCTCTTTATTTTTGTTTTTCTTTTAAAATTTTTAAGCAAGACCACTAAATTTATTTGTTTATAATTAAAACATTAAAAACATCTTTAAAATATTCTTATGTGTGTCTCCTGTTAGTTTTCTCCTCTGTTTTTTCTCTTCCTCCTAATGGCTTCCAACACTAGAAGTAAGTGAAAGCTTTTAGAATCTAATCATATTTTTCAAGAAGATGATCAAATTTATAGGGAGAATCACAATCTGGATGTAGAAGAGGAAGAACATTAATAAATTGGTATCAAATTTGATCCTCTTATAGGGCCCAATGGAGACTTCACTTTTAAATATTTTGATAATATATGGGGTTTTATGAACCACCATATGGAGTTTTTGGTTAAGGCTATGGAAGAGGAAGCTTGACTTGAAAGAGATGGGATGCCTCCTCCTTCAAACATCTCTCCTAGGAAAGTTCATAACAAATATTTGTTTGAATATATACATCATGTTAATATTTTTAATAAACCAACATATGCTACTACTATGACTGCCAATTTTGGGGATATTCCACAAGTTCCTTCAACCGGTAGTGCATCCCAAAATTATGCTCAATTTCCTCCTCATTTTGCTCATATCAAAATTCATGCTTCTATTCCACAAAATGTCAACTATCCTCTACAAAAAGATACCACATATCATAACCCATACCATAGCAGTGTCAATGCCTCCAATGTTTTCCAAGTTCCCTTTCAATAGCTTACCCATACCCCTCACCTAGGGAACCTAGGGGTATTGCACAATGACAATCTCGATGTGCAAAGTTTGACAAATATGGTGAAACAATTATTTTCAAGAGTGGATATGATACAACCTCAAATATTCACCTACAACTATAGAGGAATATGCAATTACCCCTTAGACCCTGTTGTCACTTCTAGACCCTACCCTAAGCATTTTCCAATACTAGTTTTACTTATTTAAAAGTGAATAGAGGACACGATTGAACATTTAAGAATGTTTAAGACAACATGCCATGATATTATAAATGATGACATGTTGTTGCTAAATACATTCCCTAAAATCCTTGGTGGTATGGCATTGGAATGGTACTATCAGTTGCCTCATCATTCTTTGAGGAATTTTAAAGAGAAAATGGAATTATTTGTTTAGCAATTCAGATCTTATGTTGAGAAAAATATGACTATGAAAGATGTTTATTTGTTGAAATAAGGGAAAGATAATTTTTTTCAAAATTATTATCTCATTGGAGAAGTTTTTTTGGATGGTTGATATAGACTTTACCTCCTCGAGACATGCTTGAGATATTTATCAAAAAATTACAAGAGAAGATATCCTATGAGTTGGAGACAACAACTATTACTTATTTTTACCAGGCTATAGATCTAGAAAGAAGGGTAGATCAAGCCCTTATCTAAAGAGGTCAAATTAAGCTAAATAAAGAAGAATATAGGACCATAAAAATTGGTATAAGAACAAGCATGTAGTCGATGATGGGGTAACATATAGTAACCTGTTAATAGTGTTATTAACACCTTATAGAAGATGGTGCTTATCCAACCTCAAAAAATGCTACCAAGTAATTTTACAAGACTCAACACACATATGAATGTGGTCCTAAAGAAAATTTTGGAAGTAAATGTGATAGAGTCACCTCCCATAAGGTAATATGATACCATGGCTAATTGGTATAAGCTTGGTAAACATTGTGAGTATCATAGAGTGGATGGGCACATGACAAACTCATGTAAGAGGTTGAAACATGTGGTTCAATATTTAATTGATGAAGTTCACCTTATTATAGAGGGTCCTTAACCTAATAATCCAACAAAAAATCAACCTCCTATTCAACAAGCACCCACAACTAATCAAGACATGGGGATCTTCCAAAATCGCCTACCTAAGTATGGGTAATATGCAACTAATCAAGTGTCATATCATAATATGCCACCTCCCTACAATAACATGGTTGGTATGATATCTATAACTACAATACACCAAGCTCAAGCTCAATCGACTCAACAATATTAGCAGAATATGAGTTCTACTTCCAATCAAACTTTGAAACCACACTTAGTTTTCAAGAGTAGCCAAAAAAGAGCATGATAGTAGAAAACCCACCTTTAGTGTTGAAAGCACAACCTAAAGTCTCCTTTGGCATTCAAAAATAGATAGTACTCCAACTAAGATATTCCTTTTAGAGATTTTGCAAACTTCTCTTATTCATAGGGAAGCCTTGTTGAAGCTTCTTCAACAATAATTTGTTCTTTAAGACATTTTCTCTAGTGCTATAGCTAATATTGTATGTTCTCTTGGGATACATCATATCATATTTTTGGATTATGATATTCCTTCATTAGAATTATGAGGGGATTATTCTCTTTACATCACTATATTTATTGGAGTTATGATTATCAAATAAATTTTGATAGAAATGGTTCTTCCCTCAATTTATGCACTTATCCATTTTTCCAAAATTTTGGATTAAAGGAGGAAGATTGAACTAAATCCAACATCATCATAAAATATTTCAAAAATGATTCCTAAGAGGCCTACAATGTTATCTCTCCCCTTAGGGTTGGACCTAAGATCTTAGATAACTTGCTCTATGTGGTGTCTTGCCTTGCATATTTTAATCTTCTTCTTAGATGCCCTTGGATTCATGTGATAGGGTTGTCCCTTCTACTATTCATCAATGTTTAAAGTTTAAATTCAAAGATCAAATTGTCACCATTCTGGGTGATCCTCATCCATTTCAATATTTTTCAATGGTTGAGCAAGCTCAATTTGATCTCAATTTATGCCCATCAGTTTCTTCATCTCACATCACCAAGAAATTTGAAAATATAAAGGTGAGTGAGGAACCATTAATCAATGTATCATTACATCATTTTATTCAAGAACCTCTTTGGTATATTTCCAAGCTACCCCCTTCATCGAGTACTATGGGTTTATATTATAAGAAGGGTGAAGTCATACACATTGGCACATGTACCTTTATCTTCATAGGAGTCTCCCTCAATGAAAATATCAATGGTAGAAACCCTCTTCCTACAGAGCATTCTTTTATCCATTGTTACCTATCCAATGATTACCTACTTCCCAAGAAAATCCTATCTAGCATGGGATATATAGATAAAGGTTTGGGGCCATGATAGAAAGGTATTCAAGAACCTTTGGAAGTTGAGCTTTGGCCTAGGAGATGTGGCGTAGGCTACATCCCTAATAAAAGCCAACCTTTACCCTTTGATGATGATGATCACCTCATTACTTATGTTGAATATTTAAGTCATCAAGGCTTGGAGTGATGAGGATGAGGATGAGGAACCACATTATACCTATGACATTCTATTTTACATCCTGAGTTAGCTTTGACCCTAGAGGAGTATGCTAAAGGGGATACCCTTTGTGATAGAGATCACGAGGATATCCTTTGGAACAAATTCTTCTTTGATGGGTCTATCCCTTACATTACGTTTGTTAGGTCCTCTAGTTCTCAAGGGAAACCAACTCCTCTGTCTCATAGAGATCTTGTGAATTTAGGAATCTCTCCCCCTTTCATCAAAAGGGATGGCACAATCAAAATTTACAATGACTTTCATGTAGCAACTCCCAAAGAATATGTTATGGATGATCCTCTTTGTGATATGATTCATGAATATATCCCATATAATAGCCCTTTCTTTTATGGGTCAATTCTTTGCACTACCATCCTTTTTGTAAGATAGGTGGAACAAATAAAATTTGTGTTGACTTTAAGAATATAAAGAACTAATGCATGTAATTCAAAAAACACATAAAAATACTATGCATGACTTTGCATTTTTATTATTTTGCATATTGCATTTGATTTTCTTGATCATACTGCATGATTGCTTACTATATCTTGCATTATTTATTCTAACATTCTATTCCATTTACATTTTTGCTTGTTATATAATTTCATTACTGTTTAACCATATATATTTTTTGGGGGGATTTCATAAGGATAGAAAATGATGACACCTAGTTAGCTCTTAGTTCACATCCATTGCACTCATACTAAGGCTCTTATGCCTAGCGAATCCCCAACCTAGGGCTTATCTCTACACATTTTCATCCTTGCATTTCATCCATCTATTCTTCTTCTCTTTTCTTCTCTTATATTCCTTGATATTGAAAGTTTAAAATGATTTTTAAATTTGTCTCCAAGTCAAGGGATATAATTCTTTGTCTGTATGTCATTTTTTCTTGAAAGTTTTAATCACTTCTTACCCTCCCTAAGATAAAGTACGTACATTCCTTCTTCTCTCTACTTTTTCTTTTGCTCACACCCACTCCTTGATTTTTAACCTATTATGTGGACCTCGTGGGATAGGATAAATATCATATGGATATAATTTAGGATACTCATACAACCACTGACTATATTATGCACACCTCTTTGTTAAGGATGCACAAACACACTATCTTTCGCTTATTGATTCTCTCTTTCTTCTGTCTCTTTATTATAACACATGCACACACTCACATTGCTTTGATGTGCTTCACTTTTCTCATACATATTTTGCACACACCATGCCCCTATTGGGTAGTACTCATTTTGGAGAATCAATCACTTCTCTTTACCCTATACATTATAATATTCATGGCCACACATGAGGGGTATCATCCATCTTGGCCATTTGTGTGCATACATCCTAGTAGGTATATCTTCATTTTTGGCCATTGTGAGCACAACACCCATGGCAGGTATCACTCCACATTTGATCATATTTCTAGGCATCACACCGTTTCAAAATAGCACCTTGATCATTTGTGAGCATATATCCTCACAATGTCTCGCTCCTTTTATTTTGTGTTTGTTTGGTCTATGATCATTTGATCACACTAATATTTTATGATCTATACTAATTCAAACATCATATTTTGAACATCTTTTTACTTTTTTCACCTTCTCCGTCTTTTATTTCTTCTCATTTTTCCTTTCTTCTTTTCCTTATTTTTTCTTCTTTTTTCTTCTCTTTTCCAAAATCCCACCCAGTCTCTATGGGGCATGATTTTGTTCTATGCCAAAATCACAATTTGTCTTTACGGGGCATAATTTTGGCTAGAGGTGTATTTTTTCCCTCTTCCTTCCATCCTTTTCTTCTTGTAATCCTCCATTCATCCATGCATTTTTCACCCATTTAGTTTAGCTTCATATCATACACTACATTTTATTAGTCCATTCATGCATTAAGTTTCATTTATTCATGCATAGTCAAAACATAAAAACATAAAAAAACATAAGTGCACACATTTTAATCAAAGCAACATGATATTACTTGAGAAATAGAGGTTACATAGGTTTGTTTGGTTAGTGTGCCACAGTCTGAACCCAACACACTCGACCCTCCCTAGGTATGCATGCCAACTCAAAATTAGCATGTCATCCTGATCCTATCCTAACTCTAGAAGCTCATATCCTTTGCTCTGCCTGTTAGAGATGGTCCTGGTGGGGGTATGTTCACAGACCATATGGTAGTCCATGATCTAGATCATGACTAGCTCTGACTAAAGGGAGGCTAGTGGAGGAATCCTCTAATACACTAGCACCACCTAAAATTATATCATCTGGTAGAAGATATCCCTTCATACTGACACCTCCCGCCTCTCCTCTACCCTCTACAACTACTTCTCTAGAAGGTGAAATGCCTCATCAGGTTGATTGCTCATAATAACAACCATCCCCTCCGCTTGAGCCTATTACCACTCATAATCTAACAGGATCACCTTTCTCCTATGGTAGTCTACCTCAGCCTGCACTACATCCCACTCTATGAGTGTCATGATCAAGGCACTATGTAGACACCCAAAATCATGTTGGGGTCACATGCAATGATTTCTTCCAAAAGATTAAAAAATTAGAAAAAAAATATAAAATTCCTAATCTAGCCTAGTATAGAGAAAGGATTTGTAACCACCAAAAATGCTCATACTCGATGGTGTCCTATTGCAATAAATGATAAAAGTATAACATGCATACAAGAACAATAAATTGACAACAAATGTATCAAGAAGAAAAATGCTTTATTCCATTGTATTCGAAGTCAAAATAAAATTACAAGTACATCCCTCTTAGGGATAATTATTTTGATACAATATTACAATAGGAGTGTGTAATTTTTCCCTCTTAAGGGTAGGTGTGATTTCCAAGTGCCTTTCAGGATGACACAAACTGCTCTAGGGTGGAGGTGCCCTCTTCTTCGCGATGGGGAAGGAACTTGATAGTTGGTTCTCCTTTGAAACTATTCCCTATGGTCAAGAAACAACACAAGAATGTCAAAACAATAGGCAACCTCTCATGATGAGGCCATTTTAGGTAAATTGCATAATGACACCATTAAACATGCATAATCAAGAAAACATGAAAAGTGCTTCTAAGCTATGCAAATCGAATCAAGATTCATATAATAGCATAAATATAAGTAGCAGCTACACTATGCATGGATTAAATGTGTAAAACAAGGAATAAAGGTGCATAAAGAACCATTAATATCCTAATTGAAGCATAAACATAAAGAAGCTAATATAACCTAATTCTACGGTCAGAAGTCTGCTAAACTACCATTAAAACATGAAAACAACTAATCTAATCTAATTAATCATACAAAAATGAAAAGAGGAAGGTGGTTATACCTCTACTGCAAACCACAACTCTAGTGAGTAGTTTGCATTGTAAACCATGGCTGAAATCTATGGTTAGCACTCTTATAGGCTTGCCCTCAATTCCAAGGGTAGTGGGCTTGACCTCCTTGTCCAATTGATTTTCAAGGATTGCCTTCGGTGTCCTTCTGATAGGTTTAGAGGTTGAATCACTATGATGGACCTTTGTTTGCCTAGATTTGTGTTTCTTGGTCCTTCTAGGATCCTAGAAATTCCATGGTAAATCGATCTTTGGGTGAATAGCAAAGTGGCCTTCTCAAATGTACAAATTCATTATGCAATTCCATAGGGCTTCACTGATTTCTTGATAAATTCACTCTCTCTCGATAATTCATCAATGCTTTGCTATTAAAATCATCTATATCTTCTACCCATTTGGAGGGGAGTATTTATGGGATGCCCTAGGACTGGGGGTGGCTTCTTGGAGAAGCCAAGATCAAGAAGAGGTGGTTAGGATAGTTGGAATGGAAGCCTCTAGAATCTTCCATCCATTAACCGCCTTCTTCTAGATCAAATGGCCATTCCAATCGATTTGGCTTGGATTGAAGGCCAATTGAACTCCAGTTAAGACCGTAGGTCACAACTATGGTCTAGAATGTAAACCACAGGTCTTAGCCATGGTTTAGCTATAAATCATAGGTCTAGGCTACGGTTCAGAATGATTAGGCCAAGGAGCCCAAATTGAGTGGTTAAAACCACTGCTCTATCTTGGAGTCTATCCAAGATCTTCCATATGGTCTTGTAGCATGTCCATATGAGTAGTCACCCTTGACATGACATGTTTTAGGTGTCTAAAAATTCCCATTTTGATATGCGTTGTGAGATCGAACAACATTGAGCAAAAATAAACCTAAAATGATGTTGAAGGTTCTATGATGATCATTAGTCATATCAACATTAGATGCCCCAGGTCCAAAGAAAAGTATGTGCATCTTGGAATCATTGCTTACAACTCTTTGGAGGCTTAAACTTGAAAATATTGCACTCGACATCAGTAATTTAGGTAGAGTTTTATGCTACAATAGGAGTTAGGCCTATATAATTGAAAGTATATGAGATACAAAAAATTATCATATTTGCTATTTTTCCCAAGAAAATGGGTAAGCTTATGATAGTTGTTGACAATGATTCACAAGGACAAACTCAATTTTGAAAAGATCAAGGGATCTATGATTTCAATGATCTTCTATTGATTTTGATTATGATTTGATATTATGACTACCCCCTCAAGCGACGAGTCGATGAGGGTAATGACAATGATTAAAGCGACGATGTTGCTTGACCACCATGGATGATCTGAAAAAATTTAGATTTGAGCATATTAATGCATTGGCTAGGCCTAGTTAAAATTTTGATTCCAAATGTTAATAGTATTTTTCTATCCCATGGAGCAATCGTGCTACAATAATCATCTTAGAGAATCAAAATGATACAAATACAATCAAATTTGTGTTGAATCAATTTATCGATGATTTGCTGAAAAGAGGTCATAGAAGAAATGGCATGCAACACCTCATTCTCGTAGAGCAGTCTGGCCATGAATGCCTTATTAGAGATTGTAAATAATCATATCAGATCAATGATGACAATTTTACCCCAAATGTCCTTATGGTAATTTACTCATCCTGTCGGATTGCATGGATCACAAGTCACTGCAACCGCCAAGTGTTTAGGGTAAGTTACTGAATACGAGGCACATTTCATGTTTTTAATTATTTGATTTTTTTGAATGATTTTGATTTATAAATTGAGATTATTTATTGGCTAGGAGATGCGTCACTCCATGAAAGGATTTTCATAGCGACAACCTCGCTTGAATGTACTTTATAAACTCAGCCATTTTTTTATTTTTAATTGGATCCCAGTGCTTGCTTATCACCAAATTTCCAAAATGATTTGATTTTATTGAGTTTTGACCCAATGGGAGGCATTAATTTATATTTTTGACCCTTCCCATGGTGGAAATTTTCTAAATTGCTTTCCAATTGTAAACCATGGATAGGTTCTATGGTTCCCATTTGTAATTTTGGGAACCGTGGCTAGGGCCTACGGTTCGTGCGAAACATGAGAGGCCTATAAAAGGTCCAATTTTCAAATGTCTCTCATTATTACCTGATAGTGACTTACAAATCTAGATTTTTGATAGTGATATCTAAGAACTCACCTAAAATCTACCAAACTTTACCCGCACACCTACTCATAGCACGATGGCAGAGCGCGGGCAAGCTTCTTCTAGCCACAGTGGATGAGGCGAGGGTAAGGTAACTCAAAAAATAATACCTCACATCCATTACCACTAAAAATGAACCCAATTAAGGTAATTGGTAAATCAATCACACTAAATTTTTGTCAATGAACCTCATCTTAGGCTAGGGTAGCTTAGAATTTTTTTTTTCCCATTTTTGGCCGCGGTATCGCACCTGGTGTGATCTCAATTGGAGACCATAGGTACCAACTACGGTTCCCAATTTGTTAATTGGGGACCATAGCTACTAGCTATGATCAACATTAAAAATACCAATGATAAATTTTTGACCACATGCGGATCGCAGGGTTGACCCGCGGTTCACCAACTTTAGAAAAAATTGTAAAATTTTTAATTTTTCTAAGTTTTAAAAGGCAATTAATATCATTTAATGCATTTTTGACCTGTCTGAATGAAAAATTTGATTTTTAGGCCTGCATGATGACATGTTTTTGTAATTTTATCATTTTTTAACTAATTTTCATGATTTTTAGATCATTTTTAAATGTTTTTGCTTGTTTTAGTTAGCTTTTTCCTTATATTATGCTGTTTATTTTAGAGATTGACCTCTAGAGCTTGAGAGCCTAAAATTATTAAAGCTATCCATGGAGAGCTCACTGTTGGTGATCAAGAGTGGTTCATATCTATTGACTTTGGCTACGTACTAGATCTACCCACTATCCGGGTAGATCAGACCTATTTGATTGTGTTGGCCTGGCGCTGGAATGCATGGACCAACACATTTCACTTGCCTATAGGTGAAATGATAGTTACCTTAGAGGATGTATACATGATCTTTAGGATCCCCATTTATGGCGAGGCCATCATATCTTTGAATTCTAGTGCTAAGGAGTCTGTATTTGATGCCATCTTTGGCACCCGGAGTGAGGAGGCTCAGCGTGCCATTGACCACATAGGGGTCCACATCGACTATTGGCAAGGGAAGAATGTCTTCTCCATATGAAAGGCCATTTTCATGCACTTGGTGGTGCAAGTAATTATTCTATACTCCTCGGGTGCAAGGATTCCATAGAACCTTCTAGCTGCTATGTGCAAAGTTGTTCAGAGCTCTATCCAATAGCCACTACTCCTAGCCTAGGAGAGTAATCTACTGTACTAGTTGTAATGAGAGCTCTACCAAATTACTGATAGGAGTCATCGAGAGATCATTTACAGTCTGATTCTTCAGATTTGGGGCTGATAGCATATTAGGATAGAGCATCCTGGGGAGCTGCCATTGCATATTACAGAGATTGATGCCCATCAGTGTTATTCTACCTGCTGGCCTTGGGAGGAGGAGGACTTTCAAAGTAGGACTCATGCTAGAAATGTCCAACATTATATTACATGATTTGCAGAACTTGAGCTAGATGATGTTGAGTGGTAGCCCTACATGGAGTGTCCTAACTGGCCTGAGGTTGGTGAGCAGCTTCGAAAAGATCACTAGGATAGATGGTTACTTGGTTGGAAGGTCAAGATCAGAGATTACCAATTTTTCTCTCACATCCTGCATTAGTTTGGCATGATGCAAGACATCACGAAGATCTCGTTCATCTATAGGAACTTGGATTTAGAGAGGGATCTCCCATGGATCCAGCTTCTAGCTCTAGGGGATGCTCCAAATTATTTCTAAGAGACTGGAGTTGACAGAGCTATGACCACTCCATAGTACGACGGATGGTGGTCTATATTCCATTGGTATGGGATAGGGCCTCTCAACCATGCTACAGATAAGACAGTGGTAGAGGTGGATCCTATTGGGTGTAATGTGCACCAGTAGATAAATGGTGGCTGGGGTACAAAGGCTTCCACTGAGGAGGCTCCTAAGGTTGACCCTAATGATGAGGCTTCTAAGGAGGGTGAGGTCCCTAATGACAGTGTAGAGGGACTACTCTTGGCACATGTGGCTGACCTACAAAGTTATTTGGTGCGATTATAGATGCAGTAAAGGGAGTGGGACACTGTTATCACTACTCTATAGGCACAGTTGACTGACAGAGATTTTTGACTAACACAGGTAGGGTAGTAGATTACTAGTCTGATAGCACATGCTACAGTAGTAGAGACCCAGGTTGGTGAGCTCACCAATGCTCAAGATTTGGTACTAGCATAGAGGGATGCAATAGTAGTAGAGTGGGATCTTCTTAGGGCACAGAGGGGGATCCGCCACCCTCTCATGCGATTATGGGGCCTCCAACAATATCAATAGTAGCACTACCAAGTGACCATGATTTTATGGTAGAGATCCAATGCTTGTAGGGTTTTATGATGAGTATGGTTTTATGATGAGTACCAATTATAGGCACACATCCAAGATTGCTCGGGTGGACTAGCTAGTTGGATATATATGGATGTTAGGTGCAGAGGTTCTCGAGGATCTGTATGCTCCAGAGTCCTAGTGGACTCGATATAGGACTACAATACAATCTACTTCTAGCTCGAGCCATCACACCCATCAAAGTGAGAGGACACACAGGTCCTCTAGTACACATGGCAGTAGCAGTCACACCAGTACTAGGGAGGCAGGGCAGTCTACTATAGCATCCAGCCATAGGTCCTAGTGCATAGAGGTGCCCATTGCCCAAGTGGTGGTTGGGTGAGTGCTAGGCCTTTTTGGGTTAGGTGCTACTTAGGGCTCTCAACAGGATCTATAGCAGATAATAGGGTAGTAGGTAGAGTAAGCTCCTGAGCACAGTACTGAGGAAGGCAGTGAGAGCTCCGATACAGGGGGAGTAGATCAGAGCTAGAGCTCTTACTATTGCAGGATATTATATATATATATATATCATTTTTGGTGTAAGGTCGAGGACCTACACATTTGTAGCCTACAGGTATTTTTGTACTTCCTATGTACTCTAAGACACATTTATATATGATATGATTGATAATTATTTTATGGCTTATTCTTGTGTACTCATTTATTTTTGATTTTATGTTTATTTGATGCACATGGATGCAATGCTTATGTTATGCTGATGTTATATGATGTGATGTATGGATGACATGCACTAGATAGCTATTTAATTTATGATGATGATATGTAGTGATCTAGATGCTTAGATGTGCTTTTTTTGATGGATGCATATGGATGCGATGTTCTTTTCTTAACGCATATTTGATATTGCTTTATTGTATGCATTAATGTATGTGATGATTTATTTACACGATGCTAATCTAATGTAAATGAAGTTGTATGCTTTAATCACTTAAAACATAAGGAATGAATGCAAATATGTTTATCAATCGAATGGATGACACCACAAAATGTATAAAAATCATGAATGTAATTGAAAATCCCTAAGATAATAATTTAATCAATTAATCACCCATATATGAAATGCAACGGTTTGCAATGTTTATGGTGCAAATGATATAATGTGTCATTCGATTTTCTTTCTTTTGCACTTTGGATGATATGCACGATATAGTCAGTGGTCATCTAAATATTATTTCTAATATCCATTCGGTATCTATCCTATATGTTGATTGTGCTTTATATAAATATGTATCATGGATTCGATACATTGCAATTTGATAATTTATATGGTTGCAATATTTAAAATTTTGTTGCTATGGGAGAAATTTTTGAGGTTTTCCATGAGACTCAAACATCCTAATAGACTTATCAAAAGTTGCATACTAACCACACTAGACTTTTGAGATAAAAGACTTTTGCTAGGATAGACCCTAAATTTTCATTATCCTTGTGTGTGCACATGATTATTTTAAGATAAGACACGAGCATTCCCCAATGTCAGACAGGATTCTTTTAGCCCATTGCTAAGATAGAGGTTCCATAAATGTCTTATCCAATATCAAGTTTAGATTTTAGTTGGACTAAGCCACTAGGCAATGCAGGACACCTAAAGCTAGCTCTTCCAAATTCAAACATTGGTCTTGTTCATAAGTGATATGTTAATGCATCAAACATATCATCATGTGTAAGGTACAATAGTGCTGACAATTCCAGGGATTCAAGCTCATTTCTTTCTATCCTTCAATTTTTGGGATACTTTCTCATGTGTAGTGAAGCAAGGGAGTCAATTCCATATCCGTTTTGAATTATCTTTGGATCTTCATTTGATCTCTCTTCGAACTGGATTTTAGATCTTCATTTGATCTCTGCTTGAACTTTTGATTTATGATCTTCATTTGATCTTCACTTTTGAACTTCACTTTGAACTTTGATTTAATCCTATTTTTTGATCTTCACTTTTTGGTATTTACATTTGATAATTTTCTTCAGAAACTTTCCTTTGGGGGATTTACTTGGAAAAATTGTTTTTGGTATATCGATTACGAATATAAATATTATGATATCAATATGGGATATCACTCTAGGGATTTGATCTATGATATCGATCTAGCGTATCAATAATGAGGATTGATGTGGGATATATCTTTGGGATATTACTCATTTTATCTTAAGCAAGGGATTCTGAATAGGGAACTAACCTATCCTTTGCCAACTGCCAACATTTCCCATACCATCCACATAGAGGGATAAGCAAGAATAACTATTTTTGCTTCAAGATACCTGTTCCTACTTTATGGATTTCATCTTCCCCTAGTCCTTGTTAGGATTGTTTAAATTTGTTGATTAGTGATAGGCTTCTGATATGCTAAGGGCTATACTAACTAAACCTTAACTACAAAAGCAAAGTAATCTTCTACCAACTCTTGATAAGACCACTAGGTATGGCTGAATGTCCGAAAAACCCTAGTATATCTCCATAGCAACATTATAGGTTGTGTTGAAAAACACAATTACTCACATGAATGATGGATTATGATAAATGCAGAGATGCATGATTTAAACACAAATGTGGCATCATTTGTAAGACTAACAAACACAATTCCTTCTATTACGGAATGCAACGGATGACGAATGCCTATATGCAATGCAGTAATGCAGCGAATGCATGTGTAAATACAAAATGAAAATACAAAATTCAAATGCAAATGCAAATGTTTTTGGATTTTATGCTTTACCAATTTTTTTTGGATTTTATTGATTTTATAATTTTTATGGGTTTTGAACCTCATAATTGACCAAACGATGAGTACATACCTCTAGATCCTTTAGATTGACCAAGTGATTTTTATGAATCCTTGGAGATTTTAGGATTGACCAAAAGGATTATGTGTACCTTTGGGGCATTTTGGGATGACCAAGCGATTTTGAGAAACCTTGGAGCCTTTGGGGTTGACCAAGCAGTTTTTCAAAAACTCTTGGTGCCTTTTACATTTGACAAAAGGGCTTACAGATGCCTTTGGAGATTTTAGGATGATCGAGCGATTATATGCAAATACTTATGGCTTTTAACTAACATGACCAAGTGGTTTTAGGGACCCTTGGAGCCTTTTAGGATGATCGAGCGATTTTGACCAAACCCTCAGAGCTTTTGAGGTTGACCAAGGGGCTTACAAACACCTTTGGAGCTTTTTGATTGACCAAACCATTGATGAGAGTGTTTGGAGATTTTTAGGATGATCGAGCAGTTACAAGCAACTCTTAGAGCCTTTGGAGATTTTTGATTGACCAAACCATTGATGAGAGTGTTTGGAGCTTTTTAGGATGATCGAGCAGTTACAAGCAACTCTCAAAGCCTTTTACTATGTTTTTCAAGCATAAAACACCTTAAGATGAATGATGTTGAGAGGTTCTGGCTCTTCAACAACCCCTAGTGATGTTAGGTGATAGGCACCCAGACCAATATTTTAAAATATGATGTAGGGTCCTAGCCAATTAGCCATAAATTTATTACACATATCTAGCAGTAAATTAGAGTTCTGTTGGTTTAATTTCAAGAAAATATCCCCAACTTCAATGTCTCTCTGGTGGAATTTAACATTGTAAGCTTATTTTAGTCGCTCTTGATAAATACAAATATGCTCCAAGGCATTCACATGACGTTCATAAAGTAGCATCAGTTGATCCAGTCGAGCTTGTCGCGTAGTGTCATCATCGATGAACTCTTTCAATGCGATGTGTAGCATTGGAATTTCTAATTCCAAGGGCATAATGGCCTCAATGCCATATACTAGTGAGAATGATGTTGCCCCATTGGACGTTCGAATACTAGTCCTGTAAGCCCATAGTGCAAGGGACAGTTGGATGTGCCAGTATTTGTGGTTTTCTTGTATTATCTTTTTCAAGATGGCCACCACTGTCTTATTTGAAGCTTCAACGTGCCTGTTTGCTTGCAAATAGTATGGAGTCACAAAAATGTGTTTGATTCTATATTTATATGTCAAAGCTCTCATAGTTTTATTCTTGAAAGACGTTCCATTATCCGATATTATTTTGGATGGAATCTCAAAATGACTTATAATATGCTCTAGTATAAACTATTCTATATGAGCTCCAGTTGTCATAATTAAGGGTATTGCTTCCACCCACTTTGTAAAATACTCAGTAACCATGATTATGAATGTATGTTAGCCCGATGATGGAGGAGAGATCGAGCCTATAAGATCAAGTCCCCACTGAGCAAATGGCCAAGCCACTTGGATGGGCTATAACGCCTATGATGGCAAGTGCGTAAGATTAGCATGATGCTGGAATTTAACGTATTTCTTGACATACGCATTGTAATCCTTCTCCATAGTGGGCCAATAGTAACCCATTTTAAAGATGCACTTGACGATGGCCATGCCGTTGAAATGGCCACCACACGTACCATCATGGGCTTGCAAAATTGCCCATGATGCTTCTTGGGGCTCTCAAAAATGAAGGAGAACTCCATCATGGCTTCGTCGATACAAGATATCTCCTATTAAGACATATTTGAACGCTTTTTTTTTAAATGTGTGCTTTACAGAATGCAAAAATCCCTCTAGGATTGTTTTTTTTTGTAAATAAAAGTCTTCATTAATTACCGGGTTTTGCAGGTTAACCCAAAACCTATTACAATATCTAGCCTTCTGTTGAGATTGTAGATCCTAGTCATCCTTGAAACTTTCTTACCAAAAATTGTGTTGAATCCCCTACAACACCTTACTAAAAAAGCACACCCATACCTAAACATAACTGTAAAAATTACTTACATTGATATGAATTGAAGTTTGGAACTTTGCACTTGTGAAACCTATTGCTTGCCCATTTCCTATTCTCTATAGAAATATTCCAAGGCTCACACCCTATTATCTTCATTTCCAATTTGGTATTATTTAGAGGGAAACCCCATAGTTATTACCAGTTCCATGGGGAAAGAACACCCATTCATATTTCTCCTTAACAGGTAGGTTTCTTTTCATGACTAATAATGTTTTCCACTTCACATGGCACACCTTGTGTCCACGTCACCAAACTACCAACATCAACACCTATGTTGGCTAATTTGTTAGCTGACCTATTGGCCTCATGATACATGTGACGAGCCCTCCTATTCTATCTTGCCGCAAAAAGGATCCTCACTTCATGGATGACTCCCTCAATTCTCCATGGAGGTTTTTTTCCATTGGTTAATAGGTTGATGATGTTCATAGAATCACCTTCAATCATCAAGTTACCTTGAGTTGCTTGGGCTACTTGCAACCCTCTCCAAAGGGCTCTAGCTTCTGCTTCATTATTAGTTTTGATTCCCAATGGTTCAACGAAGGCCTTGACCAGATTTCCTTGATGATCCCTGATTATTCCTCTAGCTCCAGCTCTTCCCGGGTTCTCCTTGGCTGCACCATCAAAATTTAGTTTAAACCAACCCTGGGGGGTGGCTCCCAAGAAATCCCATTTTTGGGATTGGGCAAAGGAATGGAAGGTTTGTCCTCAATATCTAAGGCTCAAGATAATTGTTTTTCTTGGAGAAGAATTGAGTGGTTCTCATCCACTAAGGTGCTAAGGTTTTCTTTCACAAAGACAATAATCCTATTGAGGATGGTTTTTGGGTTGTGAATGGTATCCTTAAAGGCTCTATGGTTCCTTTCTAGCCAAATCTACCAGATAAAATGATGCCAAAATATTTTCCATAGGTACTTAAGTTTTAGGCTAACAAAGGGTTGAGGCCATTGATGGAACACTTTGGATATAAGAGCAGGCTTAACCCACGAGATCCTAAAGGCTTGGAAAAGTTCATCCAAGATGGACTCCACTATCGGACACTCCAGAAACAAGTGTTGGGTTGTCTCCCATCCTGCCCTACACATGTAGCAATAGTTAGCAATAACCATACCTTTGGATAACATATTATCCATAGTGAGGATTTTTCCTTGAATCACCAGCCATGAAAAAAAGGATATTTTAGGAATTAAGCCTTTGATCCAAACCAAATTCGGTTGAAATTGTTGACCTTCCACATTGAGAAGCAAATTATAGGCAGAATTAACTATGAAGTCACCACTTTCAGTCTTAGCCCAAACAATGTGATCTTCATCCTCTCTAGAGGGAATAATTTGCTAAGTTAAAATGTTATAAAGCTCTTCAGACTTCGCTTCAAAACCTTGTACTCTGATGTGTTTCCACATGTTGATATTTATATCCTGCCACATATAATTTGCAACCTTCTTCCCAATATGCTGCTCCATATGCTCTTGAATCCTAGCCAAACGAGGATTCTAGGATAACTCCTCAGCTCTCACCCACCGATCCTTCCAAAAGTCTATTGTTTACCCATTTCCTAGAATCCATCTAAGACCTTTCTTGACAAGATCCCTGCTCGTGAGGATTGCCTTCCAAAAAGTAGACCCCCTACTTGCTAAGTTGTCATTAAGGAATTTCACACCTTGGAGGTATTTCCTCCTAACTATGGCAGTCCATTCATTATCGACCTTAGTCAATAATCACCACGCTTGTTTGGCTAATAGAGTTGTATTGAGATGAGCAACTCTCCTCAATCCTAACCCCCCATCAGCTTTAGGTTTGCAAACCTTGTTCCAACGTACTAAATGGATCCTTTTATTATCCTCAGTCCCTGACCAGAGAATTTTTTTTGAAGCTGCTCAATTTTGTGATACACCTTTCTGGGAGCTCTAAATACTGATAGGAAGTAAACAAGTATACTTTGAAGTGAAGCCATAGTTAAAACTGCTTTTCCTGCTTGAGCTAATAGATGTCCTTTCCAACCTACTAGCTTTTTTTGGATCCTCTCCATAAATATGTTCCACATTGATCCTTCAGGTTTCCCCGTAAATAGGGGAAGACCTAAATAGGAGGTGGGAAGGGATGCAATCTGACATTCCATGATCCTTGCTTTGCTATTTTTCCTAGGAATGGGGGTATTGATGAAATAAAGTTTGCTCTTATCAAAATTCACTTTTTGTCCAGCCACTTCTTCATACATTATGAGAATAGTTTTAATCCTTATTGCCTCAACCACAAAAGCCAAAGTCAGTAACAATGTATCATCAACAAATAGTTGATGTGTCACCAGGGTAGTTAGCGACGTGGCCTTGATACCTGATATGAGTCCAGCTATCGCTGCTGCCTTAATGGTTCTTCCCAAGGCCTCAGCTACAATGATGAACAACATAGGACTTATAGGATATCATTGTCTTAGACCACATTTTATTTGAAAAAAACTTGCAGTAGACCCATTAACCAAAACTAAAAAACAATGCCTAGAAATACAATCTCTTATTAACTTGACCCATTTCATGTTGAAGCCAAATTTTAATAAAACTGCCTCTAGGAATTCCCAATTTATCCTATCATAATCTTTTTTCATGTCTAAATTTAAATCCATGACTGCTTTTTTGGTCTGAGCGGCTGTATGAAGAGCATCATGAATAGTAATAACTCCATATAAGATTGATATTCCTTGTACAGAACTTTCTTGACTTGGATCAATGATAACCAGTAGAACTTTCTTCAAACGGTTGGCTAAAACTTTGGACAAAATTTTATAGGATATATTACATAGGCTAATCGGCCTAAAGTCAGCCATAGCATTGGGGTTGGGGCCTTTAGGGATCAAAGCAATGAAAGTTGAATTGAAACCCATTGGAATATGATTTGAACTTTGGAACTCCTTGATTGTAGCAAAAACTTCTGCTCCAACAATTTCCCAACAAACTTGGAAAAACCGCAGTGAAAACCCATCCGGCCCAGGAGCTTTATTAGGATCTACGTTAAACAAAGCCTCCTTGATCTCTTCGTCTAAAAAATTTGTTGTAAGAGACTCATTAATCATTTCATCAATGAGTTGTGGAATGAATTGAATGAGAGAGTCCTTTGCTTGGGCATTACAGGCCCGTTCTTCACCCAATAATGAACTAAAAAATTAACAGCCTCGTCCTTGATCTCCTGAATGTTTTGAGTTGAGGATCCATCCACCTTAGTTAAATTTCTAATATTATTGTTGCTTCTATTGCTCAATGTGGTAACATGGAAAATTTTTGAATTAGAGTCTCCTTCCTTTAGCCATAATGCCCTTGATTTCTGCCTCCAATACATCTCTTCAGAAGCTAAAATATTATAAAACTCACAAAGGGTTTCCTTCTCTTCGATCCTTGTCGCCTCATCATAGGTTCCATTTTGGATTTTGCTTTCTATTATTCTCAGTTTTTCCCCCATTGCTCTCTTATTCTCAAAAATATTTCCAAAGCCTTCTTTATTCCATATTCTAAGGTTGTTTTTCACCATCTTAAGTTTTTGAGATAGTTTGAAGGAAACACTTCCCTGGATAGGCTGCTGCCACCATTACTCTATTCATTTCTTGAAGTACAAATGTTTAACCCACATTGGCAGAAATATAAATGGATTTTTAAAGGAGTTAGCCTGAAATGCCTCCCATAGAATAAGATTATGGTTTGAAGCGCATTTAGGAAGGGCTTGTAACGTTGAATCACCAAACATTGTTGTAGCTTCCTTGGATAAAAATACCTATCCAAAATTTCTTGAATCAACTAAATTCCTATCCTCTTATTACTTCTAGGATTATACTAAGCTTTAGAAATTCTTTAATTTGTGACAACCAATTTTGATAAATCTCAGCTTCGACTTCCAAGATGACTTGCTCCCCCTACGTATTTACTTTTGCAAATGCAGACTTGGAAAAAACCCTATGGTGAATGGTAGTACAACTACCCATGGGAATCTAAGAGGTTAATGACCCCCAAGGTGCCTTCTTAAGAAAATATTTAGCTTTGCAGAACCATTTCGCTTGTGGTTTTACACTGATCATGTTGACCAATTCTCTATTATCATAGGTTGCATGCTATGCTACTAGATGCGAGAGCGTCTTGACATGGATGGTAGTGAAATTAGTAGAAAAATTTTGAGGGATTAAAGATCCCAAAAAGCCATGGTATCTATAAACCTATTTGATGATTGAGGGATTGCCTCAATGTCATACGATTCAAGTTTGGCCAAATATGTGTCAACTATATCTTTATAGGATTTCAATACAGGATATTGATACTGAAAAAGCCCCTTGACTTGATTTACTATGAGCAAGGAGTCACCAAAGATGTTCAATCTCTCAATATTCATGGCAAAAACTGTGTGGAGGCCCAGCAGTAGGGCTTTGTACTCAGTGTTATTGTTAGTGCACGAAAAATCCAACTTGAATGACAATAGCATTGGAGCTCCTTGTGGCATGAATAACACTATTCTAGCCCCATCCCTTGTTTGCACTTTGAACCATTGAAGAAAAGATCATATCAACATTATTGTCTAGTTCTTTGGGTTCAGGAGCTTTAGATACGATGAAGACTACATCGTCTAGAAGCTCAATTGTTAGAGGCCTACTATTTGACAGTGGTGCCTCAGCTAATTGATCTACTATGACCTGCCCCTGAATGGACTTTTGGCTTATGAATTCTAGATTGAATTCCATCAAAAGCATGATCCACTTTGCAGTACGCATATTGTGATAAGTCTTAATCATCATGTAATGCAAAGGATTCTATTTGGATATAACATACGTCATATGAATTAACATATAATGTCATAATTTCTTTGTAGCGAACACTACTACTAAACATAATTTTTCCACATATACATATCCAAGCTCATAGCTCACCAAGGTTTGACTAATATAATATATGTCCTGTTCTTTACCTTGCACATTCTTTTGGGCTAACATGGTTCCTAGTGCAAAGTTAGTTATCGAATATATAGTAGAAAATGCACCTTTGGCCTTGGTGGAGCTAGCACTAGCGGTGTCGCCAGGTATTGCTTTATCTCAGCGAAGGTTGCCTTGCAGGCCTCATCCCAGTTGAATGGGACCCCCTTATGTAGTAGTCAATTCATGGGTCAACATTTATTCGATACTTGGGTGATAAATCGCTTTATTGAGGCTACCTTGCCCTAAAGGCTCCTTAATTCCTTAATATTTGTGGGAGGACACATTTCCAAAATGACCTTGATCTTTGCTAGGTCTACTTTTATGCCTCCATTGGAGATGATGAACCCTATTAATTTTCCATAAGTTACACCAAATACGCACTTCTCAGGATTTAGCCTGACATTGTGCTCTATCAGGCGATCGAAGACTTTCCTTAAGACCTATGCATGTTCTTCTCATAGCAATGACTTGGCTAATAAGTAATCGATATAATATTCAAGAATTTTGTGCATATAGTCATGAAAAATGTATGTCATGGTCCGCTGATATGTGGCACCAACATTTTTGAGGCCGAATGGCATAAATTTATAGCAAAATGTTCCCCATGACATTATAAACATAGTTTTGTGCTAGTCTTCAGGTTTTATCCAAATTTGATTATAACCAGAAAAATCGTCCATTAAGGAGAGCATTTTGTGACCTACAGTTGCATATATGATAGCATCAATATTGGGCAACAAAAATGAATCTTTGGGTGTTGCCTTGTTTAGGTCTTTGAAATCCGTGCAAATGCGGATTCTTCCATCAGGTTTTCCCACGGGTACCATATTGGACACCCATTCTGGATAATCAATGGAAATTACAAATTCCACATCCAAAATATTTTGTAGCTCATATTTCACCATTAAGGCTACTGTTGGGTGTATTTTCCTAATATTTTGCTTGATTGGATTCTTTGTCATATCTAGCGAAAGGTTATGCATAACCAATTTTGGGTCTAGACCTGGCATATCATTGTATGACCAAGCAAATAAATTTGATCTCTCTTTCAGTAGAGGGATGAGGGTGGCCCACTCATATTGATTGAGACTCTCTCAAAATTTAACCTTCTTTGCACTGGCAAGATTATTACTGATATCCAGGTTTCCTCTACCGACATATGCGATCCCTCCTCAAGCTGGTGAGGCATAGGAATCAGATGGATGTCATCAGTCGGGTTGATTGGTTCCACATTGGAAGCATTTTTGGCATGATAAAACTCATATGCATAGCCTGGTGTAAAATGGAAAGGTTGCAACATTTCTTCATTGGGGAAGAAATCCTCAGGCTCAACGGGTGAATCAACACGATCCTAGTCGATAGCATCTTTTTTAAGATACAATGGTTTAGACGGATCTGATGGATTATGGAGTGGAGTGGTCAAATCAATGGAGATCATGTTTATGGAATAGAATTGATCTCCAGGACCACATGGACTAACCTCTACAAAATCTATGTAATCCTCATACCCACAATCTAGCTCTAATGGCATAGGCACAAAAGGGTCTTCCCTGTGAGGACTACGAATAACTGGATTCTCCCTATACAATGAATGCAAAATAGGATCATTTAGCTCATGGAGCTACATGTAGGTCAATGGAAGGTGATTAACCAACCGATGGATTTGATCCAAGTTTAATCGTCTTGCTCTCAGACTTAAACCAACATGTAGCTATCGATAAACCTCATCGATGTCGATAGGTTGAATATGGTAACACAAATAAGGAGGGCCAAGGTAGGCCCTCTCTAGCTCATATTATTCATCACTATCATAATATAATCCTTCATTCACCCCCACTCCTAGAGGGTGCTCCTCCAAATGAGGCCCCATGAATCTTACTTCTTGCATGCTATCATTGCTATCCAAAAAAAAGGAATAATTATACCTCATGTATGATGCTACCAAAAAAATTGGCTCGATCTCTTCCCTTGAATGATCAATGTTGGGAAGTATCACTTTGGTATCCTATAATGACTCAATAGGCAGTAGATTATGTGTATACAAAGGTCTTATATAAGTGCCTTCGAATTCATCTCCAAATTCATCATCGTTTGAGGATTCCTCATCTGTGTGATAGCTTGGTCCACTCATATCAAAGGTGGACTTCACTCCATCTTAATTAAAAATATCTATCTCGATATTGCTTGAAGTAATGTGGTTACATCCCTGCATGTCTATGTCATCGACTGTGTCATGGGTTTTGTGTCCTATTTGGTCTCTGGGGTTCATCTCTATCTTAGTCCGCTCAAGGATCCCTTCATGATGATCTTCAAGTGGCTCAATGGTGATGGAAAATATCATAGGGTGATTCCTCTAGAATTTGGAAGGATTCAAATGATATGGATTAAAATACACATCGTCTGCCATACTGAGGTACAAACGATCTAGGGATGCAGTGAGCAAATCATTTTGCCCTCATATCTGTAACCCTAGATTGAATCTATTAGTAACTAACTAATAATGAGGTTCCAACAGAGTCCTACATCCTTTTTCAAAGAGACCAAGGCCGTATCCATGCCAATGATATAACTCAAAAATATGCATGGCGTACTCTGGATTAGACAAATAACGAACGCTTACCATGAAAGGTTCCTCATCATCTTCATCCATGGGCTGTCACATTGGAAGCTGATCTAGCCCCGCATAGATAAAGTTAGTTTAGTTAGGTAGCTATCCCAATGGAACCACCGATCCAACCGAATAACGATGAGTGGATGGTCAGCCAATTTCTTGCGTAGTCTTCAGAATGGTTTGAAGGTCATATTTTGCACAAGGTACTTGCCTAATATGGTATTAGCAAGATGTACCATCACACGTGATGTGGATGACCCTACTAAAAATGTAGGTGAGGCAGGCTGAGGTGCCTCCTTGAATTTGTCTTGGGGTTCCTCAACTTCCATGGGAATGGGAACCTCCTCAACAATTGGCTCAGGCTCACGATCTTTTTCTTTCTCACCCATTTTCACCTTCAACTTCCTGTCATCCTGATGCATGACTGATGCCAATGATTTCAAGGAAGTGGTAGTGGTGTGCTTCAATCTGTGTGATATAGATGGTATTTATTGAGCATGCACTGCCACTTTACCTCTTGGTTTCTTTATTGGTGATGACAGACAAACATCCAGGTGCGTTGATAGGAGTATGAAACCCTAGGCAAATTTTCTAGGTTCACAAACTTAAATAGGTCTTCACCCGATGCCACTACGTGAACCAGTCCCTCGTGAATATATTTCATGCACTGATGTAGTATCGAGGGGATACAATGCATTTCATGAATCCAAGGTCTACCGAGTAAAATATTGTACTGCATGGCCCCTTCTATCATGTGACACATTACTAAAATGGTATTCATACCTACCTGTACAGGTAGTATAATTGTGCCAATAGTTGAAATGGTATTCATACCTACCTATACGGGTAGTATAATTGTGCCAACAGTTGAACATAGTGTGTCGTTAAACTCTCTCAGTGTAAATGTAGTTAGCACAATATGTGATTTAGGTAGCTTCAAATGACTCAGCGCCTTGGTCGTTATTATGTTGATCGATGAGCCAGTATCGATCAAGACCCTTTTAAATGGCATGTGATTCACATGTGTGATTATGTGCAATGGTGGGTTGACCGTAGTTGTAGAAACTGTCCTTATCTCATTATCTTAAAATTGGATCATCGGTTCCTGATACTACTATACATGTCCCACACAATTAGTAAATGTCTACGCATCCTGGGCCTGTACTTCAATGGACCTTAAAATATCCATAAGAGTGTCCCTGTGCCTCAGGGACTACTATATTAATTAATATATCGATAACTTCATAGGATTTGTCTGCAGGTTTTGGACCAACTTGCTACTTATGGTCACCATCGATCTTGTTGGTGGGCCTGGAATATTTTGCACCAGTCACTGATTTGGCATGGCTTGTATTTTAATGGGAACATGAGTTTTATTATGATGTTCAGATCTCCTATGCCTAATGACAATGTTGACCATGCCTATGAACCCCTAGGTAGGTGGTTCGACTCGCACCTGGTTAACTTGACCAACATTGTTCCAAGATGCCTCATGATTTGGAAAAGGGTTTTGTAAATCCCCATGTTCTGATTATTGGGTGCTTGCGGGTTGTGTGGCACTACAAGCTCATCCTTTTCAATCATATTTTGCACTAGGTGTTTGAAAGACCAACACACCTCGATGTCATGGCCTTTCGTTCGATGAAAAAACAAAATAGATCATCTTGGAACCCCTTTGGTTTGGATTTATGGGGGTCTATCATCTTGACTTTGAGAAATTTGATTGCCTTGGCCTCGCATAACCGATGGAAAATTAACGTCAATGATTCTGTCAATGGTGTGAACTGGCAAGGTGGGCATTGATATTTTTTCTTGCCCTTATAATTATTGTTGCTCTTGTCATATTATGCAAGGGGAGGTTGGGCCTAATTATTCTATTTCTGTTGTCCCTTGTCCTCCCATTGGAGATTCAATACCACTTGATTTATGTGGACCTGCTTGTCCTATTGTTTTATGGCACTCTTCCTTTGTCCCTCTCTCCTATTTTTGAGCTTCAAGTTGCCTTTCTACAACTTGATATCCTCAATCACTTTGGCTTGCGCCAAAGCCTCTTCGAATATAGGATACTATTGCAATTGTAGTAGTAACAAGATGTGCTTGGCTCAACTCTTCATAAAAATTTAGGTTAACTCTATGGCAGGAATCAGGGATGGCAACTTCACCATTAGATCAAAAATATTGATCTGTTTCTTGATGCCAAAGGAATAGCATTCAAGAAATGCATCAACTAATTTCTCAAAACTAGTTATGCTATATTTATTTAGCTAATTAAACCACTCTCGGGTGGGACCATAAAGTGTCATGATGAACGTATGCAACAATAATGCATCATTGCTTGCTATCTAAAAATAGGCATCCAAGAAGCTCGTGACATGTTCCTATGCATCTTCATAACCTTTAAACTTGTCCAACCTGGGCATATCAGAATACTCAGGATAAGTCATAGTAGGCATCGAAGGATCCAAAGGCTTGTTATGGATTTTCCTCAATATCGACTTTTGAATAGCCACACCTTGTCTCTCAATGGATTTAATCTTCTCGACTAAGGCCTTATAGGCATTTGAAGATAGGAAGTCCTCCTCCCTAAGTTGATGTGGAGGTGGTTTAGGAGGTATTGTATTCCTTGTACAAGATGGAGGTCATTGCTCTTCCTCCTCTTTAGCTTGGGAGCTCTCAGGATATTCTTGCTTGTATCCATCTCCCACTACTGCTTCATGCTGCCTTTGCCTTTGATTATCAAGCAATGGTAGCCACTTCCTCTATTTGAAACTAGCATGAGTACGAGAATCTCTATGCTCTTGATGCATATCAGCTTGTGAAAAAGCCTTCCTATGTATATTCTCTCTATGCACATCATGAGGATATAGGCCAGCCCTAGCTAACCTATCCTCCTGCTCAACGCATTCCTTCTAGGTAAGGATATGCTCTTCGTGAATGCACTACTCATATAACTGCTGTCGCATGAGCCTTTGTGCATGAATATTTTCATCTTAGATGCACTACCTCTCTAGGCAAGCGTACTCCAATTTATCTTGGAGGAGTTGTCATTTTTGCTCTGATGCCAATCAATGTAATCTATCAATTTGATTGGCCATGGGAGGCCTTTGGTATCCCTCCTCTATACAAGCGACCTTGTGGGTTTTGTACCCATCAGAATAATGTGTTGTGCCTTTACCTCTATCTATTAAGATGACATTGGCCTCCTATTGTATCCTATACTGTGAACCACCATGCATAGATAGTGGGTGTGTGACATGAGGGCACTTAGAAGCCTCCCCATGTTCTCTAGTAGTGTTGACGACACTCACGCTATGCTCACTAAGGGTATGATTGGGTGGAGTGGAAGGATTTGAGCCTAGCTACTCTAAAAAACTACCTAGACCTTATAGCTACCTAGATCACCATCGCTCCTACGGTGATGTTCCATTATCTCCCACCTTTGATATATTAATGGTGATCTTACATGGTGGACTACGCATGGGAGTATGGTTAGATCTATGTTCTATAGCAAGCCTATTTGCCTGCCCTTGAATGGGAAGGTCTCTAGTCCTTATATACTTAGAATGTGGAGCTATAGATCCTCCAATGGACTTAGTATGTAGGGGTACCAACATGGTCCCCTGTACAATAAAATCTTCACCCGATCTCGTGGACGCGCGTACATTACAGTCTTCATAATGGCTCTCAAGTGGAACACCCTCATGCTAGAAGGTTTCGTGTTCTATCCTGTGCCTATAGGAGTGTACTGAAGCTCCTCTATTTGGGATTTGCTCTATTGGCTCTCCTCATGTCTAGTTATATCCTCAAATGCTAGTCGAACGACATTTGATTCGCTCATGTGGTTGAGGAATTGACACATACTGTTGTGAACTGGTTAGGGGTTGGTCACCGGCGTTGGATTTGGACATTTTTTGACCACCCCGTGTGTCCACCATTGTGTACCTAGCATCTAAAATGTATTATTATTAAGCAAAAAAATTTAAAAGTGAGTCCTAAATAGTTTGATGTGTTTTTAAGATTTGTTGTATCAATATAGAAACTCTTATCATGATTTGCAAAAATTGTTGGATTTTATTCTTAGTTTAATGGATTTCATCTATACGCTCGTAGCTCAACAACTTGACTATGAACTCCAGGTTGTGTAAATCCCCTACGTGTGGTAATGAAGCCCACACCCAGATAAGGAGCATAGGTCCTCCCATATCCTCACCCATTTTACTCTAGTCAGCGTTATACCCTCCAAAGAGAATACATACAAATTTTTTAGGGTACAAAATGTTCTTGGATCTGGTATTGGTCTATATATCAAGGGTTCATAGGATTTGGATCAGTGGATGGAAGTTACACCCACCGTCGTTGAACCCTACTAGTGGTTGGATGTCAAGCCCAACTCACTAGCGTTTAAGTGCCAAGTGGTGTGTATGGTTCCTTTTAATGTACATAAAATAAATGCATCATATAGCATACATGCTCATTTTTTAAATGCTATGCAAGTGAAAGGCGTTTCAAATTCAAAAAATGCAAGCTATTCTAGATGATCTTTAAGACTGCACATTACGATGCTAAATGGCCACTAATTGGGCCTCACACATGCAAACCATCCACACATCTCTATCAAGAACGCTGTAGCCTAGGATGGACTACAATCAGAGGTCCACTATTCCTAGTAGCACCTTTCTATTGGAAGCAAAACACGAAAGCAAACTAGGATGATTGATTTACCATTTTCTTAGTTCTTTCTCTAATTTGCATTTGAATTAAACTTACTGTAAAAACATAGAGAGTAAAAAAGTAATAAAGGCCTAAAAATACGACCTACCTCAAGTCCTGCATTGGCTGATATTATAAATCTGACTATCTATTTTGGCATTAGGAGACTGTAGGTCTGATCTGCGGTTCTAAATGTAAACCATGCTTTGTACCCATGATTCAGTTGTTGGACCACAGTTGATAGCTACGGTCTATACCTGCAAGTGAAAAATAAGTACAACATAGTCAAATCCTAAAAATGTGGGGTTCTATCATGATCACCTTCTGTAACCACCAAAAATGCTCACACCCGATGGCATCCTATTGCAATAAATGATAAAAGTATAACATGCATACAAGAACAAGAAATTGACAACAAATGAATCAAGAAAAAAAATGCTTTATTCCATTTTATTCAAAGTCAAAATCAAATTACAAGTGCATCCCTCTTAGGGATAATCATTTTGATACAATATTACAATAGGAGTGTGTAATTGTTTCCCTCTTAAGGGTAGGTGTGATTTTTGAATGCCTTTCAAGATGACATGAACTGTTCTAGGGTGGAGGTGTCCTCTTCTTTACGATGGGGAAGGAACTTGATAGTTGGTTCTCCTTTGAAACTATTCCATGTGGTCAAGAAACAACACAAGAATGTCAAAAATATAGGCAACCTCTCATGATGAGGCAATTTTAGGTAAATTGCATAATGACACCATTAAACCTGCATATTCAAGAAAACATGGAAAGTGCTTCTAAGCTATGCAAATCGAATCAAGATTCATATAATAGCGTAAAGATAAGTAGCAACTACACTATGCATGGATTAAATGTGTAAAACAAGGAATAAAGGTGCATAAAGAACCATTAATATCCTAATTGAAGCATAAACATAAAGAAGCTAATCTAACCTAATTCTACAGTTAGAAGTCGTCTAAACTACCATTAAAACATGAAAATAGCTAATCTAATGTAATTAACCATAAAAAAATGAAAAGAGGAAGGTGGTTATACCTCTAATGCAAACCACAGCTCTGGTGAGCGGTTTGCACTATAAATCATGGTTGAAATCCATAGTTAGCACTCTGATAGGCTTGCCCTCAATTCCAATGGGAGTGGGATTGACCTCCTTGTCCAATTGATTTTCAAGGGTCACCTTAGGTGTCCTTATAACAGGTTTGGCCGTTGAATCACTATGATGGGCCTTAGTTTACCTATATTTACATTTCTTGGTCCTTCTAGGCTCCTAGAAATTCCATGGAAAACTGATATTTGGGTGAATAGCAAAGTGGCCTTCTCAAATTCATGAATTCATTATGCAATTTGACAGGGCTTTGTTGCTTGCTTGATCAATTCACTCTCTCTCAATAATTAGTCAGCGCTTCGCTATACAAATCATGTATATCTTCTCCCCATTTGGAGGGGGTATTTATAGGATGCCCTAGGACTAGGGGTGGCTTCCTGGAGAAGCCAAGATCAAGAAGAGTTGGTTAGGATAGTTGGAATGGAACCCTCTAGAATCTTCTAGCCATTAACCGTCTTCTTCTAGATCAAATGGTCGTTCTAACTGATTTGGATCAAATTGAAGGACAAATAAACTCCAATTAAGACCATAGGTCACAACTGCGGTCTAGACTATAAACTACAGGTCTCAGTCATAGTTTAACTGTAAATTGCAGGTCTGGGCTACAATTCAGATTGATTAGGCCAAGGAGCCCAAATTGAGTGGTTAAAACCACTGCTCTATCTTGGAGTCTATCCAATATCTTCCATATGGTCTTGTAGCATGTCCATATGAGTATTCACCCTTGAAATGACATGTTTTAGGTGTCTACAGGATTTTAGTCCTTACCTATGCTCACTCAACTGTTGCACTGGCCTCACCTCTTGTAATGGTTGAACGACGTGTGGGTCATGCTATTTATCTTTTTTTATCTAGAGCTTTTCTTCTCTTCTTTGCATGGTGAAAATAAATTAGGATTTTCACCCATTTTACCTTTTATCATCCTTTTTTCTTTTTCCCTCTCCTCTTTGGTGCACTTTTTTTGTTGCCCACTCTATTTTTCGCTAGGTCAATAATTTTGAGGTTCCTTAGGAATTTGGCATTCCTTCTAAAATTTGAGGGACCACCCCAAACCTGAGAGGCATTAATATCCTTAATACCTCATTTTGTGTGTAAAATATTTAAGTATCTAGAATGACACCATTTTAACACCACCCCTTTTTTCTAAACTAACTACCACCTTTTTCATTCATCGTCTCTCACCCATAGGAGTCTACATATTTCTTTGATGCATTTATTAGGCTATAAATGCATCAAAGAGGGGGCAAAAGGTAGACATGGAAAATTAACCCACCAAAGTGAGTTAATATTCTTAGAACCCTTGGGGGGACCCTCAAAATTATATAAGCACAAGTTTAGACCTCTCTTCCCTCCCTTTTTTTCCTAGTTTTGCTGAAATCATGATCAACCCTTACGGGTATGATTTTGATTTCTCTTAGAAAACTCTATTTTTTGGGCCAATCCTCAAGACATCGAACCTCCCTTACATTTTCCTTCTTTTATGCCTTCCAAACCTCTTATAAATAGAGGGTTTGGATCCTATTTTCTCCTAAGAATTTTTTCATTGTAGTTTCTTAAGTAATTTTCAAGAAGTGTGAATTAAAGTGCTCTTTGTTTTGGCAAGCAAGTCTTCTAACAAGATCAAGTATCTTTTGGTGTTCTACTATTTCTCTATTGCTTATTTGTTGCTCTTGATGGACAAGTGTGGGAGCCTTGAGGAGGAATCTTCCATTTTGTGGAGGACTTCATCCTTTTATCTATTCTTTCACTACCACCAGGTTTATTCTTTCATTGTGTTATTTCTAAAGTCATTTATTCTATATTTTGCATTGAAATTCACATCCAATTATTGTTTTTGTACTTCTATCCCAAAATTGTGATCACCCCTTATAGGGTATGATTTTGGTAGAACCCAAAATTATGGTTGCTCCTTATGAGATGTTATTTTGGTTTTTCCAGGAGTGGGGTAAGGTTTCACTCCAAAAACCTCATCTCCACATGCATGTTCCATTTAGGCCATAACACAATTATCTACATTCTATTTTTTACACTTTCATTTCATTGGATCTTGTCTCATTTGTTTCTAAAAATGTCAACAATCACTTTTGTTTTTAAATGGTAAGCTAAAAGGACCAAGGGGGCTTGACTGTTGTGCCTCCAAGCTTAGTCTTACAATGGCCTAAGTAGGCCCCCAAATATTGATCAAATTTTCTAGGGTTTTGTGAGACTATTTTATAAGTTTTGAAGTTGCTTGGATATTTTGGATGCAAGTAAAAGTTGAGGTCAACCATCGGATTAGATAAGTGGTCTAAGTTAATCTCTTAGGTTGTTTGTTGTTTTATTTCTACCCATTTTTGTTCAAAATATAGATCTTAAATGTATATATATATTGATTGTATTCTCGGCATTTGAAATAGAAAAACATATAGTTTGCATTCTAGGGTTAATTTTGTTTGTACATTCTCTTAAAACCCTTGCTAAAAATAAAAGAATCTATTTTACAAGTTAGAGTATAGTTATCATTAAAAATTGAGAATCATTCTAGGGTTAGTATTTGATTAATTGCATTGCTATTTGTCTTGCATTGTCCTTTCATTTCTTATTTTAGATTGTAGAAAAGCCAAACATAGATGATTGCTTTAATATACACATCAAATATCTCCACCCAAGACTTGGAGTGAGTATTGAAACCATACCTGGTGAACCATTTGATCCCCAAGCCCTTGAGTGTAGAGAATATAACCCACCCATGTGGTCACATCAACTCCCAATGGATCCAACCAAGAATCATATGCGGTAGGGTAGTTTTACCCCTCTATAAATAGAAAGTATTAGATATTTTATCATCATCTTGATAGTCAATAACACTAAAATTTTTGAGAACATCTATTAGAACTATTGTACTTTTAATAACACTATTCTAATGATGCTTCTATCATCTATAACAAGTTAACCCATTGAAAATATCTAATAAAGTCTTTGGTTTTATCATTCAATATTTTTGCAAAATTTGGCATTTAAATCCCTATATATCCTTAGCTCCAAAAAAAATATTTGGTTTTCTAGAAATAACACTATAGTTTTTAGGCTCTTTTATAATTTTTATTAGACTTTCAATAGTGCTCAATATTTATGGTGCTTTTATCTATTTAAAAAAAATTATAGACTTAATATATATATTAGGTTAGCTTCTTGTGTTGATATATTCCTTTTACAAAAATAAAATATTATAACCTATGAGTTCATTTATACTTCATCAAACAGTATTATACAAAATAAAATTTTAACAAATGGTAAGAAAGGTAAACATATCCTTCCTTATGGTTGATTCACTTTTATTTTCATAAATAAGGCATTTGACTAAGGTAGACCTCTAAATGCTGAAATATTTTGAGTGTAGTATGTGTAGATATTCAGTGAAAGAGGTTACAATGTAGGAACTCAAAAGCATAACCAAACATCTACCTCACAAGGCATGATTTAAAAGCAAGTTATTATCATAACCCCTGATTTATTTTAATCTATTTTAGTTAATTTTAGTTTTCTATTATTTACCAAAAGTGAAGTAAAAGAAAGAACTCAAAAAAAACAAGCTCATATTCTACTCTTTGCATTTTTGTCATGACCCGTCACCCTCCTACCTTATTTAAAGGATATTAACTAATATTGGGGATCAATTAATACCTGATAGAAGGGGCATAGACCCTAAATAATCCTACAAAAATTATAATAAAAGAATTTTATAAAGGATAGGAAAATATTAATCATTCTTTGGAGAAGATAATTAATTAGAAACTAATTATGAGATATTTTTTTTTGTTTGTGTAAAAGTGAAAAACCCCTTGCGGGGCGGCCTTGGTATGAGAGACCATGAACAGGGGGTTCTACATCATCAAAGTCACCTGGGGGTCGCACCCGAACCTGCTCGCACCAACATTATCAATTGGATTTTGGATACCCAATTCAGCTTTTTGGTAGGGTGGAGATTTGAACCCGGGACCTCCCTTGGAGGATTGCCCTCTCCTCTCCAACTCACCTACAACACCTGGGTAACTAATTATGAGATCTTGTGAAAGATATATTTGAGGAATTATAATTTTAAAAATTATAACAATATAATAAATTATGTGCAAACAACCTAGTGGACCCAATTTAGATGGGACTTAAAAGGACTTTAGGATTTTTAAATATTATATGAACTATCCTATCCATTGGGAAATTCCATATGGCTTCCCTATATTGGAGGAAATTAAAAGGGAGATCTCTTATCCTATCAATAATAGTTCTAGATTTGTATCCATTCTATGCCTTAATAGTATTAGTTTTATATTTGTCCCCATGGGAAAGGATACAAAACCAAAATAAGAACACTCTCCTTATCTCTAAGTGGAGCCTTTTTCTATTTTTGGTTACACTATACAAGACATGATAAGCCACAATGGGTCCAAGGCATATTTTTAATATTATTATAATGTGGCCACTATTTGGCTCATGAGTGGAGAAGTGTCCTATAAATAGAGGATATTTTGTGAAGAAAGGGTATCTAGTAAAACTTGACGGTCTAGGGAGTATGCTCTCCACCTTGGATGGATCAGAAAGTAAAAGAATTGAAAGATCTT
Source organism: Wollemia nobilis (assembly GCA_028583015.1). NCBI lineage: Eukaryota > Viridiplantae > Streptophyta > Pinopsida > Araucariales > Araucariaceae > Wollemia > Wollemia nobilis. The sequence continues at coordinate 3,031,672 of JAQPPZ010003172.1, read as the reverse complement.
CTAGTTAGAGTGAGGAACAAGTTAGGGAAGTCCAGGAAGGCCTAGGGAGTATGCTCTACATCTTGGGTGGATCAAAAAGCAAAAGGTTTGAAAAGGGCTACCTATCTATAGAAAAGATTCAATCTGGAAAGAAAAATATTGAAGCTCGAAGCTATAGAAAAGGCTCGATAGAGACTATTAGAATATGGAAGACCTATGGAGATAAATCAAGTCAACTCTTTTATTTCCAGTTCTATTTCAATCTCTAGATTAATCATCAAATGATCTCTTTATGATTATTATGCTTAATCATAAAATTATGTCTTTATGAGAAAACTACATCTATTCCAATTTAGAATTATTACTCTTAATCATCAAATGATGTCTTTATGAGAAATTGTATCTATTTTAATTTAGATTAGATAACTTTTTTTGAAAGTCGAACACTCAGGATAGTTCGACCTGTAAAATAATTATGATTTGGTATAAAGCTAAAGCTTTCTATTCGAAAAGTGGCATTGGGAATGGTCTAGGTCAACTAAAGCCGAAAATCATCCTAAGTAGGTAACCATCCTTAGTAGCTATCTTCTACAAGTAAGAAAGTATCTTTATAATTCAACTTCATTTTGATATGGTCCATATGGCACATTAAGTATCTTGTCTCTTTGATTGGGGAACTTTGTGTCGCTGATGAGTAGACGACAACCATTTTTCCATGAGGCATAGAGTTGGGATTGATTTCCTCAGGATGGAACCCTTTGGTATGAAAAGCTACATAATGGCCCTATCTTTACCCTCAAACTTTCTTTTTAAATAGAGTCTCGTTTGCATCCTGATATGCAGGGAAAGGATAGTGGATCGATTTAGATATATTTATGCTTAAATAAGGGAAGACACTTATAAGTATAGAGAATAATTATAGCAAAACCAAAATCCCATACATAATTACATTTGTATCCTTAAAGCCTGTGATATAGGCACTGGCGAGGATGCACTATTCAGGACAAAATCAAATCATGCCTGCTGAAAGGAAGGCAATAAATTTAGGGGTTGACTGAAAATATCATAGATTTAGTTCCCTTTTGTATTACTTTGTGCCTAAACCATAAAGGGACATCTGCAAAGATTATTCTACATATGGTCACTGTAGGAGAATTAGACTTTTTAGAGAATATTGAACTTGATGGTACCTATTACGCGATTAAGGTAAGTGGTGTGGTAACACTGTCCAAACTACTATATTACTTCTTCTTGGAAAATGAAGCTCTCTATTGGACATCGATATCCTCCAAATCTAGAATTTGTTGTGAACAACTAAGAGATAGAAATGTTGAATGGTCCTCAAGTTCTACATTGGTCCTACCTATGTCAAGAGCAGTGATGGCATGTATTGAAAAGTGTTTCCTTAATAGTGTTTATTACCTCCAAAAAAAAAAAAATGACTATCTTGTTCACAGGTGACACAATCGTAGGGATTTTACCATAATTAAAGTGATCTAGTTAAACCTTTAACAAGATTTTTTTTGACCCCCTTAATCGATGATTGACCTATACATGGACATGGTTCACATTGTACACCTATTGACGGTAGGGATTTACTGGAACCACCTCTTTGCACAACATAACTACCCGATTTTGATAGCATGGCCAAGGAGGTATTGAACATTGGTTCGATGGATGTAGGTCCAAAAATGTGAAGTATGGGATGAAACAAAGGGATTGTAGGTGCATCAATTCATGCAATCACATCTTGATGATCGAATAAGCCAAATAAATGACCCTAGATCAATAACCAATCATGGGTGAGAAACCTTTGGATCGAGACCACTCGACTAGGAATAAAACATGGAATAGCTTATTTAAGAAGAGACCGCCAAGTTAATGTCTTTAGGTATCGATCCTCATATTAGTTTTTTATAGAATATACACAAAGTTATAAACTAGAATTACCAATGAGATAGTTGGTGTGATGACCGAAAAAGGTCACTATCCACCCTAGTCAATGGGTTAAATTAGTACCAAGGTATACTAGAATAAAGGGATTATGTTATATTTGCACATTAAGTGGTGAAACTATTATGGGATCAATGTAGAAAGATAATACCCATTTCACTTTAAGCTTGTTCCAATATGGTTTTGAAGCATACCCTTATTAGGGCAAAGATAGAGATATTTATATGGCAATTATTTTGTTTAAGAGAAAAAGGGTAAACCCTTATAAAGTATAAGAGGTATTTAAAATTAGAATCTAGGCCAAAGGTGATTATTTATTTTAAGAAAAAAATAAACCCTTACAAATGATAAGGGACACTTAAAGCATAATTCGTACTAAAGGGTAAAGGAAACCTACCTTTGGAGATAGGTAAATTAAACAAGATTCAAAGTCTTACCAAATACTTTGCTATAAATAGAAATTTATAAATTCTTACCATATTTAAAAGAAGGTTCTAAGTAAAGAGAAGTTACATATAGAAATGGTGGTATGTAAATTAGTATTAAGCTAAATATGGACTGATTAGGAAATGGGAATAACTTAGCTTGTTCTACAAAAGTTATTGATCTAGTGTATTAATTGGAAAGGATGTTTTATCATGAATTAAAGGTATGAGACTTTAATTTACTAAACAAGGGACTGATTATAATCAATCAGGAATATTGGATTTGGAAATCCATTCTTGGGGAAATTTATAGAATTTTCCCTAACATCGATACAATTTCTCCAAAATATAATTCCAATGATTATCATAATCACATATGAGATGTTATAATTCATTAAGATGGCTTAGAGAAAGGAATCAATAGATTCCTTAATTGCATCATGAATTTTGAAGGAATAGTTGGATTCCTTATGGGTATGAAAAGTACCTTCATGTTATAATGATGACTTAGAGAAAGGAATTGGGAAATTCCTTAATTGCATCGTGAACCTATAAAGGGACAATTGTATCCCTTGATTTGTATATTGATTAAAAGGGATCTGAAGATGCCCTTATTTATTTGTAATATTTTACATCTCAAGTTTATGAATATGAGGAAAGAATATATTTTGGAGGTTGGGTTTATTCCCCATGAGGGTTCCCAGGATAAATCATTGTGTCACTCTATTTTGTGGTTTGATGTGTTATTTCTTGTTCCTATTGCTTTTACTTTCAAAATGAAAATGATATATGTGGATGAGATGGTTAAATGTTTAAATGGGATAGTTATGCATGTTTCTAGATTATTGCAATGTTTACATTGAATACTATTTATTCAATAGTTTCATTTATGATGCTAAGAATGTATGCTTAAATTTCTAAGATGATGATGATTTAATGTTATGTGATTGTGCCATTTACTTTCTAGATTAAATTGGATAATTATGAATGATGCAACTAGTTAGTTCTCACTCTTTGTAATCAATGGTTGTGTGGAATCATAAGTCTGATCATAATGGAATGTAATTCTTGCTTAAATAGATCTCTCATGTGTTGTTTCAAACCTAAGGTTATGATGTAATGGATTTTATCATAAAAGGAATTCATTGATTTATATTCACCTCATAAACACTCATGATGGTTTAAACTAGAACACATTGGAATTTGGAGTGGGATGAAACCCACAAGAAGACAAATTGGTCTTGAATTGTAAACCAAAACAAACCTTAGAATTGAGTGTACATGAGGAGGGGTACTCCCATGTTGGACAAGTAATGTCCTTTTGTAATGAACTTAATTGATTCATGTGTATAACAAAAAGGGATGCCTAAATGAAAGGATGGACAAATAAGCCTTAAGAGGTTTAAAGTTATATAATCATGCTTAAGATGACATTCCATGGATTCTATGAGTTTAATCACGATAGTGATTTTGTTATCTTAGAGATCCCATCAAGAAGAAGTGGATCGGATCTAAGATCTATGAATAACCATTGATAAGGTTAGTTCATTATGATGGATTTCCATCATCAAGGCATTCACCTATATACTGGTCTTGGTGGACCAGGGTGATTTTCCCTTTTATGTGGGATGAAACCTAATGCTTGGCCAACATTCTCATACCAGTGGGGTATGAGGGTTTCGTAGAAGCTGATCACTTCTACTCAAAGAGACTCTGATCAAGTCTCAATAGCTCTTGATGCTATTTGCCTTGATAAGTTACAATCCAATTGGAATGGTTCTACCTTAGATCATGATTATGTTCCTTGCCTCATGAAAGATATATGAATATAAAAAAAAATTGAGTGGTTGAGTAGTGACAACTGGGGTTGTTACAGTTGGTATCAGAGCCCAGGCTAACTAATAGATTCTAGTTAGATCTAGGTTAGAAAAATATTTGGGCATGAAATAAAACATGAGAGAAAACTCAAAACATAAATTCCACAACTCTAAACAATGCACACTTGGTAAGGACAAGGTCAGTGCTTGAGATTATGATGTCTGAGTTCCTATCCCCCATGAGTAGATCCACAGTCGTTCAAAAGTGGAAGAGCTAAGTGAACCCTCCTGCATGGGTTTTAAGTGGTGTACCTTAGACTCTTTTGGGAAATTACTCGACATCTATATCTTTTGACTTACTCCTTATTTTCAAGTGTGTAAGAACCGAAGGTTCAGATTTACTAAAGGATCACTTAAGATTAAGGTTATCAAATAACTTGTTAATTGCTTAGATCAATTAGCTTGAATTGAAAAACTTTGTGAATAAGAATTGATGAATAAAACTCAAGTGAGTTGAAATTTAGCCACTAAAGATAGCCTAAAAATCTTCTATGCCAAAACAATGAGGATACTTTGACCTTGGATTAAAATTGGCACATTAAAAGAATATTTTCTTTAATTAATTTTTGTTACAATTTGGCCTTTGGCCAAGAGGCTAAACAACTCAACTACAATGAACTCTGGCGGATTACTATTCCGATTAGTAATAGTTCACCCAGAGATAGTCGTAGACCTGAACCTTTACCATGGTTAGAAATACCACTTTCTTTGTTGTAATCTAATAGATGTGCTTCACACTATTTAAGCACTAAAATAAGATGCGAAGTGATGCATGTGGTATTATTCTCTACATATGAGAACCCGATGGTAAAAGCAAAAAGATAAAACTCTTGATGAGAATGACTAAATTTAGTTTGGAATTATCACCATGTGTGAATACAAGTTAGTCATTGAAAACTAACTACTAGAAATTTAAGAACAAGAGATAAACAAAACAATGTTTTCTTTATATTTTGATCAATGTTACAATTTCTTGGGTATCAAAGAGAAAGTTGAAGGAGATTAATTGTAGGAGAATCTCAAACACACCATTGCAGAAATAGTGAAAAAGGAAGGACACATTTAAGCATGGAACCCCAAATTTTACTAAAAATTCATACTTTTCTTGACATGGAATTCTTTGGGTGAAATGAACTCCACCAAACAACTTCGATAATCTGAGTATCCTAGCTCAGTAGTAAAGTATGCCACCCGACCACCCGGGTGGTGGTTGTATGTATTGAGGTGTGCTATGCTATTTAAATCAAAAACTACTCATTATACCATGCATGTGGTATTATTTTCCAAAGAAAATTGGAGCATAAAATAGTTGGACAAAACATAGAAAAACCAACAACTAAATATTATTAAGCAATTTTTGAATACAAATATGCCAAAACTAGGATCTGGACATAATAGCAATGGTAAGATGAAAACCATCATAGTCTTAGTCAGAATCTGAGCTATCATAATCTTCGACTGGAGATAAGCTACGCTCGGAATAGATAACTGGAAGAGGAATATTGTAGCAAATTATAATGTATCTATCAAATACATAATATGGCCAAGGAGTGCCATGATGTCCATACAACATAAGATCCATTTCTGTCAGACACCGAGTCTGAGCGAATCTATTCTGAATTTCCTAGAATAAGTGAGTCTGCACATACCTTTGATATAGAAGACTCTGATAAATCTCACTATCAAAAGTAACCTTTCTAGTGGGAACATATTTCTTGACCACATCCAAATAATAGGCTGGTAGAAATTGAAATGGAATATTTAGAGGATCACTTATAGGAGGTAACCAGGAATCCCCAAATCGGACATGGAAAGTCTAGTTAGGCCAACTGAAGAATCTATCGAACCACTTGAAATGACTTAAAGGACTTTCAAAAGCTAAATAATTATGGGAATTATTCCTTAGCCATACATCACAAAGTGAATTCTGGATAAAGGTATTGCAATATATCTGTTCCATGGATATAAGGGCATTACGAGCTTCGATAGCTTGACTTTGTAAGAAATTCTGCAATCCTTCCCTCTGTTGAAGCAAGTTTTGAGGAATCCAAACAAAATATTCATAAAACTCATGTTGATCTTCTTCATAACAAAACATGATGGCTAATTACTGAACTGGTTTCCTATCGAAAGGAAGTTAAGAGAATATTTCTCTCTTTTTGATAATGTGCTTGATGTCAACAAGTACTCATTACAGATTTGGAAAAGAAGTACCTAAAGGTAAGGCACCAAAATAAGTGTGCACGAAATCAACCTATGGAACCATTGAAGGGGCCAATGATAGGACCTTACGTAAAGGTGAAAGGACACGTGCCACCTCGAGAATTGATAAGGCAAATCAAAATCTTCAATGGGACAATCAAGCCGAATACGAAAAGTATCATGGAAGTTGAAGGATCCACCTTGGGAACATCAAGATGCTATCGGTTAAATGAATGGACAAGATTAATAGGTTGGAAATTGAACCAGATAATCACTTGGATCAACAACAAAAATCTAAAAAGTGATTGTATGTAATAACTTACAGGTTTTAAATCTTTCACCTACTCATGGCATCCAATACGATCATATTCATGGTAGGATTTTCCTGGATGATATTAGTTATATGTGGTGTAAACCCCATTGTATGCCTTATGATCCTTTTGCTTTTGCTTATCGATCTAGTGATGCATCTACCTTGAAAGGAAGAAACTAATATTTAGTATTACCAGATCTAAACAAGAAGAAGGGGTAGTTATAGTAGGGGATACAACAATGAGAAGAACTAGAAGAATAGCTAAGGGAACAATGAGAGAGTCTCCTATGCAAAATGCCCAGGAAGATATCTGGGCACAAGAAAGAATAAGGTTGGAAGCCGAGAGAGATGCTACCATTGTTGAGCGAGATAGGCTCAGATCAGAGATATTACAAAGAAATAATTGGAGAGTAGCGATGGTGGCAGCATGCTCATAGAAAATCCACAATTTCATCAAATAAGGGAAGAATTTAATGTTGCATTTTTGGAATCTTGTTTGGTTGCATTGCTAAATCATGGTATGCTTCTCCCACCACAACCAACTGTTAATACACAACATGGGAGAAGGGGAGGTAGTGATCAAGAAGCTACTGGAATATTAGCTCCACCACCATCTCCAACCATAAGTACCAGTACAGTATGAGGAGAGGAACGGACCCAGGAGCATCAACCTTAAGATCCTTTAGGCCACCACTTTGTAGTAGATTATTCATGCCAAGGATGAGGCATAAATGTAATTAGAAAACTTTTGAAATTTTATATTTTTGTTTGAATGCTATATGAATATTATTGTTTATAATGAATTTAATTAGTTAGTATGTGATTCAAAGGAATGCATGAACATTGATTTTTGTTTGTATAAAAACTAAATGAATTTGAAGAATGGATTGGTGTCCATTCTTGGAGAAGGTATGGGACTTCTCCATGATGATATAAACCAGGAGAAATCTGGGTGGATGTCCTGGCATTGACAAGCAAATTATCAAAATGCATATTAGGATATATGTGGATATCCTAAATTGAGATTCTAAAATTATGATGTGTCTTTGTTAACACTTGATTTTATCAGGTTAACTCATGTTAGGGGTTAACAAAATTATACTGTGATACTCCTTGGTGGGAGTTTTGATAAAATTAATAAGACTTTTTATGTCTAATAAGGTACAAATGCATAATTTCATGATATCTCTGTAACACCATTTTGCAAATTCTATTATTGTAGTGCTTTAAATTCAGTATTTGTGCAATAATAGATGGTTTAAAACTATAATCTTTGTGATGAGATTATGTTTTGATGATGTTTTCAATACTTTTTGATATGCAAAATGGATGTTATATTGTTTATAAGGACATGGTACTATTGATATTTTACATTTTTGTAGGTCCAGGTACTCTCATGGATGGAAGATGAAGCTTGCCATCAAGATTGAGGTGTTGGATGAAAGAAGAATCTGATTGTAAAACAACAGGATAAATACTAGCTTTTGCTAGACAAATATGTTTTTGTAAGGTAGTTGTTCAAACATAGAGGACTGTGTTTAATCTAAGGGGGTGTATGTCATGACCCGTCACCCTCCTACCTTATTTAAAGGATATTAATTGATCTTGGGGATCAATTAATGCCTGATAAAAGGGGCATAGACCCTAAAGAATCCTACAAAAATTCTAATAAAAGAATTTTATGAAGGATAGGAAAATATTAATTATATTTTAGAGAAGATAATTAATTAGAAACTAATTATGAGGTCTTGTGAAAGATAAATTTGAGGAATTATCTTTTGCAAAATTATAACAATATAGTAAATTATGTGTAAACAACCTAGTGGACCCAATTTAGATGGGACTTAAAAGGACTATAGGATTGTTAAATATTATATGAACTATCCTATCCATTGGGAAATACCCATATGGCTTCCCTATATTGGTGGAAATTAAAAGGGAGATCCCTTATCCTATCAATAATAGTTCTAACTTTGTATCCATTCTTTGCCTTAATAGTATTAGTTTTATATTTGTCCCCATGGGAAAGGATACAAAACAAAAATAAGGACACTCACCTTATCTCTAAGTGGACCCTTTTTCTACTTTTGGTTATACTATACAAGACATGATAAGTCATAATGGGTCCAAGGCATATTTTTAATATTATTATAATGTGGCCACTATTTGGCCCATGAGTGGAGAAGTGTCCTATAAATAGAGGACATTTTGTGAAGAAAGGGTATCTAGGAAAATCTTGATGGTCTAGGGAGTATGCTCTCCACCTTGGGTGGATCAAAAACTAGAAGGCTTGAAAGATTTCCTAGTTAGAGTGAGGAGCAAGTTAGGGAAGTCCAGAAAGGCCTAGGGAGTATGCTCTCCACCTTGGGTGGATCAAAAACCAAAAGGCTTGAAAAGGGCTACCTATCTGTAGAAAAGAGTCAATCTAGAAAGAAAATATTGAAGCTCAAAGCTATAAGAAAAGGCTTGATAGAGACTATAAGAATATGGAAGACCTTTGAAGATAAATCAAGTCAACTCTTTTATTTCTAGTTTTGTTTCAATCTCTAGCTTAATCATAAAATGATCTCTTTATGATTATTATGCTTAATCACCAAATGATGCCTTTATGACAAAACTACATCTATTCTAATTTAGAATTATTACTCTTAATCATCAAATTATGTCTTTACAAGAAACTGTATCTATTTTAATTTAGATTAGATAACATTTTTTTGAAAGTCGAACACTCAGGATAGTTTGACCTGTAGAATAATAATTCTTTGGTATAAAGCTAAAGCTTTCAAATGCATGGTCTAGGTTAACTAAAGCCGACAACCATTCTAAGTATGTAACCATCCTTAGTAGCTATCTTATACATGTAATAAAGTATCTTTATAATCCAACTTCATTTTTAAATGGTCCATATGGGACATTAAATCTCTCATCTATTTGATTGAGGAACTTCATGTCATTGATGAGTAAACGATGACTATGTTTCCTTGAGGCATAGACCCAAGATTGATTTCATCAGGATGGAACCTTTTAGTATGAAAAGTCATGGAATGGCTCTGTCTTTACCCTTGTTTTTTCTTTTTAAATAGAGTCTCATCTACATCGTGATATATAGGGAAAGAATTGTGGATCGATTTAGAGATATTTATGCTTAAAGAAGGGAAGACTCTTATAAGTATAGAGAATAATTATAGTAAAACCAAAATCCCATACATAATTACATTTTTATCTGTAAAGCCTATGATATAGGTGCTGGTGAGGATGCACTGTTCATGTTGAAATCAAATGATGCCTATTGAAAGGAAGGCAATAAATTTAGGGGTTGACTAAAAATATCATAGATTTGGTTCTCTTTCATATTACCTTGTGCCTAAGCCATCGAGGGCCATTTGCAGACACTATTATGCAAATGGTCATTGTAGGAGAATAAATTTTTTTAGGGAGTCTTGAACTTGATGGTACCTATTACATGATTAAGACAAGTGGTGTCGTAACATTGTCCAAACTACTGAATTACTTCTTGAAAAATGAAGCTATCTACCAGACATCGATATCCTACAAATCTAGAATTCGTTGTGCACAACTAAGATATAGAAATGTTGAATGGTCCCCGAGTTCTACATTGGTCCTACCTATGTTGAGAGCAGTGATGGCACGTATTGAAAAACATTTTTTTAATAGTGTCGATTACCTCAAAAAAAATGACTCTATCTAGTTCACAGGTGATGCAATCATAGGGATTTTCCCATCATTAAAGTGATCTAGTTAAACCTTGAACAAGCTTTCATTTGAACCCCTTAATCGATGCTTGACCTGTACATGGACATGGTTCACATTGTACACCTGTTGACGGTAGGGCTTCACTGGAACAACCTCTTTCCACAACATAATTGCTCGGTTTTGATAGCATGGTCAAGGAGGTAGTGAACATTGGTTTGATGGGTGTAGGTCCACAAATTTAAAGTACTCCAGTGGAACGAATGGATTGTAGGTGCATCGATTCATGCAATCACATCTTAACGATCGAATAAGCCAAAGAAATGACCCTAGATCAATAAACAATAACGGGTGAGAAACCTTTGGATTGAGACCACTCAACTAGGAATAAACCATATAATAGCTTCTTTAAGAAGAGACTGTCAGGTTAATGTCTTTAGGTATTGATCCTCATATTAGTTTTATATAGAATATACACAAAGTTATAAACTAGAATACCAATGAGATAGTTGGGGTGATGACCAAAAAAGGTCACTATCCACCCTAGTCAATGGGTTAAATTAGTACTACGGTATACTAGAGTGAAGGGATTATGTTATATTTATGCATTAAGTGGTGAAACTATTATGGGATAAATATAACAAGAAAATACCCATTTCACTTTAAGCTTGTTCCAATATGGTTTTGAAGCATACCCTTATTAGGACAAAGATAAGGATATTTATGTGGCGATTATTTCGTTTAAGAGAAAAAGGGTAAACCTTATAAAGTATAAGAGGTATTTAAAATTAGAATCTAGGCCAAAGGTGATTATTTATTTAAAAAAAATAAATCCTTACAAAGGATAAGGGATATTTAAAGCATAAGCTATACTAAAGGATAAAGGAAACATACCTTTGGAGATATGTAAATTAAACAAGATTCAAAGTCTTACCAAATACTTTGGTATAAAGAGTAATTTATAAATTCTTACCATAGTTAAAAGAAGGTTCTAAGTAAAGATAAGTTACATATAGAAATGGTGGTATGTAAATTAGTATTAAGCTAGATATGGTCTGATTAAGAAATGGGAATAACTTAGCTTGTTATACAAAAGTGATTGATCTAGTGTATTAATTGTAAAGGATGTTTTGTCATGAATTAAATATATGGTACTTTAATTCACTAAACAAATGACAGATTGTAATCAATCAGGGAGATTGGATTTGAAAATCCATTCTCGGGGGAACTTATAGGATTTTCTCTAACATTGATTCAATTTCTCCAAAATATAATTCCAACGATTTTTATAATCACATATGAGATGTTTAATTCATTAAGAAAATCTTAGAGAAAGGTTCTTTAGATTCCTTAATTGTATCATGAATTTTGAAGGAACATTTGAATTCTTTATGGGTATGAAAAGTACCTTCATGTTATAAACGATGACTTAGAGAAAAGAATTAGAAAATTCCTTAATTGCATCATGAACCTATAAAGGGACAATTGCATCCCTTGATTTGTATATTTATTAAAAGGGACTTGAAGATGCCCTTCTTTATTTGTAACACTTTACATCTCAATTTATGAATATGAGGAAAAAATGTATTTTGAAGGCTAGGTTTATTCCCCATGAGGGTTCCCAGGATAAATCATTGTGTCACTCTATTTTGTGGTTTAATGTGTTATTTCTAGTTCCTATTGCTTTTAATTTAAAAAATAAAATGATATATGTGGATGAGATGCTTAATGTTTAAATGGGATAGTTATGCATGTTTCTAGATTACTACAATGTTTACATTGAATACTATTTATTTAGAAGTTTCATTTATGATGCTAAGAATGTATGACTAAATTTCTAAGATGATGATTTAATGTTATGCGATTGTGCCATTTAATTTTTGGATTAAATTGGATAATTATGAATGATGCAACTAGTTAGTTTTACTCTTTGCAATCTTGGTTGTGTGGTTTTATAAGCTGATCTTAGTGGAATGTAGTTCTTGCTTAGATGGATCTCTCATGCGATGTTTCAAACCTATGGTTATGATGTAACGTATTTTATCATAGAAGGCTTCATTGATTTATATACACCTTATAAATACTCATTATGGTTTAAACTAGAACACGTTGTAAATTGAAGTGGGATGAATCCCACAAGATGGCAAATTGGTCTTAGATTGTGAACCAAGACAAACCTTATATTCTAAACTAAATAATGGAGTGTACATGAGGAGGGGTACTCCCATGTTGGACAAGTAATGTCCTTGTGTAATGAACTAAATTTATTAATGTGTATAACAAAAAGGGATGCCTAAATGAAAGGGTGGAAAAATAAGCCTTAAGAGGTTTAAACTTACATAGTGTTGCTAAATATGACATTCCTAGGATTCTATGAATTTAATCATGGTAGTGATTTTGATATCTTAGAGATCTCACCAAGGAGGAAGTGGATCGGATCTAAGATCTATGAATAACCATTGACAATGTTAGTTTTTTATGATGGATTTCCATCATCAAGGCATTCACCTATATACTGGTCTTGGTGGACCAAGGTGATTTTACCTTTTATATGGGATGAAACCTAACGCTTGGCCAACGTTCTCATACCAGTGGGATATGAGGGTTTTGTAGAAGCTGGTCACTTATACTCAAAGGAGACTTTGATCAAGTCTCAATAGATTTTAATTCTATTTGCCTTGATAAATTACAATCCGAATGGAAGGGTTCTGCCTTAGAACATGATTATGTTCCTTGCCTCATGAAAGATATATGAAAAAAAAAAAAAATTGAGTGGTTGAGTAGTGACAACTGGGGTTGTTAAAATTTTGTGCAAAAGCATAGGTAAGCACAACACTTCTATAAGCACTATAGCACTTTTATTAGTGCTACTATACTTCTATATATACTCTATCTAATCAATTATTTTATTAAAATTAGAAAATATTAGCTATATTTAGAATATATTAGTCTATTTCTTAATAAACATCTTATTGGTCAAATTTAATCTTCCTTTTACTAGCTTGCATCCTCATAAAATAAAAAAGGAAATTAGATTAGGTTTATATTGTACATTCTCTATCCCCCTATCTAATTGAATCTAAATTGTTGTTAGGAAATATAGAAATAAACTCTAATTATTCTTATTCATTTATACTAGAATAATTATTTTGCATCATCATTAAAAGAAAAAATTCATTTAGGTTATCTCTTGTCCTTTTCATTTTTATTAAAAGGGTTAAATTTAGTTTTTTTATTTTTGTTAATTAAAGGACAAAGTATTTGTAAAATTTAAAAAGGGACTTAGTTTAGTGTTTCAAAATAATAGATCATAAACTTAGGAAAGCACAACCATACACCCTAGTTGAAGCCAAACTCACTTTAAAACTTAATCTCAAAATCAAATTATTTTGAATTATGTAACTCATCGTTGGAGGAAATGGTTTCCTAGTGGAAAATTCAAACCTTCTATAAGGGTTGTACACAAATATAAATTACTTGCCATCAATATTTTTTACTATAAGTAAAATTGAAATATTGTATTTTGATATAAACTATATATATTAAAACATTTGCATCTTTTTCAACATAATAAACAATTCATTTTATTAAAAAAACAAATAGAAACATGCATCTTCCAGCTAATTAGAACTTCTTAAATGAAATTAAATGAAGCCATCTACTTCCCTAAAGAAATGGACTAATTAATCCCTTTATATGTATCCACACTATATAATAAGTAATAAATGATTCATGTTCCAAATAACCATAAAGAAAATAAATTTATTTAATTACTCATATTGGTTTTATCAAAAGTTTATTAGAATTTACAAAAATAATTACTACTCAAATATGATACCAAAGGGAGAATAGATAGTGTAATAAAAGAGTGGACATACAAAAATTAAAGGATGTCCTTAAGCATCCACACAAAAGATAATCATAAAGATCACATAATAACATAATTGGATCAATTAAAGAGTTGTATAAATACCTTAAATTTTTTTGTTCAATTACATAACTTTTAATCATTATAAGATTAATGGTTATGGTACAAGGTTATCTTTATAAAAATAACTATGCGGGTTTGTAGGCTTATACAACAAATTACATTGCAAAATGTTAGCATATAAGCTTGCATAAGATATTATATTATACAATTTGGTCTCAATTAAATAGGATGAATTAGACTTCAGCATCACCATAAATTAGATTAAGAAGACAAGTAGATAAGATATTAATGATAATGTATCCCCCAATTTAATGGAAAATTTGATGCATCGATATGCCTCCTAAGTAGAAAAGTAGCCATAAATAGATTCTCCCTTTAGAATTAGTTGTAATATTTTACACTTCTTGGTAGGGTTCCTTTTATAATATCCACAAGTAGAATCCTCTTCTTTAGAGTCTTTGACTTAATCTTAAGCCATTAGTCTTAGTGTTTGTATATTCAACATATTTGGCAAGTGGTTTTCTATAAGAAAAGTCACCATAATTCCTTAAAGCTAACTAAAAATGATATAGAAGATATAAAAAAGTCATAAAGGATTAGATCTATGTGGTTTTTATTCTATTAAACTATCAATATATTACGATTTCATCCGATTAAATGGGTGATATAAGTCTTAAAAACCATCACATAATGAGAGTTCTATCCATATAGAGAAAGGCCTAAAAAAATATCATCAAAAGTGTAATTTGATTCATGGCCAAGGCTAACATTGTATGATGTAATCTTAGATAGGCTTAATGGCATTAATTGTACAAGGTATCTAATTTATTGTAATATTTTGTTTTGTAAGCCCTATAGGCCATGGTTAACCTCATTATGGTTAAACCTAACTTTTAAAATTGTAATTAACCATAAAGCCTCTCTTTTTAAAATTTTTGCTCAAGGTTAAGTTCATTTATGTATTTGGGGTCCTAGTATTTATATAAATACCCCCCACCACTCCTCAATTTAATTATCAAAGTGTTGTGATTCTTATCTATGAATAATATAGTAAATTTATGGTGCCTATGGGTTCCCATTGTATATTTTTCTCTTTCATTATTTTTTATGATTTTCGTATAAGATTTGGGTGGATGGATTGATTTTGTTCAGTTCTAAAAATATTGTGAAATCCAACATGATATCAAAGTGGGTATGGAGCAACATTGCTTGGTAATTTAAAAAGTTAAATCAAACCTCAAATATTTTTTTTAAGTTTTACAACAAAATGTTCTTCAAAGGTTCATATGCACTTTCAATACAAGAAGCAAAGAAGATTATTTCTTCCATGTTTTTTCTTCTAAATTTTCTCTTTTTAGAGGATTCATCTCTTCATCATTGTCTTCTATGATCCTTTGAAAATTTTAATTGTTTGAGGTTAATTTTGGACTAGTTTTTTTTTTTCTAAGGCCAAATGTGATCCAAGTCCCTATGATTCAAAAAACACTTTTGGTATCCATTTTTAATTTTAAAAAAATAATGGTATTTGCACATTTCAATAAGGGGTTTGGTGAAATTCTAGAGGGTTTACTATTAGAGAAGAGCATTCTCAAATGCAATGGTAGGAAGCACTAACATGGCTAACATGGAACTTTAAAGGGCATAGCAAGATGAAGGTGGTAGGTTCAAGATAATGCCACACTAAACTTTTTTACTTACCAAGGAAGCAACCTACCTCATCAATGTTGACACTTTGGATACTAAACATGTGGTTTGTTGAAAAAATCAAGGTGTAAAGGCACATGCGTAAGGGGATGTGAAAGGTTCAATAACTTTGTTTGTATAATTTAACATCTACCAATAGACCTTGGATGGCCAAATGACCTTCTTTAAGGGGGGGCCAATGGTTAATGCTTGAAGAAAATCATTACTAGAATGACCAAGAAAAGTGTTTTAAGAGAAATATGTCATAAGGTTGAATAAAAATGGAGAGGATTGTGATCATGCAAAAAAGGTTAAAATCAATTTATGATTTTTTTAGCCTTAATTATCTTTGAGGAAATCGAATTATCATGAAATTCATAGCTTTCATCCAATGTAGGATCAAATATTTGCTTTATATATGGATGCCTTATCAACCAACATGGTGGTCAACTTAGTGTTGAATTTATAATATGATTCATGGTC
This sequence comes from Wollemia nobilis, assembly GCA_028583015.1. NCBI lineage: Eukaryota > Viridiplantae > Streptophyta > Pinopsida > Araucariales > Araucariaceae > Wollemia > Wollemia nobilis. The sequence continues at coordinate 3,015,115 of JAQPPZ010003172.1, read as the reverse complement.
AAGAGCCAACATTGTGTGATGTATTATACAGGCCTAAAGGCTTTTCATTGTGAAAGAGATTTAATATTTTGTAATATTTTATTATGTAATCCCAATGGGCCATGGTTAATCTTGTTATGATTAAACCTTATTTAATATTTTTAATTAACCTAATTCTACTTATCAAGTTGGATTAGATTGAAATTTATGATGTAATTGGGGTTTTGATATTGCTATAAATACCCCCTCACTCATATTTTCATTGGTGTATTATGCAATATAAATTATAGAAAGTGATCATTTATGGTGCTTATTGGCACCCATCATATTTCTCTCTCTAATTTATCCTTTTATGATTTCTCTATAAGATTTGAGGGGATGTTTTAATTCTATTCATTTCTAGAAAATATTGTGAATTCCAACATGATATCAAAGCGGGTATGGAGTAGCATTGATTGGTTGACACAAATACACTTTACAACCTCCAACTGTTTTTCAAATTATAGGATGATTTATTCTTTAATGCTTCAAAATCCATGAAGAAAACTTCTAATATTTTATTTTTTTTGAGGAATATAAACTTGCTTTTCTACATCAACCTCTTGATTTTTGTATTTGTATGCTTTGGAATCCCCTCCTACTATGGTAGAAAGGAGGGAGAAATACCAAAATTTTTGTAAAATTGGTCTATATGGTAGAGGTCCACATGTCACCTTGAATTTTTTTGATCTAGTGGTTGTGATGGGATTCTTCAAGAAGAAGTTTCACCCTTTCTTCTATGTGATAAACATGTTAGTGTAGTTATAAAGAAGGTGCTAAGGATTTCATATTAGGTGGGTCTTAACTTTAATATCATACATGCTTATTTTTACTCTTTAAAAATTCAAATGAGGCATAATGAGAAATTTTATTTTCTCCCCTAGTTGTGTGTGTGGCACAAACAAAACATGGTATATTTTTTAGCTTAAAATAGTAGACATATCATGTTTGAAACCCAATGGAAATTCCCCATGCTTATCATCCATTTTACATATGCTTTATTGGTCACGTATAGATGTGGATGATTTAGAGCCACTACAACACAAGTTCAAGTCTCTCACCATGCATTTTTGAAAAGGTTTCTTTGGAGGTAAGGTCTTAATATGTTCTTTCCCCAAAATATCCCAAGGGAACATTGGCACCTTTCTTTGACCAAGGCACTCAATTCAATGGATATAGGAGGTCAAATCTGATGAAAAAATATTAGGAAATTCATGTTTTCCTTACCTCTTTGTTGATGTGGCAATCGAAATGGACCTCTATAGCACTATGTCACATTTTTTTTATAAATATATATTCTCAACCAATTAGCATAAAGCGAGTTTCAAAAACTAGTAGAGTGGAGGAGATAAGGTGGAAAAAAGTGATTGGATCATTCTAGTGAATTAGATATCACCTAGTCATATTTCAAGATTAGTGCTTGCATCCCTAAGGTTAAAACATTTAATTTTTTATTTTTGAGGTCCATTAAGGTAAATCTTTGAAAGTCCATAACATATACATATGACAACATTTTTCAACTATTTTTTAAATCACATGATTTTTTGATATTTATGCATAGGTGGAATTAGTTCATGGACCTATTGTAGTGTTAGGGTTAGGTTGTGTAGGATGGACCACAAAGCTCTCATTACTTTCCTTAATGGGAAAAAGTACAATATCTACTCAACTCAAATAATCAACCTACCATGAAGTAATAACCTATGACATATATTTTAGGAAGATAAAGTAGTGGTTCTTGATGATCACTTGCAACACAAAAAGGTAGAAGTAATAGGCTTGTTTTCCATGCTGATTGAACCAAAGTTGATTTTCCATATAAAAGAAGAAAGTGACCCTATCAAGGTATGGCCAAATTTGCACAAGATTTTTGGAAAGGTTAATACTATTGAAGTGAGTCACTTGGAACTAGAGTTGTATTCTCTTAAGCTAGCTTAATTTGATAACGTTGAAGATTATATCATGAGATTCAAGGCTTTGGGGGAAGATTTTGCATGATACAAAATACATTAAGACTATCCTTTCTAATATATTCCCTTCCTTTCAAATTTTAAACTTAATAGTTCATGTTAATCCTATATTCTTTGAATCTCAAAAATTCTTACTTCTAGGGAGATTTTCTCTCTTTTAGTGTACTTTTAGGTTTTAATGCAGAATTATGATGGTGCAACTCCTCATATAAAAGCTTATGCAAATGAATTCTTTATTAAGGAGAATTAGACCTAGAGGCCCATGAGCATGGATAAGTATTCAAATAAAATGAAGACCACCTGTAAATACTATAAAAGGTAGGGGCATCCTACAAAGTATTACTTGTTAAAGCTACAAAAGATTAAAGATAAGTTATTGCAACAAGGTTGAAATATTTTAGATGACGAGGGATATTTTTTTATTGGTAAAAGGGGTTTTGAAAGGATACTATATCCTTTTACAAAAATATGATGCTTAGGAGATATCTCTCAATCGTCCACAAGAAAAGTGAGAAGCTCTCTATGAGCCATCAAAGAGAAACTACTAAAACCAAAAAAGGGCCCACATAAGAGAAAAGGAGAAGCTACTAAAACCAACAGAGGAACCACATAAGAGTAGAGGAAGAAGCCTTCATGGGTGAGAAAATAAGCCCTCATAGGTGTAGACGAGGAGGTAAAAACCATAAAAAACCATAACATACCACCTCCTTATCAAAAAACAAAAACCTCGCTAGGTTGAAAGCTATGTTGCCACCATCATGGCTTGCGTTAGTCCTCCCGTCATCACCCACTAGACTTTTAAATTCATCTAGAATTTTGTACTAGAATTTATATTCTTCCAAGAGAGCATCTGCTTCAGAAAGCAAGGAAGAGGTCATCTTGGCTACTTTGGAGAGAGCCTTCATGATGTTGTGAAGGTCCTAAAAGTGGCCCTTATTAGAAAAGGATGACCAAAAATACACACGAGAAGCCAATAGAGGAGGTTTCTTGGAAGAGCATTCCATGGGGTGTCCTATTTTGGAAGTAGGGGTAGTCTTTGGCTTAATCTAGAAAGATAGGGAGTCATCCGATTGGTCCTGATTATAGATGATGATAGGGACCTTGCATTTTTTGCTTACAGACTTGCTTCTAGTGGAGTAGTGGTGGGGCTTAGACTTCATATATCTTAGGGTTCCCTCCATTTTTACCTCATATTTTAGTGTTTGATTGGTTCTTGGAGATGATGGACCTTCGTCAAAATTGTCATTCATGGGGGCAAGAGTCACTACCACTGCTCTCTTGGTTTCTCTCTTGAGCACATGCTTGTAGATGACCATGTGAATTTCCTAAATAAGAGGAAAATAAAAAATCCCTTCCTAACATTCAAGCCTGAGTGTTCAACCAACCTATAGAGATATTCAAGGATATTTATGGTCTTTTACCTCTTAGGTGGTTGAGGAATTCCAGGTGGAAACTCCTCAAAATGGTACCAGGATCATCCATCGTAAAGTACTACAACACCGTTATCATAACAACATTCCAGGATTTGGAGAGTCTCTATGATGATCCCCTATTTATCCGTACCCAATTTCTCCCTCTTTTCCTTGAAGAGATAAATATCACTCTACAGATAATGTTTCACTATGGATAATTTCTTCCAACCCAATAATTTCAGCTAGGAGATCTATAGTGATAGTGAAACTCAAGCCACAAAGAATGACATGGCCATCATCCCATGTTCGAGTGAACTCCATGGATAGATACATGTCACCTCCACTAAATTTCTATAAAAAGTGGATCAAATCATGGTCCCTAAGGATATCTTAGATGAGGGCATTAATGTGGAGGGATGCTTGTTTAGATTCTACCATGGAATTGGGAAACAAACACAAAGAAAGTGAAAGGAAAATATAGAGGCTTAGAGGCAGAACATGCATCAACTGTATATTCCCACTAGAGCATCCACTAATGGGGGAAGATATTATTATCACTAATGTCTTATTTCCTTGGCCTCTCAATTTGGATTATTGAGGTTGTTGATTTGTAATTTTATTCATGGGCTATATCTAAAACTGTACAATATATTGGAGAGGCCTAAGAGAATTTAATTGTGCAATGTATTTAATATTTTATAATATTTAATTATGTTAACCCAATGGGCCATGGTTAATTTTGTTATGGGTGAACCTTATTTAATGTTTATAATAAACATAAATCCCACTTATTATATCTACTTAGATTAAACTTTATGATGTAATTAGGATTTTGGTATTGCTATAAATACCCCCTCACACTTCTCATTTTTTCATTAGAGTCTTGTGCAATATAATATATAGATAGTGATTATTTATGGTGTCTAAATGTTCCTATCATATATGTCTCTATATTTCATACTTTAACACATTTTTTATAAGATTTAAATGAATTTTTTGATTTTATTTATTTGTAGAAACTATTATGAATTCCAACCCTTAACATCATGTGGTACATATAACATTTTTTTAATATATATATATATATATATATATATATATATATATATATATATATATGCACACATAATATTCCATCCAAATGAAATAGGATAATTATCACAATCACATATGTGCTAAAGTTGTGAATGATAAGTGGAAGTCACTATTGAATAATGGATTGCCAAGTGGTATTAAGTAATTGGTTCTCTTTTCTCTAAGTTTTGCAACTTAAATCTCTCACTTTTTGAGGATTATTATGGCAAATGTTTTAAAGCCATAAATTCTGCATATGGAAGCATTTTGAGACCTTTTTTTCAAATCACACTATTTTTCAAGCTTTGTAACTAGTGACATCATTTTATGGACCTATTCTAATGATAGGGTCCAAATTCTATAGAATTTTTTGATTATATATAAAAATGGGTTTTGAAAGGGACCCCAAAACTTCTACATAAAGTGGAACATATAACAAACAAGGAAAAATTCCAAAGTCACCCAAAATACCAACAAGCCTCATAATCCTACCAAAATCAACCAATAATCTAGAAAGGCCACCCACAAAAGATCCCAAGATCTAAAAAAACCTAGAGCCCCAAGACTAGCATAGAAGCTAACAACTGGATCAAAAAAAAAACTGAAACACCTCTCCAAGTGGGCTTTAGAAGCCAACACAGATAAGGAGACTAGCACCAACCAGACCTCAGTTCTTAGGAGAAGCCTCTCCCACATCCCACAAGTTTTACTTTGGAGCCCTTGGATCATTCTGGACCTAACGCATCATACCTTGGATATCTTCCATGTAAGCAATGACCACCTTCAAGGTCCCAACTAGAGCCTTTTGGTTATCTTCCATTATTTTTAGGTATGAATTTGGTAAACTATTTTACAAGTTAGAAGGAGCTTTCCCCAAAAAAATAAAAAAACTCCATAGAAAAATTATCTTTTTTTCTCATAGGAGTCTGCTCCTATGAATTTGACTTTACCATTGAAACATAGGACTTCTTAACTTTGAATGACTTCATAAATAGGTTCTTGGACCTCCATGGTTTTCCTCCTCTAATTCCCTTAGGTAAAATTGAGACATCTCCAGAAGCCTTCGATGACTTCTCCCCTAGATTTCTAAATTTGATAGGCACTTGGAATTTTTTAGAATAATAATCAAATACTAATACCCTATTTTAAGAGAGTAGTTTCATCACATTCTATGTAATCAAAATCTTTGGCCTAATGTAATATTGCATGATGTATTTAATTTATTATAATATTCTATTATGTAAGTCCCATGGGTGGTGGTTAGCCTTGTTATGGTTAAACCCACCTTATAAAATTGTAATTGACCTTAAATACTATCTTGTTATGTTTTCTTAATGTTAAGTTCATTTATGTATTTAGATTTTTGGTATTGGTATGAATACCCCCCACCACTCGTCATATTAATTATCAGAGTGTTGTGATTCTTATATATAGATAATCTAGTGAATATAAAGGTCCCTATTGGTACTCATTATATATTTTTCTCCTTCGTACCTTTTTATTATTTTTGTATAATATTTGAGTGGATAGATTTCTTCTACTCATTTCTAAAAAATATTGTGAATTCCAACAAATATCAATAATGTGAAGATCTTTCAAATTTTTGTAAATTTGAAACAAAACAAGCTTACAATGCTTCCTTATGTGAAATTTATGGCCTATAAAAGGTTATCCCTATTAATCCTAAATATAAAAAATATTAGCTCCTAAAACCTTCTAACTATTATAGAAGACCAATAAATTTACCATTTGACACACACAAATTGGAGAGATCTAGTCATTTTTTGCTTACCACCTATCTACTATTGTGCAATTTGAACCAATAAGGGAATCCCACTTGGTTTTATGTGTTTTTCTATTTAAACTCATATAATATTTTTTAACCCATAAGAGTACCACATTATCATCCATCAACACTGCCAAGCATCATAACATGAGAAAACTATCCACAAGAATTTTAACCCATGCCTCCTAAGAAATGGGTGCACTAGGCTAGCTAGGATAGCTGAGATTATATGTCCTCCTTTACGACTTCTAATGGATTCACTACTATATGAAAGGTTATGGGTGTCATTATTTCTTTCACTTTAGTTTGTCAATTTGGGGTGGCATCCAATGGCTATATACACTAAGTACTATAAGAGATATTCTTAGTGTGTGATTTATAAGTTCTTTATAAAAGAAACATGCAAAAATCAAATCATTGTACAAATAAAATCACATGCATAAATTAATTGTTTCTACAAGGAAATAATAAAATATAATAATAACTACTCTACCATAGAATTTAGCCAGCATTTATTTCCTATCATACATCTAATAATACTAAATTATTAATGCTAATAATTGCTTAGGAAAAGCATATGAAACATAACACTAATAGTTGCATAGGTAAAATATAGGAAAACATAGAAACTTAAAATAATGATATAATGAAGAATAAATAACTAGGCATGTAGAAACATAAACAAAAACTCTTCTACCAGCTCTATAGAGTGGACCCTCGCTCCTCACCTAGTAAGAAGGGATATTAGCTTAGAATCATTTAATTAATCACTCAAACATAAAAAGAAGAAATCATACTCTTATTGTAGTCACAACAACTTTAACATTATAGTCTTCAAAAACTATAATCAATCATCTCTTACATTAATAAAACCCTCTAACTTTCATCAAGCACAAGTATTTATAAACACTAGTTTCTATTTGTTGGGCAACACCTATCAACAGTAGGGTTGCCATTCTAGGAAATAGAATGCTAAAATTACTAAGCTTGCAATAGCTTGTCTAAAATTATCCTACCACATGCAACCATTTAGAAGTGTTTTGATCCAATGCTAACCATCATTGTTCACCAGTTAGTTCCTAGAAAGTGACAACAATATAGGCATATAATGATATATTTTACAATGGTGTAGGGAAAATTATGTATAATACTTGCTAACAATGGTTCTATCCTTGGTAATCACTAAATCAATTACCTGCAAGGGTGTTTGCTAGCATGTCGATAATTTCTATGTAATTTTCCACCAATAAATAAATTAAAATTATCTACGTTGAACCATTTTTCTTTCTAATATATGTGTGATAGATGTCAACACATTCAACTCTATTTACTTTATTTAACTCTATACACTTTTCTTAGCCTTTAAATTGAATGACTATGCTCATCATATTCCTCATTAAAGCACAAAAATATGCTCTAGAATATGCCCAAAAACTTACAGTTTGAAATGCTACAATACAATTTTAGATTATTAGTCAAAACCAACCTCAAAAGTACACAAAAACCATTCTAATCAACATAATAATGTAATTCCTATTTTTTTCTCCGTTTTCTTGAAATATTATGATAAATTACATTAATTTCCATGGTTAGGACATCCACATTTACCAAAAAAAAATGCAAAAAGGAACCTGTAATACCATAAATATGAGGTAATCCTAGGCCTCATCATTCCCCTTGATGAGAAACTATATGTCCTCATGCAACATATTTCTCTAAATATGCACTTAGGTCCTATTATTTTTCCATATTAGGTGTAAGTATTTTTTCCCTCCCATGGAATCCCTTACACTTCTTAATGTCACACAACAATTCTAAGAATTACCCTTAATTTGATGGAGTATTAATGTGATATCAAGGAATTGGATTGATTAGAAGTGGTGGCTTAAACTACATGCCTATCCATATCAAATAAAGAGTTTATATGGTGGAAATGATTGCTATGGCATGGTTATGGGACCAATTAGATAGGTAGTTCTTCCCAACTCTAGTTGTAGGGAGCTTTGGCTCTGCTTAAGTGTGAATCACAAAACTCATGGAACACTTGAGTGAATTACCTCAGGTTGGATCCATAGTGATTCTTGATTTTTTGAATACCCATCAACATGATTTTTTTAGAAATAACTATAAATATATTAGAAAATTCAAACCTAACTAGAAATCCCAGTTTAAATTCCCTTATGACATACTCTCAAGTTTTGTCTTATTGATTGATCTAATTTTGTGGATTGGATACAAAAGTCCACATCTAAACATCCTCAACATAAATTTTGGAGGATAAATATGATTTATTATAATAGTGTGTACTTGTGGATAAAAATTCATACAATAAATTTTTCTATTCTAAGATGTTGTAATGATATGCATCCAAGAAATCCTAAGGTGTCTCTAGGGTGATACCCAACCTAGAATACAACCTTATTAACTTCCAACCATAGAAAAAAGCTATATATTATTGTTGGCCACCTACATTTCAACATCTATTCTACAATATTATTGACTTCTTCAAATTTATATTTTAACAAAATCAGTTCCTCATTCAAAGCCCTATTCTCATCCTCCAATTCATTGAGGGCTTGTTCCCTCTATCCTAAACCAAAAACTTCTTCACTCGTCAATCAATGCTAGAATTGTGAGCATCAAATGTGACCATGTGGGGTGAGGAGATGTCCATAGACCTAAATCTTACCAATTGTTTGGTCTACACATCTTAGTCCTTATGTGTAGGTATACCCTTGTGTAGCACCCTAAAATTGGCATAGTTAAACCCTCAGTAAAAATATAAAAATTTGAATTTTAACCTTGAAACTGCCCGTTAACCACTCCTTTCATTTTTCATGCCATTTTTAGGAGTTGTTTTTACCGTTGGATGATATCATCGCCAATCGGATGAAATCATCCTAGATCGGACGAATTCATCTGTAAATAGAACATCTAGATGATTTCATCCCAAAACTAAATTTTCATAATTAGCTTCTATTTCAATAGCCTCTCCAACTTGGGCAGAAGTGTTTCTACACAGTTGGATATTCCTCCATTGGAGATCTCCCAGATTGGGATGATCCCCAACCTCCTAACCTCCCCCTAATCCTATATAAACTAATATTTTCTTAGTTTATCCCCCTGTCTCTCCTCCTGACTCTCTCCCTGGTTGATTTTCTCTGCATTTTAGCTTTGTTGTGTTAAGACGTCCTATCTACCATTGTTTGCACTCATAGTTTTAAGTTTTCATTACAGGTTTTCACTATGCTTCAACTGGAGGAAGCTCGGATCGTCGCAGGCGATTCCACACGATTTTGGATGATCCTATCACAGATCGATGATGATCTCATACGATTGGAGGTGATCTCGACTGCAGTTCAGATTGGGGGCAATCAGAGCCTTGAGTTTGCATTTCTCATCTTCCTTATTTTATTATGCATTAGCTTGATTATTTTCATTCTGCATCTTGGAGTTCACCTCATTTAGCATAAATGCATGATAAAGTTAAAATAAGTTATTAAAACAATGCATTTCCTTTAATCTGCTATCTAGATTTATCAGTTAAGAATTTATACTATTATTTCTATCATTTTGCATTATTCTTGCATTAGCATTTTTGGTTTTTGGTGTTTGTTTTTGTGATTGCAGGTTTCTAACGAATTCATTTGACGAATTCATCAGATCGACGATGATCTTGTCTGATTTCAAATGATCGAATGTGATATGGGATGATTCTGTATAATTGCAGATGATCTTGTCATATTCGTGATGATCTAGACTCCTACAAGCTTCAGAATATTCATCAGACATCCATAATTAGGTGCATTCTTTTTAATTTAACATATTCCTGGTATTTAGAATTCATTCATGCTCTTTGTATTCATATAAATCGGCATTTTCATATAGAATAGCTTAGATTCATTTTGGACAACCTAGGAATATGAATGATTGAGTATAAAATGAACACATCAAACCCATTCTCAACCTAAGCATGGAAAATGCCACTCAAATTTTCTTGGTGAACCCCACCATCCATCGAAAATTCACCCTTATACCCATCCCCTGAGAGGTGCGACCTTTAAAGGGCCTCTCAGTCTGAGGTATTGTCCCATACTTCTCGCATCCCCATTTCGGGCACGGATCCTATAGCCTGAAGGTAAAGGCATGAAAATTTTGGGTCAGTACATTTTGGTGAACTCGACATGAAACTAAAAGCCTTTTGAAAAATAAAATAAAAATTATTATTAAGTAACATCTAGAATCATTAGACAAACAATTAAAGTTGCATGTCATATTTAGATGGTAGATTATAATAGAAGACGAGCTGCCACCATAAATGTTGAAAATCAATTAACGACCATAGAGATTACGTCTATGCTTAGAGTACCTCAAACAAATAGAGTCCAACCTTTATGGGACGAACTTGATAGGAGATTAGATATTATTTCATCTAGATCAACCGAACTTAGGCAAATTAAGAGGTTTGTCCTAGATAGAATCCTGGATACTGATCAGGTGACTTTGTACCATGAAATTCAGAGAGCTTGCCATAGGTGGTTAGCAGATAAAAGAGCACTTGTGTCTTCAGAATTGTACACCTTTGAGGAATAACTTGAGAACACAGTTGTAGTACATAAGTTTCTATCTCGTATACAGGATCAAGAAGTCGTTCTTATGGGTAGAAATATATGGAATAGAGTTCCTAGAGCTGTGTTATATCGAGAGTATTTCCATGAACTTTATTTCTATGGGTCAGAGTTTGAAACAGATCATATTACTATAGCACACTTTGTCAAATTCTTGAAAAACCATTTCCAATTTGAAGAGAAGCATTTCATGACTCCTGATGAACTTGATCCTATTAACGATATCCATAAAATATTTATAGAAAACTAAGTCATTATTTTTACTATTGTTATTCTTTTTGCAACTAGAATGCTATTTGTTATCTTTATAATAATATTATAAAACAAAAAAAAAAACAAAAATCAAAACATTTCCTTTTTAAGTACTATAGTAGGTATATAGTTAAAATATATACCTCTCAACCCTATCACATATATATATACAAGTATATATATTTGCTAAAATCTAAGTTTAAGCATAATGCCTAGACTTAGGAATGGAAAACAGACTGAAGAAGAAGAAGATTGGTTAGGAAAACCATTAAATAACATAGATGTCCTTCCTGAAGATCAAATTCTAGAAGAAGGAACCCTAGACCAGCAAGAAGAAGAGCTTGCTATAGGAAATGAATAGGAAGAAAATGTTAGAGAGGAAGGATCCTCATCCCCTAAAATGTCTCCGGGAGGAGCTGTCACTTTTGAAAACATGGAGCAATTTTGGAATTTCATTAATACTAATATTGGTGTTCTTAATAAAGTAGTCCATATGGAAAAGGATCGAATTAGTGACACTCAAGCAACCCTAGAATACGTATTTCACACATGCACTAATCCCTTGTCCTTTATTGATCAAGAGAGTGATCAAGCTTGACCATCCAATTTGGATATGGCTGCTATAATCTAGAACATGCAACAACAACAGGTTACCCAACCATCTAAAGTACCTGTTAGCAAGCCTAGGGTTATTCCCACACAAAAGAAACCATCATTTACTGCTCTATTTCGCCAAGTTATTGATCAACATACTTCAAATCAACAAAATCCCAAAACAAAACCAAACACCAATTACCAACAATCTGGGATACAACATAATACTACTAAAACTCTCCTTCATAATGCTCTTCCTACCAACACTTTGCATAATAGCAATATAGTGTCTAATAATTATGTCACACCATCATACACTCACAAATCCCATACTTATGTCCCATCGAACCAATATGGTGGACAAACTAGTAATATTGAAGCCATGGTGAAACAGTTAGTTTCCTGCATGGATAAGATAGATCCCTACCGTCCCTCGTATAATTATCGAGAGATGTGTAGTCAGCCTTTAGATCCTATAGTCGTAGCACAGCCGTATCCTAAACATTTTCCTATTCCTATCCTGCCCATATATAAAGGAACAGAAGATCCTATAAAGCATATTTGTATGTTTAGGATAGCATGTCATGATATATCACATGATGACTTATTATTGCTAAAAATGTTTCCGAAAAGCTTAGGAGGAATGGCATTAGTGTGGTATTATCAATTACCCACTAATTCTTTGAGGAATTTCGAAGAAATAGCCAAGTATTTTGTTCATCAATTTAGTGCCTACATCGAAAGGCATGTGACCATTAAAGACTTGTACAATTTAAAACAAGACAAAGATGAATGTTTTGCTGATTTCCTAGCTAGGTGGAGATAGTTGATAGGAAAATTGCACTTTGTGTTACCTTATAGGGAGATTTTGGACATATTTATTAATAATTTGCAAGAGCAACTATCTTACGAATTATCAACTGCTACCTTTACCACCTTCGATCAGGTTATAGACTTATCCAGACGAGTGGAAGATGCTCTCATTAGGAGAGGTCAACTTAAAAAGAAAGATGATGAGAAAACATCCAGAAATCAATATAAGAATAAACAATTTGTGGGTGATGGAGTCACTGATAGTATAAATATTGGTACTGTTAATGTTACGAAGACAACAGAGAATTTTATATTGAAACCTCTTGATAATCCTCCTCGAGAATTTACTAGGTTAAATAAACCTTTATCAACCATCCTACTGTAATTATTACAACGAGGTTTGATTCAATTACCAAATATCTAGGAACCTGATCCAACTATACCCGGATACAAAGTTGATTTACACTGTGACTTCCATAGAGGACCTGGACACACTACCAACTCTTATAAAATATTAAAACATAAAATACAGGACTTAATTGATAACAATGAAATGGAGGTACAAGCATTTCAACCTAAGAAAAATCCTCCTAAAATGCTCAAAAGAACATCCCAAAAAACCAGAATCAAAATGCCAATCAGACATTGGACATATTTCAACATCCTTTACCAAAAAATGGTAAGGAAGTGGCTAATCAAATTGAACATCATAATGTTCCCCCTCATGCCCGATATGTAGGGACTATTAGTGGGAATTTACCTATTCATGATTTGGAAATATTTGACACAACCTTATCCGTGGTTATGACCAGGCATCTACATAATATTTGGACACCTGAGATTAGTGATATAGAATACGAGACTGAGAGTGATATGGAAATCACATCAAATCAATAGAATAGCTCTGAAGATGAATCAGATCCTATTCTTCCTATCACAAGTTCTATGGTTCCAAAAGAACCATTCCCAAGAAGAGTCACTACTAAACCATCCTCTCACTAATTACTTTCTAATGAGCAAGCCATAAATGCTATACCGAGACCCATTCATCATCCGTAGAATAATATTGTGGGTACCATCGGATCTGTTACTAGACAACAGACTCAAAACTCTCAACAAGGTCAAATGCAGAATGATGGATCAACTCCATTTGTTTTGAAAGTTCCTAATAAATGGAATCAGGCACCTAATTTTCAACCTAAACCTCCTTACAATATTAATGAACAAATATCAAATATTACAGCTAGAATTTCTCTTTTGGACCTTTTAATATCTTCTCCTACACATAGAGATGAATTAATGCTCACATTAAGCTAGATGATGGTACCACAAGACATTCAACCTGAAGCCATGGCCAATACTATAATAACTCGTGAAGTTGATTGTATTGAATTTTGGGATAGAGACATACCGCAACATAGTTTACATAAGGATAACCCTTATATATTACTGCATTAATTGGAGATGTAGCAGTTAAACGAGTCTTGATTGATAATGGTTCATCTTTAAACATCTGCACTTTTGACTTCTACCAAATATTTGGGTTTAGAAGTGAGGAAATGAAAAGAACTAATATGATCATAAAATATTTCAATGACGAAACACAAGAAACGTGTGGAGTTATTACCATTCCATTGTAGGTTGGTCCGAGAACCTTGGATATGACCGTGTTTATTGTACATTGCCCTGCATCATACAATATACTCTTGGGTCACCCTTGTATCAATGCGATGCAAGCCGTTCCCTCAAATTTACATCAATGTGTTAAATTCAAATTTAAGAATCAGTTGGTTACCATTCATGGTGATCCTAGACCCTTTGATATGTGTGATTTGGCAGAACCTGTTGGAGTTCAATTTTTCCCTGCTCTATCATCCACACATCCTAATTTTCATTACCCATATAAACATGTGAAACACACATCCATAACACCATCTACTTATTCTCCATCAATTCCACCCCTACATACAACTCAACCATCCTCTAAACAAACCACATTAGGACCTCAGAAAGATCCTAATCCCACAACCAATACCTCTTGTTCTACTCCTATAACTTCTATACCTATAATAGACCCATCTATTGACACCTCTACAACATCTACATCCAAAAAAGGCGTAGTTTCTACATCAGAAGACGTAGGAAATGTTCCTTCTACCTCTTATGCTCTTACTGACGAGCTCTTACCCAATTTATCTAAAATTCTTATATCAAAGAAAATAAATGCTTCTATGCAAAATTCCCTTATTTTAAATAATTTGCCACCATCTCCTCATACCTTGGGCCTCCCACAACCTATGGGAAGTATTTACCAAGTCAAGAGCTATGCTTTTATTTATAAGGGATATGACTGGGGTAGAATACCCAAAAACATCAAGACTCATTATGATGGATATGCTTGATGTTATTTTACTAATGAGTATATTAAAGCCAAATATATAATGCTTAAATTGGGATATAAAGGGAAAGGTTTGGGACCTTTCCAAAATGGTATGAAAGAACCTTTTGAGGTAGAACCGTGGCCCGCCCGATGTGGTGTGGGCCTATTTCCTAGTAAAGGTCAGCCCTTCCTATTTGAGGATGATGACCATCTCATATGTTACCAAGATTATTTGGATGAACATGATGCTTTGCGTTTAACGGATAAGCCATTTACATGTAATATGCTATCTATATCTTACCCTGAGATGATCGCTGAATCCGACGATGATTTGGAGGGAGATATCTTCCATGATATATCTATTGAGAAATTATTACATAATGAATTTTATTTTGATGGCTCTATACCTAGTATAGCCCAGCTTGATGCCACGACTCCTCAAGATGAATTATCCAAGCTAACCTTGGAAGAATTACAAGAATTGGGCGTTTCACCCGCCCCACCTAATTTTGAGAAATATCTACACATGGAAGTAGAAAATGTCATAAAAACTAACATTGGAACCGAGGATAATCCTCACATAATCAACATTGTATCAGAATTGAGTCAAGAAAAATAGGATAAATACATTGTATTTCTTAAAGAATATGAAGATGTCTTTGCTTGGACATATGAAGATATGACAGTTTTAGACCCTTCTGTAGTTATGCATCACCTAGTAGTCCATCCGGATGCTAAAATTGTTAAACATAAACTTAGAAAAATGCATCCTAAAGTGGCCTTACTAGTCAAAGGGGAGTTAGAAAAAATCCTGAATGTTATTTTTATACAAGCCATTGATTATGCTGAATGGATCTCAAATGTAGTTCCAGTAACTAAGAAAGAAGCTACCAAAGTTAGGGTATGCAAATACTTTAGAGATATTAATGTTGCATGCCCTAAAGATGATTTTCCTCTTCCAAATATGGATTATATCATTGATTTTACTGCTGGGAGTGGAATGATATCCTTAATTGATGGATTTTCTGGTTATAATAAGATCAGGATAGCTCCTGAATATCAGGCTAAAACAACCTTTATTACCCCTTGGGGGACCTTTTGTTGGAAAGTGATTCCATTTGGTTTGAAGAATGTAGGTGCAACATATCAACAAGCCATGACTTATATATTTCATGATATGATGCATGATATACTACACAATTATGTAGATGACATTACAGCTTGTTATACTGAAGAAGATGACCATTTATATGACTTTGAGAAAAGTATTTGATCGATTAAGGGAATATCTTATCCGATTGAATCCAACCAAATGTATATTCGAAGTTAAGTCCGATAAATTATTGGGGGTTATAGTTTATTTACGTGGCATCAAAATTGACCCTCTCAAGATTACGGCTATCACTGATATGCCTGTGCCCACAAATATATCAAAATTATGAAGTTTACAAGGTAAGCTTCAAGCTATCCGTCGCTTCATCGATAAGCTGGCGGATAAAAGTGGACCCTTTCTTAAGCTTCTTAAGAAGGATGTATCTTTCCATTAGGACAATGAATGTCAGGAAGCATTTGAACTCCTCAAACAATATCTTCTTAACCTACCTGTGCTTTCGCCGCCTAGACCTGATCACCCATTTATCTTGTATATTTTTGCTTCAAATTTTGCCTTAGGAGCTATGTTAGCTCAACTTGATGATGCAAAGAGAGAGCGTGCCAATTATTACATTAGTAGAACATTAATCAGTTATGAAACCTGCTACATAGCATTAGAAAAGTTATGTCTAGCGGTCATATTTTCTACACAGAAACTATGCCACTATATGCTCAGTCAAAAAACATATGTTATTGCTAAATCCTATCCTTTGCAGTATCTTATGAGTTGACCTTATTTATTTGGTCGCACAACAAAGTGGTTTCTTGCTCTAAGCGAGTTTGAAATCACATTTATAGGACAAAATTTTGTTAAGGGTCAAATCATAGCAGATCAATTAGCTGCTGCACCCTTAGAGTCTACCCATCCCCTCATCATTGAGTTTCCTAATGAATGCCTTAAACTAGAGGCAGACCATCCAAAGCAATGGTACCTATACTTTGATGAAGCCTGATGCATGAGTGGGGCTAGTGTAGGTATTATTATAATATCTCCACATAAACATCTTATACCTCTATCCTTTAAATTAGTGTTTGCTTGTACTAATAATACTGTTGAATATGAAGCTCTAATCCTTGGCTTACGAGTTGCCTTGGCACTGAAAATAAAAAATCTATTAGTTTTCGATGATTCTCAACTTGTTATAAATCAAATTAATGATTTTTATCAGACCAAAGATGATAAATTGTGTCCATATAAAGCATATGTATTACAATTAATATCTTTATTTAATCAAGTTACCTTCGAAGCTATTCCTAGAACTAATAATCATGCGGCTGACGCTATGGCTACAACTGCATCTCTTTTACCCTTGGAGTTGATGAATATGCTACCATCATTATTTGTCGACTCCAGGAACCCGCTTCAAATAAATCATGCTTAGAACCTTTGGATGTGTTTCTAATCAACGAAAATACTCCTAAACTTTGGTACACTGATATATTCAATTTTCTTGAAAATGGGACCTTCCCTGAAGGTTTTAATAGAAACCAGCACCGGTTATTACATAGACAAGCAAGTCTCTTCGTAATAATTGGCAATACGTTATATAGGAGATCTTTTGAAGGTATCCTACTAAGATGTTTGAATCTAGAAGAGTCTAGATCAGCTTTGAGTGAAGCCCACGATGGATCTTGTGGTGGACACTTTAGTGGTAGCACCAAAAATAGTCAAAATTCAAATTAAAAATCACACAAATCAAATTAAAAACATAATATGTCAGTTTTAGATCCTTACCCACAACCCACGTTGGACCTCTGTCGATATGTGTGTCGTTTCCACCATTTTGCCTATAGAGCTCTGAAATAGCAAAAATTGAACAGTAACAATGAATTAGGGTTTTACCCTATTTTTTTAAAATTTTATTTAAAAACAACTTTTTTAAATTTTTATTTTCCGTTATTTTACCTCAAATGTTTGATTTGGGTAAAAACACAGAGGGGCACCATAGCAAGCAGTTGTATGATTTGACCTAGAATCGTCGTCTAAAAAAATGGAATAAATTTTTGCTTTCTTGTAAAGCGAGAAGAAATTGTCTTTAACGCATTTTCTTCAAAAAATTCACTAAAGAGGGGGCAAAATGTAGCACCCTAAAATTGGCACAGTTAAACCCTTAGTAAAAAGATAAAAATTTGAATTTTAATCCCAAAACCGCCCGTTAACCGCTCCCCCTATTTTTCATGCCATTTTTAGTTGTTTTGACCTTTGGATGTTATCGTCGCTGATCAAACGAAATAATCCTAGATAGATGAATTCATCTAGAATAGAACGTACAGATGATTTCATCCCAAAATCGAATTTTCATAATTAGCTTTTGTTTCAACAGCCTCTCCAACTTGGGCAAAAGTGTGTCTATGAAGTTGGAGATTCCTCCGTTGGAGATCTCCCAGATTGGGATGATCCCCAACCTCCTAACCTCCCCCTAATCCTATATAAACTGATATTTTCTCAGTTTATCACCCTGGATCTTCTCCTGACTCTGTACCTGGTTGATTTTCTCTGCCTTTTAGCTTTGTTGTGTTAAGACGTCCTATCTACCATTGTTTGCACTCGTAGTTTTAAGTTTTCATTGCAGGTTTTCACTGTGCTTCAACTGGAGGAAGCTTGAATTGTCGCAGGTGATTCCACATGATTTCAGATGATCCTATCGCAGATCGGCCATGATCTTGTACGATTGGAGGTGATCTCAACTACAGTTTAGATTGGGGGCAATCAGAGCCCTAAGTTTGCATTTCTCATCTTCCTTCCTTATTTTATTATGCATTAGCTTGATTATTTTCATTCTGCATCCTGGATTTCACTCATTTAGCATAAATGCATGATAAAGTTAAAATAAGTTGTTAAAATAATGCATTTTATTTAATATTCTATCTAGATTTATCAGTTAAGCATTTATACTATTATTTCTATCATTTTGCATTATTCTTGTAGTAGTATTTTTGGTTTTTGGTATCTGTTTTTGTGATTGTAGGTTTCTAACAAATTCATCTGAAGAATTTGTCAGATCAAAAATGATCTTGTCTGATTTCAGATGATTGATTGTGATCTGGGATGATTCTATACAATTGTAGATGATCCTGTCATATTCGGGATGATCTGGACTCCTACAAGATTTAGAATCTTCATCAGACATCCGAAATCAGGTGCATTCTTTTTCATTTAACATATTCCTGGTATTTAGAATTCATTCATGCTTTCTATATTCATATAAATTGGCATTTTCATATAGAATAGCTTAGATTCATTTTGGCCAACCTAGGAATATGAATTATTGAGTATAAAATGAACACATCAAACCCATTCTCAACCTAGGTGTGGAAACTACCACTCAAATTTTCCTGGTGAACCCCACCATTCATCAAAAAATCACCATTATACCCCTCCCCCGAGAGGAGCGACCTTCAAAGGGCCTCTCAGTCCAAGGTATTGTCCCATCCTCTCCTATCCCCATTTTGGGCATGGATCCTATAGCCTGAAGGTAAGGGCAGGAAAAATTTGGGTCAGTACACCTTGGCCTATGACAACACTTTGTCATTAGCATGCTTTAGACTTTCTTGTTATAACTCTAGCACTATCTCCAACATTATTTTTGGAGCATACCCTAAATACCTCATTCTTCAAATAGTTAATTCTCTTATTTATTTGGATCAACCCTTAAGCCCTGTAGGATAGATTCTACCATAGGATTTCCATGTTCTACAAGAGATGGATTTTCTAGTGCTTCCAATTGCCTCAGTTGCTCCTTGAATTTGGAAAACTCACCCATTAATTTAAAAATTTAGTCCCCTCTATCCTGAAGTATCTTCCTTACCCCTTCCAACTCATTCTACTATTTCTACAATTTAACCTTGGTTCTTCCTCGAGTTAGCATTTTAGACCCTTCAATTTCTCCTCTAGGTGTCACCTCTTCTATGTATGTAAATTCATCAAAAATTTCCACCTCATCTCCACTAGTCCTTTTTACCACTACTCTTTTTTATTTGTCTTTCCTATGCATTATTGTTTTAGGCATAACCTCTAATTGGGTCAATTCTTCCTATGCACTTGATATATTTATCCTACATGTCCTTTGGTGAGGGCTAATAGTTGTAGGGATCCCTATTTTAGTTGTGCACTTAGCTTTCAAAAACACTCATAGCTTGTTGTCAAAAAAAAGCTTTCCATTGGTCCTCCCTATATTTCCATTAGAGGTGTATCGCTCCAAATTTTTCGCATCCTTACCTTCAGGCTATAGGATTCGTGCCCGGAAGGGGGATGGGAAAAGGATGTCGCGGTACCTCGGACTGAGAGGACTTTGCGAAGGTCCCGCCTCTCAAGGGAGGTGTATTTTGATGATTTTTCGATGGATGGTGGGTTCACTAGGAAACATTTAGTGGCAGCTTCCACGCCTAGGTTTGGAATGTGTTTTTATGTGTTTGTTTTTAACTTTAAGCATTCATATCCTAGGTTTGGCCAAATGAGTCTAAATTAATCTATATGAAAATGTTGATTTAATGAATGCAGAGAACAAATTTAAGACAGAAAAATAGAACAATTAAGGAAGAATAAGAAGAATACCTGACCCGGATGTCTGATGGAGATTCTAATGTTTGAAGCAGTCAGGATCGTCTGGAATTCGACAGAATAATCTAAGATCAGACAAGATCGTCTAAGATCTGACGAATTCGTCAGACGAATTTTTTAGAGACCTACAAATAGAAGAATAGATGCAAAATACAAAGAATACTACTGTGCTAACAGGGGGAAACAACAGAAAATGACAGTATGAACACTGGAAAACAATTATGAACAGAAATTCAAACAAATTACGATGTTCTAATGATAAATTCTGATCTTATCATGCAAGTTAAGTTATATGGATGAAATCCAAATGCAAAATAGTAAGCAATAAGGATAAATTAACTAAAATGCAGAGTAAAACAATGAAAGGAATAAAAGAAAGCAAAACCTATGGGCACTGATTGCCCCCAATGCAGATTACAGTCGAAATCATCTGGAAATGATGAAATCGTCTCGAATTATGACAGGATCATCCGATATTTGAACGAGATCGTCTGTAATGATCTGAGCTTGCTCCGACTGAAGATCAATGAGGTCCCTACACGAAAACTTCAAAATAATGGAGGCAAAATAATGTTCTAGGTATTCTAATGCATGCAAAATCAATTTACGAGGAAATTCAGCCAGGGGTTGGGAGGGGAAGATCCTAAGGATTAAATAAGCTTAGGGGAGTAGTTAGGAGGTTGGAGATCATCCCTATTTGGGATATATCCAATGGGGGAGGGTCTCTAATGATGCAGACATGCTTCTACCCAGATTAGAGGTCCGTTGGAATAGAAGCTAACTTTGCAAAATCAGTTTTGCGACAAGATCGTCTGGACGTCCTAGCCCAGACAAAATCGTCAGATCTGGGACGATATCGTCTGATCGACGACGATATCATCAAATGGTCAAAATAACCTCTAAAAATGGCACGAAAAAGGGGGAAATGGATTACCCGACGGTTAACGGGCGGTTTGGGAGGTTAAATTTGAATTTAAATTATTTACTAAGGTGAATGTAATTATGACAATTTCACTGCGCCAATTTTAGGGTGCTACATTTTGCCCCCTCTTTAGTGAATTTTTCAAAGAAAATGCGTTAAAGATGAGTTCTTCTCGATCTATGAGAAAGAAAAAATTATTCCCATTTTTAGGTGACGATTCTTGGTCGAATCGTACGACAGCTGACTATGGTGCCCCCTCCGTGTTTTTACCCAAATCGAATGTTTGAGGTAAAAACGCAAAAAAGCAAAAAAAATTTTTTTGAATAAAATTAAAAAAAATAGGGTAAAACCCTAATTCATTTTCTTGTTCATGTTCTGGTTTGTTAGAGCTCTAAAGCAAAAATGGTGGAAACGACGCACAGATCGACATGGGTCCGGTGCGGTCTACGGGTAAGAGTCTAGACTTAACTAGAATGCTTGAATTTAATTTTACATGCTTTGTAGGTAATTTTTAGATGAATTTTGAGCATCGTGGCCATTTTTGGGCCGTCGACGTCATCGAGACGAAATCGTCCCAATTTCGAAGAAATCGTCTCAATTTCGTCAATTTTGCCCAAGGGCAAAATCGACGAAAGGGGGACGATTTCATCAAATTAGAGATGATTTCGGCTTGCGAAATCGGAGACAATTATGCTCAAATTTTGGGATGATATCATCCAATAGTGGGCAATATCATCAATTGCATAAAATTGAATTTTAACTTGCATTATTAATTACTTGATTTGTTTATTAATGATTGTTTGTTGTTTTGTTGTTTATGTTTGCAGAGAGGTTTGCTAAAGAGCAGGGAATGGAAGTATAGAGGTTTGAGAGATGACTTGGCCGCTCTCACACGAGCGAGTGAGATCGGTGGCACGGAGCCGGCTTGCGGCATGTGGCAGAGATGCCACAGGTGTCCACAGATATGGGGCTACTAACAGCCCTAGCGGAGAGATGGTATCTAGGTTCCTCATGTTTTTGGCTATCGACAGGGGTGATGACTCCCACTCTAGAGGATGTATGAAGGATTATGATAATCCCCATACAAGGACGCTTGATCACTCCTGTGGCCAATCAGGGCCATGCTATGGGACGACTATGTGGTGACCCGAGCTTCGCCCTAGAGAAGGGCAAAGTTAATATCGAGGCACTGCACTAGATTCCTGGGGCATCTAAACTCACACGAGTGCTAGTGGGAGTGGTTGGTGGACTTTTTCTATGCCACCAGAGCGGGTGCAGGGTGCCATGGATGCTGGCAGATGTGATCTGCGACATGCAGGACTACGGGTACAAGTTCTCTTGGGACAGTTTTGTACTATGTCGGTTGTACAGGATCCTATATGGGGTCGTGTACAAGGGCGGCCGATGTCTAGTGATGACATCGCTCCTACAGGTTTGGTGTTGGGAGCACATTACGGTGCGGAGGCCGATAGGGCTTCCTCTGATAGGGGTAGACGAGGAGAGGCCCTGAGTCTTCTACTGGTGGCTCCGGAGAGGGTCACAGCGGCGGATCAACCTCCCTATGTATCGAAGACTATTGGATGACTTAGTCCCAGACCAGATCACCTGAAGGCCATGGAGGGAGCATCCAGGGTGGGTCGAGGACGAACAAGAGTTGGCTCGCGTCAGGCAAGTTTGTTGGCTGTGGATGGAGAGGGGAGAGGTGTAGCTCCACCACTATGACCAAGTTTTGTGATAGTTCGATCTGTAGCAGGGGATCCCATCTCTGAGGGATTATGAGTTTTCTCAGACTGTCTGGGATAATACCATAGTTAGCGGGGTGCCAGACATGCAACGGTTCTGGAGCCAAGACACGGAAAATGCCCCCATCCAGCTAGTGGATGGTGACGACGCAGGGGTAGCCGATGGCTACGATGGCTGGTACATAGGCATCCACCCTCCTCGAATGATGAGGGCACAAGGTTCGATTCATGCAGTTGTGCGTCGGATAGGGAGGCAGTGCCAGGCAACGATGGAGGCGGCCCAGGGTCATGACGGGAGAGAGCCAAGGAGGCCACAGGTACAGGAGAGGCCACGGCAGAGGGAGAGGAGGGAGGTGAGACTCCCATCTCCACAGAGGGAGAGGCCACCATCACCTGATAAGGGCAAGGGCACAGACACAGGAGAAAGTAGCAAGATGGCTACTATCTGAGTGGAGAGAGATCATCTCCAGGCACAGGTGCAGACTCTATAGGATGAGGCTGCACGCCATCGAGCTGAGGTGGCATAGCTGCAGGATGATATTGCACACCTCAGGGCACAGGGCAGAGGGGCGAGCTCTAGGGAGATGACACGGGCTATTGCCCAACTTACATTCTACCAAACATTGTATTATCAGCTGGTGCCAGAGGCGGATAGACTACCCCTACCAGCCAACATTGCAGATCCGATCAGGATCGGGTTGTCGAGGACCACGTCCTAGTCGAGGACTAGGACTACTTAGACTGTGATGGGGCCACCTCATCCACCTCAGGGCGGGGGAGGAGATGAGGCGGAGAGCTCGAGGGGCTCTCGAGGCTAGAGGGCTGCACAGCTTTGTACAAACTGACATTGTATTTTTATTTTTTGTTGATAGAGGATTGAGTATGCCGAGGTACAGATTGTGGCATACCAATCCAGTTTTGATGATGTATATATATTGTTGACATATATATGATATGTTTTTGATCATATGACTTGTGTTATGAATTTTGATGATGCTTTTATGTTGGATTGATTAATTTGAGGATTCATGAAATTATGTCATTTTGAAAATTTATAACTTTGATGTCATGCTATAATATTTTGAATGAAATAATCTGATGTAACAAATTGATTGTTTGTGATGAAATGTGATAAAAAATAAAAGAGAGACTTCTAACAATAATTTCAAAGGACATTGTCGCTAGTATAGACCATTTCATGGAGTCACTACTCACTCGGTCGTCAAGCTAGTCCCATTTATAGAAATATTTTTAAAAGTAAAAGAGTGCTTAAGAGGCTGTCTTAAGACTTTGGTGCAATGATGCAAATGATGATGATGATGATGATGGTTGGTTTTCAGATTTTCATGAAAATAGTATGCATGAAATAATGTTTAAAATGATTTTTGCTAGGCATAAATTCCTAAGTGTGAGAAAATTTTGGATAATTCGTTAGGAATTATACCATCATTGCAAAATTGAAGGTTAACATAATGACATGAAATAATGAAAATGTGTTTGCTTTTTAAAAGCATAATTTGTGTAACATAATGAATTAAGTCATATGTTTTTCATGATTTTTAATAAATGGGGAATAAAAATTGTTACAATGGTTTGCGCTAGGCATAGAATATGTAGGTATAGACTTATACCATCATCGTGAAAATCCAAAAAAGATAGTTTTATTGCATGGTTGATTTTTGATAAATAGAAAATATGAAAATGAGGGCTTGCGCTAGGCATAAAATTCCAATTTTGGTTTTGCAACTATACCATCGTCGCGAAAGTCAACCAGATATATATGTTTTGAATGTATATTTTGAAAGAAATTTTTTTTTTTTCTATTATGGTAAACAACTGTACTTGATTTATTTTTGTTGTCTTTATGGTAAACAACTGTACTTGATTTATTCCAAACAAGTTGCAAAAATAATATTTCAAAGTATTTTGAGGACAAAATTTAGATTTATAAGGAATCCCATGTGCATATGTGAATTCATTTCCGATCTTGATTTATCATAATGATACACAAAATCTCTCAAATACAAATGTGTGTGCAATTGCTTTGTGCATTTACCGGTTTTGAGCAAGATACTATGATACAAGTGATTTGAAGAAACCAAATAAGTGTTCATTAACCATGATGTAGATGCATATAACCATACTAGACTACTATGTAGGTCGGATTATCAAGAGCTAGCTAATCCATAAGCGAGACATAGGTCTGTACAAAAGAAGGTCGCTAATGTGACGGACATATCACCATGCTAGGAGTTACCCAAGGCCAAGCGGGTTGGGCACAAACCACTTGTTATGGGGCTTACCTCACGGTTTTCGAATAATTGAGAATTCCAGGGATTCAGGCTCATCAACCCTTCTTTTCTTTTCAAAGGGTAGGGAAAGGGATTTTATTGCTTTCTTGCTTTCTGCTTTCTTTTGCTTTTCTTTTGAACTTTGCTTCTTTTTCTTTTTGTATTATTATTATTATTATTTTTGCTTGATTTTTTGAGATAGTGCTTGAAATATTGCTGTAATGATATAAAATAACATTTTTCTTTTCTCTTTTTTTTTTTTTTGAACTTTTCTTTTCTTTTTCTTTTCTAGGGATACTTGCTCGGATTAGCTGTAGAGCAAGGGATTTTTATTCTGG
The DNA here is from genome assembly GCA_028583015.1 of Wollemia nobilis. Taxonomy (NCBI): domain Eukaryota; kingdom Viridiplantae; phylum Streptophyta; class Pinopsida; order Araucariales; family Araucariaceae; genus Wollemia; species Wollemia nobilis. Next base: position 2,989,182 of record JAQPPZ010003172.1, on the reverse strand, counting down.
GTAGGGGTGAGCTTGTCCTTTTGCTAATTCTCAAATATTCTAGACCATGTGCATGATAGGATAGCAGGGGAAACTTTTCGCTCAAGAAATCACATCTACTATGTAGAAAAACATGGAAATTACAAATATAATCATTTTATTGTGAAAAGATGTGCTTGGTTTAAGTAAATAACAAGATCAATTCTCTATGCTCAAACTTTATTTAATTGAATTTTGTGGACTTTGATATAAGAGAGATTAGTAATCATGCCAGATAAAATCTAGATACTTATTTTTGTGAGTGTGCAAGTGAGGGATTCCGAATAAATGCTAATTTATCAAAAATAATTTGAAACATATAACTGCAACATTTGTAAGAAAATATATATAAATGATTTTTGAGAAGTTTTGTGAATGTTGACTCTCGCTTTCTTCTTTATATTGTTTTGGTTTCGAAAGAGTCAAAAATATTGTTGTTTTATATGATTTTTATATTTTTATCATTATTTTGATTTTTGGTTTTATTTTTGTTTTTGAGAAAAAAAATTTAACAAGTGCCATAAATAAATGCAACAAATAGTTTTGAAGATTTTTTTGATGATTATGAATGTTTTTGATGTTTTTTTTTTTTTTTTTTGAATTTATAAATTTGAAAGAAATACAAGATAGTGATTTTGACCAAATATATACATGGATGAAATGACCAAATTTATGCATAGTAATGTTTAAGATGCAAAATATTCATGGGTTCTTTAAGTTCTTTACCATCTAAGGTAGATAATTTGTATGCTTCTGATTCAAATTTAGCAGTAATAATGTATGGTCCAAGCCAGTTGGGCTCAAATTTACCTTTAAGGTCCTTAGTTGCATTTGTATTTTTTTGATTTTCTTTTAAAACAAGGTCGCCGATCTCAAAGGATCGATGACGAACTTTCTTAGCATATGATATTTTAAGCTTGTTTTGGTAAGCACGGAGATGCTCCAAAGCATTGATGCATTTTTCATCTAGGAGTTCTAGCTGACTGAGTCTGCCAGCTCGATATTCATCTCCTACTTCGGTATCTTGAAGTAGTAGAGCCAAAGAAGGAACTTCCAAATCAAAGGAAAAACTGCTTCAGCACCATAAACCAAAACAAATGGTGAAGTTCCCGTGGGGGTTTGAACACTAGTTCGATAGGCCCACAAGGCTGGGTATAATTGAATGTGTCAGTCATGGCCAGTTTTATTGACCAATATTTTGAGAATTTTGATTAAGGTTTTGTTAGATGCTTATGCTTGACCATTACCTTGAGGATAATAGGGAGTGGACCAGCGATGTTGAATCTTATATTTTTGGCATAATTTTTTAACATATTTATTTTTTAAACAAGTTCCATTGTCGGAGATGAGATTTGCGAGGAATTCCGAACCTACAAATGATTTGATTAAAAATAAATTTAGAGACTTGTGTGCCAGTGCAGGAAGCTAAAGGCATAGCTTTGACCCACTTCGTGAAATACTGAGTGGCGGTTATGATGAACTTGTGTCCATCAGATGACACAGGATTGATTTTGCCAATAATATCTAAACCCCATTTGGAAAAGGGCCAAGAAGATGAAATAGCCTGCAGCTCTTGGGCAGGTGCATGGACAAGGTCAGCATGTTTCTGGAACTTATCACAATGGCGCACATACTCATGTGCATTCGTTTCTATGGTAGGCCAAAAGTATCCTATCCGAAGGAGCTTTTTAGCAATGACACTACCACTAAAGTGTCCTCCACAAGATCCATCGTGGGCTTCACTCAAGGCTGATTTAGACTCGTCTAAGTTTAAACATCTTAATAGGATACCTTCAAAAGATATCCTATATAAATTATTGCCAATTATTACAAAGCGACTTGCTCGTCGACGTAATAACCGACGTTGGTTTCTATTAGAATTGGCAGGGAAAGTCCCATTTTGGAGAAAATCAAATATATCTATATACCAAGGTTTAGGAGTAGTTTCATTGATTAGAAACACATCCAAAGGCTCTAAGCATGACTTATTTAAAGCGGGTTCCTGGAGTCGATGAATAATGATAGTGGCATATTCGTCATCTAACTCCAAGGGTAGGAGAGATGCAGCTGCGGCCATAGCATCAGTTGCACGGTTGCTAGTTCGAGGAATAGCTTCCAAGGTAACTTGATCAAATAGAGACATTAATTGTAAAACATAGGCCTTATATGGGTGTAGTTTATCATATCTGGTTTGATAAAATTCATTAATTTGGTTTATAACCAGTTGGGAATCACCAAAAACTAAAATGTGTTTAATTTTGAGCGCTAAGGCAGCTCGTAATCCAAGGATTAGAGCTTCATACTCAGCAGTATTGTTGGTGCAAGCAAATGTCAATTTGAAGGACAGAGGAATAAGATGTTTTTGTGGGGATATTAAAATAATACCCACTCTGACCCCACTCATGCATCGGTCTTCGTCAAAGTATAAGGACCATTGTTCAATATGGTCTGCCTCTAATTGAAGGCATTCATATGGAAACTCGATGATAAGGGGATGAGTAGATTCTAAGGGTGCAGCAGCTAATTGATCTGCTATGATTTGACCCTTAATAGACTTCTATCCTATGAATGTGAGATCAAAATCGCTTAGAGCAAGAAGCCACTTGGTTGTGCGACCCGATAAATAAGGTCGACTCATGAGATACCTCAAGGGATCGCATTTAGCAATGACATAAGTTTTTTGACTAAGCATATAGTGTCATAATTTTTGCGTAGCAAACACGACTGCTAGACATAGTTTTTCTAATGTTGTGTAGTGGGTTTCATAACTGATGAAAGTTTGGCTAATGTAATAATTAGCATGTTCTCACTTTTCATCATCAAGTTAAGCTAACATAGCTCCTAAGGCAGAATTTGAAGCTGAAATATATAGGAGGAATGGGCAATCAGGTTTAGGTGGTGAAAGCACAGGTGGATTAAGGAGGTATTGTTTGAGAAGGTCAAAAGCTTCTCTACATTCTGTGTCCCATTTAAAAGGGACATCCTTTTTAAGGAGTTTAAGAAAGGGACTAGTTTTGTCCGCCAGCTTATCAATGAAGCGACGAATAGCTTGAAGCTTACCTTGTAAACTTCGTAACTCAGATATATTAGTAGGTGCGAGCATATCAGTGATGGCCGCAATCTTGAGAGGGTCGATTTCAATACCACGTAAAGAAACTAAAACCCCCAACAATTTACCGGACTTAACTCCGAATATACATTTTGCTGGATTTAATCGAATAAGATATTCTCGTAATCGATTAAAAACTTTTCTTAAATCATCTAAATGATTATCGTCAATAATAGAGCGAGCTATAATATCATCTACATAATCATGTAGGATATCACGCATCATATCATGAAAAATATAGGTCATAGCTCGTTGGTAAGTTGCACCTACGTTCTTTAAGCCAAATGGCATCACTTTCCAGCAAAAGGTACCCCAGGGGGTAATAAAGGCTATTTTAGCCTGATCTTCGAGAGCTATCCTGATCCGATTATAATCGGAGAATCCATCCATTAAGGACATCATCCCACTCTCGACAATAAATTCAATGATTTGATCCATGTTTGGAAGAGGAAATTCATCTTTAGGGCATGCGACGTTAATATCTCTAAAATCTGTGCAAACCCTAACTTTGGTAGCTTCTTTCTTGGTGATTGGAACTACATTTGAGATCCATTTCGCATAATCAATAGCTTGTATAAAGATAACATTCAAGAGTTTTTCTAACTCCCCTTTGACTAGCAGAGCCACTTTGGGATGCATTTTTCTAAGTTTTTGTTTAACAGGTTTAGCATCCGGATGGACCACTAGATGATGCATGACTACAGAAGGGTATAGACCTGGCATATCTTCATATGTCCAAGCGAAGACATCTTCATACTCTTTAAGAAATGCAATGTATTGTTCTTGTTTTTCTTGACTTAATTTTGATCCAATATTGATTATGTGAGGATTATCCTTAGTTCCAATGTTAATTTTAATAACGTTTTCTACCTCCATGTGTAGATCTCTTTCAAAATTAGGTGGGGCGGGTGAAACGCCCAATTCTTGTAATTCTTGTAAGGTTAATTTAGATAATTCATTTTGAGGATTAGTGGCCTCAAGTTGGGCTATAGTTGGTATAGAACCATCAAAATAAAATCCATTGTGTAACATCTCTTCAATAGAGACATCATGGAAGATATCTCCTTCCAAATCTTCATCGGGGTCAACAATCATTTCAGGGTAAGCTATGGATAGCATGTTGCATGAAAATGACTGATTTTTAAGAGGCAAATCAACATGCCTATCCAAATAATCTTGATAACATATGACATGATCATCATCATCAAAAGGAAAGGTTTGACCCTTACTAGGAAATAGGCCCACACCACAACGGGCAGGCCATGGTTCTACCTCGAAATGTTCTTTCATGCCATTTTGGAAAGGTCCCAAGCCTTTCCATTTATATCCCATTTTAAGCATCATGGGTTTAGCTTTAATATAATAATTGGTAAAATAACACCGAGCATATCCTTCATGATGAGTTTTGATATGTCGAGGGATTCTTCCCTAGTCATATCCTTTATAAATGAAGGCACAACTCCCGACTTGGTAAGTACTGCCCATAGGTTGTGGGAGGCCCAAAGTACGAGGAGATGGCGGCAATTTATTTAAAAGAATTGAATCTTGCATAAAAGCATTTGTTTTTTTTTATATTAAGGTTGTGGATAAATCTGGTAAAAGTTCATCATAAAGGGCATAAGTTGTAGAAGGCTTATTGCCTATATCTTGGGATGTAGGAGGAATGATAGATGTGTCTATAGGTTTTGAATTTATAGGGATAGAACTTGAAGGATTGGTTGTAGATTTAAGATCTTTTTGAGGTTCTAAAATGATTTTTTTAGAGGGTTGTCGATCTATATAGGAGGATGAAATTAATGGAGGGGAAACAAGTGAAGTTATGGGTGTGTGTTTCATAGTTTTAGATGAAAAATAAGAACTAGGATGTGTGGACGACAGAGCAGGGCAAAATTGCACTCCAACGGGTTCTGCCAAAGCACACATATCAAAAGGTCTAGGGTCACCATGGATAGTGACCTAATAATTTTTAAACTCAAATTTGACACATTGGTGTAAGGTTGATGGAACCGCTCGCATGGCGTTGATCCAAGGGCGACCCAAAAGTATATTGTATGATGCTAGGAAATGTACAATAAACACGGTTGTTTCTAGGGTTATAGGACCAAATTGCAATGGGAGGGTAATAACTCCACACATTTCTTGTGTTTTGTCATTAAAAGCTTTGATAATCATATTAGTTTTCTTCATTTCATCACTTCTAAAGCCAAATCGTTGGTAGAAGTCAAAAGTGTAAATGTTTAGAGATGAGCCATTATCAATCAAAACTCTTTTGACAACTACATCTCCAATTAGAGCAGTAATGTATAAGGGATTGTATCGCTCCAAATTTTTTGCATCCCTACCTTCAGGCTATTGGATCCGCGCCCGAAAGGAGGATGGGAAAAGGATGGTGCGGTACCTCGGACAAGAGGACTTTGCGAAGGTCCCGCCTCTCAAGGGAGGTGCATTTTGGTGATTTTTCGACGGATGGTGGGTTCACTAGGAAACATTTGGCGGCAGTTTCCATGCCTAGGTTTTGGGAATGAGTTTTGATGAGTTCGTTTTATTTTTAAACATTCATCCTAGGTTTGGCCGAATGATTCTAACTTAAACTACATGAAAATGCAATTTAAATGAATATAGCAAACAGAAAAGAAAGCAAAAATAGAGAATTTGCGGAGGCCAAATGAAGATTACCTGATCCGAAAGTCTGATGAAGTTTCTGATTACTTGTAGCAGTTTGGATCGTCTGCAATTCAACAGGATCACCTTCAATTTTATAAAATCGTATAAAATGATAGGATCGTCTGCAATCTGACGAATTCGTCAGACAAATTCATCAGAGACCTGCAAAAAAGAAAACAGATGCGAAATACAAGAAATTCTATTTTGTAAACAGGGGCAAACTATATGAAAAAGTAATATGAGTATTGAACAATATACAAGAACAAAAGTAAATGCAAATCACCGTGTTTAGATAGCGAGAATATGATCTTAATATGCAAACTAGACAAAATGGGTGAACTCCAGATGCAATATAGTATAAAAACTGAATAGACAATCTAATTTATAGCATAAAATGACAGAGAAAAGAGAAAGAAGAGCAAACTCCAGGCACTGATTGCCTCGATGTGTGCTACAGTCGAAATCGTCTCGCATCAGGACGAGATCGTCCCGAATTTGATGAGATCACCTCCGATCTTGACAGGTTCATCGGCTATGATAGATGCTGGCTCCGGTTGAAAACCGTGGTGTACCTGCAATAAAATTAATATAGGACTAGTGCAAGAGCAAATTTGAAGTGTTTTAGCGCATAGGGAGTTGATTTACATAAAAATTCAGCCAGGGGTTGGGGAGGGAAAAGTCTTAGAGTTAAATAGGCATAGGATAGTTGTTGGGAGGTTGGAGATCATCCCAATTTGGGAGATCTCCAATGGGGAAAGGGTCCCAACGGTGCAGACACGCTTCTGCCCGGATTGGAGACCCGTTGGAACGGATTCCAACTATGCAAATTTAGTTTTGCGACGAAATCGTCCGGACGTTCTAGTCCAGACGAAATCGTCAAATGCAGGGCGATATTGTCCGATCGGAGACGATATCGTCAAACGGTCAAAACAACTGCTAAAAATGGCGCGGAAAAGGAGGAAACGGGTTTCTCGGCGGTTAACGGGCGGTTTGGGAGGTTAAATTTGAATTTAAATTTATTTACTAAGGTGAATGTAATTATTCCAATTTTTATGCGCCAATTTTAGGGTGCTACATTTTGCCCCCTCTTTAGCGAATTTTTCGAAGAAAATGCGTTAAAGATGAGTTCTTCTCGATCTACGAGAAAGCAAAAAATTATTCCCATTTTTAGGCGACGATTCTTGGTCGAATCGTACGACAACTTACTATGGTGCCCCCTCCGTGTTTTTACCCAAATCGAACGTTTGAGGTAAAAACGCGAAAAAGCAAAATTATTGTTGAATTATTTTGAATAAAATTAAGAAAAATAGGGTAAAACCCTAATTCATTGTTACTGTTCATTTCTTTGTTTTTAGAGCTCTGGAGCAAAAATGGTAGAGACAGCGCACAGATCTGCAGAGGTCCGTCGCGGTCTACGGGTAAGGGTTTAAACTTAGTTTAGATTGATTTAATTTGAATTTACATGCTTTGTAAATGAATTTTAGGATGAATTTTGAGCATCGCGGCCGTTTTTGGCCATCGACGTCGTCCGGAAGAAATCGTCCCTAGTTGGACGAAATCGTCTCAAGTTCGTCAATTTCGCCCAAGGGCGAAATCGGCGAAAAAAGGACGATTTCGTCAAATTAGAGACGATTTCGACACGCGAAATCGGAGACGATTTCGACACGCGAAATCGGAGACGATTTTGCTCAAATTTCAGACGATATCGGCCAATAGTGGGCGATATCATCTATTGCAAAAATTTGATCTTTAAGTTGCATTATTGATTGCTAAAATTGTTATTAATGATTGTTTGTTGTTTTGGTTGTTTATGCTTGCAGAGAGGATTACTAAAGAGTAGAGAGTGGAAATATGGAGGATTGAGAGATGACTTGGCCGCTCTAACACGAGCGGAGCGAGATCGGTGGCACGAGCCCAGCTTACTACATGTGGCAGAGATGCCACAAGTATCTACAGACATGGGGCTACTGACGGCCCTAGCAGAGAGGTGGTACTCGGGCTCTTCATGCTTTCGGTTACCGATAGGGGAGATGACTCCCACACTAGAGGATGTATGGAGGATTCTTAGAATCCCCATACAAGGGAGGATGATCACACCTACGGCCAATCAGGGCCACGCGATGGGACGACTCTGCGATGACCCGAGCTTCGCCCTGGAGAAGGGCGGAGTGAACATCGAGGCACTGCGCCAGATGCCTGGGGCATCTACACTGACACGAGTTTTGGTTGGGGTGGTTGGTGGACTTCTGCTGTGCCACCAGAGCGGATGCAGGGTACCATGGATGTTGGCAGATGTGATCTACGACATGCGCGACCATGGCTACAGATTTTCTTGGGGCAACTTTGTTCTATGCCGGCTGTCACGAGGATCCTTTACGGGGTCGTGTACAAGGGCGGGCGATGTCTGGTCATGACATCGCTCCTACGGGTTTGGTGCTAGGAGCACATTGCGGTGCGGAGGCCGGTAGGGCTTCCACTGACAGGGGTTGATGGGGAGAGGCCCCAAGTCTTCTCTTGGTGGCTCCGAAGAGGGGCACAGCGACGGATCGACCTGTCGGTGTCCCGGAGACTACTGGATGACTTGGTCCCAGACCAGATCACCTGGAGGCCATGGAGGCAGCATCCAGGGTGGGCAGAGGATGCACAGGAGCTGGCTCACATCAGGCGAGTCTGTTGGCTACGGATGGAGAGGGGAGAGGTGGAGCTCCACCGCTATGACCGGGTTTTGCGACAGTTCGGTCTACAACAGGGGATCCCATCTCTCAGGGATTATGAGTTTTCTCGGACTGTCCGGGATAACACCATAGTTAGCGGGGCTCCAGATATGCAGCGATTCTGGAGTCAGGATGCAGATGATGCCCCCATTTAGCCAGTGGATGGGGACGACGCAGGGGTAGCCGATGGCTACGATGCCTGGTACGCAGGCATCCGCCCTCCTCGGATGACGAGGGCACAGGGACCGATCCACGCAGTTGTGCATCGGATAGGGAGGTGATGCCAAGCGGTGGTAGAGGCAGCCCGGGGTCACGAAAGAGGAGAGCAGAGGAGGCCACAGGCATAGGAGAGGCCACGACAGAGGGAGAGGGAGAGGAGGGAGGCGAGACCCCCATCTCCACAGAGGCCACCATCGCCTGATAAGGGCAAGGGTGTGGACATTGGAGAGAGTAGCGAGATGGCTACTCTTCGAGCAGAGAGAGATCGTCTACGAGCTCAGGTGCAGAGGTTACAGGATGTAGCTACACAGCACCAGGCTGAGGTGTCACGGCTACGAGATGAGAATGCTCGTCTCAGGGCACGAGGTGGAGGGGTAAGCACTTAGGAGCTGCTACGGTTGGTTTCTCAGACCGCATTCTATCGGGCGCTATACTACCAGGCGGTGCCAGAGGGCCAGAGGGTACAAGCGCCACCTGCCATAGCGGATCCTATCGGGACAGGGTCGACGAGGAGCTCATACCGATCAACAACGAGGACTCGCAGTACCACACATACTGCAACGGGACCACCTCGCCCTCCGCATGGCGGGGGAGGAGATGAGGCCGAGAGCTCTAGAGGCTCTCGAGGCTAGAGGGCGGGATACTACCACTGATATTGTATTATACTTGTATTGATAGAGGATTGAGTATGCCAAGGTACAGATTGTGGCATACCAATCCAGTGTTGATGATGTATATATTCTGTTGATATATATAGATGAGATATTTTTGATCATATGACTTGTCTTATGTGATGCTTATGATGCTTTTTATGTTTGATTGATTGATTGAGTTGATTGATGTAATGATTTTATTGATGATTCATGTAATTATGTCGTTTTGGAAAATATTATAACTTGGATGTCATGCTATAAATATTTTAAATGAAATAATCTGATGTAACAAATTGATTGGTTGTAATGAAATGTGATAAAAATAAAAAGAGATTTCTAACAATAATTTCAAAGGACATTGTCGCTATTATAGACCATTTCATGGAGTTGCTGCTCACTCGGTCGTCAAGCTAGTCCCAGGATAGAAATATTGTTAAAAGAAAAGAGTGCTTAAGAGACTGTCTTAAGACTTTGTTGTAATGATGCAAATGATGATGATGATGGTTTGCTTTCAGATTTCCATAAAAATATTATGCATGAAATATTGTAAAATGATTTTTGGTAGGCATAAATTCCTAAGTGTGATAAATTTTTTGGATAATTCCCTAGGAATTATACCATCATTGCAAAATTGAAGGTTGACATAATGACATGAAATAGTGATAATGTGCATGCTTTTTGTTAAAAGAAATAGAATTGTATAACATAATGATTTAAGTCATATGGTTTTGATGAATTGATTTTTAAATGAATGGGTAATAAAATTGGTATAATGGTTTGCGCTAGGCATAGAATATGTAGGTATAGACTTATACCATCATCGTGAAGATCAAAGAAAGGATAGTTTTATTGCATGATTGATTTTTGATGAACAGAAAAGATGAAAATGAGGACTTGCACTAAGCATAAAATTCCAATTTTGGTTTTGAAACTATACCATCGTTGCGAAAGTCGATAAGAAGTTATATATGTATATGTTTTGATTGAAATTTTTGATTTCTTCTATTATATAGTTGTCTTTGTGGTAAATAATTGTACTTGATTATTCCAAACAAGTTGCAAAAATAATATTTCAAAGTATTTTTGAAGACAAAAGTTAAATTTATAAGGAATCCCATGTGCATAAGTGAATTCATTGCCAATCTTGATTTATCATAATGATAGACAAAATCTCTCAAATACAAATGTGTGTGCAATTGCATTGTTCATTTACCAGTTTTGAGCAAGGTACTATGATACAAGTGATTTGAAGAAACCAACTAAGTGTTCATTAACCATGATGTAGATGCATATAACCATACTAGGCTACTATGTAGATCGGATTATCAAGAGCTAGCTAATCCATAAGCTAGACATAGGTCTATACAAAAGAAGGTCGCTAATGTGACAGACATATCACCACGCTAGGAGTTACCCAAGGCCAAGCAGGTTGGGCACAAACCACCTGTTATGGGGCTTACCTCACAGTTTTTGAATAATTGAGAATTCCTGGGATTCAAGCTCATTCACCCTTCTTTTCTTTTCAAAGGGTAGGGAAAGGGATTTTATTGCTTTTCTTGCTTTCTTTTGAACTTTGCTTATTTTTCTTTTTGTATTTCTTTTGCTTGATAATGCTTGGAACATTGCTGACATAACATTTTTCTTTTCTCTTTTTCTTGAATTTTTCTTTTCTTTTTCTTTTTCTAGGGATACTTGCTCAGATTAGCTGTAGAGCAAGGGATTTTTATTATGGGTAGGGGTGAGCTTGTCCTTTTGCCAATTCTCAAAGATTCTAGACCATGTGCATGATAGGATAGCAGGGGAAACTTTTCACTCAAGAAATCAGTTCTACTATGTAACAAAACATGGAAATTACAAATATAATCATTTTATTGTGAAAATATGTGCTTGGTTTAAGTAAATAACAAGATCAATTCTCTATGCTCAAACTTTATTTAATTGAATTTTGTGAACTTTGATATAAGAGAGATTAGTAATCATGCCAGATAAAATCAAGATATTTATTGTGTGAGTGTGCAAGTGAGGGATGCCAAATAAATGCTAGTTTTGTCCAAAATAAGTTGAAACATATAACTGCAATAATTGTAGGAAAATAATGATTTTGAGAAAGTTTTGAGAATGTTGACTCTCTCTTTATTCTGTATATTGTTTTGGTTTCGAAAGAGTCAAGCATATAGCTGTTTTTGGATTTTTATGTTGATTTTTGTTTTGGAGCAAAAGGAACTTTACAAGTGCTTTAAAGAAATGCAATAAATATTTTTGAAGATTTTTGAAGATTTTATGAATGTTTTTGAGGTTTTTGAATAAATTGAAAGAAATACAAGATAATGATTTTGAACAAATATATACATGGATGAAATAATCAAATTTATGCATAATAACGTTTGAGATGTAAAATATTCATGGGTTCTTTAAGTTCTTTACCATCTAAGGTAGATAATTTATATGCTCCTGATTCAAATTTTGCAGTAATGATGTCTGGTCCAAGCCAGTTGGGCTCAAATTTACCTTTAAGGTCCTTAGTTGCATTTGTATTTTTATTTTTTTATTTATTTTATTTTATTTTTATTTTTGAGGATTTTTATTTATTTTTTGTATTTTGATTTTAATTTATGAATTGAAATTGGTGGTATATACAAGATGATCTATATACACTATACAAGGTTTATTTGAGTATAGCATGTCTAAGGTTGCTTCAAAATCAAAGGAGGTTTTGAAGGATAATCTGGTTGTGTTGAAGGTAAGAACAAAAGGTGATGAGTAAAAGATAGTGATAACAAAAGCTTTGTTATAATGTAAAATAATGTAGCAAAATATTTGACTTTTATATGTGTAAAATTGATCATATTACAAAATAAAATGTCATAAATATAAGAAAGTTCTTCATTCTTATTATTATATTCCAAGTTTTGATAAGATGGAGAAAGTATATGTGAAAGACATGCATGGATGTTATTTGATAAACAAGGATGATCATATATGGATGAAGAAAAGTGATGGATAGAAGATAATTGTGATAATAGAGAATGTATAGAACTTGATGTTTCAACCGTTAAATATTCTTCAAATGGTGTTGGGTCACCATGTATGGTAACAATTTTATTTGCAAGTTCAAACTTCAAACATTGGTGAAGAGTGGAAGGGAAAACCCTCATTGTATGAATCCAAGGACTCTGGAGAAATAGGTTGTAAGGTGAAGGACAATATCCTACATAGAATAAAGTATCCAGGATCTTGGATCCAATATTAAGGGGAAAATTTATAGTACCTTGAGCTTCTTGAATTTCATTGTTAAAAGATTTTATAATAACATTTGATTCATTAATATTTTCTTCCTTTGATTTGGGTTTTTGGAATAATTGATAAGTGCATAAATTAAGAGAGGAGTCATTATCTACCATGATAGTTTTAACAGGTGTTGCTTTACTAGATTCGATAATGTAAAGATAGGAGTTTTCTTGTGGAGTAGAGGAAGGAATATCCTCATCATAGAATGAAATATGGTTAACCTCAAGAGGGTTTACACCATTAATTATGTTCTTAGAGAAAATATGATGAGGGACAAATTGTTGGCTAGGTATTTTGAACAAAATTTCCTTATGGGAACTTTGTAATACTTCTAAAAGGGATATCTTTGCTTGAGGATTAATCACTTGTTGTTGGCTATCAAAGTGGATTTCAGATTGAGAGTTTGATTCTAAATATGAGCTTTCTATGCTTACATTCCATTTTGGATCAGTATCTAGAGCCAAAGATAGTTTTGAAGGTTGGTCAAATAAGGAATCCATATCTTGAATATCAGATTGAGTTGAATGAACTTGAGGTTGCTCATTTGTAGTTTTTGTTACAATATTAATAATATCATCATGATGGGACACATTAACATGCAATATTTGATTGGTTTCTTGTTGTTGATAATTGAGTAGGGGTTCTTGGGAGATCCCCATGTCTTGATTGATTATTGGTATTTGTTGTGTAGGAGTTTGATAGTTTACTAGAGATTTATAATCAGTTGTAGATTGTAATTCCTTTATATTAAAAAGATCCTTATCAATCAAATCTTGAATTGCACATCTTAAATCTTTACAATTTTGTGTCATATGTCCATCTACTCTATGATATTCACAATGTAGCTCAGGTTTAAACCAATCTGATGTGGTATCAGGTTGTCTTATGGAAGGAAGTACAATAATATTTGTGTCAAGTAAATACTTGAGAATTATATCCATTGGTTGATTAAGCCTAGTAAATTTACGTGATGAAGGTTTTTGAGAGGTTTTTGATAAATGCCTTAGGAATTTCGTCATAAAAGGACCTAATGGTTTCTCACCTCTACTTTCTTCATTTTGGGTAGAATTATGATAGGAAGATTGCAATGTAGGAGGTGAGTGAATGGTAGAATTGGAAGAATAAGTATTTTCTTGTTGAAATGGATGTGTTGTATTGAAAGAAGAGTATTGAAAAGGTGGTGGAGGATTATATGTGGGTTGATAGACATAATATGGATATATGGGAGAATAGATAATATCATTATGAAGAGGATTGGCAAAGGGATTGTTTTGTTGGGTTATGGATGAAAAATAAGAAGAGTGTGATAGAGGTGGTGTTGAATAGGGATGAGGTTGGTCATAATCAACAAATGTATTTGGATGAATTCTTCCAACATTACTAATGGGCTCATATTGATTTGAGTAAAAACTCATGGTTTCTTTAGTACTTCTAAAAGTAATATTTAGCATCTACTATTTAGAATTGAATCTAAAAACATACAAACTTGAAATGATGATTTTGTTATATTTTTTTTTTTTTTTTGCACACATATATTTTTTTGTTTTTGTTTTCAAAAGGTTATGATGCATTCACGTCGGGTTCACCAAAATGTATCGCTCCAAATTTTTCGCATCCCTACCTTCAGGCTATTGGATCCGCGCCCGGAAGGAGGATGGGAAAAGGATGGTGCGGTACCTCGGACGAGAGGACTTTGCGAAGGTCCCGCCTCTCAAGGGAGATACATTTTGGTGATTTTTCGACGGATGGTGGGTTCACCAGGGAAACATTTGGTGGCGGTTTCCACGCCTAGGTTTTGGGAATGAGTTTTGATGAGTTCATTTTATTTTTAAACATTCATCCTAGGTTTGGCCGAATGATTCTAACTTAAACTACATGAAAATGCAATTTAAATGAATACAGCAAACAGAAAAGAAAGCAAAAACAGAGAATTTGCAGGAGGCCAAATGAAGATTACCTGATCCGGAAGTCTGATGAAGTTTCTGATTACTTGTAGTAGTCTGGATCATCTGCAATTCAACAGGATCGCCTTCAATTTGATAAAATCGTCTAAACTGACAGGATCGTCTGCAATCTGACGAATTCGTCAAACGAATTCATCAGAGACCTACAAAACAGCAAACAGATGCGAAATACAAGAAATTCTATTTTGTAAACAGGGGCAAACTATATGAAAAAGTAATATGAGTATTGAAAAATATACAAGAACAAAAGTAAATGCAAATCATTGTGTTTAGATAGCGAGAATATGATCTTAATATGCAAACTAGACAAAATGGGTGAACTCCAGATGCAATATAGTATAAAAACTGAATAGACAATCTAATTTATAGCATAAAATGATAGAGAAAAGAGAAAGAAGAGCAAACTCCAGGAACTGATTGCCTCGATGTGTGCTTGCGATCGAAATCGTCTCGCATCGGAGACGAGATCGTCCCGAATTTGATGAGATCGCCTCCGATCTTGACAGGTTCAGTCGATCTGCGATAGATGCTGGCTCCGACTGAAAACCAGTGGTGTACCTGCAATAAAATTAATATAGGACTAGTGCAAGAGAAAATTTGAAGTGTTTTAGCGCATAGGGAGTTGATTTACATAAAAATTCAGCCAGGGGTTGGGGAGGGAAAAGTCTTAGAGTTAAATAGGCATAGGATAGTTGTTGGGAGGTTGGAGATCATCCCAATTTGGGAGATCTCCAACGGGGGAAGGGTCCCAATGGTGCAGACACGCTTCTGCCCGGATTGGAGACCCGTTGGAACGGATTCCAACTATGCAAATTTAGTTTTGCGACGAAATCGTCTGGACGTTCTAGTCCAGACGAAATCGTCAAATCATGGGCGATATCGTCTGATCGGAGACGATATCGTCAAATGGTCAAAACAACTGCTAAAAATGGCATGGAAAAGGAGGAAACGGGTTTCTCGGCGGTTAACGGGCGGTTTGGGAGGTTAAATTTGAATTTAAATTTATTTACTAAGGTGAATGTAATTATTCCAATTTTACTACGCCAATTTTAGGGTGCTACAGGGATTATCCTTATGTAAACTGTGTTGTGGGATATCTTTATCTCGAAAGTCAATACAATCAATCTCTCGAGTGATGATAATATTGGCCATAGCTTCAGGTTGAATGTTTTGAGGTACCATCATTTGGCTCAATGTAAGCATCAACTCATCCCTATGGGTGGGAGAGGATATTAATAAATCCAAAAGGGAAATTTTGGCCGTAGTATTGGACAATTGCTCATTAATATTGTAAGGGGGTTTAGTTTGAATAGTACGAGCATGATTCCCTTTATTGGGGTTTTTCAAAATGAATGGAGCCGATCCATCATTCTGGTTTGGTTCTTGTTGGGAATTTTGAGCTTGTTGTCGGGTGACGACTCCAATGGTACCTACAATGTTATAATGAAGACGCTGAACTGGTCTCGGTTGAGCATTGATGGCTTGTTCATTAGAAAGGAATATATTAAAAGAAGGTCGAGTAGTAACTCGTCTAGGAAATGGTTCTTCTGGAACCATAGCATCTGTGACAGGTTGAATAGGATTTGATTCGTTTTCAAAACTATTCGATTGGTTTGAAGTAATGTCTACTTCACTTTCACTATCTGATTCTATATCACTAGAATCAAAAGTTTGAAAATTATGTAAGGGCCTAGTCGTAACCAGGGATAAGGTTGTGTCAAATATTTGAGGATCCCGAACAGGTAATTGTCCGCTAATGGTTCCTACATATCGGGTAGGAGGGGGAACATTATGATGTTCGATTTGATTGGCTACCTCTTTACCATGTTGAGGTAAAGGGTGTTGAAATATGTCTAGAGTTTGATTGGCATTTTGATTTTGATTTTGGGGAACGGTATTTTGAGTATTATTAGGAGGGTTTTGTTTAGGTTGGAAGGCTTGCACTTCCATTTCATTATTGTCAATCAAATCTTGTATTTTATGTTTCAACCTTTTACAAGCATTGGTAGAGTGTCCGGGTCCTCTATGGAAATCACAGTGTAAGTCGGCTCTGTATCCGGGTATAGTTGGATCAGGTTCCCGGATAGCTGGTAATTGGATCAAACCTCTTTCGAGTAATTGAGGTAAAATAGTTGATAAGGGTTGGTTTAATATAGTAAATTCTTGAGGAGGCTTGTCAGTAGGTTTCAATATAAATTTTTCTGTTGTCTTTGTTGCATTGATATTAGCAACATTTCTGTTGTCAGTGACTCCATCACCGATGACTTGTTTGTTTTTATATTGATTTCTGGATGTTTTCTCATAATCCTTCTTCCTATGTTGGCCTCTCCTAATGAGGGCATCTTCTACTCTTCGAGATAAATCTATAGCTTGATCGAACATAGTTAAGGTAGCAGTCGATAGCTCATAAGATATTTGTTCTTGTAAATTGTTGATGAAAATGTCCAACATTTCCCTATAAGGTAGCACAAAGTGCAGTTTTCCTGTCAATTGCCTCCATCTAGCTAAGAAATCGGCAAAACATTCATCTTTGTCTTGTTTTAAATTGTATAAATCTTTAATAGTTACATGCCTCTCGATGTAGGCACTAAATTGATGGACAAATGATTTTGTTGTTTCTTCGAAGTTTCTCAAAGAATGAGTGGGCAATTGATAGTACCACTCTAATGCCATTCCACCTAAACTTTTTGGGAACATTTTTAATAATAGCAAGTCATCATGCGATATGTCATGACATGCTATCCTAAACATGCAAAGATGCTCTATGGGATCTTCGGTTCCTTTATATATAGGCAGGATGGGCATGGGAAAATGCTTAGGGTATGGTTGAGCTACAACTATGGGATCCAAAGGTTGACTACATATATCTCGATAATTATACGAGGGACGGTAGGGATCTATCTGGTCCATACGTGAAGCTAATTGTTTCACCATGGCTTCCAAATTACTATTTTGCCCCCCATATTGGTTCGGTAGGGCATTGACATGGGTTTTATGGGCATATGATGGAGGAGCATGAAGATTAGATGCCATGTTACTATTGTGCAAATTATTGGTAGGAAAAGTATTATGGAGGAATTTTGAAGTTGTATTATGTTGTATTTCGGATTGTTGAAAATTGGTGTTTGGCTTCGTTTTAGGTTTTTGTTTACTTGAAGCATATTGCTCAATAGTTTGGTGGAATAAAGTAGTGAAGGAAGGTTTCTTTTGTGTGGGAATTATTTTAGGTTGAATAACAGGTTCCTTAGGAGGTTGGATAACCTGTTGTTTTGACATGTTTTGAATCATAGAGACCATATCCGTATTGGATGGTCCAGCCTTATCACTTTCTTGATCAATGAAATATAAGGGATTAATGTGCACATCATACATATGTTCCAAAGCTGCCTGAGTGTCACTAATTTGCCCTTTATCAATATGAATTGCCACATTAAGGTCATCAATGTTATCACTGAGAAATTTCTTGAAATGATCTATGTTGTCAAAAGCAATAGTTCCATTTGGAGCTATTCTAGGGGATGAGGATCCATCCTCTTTAACACTTGCTTCTTGTTCCTTATCTTTACCTAAGTCTTCGTCTGATTGACCTAGAGTTTCTCCTTCCGGATTTGGATCTCCAAGAAGGACATTTGGGTCTTTAGTTGTATCTTGTAACCAATCTTCTTCTTCTCCTAAAGTTTCTTTACCATTCCTAAGTTTAGGCATGGTGCTAAATTTTGATTTCAGCATATATATATATATTTATATATATATATATATATATATATATATATATATGCAACAA
The DNA here is from genome assembly GCA_028583015.1 of Wollemia nobilis. Taxonomy (NCBI): domain Eukaryota; kingdom Viridiplantae; phylum Streptophyta; class Pinopsida; order Araucariales; family Araucariaceae; genus Wollemia; species Wollemia nobilis. The sequence continues at coordinate 2,970,769 of JAQPPZ010003172.1, read as the reverse complement.
ATTAAGAGGCATATATTTACTATATACCTACTACAATATTTGAAATGAAATGTTTAAGTTTTTGCTATGTTTTTTAGTTTTTAGCTTTTTTGAAATAATATTGTAAAGACAATCAACACAATAGATGCAAGAAATAAGACTGAAAGTAATAATCTAGTTTTCTATAAATAATTTATAAATATCATTAATAGGCTCGAGTTGTTCAGGAGTCATGAAGTGTTCTTCTTCAAATTGAAAGTTTTCTTTTAAAAATTTGATGAAAAGAGCTATAGTGATATTATCTGTCTCAGATGTTGGTTGATAAAAGTAAAGCTCATGGCAATACTCTCGATATAGCATAGCTCGCGAAACTCTATTCCATATTTCCCTATCTGTAAGAACAACCTCTTGGTCTTCTACACAACCTAGGAACTGGTGTACTATGGCTGCGTTCTCTAGGTATTCCTCGAAGGTGAACAATTTTGAAGATACTAGAGCTCTCCTATAAGCTAACCATCTATGGCAGGCTCTTTGAAGTTCATGATAAAAAACTAGTTGATGAGGATCCAGGATTCTATCTAGGACTAGCCTCTTGATTTGCTTAAGTTGTGTGGACCTAGATGAGATGAGACTAAGTCTTCTATCAAGTTCATTCCACAGGAATTGATTTCTACTTGTTTCAGGCACATTAAGCATAGAGTTGATTTTTATGGCTGCTAATTGGTTTTCTACATTTATAGTAACTGCTAATCTTTTCTTAGGAGCTACCATCTAAACATGATTTTAAATGTTTTAAAAATGCATCTAGTTTTTAGTTGTTCTATATTTTGTTTTTGTTTTTGTTTTCAAAAGGTTATGATGCATTCACGTCGGGTTCACCAAAATGTATCGCTCCAAATTTTTCGCATCCTTACCTTCAGGCTATAGGATCCGTGCCCAGAAGGGGGATGGGAAAAGGATGTCATGGTACCTCAGACTGAGAGGACTTTGCGAAGGTCCCACATCTCAAGGGAGGTGTATTTTTATGATTTTTTGATGGATGGTGGGTTCACCAGGAAACATTTAGTGGCAGCTTCCACGCCTAGGTTTGGGATGTGTTTTTATGTGTTCATTTTTAACTTTAAGCATTCATATCCTAGGTTTGGCCAAATGAGTCTAAATTAATATATATGAAAATGTAGATTTAATGAATACAGAGAACAAATTTAAGACAAAAAAATAGAACAATTAAGGAAGAATAAGAAGAATACTTGACCCGGATGTCTGATGGAGATTTTGATGTTTGAAGCAGTCAGGATCGTCTAGAATTCGATAGAATCGTTTGAGATCAGACAAGATCATATGAGATCTGACGAATTCGTCAGAGACCTGAAAACAAAAGAATAGATGCAAACTACAGAGAATACTACTATGCTAACAAGGGGAAACAACAGAAAATGACAGTATGAACACTGGAAAACAATTATGAACAAAAATTTAAACAAATTACGATGTTCTAATGATAAATTCTAATCTTATCATGCAAGTTAAGTTATATGGGTGAACTCCAAATGCAAAATAGTGAGCAATAAGGATAAATTAACTAAAATGCAAAGTAAAACAATGAAAGGAATAAAAGAAAGTGCAAAATCTGGGCACTGATTGCCCCCAATGCAGATTACAGTCGAAATTGTCTAGAAATGATGAAATCATCTCGAATTATGATAGGATCGTCCGATATTTGAATGATATCGTCTGCAACGATCTGAGCTTGCTCCGACTAAATATCAATGAGGTCCTTGCATGAAAACTTCAAAATAACAGAGGCAAAATAATGTTCTAGGTATTCTAATGCATGCAAAATCAATTTACGAGGAAATTCAGCCAGGGGTTGTGAGGGGAAGATCCTAAGGATTAAATAAGCTTAGGGGAGTAGTTAGGAGGTTGGATATCATCCCTATTTGGGAGATCTCCAATGGGGGAGGGTCTCTAATGGTGTAGACACACTTCTACCCGGATTAGATGCCCGTTGGAACAGAAGCTAACTTTGCAAAATCAGTTTTGCGACAAGATTGTCTGGACGTCCTAGCCCAGACGAAATCGTCAAATCTGGGATGATATCATCTGATCGACGACGATATCATCAAACGGTCAAAACAACCTCTAAAAATGGCACAAAAAAGGGGGAAATGGATTACCCGACGGTTAACGGGCGGTTTGGGAGGTTAAATTTGAATTTAAATTATTTACTAAGGTGAATGTAATTATGACAATTTCACTGCACCAATTTTAGGGTGCTACAAGAGGAAGTGATGTTTGTAAATAATTTTGACAAGTATATGGTGCTTGAGAGGTCCTATCTCTTCCCGCACCTTCATTGTCATGGCATGTAAGGAATAATGTAGAAAATAAGGTAGGTCAATCATCAAATCATATTTTATAGCTCTATGTCTTGAATGGGTCAAAAGTTTTAGAAGAGGCCCGACCACTAATGTAAATTGGCTATCACATGTGAGATAGTTCATGACTCTAAGGGCCACTAAATCCTAGGGTTCTAGTAGGTTGGTTTGTTTAATACCCTTTCATATATTTTTGGTATTCCTTTGTATCCAAGATCAAGGCCCCCTTCTACTATAAATTATTTGAATATTTATTGTAGTGAGGAGTGAGTTACAAGTAATATATCATGTATGCAAGGGATATGATAAATTCTACCTCAATTTTTAGTGGTTACCTCAATTATGGTACCCCTAAGTGTTGCCTTGCTCTCATAGAGATAGTTAAAAAAATATTGATCAAGTATGTTATCGTATCCATTTAATAAGGAAAGAAATTCCAACCATATTGTAACCTAGAAGATGTATACCACTTCTTGCTACTGGAATAACCTTACAATATATCTATATTATGAGTTTTTATTCTATTGCTATCAATTTTATTTCTTACAGTTTATGTTAATACTAAGGTATAACATCTAATCATGTATATCTTACATTTTATCTCATATCACATGTGCATTTATTTCCAATGAATAGTAGGAGGTGACAAGTTTAGACTATATACCATATTTAATGCAACTTCTATTTCATGTGTAGTATATCCCAACTATCATTTCTTATGCACATGTTATGTTAAATATTTACCTTAAATATGGCATGATCATGTTAGTTTTTTCCTATTCCCATAATTTTACATGAGTCATCTATCCCTCATAGATGTTTTCCTATCTATTCTTTGTCACTTATTCATAAAAGAACTTTTTTTGTTGTACCCATTTATCATAATCATGACACTAGACCTCACCCCACTAAAGGTGGAAGCATTACCTCATGCATTGTGATATGGATGTTCAAGTTTTGTTCTCAATTCCTTTCTAGAGCTTCTTCCAATGCTTTTAAAGAGTATTTTTGGAACCATTTCTCTCTTATTCTTTTTAGAGTAGTAAACGTCAAAAAAGGATTGTGATGAATTCCTAGGCACTAAAAAATATTGTTTGTTTATAGAACTCAATAAGGTGTAGACCAAGTATAATTTTAACATAATATTAAAACTAAAAAAGAGAAAGAAAAGAGAATGCATAACTTGTTGGGGTTAATATTTTTATCCTTTGGCCAACTTGAAATAAAATCTGGTATAAGCTATTTTTATGACGAAACTAAAAAATAGATAAGGAAAGGTATATGATCACACATCTATCAATCAATCTATATATAACATAAGAAGCAACAATATATAGTTTTCAACTGTCTTCTATCTTGATTGCATCTTTAAAATATTCTTGCAACTAAGCAATTATTCTCAAGTTATGCATGTCAAAATCTAGTTTTCATGACTAAGTTTTTTTTATTTTATTTTAATAAAAGTAGCTTAGTTGGTATCTAGGTTGGAAGAAGAAGCTCCCTCAACCAAGTACAAATCTAATTGTAACTTTATTTGAGCTATGAATTCAGCCTTGGTTAATGAATTTCTATATACCCCTAATCTATGTCCATGTAGAACCATCCTCTAGAACCATTAATGGGTTGTAATTGTATTGCACAATTATCAAAAACTTGTTCTATCTAGTATGGTCCCAACCAATGTATGCATAATTTACTTTTGAAGTCATGGTAGCAAGAATAAAATAATAGTTCCCAATAACCTAGTGGAAAATTATTGTTCTTCATATGACCATCATGCTATTTTTTCTATTGCTATTGAATAAGTTATATCCTTTGGAGGGCCTCAAGTCGAAGCTCATTTAGTTGGTTCAATTGCTTTATCCTCTCAAGTTGTTCATGCATTAGATCAATTCTAATGTCAAAATTTGTACATAATATCTAAAGATCAAACTCGATGAGAAAGATTGGATTCTCACTATACACAAGTTCATATGGATTAAAACCTACTATAGAATTCCACATAGTGTTGTATTTCCATATAGCTTTTATCAACCTGTTTGCCTAGTCTCTTTAATTTGAAGCCACTATCTTTGTCAAGATGTTTTCCATCTCATGATTAGTAACTTCTACTTGCCCATTTGACTAAGGATGGTATGGATATAAATTTTGGTGTTTTATCTATTACTATTTCATGAATTTCTTAATTACCTTATACATGAATTATGGTCCTTGGTCCTAGAAAATATCTTAAGGAGAACCAAAGCATTCAAAAATATATTCATACAAAAAGAAAGCAACTTTATCTTCATGATCATGAATTAGAGCAAATATCTCTATCAATTTTGACATAATTAGTCCAAATGAGGATATGCTCCTTCCCATTAGACTTTGAATCAATGGGTCCAAATAAATCAATCCACAACTTCTCAAATGGTCCAAGCACCACTTTATTTTTTAGAGGTATTTTGTTAGAGATTTTTGGTATTCCCATCTATTGACACTGGTCACACTATTGGATGCACTTCTTCTCATCTCTATGGAGTAAGGGATAGTATTATCTAGCACAAAGGACCTTAAGGATGGTTATTTTGGATAAATAATGTCTATAAAAAGGATCATAGTGAAATACCCAAAGGATATAAAACACTTCATATTCTCCTACATATATGTGCAACACAAAATCAGGTCCACATCTAAACAAAATTTTCTTAGTCCAATTATAAGATAAAATTATTGAATCAAATGAGTTTTTTCTTAGGTGTAAACTGACAAGGAGTATTCTCTATTGCTAAGTAGTTAGCAATGTTGGAAAACTAAGGAGAGTGTGTAGATACTATGAAAATATTCTTATCAAGGAATGTATCCTCCATTGTTTCACTATCTA